>OX422216.1:180496439-183203939 GCA_949130495.1 Sambucus nigra | reverse complement strand
TATATATATATATATATATATATACAGAGAGAGAGAGAGAGAGAGAGAGAGAGAGAGAGAGAGGCTCACCTACATCATGCACTATACATCACACCTAATTCTAGGCCCTAGAAAACTTTTTTTCAAATTTTATATTTTTCCCTTGAAATTAACCTTTCAATCAACCCATATACAAAAAATTAGGTCAAAATATATTTTCTAGCTATTTTTAAAAAATTCACAAAAAACTGGTGGCGCATGCCCTTATAAATAAGGTATTTTTAGCAGTTTTTTGTGAATTTTTTAAAAATAGTTACAAAATGTATTTTGACCTAATTTTTTGCCTATGGGTTGATTAGAAGGTTAATTTCAAGAGGAAAATATTAAATTTGAAAAAAAAAAGTTTTTTAGGGCCCGTAATTAAGCGTGATGCATGGATGATGTATAGAGCATGATGTAGGTGAGCCTTCTCTTATATATATATATATATATATAGTACTGCTCATGTGCGGACCAATTCACATTTTAAGAGTGCGGACCGAACATGTGTCACCTGACGGTGAGTCCAGAAAAAGTGACAGTGTGCCTATAATTTAGTCGATAATTTCTAGGGTCACCTCCAGGTTACACATGTCTAGGCCGCACTCTTAAAATGCGGACCAGTCTGCACAAGAGCATTATTATTATTATTATTATTATTATTATTATTATTATTATTATTATTATTATTATTATTATTACTGTTCTTTTACGGACTGTCCCGCATTTTAAGCGTGCAAACCGGACATGTGTCACCTTGTTGTGACCTCAGAAAAGAGAGAGAAATAACTTATAATTTAGCCGATAATTTCTAGGGTCACTGTCAAGTAATACATGTTCGGTCTGCACTGTTAAAATGCGAGACAGTCCGCACAAGAAGGATATATATATATATATATTAAAGAGTGGTGTGATATTTTAATTAGAAGTGAATTATGATAAATACGTCTTCAAGTAATATAAATTAGTTTTAGTTTTTTTTTTAAATTTTGTTATTAGCTTTCAATTTCTGAAATTAAATTAAAGTCAACATTTTTTTTTTCATTTAAACCATTCGGAAGTGGATTCATGGAGGATAAATCTGCATCCCTATTTTTTCTACTTTCTATTTCGAATGATGGTAGGGAGACATAAATTTGGGATACCATTCCATGACATGAAACACGTGTCCCATGTTGTAAAATCGCGTCATGGCTCGCTAGTTTTTGCCTTGATGATAATATGCGTTCGTTCATCTTACCGTTTTGTACTTACATTCGATTTGGCTGTGAAAAATTAACAGATGATGAAACTCCGTTCAGTTACGTAGAAGGAATTGGTAAAGGACCAAAAAAATGGGGAAATGTTAATCCACATTGGCAAGTTTGTGACAGTGGAAAGCTCCAATCTCCTATTGATCTTGTCGACCAAAGAGTTGAAGTTTTCCCAAGTTTGGGAAAATTGAGAAGGAGCTACAAACCAGCTCATGCTACAGTTAAAAATAGGGGACATGATATCACGGTAATCAACCAACTCAATTATCTTTAATTGTGCTTTTTCATGTTCAAGAATCATAACCAAACATCACTTTTGCTTTTCTCTCGTAAGTATGACGGTTCAACGACCATAGAGCAATTAATCATTTTGTAGATATAATATTATCAATCATATATGCATGTGCAACTTAGCTGACATCTAAATTACCGTATTCATTTCATTTAAATAGTTTTCACAATTTTATTATTCTTTTAAAGATCTAACAGAAATATTTCCCCACTAAAACTAAGACTAAGGGTGTTTTAAGAATCAAATTTAAAAAATTTCTTGTTTCAATTTCAATACATGAGATTGGGGTTCACAATCACAAAATAAATAGATCAAGAGAGGAGTTCTCGATGCCCACGTATTTGTAATTCTCTTCTTGTGATTCTCTGATAAAGGGGATTCTCTTCTAAATATATTTATTCCCCTTGTGACTTGTCTAAAACCACGATCTTCGGGCGATCTCGTATTGACACAAGGTTGCCTCTTTTCAATGCGGGGAGTGAAGCGAGCGCGGCAGGAACTGTTTATTCCATCAAGGAGATGGCAAGCAAAACGCACCCAAACTCATAGGCAATGATATTTATTCCATCGGGGAGAGCAAATAAATATTGAAACTTGGATCTCAAACTAGTTGGGTGAAAACTAGGGTTTGGAGGCTTTTAGATTTGTATAAAAAATCAATTATAGCCAAAAACTCTCATTGAAAAATGTTCCCATCACGCCTATTTATACAAAATACGATCTTCGAGGCGGTGAAAACTCATTTGAATAAAAATAGTATCTTCATTCGAACAGTATACATTCTCATTCAAATAACATTGTGCATCTCATTTGAATAGACTTCAAATGACCCTCTGATGAGATTTCATTGAGCAGAAAAATATTGTTCGATCCTCTTTTGAGCCTCATTAGAGCAAAAATCCACTTTCATTTGAACCAACTTAAAACCTTATTCGATCGACTTTTGTAATGCATCCGAACGGCTAATAAATCTCGTTCAAATGACTTTTCACAAAAATATATTTTTCTTTGAAAATTCCTTTTATGAAAAATCGCCTCAAACAATATTTTAAAACCAACACCCAACGAAAATCCAAGGATAGAAAAATATACACATTCGTACCTCATGAGATCCTTGAACGTTGAAAACGAAACACAACACGATAATGTTAATGCTCTAACTTGGCTACTATGGTCTTCAAACAAACATGTCAGGGTCTTTGAAAGACAAACCAACTCTATCTTAAGTTCATCTAAAGCTTCAATCCCTAACCCCCAAAGAAAAAAGATTAGACTTGTTGGACACAAACCCAAAGTGGTGTTACTCTTATGAGACTTTATCGCATCGTCGCAAACCTACACACTTAATCCCACCATTCAATTACTTGAATATATAACAATATAAACCGCAATTGAAAAACCTTCCCTTTTTGTCTAATGATCTCTACCTATGATAGGACGTCTCTCGCTAAGGTAAAAATTATCCCTCCGAGTTGAAGAGTTAGATATCATTTCTCCCCCTTTTTATTAAAGAATAGACAAAGAAAAAAGTGCACAATATAAATAACTTCTCCCCTAAGAGTAATACATGTGAACATAAGTAAAGCAAGTAAATCATGTAATGACGTGAAGTGAAATATACTGCGATAAGTAACTCAGAAATAGAGGCTCATAAAATCCAAATTATGAATAAATGATATCAAATGTGATACATATATGAGATACCAATGATAGCAAGAAACAAAATGTATCATTGTGATCATAGAATGTGTCAATATGAATCAAATATTAATCATTTGACATATATAGATTAAATATAAAAGCAAAGACTCAAATTCAACATACCATATATATAATCGAACATATACCAATAAAGCACACACACACACACACACTAGAAAAGACATAAAAGGCATAAGCGTTTCAACTCATATAATATCGATACGTATAAATAAAAATGGTACGGAGTGACAGGGCATGAAATATAAACAAAAGAAATATAACCCAATCACTCAAAATATATCGAAGGAGTTCTGATTGACCGCATTAATATATCAACTTCAATTTAGCCTCAAGGTGACAAATAAAGAATTATAAAATAGTTTGGTAAAGATTAAAACTTAGATCTCAAACTAGTTTGGTAAAAACTAGGGCTTGGAGGCTTTTAGATTCATATAAGAAATCAATTTTTGCCAAAACACTCACTGAAAAATATTCTCAATGCGATTTTTTATATTAAACATGATTTTTGAGGCAGTGGAAACTCGTTCGGACCAAAACAGTAGATTCGTTTAAACAAAATATATAATCTCATTCGAACGACATTATACATCTCATTTGAACACACTTGAAACAACCTTTGACTGAGATTTCATTGTAAAACAGAAAAATATCATTTGATCCTCATTTGAACCTCGTTCGAACAAAAACTCATTCTCGTTTGGACTAACTTAAAACTCCATTTGAATGACTTTTGTAAATTCGTTCGAATGACTTTTTCACAAAAATCTATTTTTTTCTATAAAAAGTCTTTTTATGAAAAATCGCCTCAAACAATGTTTTAAAACAAACACGTAATGAAATTTCAAGGATAAAAAACATACGCATTCATACGTCATAAGATCCTTGAATGTTGACGATGAAACGTGGAATGAAACATGGCATGGTGATGTAGACACTCTAACTTAGCCGCTACGGTCTTTAAACAAACACAACACGAACTTTAGAGGACAAACTAACTCAATACCTAACTTATGAGTCTAACGATTTTGTCCAAACGAAAATCCAATACATACAAATTGCTCAATTCGAAATTTTGTCCTTACAATAGTGTCTCCATAGCTTCAAATTTGATTAATAATGTCGGACACTCTTGAAAAATAAACTTAAATTGTTTCACAATCTTTTATCATCAAAATATCGAATACTCTCCATAAAGATTGAAGTTTAATGGAAATTACCATCCGATCCTTAAAATTCCTTCTTCAAGATGTCCTACACTTTTTTTGAATTTTCGTATCCATAATTCTTGTAAAAAACTCTTGTTTATTGTTTGTTGAATGATGTGCAATGCCTTGGCATCCTTCTCCTTGTTTTCCTTATACTCTTTTTGCTTGGATTGATTCCAAGTTGCAAGAACCATTTAGATTCTATTTGATCATATTCTTCTTCAATAAACTCCCATAATTCTTGAGAGATGAATATAATCTTCATTTGGAGACTCCAAAAATCATATGTTCTCCATCTAAAAATGAAATTAAACTTTGGTCAACATTAAGTCCAATTGCATTTCAGTTGTTTGCCATTTGAATAAAGGCTCTGATTTTTAAATGGGAAGCGAAAAGATATATTTTTCCTTTTGTATTGAAATATGAAATTACAAATGAACTTTTTTTTCTGTTTTTTTTCACACTTTCATTTCACTTCAGCTCTCCTTTTCTTTATCACTATTTCTTTCACTTCTTTCATTTTTACTCTCTCTTACATTACAAAGGAAACTAATTTGGCTTATATATCCTTACAAAGATGAATCCTCCAACAAAACTCTTCAAAAAAATAACCTAACTTAAAAGTTAGACTCTTGACCTTTTTATTTACTGACTCTTAACTTTTCATATTTTTCAAATTTTCAAATTACAAATGATTTTAATTTCCAATTGAAATTTCTTTGGATTCACAATCCAATGAACCCAAAGCCGAGTCATCCATTATCATTGTAAATGTAAAAAGAGAAAAAGAAAAATATCCTATGTACTGTTGAGAGCATTCACATTCCCCCCATTTGGTTTGCGCGACTAGTTTGATCTGCGCAACTAAGATCACCATCGAAACATTGATAGAGAAATAGTAGAAAAATATTCACAACAATCTAAGTAGAGGCCTATGATTATATTTACGATGTCCCACTTTGGTAATACAATAATTTGTCTTAACTCTGATTTTTGCTAATAATTGGATATCATACCAATTTCATACAAATCGACAGCTAGACACATATTTCATGAAAAACTATGCACATTGAATGCAAATCAACACTTTTCCATGTAATCAACAGTTTTACATAAATTTTTATGATGTTGAATTATTTGCAAAATTCGTCATTATGTCAAATATTGTATTATCATACTAGTATCTTCACCTAATTCATTGATCATACTAACCACGATAGATCAAATAGCAATGGATACTATTACCCCAATAGTTAGACCTCTTTTGGGGATAGATTCTCAATTCCTACACGAAAAATACTGGAAAGAAAATAGTAGGAATATACAAGCAATGAAAATATCCCTTTCGGTCTATGATACCTAAATAGGAGAAATATCTGGATCAAACCCTTATTTAGCTTAACCTTTGATTAATTTACTTCACCAAGACAGAGCAAAACTGCCTGAAGCCTTGTTATTTTTTATTTTCAATAGTTTTTTTTTCTAATAATTGGGTATCATACCAATTTCACACAAATCAACATCTAGGCATATATTTCATGAAAAACAGTTTCACACAAATCAACATCTAGGCATATATTTCATGAAAAATTACATACATTGAATGCAAATATACTTTTTTTCATGTAATCAAGAACTTTACGTAAAATTTGTATAATGTCTAATTATTTACAAAATTTATAGTTATGTCAAATATAAATATTGTGTTATCATACTAAGATTTTGTCAAAATGACCTTCAAAAATATTTGTTAAAAAAACTATGTTAAGGCCACAAAAGTTATTGGCCTAAACAGACGCCTTGTGCATAAAATACAAAATATTTACACTGTTATAACTTACATGAACAATTCAACCTATAAAATATTACTGGTCAAACTGATCCGCGGTATATAGGGCTGAAGCCGGGAGGCCTGAGCATGTGCCAAGTGAGGGATCGCACCGGGTTCTCGCTGGTCTATTTGTTATTACTTATTTCTTGAGGACCCATTTTTTATATGAATACACATAAAATGGACTTATTTTACAATTTTTGCACTTCTCAATTTTTATCAGCACTCCATGGTATTCCTAACAATGCTAACATTTTTCTTAGTGGAACATTTTTCTTTTTTTTTTATAATAAGGCAAATTTATTGAGATAGAAGAAGAACAACCCTTCTTCGGCAGCTTACAACTTAGGAACAAGCTATAGAGAAATCCTCTAAGAAGGATTTTAAGAATCTAGAAAGTGGACCCTTATAAGGTTTAGCTTTGAATATAATCCTAATATCATCATGGACCTCCCTAATTATAGAGCTAGAAACCATCTTGATTCCTTCAAATACACTTTTATTTCTAGCACACCATAGTTTCCATCAAACTAAACTAGGAATAATTTTACAAAGAAATGAATTTATTGAATTTCCTCTAGTTGAGAGCCACAAAGAAACAATTCTTGATCTAAGACTTGTTTTAGAAACTTTAATCCCCATCAAACCTTCAAAATGGATCCACACTTGGCAAGCATATTCTCCCTCATTGAATAAATGTTCTCGATTTTCTTCTTGACTCCTTGAGCAACATTGGCATTTAGACACAAAAGGGATTTTGATATCTTTCAAATTCTGATCAAGTGGTAGTCCATTGTGAAGTAGTCGCCACATAAAGATTGAAATTTTTGGAACTAGGTGAGTATCCCATAACATCGTCGAAGAAAATTGGATACACTCTCTTCTCCTGATTTGATCCCAAGCTATTTTAAAGACAAAATCCTTCTCCACCCAAGACTGAATAGACTGAAACACCTCTTGAGAATTTTGGAATAGCCACATACCTTGCATTCTTTTCCAGGTTTGGCTGGGAGAGGAAATAGTTCCTATAAAATTCTGGGTAGCCAACTTTTTGTATTTCCTGTTCATAAAGTGAGCCCATAGAGATTGATTTTTGAAGAAATTAACCCAAAGCTTACAAGTAAAAGTATTACAAACATCCAGAGTATCTCGAAGACCTAAACCACCTTCTACCTTTGGTAAGCAAATTTTCCGCTTAGTGGAACATTAAATCTGAAAGTTTTGGCAAATAAAACCTGAATAATGCATTTTGTTCCTAAGAGGACCCCTATGCTAGCATTTGTTACAAAATGCATAGTTTGAGATTTTATTCATTAAATACAGTTCAAAGGCGTTTCTTACAAAAAGTGCATGGTTTCCGCCTGAGAGTGTTTGCATTTAGCCTTTTTCTTATGCATAAAATGTAGTAATCTTATTTGTCCTTTTCAGCTGACATGGCAAGGAGATGCCGGAGGAATTAACATAAACGGTACTGAATACAAACTACTGCAATGTCATTGGCATTCTCCTGCTGAGCACACCATGAATGGAACAAGGTAGGTTTCTCTCTTTACGTTAAGGGTTCGTTTGGCAATCCAATTCCAAGGTTTGAAATTGGAATTGAAAGGCCAATTTAAATTCCACGGAATTAAAATTGGCCTTCAAATTCCAAATCCAAACTTTGAAATTGAATTGTCAAACGGATCTTAAGAGTAATGCTAGTAATCTCAAGTAGTCAGTAAGAAAAGTAGGCTCCCAACTGACACGATAGTACCACATCGTCCCCTAACTCAGTATCTCATTTAAGTCAACCCCACCTAGATGAGAAATTATTTAGTTTGAGTTGGATGTTGTGTGAAGTAGAATGGTGGGCTTTTTGGGGGGTTTGGGGGTGAATAAGTTGGGCTTTACTTAAATAAATCTCACTTAAAATGTGCCTGCAGGCATCATTTGGAGCTGCATGTAATTCATATCAACTCTCTGGGTGGGATAGCTGTGATCGCAATTTTATACACATATGGACACCCAGATCATTTCCTTGCAAAGGTGAGGAGAAGGGTTTCTTAGCTGTTATTTGCTCCTTTTTTGTTTCTTCCTCATGACGCATGTATATATGCTTGTCATATATAATATATACATGAATCTCACGGTAAATATTGTGAAAGGGATATCTTTATTGTTCTACTACAAAATTAGGGTTATTTGCGTTTTCGACGTTATTTGTTTTTATTTACTATTATTCAGTGTCAAACTTTTCATTATTACTAGTTGGGTGCCAGTTTTTAGCAATTCTGTTAATTTTGAATTTGGTCGTTTTTTCTCTCTATCCATTTGTGGTTTCTCTGTCTTTCTGTATTTGTTTCTCTCTCTCCATTTTAAATTAATGTTTTTATATTCTGTCTTTCATACATTTTGTATATAGAACTCTTTTATATACACTAAGTTAAAATACTATTTTTAATGTAATTGCTTTTTTATATTTTTTGAAGTTCGTTTTCTTAGACTATGTTATTAAATGCTCTTTAAAAAGTTAAAATACTTGTTGTACACGGGTTCCACCCCTTGACGTGTCGTCTATATAATTCATTTACTTATCAAAACAAAAAATAATAAGTAAAAATACAATTTTTATACTCTTGTATTACGTAAAACTGTTTTTGTATATGAAAAAGTAAATATTACAGTATAATAACAAATAAATAAATCTTTTATTACAATATTTTAATTTCGGGGAACATTACAGTGTAGTAAAATAAATCCTTTTCTAAATTTCCAGAATAATTCCCAAGTTGTTTTATGTAATAGAAGAGTATAAAAACAGTATTTCAACATTTTAATATTTTAATGTGTGCGTGTTTACCCTAAAATTTTTTAATATCATTGAATTTGGTTCATTGATTTAAAGTGAACTTTTGATATGAAGTCAAACAATAATGAAAAAGTCAACTTTTAAATGACTACTGAATAACACGAGATTTGGGACTCTTATTTTGGCACGTCCAAATGAAAAAGGATTGGAGCGAGTTAATGAGTCATTTAGTATTGAAATTTGAATTGTAGTTATACTTGAATATGTTTTCTTCATGTACCAGGTGACAAACCACGTTAAAACAGTTGGTCACGAAGGAATAGGTTTGGGAATTGTTAACCCTGGAGATATCAAGTTTGGAAGCAGAAAGTATTACAGATACACGGGTTCTCTTACAGTTCCTCCCTGCACAGAAGGTGTTATTTGGACAATAGTCAAGAAGGTTTGGATCTTTTCTATCTTTATTTTTATTTTTAAATATAGTTATTCATATAGAAGCTCCCTTCACAGGCTATTTCTAACATACATACGACTTTTGTAGGTGAGGACAGTTTCAAGGGAGCAAGTAAGAACATTAAGGGAAGCTGTTCACGATGTAAGCGTTTCTGAAGCAATTTGAGTTTCTATCAATTTCTTCAATTATTTAGGAGCATTTGATTTTTGTTCTTGATTTACAGCCTCTAATTGTTCATTTTTTTCCATCTTCTTGAGTTAAATAGATTTAGAGATCGATTTCCATATCTCCTTTCATGTTTCAATTGTTTCAATTTAAACCTTATGTTGCATTACTGCTTCAATATAAACTACAGGCTGGCTTAGTTAAAATCAATACCACATTAGCTTTTGAGTTTTGGTTTGAAATTGAATTACAGATAAGTTTTAGACTGCACCATTAAAGATATATACATATTGAAATTGCATGATTGGTAGTTCGAGTTTTAACATTCCTAGAAAAATCTCACGATGGTCCGGATGCCTCCATTTATAAAACATTTAATATGCTTATTTTAATTTTGACTTGTACTTTGGAATGTTTTTTTTTCCCAGGGATTTGAGGTAAATTCAAGGCCAATCCAACAATTGGATGGAAGACCAGTTTTCTTATATAATCCCAGGGGTTAGTGAAGGTTCCATATTGTGAGAAGAGCAGAGTGGCATGAGATCTTATAAGTTAATATATACCCTTGTGAACACGTACATGAGACTTAATCTATGGCCTCGTTTAGAAATATTTAAATGGTTTAGTTACATATTGTTTTGCAAGAATTAACCTGCATGCCTCTCTTCATTTTCATTTTTTTCTGGAAAAACCATTAAATGGGTTTCACTTTCGTAGGGGAATTTTTTTTGTTAAACTTTTAAGCTGTAGTAAATTTCTAATGCTCTCTCAATTAATTGAATCTCATACAGGAGAGTGTTTTTCCTTTTATTTTTAATTGGTAAATGTAGTCGGTTTTACTTTGTTATCCCCTAGTTTTTAAAGGGACTTGTGTGAAATTAAAATATGGAAGAGAAAATATTAAAGAGTGATAAAGTTTCTTATTAATTTGTGTAAATAATGAAGGGGTCCCTATTTATAGTGCAAGGGGTGGCTCTCAAAAGTCTCCTTGTTCTAATGGAACAATGTTACTATATTAGAGTCTTAACCAAATGTGGACGTCCATATTAAATATAGTTAATTACAACATTCCCCATTGGATGTATATCATTTCCACCCTTCGATGCCTATAGCTTCATTCAAACTTTACCATGAAAAAACAGAGTGAATGAAAAAATCATCATGGAATTGGTGTTGGGGTAGTCGACACATTACAATCTTATACGCAAGCTTCTGCAATGTTGATTTCAGTAGTAACTTTAACGAAAAGATTATAATGGCAACGGGTCGTGTCGAGTCGGGTTCGTATCAAATGGCAAACGAATCGTGTGGTAAATCACTCCACCCATACACGATTCATTTATAACGGGTGGAAAAATTGAATTCGCACATGCTTCGTTTGCTTAGAGGGTGACACGACATGACCCGTTTTCACCCGTTTAACTAAACGAAACTCATTTTCACTCGTTAACCCGTTTCATCCATTTCACTTTTTAACCATTTCATTCGTTTCACTCGTTGGCCCATTTCATAAATTCAAAATTAATTGTCCAAGTGTCAATTTTATTCTAAAATGATGAAAATAATTCAATAATATCATCCAAAATGTAAATAACAATAGCCTAAACAAAGAGCAAATAACCACCACCAAATTATCCCTAACAAGTAGCAATACAAATATTCTTCAAAATCCAAACAAACTACGAACAAATTGTTCTTCAAAATAAAAATAGCACAATCATTCAACATAAAAAAAAAACTATGACAAGTTTATTGAAACTTGCTACAACTTCATCGTCTCCATATCAACTCATTGCCTTCTCCATATCATAGATCCTCCAAATCAATTTTTTCTACCAAATTTAAATAGATAAAAATAATTAATATAATGGATAAGTCAAAAAAGATAAAACTAATTATTTTTTTTATCCTAAAAATACAAAAATAACCCTCCCTTTTAAAGGTTAGGCAGGTCTAACGAGTTTATACGGCTTAGATGACCCGTTAATAATTCGTTTAATAAAAGGGTCTGACGGGTCATAAACGGGTTTCACGAATATACACGAACCCGATTCATTTTCTTAACGGGTCTGCCGGGTCCACCCGTTTATGACCCAAACCCGTTAAGGCTATACCCAATTCCGCTTAAAGCGTGTCGGTTTCGTGTCGGGTTAATGAGCCATGTTGCAAATTGCCACTCCTAGATTAGAGAGGTTGTCACTTAAACAGACTTCCATGACCTCAATCTCAGTTTTCTTTCAAAGCTCGCCAGTGAAGAAAAACTTTGGTGAATGTGTTTGGTTATGTTTCCTTTGATGAATCTTTCCTGGATTTGTGTTATACATATTGTATTGTTTCCATAAATATTACTTAGAATGTTTATAATGGAGGAAAATAGACAAGAACTACGAATATGGTGAATTCATAAAGAGATAAAATTTCATAAGAAGTATCTATTAAAGTTTGTTTAATACACAACCTGGAAATAGTAGTATTATCACTAAGACATACATAACATAGTGTGTCCTTATGTGACTGGAAAAGTATCCAGAATCTGCATAGCATACTAACTTTGTCCCATTAAAATTATAAGGAAAAAAATAAACATGGATAAACTTAGAAACACTAATGTCATTTGATTTGTTCAGAAGTATAAAAAGTCAAAGAAAACGAAATATCTGAAGTAGTGCATTGTATGCACCAATTGCACTCAAATAGGGCACCCTGGACCAATAAGTTTCTCATCTTCCTCTTTAAGATGGTATGATCTTTCTTTATGTCCATTTTGTTCAAATTAAAGAGTTTAAATACATTTTCTGTATAATTTAACATATGAACTAAAATCCTATTAGAATTTATCTCAGTGTACATGTTGAGAAAAAAAAATGACTAGGTCTTTCATCTTAAGCTCATCCTTTAAATAATGGCAGTTGTCTCGAGCTTTCCTAAATTCCCAATTAAATTTATGTCATTCACATAAGCTGTTACTATTGCATGTATCATTGACAATTTCTTTATAAAGACAAAAGGAGAAATTTTATTGTTTGCACACCCATCCTTAGACAAGTATTTATTACGATGATTTCATTACATTCTTCTAGATTAAACAACAATGTGAATATCTTAGTCAAATTGAGTACATACTCCTTGGCTTCGATTCAAGGTAAAAAGATCCTTATAGGATTTTGATCTAGATTTATGTGCCCAAACCCCCATATAAATAAGCAGTCACAAGATTCATGAGCCTCTATCTAAATTTTCATAAATTGTTAAGTGTTTCCATCCTGGATTTTTTTAAATGGGTTCACCCCAAGAGAGAGACTTGCGTGTGCGGGGATCAAGGAGGGAAGTTCTTTTTTCATCAGTCGCACAATCTTTACGGGCTCCCACGGACATAAATCGGTCGTCATCAAAGGAGGTAAAAATATAGAAAATAGAGTCGTCAACCTATTTTACTCAAAATAAGCAAAAGATCTAGCCGTCTCTGAAGAAACGACATCAAAGACAAATCGATGCATACGAAACCAAATAGATCACGGGTCTGGGGACTAAGTTATGAAATGGGAAGGTGTTAGTCACCCATTCTAACATTTCGATCTCTCATGGGCTATGATATTATTCTTTTTTTCTCTAAAATATTATGTGTGTGTATAATGTGTGCGGAGTGAAATAAAGGAGAAAATAAATCGTCATACTCACACCATAGAAAGCTGGAGATGAGTCATTCTGAGGAGTAAAAAAATAAGTTATTCGAAATGTGAGCAGCGCACCGAATCATAATTCATCGTAAAGAATGGAATATGCTTATCTGATGGGGCCCCTGAAAATAAAAGAGAAAAGGATACACTATACGCAATCTGCCGGATCATAATCCATTATGATAAAGTGGATATGCATGCCTGACGGGATTGCAAAAAAGGGACGAGAATAGAAAATATGAAAATATAATGTAATGTGTGCAACCACCGGATCATGATTCATTATGAGGAAGTGAATATGCATGTTTAACGGGTTTGCTAAGACCATATAAACTGGTATATGTATATATACATACAATAATAATAAATATGAGAATACATAAAATAATGAAACGAGAAACTAGGATTCGAATTCTGAGGAAGACTCGAGATGCCTACGTAGCGGAAATTGGCATCAAATTCCACGTAGTTCGATAACATGCAAGGGCGGGATTTAACTCATGAACCCAAAATGATAATTTCCTTTAGTTTGTTGGAGAACGTGTACAATTGTAGGAAGTGTGGAAAGGGGGGAGGAAAATTCTAATTTGGGTTTAAAGATTTAACCCCCTTTTGGTCCTTTTTTGGTTTATGAAACTATATCTTTTTGTATATAAGTAATAAAAAGAGATTATTTAGGGTGAGGAAGCCAAAATAAGGCAAAATATATTATAAGAGTAAAGAAAGTTTGAATAATAACACTAATTAAATGAGCTATAAAAAGGTAGAAGTAAACCTTCTATGAACCTTTGCTACAAAATTTTTAGGTGAAGTGATCTGATTTTTATGGTGATAACGTGGTGGTGAAGTGGTAGTGCGATGGGTGGCAAATGTGGGGTGAATATGATGTAAGGAAAGGTCGATAGAATATTTAGAACATAATGTTTTTCGAAAGAAGATACATTGATTTTGAGGTAAAGGCTTTTTAGATCTCGAAAATAGTGTTATTGGGAATGAGGTTATGGCCTTCGTAAATAGCAACATTTTAGGGTTAGTGGGTCTACTGGTCGGCATAGGTCCTGGACTGCCTATCGACATACCCCCTTGCTTGCTGGTGAAGTGAAGTACCCCTTTACCCATAGGCACAGGTGCCTATTGGTAGTCCAAAAGTGATATCTTTTTATAAAAAAGAGCATAAAATGCAAACCATGAGTCCAAATCATGCACGACCTAGACCATTGGAAAGGGTATTTAGAACCCTGTGAAAAGACATCGAGTTACTCCCAGGTCAGAGAGTTAACCAAATTCAAATGGAGCTCGATAGATCTCGGTGGCCTCTAGGTTAGGTTTTGGGGTAAGACCTAGAATTCGAGGGTGAAATGGACCTAACGATATGCTTGAAGGGTATTAGGATGGGATGTTTATAGAGCCTCTCTATGGGAGAGCTTGGAACAAGCTGAGGTCGTCAAAACATAGACATCTCTATGGGAGGTTATGAGTGTTGAGGGTAGAGGTCGTATTCTAAGGACCTAAGGAGCATACACTACACCAAAACAGGTTATTTGTCTCGGTCATAGGCCACAAATCGAACTTGACCGTGACAAGAATGGGGGTGATAACTATTTTTGTCACAGACTTGTCACGATCAAACTCTGTGATACGCTTCCATTATTACGGACTTATTATGGTCAAAGTTCGACACAAGTTCTTCTTTGTCTCAGACTTTGACTGTGACAAGTCCGTGACAGGTTGTCCTTGTTAAGGACTTGTTGTAACAACTCTCTCTTTTGAGAACCTATTTTTATGTTTATTTACCATGTGAAGTAATTATATATAAAATGTTGGAATGTGGGGTAAGTATTAATTTAATGAGATAAAAGTTAATACTTGCTAAAATGTTGCATGTTTACCTTATATGTCGGTAAATGTCACCATGTTATGTTTTGTTGTGTGATAAGAATTAAAATGACATTTTGATTTAAAATGAAACCGAAACTTAAAATGAGTTATAAAATTTCCAAATGATAATTTGGAGGGCGTAGTTAGTCCCGGGAGGTGCGAGATAGTCAAAATGTGTGCCATATTGTATTTTGATGTTTTGGGCACTTTTGACTGGTTTTAGTATATTGCGTATTGGAAATCATTTTAATGTGGTATTAACCACTTAAATTTGGAGACTTTAGACTAATGCCACATTTTAGTCTTGCTTAGCCTTTTATTTCCCCTAAGTGAAATTGTTAACCTAGAGAGAAAGTGAGAGGAAGAGAACTTGTAGAGAAAGTGAGAGAATTGAAGATTCAAGCTTGGAGATTGTTGCTAGCAAGGAAAAATCTGAGATTGAAACCCCAAGGCAAGTTTTCTAGTTGCTATTTTGTGATTTAAGATGGATAATTAGTATGGTAGTTGTGTATTAGTTTGCTTTGATAATGTTAGGGTTTTTTGTTAGATTTATGGACTTTGAAATCTTTGGAAGAGATTTGGATATCTATTGGCGTAGATTAATGTTGTTGGAAGCATTTATGATCATTTGTTAGCAATAAATGAGATTGGTTTGGTTGTATTTGAGTTTGGGGTAAGTTTGGAGTCCAAGACTCCATAGCCAAAATTGGAAAAATTCGCAGGGGCGAATCGATTCGGCCAGGCCGAATTGATTCGCATAGGGACAGTTTTCAGGTCTAAGTGAACCGAATCGATGCGGATGATCCGAATCGATTCGGTATTTATGCAGAAACCCAATTTTTCTGATCGAATCGATTCGGATGGTCCAAATCGATTCAGCATTGATGCAGAACCTCATATTTTTCTGACCGAATCGATTTGGTCAGGCCGAATCGATTCGAAAATCCTGCACTTTTAATTTGTTTTCTTTTTCCAATTTCAAACCTTTTCTGTAGGCTTAGGACTTAGGAACCTTCTTGTATGAAGTCAACATAGAGTCCTAGAGTTGTAGTTGAGTTTGGTCGCTACCCTAGAGTTGAATGGGTTCACTTGGGGTTCATTCTAGGGGTGTTTAAAGTGATGTTCAGGCATTACTTTTCTTTTACAACTTCTTAGGAGTTTAGGGGTTAAAAGACCATACTTGGAGACTTTAGGGGTTCTAATGAGGTATATAACACCTTGGGACTTGTAAGGATTATTGTGATCACTTGGAGAATAATTCGGGACTTGAAACATGATGAATATTAATGAAAATATTCAATGATTATGGTTTCAGATATAATGAAACACACAATTGGTTAATGGAACAAAAATGTGATTCAAATGGTAAATGTTAATTTACTTAAACACACCTCTCTAAATGCTATCATAAGGGAAGTTCGCGCATGAGGTGATGTCCCCTGACTAGTGAATGCAGGGTGACTATAGTCCTCGGCCATATTACGGGATTGTTATATATTTTATTCTGCGCTAGTAAGGTAATTCCGGGTGTGGTTATGACTCACTCGCAGGCATATGGCCACTTCCCGACGTGCTTTAGGTACCTAGGTTGTCTTGTATAGATAGGTCCTGGAAGGTGATAGTCATTTAGGGGCGCGCCCAGTGGGGAAACTCGGAGGGGCGGTCTTAGAATCATTATATGCAGATAAATATAACCTTTCTGATTAATGTGGGATTTGAAACATGTGCAATGCCATAAGAACATAAGATGGTACTATTATACTCCTATTAAGGAATGGAAATTTGAAATGAAATGGTAAATAATGATGAAGGCTTTTAAATTTATGATGTCTAATTATATTTTCTTGCTAAACTTAATACAAGACATAATCATTTAAACTGCTTTATTATGCTTTAGGATTTGATTGTTAGACCATTATCCTTATCATTCATGATTAATACTTCATACTGTCATGTTTCTTATTCATCTGGGAATCATATAAAAACCGAGCCCTGGCCCGTTCATTTTCCTTGTTGTTCATGATATTGTATCCGCTTAGGTGCTCCACCGCAAGGACGCCCGTTATGATATTCCCACTCCCATGCTTTCGAGGAGCTGTAAGATTTTGCCAATATTATAGGATGTGTTGCTAGACGCTTTCCTCATTTGTATTCTAGATATAATCGGGTCTTTCACTCGGGCGAGTGGCCCAAACTTTTGTAACTGATTAATGGATGTATTTATGTAAACTATTAAATTGTTTTAACCCATTGTATGTACCTGTTGACCGCTAGCATATTCGGTCCTTTATTGTATTGTTGTTACGGGTGTAATATAAGCTCTTTTGGAATTCCACTTTCTCTACAGATTGGGTTGGTTAAACTATTTTCTTAACTTAATTTTAAATAAAACTAAATTACAAATTTTGGCAACCCGTTTTCTGAATTATTGGGTGGTTTTCCCGTATACTTATTTTTATTGTTGTGATGCTGAGAATGATTTCCATCCATGATTCCGTTATGTTGAGGTATCGGGTTGGCCGCCCCTTATCTCGAATTGCGGGTTGTCACACTTGTCACGGTCAAAGTTTGTGGCAAAATGGGGCAGCAAAATGATAAAAAAAAAAACTATTGGGCAATATGGCTAATGACACTATCCAGCAGCATATTATTTAACCTGTAACAACAATCAACGATATATTTTAATAATATTAACAACACTCAATAGCAATATCAATCCCTAACCAAATATAAATAAGAAACATGATATATTAACCCGAATTTGAATGGTAAATACAAATTATTACATAAAAAGTAAATGTTCATTTGTTCTCAGGTTGGAGGAGAAAGGTAGGCCATACAATATAAGAGTCAATACAACCCTCAATATGTCGCATGACACATTGTTCATTCAACCAAATGACTACATTTTCTTTCCCCACCATAACGCCAGTGACATTATCGTGAGCCTCGTAAGGTTGCAGTGGATGATTATGCACTAAGGAAACTGGGCGTATACTCGGGTCCCATAACCTCTTGGAAAATTTATCGGCTTCCCTTAAGTCTAATAAATTGACTTTTTCTCAAACAATTGTAAATGGACTCTGGACAGTTGGGACCCGGGGGGGGATAAGTCATACGGAGATGAGGGGTATATCGGTGAGGGTGAGAAAGACAGAGCAGTGGTTCCCCTATCCACTACTGTCGCCTTACCCTTCCTTGAGTTGATCCTTACTCAACCTTAAAGAGCGTGTTTAACCATCAAAACATTTTATTCATTTTTTTCGATGTTGTCAAACTTATGGTCCGAGTTGGTCTTCAACTTGTCGACCTTGCATGATAATCCAGTATTGCTCGAAGTAATCCCGACGAGCTTTGACTCCCCCCACCCCCGAGAGCTAACTGAAAATCGATCACTAAGTTTTTAATACAAAGTTAAAGACTACGTAAACTCCAAATTAAACTCGTTTAGGAAACTCCTTTTAGAAATCAGAACATATAATGTGTAAAGGTTGTTAAAGTCGGATCAAGACTTGGTAGCTTGATTACCCGAGTTTTAAATTAAAAACCTATACTAATTCTTTGTTATGAAACCAAACCATACATGCATTAATAACTGAAATCAGTAAAGTTTGATAGAGTTATTTTTAACCTTGTAAAACCTCAAATCTGAGGGAACATCCATGGTGACCACTATGCCACAACCAAAAATCCACTAAAAGTAATTTCAAGACTTACAAGCACATGAACATGAAAACACAAGATCGTAAAGCTAAAAGACTGAAAATATACCTATTGAGCTTAAACTTCTCCACGGTATTCTGATTCTGATGCTTTTGATCCTCCTGGTCATTCCTTGCTTTAACTCCTTTCTCTTTGTTACAGTGGTTCAATCAAACAGAATCTCTCAAAGGAAGAACACACTTTTTATGTGTTCGTGTGAGAGTGTAGTGACTGTGAAGTGTCTAGCATCCAGTACGAAACTCACTTCGTTCTTAAGAATATACAAACTATCCTATGAATTACAAGAATTCTTTATGGCATGCAAGGTTTCAATTTTCAAGAAGATGAGACTTACTTTTTCAAAATAATATTTCAGATCGGAAGTTAAATATTTTAAAAATCAGATCTAATTTTTGGAAACATTATTTATTTACAAAACAAGTTTGTCAAACTGTAAAACTTTGTTTAGAGATGAATCCTCTAGATCTAAAACCAAAATTGATTTTGAAGTCTTTTTTTTCAAGAATTTGAAATGAGAGAAAATGGATCTAGAAACATATATAATAAATCTTAAGATCCAAACAGGAGAAATATAGAAACACTAGATCTACGTGAAAATATATCTCAAATATATTTCTCCCAATTTCTAGAAAGAAATATGAGAAAGACAATGATATTCGTGTTCCTAAGAGAGATAACGTTTGATGAGATTTCTTCAAAACACCAACCTCACAAACTATCAAGAAAACCTAAGATTCTAACTCTCAATATGGTGGTTTTATGATATGTTTATACTACGAAGGTGTATAGGTTTGGTTTGGGGAGAAAACCCTAAAATTTATCTATATGTCTTCTCTCTCTCTATATATATATCTATCTCTCTCCTTTCTCCTTTCTCTTTCTTTTATTCTCTCAGGTGGATGAAGCTACAAAAGTCTCTAAATGCCTCAACTATGGTCTCTATTTATACTGAATGAGGAAGGTTCAGGATGACTGATCCAAACCAATGGTGGTGATTACAACGACGGTTTAAATTTAAATTTAACGATTGACAATGCACCGCACAACCTCTCTCACCCATTGGCTCTCACTTGTTTCACTTGGATTAACTCAGAACACATTAAGATCGTAGATAAGAAATGATCCAATGGCTGAGATTGAATCTTAGAAACATGAGACACAGAAAACACAATTCCCACCACACATATGCACACATGTGTTATAATATAATAGGAAGAAAAACGCGTGTTTTAATATTTATAAAAATCCAATTTTGTACCATATAAGTTTGTGACGGTTTTGTTTTCTATACAGGATATTTTTAAGGCAATTAATTAACCCAATTTTTAACCCCAAAGCATTTTAAATCCAAATTATTTAATGTTTAAACATCATTTTAAAATGTTTAAAAATTCCCCAAAAAATATGTAAAAATATTTTAACACACACACCAATGCAATGCATGAATTGTGTCATATGTGTGTTGTTTAACTTCCCTTTTTGGCAACGAAGGTTTCCCTGGACTGGTTGATTTGTTGATTAAGCTTTGCAATACTATGGAGAAGATGCTCAAAAGTATCTACAAAATTTTATCAATATATCCAAACTAGTTGGAACTTTTATATAGCGCGGACTCAAGTAAGTCAATTGTATAGTGTGTTATCAATCTCCCCCTTTGGATATTGGAGTCAAAATTTTCTTGAAAAATATATACTCATGGGTAAAAAAATTCATAAATTCCAATACAAAAGAAATAATCTACCCATTCCTATCCTAGAACCAAAAATAAGAGAAAAAATACATTACTCAACTAATTATAGACCAATACCTTAATTCGATAAAATTGTCGAGTGGATTTGTAAATAAAAATGCCTGAAATAAAACACTTAATGGCATATTAGTTGAATCATGATAAGATATAACAATATAATCCAAAGTCGTTACTCAAGTTCTTCTCCCCTAATTTTTCTCAAATACACAACGGGATAAAAAGATATATATATAAACGGGGATATAAGATGAATTATTTTATATAGATAATGTCATAATCAAGGGTAATATCAAGGGTCTCCTACATTATCAAGATATTGGAGGTGACTTTTGTCATTTATGAGACAATCATACCCTAAATCCTCATAAACCAATTATAAGCATGAAAACTACCGAGAATATGACAAATATGCTGAATATATTATGTAAGAACAATCATCCCTATGGCTTTCCTAAATGATTCAAACCTAATATTGTCCAAAGGTTTAGTAAAGAGGTTAGCCAATTATTTTTCAGGGTTAAGATATTCAATATCAAGTTCCTTAGATTCAACAAGTTCGCGGATAAAGTGATGCCTACTATATATTGATATGATTAGTCCGTAAGTGTTGTACAGGATTTTTTGATATGTTAATAGCACTCTGGTTATCACAATACGTTGTTAGTCTATCTTCAATAATTCCATAATCACTAAGCATTTGTTTGATCCATAAAAGTTGGGCACAACAACTACTCGCAGCTATAACTCAGATTCAGCAGTTGAAAGAAATATACAATTCGATTTTTTACTACTATATCCTATAAGGTTGTTTCCTATGTAATAACAGGCCCCACACATGCTTTTACTATCTTCTGAGCATCCTGCACAGTCAGCACCGGTGTATCCAACTATAGAGCTAATAGTGTCTTTTGTGTACCAAATGACAAAATTTATTTTGCGTTTAACATATTTCATTATCCGTTTTACACATAACATATGACATTCTTTAGGTGCGCATTGATATCGTGCATAAACACACACAGTAAAGAAAATAGCTGGTCTAGATGCAGTGAGATATAATAAACTCCATATCATGCTTCTATATAAGGTAGGATCTACGTCTTTCCCATGTTCCTCTCTAGTTAATTTTGTGGATGTGCTCATGGGTGTACGTATTGTTTTGGAATTATCAAGGCATAACTTTTTAACAGGATCACTAGCATATTTTGATTATGTTATAAATAATCCATCACTAAACTGTTTAACTTGTAAATCTAAAAAATTTTGCAACTCCCCCATTAAGGACATATGAAATTCAGGTGGAATATATTAGAAAGTCCTTTACTTGATTAGATTATAAGGAACCAAATATGATATCATCTAGGTATACCTATGCAATCAAGACATGCTGTCCTATTTTCCTAACAAATAATGTTTGGTTAATGCCACCACGCTCAAACCCAATATTTACTAAAAAGGTTGAGAAGCGCTCATACTAGTCTCGAGGAGCTTGTTTTAAGCCATATAAATCTTTCTTAAGACTAAAGACATAGTTAAGGTGCGAAGGATCTACAAAGCCTTTAGGCTTCTCTAAGTATACTTCCTCTGATAAAATACCGTTTAAAAATGCAGACTTGAAGTCCATTTGAAAAAGTTTTAATTGAAAATAACTTGATATCGCTAAGAGGAGACGAACAAACTCGAGTCTTATGATAGGGGCAAAAGTCTCGTCAAAGTATATTCCCTATATCTGAGAACATTCTTGTTCTACTAACCTAACCTTGTTTCTAACTACAACCTCGGACTCAACAGTTTTGTTTTTAAAAATTCAACTGATGCCAATAACCTTCTTGTCTTCAGGTCGTGGGATGAGATACCAAACAACGACTCTGAAAGTGGACAAGCTCTTCTTGCATAACATTATCCAGAACGGGTCGCAAAAGTCATCGTTTAAACTTTTTGGTTCAACTAAAGAAACAAAAGTTGTAAAGTTAGCCACTTTTTAAAGTTGGGATCTTGTTCGCACTAGCTCATACAGGTTACCAATAACCTTATCGAGGGGGTGGTCTTTAGAAACCCAAGTTGGTACCGCAGGGCTCTTAGGTGGCAGTGAATTATCTATCTCAGGAGAGTCAGGGGTAAAAACAATTTCAAACTCATTGAGGACTACTGTTTGACTGTCACAACTCTATGCAATGGTGTCATTTACAATTACATTAATAGACTCCATAATGACTTTGGTACGTATATTATAAACACGGTAAGCCCTACTTGAATGGGAGTAACCTATAAAAATTGCTTTATCACCTCAGGTATCAAACTTTGAAAGATTTTCTCTATCTTTACAGACGTAAAAAACATTCCTGAATGTTCTAAAGTACTTCAAGTTAGGTTAAATATTGTACCATAGTTCATAGGATGTCTCTTTGGTATTTTTAGGAGGTATACACGGTTAATAATGTGACACTCCATATGGACTGCCTCAATCGAAAAGTATTTTTGTAACCCTTTTTCATGTAACATCACTATAGCCATCTCTTGAATGGTCTTATTCTTACGTTCAACAATATCATTCTGCTGAGGTGTTTTAGGTGCACTAAATTCATGTTTATATGTATTACCTACACAATATTCTATAACACCTCAGTCTTTGAACTCTCCACCTCTATCACTTCTTATGCGAGATACTTGGGTATCCTTCTCGTTTTTAATTTTTAAAAGAGTTTTCAATAACTCACGGAAGGTATCAGATTTATTTTTCAAATAAGAGACCCAAGTAAATCGTGTAAAATCATCCAACGTGATAAGAATATAAATGATACCACATAGGCTGACAGTTTTAGAGAGGCCCATAAGGTTCAATTGGGTTACTTCAAGAGGCTTCGAAGTTAAAATATCTTTAACCTTCTTGTGAGAAAATTTACTCATCTTCCCCACTTGGCATGGACCACAAACAGAGTTGAAAGTGTTTTTAACATTAGGAAAACATCTAACTATTTCTTAGGAGCTTAATCTATGAAGGTTATCAAAAAATTTATGTCCCAATCAATTGTGCCATAAATCAGAATAATATAACCCGACAACCTTGCAAGATTTAGTCTTTGGAATCAGTGTGTAACAGTTATCCGTAGTTCTATTTCCTAAAATAATACAATTACCCTCTTCATTTAAAAATTTTCAATTGGTTTTAGAGAAGTTAACAGTATGATTAGAATCACAAAATAGAGATATACTTAGTAGGTTAGCCTTAAGACCTTTAACTAGCAAGACATCATTTAGAGTAGAGAACCCTTCTTCATACAGTGTTCCCTTACCAATGATCTTAGATGAGACTCCTTCACTAAATAGGACACTACCTCTGAAGAGTGCGACTGTGTGATAATTGATTAAATTTATTCGCAAGTTTCCAATTTGTCACACTTATTTAATTAGAGTCTATTTTTAAACCAAATTAATCCAGCCCCTAAACATGCATCTAAAAGTGCATGTCTCAACCCATAAATAAATAAATCATGTGACACAAATATTCAGGAAAAATCCCCCAAAGGGGCAAAACCTTTTATTTCAGAATAATTTTGTAAGAGAACGGCTTACACGAATTACAATGAAATAGGGTGACATACGAAATACCCGCAGGTGTCGGTTCCGATGTCTCGGCTGGAATTTTCCCTTTCCAGGAGGGCACCAGTGAAGAAGAAGACGGCTCCTCCACAAGTTATGGCTGGAATTTTCCCTTTCGAGGAGAGCAGCAATGAAGAAGAAAAATGGCTTCTCCACAAGAGTGAACTTTATAAGGACTCCCTCCACAATAGCGTGCAACTGTCGGTTGTAGAGTTCACCCCACAAAATATAAAGAAGAGCAAAGTATGTTCTTGAAAACCAAAATAATTCACTAAAGCATATGGGAGGTTTGTGAATTGAAAACAAAAAGGCATTAAAACCCTAAAGGAAGAAACCAAAAAGGATTTTGCTTTCGCAGTATTTTTGTTCGTCAAAACACTGTGACTTCTTAATGAAAACGGAACTATTAAAATGAGTATTTATACAAAAATTACACCGCCTCGAAATTTGAGCACGTTCGAATGAGATCAGCATGTCGCTCGAACAAAGGACAAATGTCGTTCGAACGAGATCTAACGAGATGCTATGTCATTTGAACGACAAAATCAGGTCATTCGAATGACCTATCAAACGAGATTCCACGCGAGCCTCTAGAAAATTTCGATACGAATGCCTGCCGCCAGTTTCGTATCTTTCTAATTTTTTATGAATTAGTTATGATTTTTCTACGAAAAGGTGTCCGAGAACAAAATCTTTAGAAAAATATTTTGTAAAAATATCCCAAAAGCTCTAAGTGAAAAGTTAAGGTATTTAAAACATAACCTTATCAAAGTAAACTTCGCGGAGTCTTTTTTATGAAGAACTTGATATTCGGATCCGTCTTTGATGCTTGAATGTTCTTGAATGCTCTTCGACGGTGCAGCGGTATAAGACATAATAAATTGATAACGGACTTATATAAATATGTCCATACAAATCTCCCCCTATGTCTATGTCGGTACATACATAAAAATATCTGAATTATCAAAAACCGAAATACCTATATAAATCTACCCTCCCGTGAATAAATTTGCAAGACCTCGAACTGTTCTTCAAAAAGTCTTCATCAAATCTCAGAGCTTTTTTCATCAAGGTGTGCAACATAATGATCTTCAGTCTTTGTACCTACACACATGAGATAAAGAAAAATACCTTCGTGATGCATCGAGTTTGAAATGATATAAGAATAAAGCATTAGAAAATCAGATCTCCCCCATAACATGATAATTCTTTCTCCCCCTTTTTATGATGTCCCCAAATAGACAGATAAGAAGAAATAATCAAAACATGGAGTGTCACGATAAAATTGCAAACATGGATCAAACTACGCGCATGCAAAGGGATATCTCAAAAATCTCACAAACTATTTTTGGATTTTTCAATTTTTCATACAAAAATAAGATACAAAAATCACACCATGGATTTAAACTAAAAAAAAAAATAAGTAATGGAAATGGAATGAATAGGTGTGAACACATTCGATAGGTAAATAAACTCAATCAATCATATGTTCACGATGCATATGTGTCCCCCTAACAAATGAACATCAAAAGTATCCTTAGGTGTAAAAATTTGTTGAATTTAAATGACATCGTCTTAATCAAATCAGCAAATCAAAGTCTAAATGATTTTCACACCAATAACGTCCAAAACTATTTAGTTCCATTTCGAGAACTTTTCAAAGGACGTGCAAACCCATTGATATATCCATCCAAAACTCCCTCATATATAATAATGCAATTTTTTATATCTGAAGAGGTACTAAATTCTCAACTTAGAGAAAACCTATTGGCCCAAATTTTTGGCATATTTCATCTTTTTATTGCCTTACTTTTGTGTGTACTCTTTTCAAACGGTGGCTTTCACGACGTGATTATTATTCACTCGCAGCCCTTTCCCGTGTTCACTCATGATTTTTTCAAACTAAACAATTAATTCCTCACGGGCAATGGTTTTTACATGCACAACTTTTATTACTCTCGTATTATTGCACTTGGTTCGTTTTAAGGACAGGATTGAGATGAAAATACCCAACCAACATGTGATAAGTCAAGAACAATAATCAAACAAATCCGTGCATGTGTGCAATAAAGGAAATTATGAGTCAAACATGTAGGAAGCAACACTTAATTACATCTTAATGACTCCAAACATTATAAAGCACGTGGATGAATTGACCTATTGTCTCAAAACACTATCAAATAGTCACATGGATAAATGGAATGAAATTGTGACTCGGTCATCCTAAGTGTTCATCCATAAACGGTGTAAACAAAATACAAAAAAAAAATTGGATTTTCAAAAATTTTATCAAAATAAAATCTTTTTGTATTTTTCAATATTTTCGAACAGGAAAAAATATAGCTACAAAATGATACAACCAGCAATAGGCATATAATATCAATATGCGCAACATCCTATGCTAGCAAACAATAATCACATAAGAGAATCCACAATGAAAGGAAATGTGATAAACGAGCAATGCAGTGTTATAAATAAGCATGGATACCAAGAATAACTGCATATAAACTAACCAGAAGCAAACCCATCAGTACCAAAAATCTAAGCATATGAACACCGGGTACTGGAATCAGAGGGGAAGTAAAAATAGAATTTTCAGACAGGTCGCTCAAACGATATCGCTTTGTCGCTCGAACGACAAGGGCATGTCGTGAGATGCGACTTCGCGCGAGATAGACATGTCGCTCAAACGACAATACATCTCGCTCGAACGAGAAAATAAAAAATTCTCAGTATTCCCAAAAAATCATACAGTTTTTCCCAGTGCAAAAATTTCGTGAAAACAATACCTGTAAGGGGCAAACATATCCAAAACAGTGCTAAATCAGTAGCGAAACACACAAATGCAACCAATATACCAATGTGCGCTACATCAAAGTGAGTCATAACACTAGAAAGAATATAACATGATGCGTCGCTAGTGTATGACAAACATCCAATACAATCATCCCAACGATCTCACATGGGGTGAATCATCTGCAAGCAAACGGGAATCGTGGACAAGTAAACCATAAGCCTCTAAATCCGATTTCTTGACCCAAATCAATGTGTAACGAGGTGTGGGGGTGTGGAGAATCAAATTTATTCTTCTATTAACCTTCCTAGGTCCATTTAAAAGCTTGTAACAAAAGTGCCTAAGATGACCTTGCCTACCGCAATGTGTGCAAGTGTAAATCGGGCGGTGTGTGTTACCTAAAGGTGGCCCTCTCCTCAAATTTCTCGGTTGCTCTCTCCGAATTTGCCTAGGCGGGTCTCTCCTAATGATCCTAGGAGGTTCTCTCACGATGTTCATAGGGGGATATTTCCTAACAAACTTAGGTGCCTCTTTCTTAATAATCCTAGGAGGCTCTCTCACACGTGTGGGAATGGGTGCAACATATTTTTCAAGACCAAACCCACTCCTATCATTTTTTATCTCGACGGTGCCTAAAATCTTATCAAGTTTTTCAAACCTAGACTCCAAATCAAATTTCACTTTACTTGAATCTTTCAATTTCACCTCAAGTTCACCTATCCTAGATTCAAGTACACGTCTAGAATCCTCAAACTCTAAAAGTTTCTTTTTCATAGTCTCCATCAAACCTCTAAGACTATCTCTCTCACCCTCGACGTATCCTAATTTCTCTTTACGCATCTCCTCACGTGCCCTAAGATCCTTAATCAACGCATATGTATTATCATTATCTAAAGCACGTTTCTTCAATTCAGCTGTAAGTTTCAAGTTTGCCTTTTTTGTCTTTAAAGATTCAAAATACAAATTATTGTAGGCAACTTGCAACTCACTCAATTCTTCTTCTTACTCCTCACTCTTTTCACCCTCACTCTCATCACTAATCACATGGATGGGAAACTCTCGCCTAGAAGCATAAAAGACTTCTTCTTCCGAATCACAATCACTAAGGGTAGAAACATGAGAAACCGGTTTATTCAATTTCTTCTTCAAATTTGTGGTACACTCATCTAACGTGTGACCAACACCCTCACAACAAGGACACCTCTCAGAATTTTTTTCAACAGAAGATTTAAAACAAGATTCGTGTGAATTTTGCAATCAACTTTTTCAAAAATTTGACATCGAAGATCAACAAAACCATCAAAAGCCATTTTTGTGAAAAATTAGGATAAAAACACAATAACTTAGTGCAACAGGCTCTGATACCAATTTGTAAACGCGAGTAGACAAATTGTATCAGAAAGTAAATCCTCAAAAAATCAGGATCACACGATAAATTAGTGTAACCCGCTCTGATACCAATTTGAAGAGTGCGACTGTGTGATAATTGATTAAATTTATTCGAAAGTTTCCAATTAGGCACACTTATTTAATTAGAGTCTATTTTTAAACCAAATTAATCCATCCCCTAAACATGCATCTAAAAGTGCGTGTGTCAACCCATAAATAAATAAAGCATGTGACACAAATATTCAGGAAAAATCCCCCAAAGGGGCAAAACCTTTTATTTCACTATAGTTTTGTAAGAGAACGGCTTACACGGATTACAATGAAATCGAATGACATACGAAATACCCACAGGTGTCGATTCCGATGTCTCAACTGGAATTCTCCCTTTTTCGGGAGCGCAGTAGTGAAGAAGAAGACGGCTCCTCCACAAGTTACGGCTAGAATTTTCCCTTTCCAGGAGGGCAGCAATGAAGAAGAAAAATGACTTCTCCACAAGAGTGAACTTTATAAGGACTCCCTCCACAATATCATGCAACTGTTTGTTGTATATTTCTCCCCACAAAGTATAAATAAGAGCAAAGTATGTTCTTGGAAACCAAAACAATTCACTAAAGCATATGGGAGGTTTGCGAATTGAAAACAAATAGGGATTAAAACCCTAAAGGAAGAAGCCAAAAAGGATTCTGCTTTTGCAGTATTTCTGTTCGTCAAAACGCTGTGACTTCTTAATGAAAATGGAACCATTTAATGAGTATTTATACAAAAACTACACCGCCTCTAAATTCAAGCTCGTTCGAACGAGATCAGCATGTCGCTCGAACGAAGGACAAATATCATTCGAACAAGATCTAACAAGATGCTATGTCATTTGAACGACAAAATCTCATTCGAATGACCTATCAGACTAGATTCCACGCGAGCCTGTAGAAAATTTTGATACGAACGCATGACCGCCAGTTTCGTATCTTTCTGATTTTTTATGAATTAGTTATGATTTTTCTACGAAAAGGTGTCCGAGAACAAAATCTTTAGAAAAATATTTTATAAAAATATCCCAAAAGATCTAAGTGAAAAGTTAAGGTATTTAAAACATAACCTTACCAAAGTAAACTTCGCGGAGTCTTTTTTATGAAGAACTTGATAATCAGATCTGTCTTTGATGCTTGAATGCTCTTCGATGGTGTAGCGGTATAAGACATAATAAATTGATAACGGACTTATAAAAATATGTCATTACAACCTCCAAGGAAGTTTTTCTTATTTGTTAATTTGGTCTCGTCCCCGATCATGTGTTTGGAATACCCGTAATCCAAGCACCAACCAGTTGAGGTGCGTTGGGCCTTAAAAGTTATTATGACCACATTGCACTTAAGTTGGGGTAACAAGTCATCTTTTTCTAATCAAGATAGGCTGATACGACGCAAATATTGCGTATTTCACCCGTTAACCTACGCGTTATTAGCCCCCTCGGGTATCTTATTCTCTATATTTATGCTCGTTAACCAGACAACCTCGGATTTCTATGTTAACATGTTTTGCAGGGGTTAATTGAGCTTTTATAGGTATTTAGATGCAGAGTGTGAAGTTCGGACGCATTCCGCTCGATTTCCGTACACTATCGCACGCGCAAGGGCATTTTATTCTTTTGACAGATTGGGTACCTGGCCCGACATCTCACGGAAGTTGTATCCCTCCTCTCTAGCTTCGCGTGGCCGTGAACGGTGCGGGATTCCGATACATAACGAAGAAGTTACGGCGATTCTTGCGGAAGAAAAATAATGAAATCAAAAGAAGAAGGAAAGAAGAAGAAAAGAGGAATGCAGTAGGCTGCTGCATTCTGACCTGCTTGATCGATCGATCGCCCCATTTGGTCAATCGATCGACCATTCTAATTTTCTGAATTTTTGCCTAGGTCGATCGATCGACCAAAGGGGTCGATCGATCGATGCTCTGTTTTCTGCAGATATTTTCCTTTCTTTTCTTTCTTCTTTATTTTTATTCCAACTTACTATAAATATAATTTTTGTTGTAATAAGATCATATATCAGTACATACACGATTTTAGTTTAGAATAGTTAGGGTTTTGAGGGTTTTGGATGGTTCTTATTCATTTCTCTTTGGATTGACAATCTAATTGGTTTGTAAGTTGACTTTTCATTACCCTCTCCATTAATATAGCTTGTTTTCCATTAATTCTTGCTTTCTAGATAATTTACATGCTTTGTTAATTAGTTTACTTGCTTTATTTCTTGCTTTCTTAATTGAATTAGTTGTAATTTAGTTTAATTCATGTATTACCCTTAGATAAATAGGGTCGGGATTGCGTTTCCGCCATTTACGGGTTTGGACCTCGAAAATTAGGTTTTGTGTAAAATTGCGTTTAATTGAAACCGCGCGTATCAAAGTTGGATTGTTATGCGTTTAACTTTCTTTGTCACGCAACGTTAGTGTTTATAGTGACAATCCGAATTTAATCCGCGTGCGACCATTTTCCATTAAATGTTTAATCTCGCAACTTTGGCTTAAATTTCTTATTGTGTGATGTTTATGCTTAATTGGATATGCTCGATTAAATTACTTTCGAGCCTTAACTCTAGTTAGTAATTGTTTCCATACCTTTGTGTGGTAGGATGCGATCCCGATCCTCGCTTTCCTTTAATTTAGCATTAACTTATTCTTTTCTTTTGTCACCACAACCAACCATCACCTTTTCTTATTTCTTTTACACCATTTTTATTCTTGAAGTTTCAAAACAATTAAAATCTAAAATTCAATCACTCCCTGTGGATTTCTTACGATACCCGACTTACCGCTGTGCTTTCTTGTCAAGTGTAGTCGTAATTTAGGTTTTTGCGTCGCGGCGGCAAAACACACAACGATTGTGTCCTCACACGAACACACTTTTTCCGCCCGGTCATAGGCCTAGTTTTAAATTTTTTCTTGGACTTTGATTTAGAAAAGTTCTGTGGGGTCTTTCTAAATGGTCTCTTCTAAGTTTTGGGTCCCCCATTTTTCTTCCTATAGTTAGAGTTTTTTGTGGTCTAATTTAGGAGAACATATGTATTCTTCCCTTTCTCGAATAGTTAAAGTTTTGATAGGTAGGTGTGTACAACCTTTTTTGAAAAGACTCGGTAATGGGGTGCCTGTAGACATTGCAATATAAACAGTACTGATGAGATATAGGCTTGACTTCATCACCTAAGTCCTTGAATATGGGCTTGGTCAGGTTTGACATATTTATCCATTTTTCACAAGTCTTAGTGTTTTGTCCGATGCCCTAGCAGGCGAACAAACATACTTAGCTTTACCATTAGGTTTCCGCTTCTGATTACGCACATTTTGCTTTGCTTGAGAGACATTAACATCAAAACTTCATTTATGAGGTTTTTCCAAATCCTGGCCTTGCTTTACAAAACTAACATTTTCACGAGAAATAGTTGTCATGTTAGTCACAACCTTTTCCCCAAAACCCAGGCCAGATTTATCTTTCGAATCCATTTTACTACCTACAATAATTTCTTCATTAGATCTAGCTTGTGTTTGAAAATGCAAACATTTTTTAAAGACATTTGAAACTTTTTGTTTGGATTCCTCCAATTCAATTAATGGACTTGTATCTTTCTTCTTAAACAACATTTTTCTCAGAGAGGTCGTTTATTTTTAAGGAAAATTATTTACTCTTTGTCTAATGAGCAATACATTGAGCAATGTAATCTTCTACATTCTTCCTAATAGTTTTACTAGGGTGAAGATAACTGTGATTTAGACTTTGTAAATTATTCTCGCACCTTTCCTGCTCAAAATCACCCTATTATCATGTCTTCTCTTTTTTATATTGGGAATATTTATGCTGATTTGGATGAATCTGATATACTTGAGGATCCTGCAAATGTTGAAGAGAGTGTGTGTGATATTTTTAAAAGACACACTTGATAATAGCACACACCTAAGTGATGTGAATGCTAGGTTATTAGCTAAAATTGATGTTTTAAATAATCAAATCAGACTTATATCTGAAGAATTTGCATTTCACGAAGAAGAATTAGAAAAAGATGTGGTTTTACTTGAAAAAATGACTGTAATGCTAACTGAACTTAATCACTCTCTTCAAACCTAAAACAAGGAAATTTTCTTCAAATTTGATGAATCACAAAAGGAACTTGAGTTTACCTTGAAAAAATTAATTAGTTTTTGGAATGTTGGTGATGCTGTAAAAACTATAAATAAAAATTTGAATTATGATCAGTCAACAAGTGGACTAGGATTTGAAGGTAAAGAATTTCATGTAACTAATTTTGTCAACTCAAAGGAACAATTTCCTAACTCAACTGAAATAAGGATGTCTTATAAACCATTTAAAATGAGGGCAGTTCTACCTCTTCTAAACCTATTTTTTAATGTAGTTTTTGTCATAAAACTGGATATTTAGAAAAAAAAATATTTTAAGAAATTAAAACAGAATTAACTTGTTTTAGGCAAATTTAGGCAAATTGAAATAACTAGGAAAATTCAAACTGGAAAGCCTGTTTTTAGTGTGGTTTGTGTTCTAAAAAGGGTCATTTAGAACCATATTATTTTAAAAAGGCAAACCAGTTTAATTCTAAAACGGTTCATTGAACTGTTGTCCCATCCAAACTTGTTTATAGGAAATTCTTTCGTTGTGATTTTTGTCATAAAAATGGGCATTTGGTAGATTTTTGTTATAAAAGAATGCATGCTAGGACCAAACCGAGTCAATTTTATGGTAAAATTGACTTAGTTAAGAAGCATAATCAGTCCAATAAATAGCCTTTTCAAACCAAAACTGATTTTGTGAAAACTAAGGTTGCTTAGGTTTAAAAGTCTGAATCGAATGACATATTGAGATGTAATGTTCTTTTATCAACACCAAATGCTCGTAATAAAAACTCTCAATAGTACTTAGATTCCGGCTTCTCTAGGCATATGACGGGGGATGAATCCAAAATTTACCACCTTAAAATCTTTTGTTGGTGGTATTGTAACGTTTAGTGATGGAAAGATGTCTCACCTCATAGGCAAAGGGTCGATTAAGACAGATGGGCTCCCTAACTTGGAGGAAGTTTTACTTGGTGAAGATTTAAAAGTAAATCTATTGAGTATTAGTCAATTTTGTGACACTGGTCATGCTGTTAATTTCTTAAAATCATATTGTAAAATTTTAGACCCAAATGGGAATATTATTTTGTGTGGAACTAGGACTTTAGACAATTTTTATGCCATTAAACATGAAAATGAATCTAAAAATTATTTATCTTCTAGGATGAGTGATTTAGACTGATGGCATGAAAGATTAGGACATTTAAACTATGATAATTTGTCTAGATTAACTAGTCAAAATCTTATTCGTGGTGTGCCCAAAATATCCAAAGTTAAACAATATATTTGTGGTCCGTGTCAAATTGGAAAATTTCATAAAGCACCTCATAAGAAAATGACTGATATTTTTACTTCTCACACTTTGGAATTGTTGCATATAAATTTAATGGGTCCCTCTAGGACAATTAGTTTATGTTGTAACTCCTATATTCTTGTTATAGTTGACGACTACACTAGATTTACATGGGTTACTTTTATGAAAGAAAAATCTCACACGTTTAATCATTTTTTAAAAATTTTACTAAAAATTAAAAATGAGAAAGATACTCAAGTTACTCGTATTTGTAGTAATAGAGGTGGGGAATTTAAAGACACGGGTGTCATTGACAATTATATTGGGAATGGGTATCAACATGAATTTAGTGCTCCCAATACACCACAACAAAATGGTATTGTAGAAAGAAAAAATCGAACCATTCAAGAAATGGCTCGTGTTTTAATTCATGCTAAGAATTTGCCAAAATATTTTTGGGTAGCCACTCAAACAACTTGTCACATAATTATTAGGGTTCATTTAAGGAAAAACTCTAAACAAACTCCCTATGAATTATGGTATGGAAAACTTCCCAATCTGAAATATTTTAGGGTATTTGGTAGTGAATGTTATACGTGTAAGGATCGTGAACACTTGTCTAAATTTGACACTAGAGTAGACAAGGTTTTTTTTCTAGGATACTCTCAAAATAGTTGGGCTTATAAAGTTTATAATTTGAAAACTAAGTCTATTATAGAATCTTTTAATGTTGTGATAAATAATTGTGTTTCCCCTTTGGTAAAAGATAGCCCGGAATCATTACCCATTGAAAACATCCCTTCAAATGATTTACCAAAACAATCAACGAATAGTGACTCGGACTCCCTTCCACCAGAAGACCTTGATGTTCCCAATTGGGTTAGGGAAAATCATCCTAAAAAGAACATTTTGGGTAATGTTAAATAACCAACTAAAACTAGAGCTCAAACTTTAGATGCTTTAATGTCTTCTTTTATCTCCCTAGTAAAACCTAAAAATATAAAAGATGATCTTGTTAATGAATCTTGGCTCCTTGCCATGCAAGAAGAGTTAGGTCAATTTAAGATCCTTGATGTGTAGTTTTTAGTTACTCGTCCTACTCATACTAATGTCATTGGAACTAAGTGGATATTTAAAAATAAATGTGATGAAACCGGTAGTGTTTTGCGTAATAAAGCTAGACTAGTAGCTCAAGGGTACTCCCAAATTGATGGGATTGATGTTGATGAGACTTTTTCCCTTGTTGCTAGAATAGAATCTATTTAGAATTTTACTTGTCATTTTGTGTCATTCAAAATTTAAATTATACCAAATGGACGTAAAATCTGCGTTGAACTTAGGCGAAATAAAAGTGACGAAAGTGACTTTACAGCTTGTTGATATGTCCACGAAAATCCTGAGAGGCATTGTGGTAGATGTGATAGCCAGATAGATTCTTTCTACTTCCCGATAGATTTTATCATCTTAGACACGCAACCCATGGAGAGAGGAAGCTCTCAAATTCCTACCATTTTTTAACGACCATTCCTAGCTATAGTTAATGTTAACATTAAATATTGGAATGGAATCTTGTTATTATTTTTTGGAAAAATGACAATCAAAGTGAATGTATTCTCACTAATCAAATAACCCAATTGCTTTTACGATAATGAAGATGAAACTAACACCGTGGCATGTTTTGAGACAATCGTCTAAGAATACTTTGACCTCGTGCTTTTTGAAGATTCACTAGAGGCATGTATTTCCATCTCCCTAGAGAGAGAGACACTTATGAATTTTGATGAGAACTTAAAAACAAGTCGCTACTTGTCACACCTCAAACCCGTATCCCTACTAATCATTTATTTCATGATAATTAAATTGTAATCTTGAACAAATCAAAATATAATTCATTTCGAGATTTTCTTGTATGATGTAATATGAACGTGATTTTTTTTCTTTATCATAACATAATTAATCTCAGAGTCATAATTAAGTAAACCTACCCTACTACGATTAACTAGTATCGTTATCAAATTAAACCACTCTATCTCAGTATATCCAATGTATGAGTAAGTAAAATCATTAGTGAGATAATAACAAAATTTCCATATTTAAACCCCACCTCTCTCTAACGGTGTAGCTCTCCAAATTACCGTTCATAGGGTGTCCTAGCTGGCAGTATACAAACCTGGAAATGTAAACACATAAAACCATGAGTTAAAAAAACTTAGTGAATGTACTACATATCTATATAGTAAAAGTACTATAATAACATCTTAATTATATTAACATCTCCTGGCTGTTGATAAGCCATAACATCTCTTGGCTAAAAATAAGCCACAACATCTCTTGGTTATAAATAAGCCATAACATCTCTTGGTTGTTGATAAGACATAACATCTCTTGGCTATAAAAAAGCCATAACATCTCTTGGCTATAACTAAGACAAAATAACTCTTGGCTATAAATAAGCCAAAACATCTATTGGTTATAAATAATCCATAACATCTCTTGGCCGTTGATAAGCTATAACATCTCTTGGCTATATATGAGCCATAACATCTCTTGGCTATAAATAACATCTCTTGGCTATAAAAAAAGCCATAACATCTCTTGCCTATAAATAATCCAAAACATCTCTTGGCTATAAATAAGCCATAACATCTCTTGGTTGTTGATAAGTCATAACATCTCTTGGCTATAAATAAGCCATAACATCTCTTCATAATACATGCATATCATATATATAATCAAATCAGTAACTATATACATATCCAACTCAGTAAACACACATATCATGTCCATATTCAACTCGATAACCACACATATTATATCTATACTCAACTCAATAACCACCCATATCATATCCATATTCAACTCAGTAGGTACAATATATCGTATCTATAATCAACTCAGTAACTATATCCATATCCAATTCATTAACCACATATATCATATTCATATTCAACTCGGTAACCACACATATCATATCTATATTAACTCAGTAACCACTCATATCATATCCATATTCAACTCAGTAAGTATATCATATCTATACCCTATCCATATTCATCCCAGTAAGTACCAAATATCATATCTATAATTAACTTAGTAACCATATCCATATCCAACTCAGTAACCACACATATCATATTCATATTCAACTCAGTAACCACTCATATCATATCCATTTTCAACTCATTAAGTATATCATATATATACCCTATCTATATTCAACTCAAAAAGTACCACATATCATATCTATAATCAGCTCAGTAACCATATCCATATTCAGCTAAGTAACTACACATATGATATCCATATTCAACTCAAGTACCACATATCATATCTATAATCAACTTAGTAACAATATCCATTTTTAACTCAGTAAGTACCACATATCATATCTATAATCATGTATAAATAATCTTACCAATGAGTACACTTACCTTGGCAACTTAATGGGCTTTTTCCTTTGCCTTTGTCTGGAATTTTTCAACCAGTTCTTCTTTACTTACTATCATTCTTAAAATATTAGTATCATCATAAGAATATCAACAATCCAAGGAATATCTCAAACTTAACTCCAATCATAAGCATCATATGATTCTATTCAAATTATTTATCATAAATGAAGTTCCATCCAAATTCATGTTAATATATTTAACATATCCAATTCATAGTCCAAACATACTTTAATTTCTTATTCGTAATCCAATTATTATCATATTATATTTCCAATACAACAGATAAAACATCATTTCAGGTTCGTAGAGCAAGTTATGCCCATTTCTTCAATACATAGCAAAAGGCCCCATAGGCTCATCCATCGTTCAGTCAACTTCCAGGAATTTTTATAATTTCTCTACATAATAAATCTCTATGATATTCCACCCAATATCAATAAAAATATTGAATAATATTAAATTAAAGTTTCATAATTTTTAGAGTTCATTTGCTATGTCAGACCAAACATCGAACACATGGTATGCGTATTTACACTTTTGGGGCAGATTTCATACCCAAACTTCCAACTATCACCCAAGATTCATTTCTTTGTGTTTTTACATAATTTTTGGATATGATATACCTATATGAGTCTTTTTTCATCTCCAGTTGGAATTTTTAAATTCCAATAAGTACACAAAAACTTATGAAGGTTTGAACACAAAAGGGTTCTAACCAAGGTAATATAAAGGATTTACACCTTCATCTTTCTTCGAACTTGTATATATCCATACATATACATAAAGCCATAAAATTTTAATAAAAAATTGATCATTTCTCTCATTTAAATCAGTAATATCAGGAAAAAAAATAAGATTGATGGAATGAATTACCTAAGGGACGTTTATGTAATTTCCTATGAATTTTTCTAGAACTTCTCCTTGTCCTTCTCCTCCTAAGCCTTACGGTTCTCTCTCTTTAGGACAAACTCTCTAATGGCTGAATTTGTCTGAAGTAATAGGTGACATAGAGAGGTTTAAGTTGGCATAAGAGCACCTCTCCTCGGTCCAATCGAAATATAACAAGTGGCTCCATATAAGATAAAATATCATTTAAACGGATGGACAGATTTTTCCCTTGTTTCGTAATCTCAATGTAACTCTTTACGCAGACCTCTATTTTACACACCCTTTGTTAGATTAGAAACTTAAATCATATACATACAACTATGTAGTTTTCACCTCAAGTCAATTATTATATTATAAGGGTCAAAACTAGTCTCCAACACGAGCATTCTTATGGAAAACTTCAAAATTTGTGTTTGTAGCTAATTTGATATTTCATGATTTATAAGGGTTGGATTAGACTAAACATAATAACCTAGTATTATATATTAATACACATTATCCATGTCCCTAATTATATCTGGGTTGTCACACTACTGTTTGGATGGTGATATGGTAGAAAGTTGACAAGCACTAGATATGATGGAGGAAAGAGAGGAGGAAAAAAAAGAGTAATGCTGATGTGAATGGTGATGTGAATGGTGAGGAAATAACTAAAGAATCCATATGGATTTGTCATTTTGAGAAACTTCCTCCGAGATAAACCTTCCCATTCACGTCAACTATATCCATGTCGAGCCTAATGCTCAAAATGCTTCCTAAAGAACTAAAGTACGCATTCCTAGGTGGAAACAACATGTTTCCTGTGATAACTTTCACAACTCTTAACGCCGATCAAGAGGTAGAATTATTAAACGTGTTGTAAAAACACAAAAATTCTATATGTTAGTGCATTGTCGATTTGTAAGGGATTAGTCCTTGATATTCACACGTATCATTTACCAGAGGAACATGCCAAAACCCACTAGTCAAATGCAGAGACGTTTGAACCCAAACATGACTAAAGCGGTTATGGTAGAAGTTATCAAACCATTGGATGTATAGATCATTTACCCTATATTTGATAGTGAATGGGTTATTCCAACACAGATAGTACCCAAGAAATCAAGCATCACAATTGTCGAGAACACTGATGGAAAACTTGTCCCGTCTTGAATACCCATCGGCTATAGAGTGTGTATAGAATATACGAAACTGAACGCAATAACCCAAAAAGACCATTTCCCACTGCCTTTCCTAGACTAAAGTTTAGAGACAGTTATCGATTACATATTTTATTGCTTTCTTGATGGATACTCGGGATATAACCAAATTAAAATCTCTCCCGAAGATCAAGAAAATACCACCTTCACATATCCTTAAGGAACTTTTGCTTTTAGGAGAATGTCATTTGGGTTGTGCAATGTACCTGGGACTTTTCAAAGGTGCATGCTCAGTATATTCAATGATATGGTGGAGGACATAGTTGAAGTCTTTATGGACGCCTTCAGCGTGCTTGAAAATTCAAAACAGAGTTGCTTAAAATTTTAGAGTGAGTTTTAGGTAGATGCATTGAGAAGAATCTGATTCCCAATTGGTAGAAATGTCACTTCATGGTGACACGCGAGATCGTCTTACCATATCATCTCTAACGACGGAATCCAATGATACAAGGCAAATATCAATTTAATATCAAATCTTCCCTGTCCAAAAATCCTCAAATACGTGAGGTAATTCCTTAGCCATGCAGGTTTTTACCAGGACTTTATCCCAGATTTTAATGCAATTGCATTCCCTGTGTGTAATTTTCTTGCCAAAGATCTTCCATTATTATGGATAGAAGCATACCAAGTATCATTTGACAAACTAGAGTCCTTATTGACCAGAACCCCTATCATTTAAGCTCGGGATTAGAACCTTCCATTCGAGCTCATGTGAGATGAAAGTGATTATGTTGTAGGGAAATACTAGGTCAATTAACTAATAAAAAACCACACGACATCTTCTATGCTAGTCTCACTCTCGATAGTGGCCAAATGAAATATTCCAACATGGAAAATAATGACTAAAAATAGTGTTTTCCCTGTATAAATTTCGGTTATACCAGGTAGGATCCCCCAAAATATGATTCACCGACCACTCAGCTCTCAAGTATTTACTGTCAAATAAGTACGCTAAGAGTTAATTGATTTGGTGAATTTTACTCCTTCAAGAGTTTAATATCTCAATAAAAGACAAAAGGGGAGTCAAGAACATCGTTGTTGATCATATGTCTCGACGGACATATGACTACGACCACATCGACCCAATTCCTATTCAAGAGTGTTTTTCGGGAGAGTAACTTATGGCTTATTCTACGTTGCCATGTTTTGCTAACATCGTAAACTTCCTTGTCACAGGGTCATTCCTACGTCACTTTTCGTGCAAATATAAATAGAAGTTCATGATAATGGCACAAGAATTTTATTACGCTGCGCCACATATGTTTAAATATTGTCTGGACCAAATAATCTAAAAATATTTCCCAAATAACAAGATCCCAGGTATCTTATTTTTCTACCACAATGAAGTTTTTGGTGGACACTTTTCTTCTCAGAAGATCGCATATAAAATTATACATTGTGGTTTCTATTCGCTAACCCTATTAAAATATGAACAAGCATTATACAAAAAGTGTCATCACTGCCAATTACTGGAAAAAATCACAAGAAGGAACATGATGCCACTATCCTCAATCCTTGTTATAGAGGTCTTCAATTGTTAGGGTCTAGACTTCATGGGGACTTTCCCTAAGTTCAACCAATTCGAATACATTTTGTTCGTTATTGACTATGTCTCGAAGTGAGTAGAAGTTGTACCAAACCGTAAGAACATTGCGAAAGTGGTGATGAAATTCATAAAAGAGATATTCTTGCCCGGTTCGGAACTCCAAAATCCATCATAAGTGATCATGGCATGCACTTCTATAATGACCTTTTCGCTTCTCTAATGATGTAATAACAAGGAGTCACACACAAAGTCTCCATGATGTACCACCCTCAGACCAACGAACAATCAGAGTTGGAAAATAGGGAAATCAAGGTAATTCTTAAGAAAAGTATTGATCCCTTAACCAATGATTGGTCGTACAGGCTGAACGATGCCCTCTGGTCATATTAGACGACTTATAGAACCAACATTAGGATATCTCCCTATAGGGTAGTGTATAAAAAGGCGTGCCACTTACCAGTCAAACTCGAGCATTGAAAATATTTGTCCATAAAAAACTAAATTTATCCATCGCTGATGATGGAGACCTACAAAATTTCCAACTCAGTGAACTCGAAGAGTTAAGAAATGAATTATATGACAACTCTCGTATATACAGAGATAAGACAAAGTCAATTCATGAAAATAGAATAATACGCCAGCATTTTGAGTTTGAAAAGAAGGTTTTACTTTACGATTCCTGCCTACATTACTTATATGGAAAATGTTAGTCATGTTGACAAAGACTGTTCATAGTCAAGCGCTTCTATGATCATAGTGTTGTAGAGATCGAAAACCCAAGGATCACCTAAAAGAATTTCTCGAGGGATTCGATCCTAGGTTGGAAAAAATTTAGTTAGACGAACCTCCTGCGAATCCCATTTCGGGACTCACATAAAGACAACCATTACCCCCACTAACCTTAGAATTGTCCGCACGTCAAAATTTTAGACAGTTACCTACTCGCTCGTTAATATACTTACTTATAATTTTACTTTTTATAAATAAATAATTTTTGTTTATATATATATATATATATATATATATATATATATATATATATATATCTGTGTGTGTGTGTGTGTGTGTGTGTGTGTGTGTGTATAAATAATAATGTTATTTTTGGATCGATCCAATCTAAAATTTGAAGCACTCTGATGGTCAAGTGCAACTAAATTCGAGCAGTGTTGCGATTGAGTGTTTTAAAACACACTGCATTAAAAAACCTCCCAAACCTCACTACTTCTAGAACCATTTTTTTACAAATCAACTTCAATATTCATAGACTTTTTCGAATACAATATAAAATCATTCCCAAATCATATCTAAGGCGGGTATTTTCCATTTTTACATTCAAAAATTGGATACATTTAGGATTTTTAACTTAACATAGATTTTGGTTTTTATGTTGGTTTGTGTTATGTTCTTACTAAAACTTCATTTTTTTAATTGATGCTTTTGTAAACTGTGTTTTATTGTTGAAAATAATAGACAACGACAACAAACAAACATCACTACAAAAGCCATTTTTAAAGCTTACGCATTAGGTGTTCGACAAAATGTCCCAACCAAAGTTTTTGTTGTTTTTAATCATTTTTCTCAAAAACTTCAATCGAACCTTCCTAAAACACTTGCGTGTATGAATTTGTCTTTGTCGTATAGGTTTAAATGGTGAGAAAATACAATTCAAATGAGTTGGAAACTGGCGAAGTTAAGGAGTTAAGGAATTTCGGTCATGAACGGAATGCATATAGTTCCAAACCTACTTTACCAAGAATTGTCCACTCCAAAATGAGTGTCCAATCACCCTTTTCGACCTTCCTACCACTATGCGATTATATCTCCAAAACCATCATTGGTAAGAACACTTAGCGACCATAGGGTAGATAAATGAGGAGTTAGTGAGGCGTTTCTATGCCTCACTTGTGAAGATTGACTCAACCACTTTTGAAGCATACATGAGAGGAGTTCATATCCCACTCACCCTCTCTAGCCTCACATATTCGGGGTTAATAACCTCAATGTATATGATTTCCCCCTTACATTCGAAGTGGTCATTCTCACGGAGGAAGTCCTCGCCGAAAGAATAATTCTCGACATTGCTTGGGCAGGTGAGACACTCAGAGCCACCCTAATGCCGGATGTAAACCGATTCCTCCACCTCATCAATGTCAACTGCATTACCTACCCATAAAATCAAACATTAATTCATCCAACCACACCCACTTCCTTTATCATTTACTTGATGAGACGGACGTGATTAAACTCCACCACATCATATTAATAGAGCCTGTTGTAGCAACAGTAAATAATTAAATGCAGAATTAAAAAATTAGGAACGAAATTACCCAATTTTTGGAGCAAATAAATCTGGGGCAGAAATATATAAGAAATCCCGAACTGGACAGTCTAGAACACGGCAGAGTCGCGGACAATGTCGCTCTCTTTAAGGTGTTTTGCGGCTCTGCCCAAAGTGTGCTGACAGTCTCGAAGCCCCGCCACCCCCAGGATAAAACAGCCTCTAAAAATTAAAATACGGATTGATAAAGCACAAGAATCAATCCGGTCTGTATACACCCATTCTGTATAATTGCTCGATTCTAAATATAATTAATCTGTACAATGAACGAGATTAATTATTCTGGGAGAAAAAAAAATTCAGAATAGTTTTTGAAGATGAACTGTATGTGTTTTTTTTTCTTTTGTTAGAACTGTTTGCAGATTTTTTGTGGGGAGATAACTGTGACAAAGAACGGAGGCTGCAACCTCTTTTTATGGGCAACAATAAATAGACGTTGGTAAACAAACGTGGAGAGAAAAAACTGGAAGTAGTGGGCAACTCGGTTGAAGAAATCAACTCAGAATAAAACACATTTTAATTTTTTCGGAATTAAAAAACGGTTAAAAAATATTTTTTTAAAGCCCAAAAAATAGCTATGTATTTGTCCAAAAAAATTATTTCTTAATGAGCCCAAGCCCAAGACCCGGACCCGGACACGGGCACGGGCCTGGCCGGACGGACGGCGGCGGCGGCGCATGCGCGCGTGTGTGACTTGGCCCATTGGGTCTGCCCCACATACCCACAAAACATTGAATGCCCAAAGGGCTGAACCTTTGGTCCCAAAAAATTGTAAATATACTCAACACATTTTAACTCTCCCACCGATGTGGGACACTGCCTAAAGGCTTTTCAAAGTTTTGCATCTTAAAGTTAACATTAACAGCTTTTAGCTTTGGAAAAGCAAAGCTGTTCTGACAATCCCCCACTTGCAAAATTTGAAAACATTTTATCAAGCATTAATCTATAGAATTGTGCATAAGCAAAGGTGTCTTTCGACTTGAACCTTTACGTAGTAAAGATGATTCAGAATATACTAGAGTAACCGTAGTTTTGAAATCTATCTCTGACAACATCCCACACACAACCCTACTTGGATGTAAGTCTAATAGTTAGCACGTTACGGTCATGTGCTTCTATCCCAGTATAGTGAACGCTCTAGGAATTTGCCCAAAATATCCATAGGAAGCGGCCACACTTCCACATTCACATAGGTGAGTCTATCAAGAATACTCCTGTAGCTAAGTACCCCACTCAAAATAAAGCTATAGATCTCATTAAGAGTTATCATAACTCATCCTTAACTCGCTTCAGGATATCATGCTCCTTAGGGATGGACTCGGAGTAAAACCCCGTTATATTTTAATTAATAATCGCATGATTCAACCCATATCACTTGTGACTTGTTATTACCCTTTGAACATATTTCTTAGGATCTCCAGCCCATATGTTGGGTTACCATCACAAATGACTCATTTATCCAAGGGCTTTAGTCCCATCCCTTTCGTGGTGTTCCACCCCTTCTCCCTAGCTAGTCCTTTCGTCAAAGGATCAGTTAAGTTATGTTCAGACCGTATATGATCCACCCTCACAGCACCCGTAGAGATAAATTCTCTAACAGTACTATGCTTACGATATATTTGTCGTTTCTTACCATTATAATAACGGTTCTCAACTTTTGCAATAGCCGCGGTACTATCACGATGAATCAAAACGGCTGGAATCGGTCTTTCCCATAATGGGATATCTGATAGGAGGTTTCTTAACCAACCTGCCTCTTCACTAGCAGTAGCTAGCGCTATCATCTCAGACTCCATAGTGGATTGAGCCAAAATAGTTTATTTCTTAGATTTCCAAGAAACTTCACCACCAACGATGCTAAATATATATCCACTAGTAGCCTTAGAATCATCATATAGGGTGTTCCAATCTGCATCACTAAATCCTTAAAGGACAGCGGGATGCTTATGATAGTATAATCTGAGGTTTATCGTCCTTTTAAGGTACCGCATGACCCTCTCAATAGCATGCCAATGCTCCATACTAGGTCTACTAGTAAATCTACATAGTACTCCCACAGCATAATCTATGTCAGTTCTAGTGCAATCTGTAGCATAACGTAAGCTACCAATAATGCTTGCATAAGCATTTTGGTTTACACTGTCGCCAGTGTTCTTAAATAACTTTACACTAGGGTCAAATGGAGTACTAGCAGGTTTACAGTCAAAGTAATTGTATTTCTTTAGAACTTTCTCAATGTAATGAGATTGATCCAAAGAAAGTCCCTTTTCTGACCTAGTAATATTAATTCTTAATATTACACTAGCTTCACCCAAATCCTTCATATCAAAATTGGCACATAATAATGATTTAACATTTTCTACGGCATGAATATTGGAACCAAATATAAGCAAGTCATCAACATAAAGACATATGATAGTGCAAATGTTCTCAACATATTTATAATAAATGCATTTGTCACTTTCATTAATTTTAAACCCATTAGAGATGACTAGGCTATCAAATTTATCATGCCATTGTTTAGGTGCCTGTTTGAGTCCATAAAGAGATTTATCTAATTTACATACTTTATTTTCTTGACCGTGTACAATAAAACCTTCAGGTTGATCCATATAAATCTCTTCTTCTAATTCTCCATTTAAAAATGCAGTTTTAACATCCATTTGGTGTACAATTAAATCATTTAAGGCAGATATAGCAAATAGTACACGTATAGACGTTATTCTAGTCACGAGTGAAAATATATTAAAAAAGTCTACATTTTCTCTTTGTCTGAAACCTTTAGCAACAAGACGTGCCTTATATTTTTCAACAGTGCCATCAGGTTTTAATTTCTTTTTAAGAATCCATTTACACCCAATTGTTTTACATCCAGGAAGAAGGTCCACTAAATGCCAAGTTTTATTTGTTTCCAAAGAATCCATTTCATCATTAATAGCCTCTTGCCATAAATCGGCATCTAAAGAAGATAAAGTTTCTTGAATAGTGTTAGGATCCTCCTCTAAAGTGTAAGCATAAAAGTCGGGACCAAAATCTTTTTCTACACGAGCCCTTTTACTTTTTCGAATTTCTAAAATGGATTCATTATTTTCTTTATTTTTATTTAAAGAAATATTAGTGGATGACTCGCCCCCACTATTCCTCAATTTAAAAGGAAATTTATCTTCATAAAAATCGGCGTCATTTGATTCAATAATTACTTGATTTTTCAAGTCATAAAATCGGTATGCTTTGCTATTAATAGCATAGCCTATAAAAGCGCACTCATATGCTCTACTTGCTAATTTAGACCTTTTAGGGTCGGGTATACGTACATAGTCTAAGCACCCCCACGTTCTAAAGTATGACACGTTGGGCTTAATATTTTTCCAAATTTCATAAGGAGATATTTTCATTTTAGTCTTAGGAATTCTATTAAGCACGTGACACACAGTCAAAATAATTTCACCCCACCAAAATGAGGCAGCCCTTGAATTTAATAAAATAGCCACAACTAATTCAGTTAATGTCCTATTTTTTCTTTCGGCTTTACCGTTCATTTCGGGCGAATAAGGGCCAGTTTTTTCATGAATAATACCGTGGGTTTTATAAAATTCAATAAATGGTCCAGAATCATATTCGGTGCCTCTATCACTACGTAACCTTTTTATTTTCCGATTAAATTGATTTTCAATTTCATTTAGGAAAATTTTAAACATGTCAAACGCTTCACTTTTATTTTTCATTAAATACACAAATGAATAATCGGAACAATCATCAATAAAAGTTATAAAATAACGTTTGCCATTTCTAGTTGTGACACCATCCAATTCACAAATATCTGAATGAATTAAATCAAGTGGTTCAGATTCTCTAAAAACAGATTTATGTGGTGTCTTAGTGATTTTTGCTTGACTACACCATTCACATTTTTCAAAATCATTTAATGATAATTCTGGAATTAATCCTAAAGTGCTCATATTTTTAACAAGTCGTTTATTAACATGACAAAGGCTAGCATGCCAAATATTAAATCAACAAACAATATAAGTAGAAGGAGAAATTTTATTCATTGCATCAACATTCAGTTTAAACATCCCATCAGTGGCATAACCCTTGCCTACAAAAATTCCATTTTTGGTCAAAGTAAATAAATCAGCACCAATAGTTTGAGTAAAGCCAGCTTTTTTTAGAAGATAACCCGAAACCAAATTTTTCCTTATCTCGAGAGTGTGAAGAACATCTTTGAGGATAACAGTCTTTCCCGAAGTGAACTTCAATTCCACATTTCCAGTACCAGCAACCTCAGTGGAGTGAGAATCACCCAACAACACCTTCTTATATGCAGTCTCAGAATAAGTCTTAAACAGACTACGGTCATAACAGATATGGCGGGAAGCGCCAGTATTCAACCACCACCCTTCGGCACCACTAACCATGTTGATTTCTGAAATCATAGCACATAGGTCCTCTTCGGTCAAATTCCCTTGTGCTTGTGGCACATTGCGATATTTGCGAGCCATATAGCCAGGCTTGCCACACTTGAAATAGAGAAACTGTCCCGAGTTGCTAGACTGTCCATTTCCAGGGTTCTTATACTTATTCTGAGTCTGAGTCTGATTTTTAAAATTCTGGTTGTGGCTCTTTTTTTTATTTTTCATATTTTTTCCTTTTGACTTTAAAACAACTGGAGTGTGGTTCTTTTTCTGATTTTTGTTGTTAGACACAACAAGAATTTCATCTTTATAGTCCTGTTTTCGGGATTCCTCCTCAATTCTCAATTTAGTAATTAATGACTCTAGTGAAAATTCTTTAGACTTATGCCTCAAAATATTTTTAAACTCTTTGAACAGTGGAGGCAATTTATCAATAATTACAGCCACCTGAAATTGCTCATCTAAAGCCATGCCCTCGGAAATAATTTCATGGCCAATCATTTGCAAATCATGAGTTTGAGCAACAACAGATTTGTCATCCGTCATTTGAAATTTCAAATAACGGCTGACGGCATATTTTTTAGCACCCGCCTCTTCCGTGTCATATTTTTTAAAAAGTGCGTCCCAAACATCTTTCGCAGTTTTATAATTGGCATAATAATCATAAAGTTCGTCACTTAGAGCATTCAGAATATAGTTCTTGCACAAAAATCATTTTCCTCCCAAGTTCTAATTGTTTTGCTTTCCTCAACAGTAAGTGGATTATTTACTACGGATTTGTCAAATTGAACACATGATGCGACTTTTTTTGTAGTTAAATAAAATAGCAATTTTTTGCTCCAACGTTTAAAATGGGTGCCTTCATATTTGAAAGGCTTATTAAGGTTACTTGAGTTAATTTCGTCCATGGCAGAATTTCAGTCACCTTAAAATTTTTGTAGCAGCAGTAAATAATTAAATGCAGAATTAAAAATTAGGAACGAAATTACCCAATTTTTGGAGCAAATAAATCTGGGGCAGAAATATATAAGAAATCTCGAACTCGACAGTCTCGAACACGGCTGAGTCGCGGACAATGTCGCTCTCTTTAAGGTGTTTTGCGGCTCTGCCCAAAGTGTGCTGACAGTCTCGAAACCCCGCCACCCCCAGGATAAAACAGCCTCCAAAAATTAAAATACGGATTGATAAAGCATAAGAATCAATCTGGTCTGTATACACCCATTCTGTATAATTGCTCGATTCTAAATATAATTAATCTGTACAACGAACGAGATTAATTATTCTGGGAGAAAAAAAAAATTCGGAACAGTTTTTGAAGATGAACTGTATGTGGGTTTTTTTTCTTTTGTTGGAACTGTTTGCAGATTTTTTGTGGGGAGATAACTGTGTCAAAGAACGGAGGCTGCAACCTCTTTTTATGGGCAACAAAAAATAGACGTTGGTAAACAAACGTGGAGAGAAAAAACTAGAAGTAGTGGGCAACTCGGTTGAAGAAATCAACTCAGAATAAAACACGTTTTAATTTTTTCGAAATTAAAAAAACGGTTAAAAAATATTTTTTTAAAGCCCAAAAATAGTTATGTATTTGTCCAAAAAAATTATTTCTTAATGAGCCCAAGACCCGGACACGGGCCGGACGGCGACGGCGGTGCGCGCGCGTGTGACTTGGTCCATTGGGTCTGCCCCACATACCCACAAAATATTGAATGCCCAAAGGGCTGAACCTTTGGTCCCAAAAAATTGTAAATATACCCAACACATTTTAACTCTCCCACCGATGTGGGACACTGCCTAAAGGATTTTCAAAGTTTTGCATCTTAAAGATAACTTTAACAGCTTTTAGCTTTGGAAAAGCAAAGCTGTTCTGACAGAGCCAGATAAGACGGCATATAACCAGAGTTCACATCATCAGTTGTGCTATAACATGCTTATCACTAGAATATGCCATCATTTCAGGTGCCATAAGAGCATCCACAATGGTGGAGGATTTGGACAAAAAAAATGGTAAAGTTACAAATTTGTAGGCGTGCAATGGGGATAGGTAATTGCCAAAAGTGGAGAGAGGAATGGTAAGGGATTTGTAAACTTATCGGTTGGCTACTGATTCAGTAAAACCTTCTTACGAACTTCTGAAGTTCGTAGGAACTTCCTACGAACAAAAGAAGTTCGCAGGAAACCCTTTTTACCCTAGTAGAAACTAACACCGTTTGAGAGATTTCTTTATATATAGTCCACTGGTTCTTCCCATTTCTTATCGTACCCCTTTATAAATTTTTAGTCTCTTCCAATTTTTCTTGCATTTTCTTATTTTCACTATAAATATATTATATTTTTATAAAAAAATATGTCTTCTTCTCAACCAATTATTTCTGGTACATCTCGACAACCTAATATGACTCCTTTTGAGGATGAAATATTATGTACTATTTATGCAAAATATACAGCTCGAAGTATTGAAGGAAACTCAATATCATCGGGCACATTTTGGGACACTGTAAAAGATGAGTATAACATCACGCATGGAATTACAATTACTCGTACAAGATCCATGCTATCAACACGTTATAATCATATATCGCATCAAATAATGTTATATATTGCAAAGCTTTCTAACCAAATGAATAATATGGGAAGCGGGACGAACGAATTCCAAGCGGTTACTAATGCACGCGATGCGTACCGCGTCGAAACCAACAAACATTTTACGTTCGATAACTGCTATCAAATTTTAAAAGATTTGCCAAAATTTGACTTGGAAAATACAGCGGGGAACAACGACAACCCTACACCTGTACGCGAAGATGATACTCCGGGGGTACGAGACGTACCGGATAGACCCCCAGGTAGGAAGGGTGAGAAATAACGTTCACATCAACGAGCGCATTCTAACAGCTTGGATTGCAACACGGCAGTACTCAAACATTGAGAAGACTTCAATGCAATGTTTAAAAGCAAGCAAGAGTGGAAGAATAATCGTGCCCTTAAATTTGACTCTCAAATGGATGCGTTCATTCAGATGAAGCGAGCTGATCAACTCACCAAAAAGCAGGATCAAATCGTGCGCCTAGGTCGAGAGAAATCGTACGTCATGGAGCTGGATATGACCCATATGAATGAAATACAAAAGCAGTTTCATTTTAAAAGGTTCAATGACCTAACAACGATGGTTGTTGTGATCGAAGCTGCGATATCTGAGTTGCAATCGAACTCTGTCGGGTCGTCTGGTCCAAGCGGTTCAATTAATGATTAGTAGTGTTTTTAAACGATGTATTGAACCCTCATGATTGTAATTCATCTTTTTTTCGGTATATGGAGAGTGATTCACTATCCATCTTAATAAATGAAATGCCACCCTTAAATAGATGAAATGTCAGTATTGTTTAATAATTTTCTGCTTATATAATATTGTCGGTTAAACCATTATTTTATATAGAATAACAGGTATATGATCACTACGACAATCCTATAAATACAAATTGAAAATGCAATAAACATAACATTTAACCACGGTTAAAATAAAAAATACAATAAATTAATCAACCGACCATTTCATCACCGTGGGTGTTCCAAATGTGCTCTACCAAATCATTCCGTAACTGTTGATGTTTAGTTACGTCTCTTATCTTAGCATCCCGTATGAGGTAGTCGTAGAAATTAGTTTGGCCCCTCATAATTACAGGTGTTTCATCATTCTGTTCGTACTCATTTTGCCATGGACAATCTCTACGTTCATCGTCAATAATCATATTATGCATTATAATGCACGATTTCATAATGGTTGATAGTGACGCCCTATTCCATAATTTACAAGGTTCCCGAACAAAATAGAATCGAGCTTGTAATACACCAAACGCACGTTCTACATCTTTTCTGCACGCTTCTTGGTACTTGCAAAATAATTTCTGTTTTTGTGTAATGCCATTTTGGTTCCTAAATGTTTTTACTATTGAAGCGTACGGAGGGTAAATGCCATCTCCAAGGTAGTAGCCCATGTCGTAAGAATTTCCGTTAACATTGTAATTAACGGGAGCTGCCGTCCCATTGCGCAATTCTTGAAAGACATTAGATCGGTGCAAGACATTCAAATCATTGCAAAAACCAGGCACCGCAAAGAATGATTTCCAAATCCAAAGATCGTAGGAGGCAACCGCTTCAAGGATTATAGTTGGTGACTCTTTACGACCACTATATTGAGCGTGCCACGCTGTTGGACAATTTTTTCAACGCCAATGCATGCAATCTATGCTCCCTAACATTCCTGGGAAACCTCCATTTGCATTTTGTTCGAGTAACCTTATAACGTCGCCTTGTGTCGAATTTCTGCCATATTGGGGATCGAAAATTTGTACAATTGCCTCTGTAAATCTAAAAACAGTTTCTAATAGAGTGGTTTCACTCATAGCGTACTGCTCAGAACACACGTCATGGGAACCCCCATTAGCTAACAGTCGAATTGCCCCCAACACTTTCTGATGAGAGCTTAAACCTTGACGACCGCAAGCATCATTCTTCTGAACAAAGTAGTTATCATAAAGGCAAACAGATTCAAGGATGCGATTGAAAGCACTATACCGCATCCTGAATCTCCTTCGGAAAAAATACTCGTTGTATATCTTATCTTCCCCAAAATAATCTTCCCATGGTGTTGCATGTCCCCTTTCTCTCCTACGATTCACTCGACGCCTCGTTTCGAGTTCTTTCCCATCGCGAATTATATTTTTTTCAGCACACCACCGGGTAATCTCCATCATAATAATCATTTCCTCGTCTGAATCATCGGATGATCCACCTTCATTAAATTGTGCATATTGGAGCAAAATATTCCGTCCCTCATCGCTAGAACTAGAGGAGTCCACGATATAATATGGTTACAAATTAATTTAGGTGTAGATGATAAATTATACTCTACCTGTATAGTTTTACGATACACAGGTATTTATAAGTTTAGATGTAGACGAGTAAATTATACTCTACCTGTATGATATGTGTGCCTTAACAATTATTGTAAAATAAATATCTCTGTCCTTCCGTAAAAATTATATTGTATGATATTGGTAAGTGTGCTACTGATTGATATTGGTATGTGTGTTAATTTGGAAAGTTACCTTGTACAGGTTCTTCAGGCAATCAATAAGTGACAATTTAGAAAGTTACCTTGTACAGCTTTATGTGTGCCTTGGTATGTGTGCCTTTATATAGTTTTACTTCTACATTGGTATGTGTGCCTTTATATCATTGTAAATTAAAATTATATCTTCAAAGGATTAAAATTACCTATAAATAAATTAGAAGGATTGCAACAATTATTTATCTACCATTGTCGTATATTTCAAAAATGGCTTCATCTCCCTACTATAAAAATGTCTTAATTTTATAATTTATAAAATTATAAAATTACTACGTGAAAATTTTTCAGCATTATGTGTGCCTCGGTATGTGTGCCTTTCTATTTTTTATCTTTTCCATTGGATATGTGTGCCTTAACAATTGTTATAAATATTTTTTATCAATGTAAAATAAATATCTATGTCCTTCCGTAAAAATTATACTGTATAATATTGGTAAGTGTGCTACTGATTGATATTGGTATGTGTGTTAATTTAGAAAGTTACCTTGTACAGGTTCTTCAGGCAATCAATAAGTGACAATTTAGAAAATTACCTTGTACAACTTTATGTGTGCCATATGTGTGCCTTTATATAGTTTTACTTCTACATTGGTATGTGTGCCTTTATATCATTGTAAATTAAAATTATATCTTCAAAGGATTATAATTACCTATAAATAAATTAGAAGGATTGCAACAATTATTTATCTACCATTGTCTTATATTTCAAAAATGGCTTCATCTCCCTACTATAAAAATGTCTTAATTTTATAATTTATAAAATTATAAAATTACTACGTGAAAATTTTTCAGCATTATGTGTGCCTCGGTATGTGTGCCTTTCTATTTTTTATCTTTTCCATTGGATATGTGTGCCTTAACAATTGTTATAAATATTTTTTATCATTGTAAAATAAATATCTCTGTCCTTCCGTAAAAATTATACTGTATGATATTGGTAAGTGTGCTACTGATTGATATTGGTATGTGTGTTAATTTAGAAAGTTACCTTGTACAGGTTGTTCAGGCAATCAATAAGTGACAATTTAGAAAGTTACCTTGTACAGCTTTATGTGTGCCTTGGTATGTGTGCCTTTATATAGTTTTACTTCTACATTGGTATGTGTGCCTTTATATCATTGTAAATTAAAATTATATCTTCAAAGGATTAAAATTACCTATAAATAAATTAGAAGGATTGAAACAATTATTTATCTACCATTGTCTTATATTTCAAAAATGGCTTCATCTCCCTACTATTCATCCATTTACAATGGCTCTTACACAGATATTGTTGGTAACTATTGGTATGGGAATAAAATAATTTTCCAAACATATCCAATTGATACTTCTCGACGTTTTCTCAATGACTTTGGTCATATATTCATAATCTCTCCCAATTCGGAACCTGAAGACGGAATTGTGTATCCTTGGGAACACCTCACATGGCCAGATAAATATAATGAAAGGTGTGAACTGGAGGTGCTTTGCCATTACCATCACATATCCGTGCCAAAAAAACGGGTTGTCGCACTTTGGCCAATATCGTATCCCGAAGAAGCGGATATGTTTTGTCTTGATTTATTGGAGGAAGAGATATGGCAGATGGAGAGACGCCTACAACGTTATCACAAAGCACAACGCGCGATGCTATCAGGTCGTCACATTCAAGAACAATTAATTAACATATATAACGACTCTACGTTGGCATCAGATAACGATATTTCAGACTACACGAATTCCGGTTATGATTACTTTTCGGAATGCATATATGAAAATGATGGGGAAGAGTACGAGCCAAATATATCAAACTACAACGAAGAATATGTTGATTCAGATACGCAACGATCTTACTTACCTAAATGTTTAGTGCGCAATGGGAAACCATATTGTTGTACTTCTACTAGGTTCGACCTAAGCGTTTGAACACATACTCCTAATAATCATTTTGATCGTGTATTATTGTTTTTACTACTTAAGTCAATAATAAAAAATGATATAAGAGAAATTGCAATAATTGTTTGTCATTATATCATATCAGAGCAATCGCAATAATTGTTTGTCATCATATCATAACATTTTTCAAAGCAATCGCAATAATTCTATGTGTAATAAATGATAATAAATATGAGACATTATATCATAACATTTTTCATAAATATAAGACATTATACATCATAACATTTATCATCACAATTACATTGAGACAACAATAAGAAAATTTATTCTTAACATTTTTAAATTGTACATTATACATCACTGGCGCCCCAGGCCAAACTCAAAATCAGCACCTAAATCTGCATGTGAACCCGTGTAAGGGTCAGACCCAAATAAATTACCCCAACCTTGTTGAGCCTCATATGTCGGGACCGGGTCAGAGGGTGGGTCTAGGTGTGGTCTATAAACGCTCGGACGACTAGAACTAGTACCACCCTCCTCAAACCCTCGACTAGGCATAGTAAAACGTGATAGTCTACGCTCCAACTCATCAATGCGATCATCACGTGCTTTGAGTTGATCCTCTCGCTGACGTGTCTCGTGTAATATTAAATGGCATAGACCTCGAATGTTATCTATTGCCTCGACGTAGGACTGACGCCATTCTAACTGCGTCAAAGATTGAGCTGGAGGTGCGTTGGTTGAAAACTCAGGTCTCGGCACATCTATAGTATATGAAGCCCCCTACGGTAGGCCTACGTCAACCGTCCAATTCTGCCTCGGTGGTTGGATGTGCGTAGAACCACCCATAGAGAACTGTGTCTCATACACATGCGGATCATTTATCGGTGCTGGTGCTTGCGGGATTCGCAACGTCGAAGGTGCCACTGAACCAACTCCAATCAAATCTACATTAACATATCCGGCAATCGACGGTAGTATTGGCCCGAATGCTACTGCCTTACAATATGCATTATACTCTTCTTGTGACACATCTCTTACGTATTGATTTGCGATAGGCCAATTTTGGGCGGCAACTGCTTGAAAATCATGTTCTGAGGCACAATACAAACTTGATGGTGGGTTGTCTGCGATACATATCCTCCCAGTCAATTGTCGGATGGCCCGATCACCCAAGTACCAAAAACCCTTCAATAGGGGATCCCAAAAAATCAACCGTAACCCCGATATCTCTCGAGCATATAAGATGACATCAGAGTCACGGTAGGCAGAAGTCTCGTATGGCTGCCATATAATGGACTCGGGTGATCGCATCTCAAGCTGATGTTGACTGCTTGAGATGTTAAATCGCTGTGCTCACTTTACTTTCTTTCTATTCCCCCTCGACCAACGAAAAATGCGGGGCCACGCATCGATAGACGAATCAACGAGAATAGGACATGCCGTGGCCATGTACTCGTGATGTAAATACTGCAAAAAATTTCAATAAATTTAATTCATTAGAATAAGTTGACGTATATTTTAATGAAACATAAATTTTAATAAATAAGATGAAACGATAATATACCTCGAGTATTTGCCACATGCATTCAACGCTAGTCAACGATCGTCGACTGGCTTTGTCCAAAGACCATAAAATACGGGAATAAATAGCCGAACCCCAGTCGTATGTGCCTATAGTAGGAATATCCTCAAGATAATGTAAATAACCGAGGTCGGCAGTGGAGTGAGAATTTGGAAAAAATTCACTCCCCAATACATAAAACCAAAATGCCCGAGCTATGATTGGGGACATATAAGCTGGTAACGGTTCAACCTTGACAAAAATTTCTATGTATTTTTTTAGGTCAGAAACTGGAATTCCCGCACCAGTAAATCTCTGTATATGAATTTCTGGGAAAAATTCATTTATGGTATTAACAAAATTTGTATATTGTTCAATTTGTAGATTTTCAATCCGTCGTCCTTGTCCAATTGGAATGCCTGCACGAAGGTTAAAATTTTGTCATATATTTAAATAACTACAAATATGAAAACCATAATATATATTTCAAACAATCATTTATGAATTTAAGTACAACTATTTATTTTCACATATTGAAACATTAAGTAAATAATTATTTTCATATATTGACACAATCGGAATGCGGGTACATTTTCATAATTTTTTTTTCGTATATTGAAATAATTATGAATATAATTATCTAAAAATATATTTCAAACATTTAATTATGAATTTAAGTACAACATATTATTTTCACATTTTGAAACGATTATGATGCCGGTACACGAAGGTTAAAATTTTGTCATATATTTAAATAACTATGAATATGAAAACCATAATATATATTTCAAACAATCATTTATGAATTTAAGTACAACTATTTATTTTCACATATTGAAACATTAAGTGAATATAAATAATTATTTTCATATATTGACACAATCGGAATGCGGGTACATTTTTCAATTTATTTGCCGTATATTGAAATAATTATGAATATAATTACCTAAAAATATATTTCAAACATTTAATTATGAATTTAAGTACAACATATTATTTTCACATTTTTAAACAATTATGAATATAAGTAGAACGAAATAAGCCATAAATTATTACCGGAAAGCATTGTGAAGTCCAGCGGAGTGAACGCAAGCTCGACATATAGTAGTTGGAAGGTATGCGTCGTGTCCCACCAAAGTTCGATCATCGCCGTCACAATACATTGATCGGAATTGGGCATCACCATAGAAAATTAATTCGACATAAAACCGACACTATCGATAATAGTTTTGATATCGGGCTTTCTCTCTTGAATCAATTTTTACAATTTCATTGGCCCCGCCCAATTCCCCCGAAATTCGAATTTGTTTCCGTTTATTATCGGAGTTTCGCCGTCCGACGCGTGTGATATTCCGTCGTAAATACGGATATAGTTGTCAATTGCGGGATTCGACGATTGATTCGGCGCGGAAGAATAGGGAATTGTTGTTGAAGTCGACCCGTATTTTTTCGATTTCCCGATATTAATATATTTCTTCCATTTTCTACCTAATTCTATCGTGTTGACAAGATCTGATTTGGAGGATTTTCTATATCTAGATTGGGACTGGTTTGAAATTATATTTGGGAATAAATGGAATGATTTTTGAGAGTATATGAATAAATTTAGGAAAAATATATAAAATATTTGGACTGAATTATATGAGATTGGTACAAATAAATATTGAGTAAATGAAGAAAACAAAATGGAAAAGAAAATGGAGGAAGATGAAAATGGAGAGGAAGCAGAAGACAAATGAAAGAAGGAAGGAAGCGTGAATAAATAAGCACTTTGGGAATAATGGAGAAGAATGAAGAAGGAGGAAGAAGACTCTTGAATATATAAACGGCTGAATGTTACCGTTTGAATTTGACCGTTAAGTTCTTACGAACTTCTATAGTTCGTAAGAACTTCCTACGGACTTCATTTGTTCGTAAGAAGTTCTTACGAACTATAGAAATTCGTAAGAACTCCACCACTATTTGCTGCTCATTTGGGCGATAGGTAAGACTCACGCACGCGCCTCAAACGCTCTTAAACTTACCTTTCGCTCATATACACCACTACGGATGCTCTAAGAAAGAGAATGATATATTGAGGAAGGTGCATCACACGCTTAAAAATACCGCAATTAAGCGATGATTTGGCGATATGTGGATAAACTTGATTCGTGTAATGTGAGCATGAGGAAAGGACGTGGAGGATATGGATCTCAATGAGGAGAAAGATATTAGATGGATGGAGGGCAGTGATAAGCCTCTATGGACAATGGCGGATCTGGGCCTGGGCTGAGCAGGGCTACAGCCCAGCCCAAAAAAAAAAAAAACTTCTTACTAATGTAATTTCAGCCCATGGGTAGAATTAAGCCCAATCCACATAAAGTAAACCAGCCCTTAGGTAGAAAAGACTGACGACGTGGGTGTGCAGGCTGGAAAGAAAAGAAACGTGGGTGTGTGCAGTTCTGCTTTTTCTATTCCAAGTCAAATGCCCCTTTTCAACAACTAATTAATAAATAATTTCCAATCCCCAAAGTAACAAAACCAAAGAAACCGCCGCCACTTTTCCACCACAGCACCAGCAGTGCAGTATTTTTGCAATTCGTCGGCGGTCAGCAAACCAAACTCTCCGGCTGTCTCTTAGGTAAGAAACATTGTTTCCTTTTTTTTTTCGTTTTTCTTTGCAAGAGTTTTTTTCCCTTTTTATCCTCTTTTTTTTTTCTTCTTTATAAATCCGACGCTTAATAGGGTATAAATAATAGAACTCATATTTCATTTGTTTGACCTTAATTATTTAACAATCTATTAATGATTAAATTAATTAAAGTTTCTTATTTCAATTTTTTTTTGTAAGATTAAATAAGTGGTTTAAATATTAGATTTATGCTTTTAAATTAATAAATATTAGAATTTTGGGGACTTTTTTCCTGTCAAAATTAAATAAGTAATTTTTTTTTTTGAAAGATTAGAATTTGGGGGCTTGAACTTTTCACATTTGTTATTCTGATTTTATTTGTTTAATGTAATTATTATCAATCTATTAGTTAATTTCTTGTTTCAATTATTTGTTAAATAAGAAATTAGTTAATTGCTCAGTTGAGATTATTTCTATCTTCAGGTATTTTTGTAATTGTAAGCACTCAACGATTGAATTATTTAAAAAATGTATTAATATTTTTTATGATTGTATAATAAATCATATTCCTTGTTCTTTTGTTAGGATATAAATTATTATGGCAGATAATCAACCACCAACGAAGAAAGGAAAAACTATATTTTCATTCTTTAAAAAGAGAGAGAGTGGTGAGACATCGACGGAAAATACACCTCCCGCGTCAAGTAAGGATACTGCAACTCCCGATTTATGCCCTCCTTCCATACCTCAAGTGGTGGAACCAATACTATTTTCTTCTTTTACTATTGAACGAGATCCCGGATTACGTACTTCGATATGTGATATTGAATCTCCTGCTCGACGAGATAAGATTAGAAGAGCATACATCAATTTTGGGTCTTATCAACCTAAACTTTCTGAGTATCGAAAAACTTTGTTTGGTAAACAATATCGGCGATTTCAATATGCTTGGTTTAAACAATTTCCTTGGCTAGAGTATTCCCCATCAAATCATAAAGCATATTGTTTTCCATGCTTTCTTTTTGAAGATAAAAATAATCCAGTTAGTCGTTCTTCACTTACTACTGATGGGTTTGATAGTTGGAAGAGAGTTAATGATGGAGCAAAATGTGCATTCTTGCTTCATATTGGAGGCATATCTTCACCGCATAGCAAATCTGTGGAATGTCTTCTCAATTTGAAAAATTCGGCACAACATATTGACAAAGTAATTAATGCACAATCAGTGGAGGATGTTATGAAGAATCGGATGCGCCTTATGGCAAGCATTCGAGCCGTTCGATTTCTTGCACTTCAAGCGGTGGGTTTTAGAGGTCACGATGAAGGACGAGAGTCATTGAATCGGGGAAATTTTATCGAATTATTGAAGTTCAAAGCTGAAGGGAATGATGATCTTTCAAGTATAATTTTAAATAATGCTCCAGGTAATGCCATGTACACTTCTCACTTTATACAAAAGGAGATCCTAAATATTTTAGCTAATAGAGTGAGAAAGATGATATGTGATGAAATAAGAGGAGGAAAATTTTGTATTCTTGTGGACGAATCTCAAGATGAGTCGAAAAGGGAACAAATGGCCCTTGTGTTAAGATACATTAAGAAAGATGGTTTGATAGCTGAACGATTTTTTGATATTGTGGGGGTTGAAAACACATCAGCACCAAATCTTAAAAAAGAGATATCTAATATGCTTATTCATCACAATCTCCCTATTGAAAACTTACGAGGTCAGGGCTATGACGGTGCTAGCAATATGCGAGGTCAATGGAATGGATTGCAAGCATTATTTCTTAAGGATTGCCCATATGCCTATTATGTTCATTGCTTTGCTCATAAACTTCAACTAGCTTTAGTTGCAGCGGAAAAAGAAGAGTCTAGTGTTTGGCAATTCTTCTCTCATTTGACTTGTATTGTGAATCTTGTTGCCTCTTCTCCAAAACGCTTGTCGGAGTTAAAATCTGCACAGAAGAATGATATCGAACGTATGTTGGCCAGTGGTGAACGACAATCTGGTAAAGGGGCTAATCAGATTGGTACTTTGCATCGACCGGGAGCTACTCGTTGGAGCTCACATTATGATTCAGTGAGGGACTTGATGGATATGTATGATGCAACTTGCACAGTTGTTGAGGCTCTTAAAAATAGTGGAGCAAGTCCACAAATACGCGGGCAAGCTCGTGGTGTGTTTAAAGCTATGAAGGATTTTGAATTCATATTTATTATGTTTTTAATGTACAAAATCATGGGGATCACTGACATGCTCTGCCAAGCCTTACAACGTAAAGCGCAAGATATTCTAAATGCTATGAAGCTAGTTTCTACGACAAAAGATCTTCTTCAAAAATTGAGACAAGGTGGTTGGGAAACTTTTCTTGAGTCTGTGACATCATTTTGTATTAAACATTTGATTCATATATCGGATATGAGTTGTCATTTTGACGAGGGTACAGGTCGTCAATGTCAACAGAAAGATCACATCACACTTGAACATTATTATCACTATGATGTTTTTAATGCCACAATAGATTTTCAATTGACGGAGTTAGAACAACGATTTTCCGGTGGGGTAGTGGAACTTCTCACTCTTAGTGCGGCTTTGGATCCTAGTGATTGTTTTTCATCATTTAATGTTGATGATATATGCAAGATTGCAGAAAACTTTTATCCTGAGGATTTTGACGGACAAGATATCCATCGCTTGCGGTGCCAGTTGATGCATTACCATCTTGATGTAGGTAGTGATCCCGATTTTCAAAATGTTTCTACCCTAGGTGAGTTATGTCGACAACTTTATCTTAAGAGAAAGATTGATGACTACTATTTGGTTGATAGATTGATTTGTCTCGTCCTCACTCTTCCTGTTTCCATGGCGACTACTGAAAGAGATTTTTCCGGTATAAAACATGTTAAAACATCAATTCGAAACTCAATGGGGGATGAATTTCTTGCCGATTGCTTGTCTCTCTTCCTTGAACGGGACCTCACTTTGAGTATTGATTTGGACTCCGTGATCGATGAATTTGAATCTCTAAAGACTCGTCGAGTAAAATTTCGATAGATTTTTTTGTAATCATTGAATGTGAATATTTTAAGATTAGGGGAACAATTTTTATTCAACTTCTTTATTTGATTATGAATGAATTCTATTATTGAACTAAGTTTTATCATATTTTTTTCTTATTTTTTTTATTTAATTTTATTTTTTATGAACTTTGACTTGGTGTTAGCCCACCCCGTGAAGCAATGCTGGCTCCGCCCTTGTCTATGGAGATACGATTTGGTGAGCATGGGTCGTCAGCTGGACGCAGTCTATCAAGAGGTAAGAGGTACCATGGCGGAGGGCTAGTGCAATTATCAGGCCACCAGTACTGAGATGTAGGAGTTCCTGGCACAATATGCATAGGGCATGGAGAGAATGTTGCAGGTGCATGGGGTCATTTACTATCACTAGCACGGTGTGGATTCCACTGCACCAATTTTCTATTATCCTTACCTGCCTCGCGATCCCAGCCAGCCCGCACTGTCTAAATATCTATCTATCTATATCGGTTTTTAGTTTTTCTTAGTATTTTGGCTTTCCTAAGTACTGTAAAACTATAGTTGAGTTAAAATTAAAAAATTTCTACTAAAATGCAAAATCTCGTTATTTAATTCATTTTATTGAATTATATTGATTATATTATTATTCTTTGTTGATATATAATTATTATAGATACTAACATGTTTTCAGGAAAAATGCAAAATATTCTTTAAACGGATCGTTATAGGTCATATTCCTAACCCTTGACTCATACATTGTATTAGATTTTAACGTTAAGGTTAATGCAAAAATCTATCCAGGAGTGTTAATATAAATCAAGTTGCATATTTTATCAAGCACAAGTTTTTATTTATTTATATAAATAATACTAATACATAAATAAAACAAAAAAAGAATAATAAACTTCAAAAAAGAATCTTAAAACTTCAAAAAAAAAAATCTTTCATTCTTTTCTTGGAACTTTTGACCTAATTTCCAAAGATTAATTAAATAGGTTCCTTATCCAATTTCCAAATCAAGATGCATGTTCCATTTTGTTTTATGTTATTAGACTTTAGTCCTCAAAATTTTAATATTAGGAATAGGTGAATGAATTGGAACTTTGACCCCATGTGCACATGAGAATTTCTTGTTAAAAATGATTCAATAGAAAAATTATAACTTGGTGATCTTTTGTTCCTTTGTGAATACTAAAACCGAGCGAGCCTTGAACTTTTCTTCCTTTGTAACTGTTTACGCATTACTCTTTTCTTATTGAAAATATTAAAGTCGTCAGGAGTCTCACTATCTCTTTCATTGATTGTTTATTAATTGAGTTCATTTTAAAAAATATTACTTGAGCATGATTTTCAATTTTGTTTTGACTCGAGAATCGTTCAACCTTATGAAAGGATCATAGGACCTATTTGTTAATTAACCCGTTTTGACCTTGACCTCACCTAAAAAATTCCCTAGCCAACCCATTTTAGCCTAAATATTAGCATTTCATTTCAAAATCCAAATTCCCACAACCAACTCTTCACTATAGTTTCAAACCATATATACACCTTCCATACCTTTGTTTGGAATCATACTATGGATTTAATGATGTTTTTGTCTCGTAGTTGTAATTAAGCATATGAGTTGGCTTTTATTCTCTAGAAAAAGAAATCAGAAGAAAAGAAACAAAACAAAAAAAAAGAAGAAAAAGAAAACGAAATGGATTAAAAAGATAAGAACCCCGTAGTATTAAATAAAATAATGACAGTTATACTCCAATTTATATTCATCACTTTTTATGGAAATTATATTTTAATTTTGTAAATTACCCAAGAATTTTCATTATCTCGAGTATTCTCCCATAACACTTTAAATATGTAAATATACCACTCCTTTCATATTTTTAACCCCAAACCTACATTACAACCCTTAAATGTCTTATATGATCCTAAGGTGAGAATGATTAAAAATCCATAATAATTTTAGTAATCTGTTAAAGTAATTTCACATCTCTTAATGAGCAGTATCCTTTCATTGAGATTATAATTTTTCAGTTTGTTTATTCATTCTTCATTAACGACATGTTTGTGGCCTTGCTTCCTTTTAAAATTACTCTTTACGCCCGCATATTCCGCGAGTATTACACCCTATTTCGAACGATTTCATTTATTGAGTGCAATATCTGGAGAGGATTGATTGAAAGCATGATTTAAATGTTATCTAATTTATAGGAGTTTTTACAAAGAAAAAAATTATTTGCAGGCACACCATACACATTCAACGCTTCAATTCTATTAATTTTTATTTTAATATTGATAATTTCGGATTATTGGATAAATTTTTCATTTGCTTTATTAATAATTTGTTTAAATCTTTATGGCTGTTGTTGAGCTGGAGATATTGGATTTTTAGGCAAATTTGATGTTTGTGGGTTTCATCCCTGAAAACACTCTCGACAAAACACTCTTCCACTAGGGTAACATAGGGATTTAACGGCTTGTTGTATAGGCTAAATACAATTGTATATCCTGCAGAAGCGAATCTCTATCATTTCTATTAGTTCATGAATAAACTAGCTGATTTAACATGCACATATTTTTTACTTCATCACTAGGGATTAGCAAAACGTAAGATGGGCGTGTGATTAGTCTCATTTATTGTATATATTTCTCCCTTTTTTCAAGAGATTCTAGCATGTACAAAACCATGAAAATTCGAACGTACATTCTTTTACTAAATAAATACAGTTCCTTAGCTAATCACTTGCCTAAGGTATTTTGGTGTGGTTACAGGGTTTTGGAAGTTAAAATATGATGTTTGGAAGAATTCTGAGCAAGAAACATCCGTAAATGCACTTCCAAGGGGAAAAAAGAATTTCATACCGATCTTACCGAGCTCAAACCCTTCACAAAGATTATATGTCTCAAAACAAGGAACGCCTCGATTCAAATGGGACATCAATAAAATATCAAACAAAGATGCTATGATGAGTTAAATTAGCACCAAAGAAAGTCAAAAGTCAAATACGTGACCACGAAGTTAGCTCAAAAGTCAACAAATTTCGAATCGATTTGACTATTTTTCGGATCGATCAGATCCATCTGGATAGCCCACTTGCATAATTTTTTTTCTATAAATAGAAGCTTCTATATTTATAAATTACACACTAATTCTCTCTTCCACTTATCTCTCTAGAACTAATAAGCCTTAATTTTTTCATAATTGTTCTCTAAATTTGTTTAATTACTTTTATAATTAGTTTAATTTATATAATTATTTGCTTACTTTATTAATTAACTTTATTCCTTTAACAATTAGTTTACATTTTTGTTTAAAATGTTAAGAATTGGAGAAGTAATTTGGGTTTATAATCATGTCTCACTAGTTAAATAGGTTGTGGATTATTATCCGACCCAATTGAAAATAGTATTTCCTTGAGATTTTGGAGTATATAAGTATATTCATATCTTAATCTATATTGAATTTAATACTATGGAGGCTGCACATATAATGTCAAGCATTATATGTTTTCAAAATCTTAGTAGGAGATGCAATGTATGTTATAAGTCAGCACTCTCATAATTAAAGCTTTCATTTTTATGTAAGGGTAATATCTTATATGTTTGATAGTTTACCAAAGTGCGAGTGTAACCGTTGAAACAATTGTGATCTTCATAGCTTAGATTCACATATTTCATAGATCAGAGAAATGATCCATAACCTCCCTCGTATCTATTTAAAAGTAAACATCTGTCAAAATAGATTAAGTCATCAAAACCAGACCAAAACCATCATCTTTTCCTTAATTATTTTTGCAATAATTTAAACCTCAAATCAAAATACTATTAAAACAGATGTTATCTTTTACAACTCCTTGTGGATTCAATAACCTACTTGTCGTTATATTCGTATAGTGTATAAAGTTGTGGTTTTGTTTGTATGAAATCGGTAAACTAATTAAATATGAGTATCGTATTTTACACTTGCACTGAGAGGTTGTTTCACTGGATCACTACTCAAAGATTATCTCTCAAACCTTTAAGAGTTGTTCAACATCAACTTCTTAAACAATCTAGCACATTACCATATCCCACAACCTATGGTGATCAATCTCAAACATGCATCATATTACAAGCCCACATTGATTGACTCAAATATACCAAGATAATGCTCAGAAACACAGAAGATCATTGTTTTATTTTCTTCATGTACTTTAGGAACTATTGTACAAAAATAAAGTAATATGTTTTAACTTATATTTGCTCAAAACCTAATCACATAAATCACACTATGTCTCCCTAAACCTTCTCATGAGTATGTCCATAAGACACACCCTATTGCCTAAAACCTGGGAGTTTTAGTCGACTAAACCTTAATTTTAAATGACTAAAAGTAGTTTAGTTAGGTAAACTTCTTAAGACATCCCACTAAAATAAGCCAACCTATAACTAGTAGAGTTTTAGTCGGCTAAACTTGACTTTTAGTCGACTAAAAGTGCCAAAATTTCAAATGTGTATTTTGTAAATCCTCCCAATCTTTTATCTTTATACCACAACCCTTACCAAAATTATATGAACCTTGTTACCAATATTTGGCTTCTTCTTAGGACTATAAATAAACTAACACTCTTTAGTTCCAAAACACACAATCTTACAACACCAAACCCATTGAGTAAAGTTACATTCCTAGCTTGTGTCAACATCCCTCAATCCCTAAGAGAGAGAAACTTGATCCCCAACCCATTACAACTAAGAATCATCATTGAGCCAAGATTTTTCCTAAACCCAATCAATATTTAATTAGCATCATCAACCAACCTTTAGCACAGTTATCAACCTAATACCAACTTTTTCTAAAGACTTATCCTGATATCCATTTGAGCAATATACATGTGATTCTTGTTTAACTACTTTTCAGAAAGAGAAATTAAACCCACTTTATCATTATTTTCAGTAAATCTACTTGGCTTTATGTTTTGGTTATGGATCTTTATGTTGTGACATACACCTAACTGTATTGTATCTTCTCAGTCGATAGTGTCGTTGTTATGGGTAGTCAAGGTGTTTATAGTCCTTGGACTATTATATGGGCACCGCTTGGGCAAGGATGAGTTTAGAATCTTAGTGGTTGCAGTTTGAAAGGTAGCGTTCGATGTGAGGTTTTGGTTCCTCCGTAAGTGAACCGGAGATAGTTAAGTTAGATAGTTAAGTTCTCGAGTACCATCTCGAGTATGGACATTGGCAGAGGCTGAACCATGTTAAAATATCGGTCTGCAAAGTTTTATAAATCCCTCTATCTTAACTAGGTATGTTTATTACTGATTAGTTATTTTCTTATGAATTTATTTATCATCTTACAATTAATTTCTATTGAAATTTAAGAAAGTTTTTAAATTTTCCATTAAACCCATATACCCAATTCACCTATACCCCCTCCCACCCTAGGTATATTTCTGGTCCAATAATGGCATTAAATGTCTAGTAATCAAATGGATTTTAATCATCACCTTCACAGAAGTCATTGTCATTTAACTCAATGTCATTATTATTCTAGTGGTCTTCGGGTTCTTCTATGATGTTTGTCTTCACCCCTTTTTACGAGGCCTAATATTTTTACACCACTTTCTTGAACTAGAGTCATGTATGTGTCCAATGCCCTTTACATTCAAATTTATGACAATTATTATTTTATTTTGATAGAGTTGAATTTATTTCATGTTATTATTGCAATAATTCTAATTCTCATGCTTGTGCCCTTATTATAGTGTCTACATCTTTCGGGGTTGCCATTTCTCGTCGCATATAGCCAAGACATATTTCATTATTATGAGCAGACTTAGCATTCGAGTGTTAAATATCCAGTTAGACTAGATGTGTGATTCTTTATCGTACGTCATTGTCAAATTCAGTGATCAAGAAACGTGAGATCAACTATGTGTACCTTTTAAAACATATATTTATACATTGTAGTTGTGGGGGCATTTTTGAGGCGTTAAAATAGAGAAAGTTTTATGTAGCATATCTTCATCTTCTACCTTTTCCTGGAATACATTTATCTTATAAATAATTTTTAACAATGTAGAATTTTATTAAGACACTATCTTAAAATACTGAAACCTCATGTTACGCCCTTCATGGTATTAATATGGAAGTACGACCAACTTTTAGTGATCAAAACGCTCCTATAAGAAAATATATAAATGTAAAGGATCCTTTACAATTAGATACTCATTTGGAAAATAATTATTTATGTGATACCAAAGGAACATGAGAGCCTTAGATTTCTCATGTAAGGAGATAGTCTTTAAAGGTTTTATGGAATCACCACCATTGTTAGTTTGTAGGTGGAAATATACATCTTGAAACCAATATAGATAATTCATCCTAAAAACTTCAAGTGCTTCAAATTCAAGTTCAAAATTATTCGACATATTGAAATTGTGTAACTAATAAATTACAATTTGAATCATAATAGTATATATATACTCATGTGAACCATTTCATTTGTATTCTATTATTCTTATTATAAAATATGCTTAGCTTCTTGTGTCCTTGAGGTTATTTTGGTAGAGCTTCACATCATGTCATTCTCTGGAAAGCTTTATCACCCTCACCCAGCATCTTTCATGCTCTCACCTTTTGAATATCATTTTAGGTCTCGGTAAAAGTACTTATAAGACTTTAACATTTATGTCGTATTCAAATAAACTTTTTCAAAATTTGATTTGTGTGTGTATGTTTGTTGTTATGGTCATTTTGGTATTGGTGATTCATTTTGCATTATATATTTTCATATACAAAATTGTTATTAAGATATTTTGCATAAATTTATCATACGGATTTTTTATAAAGGTTGAAAAATATATACCTTATATTGAACTATACCATATTTAGGCAGTTCGCGGATTGATAGCATTAGAGAAGTTTATTGTAATTTCAGGGAAGGCATTCCTTTATTGGTAGGCCTTGCGAAAAAAAAAAATCTCATTTGCACATTGTTCCTTCAAGGCCTCATTCATTGTAGGTTGGCATCCACGAAGAAAATCTTTAAGTCAGCAAAGGTGCTTCGTTGGTCGTGAACTTTATCCAGAAAACTAGATCTTTTAAACAATATTTTTGTACTCTTTATCTGAATCCACGATAAAATAAGTTGCAATCATATCCTTTTCATACTTGTGTACTAATTGATGATGCTAAGAAACCACCATTTAAATGTATATGTGCAGCTCACGTTCAAACACAGCATAACAATGGAGATATGCAACAGAATAGATATGAAAATAAGAGGAGGTGAGGAAAAGAGGAAGAAAACTAATATGTAAGTGGTTCAGCTTTTTAGCCTACTCCACTATGCAAGGATGTGAGGTTTTCACTACGAAAATAAGGCTCTAATGGCATTGGTTGTACAACACACTCTCTCTCTCTCTCTCTCTCTCTCTCTTTCTCTCTCTCTCTCTCTCCCTACTGTAAATTAGACCGTTTATATATAGTGCTTAGGGTGTGCATTGCACCCCCAAGCAGGTAAGAAGCATGTGCATGGTGAAGATTCCAATAGGGTATGGACACTTGTCCCTGGCACAAGTATATAATGATGATGTAATATTCCCTTATGTGCTCTTGAGATCTTATTATAACTACTTGTCCACGTGGATTAGTCATGTAGGAAACTTGTGTCAACGTGAGATGTATGTTGTCCTGGAAGGTCTTGTCCTAATCGAGGCTGATACGTCTGATGTCCTATTAGACAACTAATGGGATTGACTGAATTGTGGTCTCAGTTGTCTGGGTTGTGCCAAGAAGAGACGAGATAGATGAGGGACTAATAGGCCAACGGTTAGGTCTTGGCCTGTAAGACTGCCATGAGGCCGAGACTAATGAACTTATGGTGTGATAACTGGTAAGTCTCGGTCTATTAGAATGGTATAAGGCCAAGACTATTATCAAATGGTCGTTGTAGAGGACTCCCTACTATCTCTCCTGAGGAGTGGCAAGGGTCGGTCTGGATGAGCTGAGGCTAGCTGAGAGAGGAGGCTACACTTGGGTATATCAATCACCCCTAGCCCTTATCTTCAATGTGAGCAAAAGGTAGAGGGGTAAAAGTGTCTGAGAGCAGATATTGTCAGGTCTAATAGGTTGGATAAGATCTCGTGAATGTACACTTGGCATTCATCCTATGGGTTAGCGTGTAGCTCAACAGAGATGGATGTAGGCCTGTTATAGGAAGTTATGCCCTAATGACGGCTTCATGCAAAAATATGCACAGTCATTCAACTTATTATTATGGTTTAAAAAAGTTATCTTTCTTCTTCACCCTTATTCTCGTGCTCAAACTCTCTCTCTTTCTCTAAGAAATCCAGCCTCCTTTTCTCTCTCCTTTGTTCAAGAGTTTTTCGGCCACTTTTAAGGCTTTTCTTTGTTCCTCTAGAGTCATCCTCCACTTAGGTAACCATCGTCCAATTTCTTCCTTAAGATTTTAAGTTTTTTTTGTTGTTTTTGCCTTCTGTTGTTTTTTCGGCAGACTTTTGGTTTTTCCGATGACCTTTATTGGGAGTTTTAGGGCTTTTTTTAGGAGTTTCATTAGTGGTTTAGAGATTAGGTTAGTAGTAGGGTTTTCTAGGCTTTTCTCTTCCTTCCTTACCCTCTATGTGAGTCATCGGAGTTGCTCCAGTCATATTCTTTAGTGAGTTCTAATTATGTGTTCTTGAGTGAAAACAATTCATATTCCTTCATTTGATAATTTGGTCAACTTAAGTCAAATCACTTGAATGTTTAAGACCTTATACGAACTCATTGACTAATTCCCCAATCTTGAAGGTTGTATTCTTAAGGAAATATGAAAGTGTGAGGAAGAGGCAGGGGATAAGAGAAGAGCCAGGGCCGACCTTACGTGCCCTATTTTTCTTATTCCCTTAGCTATCATCCATCCTCTGATCACTGAGATTAGTGAGGATTCCATGAGTAGAAGCTCATCTTAGAGTGGAATCTCGTCCTCATCTTTAGAGATCTACAACCCCTCTGATTCTAAGGTATTTGGGGAGGCTAACTCCTATAAGCAGGGTATAAGAGTCATTCCTTCTCATATGGCGGAGTCAGGGGCCGTCGGGTCCAGTGATCACGACCAGACTGCTGAGGCTTCAGTCCCTGAAGGGCCGAGAGTTACTAATGCCCAACCCCCTCTAAAAATGGCATTTCCTATCTCATCCATGAGTGGGGGGAGTTTCATAGCAGGTTTCCTAGTGGAGTATCAATCTAAGAGATCGTCGACTCTAAAGATGAGGCTAAGGAAACACTAGATACGTCTTATGCTCAAAAGTTCAAGAGCATTGTCAGAGACGTTGACCTTTTATACTGGAGGTAATTGTACGGGATTGCTCCACATATAAACGTGAGGGTTACTGAGGAGGCCGAGAGGGCATTTGACGATCGACAGGGTGATATTGTGATTTACAAAAAAATATTTAAAGTCATCTTTTGCCTTCCCGTACATCCAACTGTGCTGACGACACTTAATAGTTTGAGTCTGGCCCACCACATCTTTCTCCTAATGCGTGGATAATTTTTCTCGAATATATCTCTCTCTGGAAATTCTAATTCAGCTACAACCTTCCAGTTAGCATGTTCAAGGCCAGATATATTATCTTTTTCACCAAGGCCCAACTCGACTACTACCACCTCCTAGACAGGAAGTCCGCTAAAAAGGTCATCCACGTCAACTAAACATACAACCATCGCTGGAATCCACATTATTTTCTCATTTGTGGTGCATGGGAGTTCCCTTCTGATGTCTCTTGCTCTGCCTTAGAGCCAAGGGTCCCATAAAATGGGCAAAAGCATCAATTTCTTCTAAACTTAACCCCAATCTGAGCGTAGACGACCGGGATAGGGTCGAATAGATCTGAGAATAAGGGGAAGATTGTGGTCTCGTGCAATTCGAGCAACTCATGACCCCTGAAGTCCTTTCCTAGATGGGATTAGGTGTTGACCCCCTCACTGAAATGTGTAAGTCTTTCCTCTGAATTATAGTATTCCCTTTAAATGATCTTTACAGTTGGACTTGCAAATATTTATTGTTGAACTGTGGTGTCATTTTGAACTGATCTTTACTGATATTAATCTATTTTAAATTTTTGCAGATCGACCAGAAACACACCCGAAGCTATCTGGAAGATGGTCGCCCCAAACATATTTGCCATGCTGAACAAGTTAAGGAAGAAGTCAGTTACTCCAGCCTCGACCAAGAAAAAAACTGTCAGCGGCCCTGGAAATACTGAGGTCTCTAAGAAGAGAAATGAGGTAGTGGATGATAACATATCCACCGCCCTAATAAGAAGAATATAAAGGACAAGTCATCAAGGGTGAAACTGATAAGGTGATCCTAATATCATCCAATATTGCTTTGGCAACTTGTCTCGAACAACTGAACCTCAACGATGAGACTTTATTGGTGATGCCAAATTATTCACGATTGCTGATATGTCTATGATGCCTGAGGTTGATAAGTGCTTCCTTGAGGCGATAGATGCTCCTCGTCCCATCCAGTTTGGCCTCTATAAGGACACTCAGGTAATTCTTTTAAACTTACCAAACTTTTAGTCACTATTTTTATTAAAGTGATATCTCTTACTAACATTTTTCCCTTGTTATTTTTTTAGTCTCTACTCACCTTCACACGCCTTGGTGAGTGGATTGAGAAGATCTTCCCATAATCCAAAAGGGTAATGATGCCGAGAAGACTGACAAAAATTTGAGGGCTGAGCTAGTTTCTAAGGACGTTGACCACTAAAAAGTCGTGATCGCGATCCAACAGAAGCAAACTGATGTTGTAAACAAGCTTAAGAAGGATCATGATGATTCCCTCAAAGAGTTGGCCAATAAAAGACAAGCCGACATAGATGCTGCAGTAAAGGATGCCTTGGATGAGGCGAAGGCACAAGTGGTGGCCGAGTTCAAGGTCTTCGATAAGTCTCACTACTTAATTTATTAACTCAGATATTCACTATCTAACTTTAATCCGTTAATTAAGTCTCTCTACTTAATTTACTTTTCAGATATATATCTATATATAACATTTGTCAGTACTACTATCACTCGAAAGTAGAATAATCATAAGGTATATATTTCACACACAATATATACCATAAGTTCATACTTTACTATCACATCCCTATATCACACATTACAGATTTATTGGCTCAAAATCCTACCTCGATCACCAATAGTGATTTATATATATCTTGGTTCAGAATCATACCTCGACCACCTGTAGCTATTGATTATATTGGCTCGGAATGACACCTCGATCACCAATATTAATCATATCTAGATTGGCTCGAAATCATACCTCGATCACCAATACTAGTCATCTATATTGGCTCGGAATCCTACCTCGATCACCAATATTTATTTACTATACTTTAGGTATTCACACCTCCTATGTACTATCCGTCGATAGATATTCATACAACCCAATTATTCATAATTGCATACGTAATATATACCTCTCTCATACTTACCGTACTTATTTTTTATAATTTCTCTCACTATCATATTTATTTGAGTATTCACACAACTCTAAGGGCCCTAGTTACCCCTTCATTTATTTTTAGTAGCTAAATCGATATTCACCCTACTGGTTTATATAATCGATATTGACCCTATTGGCCGAGTTCAAGGTCCCCGAAAAGGGGGTAAAGACAGCTTACCGTTGGGATGTCCTTAAACTCCCTGAGGTTGGGAAACTAGATCCCCAATACTTTTAAGGTCTTGATCTCTCAAATCCTTTTCTTAGCACTGCTCTGGCTGAGGTGGAAGCTGTTATGGTTGCCCATGTAGAGATAACTAAGCAAGTCGGGGCTGAGACTACTAAGTAAACAAGTGGGGAAACGACTGAGGATCTCGCTAATGATGATGGAGCTAACACTCAGCCAGTTGTGAACAAGGTCTTCCCCACCCAGGAAGAAGGTCTTCCAGAGGAGACAACATGATTTTATTCTATTGGAATTATTGGGCAGCCGTTTATGGCCTAACTGTCACTTCCACTTGTATATTTTTTTACTTATTGAATAATTTTTTGAACACCATGTGTACCATTGTCCCTTGATTTATGTCCGATCTATCTTTTGTGATGTGATGCATGAACTTTTTCTTGAATGGAAATTCTTGTATCGGCTTTGTAATAAAGCATACTTTCATATTTGCTTTGTAATAATGTACCTACTTTCGTCTCAACTGATAGGGACAATGATTTTGAATTAGAGACCACCAAACTAATGATGTTAATCCCAAGTCCTCTCTCATTCAAACCAAGAGAGATAAACAAATTAACGATTTTTAATTACAGACCATCAAATTAATGTTGTTAATCTCAAGTCCTCTCTCGTCCAAGTCGAGAGAAATAACCAAATTAATGATTTTGATTTAGAGACCACCAAATTAATGATGTTAATCTCAAGTCCTCTCTCGTCCAAGCCAAGAGAGACAACCAAATTAATGGTTTTGAATTGGGTACCACCAAATTAGCGATATTGATATCAATTCCTCTCTCGTTCAAGCCGAGAGAGATAACCAAATTAATGATTTTTAAAAAGAGTCCGCCAAATTAATGATGTTAATCTCAAGCCCCCTCTCATCCAAGCCGAGAAAATAACCAAATTAATGGTTTTCAATTATAGGCAACCAAATTAATGATGTGAATCTCAAGTCCTATCTCGTAAAAGTCGAGAGAGATAACCAAATTAATGATGTTAATCTCAAGTCCCCTTTCATTAAGGCCGAGAGATAACCCAATTAATGGTTTTGAATTAGTGACCACTAAATTAATGATGTTAATCCCAAGTCCCCTCTCCTCATTTTTGTAAGTGAATGTAAGAGTTTCGTCTCTTTATACACTCTCGTGTTCACTGAAGGGAGATACTAAAATTAAGGCCACCAAGTCAATGATGTTTGAAACAACCATAATAAAATGATTTTAAATAGAATTTTTGTGTTTTTCACCACCTAAGTGGTGATTGTGTGAATTCCCCCCTCTTGGTGTTATTAAGAGCTCATGGATGAGATGAGTCTCCTATAATTTCTCGTATCATTGAGAGTAAAGCAAGACTAATTCACCATATGAATGATGTTATTTAGCTTAGAACAATTCGAACCATGCATTGCAAAATACGAGAAAAAAATATATGAGGAAACACTAACTTTTTTCATTCATTACTTTGAGGTATTCAAAATACAAAGAGGATGAAACATAAATTATATACAAGTCTATTGATAATATTTCTTTAACTGGTCTGCGTTCCATGGGTTGGATAAAGGTTCTCCCTCTAAGTTTTCTAGCCGATAGGTACCTGGGACAACCTTTTCAGTGACCTAGTAGGGGCCATGCCAATTCTGGTGTAGCTTGTTTAGCTTCTGCCAAACCATCTTTAAAACTAGGTCCCTAATAGTTATCGGCCTTGACTTGACCCTCTTGTTATATAACTTGCCATCCTTTACCGATATTCCACTTGTATAACCTTAACGTCTTCCTTTTTTTCCTCTATTAAATCTAGGTACAGTTATCTTTCTTCATCGTTGGTCTCTGGGTTATAAGTTTGGACCCTGTGATTGGGTAAGCCGAGTTCAGTTGAGATTATGGCCTCTGACCCATAAGCCACCATGAAGGGTGTCTCCCCTATATGTGTCATTTTTATCATCATATAAGCCCACAGGACTCCATGCAACTCGCAAGTCCACGGTCCCTTAGCATCTTCTAACTTTTTCTTAATCCCATCTAGAATCGTCTTGTTGGTTACCTCGGTTTGTCCGTTGTCTTGGGGTCAACCTGGTGCTAAGTAAAATTATTTGATGTTAACACTTTCGTAGTAGGCCTACAAGGACTTGTTCTTGAACTTCTTTCCACTATCTGAGATCAAAGTGTGGGGTAGACCATATCTGCAGATGATATTTCTCCAAATGAACTTGAAGATCTTCATCTCTGTTACAGAAACCATGGCCTCATCCTCTACCTATTTTGAAAAGTAGTCGATTGCCATAGTCAAGTATCTGTAGTTACATGCAGCCTTAGGTAAAGGTCCTACCAAGTCGATTCCCCATACAACAAATGGCTACAGGGCTATGATGGACGATAACGACTGATAAGGCTGATAGGGGAATCAAACATACCTTTGGAACTTATCATATTTATTGACATGGTCGATTGCATCTTTGGTAAGGGTTGGCCACTAGTAGCCTTACGTTATAATTCACTTTGTCAGAAATTATCCCCCAATGTGACTTTAGCATGGCTCCTCGTGCACGTCTCTTAAAACGTATTCCACTTCAGTGGGGTGGAAGCATCGTAATAAAGGGAGTAAAAAATCCTTTTTGTATAAGACATCACCTATAATGGTGAATTTTTCCGCCATATCTTAACTTTTTCCTGTCAGCCTTCGCTTCTAGGAGCTCTCTATTTCTGATATATCGGATGAGGGGCTCCATCCATGATGCTCTGAGGTTCAAATTCAAGCCTATTATCGTCCTCATCAATGATTGGCTTGTAGAGGATCTCAACTAAGACGGTCATCCTGATTTCTATTCTGGTAGAATAAGCCAACCTTGCTAACGCGTCAGCTTGACCGTTCTCTAACCGAGGGACCCTCTTCACCTTCACTTTTTTTAGGCTACTTAGAACCTTCTAGACACTTGATAAGTATTTGGACATTGTCTTATCTTTGGCTTCATAGATCCCTAGAATTTGGTTCACCACCAGCTAAGAGCCGTTATGTACTATCATATGACCAACATTCAACACCTTGGCCAAGGACAGGCTAGCCAACAAAGCTTCATACTCAGATTCATTATTTGAGGCTTTAAAGCTAAATCTCAGTGCATATTCAATATCAATCCCGTCTGGTGTTGACAATATGAGCCTTGATCCATTGCCACATTCATAAGAAAATCCATCCATAAATAAACTCCAGACTAAACTATCATCTAAGAAGGGACCTTCATCTACCATTTCATTTCTAAACAAAACATTTATGTCGATAGGGTCGACCCTGGAACCATCGGTATTGGTCGGACCCAAAGTTATATTCACAAGCAATATTATAGCTTCATCTTCTTTGACATCAGCCTCAACCCAAGTAAACTCGGCTATAAAGTCATCTAATGCCTCCCCTTTGATGGCATTCCTTGACAGATAAATGATGTCAAACTCCCCTAACTCAATTGACCAAGCCATCAGCCAACCCAATTTTTTCGAGTTTGCCTCAATCCCTCTTTAATTGACTATGAAGTCGAGGAATTTTCCTGCACCATTGACGAATACACACTTGGTTGGATTTAACTTCATCTTACATAGATCCATTATGTCGAGTGTTCTCTCAAGATCAGACATATGATCCTCTGCCTTGAGGGTCTTTATTAGCATGCCATCTACATAGACCTCTATAGTTTTTCCAATCTGATCTTCGAACATTTTATCGACCAACCTCTGGTAGGTTTCCCCTGCATTCTTAAGGTCAAAAGGTATGACCTTGTAGTAGTAGGCTCCTTTGTCAGTGATGAAGGAATTATTTTCTACATCGACTTCGTCCATGAATATCTAGTTGTATCCTGAGTATGTGTCTATAAAACTTATTAACTCATGCCCCGTTGTGGCATTAACCATCTGATCTATACAAGGTAAATAAATGTTGTCTTTAGGGAAAGATTTGTTTAGATCAGTGAAATCAATGCACATTATCAACTTTTCATTAGCCTTTGGGACTATTACGACATTGGACAACCATTATGGGTATTGTACCTCCCTGATGAATTAAATCGATTGGAGTTTACTGATTTCTTCTTATATGGTCCTTCTTCTCTGTTTCACAAGCTTCACCTTATCACCAATATTCTGCGTGTGGCAGATGACCTTTGGATCTAGTCCAGGCATGTCTTTATAGCTCCAAGCGAAGACCCTTTACCTCTTCCTTAAGATCTCTATTAATTTTTCCTTCACCTCCTTTTTCAATGATGATCCTATTTGGATAGTTTTTTTTAGCTTGTCCTCATTGAGGACGATGGTTACTACCTCCTCTATGGCCATACCCTTCTTTAGTTTCCTCTCGTCCCTAGGGTCAAGAGTACCAATATTGTAGGAGGTTGTGTGTTTTTTATAGGCCTCTTTCTGTTTGGCCGAGATGAATTAGCACTCCCTGGCCTCTACCTGGTCACCTTGAACTTCTCATACTCCATAAGGAGTCGAGAATTTTACCATTTGGTGAACATTTGAGGGCACTGTTTTAAGTTCTTTGAGGGACACTCGGTCGAGGATGATGTTATAGGATGGAAAACACATTCTAATCCATCATGAAAAAGATAACTTTATTTGTTAGGCACCTCAGCTAGGTGCCTATGCAAACATCCATTTTGAACACCCCAAGTGAGTGATTTTTTTCTCCGTTGAACCCTATCAAGGGTTGATGATAAGGAATCAGCCTCTTCTTACTGGGCTTCAAAACTTTGAAGCATTCCCAAAACATGATGTCGGCCGAACTACCGTCGTCCACCAAAATTCTAGACATATCAAAGTGTCCATATCCACCTTCTTTATCTTCCCCGACTTTGGCTCTAAAGCATTAGGGTCTACTTCCATCCGTTTGGGCATCGACTTGGCTTCTGTGCTCCATACGATCGGCTGACTCTGTTCCTCCGTCGGTTATCCACCCATTGATCATTTTCACATCGACAAAGATTATACACATTCGTCCTTTAGGCTTAGGGAGCATCAGTGGGAGGCATGGATCTTCTTCAGCACTATCAGACTGATCATCTTTCTTTTTAACCTGAGGTTGTCGTCTCTCCCTCTCATCTCTTGGCCCACAGTGTTTCTTTCGAGAATCATCCTTAAAACCACTTCGATAAACGTACTTCTTAAGCTTCCCTTATTTCAACATCTTTTTAATTCTCATCTTTTAGAGCAAAACACTTGTCAGTAGTGTGGTCGTGGTATTGGTGGAAATCACACAACTTGCTTTTATCCCTCTTCTGAGTAGGGGACTTAAGCTTTTCAGGCCATCTCGGAGCTCTAGCATCTTTATTCTCATTCAAAGTCAAGTTAGGACTTACTGATAATGGAGTGTAATTGGCAAACTTGTTGTCAGCTGACCTCTTTTTCCTATCTTTTCCCTTTGGTTTTTGAACCAAAATATAAATCAAAGTTTCTTTACTAAAACAAGTAGGAAATGGGTGTATGTTCTCTCTGGAAATGTAAACAATCAATTTATCACAAGTATATTTCTCAAGTGGGTATTGTGTTGATTATTTATCATAAAAGAATATTGGATTTATATCTTTGGCTTAATATGTATTTAGAAAAAACTTTAACCACAAAGGGGTTTTGGGCGGAGTTTAGCTTCAATCGAGTTTTAGTTTGAAAATCTCACATGGAAATGGATTTGGGACTTGGTTTCTCTCTCTAAAAAACTCAAGGGACTTGACACAAACATGAAAATAGAACTTTAATCAATGAAGATGTTTTAAGAAGCTTGTTTTTTAATAAAGGAGACAAGGTCTTCTTTCATAGGCTATCTTTAAAACTAGTCGTAAGAGGGTAGTATGGTAATTTTTGGATCTTGTGGAATTTAAAATTTAAAAACTAATCATTGTAATTTTTACATTCTACACTGTTAGAGTCGAATCAAACTTTGTTAGAGTTGACTCAAAATACTCTATCCAAAGTGGTTTTTAAACATTTAAAGTCAGTCCCAAATAGCCTATTAGAGTTGATAACAACTCAAGGCATATTCCACTTAAACTTTATTAAAGTCGACTCTAAGATCCTTATAACTCCTTGTTTCATTGTTCATGTTTTTTTATCATGGTTAAAGCTTTTGGGAAGGTCTAGGTGGGTTGGATTGAGCATATACATGATCATACAAGTTCATTTACATTTTTACAAATATTTCTAAAGATCCTCTAAGCTCTAGGAAGGTCTTCCAGATTTTTATCATTTCTCTAGTTTGCATGGAACATATGATGTTGATTTTGTATGATAATATGGATATTTTATTATTTGATTGGTTATTATAGACTTCTCTTGATTCTTGATTGATGAACTAGGTTGATCTTTATCACAGGTTGAGTGTGCTTTTATGGTTGAACTTCTGGTGCTTATGAATGTATGGATATTTCTTGTGATGAGAGCATTGCTTATGTGATGATGATCAATACTTTCTTCTTCTTAATTCATAATGAATGCTTGAATATATGGTGGACTTGATAGATTTTGGTTTGTATCTTCATTTCAATGCTAGGGTAATAGAGGTCATGGTTGCATGGACGATATGATCCTTGTAATATATCTTATCAATTATCGAGTTCTTATTTTTATCTCAAGTATATTAGAGATAAGATAGTGAAGTCTCGTCATATTTGAATTGTGTTGTTATCATACAAAATCTTTTTTACATGAAATGATTTTTATTTCACAATCTCCCCCTTTTTGATGATGACAACTCAATTGATATGGTTTGAGAAAATATTTTAAAGTCTCCCCCTTTCTTTGAGACTTGGTTTGGAAAAATATGTTTCTCCCCCTTTGTGGTAACTTATCTTTTCTCATACTTCTCCCTTATGTAATTATTGAAAAGAATGGGAAGAAGAATGAAATATGTTTTAGAAATCTACATATATTAGATAATATATAAAATTACCATGAGGATAGGTTTAGTATTTATGAATATAGAGGGAAAGTTGAAGGAACAATCTTCACAAGAAATATCCAAGAGAACAAATTTAGCTTTTATCTCAAAGGCTGGTGATTCCAATGTCGCGATGGATTGCGCAAAATCTATCTTCAGGGAGTGGTTTGGTAAAAATATCCGCATGTTATTTTTGGTGGAAATAAACTGAAGTTTCACACCCCCTTTTTATACATGATCCTAAAATAATGGTATTTGATATTAATGTTTGGTCCTTGGATGTTGGATAGGGTTTTTATTGATTGAAATTTCGTTTGTGTTATCACAAAGGACTGGTATTTTCTAAAAAATGATAGGAAAATCCCTCAATTATTACTTGATATATAAGCTTTGAGCATAACAATATCCGTCAAAAAAGTATTATACTTTCGTCGTGGATAAAGTAATTGATTGTTGTTTCTTATTTGACCAAGACACAAGTGAATTTACGATGAATTGGCATGACCCACATGAACTTTTTGGACTTACTTTACAGCCAACCCAATCGGCATTCAAGTAGCTTGTTACATCGAAACATATATGTTTAGGATACCAAATTCCTAAATTCTGCGTAGTAGGTAACAAAATATTATCTTTGTCAAAATTAAATGAGATTTTTTTTGTTAGGATTGAAATCTAGCATATAAAAAAATGATGCACATGATGTCAAGTCGACTATCATCTAAATAAAGTAAACTTCCAATAATGCCACATAATAGTTTCTTATCAACATCTTTTCTAGATTCATCACTGTCAATTTTGGTGGAAGTACTTATGGGTGTGCTAAGGGACTTTGCAAGACTTTGGTCAAATTTATTTATTAGGTATTTGATGTAATTGGATTAATTTTTGAATATTTTCTTTTTTTTCGTTTTTTTACATGGAGACTTAAGAAAACGTTAAGTTCCCCCATTAAGGTCATTTCAAATTATTTGTGCATGCATGAGGAAAAGTATTCACACATTTGATTGTTTGTTAAGCCAAATATAATATTATTTACATAGACTTGAATGAGGAGGGTATCTTGATTATGAATAATAATAATAATAATAATAATAATAATAATAATAATAATAATAATAATAATAATAATAATAATAATAATAATAATAAAGAATACTATCAACTAATCCTCTCATAAAATTGTGTGAGGTGAGGAAGTTTCTCAATCTTTCATACCATGCGCAAGGGGCTAGTTTTAGACCATAAAGAGATTTTGTAAGTTTAAAGACATGATTAGGGAACTTATGATTTTCAAAAATAGGAGGTTATTTTACATATACATCTTCATTATCTAGCAATTTAGGAAAGATATTTTTACATCCATTTGAAAGATTTTCGAGTCTATATAAAATGTAAAAGCATGTAACATACATATGGCTTCTTATTGAGCAATGAGGGAAAATGTTTCCTCATAGACAATACATTCCTTTTTTTTTAATCCATGAGCAACTAGATGTGCTTTGTTACAAGCGATTGAACCTGATTCATCCTTTCATTTTTTTAAATCCATTTTTCACCTATGATGATATGATTCTTAAGTGGCAGAACAAGTGACCAAACTTGATTTCATTTGAATTGAAATAATTCTTTTTTCATAGCTAGCATCTATGATTCATCTTGTTCTTTTTTTTATTATGGATTTAGCTTCTATTTAAGATATGAACGCAAAGTTATTGCAAATATCTGTCAATTTTAATGGAGTAAATATAATATAGGAATGTTCACCAATAATTTGATTTTTAGGATGGTCAGTTATGAACTTCCATAATTTTGGCAGATGTTTATGGGTTACATTGTTTTGATCTGATGAGTCTTTTAGAGGAGTTTCTTAGGATTTTAAGGAAAATATTTTCATTTTTTGTCTTAAATGGTTGTAGTCATCATCATCATCTAATTTTTTAGCAATTAAGGTATTGATTTCATCGAATATGACATGATTGATTCTCGAATAACTAGCGGTTATTTCTTGAAAATTCTATATGTTTTGCTATTTGTGGAGTAACCTAAAAACATTCCTTCATCATCTTTTGGATCAAATCTGCTTAAGTTTCCTCAATCACTAAGAAACAAAATCATCCAAATACTTTAAATTATCCCATGTTTGATTTCTTTCCTTTCCATATTTCATATCGGGTTTTGTTAACAATCTTTTGGATTGTTATCCCATTGATTACATAGCAAGCATGGTTAACAGCTTATGCCTAAAAATATTCTGGTGGTTTGTGTCTGTTGAGCATGGTACGAGATATTTATTGATGTTATTTATTCTTTCTTTCTACTACAATATTTGGTTTAGGGGTCCTAGGAGATGAGAAATTGTGTTTTCATCCTTGATTGTTATAATATTTTTTTTGTTTATTTATTGTCAAATTCTCTCCCTTTATCGCTTCATATATGTTTGAGGGAAACACCCCTTTCATTTTGAACTCTTTTACAAGATTTGACAAAGATGCTATAGGTTTCAGTTTTGTTTAATAGAAAGAATACCCAATCTAATCTAGAAAATTCATCAACAATGACAAATACATATACCTTTTTGTTTAAGATAACCATAAGATTTGGACCAAATAAATCAAGATGTATGAGGTTAAGAGGTCTCGTAGAGGTTATATCATTTTTTCTTAAAAAATATGTTTTGTGTTGTTTAACATATTGACATGCATCACATATTCTATCTTTTGTTTACTTGGTTTTTGTGAGTCTTCTTACAAGATCTTTAGTACATAATTTATTAATGAGTTCCATATGAGCAAGACTAAGTCTCATATGACATAACCATGAGCAATCATCCACAGTGGTGAGACATCCTTGTTTTTTATGAGTTAGATCGTGTATATCTAATGTGTAAACATTTGATGTTATAAAAGCAACGAAACATACTTTGTTATCGGTGGCACATTTAACTAGGTATTATTTTGAGTAAAAAAAACCTTTATCACATGTTTAACTAATGCTAATTAAGTTATGTTTAAGACCATCAAGAAGTAGAATATTATTAATGTCGATAGAAGTTGATGCACCAATTTTTACTTCACTGATGATTTTTCCATTTGAAATATCTCTAAATGCGACTTTTCCTCTTTTCGTAAGAACCAAGTTTGTAAATCTTGTTTTGTCACCAGTTATATGATGGGAATAACCATTATTAAGATACCACTTTCTTTATTTCATGGATGCCTTCATTCATACCGACATGACTTTAGAAAGAAAAAAATTATTTTTGGTACCCATTAGATTTTGGGTTCATGGAGGATAGAACGTGGTGATAAACCACTAGGATCCTAAGAGGATATTTTATCAAAAGTGTGTCTTGAGTATTTTAAAGGAAGTGATCTTGTGTCGTGGTAAGAGCATTGAGGTTTTCCTCTTATCTTGGGTTCATTATGATACTCATGTTTAAGACTAAATCATTTTTTTATCAAAAGAAATTCGTTGACTTTCGAGAAATAGATACAACCTTTGATTGCATGTAAAAGAACCTTCTAAGGATTTCATTTATTCTTTTAGCTTCTTCCTTTCTTTTTCAAGAACAATATCTTATGTTCTTTTTATTTTCAATATGTGTGAATTTTCTTTTAAGGAAGTCATTTTATTTTTTAACCTTTTCTAATACTTTTAGAGTCGCCTTATGTTTGAGAAAAAAGTTACGATGTCCCAATTGAAATTACCAGCATTTCTTTTCCAGGATTTTTTAATTTTCAAAAAGAGTTTTAAATTATCTTGAAAAAATTTATATGAGTTTTTGAAAGTCACATAAGTATACCTCATCATCTAATCCCATTAAACATAGGTTTGCTTCATCGGCTTCATTAGTGTGACACCTCGCCTATTCTAACCACGGGTGATCAGTCCTTCATTAAAACAAACAGGAATCTCATCTAGTTCATTCTTAGCATCACTGTCGAAAACTTTTTTTAAGTACTAATTACCTATGTTAAATTAAATCGGTGTAAAAAAATTATTTCATTATTATAACAACATGCGGAAATAAATTAAATTAACCAAACCATCCACACAAATATAGTTTGAACAATCACACGACGGATATATAAATGAATAATACCGAATAAACATACCTAACATACCTAACATACCCAAACGACACGTCGATCCCACTAATACACGTCACATAGTGATCCGCCCTAAGTTTCGTGCTCTGTGGCACAAATCCAGACTTCACTGGAATCGTCAAGATAGGATCGTCCTCTGCGCGGAAACCTCCGAATAGTAGGCAGCGTAGGTATGTTCACACACATAATCAAATCACAATAATAGGTATTCACTCAACCTATATACACATATTTTTCAGTAGGTATACACACAACCCAATCATATAAGTCCGTACGTAGTATGTATCTCTCGCATACTCAACGTACTAATTAATTCTCACCTTTTATTTATTTCATATATTTTTTAGTATTATGCACTGTCTAAAGGGTCCAATCTATCCCTTATGTAAATTCAGTAGTTATGCATCTCTATACTATTAATTGAAGTCTTAGGTTATAGTTATACTCTTCCCGTAACCTAAATTGCACATTCCCAATACGTACCTCAACCGGTAACACATCGTTGGTCCAAGACTTAATTTACCCTCACTAGGAGTGACCGAGTATAGACTTTGTACCTACTAACTTTCCCTAGTCTTAGTATAATTATTAAATCTCAAAAAATTTCCAAGATAAATTTCCTTAAAAATTCAGCTAATAAAATTTTCTGGACAGACGGATGACCAGATCTGGTATGTGGCCGAACAGATTTATATAGGCTGACCAAATTTGGAGGCCGAACAGGTATGTGGATGAACAGATATATAGGATGACCAAATTTAGAGGACGAATAGGTATGTGGCCGAACATATGTATATGGCAACCAAATTTGGACGCCAAATAGGCATGTGGGTGACCATATTTATATAGGTCGACCAAATTTTTGGAGGCCGAACAGGTATGTGACCAACTAGTTCATGTGAGACTTCATCTTCTCCACTGTTACGGGTTTCACCGTTTTTAACTAAAAATTTCTTCATGAAAACATAGCCAACTCCAATATAATTTAACCCAACATCAAACATGAGTTTATATAACAATTCTAACAAATTTCTAATGTTAAAACATCGTTAAATTCATATATCTCAAGATCTCATCAAGGATTTTCTACCCAAATCCTAGTTATGGTGTTCTTCATATAAGTTCATCAAAACCCATATTTCTTTCATTTTCTTTATTCCATAATTCTTATTTCGTTTTATCTACACAAATGGATTCATTCTACACGCAATCCTACCAAAAATTTAAGAGTTTTATTCATCAAACTCCCAAGAACATCACCAATTAACATTAAATCAAGAACCCTACACTACATGGGTATTATAACTCATAAAATTATACAAGATAAAAATTTGCCTTATCAAGCAAGTCTGATTTTATTTTTTGATGGATGAAGATCCCTTCCTTTCCTTCCGATTTCACTCTCGTGGTAAAGGAGATGCAAGAAAGTGTTGGATCCTTCAAGAAAGCTTCTTTTCTTCCTCTCTAATGGCCTATACTCTCACCTCTTTTGATTCTTAGGGTTTGGAATTTGTTATGAGATTGCCTCAATTAACTAGGTTAGGTTTATAACCCCCAATTCCCAAAATTAGACTAAAGGGCCAAGCCCAAATGATGTGAACACTCTCGTGTGTGCTCGGTTATGACTAAAGACGCCTCGGAACCCAATTACAACCCTAGGGTACACTATTCCTACTATCATGACCCATTCTGAATCAACTGTGACCTCAAAATCGCCATCCGAGTCACTCTATAATAAAGTCCTATCTCGACCCCAATTGGTCTACATGCGACTCTCAGTTGAGATAAAGTACTGTCACATCACTATCACTCGTTATGATGTAAAATAATTATTTACTATTCACTTAGTAATTTTATTCCATGAGTATTAACCATTATCTCTCTCGATTAATATTTTAATTCACACATAATAATTAATTAAATTAAATTAATTAATTAAATGCCTGAATTAATTAAATATAAATACTCAAAAATATAGGGTATTACAATTAGATTCACTACTAGAGTGACATTCTTTCGAGTCGCTCCAGGATGCTTTCATTGCCTTCTTTCCATGTGCTTATGGTTCTTTTGTTATTAGAGATTATCTTGGTTTACTCATTTTATTGTGTGATCATTATTATTACATTTTATTTTATGTTAGTCCTGATTAGAATGGTTCTTATTGTTTAGAGTGCAATATTATTTGTATTTGAACTTGATCAATATAGCTTTGGATTTTACGGTGAGTAATGGAATGAAAACCCCAATAGTGTCATCTTTAACACATTCTAATGTCATCATGACGCAAATAGCACATTTCCTATGGCATGAGAAGGTAGCTCTGGAAATAAAGGTTGTTCCATCATTTCTAGCGCTTCACTTCTTGAGGGGTATAGACTTTCATTGATCTTTTCCTTTTCCTTATCAAATACACTCATTCCTTCTTATTTTTGGCACTTTTCTCTTTAAGATATCTTTATTTTCTTCATTTTCTCTAATTTTTTTCATTTACGATGGGGAAATTGCTATAAAAATATGAAATCTCTTTGGATAACAATTTCAGTTATTTTTGTGCAAAGTACAACATCCCTTAGGGAATTGGAATAAGTATCCCCCGTCCAAATAAGGATATATATGGTCTTAAAGGAGGGGATATTGTGATGTTCACCATCACGGTTATGGAGGAAGGAGTGTGTTTTCCCCTACTCCCTTTGTTAATATAAGGTATTCACTCTTATAAAGCCATGCCCTTTCAAGTTAACAATGGCAATTTATTTATTAATCTGGGAACGGTTTCCATTAATTGCATCTATGGATCCAAATTTAAGATTTATATCATGTTTTTCAATAACATTCAAGGCAATAAAGAATCTGAATTTTATCACTTCAAATCTTGCGAGGAGTTAGGTGGGTTAAATGGTTATCGAGTTCCCATAAGGGCACGGAGATAAACATCCTTATGTTATTTAAATCCCTTTATAATAACTCTGTTAACCACAAGGGATTTACTCCCCCTTTGAGGGATGTCTCACATGGCAGTGCCCTTGGGGTCTATTATCACTTAATATATCAATTCGTAGTCTCATGGATCTTATTTTACTTGTGTTTAGATTCTTAGCACAGAAATAAACCTAAAGACATCAAGGTGAACTTGGAACACGAGAAAAAATTCTGGCCAATAAGGACTCCCCCCGTCATTTAGTACTCTTGACTAGAAGACCACTTTCTTTTGTGTTGTGAATTTATGGTTTCATCCCCCACCAAATTCATACACCTCCCTTCAACTAATGTAGTCGATTACATGATGGTTAGTGACAACTCCAGCCTAGTTGACTTCCTTATCTTGAATATTGACGCTAGAGGGACATATGTACTAGGGATTGATATTATAAAAATTTCTTTCCCAAAAACATCAATTGATTATGTTCCATAAAGTAAACAAAATAATTACATCTAAAGAATAGATCCATAGGGTTCGGATCACCATACCTTTGTGGATCTTATAGGTGATCTAATATGGATGCTAATATGTAAAGAAGATATAGAGGTAACGCAAATCTTCTTATATATGATGCTACGAAGTAATAATGGTGCATGGTCTCTTTGACATGGATTTCTCTAAAATATGATCTCAAACATACCCACATAATAATTGCTCAACTTGCAAAAATTTATACACAATAATTGAATTGAACCCATAACAATCAAAGAAATAATTGTATGAATATTCCAATCCTCATAATCCAAGATTGTACATGCATATTTACCGATAGGAGGTCAACTCCCTATCTAGGTTATGAATTGTTCAAATGTACTAAAACCAAAATTATGTTAAACCCAACTCACCAGAATTCTTATTAAGTCCAATTGAATGGCATATATATAATATATTTAAATCATATATAATATCAAAAATATAATTCTTATTTCAAAATGAACCTAGAGATACTTTATTAAAAAACTAAAAGTATGTAAGAACATATTTCTCAACATTGTTCATAGCATAGCTTTAGGCTAGCTTGGCGTATACCATTACAAATCGTCATGCACCCTGAAGACGAACCGAACTCAAGCATCTCCAAGTTTGAAGACTCCCCGAATCCCAAAAGGTATAAAATGATTTAGAGTTTTAAATTAATTCATAGAATTATATTTATGATGTTTATTTTTATCAAAGGACGGACAGGGCTTTTATTTTGTCAAATAATTTTTACAAGACCTGTAGGTGGAATTTTTAAAATAAATAAAAAAATTACTTTGGTCGTTCAAACGACATTGACTTATCATTCAACAATAGGAACATCTCGTTCAAACGACTTCATCTAACGACATCGCAAGTCGTTTGATAGGTCGCGAGATCATCGTTCCTTGTTTGCATCTAATGACCCCATATTGTTCCACTTTTTATTAAGTCAGTTTTATGGTCATTCAAATGGCATATGGATGTCGTTCAAACGTAATGAGAAGTCATTTAAACGAAATCTCATTATCGTTCGAACGACTTGCTTATCTTGTTCGAATAACAGCGTCACCTTAACTTTTTTATTGGGCTATAAATACCTGTTTTGGAGACCTATTTCATTAAGACTTTTTCCTATTAAGTTTCTACACATCAACAATAAAAGTTCTTCAAGTTTTATGTTCCTGGACACAGTTTTAATTCACAATAAATCATCCCAGAATATTATTATTGTGAATTAGTTTAGAACCCTAGAAAGTTTGTGTACCTTTGTATACACCCTTATGGAGAGGATATCCATGGCTAACTTGTGATACCTGTGGGGATTCACTGTTGTGTACCGGAGGTTGAGGCTGAAGGAGGGTTGCGGTCCATTGAGGTTCTTGCGGGAATCTTTGTTGAGGAAGAGTTGCAGTTCTTGTGGGTTCTTGCGGGAGTCCACTGTTGGTTTAGGTTGCGACCCATGTGAGTTTTCTACGAAAAATTCAATGCAGATTTCATTCTATATTTATAAGTTGTGATTTAGTTTTCAAAGTGAAATAAACGTTTTTACCCGAAAGGTTTTTTTTTCCAGAATCTTGGCCTTATGGTGTTTGCCTGGTTTGATTTATCTGTTTTATCACATAAATGCATGTTTAGGACAAAAAGATAAAATCAAATTAGAACTCGCTTCCACATTTAAAATTGGGTTCTGTATGTTTGGTCTTATAATTTATTAAAACTTGCTAAAAGATATTTATGTTTAGAGAACACCACCACTGTGATTATTTACACTCTCAAATTGGTATTAGAGCTCGTAGAGCGTATTTACCACATTTACAAATTCACGCATGGTTTTTAAAATAAAACTCCTACAGTGTCAGTGAAAATGAATTACCCACCCACCATGTCAACTCCAGTGACTATTACATGATAATTTATTATTACCAATATAACGAGTTTGAGACCCTGTTTTGCTTGGATTAACCCTACATCTCAGTTTAGTCTTAGGAGGAGTCAGAATAACAATAAGTTAGCTCTCATAAGACCCCCGCGTTTAATAATTTAAAGACGAGATGGAAGGCAACCATAGTCTTTGTGGTTCAATAAACCTCATGGAGATTCGTGAAAGTTGAATGTCATGAAGAACCAATATAAATAATAACCTAAGTCCTTTGGGAAAGTAGGCTACAAGAGTGCATGTTGATCACACACAAAGAGAAATGATACAAAACGACAGGAAAAGATAAAGGGAAGGTCAAGAGGGCGAGGAATGAGACCCCCCCCCCCTCCCCCCTCTTTCAAACTCATTAAGCTAAGGGATCCACTAAATGAATGACGGAGATAACCCTCAAAACTAATAATTTTTCTCATCCCCATTCTACCCAACCACAACCTTGGGTAGTTACTTTTACGAATGGAAAGAAGCTCGATGATGTAGTTGAATCGGTCTACCATAGTGCCAATGTCAGTTATAGTTTGAGGCGGATCGGCATACTCCCTTAACATAGAACTTAATAACCACCAACATAACCTCATCTTAAGTCATAGGATGCAACACGTGATGGAGGCAAACTCTTTGTTTTGAAAATATTTTCTAGGTCATTTTGATTTTTTTTATTCTGACTGGTCACTTTAACTTGAATTTTCGCAATCAATGTAGGTCTTCCAATAATCTACCAACAGAGTTGGTCACTTGACTAAAGGGAATAATGTTCAACATAATCAGGTAAATCAGATGATCCAAAATCTCTCCAAAAATGGGAATAAGATAGTTAGTTTGACCTACTAACTCAAAGATTATTGGGGTTTTATTCTTATAACCATGTAATGACATTTTATGTATTAATAAAAGGTTTTGTCAAGTTCATTTTGAAATTACAATCATGTTTTCAAGAATGATATATATATAACAACCCGAGGTTTTAGGACGACTATTTATTTATTTTGGGAGAAAATAAATACCATTTTTATTTGGAGAATAATTAAATTGGCTTTGAGGTCAAAATTTTAAGTTGTTAAAAAGTGTTTCGAATGGCAATTCTGAGGGTGTAGTTGTTTCCGGAAGGGTCGAGATAGTCAAAATGACTGTACTTGGAGTCTATTTAGGTTTCGAAATAATTTAAGCTCGTTTGGCTTGAATTAAAGTTACCGAGTCATTTAAAGTGTGTATTATCATTTAAAGTTGTGTATCTTAGGAGATAAGGATTATTAAGCCTACGGGAGAAACAATTCTCCTTAGAGAGAAAGAGAAATAGAAAGAAAGAAAGCGAGAAGAAGAAAGAAGGAGAGAGAGAGAGAGAGAGAGAGAAAAGTTGGGATTTCTCGCATTTACGCGATCTCGAGGAGGAATCAGACCCTACGAACTTGAGACAAGTGATTAAACTTGCTAAATAATTGTTTTGTACCATTTATTTCGTGATTTGTGGATCAAATTTATGGGTTTTAGGTTTAGTTTATAAAAACCTAACTTTTGGGTAAAATCTTAGATTTGTGATGTAGATGTTTGATTTGATGATAAAAGTTAGTTTAAATGTGTTTTTGGATGAATATTAATGATATATATGTGATTGGGTTGAAGAGAAATGAAGAGAAGATGATTAAAATGAATTTTGGGGTTTTTGGCTTACTAAAAAGTAGCCATTTTCGTGAGTTCTGCAGAGCCGAATCGATTCAGCCCCTTACCGAATCGATTCAGAAAAATGCAGGTGCCCAGGTCTGAGTGATCGAATCGATTCGGCCGGAGAAAGAATCCCAGGTCTGATGACCCAAATCGATTCGCAGGGCCGAATCGATTCCGATTTGTCCCGAATCGATTCGGAAACAGGGCATTTTGGGGGAATGTTTTTCTAGGGAGAATTTCATTCTGTTTTGTTCGAGGTTATCGATTGGGAACCTCTATAGGAATCTTACGGAGTATGTTTTGGAGACTTTAGAGAGTTTCCCTTAAAGGAAAATTATTGAAGTTATATTGATTTAAATTGAGGAATACCGATTAGAGATTATGGTATATTCTAAGTGGGGAAGACCACCTTCATTGAAGATTCCTATTTGGAAATAATTATTAAATTTATATGAAAGAATGAGAATGGACTTAGTGATATTGGATTTTAGAATCAAATCCCAAATTGAGTTAACTTTCAAGGTTCATATTATTGATTGAACCATATTATGGATTGAGAATATAAATGCTAATAAATGTGCATACGGATATAGAAATATCCTTAACGATGATTGATTTGGGAGATATCTCACACAATGAGAAATGCTAATTGAGATGCATTACGATAGAGAATATCCTTAACATAAATAGAATTGAGAAACAATTCATAATTGGAAGTGATGCAAAAACTTCAAGTGAGAAATAGTATAGTGTATACTAAGTGGGGAAGATGTGTGAGAATTGACGATTAGTACATCAAGAGAGAGAGATATAATAAATAATGATATTAATTCAAATACGCCTAAGTGCGTACTACGAATATATATATAAATAATGTGATAGGTATACCTTATATGATGGTATATCTCTATATGATGTGATGATGTATGTATGCCTTATGTGATGTCATATACATATATAGTGAAGCATAACCCCTCCTTGCTATCAGTGTGAAGTTGCGTGCGATGAGGGTGAGCACCCTAGCTCGATGAGCAGTGTGTGGATATTCCACAGGTCATAGTCGTCCATGGTGATTATTATGTGATATACATTTATTATTTTGGGGGTGAGAAGTCGTGTGTATGTGTCGTTCTTACTTGCCGATTAGGAACTATGACCGCTTCCCGGACGTTGTGTGTGTGAGTGATCACGAGGTGGGTATCGTTTAGCCCCACCACGTGGTCCCCAATTTGCTACGTGGTATGGGCAACTGGAAGATGATAGCATTGAGACCTGCGTCCTAGAGTTATAGCTCGTTTGGATGGTTATTATATTATGGATGTGATTGGTTACTTGGATATCGAGGGCATAATGGACCTCACGACTAACATTGCCAATGAGTAGTGTAACGGGAGGGTTCCTTATATGGATTTCACTTTTGCGAGACTTCCCACGCATGAAACGCAGTGTAATGTTGGGAGTGAGGAGAAGTTAGTCCTTAATGCTCATATATACATATATAGTACATACCTCTCGACGATTGACAGTGCCAGAAGTAGTGTATCGGGGGGGTTCCTTATTTGGATTTCGCTTTTGCGAGACGTCCCACGCACGAAACGCCGTGCACTGTTGAGAGTTGTGAATAAATAATTAAAATTGGAATAATAAGAATTTGGGTTACATGCATCATGCATTGAGGGCGTAATGAATCTCGAAAATCAATACTGTCAGGAGTAGTGTAACGGGGGGTTCCTTGTTTGGATTTCGTTTTGCGAGACGTCCCACGCACGAAATGCAGTGCAGTATTGAGACTTGGGAGAAGTTTAGTCCTTAGCACTTAGATGCTAATAACTCATATATATATTTATATTGTTGGTATAACTAGAATATGAGAAATTCTAGTAAAGAGCATGCTTATGTATTGTGAATGTGTTGGTATGAGAATGGTTATGTAAACTTCATATGTTAAGTAAATGAATAAATAATTGAGAACAATAATATTAGAAATTGTAGTGTATGATTCAGATGGAATTCAGATAAGTGTAGATTGGGAGATAAGTTAGATGATTTTAATTGAATATTTACATTGGAATTTAGTTAGATTTATTTGCCTATTTAGAATTGGGCATTTATTTGGAGATCACGTGCATACGTTCAGTTGCGCGCTTTAGTTGAGAGGTGATTTGGATTTTTATGGATAGTGCGACTCCATTAAATCATGTCATAATGCATTTATAATTATTATGCATTTTAATGCACTTGCTATAAAATGTTTTCACCTCGGGCTCTGACCCGTTTATATTTTCTCCTGCTATGCATATATATTGTATTATTTTAGGTGTTCCTCCGCAAGGACGCCCTGGATGTTCATCCACCCAGTGTATTCGTGGAGCTGTAGTAATAGTGGACTGTTGCCTATCTTTTGTATATCTAGATTAGGATTCAATTTGTGTATCGGGTTTATACCCTAGTATTGTAAATTAACACTTTTATATTCTCTCTCAGATTTTTTGTATTATCTGTGACCCAACAGCATATTCGGGTATTTTATTATGTACATTTTGTTGTACTCTTTATACATTGTGGAGCATATGTTTTTCCCTCATCATAGTTAGATGTTGTGTTGTTGGTTGGTTTGTTGTACGGTTGGTTTTAAATTGGTGTTAAATAAAAGTTTTAAATTTTTTACATCCGCTTTGAATAGTTTCGGGCAGTTAGCCTTATATTATTTAGTATTGTCAGTTGATGTTGAGACTGAGCCATCTGAGATACCTGATTTAATGTTGTATAGGGCTGGCCACCCGTTATTATTTTGAGCGGGTTATCACAGATGGTATCAGAGCATCAGGTTCTAGTGTCTTTAGGATCTGTGTGGGTTACTGCGATCTTCCGTAAGCGTTCTTGATGTAGATCCTTATTATTAGGACTGTTGTATTCATACGTCCATATTTCTTCTGTGATAAGAAAACATTTGAAAGGCGTTCTGATGCACTTGTTCTTGTTTCAGATTCCACTGAAGGGAGGTCGTTCAGTCAGGGCAAGTAAAGGGGTTAAGAATGTGGAGCCCCAAATGCCTCAAAGGAACATGACTACAGATGAAGTTGCCAAATATTGTGGCACAAGCAGTAACTGCTGCCATTTCTACAATGGCGCAGCAACCTGCCGTTAAAGCATCCCAAACCCATTTAGGACTGTCTTTATGGGAAAGAGTGAAGGAAGATTTTAGTAAGGGGCATCCTCCAGAGTTTTCAGGGGGAGTTGATACAATGGTTGCAAGTTGTGACACCCCAACTAATTAAATACCGGGTAGCTACTTCTTTATTAAATTAATACAAAGTGCCAAGTTGGATCAGTTCATAGCATCACTGCCGAAAATATTTTTATATTTACTAACCACCTAGTATTTAAAAAAATGAGATGTCAATTTTAACTAAATTCGATTAACATACAATAAGGGAAATATGAAATGCTAAAACATTCGCCACAACATAGTCTCAATAGAATAATCATCCAATACTAAAGAGTCTGGAGGAATACTCCTCACAACAATCCCAATACTGAAATAAATGAAAGACAAAGTCTGCATCACTAGATTAATTACATCCACAAATTTTGAAATAACTAAATAGATACAATGTCTCTAAAAGGGATGGGTGACATGCCCAACAGATGATAAAATTGATAATGGAGTCAAGATCCGAAATGGAGGAGTCTACTATCAAGGTCTTGTAACTTCCACAGCAGCTACAGCACGTCACCTGAATATAATTTCTATGCATGGTGTCCTTGTGGCTGGGTACCTAAAAGGTTTTTACAAGAAAATAGATTTGAAGGCAAACGGGTCAGAGCCCGATTGTGGAAAATAGTTTAAAATATAGCAAGTGATTTAATAACATTAAAACAATGAATGCAAAGTACATGTTAGGACGTGCTTTCACTTGAAATGCTCACCTTTTGGCTATTTGTGCACTCCTAACATACCCATACCCATTCTAGTGATTCTCAAATCTATCTAGTCCAAAATAAATTCTAACATTTCTACTTGGTTCACGCTTTAATTCCAACATTATCAATTATATAGAGAGTCTTACTTTAATTCTCGGATTCCCAATTATTAGCAAAACCATTTACTAGAAATTATCCTCTTTTTATCTTTACAGAGCGTTACTATAATTATACTCACAATTAAACATGACACTTCTTTCCAATTAACCATATATTATTCTCATCATAAATTTACCGTACTAGCACCCTGATACTAAGCTGCGGTGCACACACATACTCTGCTATCCCATCCTGGTACATCACGTACATAGGATCATGCATTTCGAATCTCTCAGGAATCGTTCTCAGATAATTGAAATCACAAACAATGGAGGAGAACATAGTTCACATCACATGGGTCACGCACATACCTACGCTCCCATGATCAGCAGACTTATTAATTTCTCAATAAGTCCTTCTCTGACCTATGTCCTTAAGGTACCAATCTAAATCCCCCTCGTAGGCACACAAGGATTAGATGGCCCTAATCGAATGCAAACCTCCCATGATAGCAAGTATGGTAGGTATGTTATACACATAAAACCACATATACTAAGCATTCACACGTCTTAGATATCCCGTGATATTAATATAGGTATACTTCTCGTTCTTCTACCGCCAATTAAATGTTATACGATTTCAAGTCCCCACTTTGTATATTCAAGTTATCGACCCTTCTCACGTCGTAATTAGGTACTCGTTTTCGATTCCACAAATGACATCCAATATTATTATGAGGTTTTAAGTCATACTCCTCAACGCACCCTAATTCTCATAATTATACTCACATATCAATAAGGGAAGGTTTATACTCCACTTAAATAAGTTTACGGAACGCTTGAAATAAAATCAAACCAAAAAGGCATATCTGGTCAACTCGTTAGAAGTCTCGTTCGAAAGAAAGGCTTCGAATGAACTACCAACTCGTTAGAAGGCATACTGTCACCTCGTTAGAAGCTCGTTCGAACGAGGTCGTTCGAACGACCTCGGCAGAGCTTCTAACGAGATGGCAGTTTCGAGCCCAGAAATTTCTACTCTGTTTTTCTCAATTTTCCTCTTCTCTAAACTTATCCTAAAATCATCCCAATCGTATTTTAAGGTTCTTAAACATCACTAAACCTTCTTAGGTCGTATCCTAATCTATTTTGGGGGTCCAATCTTCCTAAACAATCATATAATTATCATAAATCCCCAAATTTTACCCGAAACCCTATGAATATAAACCCAAAATTTTCATGTCTTCAATTTCTCCTTATAAATCCGTTTTTCCATCATAAAAAGTTGTATTTTGTATAGGACAATTATCCAATAACATTCTACATGCAATCCCTATATCATAACATGAATTTCCATCTCCAATTTCATGGGTTTTCATCAAACACCCAATATAATGCAATTATTTTAAATTCTAAGCATGGAAGAAACATTCGCTTGAAATTAACGTAATTAAACCACTTGCCTTAGATTGTTCTTCAGAATTTGATGTTGGTAAATGGGTTAATTCTCTCCTATCTCTACGGATTTTCTCCCAAGGTTGAAGATAGTGGTTTTGGCTCTTGTAACTCCTCTCCAACTTCTTTCAAAACTCCCGAACCCTCTCTTTTGACAAATGTTGGTAATGGGTTAAGTGGGTTACTAAATAACCTATAATTAACTCCCAAAATTCGTTGGTTAATATTTCCAAAATTTCAAAATTACCAAAATGCCCTTTTAAGTTGCCGGTTTAGCCTAAAGATGCCCCGCGACCCAAACTAAACCCCCAGCTAGTGTTTTCTGACTATTTCGACCCTTCCGGACATGTTGGCGCACTCAAAATGATCATTCGATTGATGAAAATAAAATTCACTTTTTAATTTAAATAATTACATTCTTGACGCGACTGACACGCGCGTTCCAACTAAATTTCCCAAATTGCCATATTTCAGTCTCGCGATAATTTCAATATTTTCAATATTCATATATTGACACATATACGCAACATAATCAAATACCAACTCACATATCGTTAGTATTTATATCCGGATTAATTTTCAATTAACAATTAATTCACATTTAATTTAATTAATCCCTTTAATAAATATCAATAAAAATACGGGGTATTACATACTCCCCCCCTTATAACAGAATTTCGTCCCGAAATTCGGAACTAAATCGTACCTGATAAAAACAACTCTGGGTAACGTTCGCGCATCTCATCCTCGCGCTCATATGTGGACTCCTCGACATTATGATGCCGCCATTGAACACTTACCAATGGTACTATCTTTGACCGTAGTTTTCGTTCGCTTCAGTCCAAAATAGCAATTGGTCCTTCCTCATAGGAAGTATCGGGCTGGAGATCGATGTCCTCCAAAGCAATATGAGTATGGAATAAATCATCCCTAAGATAGTTCCTTAGCAAGTAAATATGAAACACATCATGAATCTTATGCAAGTGCTCCGGTAACCCAAGTTTATACGCAACTGGCCCAATCCACTCGATGATAGGAAATGGCCCCACATATCTCGGTGCCAGTTTCCCCTTCTTCCCAAAACGCATAATCCCCGTCATAGGAGATACTCTGAGTAAAACCTGGTCCCCCACTTTAAATTCTCTGAAGAACCTCTTCGCATCAGCATAGCTCTTCTGCCGATCCTGAGCTACCCGAATGCGACTCCGTATCAACTCAATCCTTGCCGAAGTATCCTATATCACCTTCGGCCCAAGTAATTTGTTATCCCCCACTTCTAACCAACACGCTGGGGAACGACAAGGTCTTACATACAACGCCTCAAATGGAGCCATATCAATGGTGAACTGGTAGGAGTTATTATAAGCAAACTCCACCAGTGGAAGGTACTGCTCCCATCCACCCCCAAAATCTATGATGCACATACGCAACATGTCCTCCAACATCTGATTTGTACGCTTGGTCTGCCCATCAATCTGCGGGTGATAAGCCGTACTTAACTGCAATTCAGTGCCCATAGCTTCCTGAAAACTCTCCCAAAACCGTGAAACAAATATATTGTCTCGGTCAGACAAGATATTTAGGGGCACACCGTGAAGTCTCATAATTTTCGCAATAAAAATCTGAGCATACTGTCCCGTAGTGTAGTCTGTCCTTACGGGTAGAAAATGAGCAACTTTGGTCAGCCGATCCACAATTACCCAAATGGAGTCGTGACCCCTCTGTGACGTAGGTAACCCCGCGATAAAATCCATGGATATGCTATCCCATATCCACATCAGAACCTCTAATGGCTGTAGAAGTCCTTCCGGTCTCTGATGATCCATTTTTACCAACTGACAAGTGGCGCATTTAGAAACAAACACGGTAATATCTCTCTTCATCCTGCTCCACTAATACTGACGTCTCATGTCTTGGTACATTTTGTCCCCACCAGGGTGTACCGTGAACCGTGAGCCATGCGTATCTGCCATCACCTCGTGTCGCAATTCCTCCCCTTCAGGAACGACCAGTCTCCCATTGAAGCATAATCCCCCATCTGAGCCAATGGTATAGGACTCGGCTCCCTCTGCTAGTAATCGAACTATCTGCTCCTGACATAACGAGTCATTTGCCTGGGCCTTTACCACTCTCGTAACAATCTGCGGTGTAACAGTCATCACAGACATGAACAATCGGGCCACTGCATCTTGGTGTCCCAACTCCTTCCACTTTGCCTTCCACACCTCGACCACCTCATTTGCTGGCCTACGGCTCAACGCGTTTGCCACCACGTTAGCCTTCCCCGGGTGATATTGGATATCAAACTGATAATCATTCACAGACTCAAGCCACCGTCGTTGACGCATATTCAACTCCTTCTGCGTGAAGAGGTACTGTAGAGACTTGTGGTCCGTGAACAATCGAAACTTCTCCCCCAGGAGATAATGTCCCCAAATCCAAAGGGCAAATACAATTGTCGCTAACTCCAAGTCATGGGTGGGGTAATTCCTCTCGTGAGGCTTAAGCTTATGGGAAGCATAAGATATGGCCTGACTCTCCTGCTGCAGCACACCTCTGAGTCCTTGTAAGGACGCATCGGTGTAGACTAGATACTCAACTCCCGGTCTCGGCAATACTAACACAGGTGTTGAGGTCAATTTGTCCTTCAACTCATCGAATGCCAACTGACAGGCATCGCTCCAATTGAATGGCACACCTTTACGAGTCAGATGTGTCAAAGGGCCTGCTATCTTTGAGAAACCCCGAATAAACCTCCTGTAGTATCCTGTTAGGCCCAAGAAACTACGGATCTCAGTCGGTGTCGTGGGCTGTCCCCACTCCCTCACCGCTGATACCTTCCCCGGATATATCGATATCCCCCGGTCTGAAATGATATGCCCCAAAAACTGAACTTTCTCCAACCAAAATCCACACTTCTCATATTTTGCATACAACTCGTTCTGACGTAGTGTCTGCAAAACCTGTCTCAAATGCTCGGCGTGCTCCTCTTCTGTCTGGGAGTAAACCAGAATGTCATCAATAAAGACAATGATGAACTGGTCTAGGAACTCTCTGAACACCCTATTCATTAAGTCCATAAACACGGCTGGAGCGTTGGTAAAGCAAAAGGCATAACTCGAAACTCGTAGGAACCATATCTCGTTAAGAAAGCAGTCTTCAAGACATCTTGCTCCCTGATACGCAACTGATGATAACCCGATCATAAATCAATCTTTAAGAAGAATGAAGCTCCCCTCAGTTGGTCGAATAAGTCATCGATTCGGGGCAACGGATACTTATTCCGTATCGTGACCTTATTCAACTCTCGGTAATCCATACACAACCTCAACGATCCATCCCTCTTCTTTATGAATAACACAGGGGCACCCCACGGTGAAGTACTCCTCCGGATAAACCCCCGACCTAACAACTGCTCAATCTGATCCCATAAGTCTCTCATCTCGGCTGGAGCCATACGGTATGGTGCGCGGGCAATAGGCCGAGTGCCCGGCGTCAAATCGATCACAAAATCTATCTCTCTACTCGGAGGTAATCCAGGTATATCCTGAAATACGTCGACAAACTCTCGAACAACTGGAATCGCATCAAGTGGTATCACCACTTCCTTAGAGGTCTCCTCCTCTATATAGTACAAGTGAGTGGACGATCCTCCCTAAGGGCGAGGCATCGCCACTTAGAACATTTCCTGCCCGGGAACGGAAAGGATAATACTCCTACTAAAACAGTCAATCATGGCTCGGTACGCAACTAGCCAGTCCATACCAATAATGGCATCATACTCAGTCATCTCTAATACTAACATATCCAAAGGTAATGTAAACCTCCCGACCTCTATACCCACACCTCTACAAATAAGGGAAATCACGGAACCCCTACTCAACGGTGAATCTACACAAGTAACCGTGCTCTCGGCGGTGTCTAATAACCTAATAGTACGTGCAAATCTCATGGCAATGAAACAATGTGTGACCCCCGTGTCAAACAAAATACGCCCCATAGTCCCCTGAATAGAGAACATACCCTCAATGGCCGGTGGATCCTGTGGGGCTGCAGCATGATGGAGCTGATACACTCTCCCATACTGAAGCTTTCCCTGCTGGACTGGGACCTCTGGAATGGGTGGTAGTGCTGCCATCTGCGGTGGTGCTGGGAGGGCGGCGGGAAACATAGGCCTCTGTGGCTCATATCGAGCACCCTGCTGCTGCTGCCGTGGGGCCCTGCCCCTATCAGGACAATCCTGGCATTTGTGGTCAGTCTTGCCACAAACATAACACTTCCCCGGGAAGTTTCCCCCTCGCTGTCCCTGTTGTCCTCGGCCCTGGTGGCCATTACCATTCCTCCCCTGGCCATGCTGGCCCTGTTGAAACTGTTGCTGCTGACCATTCTGACCCTGCTGGCCCTGATGGACGTTCGGACCCTGATGGCCCTGCCTGAAACCTCCCTGTCCACTTCTGAAACTCCCAGATCTGAATCTCTTAGAATTCCCCTGTTGGGAACTCTGGTCACCCTGCCTATGCTGTCCCTGAGCAGATTGTGCCCCGCTGGCACCATTTCCCCCGGTCTTGCCCTATTGGCTGGACTCCCCTGATCTCTTGCTCTCAGACATGTGGAAGCGATGATCCTGGCAGTGAAGTAATGCAGCGTTAACCACATCAGAATAAGTGGCCAACGAGAGATTCCCTAACAAATTTTGATGGATCCTCCAAGTCAATCCATCTGTGAACTTCTGAATCTTCTTCTCCTCAGTCGGTATTTCATCCGGAATAATGTTCAATAGATCAGTGAATTCGGCCTCATACTCGGCCACGGTCCTCCCCTCTTGCTTGAGGTTCATCAATTTCCTCCTCATTTCCGTGTGAACAGCTGACGGAAAATATTTGCGGTCGAACCGCACCCAGAACTCCTGTATAGTGAGGGTGTCCCTCTCCTCTGCGGTGGTAATGGACTCCCACCACTGCAATGCAGATCCTACTAGCTTGAAAGTAGCCAGTATATGCTTCTGAACATCTGTGCACTCGTGCATCCTTAAGTGCCTTTGAATATCCTTCCTCCACTGACTGGATACCACAACCTCGGAGCTACCTGCAAACTCCGGAGGGTGTGCTTTTTGAAAAGCATCACGAACGCATTTCCAAGCTGACGGGAATGCATGAGCCTGAACTGGCGCAGCTATCGGCACCTGGGGTGGTGCCTGCTGTACAACGGCTAGGGCGGTATTTACCGCTTGGGCTACAATAGCTGCAACCTCGGCGGCATTCATGGTACCCTGAACTGGGGCAGGCTGTGGCTCGGGTTGTGCATCCCTAGGAACTCGCTGCACACATCATAGAGGCATCTGAAATGAGAGTAAAGTCTTATAAGTTCGCAGTTATTAACTCAAAATGGCTGAAGAGCGAAGCATACATAAAAGAGTACAACAGTCCTAAAATATAGGGCTCTATATCAAAGAAAGCTCAGCGGAAACATAACAAGCCGTACAGATCCTAAGGACACTAGAACCTGATGCTCTGATACCACCTGTGACACCCCAACTAATTAAATACCAGGTAGCTACTCCTTTATTAAATTAATACAAAGTGCCAAGTTAGTTCAGTTCATAGCATCACTGTCGAAAATATTTTTATATTTACTAACCACCTAGTTTTTAAAAAAATGAGATGTCAATTTTAACTAAATTCGATTAACATACATTAAGGGAAATATGAAATGCTAAAACATTCGCCACAACATAGTCTCAATAGAATAACCATCCAATACTAAAGAGTCTAGAGGAATACTCCTCACAACAATCCCAATACTGAAATAAATGAAAGATAAAGTCTGCATCACTAGATTAATTACATCCACAAATTTTGAAATAACTAAATAGGTACAATGTCTCTAAAAGGGATGGGCGACATGCCCAACAGATGATAAAATTGATAATGGAGTCAAGATCCGAAATGGAGGCGTCTACTATCAAGGTCCTGTAACTTCCACAGCAGCTACGGCACGTCACCTGAATAGAATTCCTATGCATGGAGTCCTTGTGGCTGGGTACCTAAAAGGTTTTTACAAGAAAATAGATTTGAGCGCAAACGGGTCAGAGCCCGATTGTGGAAAATAGTTTAAAATATAGCAAGTGATTTAATGACATTAAAGCAATGAATGCAAAGTACACGTTAGGACGTGCTCTCAAATGAAATGCTCACCTCTCGACTATTTGTGCACTCCTAACGTACCCATACCCATTCTAGTGATTCTCAAATCTATCTAGTCCAAAATAAATTCTAACATTTCTACTTGGTTCACGCTTTAATTCCAACATTATCAATTATATAGAGAGTCTTACTTTAATTCTCGGATTCCAAATTATTAGCAAAACCATTTACTAGAAATTATCCTCTTTTTATCTTTACAGAGCATTACTATAATTATACTCACAATTAAACATGACACTTCTTTCCAATTAACCATACATTATTCTCATCATAAATATACAGTACTAGCACCCCAAGCCTAAGCTGCGGTGCACACACAAACTCTGCTATCCCATCCCGGTACATCACGTACATAGGACCACGCATTTCGAATCTCTCAGGAATCGTTCTCAGACAATAGAAATCACAAACAATGGAGGCGAACATAGTTCACATCACATGGGTCACGCACATACCTACGCTCCCATGATCAGCAGACTTATTAATTTCTCAATAAGTCCTTCTCTGACCTATGTCCTCGAGGTACCAATCTAAATCCCCCCCCCCCCCCCCCGTAGGCACACAAAGATTAGATGGACCTAATCGAATGCAAACCTCCCATGATAGCAAGTATGGTAGGTATGTTATACACATAAAACCACATATACTAAGCATTCACACGTCTTAGATATCTTGTGATATTAATATAGGTATACTTCTCGTTCTTCTACCGTCAATTAAATGTTATACGATTTCAAGTCTCACGTCGGAATTAGGTACTCGTTTCCGATTCCACAAATGACATCCAATATTATTATGAGGTTTTAAGTCATACTCCTCAACGCACCCTAATTCTCACAATTATACTCACATATCAATAAGGGAAGGTTTATACTCCACTTAAATAAGTTTACGGAATGCTTGAAATGAAATCAAACCAACAAGCCATTATGTCAACTCGTTAGAAGTCTCGTTCGAAAGAAAGGCTTCGAATGAACTACCAACTCGTTAGAAGGTATACTGTCCGATCCGTCGCAGACCGATCCGCCCAAGAATAAAAAGAACCAGTCCGGATTCCAGGCAGACCGATCCGTAGGAGGCCCGGACCGGTCCGACTGTCGAGTTTTAAATTTTTATCTTTCTCTAATGGAGTGTCCTAGTGCAGCTAAAACTCCTGAAGTTTTGTAGAGTATAAAAACCCGTTTTATCATTCTTGGTACGGAACTTCAGGAGTTTTAGCTGCACTAGGACTCTCCATTAGAGAAAGATAAAAATTCAAAACTTGATAGTCGGACCGGTCCGCGAAGGATCGGTTATTTTTATTTTCTTCCAACTTCGGGTTGTCTTCGGTCCGGGGTTCTCTGGAAATTGGCAATGCGGACCAGTCCGGCCCGGATTGGTCCGGGCTTCCTTTGACTTTTTTCCTCAAATTTTGACTGCTCATATCTTTCAGACCGGGACTCCGATTGAGGTGTCGTTTCTTCCCATGTGCTCATGAACTTGATATCTTTAACTTCTCTTTAGGTGCCTCATCCGAATTCAGGGTAAAAATTATACTTTTACCCTTTTGACTTTCCTTCTTTTCTGTTCGGATTCTCCCGATTTCTTTCTTTCTTTTATTGACATAAAATACATGTAAAATCAATATGAAATACCAGAAACTTGGTGTACTCATTAGGATAAGTCAGTAGCAAGATTATGAGATAAAGTCAAATCGATTACATTGTTCGATGTGCTAAAAGTAACTAAATTAAAGGGATAAATTGGGAAGAATTTATGCCTAATCAACCCCCCTAACTTAGAACTTTGCGCGTCTCGAGAAATGTAAAAGAATCCCAGCAAGGCTCAACTCTTGAAAGTCATTTTATTGGGATAGAATACCTTTTTCGCAGGCAAGCGATTGCATTTAGCATATGCAACAAGCCTTTAAACCCCTAGGTTACCCTAGTAGGACGAGTTGTGTCTCGTGAGGGTTTGCAGAGAATATACCCACAAAATTCGACTCAAGGAAAAATCAAAATATGCAAAAAATATATAATTCAAACTTTCGCAGAAAATAGTCATCATCAAGTCATGCTCAATAGTCTCAAATCATAGTGCGTGTGTGCGAAGCCGGAAATTTAACCGCCAATTTCCACCGATTGATCATTACGTTACTTACCCGAAAATTCGTTTTGATTTCAAATTCTCTCGGAATGCTCTCACAAACGAATCTCTCGGATGATGTCTATTCTCTCGGTATGCATGATATAAAGAGTAAATATAATGGACGCAAAGTCACGCATACAAGTAGAAAAACGGAAATTTTATAGTGATAGGATCTCATCAATGGGATACGGTTTTAAAAACGGGAACATTGCCTCTTATTCACGCATTCAATCTCTTTTATTATCTTTTGGTGTCTTAGCTCTCCACGCGGTAATCAGTTTCGCAATTTGAACTCGGTTAGGACTTTTTCGGGTTTTAAGGTATACTGGGTAAAATGAAAATGGTAGGGAAGGTTGGAATTGGAAAAGTCATTTATGATGTCCATTTGCGCTTTTTCCTGTCTATTGCTCATTTTTTTTCTTCTTTTTCTCATTTTTTTTTTCTATTTTTTTTTCACACTTTTCTTTCCTTGCTATTTTTGTTGAGCATTCTTCTATTTTTTTCTTGTTATTTTTGTTGAGCATTCTTCTATATTTTTTCTTACCCCCTTTTATGCATTTTTCGGACTTTATTCGATAAATATTCGATTTTCTCGATTCCTGGCTTTTTGGGTTTTTCGGGTTATCAAACGAAAAGAAAAATTATTCGGCTCAATTTGGGTTATCAAAGGGATAATTTTTCACATCTTTTTATGCCCAATATTTTTGGGTGACAAATGAGGGCCTACTTCATTGTCCAAAATACTAATTGCATTACCATATGTGTCTCGAGATTAATTAAGTTTAGAGATTTGTAGCGCGCTTTTTAAGGCAATACCACACACGTTTTCCATAACCGATCAAAATGAAAGGATTGAGATCCTCGACGACTTTTCAGGGCGCTGAAAAGAACTTCGAGTTAACAATTAACTCGGATTGATTTATAATTTTCACAAAGATGAAAGGCTCGAATCTGACCGGGTTTGTTAATCTCCACACTTATTCGCTAAGTCGTCAATTTTCGCTCAATTTCCATCTTTAGTCAATTTCGGCTTTGTGTATTTGAATTTTACAACTTGAGACTTTAATCCGACTTTTAATGTTATTTTTAAAAAATTTGAATTCCAATTTTTATTTATTTTAAACAATTTTTTTTTTGGATTTTTCAAAAATTTATGATTTTTTTGAAATTTTTGGGCATTTTTGAAAATTTGTGAAGTTTTAGAAATACGCACTTGTGACCCCCCCTAACTTAGACTTTTACATTGTCCTCAAGCAAAAAGGACTAAAATCTAAACAAGGCAAAGTAAGAAGTGCGATAAATAAAACAAACAAATTGAGAAAATGCATATTTGTATAAAACAGAACTGTGTTACAATTACAGGGAAAAACATACAACCATGTGAAACAGGGAAAACAAATAAATACTGCAACAACCAAATAAAGCTTCAATGGGGAGGGGGTTGGGAAGAGCTGGGCCCGTCGGGGCCATAGGGGTCATAGAAGTAGGATGACAATGGTTCGTTGGGATCCCCTTGGCGTCGGTACAAGTCCGCTTGGAAACGGAACATCATGCTTATATCGCGACGGTAGTCGGTCAAAAAGTCAGGGTAAAACTACTAAAACACAAAACAACCTATTATGTTGTTAAAGAGAGAACATCTAGGTCCTCGATATGTAGCACCTCCAACTAAAGGGGCGTGTTGCCAATTTTTTACAACTACCCCATGATAAAAATAATCCCTATTAGAATCAGGGAGGTTAACTACTAAAGCTTTACTAACTGCCCCAGTTTTCAAATAATAAGTAGTATCACTAGTTACCTTTTTATAACAAAATATTATTTCTGGAATCCTTAGATGGGTTCCATAGATTTGATTTAACTTATATACTCCATTCACTATTGCCCATGTGTTAGGAGCCACTCTTGCAGGAACAATGTCAAAATATTGGCAAAACTCCAGACACAGGGGATTGGGAGGAAATGTGAACGCACATTCAGCTATAAAGAAGGAAGGGAACTAATGGCCTTCAGCAAAAGATAAAAAATCAGAAAGAAATGTGGGATGTTCTTGTACAACCCAAGATGGAATGTTAAAGTCAATTATGAATATATCAAGCGACTCGATAGAATAAACCACGATAAAGAAAATAAAGAAGAAGAGAAGAACAATTCTTACAAAAGTTTAAGGATTCAGCAAGAATTGAAGACAGAAAAGAAAACGATCGCACGAAAGTTCAAAGAACACAACAGCAAAATCAGAAGTGATAGGTAAAAGATGATCGAAGTTTTACCGACCTTTTTATAAGTCACCTCGGAAACTGGGAAAAGTAATGATTAAAGTGAACGGCGGTTGAGTTTACGGCGGCTAACAAAGGAAAAAACGAAGATAGCCCAGAAATGTTCGCTAAAATTTGAAATATTTACAAAATTTCCATTCACGTTAAAAAACTATCAATTAAGTGGATAAATTTCACAAGTCTGGAAGGTCTGCCACCGACCAAGCAGCCCGAACTACTGTTGAAGCATAATATTCCACACTTTCGCATCAGCTCCAAGTATGAAACATTAGGGGCTTTTGTTGATACCAAAATTTACCACCCTACGTGGACCAATTACAAGCCAGCACATGTCATCCAATGTGGCATAAGTCCAAGTCAGCATGATACAAAAAGCCCGACGAGCAAGGAAGCCCGACCAACAGTAAAAAATCCAACCTATATAGCCAACAAAGCGACAACAGTCTTACAACCTGTATTGCCAATGAAGTGGTAGCATTCATATATTTAATTCTCATTATGTATTGATGTAAATGCCTAACAAATGAAGGCATTCCATCCTTTCACACGACAACTATCAATACCCCTCTTGGGCTATAAATACATTGTATCACCCTCATTGCAAGGGATCGAAAAATAAATCAAGACAGTCAATACATAACAGTGGATGTAGGCTTTTCCATTGAGCCGAACCACTTTAAAATTTCTTTGTCTTATTTATTTTTCTTTATTTATCTGTGATCAATCAATTAGGCCTAGTCTAGTTTTTTGCATCAATAATACACGTGATATTTACAAAGTACATGCTGAATTGGTTGGAATATCAGGTGTACTTAGAAAGTACACGTGATATTCCACGCGTGTACTTTGTAAATATCACGTGTACTTTGAAAGTACATGTGATATTTTTAAAGGACAAGTGATATTTATATGAACATGGTCAAATATCACGCGTACTTTGTAAATATATCAGGTTCATTTGTATTTTATAAATATCACGCGTACTTTGTAAGTATACGTGATATTTATATGAACATGGTTAAATAAATAATGCGTGTACTTTATAAATATAACGTGTACTTTAAAAGTACACGTGATATTTATAAAATACACGTGAACTCAGGTTTTCAAAAAAAAAATCCAATTATTTGTTGGACTATTTTAGTATGTTTTGCTCAGCAATAAGGAAATGACATAAGTTGCTATGCTAGGTTTTGAACTTGCTGTTTTGTTGAGTGAATTGATGAGAAACCCATGAACGGTAGATGCCCAATCATAATTATTCATGCCACTAATACTGTTGATGTATAGTGTCAAAAATTCTCCTAATGTGAAGTTTGAGTTGGAGAAAAACAACATTGTCAAGAAGTGGAGACAAACAAATTTTACAAAATCAGTAATGCCCTCATCTGTGTCCAACTCTACAGATTTCTTCAAACCGTTATTTATTTTTGACTTTCCAATTTTTTTAGCTTTGAAGCATCGAGCAAGGAATTCAGGTTTTTAAGAAGTAGCCAATCTCTTTTCAGATTTATTGATTATTGCCCCTCAAATATTGGGATCCCAAATATTTCACTTATATTTTCTGGGCTTATTTCAACCCTACTCTTCATCTTAAAACTCTTGGTTTCCTTTTTGTACAACTTAACAATGGATAGAATATTTTTATCAGTTTTTTTGTGCTGCACTTATACTACTTCTTCTCTGTAGTAGGCATTGAAAAGCTCCCGGAATGGAGTCTTCTTAAGCAGTTCAATATGCCTATCATTTATTTTATTTTTAATACGCGAAAAATCATGAAAAAAACTAACAACAGTTGACCTATACTTGTCGTGTTTATTCACACCATGTGTAGATTCGACAGCCACACTAGCACTGCTTGAAGAACTTTTTTTAGAACTACTCTTCTTGTTGTTATTTCTGAAAAGGTTGAGTGCGATATCAATTGCTTAGTGATTCGCAAATCCCAATCAAAAGCTTATTTAACCAATTATTAATTTTTTAATCCAAATTAGGGCAATTAAACTCAATTTTAATTAAGCCCCAAAACATGCATCTAGATGTTCAAATCATGCCATCGTGAATAAATTATTGATTCAGAGATTTCAGGAAAAAACCCAAAAGGGAAAAACCTTTTTATTTCACTATGAAGAGGTAAATCGCAACTTACATTCATAATTAAATATGCAGTGACTATCCTTAGACACCCACATAGGTCGCAACGTAGAATCAACAATGAAATTTCGCATCAACTCCACAAGACAGCAAGGAACACTCGTAAGCACTCCCAAAGACCACAATCATAGTCAGCCCAGTATTTTCCTCAAGCGGTACCTAGTTAGCCATAGATTTACCCTCTCTACAAGAGAAAACTTCAACAAGATCGAATCCTGGGTTCCAAAATAATTCACTGAACTATTGAGAATTTTTGTGAATTGAAAAACAAAGCTTAAAACACTAAATGAAGAAGACACAAACTTTCTGCAGTTTGCAGTTTCCGTGTATCTGAAAACTCAGGTCTTCTTCAGGAAAAAGGACTCATTTAACACGCTATTTATAAAAAAGTTGAGTCGGTGACCTCGCTCGAACGAGAAATCCCTATCGCTCGAACAACTTTATATGTCGTTAGATCCCATTTCGCGTGACATATCAAGCGACGTTAGAAAAAAAAATAGTAGCTTGTCGTTTGACGAAACTATTCAAGCGAGCTTCAAACGATGTATCATGCGAGATTCCATGTCGCTTGAAGAGGTCGTTTGAATGACATAGAGATGTCGTTTGAACCTCATGAGCAAAAATTCTTTTTTTATTTAAAACTCCTCCTCAAGACTTAGAAAAATATTTTTGACGAAAAATGACGCCTCAGATGTTAAAAAACATTTTAGAAAAATTATCTTAATACTTATAATGAATTATTAAGGGACTTAAACACAACCTTACCAAAATTCATCTTGCATAGGATCTTTTGTTTAAGAATGTTGATATTCGGATCCGTCTTAATGCATCTTCAAACTTGAACTTTTCTTCGACGATTGTAGCGGAATACGACATACTCTAATGTAAACGGACTATGTGAAACTATGTCCTTACAAATCTCCCCCTATGTGTATGCCGGTACAAAATAAAAATATTAGAATTATCAAATCATAAAATGGCCTATACAAATCTAATACCCTCCCATTAACCCAAAAATGAAAAGGTACTAAAGATATATGTCTAAAACTTTCTTCAAAATCTTTAACTTGAAATCTTCAATCTTTTTGCTTTTCTTTGTCATCGTCAAGGTGTGCAAAATATGATCTTCAAACTTTGTACCTACACACATGAGACAAAGCAAATACATTTGTGACGTATCGAGTTTGAAATGAGATAAACATAAATCAAAACAAGTATCGAATCTCAATTCTCCCCATAATGCAAACTCCCCCATTAAATCATAATTCATTCTCCCCACCATGAATTTTCACTAAGATAACCAAATCGTGGGTATGGAATGAATGGATGTGAATAAATTCGATGGGAAAATCAATGCAATCACGCATAATATATGTGCATGATGAATACGGATACTCCTAACGAATGAACTGAAAATCGTCCTTAGGTGTCAAAAGTGTTGAATTTAAATGACATCGACTCATGCTACCAACACATCAAAGTCTAAAATGATTTTCACACCAATAACGTCTAAAACTATGTAATGATTTTTCATGATGTTGCCAGGACGTGCAAACTCGTTGATTTATTTTCCAACCAAACTCCCTCATAAATATTAAATCTTTATTTTTTCAATAGAGGTAATCTAAAACTAGTTTGGCATTGACAACTTTTTACAATTGCCACACTTTTCGGCTCTTTTCAACCTCATTGGACCTTGGCTACTTTTATCAATGTCACACATTTTTTAGGTCATATTTAAATGATGGCTTAATTGCAAAGGAGAAATGTACCTTTTGTATCCCTTCCCCGATTTCACTTATCATTTTTAAACAAATTCCTCACGGGCAACAGTTCTTACGTGAACTACTTTCATTGTCAAGTTTTATCGCATATGGTTCATTTTAAAGACATGATTGAGATGAAAACACTTCGACCAATATGTGATAGGCTAGTACAAAAATCAAACAAATCCGTGCAAGTGTGCATTAAAGGAAATTATGAGTCAATCATGTAGGTAGTAATCTCAAATTTCATCTTAATGACTCCAAACATTATAAATTACAAAAATGAAATGATGACGCACATCAAAACACTATCAAATCGTCACATGGATACGGAATGAAATTGTGACTTGGTCATCCTAAATATCCATTCATAAACGGTGTAAACAAAATACAAAAATCTTTTTGTGTTTTTACAAAAAAATTATCAAAATAAAATCTTTTTGGCTTTTTCAATCTTTTCTTAAAAAAATTGAAAATCTTTCTGTATTTTTTCAAAAACAAAAATCTTTTTGGTGTTTAAAAAAATATTTCTAAAATGGAAAAGATAAATACAAAGTGATACACACTAACAATAGGCATACAATATCATCATGAAAATCATCCTATGCTGGCAAACAAGTCTAAACCTCAACTGTTAGGTGCGGTGGAGTTTTCCAAAGATGGTGACATCCTATGAAAAACATCCATCAAGTCATGTGAAGTCTTGACCAAAAAATTAACTTTCTCCCTAATATGTTCAAACTCTCTCACATACTCATCTGGAGCATCATGTGTGGGTGTGGGTGGGTGAACACGTGGCAAACTCTATGTGACACACTACCCAACTTAAAACAAAATTTCCTAAGGCGTCCTCTCATTTTACAATGTGTGCAAACATAAACAGGACTAGGTACACCTCTCTCAAAATGTCTACGACGCACTCTCCTATCCGGAACGGGACACCCATATGGATAAATCACAAACTCAGAAATCGGTTCGAGTTCAACATGAGAAGTGGATGCACCATCATGAACTATTCCTCGTCTCTTAACATTACCCAAAGCGGGACCGAGGAGCATCTTTCCTACCTTCTTAGATGTATCCTCTAAAGTGACCTTTACCTCCCGGGCACATTCAATATCTCTCTCTAATTGTGACATACGGGCTTCAAGTTCACTCTTTTCCCGACCTACGACGATCAACTGTTCACTCAAATTCACCTTCACCTTCTTTAATTGACTCATCGACGCCTCAAAACCTTTCAAAACTTCTCTCTCTCTCTCTAAATCTAACACCTTAAGACCTAACGCTTTATTCAACTTCTTCGTCTTTAAGGTCTCGGTGTACAAATCTCTAAACGCAATTTGGAGATCACTTTGACCTTCGCTTCCAAACTCACTTTCACCCTCACTCTCACACAAAACACTAAAACTATCATCCTCGTCCTCGGGGATCTAATATGCACAAGTATCCTCATCATTATGGGATAAACTAGGTGTGATCACGCGATTAGCTAAAAAGGTGACACGCATCCCATGTGAAGACTCATCCCCAAAATCTTTCACCTCTTCCTCACTATCGCTAAGAGTGGCGATATTAGCAATCTTCTTGCCCTTTATCTTTAGCCTAGTGGCACACTCAAACGCCCTATGACCATTTCATCCACATTTAAAACATTTCTCCTCATTCTCATCCTCATTCTCTTTCTCACCGCTCTGTTTGGCCTCATCTTTCTTTTTATTTTTCTCAAAAAACTTTTTGTTGGAAGAATTTTCTTTTGAAAATTTGAGACTTTTTTTGAAATTTTTAACACGCATGACCACATCGCCAAAATCAAATTCGCCCTCAGGATCGGACTCATAAACACGCTCTTTTTTTTCTTCTCTATTTTCCTAGACTCTTCTTCACCCTTCCTAGAATATGCCTTAAGTGCAATACCCTTATCCTTAGGGTTAACGGTCTTAGGAAACATATCTCTCATAAGTTTGAAGATCTCCTACAAGTTCTTCTAACTTAAGTGTGTCTAAGATCCCTAAAGAATTCAGAACAGTGACCTTAGGAATAAATCGGGCTGGAAGTGATCTCAAAATATTTTTAACGACCCTCGTCTCGTAAATTTTCTCACCCAAATTAAAACTTGTGTTGACTATGTACGATAACCTAGCGTAGAACTCATTAAAACATTCAGACCCACACATCATGATAGTCTCTAATTGGGTGGTCAGATTTTATAACTTAGACGCCTTGACTGTGTTTGTACCCTCATGTGTCAATTGGAGGATATCCCAAGCCTTTTTTGACATAGTGCACATAATAATTCGACAAAAGTCGTCATGGGTGACGGCTCCAGAAATAGCGCTCAGGCCACGAGAATTAAAATTACTCCATTTAAACTCTTCTTCTATCCAATTAGACACAAGTTTGGGATTGGTGACATTTTCTACAGTCACGGTGGGAGGAGTCCACCCTCTTTCACAAACAATCCAGACTCGCTCATTCATCTATGGCTTTTAAACATGATCTCATGCTTGCTTTCTAGTAGGCATAATTTGTCCTATAAAAAATCGGCATCCAATTATATAAGTTTTTGATCGGAAAAATTATGAATTTTCAAAATCATATTTTAAAAAAAATCGATATCACAAATTTTTTTTTACGAAAAAAGGATCTCACGGTAATTTAGTGAAACTCGATGTGATACTAATTTGAAAAGGTCGAGTGTGATATTGATTGCTTAGTGATTCGCAAATTCCAATTAAAAGCTTATTTAACCAATTGTCAATTTTTAATTTAAATTAAGCCAATTAAACTCAATTTTAATTAAGCCATAAAACATGCATCTAGATGTTCAAATCATGCCATCATGAATAAATTGTTAATTCACAGATTTCAGGAAAAAAATCAAAAGGGAAAAATCTTTTTATTTCACTATGAAGAGGTAAATCGCAACTTACATACATAATTAAATATGCAGTGACTATCCACAGATACCCACATAGATCGCAACCTAGAATCAGTAATGAAATTCTACAGCAACTCCACAAGACAACAAGGAACACCCATAAGCACTCCCAAAGACCGCAGTCATAGTCAGCCCAGTACCTCCCTCAAGCGGTACCTAGTCAGCCGTAGATTCACCCTCTCTATAAGAGAAAACTTTAACAAGATCGAATCTTGGGTTCCAAAATAATTCACTAAACTATTAGGAATTTTTATGAATTGAAAAACAAAGTTTAAAACCCTAAATGAAGAAGACAAAAACTTTATGCAGTTTGTAATTTTCGTGTATCTGAAAAACTCGAGTATTCTTCAGGAAAAATGACTCATTTAACACGCTATTTATAAAAAAGTTGAGTCGGTGACCTCGATCGAACTGGAAATCCTTGTCACCCGAACAACTTTATATGTCTTTAGATCCCACTTCGCGCGACATATCAAGCGACGTTAAAAAAACCAAAACAGTAGCATATCGTATGATGAAACTGTTCAAGCGAGCTTCAAACGATGTATCACGCGGTATTCCATGTCGCTTAAAGAGGTCGCTTGAACGACTTAAAGTTTTCATTTGAACGACATAGAGATGTCGTTTGAACGTCATGATCGAAAAATCTTTTTTATTTAAAACTCCGCCTCAAGACTTAAAAAAAATATTTTTTATGAAAATGACGCCTCAGATGTTCAAAAATATTTTAGAAAAATTATCCCAATACTTATAATGAATTATTTTGGGACTTAAACACAACCTTACCAAAATTTATCCTGCAAAGGCCCTTTTGTTGAACAATGTTGATATTCGTATCTGTCTTGATGCATCTTCAAACTTGAACTTTTCTTCGACGGTTCTAGCGGAATATGACATAATCTAATGTAAACGGACCATGTGAAACTATGTCCTTACACTTTCCTTTTCTTGCCCTCATCTTCATCCCCATTCCATTAATCTAGAAAACAAAATTTAAATTACTAGCATATAATGATAAATTACATGTACAAAAAATAAAATACACGGGAATTAGAATAAATACAGACTCAAACAATAAAATACATGCATACTTAACAAAAATGCATGCAATATTCTTATAAACACTTCATACAAGTCTCAACAAAATACACGTTAAAGGCGATAATATATATCGTTCGTTATATGATAATATCTAATACATGTTTTTTGACAAGTAAAAAATCAAAATTCTCTGTTACTAGCATATTCAGAAAAGAAGTGATACAATGACTCCATACTAAAAGCACCAACGTTTTCAAAACCTCTTAAGTAATACTGCTCAATTCATTTTGCTAAATCCTTTGCTTTCGATTCAGTTACTTGAAGCTTTTGCACATCAAAAGTGCACTTAATGTCTTCATAGTAGTAGAAAATACCAAGTAACCTTTTCGATCTATCACTGATGGGAAGGAGAAAACGAATTTCGTTATCATTAGTAGTATTGACTTTCAATGTGAAAGGTTTTGTATTGTTAAGATCTTAAAAGGTGCAAGCAATTTTGTAGTTGAACATGTTTGATGGTATGGTTCCTAAACAATAACACAACAATAATACTTCTTACAAACTTATGGAATATCATTCAAATACCGCTGGCGTGGACCAAAATAACATAGAATTGATTAAATATGGATATGACATATATTGTATAGAGTATACACATAGTACATAAAAGTACACACATATTAGATTGAATAAATTCAATTTCAATGTGTGTGTACTTTGTGAATTTTACGTGTACTTTCTGAAAGTATACGCAAAATTCACAACGTACACGCAATAATACAGGACTTGTACAAATACAACACCTAAATTTATAAACTACATGCAGTCCTAAATAAATGTCTCTGGTGTGGACCACAATTAATATAGGAGTTATACAAATACAAAGAGTATGTAAGATTGATTAAATATGGAAATGACATATATATTGTATAGAGTACACGCATAGTACATAAAAGTACACGCATATTGAATTGAACCAATTCAATTTCAATGTGCGCGTACTTTGTGAATTTTGCGTTTACATTTTGAAAGTACACGCAAAATTCACAAAGTACACGCAATAATAAAGGATTTGTGAAGATGCGATTTTCTTATATCATATGCTCTGATACCACTTGTTAGGGGTGATGGTCCCCGAAATATCCAAATTTTAATATTCTTATAAAATTATATTCCAAATTATAATTTCTTCAAAATTAAAATCAATTCAAACAACACAAAACAAATATTTTGATTTGGACTTAAACGAAAATCTTAATTCAATTCAAGTTGAAATTTATGCTAAACAAACTAAGCATGCATTTTGTCAAATTAAATGTTGCAACTTAAATTAAATTACCTTAAACACTGCTCAAATTTAATTAGCACCAAATTAAAGTAAAGTTGTGATTTAAACCAAATTCTATATTTTTAACCTACACATGCATCTAGGTGATTTTATTAGATAAAATAAACAATCACAACCACAAGGCGCGATGTACGAGGAAAACCCACAACGAGAAAAATCTCGGATGGCCCAACCTACAAGTCCACTAGGTATGGTATTTTACAAAAGACACGACAAGAGAAAACTTACAAAGACGACTTGCCTTTCAAGCCTTGACGCTCCCTCGTTCTTCAACCTTCGCCTAGTCGACAACTCCAGAGTCCTTTGAAGTCTTGGAATCCACCAATGGGGCTGACTACCATCAACCCAAACACGATGCCACCGCATGAGTATGCCGCAACAAACACAATCTCCTTTTGGGGGTAGAGAAGGAACCCAAACTTTCTCCTTAATGTGTAAAGAAGAAACCCGCTGCCAACAATGATCTCACAACAATAATATATATGAAGACTTGGATTGTAAATAAACTATAGGTGTAAACTTGTGTTATTTGAGAAATAAATCTTTAAAGATGATGAACACTTAAAAGGAACCTTTGGATTAAGAATATTTGCTCTATAAGAAAAAGAAAAACTCCCAAAAGTTCTGTCAAAAAAACTGTCCACGTCCCTTTTTAACCCTTTTTAAAACATGTAAAAGTAGTGGAGAAGGTGAGAAGTTTTTGGAAAAAGTTATCAAAACTGACGGACTGTCGTTTGAACGACATTTGAAAGTCGTTCGAACGACCCTGTTCAAACGAGATATCTAGCGAGAATTCAGAAAGTTTTTTCGTTCGATATTTTGTCCAAACCAAACTTTTAATGAGAAAACAGATTATATCACGAAAAAGTCGTTAGAAGTTCGTTTGAACGACCTGGCAAACTCGTTCGAACGAGATGCCCAGTTCGTTCGAACGACTTTACAAAAAATCCTAAATTTCATTTTAAGCCCAAAACTTTTATAAAAAAAATTCGAATGATTTTCTGATAAAACTAAAACATATAAAAGAACACCTATAAAAAATATCCAAGACTCTCTCTCTATATTAAATGCATTCATACCTTTTAAAGACATTGGAATTGATGAAATGTTGATGATGCGAAACATGGCACTAGAAACTAACAATGATGTCAACTTTAATATCTGGGCCGCTGCGTCTTCAACTCAAACGTCATAGGCTTGAAGGGACAACCTCTATCCTACGACTCAAATAGTTTTGTCTGAAATTAAGCCAACACTACAAATTGACTCGATTGAAAATTTGTCCTTACAGTTTGTATAAGTACAACACTTAAATTCATAAACTACATGCATTCCTAATAAAATATCGCTGGCGCGGGCCACAATTAATATAAGAGTTATACAAATACAAAGAGTATGTACATATTCCAATAATGTATATATTCTCAGTTCTCAATAAATGATGTATACATGAGGAAATGTACAATGATGAAATACATAAATGTAACATGCAAAAAGTGTGTTTTGCATTTAAAACTAGGGCAACAAACGTATTTTTTCATGTTTTAAAGAAGAATAATGTGATTTCATGAGTCTATGTGTAATGTCTACAAATTTATACATATGAGAACACAAAATACATAAGGACAAACATGTGATATCAGACATAAAATGCTAAGAACACAACATATATAGAGTGATTGATATAATCTTAAGTACGAAACTTAAGAACATATATATGATCACGTATCCATATTTGTTAGTCTTGTTTGGAAGAATTTGATTGAGAATGTGAAATATTTGGTAGAACTTACACGATTAGAGTTTTGATCGCTTGAATTTCTATGAAGTGTGTTTGTTTTGGAATTCAAGGGTATTTATAGGTTGTTTTTGGATCAAAATTTGATTGATAATGAGAATCGTGTTGGGTTTTGATCGAAGAGGCAGTATGGTTAGGGTTTTGATCGAAGAAACAATACCTTATTTTTGGCGCTTGAATTTCTTTGAAGTGCGTGTTTATTTTAATTTGGAGGTATTTATATGTTGAACTTAATCGTTTAAAATTTATTAGGTCCGATTTCAAAATTGTTAATTCAAGAATTAGACCGTAAAAAACCTTTATTTGGGGGTAGCATAAAAAAAAAAAGTAGATAGTGATATTATCCGAAATAAGAAAGGAGTTGTATGAAAAGATATAAAAGAAACCCTAGTTCCGTAAACCGCATCTACTTTTCATCTCCGAGGGTGAGTTTGAGTTTGATATCGGAGGCAGAAGTTTAGCAGCCATGGCGAATTACGATCTGACACCAAGAATTGCTCCAAATCTGGACCGACACCTTGTATTCCCCTTGCTAGAATTTTTGCAGGAACGAGATTTTTACCCAAACGATGACATCCTAAAGGCCAAAATCGAGCTCCTCAACAACACTAACATGGTCGACTACGCCATGGACATCCACAAATCCCTCTACCATACTGAAGACGTTCCTCAAGGTCTTTTTACTCTCTCTCGCTCTCTCTCCCCCCCCCCCCCCCCCCCCCCCCCCCCTATATATGTATATAAAGATCTAGACTGATATACAGATGAATGTGAAGCCTACAGTTTTCTATTTCAATTAATACAAATTTTATGTGCCTCGGTTAACCTGATAATTAAACTGAACATAATTATTGATATATTTGGGATCTACGTGTGATAATTATGAATTTGGATTTTGTATGTAGATATGGTGGATAGGAGAGCTGTGGTGGTGGCGAGGTTGAAGTCCTTGGAAGATGCAGCAGCTCCTTTGGTTACATTTTTGCAAAATCCAAATGCGGTTCAGGAGTTAAGGTCTGACAAGCAGTACAATCTTCAGATGCTCAATGACCGATACCAGGTTTGTTTTTTATCTCCTTCATGTGTGTAGGATGATTTTTTTAGCATAATTTTCTATCAATACAATGTGAACTAATTATCATATTATAATTCACAATGTAAGGAATCTAAGATCAAACATAACGAAGAAGAGCTAGGTATATATTTTTATTATTTGTTAATTGTTGAATGAAGGTAGAAGGTCCAAAGAATGTGCTACTTAGGCCGACCGAACACTTGTTACATTAAATGGTCTTGACTTTAACCAAATTGCGTTTTATGAGATATGATGCCTTTGGGGATATACTTAATCAAGGCCTATCTTGCAAGTGTTCTTAGGCTTATGCCACCATCTGGACAAGGTCATTGAACCATTGTGGTCTTGTAGCGCTCAAGCCTCATCCCATTGAACTCTTTGAGTCGATGCCTGTCCTCTTGAGGTGTTGTGATGCCTTTGCCAAATTCACTTCGCAGGACGTAATTTTTTTCCCTTGGGTGCCAGTTTATTACCCTTAGAAAAACCCTACTAATTTGTTTGCCCCCTTGAGATGACTTCGTCCATCATCCTATTGCCCACTTCGTAGGATGAAATTTTCCCTTTAGGTATGAACGAGGCCTTGCCAATGGAAATAACAGTGCTTGATTTATTAATGCTAGTTTTCTGAAAATAGAACTTTATTATAGTGTTGTGTTGGTTTTTATCTCTTATATATATTTGCAAAATGTTGTTAGTAGTAGTGATTTATGTATTGTTTGATCTTACTGATTTTCTGTCCCCGAATCAGATTGGTCCAGATCAGATAGAAGCATTATATCAGTATGCCAAATTTCAGTTTGAATGCGGAAACTATTCTGGTGCTGCCGATTATCTTTATCAGTACAGAGCATTATGCACTAACAGTGAAAGGAGTTTGAGTGCATTGTGGGGTAAGCTAGCAGCTGAGATTTTGATGCAAAACTGGGATATTGCACTCGAAGAACTGAACCGGTTGAAGGAAATTATTGACTCGAAGGTTTTTGTCAACATTCCCTTTTTGTATTGTTATTTTGTGCCTTGTGTAGTTCTCTTCCTCACAGGGAAATAACACAAATGGTGATTACGCAGAATTTCTCATCTCCTTTGAATCAAGTTCAAAATAGAATATGGCTAATGCATTGGAGTTTGTTCATCTTCTTCAACCATGACAATGGCAGAACACAAATCATTGACCTATTTAATCAGGACAAGTATGGCATGATCTTAACTTTCCTCAATTTTATTTTCTCCTTTAACACAATGTTGTGGGATTCTTCTTTTTGTACTTGGCTTAGTTCACTGAGCAAGTAAAAAAGAAATTTATTAGAATGTAACATTTCCTTTCTCAAAATAGATGATACAAAGGTCAATGAATCTGGCCTACTCGTCTTTTCCAGTCACATCAATTGATTTTCATTGAGAGTTTCTTGTTGGAATAATTTTTAAGTCTTCTGCTGTGCTTTTGATTCACTAATAAATTGTATTTCTAAATAGAGTGAGTCTGTGGTTCGATTTAATTGTACTGGTATTTGGGCTCAAACTACATTCTGTTTCCAAAATTTTAAAGGGTGTCCGATTATTGTAGAGCAGCTTCATATGAAGCATGTTTGTATTAAATTCTGTCCTGTGATTTTTTTTTCACTATACTTGTTATAGCTGTAGAGATATATGAAATGGAATTATGATATCTGAAAATGAGTAGTTTTGATGTGTTTATCCTCGATCCCCTTAACTCTATTATATTGATTGATTCATCCCAAATGGGGAGTGAGCTACATGTAGACATAGAGAGAAGGTTCCAGAATGCATATATCCTCCCAGTAAATAAATATTCTAGCATCCATATGATGTCATGGGACATCACTCCTCCATGACAATTCATGGCTTAAATATTCTTATCATGTAAAATACTAAACTGGCCCGTGACTAATACTAATTAGTACAACTAAAATTGGAAAATAATAAAAGAAATTACAATATAAAAAATTAGAAGAGTACCGAAAATTCCAGCATCCATGTGATGTCATGGGACATCACTAATGAATGGCCCCCTCCATGACAACTTATGGCTTAGAATGTTCTTATAACAGAAAGTACTTAACTGTCCTGTGACCTATGAAGCATAGACACTTCCACGAAGGCCCCATTCGCGTGTCGGACACTCACACGTGCCCGACATGCCACGTGGTGTGTCGGACAAATATGGCATTAAAAAAGGTTGGACACAGGAAGGACACGACTAGGGCAAAAAAAAAAAAACTTAAAAAAACAGAGGCAACTTTACAAAATCAAATTTTTAAATGGTTCATTAGTGTTTTTCACAACTTATTAGGGTTTTAACCATTTCACATTCAAGTTTTTCACCGGTAACTTTCTTCTCCCCCTCTTTTACTTGGTTCTCTCTCATAATCGTGTTAACACACCCTCTCGGCAAAGTTAACACTTTAATATCAATGAAGTGTTAAAATAAAATATTTGTGAAGAGTTGACACAAAACATTTGAATGATTTTTGTTTGTTTGTTTAGAAAGCATAAGATCCTCTTTCATAATTGTTTTAATACACCCACTCTGAAAAATTAACACTTTAATATCAATAAAATGTTGAGTGTTCAAATATTTGTTAACATTGTTAACCGTTAACACAAACATTTGAATGTTTTTTTTTTTGTTTAGAAAGTATAAGACTCTAATAGTTTGTATGTTGTGATGTTTAATGTTTATAATGAGTTTAGTACTATAATAGTTTATTTGTTTTTTCGCATTTTGGTTGTATTTTGTGTGGGATTTAGAATTAATGTGTTGTTTAATGTCTTTTTAAGTTTAAAAAATGTTTATTTGTCGCCGTGCCCTAATTTTTTTGAATTTGCCATGTCGGTGCGTCCGTGTTGGACGTGACACACGTGTCCCCGCTTCATATCCCGTGACTAAACCTAATAACTACAACTGAAATTGGAAAATAAAAAAGGGGAAATTACAATATAAGAAAGAAATAAGAAGAATGCTGAAAATTTGGGGATCTCTTGCTATATTTTTGCGTGTCCTGACTGTCATATACCAAATGTCCATTTAGGATGCATAAAAACTCATGCTTTGGCATTTGAGTTGAGCATCATATTATTCGATCCCTCTCAATCTGACCAATTTTTTATTATCTGCATTTTACTCAAAACTTTCAATGCATTTTATCATTGTTTCTTTTGAAGCTGTGTTTATAATATGGAAACAAACATTTCTTGCAGGTATTTAAATGCTATTCAAACAAATGCTCCCCATCTTTTACGTTACCTTGCCACTGCATTCATTGTCAACAAAAGGAGAAGACCTCAATTTAAAGATTTTATAAAGGTTGTCCAGCAAGAGCAGCACTCTTTTGAAGATCCCATCACTGAGTTTTTGTCCTGTGTTTATGTCAATTATGACTTTGATGGGGCACAAAAGAAGATGAGAGAATGTGAAGAAGTAAGTCTCTAACTCCGAAGTATTTTGCTTGTACGCCATCTGTATCCTTGTTATGCTCTTTAACTGTGGTGCATAAGCTTAGTTTTTATTTTCAATTTTCTTTTTTTGATAACTCGGGGTATCTCGGTTTTCCAACTTGATTATTCCCGGAGGGAATGTGTAGACATTCCAATCCGAATTTGGCAACAATTGGTATCAGACACTGTTCACCATCTATATCCTTGTTATGCTCTTTAACTGTGGTGCTTAAGTTTTAGTTTTTATTTTCATTTTTTTTTTGATAACTCGGGGTATCTCGGTTTTCCAACTTGATTATTCCCGGAGGGAATGTGTAGACATTCCAATTCGAATTTCAAAATACAACCAAGGAAAGTGGCCCCACAAGCATCTGTTGGGATTTGGACCGCTGATCTATGTTGTTTTTCTGTTACTGTTATCCTTGGAATTCAAATGAAGGATTGTTATATCTATTTACACACGCAGACATATATGACTTCCATTTAGGATTATAATCTTACCATTTGAGTAGCTACACTTATTAGTGTTGCTGGAAAAAATCGATTTTTCCAATTGCTACCTCATTGATTCACATGATTGGCCCTGAAAGTTGGGTAGGGAGTCTATATTCATATCTCTGTATAATGGAGGATCGAAAATCTTCACCTGTAATTGTTCAGAATTTGGTCTAGGCGCAATCAATTTTGTGGTCCAGTTAGTTACGAAATAATATATGTGCATGGTGGGTTTCTGTTGAAATTGATATCTAGGGGTGTTTAGGCATAGACCTCTGATGTGGAGGAGATATTTTAGTAAAAAAAACGACATTTTTTGGCACTTTAGTATGCGGACCCCGACTCTAGCAAAGATAATTATCTTACAGCCCTGCGGAGATACTTCACAGTTTATAGTGATCATCCACAAAGTTTTAGAAAAGGCAGGGACTGCTCATTTTTTGAATTCAAGTGTGGGCCTAGGCCTATAAACGGGTCAGATCTGGACCGGATCTACGGTGATCCAGATCCGTTTAGTATGCACTTAATCGGATTCGGATCCGAATTGGGTCTTAATTGAATTTACAATATTGGATCCAAATCCATATTGGATCGGGTCCGGGTCCCGCTCAAATATATACATTTATTTTTTTATGCCACTTTTTTATATTTTAACTTTAGATTAAAATGTTTTGTAATGTAAATATATATTCCTTTTATATATTATATACATAAATATATATTTATATATGTAATACTATATGTATATACAAATTTATATTATATAATATATTTAATTGGATTGGGTCATTAACGGATTGGATTAGACTAGACCCATATCCAATCCATTTACTAATCAGATAATCGGGTGAACATATTTTAAAACCATGATCCAAATCCGAGTAAAAGGATCGGGTCAAGGTCCAGACCCGACTCATTGACAGCCTCGCGGACCCTAACGCTAGCAAAGATATCTAAATATCTTACACCCTGTTAATTGCAGTGACTGTCAACTAAAGTTCTAAGTTGAGGGCCTACTACTAATTGTGCATAGTACTTAATTGGTCCAGAATTCTACTTTTTCACGAGATCAATTAATTGGTTTATTTTTTTGTCGCTATTAGTAAGTATTCACTAAATATAATAGTGATGGCGAGTTGTATAACTTTTAAGTGCGTATAAAGAATGTGAACAATAGATAGACATAAAGATCATTTAAAATATTGGGGTTCTTTTTGTTTTTACTCACCTCAAAGAATTAAGAGAGCCAAATTCACATTGCCAACAATGAATACTAGATTAATAGGACTTCCATAGGAAATGCCTAAATTATCCAAATCATTTCTATGTATCAGGAAAAAAGGAGGATATAAATAGAACATTAATAAAGTTCTAAGATCAACTTAGTAGAAGGAGTGAGAACTAAGTATTTACATAACTGTGAACTTTCCTCTCACCTACAAAACGATTTTGAATATATGATATATGTTTATACGTGTGAGTTTAGGCAAAAAAATATCTTAAAAAAATTTGGTACATATTATTCAATATATTTAATGATGTACATGTGAATTCACTCAAAAAATGCTAACACTACTTTTTTTCCATTATATTTAATGATTTATGTAACTATATTTCATATATCTTTAAAACATATGTATTTATCTCTAAAATATATGTATATGATATATTTAACAATTAGAATACACACACACACACATATATATATGTAATTGTACTCCGATTCCATTTCCAGGGCTTGGAATTGGAGTGTTCACAAACACTCTTAACTTTCCTTAGTGTTGTGTTGAAAGATTATGGTCGATTAATATTGTTGGCTTGGACAAGCGGTTTCCAGTTTCAGGAAATATGAACTTGTTTGCTGGTGTTATAATGTTGTTGGCCTGTGTTTCTAGAGCAGGACAATTTATAAAATTGCGTTTACTGTGCTCCATACCATTGAGTTGGTGTTTACCTGTTAAGCATGCAGATCCAGCTATCTAATCTACTGTTTGTACTTTGTGTTTTTTTTTTCTGTAAAATTTCTACCACATTTTTTAATCCATCTTAGGAGAAATAAGTATAATATTAACCCCCTTTTTTTTACTTAGCGCGGAGTAGTCTCATGCACTGCGTTTGCCCTTTAGCATGTACACCCCTTTTGCTGAACATGATTACTGTAATGCAGGTAATATTGAACGACCCATTTCTTGGAAAACGAGTTGAAGAAAGCAACTTTTCAACTGTACCGTTGAGGGATGAGTTTCTAGAAAATGCCCGCCTTTTCATCTTTGAGACCTACTGTCGGATACATCAGCGCATTGACATGGGGTACGTACCTGCTTTCTGAAGTATATCGTGACTATCGAAGTTCATATATACACCATCTTCCATTACCCCTGACTTTATAACTGGTTCTTCGATATATTGATGGGATATAGAATGATTGAAGTTTGTAAATTTAGCTTAAATTGTCCATGCTGTTCTTCTTTTTCAGCAACTTGTTTTTGATACTAGATAAAAATTAAAGCCATTTATATTAGATTAAATTCCTTTCGTTGAACTTCAAAGCATGCTTACGTGCCAGCCATTCAGTGAGGCTATTTTTGAAAAAGAAATCATTGAAACTCTTTTCAACCAGTTTTGATTTGTGGTGTTGAATTTTCTGATTGCATTGTAATACTATTGATTTCCAATCATTAATTGTTTGGTGGTACAGCAATGTTGATATATACCCCAAGGTTCGTTGTTTTGAAAGCCCCAAGGTTCGTTGTTTTGAAAGTTAAAACCTTTGTTTTTTATTGGCAGAGTGCTTGCTGAGAAACTAAATTTGAACTATGAGGAGGCTGAGAGGTGGATTGTGAATCTTATCCGGACCTCAAAGCTTGATGCCAAGATCGATACCAAAACTGGAACCGTTTTAATGGAGCCTAGTCATCCCAATGTGTAAGTCTCCAGAGACCGTTGAATATTTTTATTTATTTATGCGTGATCTTACTGCTATGCAGTCCACCTCATAAAATGAACTGCTGTTTAAAGAAGGGGAAAAAAATGAACCGCATTCTCCTAATAAGGGGAAAAAAAGACAGTCCCCAGGAAAAAGTTGGTGGAAAAAAATTTCTCCACCAACTTTATCGAAAAATTCAACCATGTTGTGGGTCAAATGATCATCAAAAGTTTCAACAGCAAAAATGCACTTACATATCCAAATTGCACAGTACCAACTAAATAGTTGAAATTTTCTATAAAATTTGATGGAGTCCTCGTAAATAATACGTCATCTCAACCAAATTTTGTTAAAATACCCATTTATCCTCACCCCACACCACCCACCCAAAAGGAGGGAGGTCCGTTTTATATATAATACGCATGCGCGAATGATCTCTTGGAATCAAATAGACCATAATGTTTTTTTTTTTTACATTTCCACCCCATTTATATCAGGTATGAGCAGCTTATTGAGCACACAAAGGCACTTTCTGGGCGCACTTACAAGCTAGTGAGTCAGGTTCTGGAACATGCACAGGCACTTCCAGCTCGATAAGTTTGTCGATGAAGTTGTTTTCCGTTGTCAATTTTGATGCTTCTTGATTGCATTTGGTTTACGGTTTAGTTAAGAAACCAGAGCAACGCCTTTAATGTTTTCTTGTGACGAACAATCAGTACATCAGTTTATGATATCTTGTTTCAAATTATTAGTTTCAATGTTATCCGGATTGGTTGTTGATGAGGGGATGTCTAGATGCTTATGCTGACCTGAGAAACAAGAATAGTCTAGTTGTATTTTGGGTAATTATGACGCAGCACCTCAGCTAATTTGCATGATGAAACTTTGGCACCTATCAATTTAAGGGGTTTCTACCGTTTACTTCTGACAAACAATTTTTAAACATTAATTCTGTTTGGTTTACGTGAACAATTTTTAGACTTTGGGCTTGTTTGGTTTGCAATTATAATTCTGTTTTCTGTGTTTAAATACAATTTTGATAAAAAATTGCGTTTGGCACACCTGTTTTTAAATACTGAATTATAATATTTTTATGCTATAATCAAGTTTTTAGAAAACAACAAAGGGTGTTTTATAATTTTTGTTTTTTATTTTTCAAATAAGAATTATTGATTTTTAATATTTTAATGTATTTATACCTTAATATATAATATACATACGTAACACATTATTATGTGTGTAATTCTTGTAAATAAAAAATATATATGTATATGTACACAAAATTATATACATTTATATTATTAAATTATATAATATATTAAAATTCATATGTTAAATAATATTATCAATAGATACATTATATTTATATATACTTTTATACATGTTTTGTTAATATATGAAATAATATAAAATATATATATAGTACATACGTATTAAAAAATATTATCAATTCATGTATATATATAATTTTATTATAATTATCATTATATAGACATATATATGTAGAGAGCGGTTCTCATGCATACTCCAGTTTGCATACCGCTGGCGCGGATCAATTTTGATAAAATAGTAAAAAAAATATTTTTGATGTAATTTTTTTTTTTATAGTTTCTAAACATTTCAATAGGACCATAAAAAAAAATTCAACTCAAAATGAATTTTTTTGCTATTTTAAAAAAATCGGTTAAACTTTGTCAGTTTTTAACAACTTAAAAACAACTTAAAAATTGACAAAGTTTGACCCATTTTTTTAAAATAGCAAAAAAATTCATTTTAAGTTGAATTTTTTTTTATGGTCCTATTGAAATGTTTAGAAACTATAAAAAAAAAATCAGCCCGAAATTATTTTTTTTACTATTTTAAAAAAATGGTCCGCACGGAGGGTATGCAAACTGGGTATGCATGAGATCCTTTCTGTATATATGTATGTACGTATACATTTGTACTATCTATCTATGTTTATATATATATATAGTTAAACTTTTCAAAACATCTTATTAAATATACATAAAAATAAATGATATATTAATGTATGTATGTATGTATTTATATATGTATATATTCATGTATCATATATGTATGAGAGTTTTATGTATGTTTACACACACACACACACACACACACACACACACAGATGTATAATATAAATATACATGTTTGCTAATTTTTTCAAATTTTCTAAAATTTGTATTTAAAAACAAGTTTACTAAATGCGCACCAATATTTATTAACACTAAAAACTGAATTTTAAAATTGTATTTAAAAACAACGTTTAAATCGAGTTTTCTGAATACGGAACCAAACAGTCCTTTGTTTGGTTATCAATTATAATTCTGTTTTCTATGTTTAAATACAATTTTGATAAGAATTTTCCGTTTGGCGCACATTTTTTAAATACTAAATTTTAATATCTCTGTGTTATAATTCAATATTTAAGAAAATAGCAAAATTGTGTTTTCTAAATACTATTTATTTTTCAATTCGTAATTATTCAATCTTTATATTTTTATGCATTTATACCTTAATATATAATATACACACAATATATTAATACGTGTGTAGTTTTAATAAATAAAAAATATATAAATACATGTACAAAAGATTATATAGGTGTATTTTATTAAATTATATAATATACTATGATTCATATGCTAAATAATATTATAAATATTTACATGATACTTATATATAGTTTTATACATGTATTATTAATATATGAAAAGATATAAAATATACGTACAGTACATATGTATTAAATAATATTATCAATTCATGTATATATATATATATATATATATATATATATATATATATATATATATACAGAAAGTCTCCGGTAAAGACTCCTTATGGTACAGTGCATACCATTTTTTTAAAATAATAAAAAAATAATTTTTTTTTATGAAACTTAATGGATATGATCTCCACGTTGAGAAGATCATCTCCATTTTTTTTCTTCAAAAAATTCAATAAAAAAACCGTTGAGATGAGTTGATATGTAAAAAAATGGTATAAATATGCATTTTCAACCTTTGAAATGTTGAGTCAGCGCCAGCCACTTTATTGATTGAATTTTTTGATGAAACTTCATGGATATGATATTCTCACTATCGAGATCATATCCATGAAGTTTCATAAAAAAATTCAATCAAAAAGTGAGTGAGATGATCGCCAACATTTCAACGGTCAAAATTGCATATTTATACAATTTTTTTACATATCACTTCATCTCAACGGTTTTTTTCTTGAATTTTTTGATGAAAAAAATTGGAGATGATCTTCCCACCATGGAGATCATATCCATGAAGTTTCATCAAAAAATTCATTTTTTTACTATTTAAAAAAATGGTATGTACCGGGGTCTGCACCATAAAGAGTCCTTACAGGAGAGGGTCTCTCTCTCTCTCTCTCTCTCTCTCTCTCTCTCTCTCTCTCTCTCTCTCTATATATATATATATATATATATATATATATATATGTATGTTTATATACATTTGTATTATGTATGTAAGTTTATGTATATATAGTCAAACTCTTCAACATACTTCATTAAATTTATATAAAGAAAAAATGATATATTTATGGATTTATGATGGATGGATGGGTGGATCTATAAATTCATGTATTATGAATATATGGAAGTTTTATGTATGTTTATATATATATACACGCGCACACACACACACACACACACACACACACACATATATGTATAATATAAATATACACGTTTGTCAATTTTGTCAAATTTTTAGAAAATTATATTTAAAAATAAGTTTACCAAACGCACACTAATATTTATAATCACAAAAAAATGAATTTTAAAACTTATTTAAAGACACTGTTTAAATCGAATTTTCTGAATAGATAACCAAACGGGTCATTGTTACCCTCGAACAATTTTTAGACATTTAAGGATAAACACAAAATCATTTACTCATTTCTTTCTCTTACTCTTTACAAAACCTCCCTCCCCCCACCCCCACCGCCACCGCCACCAACTGTCGGAGCTCCGACGAGAGGTTGCTAGAGCTCTTGTCGCCAGCAGGGTGGGGTGGGTGCCGCTAACACGGATCTTTAAAAATGAGAGAGTATTGGATAAATGGGTGTTTAAGGGGACCAATGTATTTAAAAATTGTTGTCTTAGTTTTAGAGTCCAAAAATTGATTAAGAAATACCTTAATTTTTTAATTAACTTCCGGTACTTTTTCCTTTGTGAAATTTTCAATTTGTGACAACAAAATACCTCGTCTAAAAATAAATTGACTAACTACTCATGTATAATTATGCTAACTGGTGAGGTACCAAATCCAAAATTAATAGCCATTTTGTATTTTGCTGATTCATTTTTATCCTATTGGCAACCCACTCCCATCCAGAAAAGAAATGGTTAAAAATGGGAAATATTGTGTTTGTAAAGGAAAAATAAATTGTTGGGTGACACAAAATAAAATAAGTGTACATAAATCTTCTTTACCCTCGGTAGCGGGACAAGTTTAATACTATGCAATGATGAAAGTTTCTGTCAGGTCTCAAAATTTTGGGTTGTTATTTTTAAGCTTACTTTCATCTAAAAAAAATAAAATAAAATAAATACTTGTACAGATGTAGCTAAAGAGTACCTCTCCTCTCCTCGACCCACTCAAAAAAGAAATCTTATTGATACTTTTAATTTTAAAAAGACTGTCTATTGACTAATTTTGATCGTCTATTTTGTTTCAATTTGCAAAAGTACCCTTAAAAATGCGAAAATATCCCTCTCTCTCTCTCTCTCTCTCTCTCTCTCTCTTACACACACACACACACACGCACACACACACACACACACACCCATATCTCACTCCAATGTCAAATCCACCCCCATTATGAAGTTCTCTCTCACCCCTCTCAAAACCACTTTCCCACCCCTCTACAAAGGTTCTCTCTCTATCTCTCCTTTTTTTTTCTTTTCCTTATAATACCATTGCCTCTTATACATAATTAAATACAACTTTAACATTAAGCATTAGGGGAAAATGGCGTAAACAAGGTGATTGATCAAGCCACTCAGAAAATTATTCAGTGCACTAATATTTCTTAGGTATTTAGGATTACGGGTATTTAGTCTCACTTTTAAAAATTTATTTACTTTGGTTTCATTTGTACAGGGCCAGGGTTGGCAGGATCGACACTAGAGCCAGTACCATCAATTTAAATTTACATGTTTACTTGTGGCGAGCATGACCACTCATTTAGGAGGTGACCTAAGGTTAATCAAGTTGGGCAGGGTCAGTATCGACAAGGCCAACAACAGGTTTTACCAAACCCACCTCAATACCAGTAATTGTCGCCATCGCCGCAGTATTAAGCATTCCGCCACTTCCACCACCTGGAGACCCAGCTCAGGGCCACCCTCAGCTTCGTTACGGACGTGTGTTTAAAGTCTATTTTGATTAGTTGGCACTGCAACAGACCATTAAGGGTATGTTTTACGTTTACAGTTATTGTGCACGCATTTTGTTTGACACGAAGCATCACATTCATTTGTTAGTCTACTTTTTCTATGACTTTGGGGTTATTAGATATTTTTACCTATGTTTCTATGTGTGGATACCCAATGGGTATGGGTGTTACTTTACGTCATATTTGTATGGACGTGGTAGTTGAAATTGGTTATTTGTGTTTTTAGCCGACTTATTGATTTTAAACATGTTGACTTACGATGTCATCTTGGGTATGATTGGTTAACATTGTATCATGCGCATATCAACTATAGTGAGAAGGCAATCACATTTGTTATTCCCTCTTACGAGATGTTTCTTATAGCTATGGAGTCAATACTGGTTGTCCAGGATTTTGCATACGTGTTTGATGAGATACCGAGGTTACCGTCATCACGAGAGATAGATTTTTTTATAGATTTGTCATCGAGCACTAGTCCCATTGTGAGGCCACCATACCGGATGGCTCCATTGGAAATTAGGGAGTTACAGGAGAAGATTCAATAGATTTGGAGTTAGTGGCTCATGTGGAGGAACATATCTCTATGGGAAACTCTTGTGTTGTTTGTGAAAAGGAATGGTGGTTTGCTAAGGTTGTGTGGACTATCGGGAACTGAACAAGGTCGAAATATGGAAAAAGTATACGTTGTTATGCATCGATGACCTGCTTGATTAGTTAAGGGGTGTGTCAATTTTCTCTAAGATTGATTTGTGTTCGAGGTATCATCAGTTACAAATTCAGGGGGAGGATATTCCGAAGATGAATTTTCAGACGTGGTATGGATCTTATGAGTTCCAGGTCATGCCATTTGGGTTGAGCAATGCGCCAACGCTGTTTATGGATTTGATGAATAGGGTGTTTCGCCCATTTATAAACTTGTTCGTCATAATGTTCATTGGAAACATTATGGTGTATTCTCTATCTGAGGAGGAGCACGAGTATCGTTTTAGGATTTTTTTGAAAACACTTCGGGAGCATAAGTTCTATGCTATATTCTCTAAATTCGGATTTTAGTTGAGAGAGGTGCAATCTTTGGGACACATTATGGTGTAGCCTAATATTTTGGTGAATCATAACAAGGTGTCGGCTATTATGGAGCGGGGTCAACCCATGACGCCTACAGAGATTAGGAGTTTCTTATATTTGGATGGGTACTACAGGAGGTTTATGCAGGGGGTCTCAAAGATTTTCGAAACATTTACTCACCTCACCTATAAGAGGGTAGGGTTTGTTTAGAGTGCCGATTGTCAGAGAGTATTTTAGGAGCTTAAGGATAGACTCATGGTCGCGCCCATCCTTGCTTTACCACAGGGCATAGTGGATTACATAGTATATAAAAATGCATCATTTAAGGACCTTGGAGGAGTTTTGATGCAGGATTAGAGGCTCATATCTTATGCTTACCATAATCTTAAATCTCATGAGAGAAACGACCCAACCCAATAAAATTGGTGGTGGTAGTCTTCGATCTCCGTATATGGAGACACAATTGTTTGGGTGAGGGGTTCAATTGTTTTCGAGCATAAGATTCTTCAGTACTTGTTCACTCAGTTGGAGTTGAACATGCGACAAATGAGATGATTATATTTTGTGAAGGACTACCACTTTTCGATTCAATATCATCCGTTGATGGAGAATTTGGTGGCATATGATTGAGCCAAGTGACAATGAGTTTGGCATTTTCATGGGGAAAAAAGGAGAATGAATTATTCGATTTGTGAGCAGAGTAGTGGAGTACTTTTCATATAATGGACATGTCAGAGGCATATTTGGCAGTTGGACATTAAACCTAAGGTTATGTCATGGGTGATTCTAGCCCATACGTTGGACTCCTTTTGTTAAGAAAAGGCACGAGAGATCCTATACGGGGGATTTATATTCTATTTGATTGGCTCAAATGGGGGGTTTGATGTTTCATTGGATCTTGGCTATATCGGAGGGTCCAGAACTGCAGAGGATAAGCTTATCCAAGGCATATAGTTGTGGTTCACTATGCATCCTACATGTGATAAGATGTATTGTGACACGAGGATGCCGTATTGGTGGGCCAAAATGAAGAGGGATATATCCGAATTTGTTTTTAAGTGTTCCACCTGACATCTAGTGAAGGTGGGAGCACTAGAGACCAATAAGGGAGTTGCAACTATTGGAGATTGTTATGCGGAAGTGGGAGAAAATATCTATGGACTTTATTATTGGGTTGCCGAGGTCCTAAAGAGGACATGGTTCTGTTTGGGTCATCGTCGACAGATTGACTAAGGTGTCTCATTTCCTTCCCTTCCAGTGAAGACAGACTACACCCTAGGGCAGTATGCCTAACTTTTCGTTATAAATATTATATGTGTTCGTGGGCTATTGCTCGATATTGTATTCGATAGGGACATAGAAAGACAAGTTCATTATACTGGCATTTTCCTTCGGCTTTACTCATCCCAGTAGGTACAACAGATGAGGAGGACGAATCTATTCATCTTCACCATAAAGGCCAAATCCCCTAAGTATTTCGCACTGAGGTCTGGGGAATGACGTTTGTTGGAATCCACTTGTCATCAATTTTAAATGGAGGATCGAGATAATTCAATCACTTTTGTCTTCTATCTTTAGTAGTCCCAACACATTCAACCAACCCCATTTATATCCTTCCTGACGATCTTGCTCCAAATGATCGTCGAGGTGTGTTAAGGCTTCATCATATCCATCTATCCAGACAGCTTTAGGTTATTTGTGGAAGTAAAAAGTTAGTCGGTCCACTTTGGCATGGATCTTCTTGATGGTTGTATCTTTCTCTTGTAACAACGCTAATTGGTAGGTAAAGGTCTTTTTAGTTCTCTCCTCATCCAAGTTGGTCGAGCTACAACTACTTGTCTAAAGGGATGGTCAGACTTTGTTTTCTTTTTCTTTAAGTTTTCTAACTCCTTCAACAGTCTGGCATTCTTAAGCTCTAGGAAAGAGGCACCTTCGTTAGGCACAACCTCAGTCGACTTTTTCGAGCTCTCCAGCTCATTCCTTGAATTATTACTCTCCTTATTGAGAAGAGTAGCAACCTCCCGAGTATTTTCCACTTCTCTGTTCAGCATGAACTCGTTCTTTCTAAAGGCAAATGTAATCTCCTACAACTTCTTATCAAGCCCCAACCTATACTTAGTGCATCATATTTCTTTTCGTAATCAGAGTGGATCAAAGCCTGAGAAAGATTATGATCATCTTGTAGCTTCTCGATCATCTCATAGTATGTAACGTTGTTCACCACTGCCCTATCAAAAAGACTATGCAAAAGTACATAGGCATCCTTCATTTGATCTAAGTCATCTACGCTGAGTAACCCTTATAATTCTATTTCATCCAAACTCACATGGTTATCTTCAAGTAGACTGTTGTAAAGTTTCAGTAGGTCGAATTCAGTAAAAATGATCAAACTCTTCCTGACATCCAACTGGAAAATCACAAGTATAAGAACACAAGTTTGACTAAGGAAAATAAACAACGGTAATCAAACAAGCGAAGAACATCAAAGGAATTAAAAAATTTATTCATTTCATTAATAAACCAAAGATTACTATCGTGTATCCATTACAAATGAAGAGAACAAAAAAGGAAAGATAAACAGTAAAATAAAACATAAATAAAAACTAGCTAAAGGAGTTACACCTTCTCCTTGTATTTGGTAGCTAATTCACGAGGATGTAGCTTGGCTACAACACTTAGCTCCACAGAGGACTCCCCAGAACCCTCATTATCATCAATCTCCTTGTAAGCGCCTTTAGAACAGTTCGAAGTCTACCTGTGTGCCGACCTCCATTAAAGCTTCCGAACAACCATCCTTATAAGAAAGTTTCTTAGCATACTCAATCTGGATGACGGCAGCAACTAACTCCTTATCCCAGCCTTTGTTATAGGCCTCCTCCTTATCTTTCCTTATCTTGGCCTTCAAATCCAAAAACTTATTCCTATCAGTAGCTAGTTCAGTAGTCAAGTTGGTGGTTTTCTCCTCGATAACCTTTGCCCTCCTCTCAGCTTCCTTCACCTTCTGCTCGATAACCTTCACTTTGTCATCGACAAGCTTTATTTTGTTCTCTGCCTCAGTTGACCTATCTTTATCCACCTTTAAATTATCATGCCAAGCCTTCCTCTCTTCCTCCATGGCCTCCACAGACTCTTTTGAAGACTTCTTCAAGCCCTCAAAAACTTCTTTTACATTAGCAGAGGATGACTTCAATTAGTCATCCTTAATCAGTTGGTCATAATCCATCAAGAACTACAAAGGTAAAGAAGAGAGGTATTAAAATACTTAAAAGTGAGATATTGTGATTGGCCCTTTTTATCAAATGGGCTCTGAACATCGGGGAAACTACTGACTTATATGCTGGAAGGACTCTAGCCCCAATCAATCCCTTGGCCAACCAAAGATTCACTTCCACAGAGGGAGACTTAGCACCACCTTAGTCGGTAGGAAATTTTTGGGTCAGTTCATGTTGACGGGATAGACCCCTATTCAACCTCTTGAACTGAGGCACAATAGTTATTTTTCTTCCACATTAAGGACATGAGGCCTCTTATCAGTGATCGTATTCTTCTTAGAAGGAGGTGGAGGATCAGCTAACATGATGGTGACTCTTCTCTTCACCATTTCTACAGAAGGGGAAGAAGTGGGGATGTTTATGATATCGAGGGATTCGAATAAAGATGATGCTCCTCCTTCTCCAAACTCTCTCTCTACTCTAGTTGACACAGAGGCAAAGGAGGTAAAAGTTGGTTCCTTGTCTAAGTTTATTAAGAACTGAGGTAGAACAAATATTGGTCGAGCAACAAGTAAAGTGATAGAGCTCTCATATTCCCACAGAATTGAAACTGCTCAGGGATATTCTTCTCCCAGTCTTTGGTGGATGTTCTACAAGTATTTGAGATCATCAATGTTAACTTCCCCTAACTTTGGACACTTCTTTTTTCTATCCTCTGCACAAGAATTTAATCGACATATCATCAAACAGTTAGTACACATGGAAAGATATGGAAAATTAAAATGTTGTATGACCTATGCCATGCCCTTCCTGGGGGCACCTAGGTCCAGTATATCTTACCCCCTCGGAAAGGGGGGCATATTGACAATTCTTCACTACACCACCATAATCCTAGTAATTTTTGTTTGAATATGGAAAATTAACCACCAATGCCCTATTGGCCTGCTTGGTTTTCAATTAATAGGTAATGTCACAAGTGGTTCCCCATTTGTAACAGAACATCAACTCAGGAATACCAATACAAGTCCTATGGATTTCATTTAACCTATTTACCCCACTTACCACTCTCCATGTATTGGGGGCTACCCTTGATGGGACTACATCAAAATATTAGCAAAATTAAAATGTGGATTTGGGGGAAAAGTGATGCCACACTCAGCAATGAATAAGGTGGGGATCTAATGACCCTCAGCCAATGAAAAAACGTCAACAGGGCCAGTTACTTTTTCTAAACTCACCTAGTTAGGGATTTTCTTTCTCTCTCTAAACTCCTCTAAGGAACTTTCATCTACAATATACACTATGTCAAAAAGAAGAAAACTCAAAAGGGGAAGAAAAAGGAAAGAAAACTTAGAGAGTTTGAGAAGAAATGGTAAAGAGAAAATAGCAGAAGTAAAGAAAAAAGTAAAGAAGAAAGAAAAATACTAAGTTCAGAGTTTAGTAATGGAGATAAAAGGGGCGTTGATGTCTATAAATGGACTAACCCCAAGTTTATAATCACAGATAAAAATAATAGAAGTAACTTAAACCACACGCACCAAAGACAAGGTTTTTAGAGTGGTTCAGTTATAACATAGCCTACGTCCCCTGTTGTTTTTTATTCAGTAGGATTTACAATAGCTTAGTATGGTGTGCATATGAGTGATTCGAGTTATCCCTTGATCTAAGGGGGAAATTTATATTTATAGTGGTATAAAACCCAAAAGATGAAGCACATTGATATCACCATGTGTTTACATCTGTGTACCATAAGTAAAACTCTTGGAATTCAGTGTTGGTTAGAACCCCATCCGAGTAGCCATTGGTATTCAAGTTGGTTGTCCTTCTGGAGTTAGTCGGTATTCCAGCCAACTAAGTGTCTTTGAAGCCGATCAAGTAGGTTGGTTGGCCATGTTGGATGACAGGTGTACATTTATCATTGATCCGCGTGGGAGTATAATTTTTACATACAACAATATCCTCAATGCTACATGCTTGATGCTTACGTGAAAGTATGGAGTATTTAGCCACTGTTTAAATGTTTGGTTGACAGTCGACCTCCCATACTTATAAAAATTTCTGCTATCCCTATTTAATGATGGAATTTTTGTAAATAATTTGAAATTTTTTGAACCGCCAAAGGACAAAGTCATCTTTTGATGCTTGAAAAGCGTGTAGCCGACGGTAGCTATACAGTTCGTTCAGGTAATCATGTAATTCCCATTTCTCGACACAACCTATAAATAGGTACAAAGTTTACCTATTTTTTTCTACCTCAAACCTTCTGAACTCTTAGCACTCTCTTTGCCTTCAAGATTTTTTCTGTACAATCGTTTGTTGCTATTTTTTTTTCCAGTTTTTTCCATCGCCTTTGACTACCTGTAAGCCTTCTCTTCCATTTCCTCTGTTTTGTCATCTTTTTCTCTTTTTCACCATAGTTCACATCGTAGATGAGAACTATTTAGATGAGTTTAGAGAAAAGAGAAAAATTATAGGTTGGGTATATTTAAAGATACCCAGGGGTCCTTTAGATGTTTGTTCCCTCTCGGGGGGTCACGAGATACCTACTTTGTTTATAGCAGAGTGTGGCATCACCTTTCCACCTAACCCTCTTTTTCTTGAATTTTGCCAATATTTCGATGTTGTTCCTTCTAGAATATCCCCCAACACTTGGAGGGTTGTGAATGGGGTTGTAAGGTTAAACTAACTTTATGGTACCCATATTTGGGGTTTTGGAGATGATGTTTTGTTATAAGTGGGGTACTATTAGAGAAAGTACCTATTATCTGAAGACTAAGCAAGCTAATAGGGCTTTAGTAGTAAATTTTCCAGATTTTAGTAAGTTTTATTGGGAATATGGTATTATTATTAAGAACTGGCAATATGCTACCCTCCCTACTGGACTGGCTTATACTGGTCCCAGATGTCCTCAATCAGGACATGGAATAGTTTGTAATTCCATTAATTATTTTTCCCTATATTATTATGCATTTCTCATATCTGTCGACTAACTTTGTTGTTTCTCTTTTTTACAAAGAAAAGTAAGAAAGGTGCCCCAATTAAGGGGAAATCAACCTCAACGATATCAAGTTCTTGTGGGTTAAACCAGAAGATTGGAGAAGAAAATCCCAGGGCTGCATCATTACTGTTTCCCAAACTACACTTGCTCTGCCACCAATTGCTGTCAATCTTGAGGAAGATCTTGTGCCAACTTCTTCAGCCACTGAGTCTACCGGAGTTGAATTTGTCCTAGGAGGAACTTCTTCCTCGTTTAAGTCCTTGGACATTTATGAGATTACCCTTTCTCTTTTTGTAGATATAACTAAGAGGAATATAACCAACTTAATGGGTGGTCCCCTATCTCCTACCCCCAAAGTTATTGATGCTGGAAAGAAGAAACCTAAGGCCAGTGATAAGAGTCCTATTGGTACAGATGAGAATCAAAATATGGAGCCTCAACTGAAGAGCTAGAGAAAAAAGTTTACCTGATCCTTCAGAATAAGTCCAAAATACACTAGTCGAGAAGTAGGCATTAGTTGCCAAGAAGACCGCCGATCAATAATAGTTGGTGTAAAAATTCAGGTTGACCTTGATATTGGGTCAGACTTTGTTGCTATTAACCATGAACTATCTAGGGGTTTAATTAAGTATGGGACTCTTCCTACTGACAGAGCAGTGTCAGCCCCCGTGCCCAGGTCCAAACTGAGAGGGCTTACCATAACTTGGCAGTGGTAATGCTCTAACTTTGTTGCTTTCTACTCCATGATGACAATTTTTTTCTGATGTCTAATTCTTATGTCCTTCTTACAGTTCTTAGTTTATTTTAACTAGATGATGGAAAAGGGCAATCAACTGCGTTCTTCTCCTGGAGAAGTTGAAGATACCTTTAAATATCCAAATAATTCTTTGGTAGCTTCCCGACAGGCTTTGGAGACAAATGAAAAATCCTGAGAAGAGGAGTTAAAGAGGGCCAATGATAGGGCCAATGCTTCTGAAGGTAAGATAAAGGCTATCGAGGAAAAAGCTTAAGCAACCGAAAAGAAACTGAATTATGTTGAAGGTAGGGCCAAGGATGTCGAGAATAAACTATCAGATGCCACAACTAGGGCACAAGTTGTTGGGGGAAAGGTGACTTCTTTGAAGGCCAAAAGGGAAGCTGCCTTTGATAAGGGGTGGAAGAAATCCATTTGTGTTGCCTCTGCTCAAGTTGAGTACATTAAGAAATGGTCCTTCAAAAAAGGTTAGACTGAAGCATTGAAGGTAGTTGGCATAGAACAAAGTTCTGAACTTTTCATAAGGCATGACCCTGGTACTACTCCTAATGTGGATGAGGAATTTGATAAGGGGGAAGGGTTAGGAGAATATTCAGTGATGCCTCTTGAGACTTTAATCTCTGTGCTTCTAACTAGTGCCGACCAACCCAACTGCTAGCCAAGACCAGGCCAAGGATAAGGAGAAGGTCTAGCCACTTTTACTTGTTTTTTGTTCTTCTTTATTTTTCTATTTTGATGATGTAACTTTAACTATTCATTAATCAAAGAATAACTTTTTCTCTCAAACGGTTGTTCATACTTTAGAATGACTTGTATTTCTTGTTGAACAGTGTTGCTTTATTTTTATGTTTTTGATCTTCTAGATTCCTACAAACTCATATATTTGTGACTTTCCAATTTGATGCTAGGAAAAAGGCTATAATTTTTGTTGAATCTTATCTGCTTAGGTGAAGTAGAAACTTTCTAGAAGTTGGTATTGTTCCCATGTCTGAAAAAGACTTGACTGGATTGCACGACCCAGATGTATACGACCAAGTCAAGGAGTCATACATTCATGTTCATTGATTGTTGGATGGGGTTGTTTCTAACAATGTTGCGTATTATGAAATAATTGAGCAAATGTAAGAGAATCACAAACTGTCCATTGCTTTACTCCATTCTGATTATGAGGCTAAGTACAAAGCCTTAAGTGAAGGTTGGGGTTATGACACTAAATTAAAAGATATCACTTTTGCACTGAATAAGAAGGAACTTTCCTTGAAACAAGATTTGGATGATGATAGTTCCATTATTGTAATGTTAGAGAAAGATAATAATTCCTTCAGATATGAACTTGACAGTCTGAAAAGATCAACTAGTCACGATGAAGGTGCTTCCTTTTTAGAGAATGAAAATGCAAGACTATTGGAAGAAGAGGAGGAATTACAGAAGAAGAAAACTAAACCTGGGCAAACTTCTAGGCAAAGGATAGTTGTTCGACCAACTATTGAGAAAGAAAGAACTAAAAAGAAACTTCCGACCAAGCTGCCCAGTTAAAAGCCAAAGATAATGTCATTACCGACCCAGCTTCCCAGCTGAAAGCCAAAGATAGTGTCCTTAAGAAGCTTCAAAATTAAGTGGAGAGGTTAACATTTCAATTTCACAAAAAGCCCAAGGAACTTTGGATGAAGGAATACAATAAGGCCTTAGCCCACATGGACGATTATCCTGCTCAGAGCAATCATGAAGGCTACAATTGGGGATGGACTAACTTTCTAATTTTGCTGAAGTATGCTCAGCCCAGTAACTTGTGGCACTCGAATGACCCAGGTTTCTTGGATTGTGACAAGCCTCCATTCAAGTTGGACACAAAATGGATTCCTCCTAGTTGCATTCCAAATTCCTGATAACTAAATGTTTAGAGGATTATGACCTTCATGGTGGGTGTGAGATAATTCATCCTCCTTATTTGCTTGATAGGTCGAGCAGCAGCAATAGGAAGATGTTAAGGGATTTTAACACCATCAACTTTCCATATACTCTTAATGATCCTCCTGCAGGAATGGACAAGGCATAAGGAAAGCGCCCAGCAGAATGAATATATCTTTCATATACTGCCTTTTACTTATTTATTGCCATTGTAATGCATTTTCATCAATGAAATGAAGTCAATTTTGATTGAATTCTCTGTTATTCAAGATAATGGTTGTTATTAATTTTTTTGTTGACTAGTAAAACTTTATAAAGATTAGTTAATCGGCTTATAAACTAAATAACCTGCTTAAATAATTAATATTTTATTCATGTTTGAATTATGTATATGACCTTAGATTCGACTAATGCACTTAGATAAAACTGTAAATAGCTTAATTGTACTAAGTTGCAGCATTAGTTATCATTGGTGACCAAGTGTATTAGGAATGTAAAATTATTCTAGTATTTTAATGTGGTCGGGTAAAACTTTTAATTAAGAAATTTTACTTATTTCTTGTTCGTGACTTTCCGAGGACAAATCATACATGAAGTATAACATTTTTGAATTTGTAAGGTTTGGAAAAGTTTGAACCATGCACCTTTCAACGTGGAACTTTTTGAAAACTTTTCTGAAGTTGGAAGAGTTTGAAATTTTTTTAACCATGCCCTTCTCGGTGAAGAATTTTTTGAAAACTTTTCTGAAGCTGGAAAAGTTTGAACCATGCCCTTTTTGGCGAGTAACTTTTTGAAAAAAAAATAAAGTTAGAAAAGTTTGAACCATGCCCTTTTGGCTAGGAACTTTTTGAAAACTTTTTTGAAGTTGGAAAAGTTTGAAAAAGTTTGAACCATGCCCTTCTCGTCGAGGAAATTTTTGAAAACTTTCACTTAAAATTGTTCATCTTAATTAGGTGTAGCCATCATACTCCGAAAAAAACACACAAAAAGGATTTATAATGGAGAAAAACTGAGATTTCATTAACTTGAATAAGCAATTACATTAAGGGCAAAATTTTGAAACTGAATTACTAATAATACTTGCGCAGATGGTCTGCGTTCCAAGGATTCTTGAATTCTTTCCCTTCAAAAGTCTCTAATTGATAGGTTCCTGGTCGAATAACCTACGAGATACAGTATGGACCATGCCAATTAGGCTCCAACTTATTTTTCTTTAAGATTACTTTCTTAAGTATCAGGCCTCCTTACTTCAGGTTGGTCGACTTGGCCCTTAGATTATAAAATCTTGCAGCCCTTTATTGATAGGCAGCCATCCAAATAGAAGCATCTTCTCAGACTTCTTCTATTATGTCTATATCTAGTCACCTCATAAGGTCACTCTTGGGTGAATTAAAGTACAATACCCTGTGACTTGGCAGACCTATTTCCACCGATACTACTACTTCAGTGCCAAAAGCTAACATGTATGCAGTCTCTCCAATTGTTGTTCTCAAAGTAGTCCTGTATGCCCAAAGGACTCTATAAAGCTGATTAATCCAGTTTCCTTTAGCCTCATACAACCTTTTCTTCAACCCATCTCGCAAGGTTTTGTTGGTGATTTTTGTTATATATATTTGTCATTGGTTCAACTCCTTTTCCATCAAAATTCCCTTGAACCTACAAATAAACTCAAAATATGCATAGGGTAAGTAAGGGAGTCAATCCAAATCTAAGGATAAAACACAAAATAAGTGAAGACATGTGTAAATTCATTTGCATATTATTATTTTTTTATGATTTTTCAAGGGATTAATAATTAACTAACTATACTAATTTTTAAAGTACTAACTAAGATGTAAAAGCTAATTTAAAAAAAAATATAAACAAAATTGTGATAATAAGTAAACTAACTAATTTGGACTCATGAGGGCTTCAAAATTCATCCCATGAATGGGAGATTTGCCCTCATTAATCATCATCCAAAAATAAAAGTAAACAATTAAAAAGCATGCAAGGATTAAAGTGAGAGTAATTAAAGAGGAGTAAATCAAACCATTTTAGCCTTGAATTGGAATGGAATCTTCAATTACAATCCCAAAATTCTCTCAATTACAATCACTCACAAATGTATTTATTGATTCTAAAATAAAAACTACAAGTAAAAAGAAATAAAACCTAATTACAATATGTATAATGGATGAATTCGTAATGGACTCTTAAATAATAAGAGAGATTTGCTAAAAATGCAAATCCTAAAATTATAAAATTATACATTAGAACTCATCCAAGGAAATAAATTCTACATCGTCACATTATGTTGAGATATTTTCTAAAAATGAAAATACTCACCATAAAGGAATGAATTAGAATTTACTTCCCTAGGGACGAATTCAACCACATCACTCTATTTTGAGATAGTTACTAAAAATGCAAAAACTCACCATAGAGGGGTGGAGTAGAATTCATCCAAGAGATAAATTTCACCACACACCTCTATATTGAGATATTTGCTAAACATGCAAATACTCTCTATAGAGGAGTGGGGATAATTTTATCATATAAAGTATAAAAACTAATTTGGAGATCTCCTTTCAATGGCACCAAGTGTTCAATTTATATGGTGCACATGGAGCTAGGGATAAATTGGGCATGGAAGGTGCATGTGGTATGTGAGGTATTGAGTGAGGTTAAGTTGGGGGTTAAATGGGAAAAATGAGGGTAAAATGTATTGGGGGTATATTTAGTATTGGATAAAATTGTTTTTAAAACATGTGGGATGTTTTTATTTATTTGGGTTTTTGGTATTTGGTTGGCTTTAAGCAAGTGAATAAATCGTGGCTTTGGGTAACCGAGTTGTGGCAGTGGATGGAATTGGGTGGCAGGTCCGATTCTGGTAACGGGATATGGAGCGAAGAAAGGGGTTAGAGCTCGTGGGTTCATGGTGAGGAGATGGGTCGAAGAAGTTGTAACACCCCATAATTTTGAGGACTTAGAATTTAATTATTTTCGGGAGAAATAGAACTTAATTAATTTGGAGAGTTCAAATTTATGAATTGGAGAATTTATTTAAGTCAGAGGAATTATTTAAATTGGTGAATTGACATTTAATTAATTCAAAGCATCTTTGGATTTTGCATGTATCGCATTTTGAGGTTTAAATTAGAGAATGCTATAAAGTATTTCAGATATCAATTTTGAGTGCACGGTTAAGTCCGAATAGGTCGAAATAGTCGGAAAAGTGTACCCGAGGGTGGTAAATAGGTCACGGGGTATTTTTATGCATAATCGGGCTCACACGGGAGAATTTGGGCTATTTTAATTAGGCCCATAAGAGGACAAACGGGATTAGCACTTTATAACCTAAAAGTGAGAGTTTGGGGCAGACATAACTCATTTTAGAATTCCTAAATCTGTAGAGGGGAGAAAATGGATAATTTGAGGAGCTTTTGGGGAGCCATTTTGGAGGAAGATTTGGGTGCTTGTGTTAAACCTATCATCTTCATCAAATGATTCAGACTCTACAAATTTATAAGGCAAGAGGTTAAATTTCTTCAACGTCAATTGGTGATATTAAATTCATATCATAGTATGTGTTATACAAATGATTTTTGGATTGGGTTAATACAAATTGAGTTTTGATTTGGGAAAGTTACGAATCAAGTTTTTGGGATTATTATGATAAGGGCTTATGAATTCTATGCTCTGAAGAAATTATAAGTTAATTAGAGAATTTTATTGATTGCAAGTTGGGAAACAATCGTATGTATTCATATCTTTATTATCAATTGGAGATAGAAATTGGGAATTAAGATATTGAGACTTCTTGATTTTGGGGAAGTTTTCAGGAGGCAAAGGGGCTACAACTGAATGTGATTACCACATTCACCCTAAGACAGATGGTCAGACTGAGTAGATGAACCAGATCTTGGAGGATATGTTACAGTCTTATGTGTTAGATTTCAAGGGGAGATGGGATAAGAACTTTCCACTCGTGGAGCTTGCTTATAATAATAATCATCAGCACACTATTGGTATGGAACCCTGCGAGGAATTGTATGGATGACCATTTCGTTCACCGAGTTATTGGTTGGAGACGGGGGATAGCAAGACGTTTCGATCGGATTGTATTCTGTACATCTCAGAGAATGTGGTGCTCATCAGGGAATGTATAAATATTGCCAAGAGTCGGCAAAATAGTTACACAGATAAGAGGAATCTTAAGTTAGAGTTTTAGGTGGGGGATCAAGTGCCTATGAAGGTCTCCCTGATGAAGGGAATTGTGAAGTTTGGATCCAAGGGGAACTTAACTCCCTGACATGTCGGTTCCCTCATAATCTTAAATATGGTGGGCTCGATGGCATATAGTTTGGGCTTACTCGATCATATTTAGCGGGTACACGATGTATTTCACGTGTCTATATTGAATAAGTTCTTGAGGGACAAGTTATCCTACTGGCACATCGACCTCGATAGGACTGAGTTACAGTCATACGCGAGTTACGAGGAATGATTGCAATGCATACTTGATTGGACAGAGAAGACTACAATCGAAGGTCACTATGTTAAATAAATTCCAGCGGGGACACCACAACGAGGATAAGTCTACTTGGGAGATAAAGGATAACATGCGGGACAAGTATCTTGAGGTCTTTGAGTCGGGTATATAGAGTCAAATTTCGAGGACGAAATTCCTTGTTTAAGGGGGAGGAATGTTATACACAATTTTCTATGCATTTATTTAAATTGTGAATTTATTCGTTTATTTATTTGCATGTTGTGACATGTGATATGTCACTTACTATTTTATATATTATTATGCGATTCATTTATGAATTACGCGACTATGTGTCGGGAGTTTCCTTATTTGGATTATTCCCTCTATATCGAGTCCCACTAATTGTGAAGTAATTTCTTATAATGTACACGTAACGAATTAATAATTAAGTTTTAACTTAATTGACTCATACATGCATATAAACTAAAATAACGAGACAATTAATTTATTTGAATTAGTTATCTTTTGCATTGACTTTAGAGACACTTCAAAAATAAGTTTGTGATAAAATAGTGGGAATTAAGTCTATTGGGTTAGTGTATGACTTTGTCCAAGTTTTACACCATTTGATGCATGCTTTGGGCTCATTAGGTTGAGGCTTAGATTGGGCCTATGCATAATTTTATGGGAAGCACTATTATTATCCTAATTAGAAAAACCTAAATCACTCATTAGTCATTTGAGAAAACCCTAGAGAGCTTAAGAGAAGAGGTACATGAGGATTGAAGAGAATTGAATGATTTTGGACATTGATTCATCAATCGGTCCAATGCAAGTTTACATAGATTAAAAATTTAATTGAGATGGTGCTATGATAGTAGTAGTCATTGGAATCTGGTCTACAATTTTATAGTATGATTTTAATCATCTAACAACCCGATTTTCGTAATTATATTAATTATTAAATTAAACCTTAATCATATTTTATAAACTAGAGTAGTTTGATGTTAAATCTCTTGGATTAATGTAATTCGATTATAAATTATGAATTTTAAATCATAGTAATGATATTTACAAAATCCCTCATGTTTAATCCATAATTGAATCGAATTTGAGATGAAACTTGTTAGAATTATTAACTTAGGGTTTTAAAACATATAATCTGGAATTAGTGTATGCATCCTTGATTTAATCACGCAAAACTTGTTGTTAAAGGTTAGCATTGTTTGTAAATATCATAACCTTGACAGATGACGAATATTGGACTGTTTAGAGGCTTGAAATCTAGGTTTTTGGTTGAGAATGGTCGTTTTTAGAACTCGCAGAAGAAGCACACTGCGTCAATCTTGTTAGAATGAGATTGAGATCTCGTTTGAACAATATAGGAAAACTCGTGCAAATGACATGGTAATTAATTATAAAGATGCAGGGTATCTTATTAGAATGACTTTGGTTTTGGGTTTGAACGACTCGGGGATTTTCATTCAAATAACTTGGAGATAATTTGACTAAAATTTCTTAATTAAATGTAGATAATTAATTCGAGACCTATGATACTAATAGTAATGTGTGAGTAAACTGGATTTTTGTGTATTGGAATTTTTGTGCAAGCATACCATGGTGTGTGATTACTCATGGGGGACGTACTAGGAGGGATTTTGATGGGAGTGTATGATGTTTACTACGCTGGTATGCTGGTCAGAGCGATGAGCTTACCCTAGTATTTTTACCCAGATCTTATGACTGACGTGCTCGTGTCCCGAATGGGGATAAAATGAGGAGTTCGATCGTATAGCCTTGGGTATGGAGGTCGCACTATACCAAAACACCAAATTGCCACCTTTTTTTGTCGAACTATTATCATGGTCAATGATCGTGATAATAAAAACACGAGAACTTTGTAACGGTTAAAGACGATTGTGACAATCATTTGTTAAGGACTTATCACGATCATTGACCGTCACAGTTGAAAGCCTATTTTTTTCATCACGTTGCTAAGAAAACCCCTATCCGAAAAATCCCCCTTCCTTTTCTATAGCTAAAAATCGAAAACTCCCTCTTTTTCTTTGGACAAAGGCGAAACCTCCTAGGCTCGTCACCTCATCACCCGCTCACTGACTTCTCACCGGTGTCACCATTTTTTATCACTGTAAGTGATTAAATAATTAATGATTATTCCTTTTTTTTTTCAAGTTGAAACCCCATCTTCAATCTTTCTTGTTAATGGAGTATTCTCAAATTGAAACCTCGAATTGAAATTCCAAACTGAAGTCCCATCATTGTGTTCTATAACTTGGGTTTTTGGTTTCATATTTATTTGATAAAACAGTAGGATTTAACGATTATTATGAAAATTATTTTAGTGTTTTTTTCGATTGAAGTTAGTTTTTTTTGTTGTATTTGCATATTTTTGGGTTCATCACTGAGGGTTAGTTTATTGTATTTGCATATTTGCAATATATTTGTTGTGTAGGCTTTTTAAAGACTCGAAATCTTCTATTTTTTGGCACTATTTTGAATTATTGTGTAGGCTTTCGATGTTAATGGGTGTTTTGGCACTCGTTTGAATCATTGTGTAGGTTTTAGGTGTTGATAGGTGTTTTTGGCACTTGTTTAAATTATTGCGTAGGCTTTCGGTGTTAGTGGGTGTTTTGACTTTAGTTTGAATTATTGTGTAGGCTTTCGATGTTAATGAGTGTTTCGTACAATTTTATAAGATGATTATTTTTTTCATTTTTTTACAATTATTGAATGATTTTGAGTCGGAAGAAAGAAAAAAATTTTAAAGGTACCACCAAGTCATTATTTCAATTGAGTATAAAAACGCTTTCACGGAACTATACCTTACCTTACCTTCACAGAACAATATATATATATATATATATATATAAACTTTGTCAATTTGTTTGTATGTTGGAATTAACGTAGGGTTCTTGAATTTTTCACACTTTTGTTGACATTCATTAATGAATATATGATTCTTACCTATAATATGTGATTATTCGTAGTACCTGTGATGGGATATCCTCTATGCAAAGAGTGGATGGGTGAGACAAATAGACTAGGGGATGAGTATCGTAGAGGTGCTAATGAGTTTGTAAAATTCACAAAGAGATGTCTTAATGATGAAGAGTTCCCGTGTCCGTGTGCACATTGTGGGAATGGTAAGGTGTTTAAGTAAATAATATTTGAACTACATCTACTTAGATGGGGTATGCAAGATAATTATTGGTCTTAGTTTTTTCATGGGAAAATGCATGTTCCCTTTGTTCCAAGAAACCTTCACAACAATCATCAAGTATAATAGATGTATAAGGTTAAGAAATTAATGTAGATCATAATATGTTAGAGGATTTAGTTGATTATGCTTATGAAGTTCATGAAGTTGATAAAAATGAGGTCAATAAGGTTTTAGTGCTCATGGCCTGTCAATTGGTCAAGCCTGGACCCGGACCCGATCCGTATAATAGGGTCTGAGCATATTTTTTTAGATCCGAGACCCGAAGACGCGAAAACCCGAAGACCCGTTTATTACACGGGTAGGGTCTAGATCTTATACAAAATCCGAACCAGAAGACCCGACCCGAATTGTACATATATATATATATATATCTTATCAATACAACATGTAACTATTATATATAAAAATATATATTTATGTATATATTAAATATAAGTAATATATGTTTTATTTATACTGATCATATACTATAATACATTACAAAATATTTTAATCTAAGATTAAAAAATAAAGAAAAGTGATAAAATAAAAATAAATATAAAATAAATGTATATATCTCGTCAGACCCGAATCGGGACCCGCACCCGAAGACCCCTCGAATCTGGATCCAATATTGTAGACCCAATGAAGACCCGAACCCAAACTTGAACTTGATGAAGACCCGATTAAACGGATCTGGATCTCCTTAAACCTGACCCGGCTCTGACCCGTTGACAAGCCTATGGTATTGCGATAAACCTTGACGATGACTATCAAAGTTTAAAATTTAAGGCGACCCAACCGTTGTACCCTGGCTATGGCAAAGATTAATTTTTTTTTTGCATGCCATGGATGGTTTGAATAGTTTGAAGACCCAATATGGTTTGTCTGGCAATAGCATGTCATGAATTCTGAATTGGGTGAAAGGCTTACTACCCAAGCAGAATACGCTTCCAAATAGCTATCTTAGTATATAGAGTAGTTGAAAGATTTGGGAATGAAGTATAAATCAATTCATGCTTGCAGGGAGTATGAAAATCTCTATTAATGTTCGATTTGTGGGAATCTAGACATGTACAATCTACTAGCAAGGAAGGGACACTTTCAAAAGTTCCTCAAAAAGTGTTGAAATATTTTTCCGTTGGTCCTAGATTGAAGTATTTTTTCACAGTACCATGGATAGCGGAGGCCATGATGAAAAACGTGACGGTGTGATAATTGATTAAATTAATTCGCAGGTTTCCAATTAAACCTTATTTAATTAGAGTCTATTTAGAAACAACCCTTAAACAAACAACTACGTGTGTGCGTGTGTCAAACCATAAATAAAGCATGTGACACAAATTTCAGAAAAAATTCCCGAAGGGCAAAACCTTTTATTTTCACTATAATTTGTAAAGAACGGTTCACACGGATTATACTGAAAACAAGAGTGACATACGAAATACCCTCAGGTGTCGGTTCCGATGTCATCGGCTGGAATCTCCCACAAGAACTCCAGTTGGACAGCAACGAAAAAGAGTCAGCTTCTCCACAAGAGTGACTTTATAGAGACTCCCTCTACAATAGCACGCAACTCTCCGGTTGTAGAGTTCTCCCCACAAAAAATGAACAAAGACAAAGTGTGTTCTTGAACACCAAAACAATTCAACAAAGCATATGGGATTTTTGTGAATTGAAAACGAAAGGGATTAAAACCCTAAAAGAAGAAGTCAAAAGAATTCTGCAGATTCGTAGTTTTCTGTCTTTCAAAACGCTGTGACTTCTTAATAAAAACGAAACCATTTAATGAGTATTTATAGAAAATTACGCCGCCTCAATCGCTTGAACGAAAAGGGATCTCGCTGGAACAAAGTATACATGTCGTTTGAACGACATCGCGCGACATCTCCATGTCACTCGAATGAGATGGTGATCTCGCTTGAACGACCTGGGCATCAAAATCGAGGAACGCTACATGACTTAGAAATTTTACTCATTCTCAAATTTTGATGAAAAAAGTCCGCTGCAAGACTTAGAAAATATTTTGTAAAAATATCCCAAAGCTCTAAGTGCAAAGTTAAGGTATTTAAAACATAACCTTACCAAAGTAAACTTTGCGGAGGCTTTTTGATGAAGAACCTTGATATATTAGGATCCGTCTTGATGTAGATTACTCTTGAACTTCTTTGATGGTTGTAACGGTATACGACATAATTAATTGTGATGGACATTTATAAAAATATGTCCTTACAAATCTCCCCCTATGTCTATGCCGGAACATACATAAAAACATCCAAATTATCAAATACCAAAATGCCTATACAAATCTATCCTCCCATAAATCTCAAAACTGAAAAGGTACAAATTTGCAAGTTCTCAAACTTTTCTTCAAAAATCTTCATAAAATCTCAAAGCTTTTCTCATCAGGGTGTGCAACATAATGATCTTCAATCTTTGTGGTGTGAAACATAATTATCTTCAATCTTTGTACCTACACACACTAGATAAAGCAAAAACCTTCGTGACGTATTGAGTTTGAAATGATATAAGAATAAATCATTACTAAAACAAATCTCCCCCATACTCCAAAAACTCCCCCATAAAATGATAATTCTTTCTTCCCCATTTTATGATGTCCCAAATAGACAGATAAGAAGAAACAGTCAAAACATGGAGTGTCACGATGCATAGCAAACATGAATCAAACTACGCTCACGCAAAGGAATGTCTAAAAAAACATTCACAAACTATTTTTGATTTTCAAATTTTTCGCACAAAAATAAGATACAATTTGTAAAATACGACGCAAAAATCACACCATGGATTTAAACTCAAACAACCAAGTCATGGAAATGAAATGAATGGGTGTGAACACATTCGATAGGTAAATCAACTCAATCAATCATATGTGTAGGATGCATACGTGTACCCCTAACGAATGAACATAAAAACATCCTGAGGTGTAAAAATTATTGAATTTAGATGACCTCGTCTTATGCAAATCAACAATTCAAAGTCAAAGTGATTTCCACCCCAATAACGTCCAAAACTATTTAACGCTTTTTCAAGACTTTCAAGGACGTGAAAACCCATTTTAATTCTCCATCCAAACTCCCTCATATATATTTTCTTTTAGAGGTAATCTAAATTCTTAAACATTGGAGAATTGGTGCAAAAACTTAATGGCCCATTTTTGGCATGAATTTCTTTTTATTGCCTTTCAATTTTTTCGGGCTCTTTTAAACCTCTTTGGACCCCGAATAATAAAATTCCTTAATTTTTGGTCCAATATAATGGTGGCTTAGTATTTGCAAAGGTCAAATGTGAACCTTTCGCAGCCCTTCCCCGTTTTCAAATAAAGCACACAAACTCACAAACGGTTCTTTCATGCACAAATTTCTTGTCGAGTTTTATCGCGATTGGTTCATTTTAAGGACAGGATTGAAGTGAAAACACCCAACCAACATGTGATAAGACAAGCACAATAATCAAACAAATCCGTGCACGTGTGCAATAAAGGAAATCATGTGTCAAACATGTAGTAAGTAATAACAAATTACATCTTATTGACTCCAAACATTATAAAGCCCATGGATGAATTAACATATTGTCTCAAAACACTATCAAATGGTCACATGAAAAATGGAATGATGTTGTGACTCGGTCATCCTAAGTGTCTATCCATAAACGGTGCAACCAAAATACAAAAATCTTTTTGGATTTTTCAAAATTTTATCAAAATAAAATCTTTTTGTACTTTTCAAAAAGTTTTTAAAAAATTGGAAAACATACAAAAATTATACATACTAGCAATAGGCAAATAATGTAATCATGAAAATCAACCTATAATAGCAAACAAGTCAAACCTCAATCGTTAGGCGCGGAGGGGTTTTCCAAAGGTGGTTCTAACTTATGAAAAACCTCCATCAAATTTTGTGAATTTTTGACCCAAAACTTAACTTGCTCACTTAAATATGCAAACTCTCTCATGTAGTCTCCAGGAGCATGTAAAGTATCATGTGTGGGTGCATGTGTGGTATAAACACGTGTAGAAGCAAAACGTGACACATAACCCAACTTAAAACAAAATTCCCTAAGGTGTCCTCTCCTTTTGTAATGGGAGCAAACATATATAGTCCTAGGAATACCTCTCTCAAAAACCCTAGGACGCGATCTTCTAATAGTAATGGGATGCCTAGGTGGGTTAGGGTGAGGCTCATGTGAATCTAACATGAAAGTGGGAACCAACTCGGGTACTACTTGGGAAGTAGAAGCACCGTCATGACTTATTCCTAACTTCTCACCACTACCAAAAATAGGATTGAGAACCATCTTTCCAACCTTCTTAGATGTGTTCTCTAAAGGGACTTTGACTTCCTGGGCACGTTCGAGATCACTCTCGAGTTGGGATACATATGTCGTCAGACTAGATACCGTGTTGGTCAAATCAAACTTTTCCCTTTTTAAAACTTCCTTCTCTCTCTCCAAATCTAAAACCTGACAACCTAAATCTCTATTATACTTCTTTGTTTTCAAGGTCTCAGCACACAAATCTCTAAAAGCAATTTGGAGCTCACTTTCATCTCCACTTTCACACTCACCTTCACCCTCACTCGAGACATAAAAAACCTCCTCCTCGGGGGCCTCACGAGAACTAGTCCCCTCACCTCCATCCAAACTAGGTGTGCTAACTCGACTAGCTAAAAACCCGACACACATACCGTGCTCTTTGCCATCACCTGAATCAAAGACCTCTATGTCGCTATCACTAAGTGTGGCAGGCATATCCACTTTATTTTCCTTTCTCCTAAGTCTAGTGGCACACTCATACGCCTTATGCCCTTTACCCCCACACTCAAAACACATCAAACTTTCTAAATTTTTGTCACTCTCCTTTTCTTTTTCTCTCTCCTTCTCTTCCTCACCGCTTTCTTTGACCTTTTTATTTTTCTCAAAAAATCTCTTATTGGAAGAATTATTTTTCTTCATGTTGAGAAATTTTTTAAATTTTTTCGCAAACATGGCCATATCTTTAAAATCAAAATCTTCCTCAGAATCGAACTCACAAACTTTTTCTTTCTTTTTCTTTAAATGAGTCTTTAAAGCAAGGCCATCATCCTTAGCCTTAATGTTTTAGGGAAACATGTCAATCTCATAGGTTTGAAGATCTCCTACAAGTTCTTCCAACTTAAGTGATTTCAAATTTCTCAAAGAGTTCAAAACAATAACTTTAGGAATAAAGCTTTTTGGAAGAGATCTCAATATATTTTTAACGACACACGTGTTATCAATCACCTCACCCAAATTAAAACCGGTGTTTATAATGTCTGACAAACGAGCATAAAAATCATCAAAGCATTCAGACTCAGATATGGTGATAGTCTCAAATTGGGTGGCCAAATTTTGTAATTTTGATTCTTTAACCGCGTTTGTACCCTCATGTGTCAATTTCAAAACATCCCAAGCCTCTTTAGACGTGATAAACGTCATAATTCGGCAAAACTCATCAGGAGTGACAGCTCCAGAAATAACACTAAGTCCACAGGAATTAAAATTCGACATTTTAAAATCGACCTCAGTCCAATATGACACAGGTTTTAAGGATGTGATATTTTCAACGGTGACAGTGGGAGGATTCCATCCATTTTCGCAAAGCAACCAAACATGCTCGTCAATGGCTTTTAAACCAGATTTCATGCGAGCTTTTCAATAGGCATAATTATTCCCATAAAAAATAGGCACCTTATTAAATGAACGTTCCATTGGAAAACTTGTGATTTTTCACAAAATATATTTAAAAAAAAATCAATATCACATAATTTTGCGAAAAATAGGAATATGCGATAAATTAGCGCAACCTGCTCTGATGCCAATTTGAAAAACGTGACGGTATGATAATTGATTAAATTAATTCTCAAGTTTTCAATTAAACCTTATTTAATTAGAGCCTATTTAGAAACGACCCTTAAACAAACAACTATGTGTGTGCGTGTGTCGAACCATAAATAAAGCATGTGACACAAATTTCAGGAAAATTCCCGAAGGGCAAAACCTTTTATTTTCACTATAATTTGTAAAGAACGGTTCACACCGATTATATTGAAAACAAGAGTGACATATGAAATACCCTCAGGTGTCGATTTCAATGTCGTCGGCTGGAATCTTCCACAAGAACTCCAGTTGGGCAGTAATGAAAAAGAGTAAGCTTCTCCACAAGAGTAACTTTATAGAGACTCCCTCCACAATAGCACTCAGCTCTTCGATTGTAGAGTTCTCCCCATAAAGAATGAACAAAGACAAAGTGTGTTCTTGAACACCAAAACAATTCACCAAAGCATATGGGATTTTTGTTAATTGAAAACAAAAGGGATTAAAACCCTAAAAGAAGAAGTCAAAATAATTTTGCAGATTCACAGTTTTCTGTCTTTCAAAACGCTGGGACTTCTTAATAAAAATGAAACCATTTAATGAGTATTTATAGAAAATTACGCCGCCTCAATCGCTCGAACAAAAAGGGATCTCGCTGGAACGAACTGCACGTGTCGTTTGAACGACATCGTGCGACATCTCCATGTCACTCGAATGAGATGGTGATCTCGCTTGAATGACCTGGGAATCAATATCAATGAACACTACATGACTTAGAAAATTTACTCATTCTCAAATTTTGACGAAAAAAGTCCGCTCCAACACTTAGAAAATATTTTGTAAAAATATCCCAAAGCTCTAAGTGCAAAGTTAAGGTATTTAAAATATAACCTTACCAAAGTAAACTTTGCGAAGGTTTTTTGATGAAGAACCTTGATATATTTGGATCCGTCTTGATGTAGATTACTCTTGAACTTTTTTTACGGTTGTAACGGTATACGACATAATTAATTGTGATGGACATTTATAAAAATATGTCTTTACACATGACTTGGCATGCAAGGGAAAAAGTAGGAAAAATTCTCATACGTCATCCTATTAATTTTATAGTTTGGAAAATGATAAATTATGATTAGTCTGATTTTTCTCAGGAACAATGTAACAATCGTTTGGAAATATCAACACATGGTTTCAATCCATTTGAAAATATCAGAACTACTCAGAGTGTATGGCTCGTGATCCTAGCATCACTCAACCTCCCTCCTTCTGAGTGTATAAGACCCAAATTTTTGATGTTGTCTTCGTTGATACGTGGGTCAAAGTCACCAAGTGAAGACAATGATGTCTATTTAGCTTCTTTGATAGAAGAATTCGATGAGTTATGGGTAGAGGGTGTAAAAGCATTTGACTCTTATAAAAAAGAAGAGTTTACACTGAAAGCTCTATTGATTTGGGCAATTCATGATTTCCCAGCTTATGGGACATTATCTGGTTGTGTAGTTCATGGTTATTTGGAGTGCCCTATTTGTGAAGAGGAGACTGAATCTAAACATCTCAAGGCTAGTGGAAAAAATATATACCATTCCCATAAGAGGTTTTTACCCCCCGATCATAGTTTTAGATTTGAGAAAGGTTCTAATTTTTTACCACCCGAGGTTGAACATAGGTTACCCCCGAGAAAATTTCAGCTTCATAAATTAAGAGTAAATCTTTTGATTTTGGACCTAATATGCGAAGGAAGAATCCTAAATTAAATAACGCCAAGAATAAGAATACCCCAATTAAGAAAGAAACTGAGAAACGAAAGGCACGGACTAGGAGGTCAATTTCACTTGACTTGCCTTAGTATAACGGTAACCTGATGCATCATATATTAGAAGAACATGACCTAACATCTTGTGGGCACATGCATTGGGGTTAGTCATTCGAAGGATGAATAAAATGTACGACATGGCCTTAAATTGTTGAAACTTAAGCCATAGTTGTGGTTGAAAGAAGATAACAACTGAAGGAAAATAATATCCCCCGGGTGCATTTACTTTGACGAGTGAGGAAAAAATGTTCTTTTAGACATAATATATAATTTGAATGAAACCCTCTAGTTTTTCATCCAACTTATAAAGGATTGTTAATTATTCCACCAATGATTTACATAAGTGAAAGTATCACGATTGGCATGTGATCGTGTAATCGATTCCTTTATTGTTTAAGGATTGTTTCTCAAAGCACAACGATTTGCAGAGGGCCATTATGAAAATTAGCATCTGTTTCAAACTTCTATGTGAAAAAGTAGTTAATCAAAAGCACATCTAGGCCGCAAAAGTAACTATATCTGAAGCGATTTGTGTGTTAGAGAAGTACTTTGCCCTATCATTTTTTATATAAATATTCACTTGTTGGTACACTTATGCGACGAGGAACTTCTTTGAGGCCCAAGTAAATACAGATAAATGTACCCGTTTGAAAGGTTGATTAATGTTTTCAAAGATTATGTTAAGAACACATGATATATTGAAGGATAAATTGCAGAGGAATACATCACCATGGAGTCATCAATCTTATCTCTGGACTATATGCCTAACCTAAGCATCATAGATAACAATAATGGGTTTATTAATGAGGGTGGTCATGTAATGGGCACACAAGTGAAACCAACAAGTTTACAGTATGAAAAAGTATCTCGTTATCTATTTGAAACTCAGGAAGATGTCTAAGAATAGAAAAAGTAAGTTTATGTTGTATTTTTTACATTATTTTAACTTTTATGCTTGATCAACTTCATGATATGTTCATCACGGACAATGTCAGAAATATGATGCGTGTGGGAATAATAGAAGACGAAGAATAATGGCACAATCACACAGTGAGTTAAGGCTATGGGTGTCACATGAGGTAATTATTATGAGAATGTCTCTTACAAAATGACAAATTGCAAGAAAGATTTTTAACTAAACTAATTAATTAATTTATAATCTCAGCTGTTGAAGATGGGTGATGCGGCATCAAGGCTTTCTCGTTTAGTCATTGGACGCAATTTCATGGCACATGAATACATTAATTATGAATTGAACGATTATGTATTCGGTGTAAGGGTGTATGAGAAAAATGCAAATATATAAAACTCGAGCATTTCATATAAGTCTCTTACTTATTTTCAAGCGAGTGCGAAAGAAAAAAACCTCATTGAAGTTGAACTGACTTACTATGTTGTCATTTGGAATATATTTGAATTAGACTATATAAGCTTCAAAAAGGTTATGTTTTACTGTGATTGGGTAAGAGTTGAGGACAAGAATGCTTGTAAAGTTGATTCAGGTACCGATTTGATCATGGTTGACTTGCCCAAGATGAAGAGCAACGAGCATGTGAGCGATGAGCCATTTATTTGTCTTTTCAAAAGGTTAAGCGAGTGTTTTACTTGAAGTATATCAACAACGTGCCGTAGTCAATCGACTTACACATGCCAAAGTGTCTAACCAGTAGCATGGATGACGTGGATGCTCCTACGGAATATCAATCCATCTTGGATGAAACCCAAATTTGAAACAATTCTTAGATTCATAATAAGGATTCTGATTATTTGAAATGTTTTTAGTTTGGTTTAAGATATGGATTTGTATTCTTCTAATATTGTTGTCAATTTGTATTCTTTTAATGTCGTTATTTATTTATCACAGTTTAATGATTTGTTGGATATATGTTCTACTATATTGACCGTGTTTTATGACACTGTCACCAGATCTTTTATAACATTCCTTTTTCCCTTTGAATCAGTACATTAAACACATGCACCTATGGACGTAGGGACCTCTTCGGGCCTAACCACTTAAATCTGGTTTCATTCTCTATCTCTCATCTCTCTGTACTGTTTGCTCTAGACTAGAATTTTTATGATTATATCTCTTTATGTATTATTGTTTTTAGCTAGTAAACATTTGCTAAGACTAAATTTGTATACTACTTTTATACGTTAACAGATTTGCACCGTTTGTAGAAATTGATAAGCCATTAGTTACTTGCCACCATTATTGACTTCTGAAACTCGAGGATACTCAGTTATGAGAAAATAGTAAATTGCAATCTGATTCATCTGTGTTTCATTGGGTTAGAATCTATTGATCTTAAAATTCCTTTCAATTCTCTTACATTCTTAGAATTCACCATGTGGTTTTAGCTTCCCTTATTTCAATTCTCTTTTTTGTAACTTTCGCTATCTCAAATGTTCTACTTTGTTTTTATATTACGCTACTCTATTTTTTTACAAATTATGTGATCATAGGTGAAAACCCAGAAAGTAGTCGAGCCACTAAGGGGATTCCACCTTCCACACCTATGGGTGTGGGCGACTTGCAGGGGATATTACAGAGCTTGGCTAGAAGCCAAGAAGCTATGTGGGAGAGTGTCAAAAAGCTTGTATAGAGTATCCTAGCAGGGCAGAATACGCCCAAAAGGTACCCAATTACCCCAATAGTGGGTGAAATCTCTATTAGAAGGCAACAAATACCTCATACCACCCCATACGGGGACAGGAAGCAGGCGCATCACGAAATAGTTATGGAAAATCCTAGACGATTGGATTTGGGTTCGAAAAGAGAAGTTGAAGGTTTAAATACTCTATATTAGAGCGCGAGGAAAGATCCTATTGCCTAAGAGAAACATCCACCATCAGATCAGGCGGATGTGTTGATGAACATAATTACTCACTGAGATGCCCAAAATTTTAGAAAGGCTCAACAGAGGGTCTGTATTTAATCGAATATAAAGATATCTAAGGGAGCCGAGGGAGTATAGATAAGAATCCAAAAACCTGAGATCAAAAGGGTTGAATGATCATCAAGGTCAAGACTAAACATGTGAGAATCAACCAAAGACGAGCAGACTTCTCAAAAAGAGAGCTCAGCTAAAAGCGAAATCCAAGCAAAAAAGACAATTAAGGTTAAAGCCGAGAAGGAGGAACAACCCTGGAAGAGGTCTATCCAAAACCTAAGGGATTGTCTGAGTGAGATTACAATGACAAAGAACAATTTGCATAAGGTTTTATTCAAGGTTATCCATTCAAAACATCCACTGTGGGTTATCTAATGCCCGCAAAATTCAAACTCCTTGGCATCATTCCAAAATAAAATGACAAGATAGATATTATGCTGTATGTGGAGCATTACCGGGATAATTCGAATATTTATTTCATACCAGATGAAATTCTCTATAGAGAATTCTCTAGTACCATCGTCAGATGACTCGTATTTGGTGTAACGGCTTGCTAAAAGGGCAACCCGAATATAATTTTGATAAATTATGTTTAAATCATGATTAGCTTATGTGATATGGATAATATGTTATTAGTATATATAATGTTAAGTCATCATGTTTAGTCTAATCCTACTTTCATAAATCGTGAAATGACGAGTTATGTATAAACACAAAATTTTGTTAATTTCGGTAGAAATGTCCCTGTTTAAGACTAGTTTTGACCTTTATAACATAAAAATTGACTTGAGGTAAAACCTCTATAGTTGTACACAGGTGAGTTAGGGTTGTAACACAACAAACTTTGCATCAAACAGATCTTCGAGTAAGAAGTTAGGCCGAATTTACGAACAAGGGGCAAATATGTCCATTCCCTTTAAGTGGTAAATTGTCTTTTAGTAAACCAAATGTTTTAATTTGATTGGATGGCTTGGCAGGCAGCCTTGGCCGACTTAAAAATTTTCTTCTAACATATTTATTCATCCAAATTAAGCCTAGGTTCAGTTTGAAGGGTTTTTAGCTTAAGGAAAGAGAAAGTAGAAGTTAAGGAAGAAAGGGTTACATTAAAAGCTAGGAAAAGAATTCCAAGAAAATTCTTAAGGTGCTTCCAAGGTAAAATTATGTGTTAATATTGTTTTAATCGTGTATTATACTTATTTCAAAGTATATAAATCATGAATTATTGATTTAAATTCCATTATCCTTTGTGATAATATGTATTGGTTCATATGTGATACAAGTAGTGTTTATAGGCCATATTGCTTTGTATTGAAACCCCTTGTATTCAAACTTGCATATCTTTTTGTGTGCTTACTATAATTGAGACACTCCAATTTGATATGAAAATAGACTCATATATTCATATCATATCCAAAAATTATAATTTATCTCCTTGGGGTTAGGCCTTAATGATGATTTCAAGTTGGTACATAGTTGCTGTTTGTATATTTCATTTCGGTATGCCCTGAGTTTGGTCAAGCTTTTGACATATCAAATGAAGTCAAAAAATTATGAAACTTTAATTATGTACTATTCATTATGTGTACTGGAAATAGGTTGAAAATCATGAAAAGTTATACTGGACAAAAATTATGAAAATTCTTGGAAGTTGAAGGAACAATAGAGGAGCTTGTAGGGCAGATTTCTTGTGTTGTGAAGAAATGGTCATAACTTGCTCTATGAAGCTTAAAAAATTACACCGTCACTTGTAATGAAAATTATATTCATATATGTTTTCATATTTATAAGGTTGGACACCTGTATTTATAAAATTTAGGAATATAGTATGGTTGAGTATAGAGGACAATAATTTGAGGCCATACTAGATACCCCATGAAAGAATATTGTTATCTCCTCTTTCCAAAGGGTATTTTAAGTACATGTTTCATGTGTATATACATTGAGAAGTATGATTTCATATTTACTTGGATTTATTTATAAATTCCTTATGAGGTATTTCCTACGGTTGAATGTTCATAACTTTATCACCATATATACCATTGTTTTGTCTTTACTTATGTTTCATGGAATGTGACTTGAGTGAAATTATATTGTTGTTGTATAGTCATTGAAAGTTACATAATTATGTTAGAATAATACTTAGGATTGAGATTCAGTACTGATTTAGTTGGATTGACAGGTGTAAGGTCTAACCAAACCAATTCAGCTCCATCCGAAGGAAACGTGAATACATAGTTGTCTACCAAGGTGAGTGTACTCACTGGAAATAGATATTTATATCGTGTTATTGATATGATCAGAATATAATGAATATGAAATTGTTCATTTCAATTTACCGAAATGGGAGGTTACTCCCCGACCCGAAATGGGGGATATTTTTCTATTAATGACAAGGGGTTACTCCTCGACCAGGAATGGGGGAGAATTGTTTATTTAGACAGGATATGTGAATCATGAATCGAAAAAGTTGGTCATTCTTATGAATGAGCCGGATAAATATATATATATATATATATCTATTATTACTGGAATATGATTTATTGAATTTAAAATTTATGCAATAGTGTAGTAGTGGTGCATTCACTGAGTTGTGTTGCTCACGATTCCAATATTTATGTTTTTCAGGTAATGCGAGGTCACTGCCAAATCTAGGAAGTCAGATTGGGTCAGCCAGGAACGGGAGAAACAAAGATTTGGTTTAATGTAATTGATGTTATTAAGTTAACTTATCCTTCAAGCAAGTTTGTATAAGTATGACTAATTTAATATTGTAAAAAGGTTTTATTTTATATGGAATTACACCGACGGCTCTATAGTTAAAACTCGTGTTTATGTTTTGGTTAAATTAATTATGGTTTGACTCACTTTGACTTTCAAACTTAATTATAAGTAATTGGGTTGGGGTGTGTCAGCTTTTGGTATCAGAGCCTAGGTTTTATAGGTTCTGGAGTGAGAAGAGTCTAGATTTGGCAGTGAATGTTAAAAATATGTTTTGTTTGATACTAACGATAATGGTAGGAAAGATATGTATATATATATATGTTGTTATATCTTTGATTCATTTTAGATATAAAATAATGGAATGAGGGAATGTGAATGTGGGAATATAAGATGAGGCTTCAAATATGGCAGCAGAAGCGGAGGTTGAGCAACCTATTCATGGAAATGTAAAACCCGAGCCAGAACAATTGTCAGACATGAAAAAAATGGCACGTGCTATGACTTTAATGGCAGAGCAACAAGATAGGTTTATGGATCAGATGGAGGAACAACAATCCAGGAAACTAGAGGCACAAGCATTGTCTAAAGCGGAGGAAGTGATACACCGGTAATAAATGAGTACTTCACACGAAAAGTTTATTAAAATGAATCCATCCTCATTTGAAGGAGCAGTTGATCCAGCAGAGACAGAAGCATGGGTTAAAGGGATTGAACTTAGTTTTGGGGTAATGAGAATGCTTGAAAATCAACGAGTGACCTTCGCAACATATATGCTGAAAGGAGAAGCTAAGTATTGGTGGGATGCCACAAAACATTTATTAATTACTCCAGGAGGTGAGAATGTGATCTCATAGGATGCTTTTGTCAAAGCTTTGTATGATAAGTATTTTCTCCCAATGTATCGAAAACAAAATGAGAAAGAATATTTCATGTTGAATCAAGGAAGCATGACAGTTAGAGAATACGAAGCTAAACTTACAGCTTTATCTCAGTTTGCTTCAAGGTTTGTACATAACGAGGAAGACATGTGAGTATATTTCTCGATGGACTAGATTTAATTATTAAATAATGGTTGTCATCTTTAGAGACTGTAAATTATTCAACCTTGGTGAACAAATCCATGCTAGTAGAAAATGATGTGAATGAAGCGAGAAGGAATCGACAATGAGGCGTAAAGAGAAGCAAATTCGACCCGAATTAATAAAAAGTAGCGATACAGAATATTCAAGGCTTGGAGGGTAGAAATTTCAGTATGGTAGAGGTATAGGAAGTGGTTAACAGAGGGGTGAGGCTAGTAGTGGAAGAGGTTCAGGAGTTTCAGCACAAGGAGATCCAAAAGCGTGTTTCTTTTGTGGGACATCAGGTCATATAAAGAGAAATTACCCAAAGTTACTGAATATATAATGTTTTAACTGTTACTAGAAGGGTCATCTGAGAAAGAATTATCCTATGTTATCAAGAGCGATTTCAGTCAGTGGTGTGGGGACTCATAAAGGATCCTCTCAAGGCAGTATCACCAGGGGAAGAGGTACAGAATAAGTAGCTGGATCGAGGGCAGGAGGAAGAGTGTTTATGATGACGCTGCAAGATGCCCATGCTACACCAGAAGTGGTTACAGTAACTTTCTATTGTAAACAAAGATTTATATGCACTCATTGATCCTGGATCTACGCATTCATTTGTGGCATTACGTATTATTTCATATTTGGGTAGACCATGTTCATTTCTCAATTGTGCCTTATATATTTTAACCCCAATGGAAAGTGTAATTCTGGTGGAGTATGTTTATAAAGATTGTGTCTTTCGAATGGGGGAACGAGATTTATATGTTGATTTGATACCATTGGCCATTCAGGATTTTGATATTATATTGGGGATGGATTGGTTATCATCGAATCATGCTTCCATTGATTGTTTTAAAAAAGAAGTTACATTTCATCTGCCTGGTGAACCCGAGTTCCAGTTTGTAGGAGAGAGGAATGCTGTCCCTAATTGTCTTATCTCAGCAATTAAGAGCAGGAGATTGTTGAGTAAAGGTTGTACAGGGTATTTAGCATATGTTGTTGATACTAGTAAAGAGACAGTTAAAATTCAAGATATACCAGTGCTTAGAGAATTTTCTAATGTCTTCCCAGAAAATTGCCAGGATTGCCGACCGATAGGGAAGTAGAGTTTTCCATTGAATTAATTCCAGGTACTGGTCCAATTTCCCTTGCTCCATATAGAATGGCACCAACAGCGTTGAAAGAATTAAAAGTGCAATTACAAGATTTGATAAGCAGAGGTTTCATTCGGCCTACTGTTTCGCCATGGGGAGCCCTAGTGTTATTTGTGAAAAAGAAAGATGGGACAATGCGATTATATATTAATTATCGATAATTGAATAAGGTGACCATTAGAAACAAGTACCTTATACCTCGTATCGATGATTTGTTTGACCAATTACAGGGGGCCACAGTATTTTCGAAGATTGATTTGAGATCAGGTTACCACCAATTGAAAGTAAAGGATAGTGATATTTCCAAAACAGCTTTTCGGACTCGATATGGGCACTATGAGTTTGGTGATGCCATTTGGATTGACTAATGCTCCAACAGTTTTTATGGACTTGATGAATCGGGTATTCCACCCTTTCATTAATTAATTTGTGATTGTATTAATAGATGATGTGTTGATTTACTCGCATAGCATGGAGGAACAAGAGAAACATTTGAGACTTGTATTGCAGATTTTGAGAAAGAAGAAATTATTTGCTAAATTCAGCAAGTGTGAGTTTTGGTTGAATGAAATTCTGTTTTTAGGGCACGTTGTCTCGGGAAATGGGATATATGTTTATCCAAAGAAGGTGGAAGCAATCTTTGAATGGGAGAGTCCAAAGAATGTGATAAAAATTAGGAGTTTCCTAGGATTGGCAGGTTACTATCGCAGATTCATTAAAGGATTTTCATTAATAGCATTACCATTAACATAGTTGACCTATAAAGAAGTGAAGTTTATGTGGGATGTATAATGCGAAAGGAGTTTTAAATAATTAAAGAAGCGGTTGGTTTCAGCCCCTATACTTACTATTCCATGTGGGAGTGAGTCTTTTGTAATCTATACATATGCTTCATTTCAAGGGTTAGGATGTGTTCTTATGCGGAATAGGAAGGTAATAGCATATGCTTCCAGACAATTAAAGACACATGAACGAAACTACCTTACGCATGATTTGGAGTTAGCAGCTATTGTTTTTTCTTTGAAGTTGTGGCGACATTACTTGTATGGAGAAACTTGTGAGATATTTATGGATCATCAAAGTTTGAAATACTTGTTTACACAAAGAGAACTGAATTTGAGACAGAGGCATTGGATAGAGCTGATTAAAGACTTTGATTGCACCATCCATCATCATCCTGGGAAGGCCAATGTAGTAGCAGATGCTTTGAGTAAAAAATCATCAGGGATTCTTGGTTGCATACAGTGTGCACGTGTTGGAAATACTCGTGACTTGGCATCGATGGGGATTGAATTAAAGTTTTCAAAAAGGGGAGGATTGTTAGCACATGTCACAGTGAGACCTTTATTAGTAGAACACATACGAAATTTGCAGATCAATGATCCGTTCCTTGAGAAGAAGAAACAAGAAGTTCAGAATGGTAGACAGAGTGACTTTGAGATTAAGAATAATGAATCGTTGTGTTATAAAAATAGAATTTGTGTACCGAATGATCCATCCTTAAAAAAGGATATATTAGAAGAAGCACAAAGTTCTATTTACTCTATGCATCCGGGAGGTACCAAAATGTACAGAGATTTGAAGGAGTATTACTAATGGAGAAATATGAAACGTGAGATCACAAAATTTGTGGCTAAATGTTTAGTATGCCAACAAGTAAAGGTAGAACATCAGAAGCCGGCGAGATTATTACAGTTATTGCCTATTTAGTAATGGAAGTGGGAGCATATAACAATGGATTTTGTTACGGGATTACCCCGGTCACCAAAGGGGCATGATTTTATTTAGGTGATTGTAGATCGATTGACGAAGTCAACTCATTTTCTTCCAATTAAGACCACCTACACTGTTGACAAGTATGCACATATGTACGTTGAAGAGATTATCCGATTATATGGGGCACCAGTGTCAATTGTATCAGATAGAGATCCAACGTTCACTTCTAAGTTTTGACCTCGTCTACAGAATGCCATGGGCACAAGTTTTAAGTTCAGCACTGCATTTCATCCACAAATCGATGGGCAATCAGAAAGGACGATTCAAATATTAGAAGACATGTTAGGAGCTTATGTATTTGACTTCAAAGGTAGTTGGTATGATCATTTTCCATTGATGGAATTCTCGTATAATAATAGTTTTAAGTCCACCATTGGTATGGCCCCGTATGAAGCTTTATATGGGAGGATATGTAGAACGCCTTTGTGTTATGATGAAGTGGGTGAAAGGAAAATTTTGGGTCTTGAATTAATAGGTATGATGACCAAAAAGATCAAAATGATTCAAGAATGGATAAAGATAGCGCAAAGCAGACAAAAATTTTATGCAGATAAGAGGAAGCATACATTGGAATTTCAAAAGGGGGATTTTCTATTCCTACGTATTTCACCATGCAAAGGCGTTGTGAGATTTGGGAAAAAGGGGAAACTAAGTCCAAGATACATTGGACCATATGAAGTGTTGGAAAGAATTGGGGCCCTGGCATATAGATTAGCATTACCTCCAGAGTTGTCTCATTTACATGATGTGTTCCACGTATCGATGCTTCGTAAGTATTTGGCAGATCCATCTCATCAATTAAAAACTCAATCTGTTGAACTGAAGGAAGATTTATCGTATATCGAGGAATCAATGGATATTATTAATCGTAAGGAGCAAGTATTGAGGAATAAAGTTATTCCCTTAGTTAAAGTTATGTGGATGAGCCATGGAGTTACAGAGGATAGCATGAAGAAACAGTATCCCCATTGTTTGGTAAGTGACCTTCATATTAAATTTCGGGGACAAAATTTTCTAAGGGGGTGAGTTGTGACAACCCGAATATAATTATGATAAATTATGGTTAAATCATGATTAGCTATGTGATATGTATAATATCTTATTAGTATATATAATTTTAAGTCATCATGTTTAGTCTAATCCTACTTTCATAAATCGTGAAATGTCGAGTTATGTATAAACACAAAATTTTGTTAATTTCGATAGAAATGTCCCGAAGACTAATTTTAACCTTTATAACATAACAATTGGCTTGAGGTAAAACCCAAATATTGGTACACAGGTGAGTTAGGGTTGTAACACAGCAAACGATGCATCAAACGATGTCCAAGAAAGAAGTTAGGCCGAATTTACGAACAAGTCCATTCCCTTTAAGTGGTAAATTGTCTTTTAGTAAACCAAATGTTTTAATTTGATTGGATGGATTGGGAGGCAGCCTTAGCGGACTTAAAACTCTTCTTATAACCTATTTCTTCATCCAAATTAAGCTTAGGTTCAGTTTGAAGGGTTTTTAGCTTGAGGAAAGAGAAAGTAGAAGTTAAGGAAGAAAGGGTTACATTAAAAGCTAGGAAAAGAATTCCAAGAAAATTCTTAAGGTGTTTCCAAGGTAAAATTATGTGTTAATATTATTTTAATCGCATATTATACTTACTTCAAAGTATATAAATCATGAATTATTGATTAAAATCCCATTATCCTTTGTGATAATATGTATTGGTTCATATGTGAGACAAGTAGTGTTTATAGGCCATATTGATTTGTATTGAAACCCCTTGTATTCAAACTTGCATATCTTTTTGTGTGCTTACTATAATTGAGAAATTCAAATTGGATATTAAAATAGACTCATATATTCATATCATATCCAAAAATTAGAATTTATCTCCTTGGGGTTATGCCTTAATGATGATTTCAAGTTGGTACATAGTTGTTGTTTGTATATTTCATTTCGGTATGCCCTGAGTTTGGTCAAGCTTTTGACATATCAAATGAAGTCAAAAAATTATGAAACTTTAATTATGTACTATTAAGTATGTGTACTGAAAACGGGTTGAAAATCATGGAAAGTTATACTGGACAAAAATTATGAAAATTCTTGGAAGTTGAAGGAACAATAGAGGAGCTTGTAGGGCAGATTTCTTGTGTTGTGAAGAAATGGTCATAACTTGCTCTAGGAAGCTTAAAAAATTACACCGTCACTTGTAATGAAAATTATATTCATATATGTTTTCATATTTATAAGGTTAGACACCTGTATTTATACAATTTAGGAATATAGTATGGTTGAGTATAGAGGACAATAATTTGAGGCCATACTAGATACCCCATGAAAGAATATTGTTATCTCCTCTTTCCAAAGGGTATTTTAAGTACATGTTTCATGTGTATATACATTGAGAAGTATGATTTCATATTTGCTTGGTTTTATTTATAAATTCCTTTTGAGGTATTTCCTACGGTTGAATGTTCATAACTTTATCAACATGTATACCATTGTTTTGTCTTTACTTATGTTTCATGGAATGTGACTTGAGTGGAATTATATTGTTTTTGTATAGTCATTGAAAGTTACATAATTATGTTAGGATAATACTTAGGATTGAGATTCAGTACTGATTTAGTTGGATTGACAGGTGTAAGGTCTAACCAAACCAGTTCAGCTCCACCCGAAGGAAACGTGAATACATAGTTGTCTACCAAGGTGAGTGTACTCACTGGAAATAGATATTTATATCGTGTTATTGATATGATCAGAATATAATGAATATAAAATTGTTCATTTCTATTTACCGAAATGGGAGGTTACTCCCCGACCCGAAATGGGGAAGATTTTTCTATTAATGACAAGGGGTTACTCCTCGACCGAGAATGGAAGAGAATTGTCTATTTAGACAGGATATGTGAATCATGAATCAAAAAAGTTGGTCATTCTTATGAATGAGCTGGATAAATATATATTTATTATTACAGGAATATTATTTATTACATTTAAAATTTATGCAATAGTGTAGTAGTGGTGCATTCACTGAGCTGTGTTGCTCACGATTCTAATATTTATATTTTTCAGGTAATGCGAGGTCACTACCAAATCTAGGATGTCGGGTTGGGTTAGCCAGGAACGGGAGAAACAAAGATTTGGTTTAATGTAATTGATGTTATTAAGTTAACTTATCCTTCAAGCAAGTTTGTATAAGTATGACTAATTTAATATTTTAAAAAGGTTTTATTTTATATGGAATTACACTGACGACTCTATAGTTAAAACTCGTGTTTATGTTTTGGTTAAATTAATTATGCTTTGACTCACTTTGACTTTCAAACTTACTTATAAGTAACTGGGTTGGGGTGTGTCAGCATATCTCAAACCTTTAGTAGTTGACTGATCTCTTTATCCGTAATTTCTATTTAGATAAAAAGATAAAAAAGAGGGTGGCTCACTTGTGAAGCATCCGTTAGAAAACATATGAAACTATTAGGGTGTTTATCACATGCTCTAATATTGAGAAGATTGAAGTAGTTGACTATAACGAGAAGATATCGATCACGAAGATTAAGAGTTGTTTATTACCTAGGAAGTTCTATTAGATTCTATACAAAGAACCTCCAAGAACAATAGGTATTATGAATGCTGAAGAAGCAAAGGAGCTAAGACATGCAAAGTTTGACGCTGGCGAAATCTCGAAAAGAATGAAAATTCTAAGGATAACAAGATGGTAAACAACTCAAAGATGTATAATAAGTACACCTTGCTTACCATATGTGTGGAACACATCCTCAATGGGATTTGAATAAGTAATGACCTAAAATGGATGGATAATAAAAGCTCCACCAAATCGAAGGGATAAGAGTAAATACTATTAATTACACAAGGATCACGACCACAATAGTAACAGTTGTATAGCCTTAAAGAACAAGATTAAAAATATGATTAGATGAGGAAAATTGATGAAGTATGTTAATGAAGGTGGTCAATCAGATCTACAAGACAAGCAAAAACTAAGGAGACAATCAGAGTTCCCTTGTAAAAAGGGGCCACGATAAAGATTCAAAGGATGATACAGATTTTCCCAAGAAGCCTAAGGAGCCCATAAATGATGTTGTCATGATTTCTTTCGATTGTCACTTTATAGCTCGAGGTAACGCTGGTTGTGGAGATAAACCAGTCGAGAGGAAAGCCTAACTCAAACAGGTGAAGGCATGTTATGATATCAGGGAGGCCAATCTGGCCGAAGCTGTGGAGTCTTGTCCTTGGAAGCTAAACAAGGATTGTCCCATTATTATTTTTTTAAACGATGACTTGTGAGGAGTAATTTATCCCTATAAAGACCCTTTGGTCATTACCATGATGGTGCATAAAATCTGAATTGTGAGGATTTTGGTAGACAATGGTAGTTTTGTTGATATTCTATAGCTTTTTTAAGAAGTTGAGATTAAAGGATAGGAAGTTGGACATACCACATACCTTTTATTGGTTTTGGGGGGAGAAGGTGTTCCCCGTGGGAACAATCGAGCTTGTGGTCATCTTTGACACATGGCCCACAAGCTGAATAAGGATAATATATTTCTTCATCTTGGACGAAAACATTCACTCAGATTATAATATTATATTTGGCTAGGTCCGTCTGAAGATGTTTAAAGTTATGCCTTCCACTATCGATCAATGTCTGAAATTACCTACACACTATAGAGTTGGTGGTCAAAGTTAAGTGAGTTGAAGTGCATGAATGCTGCTATACCTATCCAAAGCAGGAAGAGTAGAAGAAGTTGACCATTACTTATCAGGTCGAGACTTTAGATACTCGATACAATGGTCACAAATGAGGTTATGAAGTAGGTTCAATTGGTAATTCTGGGTGACAAACACCCAGAGAGGACGGTTCAGATTATCTCATAATTGGATCCCACCTTCAAGAGGGAACTAAATGGTTTATTGAGAGAGAGGAAGAGCGTGTTTACATGGAGTTATGAAGATATGCCTGGGATAAATTTAGAGTTCATCTTCCATGAGCTCAGTATAGTGAAGGACACGAAGCCTATCAAACAGAAGCGTCGTCTGTTCATCCAGGATAAGAATAGCCAACCAAGAGGAGGTTGACAATAGTAAATGGTAGATTTTGTAGAGGATGCTAAGTACCAAGAATGGTTTATTAACATTATTATGGTTCTTATTATGGTTCTAAGGACCATGATCCTTTGCCTAGGATTGATCAAATGGTCGAAGTCACTGTTGGGCACAAGCTGCTCAGTTTTATGCATGCCTAATTAGGATACAACTAGATCATGATGAAATGTAAAGGCAAAGAGAATACCTCATTCATCACTATACGAGGTATATGCTGCTACAATGTTTTACCCTTTGAGCTAAAAAATGCTGGAGCATCGTATCAGAGGATGGTAAATAAATTCTTCAAAGATTATATCGAAAAGACCTTAAATTATATGTGGAAAGTATGACGATAAAGATCGAGAAGGTAGTTGGTCAATTAAACGGCCTCAGCCAAACGTTTGACCAGTTGGAGAAGTATGAAATGAACATAAATCCAACAAAATGTGTCTTTGGAGTTCGCAAAGGAAAATTCCTAGACTTCATCATTAATCATTGGGTCATAGAGGTCAATCATAAAAAGATCCAAGTGTAATCAATATGCAAACTCCCAATGAGAAAAAGGAGATCCAGATGTTAATGGGATGAGTAGCAGCGTTGAACCATATTATTTCAAGAGCCACATATATATGTATTCCAATATTCAAGTTGCTCAGAAATACCTTTGAGTGGAATGACGAGTGTGAAGAAACCTTCATGGAAATAAAAAAGTACTTAGGATCCGCGCCTTTGCTGTTAAGGATAATAATAGTTGAAAAGCTCTACTTATACTTGGCAGATGCAGAGACAACAATCAATTTGACGTTGGTCCGATAAGATGGTGGAGTGCAAAAGATCATCTACGATACTAGCATGGCATATCGAGGAGCTAAAATCTGGTACTCTAGGCTAGAGAAGTTGTTATTGGATTTTATTAAAGATTCTCACAGAAGGAAGTCGTATTTTCAAGCAGATATAATCATTTGTAACAAACTATTCATAAGCCTGAGAAATCAGGCAGACTAGTGACTTGGGTTATAAAACTGGTAGAGTATGACATATTGTATGAACCCAACACAACAATTGAAGGATAGTAAGTGGCCGACTTTATAGTAGAATTTACTTATGAGGAGAAAACTGTCGACCAGACTTGTATGGAAGAGAGATAAATAACAAAGAGAACATAACATAATTCTACGAAATAGATCGCAGTGATAAATCCAACCGAGAAAACTTCTATGAAAGAGAGATCAATAATAAAATCATTTGGATAGAAAAGTGACATACCAGAGTCATCCGATCGATATTAAAAGAGGACTCATGATTTAGATCATATGAAAAAGCTATTCAAATATGGATGTTAAGTCGAAGGAATTTTGAAGTTGAACATATCGTGTGGAAACTATTTATGGATGGTTCATCTTATGCCAACGATAACAAAGAATGAATAATCAGCAGCACACCTGTGGCATAGATGTTAATATGCACTCAGGTTCAACTTTGAGGCATCCAACAGTAAGGTCGAATATGAAGCCTTAGTCTCAAGATTGGGATTAGCACTATCACCGGCCACAAACTAGTCCTAGTCATTTACGAAGCCAAAGAGGAGTCTATAGATAAGTATCTAGAGAAGTTGAAAATACTATTGACAAGGTTCTCTTCCATACAAATGGTCAGAATCCCAAAAGCTGAGAATGTCCGAGCAGTTACACTTGCTTGTCTGACATCACCTACTTGAACCGAACTTCAGATAACAATAACAGTTAAAATCTTATCCTAGTGAAAAATTAAGGAAGAATGTGTGATAATAATGGAGTTAAATTTTATTCCATCTTGGATAGATCCCATACGTGCATAGTTAGAAATCAGTGCAGTACTGAATGATCTAAAGGAAGCAAAGAGACTCCACTACAAAGCTACAAGATACATGCTTAAAGGAAAACAATATTTAAAACAAATTTATTATGTCATTACTAAGATGTGTTCATCCAATTGAAGTCCATGATATGATCAAAGTAGTCATCTCATATGGAGACATTTAATAAGTAGGTCATTGGTGAAGCGGGTCACCACATAAGAATATTATTGGCCAACAATGGAAGAAGATTGTGCTGATTATGCAAAGAAGTGTGATAAGCACTAGAGGCATGCTGTGATACATAAGAGATCGGTGGCTTCATTGGATCCAATTACTCCCCCTTAGCCTTTTTCCATGTGGGGAATTGATATAGTTAACCCACTGATAAAGACACAGGGTAGATTCAAGTATCTTGTCATCGCAGTGGAGTATTTCAGAAAGTGGGTGGAAGCAGAGCCACTAGTAGAGATCCCGTATAAAAAGGTGTTCCCTTTTATATGGAAGAACATCATTTACCAATAAGGTATACAGTACGCCTTCATAACATACCACAGTCTGCAGTTCGATGATAAAGAATTTGAGGATTATTGTATACATTCAAAGATCAAGTTTAAGATGTGAGCTCATTAAATACAATTAGTATTTAAAGAGGCGTAACCCCCTTTAGAACGATGATTAACACACAAAGAATAACAAATTTAATGAGTAATTCTACTTGCAATGAATGGTCTCAATATCACAACATATATACTAAATAAACATGTACAACATAAATATCCTCTTAATGAAATAAATGAAATGAATTCGAACGATTAACTTTGGTTAGAGAAGAAAGAACAAACACTTTAGTACAATTAAGGTAAGGCAGTTAACCTCACAGGGAAATGAATGCAAATGATTAGCAATAAAGGTTGGCTATTTTCTGGGAGTGAAGGGATGAACTCTAATAAATATGATTCACAAGAAGCTCTTGTGTATGGGGAATTAAATATAAAAAACCTAGTCTCCAATAAATATGACTAATGAAAGTATTTATAGGAATTGCTAGGTCGTTCGAATTACCTCAACCATATTAAATGTTTTGACCCTCATTTAATGCTAAGAGTACTATGCATTTAATACTAAGGATAATATATTAAATACATGAGATATTATTTCTTGGCGGGAACACTGTTTATGTCCTTAGGATATCTTTTACATTTATTGAGATGTGACAGGTTATCACAAAGGTTTTTATTTACGATGGATAATGGGACATATTATTTCTTGGCGGGAACACTGTTTATGTCCTTAGGATATCTTTTATATTTATTGAGATGTGACAGATTATCACAAAGGTTTTTATTTACGATGGATAATGGGACATCCCTCCACATGATCCAATGGTCTTTATTTATGATGGCTAATGGGACATACCTCCACATAATTAAATGGTCTAAGGAATTGACCTACTCAAGTACTAACTTTTTTGAGCTCCTAAAGTGTCAGAAATCATAATGTCATAAAGATAGTAAATACTGATAATAAGATATGATATATTGTCAGCTAAATAAAATTCTTCGAGAGAACTTTTTTTATGAGTTCCCTCAAGTGAGGTCCTTCAAGAGGAAGGTGTATCGGAGTACTATCTTTACCATATTGAAGAGAGGTTTTGCCCAAGTGTACCAAAGAGGATGGGACTATTTTTAAACGTTGCCTTGCCCCCAATCCTCCAAACCAATTCCCTGTAATTTATTCACTTTATTTGATGGCGGTTCACATTTCCCTGACTTGTTATCCATTTTTTTGTATGCCCTATATTTGTCTTGTTTAGGTTGACGCCTATATAGATACCCTTGGGTAGAACTTCAAACTTCTCATGCCGAACACTAATCCTCGCGATAGCTACAACATCAATCTCTCTCTCAATAACAAACATCTTTCACATAACAAAAATAAACAAAGCAACTACCGCCGCCATAAGAGCAACTACAATAGCAACAGTAATCATGTGAAGGACTATATAATGCCATGACAAAACTTGAGGTGTTGGTTAATTCCCCCTTTGTGGCAGGATATCGTCTTTCTCTAAACGGGTCTGTAAGTGAGGGATATACTCTCGACTCCTCATTTTTACGGGACCATGTTGCTATTATGTGTGCATTTAAGCTGGAGCCAAGGCATGGTAAAGTCATTCAACCTTTGGTAGCTGAGCCTATGATATCTGTTATGCCCATGGCTAGGTTTGGGTTACCTTTGATTTTTTTTTCTTAGCTTATTTTGCAAGTGTTCACAAATTATTTCTCCCTTCTTTTTTATCTATCTTTTCTATCAAATGTACGATACCACTCCTTCTATATTGGAGAAGGCTACTTCTGAGCAAGGTGCTTACTAACTCCTCTTTCAGTTCAGGTCAACACTTGCTGGGCTTTCCTAGTTGTGCCTACGATCAATGAGCAAGTGCTTGTTAACATTTTTGGGCCTTCAATTTTGGAAGTTGAAGTTACTAGTCGAGCTAAAAACATTAAAGCTGAGTAGGGCCCTGGTGCTGGGCTTGTCACTGGGGAGCCAGTCCCTGAGACACGCTGCCAAGTCGAGGTACATTACTTTTACTCCATTTATTTGAATTTCTTCCTTGTGAAAAAGGGGAACAAGAACATTTTGGCCAAGTGTGCTTATTCGAGCAACCATTTGGTTCTTATCATAGCATACTTGGCCTTGGCAGAAATCATGATTTCTTATATTGGGATTTTTTATTGGCCAATTGTACTTATTTGAGAAACCATTTGGTTCTTATCACAGTCCACTTGAACTTGGCACCAACTGTAAATTTAATTAGACTAGATTTTTCTATTGGCTAAGTGTACTTATCCGAGTAACCATTTGGTGCTTATCATAGTACACTTGGACTTTGCACTAATCATAAACTTTTGTTGAACTGAATTTTTATGTTAGCCAAGTGTACTTGTCTGAGTAACCATTTGGTGCTGATCATTGTACGCTTAGACTTTTCACCAATTACAAACTTTTGCTGGACTGGAATTTTATATTAGCCGAGTGTACTTATCCGAGAAACCATTTAGTGCTTATCATAGTACACTTGCACTCAGTGTCCATTTTGGCCAATAAATTGATCAACCTGCTCCATCTGACTTGTCCTTTTACTTTTAGGTTGTACCTGATCACCTAACCCCAACAATTATAGAGGAGCCTACTGTGATTTCTGCTCGGCCTACTCTTTTTTCATAATAATTTCTCCCTGAGGATGTTCAGAAGGAAGCGATTATCATTTCTGCCAATGTTGGTCCTCCTTCAAGTTAACTTAATATACATGCTATTGGTCAGAATATTGAGGTTCAATCTCGCACAACTACTTCTCCTTTAGAAGAAGAGGATAGGGCTTCGAACACCATATTGCCCTCTTCTTTCAAAGCATCTCTAACTGAATTAGTCAGGTAAACTTTGAGGGACTTTCCTCATATCATCTACACTCTTCATCATGAACTTATAAAATGGCTTCTTGAGCTTTTTACCTTCACCTTTAGTCCTCACTAAATTCAAGCTATACCTGTTATGATGGCTTGCAGATTGCTCGATTTTTCCACCGTGCTGAGTGAGATAATGAACACGCCTTTATAGTCCCTTAGCTCTTCTAAAATAAGAGTTGCTGGGAAATTTCATGTGTTGACCAACGATGGTTTTACCCTCGCATGGTTGAATTAAATCTTGATAGCTTTCAAGAAAGCCAAGTTGCCTTATTTTTATACAAGACTTCAAGCTAGCACGAGGACTAAAGTTACAGCGGCTGAGGAGATGTCCACTTTTTGTATTAAAATTATTAAGGTTGAAGAGAAAGTGATGGCTGCGTGAGAGGCCTTGGCATAGGCTGACGCATAGTTGAAGAAGTTACAGCAGAACATGAAGGAGTATGAAAAAGAAATGACAGAGCTCATGAATTACCAAGCTAAGCTGGCTTCTACCCTACCAGGCCTTCACCCTAGGTGTCACACGGATATTTTTTTTCTTTCTAAAATACTCCGGTGAGGCATCAAGTTTTCCCCATAAAACTTGATCAGCCAACCAATACACGAGGTTCACCAACACGACCTTCTTTTAACACGATTATAACAAGCAAAATAGCAAACCAAGTCACATATATGAGGCACACACACAATAGACACGAAATTACAGGAACTCAACTCCCAACCTTTATTTAATCACTCAAAGATTACAAAGGAACACTCAAATTCGTCCTAAGGCTGCATGCCTAAAAATACAAGGGGCTAATGCATATAAATAAGGTACAAAACTGCAGTTGACATCCCCAACTGCTAGGACATGTGTCTTAATCAAATGCTGCCAGGTTTCTCCACGAAACTGCCTTCAAAACTGCTGCATTATCCTTCCAACATGTGTCTAGAGAAGTTACCCATGATCCCCAAGTGTCCAACTGATGCATTCCCGTTTTTACACCTGTTCTGACCCAAAACTGCCATGGAACTGCTCTAAAACTGCTGCATCAGCATCCCAACAGGTGTCCAAGTAGTTATCCCATGTTCCCACATGTGCCACATTGGTGCAATCCCGTTTTTGCACCTATCCAACCCAGCAACTCCCATGAAAACTACCAAAATCCGTTTTTGGGACAAGTACAACTGCTCTTTGAAGTCAAACTAGCAACAACCCACGAATTAAGACAATGCCACCTTAAAATATAAGCAACTCAGCCCACCGATGCAACCCGATGTTGCATAACAGGTGTGATCGAGAAATTCCCGATCATAACCCAAAATCCATGCACTACCAATCCCACATTCGGTATATGGATAACCCAACATGCCCACGAAGTTGCCTAGAGCCTAGGAGCGCTCATGGCTAAATACCGAAATTTGCCTCGGAGGTACCCCCCCTCCTTATATATGTTCTTAACAAAAATTCCAGAGTGGTAGCAGTAGACGTCAACTACCAAATGATCGAAAACAACCCAGCTCCCCACAATCTGACAACTTCGAATAGCATAACCACTTTGTTCTAGCTGAACGCCTTAGTCAAAGTGAACCAACCCATTTTCCCTTAGTTATAAGGTTTGCCCGTACCCAAACTTCATAATGAATCCCATACTTCACGATGAGAGTTTTGGGGTGTGACACTAGGCTACATGATTTTACTTATTTATGGTTTATCATAGATGATCCTGGTAATAATTAGAACTTCTCCTTTTTTTTATCTTTTTTTTTGAGGTAGTGGTTCCTCCTTCGTTTTGTATAACTTTGATATTTGAATGAAGTATTGATTCTTCCATTTACTTATGCCATTACCTATTACTTCTCTTTAAAAAAATGCATTCAAATGGATTATCATATAACCTCATTATCTATTAAGTAACACATCCATACATGGGCTACGTGAGAACAGGCTCTCAAATGCAAAATTTACTTAAAAGTACAAGTGATAAAAAAATTCTTAGACATGATAGATTTTGAGCCACTTATTGTTGAGCTTAAATGTCATATCATCTTTATTTTTAGGTATTTCACAGTAACCCGAGTCATGAGCCTTACACACTATGTAAGGTCCCCGCTCCCAGTTAGTAATAGCTTGTACAAGCCTTTAGTAATAACTCCCCCTCTTTGAAATTTCTTGGTTTCACCATTTGTTCGTATGATCTTTGAGAGTTACTTCATATACATTTGTAAATGTCTCATTGCACTATCTCTATTCTTATCTAAATCTTCCAACTTCACATGTCTGCTTTGAGGAAGCATCGTGCTCCGAAGGTATTGAGCAGAGGGCATCTTAATTGGCAAGATGTCCTCGACGTCAAACACCAAGGAGAATGGGGTATATCTAGTGGGCTTCCTTTTGGTTGTCCTATAGTCCTACAAAACCTCTGGTATCTTATCATCCATGTTCCAGGAAAATCCTCCAACATTTTTTCTAAGATATTTACGAAAGTCTTATTATTAGCTTCTGCTTGCCCATTACACTTGGGATAGGCCACAATAGACTTGTGGTGAACAATAGAATATTTATCTGTGAGTAATCTCACCTCACTATTCACAAAGGGAGTTCCATTATCAGAAATGAAAACCTTTGAAATGCCAAATCGACAGATAATATAATCCTTCATGAATCGTGCAACCACGACCGTCATAGATTTCTTAAAATGTTTTTCTTCTGCCCACTTGGTAAAGCATTCAGTGGCAACTAATATCTAGATTTTCCCCTAGAATAGGGGTTGATGGACCCCAAAAGGTGAATGCCCAAGTGTGGAATGGAATTGGGGTGGAAAGTGAGTGTAGGTCCACTGAAGGAATGTGGATCATATTTCCATGGAGTTATAATGCTTTGCATTTTTGAATGAACTCGACTGAATCCTTTTCCATAGTTGGCCAATAATACCCTAGTGTCATTAGTTGGTCATACAAATTTTCTCCCACATGTGTCTTAGCTCATCAGCTTGCTTCAACACCTTTTCAACTTTTTCTAACTTGATGCATTTCAAAGGTCAATTGAAGTAACCCCTTCGATACAACTGGTATTTTTGGATATAGTACCTTGATATCTTTCACTTGAGCTTGGTAGCATCATTTTTGTCTGTTGGGGTCACCCCGTCTACTAACATCTCCACTTAGGGGATTGTTCGATGAAATTGCACTCATGCGACCGATAATATAGTTGGCATTTTTTTATAACTCCTTTGCACTGTTGTGGCGTCTTGCTTCATTATGGGCCAAAAGTAACCAGCTCTTTGGATCCTTTGTTATATAGGAGTTTCAGTGGTTTCACAGTTGTCTTGGTGGGCTTCCTTCAACCTCTTCTCAGTTTGCTCTAGATTGACATATATTGATAGCCAGCTTCCTTTATTTTTGTAGTATAGGTTCTCGATCGTGGAAAAATACTGAGCCAACTCCACTAAGCTCAATGGTCCTTCCTCAGTATCAAGTTACCTCCTTATCGTCTAATCATTGCAATCATCAGTGGAAAGTATTTTTTTTATGACAGAGGGATCTGTCCTTTTAAAGACCCAAATGACTATCGAGTATCCTTTGATGGCTATCTTTTGGTCAATTGTTGCATAGGTGTTCGTATGTATGTTCATTGTCCTAAGGTGCCTTTTTACTGTCATTTCATGAAATTGTCCGAAAAATCTTTGGATGATCATTCAATAAGGCTCCAGCCTCATATGCGTCAGAGTGTATTCCCATTAAATCACTTCACTACTAAATTAAAGTCACCTTTGATGGTAAGTACGTGGACACCCTTCGCAAGGCTTCCAACAAGCCCAGCACTAGTGCATCATACTCAACTTCTTTGTTGGAACATAAAAAGTCTAACTTGAAGGACGAACAAACCTCCTCTTTTCCTTTGCTTAGAATGACCTATGCACCTCCTTTTCTTTCTAAATTCAAAGATCAAGAATACGCACTCGACACATGGTCTTCTTGTGGATTGTTGTAAGTATCACTTGTGCTCATGTCGTAGCTTTAATATGTAACAGTGGTCAAGACATAATGAAATCTGTAGAGTTGTATTTCCATACATCTTACTATCGAATGTCATGTGATATACCAATTTTTTCGGTACTTATTCTAAAGAAGTGTAACTATATTTAAATTACTAATTGATACTAAGCCTAACTTTATATACAATATCTACATTATACATGTTAATATAGATCATTTTTAGGAGTAAATCTATAAATAAGAGCATTATTGTAATTTCACCTAAATTAAAAGGTGTACCTATAAATTAATAATTTTTACAAATATATTTACACTTAAATATACATACATACATATATATATATATATATATATATATATATATATATATATATATATATATATATATATATAGAGAGAGAGAGAGAGAGAGAGAGAGAGATGAGCTCTTGTGCACACTAAGTTTGTACACGTGCTGGCGCACATCGATTTTTTTAAAATATAAAAAAATTATTTTTGAGTTGATTTTTTTATGTGATATTTAAACATTTCAACGGACCCATATAAAAAGAATCAACCAAATGATTTTTCTTTTACCATTTTTAAAAAATTGGTCAAACTTTCGCAGCTTTTAAAGTGCTTAAAAGCAACAAAAGCTTGACTAATTTTTTAATAATAGAAAAAAAAGTTTTTTTGATCTGATTTTTTTATATGGATCCCTTAGAATGTTTAATTATCACACAAAAAAATCAGATTAAAAATATTTTTTTCACTATTTAAAAAAAAATAAACTTAGCGTGCACATAAGCTTGCCTCTCTCTCTCTCTCTCTCTCTCTCTCTCTCTCTCTCTATATATATATATATATATATATATATATATATATATATATATATATATATATATATGGAGAGGTTCAGAAGTGAACATAAAAGATGAACATTTTAATGAACCTTAATAAAAAACACCTAACACCCAATCAATTTTAATTCCTATGTTGTAATTGGTATGTGCCAGCGATAACGGACACACGTGTGACATGCACCAGCGATAGCGGACTCGCGTGTCACACGGGTGTATTAAAAAATACGCGTATCACATGTGTGTCCATTGCCGCTGGTGCGGACCAATTATAACAAAGGAATTACAATTGATTGGGTCTTAGGTATTTTTTGTTAAGGTACATTAAAATGTTCATCTTTTATGTTCGCTTCATATATATATAAAACTCTATTTGTAAAATAAACAAATACATCAACATTTGTTCCTAAAATAAACATATACACAAGCAATTATACATATATAAAATGACTTACAAATACATATATAATTATGTAACTGGATGTAAATTAATCTATGTAACTATATTTATTTTATTCACTAATATATATACATCTTAGTATATAAATACATATATGTATGTATGTACATGTACATATATTTATTTATATATTGTAACTGTATATGTTTTATTTTGAAATACTAAAAAATATTAATCATGAATTTAATTAAATGATGGAAGTAGTGAAGTGACAACACACAGAATAATGTAATTGTTTTTTTTTTGATAAGTAAATGATATATAACCAAACCATCGCTAAGGGAGCGAACCCGTATACAGGAAGTATACAAAAAACAAAATCAACAAGAACAATGGAAAGAAATCCAAATGACACCCCGCATGGAAAGCCAACTTATACCACAGCATGAAACCCTTCCACGAACTCTAGAATCTCCTGAGTTGTGACGACAAATCTCTCCTTCCTCCAACTAATAAGAGTGCTCAAGAATATATATCGAATCCTCGAGGGAGCCGTCTCAATACCGTCAAAGCATCTCGCATTTCGCTCCTTCCATATCGTCCATGAATAATGTAATTGTTTTGATAATTGTAACAATATGTAAATTAAAGAATAATGTATCTGTTTTGATAATTGTAATCAATAACAATTAAATAATTTTAGCCATGAAGTGACAACAAACACAAAATAATTATGAATTTGATTAAATGATATGAGTGATGAATTGACAAAATACAAAGAATAATAAAAATTTACAACTAGTGTCTTTAATAGAGAAAATATCTTTTGCATAGAAAAAAGTTTCAACTTGTCTAATGTTTGTGTTAGTAACATATCTACACCATATCCACTATATATATATTAACATACGAGAATCTTCTTTTACATCTTCTCCACCAAATATCAATACAAACTCTAAAACTTATTAACTTCTTTTGTCAACAATGGTTCAACCAATAATACATTTAAAAAACTATCTTACTATAAAAACAAATTACAAACAAGAAGTTCAAGATATCGAGAATTTTATCGATCACTATAGTGTTGCATATCACGGTTTTTTTTATATATGTTACAAATGGTTGCATTAGATTGCCCTATATACCAGAACTAAGTGAGGGTGCTGACATTCCTCACAACTTTAATGATTTATGAATTTTTTTATGTCCATTATGTCAGACCACAATACGACTAAATAGTTTTCACTAAAGATTTGTATATGCGTTTGCTTGAGGAGTGGCTTTCAAACAGAATCAACACGATGATCAACTTCATACAATCTATTGATGACTTTTTGAATGCTTATCTTGACTTTTCAGAGACCTCTCCTTCCTTTTTAACCTATTTTCAATTTTATTTTGTATTATGTTTTATGTACTCTGTGAGGTATTTAATTGAAAATAGCTATTTTGTAACTTACTGTTGTAACGCACTTACCTTAACTATTTTCTTATAACAGTTTTTTATTTATAAGTTAATTATAAAATTCTTGTTAATCAAATGACTTTTTGTCTTTAGTGGCAATAAATTCAAAACCTAAACCTACAAACTAATTATATTTTTTTTGCGGATGCTTATTACCTTTTTTGTGTTTATGCCAATGCTTCATTACATCTTTATTTTTATACTTTCCTCAATTTGTTCATTTATAATACATTATGTTTTTTTACTTCGGTAGTTCATATATGTATTACCGTTTATATGTATGTACACTAGCGGGTCCAAAAAAAGTTATAGTTAGGGCATCGTTATATACAAATCATCGATAAGTTTTGAGTGTTTGGGGGAGGGAGCCCCCAAGACGTTGTTTTTGGTTTGATTTTAATATTTTTATTTACAAATCTTCAATTAATAATTTTCACTTCTAGGCAATTACAACTCAAATAAAATATACTTGAATACAATAGCACAAATGCACATAGTATGTTATTAAAACTCCTAAACTAGAGAAGTACTATTATGTTGGAAGGTACCAAGTGTCTATACTCAATATAAATAAGGACACGACATGTATGTGCATTTTTTTTATCTATATAGTGAAAAACATGTGTGAGATTCTCTGTGAAAAATGTTTACACTCAATTGCACTACTCTTTAAAATTATTATAAAGAAAATATCTACAAATCGCCCGCGCATCGCGTGGGGCTAATATCTAGTACAATTATATATCTGAATATAGATACAAATACAGTTACATTTATATCCTAGCTATAGTTACTTTTGTAATCATAAATATATTGAAATTCACTTCTAATTTAGGTATTGCAAATAGTATATACAATTACCATTGTAATTTACTAATTTATAAATAGTTATATTTATTGCCATTGTAATTTATAAATTTATCAATAGTGGGCGGTGAAGTGATATAATTTTTTAGAGAGTAGTTATGAAAAGTTAATAAAATAAAATGACAACTTTTAAGATAATATTTAGTGAATGGTTTGTACATAGGTTGAAACACGGTTTCCATATCTGAGAAAATTCAGTTAGAGTTGCGTAAAATTAAATTACTATTGTATAGAAAATATCTCAGCTTATAGTTTGGGCAAAAATTCAGTTATAATTCTCTAAAAAAAGCAGCTACTATTGAGTTTATTGAGACATAATTAAAAAAAAATCAGTTACACTTTTGAAAAAGTCATTTACCATAAAACATAATTCAGTTACACATGTAAATAATGTTGTTATAATTGTGCGTCTACATCAAGATTGATAAAAGAAAAAAATTCAATTTATAAAAATGAATATATTTACACGTGTAATTACATATACAGTCACAAAAATTAATTCACTTATAGTTTCAAAAAAATTCACTTACAACTCTTTGAATATAAGGATGTGCGACTCAGTATATACATAAATAATTTCAAAAAACACTTATGTTACACTTTTGTAAATCTGACTTACCATTATGTAAAGCGTAATTCGATTACACTTGTGTTAATAAAAATATTTACAATTGAGTGTTGACATAAAAATTGCTTAAAGGAAAAAAATTAGTTTATATAAACGAATATAATAACAAATATGAAATTTAGCCTGTTTAATATTATTTGAAACAAATTAATTTATACTTGTTCGTAAATTCAGTTATGATTGTTGAGAAATTCAGTTAAACTTATGTAAAAAGTTTGATGTTTTGAATTTTTATAGCAAGAAAGAAAAACTTTGTTGTAATATTCAGAATATCGTAATAAAGTAATAAATAGTTTTGTTAGAAATAGTTACAACAAAATATACATTTATAATTTTTAACAAACAATTAAACCTAAGAAATATATATTAATATCAAATGTGTCGGTTCATGTTTTAATTTCGTAACAACAAAGACAAAACTTCATTGTAAAATTCATAAAAAATCAAAAACATATATATATATATATATATATATATATATATATATACACACACATGTGTGTGTGTGTGTGTGTGTGTTTGTGTGTGTGGGCGCGGGCGCGCGCGAGTGGGTGCGTGCATGTCTTGTGAAGATATGCTAGTGTAGCTAATAAGTTAATGACGCTTTAAATTACGAAAAAGTTTCCAATATTGTCTTATTATTACTGAAAAATGTTATTTGGTCTGGCATCCTTATAAACACAAATGCAAATGGTGTATAAATTGATTGACATTTTCACAGAATTAATAATTGAATTACAACCAATCTTCAATTTAAAGAATTTCTTGTAGCATGTCATCTATATTACACTGAGGAAAAGGCATTTTTATTACTAACTTATACATCCAAATTTGAAAGTCAAATGTTATTTAGCGTTATCGAAGAGTGTAGATTTTCACATTGAACCACACTAGTATTTTTTGTTTCCATTTATTTCTAATTGGAAAAGGTTTGTTCTTTACATTAAATAGGGGAATTAGCTAGTAAATCCCCTAAAAATCTATTCATATATGATCACTACAAGCAGTAGTCTTTTTGGTATCTTGGTATCTTAAACTCATAAACTTTTCACTTAATCAATGATAGGTCCACACACTACAAGCGATATGCATGATTTACTTAATTTATCCATATTGAATGCTTAACCCTATTTACCGAATCACATTGTTCATTGAAGTTATAAAAAACCTCTGTGGCGGTTGAAAGGTATCTATTCTCTCTCCATCCAGTAGGTGAATTTTCTTCTTCGTCTGTTTTTTAACGTTATTTGAACTTGAAAAAACTCATATAAATCAATATATTTACTAACTAAACATATCCATACTTATATATATATACAAAAAATAAGATACATTAGAAAAAATAAAAGAATCGGCGATTATAGATGATATTTTGAACATATTTATGCGGATTGATGACTTTTATCAAACGTTGATGATCTACATTCGTTTAATCTGATACATTACGTTGTCAACAATAACAATATATATTTAATCTTTGAAGATGATTAAATGGATTTAATTTTTCATATTGCATAAAAACTCTATTGAATTAATAACTAAATGTATTAAATTATTGTTTATAGTTTCTCCATAAATGTAATTTTATGTTATGTTGTTGTCTTGATGATATAATTGTAATTTATTTTTTGTCATGATATCTTTATTATTATGTAATTCATTAATTGAATATAAACAATTTAGATAAAAAAAAAATAGTTTTCTTAATATAAATGATTCATTAAAATTATAATTGTATATCTATCAATATAAATATAACTATTTTATTGTAAGTGTTACGTTTTATCAATATAAGTGCTTGAATTATCACATTTGAGTATGAAATATATTCACTTAATGTAGTAACTGCTGGAAATTTGTAATTGTATTTATTATTATTGTAATTGTATATTTTACGTTAAATGTATCTGTTCGTAATATAATTCTTATTCTTGTAACTCGATGTGTTTTTTTGTAACTATATTTATTTTTCTATAACTGTTTTCATATTGTGTAACTATATTAAAATTTTTGTAACAATATCTAAACTTTTTGGCTATATCATTTTTCACATTGTATAGATTTAAGGGGGAAAAGAAGGGAATTAGCTGCTAAATGGAATTCTGTTTTGTGTGAAGATATGGAAAAAAAATACGGCAACTTGTGTTGGAATCGACATCGTGATTTGTCTCATGTTCAAGTTCATCTATATCAGAATTCCACTATCAACCATCAATTGCTATTGATCTACACAGACAAGTGAATAATATTCACTTCTTCTTAACTGTTAACTGATTGACTCTTCTAACTATTTACTTCATAAATTTAACATTAAAGTTCCAATAATTTAGGTTTGTTGATTCTAATTGATGACTTCGGCTTACTCATTTCAAATTCTTAACTGTTTTCTAATCTGTATGTGTATTCATTAACGACCAAATGAATGAATCATTCTTCATTTCCTACTGCCTCATTCCTTAAAAATTGGAGGCTTATAGCCTCCTTTTTAAGTGCTATATTAAACCTTCTTTACTATTACGCTTAGAAGCTAAACATTGTCTTTTATTCAATTTTCACTCTTTGTTTATATCTTCGTCTATCAATAATCTTATGGTGCTTTATTCTCAAATTATTCATTTGCCGTCATTTTCTGTTTTATCCCTTATCATGCAACATATTAGAGTATAAATTGTTAGATATGGATTACATGTCCTTTACTGTGTATTACACCACCTTATTTCATAATTATAATTCTTACACTTCTTTACGTTTTTTCTTACGTCTACTTAATTTATGTATTTAATTATATTCCCAACTGGCAAAGTTTATATAATACAATTTCACATTTTTTTGAGTTGGATTGCCCACACACTGAAACCTTTTCATTTATTACACTTGGACCCTTTTCTTTTTTATTCCTACTATCGTATGCACATTAAATAAGTAGATAAAATAGTAATGATCTCATTTGGACATTTTGGATATGTGCTTTTTTGCAGTTTATGTTTCTTATCAGAAATCGTCACTACACATTTACGCTAGCATTATCGTGACACCATTTTCACTCCTTGACAGCATAACTTATACAACTTCTTTTAATATCGTTTTTCCTTTTCCAAAAATAACTAACTTTTACACTTACAAAGATTGTAATTTTTAGTCCCTTATCCATGTACTTTTGCCCCTTTCTTCAACATTTCAATTATTCTTTCTATCACTGAATTCTTTGGTTTTAATTTACTTTTTGGAACAGTATCAATGTGTCACAAACCATTACTTTTTGTGCTACCTACGACCTTCTCTGTAATATCTGTCTTTGATTTTACATTGGACTTCATTTATATGGGGGTGTTCATTACTTCTACATCGTTTTGATACAGTGTGGCCTAATGACTTATCACTCAACTCTTTCAAACCCTCAAATCGATCATTCCTATAATCTTTATACTCTAATATCAGTTACTCAGATTTCCACTAACATCTATCACCATAAAATTCTCATTCTTCACTTTTGTTGTATCCATATACATTTTTCAATTTCCAACACCTTTAGAATTTGTGTTCCTCTCCAACTATTTAGCCCTGAACATCTAACGGATAAATGCACACATAAGTTTACAAATTCACATGAACTCCATTCATTTTATTTTCTATTTTGAACTACTTTCAATCATCACATACTATGTGTATATGATTTTGGTTTGCTTTATAAATATGTATTTCAAGTACAACTTAACAATAACTAAGTGCTACCGCATTATTGTACACCAAACAAAAAGTTTATCATCCATTAAACAATAATGTTATACATCTTCATTTTTAATTAGTAACTTCCCACGTAAGATTATTATCGTCAATGAACATTTATTAAAATTTAATGTTTCAATTATTTATTGTCTTTATTTTGACATTTACATTGTCTTCTAAGCTACAATTGATCATCAAAGAATTCATCTCTTTTAACCATCTTATATTAACTTCATAGAGACTTCAAAAGGACAAAAGACCATTCATTCGCGAAACAAATCCGACAAGGGAACACACTTCACATCTTCACAGTGAAGGATATTGGAGATCCATTAAAAATATTCTAACACTTCGTTTAGAATCTCTAAATGAGGTGTTCTATTACAAATTATGCTCATTTGATGAAATCGCTTTGTGTCATGCGTATTGTAAATATTCCACTGATGAAAAGATGGGAACTAAACAACACAGGGGGACGATGTGGGAAAACATACAAGCAAAGTTCACTAATACCAAAGGCGCATTGTATCACCAATCGATAAAAGTCTTGCAAGTCAAGTGGCAGGCTATCAGTTGGGATTGTATGTTTTACCATGTGAAGATAACTCGTGCATTTGGCACGACACACGGGAGCGAAACATCACGCGATGATTGGGTATGCCTAAAATATAATTTGTAGACTTTATCACATTTTAAAATGTAGTTTTATCATCCTTTACTATCATTTAATTTTATCTTTTCATAATATTTTTAGATAGATTAAACGTGCACTCGAGGGTTTTAAAAATGAGACCGGTCGAAAGTTTGTGTATGATCATTGCTTTGACATTTTAAAGGATGTCCAAAAGCATAATTTCGCAAACACTTCCACCCAGTTCATGGAGGAAGATTTGGGGACATCAATTGGTGGCGAGGACATTGATTTAGATAAGGACTTTGAAACAATGCATACCCCACTGAAATGACCATAAGGGCATAAGATTGAAAAACACAGGGCTAAACACTAGGTAGTGTCTAGCAGTCTATAAGCTCACACCGTGCTGATAGAGAATTTAGAGTGTTTTACCGATTCGTATAAAGATTTTTTTATAGCAACACAACATAGTCAAGAGGAGATCAATTCAAAGTTGGACGAGTTAATTATTCTACGAAAATAAGAGATTGGGAATGTGGTAATTTTCTTGGATATCTATCGCTTATCTCCGGTTTAGTTGCAACTTCATGAACTGCAAACAAACCATATACTTCAGCATAAACTTTCTCAAAGTCTACAAAACCCACCATCTGGAGGTAATTAATAATTTATTTTCCTTAGTTACTTTTTATTTTTAATTTATTAAATATTTTTATTTCCCACTGAATAAAATATTTATTTGATGTTTGAACCGTATTCATAATAATATTAACCAACTGAATAGAAATATAATACATAGCAAACATAAAATTGCACTAAACCAGAATTTAAGAATGATAATTTAATATGGTTACCTGGGTTACTCGTCGACATTGGCATCCGCATGTAAATTCCATATATGTTCTATAAGGTCATCCCTTAGCCGATTGTGTTTATCCTCGTTGTACATCAATGCCTCATGCACTCTGTACTAGTACGCATTTCCTAGAGTGTCTCGGCTGATCGATGGCATTGGAGTTGTAAGATCAAACTCAATACATCAATTAGGATTCTGTCGTTCGTCCTCCAGTATCATGTTATGCAATATTATACATGATTTCATAATTACCTGTAACACCCCGCCCACGCCCGGGGAGAGCGGGGCGGAGCGCTACTCCAATAAAACTAACTAAATCCACAATCCACAAGGTATAGAGCATCTAAATAAATTCCACAATAAAACAGGAGAAGAAACCACTAATCTCAATCTTCAAATTAAATACAACAAAAAGTCTCTCGAAATAATACAACTATCTATCTCGAAATAAGTAAATTCCCAATGCTCTATAAGTCAAAAAAAATTCAAATCTTCTCAAATCTTGTATTCTCGAATATTCTTCAAAAAATATCCAAGCTAAAAAATCAATCTCCATTGCGCCCCAAAATCCGCGCTAACCTGCCACTAAAAGAAAATATGGGGAAGTACACAATACGACAGGAAAGAGGTTCAATAAATATTAGCGGTGAATAAAGCGTAACAATACGAATATTCAATCAAATGCAAATCTCAAAAGAATTTTATCAATATAATTTCTCAACAACACATTAATCCGAGTCACCAGGCCTCACCCTACCGCGACATACTTTATCAAGTAGCCAGAACAGGATTATTGGTGGGTTCCCAACCTCAGTGCCATATTAAAATCTCATGACAACATGCCCAACACAAATATACCACATGAATCAAAAATCGATTCCAATAATAATTTTCAGATTCCAATGAAATTATCAATTCAAATATGAGTCAATAATCACATGAAATCAAAGGGAATAACTCTCGCGGGATTAAGGAGCATATTATGTAAAATCCCATACCTTAAACCACCAAAAGGAACCAATATAAATCTGCCCAGAAATCTCAGATTACATCATCAAAATCAGTCCATAACGATCATCAAAACTCTTCCAAGATCCAACACCAAAATAATCCCAAGAACACTTCAAAAAACTAGGGTTGAATGCATAATATAAAGGGGCTAAGTGTATATAAAAAGAGAGGAAATAAAAATATTTTTGCTCCATATTTTTGTACCAAAAGATGGTTTAAAAATGGTCACCCATGACCCCTTTTTATAAGGAAAAATATAATAAGTTAAACCAAAACAAAACTCCTCAAAAACTTGCAGTGCACAAAAACTGAAGGAGTCGATCGATCGACTCCCAGAGGTCGATCGATCGATCAATCAGAAATTTCGATTCTGCCGGCTTAAAATTTTTACAAGGGATAAAATATATAAAATTCATTTAAAAATTCGTTTTAACTCCGATTTCAAAACCGATTGAAAATCTCATCTTTAAAAATAAAATCCAATATTTTTTAGCAAGAAAAATAATTTATCAAAAACTTTATTTTCCTCTATATTTTTAAAATACCCAAAAAATTACGCGGGTTGTTACACTTGCCCACTAACAATAGAATTTCTCCCTCGAAATTCACTGAACGCCAGGCCACTAATCTCCTAATTAAAATCGTCACCAAAATTCCAATACCTCACATCTAAGCTAGATGCCTAACACGAAACGATTATCTAAAATTTCTATCTCCAAATATGCGCTACAAAAATCGCAACAGACCCAAAATCCAAAGCCCGAGGGTGGTCATATACCTAAGCTCTGATACCATTCTGTAATACCCCGCCCGCGCCCGGGGAGAGCAGGGCGGAGCGTTACATCGATAAAACTAACTAAATCCACAATCCATAAGGTATAGATCATCTAAATAAATCCCACAATAAAACAAGAGAAGAAACCACTAATCTCAATCTTCAAATTAAATACAACCAAAAGTCTCTCGAAATAATACAACTATCTATCTCGAAATAAAATAAATTTCCAATACTCTATACATAAAAAAAATACAAATCTTCTCAAATCTTGTATTCTCGAATATTCTTCAAAAAATATCCAAGCTAAAAAATCAATCTCCATTGCGCCCCAAAATCCGCGCTAACCTGCCACTAAAAGAAAATATGGGGAAGTACACAATACGACAGGAAAGATGTTCAATAAATATTAGCGGTGAATAAAGCGTAACAATACGAATATTCAATCAAATGCAAATCTCAAAAGCATTTTATCAATATAATTTCTCAACAACACATTAATCCGAGTCACCAGGCCTCACCCTACCGCGACATACTTTATCAAGTAGCCAGAACAGGATTATTGGTGGGTTCCCAACCTCAGTGCCATATTAAAATCTCATGACAACATGCCCAACACAAATATACCACATGAATCAAAAATCGATTCCAACAATAATTTTCAGATTCCAATGAAATTATCAATTCAAATATGAGTCAATAATCACATGAAATCAAAGGGAATAACTCTCGCGGGATTAAGGAGCATATTATGTAAAATCCCATACCTTAAACCACCAAAAGGAACCAATATAAATCTGCCCAGAAATCTCAGATTACACCATCAAAATCAGTCAATAAAGATCATCAAAACTCTTCCAAGATCCAACACCAAAATAATCCCAAGAACACTTCAAAAAACTAGGGTTGAATGCATAATATAAAGGGGCTAAGTGTATATAAAAAGAGAGGAAATAAAAATATTTTTGCTCCATATTTTTGTACCAAAAGATGGTTTAAAAATGGTCACCCATGACCCATTTTTATAAGGAAAAATATAATAAGTTAAACCAAAACAAAACTTCTCAAAAACTTGCAGTGCACAAAAACTGAAGGAGTCGATCGATCGACTCCCAGAGGTCGATCGATCGATCAATCAGAAATTTCGATTCTGCCGGCTTAAAATTTTTACAAGGGATAAAATATATAAAATTCATTTAAAAATCCGTTTTAACTCCGATTTCAAAACCGATTGAAAATCTCATCTTTAAAAATAAAATCCAATATTTTTTAGCAAGAAAAATAATTTATCATAAACTTTATTTTCCTCTATATTTTTAAAATACCCAAAAAATTACGCTGGTTGTTACACTTGCCCACTAACAATAGAATTTCTCCCTCGAAATTCACCGAACGCCTAACTCTCAAAATCAGGCCACTAATCTCCTAATTAAAATCGTCACCAAAATTCCAATACCTCACATCTAAGCTAGATGCCTAACACGAAACGATTATCTAAAATTTCTATCTCCAAATATGCGCTACAAAAATCGTAACAGACCCAAAATCCAAAGCCCGAGGGTGGTCATATACCTAAGCTCTGATACCATTCTGTAATACCCCGCCCGCGCCCGGGGAGAGCAGGGCGGAGCGTTACATCGATAAAACTAACTAAATCCACAATCCATAAGGTATAGATCATCTAAATAAATCCCACAATAAAACAAGAGAAGAAACCACTAATCTCAATCTTCAAATTAAATACAACCAAAAGTCTCTCGAAATAATACAACTATCTATCTCGAAATAAAATAAATTTCCAATACTCTATACATTAAAAAAATACAAATCTTCTCAAATCTTGTATTCTCGAATATTCTTCAAAAAATATCCAAGCTGAAAAATCAATCTCCATTGCGCCCCAAAATCCGCGCTAACCTGCCACTAAAAGAAAATATGGGGAAGTACACAATACGACAGGAAATATGCTCAATAAATATTAGCGGTGAATAAAGCGTAACGATACGAATACGAATATTCAATCAAATGCAAATCTCAAAAGCATTTTATCAATATAATTTCTCAACAACACATTAATTCGAGTCACCAGGCCTCACCATACCGCGCCATACATTATCAAGTAGCCGGAACAGGATTATTGGCGAGTGCCCAACCTCAGTGCCATATTAAAATCTCATGACAACATTCCCAACACAAATATACTGCATGAATCAAAAATCGATTCCAACATAATTTTCAGATTCCAATGAATTTAGCAATTCATATATGAGTCAATAATCACATGAAATCAAAGGGAATAACTCTCACGAGATTAAGGAGCATATTGTGTAAAACCCCATACCTTAAACCAACAAAAGTAACCAATATAAATCTGCCCAGAAATCTCAGATTACACCATCAAAATCAGTCCACAAAGATCATCAAAACTCTTCTAAGATCCAACACCAAAACAACCCCAAGAACACCTCCAAAAACTAGGGTTGAATGCATAATATAAAGGGGCTAAGTGTATATAAAAAGAGAGGAAATAAAAAAATGTTTGCTGCATATTTTTGTGCCAAAAGATGGTTTAAAAATGGTCACCCACGACCCCTTTTTATATGACAAAAATATAAGAAGTTAAACCAAAACAAAACTCCTCAAAAACTTGCAGCGCACAAAAACTGAAGGAGTCGATCGATCGACTCCCAGAGGTCGATCGATCGATCGATCAGAAATTTCGATTCTGCCGACTTAAAATTTTTACATGGGATAAAATATATAAAATTCATTTAAAAATCTGTTTTAACTCCGATTTCAAAACCGATTGAAAATCTCATCTTTAAAAATAAAATCCAACATTTTTTAGCAAGAAAAATAATTTTATCAAAAACTTTATTTTCCTCTATATTTTTAAAATACCCCAAAAATTATGCGGGTTGTTACATTACCTTCAAGTCATTGGCATTCCAGAATCTGGTCAGGTTCTTAATGAAATGGAAATTTTGTTACAATATTCCAAATGCACGCTCAATATCTTTGCATGCTCCTTCTTGAAATTTGGTGAATACATTTTATTTTTGAGTCGTTGGTCTTTTGAAACTCTTAATAATTGTTGCGTATGGTGGGTATTACCATCTACTAGGTAATAACCCATATTATAAGAGTTTTCATTTCGTATTCTATAAGAATTGTGTTGCCCTCAGGTAGTCCATTAAATACTATTGATTTGGCCAAGACATTTAAGTTGTTACATGCACTAGGTAGCCCGAAGAAAGAATGTCAAATCCACGTATTATATGAAGCTAGGATTATAATTTCACCTCCTGCATGCCGATTATATTGTCCCTTCCAAGGGTGTAGATAGTTGTTCCATTCCTAGTGCATGTAGTCAATGCTTTCTATCATTCCTGGAAATCCACGTTTCACATTCTCCTCCTGCATCCGTGCAACATCTTCAGCAGTAGGTGACCAAAAATATTCATTTTTGAAACACCGAACAATTACATATGCAAACCTGTTCATAGTCTAAATGGCGGTTGTTTACCCAATGCCTATATATTCATCGATCATGTATGTGGCACAATCGTAGGCTAATATGTGCATTCAAGTGCAACATTTTCTGAGATAGGAAAGCCCCTTTCGTCCTATGGCATCACTTTTTTGAACAACGTAATCATCTTTTTGTTCAACGACTTCCATTATTTGTTAATTGGCACCGCATTCTAAATCGATGACGAAATTGTTCGAGAGTATAAATTGCATTTTCACCAAAGTAATCCACCTAGATACAGTTGTGGCCAGCTTCCCTATCCCGATGTATAACTCTTCTTTCAGATTTTTCTCCAGAATTTAATATATTCTCAGATATGGAAATATTTCTTTGAAATTGATTGTGTATGCTCTTAAATGTGCCTGTACATGTTGGTATGTTGACGAAACTGCCACAATAAATAATTCTTCCATTGGATATTTTGACATTAATGAAAATTGGATAGAGGTCGGATGTTTAGAAAATACAATTATTGAGCAATGAGGATATTTTCCCCAACTTTTGTTGTTGTATAATTTATAGTTTTTCGTCTGGACAATTATGAAATAACACTTGGTAGAAGTGGAAATGTTTCCTGTCTGACAAATTATGAAATGACATTCGACGGACGTGGAAATATTCCGCATCTGAACATTTATAAAATGACACCTCCCGAAAATGGAAATGTTTCCCGTCTGGAGAATTATGAAATGACATCTTCCATATGTGGAAATATTTCCCCTTCAGATAACTATGGGTTCTATAAATAACAAGTCTTTGTCTTCCTTCAGTTCATACCTAATAGTGACACTCAATTTATATTTCACACAATGAATAACCCGCAGTGATCAACTGCCCAGGACTATTATTTCTAACGAGAAATAACCGATAGATACAATAACTAAGAGACCGGGGATGTTACCCATCGCGGAATACGTACCATTTGCAGACGTTGGAGGAATAACTTAGGTATTTCTCCCTATTTTCGTCATCTACACAATTTTGAATATCCGTGGCTCTGGTTAAAGTCTATATTAGACTTTTACCAGTTATCGCTCATGACTGACGGGTGTGGTTGGAATGATTCAACCTTACAACTAATGATGCACAATGAGGAGTTATGGGATAGGTTGTGTGAGCAAGTCCCACTGTGCAGGAATATCTGTGAAGAGCCTTCCTATCTATTTAATGAATTTAGCAGAGCACTGTACATCATCAGACAATTTGAAATGTATTGGAGTATTCTGTATGAGAATATGGATGAAGTGCCTTCCTTTATATTTAATGAAATAAAAGTTTTTTTTACTCTCTATTTAAACATTAACCATTATCCAAAAATGAAGTAGTCTATATGTTTCTATTGACAATTCTAACATTAACAATTATTTAAACCTTACCTAAACTTGAAGTTTATTCATACACTTAATAATGTTGACATTTAATAATTTAAATATCATAAATTATTTATCAAAACGAATGGAATAAGTAAGAGGATTCATTGCGTAATGCTCGATAATGAGGAAAGATTTGTAAAACCTTTCCCATGCTTCTTCTTCGTAAATGACCAACTAGTAATTTTCTTTAACCCACCCACAACCATTAACATTTGTGGTTTTCTCATATAAGTCGAACTTCAATTTGTACGTGAAGGGGAAATGTTTCCCTTCAGCACCCTCAAGTGTTGAACTATTCAATTTGACGGGTGTCATAAGTGGAAATGTTTCCTGTTTGTACCTTCATGAATTGATGTGAGGCGAAAGTGAAAATGTTACCCGTCTGCATTCTTGGCAGGAAATGATCTGTTACCCATCTAGACCCAAATACCACATGTGTACATACCCCCTTTTAGTGTAATGAAGATAAAGAAAGTAATGTCTTATCCCATTTATGGAGATAATTGTTTTTATCAAGACCATGGACGTGTGGTATGGTATCACCCGAAGCGATTGTTTTATAACAATCCAATTGACACATCAAATAGGTTTGACCACCCATGTGGTCATAATTTTATGAATCCGTCGGTCCTAGAAGATCAAGATGATTTACAAAGTTACGTTAGTACTTTGTGATGTCCAAATAAATATGACGAACGATGCGATCTTGAAGTATTGTATCATTATCATCACCCGTACCAAGAGGACGAGCTGCCAAAATTTTTATCATGTCACCCCAAATGGATGATGATGACATAATTGATTTACTAGATAAAGAGATTTGGTAATGGGGAGGAAACTACAAAGATACCATGACGCCCAATTAGCCAAATCGAATCAGACAATGTTAAGGATAGGTTGCTGGAAATATATTACGATAAGACACTGCAATCTGACTGCAAACTATCCGACCTCACACATTCGAAACGTGATATGCTTGATTACAACGATCCGAATATTGATGAGGATGACTACCAACCAATGGTGGAAAATTTTAATGAATTATATAATGACCATGCCGCCAATAAATCATACCTACCACTAAGTTTGGTTCGTAATGGAAAAACTATATGTTGCACATCACATATCACTGACTTTCATTTTATTCGCAAGTATTATTTGGTTTTAATTTTTAGTAATGCAACAAGTTGTTTTCTCTTTATGTAATAATGTTAAACGTTGTGCATTTTTTTGCCAATTTTATTAAATAACATAAGAAATCTTAAAAAATAAATATACACATGTGGAACAATTTATTTAAAATAATTAATTTGGTAATTTATATTACAACATTAATTAAAACAACGTGTACATTTATCCAAACTTTTTATATCATAATGAACATCAACGTGGAGATTCATGGTATGATGGGAAAAAACCTCCAAAAAAGTCGTCATGGTTGTAATTAGGTGGATGGGGAATATATGGTGATGATGGGATATCATGTCGCATATAATCTTTGCCTAGGTTTTGAGTAGGATAATATGGTTGAGCATAGATGGTTCCCATGTTTATTTGAAATGAGTCGAATCACATGTATGGTTGAGATGAGCTAGCTCCTTGGTTACACAGATTATTTATTTGTGCAAGAAGTGCTCTCTCTCTCTCTCTCTCTCTCTCTCTCTCTCTCTCTCTCTCTCTCAATGTAGTATTCTCGAATGATTATCAAAAAATATTTCCGTTCTACGACCATCGTTCTCCAATCCTCCTTGGTATATGTCTCTGCCGGAGGTGCACGACTGGGGTGATTGGGCCTCAGGATTTCCACGGCCTTTGACCTACCTTTTGTTTCTCCCTCGTCTACTTCCCAGCGTATCGGAATTAAATGCGAAGATGATTGCGTGGGATGTCGAGTCTCGTAGTGGACATTATCCCGGGTTGATGGAGGTGCGAAAGGAATTCTTAAGTTGTTAGGAGCCGTAGCTGAAAATCCAACCCCATAATGATTAACCCATCGGAATACGGTTGGCAATATGACTCCACGAGAGACTTCACCCCATTATTCATACCAATTTACTTGGTTAGTGGTGATTAAATTGTCACCAACAAACTCCTAATCGTTGTTCCAATAAAAAGCGTGATGGCATTCCAAGTACAACATTAGGTGCGGTGGGTTAGGAGGAATCGAGATGGTACCTGTCATCTGCCTATGTAATCTATCTCTTAGGTACCACGTCCCTCCTAATTATGAATCTAATAAAATAACGCGTCGTGAATTCAATTGTCTTATCACATTAATCCATTCATGGTTATTTTGTACGAGCATTGTAAATGGTTGCCATGTAATGGAATCGAGTGATCGTGACTCTAACTATTCTTGGATTGATGTGCCTTTGAACCTCATTTAGCCCGAAACAATCGCTCGATGATCGATTGACAAATGCAACATTCGAGGCTAACGGTTAGGTGCCTAAACTAGTAGGAGAGGAGAAGCTCTATGCAAATACTCGTACACCTAATACTTAGACATAAAAATTCTTTATATTAGTAAATAATATTTTAAAAATAATATAATTAATTATATTAAAATAGCTATTAAAAGTTTTACCTCCACAACTTGCCACAAGCAATTCAATGATGACCAACAACATTGAGTGCGAAATATAATCTTGACATTATCGTGGAGCCCCAGTCTAACCCTGCTATATATTGCAAATTGTCCAGATACGCCACCCAGTCGATCGAAATGTTGGTCTTCAAGGTCGAAAAGAAAATCGAGCCGTAGACGTACATTATAAACACCCCAGCTATCTGTAAAGCTGTAGCCGAGTGATCATCCCTATTACCCCACCAATTGTGTAAATAATCTTTCACCGAAATTAAGGCCATATTTCTGTTGTGGATGTGAAAAATTTTTATTCCTGGGAAATATGTCGCATTAAGTGCTTAGACAGTTCGATTGGCTTGTGCTGGATATGGTGGGAGTGCATCTCCCACCCCGACTGTAACACCTGAAGAAATTTAAAAATTAAAAATGTGTTTTTTTAGTTTCTTTTATATTATAAAAATTTGAACGAAGTCGTACAGCATTTTTTCGACCTCAACAAACGAAAAATGAAAGGTGTGCGTCTCGAGCGACCATCTCGATGCTAGTGCCTCTACTATTTTATTGTCCAAATTTGGTAGTACTTGGGAAAAAATCAAGGAGAACCCAAACAAATCAATAAATCCCCTCATATTCTCGTCGCCCAAAATTTTAGCAAACACCTAACACGTTCCCCGGACACTACCCCGCATGGTGATAAAATCATCATCGGGAGAAGTGATCATTCTGATAATATCTAATATGAGGCTCATTGATGATGTATAAATGACGACGATCGTGATATACCATGTCTCGATGGGGGGCCGAAGATTTTCGATCATCGTGAATTGGTTCCACCTTTTTCGTGGAGAAAAACGACTCAATCGTATATCAACATCCATGTTTGTAATTAAGTTAAAAATGGAAGAGGGATTAAGTTAAAATTAGAAAATATAGGGAGTAAATGAAAGAAGAGTAGGAAATAAGTGTGAGTTAAATAGGATAATAGGTTGGGTATTTATAGCAATTGATTTTGGGGTGAAAAATATAAATATAAAAAATACCTACGAATATTTTTTTAACGGTCACACAACACAACGGTAGGCTGCAACGGTAAAAAACTACACAGGGCGTGGAACATTTCTGCGCTCAGCCCAGGTGAGAAAATGTTGCACACCCCTCCCCTTTTTCTAGAGTACCCCCATTGCGGGTCTCGTCCCTTAATTAATACCATAATACTCTAAATTTAGATTATCCCATTGTGGATGGCCTGAAAATAGTTTCACTGTGGTGTTCGGATATTTCAACCTTCCCCTTATTTATATCATTTCTATATAGGTTTTAACAAATGGCTATGACTATAGCTGTTGAAAAATTTAGTAGCCTGATAACGTTGCAGGTGTCTCCATCATTAGTCCCTCAAAATTGGAGACATGAAATGTAATGTTCTCTTTTTATTTCAACCATACATTCTAGAAGTCTGGCTACATAATCTTTGCTCTATGATAATTGTACAGAAAGGTGATACATGCACCGATTTTGTGTATTGGATGCATAGAATGCTTGTACCATTGATTTAAAAAATACACATTTTATTTTTTTAGTCAACAATACAAACACTTTTTGCACCCGGTGCAGAAAACCGATGCAACTATCATTTTTCAATTGTATATCATTTAGTAAGAAATTGATATTCATTGAGTTGCATAATTTTTTAGTTGGATGAATATGGTTGCCGAAACTTCCTCATGAAGAAATTATTTCGGAGTCATATAATTTTATAAGAGAAATACAATTTAGAGTTTTTTAAAATATGTAATCTTATATATATTTTTTACCAACAAAACAAGTTAGACATTCTTATGAAATAGATTTGAGCTTTAATCATTAGCTACAAAATATGATTCACTATATAATCTAAAATTGTAATAATCCCATCGACTACAGCTCATACACAATTCTACTAAGTATAGAACTATGCTTTTATACAGAAAAGCATCTATTTATTTGTTTTTACATTTTTCACCCATGAGACTATTAATGCATACCATTTGCAGAAATTTGGTGTCTGATAATAATAATACAACTATTATTCATCTACAATATAAAACTAAAAGATTGCTTCTAAGAGAATTCACAATGATGGATGCTCATGAAAGACGAGTTTACAAAATAAAATGGTGGTTTTACCTTTGCTTATGAGTAAGCTCCACACTGGTGGAGAAGCAACAGTTTGCAAAATAACTTCCTACTAACTAATGCTATCCGTAGAAAATATAAAAAATATTTCTTACGAACAACATTTGTTCGTAGGAATTTCTACAAATATTATTTAATCATATAAAGTAAAAATAAAGTTCGAATTCTTTCCCCCTTTTCTTACCATTGTAGACATTACAATTTGTATAATTATAATATACTCTGTCTTTTAATATCACCATTGGTGATGTTCTAATGAACTTAACTTTGCAAATTGTTGTTGACCTCTGCTTTTATAGACACAAACACCTATTTATTTGTTTTTACATTTTTCACCCATGAAACTATTAACGAATACCATTTACATAAATTAGGTGAGTGATAATAATAATAATAACTAAATTACTATTATTATGTATTATTCATCTGCAATATAAAACTAAAAGATTACGTTCTAATGAACTTAATTTTTCAAATTGTTGTTACATGTGTGATTGCAGCAGAATCATTGTTCCTATTTAAAGGTGACAACATTAGGTTATTTTTCCTGCACAAATACTTTACCTATCTTATTTTTTCATTTTAATTGTCGATCGATATACATCGGTTTTGATTCTTATTTATCTCTCACCATTTATTAAGCAACACTTTATGTACTTCCAAAAGATGTATAATAATGTATACTACATATATAGCATTTGTTCTGAATTTATATTTTATTAATGGGTTTGTGTATTATGTCCCTTCTAAGGCTACAGGTTGTCTTCTGTAGGAGTGTAAAATAAACGGATACGAAGCAAATACCATAGTATTCATATCCCTATCCGTCAACTCCATGCACTATCCATATCTGTATTCGTATGCGTTCGGATAATAAATATAACTATCCGTATCTGTATCTGTATCTGTATCTGTATCTGTATCTGTATCCGTTCGAATTTCTCGAATTAGGATAATATCCTTATCCATTTTATTATTTAAGATATGTTAATGCATACCTAACTTATTAAATACTAATTTAATCACTGGATTAAATGTATAATTCTCCAAGTAAGATATAGAAACATATGTGAAACATAAAATTAAATTACAGAGGAAAGTGCGGACATAAGTACTAACCGTAAATGCCATCAAATGAATATAATCCATAATACTTTGCATCCACTTATTCAACTGATAATTAATGTTACAAACGTCATTGAAATAGTAGTTTGTACTTGGGTATTTTGTCCCCGAAAGGCGATTTGTCATCAGATAATAATATTTCAAACATTCACATTATGCTCACTTGTAAGGAACTCGTAATCATGATCCAACTCCGCTAAGAAATCAAAAGATCCTCTCAATTATATGGCATCCTCTAGCGTAAGATATGTAGAATTATATCTAGTTTGACAATCTAATTCCACATTCTTTTTAGAATTCAAATGAGTATGTCATAACGCAACATCCCATATTTGATTTCTTTGAAGTGATGAACCAACATGTTTAAGAGTATTTTAAATTCTCTCAATGAAAGTATCAATCACTTTCAACCCATTCCTAGCAATCAGAGTAATAATATGAGTTGTGCAACGAGTGTGGAGCGTACCACCATTTTGAAAAATAACTTTCTTACCATTCAACTATGACTTAATAGTTCAACCATTACTGCAATGGTCATAAGTTATTTTACCAATATTCCACTCTAAGGTTCTAGTCTTCACCCATTCAACTACATTGAAATGGCTTACCATTTAACTTTTTTAATTAAATAACAAATTACAACCCACTTGGCTATTATTGTAACACTAAATATGTTATATAAATGAACTTATGCTAAATGTTGTACTTATATCACATTAATATTAATATTATTTTTTACTATAAATTTTTTTATATTATTTAATTAAAAAATATTTAAAATAAATAATAAATATAATGATTTTACAGATACGAATATCTGCAAAAACGAATATTCATCAATATTGATAGTCCGTCTCGGATACGAATTATCCATCACGGATACCATCATTATCCGTATCCGTATCCATTTTTTTGAATAAATATCTGCTAAATTTGGATATGAATATTGGGCGGATTCGAATTATCGAATATTTGTTTTCACCCCTAGTCATCTGCTTGCATTTTTAAGCATTCATTCCACTGAGCACTTAAAAACATACTTATATTATTTCCAAAAAAAGTCTTAATTTACAATAAATCATCTTTGTAGTGATTAAATATGTTGAATTAAATGATCACGCAGCTGACCCCAAATAATTGGGGAAAAACTTTGTTGAGCTGAGTTGAATTAAATGATCATGAATTTCTTTAGACACATATTGGAGTCCTTGAGAAAGTTGCGGACAGTTTGATTATTATATTCACGATATTGTATGCAACATTTTTTAAGAACAATTCAAGTTAGTCATTATTTAACAATTCTACTCTTACTAAAATTGTATGAATTTGCATGCAACATTACACAATTATATCATTATACACCTAGTCAACTACTATACCATAAAATCTACAAAACGAAAGGAAGCGAAGAAGGTAACAACATCGGATACATCAACGAGAGTTAAGACTTTGGATGGCTAATGACGAAAGAGAAGTATATTGTGCAAGAAGGCCTCGTAATTATTGACTAAGAAGATCTCAACAACTTCAGGCTCATTAGGAATTGGAAGAAGGATCTTCAAGTACAATGGTTACGAATGTATCTTCTCACATCACAACAACTTTTTCTTCGAACAGAACATTAGAAACCGAATCTACGAATGTTGACCCACAAGTGATGCCAAATGTAAATGATCAAACAACACTTAACTATGAGTAGATAATCCATACAGTAACTTTACACTCCCTATACAAAATTCTACTTTTCTTTAATTCGAAATTTCCATCATACAGTCTTGGAGACTGCAGAAATTCTTCCAAACATAAGTCATGGAAGTTGGGTTGGACCCACACACGACGCCTATCTCGATCAAGGCCTATAATAATAAACCAACTAGCTGAAGATTTTAAATCATGTTAGGGATAATATCTTTTAACGATTTGCTAATAGTTAATATTATACATTATCCTACCCTTGTGTGTTAGTGTATATTTTTTGGTGCGAATGAAATACTCATAATAATACTCTATAGATTAGTGAAACTTTTGAGTATGTTTTGGTAGAGGTTATGGGTTCAAATACCATTAAGGCTTTTGGGAGGATTTGGTGTAAATCTTAGGTCTTGGGTCCAAATTCGATTAATTTTTTAAATTAATTTCAAATCCATTTCAATTAATATTAATATCCGTTTCCTTTTAAGTTTTATTGTCGTTAAAAAGTGGACTTAAGGGGAGGTGGGTATCATTTTTTTAAGAGAGTGGGTGATTCATTCATCCCTTTATAAGGGGCTGTGCATATCACATTTTAGATACAATTCTTCTTCTTCTTCTTCTTCTTCTTCTTCTTCTTCTTCTTCTTCTTCTTCTTCTTCTTCTTCTCTCTCTCTCTCTCACATACACACACAAAAACTTGTTCTCTCTCCATATTCTAATTTTTTGGCAATATTCGTATGGTTATAAAGTTCTCCACTGGGTGCTTCAATCGGATGAACTGTATTGTTAAATCTTGGGAACAAATATCTGAGGCTCAAGGCATCACTCGATAAAGTGCAAACCTACAAAAACTGTTGTTAATCAACTTTGGGGAAAATCTTATTTCATGTGCAAAAATAATATTCTAAATATTTTTTATGATGCTCTGTATGATGTTTACTTTTCTGTTTCACTGCTAGAGAGTTATGGTTGATATTAGATAAGAGTGGTGAGAACCTATTTGATGTTTATTCACGAAATACATGCAAAGAGTATGTCAATTAGTGAGGTTTTTTAAGTCTCATTTGTTATTAATAAACTCCCCCTTCCTGAAAAGAATTTAGAAATGGCCTTAAATATAAACGTAAGGATATGAATATCTAAGATCTCACTATTAAACTAGGATTGAAGAGAATAATTTCATTAAGGAAAAAAGGAACATTGCCAGCAAGGGAAAACATTGCTAAAAGTAGTGGGGGGGACTAAAAATCAGTTTAAGCCAAATAAGTACCAACATAAATTTAAGGCAAAAGGAAAATCAACAAATAATTATATGAAAACTAAAGGTTAGATTAAAAATTTGGAGGATATTGCTTTATTTGTGGTAAACCTGGACATCGGGCTCAAAACTGCTACAATTGAAAAAACAATGACATTAAAAAAAACTGATGGGGGTGCGCATGCTTTAATTGTTAAGCCTGATAATTTTTTTGCTGTGATTTCATAAGCACATCTGGTTAGAAACATTAAGGGCCGGTGGGACACTGGGGCCACCCGACACATCTTTGGAGACAGAAGTGTATTTTTCTACTACAAGGTAGTGGGAAGTGATGAAAATCTCTACATGGGAAATTCTTTAGTGGCTGTGGTTCCTTGGAAGGGGAAGGTGGATTTGAAATTCACTTCTGAAAAATTCTTGACATTGAACAAGGTGTTGCACGTGCCCGACATTTGAAAAAAATTGGTCTCGGGCTCGCTGTTGAGTAAAAAAGGGTTTTAAGATGGTCTTTGAATCAGATTAGTTTGTTTTAACTAAGAAAATGGTGTTTGTAGGAATAATGTAGTTAATTCCTCTACGTATCTCTTTGATTCTTTATATTTGTGGCATAGTAGACTTGGAACTATTAATTTTCCTTCACTTGGAAGATTAAAGATTTAGAAGACATCCCGAAATTTCCTACAAATGTCGAACACAAATATAAAATATGTGTTGAATCAAAATTCAAAAGAAAACCTTTTCAAAGTGTACAACGCTCTACTGAAAAAATACTTTATTACCTTTATATATGATTACATGAAATTTTATTACGTGTATGTTTTGAGATCTAAGGATGAAGAACTTGCAAAATTCAAACTATACACAATAGAAGTTGAAAATCAACTAAATTAAAATTGTGAGATTAGAGAGAGGAGGAGAATATTTTGAGCCCTTTAATGATTTTTTTTTAATTTCGTGGCATAATACATCAAACTATGGCTCCATATTGTTCGCAACAAAAGAGTATGGTGGAACATAAAAATGAAACACTAAAGGATATAGTAAATGTTATGTTAAATAGTTCGGGTCTTCCATTACAACTTATGGGGTGAAGCGGTACTTTTAGCATGTTATATTTTAAATAAAATTCCCCCTAAAAAATATGATATATCTCCTTATGAATTGTTGAAAGGAAGAAATCCTTCATAAAAATACATAAAAGTGTGGTGGTGTTTAGCTAAGGTAGTCTTGCCACCACCTAAATGAACAAAACTCGGACCTAAAACTGTTGATTAAGAATTTATAGGTGATGCTCAAAAGAATAATGCATATAGGTTTCTTGTATTTAAATCAGATGTAGATAGTGTATCAGCAATTACTATTATTGAATCTCGTGATGACATAACCCCACTACTAAACTTGAGAAAACTCCTATAAATAATAATATGCCATCTAGTAGTTAGTGAGAAATTGAAATGGAAATGCAAGAACTTAGAAGAAGTAAAAGACGTAGGATAGAAACATCTTTTGGGCTTGAATTTATTTCGTTTTTGTTCGAGGGAGATACTCAATCTTATCATGATGCTCTTAATCCTCCTGAAGCTCCGTTTTGGAGAGAGGCTGTTAATAGTGAAATAGAATCTATTATGCAAAATCACACATGGGATTTAGTAAGCTTGCCACTGGGATGTAAAACCATAGGGTGTAAATGGATTTTTGAAATAAAAATGAAACCGAATGGATCCATAGAAAAGAATAAGACTAGGTTAGTAGACAAAGGATATAAACAAAAGGAGCGTCTCAATTTCTTTTACACTTATTCACCGGTTACGTGGATTACTTCTATTAGAATTTTAGTTTCCCTCTTATATATTTATAAAATGAAAATACATCAAATGGGCATTAAAACTACCTTTTTAAATGGAGAATTAGAAGAGGAAATATATATGGATTAACCGGAAGGATTTATTGATAGAGGATTAGAAGATAAAGTTTGCTATCTAGTCAAATCTTTATAGGGATTAAAGCAAGCCACTAAGCAATGGCATGAAAATTTGATCATGTAATGATTAATGATGGATTTAAAATAAATGAATTTGATAAATGCATGTATTTTTAATGCCATAGAGATGCATGTGTGATTATGTGCATATATGTTGATGATATGCTAATATTTGTTTCACATGTGAGTATTATAAAAACTACTAAGAAGATGTTATGTCAACAATTTGATATAAAAGACCTAGGAGCTACGAATTTCATTTGGGGAATCAAAATAATACGAAATTTTGTGGGAATCAAATTGTCACAAGCACATTATATAGAAATTGTATTAAATAAAGTAAATCAATATGAATAACTCCTACTAGAACTCCTTGTGATCCAAATAGTAAATTAAAGAAAAGCAAAGAAGAAGGCGTGTCATAACTTGAATATTCAAGAATGATTGGTAGCCTAATGTACATTATGAACAACACCAGACCTGATATTGCATATACAGTAGGGAGATTGAGTATAAATACTTGTAATCCTAGTGATGATAACTGGAATGCACCTATTAAAGTATTGGGATACTTGGAAATTTACCTCTGATTATGCTTTATATTTTGTCTCTTATCCTACGGTGATTGAAGGTTATAGTTATGCTAATTGGATTTCTGACTCAGAAGAATAAAAATCTATAAGTGGATATATATTCACATTAGGTCGGGTTGTCGTATCATGGAGATCCTCAAAACAGATATGCATTGCGAGATCAATAACGAAGTCTGAATTTATAGCTTCAGACAAAATCGGTGAAGAAGTGGAGCGGCTACGGACATTATTGGCCAACATTTCCATGTGGCCTAAACTTGTACATGAGATACTTATAAATTGTGACTGTCAAGAAGCCATAGCAAAAGAAAGCTAAAATAGATACAATGAAAAGTCGAGACATATTCGTTACATGCATAATAGTGTGAGGCAATTACTATCTGATGGTATTATAGCCATTGACTTTGTGAAGTCAAATGATAATTTAGCGGATCCGTTAACCAAAGGACTGTCAAGAGATATCATTTACAAGACATCGAGGGGGATGGGCTTAAAGCCTAATGAGTGAAATTACCATGATTATAACACCCCGACCCTGATTTATGGGTTACTTGTGGTTAACCCGATCTGACTCGAGCGTTAGGTGTGAAGTGCAATCAAAAATCCTACATAATGTTGCTAGTCTAATTTTATTTAATTAATATTTCACTTTTTTTAGCATGCAATTTCCATTTCAGATTAAGCTACGTGAGGGACCCGTGGGAAGTGTCCCTGAAATCCAAGCATACAAAGCTACTTCTGTAAAATAAAAGAATAATTACCTATACAACGCTCTCAAAGAACGGATCCACACTCAACCTGCCATAATAATGATGAGTGAATGAGTCAAATGCCCAGTGAGAAAATACAACATTGAATCGAATGGCAAAAGGAGACTCTAATACATTATATCTACGTGCACTTGTAACTACCTTATATATATACTTTAATGCAAGAAACCATTTTATTCCAAAAACATTACTTATCCCAATTAATTCACCTTAATCTTATAAAATAACTCCCTTTTACTTAACTTGATATTTATTCTTTGATTTAACACACATGGCTATATATATACTTTAATGCATGAAATCGTTTTATTCCAAAAATATTACTTATCCTGATTAATTCACCTTAATCTTATAAAAGAACTCCCTTTTACTTAACTTTACATTTATTCCTTGATTTAAGACACGCATCTAAATCATTTAAATAAATACCCTTTGATTAGAAGAAATCATTTCTTTTATCGAAATTAACCCTTTATTCATAGCAATTCACGTAAGTATTTTCATTGGAAATTACCTTTTCACACACGTGAACACCGTGTAAGAAAATAATTATTTTCCTTTGAAAACCTTTCATAAATGCACTCATGTACCAATTATGGGTTAAACCTCTTTAGGTTGCTTAACAACCCATTCAATTCCTTCACTTTACCATTCCTTTACTTTGTGGATATTAATTAATTTTCAAATTACTTGTCCACTTTATCCTTTACCAGAATATTGATTAATTCATTCAAGTTAGGTCGTCTTTTCACTTATTCACCACACAACTCATTTCTTGACATGTTCCACTTTTAATTATCTTTTTCTCAGAATCTTATAATATTCTCATACTTTAATCGAATCCACACCGCTCGCTATGCTACCATATGCTCTAGCCAGTGATTTTGGGTCTTTCACCCTTGGACTCTGGGCCCTCCTTAATTATGTCGGTGTCATCCCAATCCATATTATTTTGTTTTAACATTTTGTAAATGTCCACATTATTCCACCATTTCCATTTTCCCATTCGAAGACAAACTTGGGGGTTTGCCTCAACTTGTGTTACACTTTAAAATCATCATTTCTTATCCTTTTTACTCTAGGATTAATTTTTATACCAAAAATCATGTTCATTTATGATCATTTTGTGTAACACCTTTTCCAATATTTTTACTTTATAAAAATATTCCACTTTATATAAAATTACCATTTTATCCATTTGTTTCCAAACTTGTCATTTCCTCCATTTTCATTAGTGTTATTTCTCAAAACATTACTAAGTTACCAACACAAAATTTTTGAGTGTTTTCAACTCATTAACACTTATTTAACACTTTGGAGTAACATTCTTCTCAAGGTGGAAACAACTTTATTTCATCACTTTCTTTCTCTAATAAATCATTGGACATTTAAAGACTACTTTATAAGAAAAATACAATTTTCTTTAATTAATACATAAAGTCTTAAAACTATACACTTATATCCTTTTTAATCACCTTTTCCACGCCCTTTAAGGGATGAAATTTCTCATTTATTTATTTCATGTTTAAACCCAATAAACCCCTCATTAAACTTGTTTATACATTCAACCTCAAAATACTACAAGTTTATATACATGAAAATATGGATTTTAAGTCCAAAATCCTATCAAATGGGTCTAACACGTGATTTACTATAGAACTTTCACAATGTTTGCACAAACATACTTTTAAAGGTAAAACACATTTTTTGTTTCTTCAAAACTTGAATAAATGACCATTTATATAAAAATCCCAATTTTTCTCAAGAAAACTTTGAATCATTTATCCCATAAATTTTCTCAACATAATAAATATTCTTCCAATATTTTTATTCCATAAAAATGTTCTAATACCAAGTTTTCTTGGAATATATCATTTTCCTCAAAACCATTGAATCCATTTTGTAAGCTCATTTTCATAAATCTTAAGAAATATCATTCTTGAATCATGCATGCATCCTACTCTTAAAATCTATATGCAAGATCAACTACTAATAACATAGAGTCTTAAACTTAAGAGTAGAGTTTTTTCCACCTCAAATGTAGCTCCAAAAATGATGGATGAAGAAGAAGGTGATGTTAACCCCCCACCTCCTACGGTGTCCTCAAGGAGGTTGCCTAGCTCCACAAGCATGCTCTATGAAATCTCCAAGCAAAACCTCCTTCAAAACTCCACAAAGTTTTACTTCTTCTTCTCCAAAACCCATAACACCAACTCCTTAAATTTGTGTCTTTTCTCAACAATGGAGGAAATGGGTGTATTGGGATTAAATATGGTGGAATGCTTCTAAAATGCAATGGCATAAAGTGGAGATATAGTGGTGTAGGTTGGTTTGTGGTGGTGGGAGAGGGTGGAGGAGCTCTTAAGAGTTAGAAAGAGAGACAGACAGAGAGACAGAGAGAGGGGAGAAATATGAATATGGTGAAGGGAACCCACCCCCACCCTCTTCTCTTCTAAACCAAAAATAATCCAAATAAACGCTTATAAAAACAACCCCAAACACTAAAATCCCATTTTTGACCATCTGGGTGCATCAGGAGTCGACAGTGATTGATCTAACGGTCCAAAATGTGACAGCACATAAGGGCATCTCGATCTAAAATTTATGAATAGGTCGATTGAACAAGAATGGGACCTCGTTCGAACGAGATCACAATCTTGTTCCATCTCCTATTGAACGACCTTCTAACGAGGCAAGAAAACCTTATGTAATGACATCTCGTTAGATCCTCATTATAACCCAACTTCGAATGACATTGGATTCTCGTTTGAACCAACCTAATTCTCGTTCTAACAAAACAAGGATCTCGTTCGAACGACTTTCAAGTTCGTTCAATCTTTCCAGATTCCAAAAATCTCTAAATTTACACACAAACTTCCAACAATTACCAACAAGGCCAAAGAATAATTGAACAAAGATAAAATCCCATATATTGATGATCCAATTTCCAAGGATTTCATATGATAATAATTTATACGGAAAAAATAATTCAACATTTGGCACGAGTATTACATTTTTTCCTCCTTAGGAAATTTCATCCTCAAATTTATCAATACGCCAATTCCTCAAGCTCGTGGGATTTACCAGTTCATGTTCTAAGCCAAAGAAATCCTCCAAGAAAAAATCTTTGAATTCCTCAATAGCTAAGATCACTTAATACTCCCTTACATAGGGGTTGTCACAAAAAGTTCAACATATAACATGCTCTAACGCTCACCATCACGTTAATCATCAACGTCACACAACCATCCTCGATGTGCAATCAAGTCCTAGGACTACCTTTGCTAATACCCGAAGAATACTAGCGCCTCTATCGGGCAACACTCTCTAGTGATCGATACTCACCCAAGAGCAAAATGACATATGACTAACACCCAGTACGATTCATCCTTAAGAGTCATCTCTAATATTAGGACTACACGTCCTGAGTTACTTAAATCCTCGGGTCATCATAACCACATAATCTCAGGACGTTTGATGCTAACCTAATATCGTAAGTCACTCACTCCGTGGGGCGACACACCTACCAAGTCATAATTCGTGGGCCTAAATAACACCCCCATAAGATCCTTCCATGAACCTAGGATCACTCCAGGCATCTAACTGTGGAACACACACCTCAGTATTACGCCAATCCACACACTATGGAAAAATAACACTGAGTGCTAAGTTTTCTCGAGTTCCAACAATATAATGTTCTTAAGTCATCTTCTTACTCTTTATAACTAGAGCTACTAACTGCCATGTTGGCCAATCAGGAGGTTGCTAACTCTAAGGCAAATGGATACTATGAGCAAATTTTGGGGTCCAAAAGCACAGCCACATGTACACAGAATTTTATGCAATAGCAAGGATACATTGGTCAAGGGCGCACATAGTTATCGAGTTGCGTTGACCAAGCCAGGTCCAACTGCACTCTAGTAGGCTAAATCGAGTTGTACCATAAGTATGTATAATTTGGGCTACCACAATCACGGAAGCACAATTATCTATTACCAAAACTGAAAGTAACACACAAGACTCAGGAAGAACAAACAAACATTTCGATAAAATCCCATCCATACGAGTCAGACTATGGTTTACAAAAAGAGAACCTAAGTATAATTCCTCCCAAGCGTTCCCACTGGGTACTAACCTAGCCACATCATGGCTCGAATCGCCAACAATGATGAATCAGATCACCATCATTCATCCACCCCAGACGAAAGCAACATATGAACCTATTTTCCTTGGTAATTCAAACACTAGACTTCCCTCATTAAGGGTAAGGTTCCCTCCTTACATCCTTGACGAACGTGATCCACTTCGGCCGAGGAATGTCAACGCTTTTATTTATGTTTACTCTATCCATCTTTCTAGTGACATTGTGACCAACCTAATACACCTAGGTTGTTGTCGATATTTTCATGCCATGATTGTATCCCAACATCTCCTTAGGAAGAAGTCAAGCAAAACATTCATCTTATAATAACCTTTACCTACACGAGGTCATCACCGAGCATATCTTAGGGCTCTACCCAAACTGAACTTATGTGATGGCCACACCGGTCGCCTTTGGCATTCTAAAGGTGGTAAGTACTAAGTAGGGTGCATCTTCTAATTTGTACCGATTTAGCAAGATGTGCCAAGAAATAGTCCCCACCTTTCTAGGGCTATCCTAACTTGCGCTGTCAACACATGTCGACAGCCTAACCATGCTTCGATATCTCCCATTGGGTGCCATTTTCAAGTTCTTGATATGATATTATCAATCTAAGTCCCGAATACATTTTCTATTACTCCTCAAAATCAAGTGTCACACCGCCCACACTAGTCATTCCATGACACGTGCTCATCATGCCCACTAGCGTCACAAGCTTCCAATTTCTCTTAGAAGGTTACATTACCCATCTGTGTCAATTCGGATGATAGCACCCGATACGTAGACTATTCGACTCTTTTAAACCTTGAGGAATGACCTAAGATCATTACCTGACCTTCAATACTATCATCACTAGAACACTAGCGCTTCTTAATACTGTAATTAAATGGTTCCCGAAGGACTAACATACTTTTCGTAACATTTCTCAAAATTTGATAAGATTTCATCATCCAAGACTCTCCCATCGTAGGTACGCTCTATAAACTTCTCAATACCCACATCGTAATTACTAAGTGCTCACAATGACACTAGTCTACGAGCCTCTACATATGGTACACCTTAACCATTGAACATCTTAAAACATCAAAATAAGTCGATTTTTATTCCTAGTGATGCTACACAAAATATGTCCTACGAAAACTCCAAGATGCCCTTAAACCACACTCACACTGGAATTATCTCTCATCTAGCCATTGCTTAGGCCGCTAAAATGGGCCCAAATATTTAAATAATACTATTATATTTTTTTCCAAATGGATGTGGCCATAAGCCACGTGCCAAATCACATTCTGACACTAATAAGGATTTCGGTAGGATATGGGACTTCGCATATAACCTATAAGCTTCTAGGGTTACATCACCGATATCACGAGGGATCATATTCCTTAAAATTGCAACATATCTCCTAAAACCATGACATGGAAGACTATCTAAAATTCATTCCTAAATCTCCTTAACCATCATTATTGCATATGTGACATATTTACCGCAATTTCCCCTAACTCTCATTATATTGTGAGGTATAACTTTCACTCAACAACCACCAAGTCACTCACTTACATCAATAGTATCTTATCGACTCATAATGAGTACACATACCCATGTGTTGACCAACACGGTTCCTCGTATTTACTGAATTATCAATTTTCTTAAGACAAGATACTACTCCAAGGATCGAATTCTCCTAATTACATCATCATTATTAACTATCTGAAAGTACCGTACCCCGAAACCTAATGCATCCTTATCACAAATCAATAATGTTTAGGTATGATGCTCTAGTCACCTAATATCCACGGTTGACTTTGCACAATTCATGTCTTTAATTCAATGAACATCATTAAGCTCTATTAATATCTCAGTAGACCTCTCATATCATCAAAGGTTGACACACAAGCATCTCACACTATAAACCGCGGTGTTGCCACTATCATCTCACACACACACTCGCAGATTACTAACATATCTAAACTAGAAGCGCGAAAGCGATTAATGACAAATAACTTGGTCACATGTCACTTGGAAATGAATTACCCTTCGTGGTAATCTCTTTAACTCCACTGTCGAGAACACGAACATAAACCATCACCAATATATCATGATTGGCCCAAAACTAATGCGAACATTAAAATATCCCCTACCGACCAAACCACTTCACTCTTGAAAGTAACCTAGTGCTCTGATACCATTTGTAATGCCCCAGCCCAGATTTATGGGTTACCCAAAGTCAAACAGATCCAACCCGAGCGTTAGGTGTGAAGTGCAACGAAATAACCCACATAATGTTGTTAGTCCAGTTTTATTTAATTAACATTTCACTTTTTTTAGCATGCGAATCTCATTTTAAATCAAGCTACGTGAAGGAGCCGTGGTAAGCATCCCCGAAATATGGAACTACTAATGTAAAATAAAAGAATACTTGCCTGTACAACGCTCTCAAAGTACGGAACCACACCTAACCTGTTGTAATAAAGACGAGGTAATGAGCTAAATGCCCAATGGAAAAATGCAATGATGCAATATAGAATCGAAGGGTAGAAAAGAGAATCTAACACGTTATATCTATGTGCACATGTAATTACCTTATATATACACATATATACGTTAATGCATGAAACTGTTTTTATTATAAAAACGTTACTTATCCAGATTAATTCACCTTGATTTTATAACAGAACTCCTTTTTACTTAACTTGATATTTATTCCTTGATTTAACAAACCCGGCTAAATACTTTAAATAAATACCCTTTATTTAGAAAGAAAATCATTTCTTTTACCGAAATTACACCTTTAATCATACCAATTCACGTAGTATTTTCATTAAAAATCACCTTTCAACACACGCAAACACCGTGTTAGAAATTACTATTTTTCTTTAAAAATCTTTCATTAATGCGCTCATGTGCCAATTAATGTTTAAACCTCTTTAGGTTACTTAACTACCCATTCAACTCCTTCACTTTACCATTCCTTTACTTTTTGGACATCAATCAATTTTTACATTACTTGTCCACTTTATCCTTTATCAGAATATTTATTAATTCATTCAAGTTAGGTTATCTTTTCACATATTCACCTCACAACCCGTTTCTGGACACATTTCGCTTTTCATTATCTTTTTCTCAAAATCTCCTAATATCCGTAAACTTTGACGGGCTCCACATTGCCGGTTATGCTACTATATGCTCTGGACAGTGATTTTGAGTCTTTCACCCTAAGGCTCCGATCCCTCCTTAATTATCCCGGTGTTATCCGAGTCCATATTAAGGTATTTTAATATTTTACAAATGTTCACATTTTCACATTTTTCTTTTTTCCAAACGAAGCCAAACTCGGGCTTTAATCCCAACTTGTGTTACACTTCAAAATCATCATTTCCTGTCTTTTTTACATTAGAATTGATTTTTATCCTAAAAATCATTTCCTTTTCCAACATTTTTATTTCATAAAATGTTCCACTTTACGTAAAATTATCATTTACCCATTTTTTTTCAAACTTGTCCTTTCCTCCATTGTCATAAGTGTTATTTCTTAAAACTTTACTAAGTTACCCATATTAACTTTTTGAGTGTTTTCAACTCATTAACACTTATTCAAAACTTTGGAGTAACATTCCTCTCAAGATGAAAACAATATTAATTCATCACTTTCTTTCTCTAAGAAATCATTAGACATTTGAAAGCTACTTTATAAGAAAAACACTATTTTCTTCAATTAATACATGTTATCCTAACACCATACACTTATCTCCTTTTTAATCACCTTTTCCACACCTTTTAAGGGTTGAAATTTCTAATTTTTTATTACAAGTTTAAACCCAATAAACCCCTCATTAAACTTGTTTATATGTTCAACCTCAAAATACTACGAGTATATATGCATGAGAAAATGGATTTTAAGTCCAAAAATCCTGTCAAATAGGTCTAACATGTGATTTACTCCAGAAATTTTACAATGTTTGCAAAAACGTACTTTTTAAGGCAAAAAACATTTTTTGTTTCTTCAAACCTTGAATAAATGTCCATTTACATAAAAATCCCAACTTTTCACAAGAAAATTTTGAATCATTTATCCATAAAATATTCTCAACATAATAAACATTCTTCAAACATTTTATTCCATAAAAATGTTTAAACACCAAGTTTTCTTGAAATATATCATTTTGCTCAAAACTATTGAAACCCTTTTGTAAACCCGTTTTCACAAATCTTAAGAAATAATGTTCTTGAACCATACATACATCCTACTATTAAACTGTATTTGCAAGATCAAATACTAATAACATAGAGTCTTAAACTTAAGAGTAGAGTTTTTTTTACCTTAAATGAATCCCCAAAAAAGGTGGATGGAGAAGAAGGTGATGGCAACCCCCTCATCTTGTAAGTTGGCCTCAAGGAAGTTGCCTAGCTCCACAAGCATGCTCCGTGAAATTTTCAAGAAAACCACCTATAAAACTCCATAAAGTTTTACTTTTTCTTGTCCAAAACCCCCCAATAACAACTCCACAATTCATAACTTTGTTCAACCATGGAGGAAATGGATGCATTAGGCTTAAATATGGTGGACTGCTTCTAAAATGTGGTGGCATAAGGTGGATAAAGTGTGGTATAGGGTGGTTTGTAGTGGTGGAAGAAGGTGGTGGAGCTCTAAAGAGCTAGAGAGAGATAAGAGTATTAAAAATGGTGGGGGAAACCCACCCCCACCCTCTTCTCTTCTAACCCACATATAACCTAAACAAACGCTATTAAAAATAATCACAAACACTAAAATACCATTTTTTATCATCTGGGTGCATCGGGAGTCTGCATGTCATCAATATAAGGGTAAAAAATGTAACAACACACATGGGCATCTCAATCAAAAAAATTCTAAACAGGTCGTTCGAACGAGAATGAAACGTCTCTTGAACAAGATCTCAATCTCGTTCAATCTCCCATCGAACAACCTTCTAACGAGACAAAAAAACCTTATGCAGTGACATCTTGTTAGATCCTCATTAGAACCCAACTTTGAACAACATTGGATTCTCGTTTGAACCAACCTGATTCTCATTCAAACGAAAAAAGGATCTCGTTCGAACTACTTTCAAGTTCGTTCGATCTTCCCAGATTCCTAAAAACTTTCATTTTACCCACAAAATTTCACCAATTACCATCAAGGCCAAAGAATAATATAATAGAGATAAAAGGCCATATGTTAATGATCCAATTTCAAGGATTTCATATGAAAATAATTCATACAAAAAATAATAAAATATTGGGCCCGGTATTACAATGATGGATACCCAACCTATCTGAATGGAGATCCCATGCTATAGGTTCCATAGGATAACTATTTGTCAATGATTATGTGTAAGCACTGCAAAGAATTATAGTTGACTCATCCCTATGGTGTTAATAGTAGTGTTACCTGTACTGAGAAGGGATGAGTTTAACTCTTAATGCATTTATGGCTTGGATTTTCATATAGGATGTGACGGGACATTCCTGATGGATTCACCTTATGTGAGTGTGGTAGTGGGGTCGCTGTCGATGAGAACTATGGCTTAATTCCCTAAAGTACTCATGATATTGGGATATTGCTTTTGGCCTTAATGAGCAAAATTGTTGTAAACCACAAGTTTGCTAAAATACCATGTGTGTAGTATATTGAACCGATTTACCAAAATAACTGGTCAGTTCAAGATATGTAATTGATTGAATAGTTTGTAAACCCATTGCACATTCATTAAGCAAGGTTCAAGTCCAAAAGACACATCTGCATATTAGCGGCATTTTATTGCCCAAAAGTTTTCTTTTGTTCCTTAGACTCGTATTTCATTCAAGTGGGGGAGTATTGTGTATATGTGTATATATTTTTGTGTGAATGAAATACTCACAATAACAATATATAGCCTAGTGGTAACTTTTGAGTTTCCTTTGGTAGAGGTCATGGGTTCAAGTCCCATTAAGAACCTTTAAAAGGATTTGGTGCATTTATACATTAAATAGATATATAAATATTATATTATATATAATGACTTGGAAGTTGGGATTGGGTTTTGGGTCCTGAATCGGTTATTTTTTAAAATTAATTTTAAATCTGTTTCAATTAAATATTAAAATCCATTTCCTTTAAAGTTTTATAGTCGTTAGAGAGTGGACTTGAGGGGAGGTGGTTAACACTTTTTCAGGATTCAATAACACGTGTTCACTAGATATGATAACACAGTTCATCCAATCCATTTGGATGAACTGTGTTTTATATCCATTTCCTTTGAAGTTCAACTCACTCGTGTCCACCAGATATGATAAGTGATTGCACCATTGTAATAGGGACAAAAGACGAGCCGATAAGTGAAAATCTCATGCTTGGATTCTCTCGGCCAAATTATAGCACCATTCCAATGCCATAAGGCCCCAATCGACTAATTCATTTTATATTCTCTATAAACGTAATCTTTATCTCTGGAAAAAAGAGGCTTGTATTCTTTATTTAAGAGGAAATTATATATCGTGGAGGTCAACCTTTAGTATAAGCATATAACACCTACATTTAAGGGGGTTATTGAAAAGCTTGGTCTACTTCAGGAAGATGGAATTCACCAATGTATGATCGAAGGACGAGACAGTAGAAATCCACCTCCTTTACGCCAATTGTTTGTCACAATTTTAGTATATTATGAACTGACGGGGGTAAGGAGATTGTGAGAAGAATATTATCCATATGTGACTGAGGATTACACTTCCTCAAGTAATATGAATAAAGTATTCGTACTCAATAAACTCTTACATGATATCAATACCCTCTTCATGCAACACGATAAAAACATATTAGATTACGATTTACGTAGAATAACTTAATGGTTTGAAGATTTATGGATAATTCACGATGTATTACGAGATGAAATACGAATTCAAATACCTAACGATGACTATCATTCAATAAACATGCTAAATCTAGAACAATTGTTCACATTCAACACTATCATGGGGGATATACATGCAAAGGAAAGTGGTATTTTCTTTGTTGATGGTCCAAGTGGTACAAGTAAAGCTTTTTTGTATCATGCACTTCTTCCATCTTTGAGAAAAGATGGATCCATTTCCATTGCTACTGCAACATCATGGATAGCAGCGATATTATTACTGTGTGGGAGAACAGCTCATTCAAGGTCTAAAATTCCAAGTTCTCTTGATTCCTCACAAATGTTCTCCATAAGTAAATAATCAGCTTTAACAGAGCTTATACGTCAGACAACGCCTATACTATGAGATGAAGCAACCATGACAAATCGCAGAGCATTTGAAGTTGTAGATTGAACTTTTAGAGATATCATAAGTTCAAATTTACCTTTTGGTGTAAAAATTATGATTCTCGGGGGAGATTTTTATCAGGTACCCAATTGTGCCAAAGGGTATAAAGGCTGAAACTATTGACGCACGTGTCTTAAAATCATCTTTGTGGATGATGTTAAAGTATTACGCTTAAAGAAAAATATGAGAGGACAATATGACCAAGGTTTTTCATAAATTTTACTTTATGTTGGAGATGGATGGGGACTAACCAATATTACAACATGATATGATAAGAATTCCAAAATGTATTTCCCATTTTAATTACTGTCAACTATTAATGAGTTCTTATTCATATTCACCTTTATACATTTATAATTTATATTTTTTGTATTGTGTATTGCGTACTCGTTTATGTTGCCTTCGTCACTTTATCTACGCTAATAAAAAATCAATTTTAAAAGTAAACAGTTTTAATGTGACATGTTTTAGACTAGAAATATATTATGGATATAGTTCTAATAACTTTACTAAATGAAGATGTTAGTAAATTAAATGAAAACGTCATTCATTACTTTATTGGAGAAGAGGCTACATATTACTCATTTGACTCCATGGTAGATGACACGCATAATTTGTACCAACAGGTGTTTTTAAATTCAAAATCTCTCGGGGGTTGCCACATCACAAGTTGATATTGAAGAATGGTGCATTGATCATGCTCTTGCGCAATATTGATCCAAATATTGGGTTTTTCAATGGTACGAGATTATTATGTCGTCTACGATAAATAATTGAAAGGTGATAATCTTATTCTAGATATTGTTGTGTATGAATCTCAAAATGACTATTAACATCGATTAAAATCTATTTTATTATAGATATTATTCGAGTTTAATTATCGTTCAATGTACATCTTGCATCATGCACTTCTTTTTTGTAGCATACCCTGAGGTGTCTGGGCCAACTTACGCGCACCTCAACTAATCCCCATTCGCGGTTCGTGGCTTCCGCTGGATAACCATTATTTTGACAGTGTCAGGGATTGAACTGGGGACCAAACCCAATCCACCCCCAAGATTGTCCCAGTGGAAGCCTTATACCGCTGGGCCAGGAGGCTTGGTTATCCTTCACTCCTTGCATCTTTGAGAAAAAGCAGTAGTTTCTTTTTTGAGATTTATACACTTATTACTTAGATTTTTTTGTACCTTATATTGCATAACCGTTTATATTGCCTTTGTTACTTGATTTAAACTAATAAAACATCATATTCAAAAGTAAAGGATATTTAACGTGATATGTTTCCAATTACACACGTGATGCTAATCTAACCACGTAAAATTACAAGAAACACCCTGGGTTGCAAATAAATCCCTAACTAACTAACGTTGTAGAAAACTCCTTGAACTATTAATTTTACAACACAGGAGGGGTATTTACAACTTTTCCATAAGAAATATTATCGAATATTTACGACTTCTTTATAAGTAAATATTAAAGAAATGATATATGAAGAGACAAAAAGGGTGTGATTGGTCAGAATCTGACTGTCCAAAATGTAACAGCACACACGGGAATCTTGATCAAAATATTTCTAAACATGTCATTTTGAACGAGAATGGGACCTTGCTCGAGAGATCTGAATCTCATTCAATTTCCCATCGAACGACCTTCTAACGAGGTAGGAAAACCTTATGCAGTGATATCTCGTTAGATCCTCATCAGAACCCAACTTTAAAAGACATTGGATTCTCATTTGAACCAACCTGATTCTCGTTCGAATGAAACAAGGATCTCGTTCGAACGACTTTCAAGTTTGTTCGATCTTTCCAGATTCCTAAAATCTCCAATTTTACCCATAAACTTTCACCAATTACCATCAAGGCCAAAGAATAATCGAATAGAGATAAAAGCTCATATGTTAATGATCTAATTTCAAAGATTTCATATGATAATAATTTATACAAAAAATAAATAAATATTAGGCACGGGTATTACAATGATGGATACCCAACCTATCTGGATTAATATCCCATGATATAGGTTCCATTAGATAACTAATTATGAGTGATTATGTATAAGCACTACAAAGAATTATAGTTGTCTCATCCCTATGGTGTTAATAGTAGTGCTACATATAATGAGAAAGAATGAGCTAAACTCTTAATGAATCTATGGCTTGGATCTTCAAGCGGGATGTGACGGAACATTCCTGATAGATTCGCCTACATGAGTGTGGCAGTGGGGTCACTGCTGATGAGAACTATGGCTGAATTCCCTAGAGTACTCATGATACTGGGATATAGCTTTTGGCCTTAATGAGCTAAACTGTTTTAAACCACAAGTGTGCTAAAATGTCATGTGTGTAGTCTATTGAACTGATTTACCAAAATAACTGGTCCGTTTAAGATATGTAATTGACTAAATAGTTTGTAAACCCAATGGAAATTCATTACACAAGGTTCATGTCCAAAAGACACATCTGCCTATTAGTGACATTTTATTGCCCAAAAGTTTTTTTGTTCCTTATACTCGTATTTCATTCATGTGGGGGATTATTGTGTATTTGTGTATATTTTTTATGTGAATGAAATACTCACAATAACAATCTATAGCCTAGTGGTAACTTTTGAGTTTCCTTTGGTAGAGGTCATTGGTTCAAGTCCCATTAAGAGCCTTTAGGAGGATGTGGTGAATTTATACACTACATAGATATATAAATATTATATTATATATCAAGACTTGGGACTTGGGATTGGCTCTTGGGTCCAAAATCGATTATTTTTTTAAATTAATTTTAAATATGTCCAATTAAATATTAAAATACATTTCCTTTAAAATTTTGTATCCGTAAGAGAGTGGCCTTGAGGGGAGGTGGTTAACACTTTTTCAGGAGAGTGGGTGGTTCATGCATCCCTTTTTAAGGGGTTCTGCATATCACATTTGAGATATCATTTTTCTTTTTCTCTCTCCCTCTTTATCTCAAAAACTTGTTCTCTCTCCATATTCTAATTTTTGGGGCAATATCCATATGGTTCTAAAGTTATCCATTGGGTGTTTCAATCGGATGAATTATGTTGTTGAATCATGGAGATATATGTCTGAGGCTTGAGGCATCACTCGATAAAGTGCGGACGATATTTCCGTCTTAGGACTGTATTTCTAATACACACCTCACCATCGAGATAAGTCATTTTAATTTTGTTATATTTATTATTTTTCCCGTATAGGCATATAACACCTAAATTTAAGTGGGTTGTTGAAAATTTTGGTCTACTTGAGGAAGATGGCATTCACCAATGTATAATCGTAGGACGAGACAGTAGAAAGCCACTTCCTTTACGTCGATTGGTTGTCACAATTTTAGTATATTATGAACCGACGGGGGTAAGGAGATTGGGAGATGAAAATTATCCACATGTGACTGAGGATTACACATCCTTGAGTAATATGAATAAAGTATTCGTACTCAATAAACTCTTACATGATATCAATACCATCCTCATGCAACACAATAAAAACATATTAGATAAAGATTTACCTAGAAGAACTTAATGGTTTGAAGATTTAGGGATGATTCACGATGTATTGCGAGATGAGATACTAATTCAAATATCTTACGATGACTTGCATTCAATAAACATGCTAAATTCATACTAACTATTCACATTCAACACTATCATGGGGGCTATACATGCAAAGGAAAGTGGTATTTTCTTTGTTGATGGTCTAGGTGGAACATGTAAAGCGTTTTTGTATCATGCACTTCTTGCATCTTTGAGAAAAAAGATGGAGCCATTTCCATTATTACTGCAACATCACGGATAACAGCGATATTATTACTGGGTGGGAGAACAGTTCTTTCAAGGTTTAAAATTCCAAGTTCTCTTGATTCCTCACCAATGTTCTCCACAAGTAAACAATCAGCTTTAACAGAGCTCAAACGTCAAAAAAAGCCTACATTATGGGATGAGGCAACCATGACAAATCACAGAGCATTTGAAGCTGTAGATCTAACTTTTAGAGATATCATAAGTTCAGATTTACCTTTTGCGGGAAAAATTATGATTCACAATCAGGTACCCAATTGTGCCAAAGGGGATAAAGGCTCAAACTATTGATGCACGTGTCTTCAAATCACCTTTGTGGATGAATGTTAAAGTACTACGCTTAAAGAAAAATATGAGAGGACATTATGACCAAAGCTTTTCATAAATTTTATTTATGTCGGTGATGAATGGGGACGAACCAATATTACAATATGATATGATAAGAATTCTAGAATGTATTTCCCATTTTAATTATTGTCAACAATTAATGAGTTCTTATTCATATTCACCTTTATACATTTATAACTAAGATTTTTTTGTATTATGTATTGCGTACCCATTTATGTTGCCTTCGTCACTTAATCTACACTCATAAAATATCAATTTTAAAAGTAAACAGTATTTAACGTGACACGTTTGAGATGAGAAATATATTGTGGATAGAGTTCTAATAACTTTACTAAACTAATATATTAATAAATTAAATGAAAAGGTCATTCATGATTTTATTGGACAAGAGGCTATATATTACTCATTTTACTCCATGGTATGTGACACACATAATTTGTATCAACAGGTGTTTTTAAAATCAAAGTCTCCCGAGGGGTTGCCACCTCACAAGTTGATATTGAAGAACGGTGAACTGATAATGCTCTTGCGCAACATTGATCCAAAGATTAGGTTTCAGAATGGTACGAGATTGTTATGTCATCTGCGACAAATAATTGAAATGTAATAATCTTATTCTAGATATTGTTATGTATGAATCTCAAAATGACTATTAATATCTACAAAAATATATTTTAATTCTAGATATTATAATAGTTTAATTATCGTTCAATATACATCTTGCATCGTGTACTTCTTGCATCTTTAAGAAAAGTGGTATTTTCTTTGTTGAGCTTTATACAATTATTACTTGGATTTTTTTGTACTTTATATTGCATAACAGTTTACATTGCCATTGTTACTTAATTTACACAAATAAAACATCATATTCAAAAGTAAAAGATATTTAACGTGACATGTTTACAACTGCACGCGCGATGGTAGTCTAACCCTCAAAGTGGATATTTACACGTAAAATTACAAGAAACACCCTGGGTTGCAAATAAGTCCCTAATTAACTAACGTTGCAGAAAAGTCAATGAACTATTAATTTTACAACACACGAGTGGTATTTACAACTTTTCCACAAGAAATGTTATTGAATATTTAAGACTGCTTTATAAGTGAATATTAATGAAATGATATATGGAGGGACAGAGAGGGTGAGGGTCGAGACAAATGAATTTAATAAGAGACAAAAATAACCTTATACACCAACTCTTGCATGCTTCCAGAATTACAGCATCATGTTTGATATGTTATTCATTTATAGTCTCTGTTGTTTTACTACCATCAGTATTGATGGTGTGTGGCGTAAGAGAAAAATAACTTTCAAAATGTAGCGGTTGACTCTCCTTTCCCAAAGATTCAGGTTCAGATTCAGTTTCAAATTCATCAGTCACAGTGTTGTCAAATAGGAATACCTTTTTAAGGTTAGTATTGATTGGAGAGTGTCACTAACTGCATATTTTTCTTAATTTTTCCCATATATAGGCTCCATTTCTGCTAACTAATTTTCTGAAGCATTCTAAATTTCTCTTAATTACTCTAGAAATGTGTAATAGGCTCTGGAATGTTCTAGACTTGTGTAGAATAGTTTTGTATATACTTGTATAGTATAGATTATTCTAGAATCATAAGGAATGAGTATGATTCTAGGATGTTCTTCCAAAGAACATTCTGAAGAATTAATCTTGACCCTTGATGTAATTTGATCTCTACCGTCCATTAAGAAGGTGTGTTTGTACAAATAGGTGGGGTGCCATTTGTCCAAACCACCAAACCAAGGTAAGTATTCGAGTAATACAAGTTTTCTCTTCAGAAATTCTCTTTATTCTTGAGTTCTCTGATTTCTCTTTGGATGAGTGGGTGTAGCCCTTATAAGTGAGAGTGTGGAAATGGCTTACTTGTCAGTTGTGAATAAGTTTACACACAAATGCCTCGAGGTATATTGGCACATTTATGGTCACGAATCGTGTAGGTCACTCGATTGTCATTTTGCACTTCCAAATCATATAGCTCGGGTACATAACTTATTCCATATATTGATGTTTCTCATACTTTATGGGGTAAGTCCATGTATTAGCGTATAGACTTAGACGATATCGAGTTAGATATTGATTCCTCGTACACTGAGGAGCAAACTCGGATCTTGGACCACAGAGTTCAGATTTTGAGGAATAAGGATATTCTGTTAGTCTCTGTTCAATGGAGTAACCATAGCGAGGATGAGTCCACTTGGGAACGAGAGGATATGATGAGACAACAATGTCTGCATGTATTTTGAGACTGGTACGTGTTACTTTTCTTTGAATTTTGAGGACAAAAATCATTTCGTTGGAGGGGAAGAATGTAATACCTTGTTATTTTCGGAAGAATTGATCACTAATTAATAGTCAAAGAGATTTAAGTAATTAATATATTAAATTAAGGAACTGCAAATTAATTTATAAGGAATTAAAACATCATGTCTCATAATATCAAAGCGAATCAATTTTGTAAGGACATTGTCCATCACATTTAGTATGTCATATACCGCTACAAGTCTGTTGAAGATTTGGGAAGCTATCATCTACAATCAACAATTCGAATTTCAAGACGACTTCAACAATCACGCCCATCAGGGATGAATTTCGTAAAATGTGTTTGAAGTTCCATTTACATTTTACATTAAAAGTGTTGGGATATTTTTGTGAAAAATAAAATATTTTTCTAAATTTGAAAAATGATTTTTGAAATGTTTTTAAAAGGTTTTAATGTTTCAAAAAAAAACATTTTATTTATGGATAAACTTTGTTGATCTCGTAAACAGCCTTAACAATTTAGGCTTCCAAGTTTTATAAAAGACTGAAGGATTTTGGGAAATGAGTATGATGTCATTCGAACGACATCGTATCTCGTTCGAACGAGATAGCATCTCGTTCGAACGACATCGTATGTCATTTGAACGAGAACACTTTTTAGCCAACACGTCACCGCCTTGGATTCTAGTATTTAAAGGGTGTCAGGCTACTGCTTTTTGTGTGGAGAAAAATTATTTTTTGACAGAATATGATTTTCTATTCTCCAACCATATTTGAGGATTCATAACTTTTGTTTTACAATTCACAATCCCAATAGCTTTTGTGTGAGTTATTTTGTGGAACCCAAAAGCATAGTTTTGCTATTGTTCATACTTTGTGGGGAAATCTCTACAACCGAAGACTGCGTGTAATTATAGAGTAAGTCTCGACGGAGTTTTTTTACTGCGTGTCATTAGGGAGTGTTGCGGTGTTCCTGAGTTGAAGACTAGACATCGGTTCATGTAGGTTCGTTGCGTGTGGACTTAATACTGATGACATCGACTGATGCCTACGGGTAATCGAGTGTCAAACTACATTTCATTATAATCCGATGTAAGTTGCGATTTAAAATTATAGTGAAATAAAAAGGTTTTGCCCTTTGTCGCATCTTTATTTATGTTGGTTTAACACTTGCACGAACGTTGCTATTTGAGTTTAAGCGCAGAATTAATTTGATTGATAAATTGACTCTAATTAAATAAGTTTGTGATTTGAATTTGCACAACTATTTATATCAGTATCGCACATAAGGTTTCTCAAATTGGTATCAGAGCAGGTTACGTTAATTTATCGCGTATTCCTATTTTTCGCAAATTTTTTAGTGATACTGAATTTTTTGAAAATTTTGATTTTTTAAAAGGTTGTTGCAATATTTCCAAATGAAAACTTATATAGTCGGATGTCAATTTTTGACGAGTCTAATTATGCTTACTGGAAAGCCCGAATGAAATCCCATTTAAAAGCAATCGATGTGAAAGAAGCTGGATTCCTCCCACTTTCACCGTGAATAATGTCACGAATTTAAAACCTGTGTTAGACTGGACTAAGGATGAGTTTAGGTGGAGAACTTATAATTCACATGGAGTTAGTGCAATTTTCGGACACGTCACCCCTGACGAATTCCGACGTATTATGACGTGCACCTCATCTGAAGAAGCGTGGGATGTTTTGCAACTCACCCACGAGGGCACTAACGTGATCAAAGAGTCTAAAATTCAAAATTTGACTACTTAATTTGAAACCATCACCATGCTAGAGACTGAGTATTTTGATGACTTTTATGCACGTTTGTCCGATGTTGTCAACACTAGTTTTATTCTTGGTGAACCGATTCCTGATACACGAGTGGTTAAAAAGATTTTACGATCGCTGCTAAAACGTTTCATTCCTAAAGTAACTATTTTAAATACCTTAGGAAATTTGAATCGTCTGAAATTAGAAGAGTTGGTTGGAGACCTCCAGACGTACGAAATTGACATATTCCCCGACACTGTCAAACCTAAGGATTAAAGGATAGCACTTAAAGCCCATTTGAAAAAGAAAAATAAAGTGGTTTTTTTATGAGAACGAGTCTGATTTTAACATGACCTTGCTTGCAAAAATCTTTACAAAGTTTCTCTAGTTTTTGAAACAAAATTCTTCCAATAAAAGGTTTTTGGAGAAAAAGGAAAGGAAAGACAAGGCCAAAGAAAGCAGTGAGAAAGAGAAAGAGGGTGAAGAAGATTTTAAAATTTTTAAATGTTTTGACTGTGAGGGAAGAGGGCACAATTCGTTTGAGTGTCCCACTAGACTTAGGAGAGAGGGAAAGAAAGTTGACATGCCAGCCACCCTGAGTGATAGTGAGGAAGATGTGAATGATTTCGAGGATGAGTCTCCACCAGGAAAATGTATTTCCTTTTTAGCTAGTCACGAGAGCACACCCACTTTGTCCCACGATGATGAGGACACTTGTGCTCGTGATACCCCCGAGGAGGTTTGGAGTGTTTCTAGCGAGTCTAAGAGTGTGTGCGCTAGTCATGATGAGAGTGAGCTCCAGATTGCGTTTTGAGAATTATACACCGAGACCTTAAAGACTAAAAAATTGAATAATAAGTTGGGTCTCATGGTGAAAGATTTGGATAGAGACATTGAGAGTTTTAAGGAGTTTGAGGCAAAGGCAAGTCAACTCGAGAAATTGAAGGTTTCTTTGAGTGAGCAGTTGATTGCTTTGAATAGGGAAAAGAGTGAGCTTATAGCCCACATGTCTCAATTAGAAACAGATCTTAAGCACATCCTGAGGCTAAAGTCGCTTTGGAGAACACATCTAAGAAGGTGGGAAAGATGGTTCTCAATCCTGTTTTGGGGAGTGGTGAGAGTTTAGGAATAAGTCATGACGGTGCGTCTACTTCTTTTGTTTCACCCGAGTCGGTTCCTAATTTAGAGTTAAATTCACAAAACTCTCGACCCGGCCCACCTAGGCATCCCATACTCATTAGGAGAGCACGTCCTAGAGTTTTTGAGAGAGGTGTACCTAGGCCGGTTTATGTTTGCTCCCATTGCAAAAAGAGAGGACACCTTAGGGAATTTTGATTTAAATTGGGTTTTGCTCATACACATGTTCGCACACATGCACCCACCCATGATACTTTGCTTGCACATAATGATAGAAGTTTGCACATATTCGAGAGCAAGTAAAGTTTTTGGTCAAGACTTCTTATGATTTGATGGAGTTATTTCAAAAGATTTCACCATCTTTGGAATGCCCCTCTGCACCTACTGATTGAGATCTAGACATGTTTGCTAGCATAGGTTGTTTTACATGATATTATCTCTTGCCTATTGCTAGTATGTACCACTTGTTTTATTTTAGTTAGAATTTTTATTTTATTTTCTTATTTTTGGTTCTATTTTGGAATTGTTTTCCCCTTCGAGGAATTTTTAATATTTTTTTCCCACTGGTCAAAACTGCATGACATTCTATGTAATATGGGAAATTTGACTTTTCTCGTTCTAACGAGATACATTCTCGGGCGAAGCCTTCTCGTGAGATGGCATGTCGTTCGAATGGCCCTGGATATTTTTACAGATCCTTATTTCTTCTAGTTATATTTAATCGGTACTGGTGGGCTATTTTTGAACATTGTTCTAAAATACGAATAGATTTTATTTTGAGAATATTTTGAAAAATCCAAAAAGAGTTTTGTATTTTGTTTTACACCTTATATGAATGCACGTTTAGGATGATCAAGTCACAACTTCATGCCATATCCTTGTGACTATTTGATAGTGTTTTGAGATAATATATTATGTCATTCAAGTGCTTTATAGAGTTTGGAGTCTTTGAGATGATACAATATTGCAACCTACATGATTGACTTTATTTTTCATTTATTGCACACATGCACATATTTGTTTAACTTTTGTACTTGTCTATCACATGTTGGTTGAGTGTTTCCATCTCAATTATATCTATACAACGAACCAAATGCGATAAATCTTGACAAAAAGTAGTGCATGATTTAAACCGTTTGTGAGATTTGTGTGTTTTGTTTTGAAAAATGGTGAAGGGCTACGAAAGGTATTCATTTATCCTTTGCGATTAAGCCACCGTTTAAATGGACCTAAAACAGTGCGGCATTGAAAATTAATTAGGGTCCGATGAGGTTTAAAAGAGCCCGAAAAAATTGAAAGGCAATAAAAAGAATATTATGACAAAAATGGGCCAATAGTTTTTTTAGTTTCATCACCTCATAAGAAAAATAAAAAGCATTAAATTTTAATGAGGGATTTTGGATGGAATTTAATACGATTTGCACGTCCTTAAAAGTCGTGAAAAAGAAGTACATAGTTTTGGACCTTATTGGTATGGAAATCATTTATGCTTTGATTTGTTGATATGACTAAGACGATGTCATCTAAATTCAACAATTTTACACTAAAGGACTATCTTGATGTTCATTCTTTAAGAGTACACTTATGCATCTCGCACATATGATATGATTGAGTTGATTTTTCTATCAAATATGTTCACACCCATTCATTCCGTTTTCATGATTTGGTTATCTTAGTGTAAATTCATGGTATGTGATTTTTGTAGCATCAGTTTTGCATTTTGTTGTATAAAAAAATAAAAAATTCAAAAATAGTTTGTTTGTGTTGTTTAACGTGACACCCCGATTTGCTTTATGTGATTTATTATTTTCCTTGTCTATTTCGGACAAATAAAAATGGGGAGAACGAATTATGATTTTATGGGGGATTTTAGTATGGGGGGATTTTAGTATGCTTTGTATCATTTCAAACTCGATACGTCACATGGCTTTTGCTTTATCTCATGTGTGTAAGTACAATTGAAGATCATTATGTTGCACACCCTGATGAGAAAAGCCTGGAGTTTTGGAAAGTTGATTGTTGAAGCATCGTTTACAAAGTTTGAAGACTTGACAGTTTATCTTTCCACGTTTGAGTTTATGGGAGGGTAGATTTGTATAGGTTATATTTTGATTGATAATTCGAAAAAATTTATTTTGTACCGGCATAGACATAGGGGGAGATTCGTAAGGATATTGTCCGTCACATTTAGTATGTCGTATACCGCTACAAGTCTGTCGAAGATTTGGGAAGCTATCATCTACAATCGACGATCCGAATTTCAAGACAACTTCAACAATCATGCCCAACAAGGATGAATTTGGTAAAAATGTGTTTGAAGGTCCATTTACTATTTACATTAAAAGTGTTGGGATATTTTTGTGAAAAATAAAATATTTTTCTAAATTTGAAAAATGATTTTTGAATTTTTTTTAAAAGGTTTTAATGTTTCAAAAAAACATTTTATTTCTGGATAAACTTTGTTGATCTCGTAAACAGTCTTAACAATTGACGTTTCCAAGTTTCTCAAATTTAATTAGTTAAATTTTAACTTTAAAGTGTAATTTTCTTAGTTCTTTTATTTATTTGTTGGTGTATTCATTAAAGAAATTTATTTAATCAGTTTAATGTAATTCTTATATTAAAATTTTCATGAATATCTTGATTTATTTATTGGACTTATATATATATGGGGCCTACTCTATTAATATGGACTTGATATATAAATTATTTGGCGTGTAGTGGGCATGGGCCATTAAAGTGGTGGGCCGTGAGTTTTGGTTATTAAACTAAAGGGTAGTTTTTAATCATAAGAAACATGGAAATTGAGAAAAAAAAATAGGAGAGAAGATAAACCTTAGCTTTGTGGCGAGTGTAAGAGGGAAGGTTTTAGCTTATTTGGGGTTGGTGTGCTGGTTGTGTTCATTTTTGGACATGGCGGCTTAGGTTCTATTTTTTTTTTTTTTCAATCAATAGGAAATAGGAGTTGTTTAGTGTTGGGTTTGTAAAGGCAGCTGTTAGTGGGTTGACCGGCGTTGGAATTCGTGGGACAAAAGTTGGTAGTTTCTTTGGGGTTGAAATTTTTCGTTTTAAGAACTTTGGGGGAAAATGGAGTTGGGGTCCATTCTCCCAACCCGTAGGAAATATCTCTTAAATACAAATTCTCAAAAACTATTTAATTTATCGGAAGAAAAAACATAAATTAATTCGAAGCACTAAACATGTGTGGGTGGTAATCTACGCAATATTTAGTCAACAAATTAATTAAAGGGAATGATAGAATTATCGACACGTATATTGTCTTTCAAACACTCCGGTAATCGGAGTTAAGAGATCTACGATATCGATAAAAATATTAAACTCCAAGAATTAATCATATAATTATTTCGAATTTCATATCTAACTTCAAAAACCTAGGTTGGGTTCATATTTACTAACTCTTTATGACTTTAGCTACACATGGGATTATTCCATATGCAAGAAAGATAAGATAAAATAATATTACCAAACTTGAAGAAACAAATAACATGCAAGAGATTCACATCAATTAACGAAAATCGAAAAAAGATTGAATCTTAGTTTGAATTGATGATGAAAGATCTAAAAGTTATTCTCCAATTAGCTCTTCTTCATATGTTTTCCAACTATGACTCTTCTTATGTTAATTAGAATCATAATGGTCTAAATCATGTGCCAAAATTCATCCAAAGTAGTTTAGATATACTCAAATTTCTCTAACAAATATTTAGGAAGAGATAAAACTCCCCGCTTGGGACCGAACTTATCACCTGAGCCATGACCGAACCCACAAGGGCGAACCAGTTAGCTGAATGAACCATTTTCGTCAAGTTATCTGCCTAACTTTGCCTTTTTCTTCTTAATTGTAGTTTTGCCCTTGGAATTCTTCTCAATTTTGAATTATCATAACTTCTTCACCGTAACTCTGATTGAGGTGTCGTTTCTTCTAGTAATCTTGTGACTTCGATCTCTTCAACTTTTATGTTGGCTCCTCCTCTGAATTCTAGCTGAAAAATTACCGATTTGCCCTAGACTTTCCTTTCTTGCAATTCTTTTATTGTTTTGACCTTTCTCTTCCATCCAACTTGCATAATTTACTAGTAAAATATAAGAGAAATACACAAAATACAAAATACTTGCCAAAAAGGTTAGTAACACAAATATGAAACAAATTTGGGATAAATGCAATGTTCGAAACCGTAAAAATACCCAAATTAAGAGGGTAAATATAGAATATTTGTGCCCAATCAAATCCCCCTAACTTAGATGTTGCTAGTCTCGAGCAATGTAAAGAATAAGCAACAGGGTCTAAAAATAATTAAAAACATACGATTTAAATTCCTTATAAAATAATTACAATAATTTTTTATTCGATAAATCTCAATTCATTGCGTGTGTGTGTGTGTGTGTGTGTGTGTGTGTGAGCATGCGCGCGAAGCTGAAAATGAATCGCTAACTTTCACCGATTGATCATTACGTTACTTTTCAAAAATTCACTTTGATTTAATTTATCATGAAATGCACTCACAAATTAATCACTCGAATTTTGGCTTTATCTTTCAGTGTGCATGATGTTAGGAGTGAATATAATGAACACGATTTCACACAATCAAATTGAAAGACGAAAAATAGGTATGGTAAAAGATCTTATGAACGGACTACGGCCATTGAAAAATGGAAAAACATCATTCTTTATTCGCATCGTTTTGTCTTTTTATTATCTTTTTGTATTTTTAGCTCCCCGCGCGGTAATTGACTACGTTGTTCGGACTCGGTAAGGACTTTTTGGGTTAAGGGTATTTTGGGTAATAAGGGGAATATTGGAAAAAATTTGGAGTTGAAAATTTTTCTTGTGAATTCTCTGTTGATCCCTTTCGGGATTTTGGTCATTTTTCACTTTTTATTTTCTTTTTCCTTTTATTTTTCATATTCTTCTCATATCTTTTTTATTTTTCTCATTTTTCTATTTTTAGCATCTTTTTTTATTTTTCTGCCCCCTTTATGTACCAATTGGACATGATTTATGAATTTTCTGATTTTCACAACTCCGGGCTAAGTTGGGTTTTTCGGGTTAACGAACGAAAAGGAATATTATTTTTAGGCTCAAGTTGGCTTTCAAAAGGATATTTTTTTTCATGACTTTTTACGGCTAATATTTTTCGGTGAACAAACGATGGCCTAACTTCATGTGTCTGAATTACTAATCAAGTTACCATATGCGTCTCGAGATTTAATTTTATCTTTGAGACATTTTTAGCCCGTTTTCAAAATAATATTTTCAGTCATTTTCCGTAATCAATCACACAAAGATTTAGAGATCAATGATGAATTATTATCATTGAAAAAACTTTTGAGTTATTTTTAACTCCGATAGACTTAATTACTCGGAAACGAGGATAGGCACAAAAAATCTCCCCAGGTTAAAATCTCCAAACTTATTGGTATAAGTCATGAATTTTCACTCAATTTTCGTTTTTGAACAATTTCGACTTAGTGCAATGCATTTTTACAAATTGAGAATTAAAAAAAATAGTGATATTTTTTAGGATTTTAAATTCCAAATTTATTTATTTTGAAGAAAAAAAATACTTTTTGAAAATTTTCTTTTTTTTTGGACTTTTTGATATTTTTCAATTTTTGGGGCATTTTAAAATTTGTAGAGTTTATAAGAATCACTTGTATCCCCCACCCCCCCAACTTAGACTTTTACATTATTCGCAATGAAAAGGGACTAAAATCTAAAAATGACAAGAAATAGTGCGAATTATAAAACAAACAAAATTTAAAATGCGAAGAGACATATATAACTCAAAAACAATTGCATTAACAAGAGATATAAGTTTACATAGTTTCTTTTAAATACAATGATGAAAATAAAGAAAGTACATAATAAAAACATAATTAATTTCTCTCTTTCTAAAACGCACTCGACACACTCTTAAACACTCTACGCACTCACACGACTCAGAAAAATACAAAAAAACTCGCCTCATATGCGGCGGGGGTGTCACAACCTCTCTCCCAAAATCTATTAATCCTTGTATACGAGGTCCGACAATATAATCGTCTCCACCTCCCCCAAATCATAAATCAAAAGTCTGAACAATTGGGAGTCAACCCAATAGATAAAGTATACACATGGAGGCACATAATGAATGCGATGAGTGAAATTACCAAGATGCACATTCAAATTATAGCATAAATGGTCAGACTTGAATATATTATAATATAGGAATTCCGAATGACATGCTAAGCGTAGGTTTCCCTCAAACTCGAGAATGAATAAATAAGGCTCTAAATTGGACGATACTCTAGTGATGTCCCCAATCTCATCCAAATACTCAAATGGCACAGGTGGACGTGGTGGAAAATGACAATGCGATACGATAAAACATGTGTCACCGAGTGGAAATGCTCGAATGATTTTTTCCACCATCTCATCCCTAATAGATAACACCTCACATTTCAGCATATTTTCAAAAGGCTCGGGTTTACGTTCACAAATAAGTAATTGATCCATCTAATCATTCCAGTTGCTCTCATTTAAGTGACAAAACGATTCCAATAATAATTGGAGTTAACAGTGAGATCCTCATCAATCGGGCCAAATTATTTCTCAAAATTTTCAAGACTCATATCTAAAGACAAATCAGGTGGCAAAGCAGGTAAATCTGTTGTGTCACTATCCCATAGGCTAGTGATGTCGTTCACTTCTTAAATTTACTTGACTTCATTCTCACCTTGCTTCTCCCTCGTCATGCTCATTTCATGATCATACCCCGAATTATCACTCTCCTCCTCACTATCACCCTCATCTAATAAACTTCCTCATCCTACTCACCTCTCGATCGAAATCAGAGTACTCTCTCATGCTCTCACTAGCCATCACTAAACACACCTCGTGTGGAACCCTAACATGATTACCCTCAAAGTGTTTGGGTACTACCTCCTTGATATGATTCGTTTCGTGTAAATCGTCTCCATCACCTATTTGCTTGGCGATGTTGAAGATATTCATTTCAAGTGTTATATTCCCGAATGTGAGTTGCATTTTCCAATGACACGTGTTAATCAACGCTTTAGCTTTGGCTAGAAAAGTGCGAACAAGAATAACAGGAACATGGTGACTCGATGGGGAGGAGGGATCCATATCCCAAATGACAAAATCTAACGGGAAGTCAAAAATATCAACTTGGATGATCACATCCTCAACTGCCCTAGGAGATACCTTTACGGAATGATCTGCAAGTTGGAGAGTAATTTTAGAGGGCTTAATATCTCTAAAATAAAGATTCCTATAGATGGAATAGGGTAGAATATTATCACTCGGCCCGAAATCTAAAAATCTATCTCGATTTTATTATCTTCAATAATGCACTAAATGGTGGGGCATGTAGATATTTTAACTTGGGTGGGAGGTCGCTCAATAGTACAAAACTCAAATTTTGTGTTAATAAAACCTTCTTCTTTACCTTTAATTTACGTTTCACCGTGAGCAAGTCCTTTAAGAACTTAACATACGCGGGAATTTTCTTTATAGCCTCAAAAAAAGGTAGGTTTAACTTCACTTGCCTTAGCACCTCTAAAATGTTATCATGGTAGGCCCCTTTAGGAAGAGGGACCAACCGTTGAGGGTATTACTACCACTTCAGGTCTAAATGTGTCTTCTTTCCCACTCTCTTATAAGAGGGCATCTCTGTCCGCTTGCGTGCCGAACGAAATCTCCTTATCTTTTTGCACATCGTTTGGAGGAGGTAACAAGTCAGCAACTCTTTTAGTACATAGAGTGATTACTGCTTTACATTACTCTTAATTTTTATTGGGGGTATAGGTCACACAGTTTTGACCTTGGGCGAGAAACTTTCCCTTCTCCTGCACACTTAAAGAGGATTGCAACTTAGAAAGTGATACCTTTAAGTCGAAATTCTCTTAAGCATTTTGGCCTTTTATCCATGACTGGGTTTGCATAAACTGAGTAAGAGCGTCCTTAAGACTCTTTCATTATGGAATATCATAAGGCATGGGAGGAGGTGCTTGCATTGGTGTCACTTGTTGGTAAGGTAGGAGTGGTGGAGGTTGTAGGGCAACGTGTTGATTTTGGTTCATGACCGCATTCGGTTACCTGTAATTAAAATCATGATGGTTTTGCCGCTAGGCATAAAAATAATTCCCGTGAGGGGCGTTAAAATTCCCTTTATAAGCTCCCACCGACTCAACTTTCTATTGGAGCATAATTTTTTAGGCGAGTATAGTCGGACATTCCTTAGTTAAATGTTGTGCTTCACAAATCGCGCAAATATCCTCCTTTAAAGCTCGAGAAGGGATGGATGTATCTCTCCCCTAGTTTCCACCACGTCCTCTATCCTCTTGGCTAATTGATTAATTTGGAGCTTCAACTCATCTTCCTTGTCCAATTGGTAGAGTCCAGATGAGGATGGAGTTATGGACATGATTCCAGCTTTAGGTTAGGTGATTGGATTCGATGTATCCCAAGATTGAGTAGTGTCGGTGACATACTAAAAGTGGGCGTCCGCATCGTTTACATCTAGCATAAAGAACTCCCCCGGACACACTATTTCAATGAGTTGCTTTGAGCTTATACTAAGCCCGTGATGGAAGCAGGAGATGAGTCTCCACCTCTCAAAATCATGATGTGGGCACATATTAACTAACTCGTTGAATATCTCCCAAAATCTATCAAATGGCTCGTTATCATTTTACTTAAAAGTCTAAATTTGAGCCCTAATAGATTTGGTCCCGTGAGCGGGAAAGAACTTTTGGATAAATTTAGCTTGCATGTCTCTCCACGTAGTGATAGAGTTCGGTGCGAAAGTCCAAAGACAAGTCTTGGCCTTAGCCTTAAGTGAGAAGGGGGAAATCTTGAGAAGTACAACATCTTGGGTGCAAGCTTGATCGTTAAACGTTTCGCACGCCTCCTCAACCTCTCTAATGTGGAGAATTCTCCATACAGTGAAAAGTAGGAAGAATTTGGATCATCCCGTTCCTAAAGTGGAATTGACTCGTATTATACGAGAATATAAGGCATCCTGGAGCAACAGTTCGCTCTGGGTATCAGAGGTCTCTTATAGGGCAGTACGGCATCACACCCTCTCCTGTTTTGAAACTAGCATTATTCGACATATCACTCACACTTAAAAAATCACTATCATCATCGAAGTTCCTAGACGTTCGACTTGTGGTATGACTACTCGGTGTAGGAGGTGGTACCCAGAAATATGGAGTGTTATTTCTAGAAGGAGCGAGTTCTACTATTGTCTCGGGATTTGGAGTGGGCTGAGTATTTTACATTTAAGGACTCCAGAGAATATTTTTATTTTTTTCTAATTTTTTTGGAAAATTTAGATCATTTTTATAGTTTTTTGGATTTTTGGAATTTATGATATTTTTTGCTTTTAAGAATTAGATTCAAATTTAGATCAATTTGACCTAACCTACACTCTGTCTAATCCCCGGCAGCGGTGCTAAAAACTTGACATGATGCATAATGTGTGTGTTACGTGTGTACCTACGACTCAAGTGCAAGTCATTCGATTAAGTAATAGCCCGGTAAGTGGGGTTCAAATCCTCAGGAAATAGGTCATAAAACGTTTGATGAAAGTAAGGCCAGCTTATAAGATCTAGATATCGACGCATGAAAGAAAGAAAAGATAATTTTTGTTTTCGGGAAAATCTCTATTTGACTAATAAAATTAAGTTAAGCAAATGCAATTTAAACTACTAAAAAGCAAGAACTTCAAATTTTTACTTTTGAAAACTTTTGGGAAAAGGGGAGTTGGGATCCAATACCCCAAATCGTAGGAAATCTCCTTTAAATATAAAATTCGCAAAAACTACTCATTTAATTGAAAGAAAAAATATTAAGTAATTCAAAGCACTAAATATATGTGGGTGTTAACCTGCACAATATTTAGTCAACAAATTAATTACAGCGAATGATAGAATTATCGACACATATATTGTATTCTCAAACATTCCGATTGCCTTCGATAAAAGGAGTTAAGAGATCTACGATATTAGTTCCGACAAAAAATCAAACTCTAAGAATTAATCATACAATTATTTCGAATTTTATATATTTAACTTCAAAAACCTAGGTTGGGTTCATGTTCCCCAACTCATTATGAGTTTAGCTAGATACAAGATTATTCTCTACACAATTAATCATTATAGTGTAAGCAATAATGATTGAAAAAACAAGAATGATGAGATAAAATAATATTACCAAATTTGAAGAAACAAATAACATGCAAGAGACTCACACCAATTGAAAAAAAAAAAGGAAAAAGATTGGATCTTGACTTGAATTGAAGATGAAAGATGTAAAAGTTGTTATTCTATTAATGCTTCTTCATATGTTGCCTAGCTATGACTCCTCTTATGTTAATTAAACTCCTAATGTCCTAAAACATGTGCCAAAATTGGTCCAAAGTAGTTTAGATAGACTCAAATTACTCTGGAAAAAAATCTAGGGAGAGATAATAATCCCCACTTGGGATCTCCCCCGTCAACCGAACCTAACCCATCATCGAGCCTACAAGGGTGAACTAATTCACTGACTGAATCGGTTCGGTCAGGTTCTCTTCCTAACTTTGCCTTTTTTCTTCTTATTTGCAGTTTTGCCCTCAAAATTCTTCTCAACTTTAAATGATCGTAACTTCTTCACCGTAACTCGGATTGAGGTGTCATTTTTTCTAGTATTCTCATGACTTTGATCTCTTAAACTTTTCTATTAGCACCTCCTCTGGGTTCTGGTGAAAAATTACCAATTTTCCCTTGACTTTCCTTTCTTGCAATTCTTTCACTGTTTTTACTTTTCTCTTCCATCCAACTTGAACAACTTACCTGTAAAATATAAGAGAAATACACAAAATGCGAAATACTAATCCAAAATATTATTAGCATAAATATGAGATAAATTCGAGATAAATGCAATGTTCGTGATAGTAAAAATATCGAAATTAAGGGGATAAATATGGAATATTTTTGCCGAATCAGCCCCTGGTGGAAGAAAGAGAAAAATAAAGGTGGTGCATGAGGGGTTATTAGCTATAAAAAAAAGTCTCCTTTCTGGAGATAAATTTAGGGACTAAAACGTACCAAGAAGTTTATCACCCCTATATTCAAGACATATAATGGGAAGACTGATCACATCAATCATGTTTACCAGTTCTGGCCAGTAATGACCCTTTGGAGCAACAATGAAGACCTTATCTGCTGGATATTCCCTTCTAGTTTGGGGGATACTGCACAAAAGTGGTTCAAGAAGTTACCACATAGGTTAGTTACTAGATTCAAGCAGATTGCAGAGGCTTTCACACCCAGATTTGTCACCAGCAACTCTCATCCAAAGATGATGGACTCACTCCTCACCATGAAGAACAAGCCCGGGGAAACCTTGTGAGAATACACTCGGTGATAATAAAAAACCTACAATAAAGTGGAATATTAGTCCGAGAGGTCGTTATGGCCTAATTCAAGATTGGTCTGCCAAGTAAATCTATGTTGCACCAATATCTCACAAAGAAGGAGGTCGACGCTATCAATGACCTTATGTCCAAGATTGAGAAATATTCCAAAGTATAATATGTGGTAGCTTGCACCCGGTACGATAACGACCGGTCAAAAATAGCCAAAAATGAAGACAAAGAGAATGTTCCCAAGAAGGAGGACAAGAAGTAAAATGGAGGATCTAAAAATAATGACAAGTCGGACTCTACCAAGGCCTACCTGACGATCAACATTATTTTCAAAGAGCCGATCTATAAAATCTTAAATAAAATTAACCAGCCGATCAAATGGCGGAGGAAGATAGTGGGAGATACATAAAAGAGGAACATTGCCTTGAGATGTTACTATAACAAGGAGCATAGTAACAAGACATATAAATGTAAGACGCTCAAATTACACTTGGACGATTTGGCCCAAGCTGACTACTATATAAATATATGGAAAAGAAGGGTATGAATCCCACTGTGGAGAATAACTAAAAACCTAACGTCCTAGATGATGATGAGATGTGGTACAAGTTTACATCCATCCACGGTGCATCAAGCCCAAACTAGATTCAAGGTAACTCTATTCAAATGGAGTTAAAAAAGGTTACTACAGTCATGAAGGCTTTCCAGATTGACCCTACCAAGACCCCAACAAGAAAACACCGTCGATCAGAAGACATTGACTATAATAAGCACATAGTCTTTACCGAGGGAGACCTATTTAGAGTTAGGATTTCATATCATGATGCGCTAGTAATCATTCTCGCAATTGATATCTAGGACGTCGATAAGCTACTAGCTAACCAGGGAAGCTCTTTTGAGGTTATATACCTAAATTTATTCGACAAGATAAACCTCAAGATGGAATACCAGAAGAAAGTGACCATCCCTTTGGTCAGTTTCGCAAAAAGTTAATAGAGTTCTTAGTTATGGAAATTGAGTCCCCTTATAATTCCATCCTTGAATGGGGATGGCTTCACGCCATGAAGGTTATCCATTTCACTTATCACGAGAAGCTCACATGCATCATCGACCCGGGGAAAATAGAGATAACGTGAAACCACGCCATTGCTTGGCAATAATTTATCACTGCTATCAAGCCTAAGTAACAAAATAAGAAGAAAAAAATGGCCATGGATGCAGCGACCAAGGATGAGGCTACTCCTTCCAAATAACAACTAAAGTATGGTAAACTACGTGTGGAAGAAATGAGGGTGGCCCCATGGAACCATTACAAAAATTAATGCTCAATGACTCAAACTCTAAGATCATCAAGATGTATTTGCTTAGTAACCTTAAAATATTTTTGGGATTGATGATCAAGTCATGTGCCACCGACTTCACATAGACCCAACATTCCTACCTATCACAAAAAAGGCTCACCGAACAGCCCCAAAAAAGGCTAACGATGTGGAATAAGAAGTAAGGAAACTTCTGGAGTCAAGGTCCATCAAAAAAGTACAATTCCAAAATTGGATATTTAACCCAGTCATCGTCAAAAAGAAGAAGGGTAAGTGGAGCATCTGTATTGAATTCACCAACCTAAATAAAGCCTATCCTAAAGATAATTTTCCTCTGCCAAAGATAGATAAGTTGGCCAATTCTACTGAAGAAACCACATTTTAAGACCCTCATAAGTCTCTCCTTAGGTCCCTAGCACCTCCCCATTTACCACAAAACCTAGGTTATTCTCCAAATGCCGATCTAGAGACCATTGGGCTCTCCCAGGCCTCGTTTGATTTTGGTGAACTTCATTGTCAGAGAGAAAGTTCAATGAATCTTCGAAGGGCTCTGAATATCCTTTTCAACAGTCCACTCCGCATGTGAATCGGCATAACAATTCGTACGAACAGATAATTTTACCATTGAAAATCGATCTAGAGGCCAACGGGAGCTCTCGGGCCTCGTTTTGACCCCAATTAACTCCATCGTCATAGAGAAATCCCAATGAATCTTCTAAAGGCACTGAAACCCCTTTCTAACAGTCTGCCCCATGCATGAAATGGCATAAATGTTCGAATGAACGATTTGTTTTCCTCAAAAATAAACGTGGAGGTCACCGAGCGCTCCCTAGTTTCGTTTGATCAAAGCCAACTCTTCAGCTCAAAGGAGGTTGTATGAATATTCTAAGCGAACTAAATGACCTTTCCAACGGTCCACCCCATGTATAAATTAACTTTATGGTAAGAACGAACGAACCATTTTACTCTGAAAGGTCGCCGGTCACTTTCGAGCCCAGTTTGACCAAAGTCAACTCTCCTAACTGAGCGAAGCTCGAAACATTGAAGTGCCTCACATAAAATTTCCAACGGTCCACCCCGTATGAGATTCAGACTCACGATTTGGATGACTGATTCATCATCGTTCGACGTTCTCTTGTCCAAAGGACCAACGGGCACTTTAAAGCCCCTTTTGACCCAAAGTCAACTCCCGAACCCGGGATCAGCCCAAGTATTTTCAAAGGTCTATGAATAAACTTTCCAACGGTATGCCCTGTGAGCAATTTGGACTTACGAATTGCATTTTACGATCATTTTTTTGAAAAATCAGCACGAGACTGCCAATTGGCAGGTCTATTTTCTTGCCTATCGGCAGTGTGTCTAAGGTTACCTACTGATTGGTAAGGCATGGACGATGTCGATCGGAAGTACCTTGACCCTATATAAGAAGAGAATGAGCTCACCCTAAAGGCACCTCAGAAACATTAACTTCGATGGTCTCAACAACATTCTTCTAAAGTCAACGAGGTTTCTTTGACCTTTCTTCACCTTTCATTTCCATCACTTTCACAACCAATTTGGAAAAATCTCCCTACGTTCTTCACCCACTTGCAAGGAAGCTCATCATCAATTAGTTATACAAGTTCTCCAAGTCTCCAAAGAATGTCCAAACATTCCTCTCTTTAAATTTCTTTGTTTTCTCATTAGTTATACAAGTTCTTCATTTAACTTTTACTTTAGATCATACACATATTAATATTCAATCCTTTATTAGTAATATTTCGCATAATATATTTTTTATAAAAAAAATAAGAAAATAAGAAAAAGAGGGTTACACCTATAAATTTCAATGGGATTATTAACCAAATTTTCTCAAAACTAAAAACACCTTTTTCTTACACGCACATATAATAAAATTCCCATTTGAATTTATGGGATAAACCCCACCCTCGTATCCCATGTGAACTACGTGGATTTTGATGCCTTTATAGGCTACGTACTCGAGTCCTATTTTCCTATTTTCTTATTTTCCCCTTTTTTTCTATTTTATCCATATATTATTTATATATATCATACTTATGATTCATATTTGCGTCTTATCTAACACATATTATCGTTTCATCATAACGATCAATATATCAATAAGTGCACATATCATATTTTTAATTATTATTTTGGGAACATTCCTATGGATAACCTCACTCCGTCTTTTCCCATGACGCGAGTCGAGCGATTCCGATCTCCATTTATATGTACACACACACACATACTTCATGGAGAAATTGAGTAGAATAATAACATAGGCCCATGAGAGACCGAAAGGGTGGGATGGGTTCTTAACACCTTCCCATTCCATAACTTAGCCCCCGAACCTCTAAACTATTTGGTTTCGTAAGCATCAGTTTGTCTTTGATGTCGTTCTTTTGATGAGGCAACATGTTATTTTTCCTTTTTGTGCAAAATAGGCTAGAGACTATATTTTTACATCACCCTACATATACAACAACCAAAGAGTTCTTAGAAAGGGCATAAGACCTTTCTCTCTCTCCATCGCGTGCGCGAGCGCTGACCTCCCAAGATGGAGAGGAGAAATTGAGAGGGATGGCCACTGCTACGGTCATCCATGGATAAAATCCCTCTATTCAGTCTCGATCAAGAGAATACTTCATTCATCACCACTTATAGCATGTACTGCTGCACAATCATACCATTTGGGCTCAAGAATGTAGGAAAAAAATTTCCAATGGTTGGTCACCGAGATGTTCAAACATTATTTGGGTGACACCATGGAAGTCTACATACACGATATTCTTGTTAAGAGTAAGCATAAAGTCATTCATCTACCGAATTTTGTGAAGGCATTCGAGGTCCTCATATATTATTGAATTAATCTTAACGCAACAAAGTGATCCTTTGGAGTTCAATGCGAAAAGTTCTTGGGATATATGGCCAGTCAAAGGGAAATCGAGGCAAACTCCTACCAGATCAAATAAATAAACAACATCCATCCAACTAGCTATCAAAGATGTCCAAAAATTGACTGGAATGTTAATTACGCTCAACCACTTCACCTCCAAATCTTTTAAAAAGTATCAGTCATTATTTCAGCTCTTGAAGAAAGATAAGGGCCTGAGCTGGAACGAAGAACGATAAAAGTCACTTAAATAAATCAAGTCTTATTTAAGATGAACACCTCTACTTGTGGTCCCAAATCTAAGAGATACAGTTCATATATATCTCGCGGTGTCCGACCACGCAGTCGAGTGAACCTTTATGTGCGAAAAGGATGAGCACCAAGCTCCAATCTATTATGTCTGAAAAATGCTACTAGATGTCGAGAAACTCTACCTTCCTCCTAGATAACCTAGCTTACTCTCTAGTAATTGCTTCACTGAAGCTGAAGTATTATTTTGAAACCCACGTAGTCATAGTCATCACCTCATTTATGCTCAAAGTACGACCTCTCCAGATGAATATCCAAAATCGGTGGAACTCAGGAGGTTCGATATCCACTATCAACCAATAACTGAAATCGAAAGACTTATTTAGTAGACTTAATCATTGATATGGCCAAGAAACTAATGAAGAGTTTGATCAACTCAACACCTGAATGCTCTACGTCGATGGGGCCTCCAACTCAAAAGGGGCATAAATAGGATTTGTCCTCATAACCCTTGATCAATTAGGGGATCAGACTTGGATTTGGAGCATCCAAAAATAAGGCTAAATATAAAGCCCTCATCATCGAATTAAAGAAGGCCATATATTTTGGCACAAGTCACCTTGACATCTTTTGTGACCCAAGACTAATATTTAATCAAGTATCATGAGACTGTAATGCTAAAGATGAACTCATGTCAGCATACTTATAGGTCGTTTAGGACCTAGTTTGCCGATTTAAGAACATTCATATTCAAAATTTCCCCCGGGGAAACAACAACCATGCAAATGCTCTAGACACTTTAGGCTCAGTTGTTGACTCTGATCTCAAAAGAAAAATTGAGGTGGAATACCTCACTTAACCAAGCATCATAAAGCCAAAGGTCACCGAACAAGTCGTCGTCGTACAAAAAGCTCCCAATTCGATGGACGTAATTAAATCATACCTATAAAAGAATGTTCTCCCTATCAATAAGAAGCATGCCCATCATACTAAGGTCAAAGATGCTTAGTTTTTTCTATCACCAGACAGAACGATTTATACGCAATCTTATATAGATCCATACCTCCAGTGTGTACATCCAAGCGATGTTGACCAAGTCCTATACGAGTTGCACGATGGAATATACGGAAGTCATGCCGAGGGAAGATATTTTTAATTTAGAGCCATCAAATAAGGACACTGGTGGCCTTACATCCAAAAAGATACAGTCTCACAAGTCAAGAAGTACAAAAATGCCAAGAGTTCTCACCCATGCTTCATCAGCTAGCTAGCAGCCTAAAGTCACTGACAAGTCCGTGACCTTTTGCTCAATGGGGATCGAACATTGTGGCCCCCTATTTATAACACTAGGGAATCAAAAGTATCTCCTGGTCGGCACAGACTACTTCACCAAATGGATAAAGATTGAACCTTTAGCGAATATAAGGGACATCGATATGATCAGATTCATCTAATTTAAACTTCAAAACTCGATATAACCAGTTGTAATACCTCGTATTTTTTGTGCATTTATTTATTTTATGAAATTAATTAATTACTTATTTTTCGGTTGTGACATGTGAAATGTCACTTACTATTTTATATGTTGGTATGTGATTCATTTTACATGTTACATGAATTTCACACTTTCAAAAATCGGCATAACGCACAATAACATATTAAACACAATATTCTAAGTAAATTAGGATTATGGGTGACTATGGAATGGCCAAAAACTAGGTGTCTAGGGTTTCCTTGGATGTATTATTCTCTTATTATCAGGTCTCACCGGTCATGAAGTAGTTTCTTATAATGCCGAGACACACGTAACTAATTAATAATATACTTTTGACTTTATCAACTCGTACCGGACTATCAAGTAAAATGATGAGAGAATTAATTTATTTGAATTTTTTATATTTCGGGATGACTTTTAGAACACTTATAAATCCGATTTTGACAAAAAATAATGAGATTTAAGTTTATTGGATTAGCGTATGACTTAGGTTAAGTTTCAGGTCATTTGGTGCATGTTTTGGGCTCATTAGGTTGAGGCTTATATTGTTCTTAGGCATAATTTCGTGTGAAGCACTCTTATTAGCTTAATTAGAGAAACCCAAAACACTCATTAGTCAATTTGAGAAAACCCTAGAGAGTTTGAGAGAAGAGGCACATAAGTATTGAAAAGAATTGGAGTATTTTGGGACTTTGATTCGTCAATTGTTCCAAGGCAAGTGCACATTGATTAAAAATGTATTTGGGATTGTGTTATGATAGTAGTAGTCATTGGAATTTTTACTAAAATTTTTATAATCTTATTTTAACTATCTTAAAAACTAATTTTAATAATTAAATTAATTGTTAAATTTTGTCGTAATCACATGTTATTAAATTAGAGTAGTTTGATGTTGAAGCTCTTTGATTTTAATGAAATCTGATTATAAATTGTGAATTTTGAATCATTGTAATGATATTTACAAAATATTTCGTGTTTAATCTACCATTGTAAGGACAAATTTCTAATTGAGTCAATTTATTTGTATTGGCTTAATTTCAAACAAAATAATTTGAGTCATAGGTTAGGCTTTGTATTGTTGATCTCGTAAGCTTATGACGTGTTTGAAGAAGAGTAGCGACCAAGTTTCAAATATTGTTACACTTTGTTTCATGTTTAGTGCCACGTTTGTCTTCACATTTCTGAGAATCTCGCAATTATGGATGCATATGATTATGATCCTTAGAAATTTATTTTTGGGTGATGTGTTTTTAAACAAAATATTTAGAAATTTTTTTAAAATGTTTTTTAGAGGAAAATATTTTTTTTTATATTTAGTTCGTTCGAACAAGTTGGACTTCGTTTGAACGAGATGGAAGTTTCATTCAAACAAGGTGTTTTTATCATTTGAATGAAATGACGACTTCATTATAACGAACTTCAAACGAACATCCAATAGAGTTTCTCTGTCTAACAGTGGCCTACTTGTTAGAATCTCGTTCAAAGGTCATTTGAATGAAATTGCTTGTTCGTTCGAGCGAGTGTAGAGTTCGTTTGAACGAGATGAGAGTTCCGTTAGAATGAACCCTTTTTTCGTTCGAACGAACCCTATCACCTCTAAATTTATCTTTTCCATAAATCGACATGCTGTCTTCAAATTTTTTAAGAACTTTTAGCAAAAAATGTTTTCCCACCCTTATACAAAAGTTCTGAAACACTTCTTTCACCCAAATCGTTTAAAGATCCAAGTTTCATTGTTCTTATGCTTTGAAATCTTCATTTGTGGGCACTGAAGTTTATTTATCTCATCATCTAGATAAATAAAAGGTTTAGTGTGGTGGACTCTGTACTTGGTTTGTTGTTTTGCAGTGAAGAAATGGTCATTTCGGGTTTCGAATCTGTAGATGGTTATTGAGCCTCATCGATGGATATTGAGGCACGTGTAGACTCACACGTTATGACATCTTACGTTGGTGGACTGTAGCGCCCCAACCCGGATTTATAGGTTACCCTTGGGTCAATTTGGTCCAACCTGAACGTTAGTTGTGAAGTGCAATGAGACAACCTAAACAATGTTGCTAGTCAAGTTTTATTTAATTAACATTTCAGTTATTCAGCTTACGATTCCAATTTTATGTCAAGCTATATATGGACCCGTTGGAAGCGCCCGGTAATCCAAATATTCAAAGATTCTAATGTAAAATAAAAGGAATACCTACCTATATAACGCCCTCAAAATACGGAATTGTGTACACCCTGCCGTAACAAAGGAAATGGAATGAGCTGAATGCTTACTGGAAAATACAACAATTAAACATAGAATCGAACGGTAAAATAGAGACTATATAACGTAATACCTACGTGCACATGCAAATACTCTATGTATATACACGTACATATATTAAAGCATGAATCCATTTTTATTCAAAAATTGCTACTTGATTTGATTAGATCGCATTAATATTGTAAAGGACCCTTCTTGTCCCTTATTACTTCGTACAATTTTTCCAATTTAGCACACCCAGTTAAATGCTTAAATAAAATACCATTTATTTAGGAAAAAACAGTTCTTTTACGGAAATTTACCTTTACTCATGCCAACCAAAATTTAATAGTTCCTTAGACACCACCTTTCAACACACGCGCACTCTGTGTTAGAAAATACTTATTTTCCTTTTGAAAACCATTCACAATACACGCATGTATTAATTATGGGTTAAAACAATCTTAATTTACTTGATTACTCATTAGCCACTTCACTTGTGACATTAACTCGCGCTTTACTTAGACTTAGTCATTTTCATAATTCTTGTCCAAGTCACCTTTTCAAAACAGGAAAATTTATCAATTTCATTTCATAAAAGGTTGTCTTTCCTCTTGTTCTTAGCACAACCAATTTCCTTATCACGTTCTATTTTTCTCATTATCTTTTTGTAAGATGTGGGTTCTTAAAATATAATTAATATTCAACGAGGTGTAACTCCTTATCAAGACGATGATTAGTGTGCACAAAACAATCAGAACAAATAATAAATACAAGCCACAATCAATAGCCTTTAATATCAAAAGTCTATATTAAAAAGAATTCTTACAACATAAATGCTCTCATAATGTATATTAAATGAGAAGGGACCCCAATCAACTTAATTGGAGGGAGAACCCTCCGCGTAAACTTGCAAGAGTTTAGTCTCTCGCGTTTCCTCTCTCACATCTAGAGAGCGCTCGCGAACCTTCTAATATATGCCACAACATCCTCGTCGGGCTTTTGTTTCTCTCATGCCAACTACGTGAGTGTGAACTCATCCTCTGCCAAGAAAAATTTATGTGCAAATTGAACGTGTAAATTCTCCCATGTGGTCACGTTGCCGGGTGCCAAGTTGGAATACCACTTGTAAGCTTTCTCAGTCAGAGAACTTGAGAACTCTCTCGGCCTCAGCTTTTTATCGTTGCAGTATATTTAAAGTGTTATTCATTAAATTTGAAAATTTTAAAAATAGACTTTTTATTGTTTGGATTGTCCCCTTTCATTGAGTTTTAAATTGGTATCATAACTAGAAAACTAAGTTATTGTTTAGATCCGGTGTTTTAGGCATGAATTTTGGTGGTTTTGATGGTCTTTTCGGCCCTTAGTGCTCCAATGTTTGATGGGTCAAAATATGCATACTGGAATCTTCGTATGAAATTAGCACTCAAGGAAATAAATGAGCGTGTATAGTAAGAAGTACTTAATGACTGGTCCCAACCTATTACCTTAGTTGGTGAAAATAGGATTCCCAAACCCATAGGAACATGGAGTGAGTTTGAGCATAGGTTGGAAAATTATAACTCATGTGGTTTGAATGTTCTATATTGTTCTATCACCCCGAAAGAGGTACATCGTATTATGAATTGTGAGATCTCTAAATAGTCTTGGAACATACTCCAACTCACCCATGCGGGAAGTAGTGATATTAAGGCTTTCAAACTCCAAAACCTCACCACTTTGCTTAAAGCCATTAATATGCTAGAGAGTGAGACCTTCGATGAGTTCTACGCTATATTGTTCAATATAGTGAACTCGTCTTTAAACTTGGGAGAGGTAATACCCGAGAATCAAGTAATCAAGAAAATCTTAATGTCTTTACATGAAATATTTAATTTAAAAGTGAAAGTTTTGAATTCCTTGGTTTCTTTAGACTCAACAAAACTTGAAGATCTTGTAGGTGACCTACAAACTTATGAGCTCGACATAATTCCCTCCAAAATAATGAGGCATGGAATGAGGAAACACCTGTTTGGGATGATGAGTCTGACATCGAGTCCAAAAATATGTCCATAAAAGCAAATAAATTCAAGAAATTTCTCAAGTTTCAAAATCAATCGAAAGATGCAAAAAAGTTTAAGAAAATTAAGTACAACAAGGTCGATCAATTCCTTAAAAATTGTAATGATAACTTTAAAAGATATGAGTTGGAAATATGTTTTGGTTGTGAGGGTTATGGCCATAGGGTAATTGAGTGTCCTAGTAAACTAAGGAAGGAGGTTAAGAAATAGAAAGTGTATAATTCAAACCCTAGTGATAATGGTCTAGAAGAGGGATCTGATTCCCCCATTGAGCACAACTACACTGTGGTCATGACTAGTTATGTGAGTCCTCTTGATAAATCTTCTCATGAAGATATTTATAATCATAACACTTTCGAGGCCATCGTTTATGATCTCCAAGTGAGTGATGGTGAAGAAAGTGAAGAAGAAGATGATAATGAAAAAGAGGAAGAGGAAGAGGAGAGTAAACTCCAAGTTACCTTCTATGAGTTATATGCAGAAACGTTAAAAGTGAAGAATGCAAACTTTAAGTTAAAAGTCAAGTCAAAAAATTGTGTTATTGGGTAATGATGAAAGTGTTTTGATCGAGAATCTTAGGGAACGTGAAAGGACTCTTCAAGAGAAGCTATAATATATTGAAGGTGAGAGATATAGCCTTCAAGTTTTTATGGAGGTTATGAAGAAAGAGATTATTGAGCTTAAAGAGTCTGGGCATTTACTCAAGTCTATGATTGTTGAGATTGAAGAGAGATTAAGATACTCGAGTCGTGTCGTGTAAAATTTGATTTGGAATCCAGGTCGAAGAAGTTGGATAAGATGTTAGGCATCGTATAAATCAAAGATAATAAGTGTGGAATTAACTTCGATATTCCAAATACTTCTGCTACCCAATCCAAGACCATATGTTTGAAAGAGTCAATCGTTGCTAGATATGATAGAAAAATTAAAACCTTAGGTAACACCATTTGTTGTATCTACTCATGCACACATTGCAGTAGGAAAGGTTACCGTAGGCATTTTTTGCTCTGATCTTAAAAATAGTCCTAGAAAGTCTAATATTAGAGTCACCAAGGTTCCCAAAGTCCTAGAGCAATGCATTACACCTATGTGGGTTAGGAAATCGTATTTGGAGGTTTTATATATTAGACTTGTTGATTTTCATTTGCTTGCACATGATACTTCCTATGTTAAATCTAATGGTTGATTGTGTCCGCATGCTTACATACACTAGCCTTTGCACTTCGTGATCTATATATTTGCTAGTTCTATGTTGTTTGAGTCTTCTGCATTTTGTTTTTTATTTATTCGGCCTTATTGAAAAATAAAAAAAGATTTTTCTTCTCTTTAAGTTTTTTTTAAATTAGTATTTTTTTAGTTTTTAATGAAAACTAAAAAAGATTTTTTTTTAGTTTTTGTGTATTTTAGTTTTATACATTTTTTGTTGCATATTGGTGTGTTTGAATCCACTTCATTTCATGTTTTCCATGTAGCTAGGACATTTGAATATGATTGTCTATACTTAGATTGTGCTTAATTATGATTGCATGGAGTTGTTCGACTTTGATTAACTTAATAAATTCACTTTGTATATGCTCCCGCATGCACATGCACAAGCTCTTTTGAATTTTAATTTCACGTCTTACATATGAGCTTTATGAGATGTTCTCCCATCAATCTTGCCAACTCATGCTATATGATCATATTAAAAGCATTAAAAATAAAAATAAAAATTGACAAGGCCAACGAGTTTTCTTACATATTTTTAAAAGTGATATCTTCGAAAGAATTGAGTTAAAAAATATGATATATGTTTCGCTTTGGGGGGTGTATGTTTGAAGATCAACAAGTTTGCAAAATTAATCCTAGTTATGCTTATAATGTCATGACGCTATTAATTTGTAGAATCATCAATATTCTAGGCTTGTGTGCATTGTGCCTGTTTCTTCATAGAATTTGCTTTACCTTTCATTTGAGGTTAAATCTTAGTTTGATAAAGTTTTACGGTCAAATAGAACTCCTTAGATATATTTGAGTGTTTGGGTAATAATTCATTTATATCTAGTTCATGCCCATTCATTTAATCCCACATGTTTAGGCACATCGATACTATACCAGTGTGTAAAGATTATATGTTTTGTGTCGGTTTTTGTGATTATTTATACTTATATATATATATATATATATATATATGTGTGTGTGTGTGTGTGTGTGTGTGTGTGTGTGTGTCTGTCTCGGTGTGTCATTGGTATATTTTCATATTTATATATATTGTATCATTTTGTTTTGAGCTTTTGAGTTTGCATTTAATCCATCTTTTCCATATGCTTTATCTTTGGACTAAATTTGGCTTGCTATCTGATCATATTGGTATCTCTTATTGATTGTTTGCATTTATATTTCATGCATTCTTGTTTATTCAAGTTAGTGTATTATTTGCACCCATATTGATATTACTTGATCATTGTTTGGATTATTTCTGTTTATGTTGTCATGATATGTTGTGTTTTAACTTTACACCATTATATGATATTATTATTTCTTCATCATATGTCCTCACATTTAGGGAGAGAAATGGTTTCTGGGGGAGAAATAGTTTCTAGGGGGAAATGGTTTTATATATTCTTACATTGTCTATTCCTGAAAAAAAAGGGGGAGAAATTATACCTTTCCTCTCATGATTAGGATATCTTTATCTTAGGGGGATACATCTTACCTAGGTTGAGATTGTTTATACATAGGGAGAGTTTTATTCTTATGCAGATTTTATACTTGTTATATTCTCTTTGCATTTGAAGGTGTGTTTAAGTGTGAAGGTTTACAACATGCGGCAAAGTTTACAAGTGTGCAAAGATAATCAACGTATGTGCCTATCGAGCGTCTGTACTTTTTCCTTTTGGGGTGGGGTATTTAGTTTGTTAGAGAGCTTAATGGACCATAGGCATTTTTATTTTTATTTTGTCACCGAATAGCCAAAGGGGAAGATTTTTAAGGATAAATTTCCAATTTAGTCAATTTGTTTGTAATAGCTTAATTCTAGAGAAAACAAGGTTAGGCTTTTTATTGTTGATCTCATAAGCCTATAAAGTGTTTGAATAAGAATAACGACCAAGCTTCAAATATTATTCGTGTCGTGTTTAGTGTCATGTTTGTCTTCGCATTTTTTAGGATCTCCCAGGTATGGATGCATACAATTATGTTCCTCAAAAATTTAATATGGGGAAATGTATTTTTAAACAAAATGTTGGAAAATATTTTTAAAATGCTTTTTGGAGAAAATTATTTTTTTAAGATTAGTTCGTTCGAACGAGATGTATGTTTCGTTCGAATGAGGTGTGTTTGTCGTTTGAACAAAATGATGGCTTCGTTACAACGGACCTTAATTATTGTATTTATTCTCATTAACTAGACAACCTCTTTTATATATGTTTATATGCTTTGCGAGGTATAATTGAGCTTTTGTAGGTATTAAAGTGCTTAGCGTGATGTTTGGTTGCTTTTCGGGATTATTTCATCGTAAAAAGAAACATCAAGGACATTTTGGTCTTTTCAAACTCACTATTTTGTACATAATAAAGTTACCAACATGTATATCATTAAATTATCTTTGCATGGCCACTCACCGTGCATCATTCTGACCCCGAATGAGGAAGTTATGCTCATTTTTGTAAGGTTTCAGTATTTTCTTCTACTTTAAGGGCACTTTGGTAATTTCATACTTCATAATTTGGAGCGTTTCAAAGCATAATCATGTAGATAATTGAATTATATTCGCGTCGGTTTTGACCACGCATCATTTCAATTATGTATGAAGAAGTTATAGTCATTTCCGTGCAACGTGCCCAAAATTGGATCGAAGCAGAATCAGCACTGTCAAGAGCAGATCGATTCGGAATTTTTCCGAATCGATTTGGCTATAGTAAAAGTCCAAAAATATATATTTTTAAGTGATTTTTTGGTGAGGTATTTGTATGTAAACATTATTTCATGTGTAGAGAGTCGTTTTTACATCATTTTAGGTTAGTTTAGCTTAGGTTTTTGAGGATTGTCTCTCCTCCCTCTCTCTTTGGGTTATAACCAATTATGTAAGTAGTTACTATTCAATATCATCTTCCTTATATACATGTTTTATTTACTTGATTTCTTGCTTTGTAGTTAATTTTCATGCTGAGTTAATTAGTTGTTTGTAGTTTAATTTATTATTTCACTTGTTAATTAGTTGTTTTACCTAGTTTAATCATGTCTTGTAGCTAGTTCGTGGGTTGGGGTCATGTCTCCACCATTGATGGGCATCGAGCTCCGAAAGTTAGGTTTTGGGTAAAATTGCATTTAATTGAATCCTCATATATTAAAGTTGGAATATTATGCGTTTAACTTTCTTTGTCGCGCAACGTTAGTTTTTAAAGCGATATTCCGAAATTAATCCACATGTGACCATTTTTTATTAAAAGTTTTATCTAGCATTTTTGGATTAAATTCCTTCATGTATGATGTTTATAATTAATTTTAAATGCTCAGTTAATTATTTTCGAACCGAAATTCTAATTATACGTTGTTTAGTCCATGGCGGGGATGTGACCCTAATCCCATTTTATTTATTATTTTTTAGTCTTAATTAGCAACTAACTTCTAATTTTTCCCTTTTATTTAAAACCACCATATCACCTTTTACACCTTTATTCTTGAAGTAATAAATTCGTTACAATCTGCCAAATATTCTATGTGGATTCTCGATTCCCAGACTGACCGCTATACTCCCTTGTCGACTGTAGTCATAGTTTAGGTTTTTGCATTGAGGCAGTGAACCGAAAACAACGACAGTGTCCTTACACGATGAACCCACAGTTCATGCCACATCAACAAGCAATTAAATTTTCTGCCCAATGAGAGTTCCACGTGGCACCTAATTTTCTCCTTTATTCTTTATTCATTTGCAATCATTTTCTCTCTCATCTTAATTATTTTTTTCTTGAAAATATTATAAATGGCTGAACCAAAAGTCTTTATACCCAGAGGAGTACAAAGTTCCACATGGCAGACTGTTAAACAACTGCACATTTATTCACTTGTTAAGATTTTTTTGCAAACTCCACCCAAATATGTGACTTAACAATGAAAACCACCTCTTAAGATTTTTTAAGCGTCCTTAGTGTACCTAGTCATGCAACCATAAAGGTGCTTTAGACAAACTGGGGCTTCGAGAATGACCAATTTACTTAGTTGAGGTTCTACATAGGCCCTTTAAGTAAACTGGGACTTTTAAGCGACAATAATTTACCTAGTCGAGCGACCATAAAGTTGCTTTAGGCAAACTGGGGCTTCGAGAATGCTCAATTTACTTAGTCGAGGTTCCATATAGGCCCTTTAAGTAAACTGGGACTTTTAAGGGATAATAATTTACCTAGTCGAGCGACCATAAATATTCTTTAGGCAAACTAGGGCTTCGAGAATGCCCAATTTACTTAGTCGAGGTTCCATATAGGCCCTTTAAGTAAACTGAGACTTTTAAGCAACAACAATTTACCTAGTCGAGCAACCATAAAGGTGATTTAAGCAAACTGGGGCTTCGAGAATGCCCAATTTACTTAGTCGAGGTTTCATATAGGCCCTTTATGTAAACTAGGACTTTTAAGCGACAATAATTTACCTATTTGAGCAAACATAAAGGTGCTTTAGGCAAACTAGGGCTTTGAGAATGCCTAATTTATTTAGTCGTGGTTCCATATACGCCCTTTAAGTAAACTGGGACTTTTAAGTGACCATAATTCACCTAGTCGTGCGATCATAAAGGTGTTTTAGGCAAACTGGGGCTTCGAGAATACCTAATTTACTTAGTCGAGGTTCCATAGAGGCCCTTTTAAGTAAACTAAGACTTTTAAGTGATAATAATTTACCTAGTCGAGCGACCATAAAAGTGCTTTAGGAAAACTGGGGCTTTAAATCTGTCCAACTTACTTAGTCGAGGAGTTAAAAAGGTCCTTTAATCAAGCCGAGATTACCATAAAATAAATTATTGACTTCTTTAAGCAAGCCGATATTATTTTATGTTGTCTCGAGAAAGACCATTTAAAGATTCTGTACAAATATGTACTTGAGCAACCATGTAAAAAATGACATCCCTCGAGTGACCTTGTTAAAATATTTTTTGGAGCAACCTTGTCAAAATTTGACATATTTGGAACGACCTTATCAAGATAATATTTTATGCTCAAGTCTTAGCAAAATGTCAATCATGGTACCTCGAGCAGCCTCAGTCATGGTAGCTCGAGCAGCCTCAGTTATGATCAATTTATATTGAAGTATGATTTATTCACATTGTGATATTAATAACTTGAAAATTCAAAATTGGTATTTATTATTCACCTCAAGGTGACTCAGCATGCTTATTGACTGTATTATCCTATATAAAAATTTAATAGACCGCTTCTGAAGTTATCTCAGCTTTGATAAAATAATGGGGGCATGAGATCAATAGCGCACCACATGATATATCTGCACTCTATCATTCTATGCTATAAAATGATATTGAAAAAGTATGAACTACATATTCTATCATATCAAACTGGCATCATGAATTTGCATAGAATAATATTATTTACAATTCCTCGAGGGATGATTTTGAGTTTATTTCATTATATTGACATAAAATAAAATAAAGGGGGCAAGATATACTCCACATGGTTGTATATGGCATTATAATATGCCTCACAAGTTACTAATGGTTTTTGTGACGGAATCAGAGATGATTTTTATCCTTGCAGATATTGAACGCACATGAGCAAATCAAGCTCATGCAATTACATCAAGCCTTAGAGATGTCAAAGTCAAACACTCAAGAGATTTCTTTTTAATTTGGGGCATATCGCCCAGTGAAATGTATTTAATTGTACTCATATGGTGTTGTAACCGATGTATGAGTTTTCTTTATGTTGCTTTGTCTTAAGATAGAAGACAAAATAAAGTGAAGAGGGGGGAAAAGTATTTTATGATGTAATATTTAGTTTCATAGGAGCCCGAGTGATAAGCATGCTCAGATCTGGTCACATAATAGCCATCATTGTCGAGGCATCACTAAAACAGACTCCAGACTTGTTCAGCATAGCCATCGATTGGCTCACATATAGCACCGACTACATGACATTATTACCAGCGAAGTGACAAGGGGCAAGCAAATTGCCTTGAAAACCAGGAGCATTGATACAAAGTTTACATACAAACCTTACCTATATTGTGGTAAGTCGCCCAAAGCGGTGCATTGTAGCTTCGAGAAACCTCACCGATATTATGGTAAGTCGCCCAAAGTGGTGCAATATAGATTCGAGAAACCTTACCGATATTGCGGTAAGTCGCCCAAAGCTGTGCATTATGAATTCGAGAAACCTTATCGATATTGCGGTAAGTTGCCCAAAAAGTGGGGCATTATCGCTTTGAGAAACCTTACCGATATTGCAGTAAGTCACCATAAGCGGTACATTATAGCTTCGAGAAACCTTACCAATATTGCGGTAAGTCGCCTAAAGTGGTGCATTATAACTTTGAGAAACCTTACCGATGTTGTGGTAAGTCACCCAATGTGGTGCATTATAGCTTCGAGAAGACTTACTGATATTGTGATAAGTCGCCCAAAGTGGTGCATTATTGTTATGAAAAACCTTGACCTATATAGTAATCCCGGATTGCTTAAAGGACCTTTATGACTCCCCGACTATGCAAGTTGGGCAAATTTTAAGCCCCAGTTTGCCTAAAGCACCTTTATGGTCGCTCGATTTGGTAAATTGTTGTCGCTTAAAAGTCCCAGTTTACTTAAAGGGCCTATATAGAACCTCGACTAAGTAAATTGGGCATTCTCGAAGCCCTAGTTTGCCTAAAGCACCTTTATGCTCATTCGACTACGTAAATTATTATCGCTTAAAAGTTCGAGTTTACTTAAAGGGCCTATATGGAACCTCGACTAAGTAAATTGGGCATTCTCGAAGCCCTAGTTTTCCTAAAGCACCTTTATGGTCACTCGACTAGGTAAATTGTGTGACACCCCGCCTAATTAAATACCGGGTGATCAGTCCTTTATTAAATTAATTCAAAGTGCCCGGTTGGTTCATTCTTAGCATCATTGTCGTAAAATAATTTTCCTTATTAACACCCTAATAAATAATTAAGCTAAGTGTCAAAACATTTAATTTTGTTTAATTTAAATTCCATTGTAAAGGCCTTATGTGTATACACCGATTTATAAATAATACTAATGATAAATAAAACAAACCATTCAAATGAGTTATGCCAAATAGATTACTTAATCCAAATAAATATACACAACTACCGTAAATGTAAGTAGATAAAACAATCCCAAATAAAACTGAATACTGAAATAATAGAAAAGTAGGAAATCTCTCTCAAGTCTAAACAGAAATCTGGATATGGGTGACATGTGCCCTAATTAAAGAGAACTAAATCAGAAGATAAGGAGTCAAAGGAAGAATCGTCTACTGCAAGGACCTGCAACTCCCACACAAGCTGCAACACGTCCAATCCAATGGATCTACGCCTGACGCCCATGTGGTTGGTCACTTGTAATATATATATATATATATATATATATATATATATATATATATATATATATATATATATATATACAAGAGAAGGAAAAATGACAGGAAACGGGTCAGAGCCCGAGTGTAAAACGGCTTTAAAAATAGTTTAGCAAGTATTTAAAACGCTTACTAGTTGATATGACATACATGTTAGTACGCGACACTCTCTTGAGAATTCTCACCTCTCATCTAGTGTGCATGCTTATCGTACTACTAAAATGACTCGTAAGTCTCCTCCCATAAATTCTGACTCACGAAGTCATATGTCTATGATTTATTTAAGATACCATCTTTTTAAAGATCATTTAAGTCAATTATGTATTTCTCAATATTGTTGGGAAGTGTCAAGCTCTTACTATAATGAAAAGCATTTATTCACTATTTATCTACTTATACGCACTGTAGAAGAATTCCAGGTATAAGTATATATATAAATTACTCATACAATATATATATACTAATCGTCACCCCACATAAAATCTATGGTGCTGGCATACTCTGCTATCAAGTACCTGTATCTCTCGTACAAAAGGGAAACACTAGTTAGGAATCACTCTCAAACTGTATTAACACAATAAACACATAATGGAGGCGAAGCATAGTTCCAAGTCACTAAGAGGTCAACCCATACCCTCACGTCTCTTAGGACCGTCATATTATCATTCTCTGATAGCATGTACCAAGGAATCCTATGTTCTAAGGTACGAGTCAATATCCCCCATAAATGTCCCATCGAGATAAGATTGTCCCGGTGCGGGAACCTCCGTGATAACAAGTAGCGCGGGTATGATTATACACAGATATATACATTGTACATGTATACACAAGCACTCGATTATATGTGTGTGTGTGTGTGTGTATATATATATATATATATATATATATATATATATATATATATATATATATATATATTCACATATTTCAATTAGGTGCCCACGACCCATAATAATATTTAAACCATACGTGGTACAAATCACCCAAGTCCTACGTATAATTACCCCATTTCTTTTTATTCTCAATTGTCGCCATTTCATAAGTACTTCTCGTCCCTCAAAGTGTATTCTTTTATTAAAGATAATTTTAGTAGGTGTACCCTCACTAACATATTGGTCTAAGTCTTTCTTAAGTCTCCCAATACCTCACTTAACGTGCGCATAATTTCTAATAAATTATATACCCCCGTTACCCCACAGTTATATCTCGTATAAAGTTACATTTATCGGAACCTACTTAGACCCTACTGGTCCTCCCCATGACCCATTATGATCTTTAAACAATATCCAAGGGCTCCTACGCATTTTAATCGAATTAACCAAAAAGGAAAAATATTCAATTTTCAGGAGGGGTCGATCGATCGATCGAGCAGTTCTTGCCCAGATTCTGCAATTCCAACCTACGGGTTTCCTCTATAAAACTTCACCAAATCGCCATTAGTGAGTCCCAAACTCCCAACCAAATATAAGGGTCATTATATAAATGATTTCTAACGTAAAGTGTACATCAATTCATCGAGAGTCATCATCAAATAGGTTAATTTAAGAAATTATCCTCAAACCCTAGTTTATCTAATTTTCTCAAAAATTCCTTTAATTTCCATATTCTTATCTCTACTGTCATCAAATTTCGTGATTAATATTCAACATATAACCATATATTCATCCTAACATGATTTCTACTCCAGATAGTGATGTCAATCTCCCAAACAACAATATATTTTCATGAGACTCGAGAAAATTAATTCCTACACTAGCATAGATGTGATATCAACCAAATAGCAACAAGTTAGAATACTTGCCTCAGATATGAAGGTTTGATTCTCAGGTGTTGATGGGTATGGTTGCGTCCCTCATTTCTCGATCTACACGTTAGTGGTGAAATTCAGCAAAGGTGGTGTAGGTAGGGTGGTTCTCTCCTTTTAAGTCTTCTCCCTTCCTTAGCCTCTCTGCAACTCTGCCCTTTTCTAATCCTCGAGGACTCTGACTCCCATCAGATATACCCCTTCAATTTTCGTCAATAATTAAGCCTTATAAAGGAAAATTACTAAAATACCCTCTCGGGTTACTGGTTAGGCTTAAAAATGTCCCGAGACCCAAACTAAACCCCTGAGTACATTTTTCTGACTATCTCGATCCTTCCGGACATGTTGACGCACTCTAAATGACCATACGTGTGACCTATAATTTAATTACTTTTTATTCTATTAACTTAGTCCCGACACGACACAAACGCGTCTCGACTTAAATTCTATAATTGTCGTGTTATTCACTCGTGACAGTTTTAATAAATCCAATTCTATGTATTTCTTTACTCATTAAGTAATTTTCACCAAATAATTACTAACTCTCATCACGCTAGTAAATATTTATTTTAAAATTCTAATTAATATTAAATAAATTTCATCCCAATTTAATTTAATAAAATCCCCATAATAAAAGCCATAAAAATACGGGGTATTACAAATTGTTGTCACTTAAAAGTCTCAGTTTACTTAAAGAGCCTGTATGGAACCTCTTTTAAGTAAATTGGGCATTCTCGAAGCCCTAGTTTGCCTAAAGCACCTTTATGGTTGGTCGACTAGGTAAATTGTTGTCGCTTAAAAGTCACAGTTTACTTAACTGGCCTATATGAAACCTCGACTAAGTAAATTGGGCATTCTCGAAGTCCTAGTTTGCTTAAAGCACCTTTATGATTGCTCGACTAGGTACACAAAGGAAGCTTAAAAAATCTTAACAAGTGGTTTTCATTGTTAAGTCACATATTTAGGTGGAGTTTGCGAAAAAATCTTAACAAGTGGTTCTCATTGCTAAATCACATATTTGGGTGGAGTTTTATGAAAAATCTTAACAAGTGGTTTTCATTGTTAAATCTTAACAAGTGGTTTTTATTGTTAAGTCACATATTTGGGTAGAGTTTGCGAAAATCTTAAAAAGTGGTTTTCATTGTTAAGTCACATATTTGGGTGAAGTTTTACAAAAAATTTTAACAAGTGATTTTCATTGTTAAGTCACATATTTGGGTGGAGTTTGCGAAAAATCTTAACAAGTGGTTTTCATTGTTAAGTTACATATTTGGGTGGAGTTTTACAAAAAATCTTAACAAGTGATTTTCATTATTAAGCCACATATTTGGGTGGAGTTTGCGAAAAATCTTAACAAGCGTGATTTCATTGATAAAGTCACCTCGCAGGTGTGGATTTGCAAAAAAAATCTTAACAAGTGGTTTTCATTGTTAAGGAGTTATATTTTCCTTCTTATTCTTCGCTTCAACTCATAGTGTTTTATTCGCATGAAAAAGAATGATCACGAGGTTATTCGAAAATAACCCATGAGATCGAAGCCTAAAATGTGAGATATGAGATAGAAGTATATCATCAAGCCGAAATAAGATATGAGATTAATACACACGATCCATAAGTTGATCGATCATGTCAAAACTGACTAAAATAATGGGGGCAACACCCAAAATACTCCTCCAAAATGAAAAACAGAGGCAGCGAAGATAGCCCTCAAAATTATATGCAAACGTTATATGCACTTATACGCATGCTATAGATTGAACGTGATCACATGATGGCTTAGATAAAGTTGAAACATAGTGAGTGATATTTCATACACACGGTTGATATGTCTCAGGCAAAGAATCACCACACCAACTATGAGTATGAGGGGGCAAATGTAGTAGGGCCTTAAATAAATTAACCCCACCCATTTCATAAAAAGAGATTAAATGGTTTATAAAAGCCCTACTGATATTCGGGCACTACACTGGCTGCAATGATAATGCATGTGATTAATATATCACGTGATGATGCGAGAAATTGACCATAAGACGTTCTCATACCAGCAAGTCAACAGTAAAGTGTGTAATAAGTAAATAAAACAAGTAAATATAAAGAAGACAAGACATAGAGTGGTTCAACCCTAAAATAGGCCTACGTCCACTGTGTTTCTCCGTTCTCATTATATGCGTTACATTGTACAATGTAATCATACCTAAAGAGGCGTACAAGTATGAGAATAAAGGAGAGTACATAATGACTGATGATTTTGATGTACCGGAGAGGTAGCTGCGATATGGATGAGCAATTCTCGAGTTATATATTGGGGAGGTGTAGAGAGAATCGGTATTGTATAACCTGCTCCGGTTGTGTGGAATCGATCTCCTAATTTTGAGGTGTGGTCTTCTATTTATAGGAGATATGCTCACGTGCAATGAGCACGTGACGCACAAAGTCTGGAGTTATGATGGAGAGGGATGCGGCTTGTAAGGCAAACAACGTAGGCACCTCACCTCGTAACTGGCAAAAGATAAAGGTGTCGCGTCCTGGACTGGATGGGTCCGCGGCATGTTGATGGTGGTTGCGCCCCTTGATGAGGGGTCGCGCCCTGTATGAGGTAGGGCCGCACTCCGAGTTCAGTAGCGGTCGCTCACATTGCTGACAAAGGCCGCGGCATGTAATTATGTGCAGAATAGCATACCATCCGCGGCAGGGTGCTATATTTGTACTATCAATAAGCCCCCAAGTCGTAGTGCCAAGAGAATTCGATTGGGGATGTGGCTTAGTTTAGTTTTCTCATGTGTCGTGGTACTACCAAGGTGACGATTCATCTTCCGCACTCCCCTATATAAATTGTTTATGGCCGTGGACTTCATTATGTTTCCAAAACTTTGAGAGCAAATCGAGAGCGAATTTCTGCGTGTCCATCTTCTTTCATTTTTTGGCGACCCTTCAAGGCTGTGCGTGGCGGTTCTAAGGTAGTGTGAGGCTGAGCATTGCTGATTTTTCTATTTCCAGGTTATCTTTCAACCATCCTCCTTTTAAATAGCTTTCTAAGTTCGTAATTCCTCTTTAAATACTCAAACACATGAGTTACTGCATTACTGGATAGAAAATTAGGGTTTCAATTGAATAATCTGCTACCACCCTAGAATCGAACACATGTGAATGGTAAAACAATCGTTATAATTGTTTGAGTCAATCTTCATATGCTGAACTGAGCCCTTGATCTTCGAGATGCTATGAAAATCATATAACTGTTCTTGTTGTTCATAAACGAACTCTTCGTATTCTGTGTATTTGATATTAAAACGATTAAACGTTTGATACTAAACTGTTTAATAGAGAGGTCGCGGCATGATAGAATATCAGTAATCTAGGGGTCCCTTGAATATTTTGTTTTGGACCCTATCCGCGGCATACAGTGGGCGACGGCTGCGGCCCCTTAAGTTCTGAGATTTATCCTCCGCGACTCTTTGATGCATATTCACTTAATCTGTCGCGGCGGGGGGGTCTTTTAGGGCTCTGAATCCCCACCATTGCATTTTGAACAATCTTCCAATTTTAAAGAATCAACATACATCCATGATAAATAATCATAATTGTAGCTAGAATTCCTTGAATCAACCTTTAGTAATTTTAGAGATGGTCGCGACAGTGTAAGCTCCCTTGCTGACATAGGAGATGGTTGCGGCCCGTAGGGTCAGAGGGTAATCCCTTAGGTTCAATGAATAGAGTCAACAGTGCTTTAGCCCATTACTAACTCCAGTAGGGAAATGACCCCATCAAGTCAATGTGTCGCGGCGCTAACTGTCTTTTAGGGCTTAAACCCCACTTAACATTTGGCCATTCTTGTCGATCACCTTCATTCACTATTCGTATAACTAATCTTACCGCGGATTCTTAAAGTCTTTTTCGAACCATACTGGCTGCGGCGCCTAACCGTGGACTCTGCTTTTTAGGTACTGCATCAGCCATATAAGCTTTGATCCAGATGAATTTCTGAGAGGCTTTTGGGCAAAGCATTTTGGAACCTCTCCTCCTGAACTCTCTTTTGTGCCCCCTCTGAGATCAATAGGGCCTTGCTAACTGAGGGATTATCCCAACTGCGTGATTCTAGACTCAGACTCCGGGGACTCTGCCTACAAGAAGGATTTTCAGTCCATGCCAATGGAAGAAGAAGCCAATTCAAGTAATCATCCATTGGGTGTAGGAGATGATGCCGCAGAAATTAGGGATAACCCGACAGGTCCATCTTGGAGGGTTGAGAGACACTTAGCTGCGCTTGATATCCGCAACATCATGACCCAAGACTGGGTTAACCAGGTGGCTGAGGCCTTAGAATTCTCAAAAAATTTGATGTGCTCAACACCTGTCGCGAACCAAAGACCTTGCACAGCTCTGGCTGATGATGGAGTTTGCTTTTCACTTCATACATTTATTTACGGGCTGCAGCTTCCTGTTCCTGTTCCCATTTGTCGTATTTTTCAGACAATGAAACTGGCACCAACCCAGATAGAACCCAACGGTTGGAGGGCCATACTTACCGCGGTCGTTCTTTGAGAGAACCAATTCAAAAGGGACATAACTCCCGCGGAGTTCTTTTATTTCAACCGTCCAAAGGAAAACTCCATGAAGTTCGTCGGGTACTACTACTTCTCGGTCCGCGGTAGGGACAAGACCCTTTACACTGGGAGGCCGGCTAGTGTAAAGAACTGGAAGGGCACGTATTTCTACATCTCCGAGGAAGGCTGGGAGATCCACCCCGAAGAGAACGAGAGGGAGAGGTCGTATAGAATGCTGCGGCAATGGGGGCCTCCCTCTAAACTAGGTATTTGAATAATGTTCGCTCCCTTTTTTCTTTATAATTGTTCTGTACTCATTACTAACCTTTGAAATCTTTTCTGCAGTTCTTGACAATTTGCACATGAACAAGCAGTAGGAAAAGAGAGTCGCTGAGGTCGCGGTAGTTCCTGCCGAACATAGAAGGTTCAACGCGCTTGTTACATCAGCAACTGTATTTGAAGCAGGGTTCTTTCCAAGCAAGTCCATTCCAAAAGACATGGTCGCGGGAGGTAATAATCTGATTCAGTATTTGTCCGTGGCATTTTGTCTTAACTTTGAATATTTAATGTTACTTTTCCCTTTCCAGGTGAGGAAGTAGACAGGGAACTGTTGGTCGCGCAGTTGGCAGAGATGGATGAGGATGCAGTCGTTCTCAATAATATTGCACGGAGCAGGAAGAGAAAGAGGACCAAGACGAAAGCTCCAGTCGTGGTCCCTTCTGACGACCAAAATCCACCTACCGCGATCCCAACTCAAGCCGCGGGGGAAGCGAAAATTACTGCGACTCAACCATAGGCTGATTTTGATGATGACATTGGAGCCAACCTGGCCACGACAAGTTTACTGTCAACTGACGATGCTCCTCTCCATACAGCCTCTCCGCCGCCGCCATCTATCATTGCAGTAAATGCAAACTTGGCACCCCCTCAGTGCCGCAGTGGAGTTGGTCCTGATGATCGTCCGCGGCCTCAGTTAAGACAACCTGACCCTGAGTCGTCATGGGACACTACCGCGAAAGTCGCGCGGAGAATGAAGAGGGCCCTCGACGCCGCAGACCTTGATAGGTTGGTGGGGGAAGACCATGACGACTTGGAGGACTGCGGCCTCCATTGTCTTCTGAGGGTAAGTGCTAGTGCCTTCTCCATTTTTATTTTGCATTCAATATATTGCAACTAACTTTTAATTTTAGGTTGCGGACGTCATGGTAGTCCAAAAAGGAAGTACGAGGCCCTGTACAAACTGAAAGAGGCAGAGAAGAGGGTGCATGCCGCAAATCTGGAGGCTGCACGGACTACATATTTTGAGGCTCGGGCAGCCCAAATGGACTTGGCTGCTACAAACAATGTAAGGGAGGAAGCGAAAGAAAATTTTAAACAAGCCGCGAAATCCCTCAAAGCCTCCCAAGCCCAGATCGCGGAAGCTGCACAGGCCACGGAGATTTCAAGTAACAAGCTGGCTCTTTTATAAAAGAAGTATAAAGAGCTGGAGGCCAAGTCCACCCAAGATGCCCTGGACCATACCGCGGCAATAAAGAAGATGGAGGCAGATCACGGTGACGCTCTTCAGCTAGCTATTGATCATACAGTGGAGTCATGTAAGGGCTTTAAGGACTTCTTCCTTATTAATAATAGGGCCTACCTCTGCGGATACAAGGAGTTGAGGTAGAGAATAATAAAGACCTTCCCCGAGATGAAGGATAAGGTTCTCGCCTGGAGACTAAGTGATGCTGATCACCAAGAATGCATTGCTGAGCTCAAAGCCGTGGAGGAGGAGAAAGCTAGGCTCAGAGAAGCAGCTGAGGCAACGACAGTGAACGAGGAAACTGAGACTACCGCGGATGGAGAGGAGGGAGATGATCGTGATGATGCAGCTTCAAGATCTTTTTTATTTTTTGATCATTGATACAGGGCTGCGTCCCTTCTGCTACTTTTGTATTAGTTGCGGCCTATTTTCCTGTAATCTTAACTAATATTATTAAGGCTACGGCCACTTTTTCTGCATTGATTCTTTTCGCATCCCAATTTTCTTGAAGCTTTTTGTTCCTCTAACTTGTTTGCTATAAATGCTTTAATGAATGCTTTTTGTATGTCACTGATGGCTTGAATACAACTGCCTCGCGTAATTAAAACTGATGGCTTTAAGTAATAGATTAAGTCCGCGGCACTATAACATATTATTTTGATGATCGCTCTTACTGAAAGGGACGGGACACACTCTAGTAATGCCAATGAACATTCACAAGTATGGGTCATAGGCCGCTACTATAATTCGCATTGCTCATGTTCACGGGCTGCGACCACTTCTGCCTTGAAAGGTCTGGAATGGCAGCCCTATAATCAAAGCTGCGTCAGTCTAACAATATTGCTTTTACTATTTCTGAATGAATTTACTTAATGGTCACAGCCATATTGATAGGGATGTGCTTTTGAATATTCGGAATCCCTCTGTAGTAGCTTTATAGGCCTCACCAACCCTTAGTCACTTTATCAGTTGCACTGCATCGTAGATTACCACAAGTGCACTTTATATAGGTCGCGGCACCTTACAATTACCCTGCTTCTTGCACCAATGGTTGGAAGTGCCATCGCTTGAATAGGGTTGCGGCCGTTTGATAATGGTTGCATCCATATTTGAAAGTGTTAGCCCCTTCCACAATGGGGGCAACACAACCATCATGGAAAATATAGAGACGGCTAAGGCTTTTCCTCTAGTGCTTCAATTGTCTTTCATGGAGTATGGCCTTCATCTTCCTTATCATATAGGATATTATCAAGCCTCCCCAGGCTGGGTTATGTTGTTAAGTCACCCACAGCTAACATATAGGATATTTTCAAGCCTCCTCATGCTGGGTTATGTTATTAAGCCACCCACAGCTAACATATAGAATATTTTCAAGCTTCCTCGGGCTGGGTTATGTTATTAAACCACCCACAGTTAACATATAGGATATTTTCAAGCCTCCCCAGGCTGGGTTATGTTATCAAGCCACCCACAGCTATAGGATATTTTTAAGCCTCCTCAGGTTAGGTTATGTTATTAAGACACCCACAGCTAACATATAGGATATTTTCAAGCCTCCTCAGGCTGGGTTATGTTATTAAGCCACCCACAGCTATGGATATATATAAAGCTATCCCTGGCTAGATATTACAAGTCTCTCGACTTAATGACGCATCCCGAAAGCCAATAGTGGGTATTGGAAGCCCTTGCGAGTGATGTTGCAGTCCAACTTGTATAACTGCTTCCAATATTTGCCATTGCCACTTTCAATCAACTTTCGGACAATCAGGCGTCTCGCCGGGCATCGTTGCCCATTTAGATATTATCGTTCCCGATATAACATATTGCCTCAGATCGGGATCTATTTAAGACAAAAGATCTTTTTGAGATAACATTTCATGGAAATGAGAATCAAAATATGACACCATAAAAGTAAACTTGATTTTGTAACTATTCATATATATATATGACTTTATAAGGATAGCGCAAAGTTTAGTTTAAAACAGCAGAAGAGGGGTTGTCACTATAAAGTAAAGACAGATGGCATATAAGGGATAAGCATGAAAAATGAGCATGTAGTAGGTGAGATAAGGCTGCATATCCTAAACATCTTTGAGGAACCTCCGTAGCATCCCTTTACCAATTAGCCTTTTAACCTCATCCTTTAGAGCATAGCATTGCTTAGTGCCATGGCCATGGTCCTGATGGAATTTTCACCACGTAGCTTTGTTCATCTTGTGGGATGGAGCTCTCAGCTTTTCTGGCCACCTCAACAGCTTGTCTTTTTTTATGAACTCAAAGATTTCTCCAATCGGGCAGGCCAACGAAGTGTAGGCCCCAGATTTCTTCTCTACCCTCTTCACTCTCCTTTTTTGACACCTCCTGACTGATTCCGCGGCTGGATCCTCTTGGACTGCCGCGGTAGTGAAGGTTGTTGTTGCTATTTTCATGGGTGCTGCGACTACATTAGGTGAGGCCGCGGCCTCTAGCATTAGGACCCTCTGAGTCAAATAGTTGACATGGGTTTGGAGTGAGGCATGACTGTCGTAGAGGTGGTTGAGGTGATTGTACAGCTGCACAATCTCATCCTTGATTTATGTGCTTTGGCTGGATTCTCCTTCCATTTTCTGCCTTGATTTATAATCTGATACAATCTCATCCTTGATTTATAATCTCATCCTTGATGCTTTGAACTAGCAGAAGTGAGTAATCTCAGAAGTTTGAGGTTAACCAAGTATGAGGTTGGGAGGCAGCTTTTGAGCTGCCGCTACCCTGATGAGGCCGTGGCCAGAAAAGCACACGGGGGTTGTCGCAGCCTTATAATAACACCAAGGTGGAGCTGACCACTTGATTCCTTGATGCTTTTAACCTTCTGAAACACCTGCCCCTATAGGGGACGCGGCATGAAGGTATTTAAACTACCTGTCGCATCCCTTGCTAGGCAGCGGGGAGCAATCCCAAAGTCGAGACCCAGAAACTGAGCTCATCTCCTGAAATACGGGGGCAGTATGCCTACTAGGGTCTATCTAGATCATAATAGTCTCTCGGTACACTAATCGGCACCATTATGATGATAAACCCCAGATCATATGCAAAAGAACAGCAAAATGAGAGTAAACATAATTCCTCACTAATCATTCACCTTTTGGGGGGCTTAAAGCCCTTCATGCTTCTCAGCACTACTTAGATGGAATGATATCACAGGGGTATATAGAATAGATCCGAGGTCATAAAATGGTGACCCGAGAATAGATCTAAGTACGTGAAAGACCCATTTAAGGGTGTAAACAAAATAGAGTTCAATACCCAGCATCTACCCGTGAGATGACGATCCATAGGATCCTCAGGGATCGAATAGGGTGTTTGAGAACTCGAATATATAGATAAGCAAGATTGAAATATCTCGTTTCCCATAGACGACGCCAAACTGATGATGTGAGAAATTGACCATAAGACGTTCTCATACCAGCAAGTCAACAGTAAAGTGTGTAATAAGTAAATAAAGAAAGTAAATATAGAGAACACAAGACATAGAGTGGTTCAGCCCCTAAAATAGGACTACGTCCATTGTGTTGCTCCGTTATCATTATATGCATTACATTGTACAATGCAATCATGCCTAAAGAAGCGTACAAGTATGAGAATAGAGGAGAGTACATGATGACTGATGATTCCGATGTGCCGGAGAGGTAGCTGCGATATGGATGAGCAATTCTCGAGTGGTATATTGGGGAGGTGTAGAGAGAATCGGTACTGTAGAACCTGCTCCGATTATGTGGAATCGATCCCCTCACTTTGAGGTGTGGTCTTTTATTTATAGGAGATATGCTCACGTGCAATGAGCACGTGACGCACAAAGTCTGGAGTTATGATGGAGAGGGATGCGGCTTGTAAGGCAAACAACGTAGGCGCCACACCCTATAACTGGCAAAAGATAAAGGTGCCGCGTCCTGGACTGGATGGGTCCGCGGCATGTTGATGGTGGTTGCGCCCCTTGATGAGGGGTCGCACCCTGTATGAGGTAGGGCCGCACTCCGACTTCAGTAACGGCCGCTCACATTGCTGACAGAGGCCGCGACACATAATCATGTGCAGAATAGCATACCATCCGCGGCAGGGTGCTATATTTGTACTATCATCGCGTATACAGCGAGTCTGATGAATTGAACTAGACAATACTCTAGTAATAATTTAAATTAATTATTTGAGGTACCACCACATATATTATGATAAGTGGCACCATAAATATTGGACACTTGGCTCCACATAAAACATGACATGTGTCAAACCCACTTGGGCCCTTTTTCTATGAAAATAGGGTTTCCCCTCATTTAGTAGGATGATGGTATTGGGGGCAAGGTAAGGAGATGGAATCTAACTCTTCTCCCCAACGAACCTCTTGAGCTCCGTCATGATTTTGATGGTGACGAGCGAATTTTTATGATTTTATAAATGAGTTTTACGTATTTTATACGGTATATGGGTGTTTGTAGGCGGTTAGCCGAATTTGGCACCCCTCGCGTACCAAAATCACCAAAATAACCCAAGAACGGAGTTTTCCGGGGTATCTACGGTCCCTCGAACTACGCAGACTTTGATTTAAAAAAGAGACGGTTATGTAGGCGTAACAACGTTGCTCAAGTCTAAAACATGCTCAATGCAGTGCTTCCCCAAATCTGGACTACTCTCTTACACCTACAGTGGCTATCTTTCTCTATTACTCATTTTTATCTCTATGTTGTAATGTATAACTAAATGAAGTGGATGTTTCTATCAACACCTCTTTATTCAGGTACATATTATTTTTCCTCTAGTATGTATTTTTAATGAAGGATTGGTTTGGAATGTCTAATGATTTCAATGATATTATGTGGTTGCTTTTGAGTAGACCTTATAAATGGCTAAATGTTGATTTTTTTAACCATTTTCCCATTTTTTGGTTTAATATTTGAAACAGATATCAAAATTTACCAGTACATCAATCTATGAGATTGGAGACTTTGTTATGTTCAAGACTTGATTGAAAGGTGATTACCTAGTTGTCAAGTTGGTGAGTGACTTGATTTTTTTATTTATAATTTAAAAGTAGTTCTCTATTTTTTATTTTTTATTTTTGTTTGCAACTTAATTTACTTGAATGTTATTTTTATTAATTTTTAAGATCTGTCATCGAAAGCCTCAATGTTTATACGCATGAGTTATTACTTATTTTTTTCCAATTGATATAAATATTATAAATAAATATTCTTTATTAAAAAATTATTTATATTGTTTTCCCTTTATACATACTTTTGTTTTCCCGTTTGTAGGAACCCATTTAGTATAAGTCCATGAAAATAGCCAACCAACCTAGATGGATTAACACGCTGCCCGACCCAAATCATGGATTAATCTCCACACGAGTATTTTAGTTACATAAGAACATTTACAACTATGGTCAAACCAGGCACCACCAATCTTGGAGGAGATATTCAAGTACCTCTTGGCATATCCACGTGATATCTTGAGTTTCTTAAACAACTCAAACTCTATGATGACACATCTATAAATTGTATACCCTGACCCAGGGCAAAGGGATTATAACTCCAGACTTTGAGAGATACTTAATATAAACATTAACCTCTCCATGAACCTAGGAAAATTGGCGAACCACGTATATCGTTGTGTTGTGATCTTTACTTTCTGCCTTCGTGATTGTTTTCATGGATTTCTCTATTATTATATTATTTGTTCTCACAATTGGCGTCATCCGTGGGAATCAACTTTTATAACTATAAAAACATTCATCAACAGAAAGCTCGTTATGTCTCACCACATAAGTAGCATCCCCCCAATTGGCGATGTCCAAGAAGACCCAGTTCCTTATAAAGTCAGGTCTGAGATTCGCCATTACACAAACCCAGGTTCCGCCAGGATAGGCAACCCTCTGAAGAAAGCTAGGGGACACCTAGGTCTATGAAGATCTTTAGGTTGATCGATGCTTATGAAGCCCGACTTCACGACAAGAGGAGGTTTCATGCCTCCAACTAGAAGAATACACTCGCCTACAAATGCGACTCGAAAAAATAGAGAGAGACCTCCAAAGGGCTACTAAAAAACATCGTAACATGAATCCTAGTGCTTAAGCGAGCCACACTCGCAGCCGAGGGAGGAGCTTCAGGTATGACCAGGAGAGAACTGAACGTGACAGGAGCGTGGATGATCAGAGCGTGGCTAGCCAGAAAGACGCCACATGAGCAATGATCGGCAGAATGAGGACATAAGGATTCTAGTCCGTAGGGAAATGGACCAACATCCAGCCCACCGAGGGGCCAGATCCACCAAATAGCTAGCCAGAATAGCTCTCAACACTGAGATTAAATCCCCTTTTTCAAGGGCGATCGAAGAAGAGGATCCCTCAAAGAATTTCACTGTCCCCAAGTTCAAGATCTACGACGGGAAAATAGACCCCATAGACCATGTTAGGCAATATCGGTAAGCAATGACCTTATGGAGCCACAATGATGCACTAATGTGACAGATCTTACCTTATAGACTATATGATGTAGCACATAAGTGGTTTGAAAGGATGCCCCATAGGTCAATCAGAAACTTTGCAGCTCTGGCAGTGGATTTCACTACTCGTTTCATAATCAGCAGCTCCCATCCCAAACAGATGGATGCACTGCTTACGGTGAAGAAGAACCCACAGGAGAACCTTTGAGATTATGCCAAAAGATATTGGGAAGTTATTAATGAGATCGAGGATTGCTCAAAGTAGCTTGTCGTAGTATCCTCCAATATTGGTCTGCTAACCACCTCTTTGATACACCAGTCCCTTACTAAGAAGGAGGCCAGCACCATCGAAGATCTTATGGCCCGTATCGAGTAATACGCCAAAGTGGAAAATATGGTTCATCCTAATGAAGAGGACAACAATTGAGCAAAGGCAAACAACGAAACAGAGAAGACTGATACTCAAAAGAATAGAAACAAGAATGGGGGAAAGAGTGACTCCAAGAATGGAAACAAGGTCGATCCCTCCCAAGCGTTCCAGGCTATTAACACAGTCTTCGAGGAACCTATTTATAAAATTATGAGCAAACTCAAATACGAGCCATTTATTAAATGGCCCAAAATGATGGGTGGCGACCCGATCAAAAGAAACACTGCGCTGAGATGCGCATTTTATAAGGAAGGAGGCTATAGAACCGAGAATTTCAAGGCTTCGAAGTCACATCTTGAAGAGTTAGCCTAAGCAAGGCACCTCAATGAGTACATCAAGAAAAAAGTTGACAAAGTCTCAGGCAATGGCTACCAGAAGCCAGATAATGTCCTATATGAGGATACAGAGCATGAGTTTGCAATCATCTACGGGGAATCGAACCTCAAGCAGATCCAAGGGAACGTTATTCAGATGGAACTCAAAAAGGTCACTGCCATTATGGAGGCTTTTCAGATTGACCCCGCCAAAACCCAGACTGGTAAACGTCAGCGGTCTGAGGACGTCGACTACATCTAGCATATCGTGTTTACTGAGGAAAATTTGATTAGGATGAGGGCCCTGCATCAGGACGCACTCGTGTTCACACTCAGAATAACTAATTGGGACGTTGATAAGTTGCTTATGGATCAAAGGAGTTCATCGGAAGTGATGTACCTAAAATTGTTCCATAAACTAAAGTTGAACATCATCGACATCAAAGAGGCCACAATACCATTGGTCGGTTCTGCAAGAAGGATCACGATGCAGTTGGGGAAGATAATTCTCCCAGTTAGAGCAGGAAATATATCAAAACTTATCGAGTTTTTAGTGGTGGACATTGATTCCCCGTATCACTCCATTTTGGGGTAAAGGTTGGCTCCATGCCATGAGGGTTATACCCTTCACATACCATCAAAAGTTGAAGTGTGTTATTGATTGAGGCGTGGTTCAAATACGTGGTGACCAGGCCACAACTATGAAGTTCTTTATTACAGTTATCCACTCGAAGAAAGAAAAGAAGAAGGAGATAGAGATTGATCAGGAGGGAGTCCAGGAAGGGTTGTGCCCTCTAAATAACAACTACGGTTCGGTCGACCAGCGGTGGAGGAGACCAGGGTCCACCCTGCTGATAGGGTTATCGAAAACCTTAAAGAAGTTGTAGCTGACGACAACTCAATAAAAAGGAAGTTTTTTATCTAAACCATGCTCGACGATCAAGAAAAGATAGAGTTGATTGCGTTCCTCAAAAGCAATCTGGACGTTTTTGTTGTGGAACCATACGATTTGTTATGGATCAATCTCAATGTAGCCTGCCATCGCCTTCACGTTGATTCAAACTTTAAGTCAAGTACTCAAAAATCTTACCTAATAGCCCGAGAAGGCTAAATCGATGGAGAACGAAGTGGGGAAACTACTGGATCCAGGATCCATTAAGAAAGTTCAGTTTCCCCAATGGTTGTCCAACCCAGTAGCAGCGTGAAAAAACAATGGCAGTTAGAGGGTTTGTATTAGCTTTACAGACCTCAACAAGGCTTGCCTTAAGGATAACTTCCTGCTTCCCAAAATAGATCGGTCGGTTGACTCTACAATAACGCGTGAAAGGATGAGCTTCATAGACGCCTATTCATGCTATTACCAGATCCCCCTATATAAACCCTACTAGAATAAAACCTCTTTTATAATCCCCATCAGGTTATATTGTTACAAGGTCATGTCATTTGACTTGAAGAACGCAGGGGCAATTTATCAAAGGTTGGTCACTAAGATATTTAACAAATAGATGGGAGACACGATAGAGGTATACAACGATGATATGCTAGTCAAAAGTAAGTATAAAAGTGACCACCTCACAGACTTAGCTAAGACATTTAAGATCCTCGGGAAATATCAGATGAAGCTTAACGCAAGTAAGTGTTCATTCGTTGTCCGGTCAGGAAAATTCTTAGGCTATCTAGTTAGTAAAAGGGGAATCGAGTCCAATTCGAATCAAATCGACGCTATCATAATAGTCCAGCCTCCTCAGACGTTGAGAGATGTCTGGAATCTTATCGGTATGCTCACCGCACTTAATGGCTTCATCTCTAAGTCTTCTGAACATTGCCGATCGTTCTTCCAACTACTGAAGAAGGACAAAGGTCCCACGTGGAACAACAATTATTCGAAAGCTCCAGAAGAGATTAAATCCTACCTTATCAAGCCACCTATGTTGGTGAGTCTAAATGATGGAGAACCATTATTCCTTTATCTCACAATTTCTAACCATGTAGTAAGCTCATCCCTGGTATGCGAGAAATAAGGAAGTCAATATCTAGTTTATTACGCCATTAAGACACTCTTAGATGCAGAACATCGATACCTGCCTTTAAAAAAGCTCGCATATGCGTTGGTGGTTGCCTCGAGGAAGATAAAGCATTACTTTGAGGCCCATTCAATAATCGTAATCACTTCTTACCCCCTCAAAGCCGTTCTGTGAAAATCGACCTCTCTGGACAACTCTTAAAGTGGTCGTTAGAACTCGGGAGATTCGATATCCATTTCCAGCCTAAAATAAAGATTAAGGGACAAGTCTTAGCAAATTTTATTACTGAGTTAATAGGAGATCAGTCAATAAACTAATTGGGCAATGAGCCATCAACAACACAGGAAGCACAGTCCAAGGACTGGATACGGTGCGTTGATGGAGCCTCCAATTCTAAGGGAGCAGGAGTAGGGATCGCTCTCATTACCCCTGAAGACATTGTAATTAAGCAAGGAATCAAATTGGGATTTGATGCCTCCAACAACGAAGCCGAGTATGGAGTATTAATCGCCGGTTTACAAAAAGCCAAACTGCTAGGGGCAAAGCGCCTCCATGTATTCGTCGACTCCAAACTGGTTTCCAAGCAGGTAAGCAGGGACTTTAATGCTAAGGATGATATAATGACGGATTACTTCGCCATAGTAAGATGACTCATGATAAATTTTTAGAAGGTGTAAATTCAACGATTCCCCTGGGAGGAGAACCGTCACGTTGATGCCTTAACAACCCTTAGTTTAGTAATCGATTATGAGCTAAGGAGAACTATCTAAATTGAGTTCCTCACACAGCAAAGTATTTACCAGGAAGTCGTAGCCTAACAAGTCCTCCTCGCAGACAAGGCCCCTAGTTGGATGGTTCTCATCATAAATTATCTACGAAGCAACACACTGCCAGACAATAAGAGGTCGGCCCACCAGGTTAGAGTCAAGGCTGCTCGTTTCTATCACTCCTCAAAAGGAAAGCTCTACAAGAAGTCATTTATATGTCTTTTTCTCCAGTGCATTCACCCACATGACACCGAGCAAGTACTTAGCGAACTTCATAAGGACATTTATGGAAGTCACAGAGGAGGGAGATATCTGGCCTTTCGAGCAGTCAAGGAGGGTGACTGGTGGACTCATATGCAAAAACACGCAGACACTTACATCCGCAAGTGTGAAGAGTGTCAGAAATACTCCCCTATGGTCCACTAGCCCGCTAGCAACCTAAAATCCATGATAAGCCCATGGCCCTTTGCTTAATGGGGTTTAAATATAGTGGGACCACTACCCACCGCATCTGGGAATCATAACTATCTGTTAGTTGGCACAGATAACTTCACGAAATGGGTAAAGGTAGAACCATTGACAAACATTCGACTCTAACATGACCAGGTTCATCTGGAGAACCATTATAACATGCTTTGGGTGCCAAGGACTATCGTTACTGATAATGGTACACAATTTGAAAGTAATTTCTTTCAATGCTTTTGTGATGAATATGGTATTAAGGACCACTTCAGTTCTATAGCATATCCCCAAAGTAATGGACAGGCATAATCTTCCAATAAAACTATGCTCGATGGACTAAGAAAACGATTAAAAAGAGCCACAGGTGCCTGGGTGGATAAGCTCCCTCATGTTTTATGGGCTTATCGAACTACCCCTGGGAGAGCAACTGGGGAAACACCCTTTGCGCTCGCTTATGGAATGTAAGTCGTCATCCCTCTGGAAGTAGGTCTCCCTACCATGAGGACCACACCAAGGCCTTAACGATTATGCACTACGCATTGAAATTGACCTAGCAGACGAGCGAAGAGAGCTGGCCTTTATCAAGTTGACCTCCTACCAACAGCAACTGGCCAAGTAATATAACAATATGGTAAATCTGAGGAAGTTTCTGATAAGGTACTATGTCCTAAGGAAATTCCTCGTTAGAGCCGTGAAACCATCAGATGGCAAACTGGGACCAAACTGGGAAGGACCATTCAGGGTAATCAAAGACGACCTTTAAGGAGCATATCCTTTAGAAACGCTAAAGGGAAAGGAGATACTAAGAGCATGGAATGCAACTAATCTTAAGAAGTTCTATTTTTAAACCTTTTTTATCGGTTATTAGCACATTTAGTTTAAGAAAAATTTCATTTTCAAACTTATGTTGCTTGTCAGACAATACTTAATGAATAAAGGCCAATTTTCCCCTTCACTTCCAACATTTGTATTGGATGTTTAACTCTTCTTGGTTACAGCTCATTAGTACGCATCTTTTCTAAATGATGACTCCTTGGAATTGCTATATAAATTACGACAAGTTATTCAACTTATTTTCAATCAGGCAACTTAACGTGATGAATAAGGAATTGCTACATACCTCACGTTCTTATTACAAACACAAGGGACCTCATAGGTTAACCCGATAACCATAAAATCCCTATAGGGGATCCTTAGGCGAAAAATCCAACTTAGGTTGGTCACCAACTTTGTTGGTCGCAAAAAACCTGCTCGAGCGGATGGCCCAATTGCCATGTGCATTCTAGACATTATCCTACTTAGGCTTAAGGAAGTGTGACGACACAACCTAAAAGGTAAGGTAGATGGAATGACACTCCTAAGACATGTTGGATTAAGAGAACATCCAAACACAAAATAATATATAACTAACACTATCTTTTAATACCATATAGTCAGCTGATAAGCTCAAAATAATAAAACATGAAACAAAGAGGTGGTTGATTAAGTGTTACACAGTGAACCAATATGAATGTTTAGTCAGTACGGGCTCAAAACATCATAAAGTAGTAAATAACACTTTTTCATTAACTTAAATAAAAAGTTACATTTGCATGAAAACCAGAATATATAAAAATCTACGATGACCCAGGATGGCGATCAAGGTAGTCTGCAACGCGCGCTCTCCGACTATATTCTGAGTGAGGCACAAACTCTTCTGATGCATCTTCCAAGTAATGTTCTAGAAGCTGAGCAGGAATAACATCTATTAAGATCCACTGATCATTCCTCAAAAAGGGATTATGGCGATAGGGCAGGCAATTGATATGATAATTATACCATATGTTAGACTCTTTAGGTATTTTTAATTCTTTAAGGGCACTAAGCCACCCTCGGGCGAAGGCAAGGTCCTTTGCCTCAATCGAGCGATCTTTTTTTTCAGATCATCATTTTCCTTATGGATCAGCTCGCTCACTTAATTCAACTTACTGGCATCCAAAAGTCTAGCCTTCAAATCATTAACCTCCTCTTGAATTGAGGCCCCAACCTCCTCCATCTCTTCGAGACTGTCTTTTAGCTTAGCAATTAATTCAGATTGGTCATTGTTCTGCTAATTTGTTGCCCTCAAAGGTTTGAAGATCTTCACAAAAGCCTTGCGAATCTTCAAGCTAATATCGTGCCCAAGGATCTGCCCCAGTTGAAGTTCGTAGGGATATACTCATCTAAATCAATGGGCTACAATCAACAAAATAAGAAATAGATTTGTCAAACATCAGTAGTAAGACAAGGCCAATAAAAAAGGAAATTTTCTTTTTATTTAACATAATTGGGGCATATGCTAGTACAAGTTCAAAGAAAATTACAAACATAACAACAATGAAAGATAAAAAAGCAAAAACCCTACACCAACTGCAAAGGTCAATACCTGCACAAAAGATATTAGCCCATTTCCTTTGTCGATGGCTGATGCAGCTTGATCTCTAGTAACCACAATCGTACCACGACCACCCGCAACTTGGTCAGTAGGAAGGTCTCCAGAAGCAGGAATAACGAGTTCTATCTCACCTTGAATAGAAGGTTGGTTGGCCAAAAGCTCCTCAGTATCCATCGAATTTGGGCCTGACACGTGTTAGGAAAATACGAGGGAGTCAACATAAACCTCAGTTATGACCAAAGCCTGGTCCCGGCCCTTCTTGAAACCCACCTGCCGAATATAGGCTATTTGGCGTTCAACATCGTCATATATCACCTCCCAACCTTCGTTGTGCCCACTATCCTGGATGGCCGCGACCTCTCCTTCTAGCTTCTCAACTTTGGCAGCCAGTTCCTTATTGGCCTCAGCTACCTTCAACTTATCAGTGATCGCTTGGCTATAAGCTTCCTGGAGGTCGGCCAACTACTTCGACGACTGATTCTTAAGGGCATCCAAGGCATTTTGCTTATCCTTATCAAAAGTGGCCTTAGCATTGGCCAGAGCCTTTTCAGAGTTCTTCAAGGCCTTTTCCATCTTAATATTTCTCCTTAACTGTCGACCCGACCACCCAGCAACGTGGTAAAATCAGGAAAAAACTACAAGATGAAGAGAAACACGAATCAGTTTACAGGAATGTTAGAAAAGAATTAGAGAAGTATAGAGAAAAAGGGACGTACCAATGTAAGTCCTTGGGAATACTTGAGGGCCAACTATTCGGGCCCCATCTTCGTTGATCGTTCGTGATTAGCCACGAGCAAGACACTCTTTAACAGTTAGGGGGCAAGCTGGGGAGCGTCAACAACACTTCTCCCCCTCAGAAATAATAACAAGAGAAGGCACAACAGGGGCCTTTAAGGCCCGTGCCCTCTTTTTTTCTTATTTTCGCTTTCTATCCTCCTTTCTCTTCCTATATCTATCTCCATCATTTTCTCTTTTTCTTCTCTCTTCTCGCTCTCTCTGGCTCCTGACTTGGAACCACCATCCATGGGGGAGTCCCCGTCCTTCCTTTTCAGGGATTTCATTCGTTCAAACATCAGATCCTCATCGTCATCGGGGAGGATCGGACACCTTCTTTTGGGTGCCCATTTCTTCTTTTTCTTCTTCTTCTTCTTCTTCTTCTTCTTCTTCTTCTTCTTCTTCTTCTTCTTCTTCTTCTTCACCGGTTCCTTCCTTATTGTCTTCCTCTGACCCCTCTTCTCCATCTTCTTCTTCCCCTCTTTCTTCTTCCCCTTATTTGTTTAGCTGAAAGGGCTTAGAAAGGCGACCAACTTCTTTCTTTGGAAATTGGAGGTGGTGTTCTTATACTCCAATAAATAGGCAGTAGACCGGGGATGCTTGTCGTCAGTAAGAGTATCCCCAACCTTCCAACCTTTCAAGAGTTTAGAAACTTTGAGTTCACAAGGAATAAGTTTTTGGTTCTTGGCCTTAGTTGCAGCACACACAAAAAAATGTCAAAAAATCACGAAAAGGAACAAGCGAGCAAAGAACGAAGAAAAATACAGTGTTAGCAACCTATGTATTCCTCCCCAAAGGTAGGGATCCAAGGTCCCATGTACCTTACACCCTCCGATTGGGGAGGATGTTGCCAATTTATAGCAATAAAACCTACGAACAGTTTCTTTATAGGAATCAAGAAAATTCACCACTACGACCCTATCAACACTCCTAGCCTTCAAATATAACAGTCCATTTTTTGTGCGCCGGAAGACATAGCAATAATAAATTTTTGCAAGCCCTAAGTCAGTATCATACAACTCATTTATCCTATGTACTCCATTAATAATTTTCCAAGCGTTTGGAGTACACGAAGCAGGAACGATGTTAAAATATTTAAAGAAGTGCAAAAACAGGGGATTGGGGGGAAATGTCAAAACCCCCAGAGAAACCAATAAGGTATGGATCTAGTGGCTATTGTTTATGGTACGAACGTTTCGAGGGATTGGGACACATTCAATATCCACCCAGTCAGGAATATTGTAACACTTTCTAAACTCAAAAAGGGATTTATTATTAAGTGTCGCAATTACCAATAAAATCCTAGCTATAGCTATAAGAAATTTCGCAGAAGAGAAAAACCATAGAAAAGTTAAAACTTGGACTTACAAGTATTAATGCAGCCTTGAAGAATTACTGAAGAAGAAAAGCTATGATTTTGAAGCAGAAAACAAGAGAGGAAGCTTAGAGATGAAGTACAAGCAAAAAATGATCAAAGTAAGTGAATTGATGGTTAAGTTACACACGGACATGTTTAAAAAATCTCAAATGATGAGTCGCGCTTCCCTAGGAAGATCTCAACGCTTCGATTTCCCCTGAAGACAAGCGCACCCTTTTGTAACACCCCGTATTTTTGTACATTTAATATTTAATTAATTCGGGAATTTTAAATTACTTGTGTATTGTAATTTTAATTGAATTAATTATGGCAATATATAAATTTAAATATTAATCGGGGAATGAATGGTTAATGTTTAGGGAAATTTATTTACTAAGTGAATAGTAATAATTTAATTACGTCATTTCGAGTATTAATGACAAGGTATACACTTATCCCAGCCGGGAGTCGGTATAGACTAAATTGGGTGTGAGATAAGGATTTTTATAAATTAATTTGGACGCCAATTCTGAGTGCGCAGTTGAGTCCGGATGGGTCGAGATAGTCAGAAAAGAGTACCCGGGGGTAGTAATTGGGTCTCGGGGTAATTTTGGGCATAGCCGGGCCCACACGGGGTGAGTTGGACCACTTTAATTAAGCCCATTAGGCTAAAAACGGGATGGAGGGTTTTTAACCTAATTGGGAGATTAAGGAATGGCAGCCAACATAACTCTAAACCTAGGGTTTGAGAGGGGATTTGGGGAAAAACAAATCAAGAGCAAATTGGAGGTTATTGGAGCCAAATTAAGGGACATCAACAACGGATCAGACACTACAAACACTTAGAGGCAAGTGGTTAACTGTTTTGATTCTTAAAGTGTGATAATCAATTCATATCATAGTGATGTGTAAACCAAAATTCGTTTTGGGGATAAATGGGTACAAAAAGGGGGTTTTGTTAATGGAACGATTGAATGAAATTTAAGGTAAGAATTAGTTGTGATATATAATTCTGAGTATGATTATTTGGTTTGAATGAGAAAAATTGGAATATAAAAGGATGGAATTTGAATTTGAAATTGGGATTATACCCTAGAAATTTGTGTTCTTGGGTGGGTCAAAATTTATAGTGTTAATGATGTTAAAAGGTTTAGATGATGTTTCTGGTTCATGAGAAATGTTATAAGATGATTAATAGACTGATTTGAGGTTGGTTTTTGAGGAAAGAAACCTTGAAATTTCGTTAATGGTGGAATTCAGCGAGGAAGGAGCGCTGGCACGAAGGGATCGATCGATCGATCGGGGGGCATCGATCGATCGACGATGGGAAATTCTGGGCAGTTCGGCCTTGGGTGAGATATAATGGGGAATTAATTATAAAATAATTTCCATACAATTATCAGTGGTAAATAATTGTGAAACAAATATTCCTAGAAAATTTTGAGAGAGAATAATTGGGACTAGGATGAATTTATGTGGGATATTTAATGGATGAAGTTGAGAGATTTTATTCCAAAATAGTGAGATACGGATCAAGTGAGCGAATCCGAGTATATTGGTCAAGCGACCCCAAGGTAGTGAATTAAGTTTGGAGAATAAACTAAGTAATTTAGAGTCGGGATATAGACTCGAGAAATATTTAATTTCGGGCCAAGTGAATCGAGTCCGGGTATGTTAATAATTATAGGCAAATATAATTGGGAAAAATATAGAAATCAAGGTGTGACACATTGTAGGCAAAAATGTGGGTATTATATTAGGAGATGTAAATTGGACCAAGTGAGCGAGTCCGGGGATGTTGGTTAAGTGACATCAAGGTATTAAATTAATTATTGAGAGAAAGTAATTAGTTTGGAGTCGGAACATTGACTCGAAAAATGTGGAGGTACGGGCCAAGTGAGAGACTCCGGGGATAATGGTTGGGTGACACCAAGTTATTAAATTAATAAATGAGATAATTAATTTAATTAGAGTCGGATTGTAGACTCGGATATGTGTTGATTAATTAATGTGTAAATTAATTAAATAAAAGTCGGATTGTAGACTCGGGTAAGTATTAAATTAATGGGTGTAATAATTAATTTAATTAGAGTTGGACGATAGACTCGGGTAAGTATTAAATTAATGGGTGTAATGATTAATTTAATTAGAGTTGGACGATAGACTCGGGGAGATATTAAATTAATATGTGTGTTAGTTAATTTAATTAGAGTTGGGTGATAGACTCGGGTAGACGGTAAATTATTAAGTGAGAAAATTAATTACGTTGAGTCGAGCCACAGACTCAGGAAATTTCAGGCAGTATACGGGATATTTAGTACACAGTAAGGCCAGGGTTATAATATATATATACGGTGTGGTGATAGTATGTATATATATATATATATATATATATATATATATATATATATATATATATATATATATACGTGTCTATTGTGCGTGACATTTAAATTTCAGGCAGTATACGGGATTTTGAGTACACGGTAAAGCCGGAGTTTATATTATATATATACGGTGTAGTGATAGTATATATATACGTGTATATATTGTGTGTGACATTAAATATCAGTGACTAGATATTTATTCAAATTATATACTCTAATGCTATCAAGGGAGGTTGCGCGATGTGGGTGAATCCCCTAGCTTGAGGAGTACGATAAGTATATCCCCAGGTCATAGCGTCCGGTACATGGGTGAGGAGATTATCTTACTTTCAGGAAGGAATATGACCGCCTCCAATTCGTTTATGTAGTAGACCAGGTTGGTGAGCAAATCCAACTTGGAAAACTAGGTTTTGTGAGCACACCTAGTGAGATGACATTTAGAGTGAATCATCCGGTGAGGGTATACTCGGAAGGATGGATACGCGTATGATATATGTGTGGATGTTAGTAAAGGTACGTATAATATGGTAGTAAATATTATATGTAGGTGAATAATACAGTGTGTGATGTATTTACCTTATATAACTCGGGTTACAGTTATATGTTGTTAATTAATGAGAAATTAATTAAGTTATTCATTTGGGGAATAATACAGTGTGTGATGTATTTACTTTATATAACTTGTGAGACGGTTATATGCTACTATTTAAGAGGAATTAATTAAGTTAATTGAGAGATAACTTATAATTCAAGAAATTATTATACTCGGGTTAGAGTAATATGGTAAGGGGGGGTTATACCAGAACTAGTTGGACGGGGTAGTACAACTAGGTGGGGTTAAGATAACTGTTAGGTGTGCACAATAGTGGAGGGGTGAGAATGTCCACAAGGGAGTGCGACACTAACTTAAATATGAAGCGCATTCATGCATTTTAAATTACTGCAGTTAATTCACTTGCTAAATATTTTCAAAATATTTTGGGTTCTAACCCTTGCTATAAAACTATTTTCAAAACCTTTTAGGTGTCCAGCCACAGGGACGCCATGATTGACATTCTATTCCAGGGACACGGAGCTGCGACACATGTGGATGCTAGCAGGAGTTTGGATTAGACGCATCATTCATTCATTCCTAGAGTAGGAATCTTGTATTAGTCTCAGTTTTATTTAGGGCTTGTCGCCCAGACTTCTCGGTACAGTTTTCAGGTGTAATTCATTCAGGTGTTGAATAATTGTATTGGATTAATTATTTGGTGGCCGGTGATTTATTCGGCAAGTTGTGTATATATGATTCGTTTATTTTCATTCAGTTGTGTGAATGGTTTATATTTTTATTCCGCATGTATTGTTTTGTTTAATTAAAAAGTTAAAATTGGCACCAGTTTTTGGAATACTAGGTGGTTAGTAAGTTTTAAAAAAATTTCGACAGTGATGCTAAGGATGATCCAACTGGGATTCCTGTTTTAATTTGGTATAGGACTGATCACCCGGTATTTTATTAGGCGGGGTGTCACACCTTTCAGCTCTCACAAATAACAAGAATGCCATGCTGGTTTTTGGATGTTGTTTCAAGCATTGGGCCTTTAACTTGAGTAAAATCTATTGGCCCAGAATTGTTAACCCAAATATTTTAGGGGCAATTATGGGAGCCCATTTAGTATAAGTCCGTGAAAGTAGCCGACCAATCCAGATGGATTAACACGCTGCCCGACCCAAATCATGGCTTAATATCCACATGAGTATTTTAGTTATATAAGAACACTTACAGATATGGTCAAATCAGGCACCAACAATCTCGGATGAGATATTCAAGTGCCTCTTAGCATATCCACGTGATATCTTGAGTTCGTTAAACAATTAAAACTCTATGATGACACATGTATAAATTGTACAACCTGACCCGGGACAAATGGATTGTAACTCAAGACTTTGAGAGATACTTAATATAAACAATAACATCTCCGTGGACGTAAGCAAGTTGTCGAACCACATATATTGTTGTGTTGTGATCTTTACTTTCTGCCTTCGTGATTATTTTCGTGCATTTCTCTATTGTGATATTTTTGTACTCACACCTTTATATATACTTTATCTTTTCATGGATATAAATTTGTGTTTTATAATTAATTATTGAGAAAGATCTGAATAATTATAGATTATATATTAATTTAACATGTGATTTGAACAATGAATTGCCTAATAATTTTGATTTCTCATGTTTATGTTTTTTAATAAATAATATAGGTTTTTACGGTTTAGTCCTTGGACTAACAATTTTGGATAAAAAAATCGGTGAACCAAATTTTAAACGATTAGGTCCAACATATAAATACTGTCAATTTAAAAAAATCATAAACCTAATCGGCTATTGGAGTTTTCTCTGCAACTAACGACTATTCTCTGAAATCGAAAATAACATCAATCTTATGCTTTTTTCGTCTGTCCTATAATCGATTACAGTGTTCTTAATCGATTCTACCTGTATCACTTGGCTCTATCAATTGTAAGTTTATCTTTATCAGCAACTGGTTTTTCTATTTTCGATCGATTACAATAAGTGTATGTCCTTTGTTTTGATTCAAGAGACTCATTGTAATATTCATTCATGTGATTGAATAGCTTTTTATATGTTATATATGTATATGTTTTGATTTTGTATTTTTTATGCATTTATGTTTGGATTCTTCATATATAAATTATATTTATCAATATTTGTAATTGTTAGTTGAATGTGCTGAATGAATATTATTGATGTTTCATTCTAATTTTAAGAGTCCTTGATTTTGATTTGGTATTTAATCACTTATTGATATAGGTCCGCGCCAGCGGAAATAACCAGTTCGATATCAGTTTTCAAAGTACACGCAGTGTTTATAAAGTAGAAGTGATTGTTTTTTTGAAAATATGTGTCTGCTTTATTGCTTCATGTATAGGTTTTTAAATAGTGCCTGTAATTTTATATTAATTATAAATAAATATTTTGATATTTCATGCATTAAATTATTGCACACATTTTTAGAATTATTGACCTTGAAGTAAATATTTTTCGTCTCTGTTTTACTGCAGGACATTATGGTAAGTAGTGTAATGGCAAGGTGTTGTTATTTGGATAATATGGCTTGTATTGAAATATTTGAAAATATCTCATTAGATTTCATATGCAATGAGTTGTGTATTAGGTTTACTAATTTGAGAAGTGAGAGCTTTTCATTGATGTATTCATTTGGTGATGAATATCGATTCATATTGATTTGTGACAACGATGTTTGTTGTATGTTGTGGTCCCAATTGATCGTGAAAGCTAATTTCATTTGGATATATGTCATTGATTCATTACCATTGCTAAGTAATACATGTCGTGAACGGGTTGAATGCTCAAATCGAATTTTTGAAGGGGTTGACTGCAGTAATACAAGTTCTGAGAGGGTTAACAGTGGTGATACAAATACACAGAGGTTAGAGTCTTTATCATCAGGCACTGCAAATGATTTTAATAGTTGCATTGAAAATGACTTTTATCTTTGAGGTGTGGAGCAAATGTAAGTAGAAAGTCTATCTTTTGAATGATTGGAAGACTTATATAAGTCATAATCAGCAGTGTTTTGAAGGAGGTGTAGTGGAATTTCGGGATAAATCGTGAAAGTATGCCGTTGAGGTTAGGTTCAAGTATGTGTATTTGAAGAATGATAAAACTCGAGTGACGACTGAATGCTCTAAAAAGACTACTGAGAATTGCATGTGGAGAATTCGTACTTCATTATCTACAATAAATGGATACTTTTACATACATGCAATGAATAATGAGCATACATATAGAGGTGTCTTTCGTAGTCCGTCAGCCAAAATGATAGCCTCCAAGTTGGTTTCAACATTGGCAGCTGATGATCTTAGAGATAACCCGCTATTGAGACCAATTGATGTAGTTAGAGATATGAAGAAGAATTATGGTCTTGATATAGCTTATCAACATCCATGGCGTGCGAAAGAGATGGTTGTTGTTGATATACATGGTGATGAAAAGGTTTCTTATGCATTAATGAATAATTATCGTGACCTTCAATTGCAGTATAATTCTGGGTCGCATTGCATCCTTGACGTGGAACATGAGAGTAAAAAATTCAAGAGAATATTTTTAAAGTTTAGAGGATGTATTTATGGATTTCAATACTGCAGACCTGTTGTATTTCTTGATGGTGCCTTTTTGAAGAGCCGTTACCGTGGAACAATACTATTAGCTACTGCAAGGAATGGGAACAATGGTAAATTAATTCTAAATATTTTATTTTGTGTATTGCATTGACATTTTTGTTTGTTCCATTCCATGTCATCAAAATACAAGCATAAAAATATAAAATACCTTTGAATGTCTTTGTTTTAGTTCACGTGTACTTTTCATTTTTCTCCGTGTATTTTTATGGTATGTCTTATTATGTGTAATACTAAGTAAAGTACACGCATAGTACATGTCAAGTACACGTGAATATTTTTGTTAATTTCACATGTACTTTTCATTTTTATGCGTGTACTTTGATGATGATGTTGTTATGTTGAATAAAATCTAAAGTACGCGCATAGTACAAGTCAAGTACACGTGAATGTTTTTCTTAATTTTACGTGTACTTTTCAGTTTTATGCGTGTACTTTGATGATAGGTGTTGTTATTTAGAAATAATAAAGCCAAGTACACGTTAAAAATGTAAAGTACCTTTGAATGTTTTTGTTTAGTTCACCTGTACTTTACATTTTTATGCGTCTATGTTGATGTTAGTGTTGTTAATAATAAAGCCAAGCAAAAGATTGGAAAGTAAACGCGCATGTCTTTTTATCTTTATCATGTCTACGGTACATTTTTATGTTTTGTCTTGTTATTTACAAACAATTTAAATTAAACACATAATATATTTCCCATGTGTTTTAGGGTCTGCGCCAGCAGCATCAATTTACAAAGTGTTGTACATGGATATGTTATTTATTTTAATTTTGATATATTTTTATATTTCAAGCCTTTTTCCTGTTGCATATGCTGTTGTTGATTCTGAAATCGAAGATAACTGGATATGGTTTCTTGTCAATTTGCATAGTGCATTAGTTGAGCAATATCGAAACATAACATTTATATCAGATCGAAACAATGGATTACTTGAAGCTGTTTCGAGGGTCTTCCCGTTGTCTGCACATTCCTACTGTATACATCATTTACAAGGGAATATAAAAAAGAAAATTCGTGGGAATTGTGCTGGATTTCGTTTGCCTCCCGAGAATTGGTCCTGTGCATATTTTCCTTGTAAACAGTATGGTGACATGGCATCTAGTGTTGCAGAGTCATTCAATTCATGGATATTGGAGGAAAGGAATTTACTAGTAATGAATATGCTTGATAAATTGAGAGTGAAGATTATGAATTTCAATGTAAACAAACTTGTTGAGTCTGACACTTGGAGAAATGAGCTATGTCCTTTTTTTCAAAAGTTACTGAATGAAAATTGGAATAAAAGTCGACATTGGAATATTAGTCGCTCAAGTCAAAATGTATTTGAAGTTCATTCAGAAGTGCGAGCAACAGTTGACTTAGGAGAAAGGACTTGTTCTTGTAAGAGTTGGCAGATTAGATGTTTTTCATGTTCTCATGCTGTTTGTGTTGTGCGGAGGAAAGGGACCAGTATTTATGATTATATTGAGGAGTACTATAAGGTATCTCTCTACAGAAAATCATACTCGATACCTATAGTTCCTCTTCCTGATTTGATTTTCTTAAATATTCCTATTCCTAAAAATCCATCCGTCCTTCCACTAATGACTAAGAGACTGATAGGTAGGCCAAGAAATAAGAAAATAAAGTCTTCTGGTGAGATCACACTAAGAGAAGTTACTTGCTCGAGGTGTAGTAAAATGGGTCATTACAGGTCTACTTGTAAGAAACCCATTTGAGTATTTTTAAAATTGTTGAATTCATTCATTTTAACCATCTGATTGAATAAACTAATTAATAAACCATTTGTTTCACATAAATGAATGTAATTTATTTTTAAGTCTCATTTTTTAGTTTGTTTTTTGTGTAGCTGTACACATATTTTTCATAAAATATACGTGATCATTTTTCTTGATGTCCACGTGAACTTTACATTTGTATACGCATGTTATGTACAGTACACGCGCATTTTGATGTCCAAAGAAATTTTATCAATGCGTGTACTTGATGAAATATGCATGTACTTTATGAAGTACACATAAAATACATTAAGTACACGCATTTAAAAATAGATTTGGTCAGTTCAATATGCGTGTACTTTATAAAAGCATGCGCGTACTTTATTAATGACATTTAATTTAGATTTACTTGATGAAATATGCATGTACTTTATGATGTACATGCATGAAGTACACGCATAATATAAATATAATATGCGTGTACTTGATGAAATGTGCGTGTACTTTATGAAGTACACGCATTGATAATTAAAGTACAGGCATTTAAATATAAGTGTACACGCATGTTTTAGCAAAGTACACGCATATTTCATCAAGTCCACGCATTGATAAAGTACACGCTATGATAAAAATGCACGCATAGTCTATAAAGTACACGCATAGTACATGCATGTACACACGTACACACATGTTTATAGACTATGTGCGTTCACGCATATTTTAGCGTGTACTTTATTACACCAAAATAGTTTATTTGTGCACGCATTTATATAATTGTTTGGGACAATATCTTATTTGTGCTTTATAAAAATTTGCGTGTATTATAATTTATAATAGATAGAATCATATTTTGATATACCATTTTTTTTACATTAAATGATATTAATGTTTACATTTTTTACAATACACGTGATCATTTTTATAAGGGTTCATGTGTACTTTACTATATTTGGTGTATGACGTAAGTGAGAATACATACATGAAAGAAATAAAATTTTTATTAAAAACAAAAAAATAAAGTACAATTTTTTCACATAACAAAAGCTGAAAAAACTAAAGAAGGCTTCTATTAGGGAAGTTTGTCAAAGGCATCTAGGGTGTCAGGAAGAGAGTCAATTAAATTCGACCAGTGTCGAATTTCTTCTTCTATGACAACTACAAGGCCTTTATGGAGAGCCTTCTTCTCCTTCGGCTTGGCGATTTTCATGGGAACTTCTTGTGTATAGAAAGACATGAGGTCTTCATGTGTTTGAGGAGGGTCCTCATCCACATCAAATAAATCTATGGGATTGGGTGGAAGTCCAGAATAGCCTTCCCTCACATATGTTTGAAACTGCTCAAATGCAGTTTTATATGAGGAAATATTTTCCTCAATTTGTCTTATTTTTGTTTTATTTCTTTCATCTCTCTCAAGAGTATCTCGCAAGTTTTCTGCTGGAATAGCCATTATGTTATCCTAAATGTAATGATTAAGAAATGAACAAATATTACTCTTTTACAGGAAAAGTTAAAGCTATTTATTTCTTGACAAGAAGTAGTTGGGAAGTGAGTAGTTGAGCTTAATAAATTGATTTTGGTTATTGTGTCCTGAATAAATATTTAAAATAGTTTTCAATGAATATAATAAAAAATTATTATATTAACCAGTGCGTGTACTTTAGTCAAAATGCGTGTACTTTGAAGAATTCATCGGTGTACTTAGTAATTATCACTTGTAGTTTTCGTGAAAAATGCGTGTACATTGTTTCATAACACTCAGGTGCATTGTTTGTCTAAACCTTACGTGGATTGTGGTCCGCGCCAGCGAAAATAAACCATTTTTGTGTAATAAATATTGTAAACAATAACCAATATAACACTTCTCCTTTCGGGGGAAGAAATATTTTGATAGAAGAATTTCCCCGAGTACATATGCTCTTTGTTTTAGCATGTCAGGGTTTTGAAACAATTTTTGCATTTCCTTGTTTCTGCTAATTTGTTCAATATAGTACATGCAGAACACCTCACAGTCAACCCTGAAATAAAAATAAACAAATATACAAATTAGTATGATGTGAATGAATTTTTTTTGAAAAGATACAAATTAGTAATTTTTAGAAATGAAGTTTTTCTTACCCATTATATTGTTTAGGGCATTCATGATCTCTTATTAGGTCAAATTTGAGATCATTTTCCAGCAAGAAATCTACTGTCCTTTTTTCTTGCTCTGTCAATGGATCATCATCCAATGTAAACTCATTTGGTGTACCTTCATCAAACTTCCTCTGAATTTTGAAACCATTGTTTTTCATTATTTCTGCTTCGGTCTTCAATAGGCACAGTATTTTTTGGAAGACAGAATACTATTAAGAAGACAAATATTTAGTGTATACAAATAAAAGAGTATATGAAGATTAAAGAGTGAAAAGTACACGTATTATATTAACGTACACGCATATTTTATTTTTTCATCTCACGTGTATTTTAAAATATGATGCGTGTACTTTGCCTAAGGAGTTAAAAGTACATGCATAGTATTAAAGTACACGCATATTTTATTTTTCATATCACGTATATTTTAAAATATGATGTGAGTATTTTGCCTAAAGAGTTAAAAGTATACGTATAATATTAAAGTACACGTAATTTGTATTGGTTCATTTCACGTGTATTTTAAAATATGATTCGTGTACTTTGATAATCTAGGTGATTATGTGCAACTAATACAAAGTACATGCATTATATTATACACGTGTATAATATAAGTACAGGTAACATTACTAATTAAGTTTAGGCACTAACGATTTTTTTTTCATCATCGAAGAATATTGTGTTTTTTTCCTTGTCATTCGGTCGAAGGGAATCCATGTGGACCACTTTATTTTCTTTTTTGTATATCACGAGTAATGTGAAATGTCCTACACTATGTCTTAGTACAATGAACAAATTATTACAAGTGCCTAAGTATTCAAATAAATCTCTGTATAACTCCCCCTTCTTATTGACTTCATTTGTGCTACAAGCTTCTATCTGAATAAAAATTATAGACATTGTGTTAATAAAAAAAATTGAAATTTTGTTTCTCAAAACTTTCGGTTTAATTGTACTTACCCAACAATAATAAAAAAAAGTGTGTGAGTAGGAGAGCCCTTCCTCTGACAATTTTAACCTCAATACTTCACTAAAGGCAAGTATTATCTGTTTCACACAATATAAAATGGTGAGGAAATAATAATGTCAAAATTTAATGGATGTCTAATATTTGGACTACATACTTGCCTTGAAATTTCTTAATTGTTGAGGACTTCAACAAAATCTTCCCATGAGACATACGAAACCAGCCCTTGGAAAATAAATTCCCTGCATTTTATATAATCAATAAGAATTGTATAATAATAATAACCTTATTCTTTTGCACCAAAAAAAATATAAATTAGCGAAGTGATAAATCATAAAACAATACACTTTACCCTAGCTCAGCCTTTTGAATAAACTCTTCAATCTTTTTCTTCGAAGCTTCATCGAGATATTTGTATACTTTGATTGCTTCAAGCTTGAAGTGAGTTTCTTTCATTTGTTGAGCTGTTGTTAGACGGTCTTTTCTCAGCTCTGACTATTTTTGTTTCTTAATTGGTTCATGCTTTTCGGTTTCGCTGTCAGCTTTTCTTTTCTTCTGTCCTCTAGTAAGGGGCCCTTTTGTTTTGGATATTTTGGGGTGCACTGAACTGTCTTTGAGTCTAGTTCAATCTTCAAACTCGAAATTTCGTCCATGAGTTGTTTATTAATGTTTGCCTGATATATTTAACAATGAATGTTGGATTGTAAGCATTTTTTAAACAATGATTCATTTTCTCTTACGTGTATTTTATAAAGTACTCGCCTGTATTTTAATACATGCGTGTATTTTATAATATACACGCATGTATTATAAAATACGTGTACTTTATAAAATTTATAATATACACGTGTACTTTCAATATAATTTGCGTTTACTTTAGAAAGTAAAGCGTGTACTATATATCTATTGTACTTTATAGATACCTGATCAGTTTTTTCAATACTGATTCATCAAGCATTTTCTTCAACTCCGAAATTTCGTCATTAAGAATTTTATTATTGTTTTCCTGTTATACAAAAAGAAGGTTACACTATAAGCAATACTTGAATAAAACTGCATTATTTTTAATCAAATAATGCATGTACTCTGTATTATTTCTAATATAAAATAAAACTGTATTAAAAATACTGTGAAATAAAACTGCGTGTACTTTAGAAAAACTGCGTGTACTTTATAAAAACTGCGTGTTCTTTAGGAAAACTGCGTGTACTTTAGGAAAACTGCATGTACTTTAGGAAAACTGCGTGTAATTTTAACGGGTACTTTAGAAAAACTGCATGTACTTTAGGAAAACTGCGTGTAATCTGCATTCAAAAGTACCTGTTGAGTTCTTTTCAATTCTGACTCCTCAAGATTCTGCCTCAATGTCATCTTTTCTATGTCAGCATCTTTTCATTTTTGCAATGTATCATCATACTTTTTTTTAGATCTTCATTACTCAGAGACCGATATCCATTTTTTTGTTTTTAAAATTCGTGTTGATTCTGCCTGTTTTTTCAATGATTCATCCAATTCTTTAATGCTATCTAAGTCACTTATTGTGACTTGATCAAGCTTTTCTTTTAAAAAATTGTTTAACTTAACTAGTTGGGCATTTTCTACCTCCAACTTATTTAGTAACTCTTTTTCCTTCAAAAGGTTGGAATTCTCCACCTTTAACTTCTTCATTACTCATGGCCTTCAAAGAGTGAATCACGATATACCTGTAACTATACATTCAAAATGACACTCTCCACCTCCAAAGAGGTCACCTTCTCAAGTGCACCATTAAAGTCTTCAGCTGCTTTAGATAGTTGGTTATTTTTTTCCAACAATTCCCTTTTCAAAACAACAATTTGTTCCTCCAAATTAACCTTTGGTTGATCTTTTCCCTTCTTTTTTTTTGGAGTCACAATATTTTTAAGGGGAATATTCCAACCATGTGAAAACTCATTGTCATTAATATCTTCAACAACTTTTTCTGATAATGAATCAACATGTATAGGGCTTTTTGTAGAAATGTTCAAAGAGTAACTTGGCCCTTCAAAATGAGATTTCTTTTGTACAGAACTGTCCTTACAAGCTGGTTTATTTGTAGCCTGCTTCAAAGTTGTTGCGATGTCATTCTTCACAAACCATTATCTCAAAGACGACAATTTCCAGTTCAGGAATTTTGGAGTCTTATCTTTAAATTCTTCAACAGGATAAATAATTTCAAATTTCTCACATGCTCAATACTGTGATCATACAAAAAACAAAATGAATTATATATTTGTATTACCTAGGGATTCATAATGGAAAGTACAAGTGATTTGTTCAAAATACACGCAAAATTAAACGTGTACTTTGCAAATTTTACAATTGTATATTGAAAGTACACGTGATTTTTACAAATTTAACATGTACTTTGTCAATATAAGTTCACGTGTACTTTCTAAAATACATTTATAATATTGACAAAAAAAATAACAAGAGTATTTTGAAAGTGAACTGGTTATATTTACAAAACATAGTACACGTTGTGACAACCCGCTCCAAATAATAACGGATGGCCAGCCCTATACTATAATAAATAAGGTATCTCAAATGGCACAGTCTCAACATCAACCTACAATACTAATAATATAAGGCTAACTACCCGAAAATATTAAAAGTGGATAGTCAAAAATTTAAAACTTTTATATTTAACAACAACAACAAAACCAATAATGCACATAACCAACAATATACATCTAACTATGATGAGTGAAATGTGCAAACTCCAGCAATATGAAAGAGTACAATACATTATACAATAAAAATCTCAACAATGAAATACCCGAATATGCTGTCGGGTAATAGACAATACAATAATCTAATAAATGAAATATGAAAGTGTTAATCTACAACACTTGAATACTAACTCAATATACAAACTGAATCCAAATCTAGATATACAAAGAGAGGAATCGACTAAAACAAAGTGCCGCAACAGTCCGCTACTGCCACAGCTTCACGAATCCTGAATGGAGGAACATCAAAGGCGTCCTTGCGGAGGAACACCTGAAGTAATACAATATATACATGGAGGAGAAAATATAAACGGATCAGAGCCCAAGTTTGAAAAATATTTTATAGCAAGTGTATTAAAATGCATAATAATTATAAATGCATTATTACATGATTTAGTTGGAATCGAGCTCTCCATAATAATTTCAACTCACCTCTCAACTAAAGTGCGCACTAAGCGTATGCACGTGATCTCCAAATGGATGCCCGATTCTATTTTAGGTAAGAGGATTCTAACTTAAACCCAAGTGAAGTATTTAAGTGAAACCATCTAACCTATCTCCCAATCTACATTTATTTCAATTATCTTTAAGTTATATACATTAACTTTAATGTCATAGTTATAGTTATCTTTATAATGTTCATTTGTTGAACATATAAAGTTACATGATCCAATCATGTCCACGTCATCACAATACATCAACAATCTCATTTACTAGAATTTTGTATTCTAGTGATGCCCTTATAAGGCATGAAACCATATATATAACTATTATAATATTTATATATATGAGTTATTAGCATCATGAATTTAAAGACTAAACTCCTCTCGATTCTCAACACGGCACTGCGTTTCGTGCGTGGGATGTCTCGCCGAAGCGAAATCTAAATAAGGAACCCCCCGTTACACTACTCCTGGCCGTATTAATCCTCGAGGCTCATTATGCCCTCAATGCATGATGCATGTAACCCAAATTATTTTCCAATTTTAATTAATTAATATCCCCAATTTTCAACAGTACACGGCGTTTCATGCGTGGGACGTCTCGCCGAAGCGAAATCCAAACAAGGAACCCTCCCCCCCCCCCCCCGTTACACTACTCTTGGCACTGTCGATTGTCGGGATAGTTGATATACATATAAATAATTATGAGCATTAAGGACGAAACTTATCCCCAAGTTCCAACATTACACTGCGGTTCGTGCGTGGGACGTCTCGCCGAGGCGAAATCCAAACAAGGAACCCCCCCGATACACTAATCCTGACAATGTAGGTCGATGAAGTCCATTATGTCTTTGATACCCAAATACAAACACAAGCAATAATAACCATCCAACTGAGCTATAACTCGAAGGACGCAGTCTCACATGCTATCATTTTCCAGCAGCCCATATACGTAGCAAACTGGGGCCACCTGGTGGGGTTCAACGACACCCACCTCGTGATCTACTCACGCACACAACGTCCGGGAAGCGATCATCGTTCCTAACCGGCAAGTGAGAGCGACACATACCCACGACCTCTCACCCCCAAAATAAATAAATGTATATCACATATGTCATTTGCTGACCACAAAGGACGACTATGACCTGGGAAATATCCACATCCTGCTTTCTTAGTCAGGATGCTCACCCTCTACACGCGTAACTTCCCAATGATAGAAATGAGGGGGTATGCTTAACATGTATATACACCATCATATATGGTATACATACATCCCACATAATAAAGATATACCATTATATAAGGTATACCAGCAACATCATATTTTATGTTCATTATACACCTATTGTCGCAATTTGATTAACATCATTGTTTAGTATATTACTCTCAAGATATACTAATCGTCAATTCTCACACATCTTTCCCACTTAGTATACACTATACTATCTCTCGCTTGAAGCTCACATGTCGCTTCTAATATGAATTTTTTTCAATTCTATTTAAGTTAAGGATATTCTTTTATCCTAATGCACCTCAATTAGCATTAATAATTCTCCATCCATAATAAGGTTCAATTCATTATATGAACCATTGAAGTTATTCCATTTGGGATTGGATCCTAAGATCCATTATCTCTAAACTATTCTCATTCACGAATCGTGAACTCGTTAACATCTCTAAATAAAACTCCCACATAAAAGTGGGCTTCCCCACTTAGAAAAATACCCAAATCTCTAATCGGTATTCCTCAATTTAGTCAATATGACTCTAAAATTTCTTATAAGGGAAACTCGCTAAAAGTCTCCAAAACATGCTCCAAATATCCCCTATGGAGATCCCCAATCGATAACCTCGAACAAAACGGGATGAAATTTCTTTTAGAAAAACAATCCCTCAAAAGCCCCGTTTCCGAATCGATTCGGGCCAATTCCGAATCAATTCGGCCCAGCGAATCGATTTGGCCAGGAAGGCGAATCGATTCGGGTAATTAGACCTGGGATTCTGTCTCAGGCCGAATCGATTCGGCTGGAGTCCGAATCGATTCGGTCACTCAGACCTGGGCACCTGTAAAATTCCGAATCGATTCGGATAGGGGACCGAATCGATTCGGCCCTTCAGAACCTCGAAAATGGCTACTTTTTTAAGTAAGCCAAAATACCCAAAATTCATTTTAATGGTTTTCTCTCCATTTCTCTTCAACCTAATCACATATATATCATCAATAATCATCCTAGAATACATATAAACTAATTTCTATCCTCAAATCAAAGATCTACATATCAAATCTAGGATTATACCCAAAAGTTAGTTTTTTGTTAAACTAAACCTAAAACCCAAAATATCAATCCACAAATCATGCAATAAATGTACACAACAATTATTTAGCAAGTTTAATCACTTGCCTCGGATTCGTAGGGTCTGAATCCACCTTGAGATCGCGTATTTGGCCAGAAAATCCTCTCTCTCTCTCTCTCTCTCTCTCTCTCTCTCTCTCTCTTTTCTTCTTCCTTTTCTTCTTCTTTCTTCTTCTTTCATTCTTTCTATTTATCTTTTTCTCTTTTGGAGAAATATCTCCCGTAGGATTTTAAGCCTAATCTCCTAAGGTACACGTCTTTAAATGACTCGGTGACTTTAATTCGAGTCAAATGCACTTAAATTATTTCGGAACCCAAATAGACCCCAAGTACAGTCATTTCGACTTTCTCGACCCTTCCGAAAACGATGGTACCCTCAGAATCTCCATTCGAGATACTTTCTAACGACTCTAAATTTTGACCTCAATTGCCAATTTAATTATTCTCCAATAAAATATTATTTATTTCTCCCAAAATAAATTTATTGCTGTTACAAAAGTCTTGGGGTGTTACAATCTTCCCCACTTACAAAAATTTCGTCCTCGAAATTTAACTAAGCCTAATTCTCCCAAAGCTCAACTATTTCTAATCTACCCATCATCACTAATCCTATCTCCAAACTTCTAACTTCCCACGATGAATTAATTTTTAATTTATTTTATTTTAAGTTAATATGAATTAAATAAAAATCAACTTCCACAACTAGGGCGCCCATACACCCTTTTTTTTTAGCTTTGTGCTCGAACCAATCATAATGAGGCATTATTTGCCTCCGAAGTTCCCCAATTTCATCAATATATAATATATTAACATTTTAAGAATAGAAAAATTTTAAACGGTCCAAAGAGATAACTCCTCTCAATTCCTGACATTTGCCACTTTCGTGCGGGGGACGTCTCGCAAAAGCGAAATCCAGACAAGGAACCCTCCCAATACACTACTATGTGACGACGTCGGGGATTGAGAGTTTGTTAAATTCGGACTAGAGTTTAAAAAAATTTAATTTTATGAAAATCATTTTGAAAGGGCCCGAAGGCTGATAAAGAGTTTTATTTTGAAAATAGTTTATTTTGAAAACGGTTTATATTATAATATAATATAAAATGCCTTGTGTCCAACACAAGGTCTTTTTAGATCATCATCTATATAACATATAGCTCACAAATGTTATCATACCCATGAGCTAAATTTTTACCTGCGTCCCATCAAACCACAATCTCAACTTTAATACATAAACAACATCTTACATCATTTCAATATATATAGCCTTTTTATAAGGCTCATCCATATCTCGAATACAACAATGATATAAGTCTAACATGACTATATAAAAAGAAGTAGCTTTATCATTACTACTTATCACATCACAATCATTCTTACATTCACCACAAGGTTTATAGCTCTTTTTGAGCACCTTGCAAAATCATCTATTCTTTTACCAAATAATAGAATAAGAGCCTGTCTTGCTCAAAATTCCCCTTAGGGTCATTTCATACCATACATAAACATAAAAGGGCTATAGCACTACCCATTCATAAATATCTCCCATGCGATATTTCCAAAACTTTACATATTAATTATCCTATTTATAAAGTAAAATTAACTTACATCATTCAATTCTAATCCGATTACCCATCCTCATCAATGGGCTCCCAAACATAGTCCCCCGGTCTAAAACGACCTCGAATTTGTTGTAGGGGTTTCACTTCCAAAATTTCATCAAAACGTGGTCTTTTACCTCTTTTTAGGACAATCTCTCTTTTTATGACCTATTTCTTTACAAAAGAAATACTTACCCATAAATCCTTTATGCCCACTCGCATTACTGGCACTCTCCTTGCCAAACTCGAATCTCCAAAGTTCTTACCCTCTCGCCAACGAAAACGATATTCATGACACTTTAATAGTGCCGCATTTGCTACCTCGACAAAAGTCATTAACTTAGGACTCTCTAACAAATGTTGTTGGATTTTCCAATCTAAACCCCGAACAAACTTCGATATACGTTTCTCTTTCGTATTTACCTCATTAGGTACTAATTTCGCCCATCTAGAAAAATCTTCCTCATATTCAGCCACCGTTCTATTACCTTGAAAAATCTCCATATTTTGAGTCGGGGAAGGCAAATACCTTCGAATAAAAAAGTTACCAAAATTCTTTTATAGGTAAAGTATCTCTCTGTTCAGATGTGGTGACAGACTCCCACCAATGGAGAGCGACACCCGATAACCTAAAGGTGGCTACAAATTATTTCTACACCTCACTACACTCAACCATACGAAGGTGCCTCTGTATACTATTCTTCCATTGACTTGTAGCCATTGCATCAACTCCCCCTGCAAACTCGGGAGGATGCCCCTTACTAAAATCTTCCTTCACTCTCTCCCATAAAGATAAACCTAAATGGGGTTGGGCTGCTCGAATGGCAGGCTATTGCGCCATCGTAGAAATGGCAGCAGTTACTGCTTGTGCCACAATATTGGCAATATCATCCGTAGTCATGTTCCTTTGAAGCATTTGGGGTTGCCCTTTGTTTGCCCTGACTGAACGACCTCCTTTTGGTGGCATCTGAAACAAGAACAATTGTATCAGAACGCCTTTCAAATATTTTCGAATCATAGAAATATATGGACGTATGAATGTAATCGTCCTAATAATAAGGCTCTACATCAAGAACGCTTACGGAAGATCGTAGTAACGCACACAGATCCTAAAGACACTAGAACCTGATGCTCTGATACCATCTGTGACAACCCGCTCCAAATAATAACGGGTGGCCAGCCCTATACTATAATAAATCAGGTATCTCAGATAGCACAGTCTCAACATCAACCTACAATACTAATAATATAAGGCTAACTACCCGAAAATATTAAAAGTGGAATGTCAAAAATTTAAAACTTTTATATTTAACAACAACAAAACCAATAATGCACATAACCAACAATATACATCTAACTATGATGAGTGAAATGTGCAAACTCCAGCAATATGAAAGAGTACAATACATTGTACAATAAAAATCTCAACAATGAAATACCCGAATATGCTGTCGGGTAATAGACTATACAATAATCTGATAAATGAAATATGAAAGTGTTAATCTACAACACTTGAATACTAACTCAATATACAAATTGAATCCAAATCTAGATATATAAAGATAGGAATCGACTAAAACAAAGTGCCGCAACAGTCCGCTACTGCCACAACTTCACAAATCTTGAATGGAGGAACATCAAAGGCGTCCTTGCGGAGGAACACCTGAAGTAATACAATATATACATGGAGGAGAAAATATAAACGGGTCAGAGCCCGAGTTTGAAAAACATTTATAGCAAGTGTATTAAAATGCATAATAATTATAAATGCATTATTACATGATTTAGTTAGAATCGAGCTCTCCATAATAATTTCAACTCACCTCTCAACTAAAGCGCGCGCTAAGCGTATGCACGTGATCTCCAAATGGATGCCCGATTCTATTTTAGGTAAGAGGATTCTAACTTAAACCCAAGTGAAGTATTTAAGTGAAACCATCTAACCTATCTCCCAATCAACATTTATTTCAATTATCTTTAAGTTATATACATTAACTTTAATGTCATAGTTATAGTTATCTTTATAATGTTCATTTGTTTAACATATAAAGTTACATGATCCAATCATGTCCACATCATCACAATACATCAACAATCTCATTTACTAGAATTTTGTATTCTAGTGATGCCCTTATAAGTCATGAAACCATATATATAATTATTATAATATTTATATATATGAGTTATTAGCATCATGAATTTAAAGACTAAACTCCTCTCGATTCTCAACACGGCACTGCGTTTCGTGCGTGGGACGTCTCGCCGAAGCGAAATCCAAACAAGGAACCCCCCCGTTACACTACTCCTGGCCGTATTAATCCTCGAGGCTCATTATGCCCTCAATGCATGATGCATGTAACCCAAATTATTTTCCAATTTTAATTAATTAATATTCCAAATTCTCAATAGTACACGGCATTTCATGCGTAGGACGTCTCGTCGAAGCGAAATCCAAGCAAGGAACCCCCCCGTTACACTACTCCTAGCACTGTCGATGGTCGGGATAGGTGATATACATATAAATAATTATGAGCATTAAGGACGAAACTTATCCCCAAGTTCCAACATTACACTGCGGTTCGTGCGTGGGACGTCTCGCCGAGGCGAAATCCAAACAAGGACCCCCCCTATACACTAATCCTGGCAATGTAGGTCGATGAGGTCCATTATGCCCTTGATACCCAAATACAACACACAAGCAATAATAACCATCCAACCGAGCTATAACTCGAAGGACGCAGGCTCACATGCTATCATCTTCCAGCATCCCATTTACGTAGCAAACTGGGGCCACCTGAAGGGTTCAACGACACCCACCTCGTGATCTACTCACGCACACAACGTCCGGGAAGCGGTCATAGTTCATAACCGGCAAGTGATAGCGACACATACCCACGACCTCTCACCCCCAAAATAAATAAATGTATATCACATATGTCATTTGCTGACCACAAAGGACGACTATGACGTGGGGAATATCCACATCCTGCTTTCTTAGTCAAGATGCTCACCCTCTACGAGCGTAACTTCCCAATGATAGCAAGGAGGGGGTATGCTTAACATGTATATACACCATCATATAAGGTATACATACATCCCACATAATAAAGATATACCATTATATAAGGTATACCTGCAACATCATATTTCATGTTCATTATAGGCCTATTGACGCAATTCAATTAACATCATTGTTTAGTATATTACTCTCAAGATATACTAATCGTCAATTCTCACACATCTTCCCCACTTAGTATACACTATACTATCTCTCGCTTGAAGCTCACATATCGCTTCTAATATGAATTGTCTTTCAATTCTATTTAAGTTAAGGATATTCTTTTATCCTAATGCACCTCAATTAGCATTAATAATTCTCCATCCATAATAGGGTTCAATTCATTATATGAACCCTTGAAGTTATCCCATTTGGGATTGGATCCTAAGATCCATTATCTCTAAGCTATTCTCATTCACGAATCGTGAACTCGTTAATATCTCTAAATAAAACTCCCACATAAAAGTGGGCTTACCCACTTAGAAAAATACCAAAATCTCTAATCGGTATTCCTCAATTTAGTCAATATGACTCCAAAATTTCTTATAAGGGAAACTCGCTAAAAGTCTCCAAAACATACTACAAATATCCCCTATGGAGATCCCCAATCGATAACCTCGAACAAAACGGGATGAAATTTCTTTTAGAAAAACAATCCCTCAAAAGCCCTGTTTTCGAATCGATTCGGGCCAATTCCGAATCGATTCGGCCCAGCGAATCAATTCGGCCAGGAAGGCGAATCGATTCAGGTCATTAGACCTGGGATTCTGTCTCAGGCCGAATCGATTTGGCTGGAGTCCGAATCGATTCGGTCACTCAGACCTGAGCACCTGCAAAAATCCGAATCGATTCGGATAGGGGACCGAATCGATTCGGCCCTTCAGAACCTCGAAAATGGCTACTTTTTTAAGTAAGCCAAAATACCCAAAATTCATTTTAATGGTTTTTTCTCCATTTCTCTTCAACCTAATCACATATATATCATCAATAATCATCCTAGAATACATATAAACTAATTTCTATCCTCAAATCAAAGATCTACATATCAAATCTAGGATTATACCCAAAAATTAGGTTTTTGTTAAACTAAACCTAAAACCCAAAATATCAATCCACAAATCATGCAATAAATGTACACAACAATTATTTAGCAAGTTTAATCACTTGCCTCGGGTTAGTAGGGTTTGAATCCGCCTTGAGATCCCGTATTTGGCCGGAAAATCCTCTCTCTCTCTCTTTTCTTCTTCATTTTCTTCTTCTCTTCTTCTCTCTTTCTTTCTTTCTATTTCTCTTTTTCTCTTTTGGAGACATGTCTCCCGTAGGCTTTTAAGCCTAATCTCCTAAGGTATACATCTTTAAATGACAATACACACTTTAAATGACTCGGTGACTTTAATTCGAGTCAAACGCACTTAAATTATTTCGGAACCCAAATAGACCCCAAGTACAGTCATTTTGACTTTCTCGACCCTTCCAGAAACGATGGTACCCTCAGAATCTCCATTCGAGACACTTTCTAACGACTCTAAATTTTGACCTCAATTGTCAATTTAATTATTCTCCAATAAAATATTATTTATTTCTCCCAAAATAAATTTATTACTGTTACAAGAGTCTTGGGGTTTTTACACACGTGTACTTTCTAAAATACAAGTGTAATTTCACGTGATATAAGACGTGTATTTTCAAAATACACGTGATATAAGACGTGTATTTTCAAAATACACGTTAAATTATCACGTGTATTTTGAAAATACAAGTGAAAATATCAAGTGTATTTTGAAAGAACAAGAGAAAATATCACGTGTATTTTGAAAATACAATTATACTTTATAAAATACAATTGTATTTTACAAAGCACACGTGTACTATATTTTGTAAATATAACAAGTGTACTTTCAAAATACACTTGTTATATCACGTGTATTTTGAAAATACACGTGAAAATATCAGGTGTATTTTCAAAATATAATTGAAAATACACGTGTATTTTCAAAATACAAGTGAAAATATCACGTGTATTTTGAAAATACACGTGATATTTTCAAAGTACATGTAAGTATTGGTATGTAAATTTTGAAATATCAGGAATATCACCTGTATTTTGAAAGTACACGTGAAAATATACGTGTATTTTCAAAATACAAGTGAAAATATCACGTGTATTTTCAAAGTACACGTGAGTATTGGTATGTAAATTTTGAAATATCAGGATGTTTTTTTGCTCACCAGTAGGAAAATGACACATCCAGTAACTGTGTTAGGTTTTGAACTTGCTGATTTATCAAGTGAATGTATGAGAAACTCATGCACAACAGATGCCCAATCATACTTATTCATTTCCTCAATATTGTCGATATATTTCAACCAAAATTCTCCAAGGGTGAAGTTTGAGTTGGAGAAAAATAACGTGTTCAAGAAGTGGAGACACACAATTTTAACAAAATCAACAATTCCTTCATCTGTCTCCAATTCAACTGATTTCTTCAAACCATTCAATATTTCTGACTTTCCTATTCTTTTTGCGAAGTATCGTGCTTGTAATCCAGATTTTGGAGCAGTATTCGGTCGCTTTTTCAGTTCTATTGATTTTAAACCCTCAACCAGGGGTATGCCAAATATATCACTTATATCTATTGACATTATTGGAATCCTACTCTTCATACGAAAACTTTTGATTTCTGTATTGTACAACTCGATAATTGATAAAATATTTTTATCCATCTTCTTGTGGTCCACTTCTACTACTTTCTCACTGTAGTAGGCATTGAAAAGCTCCCAAAATGGAGTCTTCTTAAGAAGTTCAATATGACTATTGTTTATTTTATCTTTAATCTGATGCAAATCATGGAGAAAGCTAACAATATTTGACCGATATTGGTCATTCTTCTTTGTAGGACGTTTAGATTTCAATGCCACACTAGAACTAGAACTGGAACTGGATGAAGAATTATCATCATAACTGCTCTTTTTTTATTTCTTTCCCCTTCTTGCCTTCATCTTCATCCCCATTATATTGATCTATAAACAAAATTTAAATTACTAACCTATAATGATATGTACAAAAAATAAAATACATGCGAATTAGAATAAAACATAGACTAAAATAATAAAATACAAGCGTATTTAACAAAAGTACATGCAATATTCTCACAAACAATTTATACGAGTCTCAACAAAATACATGCTAAAGGCGATAATATATATCGTTAGTTTCATAGTAATACCTAACAGAGGTTGTTCGACAAGTCAAAAACCAAGATTCTCTATTCCTAACATATTGAGTAAAGAAGTGATATAATAACTGAATGCTAAAAGCTCCAACATTATCAAAATCCCTTAAGCAATACTGCTTAATTCGTTTAGCTAAATCCTTCGCTTTCGATTCAGTTACTTGAAACTGTTGCACATCAAAAGTGCAGTAAATGTCTTCATAGTAGTAGTAGAAACCAAGTAACCTTTTAGCTCTATCATTAATGCGAAGGAGAAAATGAATTTCGTCATCATTAGTACTATTAACTGTCAACGTGAAAGGTTTTGTATTGTTAAGATTTTCGAACGTGCAAGCAGCAGTTTTGTAGTTGAACATGCTTGATCGTATGATTCCTAAACAATAACACAACAATACAAAATAGTACACTCATAATACACATTAGTACATGGATATTGGATTGAACAAATTGAATTTCAATATGCGTGTACTTTATGAATTTTTTGCGTGCAAAGTACACGCAAAAAATGAAAAAGTACACGCAATAATACTGATTACAAGCTAATAACATATCATTCAAATGCAGCTGACGCGGACCAAAAACACTCCTAAATATTAACAAAATAATAATACTTCTTACAAACTCATGGAATATCATTCAAATGCCGCTGGCGCGGACCAAAATAACATAGGATTGATCAAATATGGATTTGAAATATATATTTTATAGAGTACACGTATAAAACATAAAAGCACACACATAATGAATTGAGAAATTCAATTTCAATGTGCGTGTACTCTGTGAATTTTGCGTGTACTTTTTGATAGTACACACAAAATACACATAGTACACGCAAAACAGGACTTGTATATGTACATATTCCAATCATGTATATATTCCTAGTCCTTGATAAATCCTTGATAAATGATGTATACAAGAGGAAAAGTACAATGATGAAATACATATATCTAACATGCAAAAAGTGTGTTTTGCAATTAAAATGAGGGAAACAAATATATTTTTTCATATCATGAAGAAGAAGAATGTGATTTCATCAGTCCATGTGTCTATAAATTTATACATATAAGAACACAAAATACACAAGGACAAAAAGGTGATAAGAGAATGTATACATACTTGTTAGTGGTGTTTGGAAGAATTTGATTTAGAATGTAAAATGTAGAACTTCAACGATTAGGGTTTGATCGAAGAGAGTTAGGGTTTTGATCGAAGAGAGATTTTAGCGTTTCGATCATGAGTATTTATATGTTGTTGTTGACCAAAATTTGATTGAGAAATAAATTCGTTTTGAGGTTTTGATCGAATAGATGGTACGATTAAGATTATGATTCAAGAGAGAATACAGTGTTTTTGTCGCTTCGATTTCTGAATAGTGCGTGTTGTGTTTGTTTTAATTTCGAAATATTTATATGTTAAACCTAATCGTTTAAAATCTATTGAGCCTAATTTTTTTATTCAAAATTATTAATTGAAGGACTATATCGTAAAACCCTAAATAATTTAGATGCGAAGTAACCATCACAATCGCTTGTGTGGAAAAACGGCACATGAAGCCCAAACTCCAACAACAAATAAATTCAAACTTGGCCCCACGAGTTAAACGAGGACTAAGCTTGACCCCCCCAAATCATTCACTTTCACTCTCTTACTTTGAAACCAAGCAAACCCCACACCACAAAACCCTAACAACCCAAAGACTCTAAACCCCGGCGACCGGTAATGTCACCGGCGGCCGTCGATTTCCAGTCCCCAAAACAAAACCCATCTATGCAACCTCCATCTTTTCAACAAGGAAACAGTTCAAATATTGGTAAAGCAACTCGATCAAGGCCCAGGCTTGCCAAGGTTAGGAAACACTCAACTTCTCATCATCTGAGGTCACCACAAAATCAAAATCAAAATCAAAATCAAAATCAAAATCAAAATCAAAATCAAAATCATTTTTTTGCTTTTGGTGCTAATAGCTATTCCAATTTACCACCAACTCAGGCTAGTGGAACTCAATTGGATGCTGGTAAGTTGAGTAATGCCAGTTTTGTGTTTGGTGCTAGTAGTTTAGTTTCAAATTTGATCAACAATTTGGAAAAGGGTAATTCTGGAAACAGTGACAAATTGGGAAATTTGGGGTCGGAGTTTACAAAGGTTGATAATGTGGATTTTGTGTTTAGGGGTAATTTTAGTAAAAATATTGGTAAATTGGTTTCTGATGGGTCAGGGGAGATGAAATTAGATACTGGAAGAGATTTTGGGAAGTTTGGTTATGGGGGTTTTGGGTTTGGAAATGGTTCAAATTCGGAAAGGATGGATACCGGTGAGAATGTTGGGAAATCAGTTTCCTTTGATTGTGGCGATGTGAAATCTACCGCACAGTGGGGGAATTTCGATAATTTGGGTTTCGTGTTTGGTTCTAATCACAATGATTCGGCGTCAAAATGCAAGGCAAGTTCAGGGAGATTTGATTTTGTTGATAGGGTTGAAATGAATGTTGATTTTGAAACAAAGTTTCAGAAAGACAAAAAGATGGGTGATGGGGTGAATGGGTTGAACAGTGAGAGATATGGAAATTGCAATGTTTCTATGAAGAAGCAAACAGATAATGTGGGTTCTACTGACAATAAGAATAATTTTGTTTTTAGAAGTAGTGGTAGTAGTTTAGGTAGTGGTTCTGGGAAAAGCCGTGTATTTGAAGTGTCAGATGAGATGCAGTCATTGAATATCAATGATTCTGAAAAGGTTAATGGGGCTGGCCCCACTGAAGGTTCTAATACTAAGTCATCTGTCAATACTAATCATATGTTTGTGTTTGGAAGTAATAATAAAAAATCTGATTCTTCAACAGGAAGCTCTGGTATTGATGTTGATATGAAAACCAACGTCAAAAAAGTGTTTGCATTTGATAATAATGAAAAGACTGCTGGCACTTTTGGCGGAAGTGTGGAAAACACTATGATTGATGATACAAGGAATACAGAACCAATATATGAAAATTCATCTTGCTCCTTGTCTGGAACTTTTGGAAAGGAGAATCAACCAATAAATTTGACTGAGAAGAGTTTGAATGGGCGAGAACACACTGGAAATCAACCAAATTATGACACTGAATGGAATAAAGCCTCCTTCACATCTTCATCCTCGTCAATGGCCTTTAAGTTTCAACCATACGGCAGTGTTTCTGAAGCATCTCCCATACCCGTAGATACAGTTGAAAAGGACAAGTTGAGTTCTACCAGTACACCCAATATAAACATGTCTTATTCTTTTACAGCGAATCTATTTCCAGGGTTAAGTAAAAAATTGGAATTTAGTGCAAATAGTAGATCAGTCAGAGAGAGAAGATTGAAGAATACTAGGGGAAAGTTGAGGCAGCATAACCATATGTCAAGAGATGGCAGTTCCCAACAAAAGCATGCGTCTCCTGGATGCTGTTCACCGATGGATTTTTCTCCTTGTCAGGACACAAAAACAAAAGATGAAGATTTCACAGCTGCAGGAGAAGGATCTAATATCAATGAAGCCGACAATAAATGTAGAGAACCAAATGATAATGGTCCTAGGGACCATTTTGAAAACTGTTTTGCTCCTGAGACAATCATCATCAATAGTTCTACTGGTAATATATCAGCCGGAGCTGGAGATGAATTTTGTTCAAACACACAGGGAGAAGAAGGCCAAACACAATCTTGTTTTGTTTCGGCTTCAGAGAATCCTGGGGATAGGAAGTTCTCATTCTCTGCTTCATCATCTGCACATGATAGTTTATCAGCCATAAGGCGTCAGTATAGGAAGACATACAGGATGCAAACTGGGCGTGGTTCAAAATTTACCACTCCGACCAGAAAAGTAAATATACTGAATTCCGAAAGCAATGGAGAGACTACATATAAAGCTGATGAAGAACATGTCAAACAGGAGCCTACTGAGGCTGCAATGTTGGAAGCATGCAAGACATGGCGCATTAGGTGCTTCTTGCCCCTTAGTAAATTCATTTGAGTATCTCCAATGTTAATGTCTATGAGAGGAATGTGAAGTGCCACATAGGATCCATAGTGTGAAAAAGCACTCCAATGCAACAGAATGTGAAAGTGATGTGGCAACAAGGTGTATCCAATATGTGAAAACGACTCTAGTCCTTTCCACAAGTGAAGTAATGCCACATATGATTTATAGATACTAACTAAAAATTACTTCTCCAATGCAGCTATGAATGTGTGTCTTGCATTCCACCAAGGATGGAAATTAAGATATAGACATTTGGATTGGAGAATTTTTATTTTGAAAAAGTGTGCAATTTTTTTTTGCCACATAAGATTCACACGGTCTTCTTACACATCCATATAAGCGAAAAAGACACGTTTGCATTGTAGATGCTCTTAGCCAGGCTCCTTCACCCCCCCTCTTTTTTTTCTTCCTATATTCTATTTTGACAATACTTACTTAAAAACCAGTCTTAAGTAAGGGTAGAGAAGGCAAGAAACCCTTAAGTAATCATTCTGATTACAATATCCCTCCAAAATATGAAAAAGTTGCAAATATCCCTCGTGTTGCAAAATCAATAGTTCAAGGAATTTTCTGCAACGTTAATTAGGATTTTAATTGCCATTTGTGTGATAACCCAAGGCGTTTCTTGTAATTTACCTAAATATAGGCACTCTGATAGGTTTGTTGTACCTAATTGGTCGTGCTGCTATGATTTATGAAGGTTACCACATCATACCTTTTTCACTTTGAACTTCATAGATTTGTTATTCATATCTGAATGGATTTTTTGTGTCAGCGGAAATCAAGCATATAAAAATGGGGATTTATCAACAGCTGAGGATTATTATACAAAGGGCATACATTCCATTCCACATAGCAAGATATCAGGATGCTTCATTGAACCTATTGTGTTGTGCTATAGCAACCGTGCAGCTACACGGTTGTCACTTGGAAGGGTGAGGGAAGCCCTGGGGGACTGTAGAATGGCGTCTACGTTAGACTCAAACTTTCTCAAAGTCCACATGCGAGCTGCAAAGTAAGCCTTTTTATTAATTTCTATCACATTATATATGCAATGTTTACTAAGACACACATGGTTTGAGCTTGTTATTCATTTTTTTTATTTGATGATCAATATTTATATATAAGGGACACACAATATATGTATGTTTGTATGTTGATACATACAAGATCATCCCTTTAAACTTTGAAGGGGAAAGATGTAGCTAAGCTGATAAGAATAAATAGCAGTTGATCACCCATTAGGAGTTGGCTCCAGGCCATTGGTTCTTGTTCTCAATATTCGAATGGTATTTATTGATTTTATTTTAACGAGTAGTGTACAAGATTCTCTCACATAATCATCTAGGATCTTGTGAGGGGAACATGTCATATATCAGTGAAAAGGTTAAATCTGAAGATGATTTATAAGGCAGTCATTTACAATTAAGAATGTTGAGGATCCGGGTAAAGTATATGTGTATATATATCTGTTTTTGTGTGTGTGTATGATATATATTTCAAAATAATCTTTTATACAAATATATGTATTAATGTTCTGACCCTTTTGTCAAGTCTTCTTTTTATCAGATACTTGCCAATATTTATAAGAGGAGTGTTGAGCTATGTAGTACCTTTTTGTCCTTTTCTTTTTCTTTATTCCTTTTTGAGAATAGATTGTGTTTGTCTTAGTATGACTTTAGAGTATGAGTTTTAAGGCATTGATGACTATTTATTAATCTCATTCTTTGTTTTTATATTCTAGCTGTCATCTAGTGCTCGGAGAAGTTGAAGATGCATCACAATATTTCAGACAGTGCTTGGAATCCAGGATAGATGTGTGCCTAGATAGGAGAATCACAATTGAAGCTGCTGACGGTCTACAAAAGGCTCAGGTACTGCATATGATTTGTTAATAATATTGTTGCCGTTGCTGTTGTCCCTCCGGAGGCAAACCCAAGGATAGTGCCTTTTTGGTGGACAGGATTTTTAGGAGGCTGCACAGGTGGAAGGTTTATTAATTTATTTAGGACAGGATTTTGTATAACATTCTTACAAGCATATATATCCAATGCCCATTTGTTTTCTCTCCCCTTTAAAGATTCTCGTAAGGGATGTTGATGATACAGAAGGATGACTGATTTTCTGTCATTGAGTAGGTGGGAGCTTCTGTAGACCTACAACCGTGTGTGTGTATGGATGTGGTGGTAGGGGGCTTTTTGGAGATAGGTAACTTGGTGTCTGAAAACATTCTTTTCTTGGGAAATTTGTTGTGGTGTTTTCCCTTTCATCAATTGGGTGGGACGCCAACACTGTGATTAGTGTCACTTAATTTTTTCTTCTTTAAAAAAAATAAATAAATTAAAAACAGCTATAATATCAACAGTCCACTATAAAGAAAAAACACTAATAACAGTTCAGGATAAAGGCAGGAGAAAAAAAATCCAAATCAACATAGACCATTGCAGTGGCTGATGTTCTCCTAGCAAGCGAATAGAATCCACTCGTAGTATACACATTCAGCCCATCTACTGATGATGGAGTCAGAAGGCAACAAGCTTTTGAAGCGCTAAGATGGTGAGGACAACAAAGAAGCGTATAATTTGATCTTCTCACTCACAAATTTCTTTTCCCCCAAAAAAATCCTATAATGTCTCTCCATGCACCATGTCCAAGCTTCTGATAACACGATGCATCTCAACAATGCTTTTAACTTTTGTGCAATTCCCATCAAAACAAGTTTCCATCGATAAGTATTCATCCATGAAAAGGTAACAACGCGTCATATTGAGGGTTTGGATGATTCTTCCCCAACAGAAGTAGGAGAGCTCACAATGACGAAGTATACGTTCAATGTGTTACTCACTACTCTTACAAAGGATGGACCAACTGGGGGAAGACCGACAACTTGGTCTTTTTAGCTGAATCAGATCATATGTATTCCCATTTTCATGTGCTCTCAACCATGAAAAAAACATGGACTTTTGTTGACCTCCACCGTTCCGAGTTGATTTATATGGACCAAAGAAAGAGTCAAGTATGTGGACCAATTAAAATTGGTGAAATTATAGGCAGGTCCTAAGCTAGCTTCATTTGTTGCATTAGGTCCTGTTTTTTTTTTTTATTCAGTTTCCTGCACCTTTTATTTTTGTTCCACTACGTCCTGTTAGAGTAAAATTATATGTTGAGTAAAATTATATGTTTTCAGTTCTTTCGAATAAATTATTGGGTAAGTTACACCAAACCTTCCTCAAGTAAACCCAAAAATCGGGTTTACTTGAGTAAATTACCTGACAAACTCACCCCCTAAACTATCAACCCATTTCAAATAAGCACAAAAGTCGGGTTCCCTCCCGTTTTGAGCGTAAATGGACTAAAATACCCCTGGACTATGCTCAATTACCTTGATTCCCTTACCATTTATAATACAATTGCCAAAAACTTGTTTTCATTTCTTAAACCTAGTTGCCTCAATTCTTCATTTCACACGACATTTCACTCCCCTTTACAAACCCACCAACCTCATCACAGTCAACCACCACAAACTCAAACCTTTTCCAACCACAAACAACCAATGAACCTCCACGACCACTAATGATCTACTTAAAAAAACCAAATCAAGCACCTCCATCACCACAAATCACCACTACAAGTCTACAACTCGCAAGCCACCCTTCAACACCCATTAATGAAGAAACAAACTAATCTCTGAGATTAGTTTTAGCCGTAATGCTAAAAAACCTATGTACTAGTAACTGGGAGAGACAAAGCCGCCGAGGCTAATGACGATGGGGACTAAGGAGATCCATTCTAATAAATGGCCTAGTTGATCTCCTTTTTGGTACGAAACGTGGGTTAGAGTCACCGCTTTCGGAGGAGGTTTGCCATGAAAAACAATTCTTGATTTGAGTGCTATACAATTTGTATGTGTGGATATCGAAGATCTGAATTTGTGTTAGAGGTGTGCGATTGAAAATGTGATTGGGAAAATAGTTGTATTACTTTCAATATTTGGTTGCTAGAAGATGTGCTGGGCATTTGGCTGGTGTTCAGCAAGTTAGGGAGCTAGAAGAGGTCTGTGAGGGGTTTTAGGTTCGGGTATTGGGGAAGGAAGGTGAGGAATAAGAAATTAGGTTTAAGAAATGAAAAATAGTTTTTGGTAATTGTATTAGAAATGGTAAGGGTATTAAGGTAATTGATCATAGTCCAAGAGTATTTTAGTCCAATTACGCTCAAAATGGGTAGGAACCTGGTTTTTAGGGTTGTTTGAAACGGGTTGATAGTTTAGGGGGTGAGTTTGTCGGGTAATTTACTTGAGGGGGTGACTCGTAAACCCGAGATAGTTTAGGGGTTTGGTATAATTTACCTTAATTTTTTTTTCTAATTGTTGATGAAATAGTATTTGTTGTGCATATATATGTAGTTTAAGAATGTTAATCTGTAATAATTTAGGTGTGAGGAACGATTTTTAGATAGATAGTATATTTATTGAGTCAGTAAGAGTTGTTTTTTTGTTGCATATAATTATTTTGGGATGATAGTATTTGAAGAGATAATTATATGTATCCGCAAATGTATTATTAAGTGATTTGAAGTTAAAACGCGGAAGCGTAAATTTACTAACTACACTAACAACATTATGTTTAGACGCCAGTAGCCTAAGAAATAACCCTAATTCATCTCTAAAAGTAAAGTGATTACAATGGATGACAAGGGCCTTATTTATAGAACAAGCATAGCTTGCTAGACAAGCTAAGCCTAAAGAGGAAAAATACTAAAAAGGGCACTTTACATTAAAAGATGATGACACCCTCTAACCAAAAATAATAGCTAAAATAGGAAAATAACTAAATAAAAACATAAAAAATAAAGTAAACAAAAAAAATACGAAATAAATCCTGGACCCCGTACACATCACTCTTCCTCGCTTGAAAAAGCTTGTCCTAAGCGAGGGAGGTGTTCAACAACATGGGAAATCAACCATCAATGGACTCCCCCACTTGAAAGGGAAGTCGTCACTGAAAGCGCCCAACATATTGGCCGGCAAATAGTTCCAGGAGAATAGCCACAACATCCAACCATGGCAGCACGAACGAGAGCTCGATCCCGAACTTTGCCATGCGGAAAGCTATTGAGCACATACCTCGGGGAGGGCCAATGGTGCCAAATGTGGTTCGAGTCTTCCATGATGAGCGCTCGTGAGGCTAGGCGCTCCAAATCGATCTCCAATGCATTTCAAACGCCTCCCACAACGAGTCCACATGCCCATGCCCATGCCCAAGCATGTCCCCCCAAAGTAATGGGTTACCTTCCATCAAACAAACCCTCATCAAAATCATGATCATTCGCAAAAATTGGGAAGAAATCTGCCAAATCATTTGACTCCTCACGAAATGCATTTGAGTCACTCAACCATCTTCAACGAAAATCCAACCTCTTCTTCCCTGAAGATGGGACAGAAGTCCCCAAGTGCAAAGCCTCCAAGTCCCGGAATCGGGTGTGGAGTGAGCCAACCGACTTCCTAAAAAATGCAAATGAAATTACATGGGAATAACTGAGGGTTCATACTATCCACTGACGGGTCTCAACATCCTCGGGGACATCCTCACTAAGCGTGATTGGGTAGAGGGTATCGTCGTCGTGTACAAGAATGACCTCGGTCGTAGGAAAAGTCGCTTCGATGGAAAAATAATCAAAATAACTGGCCAAACACCACCCCGTTTGTGCACCCATTGCTCACGCTCCGCCTCCAACTCAAGATACTATGAGCAACATTGACAGAGGCGGTAATGGTGTTCCTTGTACTCCATGATGGAGTAGGCACGAAATTGAAAGCTTCAAAGCTTTCGATGTAGAGTTTCTCCAAGCCGGAATAAGTCGTCGAGGTGGATTTTGATTTCTTCGATGACGATATGACTCAATCGCTCAAATTTGGCACAAATCTCCGTATCCATTTCGTAATCAACATCACCACCTTCATTCCATAAAATATCAAAACGGGAGCAGTCCTCCTCAGGAATGGCGTGGGTATATAGTTGGAGGGTTGGGAAAAGTAGGGGCTAAATTGAATTGTTGGAAAGTTTGGGAGGGGGTGAACGATAATTTTCTAAAGATTTGAGGGATCATTTGGAATTTTCAAAAACTTAAGGGGCTGAAATGTAAATTTCAGAGGTTGGGAGGGTCTCCAAATGATTTTCAAAAGCAAAGGGGTGTGTGTGGTGATTATCTTGGAACATTGGGGTTGTGGGAAAATATTGTTTATTGGAGGATTGGGTTTTCAAACTCTTTGGGCTGGAAGTCAAATTAGAGAAAAATTGGGCAGGATTGTTAACAGGGGTATTTTTGGAACTACCATGAAAAGAGGGAACATCTGCCCTAGCGATGCATTTTAGAATTTCCTGTGAAGGTAGGACGACTATTTTGGATCTCATAGGGCTCGCCGGAGTTCTGGGGACTTCGTCGTTGTTCGGTGATTGTCATTTCGTTCCGGCAAGATTGGTGCGAAGTTGGAACCGTCCTACTGACTGGGGGCTGCCAATAGCTCGTGCGAACTGTTGACGATCGACTCCCGTGGTTATGACCACCATTTGCCAACGCCGGCTGTTGGTAATGGCATTCAGGCGCCGACAAGGTCCTAAATTGACTAGATTGGGTATTCGCAGAATAGGAAGCTTTTGCTTCAAGTTTAGTCGTTGACCACGCATGTCTGCATGAACAGGGCCGGTTGCCGCCTCCAAGGGTTCGCCGGTGATCCTCGTCCCTCTGACCGACCTCGCCTCTTCCCAACGACGGTCGCCGAAGCTTAGTAAATGAGATAGAGCAGCTGATGTGTTCGGGAGGAGTCTGAGTCTCTGTTTTGTCTGGTGTTTAGATCTAGGTCGACTCAGGTATTGAGTTTGGCGATAGGGAGGCGGAGGAAAAGGTGGTGCCACTTGACCGTTGGCGGTAGGGATTTCTGTCCGGTTCTTCAGAGCTGTACCCATGGCTCTATATCAACCACATCGGCGAGCACATCAGGAGCAAATGAGTCTCTCATACTAATTTGATGTGTAGTGGATAGTGTAAGCATATTAATTACACTACACAACAACAACAATAATAGAGGAGACTCACTATAATTCTTAACTTCTAGAAGTCAGTTAATGGGCGCAAACCTAATTTCTTAAAGCCAGTACTATGTTTTCTTCTCACGTATTACTTAAAAATAAAATAAATTTCGTGAACTAATCCGGTAGAGGAGCCGTTATAATTAAAGTAAAATAGTAGGTAACTTTTATAATGTTCTTTATGTATATTATTTATATATAAAAAATGTTTTCAAACACTTTTTGCTAAAAGTAATAAAGGCATATCTGTTACGCGCAAACACCCACAATCAACCAAATCAAAATGAATATCAATGGAAATTAGTGTGGATATAAATTGCAAGCACAAAAGAGAGACGCACGAGATTTTTACGTGGTCCACCCAACACAGGCTACGTGCATAGGAGGGAAGATTTTAATTTTACTATGAGAAGAAACTGGGGTTGGAATGCACACTCACTCTCAATAAGTTGACTCCTCATGACAAAGACATACACTCTTTGAATCATTTCAAAACACTCTCTCCCCATACTTTGTTTATGACTTCCTCACTTGTTCTAAACCTTTCGTTCCCTCGGATATATAAAGATAACTAGTGAGACATAGCATTAATTGAACAATAATACATCACGATTAATGTTATCCCCATTTTTCCTTTGCCTAGCCAAAAACCTAAGGAGACAAACCTTTGTTGTCCATTATCGTAGCCACACTGCAATGGTGATATCCACACTTCTTTTGACTTTGGCTTGAAAAATGAAGAGCCAAACTGCAATAATCCCCACCTTGGCGATCCATGATAATATGCCAATGACAAAACAATTCTTCAAATCTGGAATACTCCTATGAAGAGGGGGCAATTCCATTAGGCTCACACTGTACCATTTGTGGAGTTACCTCCAACTTCAATAAGAAGAGATTTTCCTGTCTTTATACCAAGTTTTTATTATTAAGACTTGTGTTTGTTGTGACCACAAACATTTTCCATTGAAATTTTTTAATACTAGCTACACGGTCTAAATTAAACACGTTCTCAACACCACTTGATTCTAAAATGACCAGTGAATGTGTGTAGTGCACTCGAGTCAAATTTATCCGTTGATTTTGGAAGGGACTCCAAACCATCCCCTCTCCTATTAGGCATTCTTCTCCTAGTCTGTTGTCAGGAAATTCGTAAGTGATGTCTTCATTTTATTAACAAACGAGTCATTCCTCGAGCGCTCGATAACTTGTGCACATCGCTTTCCCATTACCCTCGGAATTTGTTTTCGACATACAATCCTTTACTGTCATCTCCCTTTGCTAGGACCATACAACCTCACGTGACTTACTCCTCTTGCAATCAAAATTTGTCGGCCCTTTGGAATCTAATTGGCTAATGGATATTAGATTCTTTCACAATGTTGGGACTTATGCTACACCACCAAAAATGCGCTCCACTCCATCAAACATTTTGAGATTCATCGTTCCACGCCCTCATTGACACATTTATTGTCATAAGACGAAGACAAATAACTTTTTTTATTTTCTTGGAATGTTTCAGAATAAGTTTTCATGGGGTAAATATGGTTCGAAGATCTCGAATCCATTATTCATTCATCTTGATATAGAGATTTTTGTTAGAGACAATGAAAGCATCTCCAATCTCCACCTTGGCCATACATGATAAGCCAATGACAAAAAAAGTTCTTTCATCCAGATCACTATCATGAAACTGCCGAAGGGGATAATTCCATAGGCTCACATGACTCCACCAATTGCGGAGTTACCTCCCAACTTCAATAAGAAGTGAGATTTACCCCGTCTTCACACCGACACTAAGTCTTTATTAATAACATTTATGTTTTTTTGGCTTTAAATCAAGAAAAGCTGCTCGTTTTTTCTTTCACTACAAAATTTTTGTTTTGTTTTTCTTTTTTATGCAAGGAAGTTTCTTTTAAAGAAATTATGTTCTGTTTTTGGCTCTAATGTATGAATTTGTGTTAGTTATTTTCTTTTTTGTGATGGATGTCAATCATGTGACAATATATTATCTTTATGGTTTTATTAATGTATGTTTTTTACTTTATATATCTATTTTAATTTTTGAAGTGAGCTTATAGTCTCTAACTGCCTCGATTCGTCTGGGGAAAATGCCTTGAGGTCGCAATTAGCTTTTTCGAACATTGGTATTCACGACAATTTATTATTTTCAAATAAAACAAAGATACATGCAATTTATAGTTTCACATGTACTGATTAAATAACTCATATTACAGTAATTTCCTAATAGTTTTTCATGATTAGAAATCAATGTATGCGACTTTCCGCTCTTCCATATCTATTGAAATTTGTAGATTGACAACCGCAATTAACAAATCAAACCAAATGAACATAATACCTTCAAAAAGAATTTACATCCTAAATTTCGCATATTAGTTTTTCAAGAACATCTTCATTGTGGCGTGATTAATACTCATAGGGGTTAATTATTTGACATTCGAGGGAGACCTAGAGTCAAGAGAGAGAAATTTATAGTTCTAGTGATATAATGTTTTGTAGATAAATTTACGACGATGTTATAAATCATGCAGGAGGGCGCTCCTATGCAGACCTTTTTTTAAAACTAGCCAAAAAATTTTTTTGGGTTGATATTTTTGTTGGTATATAAACATTTCTAGGACGCCTAAAAAATCAGTTCAGCATGAATTTTTTTGCTATTATAAAAAAAATCGGTCAAAATATGTGAGTTTTTAAATTGCTTAAACACTGATATATTTTGAATGATTTTTTTAAAATAGCAAAAAATTCATTTTGAGTTGATTTTTTAGGTTCCCTGAAATGTTTAAAAATAGCACACCAAAAAATCAACCACCCATTTTTTTTTTTGCTATTTAAAAAAAAGGTCTGCTTGGTTGGTCCTTATAGGAGCCTCCCCGATAAATCATGGATATACATATTATATAATATTCATAGTGAAAAAAATAAAAACTCAAGTCGAAATTCGTAGGTCCACCAACTATATTAAAAGTTAAAGAATGAACGTGAAGGAAATGATATACAATACAAATACTTTATAACAGAACAAGTATGAAAGGAAATATATATAAAATACATATCTCATTATCACTGCATAATTAACTCCACAACTACATTATAAAAAAGGCAGCGAGAGTTTCTTTAGAATAAAACTTATCAAACAAATTCTTTTACTTCACAATACTTTACACCAAACATCAATTATACGGGACAACGTAACATTAGTCCTTGTGAAACACTAAAGATTAACAACAATGCAGCTAGACAATCATCGACGTAAAATATCTAGGAAACCAAAAGCCTTGATAAAATAAGGGCTTTTGACTAATCATTCACAAAGTATTGCAAAAGGCAAAAGAAACTCAATAAGATAACAAACGTATAGATGTTGCGTATACCGTTAAATTGTCAAAGCCGTTTGATATTTCCATCAAAGAACTAAAAACTCAACTCCAAGATAACAATATAATCCATTAATAAGAACTAAAATACAGCTAGATCAGGTAAGAGTGAAGTATAAATTCAAATGTTTATTCAAGACTGGATTAATCAATTGCATTGACACATTATGTAAAGACTTTTCTTGACGACAACTTCCGTGGTGAATTGTACTTTATCATTCTCGTATTTGCCTTGCAAACCTAATACCAAAACCTTAAAAAAAAATTAGATCAAGAAATTATTGAAATACTTCATCATTTTTTTAATAGCGCACTCCTTGATTAAGGGCAAAAAAAATTTAAAGATGATGAAACCTCAACAAATGCAAGCATGGTATTCTATGATATTTGGGGAGAGGTCAACTCAATAATATAGCAAAACTCACCATTCCTCTTGTATGAATTACCAAATCAAATTATCCGCACAATTAAAATCATAATAAGAGTTGATCACATATAATCATGCACAATAGCACAAATTCTGTCCTTTTTCTACTACATAAAGATGTGAAAATATTTAGTGAAAGATTGGTATACAATAAACTTGGTAACTTCCTTCGATATGCAATCGCATGTGGAAAAATGGTCCATTGGACTCTTGATCCTTTAAGTGTTATCAAGAGTTTTTTTTTTCTTCGTTTTTTACTCATTACGAAAACTATGAATTGGATTATAGGTAGCTTTAAAAATAACATAATATCAATCTCAACTTAACTCAACTCAACTCAACAAAGCCTTTGCGGCTACACGAATCCTATTTTTCCATTCCATTCTGTGCAGCGCAATATCTTTGATTAAACCACGTGATATTATGTCATTTTTTATAATATCTCACCAAGTCAATATAGGCCTACCTCTAGCTCTTGTGTTACTATCAATACTAACTAAATCACTCTTCCTTAAGGGAGCATCTATTGGTATACGCTTGACGTGTTCAACATATTTAAGTCGATTTTCTCTCAATTTATCTTCTATAGCAGCAACTTTTACCTTTCACGAATTTGTTCATTTCGAATTTAATTTTTTTGAGTTTTTCCACAAATCTATCTCAACATTCGCATATCCGTCACACTCATTTTCCGCACATTTTGTTTCTTGGTTGCTCAACACTCTGTCCCATATAACATAGCGGGTCTAATAGCCGTCCTATAAAATTTTCCTTTTAACTTCTCCACTTGACCCAACCTGCTCTAATCTTATGAGTAACATCATTTCTAATATCTCCATCTTTTAGGATAATCGATCCTAAATAATGAAAATGATCATTTCTAGATATCTCTTGACCCTCCAATTTCACCACATCTTCATTTGTCCTCCTATTACGACTAAAATTGCACTCCACATATTCTGTTTTAGTAATGCTTATTTTATAATCCTTTTGTTTCTAGAGTTTCTCTCCACAATTTCAACCTAGCATTAATCCCCATCTTAGTCTCATCCACTAAAACAATATCATATGCAAATAGCATACATCATGGCACCTCATCTTGTATTTGTCCAGTCAACTCATCCATAACAAGAGCAAAGAGATAAGGACTTAATGCTGAACCTTTGTGTAGACCTACAGTAATTGAAAATTCAATACTTTTTCTAGCTGATGTTCTTATTGTAGTCATATCCCCATCATACATATCCTTGATCACATCAATATATCTACGAGTTACTCCTTTTTTAAGTAGAACCCACCATATTATATCTCTGGGTATCCTATCATACGCCTTCTCTAAATGTATAAAATCATATGAAGATCCTTCCTTTTCTCCCTATACCTCTCCATTAATCTCTTCAATAAATAGATTGCTTCCATTGTTGACCTTCCAGGCATAAACGTAAATTGATTCTCTGATGTTTTCAATCTCAATCCATTCAATCACTCTCTCTCAAAGCTTCATTGTATGGCCCATTAATTTAATACCACGATAACATAATGTCAATCATTAAACAAAAATATACTACTATTATTATAGATCTTATAATTATCAAGAACAAATGGTAATGTATCTCTTTAATTAAGTTGATGATTGTTTTTAAATAATTGGTACACAGGCTAATTTATTTTGAATTTTCCATTTGTGGGATGTATGGTATATTTTGAGAATGTTTATGTACATAGATGAGCTCTCCTGAAGGGGAAAGGAAAGAAAAAATAGTTCTTTTATTTATTACCTTGTGGTGGGAATTCAGGTACTGAAGGTGGTAGCAAGATGGTTGGGGGCTATATGATCATATTTGGGGTGTATTTGCGTTGTAAAATATATCAATTTAATAGTTAGTCCTACTTTTTCCCCTACTTTTAATTTTTTTAATTTGGAATAATGCTTATGAACTTTTCTAAAATTCTACAATTAAGGCAAAAAGGACCCTTAAATCTTTATATCGCTGATAGAACTATAATTATATTGTGAAACCAACATCACTGCAATGCTTGTAAGAGTTGGTTGCCTAAATATAATAAAGCGTTGAATCTACTTCAAAAAATTTATTCCCAAAAAAAACTTTGTAAGAACATGCTATGGCTTCGACCACAATTTTATCTTAAGCATTTCTACCTATTCAAGCACTACTTAATGCAAAAACCTTCATACATATATATTCAAATTCAAAACCCTATTATTGGGAATGTATATGAAATGCTAAAAATGGGTGAAATTGAGAGATGGAAGACATTACCTTAATTGTTAAGGTATTTAACGACATACAGCCTCACTCGAACAGTGTTCGGCAAAAGCAAGATAAATGAAGAAAGAAATAGGGGACTCCAAAATCAATGTATATAGCCTTGCAATTAGCCTCCCAAAATTAATTTATAGAATTTGAAATTCAACATATAATTAAAAAATAACAGTGATACACTCGGTACCTAACAACAATAAATAACACAATAGCCACAGAAGGAGGCAATCAAAGTTCATTAATTAAAGTAGAGAAAAAGTAAAAAATAGGAATATTTTCCTTGCCAGGTTGATTGTCTGTTTGATTTATTGTTGTTTCACATGACTTATCTTCTTGCAAGAACAAAAACATATGAAGTAAGAGCAAAACCATTAAGGTAATAACAAACATAAATATGCATTGAAACTACAATAACAATTTAAAACTGATGAAAACATAATCAACATTCATTACATAAATTGGCAAGACCTATTATGATGTTTCTTAAAAATATAGAGGAGCAAAAGATTGTTTGTGCTATATCGTGAGAGTGAAAATGGAGAGGAGAAAATTTAAGCTAAAACATTAAATTACACTTTAAAAAATCCCTATTTGATCTTCACTGCAATAGTCAAAATCAATAATTGTGACTTTTAATTAAAAGATAGTTACAAAAATTACATTCCATTTCAAATTAATCCAAGATCTTCTTAAAGTAGTCCACAACTACAGTAGAACTAAAAAAATTTAGGAAGGATTTAGTTCCAACCAAGTAGGGCAGGAATCTCAAGATAAAAGCAATAAAAATAAAATTGCAATCGATTGCTTGCTCTTCAATCCATCAATTATTTTTTGTCGGTCATGGAACATCCTCCCCCGACAGCATACAGCGGCGAGAATCACAAAACTCATCGAAGGAGTCGTGCTGTTGATGGACCAAACCCTTTTTGCCAAAGTAACCCAAAAATGTTGTGAAATATACATAAATTGGAAAAGTAAACGAATAGAGAATTAGAAATGGAGAAGGTAGAATACTTGTATGAGTTCTTTGTTCATTGAAAAACAACTGATGCATGTCAAAGATGAAGAGTCTACTTAAGGTGGGGAGAAAGATTATTGATTGAGTGAAAAGATGCAGTTTTGCAACAATTAATGACGTCAAAAGACGTTTGTGTGGATATTAATGTCTGTTTATGAAAAATGAGGGATAAAAAAGTAAAATGTTACCTTCTTAAGATTTACATGCTTTTTAAGTAGTAGAGATATTGATTCCAGAAACGAGACAAAATCGAGAAATTCCTTTTCAATAATATTATGTCTAAAAGTGATGTTCCAAGAAAAGTTATAAATGGAATTCCAGGAGACAACAAACCCAATAACTCCATGAGGAAAGGGTGAAATATGAAATAGTCTAGGAAACAAATCAAAGTTTAGAATGTCCTAGCCAATAATCTTCCCAAAATATTGTTTTCCCTATATTCCCAACTTTGAGTATGTTTGAGAAAGAATCTAAACCATGAGAATTTGATGTTCACGGGTTACGAAGAGAGGCTCTCTCCCCCACTATTATCAACCTCCAAGCCCCCTTCTTTTCTTAGCTCTACAAACAATTTCCCAACTTATCGAGTAATCCCCTCCTTCCAAAACAGAGTGGATTGAAATTAGCCTACCCTCTTTTAGAAGACAACATTTTTGGAAACTTTTTCCATGATTGGTTCTCAAATAGAGAAGGAAAGGCCAAGACCCAATTGTACATGCGTCCTCATTAGCCAAATTATGAAGTTTGTCATCTTCAGCATTAAATCCCGTCAAGGCACTTTTTGGCTTGTTTATTATAATATCCGAGAGTTTTCAAAAAATTCGATAATTTCAGCAAGATTTACAAACTTGTTCTCCTCACCATCCACAACAAAATTGGGTGATATTTCCATGTTTAGTTTTCCCTATTTATAGGAGTGGATTGTGATTGATTGATTAGACTTGAATGAAGCTGAAGAATTGATTATTGAATTCTCCTGTTTCTTCTCTCTGATTCTGTTTCTTTCTCTTCTTGTTCTTTATCCCTCTTCCTCCTATTTCTCCCCTCCTGCATTACCGAATTGACCTTAATTTGCCTCTCTATTAGAGTAGGGGTTGCACATGAAAGGGTGTGTGGAAAAGATAAAATACTTTTTTGGGTCCATTCTCTAACAGTATAAACTCTTGGAGCAGCTGATAACTTGACAGCGACAATTAAAACTTCTGCCGGATGCTCGTCTGGGAAGTGTTGTCAATGGTTAGTGGTTGTTCCCATTCAAGATTCTAAGACATTGATTTTTGGAATTTTCTTATACGTGGAGAAACCTGAAGAATAAGGAGCGAGTATATATTCTCCACAAATTCTGACACATCAAATTATTGATCATAGTGTAATAATATTATTCACTAACTGTATTTAATTGTTGTTATTATATGATCATCTCATAGCTGGGAACACATGATCGTATCATGACTTTTCTCTCTCCTGTAATATATTTGTAATGCATCCTTTCACCATGTATTTTTCTGACTGCCAGAAAGTGATCGAGTGTACGAATCGTTCTGCTGCACTTTTGAAAGAGCGAACTTCAGATGCTGCAAGTAATGCTTTAGTGATTACTGCCGAGGCCTTGTCAATAAGCTGTTATTCAGAGAAATTACTTGAGATAAAAGGAGAGGCTCTCTGCATGGTATGCTCTATTCATTGTCTTACATATTTTGATTTTGTCACTGGTTTATTTATGCCCCGTTTGGTTTGGGTTGAAAACTAGAAATATTTTCCCGGGGAAAAATAAGACGGTGAGAAGTATTTTACATAATATGGACTTAAGTATTATTTACTGTTTTTTGTCAAAATCATATAATTGTACGGTGGTATGCCTATTTTCAATTTTATATGAACACAAATTTAACCCTGATAGGTGAAAACACATTTTATTATTTTATTTTTCACCCAGGTGAAATATATTATACAGGAATCAAATGGGGTCTTAAAATAATGAAAAACCAACAAGCTTCATTCTTGACATGTTTGTACGGTCTCGGCGTTGACTTTAATTTTTTGTGGCTGAGTAGTTGCAGAAGTATGAAGATGTGGTTCAACTGTGCGAGCGAACTCTTGATTTTGCTGAAAAGAATTTTGCTAGCCCCTTAGCAAATGATGATGATTCTGAATGCAATAACTCATATGTAAGGCTGTGGAGGTGGAGCTTAATGTCCAAGTCATACTTCCATATGGGCAGGCTTGAAACAGCTCTTGACTTTATTGAGAAACAAGAGCAGCTGAAATCATTCAAAGACAAGTAACTACTCTATTTTCCATCGTAAACCAAAATTTGCATTTCCAAATACCTAATTCATTTAGAATTTTCATCCAATTATTAAAATTCCATAGTTGTGGGAATACAAAGAATGATTTAGAAATCTATGACTTTGCACCTAATGTTTTATTGTTGGTATGTTCAGAATTATAGGGACTTTACAAAATCATCAGCAATAGGGAGCAAATACAGATTTTAACAATTAGGGTGCAATCACATATTTTAAAAGTGGGGTGCAAACAAAAATCACAGGCCGAGTGTAGGGTGAAAAGTTGGTTTTCCCTTTAGAAATCCCCCGTCAAATGATTTTGGGGACTGATCCTATTATCTAATATGTAGGTACCAAAGTATGGCTCAGGAGTCATCAATCTCTTTAGCTGTCACTGTACGTGAGCTTTTACGGCGCAAGGTATGATAGACATTGATTTAAGCTGATTTCCTTCACTTTGTACCTTGATTGTCAAAATATCAGTTTGTTACTGAAGAGTGGGAATGGAAAAATTGTGATCAAACCTAAAATGAAAGGCAGTTAATTATTTGCAACCCTAAAACCATTTTGGTGTTCTTTGTATTGAATATATCATTGTTTTGCACTACTTGTTATCCCTAGAATGCAGGAAATGAATCCTTTCAAAGGGGAAAGCATACAGAAGCCATAGAGCATTATTCTGCTGCTATATCAACCAGTGTTGAATCACGTCCTTTTTCAGCTGTATGCTTTTGCAATCGTGCTGCTGCACACCAAGCTTTGGGCCAAATCAGCGATGCTATTGCAGATTGCAGTCTATCCATAGCTCTTGATGGAAATTACTTAAAGGTATGATTTCATATTAATATTTGTTTGGTGTTCTATTACTTTTCTTGAAAGAACTTATCGATGAGTGTTTTATCTTTCTTTCTTTTCCTAGTATCCTTTTTTTTCCTCTCTTTCTCGGGGTTATTTTTGTCGTTTAAATATAGTTCTAACTTAACACTACTACCATATTACGATTTATTATAAATTAAATACTAATAACTTAAATAAAGTTTTTAATTTCGTTTGAGCTGCCACTAATGGTCATGCGTTCCGCATCACTCTAGCATTAAAAAAAAAAAGAAAACTCGTGCTCAAATTTTGTTGTATTGAAGAAAAACGAAAGAATTGGTGCATCCATGAACGTACGGGATCTTGGTTCTTGGTGTTGGACAGATCTTTTTGTGGTGAAAAAAAAGTGAAGAGATTGCCATTTATCTTCTGCACCCATTACCAATCCTGACCCAAAGCATAAGTAAGGCGTTGCCTGGGGCTCCCAAATGAGGAGGGCTACCGGGTTCAAGAAAAAATTTATATAGCTCCAGCATTTTTTTTTGTCTATTTAATATAGGCCCAGGAATTTTAAACTAAGTGAAATATAGAAGTCCCTAACATATTAAATGTAGAAGGGGCCAAGAAATAAATACACAAACTGAGTGCAATATAAGGCGGCCAAACAACCAATGTGTCAATTATTTGAAAGAGATGAAATCTCGCTCCCCACTGATTGATGTACACTATTTGGAGGTGCAGGAACGGGAGGAATTTCTGAGTAGAAAGAAATGCTGGTGGTTCTGCTTCAATTTTCCCTTTGAGGAAAAGGAAATTATGATGATTAATATGCGATTTTTTCCTTCCGAGGCTTTGTTTGGTTCAGAGTGAATTGTTTTTTATCTAGGCGAAAGAATTTTGACCTATTTAGAGATATTTGCCGCTCACTATTTCATTCAAAATCACATAGTTATAGCCTGTAAATATATTTCGCAATTTCATATGAACAAAATTTAAGCCTCAAAGAGTGAATGCTTCCTCCATTTCACTTTTCACCTAGGTGAAAAATTGTCACCCTGAGCCAAACAGTTCAAACCCTTATATATAACATAGGTTAATTTAATTCTCCGGAAGGGAGAAAAATTGCCCAAAATATATTTCTTGGTAACTTTTATTTTTGTTTGGTTTAAGTTGGCTCGACGCTTTTTTATTTATTTATTTACTGTTAAAAAAACATGGTTTGCTTGAGTAGGTCTTGTCTTTTTTATTTTATGGGAAACATTGTATTGGGACTGTAGCATTTTCTTGGTTCTCAATGACTGAGATTTGGGGTTGTGTTTATTAGATGTGCTTTAATAGCCCCAATGCCATTTGATATGTACACATTATGAGTATATCGTCTATGAAATGAAACCATTTAGCCTCATTGACCGGATCTGATGTGAATGAAGAATTGGGGATATTTTCATCATTTTAGGATTTTATAGTATTTTTGTTATTTTATTTTATTTCCTTTATTTGATTTATTTTCTTTTATTAGTTGTTTGTTTGGTATTATAGGAAGGAAGTAGCAAAGGTTAATAGGGACATAATTGTAATTACTTCTTTAGCTTGGAGCCTAAGCTACCTTCCTCCTATAAATACTCATTTGTAGCCTCATTTGAGGTATTCTTCCATTTTATGAGATATTGATTAGAGAAAGTTGAGACAAGAGTCCTCTTTTCTTGTTCCCATTTGGTGTCATTTATGTCAATTGGTATCAGAACCTAGTCGGTTCTACCCGTTGTAAAAAAAATAATAATTCGTAAACGTCACGATGGGTTCAAGAAAGGTGCAAACCCCGTAGAAACTTCTAAAGATCATCTCATGGAGGCTATCAATGATGAAATCGACGCACGTATTCCTCCACCACCAACCACCTCGCACCACGACCCTCTCCTCTAAATTTCGACCTCCCCCCCCCCCCCCCCCCCTCCCCCCCCCCCCCCCCAAAGACACCTTGAGCCACCCACCACCATTAACCCTAACCCTAATTTAAGAATCCCGAACCCTAGCTCCCAAGACTTCTCTACCCACACTTCTGCAACCCATTTTACACCTCTATGCTCAAAAAATCAAAACCCTAACCTTATTTCACCCACCACCACATCAGGAAACCCCTCAACAACCCCGATAACCTTCGGTCGCCACTCTCACTCACCGGTAAGGGCAGAACCTTTGCAAGATCTCAGCAGAGTACCCCACAGCAGCAGCGCAACTGGTCACCAGATGAAGCCTTGAAAAATAGGTCGGCCGACCTCAAATTCCTCCTCCGGCGCCGATAAGGGCTGTTATACCCTCAACCATTGCTTGTCCTCATTTGTGGGCATCACAGGCTCCAAGAAGCGTTGCCATGAACCCAACCAGTAGTTTCCCAAGGCCGAACAACCTTCTCGATGTCCCAATAACGTGTCACGCGACCAAAACAACCCGGTTTATGCAGTCCATAGTTGTTAAAATCGTATGATTCGCGATTCGAATCGTACGATTCGGTTCGATTCAGAGGCTTAACGATTCGAATCAGCACAAGAATCGGAAGGGTCCAAAGAATCGTCCGATTCGAGTTGGAATCGGGAATCGGGTGCTAAAACGATTCGCTTCCAGCTTTTGAAAAAAGTTCAAAGAAAGGGATGGAAAATAGAAGTGACAAACACTAGCAGAGCTTCCAGCTTTTGAATCAGGTTCGTATACCTCTTTTCTTCATTTTTTTTTTCTCTTGTTCGTAACTTTTTTTTCTCTTTCTTCTTGAGTTTCTTCTCTCTTTTCCCATGCGATCAAGTTGCGAACCATATTTTGTCTTTTTTTTTTGTCTTTCTTTGCAAAACTGCTACATATATGTATTTGGTACTGTCGGTTTTGCTTATCAACTTGAGAGATGTAATATATATCTATGTCAGTTCCTAATAATATATTAATATAATATATCTCAGTGGGGTTAATATCTGTTGGCTTATCAACTTGAGAGATGTATTAATATAATATATATCTATGTGATGTGCGTAGCTGTTAGACTGCCACGATTTGATGGAACTAAAGCTTTTTCTATTTCTGAAAAGTGAAGTCAGCTATTCAGATATTGGACTCCAGCTGTCTTTTTTTATCCAATTGTTTCCCGTAAAATACTTCCATAGCTTGGTACATTAAAAATAAGAGACGTTTGCATTTACTTCCTTTAAAAAAGCTTACTATTATTTTCGTTAAAAAACATATTTTAGTTACTTATTTTTTTTTAAATAAAAAAATTATTGATGGATTTTCAGTTATAAAAATAGTACTACTTTTTTAAATTAAAAAAAAACATTAATAGCTTCTTTAGTTTTTATAAAAAAAACATTGTTTTAATTTCTTCTATTTTAAATGATTAAAACCCTATAATCATTTCTTCAATTTTAAATTAATATTGTTTAAACACCGTTTTAAATTAATATTGTTTTAATTTTGTGTTAAACTTTGTGATATATTTTTGTTTTTTACATTTTTAAGCTTAAAATGAATGAGAACATAAGTTACGGTCAATTTTTGTGATATTTTTTGGTATATTATCACGTGCTACGATTAGTTTTTTGTCATATTATGCTTAATTACCAATTCTTTAGTGTCAAATCCCATTTACGTTTGTTTTATTTCATTTTTATCATTTGATTCCGATTCGACCGGTTCGATTCACGATTCGCGATTTGAGGGGTAAACGATTCACGATACGATTCGCTATTCGACAACTATGATGCAGTCCCACTCCTCTCCAGCACAAAATACACCAATTCGAGTGCAATCCACCCCTTCGGTGATCGGGACTCCTTCTCGAACAATCGCCGATATCATCCATGGTCTTCGGCGACCAAAAGAGACCATAAAATCAACCGATGGTGTTCAAGGGCTTTTCGACGTCAATTCGGCAATCAAGAAGTCAACCAATCAACAACCATGCTCAAATGTTATACTTCCGGTAATTGATGACCCATCATGATCAATGTGCAAGATTTTGATCAAGAAACTCTAGGATTTCTACCCCCTCATATCTAAGAATCCCAATTTTTTCACGTAAAGGTTTGCCAGACTCAATACGCCAAAGATGGGGCTTATCAACAATTTATACCATTCTCAACAATGAAGGAATTAAAATTTCTTTATTTTATATCAAAATTCACAATGAATGAAAACATCTGAATAAAACTTATTTAATACATGAAAATAAAAAAACTGAATCATCATACAATGTCCATAATGTAAGCTAAGTACAAATGATATAAATAAACCCTTAGTCTTATGCCCGTACAAATCCCAGTGTGAAATAAAATGACAGAATGCTGAAGTACAACCAACACTAGAGTCGACGGAGCGAAATTCACTCGTACAATGCAACTGCAAGTCTGATCCATTGTCAGTCCTGTTATCCATGCCATTTAGAATACTTGGGGGGGAAAACATTTATAATTTGGGTCAGAGCCCTAGAGTTGCAAGGATTCTTCACCAATAAATATGCAAATTGTTACTAACTCATATTTCACGTCTCTCCATCGATGCTCACATGTAACGAGTATCTCACCTCTCGTCTAGAAGCAGTTTTACTCGTCTCTTCAATCAAAATGCCAATTGTAACTTCCATTATTTAATCTGTCTTGTAAAGAATAAGCCACCTAGCTACGCGTTAACGAAACGTGGGTACTTATGTCTAACCCCAAACCCTGAATGGGTTTCATAATGTTTGACTACAGAATTTACATAAACTCGGTGCATATTCATACGTTATAATATTCCATAACCCTTGTCTATCGCTTCTTAGACTACTCGATTATTATTCTCATTAATAATTGTCTACCACATTAATCATTAGGACTCATCTTCGTCCTTAATTATTCACATAATTTTATTAACCTGACTTCATTATCATTAAGCATAGTCTACATCTTTAGACTAAGAGGGCACATTCCCATAGTAGGTACACCACAATGTGTAAATAGATAAATATATATATGCGACACACAAAGGCATCTACCGTTGGTGTCTCGTTCGTGTTCTATCGGCAAGTCCGGAGGAAATCTCTTATCGAAAGCTGACACCACAAAACACACATAAGTTGGGGGCGGTCCCTACGCAGGATACCAGTTCACGACCCATACCCAGTGGCGACAAAGGCTATCAGCGTCAACACCTACCTCTTCTAGATGGCGCCTCCACGTAGTTCCTATATGACCTACACAATCGCCAATTCCATCTGTGCCAGCGTGTGCTACGCATTCTGAACGCACGAACCCCCTAGCTATTAGGACGGTTCACGAACCTAGGCATGTCCACACAAAAATAATATAATACATTTTATTATCCAATATGTATAAGTAGTTACTCTATAACTACCTTTATCCAAGGAAACCTCAATCCATATGAAATATAGCCTTCTTGGCTTAACTATAACATTTAGTCAATTATTCCATAACTCATTTTAAGTCGTTATCCTTCTACTTCTCCCCGATTAATTATTAAGCCCCATACATTGCCTTTTAGACTTAAATCACATTTGCTTAATAATTTATTTCTTTTTAAAATTGTAGGTATTATCCCCAACTACCCTTACCAATACATTTAATAATCTTAGCATGTTATCCCCACTCAGACTTAAATTTTTCCAGATTATTAATAGCTATTCGCTTCTTGTCACCTTTTCAATAAAGTTTATATGTACATATATAAGAAATCCTCTAATATGGATAAGTAGTGTCACCTCAAACTACTATCACAATCGACGTAAACCATTTAGACTTAGGCCACTAGGCTTATGATACATTACCACTTATTATTCTTACACGGTAAAAATTTAAGGGACCTAACCATTAATTATATTCTCAAGCCTTTGACTTATCTCAAATAAATGTTTCTTTTTATTTAAACTCTCCCCGAATTAATCATAATATTTTCATCGTATCTTTTAGGGTCTTATCCTCTATATGCCTCAACCAAAATTTCTCAAATCATCAAAGTACATCCCGACCTTTTAATATATTTATTTCATATAGCTTTATTCAAGAATCCCACGTAATTCATCTTGTTTATATAGTTAGCTTGTACTTTAAGTTATCGCCATATCACGAACCCATCTTGGTTTAATTGTGTATACAAGTTCATAACAATATCATTAATATTTTGGAATAAGTCTCTATCCCTCACTTGAATAAAAATGGTCTCTACACCCTTTCGTAGAAAAATCATGAATAATTAAAAAAAATCAGAAAAATACACGGTCGGCGCCCACGCGATTATAACGAAATTTTTACAAGAAGGTATTTCGAATCGATTCGGTTTGCCTAGTAAGTCGAGAGCAGGTCTTCTTCAAGACGGGATTTTCTAATCCAATTCTTTTTGCATCAAAACTCTTTTCGACGATTCAAGCACTAAATATAGGTTATTAACATGAGTTTTACAATGAGGTAGGTTCATTCTACATATAAATTAGCCTCTAAATCCACCAAGAAACATCAATATTCACAAGGGTTTTTCTAAGATTTTTCTACACAAAAAATGTCTCAACTATAGTCATGAATCTTCAACCATCAAACCTAGATTTATAAGATTTGTTCTAAATGAAATTTCACAATGATATATTCAAATCAAACACCCTATTCTCATCATCTATTTTGGGGTTTCGTAGATTTAGCAACCTAGCACATGCTCATCATAAAAAGTTCAAGATTATTCAAGAACCCTAACATGGTTGTATTAGATCAAATTTAACCTCGAATCTAAAAATGGATCAAACATAAAAATGATGTTAGAACAAAATGAATAAGTTTGGCAAGAGAATCCTTGCTTGAAATTTGTAGAGGAGCCTCTCATCCTCCTCCTAGGGTGGTTCTTCCTCTTCCTTCTGGGTGGTTGTGTCTAGGGTTCTTAGATGTAACTCCCAAATGAGTGGATGTAACGCATTTTGTATTCAAATATATTATTTAATATATAATTATTATCAGTATTTAAAAAAAAAGATCGTACCCATAACCATGGGCATGTAAATGTAGGTGATGTGGTGAATAGAGAATACAAATTAAAATGAATATGAGGAAATGAATGTCAACAACCATACTGTAGTATAACGTACCATAGTCTGAAAATCTAAATTAGAAAAAAATACATTTCAAAGTGAATTTTGAAATAAAATAATCGTTCAAACGGGCAGAAACTACTTTTTGCAGAGCAATATTTATTTTTTTCAAGCCATTGCAAATATGGATTTATAAAGGTACTTAAAAAATAGAATATTATTTTATAGAATAAATTTAGCTTTGCGTTAATTTTTTGTTACAATTTTAAGTACTACGTTATTTTGTTTTTATTGTTTTCAAAACTGTACAGGTTTTTACTATTATTAAGAGTTTTAACTTTTTTTGTTAAGGAAATATAGTTTTTAATGTTTTTTTATAACATAATATGGTTTTTAAATATGTTTTGTTACATTATTAACTCCTTTTTAAGTTGTATTAAAACAGTTAGTTACAAAAATGTATTGGGATAAAAAAAATTATTACTAAACAATAATTTTTATTAGAACTATTTGAAACGTCAAAGACAGTAATAAAATAACAGTTAAAACCATTAAAGTTTACATAATATTTTATTACTGTTTTATAGAACTTTTATTTTATTAATATTTTACATAACTTTTATTAAAAACAGTAATAAAATAACAGTTTAAAAATATGTAACATAGGAGGTTATCAACGAAGAAGAGATACCATCACAGTTTTGGGTACCCAAACAAATGTATAATAAGATTTCTATTCGCAAGACGTGTGTACCGCATACCCTGTCAAGTCTGTGCAAAAAACAATGTTAAATCTCCTCAAGATACTTACTACACCTCATCATATGAGAAATAATTGTATAACATTCTCTATCCCTCTACCCATAGTGCAAGGGTTGTTAAAACAATACAAAATGTTATCATTCTTGCTTCACGGCCTTATTCCTAGATCACCATGAGTTGTCATTGCAACACTATGTTGATTAAAAAATACTTTGGATTATAGTTTCAACAGACCAACATACATTAATGTGCACAAAACAAAAAAAGTTAATGGATAAACAGAAGTATGAATGTTAATAGTAAGAATTAAAAAATTAAAAGGCAAAAAAAACAATGGTATCCCTTCATAATATTAAAACTATATATCGTTGGCACAAATCATGTGGACCGGTCAAGAAAATTTGATATTTTATAAACATGTGCAAAAATGTTTACACTTCAATATATTAATAAACATGTCTACCCACACACTCTATCCATAGTCTTATTTTCATGAATCAGAATGACCATAAAACATAATAATTCAGCATTATAAAACTCTTTTTAAGAAAGAGGGACATCACCCCCACCCTTATTATATATGTTGGGATGAGAAAAGGCCTCTCCAAGCGCCAAAGAAAACTTTAATACATGAATTCAAAAGAAAAACAATGAAACCAAGAAACTTTGGACTTTATAATAATACCCCCATTACAGAAAATGCTAGGAAAACTTTGAAAAAGTCCTAATGGAGTGGCATTCCATTTTGTCCCTGCTTGAAAGCACCTCAAGCCATAGTAGGAAGATCCAAAAACTGAAAACTAAAAGGAGCAATTATAGCAGAAGAATGTTTATATGTTGGTTGCAGTGATAAAACTGAACATAAAAATTAAAGCAAGGAACATGTGATCAGAAGTTCTTTTTAGGTATACTTCTTATATCTGGGTATCACAGTCAAGACCTCTCACATAAATAGCATTTATTTTTATTGAAAAGAACAAAAATGTGAGATAAACATTTAGCTCAAGTTTTTCATCAACAAAATTTAAAAATGGACCTAAACACATTAAACTCTGCATTCCATGAATAACTTTATGTACAGAAAAAACAATCTAGAAGCAAAAAACAAATGAAAAAAAAATAAAAAAGAAACCATCAAGTCAGTGTACGTGCTCATTAAAAAAATTGATATCTTCATGTAAAAGGCATGGGCAGATCCATATGGTGGGAATTTTCCCACCTTGACTTTTGAAGTTTATTACAATTAGTACTATAGCTTATGAAATTTTTTAAGAAGCACACTTGCAAGTGATGATTTTTTAAAGTTTCTGTTTAGAGGAACTTGCTAGATAAATGATTTTATAATTTGTTAAAAACCCATCACTTAAGAATATAATAACTCAATGAAAAAGCACTCACAATGAAAAAAAATTCACATACCAAAGGCATCCCAAAAACCTCAATTTAAGAGGAGTGAGAGAAACAAAGAGAAAAAACGGGATGTCCCACCAGGCACTCCGGGATCCTTCATCTATTCCAATTATTGGACTATGTTACATACGCATCACTACTTGGTCCACTAACAGAGAAATAATCCAAGGTATAACATCTAAGTTGTGTGAAAAGTGGCATGGAAAAAATGAAACATTATGTGAAATAAATGGGAGGTACTGGAAATGGAAGAGACAGAGAGAGTATGATGAAGATGGAGATGATTCAAATTGAGGTTTTTGTGATGTTTTGGGTATGTGAATTGTTTTTTCGTTGTGACCAGTGGAAATGATTATATCAGTATCAATTCCCACATCTGCAAATATATCGTAGATAGCTTAACATACAAATAAATATCATAATGATCAATCAACCCTTGTATTGTACATGTATGCCAACATAGTTGATCAAATTAAACCCGAAATGGACAACTGCTAGAGGATGAGATGGTCCCAAAGGGTCTTAATTAAATACCAAGTTAATGTTGCAAATATCTCCTTAATTATGAATATGTTGCAAATACTGCCTGCTGAGTCACTAAAAGTGTAGTTAAAAAACGATTTATTGAGACTAAGCGGAAATTTGTAAAATAATAAAATGGTTCAAGATGTCTTTTCTTTTGTCAAATTAAAAGTTAAGGTGGGTATTTGCTGCTAGTACAATACTTCAGTCCCCTTGTGGGTGTTTTTTTGCAACTTAGCCATATCAATATCTTTAACCCAGTAATTCCTTTGTTTTTTTATATAAAGAATGAAGTCGACTGGATGAATAATCGAACACATCTGCTCCTTCTAAATAGATAAAAATCTAACCAAAAACAAACCGAACCAGAATGTGCAAAAGATAACCTAAAACCCCAAATTTGATATATCCATACATTGAATGATTAAAATAATGGGGAAACACAACTAACCAACTAAAAAAATGCTCGTGCAGATCGTCACAAAACAGACCTTCAAGATCTTAGAAGTAGTGCCTCCTATCAATGCCCTGAGAGAGATTCAACCCCACTCGGATGAAACAAAAAATTAAAACACGTTAGATCTAGGAAAATATGATAGATATGGAAAAAGTAGAAGAAAAAATTACTCACTCTTCGTCAGCGAAACGACAGGTATTAATTTGGGGTAGTTTGACAAACATAAAAGGAATAAAGACGAAGAGGAAATAACAGAAATCATAAGCTATGAAATTTTCATGATGAAAAGAAGTGTGTCGTACTTATGTTTTGAGAGAGAGAGAGGTGCAGGGAAGTTGAGAAAAAGAGAGTGGTGTTAGGAGGTTAGGGATTTGTGGGTCTATTGTAACTGATGTGAGAACTCTGACAGATAAACACGTGTATTAATGTGATATTGAAAAACTAAAAATTCTGAAAATTTAGAGTTGAGATATTGGAGGGTTTTGAGCGGACTACTACATACGTATATATATATATACACACCCTGTAACCATTCCTGAGGGTCTAAAATGCCCGAACGAGCCCGTAATACCTCTCAAATTGTGTCTCGAATATTTATATCCAAAAGTATATTTTAATTGTGACGTGCCACATGCAAATACTTTTTACTAACTAAAATCACTTTTGATTTGTTCCAAATCATTAAAGTGCAACTCCAAAGCTTATAAATAATAAGGAGTCTAATTACTAACATCACAGATGAATTAATTTCACCGAATTAATTTAATCCTTATTAAATTTTATTTTCTTCCAAAAATACGGGTTATTATAGAATCCATAAAAACAAACCCTAACACCACCACATACCCTCTTTTGTTCGGATACTCTCAAGAACATGTTCAAGAACTAGGGTTTGACACTAAGAAAGTGGTTTTTGACCCGGGGGAAGATAATTTTGATTATTGGCATGAGTGGCGAGAGGAAGACGATGAAGATTGAACCAAGTATTGTAGAATGGTCTCTTCCTCCCAAATTTTCAACAAATTATTTTTTGCCCCCTCAAGTTTTGTCTATCTTCCGCAATTTTGGGAATTTTGCATTCGACCTCAATTTTAAAGTTAAAGGACGAACTTTTTTAGAGGCGGGAAGAATGATGTGAATGAAGAATTGGGGATATTTTCGTCATTTTAGGATTTTATAGTAGTTTTGTTATTTTCTTTTATTTCCTTTATCTGATGTATTTTCTTTTATTAGTTGTTTGTTTGGTCTTATAGAAAGGAAGTAGCAAAGGCTAATAGGGACATAATTCTTATTACTTCTTTAGCTTGGAGCTTAAGCTACCTTCCTCCTATAAATATTCATTTGTAGCCTCATTTGAGGCATTCTTCCATTTTATGAGATATTGATTAGAGAGAGTTGAGACGAGAGTCCTCTTTTCTTGATCCCATTTGATGTCATTTACGTCAGGATCAATCATGGGGCCTAATATTCCAGGTCGTTACCAAGCCCGCTCCTGGTATCTAAAAACGCCGTCCACCAATGGTATGACGATTATTAGGGGGGTTTCTCTCTTGTACGGCTACTATATAAAGCCTTGGAGGAAATCATATTGCACACAACCAACTGGCATACAACTTTGTAATCATTTCCGAGTTAATATGTGATTTCCATTGAAGCACCGACACTCTCCCAGGAGCCACGAGTCAGCTTTGACACGAATCTGACACGCGACACGCTCCTGACATGTCGGGACATGTTTGGACACGTTGTCGACACGTTGTCCGACACGTGAGGACACGTTGTCCGACACGCTGGGACACGTAAAAAAGCACGCTTTTTTATTTTTATTTTATTTTTATTTATTTTTATGTGATTATGATTTTGCCTTATTTATGATTTTTAATGTTAAAGTGTGTTTGAATTTTGTTTTATATGGTCCATTTTCTTAATTTCATGTTAAGAGTGCTCTAATAATGTATTTTATGAAAAAAAAATCTTTTTTATTTCATTAATATATATTTTTAAATATATATTATATATTTGAACATATATTATATATTATACGTATCCTAGCGTGTCGTATCCTAGTTTTTGGAAAAATCACGTGTCGCATGTCGTGTCGAAACACGTATTACGTGTCGAGTCCGTGCTTCATAGGTGATTTCCCTTCCCCGTTGCCCCTTGGACGTAGGTCAAAGTTAGGCCGAATCACGTACTTCTTGGTGTTATCACTTATATTCTCTTTTTCCATTTATAAACTTAAATCTCAAACGTGTTAACGATTCGCTCCAACAGTCTTTGCTCCCGTTGTAGAAAGTTTTAGTGCATATTCTACATCCCAATTACAAAAATGATAAGTTTTTATTTTTGCCGTGTCATTATAAGAAGATTTATGCATTTTTATATTTCACTTTACTCTGTTCTGAGACTAGGACTTGGGGTGGTTTGGTAACTCTTTCGTATCCTATTATTGTGATTTAAGATTACTTTTTAAGCGTCACTTTTTTGGTCATCTATGAACCTGATTACCTTAATCGTCTCCGCAGGCACTTTCTAGAAGGGCAACCTTACATGAGATGATCAGAGACTATGATCAAGCAGCTAATGATCTTCGGAGATACATATCTGTTCTTGAAAAGCAATCACAAGAGAAGGCTCGACAATCTGGCACACCCAACAAACCAACTGGCAGCAGTTCAAAAGATTCAAGACAAGCCCGTCGACGTCTTTCCTCTATGGAAGAGAAGTCTAGAAAAGGAACCCCATTGGATCTATACAACATTTTGTAAGTTTATTATTATAAGAAACGAGATGTTTTATTATAAAAAAAATAAGGAAATTTTCAGAAAAATTGCATCAACATAATATTGGAATATCAGATCAGGAAATTGGAATTTTTAAGAATGATTTAGGATCCGTTTTTTTTAATTTATTTTTTATTTTTTATGGAAATTGTATTTATTGTTTCAGAAACTGGAAAATAAAATCCGATCAAATGTTGGAAAAATTAGAAGCTCGAAAAAAAGTTGTAGCCCAAATCTATGTGATTTAGTTTTTATTTTTCTTTTAATATCAAAATGTGGATTGTATTAAAACAGATTTTTAGTTGAACTTTTATGGACTAATGAACATTAAAATTTGACATTCATTAAAGACACTTGGGTCCATTTGGCAACCCAATTCCAAGCCATGGAAATGGAACTGGAAGGCTAATTTTAATTCCACGGAATTAAAACAGGCCTTCCAATTCCCAATTCCAAGCCTTGGAATTGGGTTGCCAAATTGGCCCTTAGTGGTTGCTGCCTGCCCTTGTATTTCCACACTGTCCCCGGTCTACTGGCCTCACCTCTGTTAGATGATGCTCGCCATCCTAAATGGAGTTTCCATTATACCTTGTATACTGACTGCGAAGTGAGAACCATTTATTTAAAACTTGCAAGTTGTATGTTGGCAGGGGAATTAAAGCTTCTGATACAGCTTCAGAAATCAAGAAGGCATACCGCAAAGCAGCACTCAGACATCATCCAGACAAGGTATATTTAATGCAGGCACTCTGGAGTCTAAACCATTTAGTTTTGCAAGAAACCTCCTGAACTATTCATCTTTGTTGCAAACACCCCCCCATCTGGAAACTTTTTAACTGCACTCGTGTGTGTGTGGGTTGTGGTGTTTTTTTTTTTGGGGGGGGGGGGGGAGGGGGGGGTGCACAAAATGGTTGGTTTCTTGTAATCGTTTATGTTTGTATACACTTTATCCTTTGATTATATATCATTGCACTTGCCACTCATCTTAATGAATTGTGCTTACAATGGTGCAGGCTGGTCAGTTCCTGGCAAGATGTGAGAGTGGTGAGGGTGGTAGTCTATGGAAGGAGATAGCTGAGAAGATCCATGTGGATGCTGACAGGCTTTTCAAAATGATTGGAGAGGCATATGAAGTACTTTCTGATCCCACCAAGGTTAGCATTAACCTGCATAATTATTATTGCAACTTGATGAAATATTTTCTTTACATGCAGTTCAAGACTTTTAGGCCGTGTGTATCAAACCTTTTTTTCTTTTCAAATCCTATTCGATAGCTAACATTGTTTTTTAGGCCCCATTTGGTTTGAGTTGAAATTTTCACTTGGGTGAAGTGTTTTCACATATTCGGGTTAAATTTTGTTCAATTTATTTGTCCAAAAGCATGTATTATAGCACGACCACTTAAATGCAATTTAACAAGAGAGATTTTTTTTGTATCCGGATAGATGAAAATATTTGCCATTTTACTTTTCACTTGTATGAAAAATATTTCAGCTAGATCAAATGGGACCTCTGCTCACAAGTCGCTTCCCTGTCATTCCTTCAAAATACCTTAAAGGATACAAATTAAATAGTTACAAGTCCACCAGATAGTGTCATCACTTTGATTATTGCACAAGTTATTTTTCAAACCATGTCCTGTTTTCATGAGTCTTTTCTTATTTTACATACATGACCGGCCTTGACCCAAGGCCACTAAAGGCACATCAAATTATACAGCACGTCAAAGGAGTTGATACTTATAAAACGTAGAAGTACTTCAAAAACAATACACAAACTAGGGACTATAGTGTTCCCGGAGCCTACAAAAACAAATGAAAGGAACAAATGTGAGAGGTCTTTCTATCTTAAAGCCAGCCTTGTTTACATATATGGTGGAAAAATAAAAATTTTTGCTCCTATATATTGGGTGGTTGAGACGAAAAAATGTTGTCGGTATACATTAACCTTACCATGTTACTGGACCATTGAAAACTATTTGAAAGTAACAAGGGAGTTCCTTAATTAGGACTAAAACCATCAGATCATGATTATTTCATCATGAAATTCTTTTGTGATCATTCTCCTGTTATGTTTAGCGAATCATTGAAAGGCCTATTTGGAAAGAATTGTGTAATTCTCAGATAGGATCAGTGGAAAGCACCATAACTCTTTCTGGTAGATCTAAAACATATGGTTTTTCTATTAATATTATAATTATTTTGAGTAAGATGCAACAATGAAAATATAAACAAAAGACGTACCAAAAAACTGAATCATGCAGTTTTTACACGAAGCTCTCCTGAACTACTTTTAATGCAAAAAAATCCATTGAACAATGCATTTTATTTCAAAGCACGCCTATACGTCACTAAAAAATGTCTTTAGAGTGTACTGCTACATAACTCTTGCTACTCAGCTAACTTGATGCCAATCCACCACATTTCACTTTGTAGCGGTCAAAATACGATCTTAAAGAAGAAATGAGGGACGATGAGGGTGACGACAACAATGTAAGCAGTAATTTTGCAAGGTCATCCAATTATTACAGCTCTCCGTTTGAGAGCAGAAGCAACAGGCGATATTGGCAGGAATCATGGACCACTTATGGTAATTCACGTTCTCGTTGGTAAGAGATTGCCTTCGTTTGAAGCTGTTCTTCAGTTTATATACAAGCCACACAAAGTATCCGGTCAGCTTACAAACAACCAAAGCTTGATTAGATGAAACGTTCCTTAATGGCGTCGTGATTAAAAAAATACCATCCCATTTGTCTGAGGAAATTGCAGATTCTGCATAAGTACCCCCTTCATCCTATATAGCTAACATTTTACCTCGGAAAACCGCAGTGATGATGAAGGAATAAGGTTTATGTTGCCAACTTCAGCACAGTTTTACGACCTCAATTTCTTCCAACCCCAGAAAGAGGGTTTGCAGAAAGAACATATTTTTTATTTTTTTTATAAAGGTGCTGAAATTTTTATTAACTGACGAGTGCTAGATTGTCGTACTATTGGACACTTGGTGGTTGGAATCTAAAGTCAAAAGGACATGATTTGTATGTTGATATATAGCAGTTGGTACTGATGATTGGGTAAAGTAGAAATGTGGTGAATGAAATTTATTTTATTTATGATTATTATTGTTATTATTATTATTATTATTATTATTTTTTGTCTTCAACTTTCCCAGACGACTTCTTGTGGCGGATAGCATATGCAATAGTTTTAGTGACATGAAAATTGCATTTTCATCGATTGGGTTGGGATGTTGGAAACCCACTTTTGACAATTACATTATTAGGTTTATGACAATTTTTGGAAGCAAATTTCTCACTTTAAATATTGGTTTAATTGTCAGATACAGGATTCACCCTCAAATCTGAGTTTTGTTTGATGTATAAATATATAATACCAAATGGTAAGGTTCTAATATACACCAATTTTGTTGTAGAATATAGGGTAAATTACCTAAATGACCCTTAATGTTTGTTAAATATTTCTATTGAGCTTATATTGCATTTTTTTGTACTTATTGAATCCTTAATATTTATTACTTGTTTCTAATCAGTCATTCTGTTAAAGTAAACCATTAAAATTAACGGATTTTGTCTAATTTACCTCTTTACCATTATTTTAACATGTAAAATTACTTCTTTTTTTAACCTAATTAAAGCTTCCAATCTTTTATTTTAATATTTGGTATTATAAAATTTGTTAAATGATGCAATTTATTTTGAAATTTGTTACACATCTTTTTTGAAATTTGTTATATTTAAACATTAATATTAGAAGACATTACATTTTAGTTTTTTTATTTATTCTAAAGCTGGTTGAATATTTAATTTTTTTACATTTTAATAGCCTAAATTATTCTCTGTCTCAATGATGAGTATTTCAATGATTTTACAATTTAAAAAAAATTAATAAAACCCTAGTGGAAGAAAAGAGGACAGCAGATACCCAAATTCAAGAAGCAGAATCTATACGCGATGAAAAGAGATTATCTCATTATATATGTTGTTAAAAAAATTACATTTTAATATCTTTTAAAATAAAAGGTTAATATCTATTGTTTCTAATATTTAATATTTAACAGATTTTTATAAAAGATTATTTATTAGAGGTTCCAAAATAAATTTTAATGATTAATAGTTTTGAAATTACTAAATAGTAAAAATTAGGTTGGAGGGTTTATTAAGGTTAAAAATGTCATTTTCCAACTTTAAATACACGCAATGAGACAAAATTAGGTAAAATCCGTTATTTTTAACGGAATGGCTGATTTAACACCTAATAACCTTTAAGGGCTCGATAGGTACAAAAAATACAAGAACGGCTCAATAAAAATATTTAACAAATATTAAGGTCCATTTAGGTTATTTACCCTAGAATACATATGGCAAAATGCAAATAAATTTCGTCATTGTAAATTATGAGTTTCTTATTCCAGTGCCGAAATTATGACTTTATAAATTATCAACCCATAATGCAAATATAGTGTGACAATTATGCAGATTGGTCTGTCAAATTGCCAAAACCCCTCACAATTTCCACTGCAACAATATTTGTTCACTCATTAACCCCTCCTGAAAACATTTCTGCCTAATCATGAATTCTTATTCCTTGAAGAAATGTAGGAATACATACAAGCTTAAATTAAGGGACATATACCAAATAGTCCCTCAAACATTTTTTAATATTCATTTAGTCCAAGCCTTTTTATTTTGCCTCAAAAAGTCCTTTGCCACATATTTTGGAAAGGGAGTGCCGCTGGCGCGGACCTCTAAAAATAAGAGAATATTGAGTGCTTGAGGGACTAAATGGGTTAAACTAAAAATATGTGTCCTTTTAAAAAAATATATATTTATAATAGGGACTATTAAATAATTGATCCTTAAATTAAAGGACACGTGCCTTCACATTAAATAAGTAAATAACAAAACTACCAAATGTCCTTATTGGCCATCATAGCTTAAAAGACAATACAAAGCCAAAAGCCACACTTTTTGTTAAAGATGAATCCATTTAAATCAGTTCCACTAACCGTGGATTTTTGGCTCAAAATATTATAAATTAATGTTCGTGTCCAATGACGCGATTAGGGGTGTCAATTATTTTCAAACTTTTGAATTTTTTATTTTCCGAACCGAATTTTTCGGATTTTGGCACCATTTTAATTTTCCGATTCCGAATTTTTCAAAAAATATTGGAATGGAATTGGAAATCATGAATGGATTCCGAATTTTCGAATTTCCGATCCGAATTTTTCAATATCACGCCGATCCGATCCATCCAAAATATTTTCAGAAATAATAATATTTTTATTGATTTCAATACATTTTTACTACCCTTATTTATATATAAAATTTATTATTTATTAGTTTAATCTGGATTTTCCATTTAAAACCATCTCAACCATTAATATATACTCATATATATTAACCTTATACGTCACACTAACTCTAAGTCGAAAGACAACATCCAGAATTATATTCCATTGTTATGCGGATTCGGATTCGAAAATATTATAACTGATAATTCTGAGTATTCCAATATTTTTACGAATAATAGAATTTCCAAAATTTTCAAATATTCCGAATTAGACGAATAGGAAAAAAAATGATTTTTCGATTTTTATTTTTTCCGAATTAGAAAGGATTTTAAAATTTCGAAAGTTTTGGAATTTTTTTCGAATACCCCTATTTCGATATGATCCATCCGAAACACACCCCTAGGCGCGACCAACGAAGGCGGGACTTCGTTGTAGCGATAGAAAGCTTCGCCTCAGCGAAGCAGGAAGCCAATAGAGGCATTTTTCTTTAGGTTGATAGGTGTGACCACCTAAGGACTTATTTCGCTGCAACAAACGAGCTTAAATTTGCATGAAATGGGTTTTGTTGTGGGGTATATTGGGGAGTTCTGCCAAAAATGTATTCCACATATAAACTGATCATTTTGAGGGTTTAAACTTTGAGGCTTTGACTGTTCATTGAGAGCTAGAGAGAGTCGTCTTCCAAATTTGAGGGGTTAGGGTGAGAGGTAATTGATTTTTTCTCTCACCCATGGGTATTGCTCAAAGGTGGAAGAAGGATGTGAGTATAAATATTTCATGTATAGTAGGTGCGCTTAAGATGTATTGTGTGTGTGAATGTTTCATGTATAGTAGGTGCGCTTAAGATGTATTGTGTGTGGGATTTCTCTTTGGGTTACATGAGAGCGAGATACACCGGATTTGATACACGAGAAATATTTGGAAAATGCTCAAGGGCAAGAGATTGAGAGAGTTCTTCGCTTAGAACTTGGATGCACTTGGGTGAAGAGTTGGTGTACAATGGCTTGTAATTTCTTCAAATATGGTGGAATCGGACCTCTCATTGGATGTAGCCAAGCTGGAAAACCATGTATATTTTGGTGTTCTTGTTATTCTCTCTTGTGGTTGTCATTATTACCTTTCCATCTTGATTATATACGAGGTTACGATTGTCTGGAAGGTGCCCTAACAAATTTGGTATCGAGACATAACACAAACCTGATATATAAGGTTATAGTAATGAAATAAAAGACAGTGAAGGACTCATATCCTGGCTATGTAAAGTCAATATAGATTGAAACACATTCTTAGAAGGAAATAATAGGATTAGCCATCTATGCAAGATGATTGGAAATAATTATAATAGTATGTGTTAAAAGGTTGCATCCCATTTAAATTAAAGTTCAGAATTAGCACTCGACATATATTTTTCGCCTTACACCAAACCTTGCTGGCACTGACAATCACAAACGAATTGTGTTAATTCAATATACCGTGGTCAAAATCATAATGGATGGATAATATACGAGTTGAGAGATCTGATCGATCTCAAAATTGGTCCAAATGAATATAGAGAGGAAGCTGCGACTGTAAAAGCGGCGACATAAGTTTAGGTGGCGGAGGTTGTTACAATGGGAGGGTGAACGACTCTAGTGTGAAGGAGAGCCCGTGGTGGTGTATAATATTTGAACTATCTATATAAGAGGCAAAGAATAACCACTACTTGGAAATAAAAAGAAAATTAATAAATGTTTTATGGAAGTGCAAAGTTATATTTAGAGAGAGAGAGATTCTTAATGGAAATCCAGGATATTAACAAATATAGATAATTCATCTTATTAAAAGGGTGGTAATTATTTGAGGATAATGGAGGCAATTACATGAGAAGAGACTATATTTAATATATCTTATAAATTTTTAACCACGCGATTTGCAATCAATTTGAAATCTTGTTATACAATGCATTCCACACAAACTTAAAAAAATTAAAGGAACAAATATATGGCATTAAAATACTTATTTGATATTAATGTGATACACCGAGGAAGATAACATAAGTGCCTTACATACTGTAGGAAAAGTTTCTTATAATTAAAGAAAATGAGAAAAAATGTAATTCGATTATAATATAACCATTAACATTAACCGCCACAACAAATGAACAAATAATCTTACATATCTTTGATATAATCTTTTACCATTTTTCTTGTCCACTAAACATGGGATCAATTTGTGATTAGTTTTGTTTTATTTCTTAATATGAATATAATTTCTAATAATATATCATGTACATAAAAAACATGAAAATAACTCACGAGCATTTTATTGTGGAGAATCTCTTCACTTTTTTAAACAATAATTTAATTTCTTAATATTCCAATACAACTAATTATATTGAACTTAAATTGTTCTATATTGAGCTTCCAAAAGGTTTCAAATTCCCAATATTCTCCCGGGATAGAACATGTAGCTAATTTAATCGATTAATGCGCTAACGCAGGGGCTAATGAATATCTCAAACTACAGTTGTTATATAATTCTCTCACTGATTCAACTTTCATTTGGGTCATTATCCTTCCACCTAACAATGTTCATAATTAGTCGCAAATGGATGACATGTTTCATGCTCGGTTCTTCCAAACCGAACCAAAAGTATAATGGTTGACTTGGCCAGGCTAAGCCAAAGGGCAGTTTCATAAATAGGTTTAATAGGGATAGGACTAAATGAAAAATAATATTTCATGAATCCGAGTTTGTCAAATTATCCCAAAATGAGCTAAAATTTAGGATCCAAAAGAAGTTTGACGTGATAATATTTAGAGATTTTGTGGAAATGGTTGCCAAAATGTTTATATATGAATCCCTATTAGAGGAAGAATATGAAAGGAGTATTTTCTTATTCAAAACATACTATAAAGATCCTAATTTGGAAATAGATCTTGCTGAAGTAATATGGACTAAGTCCATAATCTGCAATATTTGGTTCAAAAAGACAAAACAGCAAAATCATATGCGCACATGTTAAAAGGAGTAATTAAGAACTAATATTTTGACGTATCTAAGGCCGAGGAAATCTTTTACTATCTTTTAAATTATAAAATGATAAAATTTCCTTATGATATAAAATGCCAAGTGCAAATGAGTTAAAAGGAAAAAACTATTATAAATGGCATAATGTGTTCTCTCACTCTACTAACTCTTGTTCTATTTTTTGAGACATAATATAAGTGTTAGTTGGGAAAGGAAAAATCAAATTTATAGACTAATAAAGGAACAATATGAGGATTGATAAAGAACTATTCCCCGAAGTAAAACAATTGGGAACTAACATGCAATTTATTCATTTACCAAGGAACAAAGGCTATGATGAGTTCAAAATGAAAACCAAAGTTGACACTATGGCATCGAAACTTGAGACAACTGCAGATCTAGAGTAAAAGATCTTAAAACACTTATGCATTAGGTGTGGAGAACAGTATCTTAAAATGTGCCAAATTGTTTCTTCTAAAGGAAAGTAATAACACTGATTTAAGAAGGAAGGAAATGGTAGTCACACTACCAAACCTTAGGGGAAGGCAAGTCAAAGGAACTTCTAAGGCTTTTACCCGGGGCAGGTGAGGCCATTTTCTGGTCTTTATCATTCATAGAGAGAGAAAAATATCTTCCCAGGAATTTTTAATACACCAAGTCAGGATTTAGGGAGTTCAATCCAACTAGTACACAGGGACCCCAAAGCCCTTGGGGGTTGCTAAACTAGAAATTCTGGTAAAAGGAGACTAGATTGGCTTGTGGCATAAGACCCCAAGGTGTCTCAACAGTTCAATGAGATTCCCTGAAAGCCAAAGGCAATAAAACCTCAATGATTGGCTCCGAGGATGTGGCACATCATGCGACCACCCAAATCAGCAAAGAAAGAACCAAAATTTGCTATCTCTCACACTCAATAAAGGATCCATTGGAAACATAGGACTTGGCGAGATGTTTCATAGGTTTTACGCTAAAATGGATCTAAGGATAATTTATTTTCATCTTTAAAGCCTAACCCAAGGTTTCATATAAAGAGATATGGAAGCTAGTCTTTTTTAAAGATGCTGGGTGAAAATATTAAGGAATTAGAGAAGGACATGAGCGTGGATGAAGGAAGCATGTATGAGGACGAATCCTCTAATGAAGAATATAAGAAAAAATGATGGCTGTGGATGAAATATGACCTATACAAGGACCTAGTAAGCATCAGTTTGTCTAGTTTGGGTCCTTGCCACAAGAGGTTCCAATTAACATGGAAATTATCCTCTTGGAGGGGTTCGAAGCTGAAGAAGGGCTTAAACTTGTTTATTTTTGCCTTATATCTCATTCATGGGTTCGAAGAACCTACTAGAGATATGATTCATCACATCAAGCCTTATTTATACAAGTTTGGGTGAATGGAGTATTAATAAACAAAATCTTTGTTAGATAACGGTGATGCCATTAACATAATGTCATATTCAATGCTTGCTAAAATAAATAAAAACAAGCTAAATTATTTCAGACCCAAATTATAATCTCTTATTTTTCTAGAGCAAAAAAAGTCAACTAAAGGCATATTACCAGTTGATAAGTTTAAAATGGACTTCATCATAATTAATGGAAAACGAAGCTTCAATACCTTACTTGGCAGATATTGGAAACATTCTGACAAGTGTATAGCTTCTTCCATACATAAGAAGTTACTTTTGATGAAGGAAGATGTGAACATGGAGGAAGTGAAAGTCGACCCACTGCCATGTCATACCAACTCCAACCGTGTCGAGGTAGAGCTTTACAGGGAGAAAATTAGACTAGTAAAAGTAGATGCACTGATAGTCGAGACATCAGGAGAGGAGGTTTCAGAGGAAGCCTAGAACGAGTTTGCTTTTGGTCTGATGGGACCAACTTAAAAAAATAAAATAATTGTTTAATGGGTAACACATCCTTCGAAATGGAAACGACCAACAAAGTGTTGTACAAATTTTGAGATATGGAATTAAGAAAAATATTAGTGAGGAAATGACTATTAATTAGTCCAATTATATATTCAAACATTATAAAGAGGAATAAAATCCTCAAGACATTGGTGATATAACAAGTTCTCCAATAGAATACGAAGAACTCACATTCAACTAATCGAATCCTTTAGTGAAGGTAAACTTGAGAATAAAATAAAATAAAAGGGTTACATACATCAGTTCCAAATTTAGCAAAAAAGACCAACAATTGGTTATGAACCTTTTACATCCTTATAAGGACTAGTTTGCTTGGGAATACTATGGGTGGCTTACTTAAATAGAAAATTGGTGGGGCATAGACTACCAATCAAGGAAGGATACAAGCATGTGAAGCAACTGCCTTTCCAGATGACCCTAGAGGTCACGGTATAAATAAATGAATAAATTGAAAGGTTGTTAAAAGATGGGTTCATTTGAACCGCCAGGTATGTTGAATGGCTCTCCAATATAGTGACAATTATTAAAAATAATGGAAAATTAAGAGTCTGTATTGACTTCATAAATCTAAATTCATCCACTCCGAAGGATGGGAAACCAATTTCAATGATAGATTTATTGGTTAATAGGTTTGTTAGTCATGCTATCATGTCCATAATTTTTGGAGTTTATGAGGGTTAAATGATTTTCGATGGGTGTTGCACTCACTTTCAAGATTAAGTAAATGAGTTGGACCATTTTAATTACTTGTCACAGTTGGATAAAGCGACAAAGGATAATGTTTTAATTGGAAAACCCATATTGAGATGTGTTGGGTTTAATTAGTGGATTTCGTTCAAGTACCTCGGATGGAGATTTCGAGTGTGCAATTGGTTTCGGAATGGCCGAGATAGTTAGAATAGAGTATTCGGGAGTTGTGTTTGGATTCTGGGAATTTTATATCAGTAGGGACTCGTAATTGAGTAAACGAGTCATTTTTGGGTTTTAAAGGGATAAACCCTTATTCTCTCCTATATAAGGTAAGAGAGAGTGGGAGAAAGGAAAGAAAAGAGAAAAGATAAATGAGAGGAAAGAAAGAGAGAAAAGAGGAAAGAATGGGAGATTCCGGCCAAACTCCGTGGGATTCGACTTGAGGTCGTCGGATTTTATCCTCTAGGTAAGTGTTTACTTGCTTTATTTAATTTAGTGTGTATATCTCATATCATAATTGGTAAATTATGAAATTTTGGGTTAGAATCCTTAAAGTAAATTTGGGAAAACTTGAGTAAGAGTTTACAAATGGATGTATTGTAAACTCTAAATGATTTCTAGTGTTAAAACCATGTTAATGGAGTGTAAAATTGAATTGAAATGGGAGAAATGTCAAAACTAGGGCTTTTATGGCCTTAAGGTTTAAACCTAGGAGAAATGGTTTAGTACCACAAATCTATTGATGTGTTAGTTAGAAATCAATGTTTAGATGATTGTAGTGTTGTTGGTTGAGACTAGACACCATAAAAAATGGAGTTTGGGATGTTAATTGGGATTTTGGAGAAGTTGAAATCGCCCAAACTGTGAGCCCCGAACTGGGCGAATTGATTCGGGTCTAGACCGAATCGATTCTCATAAGGAGAACTCGGACACTGTCTCAGGCCGAATCGATTCGTCTTTGGAGACATGTTTGCAGACCCCTTTTTCGAACCGATTCGGATTTGATCCAAATCTATTCGCTTGTCCGAATCGATTCACAAGGGGGGGGGGGGGGGGGATCGATTCGGTTTATGCAGAATTGGGTAGTTTTTCCCTTTTAAGTTGGGGGGGGGGGGGAGATTAAATTGAAGTTGTAAATGGATATGGGGACTCTAGTTATGATATTAGGAGTTTGATGTGATTGTATGGAGGGTATATAAACTTGATATAAAATGGGACTCTCGGATTGATTCAGCGTGCAATCCGAGGGACGAACTTAGTGAGCGTTCGGGCCGAGCTACATTTAAGAGAGAGAGTTCTTCTGTTAGCGGGCATAGGTATTTATGTGATTCGAATATATGTGATCTTTTTACATCCGAGTAAATCCTAAGACGTGATTTTTAGGAATCAGTATCTTCAGGATTATATATGTGTAAATCCTTAAACGTGATTAAGGTGCGAGTCATACATTAAGTGAGATAATACTTATGAGTTTAGTATTCTAGATGTATGAATACTTAAATATTATTACAAATGGGAATACTCGGGGTTATTTGGCTATCTCTATATGAAATTGGCAATTATAGCCGAATACATAGAATTGAGAAGTCTTATGGGATATATATATACGACGGGATTACAACATATATATAATATAATACGAATACATATATATATATATATATATATATATATATATATATATATATATATATATATATGTGTGTGTGTGTGTGTGTGTGATTGTTGTATTTATATCTTAGAGGTTGGTTCCACGGGCTTTCCTTTGGCATAGGATTGGAACAGCCAAATTATTTTTCTCTAGTGCGATCCAGGGAGGTTGCGCGATGTGGGTGAATCCTTTGGCTTGAGGAGCAGGGAGAGTACATCCCCAGGTCATCTCGTCCCGCGTTCGTGTGTGATGTGTGTGTACTCCACTTGCAGTGAGAATATGACCGCCTCCACCGTTGTGCATTTTTATCATGACCATGAGTAAGTCTGGCTTGGTACCGTGGTATAGTGAGTAAACCCGAATTTGAATTGGAACTATGAGACTGCATCCTCGAGTTATAACTCGGTGGGATGGTTATATTGCTTGTGATTGTAATAAGTGTAATTATATTAATTGAGCATAGTGTGTTGCTTGTAGACGATGCTGAGATATTATATAAGGTGAAAAAGATGATAAAGTATTCCCCTTTCCAGTAGATATGTATATCCGAATTTGTATGAATATGAATCAGAGATTATAAACAGACCTATATTATTATGTATGAGTTTTATATATTGTTGGGTGCTGAGGGCCTAATGGATCTCGATGATCAACATTGCCAAGTAGTAGTGTATCGGGGGGGGGGGGGGGGGGGTTCTTTTTTTGGATTTCGCTTCGCGAGACACCCCACGCACGAATTCAGCGCAATGTTGGGAATGGGGAGAAGTTTAACCCTTATTACTCGGGTTAATTATGATTTTTCAGAGTTTGGGTGAGGGGTATCTAGATGGATTAGTTAGGCAGGGTAACTGACCAGATTATTTAATAGGTACGTGTTAGCTGTGCACTATTAGAAGATGGGTGAGGGGTATCTCATGAGAGTGCGATATCAATTTAAATATGAGGTAAAACATATTTTTTCATAAATAAAGCATTTCTTCACTTGCAAAATATTTTCACAACTCGGTCTCTGACCCGTTTATCTATTTCTCTCTCTCTCTCTCTCTCTCTCTATATATATATATATATATATATATATATATATATATATATATATATATAGGTGTCCAGACACAGGGATGCCTGGATGACGATTCTTTCAAGTCTGGCGTCTGCTGCAGCAGTTGTGGATGCATGCATGTTTACTGTAAATGCTTTTATCCTTGTAATCTAGATAGGAGATACTGTATAAATATTCGGGTTGATAACCCAACTGCATTTATTTAGTCTTTTACCGCCTTTTAATGCGGCATTCGATTGGGTTGTGTTATTGTTAAACAGAGTGTTCAGTTATTTTATTTCATTTTTAGTCTTATATATAAACCGTGTGAATGGTTTGTTTAAAAAGATTAGTTAATTAAAATTTTGACGCCAACCTAATAGGTTATTAGTAATTAATTTGGTTTTCGACAATGATGCTAAGAATGAACCATATGAGACTCCTGTTTTAATTTGGTACATGATTGATCGCCCGGTATTTTATTAGGCGGGGTGTCACACCTATTAGGTCGTGATGTTATATCACTTGTCCTCACATGGTCAAATTTAAACTTTTAATTATTAGGGTAAGCTTACTTAGTCGCAACCTTTAAGAGGCCTTGACCCTTATATCAGAGTTTGATAATTTATTCACTCATTTCACAACAATGAAGCACAAACTAAGAGATCATACATAATCCATTAATTTAATTATAATAATAATTGAAATCTCTAATACATTCCATAGAATAATATTTCCTCATATAATATATAACATAAAACTATAAAGTTGAAAAGTTATAACTAAAAGTGAAATCTGTAAATTCTATCATGTAACATTTTAACAACTCCTCAAAAACACTATAATTTAATAAATCCTCCGTGGCCTCTGAACTCTTCGTGGCTACTCATCTAAAGGAAGTAAGGAATATGAAAGGTATGAGCTCAAATTACATAGAAAGGGTTAAATTAAAAGTCCTCAGTAACCTATTAATGTTAGATAATATATATACTAATAAGGATTATGCAGAATAGTACAAATGAAATAAAAGAAAATAGGAAGGAAATAGTATTAGTTTTTCGCAAGCCCTTAGATTACCCTGATGAACTAAGGATTAATCTCTCTTATTTCACCAGCTCTAGGCTTCCCCCAAGGCTAAATCTCCCTTGGTTCGCCTTATAATTTGCGGCCTTTATTTATGAACTTATTCTTCTTAACTCTACGACCTTATCCTAGGTGTATTTAGACTGAGTCATGCCATATGCTGTGGCCTCCTCTCCTACCCAATTCGAGGATGAGCGATATGTGATATGTTAACTCCACAACCTCGACCGAAATCTGCTAAGGTGAAAATCCCATAGTTAACCTAGGCTCAATCTCCCTAGAGCTAACCATTTTGACCTCAAGCACTAAGAAGGAGGACCTTAACAGATAATGATATCTCGGACTGGTCAAATAGTATCGCGGCCTTAGGATTGAAGCCCATTTCAAATTACTCAGTAGGCACAATATAATACTGTCCAAACGTCCGCAACCTTAAAGAAGGAGTTAAAACTCATGATCTTTAAACAATTAGAGTATTTTAGTAAAACACTGGTTTTAAACCCTATGTTATACCATAAATATGGGACGACCCGTGGACTAACTAAAATAGGACACCTAGAGTCACACAAACACATAAATGAGGTCGCCCCCAACTAGCAAGTTGATCGAACCCAGAATAAGGTTGGACTTTCAGTCTTGTTAGCACATTTAACCCCGTTAGTTCATAGCAGGTTGACACTGTTAATTAATTCTATTACAGTAAGAATGTGCTACATGACTCGATGATGTCAATAAAATCCATTACGGAAGATATGAAAATATCCCCCATGTGCTAATACCTAACTTCATGATTTTTCTCTTACACGTATGTAGAGCATTTACCTACCTTACCTATAAAAGTAGTCCACACAACCTATAAATATCACCCACACCTACACTTTTAGGGTGTTCGAGATATTTTTCCTTACTATCAGGCTGTCCAATTATAGAGAGAACTTGCGAGCTTTCATCTTGTACTCATTAATGGATTTTACCAATAATCTTATACAATTAACACTGCACATATGAACGTAGGCACCATTTCGGGCCGAACTATGTAAATCCAATTCTTATTCTCTTACTCTCACCCCTCTACTATTTTCTTTAGCTTAGTATTTCAGTAATTAAGATCTCTTATATGTTATTTGTTTATAATTAGTATATTCAGGCTAAGATAGTCTCTATACTAGTTTTAGACGATAACAAATTGATGCCGTTTGTGGGAAATGGTTGGTCATCGTAGCTTTCCACCATTTTAATTTTTTAAAGCTCAAGGATTCCTAAATTCGGTGAGCCAGCTAATTGCAATTGAATTTGACTAGGTTTTATTGGCTTAACGTTGTTTTAGACTATTCGAATCTCGTTAATTACTTGAATCCCCCACTTTACTTGTATTTTCCTACTTTTGATCCATATCTCCTGCGATTTTGTTTATGTTTTTACCATAATTTATTTTTGATACTATGACACTCTCTTTTTGTGCCTTTATTGTTGGCAATGGCAGAAAACCCATAAAGTAGTCAGATCGGAGAGTGGATTTCACCCTCAACACCCATGGGTATGGGATATTTACAGTGGAACTTACAGAGTCTGACTAGGAGCAAGGAGGAGATGCAGGAAAACATGAAAAAACTAACTTAAAGTATTCTAGTCGGGCACCATAGGCCGAAGATGATCCCGATCATCCTTGCCGTTGGAAAAATTCAGAACGAAGATGTGAAATGCCACCTTTAGACTCGTACATGGATAATAGGCAATCGTATCACGAGAGAGTAGAAGGAAATCATAAGAGGTTGAACTTAGGCTCACATGGTATGGGGAGCAAATCTATATTTACAGGGTCTGGACGAGCTGACAGATCCTATAGGCCAGAAATAATGTCCACCATATGATCAACTAGGTATGATGATGATCAAACCTACTTAGTGGAACATCCTAACATGTTGGAAAGACTCAACAAAAGTTCATCTTTTGATCGATCGCATCCAAGGATTGGATGAGCACATCTGTGCAGAGACGCTAGGGAGTACATGGAACAGTATAAGAGGTTTGAAACAAGAAGGATCACATGCTCGATGAAGTCTAGGAATAGTGTGAGGGGCTAAGTTAGGTTCGAACACACTTACAGGATGGAAGGTAACTTAGTCGATATCCATGGACGATTAAATGTCTTAACTGTCTATAAAGGGTTCTTAGTTTTGATGAAGACTCAAAGTCGATCTTCGAAGCGCTGAATATATAAATAATAAAAGAGTGATTAAGGTGAGGAAATGGTGATTAAATGTTAATAATATACCAATAGGTGAAAGGGAATACCACTAAAATAAAAAGTTTGAATTAATAGGATTTGGACCTTCTATGAAGCTTGTATGGATGGCAACGGGTCGGTTCGGGGTCGCGTTTTAACTCCCCATCCCCGTCCCCATTAGAATTTTCAATCCTCATCCTCGCCCCGTTCCCCATTATAACGGGTTTAGGGATCCCCTCCCCCGTTTAAAACGGGTATCAGTTTCCCCGTGGGGAACCTGTTTTTTTTTTTTTAATATAAAAAAATAATTTCTTTTTTAATATAAAAAAATAAAAAATAAAGCAGTATTCATTTACAAACATAAACCAAATCTCAGATATTTTGACTTAAACAAAGCTTAAACAAATTTACAGATCTCAATGATTAAACAAAGCTTAAACAAAGCATAAACAAACCTCAAAGCTTAAACAAATTTGCAGTAACAAATCTGTTATACTCGAATGAGATTTGTAATTTTCAATATTCTGGTGTATACAAAATAAAATCTCAATTTTGTTCCAAAAACTCAAATTAGAATAAGGAACTATCAAATCTGAAAAGCATAACAACAGGAACAACAGGAACAACCGACGGGCGGGCGAGTGGGTGATGAACAACAGGAGGCGGGCGAACAGGAGGGTGATGAACAACTGGAGGGTGATGAATTAAGGGTGACGAACGAACTAGAGCGGGGATTTTATTTGGATGAGGAGATGAGGTAGGTATTTGGAGCTCTTTAACAGTTAGTCTAACCGGAGGGTTTTTTGAGAAGAGGCGGACGAACAAAGAAAAGAGGATTAGGGTTATGTCCCTCTTACAATATATATATATATATATATATATATATATATATATATATATATATATATATATATATATATATATTATATTCGGGTATCCCCGTGGGGACCCTAGGATATACCCAAAACCGACCCAAACTTTTTCTAGAATTTTTCTTACTCCACAAACCCGACCCGATCCCTGAATTTTTGAGAAAAATTGCCATCCCTAGACTTGTGATACCTGCAGGGATTCACTGCTGAAGACGAAGGCTGAGGCTGATGGAGGGCTACGGTCCATTGTGGGTTCTTGAGGGAGTCCATTGCTGATTTTAGGTTGCGGTCTATGTGGGGTTGCTATGGTAAATTCATTGCAGATTTCATTGTGTAATTTGTAAGTTGTGATTTACATTATATAGTGAAATAAAGGTTTTACCCGAAAGTTTTTTTTCCTGAAACTTGGCCTTGTCGTATTTGCGTGGTTTAATTTATCTATTTTATCACCATAGATGCATGCGTACGATAAAACGATAAGATCAATATAAAATTCGCTTCCACATTTAAAATTGGTTGCAATATTTGTTGAAATCACCCATTGCGATTATTTCGCCCTAACAGGCTCAATTATCTCTGGAGAGTCATAAGTAAAACTGTTTTCAGACTCCTCCACAATAATTAGTCCTTGATCTTTACTCTCGACATTAGTGTCACTCATTATCACATTTATCGATTCCATGATTACTTTGGTACACAAATTATAAATGCGATAGGCCTTACTATTTGGGGAGTAACCAAAAAATATGGGTTTGTCTCCAGGGGTTTCAAACTTAGACAGGTGTTCTTTGTCTTTGCAAACATACAAGTACTCCCAAAAGTTTGAAAATATTTTATATTGGACTTTTTACCATATCAAAGTTCATAGGGGGTTTCTTTGGTATTTTTTTGAAGATAAACTCGATTGATGATGTGACACATTGTTTGAACTGCCTCAACCCAAAAATATTTTGGCATGTTCTTAGCATGTATCATTAACCTGGAAATTTCCTGGATTGTTCGATTCTTACGCTTGAAAACACCATTCTGTTGAGGTGTTTTAGGAGCATTGAACTCATTCTGATAACCATTACCACTATAGTACTCTGTTACACCCGAGTCAATTCACCTCTTCTATCGCTACATATTCGATTAACTTGGGCATCCTTTTCATTCTCGATTCTTAAAATGGATTTTTAAAAATTCTCGAAATGTATCGGATTTTTGTTTTAAAATGCTACACACAATGACTAAAATGTAACTATTATCACAAAGGCTCACAGTTCGCGAAGGACCCATAAGATCCATGTGGATTTGCTCTAGAGATTTAGATGTTAAAATATCTTTAACTTTCTCGTGAGCAAATATAATCATTTTCCTTCCTGACACGACCCACAAACAACATTTGAAATCGGTTTTATTTTTAGTAAACCTCTAACTATATCCTGAGAGCTCAATTTTTTAAGATTATCGTAATTAATGTGGCCCAAACGATTATGCCATATTTTATTTTTATCAAGCCTGACTATCTTACAAGTCTCATTACCTGGAATACTATGTAGCATAGGGTCCTATGACCTGTAAGGATACAATCATCATTCTCATTTAAAATCTTATAATTGGTTTTGAGAATGTGACAGTGTGGTTGGATTCAAAAAATTGAGATATGCTCAAAAAATTAGCTTTAATAACTTTTACTAATAGTGTATCTTTGAGAATAGGGAGTCCCTTTTCTTGGAGTGTTCCTTTGCCTATGATCTGAGTTGATACTCTGTCTCTTAACAAAACATTCCCTCCTAAGAAGTTAGTCTTGTCGAGTAATTTAGTATATTCTCTAGTCATTTGCTTCGGTCATTCAGAGTCTAAGTACCAACCAAATACGAGGCTGTCAGCTTTTAAAGCGCTAACCACAATATTGTACTTCAGCTGGGGTATTAGATCGTCCTTTCTAACCCAAATAGCTCTAGTTTTAAAATGTTTATGAACTTTTGGTTGAGAAACAAATCTAAGACTCTTTCTCTTAGATTTCTTCTTAGTAAGAGATCTTTTATTCCTACCTCTATAGTTAGAGTTTTTATTGGGTTGCTTAGGAAGGACATAATTATTCCCGCTCCACCTAGAATAGTTAAAGTTTTTGTAAATGTGTGAATTATAAATCGGCTTATACAGTCGCTTTTGAAAACACTCAGCAAGATAGTGTCCATAAACATCGCAATAAAAACAATATTAGTGGCTCGACGATTTTTTCTCATTTTAAAAACCTTTAAAGAGAGGTTTATCCATTTATTGGACATTGACCATAGGTTTAACTGCAACAGTTTTAAATTTAGGATCAAATTTCCTAATAGGGGGTAAAAATACTTAGCCTTAGGGTGAGCTGTTGGCTTTGGATGATTTTCCATCTGAGTGTCTGGCTACTTTTTCTTATTTTCAAAACCTTTCTTTAAGGTTTGAAAATCAGGACATATGACATTTGTTCTTTTTCCAGAAGAAACAAATTGCACATGTTGAATGGTTTTAGTTTGTGCCTTATTTTTCTGATTAAAGCCTAAACCCATTTGGTCTTCAGAATTGATTTTGCTTGAAGTAACACAATCTTCAAAACAATTAGAATTGTTTTCAAATTTAGAATTTTTTTGGAAGATAGTTGAAATTTTTTGTTCAGATTCTTCCAATTCTATCAAAGTTGCCTTATATTTCTTTTCCAAAACCTCATTTGATTCAAAAAGCTCTTTAATTTTTTCAAGAAAAGATTTAGTTTTCATTTCATAATTATGACACTGATTTGTATAGTCCTATGTGTTCTGTTTCACTAATAGGCTTAAAGATTCTCCCTTTTCAGTTAAGTCCTTAACTGTCTTTTATAGTTTAGTGATTTTCATAAGATTCTTAGTGTAGAGTATGTGAATGACAGGGAGATCATCGTTAATGAACTCATTATGTGCAGTGTGTGAGTTTTCCCCTAGCATTTCATTTGTCGAACTCACACACCCATTCAATTTGTCATTAGCACGAACATTTTGACACGCACATATTGTCGAAGAACTATAACTAGAAATATCTACAATATGTGTATTATCTAAGCAAAAGGTAGATAAACTAGAAGTATTCAAAACATCATTAGACATAACAGTACTGGGAATTATAACATCATGTTCATAATTGTTCACAGACTTATCATTAGAACATAAATTTTTTACAGAGAAAGACATGCAAGGATCAAAAGAGTTGGAAGACTTAGGATCATCTTCATTAGAGTCACTTGAGTCATCCTGAGTTTTAAAAATATTAGCTTTAACAGTGTTATTCATCTTAACCCTACAATTTAAAGCTATATGTCCCTTATAACCACACCTATAGCATTGAGTATTTTTAAGGCCTTTTCCGGGTCTAGAATTGTTACCAGTATTCGAATTATCTTTGTTACTCTTATGAGGCCTGTTATTAAAGTTGTTTTGATGTCCAACTTTCCCTTGTTTAGAAGCAACAGTGTTTTTAAACTTTAAAATTTTCTTGAATTGTTTTGACATTAGGGCTATCTGGTTATCCAAACTCTCTAAATCACAGTCTTCATCAGAGTCCAACTCTATATCGGGCATGACTAATTGAAGTGAGGTCATTTTAGGCTGAAAAGCTACATTGGGATTGGACTTTATTTTCTAATCATTGAAAAGCTGATTCTTAAACTCAAGTTCCATTTCTACCATCCTAAGTTTGCTACTGAGGAGTTCAGGGGTCAAGTGTGGATCATCTATATCCTCAATTACATACCTTTTGTTATCAAACTTAATGGGAGGGGACTTAAGAATTTTTGACACTATTTCTTTCCTATCATACATGATTCCATTAGCATGCAGTTTTTTGATTATGTCAGTCAACCTAATATAGAATTCATCAAATGCTCAGTCTCATTTATAATAGAATGTTATTTTGTTGTATTAACATCTGAGTTTTGTCTGCCTTAACACGATCATCACCTTCGTGACCAGTGACTAACGGGTCCCAGGTTTCCTTAGATGTAGTTCAAATAGGTATGCATTTGAATTCATGCTCATTAACAAACATAAATATAGCATTTTCCACTATATTATTACTTAAGGAGGCAAGTTTTTTTTCCTTAGTAAACTTATTGATGAGATTTTTAACCCTTATAGCACTACCCTCTACAATAGGCTTAGTTGGATGTGTATACCCATCTTCAATTGCTTCTCAAACATCATCTCCCAATGTCCAGTGGATGAAAGAAATCATCTATACTTCACAGTAAGGAAAATTATTCCCATCAAAGAGGGGAGGTCTGGAAAAATTTTCAAGACGCTCAAACTTTTTTGTCCATAAAGAGTTTTAGAATAGTTTCAAAGTGCAGGATCAAAAAGTTCTGAAAAGTACAAAGCTCTGATACCAATTGAAAATCTCTCACTATGTTATTTTTACAAAAGTTAAAATGGTTTAATGAGTTCCGAGGACACTATTTCGAAAATCTTTTTAAAAATACAAGGTGTGTGGAATAGTTTGGAACAAATTATTTCAGTCTCTTGGAAATAAGTTTTAAGTTAAACCTAAGTCTGATCTGCAGAATGTAGCAATAAAGAGATAAAACACACACACACAAGATAAGAAATTTTTTATGTGGTAAAACCCCACCCAATTGGGGAAACAACCACAGAGACCTCTACGCCACAAAAGCAGAATCCACTATAAACAGATATAGGTTACAAGCATGTACAAGAAATCATATAGCCAATCCTATTTCAAGTCCAGAATTATACTTAAGCGAGAATCCACTCCTTATGCGGTATTGTCTTCTGACTTCTTTAAGAATCTGGTTCGTCCTTTCTTTGTTTACAAGCCTTGATTCCTTTCTCCTTTACTCGATGTTGACTTAGTAGTCAAAATCTCTCAACCAACAACATACTTTAGTGTTTGTGGGTAATTGTGTAGTGAATAATGTGCCTAAATGCTATGCATGTACTCACACACACTTAATACATACAAATCCTATGAATTACAACAGATCTAACAAATGCGATTTATTTTTACACTTTTGAAATTTACACTTGTTCTTTTTGTGTAAAATATTTCAAGATCTGATTTCCTTTTAGATCTGTAAAATCGAGATCCTTAGAAATTATTTATAAACACAATTTTTCGATATGATTTTTTTTTTCAGATTTGAAACATGCAAGTCTCTATTTCAGTTTGTAAAAACAAGAGAAGTTGGATTTCAAAAACATTTTTAAAAATTTATAAAACTAAATCCAAAAAAAGAGGAGATTTCCCAAAACAAGAAATTAAAAAAGTAGAAAATCTAAACTTGGACAATATCATTGGTTTTAGATCTACAAATTTCTAAAAAGAAATAAGATAAAAAAACGTGTGAGGCTGTTGAGAGATAGAGATTAAAATAGTGAAGAATTCGAAGAACTAATCTCTGATTTGAAAGAAATATTTTTCTAAAAATATTTTCACAGAATTTCTATACATAAAATATTTTTCTCTAAAAAAAGACGGTCTCTCAAAAAGTTCTGAAAAGGTGATCCAACGGTATCTATTTATACTGAGTATGGAAGGGTCTGGAAGATCGAATTCTTTGGACACTAAGATCACTGAAAGGTTTAGAATTCAAATCCAAGGGTTATAAAACGACTGCACAAACGCTTACTCTGATTGGCTCTAAGGAATTTCATTTGGATTGACTTAAAACACATGAAGAATGTTGATTAGTTTTGATATAAGGGCTACAATTGAAATGCTGATATGTGAGAGCAAACAAACACCGAATGGGATAATAACTAGGCAACACGTGGAGTGATAGGACGGTTGAAAAAAACGTGTATTGGATTTCTTAGAAATTTCATTTTCTCCCACATATGTTTGTGATGGTTTGGATTCTAGCCAAGACAATTTTTAGGAACTTTTAAAATACTAATTTCATCCTCGAAACAATTTAAACCCTATTTTAATTATTTCAAAAATTGATTTTAATTATTTTTAAAATTCCGAAAAATTCATTTTAATTCCGATTAATACACACCAATCAATTGTGATATGAAATACAATCCTATCTTTTATGATTGTGTTGGAATACTACCTTTGTGACTGATCTTTGCTGATGTTGATGTAGCACATGAAGAGACTATGATGCACTTGAAGGAGGGACTCAATTTTGTCGATATTTCCAAACTAGTTGCGGCTCCTATATAGTGCAGACTCAAGTGGGTCAAGTATATAGCGTGCTTCAGTACAATCCTAGCTTTTAAAGGAACATAATCCAAAAAGGGAAAATTATATTATGGATCAATTTTTTTTAAATTTATCGTCATATTTATTCATAAGAAAAATAGGACAAAAATCAAAGTTTAAGAAACCTAGAACTATACATAATGCGTGAACAAAAGTATCTTAAACACTACGATTGCTATAGTATGATATAACAATGTTATCGCTACAAATGTGGACATTACATTAATTTCTTGCTCCGACGTCAAACTGCAACTTTTTGCTTGAAATTCGATGCATATGTATTTCTTTTATAAGTTAAATGCAATAAATCCCCCTAAAATGCTAATTCGATTGCAAATAGCGCCATCATTGTAAATAACCCGTCAAATAATGAAAAAGTTGCATACCCCCTTACACATCATTAAAAGTGTCGATAAAAGAACTCTTTTAATGCCATGGTGAAATTGCAAATAAATGGAATAACTCAAGGGGAAATTTCAACCATTGATTTGAAGACTAATGCTAGGTAGATTGCGAATTTAACTCTTCAACAGCTTGTAACTTCACTTTTGTATTCTGTAACACAATTTGCAAAGCCTCTATTATTTATTTTGTGTCGTTGCCAATCGCTAAAGTATTCACTATTCGTAATACTTTTGTACTAGAGGATAAAAAATCACTATTACCCAACCGCATAGAGAAAGAAAAAATGTTTTACATTTAATAAATAATAATACTTAGAAATAACACATTAAAAAAGTACTAGAACTGAAAAATTTGTCCTCTCGGGTCCTTGGCGTAGTGTGTTTATGGGTCATGTATAGCAAGCCCGCACCATTTATAATTAGATATGTAACACTAATTTTCCTAAGTATATCTAATGGTTTGAGTCATTAATGATATGTACCTATTAACAATAAATTTTAACCCATTAAAGATGAATTTTCATTTGTATTGTCCTATTGACTTATTTGCAAACTATTTTCATGTGTTGAAATTTTTTAGGTTTGGTTACTACTTGTGGCATAGCCTGCTCCTTAGCTTTTTTTGTCCTTCAATGTCATAATATAATAACACAAGGTAATATTTCATATAGTTTGATTGATAGATAGCTATTAAAATATATAGCTCACATACATCTTGAAGAAAAAGAGAATTAACAACTTCAAACAATTAATCATATGAAGGAGATGTTTGTCAAAATTTATAGAAGTTCAATTTGTTCCAAAAAATGACTTCACACTTATTCCTTACAAATTTTGTATCTACAACCTTAAAGACAACAATACACTCGTAAACCCTCAAACTTGATTGCATAAAAACTTACGTTTACTGGCAAACCTTCATATATAGTCCCAAACGAGGTTTCACTACTTCACTTCATATAGGCAAAACCTATTGGATATTAAATAATGGGGTCTTCTTTTATTTTTATTTTTTTTATAACATCCCAGTTTGATAATAAAATATTTGACTTGACCCCTGTTTTAAAAATAATTAGACATAACACCAATTTCATGCAAATCGACACCAATTTCATGCAAATTAATACATATTTCACCCAAGTTGATATTTTTTTAATGCAAATCAAGGCCTATTTGCATGAAAATGGTGTTATGACTAATTTTCTTAAAAATGGAGTTAACACAACACCAAAACATGCTAATGGTCACGGCCAAAATCCCTGAGCAGGACTATGGGTTGCCGTCCAAATTCGTGACCAATCGAGGGGTCACGATAGATGGTCGTGGACTTGGGCCGTGACCCGCACCGCATTGGGAAAAAAATGGTTGCGAACAAAGTTCATGACCCCCATCCATGACGAAAAATGGTCGCGGCCACACTGTGATTTTTTTTTGAAAAAGATGGCCGCGGCCAAAGTTCGTGACCCTAAACCGCAACGAAAAATGGTCACGGCCAAAGTCCGTGACCCATAACGCGACTATTTTCTCCTCACGATGTGGGTCACAAACTTTGGCCGCAACCATTTTTCGTAGAGGTTGGGGGTCATGGACTTTGGCCGCGACCATTTTTTTCTCGTCGCGGTGTGAGTCACGAACTTTGGCCGCGACCATTTTTATGTGCGAAAAATAAAATAAAAATGGTTGACCACATTTAACTATAATAAAAAAATGAGCATTTATTGGGTCCAATCCTAAAATTTGGGATCTCGTGAAAGCACGACTAGTTGCTATGTTCTACGTTGGACGCGCACGAGGTGTTACAAAAATATTTATTATTGGCAAAACAATAAAAAAAATTCACAAATTGCGAATCGGGAACGATGTTAATAAAGTAATGTACATACAAACTTCAAAATATTATAAGTCCTAGTAGTTCACGGACCAAAAAAAATTGGGTAGAGTTTCCTCTGTTTTTTGGACAACCTAAACCCCGTGAATATAAAACTACTTAATATAAAGTCCGCACGGCCATAAAATTTAACAATCAAATTATAACAACCCGCACAGACATAAAACGAAACAATAAAACTATAAAAGCCAACACAGCCGTAACATATAAAAAACATAATCCTGAATGTCAACAACATTATATAAACAATTCTCCTATTCTAAACCATTGTCTTCTTCATGTGTTCCACGTGGACAAAAGAAAACCATACAATGTTATCCTGAAAAAAATAGGATACAAAAAACAAATGATACTACTAACCAATTATTTTAAAAAAATCGTAATTAAGCTGAAAAATTGCATACAGGGGCCGTTTGGGGGCTGTTTCGGGGTTTTCATCTCTAACGCCATGGTTTTAAGCCTAAGTCTAGATATTTTCAAATTATTGTCATATTATCATATCGGGAATACCTTGATCCCGTGGTCAGTTCTTACGAGGTGGTTCCGTACGAGGTGTCAGTGGCACTCATGGGGCCATTTGGGGGCTATTTTGGGATATCCCCTCTAACACCATGTTTTTAAGCCCTAGTATAAATATTTTAAAATTATCATTATATTCTCAAACCGGGAGTCCCGTGTCCAAGCGGTCAGTTCCTGTGAGTCACATTAATCCTGTGCAAGGTGTCGATGCCTCTCACGGGGTCGTTTGGGGCTGTTCGGGGTTTCCACCTTTAACGCCATGTTTTTAAGATTAAATCCGGATATTTTTAAAATATCATCGTATTCTCAAACAGGGAGTCTCGTATTCAAGCGGTCAATTCCTACGAGTTACATTGGTCCCGTCCGACGTAATGGTGCCTCCTACGGAGCCGTAATGGGGTCGTTCTGCATTTCCCATATAACGCCATGTTTTTAAGCCTAAGTCTAGATATTTTCAAATTATCATCATATGCTCAAATTGATAAATCCGTGACCACGCGAACAGTTCTTGCGAGTGACATTGGTCCTGTGCGAGGTGTCGGTCCCTCTCACGGGGCCGTTTGAGGGCTATTTTGGGATTCCCCCCTCTGACGGCATGTTTTTAAGCTCGAGTCTATATAATTTCAAATTATCATCGTATTATCAAACTGGGAGTCCCATGATCACGTAGTCAATTACTGTGAGTTACATTGGTCCCGTGCGAGGTGTTGGTACTTTTCACATAACCATTTGGGGGCTGTTTTGGGGTTTCACTGTCTAACGCCATGTTTTTAAACCTAAGTCTTGATGTTTTCAAAATTTCATCATATTATCAAATCGGGAGTCCGTTGATCATGTGGCCAGTTCCTACGAGTTACATTGTTCTCCTGCGAGGTGTCAATGCCTCTTATGGGGCCGTTTTATGGTTGTTTCAGGGTTTCCCCCCTTTGACGTCATGTTTTTAAGCTAAAATGTAAATATTTATAAATTATCGTCGAATTCTCAAACTGGGAGCCCTGTGACCACGCAGTCAGTTTCTACGAGTTACTTTGGTTCCGTGTGAGGTGTTGGTGCTTTTCACGGGGCCATTTGAGGGCTGTTTCGGCGTTTCACCCTTTAACACCATGTTTTTATGCCTAAGTGTAGATATTTTAAAGTTATCGTCATATTCTCAAATCGGGAGTCCTATGACCACACGATCAGTTGAAGCACACTATGTATTTGACTCACTTGAGTCTAAATTATATAAGAGCTCATCTAGTTTGGAAAAGAAGATAAAATTTCAGCCATCCTATTATATTTATTTCCACTTCAAGGAAGTTCAATTGCTTACTCCAACATAGATCAAACGATATTCAGGTAGAAAACCAATAAAAAAACCACACTAGGATTGCATTTCTTAATGTTTCATTGCATATATGAGGGGTGTGTGTTAAATTGGCTTAAAGTGATTTTTCTACACTTAATTGGAATTTTTAGGAATTTTTAAAATATGTAAAATCTATTTTTAAGAAATTAAAATTAGTGTTTTAAAATATTTGAGTTTAAATTGTATATATTATTTCAACCTGAAAATTACCGCGGGTAGAATTCAAAAAACGCTTGAGAATATTGGGGTAGCAAATGGGATTTTTCAAAACTTTAAAATATGCGTTTTTATAAGGGATCTTAGCCTTACACGTGTTGATTTCTGGACGGATGGATTTGTGTTTTCTCATACTCACATACATTGTTTTCAATCTGGTTCGTTCGATCAAAAGTAATTAAAGGTCTACATGTATTCTTGGTTGATTCTTGTGTCATTAAAATATGCCATTCAGAACCTTAATTTGTGCGGTACATTATGAGCCACAAGATTTGCATTCTAACAGTCAGTCTTGATCTAAACCGTTGATTTCCCTATAAGTTCCAGATCCTTCCACCACCAGTATAAATATAACCCTTCGCCTCAATAATTACAATCTTTTGAGAGACCAAAGGTCTGAGAGAAAAGAGAGAGAGAGAGAAGAGAGAAAAAATAAAAGAGAGGAAAAATTCGTAAACATAAATCATACTCTGCCAATTTCTTCAAGAAATATTTTTTAGAGAGTTAGGGTTTTCTGATTTTCTTGTGTTCACATCCTCTTTGTTTTTAATCTCTCATCCAAATAGCCTCATTCAGATTAGATCTAGTTTCTTCTTATAGAAACTTGAAAATCTAGTTTAAAGTGATACAGTCACGTATATCTTGGTTGTCTTGATTTCTTTATTAAGATATCATTCTCTACTATGTTGGTTACTATTAGTTCAAAAAGATTCTTTATCACCTATTATCTAAGATCTCTATTGTTTTACAAAACTGAAATAATAACTTGCTTATTTAAGACCTGAGTTGGTTTTTCATCTCGAAAAAATATTATACATAAATAAGATCTAAAGAATCTCTATTTTAGAGATGCTTAAGATTCTCAGATCTGAAAATATTAAGTGATTAAGATCAAGTTTAATTTCAGTAGTGCGGAAGTTGCATTTCATACTTAGAATTTTTTTTGTAATTCATAGGAAATTATTTGTAATAAGCGTGTGTGAGTACATACATGTTATTAGGTACTACACTCACATCAGAATCACCCAACATTACTTAAACAGTGTAGTTAGCTAAGAGATTTCGATCATTTGAGTCGACATAAAAACTAAGGAGCTAAGGAGCAAAGGATCAAGCTAAAGAATGACGAGGACCACTTCAGAGCCTTCAAGAAGTCAGAACAACCTAAAGGAGTTGGTATAATTCTTAACTTAGAATATGTCTATTAATGTGTGTTTAGTTCGTTAAATGCTTGTAACCTAAAACTATATTTTAGTGGATTTTTTATTAGACCTCCGTGGATGTTTCCCCAATTGGGTGGGGTTTTACCACGTTAAAATCTCTCTTGCATGTGTGTTTTTTACTTATTCAAGCCTACCACTGCATAGCTAGACATAGTTTTTAAAATTTAAAAACTAATTTCAAGAATCTGAAATATCTTGTTCATAACATTCAAACATAACTTGTGTTCTTATCTTGTTTTAGAAAAGAGTTTCCTCAAAGAGTCAAATCGAATCTTACTTAACCGATTTCACTTTTGTTAAACAACTTAGTAAGATATTTTCAATTGGTATCAGAGCAGTGTACATGGTTTTCAAAGCTATCTATGGTCCCGTGATTTTTGAAACTATTTTCAAAAGCATCCGTCTATGGACTAAAAAAATTGAGAGACTGGGAAATTTGTCCAGGCCTCCCCTCTTTGATGGGACTAATTTTACTTATTGTAAAGGATGGATGATAGCCTTCATCCAAGGGACTTTGGGAGATGATTCCTGGGATGATATTGAAATTGGCTATACACATCCAACGAAGCCTGTTACAGATGGTAGTATAGTAAGAATTAAAAAACTCCCAAGGGAGTTCACCAAAGAAGAAAAAAAAGTCTCCTTAAGTAACAATAAAGGAAAGAATGCTATTTTTATGTCAGTAAATGAACATGAATTTAAAATAATATCCATATGTTCAACCTCAAAGGAATCCTAGGATACGTTGGTCACTGCCCATGAAGGTGACACCCGTGTTAAGGTTACCTGTCCTAAATATTGATCCAACAGTATAACACACTTCTAATGGATGAGACTAAAACATTTGATGAATTTGACATAAGATTGACTGATGTTCTTATGAAATTTCATGCTAATGGTATTATATATGATAGGAGAGAGATAGAGTCTAAAATTCTAAGATCAAATCAACCTAAATTTGATAACAAACGCTATACAATTGAGGAGATGGATGATCCTAATCTAGCTCCCGTACTCCTCAGTAGAAAGCTTCGAACTATGGAAATGGAATCAAAATTCAAGATTTTTTTTCCAATAATCAATAGAAACACACTAGTCCCAATGTTGTTTTTTAGTCTAGGATGAATACACCATAGTTTGTTGTTCCTAACATTGACTTGGACTTTGATGAGGAGTGTGACTTAGATAATTTGGACAATGAGATTGCCATCCAATGTCGTGTTTTTAAGCCTAAGTCTATATATTTTCAAATTATCATCATATTCTGAAATTGGGAGTTTTGTGACCATGCAGTCAGTTTCTACGAGTTTTATTGGTCCCGTGCGAGGTGTCGGTGTCTCTCACGGGACCGTTTGAAGGCTATTTTGGGGTTTCTCCCTCTAACGCCATGTTTTTAAGCCTAAGTCTAGATATTTTCAAATTATCATCGTATTCTCAAACTTAGAATCCCGTGCCCGCTCATATAAGTTTATACGAGTTATATTGGTCCTGTACGAGGTGTCGATGCCTCTCACAGGGCCATTTGGGGTAGTTTTGAGGTTTCGTCCTATAATGCCATGTTTTCAAACTTAAGTCTATATATAATCAAATTATCATTATATTCTCAAACAGAGATTCCCGTGACCACGCGATCAGTTCCTACAAGTTACATTGGTCCCGTGCGTGGTGTCGCTTCCTCTTATGGGGTCATTTTTTTGGGGGGGATTCCTCCTCTAACGCCATGTTTTCAAGATCAAGTCTAGATATTTTCTAGCTATTGTCGTATTCTTAAATCGGGAGACCCATTACAACACGGTCAATTCCTATGAGTTACATTAGTCTGGTACGAGGTGTCCATACCTCTCACGATGCCGTATGGGGGCTGTTTTGGGGTTTAACCCTCTTACACCATATTTTTAAGCACGCATTTAAATATTTCAAAATTATCATCGTATTCACAAATAGGGAATATCATGACCACGCGATCATTTCCTACAAGTGACATTGGTCCCGTGTGAGGTGTCGGTTCCTCTTTCGGGGCCTTTTGGGTGCTGTTTCGGGGTTCCCCCTCTAACATCGTGTTTTTAAGCCTAAGTCTATATTTTTTCAAATTATCATCGTATTATCATACTAGGAGAGACATGACCACGTGGTCAGTTCCTAGGAGTTATATTGGTCCGGTGCGAGGTGTCAGTGCCTCTCTTGATGCCGTTTAGGGTTGTTTCGGGGTTTCACACTCTAACGCCATGTTTTTAAGCCCAAGTCTAGATATTTTCAAACTATGGTCGTATTCTCAAATTGGGAGTCTCGTGAGCAGGCGATCAGTTCCTACGCGTTACATTAGTTTAGTGCAAGGTGTTGGTGACTCTCACGGGGCCGTTTGGGGGTTCTTTTAGTGTTTCCCTCTCAAACGCCATGTTTTTAAGCCTAAGTCTAGATATTTCCAAATTATCATTGTATTCTCAAATTGGGAGTCCCGTGACCACACGAACAATTCTTACGAGTTACATTGGTCCTGTGCGAGGGTTGGTGCCTTCGAACTGTGAAAACGGAATTAGAATTTAAGAAATATCTTTCCAATAATCAAAAGAAACACACCAGTCCTAATGTTTTTTTTAGTCTAGGATGAATTCATCACAGTTTGTTGTTCCTAACCTTGACTTGGACTCTGATGAGGAGTGCGACTTAGAGAATTTGGACAATCAGATTTCCCTCATGTCTAAACATTTTAAGAAACTTCTTAAGTTTAGAAAAAAAATTTCTTCTAAATATGGGAAGGCTGCTTATCCAAAATTTTCTAATAACAAATGTGATGAGAGAAGACTATGACACCCTGCCTAATTAAATACCGGGTGATCAGTCCTTTATTAAAATTAAATCAGAATATCCAGTTGATTCTGATTATGCATCACTGTCAAAAAATTTATTATTAAATACTAACCACCTAATATTTAAAAAGGTTGATGTTAAAATTTTATCTTTTAATTAATATAAAACTAGGTTAACGAATAATTAAACATTCACCATTCACACCAATCTCATATGGTAGGAAATAACTGCAATAATAAATGGAATTGGAGTAAACACTTCCAGTCTAAGTACTAAATACAATAATCCAATAGAAATAAACCAACAACTGAAAGAATTAAATAACTAAATTCAACATCTCTGGATGTCTGAATAGAAAAGAGGCAACATGCCCAAACTGATGAAGTTACTCAAAAGGAAGAAATAATGGACTAAGAGGCATCTACTAACAAGGTCTTGTAGCTTCCACAGTAGCTACAACTACAGCTCGTCGAGTGAATGGAGCTCCTATGCTTGGTGTCCTTGTGGCCGGGTACCTAAAATAATTTGACAAGAAAAGATATTTACAAAAAACAAGTCAGACCCCGAGTTGAATACAGTTTAAAAATCAGCAAGTGCACATATATTAGTCATGTTATATTATCGTAGTCACTTGAGATGCTCACCTCTCATCTAATGTGCACGCCTAACGTACCATCAAACCCTACTAGTTTCTATTCTCATGCTAACTAGTTCTTTCCAGTCTCACATTTAATCATCGTCCAATATCATTCCCCTCGCATTATACATAATACCTATAATCAATTTTCTTTTTAACATGGATAAGTGCTTTTTCAAATTAATATAAATAAAGTGTTCACCAACTTATTTCATTTCAAATTTCATTATTATTTATGTCTACTTAATTCACATAGTAGGTAGTATCGCAGGTATGTATATATACATACACTCTATTATATTTATATACAATACTACACCTCGAGACACAGCTGTGGTGCATGCGTACTCTGCTATCATTTCCTGGTGCATCGCTCATTGCATACAGTACTATAGGTTCAATCTCTCGCAAACCTTCAAAATAAGCACACATATTGGAGGCGAACATAGTTCCAAGACGATGGGTTACGCACATACCTACGCACCCATATGACTGTCACCATTATCATTCTCACAAATAGCTCATATGTAGGTTCTATGCTCTTGTAGTACAAATCAACAACCCACCTAAAGGTTCCTCAAGGCATGATTGTCCACAACGCGCAGCCTCCACTCGATAGCAAGCAGCATAGGCATGTTGTACATAAAATAGTTCAATCAATGAGTATACACACAACTTATTATATTCATTAGGTATTCACGTAACCCAAATCCCCAAATTTATATGTAATATTATTGTCTCTACTACTCACAATACTTTAACCATACGATTTATCTCTCTATCGTATATACTCCTTAAGGTTCGCTCATTCTAACACATTCCCTTAGTAGTTACACAATTTACCTCACTACTAGACTAAGAAATGAAGCCACTCCATAATAACGTAGGTCATATTCTCTCACTTGAATTAACCTAGAAGGATTTATAACTCGTCTGGGAAAAAATTAAAAATTTTGAAATCTCGTTAGAACCTGGAATTCTCGTTTGAACGACTTGGGCAGGTCTTTGAACAAGAATTCCAAAAGCTTCCCTGTATTCCAAAAGTTTCGTTTTCCCAATTCATTCAACAGAAAAATTGCTTCAAACCCATCCTAATTCACATTCAACAACTCTAATCTATATCCCCTAGTATTAGAACACTTTCCCATCCGTTTTTAACATCAAATCCCTAAAATTTCAATCTGAATTTTGATAAATTTCCCAAATCTTCAAGAGGGCCTAATTTCATATAATCATAATTAATAACCCATTAAACTCAGATATAATTTCATAATTTCAACATATAAAATTTATATTTTTAATCCCCAAAGCAATAGCTATTCAACTATATGCAATTCCTATACCACAATCATGAGTAAATTCCTAATTTCAGTCCCAATTACATGATATTATGATTAATCCATCAACTAAATTAACATGAATCATATATTCTCTAAAAATCCAACATGATAAAAATTTTCCTTTTCGTGAACTTCTGATTCACTGAATGAAACTGGTATAAGGGTGATCCACTCTTCACGATCTACGCGTTGGTGTGATTTTTGGTGTGAGAGCTTGAGTCTTTATGGTAGGGCTCCCATGGAGTTCTTCCTCTTCCTCTTTGGTTCTCCCTCTCTCTCACTTAGGTTTGGCAACTGACAGATAGCCTATTATCCACTTACACTTCCTTTTTAATTTTCTATTTTCGTCCATTTTAATTTTCAAAAATCTCAAAAGACCAAATTACCCCTCTAGGGTGTTGATTTGGCCTAAATTGCCCCGAAATAAATAAAACACCCGAGTAGAGTTTTCGAACTATCTCGACCCTTCCGGACTCATCGACGCACTCGAAATGGTCGTACGAGTTACTTAAAAATAAATTATCTTTTAACCCAATAAAGTAATATCGACACGACTCACATGCTCATCCTAACTAAGTGTATTGCAACTGTCGTATTTTTCACTCCCGGCCATAATAATATTTTCGTAATCATATATTATTTTACTCGCTAAGTAATATTCAACATAATTATCACCAATAAATACTAACTCTCGTCACGCTAGTAACTATTAAATTTAAATTCAGATTGATTATAAATAACTTTTCTCCATTTAAATTAATTAATACTAATTCCATAATTAAAATAAAATCCTTAAAAAATACGGGGTATTATAAAGACAAGATATAAACAATATTGAGAACAACAATAGACCTGACAGAGACCTTAAAACGGCTGAATGTTTTAGATGTGGTAAATTAGGTCACATTGCCAGTAATTGTAGGGTTAAGTTGAAACACAACAATAATAAGGCCAATCTTTGTACGAATTGGGATGATTCAAGCGACTCTAATGAAGATAGGCCTGAATCATCCAATAACTTTGACCCCTACATATTATTTTTTGCAAAAATTATATATACTGATGATATGCATGCAAATCATGCCAAACTTGATGTTAGAACACCTAATCCTGATATGTCTTGTGAAGTCTTGTCCACTCCTGGTTTATCTGCTCTATGCCTAGACTCTATTAATGTTGTTAATACTGGTAGTAGTTCATCAACGGGGTGTGTGAGTCAAAGGGAACGTATGAATGACAAATTGAATATGTGCATGAGTACGCAAAATGAATTGCTAGGGGATAATTCACACATGAAATATAGTGATTCCTAAAATGGGGACCTCCCAGACATTCACACACTTAACACCAAAACTCTTAGGAAGAGCACAAAACATGGAAAGACTGCCAAGGAACTTACTGAACTAATAGAAGCCCTAAGTCTTATGGTAAAACAAAGTGCTGAAGATTATACTAATCAATGTCTGGCCTATAAAACTAAATATAAGGCTTTTGTTGATAAAATCAAAGATCTGTCTGAAGCAAATGAAGTCTTAGAAAATAAATATAAGGCTACATTGTTAGAATTGAAACAATCTAGAGAAAACGTTTCAACAGTCTTCAAAAAATTCTCTAAACTTGAAAATAACTCCAAGTGTTTTGAAGACTGTGTAGCTTTAATCAAAATCAATTTTAATGATAAAACTGGCATATGTTTTGAACAAAATTACAGGGCACAAACTAAACCCTTTCAAACTATGCAGTTGGTGCCTGCTGAAAAAAGATCTACTGAACTATGTCCAGATTTTCAAGCTTTGAAAAATGAGTTTGACAAAAAACACAAAGGGCAAGATATTTTGATGAAAAATAGTCCTAAGCCAAAGTTGAACCTAAGGCTAAATACATCTTCCCCCATAAGGAAATAAGATTCTTCGTTCCAACTAGTATCAATTAGACATAAGGCCAAAATCCAACATATCGACAAACCTATCTTTAAGGGCTTTCAAAATGAAAAGAAACCATCAAGCCACCTATACTGTACATACTGTGATGTTTATAATCACTATTTTAAAGAATGTTTTCAAAAATGTCTGTATAAGCCTGTCCTTCATTCACCAGTTTACAAAAACTTTAACTATTCTAGAAAGAATAGGAATAACTATGCTCTCCCTAAGCAGCCCAACAAGAACTCTATGTATAGAAATAGGAAGAAACGATATAAAGCTAAAAAGAAGTCTAAGAGAAAGAGTCCCAGATCTATGTCTAAACTAAATTCTCACAAACCTTTTAAAACACGAGCAATTTGGACTAGAAAAAATGAGCTAATACCCCAGTTGAAGTTCAATATTATGATTATTTCTTTAAAAGATGAACACACTGCTTCTGGTTGTTCCAAACATGTGACCGGATCCGACAAATCTAACTTTTTAAGAGGAAAGGTTCTGTTTGGAGATAGAGTATTAGCCCAGATCATAGGTAAAAGGACACTCCAAGAAAATGGACTACCTATTCTCAAAGATGTACTTTTAGTAAAAGGTCTAAAAGCTAATTTGTTAAGTATATCATAATTTTGCGGCTCCAACCATATATTCACATTCTCTAAAACAAATTGTAATTTTTTTTAATGAGAATGGTGATTGCAGCCTTACTAGTCTCCGAACTCTAGACGACTGTTACACAGTAAATCCAGATACTGAGATCTGTAATATTTCCAGAATGGATGATAATGAGATCTGTTATAACAGGTTGGGCCGCATAAATTATGATAACCTTGGAAAATTACGTTCCCAAGAGATAGTTAGAGGTCTCCCCAAAATAAAACCTTTTTCAAACGTAGTTTGTGTGCCTTGCCAGGAAGGGAAAATAGTTAAAACCGCTAACAATAAGGTTAAGGAAACCTTAACAACAAAACCTCTAGAGCTCATCCACATGGACCTAATGGTACCTCTCAAACTGTAAGCCTTTGTGGTAACAGTTACATTTTAGTTATAATGGATGATTTCACTCGATTCACTTGGGTATCTTTTCTAAAACAAAAATCCGAGACATTTCGTGCATCTTGAAAATCCTTTTTTGTATTGAGAATGAAAAAGAAACCCAAGTAAATCGAATTCATAGAGATAGAGGAGGTGAGTTTAAAAGCTAGGGTGTAATAAAATATTATGAGTACAATGGTTACAAACACGGATTCTGTGCTTTTAAAACACCCTAACAGAATGGTGTAGCCGAGTGTAAGAATCACACAATCCAAGAGATGGCTAGGGTAACGATCCATGCAAAGAACTTGCCAAAATACTTTTGGGTTGAGATAGTTCAGACAACATGCCATATAATTAATAGGGTTTACCTTAGGAAAAATTCCAAATAGACTTCTTATGAACTTTGGTATGGCAATAAGCCCAACTTAAAATATTTTTGAACATTTGGGAGTACATGATATGTCTGCAAAGACAGAGAACATCTGTCTAAATTTGAAACTCGTGGAGATAAAGAAATATTTTTAGGTTACTCCTCTAACAGTCGGGCTTATCGTGTCTATAACTTACGTACCAAATTCATGATGGATCCAATAAATGTGATATTGAGTAACACTAATTGAGATGAGTTTGAAAATAATTTTACCTATGACTCTTTAAAGATAAATGATTTTGTACCAATGGAGACCCCTTAAGTTTCTAACTGGGTTTCTAAAGATCATCCCTTAGATAAAGTGGTCGATAACCCTGATGAGCGTGTTCGTACAAGACTCAATTATGGAATATTGCTCATTTTGAAATCTTTGTTTCTCTTGTAGAACTAAAGAATGTGAATGAAGCACTTAATGACTCATTTTAGACAGCTTCTATGGAAGAAGATCTCGTCCAATTTAAAAATCATGACGTGTGGTATCTTGTGCATCGGCCAGATAATAAAAAGGTTATCGAAACACGCTTGATTTTTAAAAATAAATCAGATGAATCAAGTATGATAGTTAGAAGCAAAGATAGCTTAGTGGCCCAAGGATACACTCAAGTTGAAAGAATATATTTCGAGGAGACATTTGCCTCTATTACTCATCTTGAATCTATTCGACTACTCATATCTATAACATGTCATTTGTAATTCACACTTACCAAATGAATGTTAAATCCAAATTTCTTTATGGAATTTTGACAGGGGAAACTTATGTTGAACAACTGAAAGGTTTTATTGATCCTCATTACCCTAATAATGTCTATCGATTGAAAAAGGCTCTATATGGTTTAAATCAAGCCCCTCGGTCCTAGTATTAAAGCCTGTCAACCTTTTTAATCAATAAAGGATTACAAAAGGCGGTAATGACTAGACATTATTTGTTAAATTTTTTAACAAACAAGTCTTAATAGTTGAGGTTTATGTAGATGACATTATTTTTGGGCTACCTCCCCTACCGAGGTTAAACAATTTTATGATATTATGCATGGGGAGTTCCAAATGTCATTATCGGGAGAGCTTCAGTATTTCTTAGGACTTCAGATCAAGCAAAAATAAGATGGGTTATTCATTTCGCAATCAAAATATGCTATAGAGTTAGTAAAGAAATTTGGATTAGACAATGCCAAAAATGCTAGGACTCCCATGAGTACTTCAATCAAGCTTTCCAAAGATGTATAGGTGAACTTATAGATCCCACCCTGTATAAAAGTATGATTGGTAACTTGTTTCACCTCATAGCCTCGCGTCCAGAAATAATGTATGATCTATGTGTCTGTGCACGTTATCAAAGCACTCCTAAGGAAAGTCATCTTTTATGTGTCAAATGTATTATCAAATATGTTAAAGGGACAATAAACCTATGAATATCTTATACAAATGACACATCTAGCAAAATTATAGGATACACCGACACTGATTGGGATGGATGTTCTGATGATAGCAAAAGCACATCAGGTGCCTGTTATTACATAGGTAATAACTTGGTAGGATGGAGTAGTAAAGAAAAAAAATTCACTTCACTTTCCACACCCGAATCAGAATATATAGCAGCTGGAAGCTGTTGCGCTCAATTAATGTGGATTAAGAAAATGCTTTAATGATTATGGCATTAAAGAAGAAAAACTAACCCTATACTGCGATAATCAAGGTGCGATAAATATCTCTAAGAATCCCGTTCAACATTCCCGTACCAAACATATTAAAATAAGACATCATTCTATACGAGAATTAGTTGAATCAAAAGAATTGGAGAAAAATTATTTACGTACTGAATATCAATTAGCTGATTTGTTTACAAAACATGTGGATAATATACAATTTGAATCATTAAGAAAATCCATCGGTATGGTTGTGCAGGAATAAGATTTATCACATATTATTATATCCTAATATTTACTCTCATGCTTATAATTGGTCTTCGAGGATATAGGGCACGTTCATTTGAAAAATGACAATAGATGCGTCATATATCTATTAAATGTAGGAGATTCGTGAAGTGACCCGTTGTATAATATCATGTGATTAATTCATTTTATTCTTTTGATATTCTTATTTGTGATTATTCATACTATACATTTATGATAAAATGGGGGAGAGATATTTAAGTCCATCTTGAATTTTAATTGTATAATTCAACTAAAATTCTTGATCTTTGCCATGCGTTATTTTATTTTCAGAATTCAGTACTATTACTTTCATCGGATGCATTTAGGGTATTGGTCTGTATATAGTTGAGTTATGTACTTTTTTTATTTCTAGGATTTAGGGTAGATAGAATTTTGTATAGGAATAAGGTTTTTTATTTTGTTTGTTATCCCTACGAGTCCTAGAATACTCAAAGGAGACTTTGTCTCTCATTTCCAAAGGGGGAGTTTGAAGCTGTAAGAGGCTAGTCTCCTTTGTAGCCCGGGATTATGGTAATAGTAGTTGAGGTGTAAACCATATAGGTATGGTGATAAATGATAACCCAGAAAATCTTTAATGAACACAAATAAACACACAATATTATATTTGATCAACACTCGGATTAGACTCACAATACACTCGTGTATAGCTCAAACAATAATAAAGGAAACTTAGAAATAACCCGGTCAATGTGAGAGAGAAGTAAGCACACTAAATATACCTCGTCATGCAGCCAAACACACCAACAACCTTTAAAAGATCTCTAGTTAGTTATTAAAAACTTCACAATAAATGAAAATGGTGGGTGAGTAAGAGCTCTGGTTTGCAATAACTTCTCCATGATCTCTTTTCTGTTTAGACAATAAATATCTCGAAAGAACTTCTTCTCTCAGAAGTGGTTGAGGCTATAAATAGCCCCCACACAATTATTGAGATGTCTCAGTCCTTCACAGCTGTGAAAGACATCTCCTCACACTTTACGTCACAAACATTAAATGCTTGATGGGCCAGTCACCTCTACGTCGTAAACATTAAATGCCAAGACATGAATTTTGCCTAACCATTATGCGTCAGAGGACTGTCACCACAGAGGTGGCTCACCAACTCTTTGACAACCCCAAATACCATGGTGCTTTACTCAAGTACAGATTGGACAGTATTTTAGCTGGCTAGTCACATCACCTAAAGTAGATTTGACATTTGGTAGAGTGTTGTTTGGTTCGACAACTGAATGAATGATGGAACTCAAGGCTGCTCCGTTCAAGCTTCCACGGTGAAAGGTCTCTCGGTATTTTACCCGGTGTATCTAGGATGGTCAGGACAGGTCCCGACGCTACCTCACTTCTCAATCCTCTAAACCAAGTCCCTCTAAAGTTCCCACGACGAGGTCATTCGATAGATAATGAAAGCTCTCCCGGGCCTAGTCTCTCGCGAGTAACATTTGACCTCACTCTAAATATCATTACAATCGTTACATTATTACATTATGTGTTAGATTACAACATAACTAGGTAAGACAAAGTAAATAAATGGTGAGCGCTTTCGGCCAACCTCTTCACTAGGAGACGTCTCCGGGCTGCCACGCTGAGCTGCCTCACTTGAGCTGCCACATTGAGCAGCCTCGCTTGAGTTTCCACACCGATGTAACAAAGATAAAAATAACTCCTAACGGGCTTGTGGCGAGGGTACATCGTGAAATTTTTATACTGCGCTGCGTGGAGCCTTTCCTTTAACGTTCGAATTCTCTAGCGTAAATTCTCCCAAGTTAAAGGTACTGCCTCACTTAGACTGTGCTGCGTCATCATTTCATCTTGTTAGAAAAGAAAAATTCTTCTCAATATGCCTGATTCAAACCTAACACCGTTAGGACTTGTGGCGAGGGGACATCTTAGCTTTTTGAATCGTGGTAACACCTTCTGTGTTGAGGGATATCCAATGTGTCTGACAAAAATTTTGGCGCCAAAATCATAACTTGTTTTGAAAGAGACCCTCTCTATTCCCATGCGTCACTTCATTAATGACATGGTACCATATTTTCAACTGTCAAGGCACTCCATAAAGTGCCAAGTGTCCATTTGAAATGATTATGGGCGGCTTGTCACGTGTGGAGGTGGGAAACTCAAATGCCAAATTTGAAAAAAAAAACTAAACGACTATTAGCCAACACTTAGACACTTTTCTTATTTACCTAGGTTTCGTCTTCTTCAAACTCCTAGAGATTTTGGAGAGAGAAAAAGGCAAAACCTCCATTGTTGTCAAGTATCCACCTGATTCTTCCCGTTTTTTGCGTTTCTTGCCGTCTTCAGCGAATGTGTTATACCACTTTTTGCCTCCTTATTCTTCCTTATAAGCTTTTTTTTCTTACCACTATCTGCCATGGCTTCTTCCATCACTCCAAATAATCCCATCGACAGCGCTTCGTCTGCAACCATCCTTACGCCTGCCCCTGCCACCCCCTTGACTGACATCGCCTTACTAGCGACGTGCCAGGAACAACTACATTTCTACCATTATTCTCCTATTTTTGGTAAGGACGATGATTTTTTTTTATGCGTTCAAGACTTGTAGTTTTTCGGCCAAGTATGACCCTATGCTGTTGGGTGATGAAGATGAAGAGTTAGCTAAATGGGGGTTTCTCCCTCTAGAGGGGACTTTGCGCTTCAGATTGGATCTTAGTGACTTTTCTTGTTCCCAAATTGATTTCGAAGCACCTGGGGGATCTTCAGCTCATTTTGCCGCCTGACATGCATATATGTAGAGCTCCCACACTGAAGCTCTTGCCAAAGTTATTTTTCACCAAGACAACTAGTTTGGGGATTTCAGTCTCTCCAAACACAATGTTGCACTCCAATTTTTGGTCTGTAGATGGAACATCACAACTCACACCTTCTTTGGTGCCTGAGAGAGTTCACCGTTTGCTTAGAAGATGTCTGTGAGCCGCTTGGATTGAACCTATGGGTGAGTTTTCTTATCTTGATGAGGCCTTGGATACTGAGGAAGCTACAGATTGGGTAGAGCTAGATCGAATCTGCTAACGTTACATTGGGTCTTCCAATAAAGCTACATTTACTCCCCTAATCAGTTATTTCTTCTAAGCTCCTACTGCGAAGGATGCCACTTCTGTCACAATCAAGGGTAAAGGTACATCCTTTAAATTACTAGCCTACATACTTGTTTTTCTCTCCCGTTTCTTCTTGATTAGAAAGACCAACGACCAGCCTAGGAGGGACCTCATAAACATCTCCATTCGTTTGGACAGAGGTTTCAATATTTCTCTGGCCTCTATTGCTCTGGAGTCCCTCTACACCTGGTTGGATCAGACCCATCTTGACATGGATCGGTCCCTTGGCCGTTACAACCTAGCCAATTTTGCCAATGCCATTATTTTAATGGGTTTCCTTTATACCCATTTTCCTACTATTGCCACCAAATCTGTTCCTTATCTCCTCAGCCAAGCCATCAAGCTCCCTCACCTCCTGTGCTTTCACAAGAAATAAATCCGAAAGGATATAATGGGCATTTATGACCGTTTGGACTCCTTCTTCATGAGGCCATTTTGGGAATCAACCTTTTCCCACACTTGGAATTTTGTCTCTTCTACAGCTAGAATGGCCACTTACGTTCCTGTTGTAGAAGATCTTTCATAAGTCGTGGTGCTTCTGTTCACCCCCGGGTTCCTTCCTTCATACATTAGGTGGGGATGTACTTCAGAACCTTACAACCTTGATCGATGCAACATGCAATTTGGTTTTGATCAAGGGGCTCCTTGACCTGTATTTCAGTTAACAAATGAGAGGGTTAATTTTGCTGAGGCCTGTACTTTCTACCTTTCTACTACTATAATTGGCGTAACTTCTACTATGGATGGTCGAGTTACCATCCCTAATGCCACTAGGAAAGGGGATGTGTCCACTTTATTTGCCACCAAAATCTAGCCGATGCAACTAACCAGAATTCGTGAATTTATAAAGATTCCCCCTTAATATCCCCCAGTTCTCTCTTTCCCTACCTTGGAATTAGGCCGTAAGGGCAACTGTTGGAATACATGGCCCCTAATTTGAAATTTCTTCCTTTAAATAAAGGAGATGGTTCAATTAATCCCAACTAAAATTTCAATTAAACTTTTAAGCACAAAACAAATTAAAATTAAATTAACATAAACAATTATTTGGAATTTTACTTAAACAAACATTTAATTCCAATTCAAGTGAAATTTATGCCAAACAAACTTAAGCATATATTTAGTCCAATTAAATGTCCCAACTTGAATTACATTAAATTAAAGTTACCCAAATATTAATTAGCACCAATTAAACCAATGTGAGATTTAAACCAATTTATATCTTGATTATCCTAACATGCATCTAAGGTGTTTTTTTGCAAGATAAAATAAGCAATCTCACTACACAGAGGTGTATGAGGAAAACCCACAACAGGAAAAACCTCGGATGGCCCTGGCCTAAAAAATTCACGACATATGGTTTTACAATTACAAGACAAAAGGCTTACTACACTCGACTTGACTCCCATCAAGCCCCGATGCTTCTTCTTGCAAATATCTCCCTCTAGAAAATAACTCCAAAGTCCACTGGAATCATGGAGGCACAACCCACCATCAACCATACATGATGCCTTTCACCATGTGAGAAATCCGCAATAAACTTTTCTCCTTTTTGGGTAGAGAATGAACCCAAACTTCTCTTCTTGTTGGTGTAGATAAAACTCGGTGCCAAACACTCCAAGCAAGATATATATATAGAAAACTTGGATAGAAACTAAACAAATATTTTGAGTGTAACACACTTGGTTTTGTTCTAAAGATTAAGCATTTTTAACAAAATCCAAGGAGACTTTTTCTTGGAAGAATTAAACTCTCAAAAACTCTTTAAGAGATGGAAAAAGTTATGTTGAAAAAAATGAGTTTCCCACATTAAGTTAAATAGGAAAAGGTAGTGGGAAAGCAAGCGGGCAAGTGGGAAGTTTTATAAAAAAAACTGTTAGAAAGCTGCCCAGGTCGTTCGAACGAGCTCATTCGAATGACTTTACTAACGATAAGTCCGGGATTAAAAAAAAGTCGTTGGAAAAACTCGTTCGAGTTCTTGTTTGAACGATAATCTTGTTCGAACGACACTTTGAACGAAAATTCAGAAAATGTCATTTTTCATTTTTAAGCCCAAACTTTATTACAAAGTTTTAAAATATTTTCTGAAAATAAAAGTCATTTTAGACTAAAATAACACCCATAAAAATATTCCTAGTCCCCTACATATATAAAAGTGTATTCATACCTTTTTGAGACTTTGGAATCCAAATATTGTTGACGTAGAAACATGGCACTAAATTCGGCAGTGATGGATATTTAAATTCTGGGTTGGTACGTCTTCAACACAAACTCGTCATAGGCTTGGATGGATACAACTTGACACTCGTCATAGGTTGGTACGTCTTCTAAGCGAGATACCTCCTTATTGACCCATGATCCCCGCTGCCACGCCCAATCTTAAGAATGTTCCAACCCCAAAATAGCCTACCCCTTCTGAAGGTGTTTCTGGTGAGGATGTTCCAACCGGTGCATCCCCTAGCAAAGGACCTTCCAAGACACCAACCAAAAGGACTAGGAGATCCAAGAGTGGGACTTCTTCAAAGTCCAAGTCCCAACCTCAACCTCAAGCTCCGTTGGATGCATTACCTATTGCCTCCGTTCTTCCTTTTATGTCTGCCGAAGTGAGTGAGTAATTAAGAAAAAGTTCAAGCTGAGGTGGACGAATAAACACTGAATTTCATCGACACACGCCTTTCGTTCCTCCTACTGTTGCTTTCCCCACTATTTTGGTAGATCCATCTGGGGTGTGTGTGTAAAGGAGAAGAGTAAAAGAGTTCCCTCAGTCCTTGGTGCTTCTGGTGCTAGGAAAAAGACTTTAAGCACCAGGACTCAGAAGAAGCGAACTCATAAGGTGCAACCCATTATTACTGCTTCTAATGCTGAGGTATCCCCCCATCAAATCCAATTGAAGCTATAACTGTGGATGACCGTCCTGACACTGACCAAAGCCAAACATATAGGACTTCCTCAGTTCCTTCTCTAACTTCTTCGCCAATAGTCATATCATCTCATTCCCCCCCTCCTGAATAAGAGGTGACTCATTTCTTTTGATACTCAGTCATTTTTCAGTATACTGAGTGTATATTCTAACCCTTTTGTGCAGTATGTCGAAGAAAAAGGTCTAAGTTCCTCTGTGAGCCCCTTCGTGGGAGGACACTTTGGGAGCGCTTCATCCGATGCATCATATCCCCGTTCTTCCATGTACGGGCTCGCTTACTCACATAATTCTACCTCCAGGAGTGCAAAGGAGGCTGATAGGGGAGCTGTTGCTCCTCTGGAAATTGTAAGAGCTTCTTCCCAGCTAGAGGAAACTCCTCTGGCTTCTGCTGTGCCATCTGACTTACCTGTGGTTCCTCTAGACATTATTCCCGTTGACTCTAGTCTCCCTCCAGATGTAATAACTTGATTATCCCTTAGATTTCATTTTCTTTCATATTTACTAAGTCTTTTGACCTATTTTAGGTTAGAGCTGGATCCTGATTAGCCTCAATCGTTGTTAAATCTCTTCTTCAACCGATTAATCTCAGCGTCCTCTGTTGAGGCCAATCTCTATTTTTTCTCCCTTGTCCAACATAACTGAGGTAAGGAGAAACATTTGCCTTTCCCCTTCACATGTTTAATCTCTTGCATGTTACATTTAACTTTGTTATTGAAGCTTCCTCCAGTTTTGACTCCCCCATTTTAACTCGAGTATTTACGTATGCCTGATGCTAGGACTGGTTCATCTGGTGGGTCAGGGGTTCCTTTGACTATGGAGCCATTCTTATCTGCCCATGTCCCCACTACTTCAAGGTATCTTTCTCTAGACTTAGCTCTTGTGTCCCTTAACGGCCAAGGTACCTCGGTTCATGTTCCTCTGCATGGAGGTTCTTGTGAGAGCCCAAAGGGTGTAGGCGTTATAGCTCCTGCAGATATTTCTCCTACTATTACCACCGAGGTAACTAGTGCCTTTTATTCTATTACATAAATTCTTTTGGTGTGCCTGTAGAACAATCAGTTACCACAATATATGTATCTCATTTTAATAACGCTTACTTAATAATGAAAAAACACTTTGTTAAGATTTTTTGTCAAACACCACCAGTAATGGTGACTTAACAATGAAAACCACTTGTTAAGATTTTTCATCAAACTCTACTGGTAACGGTGACTTAATAATGAAAAACACTTGTTAAGATTTTTTTCATCAAACTCCACCAGTAACGGTGACTTAACAATGAAAATCACTTGTTAAATTTTTTTCATTAAACTCCACCAATAACGGTGACTTAATAATGCAAAACACTTGTTAAGATTTTTCATCAAATTCCACTAGTAACGGTGACTTAATAATGAAAACCAGTTGTTAAGATTTTTTCATCAAACTCCACTAGTAATGGTGACTTAATAACGAAAACCACTTGTTAAGATTTTTCATCCAACTCCACCAGTAATGGTGACTTAACAATGAAAACCATTTGTTAAGATTTTTTCACCAAACTCATTCTTCTCTTTATCTCACATTAGGTTGCTAAGGAGTCCCTTCTTATCGAAGAGCAAACTCATCATGTCCCTTCTCCTGTTGTCTCGCCTCATCGAGAACTAACTGGTTCTGAGAAATCCATCCATAATGATCAGGGTTCCACGACCAATGTTCCAGCTGAAAGTGAGTCTAGTTTTGAGATTCCTCTACCCATAATGGATCCTCATAAGTTCTACTCCTTGGTGCTTTGTCAATCTCCCAAGGTCCCATCGTGTTATCGTGCAAGCATAGAACAAATTGTGATTCCAGCTGAAAGTGAGTCTAGTTTTGAGATTCCTCTACCCATAATGGATCCTCATAAGTTCTACTCCTTGGTGCTTTGTCAATCTCCTAAGGTCCCATCGTGTTATCGTGCAAGCATAGAAAAAATTGGGACTTATCATCCCCATACTTTTATAACTGGAAGCATTCGTTTAAACATAGCAGTGACGGGTTTCAAACTTCAGGGTATGGCGATCGTTATTGCACAGATTTTCAATATCCAGACTTTAAATATCACCAGGCCCCTCATTAATCAATACCTGGGCAGTTTAAAGGAGTTGGGTAGAGATGGATTTCAATTCGACTGGTTGACTAGTCACTTAAATATTTTGAAGAGCCGTTAGTTGGTGAACCAGTGGGAGGTATTCAGAAGCATCTCAAGGCCCAATGGGCTGAGGAGGCAAGGTTGGCTGAGCTGGGGCCGTTGTTGGAAGAAGTTGATCGAGAGGTCCAAACCAGCGAAGAGGCTCTCCGTGCTGCCAAGCTAAAATGTAAAAGACTTCTTATTAAGCGTGAACAAGTCCAAGCAAGACTTGAGGTTTCTATCAGTGCATGGAGAACATGCTTCAAAGCCTCTTTAGGCTTACCTGGGGATTTCTTTTCTTCTTAATACTTGTGGTTCCTCTTAGGTTGATGACTCCCAATGCCTTGAAATTTTTTTCCCCTTTTTTATATGTAATTCTTGGGCGGTAGTCCCCAATTTTGTAATGTATTTCCAGGTATATAAATGAAAAAGAAGCTCATTCTTGTCTTATCATATTTTTGTGTTATAATTACTCTTTTATCTCTTTCACAAATTAAACTCTTACAATCTAAACTCTAGTAACAACAATAGATATAACTTCAACATTATTTGTATATACATGGAAACCAAATACATATCTATTCTAAGGTTACTTGTTTATACGTGATGGGCCTTCATCCATTTATTATTAATCTTGAATGGTTTATCTTCTTCCATATTTGAAATTAAACAGTAACCTGAATCGTGAGCCTCCTTCATAATGAAAGGTCCCTCCCAATTCGTAGAAAACTTAGGGAGAGGGAGCCCTCTGATGTGCTTCACAGTTGCTTTCAAAATGAGGTCTCCTTCAATGAACTTACTTGATCTCACCAAGTTATCACATGACCTTGAGAGTTGCTTAGTGTACATTTGGAAGTGTTGCATCGCATTATCTCTGTGCTCGTCCAACACTTCTAGTTGTACGTGTTTGCTCTAAGGGAGCATGCTGCTTCGCAGGGCGTAATAAGCGGAGGGAACTTCCAACTCCACTGTAAGGATTGCCTCAGCTCCATATATAAGGGAGAACAGTGTGTATCCTGTCGATTTTATCTTGGTCATTCGGTAGGCCCACAGTACTATTGGGATCTTGTCATCCCACGAACCTAGGAAGTCTTCCATCATTTTGGCTAAAATATTGACCAAAGTCTTGTTAGTCATTTTGACTTAACCATTTCCCTTGGGGTATGCCACCGCTGAGGTATGATGGATGATGGAGTATCCTTAGGTGAGCATTGTTACCTCTTTATTGATGAAATGGGTTTCGTTATCATAGAGGATGACTTTTGGGATCCTAAAATGACAAATTATGTACTCTCTGATAAAATTAGCCACCACGCCTGCCATTGCTCTTCTGAGTGGTATCACTTCTGCCCACTTCGTAAGGCACTCCATTGCAACCAATATCGAGATCTTTCCTCTTGACGAATGATGTATTGCCCCCACCAGGTCAAACACCCAAGTGTAGAATGGATAAGGAGTGGCCCAAGAATGTAAGTCCATCGAAGGGGCATGGATCATATTTCCATGCAATTGGCATGCCTCTCACTTTCACACAAAATCTTTGGAATCCTTCTCCATAGTTGACCAATAATACCCCAAGGTCATTAGTTGGTCATATAACTTGGCCCCTCCAATGTGGGCTGGTTCGTGAGCTTATTTTAATACTTTTGCTGACTCCTCCTTCGTGATGCATCTCAAAGGCCTGTTAAAGTATCCCCTTCGATAGAGATGATCCTCCTGGACATAAAATTGTGGATCCCTCCATTTAAGTCCCATTGCATATATTTTCTCCAAAGGAATAACTTCGTATTTGATGAGGTCAATGTATGGTTGTCTCCAATCTATTTGAGTTTCAACGAAGTGGCATTCAACTGCTTGAAAAAAAGTTTTCATTTATCACACTTCCGTTGTAACTCAGATGCATCTTGTTTCATCATTGGCCAAAAGTATCCTTCCCTATGAATTCTTCTATACATAGGGATCTCTATTATTTTGAAGTGGCCTTCATGTGTTTTCTTCAATCTTTGATTTGTTTCGTTTGGGCCGACACATCTTGACAACCATCCTCCCACGTTCCTGAAGTAGAGGTTACCATGATTAATAAAGTATTGCGCTAGATCTTTCAGTTCTATCTTGCCTTCCCCAGACTCCAACTGCTTTTTAATTTTACCCCTCCAATTATAATCACTTTCCATAGGTAGGATTCATTGCACCCCTCCAATTTGAATCACTCCAATTGCTTTCTTATTTTATCCCTATAATTTGTTCTTCGTTGGATCACCACAGTAGTTGTATCGATCTTCATAGCCATCTTTTGATCCATGGTGGCATAGGTATCAGAATATCTATTCATTGTTCTAGGATGCCTTATTATCTTAATTTAATGGAACTTATTTATCAGCCGTTGGATGATTGCTCTGTAAGGCGCTAAACTGAGGTGCTTCAATGCATATTCCCCATTCACTTTTTGAACCACCAAGTTGGAATCGCTTTTCATGCATATTGAACGAATGCCTCTTCGAAGGACCTCTAGATGCCTCCGTACTAATGCCTCATACTCTGCTTCGCTGTTGGAGCAAGGGAAATCCAATTTATAGGAAAAGAAAAACCCCTCTTTTCCTTTAGAAAATATAACCCCTGCCCCTCCTTTCTTTTTTGTCGAAGAACCATCGAGTTACATCGTCCATTCTTCAAGGCTGGCCTCCATAAAGTTTTCCCTCAAGTCATCCTTCGGGATGTTCTCTCTTATTGGATCAAATACTCCAGATGGAAAGATTTCCAATAAGTTTGCATATGCCTGGCTCTTAATCATGTGAGGAACCACACACTTTTAGTCATATTCTGAAAGGATAAGGAACCATTTAGCTTCTCTTCCAATCAAAATAGTTCTTGCCAATAAAAACTCAATGGGGTCACATCTTGTCACAATGTGAATTATGAAAGATATCATATAATTTCTAAATTTTTGTGCTATGAAAACTAAGGCCAAATAATGCCTTTCTACCCTATCGTACCTTGCCTCTGGTCCATGTATAATTCTGCTCAGGTACTAGACTGGCCTTTCTTGCCCATCGATTTCCTGCGCCAAGAGTGCTCCAATGGAACTGGTGGTAGATGTGAGGTAGAGCTGAAATAGTACTCCTACTTTTGGAGGGATCATCGTTTGTGGCGAGGTGAGTAGCTTCTTCAGCTTGGCTAAAGACTGTCGGTGAGCTTCCTCCCATTTGAACTTCATGCCCTTTCATAGTAGCTCCATTAATGGGTGGGTTATTTTGGCTAGTCCTCATACAAATATACCAAGGTAGGAGACTTTATCGGGGAAACTCTTAAGCTTCTTCATCGTCCTTGGACATGGAATTTATAGGATTTCTCATTGCTTGTCTTGGTCCATCCGTACTCCCTGCTGATCCACCACGAACCCTAGGAACTTCCCACTTGTGACCCCGAAAGCATACTTAGTGGGTTCATCTTCAACCTGTATTTTTTATAGCGAATGAACATCCTGCTCAAGTCGTCTAGATGAGACTCTTCCTTCTTTGACTTGATGATCAAATCATCCACATAGAATTCTAAAAACTTGTGAAAGAAATCATGAAAAATGGCCATTATCGTCCGTTGATATGTTGCCCCGACATTCTTTAACCAAAGGGCATCATTTTATACATAAAACTGCCCAATGGGATCCTGAAATCTATCTTCTATGTGTCAGCTCGATCCATCTTGATCTAGTTATATCCCACATACCCATCCATAAAATTGTATATTTCATGACCCACCATTTCATCAATCAGGCTATCAATGGAGGGTAGAAGGAACTCATATTTGGAGCAGGCTCTATTCAAATCTCTGAAGTCCACAAAGATCCTTATCTAGTTCTTGTCCTTCTTCCCTACTGGGATGATGCTTGACAGCTAAAGTGGGTATTGTATCGGCTCAATGAACCCTCCTACTAGTAGTTGTTATACGTCCCCCTTAATCTTCACCGGTATGGCTGAACGCATAACGTTCAACCTGTGGCAACTAACCTCTTCGTCTAGCTCCTCCATCTCTGTGAACTTCCACACGAAGACATCTCTAAATTCTTGAATCAACTATATCAAGGCCCCTCTTTTCTCTATGCTCAGGTCCTTCGAAATAAAAATGGGTATTGCATCTTCTCCTTCTTCAGCCAGGTTTAACTATTCCAACTCTTATACCTGGGGCTTTGGGTGATCCATCATATAGTCTGGTTCTTCTACTATGTTCCCTCAAATATTTTGCTAGTTTATCTCTCGAATAGCTGCTTAGCACGCTCAGCCATTGGACCTGACATTCCATCAGGTCCATCCTGGGCCTCATTCGATCCCTGAGCTGCTTTGAGAGGTTTTGCTTCTTAGGATTAGCAAAGTGAACTTCTTTGGCTACTACTTTTCCATTTGTCCCTTGACTACTTTGGCCGTTCACTGGACCCATCCTTTCTCTAATAGAGGGAACTCTTACTCCTTTCATCCTTTTTATCAACATCCAAGAATCTTCCTCCAGCTCCGTGTAGAAAGATGCTTCAACTGAATGAGCTTCTTCGGTGGTGAAAGGATTTTTCATGGAACGCATAGTGATCTCAGTCCTTTTAACATTTTCCTTTGCGTATTGGTGATACGTCAAAGGGACTAGACCATAGTTGTTCATCCATACCCTCCCTATCAGCAGGTGGTATAAAGTGGCACTTTCAATAACGTGGAACTTGATGTGCGAGGTAAGGTTCCCCATTATAGTACACACATTCACATATCCAATAGGCTTTGACGATTGATTATCGTAGCCAGAAATCACCAAAGGAATTAATATTTATCTTTCCTTCAAAATGTTGGCTATCCGGAAGGAACTGATAGTCATGATTTTTATTGATGCTCCCTCATCCACTAAGGCCCTTGCAAAGTTACCTCGTTGACGCTTGCCGTTACGTATAGGGGCCTATTGTGTGGGAATATTACAGCCCTTTCAGAATCATTAAAAGTTACTTTAGGTAAGAACTTTCTCACCAGCCTGGCCATGGACCCCTTCCATCTCAATGATGATACTGCGTTCTTCCTCACGATGTCTAGAATAACTTGTGTTACCTCCAAATGACTTTTTGTTGGCATTCCCACTTGGTCGTAGAACCATGAGAACTTGGGAAATCGTCAAACAACATAGTACTCTAATATTTGGTCCATTTCTTCCCCTTCTAGGTTGTATACCTTTTCCACATACCTCGCACTTGCTTCATCGTAGGCTATAACCACATTGGCTATGCCCGTTATACAATCTTCTAAAGCATCCTCAGAGTCTTCCCATTGGAACTCTAGTTCCCTCGCTTCTCGTTCGACCTCCTAATCATAGGCAACCACTAGATTTTCCCCATGTGGTGGGAGGGGGTTAATGCTTACATTCTCTCGAGGGATCTGCAAAGTCTCCGTCTTCATATATTTGCATATAATTTTCCTCAGCGTGAAATAATTCTCCCTTGGGTGACCCACCTTTCGATGGATCTGGCAGTATTGGGATCAACTCTTATTACTACATGTGGATCCATGGTCGGAATGCCTTTGGGTTTGTACACCGTTCCCCCTTGTACCATAGTATTATAGCAACTGACATCCTTTTCAACTATACAAGGTAGTGGTGGTGGGTCTTCTTCGTCTCTTCTAAACTTTCTCTTTTATATTTCTTTGGATGTTTGTCCCCTTCACCTTCATCGGTGTATCCTACCCGTGAGGGATAGCCACATGCTGCAACGGGTTATATTGGATGCCTGAACATCACCGGTACTATAACGGGGCTTGGCCGAACCACCAGTGATATATTTCTTCCTGCTTTCATAAATACTGCGAATGTTCCTTCACTTGTTTCATTAATGAGGTGACAAATATATTTTATGAGTAAACCTTCAGCGCAAAGATGCAACAGTTTGGATTCTTTGGCCTCCTCCCTCACATTGAGGGACCTCTCCCTGAATCTTCGGACATATTACACCATGTCTTCCCCTAGTCGTTGCTTCTCCATGCCTAACTGAGTCAACGTAAACTCATATTTTTCTACAAAGAACTTCTGGACAAATAAAATGTGCATCTCTTCCCACATTAAAACACTTTTTAGCGCCAAATAGGAGTTCCAGGTATAGGCTTTATCGGTTAAGGATTTGGAGAACTCCCTCATCTTGAGCTTATTATTTTTACAATGAGCTCCCAAGTGTTTAATGAAGCGTTTAATATGCTCCTTAGAATTTCCCCCCTTCCCAGTGTATTTTTTGAAGATAGGAGGAATTTAGTCCTTCAGGTAGGGCTCATCATTGTATTCCTAGCGATAGGGAGTATGGAAATCATCATACACCGATTCCACCTCGTCGATTGATTGTGAGGAATCTGCTATCATCTTCACCATTTCTTTCTGCATCTCTTTCCTCATCTCTTCCAAACCAAATGCTGGTGTTTTCTCGATCGTTGGGGGAATAGCCATAGGGATCGCTGGTGGGACACTTGTTGCACTTGGAGTAACCCCAATGGGTGGAACTCCGATCACATCTGGGTACTATTTTTGAGGGGGCAGTGCATGTTGGAGATATCGGAGCCACCATTGGCATCACAAAAGAACTGGCATAAATCCCATTAACACCGTTGTAGAAGTAGGCATTTGTAAAAACTCATAAAACTTACTCATGAGGAGGGCCACTTGAGATTTCCCCATCCCAGTTCTCATGTAAGCTTGCATTATCCATAGGACGCCGTCGCCGTTTGAACTGGAGGCACATCCGCTTGAGGGACCCCATCTCTAGCTACCTAAGCTCTCTTGCAGCTTGCTCTTTTTGATTTTGAATGGTGCAAAATCTATAGCAAGGTTAACATTATCTTGAGACATACTTCTAGAAGAATACCTCCCCAGTGGATTCGCCAGAGAGGGTAGTCCCTTTGTATCCTGGGAGTATGGTAATAAATGATAACACAGAAAATCTTTAATAAACACACAATATTATATTTGATCAACACTCAGATTGGACTCACAATACACTCGTGTATAGATCAAACAATAATAAAGAAAACACAAAAGTAAATTAGTCAAAGGGAAAGAGGAGTAAGCACTCTAGATACACCTAAGTATGCATCCAAACACACCAACAACATCTGAAAGATCTATAGTTAGCTATTAAAATCTTCACAATAAATTACAATGGTGGGTGAGTAAGAGCTCTGGTTTGCAATAACTTATCCTTGATCTCTTTTCTTTTTAGCCAATAAATCTCTCGAAAGTACCCCTTCTCTTTAAAGTGGTTGATGCCAATAAATAGCTCGCACACCATTCCCGAGATGCCTCAGTCCTTCACAGCTGTGAAAGACATCCCTTCACACTTTATGTCACAAACATTAAATGCATGATGGGTCAGTCATCTCTACGTCATAAACATTAAATGCCAAGACATGCTTTTTGCCTAACCACTGTGCGTCAGAGGACTGTCACCACAGAGGTGGCTCACCAACTGTCTAACAACCTAAAATACCACGGTGGTTTACTCAAGTAGGGATTAGACTGTGTTTTAACTGGCTGGTGACATCACCTAAAGTAGATGTGACATTAGGTAGAGGGCCGTTTGGTTCTAAAACCCAATAAACGATGGAACTCGAGGCTGCTCCGCTCAAGCTTCCACAGTGAAAGGTCTCTCGGTGTTTTACCATTTGTATCTAAGATGTCCAGGACAAGTCTTAATGTTGCCTCACTTATTAATCCTCCAAACCAAGTCCCTCTGAATTTCCTACGACAAGGTCATTCGATAGCGCATGAAATCTCTCCCAGGCCTTATCAGGCCTTGTCTCTCGCGAGTACCGTTTGACCTCACTCTAAATATCACTACAATCGTTACATCATTACAATCTGTGTTAAGTTACATCATAACTAGCTAATACAAAGTAAATAAAGGATGAGTTCTCTCAGCCTACCTCTTCACTAGGAGATGTCCTTAGGTTGCCACGCTGAGCTGTCTCACTTGAGCTGCCATACTGAGCAGCCTCGCTTGAGATTCCACGCTGATCCGCCTCACTGAGCTACCTAGCTTGAGATGCCATGCTGCCTTATTCCCTTAAGTTTGTTGTATTAGCTAGGGATGCTAATACAACCCGAGATTATCTTCATTCCCCCCTTACAGAAGCACACTATATATTTGACTCACTTGAGTCTATACTATATAGGAGCTCATCTAGTTTGGAAAAGAAGATAAAATTTGAATCATTCTATTACCTTCATTACCTCTTCAAGGAAGTTCAATTGGATACTCCAGCATAGATAAAATGATCTTCAGGTTGAAAACCAAAAACATGACACACTAGGATTGCATTTCTTAATATTTCATTACATATATGAGGTGTGTTTGTTAAATTGGCTTAAAATTATTTTTTTACACTTAGTTGAAATTTTTAAAACATTTAAAATCTATTTTTAAGAAATTAAAATTAGTGTTTTAAAAATGTTTGGGATTAAATTGTAAATATTATTTGAGCCTAAAAATTGCCTTGGGTAGAATCCAAAAGAGCTTGAGAATATTAGGGAAGCAAATGGGATTCTTTGAAACTTTAAAACACGTGCTTTATAAGGGGTCTTAGCCTTACACATGTTGATTTCTGGATGGATGGATTTATATTTTCTCATACTGACTGATATACCCATACATACCCTCGACTAGGTCGAGGGTGTACTCCACCTGGATGAGGCCAAGATGATCTCTCAACCAATATCAGACGACCCTCGAAGGGGATGAACCCTCATCATGATACAGACAACCCTTCAAGGGTCCAACCCCTCATTATGTTCAGACGACCCTCAAAGGGGCTGACCCCTAATCATGGTCCAGATGACCCTCCAAGGGGCCGACCCCTCATCATGGTCCAGACGACCCTCCAAGGGGTCGACCCCTCATCATGTACAGACGACCCTCCAAGGGGCCGACCCCTCATTATGTCATGGACGACCCTACGAGGGTACGACAGTACGAGGCCCAAATTAGGCCAGGCTCACTACGAGCAGGAACTTTGCCCTCGACCTAATATCATAGGCTGAGGGTGATGTCATCACAATGCGTGATTTGGGAGACACGTGGAACAGTGCACGTGAGACTCATATGGCACATGGAAGACCGTTATAATAATATCAACCCCTCATGTGAGGGAATATTATGTCATCATTAATCACAGGTGTCACCTCCAGGTGTCAACAGGGGATTGTCTAGATCATATCTCACATGCACCATGTATGCTTGGGGGGTGCATTACTCCCCCTAAGACCTATATATACTTGTAACCTACAACCCTGCAAAGGGATCGATAATTGTAATCCTAGATAAAACTTTGCTTGTACACAGTAGAGAGAGAGATAGAGAGAGAGAGAGAGAGAGAGAGAGAGTGAGCTTATGTGCATTGTATCCAAGGCCATTATTGCCCATACTTAATGGATCACACACTCATAGTGGATGTAGGACTAATTGGCTGAACCACTATACATCATTATCTTATTCCTCTTGTACTCATCCCATTTTATACACTTACACACACACATCTCTATGGCTGCCATTGTTATTACTGTTTGAGCTCATCATCACTTATTTGGTGGTGCTGAATCTTAGCATCATCAGTTTGGCACCGTCCGTGGTAACGAGAAGACATCTCTTCCTTGATAAAGCTTGACCTCACCGGGCACTCTGGTGGTGAGCCAGTCCTCCCCATTCCTGTGGAGCTGTTTCACCATTGAAAGAGACCCATTAAGGTTTTCAAGCTCATCAGTCTTTTGATCATTCAGCTCTTTATAGCTCAAAAACATGGCACCGAAGATGCCACCACCACCTCTTCCTCCACCGGATAGTGGAGTAGGACCCAGTTCCAATCAACCACCACCTGAGTCTGAGATGGTTGATGTCGAGGCCACCTTGAAGTCTCTGGCCGCAAGCCAGTGAATTATGTAGGAGCAGTTCACAGCTCTTAGTCAAAACATACTAAGACCACCGGGAGTCTCACCGGAGATGATTACTTCAGCGGCATCTCTAGGGCAGCATGAGTCCAGGGAACCACCCCAGGCACCACGTAAAGACTTGCCGCCTCCTTAACGGCGAAGGGATGTTGTTAACCCCCGACATCTTCGCCTGGGGAGGCAAGGAAACCCTTGCCCAGAAGATAGGTATGATGATCTGGAGGGAGAGGAGGCCCCCATAGAGTGCTGGGAGCTGTATGAGGTCCCCAACAATACTGTGTGACCTCTTCAGGAGAGCAAAGGGAAGTGTGGAAGGCAATCCTGACAATCGCCCGAGGGGATCTGCTTTTGATCATCTGAGCAGGGGGTCGGCCTTTGAGAGGCTCGGCTCAGTAAATGACATGCGAGAAAAGTTGTCCCGAACGAGAAGTATTACGAGGTACAAGAGGGAAACAACAGATGGCCGACCCCATGGGGGCCGACCCCATGGACGGGACGATGACCAGAGGGAAGTAAACAACCGACACAGACCTGTCGCAGCAGAACCCTCCATTCACCTCAAAGAGGCGGTAGGGGACAACATTGGCTAAGCCAACCCTACGAGGCCCTAGAATGACTCGATCCAAAGGGAGAATAAGATTGGCAATATTCTGAAGAGCCGGGACCCTTTTCAAAGAGGATACTCCATAGGCTCACCCTTTATGGCGAAGATAGTAAACTTCCCAACGCTATCTAAGTTCAAGCCACTAGTGGTCACCCCACGGTATGACGGGAGTACTAACCCTGTCCATCATATTAAGATGTATCAATCAGTGGCAGACATATACTCTATCTTTGATGAGATGAGGTGTCGTTCCTTTTCTGGCACTCTGACTGGGGCTGCACACGTCTGGTATATGTCTCTTCCAAAGAACTTCATTGAAAACTTTAAGCAGTTAGTAGATCGGTTTATCCTTAACTTTTGCTTTAGAGTGAGGCCACAAAAGAAGACCACACACCTGCTCTATGTTAAGCAGGGGAGGAATGAGAGTCTGAGAGACTACATAGCCAGATTTAACAAAGAAAAGTTAAAGGTCGAAGACTATGAGAAAATCATAGCCATGACAACCCTCATTAGAGGACTGTAGAATGGGAAGCTACTATGGAAGCTTGCTGAAGACCCTCCTAGGACGATGGCTGAATTGCTGTCAATAACAGGAAAGGTGATGAACGCCGAAGAGGCGATGGCAGCAAAATACGAAAACAAAAAAGGAGGCACTAGTGGGGGAAAGTACTAGAAAAAGAACAAAGAGGGTAAAAAGAGGTTTACAGATGACAAATTCGCTGATTACACCCCTTTGATGGTCAGCTGCGAGCATATCCTGAATGAGATAAAAAGTGACCGGTCCTTGAACTGGCCTGAGAAGCTGAGGGCAGCCCCCCCATAATAGGAAAGAGAATCTGTGGTGTGAATTTCACCAAGACCATAACCATGTCACCGACAAGTGTTTCGCTCTGAAAGATAAAATCGAGAAGATGCTAAAAGAAGGGAAGCTTAGGAAGTACGTTGATAAAGGTGCCTTCAAGAGAGGCTGAGGGGACGACCCTAAGAAGAAGAGAGGTAATGCATGTCTAGAAGATCCTCCAAACCGAAGGGACGACCCTTCAAATGATGAGGATGACCCTGACCTCCAGCTGATAAACGACCACAACCCTATAAAGAGACTTAATATGATATCACTCGGTATTGGGATGATCTCCGGGGGACTAGCAGAAGGAGGGTCAGAGGTCGCAGATAGGAAGGCCCATGTAGATGAAGCCAAGGTAGTGACAACGGCTGTGCACTTAGCCTCTGTTGAGGCAAAGTCAGAAAAGAGAAAGAAGGTTGATTTGGATACACTGATAGTGGGATTCTTAAGAATGGACTTTAAAGGCCTCTTAGCCCTGCATGATGACCCTCTAGTCATCACTACCAGGGTGCATGGATGTGAGGTGCTGAGGATATTGGTAGATGGGGGTAGCTCTGTAGATGTGATGTTTTGGTCATGCTTCAAAGCCTTAGGCCTCAGCCGTGCTTGACTCATCCCATACCACCACCCATTGATTGGGTTCAGTGGGGAAAAAGTTCATCTTCTAGGAGTGTATGAGGCCGATGTCAGGATGGGGGATGAGTGGCCGAGATGGCTTACCAAGAAGGTCAACTTCTTTGTGATGAACAAACGTGTCTTCTCGGCCTACAACATTATACTAGGGTGAGTATCCCTCAAGGGGTTTAAGGCTGTGCCATCTACGGTTCATCAGATGATCAAATTCCCAACCCCTTACGGGGTAGGGGAAGTTCAGGGAGACCAGATGAAGACATGAGAATGTTACTTTAACTCCGCCGAAGAAAGAGACTCTCATAAGAAGGCAATAACCACTTACAATATTGACACCCTTGACCCCAAGGATGAGAAAAAACTTAAGAAAGGAGAAGTCGCAGAAGAGGTAGAATCCATTATCCTCAATGAGGATGAGCCAGAAAAAACCATCCAAGTTGGCAAAGCTCTGAAGATAGACATAAAAGAAGACCTCATCAAGCTTCTAAGGAGAAAACAAAGTGTATTTGCATGGAGTCACACAGATATATCGGTGATAGACCCCGAAATTATGAGACACAAGCTCAACGTGGTAGAGGGTACAAAGCCGATAAAGCAGAAGAGGACAATTTATTCTCGAGAGAAGTATGAGGTCATTAGGGATGAGGTCAAGAAGATAGAAGATGGATAGTTTATCAGGGAGGTCATCAATCCCGAATAACTGTCCAACGCAGTCATAGTCCCAAGCCAACGGGAAGTGGAGGATGTGCGTAGACTTCACATACCTCAACAAACATTGTCCTAAAGATAGCTTCCCTCTCCCCCGTATTGATCAGATGGTAGACGCCACTGCCGGCCATGAGCTCATGAGATTCATGGATGCCTATTTAGGGTACAACCAGATCTTAATGAACCCTGAAGACTCAGAGAAAATAACCTTCATTACCAATGTTTTAAATAGGTTAGTGTCTAGAGCCACAGACAGGGGCTTACCATTCTTTAAAATTCTCAGAAAGGCCTTTGAATGGATAGAAGAGTGTGATCAAGATTTCAAGGAGCTAAAGTCATACTTAGGGTCTCCCTTACTTTTCTCATGACCAGTGCAAGGCGAACGACTACGTGTACCTAGCCGTCTCAGAATCAGCCATCAGCGTAGCCACTGTGAAAGAAGAGGACGGAGTGCAAAAGCCTGTGTATTTCAATAGTAAAGCACTCCAGGGGGTAGAGCAAAGATACCCAAGGATAGAGAAGTTAGCATATTCCTTGATCCATGCATCAAGAAAGATGAAGCCGTACTTCCAATCCCATACAATGGTCATCCTCACTGACTCCTCTCTCAGACAAGTCTTACACAAGCCAGAAAAATTGGGGAGGCTAATGGCCTGGGCCATAGAGTTGGGGGAGTTCGACATTGTATATCAACCTAGGGTGTCCATTAAGGGGCAAGTATTAGCGAATTTCATGGCTGAATTTACTTGGGAAGATAATGAGGTTGAAGATGAGAGCCTCGAAGAGAGAGATACATGGCAGGGCAGAATTGTTAACCCATTCGTAGAAAAGGCTGACATAAGAACCGCTAGAGGAAAAGTGGAAGAAAATGAAGAGGGAAGATATCTATTTAAACAGGGATCCCTCACCGAGGGAAATTTCTCAGAGGAAAATACCGTGTGGAACCTCTTCGTTGACGGGTCCTTTTGTGAAAGCGAAAGTGGGTCCGGATTAATTATAACAGCACCTGATGGCACATATATTGAGTACGCCTTAAGGTTCAACTTCAAATCCTTAAACAACGAGTCTGAATATGAGGCCCTGATAGCAGGCCTCTCCTTGGCTAAGTCCCTTAGTGTCAACCATATTGTGGTCCATAGTGATTCAAAACTAGTGGTGAATCAGATACTAGGAGACTACGAGGCTAAGAATGAGAGAATGGCCAAATATCTGGAAAGGGTAAGGGAACTATTAAAGAGCTTCAGAGAGGTAAAGTTGAAGGGGATACCTAGGAATGTCAATGGCCGAGCCGATGCACTTGCTAGACTAGCCTCAGCAACTAGGGCAGAAGTTAAGAGGACAGTCCCAGTAGAAATTTTTCTTCGACCAACGATCAAAGAAGAAGAGGGAACACTTGGCTTTTACCTAAGCATCGATAAGGAATCTTCGTGGATGGATCCTCTAATCAGATACATTAAAGAGGGGGAGATGCCGAAGGTAAAACAAGAAAGGAAGAAGTTGAGATACAGAGTTGCGAAATTCACTATCATCTGAGACACCTTGTATAAAAAGGGGGTCTTGCTCCCCTTTCTCAGATGTGTGCACCCGTCTGAGGTCCCTCGCATTCTTCAAGATGTGCAGGAGGGGTCATGCTCAAGCCATATTGGGGGCAGATCGTTAGCAAAGAGGATAGTAAACCAAGGTTACTGGTGGCCGACCCTGGGGAAAGACGCCACGACATACATAAAAAAGTGCGATAAATGTCAAAGGTTTGCCACAATCCCTCACCATCCCCATCAGCCTCTTACCTCCATCACATCCCCATGGCCATTCACAGTATGGGGAATCGATCTAGTAGGAGCCTTGCCCAGGGCCGTCAATAACTACTGATACTTGATCGTGGCAATTGACTATTTTTCAAAATGGGTGGAAGTAGAGCCGATGGTAATGATCACAGAGCAGAAGACCTTCCAGTTCATCTGGAAAAACATTATATGCAGATATGGTCTCTCCGACACCCTCATCTCAGATAACGGGACTCAATTCAAGAATACATCTATGGAGAAGTAATGTGAAAGGGTGAGTATCAAACAATTCTTCTCTACCCCAGGCCGACCTCAAGCCAATGGGCAAACGGAAGTTATAAATAGAACAATCCTAGATGGGATCAAGAAAAAACTCACTACACCAAAACAACTCAATTGTAACGGGCAAAAACCATTACAAAAAATATTTGTAACGGATTAAATCTGTTAGAAAATTGGCGTTATTTATTTTACTAACGAAATTTGTGACGGAAAAATCCATTACAAATTTAATATTTGCAACGGATTAAAACCGTTACAATTTTTTTTGTAACGGAATTGGTGTTAGACACATCACATATATTAGTAACGGATTTACTAAATTATAACGGTTTTGACCCGTTACAAATATAGAACTTGTAACAGATAAAACCATTACCAAATACATTGTAACGGATTGGGAGTGTCATATATTTGTAACAGATGTTTTTATTTGTAACGGTTAAATTCCGTTAACAATATCATCATATTTATAAAAAAATATTAGTTTTTCATTAAACAAATAGATATGAATACACTAGTAATAACTCGCGTGTTCAACTAATGGCAATGCATAACCAATGCCCACAAATTTCACTCAAAACATAATTTCAAAACACACGTGACAAAATGAATGACACTAAATTTCGATGATATTAAACCAATCTAAAACTATATTTCATTCATAACCATTAAAATTCCCAAAACAAAAAGTAGTACAAGATAAAAAATCTAGCTTTTAACCACAAAATTGAAACGAAGTCTAACATCATTAAAGTTCTACACATATTATTCTCCCCAAAGTAGTCTTCATTATATTCCTTGCAAAAGTGGACTTCATTCTCCCAAAATTAATCTTGATATTTTCCAATAAGAACCTGTTGAACAAAATCAACATTAGTAAATGTGCAATCATAAATGAGTAAATAACACAAAAAACTAGTACATTATCATGCCATTGACACACATGTAATTTTATTGGAGAATAATCGATACATAACATATGACCATGTTTACTTTGGTATCGTTTGATGTGTTTGTAAACAAATCCAAGTCGTTAGGTTGTCGGTCCATTTTTAATCCTAAAAAGAAGCGTATACTAGTCACTTAGGCCAACCGAGAGTCTAATGAGGACGCGGTTAGTTTCAACAAGTTACTTTTGTATCGCTTGATGTGTTTGTATTTTTTACCTAAACCTAGACCATTAGAGGACTGTTTTTAGTTTTCGCCACCCAAAGCCCATTTTTAACCCCCAAAAGAAGCGTATAATAGTCAATTTGGGCAATCGAGAGTCCGATGATGATACGATTAGTCTAGACAAGTTACTTTGGTATCGCTTGATGTGTTCATACCTAAATCTAGTCAACTAGGTTGTTTACAATTTTTGCCCCCGAACGCCTATTTTTAACCCCAAAAGAAGTGTATACTAGTCAATTTGGCCAACCGAGAGTCCGATGAGGACATGATTAGTTTATATAAGTTACTTAGATATCGCTTGATGTGTTTATACCTATTTTTAGGCTGTTAGACTGTTGTTTCAATTTTCTCCTCCCAACTCCTATTCTTAACCCTGAAAAGAAGCGTATGCTATTCAATTTGGTCAACCGAGAATACGATGAGAGAGTGAATAATTTAGACAAGTTACTTTTGTAACGTTTGATGTGTTTGTACCTATTTCTAGGATGCTAGGTTGTTGTCTTAACTTTTCACCCCCCAATGCCCATTATTGGGATTTCTGATTAGTCGCTCCGACCCGTTTACACGTCAATATGTCGGGAGTTTATGTGGATGGCTTCCTATATCAGTTGGGGATAATGGCAGTGTGTTTGAATGTCTCAGTCACCTCTCATATTTTCACCCTTATGGGTGAGCTTTTCTCAGTTGGGGAGAGTAATATATACCTTGATTTATTTGTAGTTTTTGTGTATTTTTATTCCTGTTTTATTAGGGTTTCTCTTAAAATGTCTTTAGTGTGCCCTCTTTAGCCATTTTACATATTTATAATAATGTCATTTATCATTCATTATAACCACTTTACTTTTAAAGATGAATGAATGAGAGAGAAAAACATATTATTTCAAATGTTATTGTCAAAATGATTCCACTTACATCATTTATGGTTTTATAAATTGTTAAAACAAGAAGACTAATTTCTTATTATCTTACGAGGAGTGCATATAAGAGAATAGGAATTTACCTTCTTGTAAAAGGACGCCTCAAGAGTACTGTGTAGTCATATTTCTTCTGCTTCTTAAGCCCATTATTCTCTCTTGGATCTCCAACATTGCCTGGGCAGAAAATGAACTGTGGGCGAGGATGGAGAAATGAGAAAAACAAAGTCGTATCTTATAATGATAGTAATAAAAATTTATTTCACTCAAGATCTCATCATTATATAAAAAAATACCATACAGTTAATTTCCCAATTGCATGAAGTAGGAATTCCTGACCGCTTTCCGCATCGTCTTCATGATTAATTTCAGATTTTGGCCCATTCTTACTTCGTGAACCACTCCCATTCGCACTATAACATCCTCCGTTACCTTCAACGGACCCACTAAGCCTATCTGATGCTATTTTCTTCATAGCCTGATCACCATCGTCCAGTTGAGATTGATCCTTCATCTTGTGGACATAGTGGTGATGGTGGTGGTAATGGTGGTGGTGGTGCTATACTTGGACTTGTTAATTTGAACCTTGATCTGTCCTAACCGACATCATCAACCTTCCCGATAACTAATAGCTGAGGAGTAAAATCATGACCATTTTTCACAGGTTGAAATGCGATGAAATGGGATCGCTTAAATGATGAAATGGACTTTGACTTGTCAGTCAAAGCATCAAATTTGGCAGTGGAGGCCATATCATTATTGTTACCATTCCCATTAGATTGTTGATTTGGAGGAGTATCATTCGAATTGTGAATTATTTCTGTCTTCATCGCATCCGAGCTGTTATCTGGTGGAGAATAACTACCAACATTCCCCGTGGGAGCCTGAGATGTAGAAGAGGCAGTGTTGTATTTTGAGAATGCGAACGAATCTGAATGTCTCAAAACATTGCGGTCATCATGCACAGGGGTTCCAATATTCCCCACTTCTCTAAGCCTTTTTAAAGTCAGCTCAAGAGGTGGCAATTCTTTAAAATGACAAGTAGCTTTATCTTTAATTTGTGAGACCAAAGTGTAATACCCCGTACTTTTGGCTATATTTATTTTGGGATTTATTAATTAAATGCGTATTAATTGGAAATTAATCCGGGTTATAAATACTGATGTGATGCGAATTGGTATTTGATTATGTGCATATATGATTATATATGTACTTGGTATTATAAAATTTGTCGTGGGATTTATATACGGCATTTTAGAAATTTTGTTGAGACGCGTGGGACCGCCGCGTCACGGTATAATATTTTGATATTAAAAGTGAATTTAAAATCTATAATCCGTATGGTCGTTTTGAGTGCGCCAACGCGTCCGGAAGGGTCGAGATAGTCAGAAAACACTAGCCGGGGGTATAGTTTGGGTCCCGGGGTATTTTTAGGCCATCCGGGCACTATAAAGGGTATTTTAGTAATTTGATATTTTTGGGTAATTAAAAGTGACGAAAATTGAGAGTTGTAATCTGATAAGGGATTGACCAAACCAACCTTTATTAACCCAACAAGCTACGGAGGTTTATTAAATTAGGTTTTCATAAGTTCCCTCAAAGCAAACCCTAGCCACCATAGCCTTTTGGAGAAGGAGAGAGAGAGAGGAATTCTGCAGAAATTCTACACCGAATCCACACCAAATTCAGAAATCAAACCAAGGCAAGTGACTTTATTTCATTTAAATTCGAAGAATGTCTTTTCCATGTTAGAAATTGAAGAATCTTAATTGTTCTTGAAAGATTAAAAGAAAACCCATGAAATTTGAAGTTATTATTGAATGTTGGGATAGGTTTGCATGTAGAAACATTGTTGGGAGATTTAATTTCGGAGACTTCATATCTAGGTGATGCAATAAACGAATTAAAATCTGGGAATTTATGATGAGAAAAAGTTAGGGTTTATGTTCTTGAAGAAAATTGGGAATTAATGTAGAAATTGTGATTTAATGATGTTTAGATGATATCAAACCCTTTAATGATGTTAGTATAGCCCCTTAACATGTTTGAGGATGATTAGAGAACTCAATATATTGTGGGAACGAATTTTAGAAGAGGTTTGAGGAGTAAAAATGGTGAAAGACGATTTTTGGGAAGTTCTGGGCCGAAACTGGCATCTCGTTAGAAGCAGCCCCAGGTCGTTCGAACGAACTCGTTCGAACGAGCTTCTAACGAGTTGACCAGTCGTTATTAACGAGTAGGATTTTCGTTCGATATCTCGTTCGAACGAGATATCGTTAGAAGAGTCAGTTCGTTCGAACGAACTGGGACCTCGTTCGAACAGCCTCGTTCGAACGAGACTTCTAACGACCTGACAGTCCAAACTCGTTCGAAGCCTCATTCGAACGAGACTTCTAACGAGTTGACAGTTTGGTCCTTTTTGGACTGTTTTGACTTTTGGAGTTCCGGTAACTGGTTCAAGGGTAGTATTAGTATTCCTTTGATGATATAGTGGTTGATTTGGGACTTTTGGGTTATTGAGATGAGTAAACCATACACGAGAGTTATATTCAATGAACCGTTTGGGTTGAGACGTGAGTGTCTACTACGATGTGAGGATAAATTATGGCACGTATAATTATGAACCGAAATAAAATAAGTTGTGATAATTATAATTAGTACGAGAGTGCAATATGTACTACGAATATAATACGATATTACTAAGGTGTGTGTTTACTTAGTATTGATATATGGATTGTATGTATGACATACCTACCATACTTGCTATCACGGGAGGTTTCGTTCGCTTAGGACCCTCTAATCCTTGTGTGCCTACGGGGGGGATATAGACTGGTACCTTGATGAACATAGGTCATAGAAAGACTTATTGTGATATTAATAAGTCCGCTGACCATGGGAGCGTAGGTATGTGCGTGACCCATGTGATGGTGACTATGTTCGCCTCCACTATTTGTGAATTGTGTTATCTGAACTATTCCTGAGAGATTCGGAATATGTGATCCTTATGTACGTGATGTACCGGGATGGATAGCAGAGTATGTGTGCACCATAGCTTAGATTGCGGGGTGCTTGTATCGTATATTTATGATGTGAATAATATACATTAAATTTATGGAAATCCTCATGTTAATGTTGTAAAAATATTCCGGTATTGTTTCACCCCATATAATGAGTTAACTGATAGTTATATCAATGGCATACTTAATAACTGAGTTTACGTGAAACCTCTATTAAATTACGAGCGTTGTTATGTTGAATTAACCGAGTAAAATGGGTAGAACCTTTGGTTGTCTAGCTAGTTTACGTTGTCACTTAGCTAGTGGAAAGGGTAGTTATAGATGGGTACTTACGTTAGAAGTGCACAGTTAGTCGAGAGGTGAGAATTTAATGTGAGTGCACGTCCTAACATGTACTTTGCATTTAATGTTTTAAATGTTTTTAAAGCACTTGCAGGTTTTTAAAATGACTTCCACTTTCGGGCTCTGACCCATTTGCTTCCAAATATATATTTTTTGTAAAACCATTTTAGGTGCCCAGCCACAAGGACACCAAGCATAGGATTCTCATTCAGGTGACGAGCTGTAGCTGTTTGTGGAAGCTACAGGGATTTGCATGTAGACGCTTCTCTCATTTGGATTCCAGTCTCAGCATCTATCAGTTGTAGGGCATGTTGCCCAATTCTATTAGACATTTTTACATTTCAGTTTTCAGACTCTAGCATGTATTGCTCAGTATTCAGTTTTAGTTATTTATTTCAGTTTACTTATCAGTTGTGGGATTTGTATTCAGGAGTTTTTCCTCCAGGTTTTATTTACATTTTGTGATGGTTATTCGTTTCACTTCAGTATGGTGAATGGTGTTATTTATTTCTTCATTACTTTTGTTGCATGTTAATCAGATTTAATAAAATTTGGCACTTACTTTTTAAATACTAGGTGGTTAGTAATCTTTAAAATGTTTTCGACAGTGATGCTATTAACTGAGCCAACTTGGCATTTTGAATTAATTTTATAAAGGAGTAGCTACCCGGTGTTTAATTAGTCGGGGTGTCACAGGTGGTATCAGAGCATCAGGTTCTAGTGTCCTTTAGGATCTGTACGGCTATTATGTTTTCGCTACGTTTTCTTTGATATAGAGCCCTATATTTTAGGACTGTTGTACTCTTATTGTGTACGTTTCGTTCTTCAGCTATATTAAGTTTATAAACTGCGAACTTATAAACTTTGTTCTTATTTTAGATGCCTCCACGACGTGCACGACGAGTTCCCAGGAATGCTACGCCCGAACCACAGCCCGCTCTAGTTCAAGGCATGTTGAACGCCACTGAGGTTGCTGCTATAGTAGCCCAAGCGGTAAATGCCACGATTGCCGTGATTCAGCAGGCACCACCGCAGGCGCCGGTTGCCGCGCCAGTCCAGGTTAATGCATTCCCGTCTGCTTGGGAACGTGTACGTGACGCTTTTCAGAAAGCGCATCCACCAGAGTTTGCTGGAAGCTCAGATGTGGTTATCTCGAGCCAATGGAGGAAGGACATGCAGAGGCATTTGAGGATGCATGAGTGCACTGATGTTCAGAAACAGGTGCTAGCTACTTTCAAGCTAGTTGGATCTGCACTGCAGTGGTGGGAGTCCATTACCACCGCGGAGGAGAGGGATACCCTCACCATTCAGGAGTTCTGGGTGCGGTTCGACCGCAAGTACTTTCCGTCTGCAGTTCATACAGAGATGAGGAGGAAGCTGATGAGTTTGAAGCAGGAGGGCAAGACAGTGGCCGAATATGAGGCCGAGTTTACTAACCTGTTGAACATCGTTCCAGACGAGATTCCAACAGAGAAGAAGAAGATAGAGAAGTTCACTGATGGGTTGAATTGGAGGATCCGTCAGCATCTGCTAGGGAACCTATCGTTGGCCACGTATTCTGATGTGGTTAACGCTGCACTATTGCACTGCCAGGACCACCGCTTTCATATGGCCGAGGGCAAGCGGTCAGGGGAGTCTAGCCATCAGGGCAGGACTGGAGGACATGGTGCCAGCGGGGCACAGACCGGTCAGGGGCAGAGACAGACTGAGCAGGGTAACCAGCAGGGGGACAATAAGAGGTTCCGGTCAGGGAACTACAGGCAGGGACAGGGAGGTTTCCGCCAGGGCTATCAGGGTCCAAACGGCCATCAGGGCCAGCAGGGGCAGAATGGGCAGCAGTTCCATCAGGGCCAGCAGGGCCAAGGGAGGAATGGTAATGGCCACCAGGGTCGGGGACAGCAGGGGCAGAGGGGAGGGAACTTCCCAGGGAAGTGCTTTACTTGTGGCAAGACTGGCCATAAGAAGCAGGATTGTCCTGATAGGGGCAGGGCCCCGCAGCAGCAGCAGCAGGGTGCTCGCCAGGAGCCACAGAGACCTATGTTTCCCGCCGCTCTTCCTGCACCGCCACAGATGGCAGCTTTGCCACCCATTCCAGCAGTCCCAGCTCAACAGGGGCAGCTACAGTATGGACGTGTCTACAACGTTCACCAGGCTGCAGTTCCACAGGCACCGCCCGCGATCGAGGGTACGTTTCCTATCTATGGCACTATGGGTCGGGTGTTATTTGATACGGGTGCTACACATTGTTTTATAGCTACACACTTCGCGAAAGCTTTAGGATTGTTAGCTACGGCAGAGACCACAGTGACGTGTGTCGACTCACCATTGGGGAGTGGGTCACTTATTTTCTTTATATGCCGGGGAGTGGGGGTAGCGGTTGGTGGTTTGGTATTGCCTGCGGACATGTTAGTGTTAGACATGCATGTTCACGATGTGATCATCGGTATGGATTGGCTCGTATCATATAGGGCCATGATTGATTGCTTCAGCGGGAGCATTGTTTTTGCCATTCCGGGGCAGGAGATGTTTATAGTGGCGATGCCTCGCCCAGAGGGAGGATCGACCGCTCATCTGTATTACATAGAAGAGGATACCTCTAAGGAGGTTGTGATTCCTTTAGATTCGATCCCGGTTGTCAGGGAGTATTCGGATGTGTTTCAGGAGATACCAGGCTTACCGCCCAGTCGAGAGATAGACTTCGTTATTGATTTGCTACCGGGTACGAGACCTATAGCACGCGCACCGTACCGTATGGCTCCAGCTGAGATGCGAGAATTACGGGATCAGATAGAGCAGCTGTTAGGGCAGGGCTTTATTCGCAGGAGTACCTCACTTTGGGGTGCTCCAGTTTTGTTTGTGAAGAAGAGGGACGGTTCACTGAGGTTGTGTGTGGACTACCGAGAGTTGAATAAGGTCACGATACGGAATAAGTACCCGTTGCCTCGAATCGATGACTTATTCGACCAGTTGAGAGGAGCTTCTTTCTTCTCAAAGATTGACTTGAGATCGGGTTACCATCAGTTGCGTATCAGGGAGGAGGATGTCTCGAAGACTGCGTTCCTGTCGAGATATGGTTCTTATGAGTTTCGGGTTATGCCTTTCGGCTTGACCAACGCTCCAGCAGTGTTTATGGACTTGATGAACAGAGTGTTCAGAGATTTCCTAGACCAGTTTGTTATTGTCTTCATTGATGACATTCTGGTTTACTCTCAGACAGAGGAGGAGCACGCCGAGCATTTGAGGCAGGTTTTGCAGACACTTCGTCAGAACGAGTTGTATGCAAAATACGAGAAGTGCGGGTTTTGGTTGAAGGAAGTCCAGTTCTTGGGTCATATTATTTCCGATCAGGGAATATCTGTTGATCCGGGGAAGGTGTCAGCGGTGAGGGAGTGGGGACAGCCCACGACACCAACGGAGATTCGTAGTTTCTTGGGTTTAGCAGGATACTACAGGAGGTTTATTCGGGGTTTCTCGGAGATAGCAGGTCCGTTGACACATCTTACTCGTAAGGGTGTGCCATATATCTGGAGTGATGCCTGTCAGTTGGCATTCGATGAGTTGAAGGACAAATTGACCTCAGCACCTGTGTTAGCATTGCCGAGACCGGGAGTTGAGTATTTGGATTACACCGATGCGTCTTTGCAAGGGCTTGGAGGTGTTTTACAGCAGGAGAGACAGGCCATAGCTTATGCTTCCCGTAAGCTTAAGCCTCATGAGAAGAATTACCCCACGCATGATTTGGAGTTGGCAGCAGTAGTATTTGCCTTACGGATTTGGAGGCACTATCTTTTGGGGGAGAAGTTCAAGCTGTTCACGGACCACAAGTCACTACAGTATCTGTTCACGCAGAAGGAATTAAATATGCGGCAGCGTAGGTGGCTTGAATTTGTGAAAGACTACCAGTTCGACATTCAGTACCACCCGGGTAAGGCTAACGTGGTAGCAGACGCGTTGAGCCGCAGACCAGCAGATGAGGTGGCAGAGGTGTGGAAAGCGAAGTGGAAGGAATTGGGACACCAGGATGCAGTGGCCCGATCTTTCATGTCTGTGATGACCGTTACACCGCAGATTGTCACGAAGGTTGTACGGGCACAGGCAAATGATTCATTCTGTCAGGAGCAGATAGTTCGATTACTCGCTGAGGGAGCTGAATCCTATACCGTTAGCTCAGATGGGGGATTACGCTTCAATGGGAGATTGGTAGTTCCGGAAGGAGAGGAACTGCGACACGATGTGATGGCAGAGTCGCACGGCTCACGGTTCGCGGTACATCCCGGAGGGGACAAAATGTACCAAGACATGAGACGGCAGTATTGGTGGAGCGGTATGAAGAGAGATATCGCTGAGTTTGTCTCGAAATGCGCCACTTGTCAGCTTGTAAAAGTGGATCATCAGAGACCAACAGGATTGCTACAGCCATTGGAGGTTCCGGTGTGGATGTGGGAGAGCATATCCATGGACTTTATCACGGGGTTGCCTACGTCACAGAGGGGTCACGACTCCGTTTGGGTAATTGTGGACAGATTGTCCAAGGTCGCTCACTTTTTACCCGTTAGGACTGATTACACTGCGGGTCAGTATGCCCAGCTCTTCATTTCAGAGATTGTGAGACTTTACGGTGTGCCCCTAAATATCGTGTCTGATAGAGACAAGATATTTGTTTCGAGGTTTTGGGAGAGTTTCCAGGAGGCCATGGGCACGGAATTGCGGTTGAGTACGGCTTATCATCCGCAGACTGATGGGCAGACCGAGCGCACCAATCAGATGTTGGAAGACATGCTACGCATGTGTATTATTGACTTCGGGGGTGGATGGGAGCAGTACCTTCCACTGGTGGAGTTTGCTTACAACAACTCCTATCAGTTCACGATTGGCATGGCTCCGTTTGAGGCATTGTACGGTAGGCCTTGTCGTTCCCCAGCATGTTGGTTAGAAGTGGGGGACAACAAACTACTTGGGCCGGAAGTGATTCAGGATACTTCGGCAAGGATTGAGTTGATTCGGAGTCGCATTCGGGTAGCTCAAGACAGGCAGAAGAGTTATGCTGATTCGAAGAGGTTTTTCAGGGAGTTCCAAGTGGGGGACCAGGTTTTGCTCAGGGTTTCTCCGATGAAGGGGATTATGCGATTCGGGAAGAAGGGGAAGTTGGCACCGAGGTATGTGGGGCCGTTTCCTATTATTGAGCGGATCGGACCGGTTGCGTATAGACTCGGGTTACCGGAGCATTTGCATCAGATTCACGACGTGTTCCATATTTCCTCGCTGAGGAAATACCTTAGGGATGATTTGGCTCATTCTCACATTGCTGTGGAGGACATCGATCTCCAGCCGGATAGCTCTTATGAGGAAGGGCCGATTGCTATTTTGGACCGAAGCGAGAGGAAACTACGGTCAAAGATAGTCCCGTTAGTGCGTGTTCAGTGGCGACATCACAATGTCGAGGAGTCCACATGGGAGCGCGAGGATGAGATGCGCGAACGTTATCCAGAGCTGTTTTTAGCAGGTACTTTCTAGTTTCAAATTTCGGGACGAAATTCAGTTATTAGGGGGGAAGTATGTAATACCCCGTACTTTTGGCTATATTTATTTTGGGATTTATTAATTAAATGCGTATTAATTGAAAATTAATCCGGGTTATAAATACTGATGTGATGCGAATTGGTATTTGATTATGTGCATATATGATTATATATGTACTTGGTATTATAAAATTTGTCGTGGGATTTATATACGGCATTTTAGAAATTTTGTTGAGACGCGTGGGACCGCCACGTCACGGTATAATATTTTGATATTAAAAGTGAATTTAAAATCTATAATCCGTATGGTCGTTTTGAGTGCGCTAACGCGTCCGGAAGGGTCGAGATAGTCAGAAAACACTAGCCGGGGGTATAGTTTGGGTCCCGGGGTATTTTTAGGCCATCCGGGCACTATAAAGGGTATTTTAGTAATTTGATATTTTTGGGTAATTAAAAGTGACGAAAATTGAGAGTTGTAATCTGATAAGGGATTGACCCAACCAACCTTTATTAACCCAACAAGCTACGGAGGTTTATTAAATTAGGTTTTCATAAGTTCCCTCAAAGCAAACCCTAGCCACCATAGCCTTTTGGAGAAGAAAGCTTGGAGAAGGAGAGAGAGAGAGGAATTCTGCAGAAATTCTACACCGAATCCACACCAAATTCAGAAATCAAACCAAGGCAAGTGACTTTATTTCATTTAAATTCGAAGAATGTCTTTTCCATGTTAGAAATTGAAGAATCTTAATTGTTCTTGAAAGATTAAAAGAAAACCCATGAAATTTGAAGTTATTATTGAATGTTGGGATAGGTTTGCATGTAGAAACATTGTTGGGAGATTTAATTTCGGAGACTTCATATCTAGGTGATGCAATAAACGAATTAAAATCTGGGAATTTATGATGAGAAAAAGTTAGGGTTTATGTTCTTGAAGAAAATTGGGAATTAATGTAGAAATTGTGATTTAATGATGTTTAGATGATATCAAACCCTTTAATGATGTTAGTATAGCCCCTTAACATGTTTGAGGATGATTAGAGAACTCAATATATTGTGGGAACGAATTTTAGAAGAGGTTTGAGGAGTAAAAATGGTGAAAGACGATTTTTGGGAAGTTCTGGGCCGAAACTGGCATCTCGTTAGAAGCAGCCCCAGGTCGTTCGAACGAACTCGTTCGAACGAGCTTCTAACGAGTTGACCAGTCGTTATTAACGAGTAGGATTTTCGTTCGATATCTCGTTCGAACGAGATATCGTTAGAAGAGTCAGTTCGTTCGAACGAACTGGGACCTCGTTCGAACAGCCTCGTTCGAACGAGACTTCTAACGACCTGACAGCATAAACTCGTTCGAAGCCTCATTCGAACGAGACTTCTAACGAGTTGACAGTTTGGTCCTTTTTGGACTGTTTTGACTTTTGGAGTTCCGGGAACTGGTTCAAGGGTAGTATTAGTATTCCTTTGATGATATAGTGGTTGATTTGGGACTTTTGGGTTATTGAGATGAGTAAACCATACACGAGAGTTATATTCAATGAACCGTTTGGGTTGAGACGTGAGTGTCTACTACGATGTGAGGATAAATTATGGCACGTATAATTATGAACCGAAATAAAATAAGTTGTGATAATTATAATTAGTACGAGAGTGCAATATGTACTACGAATATAATACGATATTACTAAGGTGTGTGTTTACTTAGTATTGATATATGGATTGTATGTATGACATACCTACCATACTTGCTATCACGGGAGGTTTCGTTCGCTTAGGACCCTCTAATCCTTGTGTGCCTACGGGGGGGATATAGACTGGTACCTTGATGAACATAGGTCATAGAAAGACTTATTGTGATATTAATAAGTCCGCTGACCATGGGAGCGTAGGTATGTGCGTGACCCATGTGATGGTGACTATGTTCGCCTCCACTATTTGTGAATTGTGTTATCTGAACTATTCCTGAGAGATTCGGAATATGTGATCCTTATGTACGTGATGTACCGGGATGGATAGCAGAGTATGTGTGCACCATAGCTTAGATTGCGGGGTGCTTGTATCGTATATTTATGATGTGAATAATATACATTAAATTTATGGAAATCCTCATGTTAATGTTGTAAAAATATTCCGGTATTGTTTCACCCCATATAATGAGTTAACTGATAGTTATATCAATGGCATACTTAATAACTGAGTTTACGTGAAACCTCTATTAAATTACGAGCGTTGTTATGTTGAATTAACCGAGTAAAATGGGTAGAACCTTTGGTTGTCTAGCTAGTTTACGTTGTCACTTAGCTAGTGGAAAGGGTAGTTATAGATGGGTACTTACGTTAGAAGTGCACAGTTAGTCGAGAGGTGAGAATTTAATGTGAGTGCACGTCCTAACATGTACTTTGCATTTAATGTTTTAAATGTTTTTAAAGCACTTGCAGGTTTTTAAAATGACTTCCACTTTCGGGCTCTGACCCATTTGCTTCCAAATATATATTTTTTGTAAAACCATTTTGGGTGCCCAGCCACAAGGACACCAAGCATAGGATTCTCATTCAGGTGACGAGCTGTAGCTGTTTGTGGAAGCTACAGGGATTTGCATGTAGACGCTTCTCTCATTTGGATTCCAGTCTCAGCATCTATCAGTTGTAGGGCATGTTGCCCAATTCTATTAGACATTTTTACATTTCAGTTTTCAGACTCTAGCATGTATTGCTTAGTATTCAGTTTTAGTTATTTATTTCAGTTTACTTATCAGTTGTGGGATTTGTATTCAGGAGTTTTTCCTCCAGGTTTTATTTACATTTTGTGATGGTTATTCGTTTCACTTCAGTATGGTGAATGGTGTTATTTATTTCTTCATTACTTTTGTTGCATGTTAATCAGATTTAATAAAATTTGGCACTTACTTTTTAAATACTAGGTGGTTAGTAATCTTTAAAATGTTTTCGACAGTGATGCTATTAACTGAGCCAACTTGGCATTTTGAATTAATTTTATAAAGGAGTAGCTACCCGGTGTTTAATTAGTCGGGGTGTCACACAAAGAAAGATCATTAGGAGCCTCGTAAGCTATGTTTTTTGCCCTTGGATTTGTAGTTACTTGTACCTCAAAAAAAGTCTAGTGAGTTGTGTTTTGAATGCTCTTCAACTACTACCCTTGGGGGATAACACCGTCTTCTTGGTGTTTAGATCAACATCGAACTTGACCTACAAAAATGGATTGAGTAAAATGTTATTCAATATCAAACTTAACAAATCGAGGCAGCCTCATCTTTTCCATTAGGTACAATAATAATTGGGTCCTGTTATTCATCTAATATGTATCTAATGTGGAGTTGAGGGATCCATTCTAGATTTTCCTATGAATATGATCAAGTTTGTATCACCTACAATATACCTCATTGTTCATTAGAAATAAGTATGAGCAACCCACCAAATGTAGAAGAATTGGTTTCAACCCATTGATACAAGCCCTAAGAAAATAGAATTAAATCCATAGTCTTACATGTAAATAACATACACCGTGCTAAATTAAGGTTCCAAGAAAAACATAAAAATGAGGCAGATTTCATTAAAGTCTAGCTAGGCCTCGCCAAAATGTGAAAAACACAAAAAGAAAACATAGTATATAAAAAACAATGTGGCATATTCACATTATAGAGCAATTTATGGCAGGATTTTTTATGGAAGATAGAGATAGAGGACCTTGAATGAATGACCACATTACTTCTCTAAGAAAAATAGAGAGGGGAGGTCAAATTGCAAATTCAAAAGACCACCACCATAATACCCAAAACTATTTTAGAAGCTTGTGTGAGCCCCCAACCCTGCTTCAAATGACAACTAAGCTAGTACAACAAAATCTTTGTGAGTATATGGTATGTTTGTTAGGCTTATAGAGAGCATTATAGTGGTACTCTCAGCATTTGAATATAGTGTAATCGGATCATGTTCCATTAAATTCTCGGCACGCAATAATTTGGATTGGATTCATAAACCATTTTGATTTATAAACTCTTGGTACAAACATTACGAACACATTAAAGCATTTATCATCACATTATACATACACGTGCATATCGTTGGATGTAGAGTTTTACCAATAATTCCAAGATATTGACAAATCTAAGGAAAGTAGAGTTTTACCAATAATTACAATACCACTAGAATTATGGAAACTAAAATTGATTTCACAAATCTACATAATAGATACCTTATTTCCCCCACCTAGCTCTTCCACAATTTAACTTAAGGGTGGAATCCATAAACTTCCGAGAGTGAAAAGGGTTATCCAACTTTATATCCCAGAACAATGAGTGAAATAAATAAATAATCTTTTTCAATATGCAAATAAAAAAGTATCATATCATAGAAATAATGATTAAAACATAACAACACAAAAGGGGTATATGGTAAGTTTATTGGGCTTATAGAGTGCATTATGATGGTGGTCTCGGCATTTGAACAGAGTGCAATTGGATCATGTTCCATTAAAACTCTCAGCACATAATAAATTGGATTGGATTCATAGACCGTTTTGATTGACTAACTCTTGGTACAAACAGTACGCACGCATTAAAACATTTATCATCACATCATACACACACGTGCATATCGTTAGATGTAGAGTTTTACCAATAATTCCAAGATATTGACAAATCTAAGGAAAGTAAAGTTTTACCAATAATTACAATAGAGCAACTAAAATTGATTTCACAAAGCTACATAAGAGATACCTTATAGTTAAAAAAAATTATACATTCCATTGAGAATTGAGGATCTATTTTGATAGATCTCATCGAAAGTTTTTGAATAATATATTTTTTTGTCAAACAAATTATATCTTAAAAGATATTGAAATCTAAAGGTTGTACACAACTGACAATATAAGAGATAAGGGAAAGTGTGTCCTTATTTTATTCTTGCTAAACAAATAATCTTTTTGACAATATTTTAAGCATGTTGGTTTAATTGCAGTTTCTTATGTGAATTAATATATATATATTATTTGGTGTTACCTCGTTGTCATATCATTAGAGTTTGAGAAATATGTACCAATTTAATCTACAATATTCGTTTATATCCTTTCACTTTGAATATTAACATTTCTTGCTATGAATCATATAATTATAGTTTCGTTTCTCTCTATATATTATTGTTTAGAATGGTAAGCAATTTTTCACTGGAAATGATACAAAAAACCAAAGCAAAGCTCAAACATTATTACAAAGAAAATTGCTTGAGGTTAGATGATGATGATATTATTATAGATTACTTTTACAAATTAAAAGAACGTAAACCAAAACTTAAGATGCCAAGCTTTACCCGACTGATGAAAGTATTTTTTATGGATTTTGTGTGTTATGGAGATTTATGCGACACATTTGACACACAATTGGCCATCCTTTTGTAATTATGCGTCTCTATGGTGTTTATATTAATGAAAATCTATAGGTAAAAGAATGTTTGGTTTAATCTTCCATTGACTTCACAAATTTATACATATCAAGAGTTACATATTATAGCTTTAATATCCATAGAACCCAATTACATACTTTGAACATTCTTATTAAAAAAAATTGTACTCTAGAATTCGGCCCCAATATTGAAATCCTAAATCTGTCACTGATCTTGGTCAAGTGGATTATGAATATGAAAAGTGGATTACATGTTTCATCACATATCTGAATGGACCCAAATACTATCACATATCTTACATATCCAGAGACAAAAATGAAACGAGGGTATGCTGAAAACGAAATTAAGAGACAGAAAATGAGGGGGTTCTTGAAAAAGAGGGTGAGCATACCTTATCTCTGCGTCGTCTCTTCATCTACTGAAAACGAGGGCATATGTTCTTCTTATAACTGCTGAAAACGATGGTGGGTTTTGCTGTACGAGAGGTAGAGAGGCGGGAGGGAGAGGCACGGGAGAGAGTTGGAGAGTGGGTTTGGAAGTTGGGGAAAATATCCCGCCCGACTTGTTTATCTATTTCTTTCTTTTTTTTTCTTTTAATGACTTTTGCATAGAATTTCAAATATATTGCAACATTTTTTCCCTCTTTCTAATGGTTTTTGCCTGTTACAAATTTATAATGGACAAAATCCGTTACAAATTTCTTATTTTGGTGTAGTGACTCGAGGAGGCAAAAGGAAGATGGGTTGAGGAGTTGTATGCTGTACTGTGGGCCTATAGGATGACCACAAAGACACCTACCGGGGAAACCCCGTTCATGCTGGCGTATTGCTCGGAATCTATCATTCCCACAGAGATTGGGTTTCCTACTCATAGGGTCCAAATGTATGACCCCCAGAGGAATATGGAAGAATGGAGACTTGACTTAGACTTGATCGAGGAAAGGAGGGAAGACGCTGAGATAAGGCAAGATGCCTACCAACAGAGGACTGCCAGGTTTTTCAACCATAGGGTGAAGCAAAGGCCAATCGCAGTGGGGGACTTAGTCCTCAAAAAGACTTGGCAAAATCCTAACAATCTCCACCCAAATTGGCATGGCCCATATAGGGTCATTGATGAAGTTGTCCCTGGAACCTATAGATTAGAAAACCTTGAAGGAGAACCCTTTTCGAATCCGTGGAATGCAGATCATATGAAGAAATACTATCAATAATGTTGTAATGTCCTATCAGATTATAGATGTAATGAATATATTACTCCAGCAGAACACTTGGAATGTTAATGAGAATGTCATATTGGTCCCTCATCTTGTGTTTGTTAATTCTAGAATAATTGGGGTTATCCTTGGTAGCAACTCCCCTCGTCTATAATGAGGGTCAATGGTGGGGACGACCCCCCATTGAGCCTCAAGAAAGACGAGGGGGACTTAATTTATAACATCATTAAATTGGTAAAGAAACCACCCTCGGCTATAATGAGGGTCAATAGTGGGGACGACCCCCCATTCACCCTTAAGAAAGACTAGGGGGACTTAATATATAACACCATTAAATTGGTGAAGAAACCACCCTCGGCTATAGTGAGGGTCAATGGTGGGGACGACCCCCCATTCACCCTCAAGAAAGAAGGAGGGGGGGGGGGGGGATTTAATTGAAAACATCATTTAATTTGTGGAAACCACCCTTGGCTATGGTGAGGGTAAATGGTGGGGACGACCCTCCATTCACCCTCAAGAAAGATGAGGGAGGACTTAATTGAAAACATCATTTAATTGGTGGTAACCAACCTTGGTTATAATAAGGGTCAATGGTGGGGATGGCCCCCCATTCACCCTCAAGAAAGATGAGGGGGGACTTAATTTATAACATAATTAAATTGGTGGGAAACCACCCTCGGCTATAATGAGGGTCAATGGTGGGACAACCCCCCATTCACCCCCAAGAAAGATGAGGGAGGACTTGATAAAAAACATCATTAGATTGGTGGTAACCGCCCTCGGCTATAATGGGGGTCAATGGTGGGGACGACCCCCCATTCACCCTCAAGAAAGACGAGGGGGGACTTAATTTATAACATCATTAAATTGGTGGGAAACCACCCTCGGCTATAATGAGGGTCAATGGTGGGGACGACCCCCCATTCACCCTCAAGAAATATGAGGGAGGACTTGATCAAAAACATCATTAGATTGGTGGTAACCACCCTTGGCTATAATGAGGGTCAGTGGTGGGGACGACCCCCCATTCACCCTTAAGATAGACGAGGGGGGACTTAATTTGTAACATCATTAAATTGGTGAAGAAACCACCCTCGGCTATAATGAGGGTCAATGGTGGGGACGACCCCCCATTCACCCTCAAGAAAGACGAGGGGGGACTTGTAAGATGGGTGAACACAATAGGCAAGTTAAATCATATAGAAAGACATGAAGAGGCATTATATTATAAAGTATTACAGATGTTTGTCCAACAAAAATAGAATACAAGAATATTTATTACATGAAGAGGGTATGGGCTACAGACAGCCACCCTATTGAACAACATCATAGGGCAAGGCTTCAACGTCGATAAGAGGAGTCTCCTCAGGAACCAAGACAAGATGATCTTCAGAGGGGCCGATGCCTTCAACATTCACGTGAGACTCCACGTGGGCCAGAGCCTCAATAATCATTGGGTTGTCCAATTGAACTGCCTCAAGAGAGGGGCGAACTGAAGAGACGACATTAGCGAACTTAAGGGCGACCCACCGACAGGCTATCCTGATCCTCCTCTCCAAGTATTCGAGACCGAAGCCTTGAAACTCATCTGAGATTTTGTAAGCTTCCACTACATCAGTCTCGGCCCTCTTCACTGCCTCAGCTAGCTCGCTCTTAAACTAAGCGTTTATGGCTTCTTCCTTTGCCTTGAAGAGGTCATCTTTTACCTTTAGGTATGAATCATACTGCCTCGTAAGCTCATACAAGACCCTAGCGTGCTCAGTCCTGGTACTCTTCAATGTGGCCCTGGCGGTCTCGAGCTCGGTCTGTATCTTAGCCTCGTGCTGGATGGCTCTCTCGGCTTCGTGAAAATTTTATTGATTCTCGGTCATCCATTTAGTGGCCGACGTGAAGGAATAAACAGTCTGCACAAAAGTAGGCACTTAGTGAGGGGCTGAGGGAACAGTTGGTGAAAAGTTAACTAAGGAAATGAAGTAAAAACAAGTACCTGGGCCAGAGTATGCAGGCCGTAATCATACACCTTAGCAGAGGGCATCTTTGACAAAAAGTTATAATTTGCGGCCGAGGGAGCAGAGAACATGGAAGCCTTAGCCTCCCTCAGGTTGGCTATGAGGGAAGATGGTTCAGCCTTAAAAAATGTCAAATTTTGAGACCAATAATCCCCCATACTGGAAGAGGAGCCAGTTCCCTCAGATGTCTCCACCCTCGCCCTCGTCCTAGAATCTGGTCGAGGATCAACAGGAACTTCCGACTCTTTCCTTTTATGACTGTCGACAGTCAGCTTAACATGTGTCGGCCCCACGGCCTTTGTTTTCCTCAGAGGCTGCTGAGGCTCTTTTCCCTTTTTCTTGCCTAGACCAGACAGCAAGCTCGAATCAGTCATCTCCCAAAGTTGGTCAGAAATATTCGAAGGATGACCTGAAAAAGATATGACATATCAGAAAGACGCAGAGACAAAGACGAAACACGAAAAAAATTAAAAATTGAGCAAAAAAACCACTCACACAGTTCTGTCAGGGGGCCGACCCTCAAACCAACCTCTTTGAGGAAGCGAGGGGTCATCAAATCTTCAAACTTGGCAAGTTCACCCTCTCTCCCTCTCTCCTTCAGGTAGTCAACAATGACCCTCTCATCCAAGCTAAGATTGGGGTCTGAACGTGCTTTCATTGAGGGATTGGACCATACCCTGGGTACCCTTAGACCATCTTCCATGGGCTCGCCCTCAACGGGGAATTCCTAATTCCCAGAAATAAAGAAAAACCTTTTCTTCCGGTCATGATTGGAAGTCTGAGCCACGTGGAGAAGCTTCTTGTCAGACTTCCTAGCCCCCAGATGGAAATACCCAGGGTGTTTGGATGATGAGGTGATGTTGTAGCAGGCAAGGAATACATCGACCGAGGGATCATTGGTAAATGAATTCTTTCAAAATGAGATGTAGCTAAGGATAATCCTCCATGAGGTGGGAGAAAGTTGAGAAGGGGCAACCCCAAGGGCAGACAAGATGTCGACTATAGAAGGGTGTAGAGGGAACCTAACGCCTACCCTTAGCATCTGCTCATAGACGTCAATCTCTTCCTCGTCACCCTCGAAGACTCTCTCAGATTCCGTTGGGACCCTCATACTTATATTGGGTTGTATGACAAAGAGATGCCTCCATACTAAGAGATCACGGTATTTAACTGAAGATACATATTTCGAGGCACTTAAAGTATCGACTTGACTATCATCATCATTGGAAGAACCCTCACTATCGTCCTCAGCTCTCTCGTTCCCAAATCCCCCAACTTCTGGAGGGCCATTTGGAAAGGCTACTTGAAATGCAAGAGGGGACAGGGCTGTTACAGGGATAACCTTAGAAGGTGCTGTGCCCTCGGCCTGTCAATTTGGGCTAAGAGTGGATGTCTCTCCCCTCCCGAAAGGACTAGCACCTGTCGATAATGATGTTATCTGATCCATTTCCCCCTCATATGATTGACTCTCGTCTGGACAAAAAGATAACCCGCACGAATCAGGGGGTATTATTATGTTTAAAGGAATGGGAAAAATGGGCCATACCCAATTAGGGTCGACCCCTTGTCTTCTCTCGTCCTCCTCCTCTATTTGCTTAATCTCTACGAAGAGCTTCTCTCTCAGGGATGGGAATTCCTCAGCTAAATCATAAAGCCTCCTAAGCATTAAGGGGAAGAACTTAAACTTTAATGAATTTGGCTAAGATAACTACGAAAAAGATTATAGTTGACTAAGTTTGACTCTTAGATCAAACCTAAGGAAATGAAAAGCTTTTTAGGTTTGAACATTCGAGAACAACTCGCCAGAGAAGAACACCAGAAGGGTATGAAAAATCTAAAGAAAAATTGAGTGCTACAAGCCTAAAGCAAGAATGCAAACAGTAATGCAAGATAAAGAGGGCAGTAGGGCAGAAAGATTACCTGAGAAAGAACAGCGAGGCTGCCAAGCTCGAAATGTTGAAGTTACAGAAATGGCGGTTTGAGACTATTGAGAAACTAGAGAGAGAAGTCCTGGGTGCGAAAAAGAAGGAGGAGAAAAGAAAATGTTTCAAGAAAACCTTTATATACCTTGTTACAAGTCGTTCCAACAATCAATGCAAGGAACAACCCACGAGGACATGTATCATTAGGGCACAAAGTCCTAAGCAAAGTGTGAAGCTGCTATATCGAGGAAACTAAAACGATGATGGATATCTTCCGAGGTGTCAAATTAGCTTAACAGGTGTCACTCATCAAACTGATCATACACTTATCTCAAAAAAACCACTATCCCTCAGCCATCTCAATAACACCGATGGCTAAGGGCTGGGGGTGTTTGATATACCCATACATACCCTCGGCGAGGCCGAGGGCGTACTCCACCTGGACGAGGACAAGATGATATCTCAATCAATATTAGATGACCCTCTAAGGGGATGACCCCTCATCATGGTCCAGACGACCCTTCAAGGGTCCAACCCCTTATTATGTTCAGACGACCATCAAAGGGGCCGACCCCTAATCATGGTCTAAACGACCCTACAAGGGGCCGACCCCTCATCATGGTCCAGACGACCCTTCAAGGGGCCGAACCCTCATCATGTACAGGCGACCCTCTAAGGGGCCAACCCCCGATCATGTCCTGGATGACCCTATGAGGGTACGAGAGTACGAGTCCCAAATTAAGCTAGGCTCACTACCAGTAGGAACTTTGCCCTCGGCCTCATATCATAGGTCGAGGGTGATGTCATCACAACGCGTTATTTGGGAGACGCGTGGAACAGTGTGCGTGAGACTCATATGGCACATGGAAGATTGTTATAATAATATAAACCCCTCACGTGAGGGAATATTATGTCATCATTAATCACAGGTGGTACCTCCAGGTGTCAGCAGGGGATTGGCTAGATCATAGCTCACATGCACCATGTATGCTTGGGGGGGTGCATTACTCCCCCCAAGACCTATATATACTTGTCACCTACAACCTTACAAAGGGATCTATAATTGTAACCCTAGGTAAAACTCTTCTTGTACACAGTAGAGAGAGAGTGAGCTTATATGCATTGTATCTAAAGCCATTAGTGCCCATACTTAGTGGATCACACACTCATAGTGGATGTAGGCCTAATTGGCCGAACCACTATACATCATTGTCTTATTCCTCTTGTACTCATCCCCTTCTATACACTTACACACACACATCTCTATGGCTGCCATTGTTATTATTGTTTGAGCTCATCATCACTTATCTGGTAGTGCTGAATCTTAGCATCATCACTGACATACATTTTTTTCAATCTAGTTCATTCGATCAAAAGTAATAAAAGGTTTGCATGTATTCTTGGTTGATCCTTGTGTCATTAAAATAAGAAAATCATAACCTTAATTTATGCAGTGAATTGTGAGCCATAAGATTTTCATTCGAACAGTGAGTCTTGATCTAAACCGTTGATTCCCTATAAATTCCAGATCCTTCCACCACCAGTATAAGTATAACCCTTCATCTCAACAATTACTTTCTTTTGAGAGACCAAAGACCTGAGAGAAAAGAGAGAGAGAGAGAGAGAGAGAGAGAGAGAGAGAGAGAGAAGGGAGAAAATAAATGAGAGGAAAGATTGGTAAACCCAAACCATACTCTGGCAAAATTTCTTCAGAAACTATTTATTGAGAGAGTTATGGTTTTCTAATTTTCTGGTTTTCATATCCTCTTTGGTTTTAATCTTTGATCCAAACAACCCCACTCAAATTAGATCTTGTTTGTTCTTATAGAAACTTAAATATCTAGCTTAAAGTGATACAGTCATGTAGTTCTTGATTGTTTTGATTTCTTCATTAAGAAATCAATATCCACTCTGTTGGATACTGTTAGTTCAAAAATAATTTTTATCACCTATTATCCAACATCTCTCTAGTTTTACAAAACATAAATAATAACTTGGTTATTTCAGTTATGAGTTGTTTTTTAGTTCAAAAAATATTGAACATATATAAGATCTAAAGAATCTCTGTTTTAAAGATTCTTAAGATTCTCAAATCTAAAAATATTAAGTGATCAAGATCAAGTTTAATTTCAGTAGTGCTAAAGTGGCATTTCATACTTATAATTTTTTTGTAATTCATAGGAAATTATTTGTAATAAGCATGTGTGAGTACATGCATGCGTTTAGGAACTACACTCACATCACAGTCTCACAACATCACTTAAATAATGTTGTTAGTTGAGAGATTTAGATCATTTGAGTCGACATAAAGTCCAAGGAGCAAAGGAGCCAAGCTAAAGAACGACATGGACCACTTCAGAGCCTTAAAGAAGTCAGAAAAACCTAAAGAAGCTGGTATGATTCTTGACTTATAATAGGTTTGTTAATGTGTGTTTAGTTCATTAAATGCTTGTAACCTAAAACTCTATTTTAGTGGATTTTATATTTTGAGGTGTAGAGACCTCCATGGATGTTTCCCCAATTGGGTGGGGTTTTACCACGTTAAAAATCTCTCTTGCATGTGTGGTTTTTACTTATTTAAGCCTATTACTGCATAACTAGACTTAGTTTTTAAAATATAAAAACTAATTTCAAGAATCTGAAATATCTTGTTCATAACATTCAAACACAACTTGCGTTCCTTCTTATTTTAGAAAAGAGTTTCCTCAAAAAGGCAAATCGGATCTTACTTAACTGATTTAACTTTTGTTAAACAACTTAGTAAGAGATTTTCAATTGGTATCAGAGCAGTGTACTTGGTTTTCAAAACTATCTAAGTTTCGGTGTTTTTTAAAAGTGTTTTAAAAAACATCTCTCTATGGACGAGAAATTTAAGATAGTGGGAAATTTGTCCAGGCCTCCCCTCTTCATGGGACTAATTTTCCTTACTGAAAAGGAAGGATTATAGCCTTCATCCAAGGTACTTTGTGATATGATTCATGGGATGATATTGAAAATGGCTATACACATCCAACTAAGCTTGCTGCATATGGTAGTACTGTAAGAATTAAAAAACTCCTAAGCGAGTTCACCAAATAAGAAAAACAGGCCTCCTCAAGTAACAATAAAGGAAAATGATGTTATTTTTATGTCAGTAAATGAACACGAATTTAAAATAATATCAATATGTTCAACCTCAAAGGAAGCCTAGGACACATTGGTCACTACCCATGAAGGTGACACCCGTGTTAAGGCTGCCAAGACCCAAATGTTGATCCAACAGTATAACACACTTCTAATAGCTGAGACTAAAAATTATGATGAATTTTACATAAGATTGACTGATGTTGTTATGAAATTACATGCTAATGTTATAGTATATGAGACGAGAGAGATAATGTCTGAAATTCTAAAATCACTTCCATCTAAATTTGACAAAAAATGCTATGCAATTGAGGAGATGGATGATCCTAACTAACTCCAGAACTCCTCAGTATCAAGCTTCGAACTATGGAAATGGACTTAGAATTTAAGAAACATCTTCCCAATAAAAAAAACACCCGCCCCAATGTTGTTTTTAGCCTAGGATGAATACACCACAATTTGTTGTTCCTAACCTTGACTTGGACTTTGATGAGGAGTGTGACTTAGATAATTTGGACAATCAGATTTCCCTCTAACGTCGTATTTTTAAGCCTAAGTCTAGATATTTTTAAATTATCATTATATTCTCAAACTGGGAGTTCCGTGATCACGCAATATGTTTCTACGAGTTACATTGGTCCTGTGTGAGGTGTTAGTGTCTCTCATGAGGCCGTTTGGAGACTATTTCGGGGTTTCCCCCTCTAACGCCATGTCTTTAGGCCTAAGTCTAAATAGTTTCAAATTATCATCGTATTCTCAAACTTGGAATCTCGTTCCCTCTCATATCAGTTCATACGAGTTACATTAGTCCCGTTCGAGGTGTCGATTCCTCTCACGGGGCCATTTGGGGGTAATTTTGAGGTTGCATCCTATAACGCCATGTTTTTAAACTTAAGTCCATATATTATCAAATTATCATTATATTATCAAACAGAGAGTCTCGTGACCACGCGGTCAGTTCCTACGAGTTACATTGGTCCCGTGTGAGGTGTCGCTACCTTTCACAGGGATGTGTGGTTTTTTTGGGGATTCTGCCTCTAACGCCATGTTTTTATGCCCAAGTCTAGATATTTTCTAGTTATTATCGTATTCTCATATTGGGAGACCCGTTACCATACGGTTAGTTCCTACGAGTTATATTGGTTTGGTGCGAGGTGTTCATGCATCACACGATGCCATATGGGGGTTGTTTCAAGGTTTAACCCTCTAATACCATGTTTTAAGCATAAGTTTAGATATTTTTAAATTATCATCGTATTCTCAAATCGAGAATCCCGTGACCACGCAGTCAATTCCTATGAGTTACATTGGTCCTGTGCGAGGTGTCGATTCCTCTCACGGGGCCTTTTGGGTGCTCTTTCAGGGTTCCCCCTCTAATGCCATAATTTAAGCCTAAGTCTAGATTTTTTAAAATTATCATCATATTCTCAAACCAGGGAAAACATAACCACGCTATCAGTTCCTACGAGTTACATTGGTCCGGTGTGAGGTGTCGGTGCCTCTCTTGATGTCGTTTAGGTTGTTTCTGGGTTTCACACTCTAATGCCATATTTTTAATCCTATGTCTAGATTTTTTCAAATTATGGCCATATTCTCAAATCGGGAGTCTCATGAGCACGCGGTTAGTTCCTACGCGCTACATTGGTTTAATACGAGGTGTTGGTGCCTGTCACGGGGCCATTTGGGGGGTTATTTTAGGTTTTCCCCCTCAAATGCCATGTTTTTAATCCTAAGTCTAGATATTTCCAAATTATAGTCATATTCTCAAACCAGGAGTCCAGTGACCACACGAACAGTTCTTATAAGTTACATTGGTACTTTGCGAGGTGTTGGTGCCTTTCATGTGGCCGTTTGGTGGCTGTTTCAGGCTAACACCATGTTTTTAAGCCTAACTCTAGATATTTTAAATTATCGATACATTCTCAAATTTAGAGACCCGTGACCATGAGATCAGTTCATACGAGTTACATTGGTCCCTTGTGAGGTGTTGGAGCCTCTTATGGGGCCAATTAGAGGTTGTTTTAAGGTTTCACGCTCTAATGCCATGTGTTTAAGGCTAAGTCTATATATTTTCAAATTATCATCATAAAGTTAATCTGGGAGCCTCGTTACCAAGCGTTCAGGTCCTACGAGTTACATGGGACCCATACGAGATGTTGGTGCCTCTCATAGGTCCGTTTGGGGGCTATTTTGGGATTTTCCCTTATAACACCATGTTTAAGCCTAAGTCTAGATATTTTCAAATTATCATCGTATTATCAATCTGGGAGTGTTATGACCATGCGGCCAGTTCCTACACGTTATATTGGTCTTGTACGAGGTGTTGGTGCCTCTCACGATGCCGCATGGGGGCCGTTTTGGGGTTTCCCCCTCTAACACCATGTTTTTAAGGCTAAGTCAATATATTTTCAAATTGTCATTATATTCTCAAATCGGGAGACTCGTGGACACTCGATCAGTTCCTACGAGTTACATTGATCCCATTCGAGGTGTTGGTGCCTCTCACGGGACCGTTTGGGGCTTGTTTTGGTATTTCCCCCTCTAACGCCATGTTTTTACGCCCAAGTTTATATATTCTGAAATTATTGTTGTATTCTCCAATCAGGAGTCCTATGATCACATGCTCAGTTCCTCGAATTACATTAGTCTCGTGCGAGTTGTCGGTGCCTCTCACGAGGGTGTTTGGGGGCTTTTTCAAAGTTTCCCCTTTAACGCCATGCTTATGAGCCTAAGTGCAAATATTTTTAAATTGTCATCGTATTCTCAAACTGGGAGTCTTGTGACCATGCGATCAGTTCCTAGGAGCTACATTATTCATGTGCGAGGTGTCGGTGCCTCTTACAGGGATGTTTGATGTCTGTTTCAGTGTTTCCCCTCTACCACCATGTTTTAATCTTAAGTCTAGATATTTTCAAATTATTATCATATTCCCAAACCAGGAGTCCCGTGACCATGCGATCAGTTCCTATGAGTTACATTAGTCTCGTGCGAGATGTTGGTGCCTCTTACGGGGCCTTTTAGGGGTAGTTTTGGGGTTTCCCCCTCAAACACCATATTTTTAAGCCTAACTCTTGATATTTACAACTTATCATCGTATTATCAAACTAGGAGACCCATGACCACGTGATTAGCTCATACGAGTTACGTTAGTCCCGTTTGAGGTCTTGGTGCCTCTCACGGGGCCGTTCGTGGGTTATTTCAGGGTTTTCACCTTTAACATCGTGTTTTAAGCCTATGTCTAGATATTTTCAAATTGTTGTCGTATTCTCAAATAGGGTGTCCCATGACAATGCGATCAGTTCCTACGAGTTACATTGGTCCCCTATGAGGTGTTGGTACCTCTTACGGGCTGTTTCAGTGTTTCCCCCTCTAACGCCATGTTTTTAAGCCTAACTCTAGATATTTTCAAATTATCGTTGTATTCTCAAACTGGGAGTCTCGTGAACACGCGGTCAGTTTTTTTGAGTTACGCATGTGTTTAATTCTAAGTCTAGATGTTTTTAAATTATCATTTTATTCTTAAATCGGGAGTCTCGTGAACACATGGTCAATTCCTACGAGTTAAATTGGTCCCGTGTGAGTTTTTGGTGCCTCTCACGTGACCATGGTAAGTATGTTTCATTTATTCGGTAAGAATGTTTATAGTGATGATTTATACATAATTATTTTTCATTTCCCATTATTAATTGTTTAACAACAAGCTTTTAAAATTTATAGTATGTTTTATTTTAATCTTATTTTTATTCGGTTTAATCTCAAATCTAAATATTAGAAATTCCTAGGGCCAACCAACTCAATGGACATCTAAATGTTCAAATCCACCCGCCAACAACAATCCAAGAATCCCAAACAACAATTCAAATAATAATGCAATATATTACTAATTCCTAGTGCTAACTAACTCAATGGTCATCTAAATGTTCAAATCTACCAGTCAACAACAATTCAAAAATCCCAAACAACAACTCAAAGCAAGTGTCATATAATAAGTAACGAGGTTGAAAAGGTAATAAGTAATCATATACAGGTTGATTTAGTGTAAATGTATACCTGCCTAGATTATAGTGACGACAACATCTAAATCAACTTGTATATGATTACTTATTCTTATTACCTTTTCACCCTCATTATATATATATATATATATAGAGAGAGAGAGAGAGAGAGAGAGAGAGAGAGAGAGAGATGGTTGTCGGAATATGTGAGGAATAAGAAAAGGGGTGCTGCAACCAAAAGAGAAAAAATTATTAAAACTCATCTATCTGAACTCATAATAGAAGTGAAAGGAAAGTTAAAGTCACCATTAAACACATTCTCATACAAGTTATCCATGATAAATACCAAAAGAACCTTGTACATACATGCTTTTGGGCCACTAAAAAAAGACGCAAAGACAAATTGGCATGGTCTAAACTTTAGCTCATTTATATACAAATAAAAGAAGAGTTATTAGTAACCTTAAAAATCATTCAACTTTCGCCCACAATCTAATTTAGTTTCAACAAATAAGAAATGGAAATAAGAGTGTCTAAATGATTTCAGATTTTACATTACTGTTCATCTACTACCCAAAAAAATTATACCAAAGCTGCTCTGGTAGGGAGGGAGAAAAAACACGTGATGAAAACCTAAACTGCAAACTTGAAATCATTTTCAACTCTTTATTTCTTTGTTACTTTCCAAGATTCCAAATGGAAGACTGTTACAAGGAGATCCACCCCAATGCATCTAGTGAAGTGTTATAGAGCTAACTTTAACAATATCATTAAGAATTTTTTAAGACAATTATTTTTCTTTGTCGGGAAAGAATCTATTAAAATGAAAAATCTTACCAAATCGTCGAAATCGCAACACAAATCCACCAACAAAGTCATATACCAAAATAATCTGCCAAAAACACCAATCAATCAGTCAAAATAACTAAAATCCAATAAACTAATAGGGACGTTTTGAAGAAGATTTTGTTAGAATCTCAATAACTTTTTTTTAATATTCATTAATGATTGTGTCACACAATTACTGCCTAACAACGACTTAATATTCATAACTTACGAATATTAAGTCTAGTTAAAACAGAGTCCTTCTAGTCTGATATATTTTATTACACAATTGACGTGTTGCACCCTCATTCACTTGTGTTCGGGGTCCACTAGGCTACACCCCTAGCGGGACCCAGACTTGAGAGAATGAGGGTGCGTCACACTTTTTTGTCACAAAATTGTGTCGGCCTAGTGTTTCTCGTTAAAAAATATGGATCCGAAAATCCTCATTATCATTTAGAAAATATAGTTAAAAAATATACAACTATTGCCCAACAATGAGAAATCAAAACTGAGATTTGTAAAATCAAAATCCGAATTGAGAGTTGTAAAAATCAAAATATACAACTCGTTTTATATTTAAAACAATTACAAAATGCATTTTGTTAAAAAAAAGATATGAAAAAATCGTATGAGTTTGAGGAAACTAACCTGAGTTTCTCAAATTTCTTGTATGACCTAGATACATTAATCAAATATTCGCATCAACTTAGGAAACTGAACTTGACATTAGGCCTAAAAAAATTGGTGTGAAGCACCCAAAACTAACCGTATAAGAATAAGGAAAATGAAAAAAAAAAAATTTGCGGTGACCCATCCGTCTAAGATATGGAAAGGAAAGATCTGGAAATACTATCCCCACCTTAAATTGCACCACCTAAACAACCGATCCTTACTCCATACCCAACATCTCACCTACTACCCACCAAAACTCCATCGCACCTATTTTTTTTTGTGTTTTCCTCCATCGCACCTGCTACCAACAAATGCTAATACCCACCATACCAGGGTTTGGGGAAGAAAGAAAAAAAGATTTAAGCTAGGAAATGAAAACACGAGGCACCTATTTTTCTAGGATTAACATTAGTTAAGGCCTAGAGACGTGACCCACCATTCGCGACCCATTAATGAAGCTAAGTCACGGGTATATCGCCTACTGGTCACGACCCAGAGCCGTGACTCGTACTAAGAAATGGTCACGACCCCCAACCGTGAGCCAATATGTGTGTGTTGTGCTTCGTCAGGCCTGTGGTCATGGTCGAAGTACATGACTCATCCGCGACCAAGATTGGAGGGAATTTTCGTGAGAATTTGATGCCAAAATGGTCATAACCTGGTCACGCCCAAGTTCATAACCCACAATCGTTATGAATTTGATCTGTGATAAATTTTTGAGCATCCGTGACTCAGTGTGGTTATGAATATGGACATGCCAAAAGTTGAGATGGTCACCACCCAAGTCCATGATCGCCTGGTCATGGACTTGGTGACGCGACTAAGAATGTGTCTCATAAGTGCGTACTCTCTAGGCTCAAGTGCAAGCCTGTCGCGTTAGTAATAAACTCGGTAAGTCGGGATCGTATCCACAGAGAAATAGGAGAATGGAATTGTAACGACGTTGGACAGATGAATGAATCCTAATCCTGACTCTAAAGGAAAAGGAAAAGATGATTTGATTTGTGGAATAACTACACTAGATGCAAGTATGAAATTATGAGAAAATGAAACTATTCTAATTTACCTAAATTACTGAAAGTGATTGAACTGAGATTTGAACTATATGATGAGGAAAACAGGACGGGAATACAATCCCCCAACCCTAGTGTATTGCAGATATAAAACTAATCGCAAATTTGAATGATTAATTAGACCCAGAATTTAGTTCTCCCAAGCATTACTTATATGATGTTCAAGCCCGCACCATACTTAATCAGAGGACGATTAAATCGGTATTGTGACAGTTACATTCGAATTGCATTCTAAAGTATCCCGGTTACCCTGAAGAAAACGAGATCCAAAGATCTACAATTATCGCATTCCTACGCAATACGATCGTAATAAATCATTAAATTTAGAGGACTAATTTTATACACATGCAACTACCACATAAGGCTGGGTTCCTGTATCCCGACCTTAGAAAATCTAACCTAGCATGCTAAAACTAATGAAAACAATTTTGGAATTGCAGGAAATCATGATTAAACTAAGAAAGAATTGTAGAATGATGTAGAAAGGAGATTGGATAGAAGAAATTAACTACTAATCTTACCAAATCATTAAAAGCAACAATTAAATTTACCTGTAACCACAGAAATCTGAACAATCTTCAATCTTGGAATTAAATTTGTAGTCAATCTTCAAACTAGGTTTTTACTGAAAAAAATGGAAAATTAACTAAATTCTCCGTACTAAGAATGATAATAAAACGGGTTTTTATACCCTACAAAACTTCAAGAGTTTTAGCTACACTAGGACTCTCCATTAGAGAAGGATAACAAAATAAAAACTCAACAGTCGGACCGGTCCGATCCTCCTGCGGTTCGGTCCGGTCCTCCTGCGGTTCGGTCTGCCTGGAATCTGGATCGGTTCTTTTAACTCTTGGGCGGATCGATCCGGGGCGGATCGGTTCCTTTAATTTTTTTCAACTTCGGTTCATCTTCGGTCCGGGGTTCTCTGGAAATTGTCAATGCGAACTGGTCCGGCCTGAATTGGTCCGGGCTTCCTTTGACTTTTTTCTTCAGACTTTGACTGCTCATAACTTTCACACCGAGACTCCTATTGAGGTGTTGTTTCTTCCTATGTGCTCATGAAATTTATATCTTCAAGTTCTCTTTAGATGCCTCATCCGAATTCTGGGTAAAAATTACAATTTTTCCCTTTGAACTTTCCTTCTTTTCTTTCTCAATTCTTTCGGTTTCTTTCTTTCTTTAATTGACATTAAATACCTGAAAAATTAGTACGAAATGCCAGAAACTCGGTTTACTCGTTAGGATAAGTCAGTAGCAATATTATGAGATAAAGTCAAATCGATTATGTTGTTCGAGGTGCTAAAAATAACTAAATTAAAGGGATAAATTGGAAAGAATTTATGCCTAATCAAACCCCCCTAACTTAGAACTTTGCGCTTCTCGAGCAATGTAAAAGAATCCTAGCAAGGCCCAACTTTTGAAAATCATATTATTGGGATAGAATACCTTTTTCGCGGGCAAGCGATTGCATTTAGCATAGGCAACAAGCCTTTAAACCCCTAGGTTATCCTAGTAGGACGAGTTGTGTCTCGTGAGGGTTTGCAGTGAATATACCCAAAATATTCGACTCAAAGAAATTTCAAAATACACAAAAATTGTATAATTCAAACTTTCCCAGAAAATAGTCATCATCAAGTCATGTTCAAGAGTCTCAAATCATAGTGCGTGTGTGCAAAGTCGAAAATTTAATCGCCAATTTCCATCGATTGATCATTACGTTACTTACCCGAAAATTCATTTTGATTTCGAATTCTCACGGAATGCTCTCACAAAGGAATCTCTCGGATTATGGCTATTCTCTCGGTATGCGTGATAAAGAGAGTAAATGTAATGGACACAAAATCGCGCATACAAGTAGAAAGATGGAAATTTTATAATGATAGGATCTCATCAACGGATTATGGTTTTAAAAACGGGAGCATTGCCTCTTATTCATGCATTATCTCTTTAATTATCTTTTGGTGTATTAGCTTACCACGCGGTAACCAATTTTGCAATTCGGAATCAATTAGGACCTTTTTCGGGTTTTAAGGTATATTGGGTAAAATGGAAATGGTAGGGAAGGTTGGAATTGGAAAAGTCATTTATGATGTCCATTTGTGCTTTTTTCGGGCTATTGCTCATTTTTTTTTCTCTATTTTTCTGTTTTTCACTTCTTTTCTTTTCTTGCTATTTTTTTGAGCATATCTATATTTTTCTTACCCCTTTTTATGCAATTTTCGGACTTTATTGAATATTCCCTTTTCGCAATTCCAGGCTACTTGGGCTTTTTGGGGTACCAAATGAAAAGGATAACTTATTCGACTCAATTGGGTTACAAAATGGATGATTTTTCATAACTTTTTCTGGCCAATATTTTTGGGTAACAAACGAGGTTCTACTTCATTGTCCAAAATACTAATTGCATTACCATATGTGTTTTGAGATTAATTAAGTTTAGAGATTTGTAGCACGCTTTTTAAGGCAATACCACACATGTTTACATAACCGATCAAAATGAACGGATTGAGATCCCCGACGACTTTTTAGGCGATGAAAAGAACTTTGAGTTAACAATTAACTCGGATTGATTTATAAATTTCATAAAGATGAAAGGCTCGAATCTCACCGGGTTTGTTGATCTCCACACTTATTCGCTAAGTCGTCAATTTTCGCTCAATTTCCATCTTTGGTCAATTTTGGCTTTGTGTATTTGAATTTTACAACTTGAGACTTTAATCCAACTTTTAATGATATTTTTGAAAATTTTGAATTCCAATTTTTATTTATTTTGAACAAAAATATTTTTGGATTTTTCAAAATTTTATGATTTTGTTTTTGAGATTTTTGGGCATTTTTGAAAATTTGTGCAGTTTTAGAAATACGCACTTTTGACCCCCCCTAACTTAGACTTTTGCATTGCCCTCAAGTAAAAAGGTCAAAAATCTAAACAAGGCAAAATAAGAAGTGCGATAAATAAAACAAACAAATGGAGAAAATGCAGATTTTTATAAATAGGACTATGGTACAAAAACAGCAAAGAGCATACAACCATGTGGATAAGGGAAACGACTAAAAACTATTACAAACAACCAAGGCTTCACTGGGGTGGTGGTTGGGAAGAGCTGGGCGCATCAGGGCCATAGGGGTCATAGAAGTAGGATGGCAATGGCTCGTTGGGATCCCCTTGGCGTCGGTACAAATCTGCTTGGAAATAAAACGTCATGCTGGTATCGCGACGGTAGTCGTTCAAAAAGCTGTTGAATCTCGTCTCAAGGGCCGACATCCGGTTAGTCAGGTCGCTACCCACCTATTCAAAATTTGGGTCGACTTCCTCATCGGCCGACTCTTCATCCGCTCCTACGTCACCCATCTCTACATCAGCACCGACTTCTTCTTCTTCTTCCTCTTTTTCGTCCTCGCTCGAGGCAGTATCATCTTCATCATCACTTCCCCGTCTCACCCAGAGGATGGCTAGCTGTTTGGCGCTCCGCGTGCGGGTTCCCTGTCCAAAAGTACTGGGGAAGCGAGTACGATCAAGCGGAGCCTCAATGCCATCATCCTTGAGGATGGAGGTAATCAAACGTGCATATGGAAGTGGTACTGCATGTTTCTCATCCAGGGTCGTGGTGATGATGTCAGCGTATAGGGTGCGGGCCAGGTTAATGGAAGTGTTTGGGTCGAAGAGGTGATATGTTAATGTGGCCTGACGGGGATGCATCGTTGAATCGTTGGACATTTGAAAAATATTTTCCCACACAATTTGGAAAGTGAGGCGTGCTTTCTCATTAAGACGACCCACAGTGACAGTTTGCCCCCTCCATGCAACATCAGGGGTAATGCGTTCCATGATCAGTTCTTTGGCGACCGGTGAGACATTCCTTGGGTAGGTGAAATTTTGAACATAGAGAATGTCGTATTCGACCAACTAGGCCATGAGAAGGGCCAACGAAAAGAGTATGAAGGTGCCATCAACGTATGCTTAAGAATCGAATTGGCCCGTTCTCACAAGGGAGCCATAGAAATATCGGACCTCAACTGCCCACACTGCCTCGTATGGTTAATTAAGGAATCGGCACCAACCCCTAGGCATGAATAGGGCGGTGACGAAATTGGCCAGACTTGACCATCGGACAATGCGCTCCATGTAGAGTTTGCGATCCGGATCGAAGAACCGATTGCATCACCGCTCCTCTTGGCGAGAACGGAATTCACCATGGCCGTAGGGGAGGATGTCGATGGAGTTGTATTTTGCGGGGGCGGGGGCGGGGGCGTTGGGCCATGATAACAGGGAGAATGTGCTGGAAAATTTAGGGAGAGAGAAGAGAGGAGTGAGGTGGCTGAAGGTGTGAAGAAAAGTGGAGGCCATAGGTGGGTATTTATAGGTGGGAAGTGTGGGTAGGGTGTTGTAATTGGAGGGAAACGGTTTGGAGGGAAAGAGGGGATGTATTTGGGAGGGAAATTGAAGGGTTGGGTATGGGGAGATGAATTGGGAGGGAAGGGAAGGGATTGGGGAGAAGGGGGTTGCACCTAGGGAAGAGGGTATTTTTTTTACAGAAAGAGGACCGATCCGCCTGGGGGACGGACCGATCCAGTCCTTTAATTTTCGAACCTTTCAATTGCCGGATCGATCCTGATATAAAATAAAGGAACTGGTCAGGGGAGGATCGGTCCGGCCCAAAATTAAAGGAACCGATCCGCCTTCTTGCATTGAGTTGGGTTTCCCCCCTAACTTAATTTTGATCGCTCTTCTCTGAAAGTTTTCAATTCTCATCATGCTCCCTATCAGTTTGGACTCAAAATCCTCTCGATGTCCATGGTCAACGCAACTTGACTAAATTTCCCAAAACATGTGAATGCTCTCTCCTGAATGTACCCTAATCCTATGGACTCTCACTACTCACACGACTCTCATCTACTATACACAAGAATTCACCCCATACGCGTCGGGGGTGCGTCGACCTCACTGTGGCTGCTCACTTTACCCCGTAAATGGGGTCTGACAACCGAACGATGTCGACTTCTTCCACACACACCTCTAGATATGGCTTTAGACGTTGTCCATTTACTTTGAATGTATTTACCCCCTTAAAATCATCTAACTCAACAACTCCGTGAGGGAAAATATTCTTCACAACGAACGGGCCAGACCATCGTGATCGTAACTTGCCCGAAAAGAGATGAAGCCGAGAGTTATAGAGAAGCACTTTTTGACCGGGAAGAAACTCTGTGCGTCGAATGATGTTATCGTGAGCGAGTTTCATCATTTCTTTGGAGATTTTTACATTCTCATACGCATCATTGCGTATCTCTTCTAACTCATTTATTTAAAGCTTACGAGCTTTACCGGCCTTATCCATGGCATAGTTTAACTCCTTAATTGCCCAATACGCCTTGTGCTCTAATTGCATGGGAAGATGGCACGGTTTTTTATACACAGAGTGGAAAGGGGACATGACGAGCGGATTTTTGTATGCGGTACGATAGGCCCATAGAGAATCATTCAATCTAAGTGACTAATCTTTCCGGGTAGGATTGACGGTCTTTTTGAGAATGTTCTTGATTTCCTGATTCGCTTGTTCGGCCTGCCCATTCATTTGTGGGTGATAAGTCGTTCTAGCTTTGTGAACGACACCATAATTTCTCATGAGCTTCGCAAATGGCCTATTGCAAAAGTGCGTGCCATTATCACTAATTATTGCTTTCGGAGCACCGAAGCGGGAAAGTATGTGTTCTTGCAGGAACTTAATCACCACTTTGTTGTCATTTATCTTGGTAGCTATAGCTTCCACCCATTTAGAAACGTATTCTACCACGACAAGGATGTATAGGAAACCAAAGGATAGGGGGAAAGGGCCCATGAAGTCAATACCCCAACAGTCGAAGATCTCAATAATAAGTATGGGGGTAAAAGGCATCATGTCTCGTCGGGTAATATCTCCCATCCGTTGGCACCTATTGTAAGATTTACAAGCATCGTTCACATCCTGGAATATTGTGGGCCGATAGAGGCCGCATTGAAGAATTTTAGCGGCCGTCTTTTTCGTCAAAAAGTGGCCTCCACAAGCTTCCTAATGACAAAATTGGATGACTTTGGGGATCTCGTCATCCGGTACGCATCGTCGGATGATTTGGTCGGCGTAATATTTAAACAGGAAGGGATCGTCATAGATTAGCATGTGCGACCAAGTAATAAACCTCTTCTTATCTTGCGATGTCCAGTCGGGAGGGACGACTCCCGTGACAAGCTAGTTCACTATATCTGCAAACCATGGCAAAGAAGAGGTAGCAAAGAGTTGCTCATTCGGGAAGTATTCGTCTATGGGTATGGGATCACTAGATACGTCAGACAAAACCCGTGATAAGTGGCCGACAACGATGTTTTTTACTCCTTTCTTATCTTTAATGGAGAGATTAAACTCTTGTAGGAGTAGGATCCACCTTGTGAGGCGCGACTTTGCATCTTTCTTTGCAAGTAGGTATTTCAATGCCGCGTGGTCAGTGAAACAAGTAATGGGAGAACCGATAAGGTAAGAAAAAAATTTGTCAAGAGCAAAAACTACCGCTAGAAAATCCTTCTCGTTAGTGGAGTAATTGAGTTATGGTCCGATAAGGGTCCGGCTAGCGTAGTAGATGATATGAGCCTGTTTGTCTTTTCTTTGGCCCAAAACAACCCCTATTTCATAATCGCTAGCATCACACATAAGTTCGAATGGTAAAGACCAATCCAAAACTTGCATGATGGGAGGGAACACAAGCATGGTTTTCAGTTTTTTAAAAGCGCTTTGGCATGCTTCCATCCACTCAAATGGGTTGTCCTTTATAAGTAGGTTGCTTAAGGGTCTAGCGATGGCGCTAAAGTCCTTAATGAACCTTCGATAAAACCCCACGTGGCCCAAGAAGGAGCGCACGTCTTTGAGAGATTTTGGTGGGGGAAGATCGGCTATGACTTCTATCTTATCTCTATCAACTTCTATCCCCTTGGATGAAACTATGTGGCCAAGAACTATTCCCTCGGTGACCATGAAGTGGCATTTCTCCCAATTCAGCACTAAGTTCTTTTCCACACACCGGGCAAGTACTTTTTCCAGTTTTTCAAGACAAAGATCGAAAAGGTGCCAAAAACGTTGAAATCGTTCATGAACACTTCAAGTCCTCTCTCGACCATGTCACTAAATAGGCTCAACATGCACCTTTGAAAAGTCGCGGGTGCATTACACAAGTCAAATGGCATACGTTTGTAGGCAAACGTACCAAAAGGGAAAGTGAAGGTTGTTTTATCCACGTCAAGTACATCTACCTCAATTTTCTTATATCCGGAATAACCATCAAGGAAGCAATAGTAAGGGTGGCCCGCTACTCTCTCAAGCATCTGATCAATAAAGGGCAAGGGGAAATGGTCTTTCCTAGTTCCCGCATTGAGTTTTCGGTAATCAATGCAAACGCGCCACCCGGTGGTGGTACGTTGGGGAACTAGCTCTCCCTTACCATTCTCAATCACTGTCATGCCCGACTTCTTTGGGACAACTTGAATAGGGCTCACCCACTTGTTATCTAAGATTGGGTAGATAATCCCGGCATCCAATAGCTTAATTATTTCGATCCTCACCACTTCTTTCATATTAGGGTTTAGACTTCTTTGCATTTCTCTCGAGGGCTTGATATCCTCTTCGAGATGGATCTTGTGGGTGAAAATCAAAGGACTTATCCCTTTCAAATCAGTAATGCACCAACCAAAAGCACTTTGGTGCTTCCTCAGAATCTTTAGCAATTTACCCTCCTGCTCTTCGTCTAGGACAGAGGAGACAACAACAGGAAATGTCTCATCCTCTCCTAGGTATGCATATTTAATATGGGAGGGGAGTTTCTTCAATTCAAGGGTTGGAAATTTTTCGTTGGAGGGAACCATGCGTGTATCCCTCGGTGGTAACTCGTCGAATCTAGAAACCCAACTTACATCTCTCACGTCCTCGTCCGACGCTCTTTCATCAAATAACTCTCTCAACTCCTCTATATCCCTCTAGAATGCGGTGTACGTACCCTCACACTCGTGGCTCGACACTAAACATGACCCTAAGGCGTCTCCATAATAAGTTTCCTCAAAATAATCCTCTATGATCTCATCTATTAGGTTTATCGCGTGAAAATCATCTTCTTCCCCCGTTTGTTGGGCGATATGGAAGATGTTAGTCTCTAACGTCATGTTCCCAAACGTGAGTTGCATTCGCCCATTTCGAGTATTGATGATTACGTTAGCCGTAGCTAATAATGGGTGCCAAGAATGATGGGAACATGTTTGCTCGAGGTGAAGGAGGGCTCCGTGTCCCAAATGACAAAGTCTACCGGGAAGTAGAAAGTGTTAACTTGGATGATCACGTCCTCAACTATGCCTCATGGAATCTTCACCGTTCGATACGCTAATTGGAGAGTGACCTTTATGGGCTTGAGGTCGCCCAAATCTAGTTGCCTACAGATGGCGTAAGGGAGGATATTGACACTTGCTCCCAAATCAAGTAAGGCTTTCTCGATTTTATTTTCTCCAATGATGCAGGAAACGGTGGGTGAACTGGGATCTTTGAATTTTAGTGGGAGATCATTGAGTAGGATGGAACTCACGTTTTGTGCTAGGAAGACATTTTTCTTTACCTTCATACTCATTTTTACTATCAACAAGTCTTTGATGACTTTTGCATAAGCTGGAATTTGCTTAATGGCATCGAGGAAGGGTAAATTCAACTTTACTTGCTTTAAAACATCTAGCACTTCATCAAGGGGGTTTCCTTTATGGGAAGGAATCAACCTTTGAGGAAATGATGTCGCGGTGGGTGGTTTCACTACTACCTCGGGCTCACTAGTGTCTTCTTTCTCACTCTCATTCAAGGGGACATCTTCGGCCTCTTTCGTGCCGGGAGAAATCTCCTTGTCTTTGGTTATGTTGTTCGGGGGAGGTGATAAATCAACGACTCTCCCACTATGAAGAGTGGTCACAACTTGACATTGCTCCTGATGTTCTGTTGAGGTGGAGCTAACACTAGTTTGGCCTTGGGGAGATCTTTGTCCCTGGGCAGGAAACTTGCCCTTCTCTTGGATACTCAACGATGATTGCAACTGTGAGATGTTCGCATTCATGTCGTTCATCATGCGCTCATGCCTATCATTAGTTGTAGTCTGGGTATTGATAAAGTGGTTGATCCCATCCTTGAGACTTCTTCGCGGTGGAGGGATGTATGCTCCTTGAGGTGGTGGTTCTTGCACATGTCCTTGCATGTGTGGAGCTTGTTGAAAATGAGGTGGTGGAGGAGTGGCAACACGTGAATTAGGATTCTTCGCAGCATATTGTTTCCCATAGCTAAAACCAGGGTGGTTTTTCCATAAAGGGTTTTTGGAATTCCCGTGCGGGGCACCGAAATTATCCTTAAAGCCTCCTATGCCACTGACTTGCTCTTAAAGCATCACTTTGTAGGAGGGTATATTCGGGCATTCCTCAGTTGAATGACCCACCTAACAAATCGCACACACCTTCTCAACAGGGTTTGGTATGGATCCAGTTGGTCCTCTTCCACATTCCTCACGTAGGTATCACAGTCCTTTCTCAAGCATATCGAGTCGACTGTCCGCTATAGAATTCCTTTTTACATGAAATAAGCCAGACGCCGATGGAGTGGTGGTCACTTGACGATTTGGATTTTGAGCATTAGGGTCAGATGTATCCCAGGATTGGGTAGTCTCGGTGACATACCTTAGGTGAAGCTCATTATCGTGGGCGTCTTAGTCGACAAACGAACCACTACCCATGGTTTCAACAAGTTGCTTGGAGTTAATATTCAGCCCATTATGGATAAAGGAAATGATTTGCATTTTATCAAACCCATGATGGGGACACGAGGCAATTAACTCATTGAAACGCTCTTAGCATCGTTTGAGTGACTCATTTTCTAATTGTCGAAATGTTTGAATTTGAGCCTTGATGGAATTCGTTCGATGTGGAGGAAATAATTTCGTAAGAAATTTGGATTGTAGCTCGTTACATGATGAAATCAAATTTGTAGGTAAGGACCATAGCCATGATTTAGCCTTATCCTTTAGCGAGAATGGGAAGAGTTTGAGGTGGAGCACCTCTTTTGTGCAAGTTTGATCGCTAAGAGTCTCGCACGCCTCCTCAATTTCCATGATGTGGGCATATGGCTTTTAGGAATCCATTCCATGGTAGGTGGGAAGTATCTGGATCATCCCATTCCTAAAGAGAAACTGTCACGCATTATATGGGAGTAAAATGCATCCCGGAGTAACAGTGCGCTCGGGATATAAGATGTCTCTCAAAGGGCGATATGGGGCCTCTCCCTCGTCGGCAGCAGCACTACCGTGTTGTGATATCTCTCTCTCTCTCAAAGATTCGGTATCCTCACTTGGTATACTAGGAGTGCTCTCTGAAGTGTGTCCCAAGAAGGAAAATGGTGTGTTATTTGAGATTGAGTGTGACGGCGTGGGAGGTGGAACCCAGAACTATGGAGCGTTAGGGGTGTGAGGGCTATCAGGATCGTACTCAACAGTCGGGTGTTCGTGAATGTGGGTTGGAATATTATGTGGAGTTAGAGTGAGTTCAGAATTTTGCATTAATAGCTTATGAGAGATGGTGATGAATCTTTTTGTGCTTTTTGAATTTTTATATGTTTTCGGATTTTTGAAATTTTTGGTCAAAGTTTTAGATTGACTCGATCTGATCCTAAGTCCACCTAAATCCCCAGTAACGGAGCCAAAAACTTGACGCGACTAAGAATGTGTCTCAGAAGTGCTTACTCTCTAGGCTCAAGTTCAAGCCTGCCGCGTTAGTAATAAACTCGGTAAGTCGGGATCGTATCCACAGGGAAATAGGACAATGGAATTGTAACGACATTGGACAGATGAATGAATCCTAACTCTGACTCTAAAGGAAAAGGAAAAGATGATTTGATTTGTGGAATAACTACACTAGATGAAATTATGAAATTATGATAAAATGCAACTATTCTAAATTACCTAAATTATTAAAAGTGATTGAATTGATATTTGAACTATATGATGAAGAAAACAGGACGGGAATACAATCCCCCAACCCTAGTGTATTGCAGATATAAAACTAATCATAAATGTAAATGATTAATTAGACCCAGAATTTAGTACTCCCAAGCATTACGTATATGAGGTTCAAGTCCGCACCATACTTAATCAGAGGACGAGTAAATCAGTATTGTGATAGTTACACTCGAATTTCATTCTGAAGAATCCCGGTTACCCTGAAGCAAACGAGATCCAAAGATCTACAATTTTTTCTTTCCTATGCAATGCGGTCGTAATAAATCATTAAATTTAGAGGACTAATTTTATACACATGTAACTACCACATCAGGTTGGGTTCATGCATCCCGACCTTAAAAAATCTAGCCTAACATGCTGAAACTAATGAAAATAATTTTGGAATTGCAGGAAATCATGATTAAACTAAGGAAGAATTGTAGAATGATGTAGAAAGGAGATTGGACAGAAGAAATTAACTACTAATCTTACCAAATCATTAAAAGCAACAATTAAATTTACTTGTAACCACAGAAATCTGAATAATTTTCAATCTTGGAATTAAATTTGTAATCAATCTTCAAACTAGGGTTTTTCTGAAAAGAATGGAAAATTAACTAAATTTTCGTACTAAGAATGATAATAAAATGGTTTTTTATACCCTACAAAACTCCAAGAGTTTTAGCTTCACTACGACTCTCCATTAGAGAAGGATAACAAAATAAAAACTCGACAGTCGGACCGGTCCGGACCTCCTACGGTTCGGTCTGCCTAGAATCCGGATCACTTCTTTAATTCTTGGGAAGATCGATCCAGGGCGTATTGGTTCCTTTAATTTCTTTCAGCTTTGGTTCGTCTTCGGTTCGGGGTTCTTTGGAAATATGCAACGCGGACCGGTCTTTGACTTTTTTCCTTTAGACTTTGACTGCTCATAACTTTCACACCGGGATTCTGATAGAGGTGTCGTTTCATCCTATGTGCTCATGAACTTGATATCTTCAACTTCTCTTAGATGCCTCATCCGAATTCTGGGTAGAAATTACAATTTTTCCCTTTAAACTTTCCTTCTTTTCTTTCTCGATTCTTCCAATTTCTTTCTTTCTTTAATTGACATCAATATCTGCAAAATTAGTACGAAATACCAGAAACTCGGTGTACTCGTTAGGATAAGTCAGTAGCAAGATTATGCAATAAATCCAAATCGATTACGTTATTCGAGGTGCTAAAAGTAACAAAATTAAAGGGATAAGCTGGGAATAACTGATGCCTAATCACTTGGGCCATGACCAACTGGGCATGACCATTCGCAAGATTTGGTGTAGTGTAAGTTAAATATCGTGTTATCAAACTGGGGTCTTGACAAAAAGAACCTATATAATACTTAATATGCAATATAACCTTCTCTAATGATATTACTACATATACAAAAGCAATAATTGATTCATGATATTTCAACGGAGTATGTATATAAAAGCAAGAAGAAGCTGACCAGCATAAACAATGCAAAGAAAACGTGTTAATATAATAAAATAATAAACCATCTTCAAAGATGTCAAGCAGTCATCAAAATTCAACATAATAAAGAGAAATTCTAGCAACTGAAAGGAGAGGCAAACGTAAATAGATTATCTTTTAGGGAAAATGACTAGACCTCCACTCTTTTCTATCATAATTATAAATAGAATCCCTCCTGCATTAAAAATTACTCTAGTGTCCCCTCTGTTATCAAATATTACTCATCCCCATCTTGTTTTGTTTTTGTAACACTTATAACTCCCGATACAAGATCATCGGGCATACAAATATAAAAATATGGGAGGTGAGTGTAGTATTTAAAACAAGAGAGAGGAGTGCATGATTTAAAAGGATAAGGGAGGTAACTGTAAGTATTTCAAACAAGAGAAGGACATGTACTTCACCCTTTCTTGTTTTACATGTCAAAGATACATAATTTATATACATTAGGACCCCCCTCCCCATGTAGATTTATAGAAATAAAACCAGCCTTAGACTCCAATAGAGATATCTCAAAACAAAGCCAGTCACCTTCCCTCTCTAATAACTTTATTCTTTTTGCTTCATTATTTAGCCTCTAGGAGAGCAGCGTTATTTCATTATGCTGACGAGTATTGATTTATTTTTGTTCTCTTAAATTGCAATCAAGTATCTTTAAATAGTGTTCCTTCTTGGCAAGAGATGATTCGAGTTCTTGACATTGCGAACCAAGTAACAAACATAGACATCAGGATAAATAGCATGAAAATTTCACAGAATAATCATGGTATTCCACAACCTGAACAAGAGTAACACTAACTATCTCATCCCATGAATCAATATTCTTGTGCTTCTTCAACTCCTCAGGATAAATAGCTATATGTTAACAAGTTATATAACATCGTACCTTCATCATTATATACCTAATTGTGCATTATTACTATTAGGTCAAGATGATAATGGAAAATTCTGCCCATAACTTAAGATCAAGTGAATGTTCTGAGAATGGGTACATATTATAAATTTATTTCCTCTCGAGTAACAAGTCACACTATTGGAATGAATAGTTGTTGATGTTCAACAGTATGGCATCAAGAAGCTCAATGCATATGTTATCGCATAGGATTAAGAAAATTTAGACTTCCCAACCCTAATCCATGTGTGCACATTTTACATGAGGTATATTTTAAGGGAGAATGAAATAAATAAGTTAGATATGTGATGTCGTGTAAGATAAGAGATTAGAATGTTTTAGATATGGATTTACTGTGTTTATAAATACCCAAATTCGTATTAGGAAAAAATCAATGAAATGAATTAATTAAGCATTATGCTTTAGGCTCTATTCTTGTGAGTAGAGAGGTCCTTATTTGTAGATCAAAGTTGGAATTAGGCTAGTTAATCTTTAGCAAAGGTGGATTAGAATTTATCTTTTTAATTTCTTTTTATCTTCTTCATTTTCATTCATTAGTTCTTGTCATGTCCAATTCAAATGGTTAGGGTCATGACAAAGAGATAATTTCCTCAATGCAAGAAATGAGTGATGTATTATGTCCACATGGGTTAGCTAGGAAGTTACATGAAGATTGACTTGGTGTTTGCACTACTTTTTGAAACCAATAAGGTGAGAAGGTTATGAAAATTCAAGCTAAAGGTCAGATCTAATAGGATCCATAACCTTGTTAGCATGGTGTAAACTATGTGTCCACATGTGTGAAGAAATGATTTGAGGGAAGATAAGAGCCTGCAAAGCAACTTGAAAAATTGCCAAAAGTGGACCAGCCCCTGCGCATGTTGTGAAGTCATGTTTGCAAGGCGCGTAGATGCCAATTTCAGTTTCCTTTAGTATTTTAACTTGAAGCAAGGAAAACACACAATCCTATTTTGGACATTCCTCCCTAGTCGGTGTATGCGTGTGGCGGGTCTCGCGCTCTTCCTCGAGGAGACTCGATCGTCATCAATTGGGGTGATGTGTGGGTAATGTATTGAGATAGAGTTGCCACCCTATTTTTCACAAAACAGGTAAAAGAAATGTTGTCTCATGGAGACAACGACATCAATGACATACTGATGCTTGTGAAACCAATTAGTTCAAGGATTCGGGGACTATGTTACGAAATCCGAAAGTGTTAGGAATCCATACCGCCATTTCGATCTCTCATGGGCATGTGTTATTTTTCTCCTTAATAACTTCATGAAATGTGTGCATGTATATATAAATGGAGAACGAAATTACCCAACTCGTGTCATGGATAAAAGGCGGAGTGAGGTCATCCTTAGGAGTGTTCCCAAAATAGTAATCAAAATTTTATGTATTCATTTATTGGGTCACCGATAATTTATAGAAGGACACTGGTGTAGGTTGCACAAAACATAGGCATGAATTATAAATATATGATATGAAAGTAATATATGAACAAAAAGAGGAGAGGACTCAAATCTCGAATTTTACTCGAGACGCCTATGTAGCCAAAAAAGGCATAAAAGAATATGTAGTTCGCATAGAATGAGGGGTGGAGTTTATCCTATAAATCCAACCAGAGACTTTTCTTATGTGTGTGTGTGTGAGGAGAAAAAGGATGTTTTAGTGTGTGAAAATATAGTGAGAATCCCCGTTTGCAATTTACAAGCAAACCCTCCTTTTTTTTTTCTTTTTTTTAGAACGTATAGTGTGTGCGATACTACTAATAAAAAAGTTAGATATTAATACGTGTCGATCTAATAAAAATGAAATGCTAAAATAAGAATTAAGTAACTAAATCAAAAAGAAGAGAATTTGAAGAGAGAATGAAAGATTTGGACCTTCTTTTGAAGCTTTGAAGTTGATCTTGAATGCTAAAAGGCTTCTCTTGTAAGTGGATAAAGGTGGTAGGAGGAGAGAGAAGGTAATTTGCCAAATTGGGTAAGGGAAGGATGGAAATGTAATGTAGGGGAGAGGTTCCAATATGGAAATGATGATGACTTCGAGAGAATGTTGCTGAAATCACGGAGAGGGATGTTTCTGAGGTGCCTTTCGGAGTGAGGCCATGCTATATATAGGGTCAAGGGGGTACTGATATGCATTGTCCTTGACCTCCCTATTGATAGGAAACCCTAGACTTCCAATAGACAGGGAAATGGGTTTGCCATTCGACAGTCACCTGTAGATTTTCCAAAAAAGGTCATAAAATGCAATTCGTAAGTTCAAATCGTGCATGGGATGAACCATATGAAAGGGTATTTATATCCCTTTAAGAACTCATTAGGCTACTGGGGTTCGAGAATTGAATTGGTCAAACAGGGCTCGAAAGTTTCTATCGATACTTGAGACAAGAGGGAAATAAATTGTTCGTTCAAATCATAAGGCCAATCCATGCACGATACGAACCTTTTTAAAGGGTATTCAGATACCTTCAAAGATTTATTTAGTCTCGTTTGGTTTGGAGAGTTGACCTTGGTCAAATGGGGTCTGTAAGCACCTGGTGACCCATTAAAGTAAAATGGGTCGTTTGTCCATATCGTAAGGTTAATTAGTGCATGGGGTAGACCATTGGAAAGTGTATTCATAGCCCTTCAAGGATCCAAGGAGAGTCAATCAAGTTAGAGAGTTGATCGGAGTCAAATAGGGCACAAAATTGCCCAGTTGCCTCTAGATCTGTGTTTGATGGGAAAATGGACCGTTCTTTTGAACTGTAAGACTGATTTGTGTACGGGGAGGACCGTTGAAAAGGGGAGTTATGGATTTTAAAATATCCAATGAGCTGTCTCTCAAGTGAGAAAGTTGATCGAAAGTTACATAGGGCCCAAAAGCGTCCGATGGCCTCTAAATCAGTACTCAAGACATGACCTAGGGTTTATGGTAAGGGAGGAAGTTCTAGGGACCTAAGGAGATGCTTAAGGGTGTCATATAATGTGGTATCTATAGAGCCCCTTGATGGGTGAGCTTGGAATATGTGAAGGCCATCGAATAAACGCCATATTGATGTTGGGAAATAAAGTGTTTACGATCAGTTCTACGGACCAAAGGGACAAGGGTGATCGGGTTAGGGGCTTGAGGTCGATTCTGAGGACCTAAAGTTATGTTTGGGATGACCAATTTGAGGTTCGAGGTTAGTCCTGAAGACCTAAAGCTGAGGGGACTGATTCTGCAGGTCGACGTCAATTATGAGGGCCTAAAGTTAAAGGAATTGATTCTATAGGTGGAGGTCGATTCTGAGAACCTAAAGTTGTAGAGACCGATTATGCGAGTTGACTTTAATTCTAAGGGCTTAAAGTTGTAGAGATTGATTCTACGGGTCGAGGTTAATTCCGAGGACCTAAAATTGAGGGACCAATTCTACGGGTCGAGGTCAATTATGGGGAACAAATTTAAGGGGATCGATTCTACAGGTTAAGGCCAATTCTGAGGACCTATTGTTATGGGGATCGATTCAATGGGTCGAGGTCAATTCTGAGGACTAAAAGTTGAGGGGACCAATTCTGCCGGTCGAGGTTAATTTTTAGGACCTAAAGTTGATGGGACTGATTCTGTGGGTCGAGGCCAATTTTGAGGACCTAAAGTTATAAACACTGATTTTATGGGCTGACGCCAATTTTGTGGACCTAAAATTGAGGGGACCAATTCTGCGGGTCGGGGTCAATTCTAAGGACCTAAAGTTGTAAAGACAGACTCTGCAGGCTGAGGTTTATACTGAGGACCTAAAGTTGTGGAGACCGATTCTACGAGTCGAGGTCAATTATAAGGACATAAAGCTTAAGGGATCAATTCTGCGGGTCGAGGGTAATTCTGAGGACCTATTGTTGATACAAGGAGTTGCTCTCATGGGAACTTGTAGTTTTAAAGAGGGAATAACTTCACTGGGGAAGCCATGAGGGATTTTGATGCATGCACATATTGAAGTTTTGCTGGGGGACTGTTTAGGGGAATGTTTTAATTAAATATTCCACTCGGGAATGGACTGGGATCAAGTTTAGACTGGGTATTCCGCTGGGAAACTGGGAAGGTATTATCTTGTAATTCTGGTGGGAAAATGTTAGATTTGATTTGAAGGGGAAGTATTGACTCTAGATTGAGATTCCACTGGGGGATTGCAGTAGACTTAGATGCTTATGCAATGTTGAAAGGTTAATCTTGATGGGGTCTTAATGGATTGTTATGGGCTTAGTGCTCTAAAAAATGGTTTTCTTGATGAAGAAATGATCCAATATTTTTAGGAATTTTTGGATTTTCTAGCATTTTTCTGGCATTTTTGTGCAAAATTTGTAAGAGTGTCGATAGGCAGGCTAGAGGGGTTATCGTTAGGCAATGCCACAGACTCTTAGGCTTTCTTAGGCCAACCGGTATGTACAGGGGTCTACCAATCGGCATGACACTTAATCCCTTATAAAAAAAAGGGCGATCCCTCCTCATTTTCACACCTTCAAGTGTTGAATCATCTGCTTTATCTCTTTAAAAACTGTCCCTAAGTCCTTTTCCTTTCAAGACTTCAAATGGTGGGTTCTTCTAATGAGGGATACAATTTGGAGTGGTTGTGTGTTGATGACTGGGTTGGCTTGGAGTGGTTGTCTAGGGTGCCCCTTGCCTTGGGCAACGAGAATGCCTTCGATCTTTTTAAGCCGGTAGCTGATGAGTGCTTCCTTTTTCATGATCCTGCACACCACCATTTGTCTAGGGTAAAGGACCCTAGTGGCTACGTAAGTAGGGTGACTTTTGGTATTCCTTTTTCTTTTTGTTCTTTGTGCTGATGAAAGGTTTTGATTTTTCTTCTTTTTCTTTGGCAAATTGACATAGCTCCTTCGATCATGCATTCTCGGGGAAAGACTGGGTTGAAGTATGTTTGGGAGCACTGGTGGTTCACTAGATGGGTTCTTCTGCTAGTTTCGGTCGTATGTCATAGGCCTTGGATGAGATGCCGCGTTCTATCTCGGTATTGTGCACTTCAGGAGAGAAGTGGTGGGTCACTACCCATAACTTCCATTTAGGCATTAGGGGGATGACTTTTACTCCCATTGATGTACAACAGCTACTGGGGATTGACTCTGAGAGTGTTCATATAGATGTGGATCGCACAGTGAGGGTGACACCGGAGGCGGTTCATGCCTCACCGGGGGATGTGGGTAGGATCGTTTCTAGAGATTCTATTTGCATCTCTGCTCTTTGAGAGGTTCTCTTAAGTAGGAGAATAAGACAAGACTAATGGGTGGAAGATGATACAGATGGCCCGATTGTTTATTTTGCTTTTGCATGGCGGATTTCTTGTGGCGACGTCGTTCATCTTTTTTTTTCCGTTTCTGAGGACATTTTTGGACGTCCAATTTTATCATTGGGGAAGCTTGACTTTGGCGACCCTTTATTCTTTCTTGGATGCTTTCAGCTAGTGCTATTGGTAGACTTTTACAGGAGCCTCATATATTTTGGAAGTTACTTCACACTTATTTTTCTTCTTATGTATTTCCTTGCATTCTTCTTTTGTTTATTCTTTGTTGATTCTTATCTTTTGCAAACGTGGTTTTACGAGGTGATTGGGCATAACGTGAGGTTGATAGCCTTGAAAGATGAGGATTTGCGAGAATTTTAACTGATGATCCGGGGGCAGAAGTCCAACAGGCGATCAAACTAGTCTTTATCCTTGATGTTTATACGACAAGCTTTGAACGCATTGACGGTTGATCAGGTTATTTCATGTTCTTCTGAGTCATTTCTTGACATTTTTTTCTTGCATGAATATTGATTCTTTACCGGAGATTGTAGGTGAACTTTTACCTTGGGGGATGACTCCTCATGATACGAGGGTAATGAGTATGCTAGCGCAGATGCGACAATTAATGGTGCACGAGTTTGGGTATGTCTAGTAACTAGGAGAGAGAGTGGTATGACAGATTATAGAGCATGATGTGGTGGTCCCATCGTCAATGCCCCCGATGTATATGAGGTGAATGGGGGAGATGTCTGATGAGGCTCAGACGACAACGTTGATCGACGAGACCTACACTCTTTATATTTTCACGGTGGAAAGTTAGGATTACTTGAAATTGATGACGAGCTTATTAATGCCCCTTGAATTTATGATGTGGATAATTTTCCTCTGCCTCCTACGACTTAGGGTAGGGGTCCTAATAAGACGACGGTATCTGCCCACAATATGGGTGGTACGTCAGCGACGACGACATCGGTAGAGGAGGCTCCGATTATTAAGGTTACTCCCCTTTCTTATAATTTCCGATTGAGTAGTGGGGGGTGATTGATCATGCCGTATCGTATTAATGCGACAGATGTCCTTCAGCCTGAGGTATATTCTTCGTTTTACTTTGTCATGTCTCTTTTAATTTTCTCTTTTCTCTTTACTAACTGATTGGTCTTTTGCTTTCGTTTCGTTGCTTGCGATATGTTCGGGTGCCGACCACCTTGATGAAGGATATTAAGGATTGGGTGGCCTCTGTGTCTGCTTATATTAGGGATTCTGTTCCTTGATTCTTGGTTATGTCTTCCTCCTCGGATGAGGGATCGGGTTCTGGGAGTGGAGGTTCCACCGCTCATTGTCAGGGAAAGCATGTTCATCGTAGAGGGTGAGGGTTTTGAGATAGAGAGAGTTATTGGTTAGGGTGGAATCCTATTTATTATATTTTTCAATTTTTCTTCTTTTACCTCCAAGGATGTAATCATGCAACAACAACAACAACAACAACAATATATATATATATATATATATATATATATATATAAAGGATATGCATTTTTTTCTTTCTTTAATGACTTATCATATATGCACTTTCCTTTTCGACTGTGTTTACGAAGATGACAAGATGCTTATTTATTAAGGAAAAGAGTGTAAATCAATTCAGAGAAAAGATTTATTTAGGAAATAATAAGTAAAAATGGATGATTAAGAATAAATGACCCAGGGATTTTCAAAATAAGGACTTTTTTTTATAATTTAATTTTGACAAAAGAGGAAGGATGGGATTTTCCAAAATAAGGGGTTTGTCGATCGGCATACCTCTTGTCCTACCTATCGGCCTATGGGTCAAGTAAAATCACTTTAAGGCTTTGATTACACTTTCTAGCTCATCAAAGTACTTCTGTAAGGCTGGAATTTACTTGAATTTTTAGATCCTTTATCTTTTGACAAGTCTTTTGTGTATAAAAGGAGAGGTGAGGAATGTGTTTCTTCAACCCATACCCATTTTCTTATTCTTTCTTTATTATTCCCAAATGGCATGCAAAATTTTCCTCCTACCTTGATGGTCTAGCGGCCATGTGTTTGTATTATGTGGACTACATGGCTTTCAACTTGTGTTGAATCTCTTGGTAGAGTAATCGAGACATTGATTGGAATATGCTAGCAGCGGCGGTACAGTTTTGGTACCCCGAAGACCATGTCTTTCATTTCAACCTAGATAAGGCCTGTCTGAATTATGTATAGATTTAGGCCATGTTGGGGATCAACTCCAATGTAGCGACAGCTATGCCTAAATTTTCTCGTTCTCCCCGGGCCTTGTTAGCGGAGTTTCTCCTTGTTTCCCCTTCGGTAGCTTGACCGTTGGTAACTGGTGGGTATTTCCCTTCAGGTTATTATGCATGCCATGCGCTTGCAGGATTTTAATGATGCGGGCTATGTCAGAGTTGTTGCCTTGGGACTTACTGCAAGGCTTTTGCTGGTGACGGGGGACTTAATGGTGGATACCTTGTTGGTTGCGCTAACAGCGTGGATGTCTTACTGTCGTAGTCTTGTGGAGGTGATACTAGCTAAGACTTTAAATGATCTTGATGCTTGGAGAGAAGGTTTCTACGATTTTCTGAGGATTATCCCGGTGATGTTGTTCACGTGGCTTGTTGAGAGGTTCTATCTGGCGGCTCCTCCCGAGTACCCCTTGATCCATGCGTCAAATTTCTTTGCTCGGTACCTTTTTAATTTCAGCGCATTTGTAGATAACTAGGTCAACTAGTTTGTGGAGCATGGATCTCGTTGCCTTTATTGGTCGGTGCCATGGTGGGGAGAAGCCTATTTTGAAGCTAAAGAGTATCAATATGCATAGTTAGTTGGCCTGCGACATACTTTGCTATATTTCCCTTAGCGACTTCTACGCCAAGTTAGATGGGAGCAAATAGTTCCTCTTTTCACACTAGACTTCTTTCCAATGGAGGATCTGACTGAATCCCTGCGCATGATGCTGGGTTCTTTGTGGGAGAGTCATCGATCGTATACCTATAAATCTCAATATGTAGGAAGGGTCTAGCATGTGTCCGAGGGCTATCTGAAGTGGTTGTGGAAACAAGTAGTAGAGAAGATCTTGGCGAAAGATATTGGTCAGAGGTGGTTTATTCTTTTTGACACCATGGAAGGACGGGTAGTGGTTTTTCCAGACTGGTCAGGGCGTCGCTCCATAGAGCGCATTCATAATATTAACCAGGTGGTGAGAATCTAAAGACCTCTGAGGGTCGATAATGATGACGATGCAGGGTCTTCGAGCAACCATTGATAGAATGTTGTGAGGTTGGGGATAATTTGTGTGATGCTTTTGTGAAACTGGGGGTAATTTATGTGAAGCTTTTATGAAGCTAGGGGAGAGATTATGTGTTTTTCTGAGTTTTTGAAATAAATTTGGTTTAGCTTGATAAGTTTGTTGTTTGAGTCAGTGAAAGGGGTGGTTTGTTTTAACTCCCTTCACTGATACTTCGTGTAATGGCATCACATTTCCTTATTTGAAATAAATAATGATTTTGATCATATTTTGTTGTGCCTATTGATGAGTTTTGAATTTACAATATCTATACCAATCGCTAAGGCATACATAATCCTTTTGTTCATGTAAATGATAAAAAATGAACCGTCGTTCTCGAAGGCTAGAAAAGAATAGCATTTGTGAGAAATAAGGGGACCGTGCCCATGTAATGTGTATGACAGCCTACGTACCTATGAGGGTTTTGGAATTTTTTTTGTGAGTCTCATTTTGAAAGTAAAATGTTTTTTAGAGGATCGGGCCCTACGTAGTTCTGGATAGAGAGAAATGAAGAGATTTTTTTAGAATAGAAGGGCGATAATAAGTTTCATAGCGCGTCAGGATTTTGGAGTAAGTGTAGAGCTTTTTGAGATGATCCAAGTTGATTGGACATGCCATCTCTTCTCCATTGAGGTCTATGAGCATAGCGACATCGCCTGATATGATCTTTTTCACTATGTAGGGGCCACTCCACTTTGGCTTAAATTTCCTTCTGGGGTCTCAAATGGATTTTATGATCTCCTTGAGGGCTAGGTCTCCTTCTTAGACACCAAGGTCCTTGACTCTTTGATTAAATGATCGCACTATCCGGCGATAGTAACATTATGTGTGGTACAGAGCCTTCAACCTCTTTTCATCCAAGAGTGACAGTTCGTCAAAGCGGCTCCGATGCCAGTCTTCTTTGCTAACTTTGCTATCGGGTATAACCCGTAAGGAAGGTATTTCTAGATCAAAGGTTAATACTACTTCCATATTGTATACCAAAGAATAAGGGGTAGCCCTAGTAGATGTTCTGACTAAAGTGAGATAACCCCAGAGAACGTAAGGGATCTGATCGATCCAATCTTTACAACTCTCGATCATTTTACTGATGATGGATTTGAGATTTTTATTGACGGGTTCGACATCACCATTGGTTTGGGGTTGATAGGGAGAAGATTTGCGTCTATGAATCCTATACTCGTCGACCAGTTCTGTGACCTCAGCTTTAAAGTGTAACCCATTATCTGATACCAGCTCTTGGGAAATACCGTATCAGTAGATGATGTTATTTCTAATAAACTTGGCCACCTTCTTAAGATTTAGCACTACGTATGCCTCGGCTTTGACCTATTTGGTGAAGTAATTAATGGCGATTAGGATGAGTTCATGATCGAACATTTTTGCGTGTGACCCGTCCTATGATGTCAATGCCCCAGGTGGAGAACGACTAGGGAGAAGTCATATTGTATAATTCCCGAGGAATAAGTGTTAGAGGTTGGAAAACTACTAGCATTTAAGGCATTTTCGAACTTAGACAATGCAATCCTGAACCATGGTGGTCCAATAGTACCCTTGACGAATGATTTTCTTAGCAAGCATGCCATAGTTCATGTGAGGCACGCATTACCCACTCTGGATCTTTTACATCATTTCTTTAATGTCAGCCCTTACAATGCAGTGCAAATGGGTTCCATCGAAGTTTCTTTTAAATAGTGCTTTCTCTCAAATGACGTACTGGGCAGCCTGTGTGCGAAGGGTCGCACGATCTTTCTTGTTGGAATCTTGGGGATAACTATTGTGCTTGAGGAGGTGACAAATATCATAGTACCAGAATTTAGTCATCTTTTAATCTTCCTCGGTGATGATCTCAATGTGGTAGCAGTGGTTTGGCGTAACTTATTTTTGGACTAGAAAAGGGACCATCAGTATTCCCTCGGGCATGTCGACCATGGAGGTCAGGGTAGCAAGGGCATCGGCTAAGCTATTCTTTACGCAAGGCAGGTAGTGGAAGGGGATACTTGAAACTGGGAGGCCAGCTCTTTTAGGGGGGTTTGGAAGGATAAGATCATTTCGACTTTGACTTTCAATCTTTTAAGAACTTGGCTGATGATAAGGGCAGAGTCCCCGTAGACATCTAGGCGTTTGATACCTTTCTTAAGGGTAACTTTGAGGCCTACAATGCATTCCTCATATTCGATCATATTGTTAGTGCAGGGAAAATATAGCTTAATGGCAATGGGAGTGTGAGAGTCATCAGGGGTGATCGGGAGTATCCCATTGTCGTATCCTTTCTTATTAGCACGCGATCAAAGAACATTTTCCATATGAGGTATTCTTGAGAAGTGTGGAGGATATCTTCATTCCGGAATTCGAAGACCTAAACGTCGGTTCCCTCCAGAGGTTATTCAAAAAAGTATTCGAAGATGGATCTCCCTTTCATGGCTTTTAACATGGCATACAGGATATCGAACTCAGCTAGTAAGATTAATCACCTGGCCATTTAGCTAGATAGGATAGGTTTCTCAAGCAAGTACTTAATAGTATCCATTCTGAACACTAGTTTGATGGGAAAATCGACATGTAGTGCTGTAACTTTTGAGTGACTCAGAATAGGGCGACACGTGCTTTCTATAAGGTAGTGTAGTTGACTTCGTCCCTGACCAATTTTTTACTCGCTATGTGGTATTCTTTGATATATTGGGCTAGCAAATCCCCTAACATGGTGTCTAATATGATTAAGTACAAGGGGAGGGTGAGACCTGACTGCGGAGTCATAAGTACTGAAGGTCGGGTGAGTTATCATTTTCTTTAGTAGAAGGCTTCCTAGCAGGCCTCATTCCAGACTTTGCTAGAAACATTTCGAAGGAGTTTAAAGATGGAATCGTAAATAAAAGTTAGCTGGCTGATGAACCAACTGATGTACTAAAGTTTACCCAGGAATCACTAAACTTCCTTCACCATTTGGGGTGGTAGCATTTCAAGTATGGCTTTTATCTTGGCAAGGTCTACTTCGATTCCCTTCTCACTAACCATGAATCCAAAATTCTTTCCTTTCACGATGCCAAAAATTCCCTTCTATGGGTTTAGCCGTATTTGGTATAGTCATTGAAGAACTTTCGAAGGGAGGGAACGTGACCTTCCCGAGTCTTAGACTTAATAATCATGTCATCTACGTAACTTAGACCTCTTCGAGTATCAAATCATGTAAGATGGTTATGGCAGCCCTTTGGTAGGTAGGCCCGGCGTTCTTAAGCCTGAATGGCATGACAGTGTAATAAAAGGTTCCCCAGGGGTTGATGAATGCGATTTTCTCATGATAGTCAAGGTGCATCTTTATCTAGTTGTATTAGGCGAATCCATCGATAGATGACTTGAGGGAATGGATGGTTGTGTTGTCCACAATCATGGAAATGTTTGGAAATAGGTAATCATCCTTTGGAGATGCTTTGTTTAAATCCCAGTAGTCGATGCACATGCGGAATTTTCCTCCTGATTTAGGTACAGTCATGATGTTGGAAAGCCATGTGGGATATTCGATCACACGGATGAAGTATACATTCAATTACTTGACTACTTCATCCTTGATTCTAAGTGACCATTTCGTGAAGAGTTTTCATAGCTTATGTTTGACCACTTTTCATTCTGGGAATGTTGATATCTCATGATGAGATAATTCTGAATCGATGCCCGGCATGTCATCTTAGGACCATGCAAAGACATCCACGAATTCCTTTAGCAGTTCTTGAATTGTGCACGCTCATGCTCATTAAGGTTGGACCCTATCCAAATCTCATGTTGTTAGCTAATAAAACTGAGATTAATAACAACAGTCTCATCATCCTTAATTTGAATGCGGTTATATTTTTTGTTATTAACCTTATTAAGACCAGTTAAGAATTTTTCATTTGTAAAGTCGTCATCATCAAAGTTTTTATTAGAATCAAGACAATTAATGTAAGGCACAATAAGATGTTCGAAATTCTCATTTATTTAACTTTCAGAAAAAATAATAATGAGAACTTTATCAAAGGAGGTCTCAGTTACATTGATATAAAAAAAGGAGAAACAACAACAGGTGAAGAGATAGGGTAATCGGCAAGGTTGGGTTGAATCTCATTAGGTTGAACTGGTATAACATTCCAGTTGAGAAGAGGCTCATCAGCAGCCTTGATCAGAGTTTAATCATACATATATTCATCCCTCATGTCTGTAGGTTGAATGAGTCTTTGGAATCACTTTCCTTGAAGAGCCTCTGTAATTATTATGACTTTCCATGTGAGAGTTTACACTTTATGCTGACAGTCTTCAGCCCAAGAGAAGTTATCTAGAAAGAAAATTTCTATCCCTGGTTTCATATTCTTATCAATGTAGTCATACCATGGTCCAAGGAAGTTGCAGAAAGGTAAGTCATCACCCTCCTTGATAAATCTTTCATTCATAGAATCTCTCGAAATAGTCTTTTCATCTTTATCCCTTTTTCAGCTGTGGCTCGCGGAGTTCTTTGAGTTCTTATGGTGAAGGCTCATAACCTAGGCCACATGGGGGAAAGGCCTTTTTTAGGAATATGGGATCAAGTATCCCTTATTGACGTCACTACAACCCCAGTTCGAGCATGAGATGCATGTTCTTGAACATCTGTATCACATTGACGTCGCCGTGAGGGTTGTGTTCCAAAAAGACTCAGTCTTTAAAATTATCTCCTGCTGGAAGGGGAAGTGGATCAACTCTAAAGTCGAAGAGGATCATGTCATTCGTCCAGTACTGCATTTTTAATATCGGATTGCTAGTGCTGGAATTTTTTATACCATCGTTATTCCCTAAAATGGTGATAACTTTCCCTTTGGTGAAGAATTTTAGTTTCTAATTAAGGGGAGAAGATCCCCTCGGATGATGTAAATCAATGGCTGACTAAGTAGCAGGTTGAAGCATGCAAGTTTATCAATAACTTGGAATTCAGTGATAGTATTGATAGTCCAGCCCCTATTATGAGTTTTATGGATACCATAACCTCTTGATGAGTATTATCATAACCATACACTACGACGGAAGTAGGATTAAGGTCTCTGACTTTCAACCCTAAGAAATTGAAGGTTCTGAGCGAACAAACATTGAAGGTGGATCCATTATCAATAAATGAGTGTGGGACTGTCTTTCCTATCACTTAAATGAAGATGTTGAGGGCATAATTATGACTGGGACCAATTTTTGAAATTTCTTGGTTAGATAAGGAAAAGAGTCTTGTGGAGGTCAAGGACCCAACCAGGTTTGCAGCTTCTTTGGGAATGGGGGAAGGAGGGACTGTGGGCATCAGTTTTGAAGTTATTGGGAAGGGGGTTTGGTAATGGACGGGGGTCCAAAGGTTTGATGAGGTTTTGGTTTAACATGGCATAGTAGACTTTGGATAAGGGAGCATGGGGTTTTGTGTATTCCTTTCTAAAGGGATTAATGCGACTTTCTAGTGCCCAAGAGGTAGTAGATTGGGAGAAATTGTTGATGGTTGAGATTATAGCTCTAGCAGGCTTCTCGTACTTTTTGGGAATGAATTATTCAATCATTTTCTTCGGCTCGGCTTCTACCTTGGTAACATTTTCTTCTAATTCCGCACCCACTTTATAGAGATCTTGAAAGTGTGGATAATACTGACCTCCCATAGTCGCTCAGATATGGGGCAAGAAATTCTTCTTCATGATACTAACTTGTTCTTTTTCGGAGGGTTGGTTATTCATGGTAGCAGCTTTCTCGCTCCACCTCCATATGAAGATACAGACGGTTTCCCCTGAGTTCTGTAAAAAATCTCTAGATCACGGCGTGTTACCTCTAGTTCTTCATTGTACTTGTATTGAAACATAAATTCCCGAACGACATCTTCCCAACTACGGATTCTAGATTCTTCGAGGGATAGGAACCATCGGAGGGTGCTTTCTTTCAAAGCCTGTTAAAGAATCTGGTCCATTATCTCTTTAGAGGCACTAAGAAGGGTTATGTCTCGATGATAACTACGAATGTGCATAACTGGGGTCTGATGCCCCCGAACTTCTTTGGCAATCTTTATTTGGAATAGGGAGATATATGGATGTATTCCATGTATTTCTTGAATATCATGACTTGGTTAATTTTCTTGAATAGCAGTTTGAGGTCTTCCTTGGCCTTGTTCAGTTATTTCTCCTTAGGATCAACATGCATTGCCAGGTTAATCTCTAACTAGTCAAGGTTCGACATAGGGATCTGAGTTGAGTTGGCGACAGACCATTGGTAGGTGGGGCATGCAGAGCATGATGATATTGTTCCAGGGCCCAGATAGGCTTAGGAGCGGGTGGACCCATGGAATGAGGAAAGAGGACCTCGGGTTCTTTGGGAATCTGGACACAATTTCACTGCATCTTATAAACCTTGGTTTGAAGGTTGTCAATCTTGATATTAAGTTAGAATAAGAGTGTCATCAGATCAGGTTGTATATTTGGTGCTTGGTCGGCATTTTCTATAAAGAACTAGTGAAGGTAGATTCCGAACTCAAATAAATTAGAAGAGGAACTGGCAGATCTTCGGGGCGGTTTGACGGAAGATCAACGCCAATAGGGATCCAGGCCAAGAATCGGATATGCGATCGACCTGAGAAGGAAAAAGGGTTTGAGTTTATTTTTGGAAGAGGGAATAAAAGAATTATTTTTTGGTATTTTTAAAAATAGGAAAAATGTTACTGGTATTTTGAGGAAAAAAAAGAGGAAAAATGTTTTTGGCATTTTTAACAAAAGGAGGAAAAATATTATTGGCATTTTGGATTTTTGAGAAAACGGAGGGAAAAAATAATAGAAGAATCTCATCATTATTACTATTATTATTATTATTATTATTATTATTATTATTATTATTATTATTATTATTATTATTATTATTATTAGTATTATTATTATTATTATTATTATTATTATTATTATTATTATTATTATTATTATTATTATTATTATTATTATTATTATGTTTTCACTTGTATTAGGTTTACTTAAATGTAGAAAATGCTGGACAGGTGCCGAGCCTGGGAAAATCGGGTTTGAAAAATACGTAAGACATCGTTTAACTTGCTTCTAGGCTCATGAAAAGGGTCTTATTAAAATGGTAAAATAGCATGAAAATTTGGGCGGCATCCCAACCCGACATTTTGACAGGGTTTTGTGTAGCAACCGACAAACTAAATATGAGTGCCCTAGGTTTGACACCTATATGAGGTTCATGCATTTTATTAGGTTAGTGGTGGGGTTCCCCCTTTTGCATGACTTCCGCGATATACTTATTGCTTTTGAGGGGAATCGATACATGTGGACAAGACATTTGATATACCTGAGTGTACGTGAATTGCCTCACTATATACCTTGTGGGGACAGTACATGTGAGAGAGAATTTGATGTACTCGACATACATGAACGAGTTCCCTGCTATATAACTCCCATCATGAGTTCGGTCAAGCAGTACGATGCGGGGAGAACTGTTCGATATATGTCAATGGTATTAGACCAATGGAAGGTGAAAGTCATATTTTGTTAGCTAACTGCAACTCGCAGGACCAAGGCCCATCACAAAGTGAACCTCCAATACGAGAATTTTTTTTGGGCAATACTGCAATGCTCTTGGTGATGTAGAGTGAAAAATGCATGATTCTTACTTAGTAAATTATGGAGAAAGTGTCTTTCATTTGGCATGATGAGTAAAAGAAGCACTATACTAATTAGGGAAAGTGTACAAGTGTCATGAAATATTAATCTAGCATGGAGCATGAATACTACACTAAGCAAGGATACATGTGAGTGAGTGATATGTGAATATCTATAAGTGAGTGTGTGGTAGTGAGCCTAAGCATGGATTAACTACAAGTGGCGTGTGATATGTGCAAGTGAGCATGGATATATACAAGTGTGATAAGTGGAGGTGTGTTCTAGTGAACCTAAGCACGTATATTCTAAGTGGTGTGTGAAAAATATGGGTATACGTGATACTATATACAAGTGTAGGTAGTGTGAAGTGTATAAGAAGGGTATTTACAAGTGTGTCAAATGATAAGTGAGTGAGAAGTAATTTATACTTGAGGTAGATATATGGAAGAAGTAATAGAGGAAAAAGGAAACATACAGGTAGGTGCATATGCACACGTGAAAATAATAATAACACCCATATAAATATAGAGTCTAGTCCTTAAAGAATGCAAGTCCCCACTGGAGTTGCCAACATGGCCATCCCTCCCCGGTTGGAATACAAGCACGCAGGGAATCTCTCGCCCTTCCTTGGAGCGCTTTGGCTATCGTCAATTGGGGTGATGTGTGGGTAATGCATATAGATAGAGTTTCCAGTCTATTTTGCATAAAACAGGAAAAAAAATATTACTACCTCGAGAGAACAGCATCAAAGAAATACAGATGCTTGCGAAACCAATTTGTTCAAGGATTTGGGTACTAAGTTACAAAATTAAAAGGTGTTAGGACCCATCATGCCTTTTTGGTTTCTCATGGGCAAGTGTTATTCTTCTCTTTAATAACTCCGTGAAGTGTCTGCGTGTATATATAAATAGAGAGTGGAATTACGCGACTCGCGTAATGGATAAAGGCGGAGTGAGGTCATCCTTAGGAGTGTTCCCAAAATAGTAATCAAAATATTATGTGTGCATTTATTGGGTCACCGATTGTTTACCAGAAGGATGATGGTGTAGGTTGGACCAAACACATGCATGAACTACAAATATATGATATGAAAGTAATATATGAAAAGAAGGAGGAGAGAACTCGAATCTCAAAATTTTACCCGAGATGCCTACGTATCCTAAAAAGGAATCATAGTCCAAGTAGTTCGCATACAACACAGGGTGGGATTTATCCAATAAATCCAACCATGGACTTTTCTTATATGCGTGTGTGGAAAAAGGTTGTTTTAGTGTGAGAAATCCTCATTTGGAATTTACAAGCAAAACCTCTTTTTCTTATTTTTTTTTTAGAGAAAGTATAGTATGTGCGATACTACTAATAGAAAATATGGATATTAATATGTGAGATCTAATAAAAATGAAATTCTAAAATAAGAATTAAGTAACTAATGAGAAAATAAGAGAATTCATAGAGAAAATGAAAGATTTGGACCTTATTTTGATGCTTTGAAGTTGATCGTGAATGTTGAAGGGCTGATCTTGCAAGTGGATGAAGGTGATAGGAGGAGAGAGAAGATAATTTGCCAAACTGGGTAAGGAAAGGATGGAAATGGAATGTGGGGGGAGAGGTTTCAATATGGAAACTACACTAACTTTGAGAAAATATTTCTCAGATCACTGAGAGGGATGTTTCTGAGGTGCCTTTCGAATTGAGATCATGCTCTCCTTATATAGGGTCAAGGACGTGCCGATCGGCATTGTCCTTGACCTGCCTATCGATAAGAAACCTTAAACACACTACCGATAGGCAGGGAAATGGGTTTGCCATTCGACAGTCTCTTGCAGATTTTCTATAAAAATGATCGTAAAATTCAATCTGTAAGTCCGAATTGCGCACGAAATGAACCATTGGGAAGGGCATTAAGAGAAATTTAAGAATCTATGGGCCAGTCTTGGGATAGGGAATTAATTATGGTCAAATGGGGCTCAGAATAACCTCTCGACCCTTTGGACAAGAGGGAAATGAATCATTCATTCGAACCGTATGTCCGATCCACAGACGGGATGAACCGTTAGAAAGGGTATTCAAAGCCCTTTGAACATTCATTCAGTCTCAGTGAGTTTGGAAGTTGACCTTGGTTAAAATATGATTATAAGTGACAATGACCCTTTGGAGCTAAATATGTCATTCATCCGTACCGTAAAGCTGATTCGCACATGGGGCAGACCGTTGGAAAGTGTATTCAGAGCCCTTTGAGGATCCAAAGAACTTTGCTTAAGTTGGAGTGTTGCTCGGAGTCAAATGGAGCCCAAAATCACTCGGTGGCCTCTAGATTAATTTTTAAGGGAAAAATGGACCGTTCATTCGAACCATAAGGACGATTTTTGCACGGGGTGGACCGTTGAAAAGGAGATTCGGGACCTTTTGAAGATCTAATGAGATCTCGCTCAGGTGAGAAAGTTAATCGAAAGTTGAATGGGGCTCGAGAATGCCCAGTGGACTCCAGATCAGTACTCAGAGCATGACCTATATTGTGAGATGCTTAGGGGGTCCTAGAATGTGGTGTCTACACCTATGCATTTTTAATGTGTGAAAATACTTTTTGATTAGTAAAAATAAACCATAAATATTGTGAAGCCACACCATAGTTTTTAAAATGGTTTCCAACTGCAGATAGTTTCCCTTTTTATCAAGAAAAGGATGAAGTCCTCCATTAGAACTAGATAAATTTTCAATGGAATAAGAAAACTAGCCAAGACTCAACGTATTTGTCAAACGAAATTAAGACAACCAAAGGTAGAACATGTTCTCCTTTAATTCTGAAGGAGTGGTAGTAACCCTTTTCAAATAGTTGAGTGGGTTAATAAAGCAATTTGTGTAATACTTTTGTGCTCAGAAGTATGCTCTATTGTGCATCCTGATGGTGCGAAAGTACCATCGGCTAATGATTTAACACTTCACATGTACGCACAATGTTTTAAATTGCGATCGCGTAGGGTGTCACACTTTGGCTTTGAAGTCGCGTCGCACATCACCCGAGAAATTTATGTATTCATGTATCCAAAGAAATATAACTAAATTCATCATTACTATCACCAACTTGAAGTAATCTGTGCATGAGAGTATACTGAGTTATTTTCTAAATGTGAGGAAGAATTGAAATTATTAAAAACTCATAAGAAGATGCGCATATGAGTTTTTCTAGTTTATATTAGATCTCTAAATCTTATGAATCAGGACTTTGTATTCAACTTTTGAGTGTTTTACTTATGTAACTTATTTTAACATAATAAACCAAAACTCATATAAGAATTAATCAGAGGCATATGAGGCATAAATAGTTGAAAATTAAAGCTCCTCTCAATGGTAGCCAACTGACTAGAACAACACGCTTAATCATCTATAAAATAATATAGAATTATAGCTTGATACATCCAATCAACATAATATATATGATCCGGATAAAATATTAAAGACCTGAGTTGATTCAGGATTCATGATCCATAAATAAGTAAGAAATGTGGGGAGTAAGACATTACAGACCTCAACTGGATCATCAATATCCTTGGAAGTTACCTTTAACATACCAGAAATGTGATGAGCAACGCCCAAACAGGGAACACGATTGGACCAGAAATATAATGATAGGAAATATGAACATAAAACATTTATCCTACTCCTTAATTAGGATCGAAAACTAAGAAATGTTGAATCCGAATCAAAATAAACATATCCAACCTTGCAAGAACTACATAATCCAAGCAATAAAACCTAAATCTCAATTCTAGTTGAACGACGAAAATAGAGGTACATTTGAACAAACTCATAATAATTACATCAATATATAGTGAACTAGTAGAGGATTTTATTTATATAAGACAAGAGAAACAGTGATAAAAGAGTTGAAAAGGCTTGCTTATATTTCAACAAAGTAAAAATCCTAAAGTTAGATATCCAAAATTGATTAAGGGTCTGATTATTTTCTATCTCTTATCCTATTTCTAAATCATACCCCATAAACATAAATCAATATATTGTCTTATGTTGTGTTTAACAAAAATATGATCAACTAGTATATAATTGGGTAAATAAAATTCATAATGAAATCAAATAATAGTTCTTACAAATAAGAAAGTAATTCTAGGGATCAAATAAAATTCATGGCCAACCATCCCGACCATAATTGATTACCATGATCGGGGGTTGGGCATACAATTTCTTGTTATGGTTAAATCAGTTTAGATCTTACACCCACTGCACTGCATTCACTATAATTGCTCGTTTAATTTGACCTTTAGGTGTTAAATTTAGGATTTTAGTGCAATCTTTCAACCTTAAGCGAGTCAAAAGTCATTGATATGTAGGATTGCATTTGACCTTTAGTTGTTAAATTTAGGATTCTAGTGATCAAAACATAATAAAAAAAATAAAGTGGTTGGAAAGTTGTCTACTGACTAACTAATACAACTACTGCATATAAGAATCTCAACATAGACAAATCATGTCAGGCAAACAAACAAACCTATACAAAATTATTTAAAGTTGACTTGATCTTACAGATATCTCGCAAATGAACTTTAGAATCTAATAATAAATAATTTATCTTCTACAGATTTTCAAAAGTTTTAATTAATAATCAGAAGGTTGTGGTAAAAGTTTTGATGGGTGTATAAAAACGTACTAAAAAATATAGTTCACCCCCTTTGATTAAAATCTCCATAAATATTCCTCATAGATATTCTCGAAAGAACGAAAGTTCTAGAAATCATCTTCAAAGACAAAAGCATAGCTTTAAAAATATTCTCGTAAAGAATATATATATATATATATATATATATGAAATATCTCTTCAGGTAAGGTGTTTGTCCACGCAGAGTTATCCTCGAAAGAATGAAAGTTTATTGATTTAATAATCACAACAGACCATATTCATTTAAAAAAATAAGGTGGAATTTAAGAACTAACATAATGCATGGCAAGAACGAAAATCAAATCATGTGCCCTAACATGTTATCATTTTCCTATACCACCTGAAAACCCTAACTAAAAATGAAATCCAACTATGTAAAAATAAAAAAGTTAATCACAATAAACTAGATTGAGAAATCAAGTGACAGAAAAAATAAAGATCATATGGTTAAACCCTGAATAATAGAAAATATATAAAAGCAATAGTGAATTACAAGAGTATGAGAGAGGTATACGATGGTCCATGCCATGCCAGAGTAGCCACCGAAGATAGAGAAGCAAACACCCATCTCTACTTCTCATTAATGCACCATCGGCTAGATCGATAACCTGGATAGTCCATGCCATACTAGAGGGTACATTTTCTAATAACATCCATCGGTGGAAGGGATGACAGGTAGAGAGGCTGTGCGTGAAATAGGGAGGGGAAGTGGTAGAGGGAGTGGTTGAAAGGTTTGGAAATTAGGGGTAATAAATCCCGCCCGACTTGCTCTTTTTTTTTTTAGTTTTTTATTCCTTTTAATGATATATTTCAATGGTTAGTGATATATTCCAATGGTTATATTTTATTTGTAACAGTTTTTAACCATTATAAATTTTTAATGGATAAAATCCATTGCAAAACAAAAAAGCTCGAATTGTTTCACCAGAACCTTTGAAAAGAGGATTCAGAGCTCTTTAAAATTTAATTGGAAAACTCTCAGGTCTGAGAGTTTCACAAAGTCACACGAAGCTCAGGAGCATCCAGTGACCTTTAGATTAGGGTTTTGAAGGGGTAACGTCAAGTAAATGCGAACCATAAGGCAGATGCATGCACAATATGGACCATTAGAAATAGTATTCGAAGCCCTATGAAAGTTCATTCGATTGACCTTGGTTTTAAGAGTTGACTGAAGTCAAATGGAGGTCGTAAGCATCCAACGGTATCTAGATTAGGGTTTCAAATGGAAAAGGCAAGTAATTGCGAACCGTAAGACATATTCACAAATGGTATGGATCATTGTAGAGGGTATTCAGATCCTTATGAAAGTTCATTTGGTTATCCTTGGTTTCGAGAGTTCACCGGAGTTAAACAAAACTCATAAGCATTCAACGATATTTAGATTATGGTTTTAAATGGTAGACTGGAATTTGATCATTGAATGGCTTATGCTTAGGATCTAAGAAGGTGTATGAGGGTAACTAAAATGAGGGTACTAGAATTTAGTGTCTAGAAATCCCCTTGACATAATTGCTTTTGATAAGTGAAGGTCGTTGAAAGATAGACCCCTTGATAAAAGGGAGTGTAGGGGTAAATTTATGATTCTGAGGATCTAAGAGGGTAACTGACTGATTCAAGAGGTTGAGGTTAATTATGTGGACCTAAAGGGTGGAAGTTGCCGATTTAAAGGTTTGAGGCCGATTCTGCGAGGCTAGGTCAATTCTACGAAACTAAAGGGTGGAAACGATCGATTTAGAGGTTCGAGGTCAATTCTATGAGTCTAGGTTAATTATACGGACCTAAAGAGTGTGAAAGACCGGTTCAAAGGGTAAGGCCAATTCTGCATATCTAAAGAGTGTAAGCAACCAATTCAAAGGGTCGAGGCCAATTCTAAGGGCCTAAGTCAATTATGTGGATGTAAAGGGTGGAAGCGACCAATTTAGAGGGTCGAGGACACTTCTGCGGGACTAGGTCAATTCTCCGTACCTAAGGAGTGGAAGTGACCGATTCAAAGGGTCGAGGATATTTTTACGGGCCTAAATCAATTCTACAGATTTAATGACTGTGAGAGATCAGTTCAGAGGGTTGAGGTAAATTCTGCCAACCTATGTCAATTTTGTAGACCTAAAAGGTGGATGCGATCGATTCAGAGAGTCGAGGCCAATTTTACAGGCCTAGGTCAATTAAGCAGACATAAAGAATTGAAACGATCGATTTTGAAGGTTGAGGCCAATTCAGCGAACCTAATGAATGAAAGCGACCGACTCAGAGGGTCGAAGCAAATATTGTGGACATAAAAAGCAATGGCATGGATAAACGATGTATTTTGAGAACTTTGATTATTTGTTAACACGTGTGCATTTTAATTCTTAATTTTAGAATTTTATGGAATTTTTTGAAAGTGGGTGTATTTTGATGAATTTTGGAATGCATCTTGTATTTTTGACAATGGATGAGTTTTTTATGAAAAATTGTGTTTATTGACGATTTTTTAAGCTTCTAAGTTTCTGGAGATATTTAGAGATTTTTTATGAATTTTCTAGCATTTTTTGACTCTTTTGTAACAATTTTTTTTTTTTTTTTTTTTTGGGGGGGGGGGGGGGTATGTCGATAGGAATAGACAGTGGTGTGCCAATTGGCAGTGGAAAAGAATCTAAAAGGTTTATGAGTATATCAAGGGTCTCTATCAATGGGCTTATCTAGGGGACAGTAGATCATCATACCCTTGGTTCCTTATATAAAGGATCTTTTCATTCTCTTCACATCTTCAAAGTCCTACTCTCCCTCTATCTAAAAACATTTTTAGGCTATTTTTTCCCAAAACAAGTCATGACTAACAACACTTTTGTTAGCACCGATGATTGGCATTGATTGGTTTCGTGAAAGTGCATTGATAATTTACAATGAGAACGTGTATCATGATATCAAAGATGTGGATGAAGAGGGGACTCTTTTGAGGGAGCCTAGGAATATCCGCTCTACGAGGGTGTAGAACCCAAACGGCTATGTGAGTGTTTTTTATTTAATTTATTTTATTTTTATTTTTGATTTATTTTATGTTGGTGATTAATGATTACTGCTCTTATACAGATGGATGTCGCTTCGTTAATCATACGTTATCAATGATCGATGACGATTAAAAAGGTATAGGAAAAGCTCATCGGGGAAGTGAAATTGATGGCGGAGGTTGCGTGGTTTGGCCCTACTCCGGGGGATTTGGATGATATGCTGAGATCATCGACTATTCTGTATGGATTAGGAGAGCATTGGTGGGAAACTACTCACTCGTTATATCTGGGTTTGAGTAAGATGGCAATCACTCTATTAGACATGCAATAGTTTATGGGGTTAGAGTATAAGGTCCAGTAGATTGTGATGGATCAGACACTGTGCATTTTTGTGACTGCGATCCAGGCTGCTTTGGGCAAATTGTTTCCAGAGAATATGTGAGGATATTGACGTTGAAAGAAACTTTGTTAGCACATCATATAGACATCACAAACTGACGACATTCTTCTTCTCAGGAAATTTGTCAGGATATTCATTCTGCTTTTGTTACGAGTCTTCACGGTGGCGCCGAGTGGTGATTTTATTCACCTATATCGGTGCGTCATTATCCTCATACGATGATAGTTGGATTTTCTATCTTCTTTTAGGAGGTTCTTCAGGGGGAGGTATGACCTTAGCTTTTGATTTCGCACTTGGATTTTGATATTTTCCAATATTATCGATTCGCCTATTTCCACTTGGTGGCTCTTTTGCAGACTGTGCATGAGTAGGTGTCTTGTTCATATGATATTAGAGATTGGGTTGCTTTCATTACTGGCCATGAGAGGACGACAACTCAATCTTGTGTGGAGCCGTCGACGACTTCTTTGGATCGAGAGGAGATCTCAAGTTCTGAAAGCAAAGGGTCCACTGTTTGTCGATGCAGTAAGCGTGTTCTCCGGGATCTTTGAGGTGGCGGTTATTGATTAGGTTTGGAAAGTTCGTGATGCGTCTGGAAATTTTGGTATTTTTTTTCATTTTCTTTTATTCCTAAAAAATGTAACAAAAATTATATATATATATATATATATATATATATATACATGCACTTTTAATTTTCCATTGGGGATTTTTCATTTTTTTTAAGTTAAAATGTGTATTTTTGAAAGTTTTCTTGGAAAGAAATGTTCGGGAAACCCTTGTTGCAAAAAGTTAAATTAAAGAGGGATTTATTTGGAAATAAAGGAGGTAAAAAGGAATCTTCCTAAAATGTGTGTGTGTGGGGGGGGGGGGGGGGGGGGGAGGCGGCGTACCGAACGACATACTCATATAGTTAAGGTTGATTTTTAGCCATGATTGTCCTCTTTTTGCATTCCTTGCTACTTAGGAACTATTGTTGCATCAACACATTTTTTGCTTCATCTTTTGTGGGAAATTTCAAGTATACAAGGGACTTTTTGGGTGGAGTTTCAAACTACACATCAATGTCTTTCCTTCTTTCTTTATTCTACCAAGTTTTTACTCTCTGAGATAGCCATTTCAGCGACTGAAGCCTTTGCACTTTACCTTGGGGGTTTGGAGTCCATGTGCCTATACAACGTCGATTATGAGGCATTCAATTTGCACCCGATTACTTTGTGGTGTAACCTTCCAGTTGTTTTGAATCTTTTGGGGGTGACTTTGTAGTTTTGGTTCCCCGAAGACCTTATGTTTCACTTTATCCTGGATGAGGTGTGTCCCGATTATGAAGAATTTACTGTCATGATGTGTGTCAACCCAAGTGTTTTTTCCATTATGCCTGACCTGTTCCATTCTCCTTAGGTGTCATTGGCTGAATTGCTACATGTCTCTCCTTCTGCTGCCTATCATTGGTGTATGGGGGAAGTATCTACCTTTTGGTGATGCTGATTTTTGTGCATCATAGAGGGTATAATGATAACAGATTTGATGGAATCGTAGATTTGGTATTGACCACTAAGACGCTCATGATGATAGGAGATATGACCATTTATCTCTAAGTTTCCACTATTGTGTTGTGGATGTCTTATCACCGTAACCCTGGTTCTACAATACTGGTAGAGACGCTGAATGATCTTGATGACTGGAAGGAGGGTCGGGCAAACTTCTTGCGCAGTAGCCTTGTAATGCTATTCACATGGTTTGTAGAGAGACATCATTTGATGCCCCCTCCCTAGTATACTTTGGATGGTATCTCAATTTTATTTTCACAATATTTTGCGAGTTTTATCCCTTTCGTGAGGAACTTGATTAACTGTCTCATGGAGCATAGGGCCAGACACCTTCACTGGTCTATTCTATGGTGGGGTGATTTCCTGCATGTCTTGCAATTGGATGAATACCAATATGTTTGGCATGTGGGCCTCCACCAAACCTACTTATACTTTCGTTGGCAACTTTTGCGTTAAGAGGGTTGGGAAAAAATTATCCGTTCGTGCCCAATCAATTTCTTGAGGACTTGGTGAATCACCGAGGATGACCTTTGGGCTCTTTGACAGCATCGTCAGTCGTCTACCCATCTGTCCCAATCTACTGAGAAGCCTAAGGTAATGTCTAAGGACTATTTGAGGTGGTTACATGGGCATGTGGTAATGAACGTTTGTCCTGAGGAGAGTAGACAAAGGTGTATTATGATATTTAAAACTAAGGATGAGGGTACTGTAATTTTGTCCAGGCTGATGAAGACTTATCGCTGCATGAAATGCACAAGGAAGTGCCACGCAGATTGGAATTTTTGGGGTCCTTTGAGAAATGGTGATGATGAGGCTGGGCCTTCTGGTAGTTAAGGAGACTTTATGAGGCTTTATTGGTATGAAAGTATGTTAGTGTTTTTGTTTAGGTATGGATATGGTAAGCGTAAGTTAATGTGGGTGGATAGGCAGTTTGTGTAGGTTTTAGGGACTTTATACTTTATGTAATTTTCGTGTTTATTTATAATATGATAAATAAATTATGATGCTTGTCATACCTATTTGTGCCTTTTGGAATTTTTTAAATTCTGTGAACTATCTATACCAATTGATATGGAATATATAATCTTTTTGTTCATTTATAATGATGAGTGAGATCAGTGTCTCTTGGTGGAAGAAAAGAATAGTATTTTGTGAAAAATAAAGGATCGCACCCAAAGTGTCTTAATGGGCTTCTTACGTACCACTGTGGGGATAAAAGTTTGTTTGAAATTTCTGAGAAAATTTGTTTTGAGAGGATCAGGTCCTATATAGTTCTTTTAGAGGAAGAAATGAAGAGATTTTTTTAGAATAAAAGGGATGTGAGAAGAATCGTAATGCCTCGAGAATTGGATTAAGGGTAAAATTTCTTAAGATGGTTCAAATTCACTGGATGCGCCATTTTTTTTCGTCAAGGTTTGTTAGCGTAGAGGCGCCACCTGTCATGATTTTCTTCACAAGGTATGGCCCACTCCAACTGGGTTTGAATTTCCTTCTTAAATCCTATATGGGATCCACTATCTCCTTGATATCAAGGTTACCTTCTCTCACCCTATGGTACTTCACCCTCCCGTTGGACGATTGTTAAATATAGAGTGGTACCCTTATATGTGGTACAATGCCTTTAATATATTTTCATCCAAGAGTGCAAGTTCTTCGTAACGGCTATATTGCCAATCAACTTCTCCAACTTGACTTTCAAGAATAACTCCAGAGAGGGTATTTCAAGTTCCATAGGTACGATTGCCTTCATGCCATATCCAAAGAATAAGGGGTAGACCCAATTGGTGTCCTGATAGATGTGCGGTAGCTCGAGAGTGCATAAGGGACTTGATCAGCCCCATCATGACATTTTTCGATCATGTTGATGATTATGGATTTGAGGATTTTGTTAACACCTCCGACAACCCCATTGGTTTATGATCGGTAGGTTGAAGATTTGTGCCTTGAATCCCATACTCGTCAACTACTTATGTAAATTTTGATTTAAAGTTTAGTTCATTATCTGATACAAGCTCGTATGGGACCTCAAGTCGATAAATGATATTCTTTTTAATGAACTTTTCTACCTTCTTTGTTTTCAACCCAACATATGACTTAACTTCAACCCATTTAGTAAAGTAATTAATGGAAATAAGAATGAATCCGTGCCCATTGTATGCCTTGGACATGACTTTTTTAATTATGTCAATGCCCCAAGTTGAGAAGTGCCAAGGTAGAGTCATGTTGTACAACTCTCGAGGAGGTAAATGATAAAGGTGAGCAATTATTGGCATTTGAGGCACCTTCTGACCTAAGTAGTGCAGTTTTGAACCATAGTAATCTAGTAATACCCTTGACGGATAATATTTTTGGCAAGAATATAACCATTCATATGGGATTCATATTACCCGTTGTAGATTTTTTGCATCATGTCTTCAATATCATCCCATGTTATGCATTGCCAATGGATTCCATTGAAGTTACTTTTGAAAAGCGCTTTGTCTTAGATGATGTACTGAGCTGCAAGCTTGTGAAGAGTTACATGGTCTCTCTTATCATCTCCTTGAGGATATCGAACAATCTTAAGGAGTCACCATATGTCATTCTATATTCTCACATAGCACAATCACTTGTATATTCTTCATGTAGTAAATATTGTTTCTGAACTTGAAAGGGGCTACTATTACTCCCTTGGGCATATCAACCATGGAGCCCAAATGTTATCATCTAAAAATGGTTCAAGGGACTTGTGTCTTAGTGAGGAATTTAGGATAACATATATTGAAATAATAACTCATAAAGGAAGTAGCTAAAGGGGGATGAGAGACAATGATAAGAGATAAGATTTATGTGGTTCGGTCCAGAAATGGTACCTACATCCACGTGTGCAGTGATTTCTTAATTTATGAACCAAAGAGTACAAAATTATGGTTTCCATTGTGAGAAGGAATATTTTGTTCCCCTTTCCATACGAATTTCTGTTCTATTTATAGTTGGTTAGCTGGGTTTATTATGGGACAGGTGGATTGCCTTTATAGTTCAGGAATCTATACTATTTATATTATGGTAACAGATAACAATGCATTAGTTATAACCCACATATTATGGGCGGAAGTTAACAACAACCATGTTTCTTACTATTCTCCATGTGACCATTGGGAATCCTTCTTATGTATGTATTGACACGAGTATGTGGTGTGAACGAGATATCGTATCCATTGAGGACAGCTATCAGGCAAAGATAGCTGAGAAGATTACAACCTGAGCCAATATTAGACAAGTGACAAGGTCAACCCCATAAAAGGGATCATTTTGGGCTCCCATTATTCCAACCTAGGCTCCACGTAGACTGATTTACTAAGGGTATAATAGAAGTCCCTAAGACTTTATGTACGAGCTTGAGGTTTACAACGCCTAATCTTGGAGTGATGAGATTCTTGAGCAGTTGACGCTTCAGAGTGAGTGGATGGAATGTTAATTCTGCTCGTCAAAGGATTTTATTGGTCGGTTCTCTTTCTAGTCGTCTTTGGTTGAGAAGATTAACTTTGGCATTTGAGAAAGCATTGAGGATACATGTCAAGCAACTGAATCATCCCCTAGTAATGATGATTGAAAGGCGTGTGTACAATTTCTCTGTACTGCCGATTGAGTTTTATATACTTATGTCTTCCCATGATGTGACCTTTTTGCCATACTTTTGAAACTATAAATACCCACTGCGTTTTTGTCCCAACTCACAAATTCAAATATTTCAAGTTATAGAGAGAGAAATAGAAGCATTCCTCTGTTCTTGAAAAGGGTACTCCGTTCGTCGCAATTGAGTTGCTTGTTCTTCTGTTTATGCATTTGGGAGATTTTTCTAGTGTTGGTCCTTATTTTTAACCTTCGTTTTTTGTTTTGTCTATCGGATACACTTCCTTTGGTTATTTTATTATTTTACTGTTCTTCATAGTTTACGTTTTAGCTTTTTAGTTGGTGGGTTGACTGTTGTGAAAGTTTTTAGTGGAGGTTGCTGATTTAGATGACCATTGAGTTGGTTGTCCTACCTGACGTTAGAGATTCCCATGCTAATTTAGCGTAATAATGACTCATAGTTTAACCCTTGAATTCCTTTATTGTACTTGATTAAGTTTCCATACTTATGAGTTTCTCGCCCCACGTTCATGGTATCTACAAATTTGTATGCGAACTTGAATCAGAATACTCGAGAATTTCTACTAGAAGGTTCCCTCGCCTTCTGCAAGTAGTTAGACTGGATGACAGACTGGAGGATCCTAAATACACACCCAAAAACTCTTCGAGTAGTGGCTCTGAACCAGACCCAGGCGAGCTTTTTATTGTTTCCCTTATCTTGGACGATTCCAAAATAGGTTGTTCTATACCCCCACCCTAGGATATTAATCTGGAAAGTAAGGAATCCATGTATGCCATAAATTTAGAATCCCCATATGAGGATTTTAGTTTAGACAAAGCTGAGGATGTTAGGCCTGAGAGTGTGGGTCCCTTCACATTTGCTTCCCTATTGGATGCGTTTATGCTTGATGTGGCAGAGGAGGATAAAGATGACTCTTATGAGTTTTCGGATGCCTATGATACTGCTCAAACTGATGCTCAGTGGTATCCTATTACCATAACTAAGGATGTTCTTGATAATCCTAGAGAGAAATATAACATCCTTATCACCATCTAGATGAGGATTCCTTTACCCGAGGAAAGGGAATATGATGTGAATAATGCCGATGATTTTTCCTTGACTCTTTAGGCTTTCTAAGTAGGACTAGTTGCCTCTTCATCCTATAGTCCAATCTATTTTGAGAGTTTACGCAGTGACTTTGACCCAACTTCCCCCTAATGTGTATAGGACCATCCTAGGGGCCATGATGTTGTAAAAGTCTAAAATAGGTTTGATTTGACGGGGGGTATTTTTTTATATGTGCATGGACTGAAGGACAACGCAAAGGGCCCCTGGATATTACTATTTCTCAACGAGAAAATCTCTGTATATGATGGTCACGGTAATTCATACCAACAACCATAGATGTAAAGGTCAATATGTATATACAAAGGGGGAATGGGAGTTTAAGCACCACGAGCGTGATAGATCGTGCAGGATTCCCATAAAATGGAATGGGCTTAACCCGATTGGTAAAATTGTTTATATTTTGCGACGTGTTTATTTATTTATGCTCATCTTGTGATATTAATTTCTTGTGTTGGACCTTTTTCAGTGAATAAATCCCGCTAGTTACTTACTTCACTGGTAGATTTGATCGAGGCTTATTTTGAGAAAAATCCCCCAATATTTGAAGAGATTTTTTATGTGGAGAAGTTAATTACTGCTGGCTATCATACTCTGTCTGGTGGCGTTCCCCCGATTGAAGTAGAGGTTCCTCTGGAGGGTACATCGTATTGGAGACTACCTTAACATAATCCGATCAACCAGTTGAAGGAAGAGAAGGTCTTGAGACATGTACTAAAATTTCTTTTTATTTTTTATTTACTTTTAGCATTCACTTGGTTATTTAATTGGCTTGCTTATTTTTGCCCAACTTCTGTGGAACATCTATCTGAAGAGACTTTAGGGATGGCTCCTCATTGTATCGATCGTAAATCCATGGAGTTAATTCATAATATGAAGGCAAAGGTTGAGAAGAATAGGTCTGAGGAGGGGAAGGAGGATGAATAAGATGCTTAAAATAATGATGAAGTTACTGCTAGTGTGGCAAATATAGGAGGAAAGCCCTTGTACTGTCTAAAGACCCTGGTGTACGAAAAAAACATCCTTTAGAGCCTCCAATTAGTCAAAATATCCCAATAAACACCCCATCCTATCTCCCCCCTAAAAGCACCTCCTTAAGTCCCTAACACTCACTCGTTCATCACAAACCCTAGGTCATACTCCGAGTACTGATCCAGAGGCCTCTGGGAACTCCCGACCCTCATTTGACTCCAATTAACTTACTCGTCTAAGTGGAAGATAAAATCATCTCTGAAGGGCTCTAAATACTATTTCCAATGGTAAGCCCCGTGCACGAATCGGCCTTACGTTTTAGACAAATGGTTCATTTTACTACCGAAAACTGATCTAGAGTCCACCGGGAAGTCTCAGACCCCATTTAACTCCAGTTAACTTCCGCATCTGAGTGAAAGCTCAATGAATCTTTGAAGGGATCTGAATATCCTTTCCTATGGTCTTCCCCATGCGCGAATCGGCCTTATGGTATGGATAAATGATTCATTTTATCGTAAAAACTGATCTAGAGGCCATTGGGTGCTTTCGAACCCAGTTTTACTTCACAAACTCTCCAACTTGAGAGAAGCTCAATTAATTATTGGAGGGATATTAATCCCCTTTCAAATGGTTCACCCATTGCACGAATCAGGCTTACGGTATGGACAAACGACTTATTTTACTCTAAAGGGTCATTGGGCGCTTCTGGGTCCTATTTGACTTTGGTCAACATTTCAAATTGAACAAAGTTAAATGAAATCTCGAAGGGATTTGAATACCTTTTTTAATGGTCCATCCCGTGTGCGAATCAGCCTTGTGATTTAGACGGACGATCTGTTTTTCTTCAAAAATTTACCGTCGAAATGACAAATGGGTACTTTCGAGCCCCATTTGACTATGGTCAACTCCCTAACTCGGGAGTGGCTCAGTGGATTCTCAAAGGTCTCTGAATACCCTTTCTAATGGCCTGCCTTGTGTGTGATTCTGACTTACGATTTTCATTTTATGATCATTTTCTGAAAAATATGTCCCAAACAGTCAAATGGCACCCCAGGACCCTGCCTATCGACAGTGTGCCTGGGGTTCTATGTCGATAGTCCAGGACCCTGAGAGTGCGACTGCAATAAACTTTTCATGCAGAAGTAAAGTTATTGTTGAGTAAACACCTTAAACCTACGACTTTATAAGAATGATGCAAAGGGGACCAAGATAAACTTTTACTTAATTTGTTAACTTTATGAAAATGAATTTGATTTTCAAAGTTAATAAACAGTCCAAATTATTATCTTGTTAAATCAAGGTGATTTAATAAAATAATAACCAATTCAATTTGAGGCGAGTTTCTATTTAGTTAAGCCTATTTTTTTCATGTGAGGTGATAAACGAAAAATATACAGCACACTGTGTTTATTTTACGTCGCAAAAACCCTTCGTCGGGAAAAACGACGGACTCCTCTAGGAGTCACCTAATCTACTTCTACTAAAACAATAAATCAATAGGGACGATTTACAAACAACAAACTCAACAAATAAAGAAGAAAGATCTAGCTATAACCCCACTCGACCAAGACTCTTGCCTGGTTGCTTGTTCTGTTCGCTCTTTAAACTGTCCTCACTTGTTTTTGCGTTCTTCACTTCTTAGCCTCCCCTCTAACTTCTTTAAGCGCAGGTTGGCTCAGTGCCTTTCATTTATTTTCTAGTGAAGTGATAGTGTGTAGTGTCCTATACTGTATTAATACACACCCACACTTAAATGAATATAGACAGATGCAATGCAACAGACTATATCACCTATATCTTTGCAAGTCTTATGTTATTCAAATCACGTCAAGTCTTCTTGACTTTCAAATCAGTTTTGAAAAGCTTTCTTTTCTTTAAATCTTGAACACTAGACTTGTTCAGATATTCACATTCAAAAATATGTCTACGTGATTATAACGTGATAGAATGTGTGAGTGATATGATATGAAACAATGCCTGAATATCACTTAAACAAGCAAGATATCACATTCACACAGATATATTCTAAACTGAAAAGAAATAAATCATATCAACCATGCAGTCATAAATAAAACCAACTGTTTATAACAATATTTAAATTAAAATGTTTTAATCTAGTTTACTTTGAGTTTCAATCAGTCCGAAAGGTTCAGGTTCTTGATTAGGTCCAATATGTTCTTGTTCTCAGTCCAAGTCCTTGGTCAAATATGCAGGTATAAATTTATTTAGTCCAAGGTCACACTTCCAAGTTCAGGTAGTTTTGTTCCGGTTCTCCTTATTATAGGAAATGGTTCACAAAACGTAATAGGTTTAATTATCTAAACTTATAATTAGTTGTTCTTTATTGTAAATCAGATTTCCTGAAAAATGGATTTAAAATAAAGTGTTTTAAATGAAATAAAATCACTACTAGTTGTTCTTATGTGTGTAGTGTTTATATGAAATATATCAGCACAATACTTACACAAACACTTCAGATCTAATAGATAACAAGTCTGAAATTACAAGAAAACAAGAACAATGATAGAGATACTCACAACACGATTTTTCAAAATGAAAAATCAACCGATTTGGAGATGCAGAGATTCTGAGTTTCGAAATTGTCCATGCTTGAATCCACAATAAGGTTTTGAGACTCAGCAATGGATTTTGAAGAACACACAAAAAATTATCTTTGAAAAGTATTGGTGTATAATCTCTCTCTCTCAAAAATAATTTTGGCAGAACTTTGACACAAAAATGAATTTTCTCGGTGTGTGAAAATGAAGACACAAGGTCTGTATTTATAGAAAAACGAGACTCAGCCTGATTGGTGAAAAGTAGTTCACAGGGATTGACACTCAATCAATATAAGCCTTTAATAAAATCTGATCTAACGACTATTAAAGAAACATAAAAGGATCCATCAAAAATTTGACACGCGTCTAAACAGGCTGTAACAACAAAACTGCGTAACAAAAAAAACAAAAATGTTACCGTTTTAAAAGATTGAAAAAGCCAGTTGTAATTACGTATCAAATACGCAAGATCAAAATATTACCGTTGAAAAAGAACCCCAGCGACGTCGTCTACAAAAGGTAGAAAACCAGACTTGGTTTTTAGAATAAAATCGTGTACTGAAATTAACAAACTGACGTCGTTTTAAATATAAAATAAAAAACCATTTTTCATTTAAAAATCTAACTGGCCACGAAGAGAAAACCGTACTGGTTTTAATTTTGAAAACCGTGGGCGGTAATGGTAAAGACCAACAGGTGTACACGCCAGCGTTTAAATGGGGAACACGCCAATAGGAACGCATATGATATAAAAAGGACAAATCGGTGACATTCATGGTCAAGTCGGTTGTAGGCCTAAGGCTATAAAAGCTAAGGCACTATTAACATATAAAAGAAAATATGTAAAACTGCATAACACATATATATTGCATGGCACGTATACATATATTAATATATATACAATAAATCGAATATGCCAACAGTTAATCAGAGGGTCAAGCCTGTAGCCAACTGTTATAGGGGCAAGGCTACACGGTAACATATAATGTATTAACATACAACTGTATTACCACGCATGCCCATATGTAATAATATATATAATGTCACAAGGGTAACACACACACACAGACACACACACACACACATATATATATATATATATATATATATATATATATATATATATATATATATATATATATATATATATATATATATATATATATATATATATATATATATATATATATAACATGCATTCATATAAAACCATGCATACATAATATACTAACATATACATAAGGAACAAACTCGTGACCACACATATACACATAACATGAAATGTATACATACGAATATAAGACAGGCACATGTTAAAAAAAATATTCTTAACTTCAAATATTTATACTGAAAATTTTATAAAAAAAAATATTTTGTGTCAAAACTTTATTTTCACAAAAATATTTATTTTTATAAAAGCTTCAAATTAAAACATTGAACTCAAAAAAATTATTATGACTAAACCAACATTATCATAAGATATGATAAACGACGTGCAAATGCAACGTGGTGTCGTGTCCTATGTGACAGAAATTCCTATGAGCCATAGAAAATGAGAATTACCTTTTTCTGAGAGGGCGGACTGAATCGAATGCTCTTTTGATGTAGATGGACAAGGAGAGCTTGGTGTCGACAGGGGGGACACGCAATCCTAGATTACAAAAATATTTTGTCAAAATTCAAGTCCAACTAGATGCAGTCCTATATTGCTAAAGCACGAGAAGCAAACCCTAGGTGTGCTCTATATAGGGACATCAATCTCCCCCATTGGACTAATTTTGACAAAACCCTTGAGTATATCAAATGATATACTAAGGAAAAATAATACCTAATATATCCTATACAGAAAATATCTATCTACTCACCCAACCTAGAAAAGAAAAGACACAACTCTGATACACGGTTAAGAAAAACCTGCAAAACATAAATACACTTCCTGCCGAGAAATCAAGTTAGTAGCATTTGCTCTACCAAAATATTAACATGACATAATTAAATGTGCAGAAATTATAAGACAGGATATGTATGAAAGATATCAACAACACAAGACTAGAATATGTACTCAACTCTCCCCCATTTTGATTAAATTAGAAAATGGTAAGAAGAAGAAAAAATAAGTGTTTATAATCTGCAAAATAAGCGTCTCCTACATTACACATGGATTTAAGAGATACCGGTTATTAGTAGATACCTTTATCCTAAAACCTCGGAGATCTAGTAATCAAGATATGCAGTTTAAACACAAGCAAAACATTCAAGTACAATCTTTCCAATCAAATGTTGAAGTTATATGTAAGCAAGACTTATCATAAGGCATAGACAACATATCAACAAGTTGAAAATCACAAGCAATATAAGGAACTACCCTAATTTTTTTATGAGTTTTTGGAGCATTAACCTGGTACGAATAACCATAAGCGTCACAATACTTGGTTACTCCATTTTGATTAAACTCACCTCCCCCGTCATTGAATAAATCTAATGGTGTGGTGGTGTTTAAGTCCTTAACCTTCTCGTGAGGAGACTTAATGATTTTCTCACTCTCGCAAGCGTCACATACATTAGTTGGGCATTTCTTAGACTTTACAAAATCCATTTGAGGTCTCAAGTCACAAGTCCTAATCCAAATAGGCAAATTTTTCAAAGGTTTTTGTGTCTTTTGGAATTTAGGATAAAATTTATTTTTCGAAAATATTTTATTGTTAACATGAGGCCTAGACTTATTGAAGAAATAATTCCAATTATTATTAGTGCGCTGCCTACGAAAATTTGTAAATCGCTTCACATTTTGGTTATGACTTTTAAAATGAGTACCTTTCTTGCGATTACCAAGGCATTCCCAGTTTTGGTGACCAAAAACATCACACCTAGTACAAAATTTACTAGAACTAGGTAAGTCAGATTTGTGGTGTTTTTCCTCTACATGCTTGACAGATTTATTACGAATAAATGGTTTAGGAGGTCTATAGAGTCTCTTGGCTGGAGGGTAGGGCTGGTAATTTTTGACACGATAACCCGTTTATGGTAATAACTCGAAATGACCCGAATTTGACACGATTAACTTGTATAGATTTAAGAGTACCCAAAACTTATACTCAAATAAAAATCAACGCGACCCGAAATTGACACGACTAACCCGAATTGCCACCCCTGCCGGAGGGAAATATTTTGATGTAGATGGTTCTACAAAATTTTCAATTAAAGTATCAATGTCATTTTCAAAATCACTTTCAATTAAGACTTGTTTGCCTTTAGCCTTTTCATATGACTTGCTTTCCAACGGAAGAACCTTTTCTTCTACGAATTTTACAAAGAGGACTGGTTTGGTAAAATCATCATTTTTGGCAATAGGACCATCATAACCAAACCCTCTAGTATCACCATGATAACGTTGGACAACTATCAATTCCTCAAGGTCAAAGCATTTTATATCACGACTACGACACATTTGAAAAGCTGTTTCACAAACTTGTTTGGAATTTTTAACTTGCAAAAGCGCTTCATTATATTTTTCTTCAAAAGAAGATAAATGTTCATTTAAAGTCGTAATATGAATTTTAAAATCAAGTGATTGTTTCTCAAAATCAATTTTGACATTGTTCATTTCAATGGAATTTTGTTGAACAATCTTATATTGATTCTCTAAGGTCTCACTAAGCATTTTAACTAGATTCGATAATTCTTGCCTATTTTGCAAAGTCCTGACATACAATTCAGCATAATCATCATAGCTAACAAAATTTTCATGCTCATTAGTGTCCGTGTGTGAATTGTTGCTATCATCAGATTTAGTATCACATAAGGCACGTTTAGCATCAAACAGAGCAGTTATTTCAAGCATAGAAGGTTGACTAGCTAATAAAGATTTAACAACATCAATTAAATCAAGAACTTCATCAGAATCAGAAACAGAATGAGTATCATCTTCTAAATCAATCATTCCTGCTAAGTACACATCTCCACAATAGTCATACACTTTTCCTAAAAGTGCAAGGTAATTTGGTTCAGAATTTCCTTGGTTATCTTCTAATTCAGAATCAGAGGAATCATCCCAAGTTTTAGTAATGTGTGCCTTGTGTTGTTTAGAATGTTTGGACTGTGGCTTAGACCAACACTTAACAATAAAGTGACCAAGTTTCCCACAATTATGACAAGCCAATTCAGATTTATCAACCTTACTACTTCTACTATCATAATCAGAAAGTCACTTTGATGTTCTTTTATGGTGCCAGGTGACTGGACTAGATTGATTATTCACTTACGTATGTCTCTTAGCAATAGCATTTCTTTGCTCCAAAAGTTTCTTAAATTTAAAGGACATAACAACAAGTTGATTGTCGATCTTATCAAGATCATCCGATTCCACATCAGAATCATCATCAGAAGAGGATTGTTGTTTAACTACCTTATACTTATTTTTATTAGGATAGGCAATTTTAAAAGAAAATCTAGAAGTATTGGTCGACTCATTCTTAACATAAGATCTAAGAGTCTTCTTAACGGCTGATTCAAGTTCCATAGTTCTCAATTTAGAGCTTAGCAATTCAGGTGTGAGAGAAGGATCATTCATTTCTTCAATGATATAACGTTTATGATCAAACCTAGGAGCAAGAGATCTCAGAATTTTATCACACACATCTTTATCGGAATATATAATACCACTCGCATTCAATTGGGTAATGATATCAGTCAAATGCATATAAAAATCATCAAATGGTTCATTATTGTTCATAACTAGAATATTGTATTGTTGAACCAACATTTGTGTTCTACATTGCTTTACTCTATCGTTACCCTCGTGTGCAATAACTAAAGTATCCCAAGCATCCTTACTAGTAGTGCAATAACATATACGTTTCAATTCATTTTCACTCACACTCATGAAAATCGCATTTCTACCCTTATTATTGAAATTGCTTATCTTTTTCTGATCAACACTTAATTCATTAGTTTTCAGCTTTCTAAAAATAGTGCTACCTTATGCTATGGGAGTAGTGGGGTGTATATAACCATTTTCAACTAAATCCCACACATCATCTCCTAAAGTGCCTTGAATAAATGCAACCATTCTGATTTTCCTGTAAGAAAAATTTGAGCCATCGAAAACAGGAGGTCTACTAAAATTTCCAAGCCTAAGTAACTGACTTGAATCATCCATTAAAACAAGGTATAAAGAGTTTAACAAAAGTTTTGAAAATGATCTTTAAAAGTCTAGCTCTGATACCGCTTGAGAGTGTGGCTGCAATAGACTTTTCGTGCGGAAGTAAACTTATTATTGAGTAAACACCTTAGACCTACGAGTCTATATGAATGATGCAAAGGGGACCAAATTAAACTTTTACTTAATTTGTTAACTTTATGAAAATGAATTTGATTTTCAAAGTTAATAAACAGTCCAAATTATTATCTTGTTAAATTAAGGTGATTTACAAAAATAATAACCAATTCAATTTGAGGCGAGTTTCTATTTAGTTAAGCCTACTTTTTTCATGTGAGGTGATAAACGAAAAATATACAGAACACTGTGTTTATTTTACGTCGCAAAAACCCTTCGTCGGGAAAAACGACGGACTCCTCTAGGAGTCACCTAATCTACTTCTACTAAAACAATAAATCAATAGGGACGATTTACAAACAACAAACTCAACAAATAAAGAAGAAAGATCTAGCTATAACCCCACTCGACCAAGACTCTTGCCTAGTTGCTTGTTCTGTTCTCTCTTTAAACTGTCCTCACTTGTTTTTGCGTTCTTCACTTCTTAGCCTCCCCTCTAACTTCTTTAAGCGCAGGTTGGCTCAGTGCCTTTCATTTATTTTCTAGTGAATTGATAGTGTGTAGTGTCCTATCCTGTATTAATACACACCCACACTTAAATGAATACAGACAGATGCAATGCAACAGACTATATCACCTATATCTTTGCAAGTCTTATGTTATTCAAATCACGTCAAGTCTTCTTGACTTTCAAATCAGTTTTGAAAAGCTTTCTTTTCTTTAAATCTTGAACACTAGACTTGTTCAGATATTCACATTCAAAAATATGTCTACGTGATTATAACGTGATAGAATGTGTGAGTGATATGATATGAAACAATGCCTGAATATCACTTAAACAAGCAAGATATCACATTCACACAGATATATTCTAAACTGAAAAGAAATAAATCATATCAACCATGCAGTCATAAATAAAACCAACTGTTTATAACAATATTTAAATTAAAATGTTTTAATCTAGTTTACTTTGAGTTTCAATCAGTCCGAAAGGTTCAGGTTCTTGATTAGGTCCAATATGTTCTTGTTCTCAATCCAAGTCCTTTGTCAAATATGCAGGTATAAATTTATTTAGTCCAAGGTCACACTTCCAAGTTCAGGTAGTTCTGTTCGGGTTCTCCTTATTATAGGAAACGGTTCACAAAACGTAATAGGTTTAATTATCTAAACCTATAATTAGTTGTTCTTTATTGTAAATCAGATTTCCTGAAAAATGGATTTAAAACAAAGTGTTTTAAATGAAATAAATCACTACTAGTTGTTCTTGTGTGTGTAGTGTTTATATAAAATATATCAGCACAATACTTATACAAACACTTCAGATCTAACAGATAACAAGTCTGAAATTACAAGAAAACAAGAACAATGATAGAGATACTCACAACACGATTTTTCAAAATGAAAAATCAACCGATTTGGAGATGCAGAGATTCTGAGTTTAGAAACTGTCCATGCTTAAATCCACAACAAGGTTTTGAGACTCAGCAATGGCTTTTGAAGAACACACAAAAATTTATCTCTGAAAAGTATTGGTGTATAATCTCTCTCTCTCAAAAATAATTTTGGCAGAACTTTGACACAAAAATGAATTTTCTCGGTGTGTGAAAATGAAGACACAAGGTCTGTATTTATAGCAAAATGAGACTCAGTCTGATTGGTGAAAAGTAGTTCACAGGGATTGACACTCAATCAATATAATCCTTAGATAAAATCTGATCTAACGACTATTAAAGAAATATAAAAGGATCCATAAAAAATTTGACACGCGTCCAGACACGCTGTAACAACAAAACTGCGTAACAAAAAAAGCAAAAATGTTACCGTTTTTAAATATTGAAAAAGCCAGTTGTAATTGCGTATCAAATACGCAAGATTAAAATATTACCGTTGGAAAGAACCCCAGCGATGTCGTTTACAAAAGATAGATAACCAGACTTGGTGTTTAGAATAAAACTGTGTGCTGAAATTAACAGACCGACGTCGTTTTAAATATAAAATCAAAAATCATTTTTCGTTTTAAAATCTGACTGGCCACGAAGAGAAAACCATACTGGTTTTAATTTTGAAAACCGTGGGCCGTAATGGTAAAGACCAACAGGTGTACACGCCAGCGTTTAAATGGGGAACACGCAAACAGGAGCGCATATGATATAAAAAGGACAAATCGGTGACATTCATGGTCAAGTTGGTAGCAGGCCTAAGGCTATAAAAGCTAAGGCACTATTAACATATAAAAGAAAATATTTAAAACTGCATAACACATATATATGGCACGACACGTATACATATATTAATATATATACAATAAATCAAATATGCCAACAGTTAATCAGAGGGCCAAGACTATAGCCAACTGTTATAGGGCCAAGGCTACACGACAACATATAATGTATTAACATAAAACTTTATTACCACGCATGCCCATATGTAATAATATACATAATGTCAAAAGGGTAACACGCATATATATATATATATATATATATATATATAAACATGCATTCATATAAAACCATGCATACATAATATACTAACATATACATGCATTCATATAAAACCATATATATATATAAACATGCATTCATATAAAACCATGCATACATAATATACTAACATATACATAAGGAACAAACTCGTGACCACACATATACACATAACATGAAATGTATACATACGAATATAGGACAGGCACATGTTAAAAAAAATTATTCTTAACTTCAAATATTTATACTGAAATTTTTTTTTAAAAAAAATTTTGTGTCAAAACTTTATTTTCACAAAATATTTATTTTTATAAAAGCTTCAAATTAAAACATTGAAGTCAAAAAAATTATTATGACGAAATAGAACATTATCATAAGATATGATAAACGACGTGCACATGCAACGTGGTGTCGTGTCCTATGTGACAGAAATTCCTATGAGCCATAGAAAGTGAGAATTACCTTTTTCTGAGAGGGCGGGCTGAATCGAATGCTCTTTTGATGTAGATGGAAAAGGAGAGCTTGGTGTCGATAGGGGGGACACGTAATCCTAGATTACAAAAATATTTTGTCAAAATTCAAGTCCAACTAGATGAAGTCCTATATAGCTAAAGCACGAAAAGCAAACCCTAGGTGTGCTCTATATAGGGACATCAGACCCCGCCGATCGACACCCCCTTAGCCCTATAAATAGAGGCCCTGACCTCACTTTGAAAAGCACCCTTGAACATATGTCTCAGCAATTCAGATATTGTTATCTCATATTCATAGTTGTTCCCCTCCTAAAAAGACCATTTTCCACAATCCTTCCATCCTTTTCATACTTCATTTAGTAAATTCCCCCTGTATCCTCATTACACCATCACCTCATTGCAAGGTCAATGCATCTACATTCAGGATCCACTTTAAGTCTTCATAAGGAGGTCCAATTCTCCGTCTTTAAATTCTCTTGTTTTAGCATTAGTTAGTTTATTTCTACTTTATCTTTCTATTTAATTACATCATATACCTTAATCTCAAACCTTTATTATTAGTACTTGCACACACTTTATTTTCATAAAAAAAAAACAAGAGAAAGAGGGTTTATCTATAAATTTCAAAAGCGGGATTCTCATTATATATTCTCACACTCAAAGCGCGTTTATCTCTACACACACATACAATACAAATCCCCCATTTGAATTTATGGGTTAAACCCCACACTATGTTACCTTCGAACTACATGGACTATAAAGCCCCTCAGGCTATGTAGACATCTTGATTTATATACGCATTTGTTACATTATTATTATTATTATTATTATTATTATTATTATTATTATTATTATTATTATTATTATTATTATATATATATATATATATATATATATATTCTTAATGGATTTCATATTCTTGCATGCTTGGGTCATATCCGATGTATATATTCATTCTTCTATAACAAATTGTGATTTGTCAAACACTAACATTATATTTTGAATTATTATATTCTTGGAACACTCCTAAGGATGAACTGACTCGGTCCTTTTCCATGACATGAGTTGAATGATTCCATTCACCATTTATATTACGTAGATAAGCACACACTTAACGAAATCTAATAGGAGAATATTAACACATGACCATGAGAGACAAAAGGTCGGGATGGGTACCTAACACCTTCCCATTCCGTAACATAGTCCCTGGACCTTTGAACTACTTGATTTCGCAAGCATCAATATTGTCCTTGATGTCATTCTCTCGAGGCGACAACATTTCTTTTGCCTATTTTTTGCAAATTAGGTTGGCGACCCTATCTCTACATATTATCCATATTGACGATGGTCGAGCACCCCGATAAAGGGCATAATCCCGTATGTACACAAAAAAGGGAGAAGACCTACTACCCACCCTCGGGATGGCCACAGTGGCAACTCCGCCGGGGACATTTTAAGAGGACTGGACTCTATTTTTGCATGGGTGTTATTCTTTTCTGCATGTGTGTATATGCACCTACTTGTATGTTCCTTCTTCTCCTCTACTTACCTTTTTGTGTTTATCTTTGTCATATATATATAACTTTTCACTCACTTATATATACACTTCACACGCTTCTATATACTCTCCATGTACACGTCACATACATACACTTAGGTTCACTTTTGCTCACATTCTTCACACACCAGTTAGAATATCCATGTTTAGGCTTCACTAGCACACACCCACACTTCCCACACTTGCATATATCTCCATGCTCACTTACACATACCGCACATGAATTGTAGTTTATCCATGTATAGGATCACTACCACACTCACTCACTTGTATATCTTACCATGTCACTTATTCACTCACATATATCCATGCGTAGTATAGTCTCCATGATATGTTTAGTTTTCATAATACTTGTATATTCTCCCTCATCAGTGTAGTACTCCGTTTACTCATCATACAAATAAAAAAATGAAAACACTCTCTATATAATATGCTAATTAAGACTCATGCATTTTTGCACACTACATCACCAATAGCATGGCAATATTTACCAAACTTTCGTCCAGTATAGGGGATCACTTTGAGATGGGCACTAGTCCTACGGGGCAAAGTTAAACTATGCAATATGACTCTTACCTTCCACTGGCCTCTTACCTTCGACGTATATCGATCGGTTCCCCCATATCGTACCGCTTGACCAAACTCACGATAAGAGGTATATAGCAGGGAACTCATTCACGTATGTCGATTATTTTGAATTCGCTCACACACTTACTGTCCCCACGAGGACTATAGTGAGGTAAGTCACGTCCACTTAGGTATATCAAATGTCTTGTCTACACGTACCGATTAATGATTGCCTTTATAGGCAAGAGGTATATCGTGGAAGTCAGGCCGAAGGGGGGAACCCTTCCACTAACCAAAATACTGAATCAACCTCATATAGGTGTCAAATCTAGGGCAATCATATTTATATTGTCGATTACCATGTGAAACTTTGCCGAAATTCGAGGTCTGCGTACCGCCCGAATTTTTGCGCAATTTCACTTTTTTTCAAAATAGGACCCCGTCCACGAGCTTGGAAACATGTCAAATCGTGTCTTATATACTTTCAAATCCTATTTTCCTAGGCTCGGGTCCTAATAAAAGTGAAAACCTAATAATAACATTGATAACCATGCTGAGATTCCTCTCATTTTCCACTCCTTTAAAAAAAAACATTTTTTCTCCTCTTTCCAAAATACCAAAAAAAAAAATTTCGCTCCTTCTTTTCAAAATAAATTCAAATTTTTTTCCCTTTCAGGTCAATTGCATCCCCAATTTTGGCCCGGCTCCCTATTGGCTTCGGTCTTTCGTTAAACCACCCCGAAGCTCCGCTCGTTCCTCTGTTACTTCATTCGAGTTTGGGATTTACCTTGATGATCTTTACATGTATAACACTATCCAATCATCGAATGTGCAGTCCGATCTGATGACTGTCTTAGCACAACTCAGTGCTAAGATTAATAACCTTCAAATCGAGGTCTATGAGATGCGGTAACACCAAGCCCAGATTCTCGAAGAACTTGAGGTTCTCTTTCCTCGTGCCATGGGTCCACCTGCTCTCGAGTCTGTGTGGGTCCCAAAAGAGTAAAAGCATGGTCTGTGTGCCCCACCTTCCAATGGGTCATCACCAACTCAACTCCCTATTTCAAACCTTTCCCAACCAGGAGCTAATTTGTCAGTACCCAAGGATTACAAAGAGGAGGAACTGAAAAAGGTCAAGGAAGACCTCAAACTTCTAACGAAGAAGTTTGACCAAGTCAAGATATCAACGAATTGCATGAACTACACCCATATGTCTCCTTATCCCAAAGTTAGACTACCAGATAAGCTCAAGATGCTAAACATCTATAAATTCAGGGGATAGGGACCCTCAATTATTCACCTTCGAAGATATCACTGAGGCATTACCCTCCTTGGTGCCTCCGGAGAGATAATGAACCAAATATTTCTGCGAACCATGAAAGAAGGTGTCCTTCGATGGTTTATGTCCCTCAAAGAATCCAGGATCCATGGTTGAGAGGACGTCACTCGAGAATTTATGTCTTAGTACAAGTATAATGAGGATCTAGAGGTTAAGCGTTGAGATTTAGAGATTCTTAAGAAAAACCCTAGGAAACAGTCAGCAGGTTCATAGAAAGGTGGAGAAAAAAAGCTGCTGCCATAACCAACAGACCCTTGGAGGAGGAATAAGTCAGTATTGTGAAGAATAACTTCTTGCCTTATATCTGAGTGTCCATGGGAGGAAAGTATTATCGACACGTTCGAGCCCTTCGATAAGCTGGAGTAAAAATTAAGGAAGGCATTACCAAATCTAATTTGAGGAAAAGAAAATGATCGGATAGTTCACTCCTCGAAAATATGAGAAACCTGCCAATGCTACAGTCTCAACCATCAGCAACATTTCCCAACCTGCTACTTCTTGGCAACCTAAAAGTCTCCTTAATCCCTCCAAGAAAGAGTACACCGAGCTCCATGCTCCCCTGTCCAAAGTCTACTAGGCCCTGTTAAGCAAAAATCCCATCAAACCCTTGTTCCCCTATTAATTAACATATCCATTCCCTAAAAACTTCAAACTCGATGCTCATTGTAATTTCCACCAATTCGCAGTTCCTAAAATCAATTAATGCTTCCTTTTTAAAAATTTAATCCAGGGCCTAATTAATCGAGTTATCTTCGCCCCTCCAGCTAATCCTAAACCTAATACCATTCATTACCCACTTCCAGCACATATTAATTCTAGCTTCCTAGAAAGTGACCTAGAATTTGACCCGTTTACTCAAATCATGCCCAGTAAAGCACCCATCATCGCTATAATCTCACCTAAACCACTCAAGGTTTGCCCATATTTTCTCCTGCACTCTATTTATTTCACCGATCAAGCATTTTCACTCCTTATAAAAGACTGCATCATCGTCTACACCCGATCTAAGAGAGGATACATGGATTTAATAGTTGTGTTAAACCAACTCTTAAAGTTTGGGTAGAAATTATCCATTGAGATGATCGTTGATTGTCGAAAATTTAGTGGCTTGTTCATAGAAGCCCGAAAGTGAGCTTAGGAATTAAATGAATGGGTGGTACCTTTTGAAGAAGTCAGTTTAAATAATTTGGTATAGATCATGGTCGATGTGTTTTGATAGAAAATTAAAATATACAACATTTGTGAGTTGCTCACCATTTTAAATCTTTAGGGACGGTTGGTCCCTTCACTCTTGCACCTCCTCGCTGAGTGGGAATATTTGTACGATGAAACCATTAAAGTCATCGAGTGTATTGATTACTCCTAGCAAGAAGACATAGCCTCCACCAGATGGGGGATGATTTTGATAGATCAGATGATAAACTAGGTCAGGAAGAACTTGATCCAGTAGTCAACCTATGTGGAATTATATTATTCAAAGATCTGTTGCTAGAAATCAATAAGGTGGCTATTCAGCTCAAGGTAGAAGAAGTCACTGGATTCTTATTCTTTCTCGCTTCTATAAATCACATGACCAGGTCAGGGAGACACTATAAAAATCTGATTCCTCATGAAACTAAAACAAATAAGGGAAAGGTAGTTATCGAATAGCTTCCCATGTCAGAAATGGCCATCGAAGAAATCAAAGTCCTTGATCAGCTCAAGAAAACACATGCTAATATCACCTTATGGGGGCTTTTCATGTACTCTCAGTTGCACCTTAATGCCTTGATAAAAATTCTCACTGGAACGACAATCCCTCGTTCCACTACTCCCAAAGAAGCTGTAAATATGGTTGGGTCCCTAACTTCTTCCAAACTCCTCTCCTTTTTTGAAGAATAGATTTCTAATTTTATCCCTGATCATAATTATGCTCTCAATATCTCCGTTAAAGTCTTAGGAAAGATAGTGCCACTTTCACTCATTGACAATGGAATTGCTCTCAATGTTTATCCTCTCAGAACCTTCAACTGTTTGGGACTGAAAGTCAGTGATCTCACTCTAACTTCCGCCGACGTGTATGCTAATGACAATACGCACCGAGAAGTAACGGGGTCCATAAACTCACACTAGGGGTTGGCCCTATCAATCCTGTCACCAAGTTCCAAGTTATTGACATACTTGCATGCTTCAATCTTCTTCTTAGCCGTCCATGACTCCATAGCATACTAGGAGTATCCTTTTCCCTTCATTAGAAACTGAAATTCTTCGCTAATGGTCTAACACTAAAAATCTAGTATTGGAAATCCAGCATGGGATAAAAGACATGATCCTCTCTGGTTTTAAAATATATCTACCTCCCCTCCCAGCAGGGGATAACTTCAAGGACCGATTGTATCCGAAACACATCCCTCATGGCAATGTCAATGTGATTTAGATGTTCAAGAACATGCACTTCATGCTCGGAATAGGGCTAGAGGGATGGCAACAAGGGATTCTTGAGCCCATAATCCTAAAGGAGGCCTTTCCCCCATATGGACTGGGTTACCAACCTTCACCAGATGAACCCAAAGCGCTCATTCGATCGAGACCAAAATAAATCTTAGAAGATCAAAAGATTATTGTAAGAGACTCTTTGAATGAAATATTTATTAAGGTGGGTGAAGACTTCCCCTTCTATGGATTCCCTGAACTATGGTACGACTACATAGACAAGAAGATAAAACCAGGGCTGGAAATATTCTTTCAAAACAGTAACTCTTGGGTTGAAGAATGCAAACATAAAGTGCAACTTATTATCGAAAAAGCTGTGACAAGTACCAAGGACTTCAAAGACTCATTTGACCTGTAGACACTGGGGATGAGTCTTTATATGATCTTCTTAGATGTCGCGCTATCAGACCCTTTCGTTCAATACAAAGTTACTGATATGTCGCTCCTCAACTGGAATACCATACCAGTCCAACCTGCTCAGATTCAACCTAACCCTATTATTTATTCTATCCAAGTATCTTTACTTGCTGTTATTTTTCCTTTTCCTGATGTCAATGTAATTGAGACCTTTTTTGACGAGGTTCTCAATGTTGTTTTTCTCAAAAAAATAATAAACGAGGATTTTGAGTATCTTGTTGTGGCTTACATTAATTGTCTTGATTTTAATCAGACCTTTGATGATGGTGATTCTACAAATGAACAATTCTTAACTGATCTTATTAAGGAGAATAACAAACAACATAACCACGTTCAAATTAATGATGATAAGACTATTTTTATTAATCTTGATTCTAGTAGCCATCGGCGTGAGATTCGGATAGGATACACCCTTAACGAGCATGAGCATACGCAATTTGAAGAATTACTGAAAGAATTTGTTGACACCTTCGCTTGTTCCTATGATAAAATGCTCGGCACTAACCCAAAAATATCTCAGCATGAGATCCTGACATTCTCAAAATGCAATCCAGTCAAGTAGAAGCTAAGGAAACTCTGTACTAAATGGTCGCTCAAGGTCAAAGAGGAAATGGTCAAGAAATTGAATGTGGTTTTTATTCACGTAGTTGAGTACCCAACATGGCTCACTAATATCGTTCCCATGCCAAAGTCAGGAGGAAAAGTCCGTATGTTTGTCGACTATCAGGATTTGAATAAAGTATCCCTAAAGGATGATTACGCATTACCTAACATCGACATGATTATGGACAACATGGCCAACTACACCCCTAAATCATATTTCGATAGATTCTATGGATATAACCAAATCAAGATGCACACTAAGTATCAAGAGAAAAGTACCTTCATCACCCTATAGGGAACCTTCTACTACACTATCATGCCATTTGGTCTCAAGAATGTTGGGGGTACCTACCAAAGGGCGACCACAACTATCCTACATGACCTTATTAATAAGGAGGTCAAAGTCTATGTGAATGACATGATCATTAAGTCTAAGACTCGAGATGGTCATATTCCCGGACTTCGAAAAAATTTTGAGCGACTGCAGCAGTACCATATGCGGCTAAACTATAAAAATGTGTTTTTGACTTCCCGAAAGGAAAACTCTTGGGATTCATAGGCTGTGAGAAGGGAATAAAAATAGACCCTACCAAACTGAAAGCCATACTTGAGATGACATTACTACGAATGAAGAAGGAAGTCTGAGGATTCCTAGGTAAACTACAGTACATTAGTCAGTTCATCACTCGGCTGACTTCTATCTAGGGACCCATTTTCAAACATCTCCGAAAGGTTTCAACTAAAGTCTGGAATGAGGCCTGCTAAGAAGCCTTTGATCAAATCAAGCGATACCTCACCTGACTTTCAGTGCTCATGCCTCTACATCCAGGTCTCCCCATCCTCTTAAACTTGACCATAACATATACCACAACAGGGTCTTTACTATCCCAATACATTAAAGAATCTCATAAGTAAAGAGCCATTTATTACGCTAGTTGGAAATTAGGTGGTACGAGGTCAACTACACTGCTTTGGAGAAAGCGTGTGTTATCTTGGTCTAGGTCATGCAGAATTATGTAACTACATGCTTTCATTCCCTATTGGACTAGTATCCGGTATGGATTCCATCATATACCTACTCGAGAAGCCCGCTTTGTCCAGCCAAATGTCCCGTTGGTTAATATTGTTAGCCAAATTTCATATTGTGTACAACACGTAGAAAGTTATGAAATAGAGAGCCATCTACGACTATCTTGCTGATTACCCCATGGAAGGAATCGATGTTAAGGTCTTTGAATTCCCAGATAAAAACATTCTCTGCACCTCTTTAGAGGACCTTAGATGGAAACTGTTCTTTAAAAGATCTTCCAACAAAAAAGGATAGAACATTGGGATACTCCTGATCGCCCTTGATGACTCTCACACCCCTATTGCCATCAAGCTAGACTTCACTTGAACCAACAACATGATTGAGTATGAGGATAGCACTGTAGGCCTCAAGATCACTCTTAAGAAAGGAATCTGACACCTAGATGTCTACGAAGACTTTGCTATAATCGTAGGCTAAATATTTAGAAAATAGAAAGTCAAAGACAAAAATCTCCTACCCTTCCCCGTTCACCTAGAAGAATTGGCCTCCCAGTTTAAGGATGTCACCTTCTACTACCTACCTCGTATAAAGAACAACCTAGTTAACTCCCTTGCTACCTTATCCTCCATGTTCGACATGCCTTAGAGAGTAACAATGGCTCCATTACTAATTGAGAAATATGTTATGTCCATCCACTGCTACCACATCGAGCTCGTCACTGAGGAAGATTCTGATAAGGTCGGGTTATGGTACTATGACATTTGGTGCCTCCTAAAATACGATAGGTATCCCCAAGATGCATATAAGAAAGACCATGCAACCCTTGGCAAACTAACTGCCTAATATATCATCTGTGACAAAGAGATTTTCATGAAAAAAATTTATGGAACTCATTTGTACTGCATAGCAGGGGATGATGTTGAAGAAATAATGAAGAAAATCCACAATAGGGAATACGAAACCCGCATAAACGATCATATTCTCACAAAGAAGATCATCCATCAAGGGTAATATTAAACCACCATAGTTCAAGACTGCACTACATATTCTTGAAGATGGATCAAATGCCTGCATTTTGCTAATATCCAACACTTGCCTCCTCGAGAAATCTATAACATGACCTTTCCCTGACCTTTCTACACCTGGGGAATTAACATCATAGGGAAAGTTACTCCCAAAGCTTCAAACAATCAAGAATTCATCCTTATCGCCATTGATTACTTCACCAAATGGGTCGAAGTCGAGTCATACCCAGTATTGAAAGCAAAGAAAGTGGCCAAGTTTATCAGAAGGAACATCATCTGCCAATACAAATTTCCCCATTAGTTAGTATCAAATAATGGAATCCACATCGAAGCTGAGGTCATAGAATTAGTTGATGAATACGGTATTCAGAGTCACAAATCTTCTCCCTACCAACCCAAACCAATGGTGATGTCGAAGCCTCTAATAAAAAATTCAAAACCATAATCAGTAAGATAATTGAGAATTACAGAGAATGGGATGACTGAATCTCTTAGGCACTCTGGGGCTACCGCACATTAATCAGAATGTCTATTAGGGCTACCATTTATTCTCTAGTGTACGATATAGAAGTAGTCCTACCTGTTGAGCTAGAAATATATTCCCTGCACGTCATGCTCAAAAGTAAAGTTAGCGAAGAAGACTGGCACCAGAGTCACTTTGCCAAACTATCACTCTTGGATGAAATGAAACTTAAATCTCTATACCATATATAGGGGTATAATCGTCGGATAGTAAGATCATTCAACCAAAAAGTCAAGTACCACGGTGTCCAAGAAAGAGACCTTTCCCTCAAGGAGATCATAAAACCCATTCGAGACCTAGAGGCAAATTCAAACCAAATTATAGAGGTCCCTACATTATAAAGAAAATTATCTTAGAAGGCGCCTCTATGCTCACAGACCTCGACCGTCTTAGAAAATTTTACCCGTAGTTTGAAATCTCGATGCACTACGACTCTTTTCATCCACCTTATATTCTAAAAAAATATTTATTTCCCCTACTCACAACTATATGGGACCTGATCCTCTCAAAAGCATTTTATTTTCAAAATGAGATTCATGAAAAAATTTCAAAACCACCAGAGGTACATAGGCAGCCCATATGCCATACATGGACACGGTCCCCTTCTTTTTCACAAAATGATATTCTTTTCTAACCTCCAAGAACGGTGGTCCATATTATCATTTATGTGAGCAAAAGGATTATGTATGCCTTAGAGATTGGTATAGATAATTAAATTGCAAAACTCATCAAGAGGCACAACAAAATAGGATCAAAATCATTTTTTATTTCTAGTTAAGGAATACATCACTCTTACATAAAGTATTGAGAAAGTAGTATAAATGCTTTGACACCACTTAGAGAGAGTAAAAGACACTGATACCACTATGAGAATATAAAAACAAATATGTTCAATAAAAAATTCCAATTTGAGAGTGAGCAATTAATTTTATCTTTTTATCCTAAACATATATCTATGTGATAAAATAGATAAAGCAAACCAAACAGTCAACTATGGAAAAGTTTCAGGAAAAATCCCCTCAGGGAAAAACCTTTTATTCACTTTATACAATTTACAAATCGCAACTTACAAACTTTATAAAGGAATCTACAGTAGACGAATCTCAAACAGGTGACCTTCATCCACAACTATGATTCTCGCAAGAATCATAGGACCGCAATCCTCCTTTAGCCTCAGCCTTTGTCTTCAGCAGTGAGTTCCCTCAGGTATCACAAGTCAGCCATGGAGATTTCTTCTCCACAAAGGTGTATGAAAGAATACAAAACTTTCTAGGGTTTAAACAAATTCCAAAGAACAATATTCAAGGATGTTTGTTGTGAATTAAATTATGTTTTCAAACACTAAAACATATAGAATTTTCACACAAGATGTGTAGAAAAGATTTTGGAAAAAGTCTTAAACAATATGAATATGAAACAGGTATTTATAGGGCATTCATAAAATTCTAGACGGTGGCATCATTCGAACGATAATGAAATGTTGTTCTAATGAGATGATGATCTTGTTCGAAAGAGAACAACCTCATATCTAAAGACAACCAAAAATTTAAAAATGAACCCTCATTTGAACCTCGTTTAATCCTGGATTCTAACGGCCTTCTAATGACATGACAATCTTGTTTGAATGAGATTCCATCTCATTTGAACGAGATTTAAAATTAAAAATATTTTTCTTTTTGAAATAAAAACTACTGTTCATTTTTTTTATAAGAAATAAACATCCAGAAACATAATTTCGTAAATTATGTTAAACTCTAAATTGCTTTATACCTTTACTGGATGTCGGGAAGTCTTAAAACTTAGAAATGATCAAGTTCGATTAGTCTCGACGGTGCGTGATGATTTGAAATATGATACACCAAACTATACTATGAACAATCCTAGAAAAAATGTTCTTACAAGTATCGGTGAAGGGAGCTAAACAGACCACCCCATTCCATTGACTAAACCATCTTTAAACAAACCATACCCTTACCAGACTACAAAAAATACCAAAATTGCCCTAGATTCATAAAACAAAATCACCCAAGATTCATAAGACATTGCCTTCAGCTACCCGACGGCCCCTCTTCATCATCATTCATGACCCTCAAAGGTCCCCAAGTTTCCCACTCCTGGTTAACACTCCATATGCACTCCATAGAGCAGTACGCCCTGACAAGCCTGGACAATACCATAATACCTTCCTCTATAGTGTCGCAGGTAATGAACAACCTTTGACCAGTCTCTTCCTCTATGATTTTCTCTGCTACCCACTTCTATAACCACTTCAGGCAGTCCCCACACACATGTCAGGATCTTCTTACAGACTATGACAGATGGATAGATGGTATGTGTCATTGCCATAAGAAACTCGGTATCATCCGCAGTGATTCGGTCATGTCCACCACCGGGAAGAATTTTGATATACGAGGGGGCTAATTTATTCCCATACGACTTAGCTTAGAATCCACGAGGGGAAATAAAAGGAAGTCTGGCAAAGGCCAACCAACCACGCATATCGATACACTCCAAGTTGCGAAACAGGGTGCAAGTCTCCCCACCATGGTACTGACCAACTAAGACACCGTGCTTCTTTCACCACAAACCAATTGACCCCGTTCTCTACAGATGGGCCGATACTAAAGAAACATTGAAAAAAGAAATTAGGCATACCTACCAAAGGATACTCAGGAAGGGTCGCCAGACGAAACCTCTATACAAGACACATAAATAATATTACCGGGATCTCCCTCGTAAAGTCTAAATGTCCCTCCTTCCAAGCATCACCATTCAAGATCTCAGCTAGCATCACCACCGCAGGATTATGGCGATAAGACATCCACACCGTTATCGTAACGACTTGGAGATTATTCATCAAGACCTTTATCACCAGTAAAATCCTCGCAGTAAGGCCCAATGCAACAGCTCCAGTAAAGCCATCATCCTCAAACCCCCTCAAACGCATGGAATACATAACTGCCTGAAGAGAAATAGTTCCTCTAGTAACCAATGGTTGACGTGCCGAAGGAGAAATAAGGAGAAACTCTACCAGAAATGCCCGAGGAAAATGACAAAAATCAATCATAGTTGCGTCCACACTAGGACTCACCCCTAACATTCCTGATAATTCCTCATAGGTAGGACAGACCTCATCCATCGCTGCTAATAGATTCCATTCAACAGCTCTATTATATCCATCACCAGTAAAATCTCTTTAACACACCAGAATCAACACAACCCAACAAAGGTGACAAGCTCCACTTTACATCAAGCAATATATCTCCTCATCCATATACCAACCAAGCCTCCAAGGCCTTCCGCAGTCAAAAATTTCCAAAAACACATTTTCCCTAAAATAAGTCACTTTAAAGGGCATCTTTTTGCAACGAAACCTCCAAGGCTTTCCTTTACTAAATTGTTTTCCAAAAAATGCAATTTTCCTGCTTTTTCTTAAAATAAAACCCCAGCATGAAATTAAAGTGCATGTATATTAAGCCACTAAATCAATATAATCAAACAAAAGATGCATCTTTTTTCCCCTTTTGAGCAATATTGTTAAATCAAGCATACAACATGGTCAATGCCCAACTTCTTCTGTCATAAAAATCAATTTGCAAGAAAATATCAAAATGAAAGAATAAAAAATGGATGTCACCTTATCTTTTGCACAACCCTCTCCCTCAGTTACCAGACGTATCCAAACTCATGCATCAACAACTTCCTCATCTACACCTACATACCCATAGCCCCCACGACCATCGAAGATAAACTTCAAGGGTAGAAGGTTACTACATCCCCAACAAAGAGTCAATAATTCATCCAGGAAAAAAATTCCCAAAAATTCTAGAACACTATTTTCTCTTAAGAAAATCATGTTTTGGAGCACTAAACCCCTTATAAACTCTCAAATTCCCCAGCAGGATTAATTTTACACTCTTATCCTTAACATAGTTCAAAACAGAACTAATGATGCTCTCGTATCCAAGTTTAATATAACTCCCCAACTGGAACCTTAGAACTAAACTTCCCCCAAGTGGAGTTTCAAGACAACACAATCCCCATCGGAACCACAAGTGCACTCGCACCCCTAAGATAATTTGAATTTTCCCAGGAGAGAAATTCCTTGCGTTTTAACTTAAGGTCCTTAGAATTGACCTCAACCCTCAGAATTTATCGTCATAACTTTAGGTCCTCATAATTGACCTCGACCCTTAGAATTGGTCGTCATAACTTCAGGTGCTCAGAATTAACCTCGGCCCTCAGAATTGGTCGTCACAACTTGAGGTCCTTTGAATTGACCTCGACCCTCAGAATTGGTTGTGACTTCTTTAGGTCCTCAAAATAATCCTCTACCCATAGAATTGGTCGTTATAATGTAAGGTCCTCAGAATTGACCTCGTGCCTCAGAATTGGTCAGCACTATTTTATGTCCTCGAAATGGATCTCGACCCTAAGAATTGGTTGTCACAACTTTAGGTCCTCAGAATTAACCTCGACCCCCATAAGTGGTCGTCCCAACTTTTGGTCCTCAGAATTGATCTCGACCCTTATAATTGGTCATCATAACTTTAGGTCCTCAGAATTTACATCGTCCCCCAAGATTGGTATTCACAACTTCAGGTCCTCAGAATTGACCTTAGGCCACAGATTTGGTCGTTACAACTTAGGACCCTAAGAATTGACATCGTCCCTCAGAGTTGCTTGTCACAAATTTAGGTTCTCAAAATTAATCTTCATCCTCAGAATTGGTTATCGCAACTTTAGGCCCTCAGAATTAACCTCGACCCTCAGTATTGTTCGCCCCATCTTTTGATCCTCAGAACTAACCTCAGCATGCAGAATCGATTATCCCTAGCATAATTTGTAGATAAACTTGACCCGTAAAATTGGTCATCCTCATCACTTTAAGTCCTTATAATTAACCTCGACCCATTGAATCGGTCATCCTAGTCTCCCTAAGTCCTCAGAATTGACCTCAACCTGCTAAATCGATCATCCCTAGCATCACTTTAGGTCCTCGAAATTAACCTTAACTCACAATTGGTCATCTAGACCCCTTAAAACCAATCTTAACACATCCTCAACTCATTTAATCAGTGATCCTCGTCTCCTTCGGTCCTCAGAATTGGCCTCAACCTAATAAATTACTCATCCTAGTCTCCTTAAGTCCTCATAATTGACCTCGAGCCACTGATTGGTCATATTTGTCTCCTTAGATCCTCAGAACTAACCTTGACCTTGTGAATCGGTCACCCTCATCCTCTAGGTCTACATAATTAACCTAAAATCCTCCTTCCCGATGTTAACATTGTGTTTATCATTCGACGATCATCACTTATTCAAAGCTCTCCTATCGAGGGGCTTTTTATATGCTTAGGTTCCTAGAACTTACTCGTTCATCACAAGGTCATACTTCGAGTACTGATCTAGAGGCCATCGAGCGCTTTTGGCCCCATTTGACTCTGATCAATTTCTTTATCTAAATGGAAGCTCAATAAATCTTTAAAAGGCTCTGAATTATATTTTTAATGGTCCACCCCGTGCATGAATTGGCCTTACGAATCGGACGAATGATCCATTTTACTATTAAAAATTGATCTGGAGGCTACTAGGCGCTTTAGGGCCCCGTTTGACTCTGGTCAACTTCCTCACCTATGTGAAAGCTCAATGAATATTTAAATGGATCTAAATCCCCTTTCCAATGATCTGCCTTGTGCATGAATTGACCTTATGGTATAAACGAACGATTCATTTTACCTCGAAAACGGATGTAGAGCCCATCGGGCGCTCACATACCCAGTTTTACTCCGATCAACTCTTCAACTTGAGCAAAGCTTAATTAATCTTTTAACGGATCTGAATCCATATTATAACAGTCCTCCCTATACACAAATTAGACTTACGGTACAGATGAATGACCTATTTTACTCTAAAGGATCTCTGGGCGCTTCTAGGCCCCATTTGACTTTGGTCAACTCTGTGGACCGAATTAAACTAAATAAAATATCTAAAGTCTCTGAATATCATTTCAAATGGTCCATCTAGTGTGAAATTCTGACTTACAAGTTTTTTTGAAAAATCTATCTTGACTTCTGAATGGCACTCCCAGGACCCTGCCTATCGGCGGTGTGTTTGAGGTTCTATGTTGATAGGCAGGTTCCAAACCCTGTCGATCGGTACCCCCTTATACCTATAAATAGAGGCCATGATCTCACTTTGAAAGTAAACCTTGAACATCGACGCGATTTGAACGATTTCATTCTCCATTTATATTACGCACATAATCACACACTTCACGGAGTCTAATAGCAGAAGATTAACACATGTCCATGAGAGATCGAAAGGGAAGGATGGGTTCTTAACACCTTCCCATTTAGAAACTTAATCCCCAAACCTTTGAACTACTTGGATTTATAAGCATCATTATTATCCTTGATGCCGTTCTCTCGAGGCGACAACATTTATTCTACCTATTTTGTGCAAAATAGGTTGGAGTATCTATCTCTATATATTACTCCACATTGATGACGATCGAGCGCCTTAAGAAAGGGTGAAATCCTATGTTCACTCAGAGAAGGGGGAAGCCCTCCCATCCCTCCTCAGGATGGGTACAATCCCTAAATTTCTGAGAGTAGAGGAAACAAGGCCCTTTCGTAAGCTAGTGAAGGGACAATGTTCGATGTCCCGATATGGTGAAGTTGAAGAGTTTAAATTTGACCTTTCTTATAGGATTTATTTTAATGAGTTATGTGCTGACCCTGACTATATTTCCCACTACGCCAATAATTCCACAGACCTATTCGGCTATCACCAGCATAGTAAGGACTTCGAGTTTCTGAGAGGGTATGATTTGGGCTCCTTGTGGTAACTGATGCGGCATAGGTTATCAGTGGTACGTTATTTTGCCCCTTTCATTACTTTATATATTTTTTTATTTTTTCATCTACTAATTTATGCATTCTTGATGACATGCTTTTGGTTCCACTACGCTATTAAGATAGAAGGTCATGGTTAATTACTTTGTGTATGTGGAGTTGAATGTCGAGAATAAGAAGTTAAAAGATGATCTAAAAAAAGGGTTTAGAGATCTAAAGAAGATGACTGAAGAGCTAGAGGATCGAGATGGGTAGATGATGACCAAGACGACGGAGTTAAGTTTTACCGAAGAAGAGAACATCAAGTCGAAGGAAAAATCAACGAATGATGATGCCATCATAAAAAGTTTGGAGGAGGCTTTAACTTAGGTGAAGGAGGTTCTGAACAAGGATGTGCAAGACAATGCCATAATTTATGTAGACCTGAAGAATTACTGAGATGCTCTAGCTACCGCTAAGGATGCCAGAGTGTAAAGATATAAGTCTTCAACGGACCACAACATGGACTGTGTAGGCATATTCACGGATGGGTATGAGGAGCTAAAAAAGAGGGTAATGACACATTCCCTAGACATTTGCATGGAGGTTAGCACGTGGCAGGGAGATGACGATGATGCAACTTCCTTGGAACGAGAAGGCGTTGATGGTGAGCCCTTGGTTGATAATCTGTCAGCCTCAGATGTTCTTTATCCTTTTGACAACAATGATCCAGCTGGTTGATTTGTTTATGAAGGTAAATTGCAATTTACCTCTGTTCGTGACTTATTTATTCAACAAAGTCATGCCAAGTTCTCTATTTGTGACTTGTTTTCTCAACGAACTCATACAAATCTTTCTGTTCATGGTTAGTGTGGTAGTACAATTTTGTCATTCATGACTCATAAAGTCATACAGCGATTTACTGTGAGTTTTCTCATTAACCTCATACAATGAGATTAGAGTGGGGATTATATTCGGGGTTTAGATAGGTGTACACACATATCTAATTCTAAAAAAATGAACAAAGCAGTTACAACAACATTATGAAAATTGGGGAAACTGGACTTTTATTTATAGGAAATTTTCAAGTACATAACAAGCAAGGTGAATGGTCGTCTAGTATCCTACTAATAATACTTTTTCAAATATTTGGAATTCTACAGGATCTTGAACTTCTAACCATCAAGCATTTTGATGCGATAAGTTCCTGGCCTTATCACACCTGTCATCCGGTATGGTCCGTGCCAATTAGGCTCAATCTTATTTCTTTTTTAGATCATCTTTTTTAGGACGTAGTCACCCTCTTTCAAACTGGTCGGATGCACCCGACGATTATAAAAGCAAGCAGTTCTCTATTGATAAGCCGCCACTCGCAGCACTACGTTCTCCATTACCACTTCAACCAGGTTTAGGTCTAATCTTCTCATCAGATCACTTTTCAGGGAATAAAAGTTAAGAACCCAATGACTAGGGAGCCCTATCTCGGTTAGAACCACTGCTTCTGAACCAAAGGAAAGTATGCACAGTGTTTTTTCAGTTAATGTTCTAGTTGTGATCATATAAGCCCATAGCACGTTGTGCAACTCGTTGATTCAATTGCCTTTTGCATCACATAATATCTTCTTGATTCCATACAATAGTTTTTTGTTAGCAACTTCTATTTAGACATTGTAGTATGGATGTCCAGTAGCAATATGGAGTTTCTGGATTTTTATCGGGTGCAATAATCTTCAAAATTTTGACTATTGAATTGTATCCCATGGTCGATGATGAAGGCATAGGGCATGCCGCATCGACATATTATGTTCTTCTAGATGAATTGAAAGACTTTTTTATAAGGCATTTCTATTAAAGGCTCGGCCTCAACCCACTTGGTAAAGTAGTCCACTGCCACCACCAAGTATTTGAATCGACCCTTTATTTTGGTAAGGGGCTGACCAGGTCAACCCTCTAAATTGTGAACGACCCAGTTGAAATGATCAGTGTTAGCGATGCCCCCGGTGTGAAATGAATTTTGGCATATTTCTAACATTTATTGCATTTCTTAACATAATCAGCATAACCAGCCTTCATGGTCGGCCAATAGTAACCTAGGGTTGCTATGCACTTTACCTATGACCTCTCAGTTGAGTGTGCCCCGCAAAACCCTTCATGGACTTCTTTTATCAAATTATTGACTTCTATAAGGTGAACACATCATTGTAGTGAAATGATGTACCCCCTTTTGTACAGGATTCCAACTTCTAACACATAATGGACGACCTTATAACGTAGTTTTCTTTCTTCTTTCGGATCGAAGGGGAGCTCGATTGTTTTAATATAGGCTCGTATAGGGTGTCCATCCATGATGGACCTGGATTTGGTTCTATGATGACTAAAATCTCTTCATCCATACTTCGATATGCTAGTATTTCAATCTGCACAGTTCTTTTCAATTCAGTTTACGTGGCTGATGCCAATTCTGCTAAGGCATCGACCTTGGGACTTTTTAAGAGAGGTACTCGTAGGATTTTGACTTCTATAAATTTTTGCATCCAACATCAAACCTTGGATGGGTACTTCATCATGGACTCTTCCGTAGCTTCATAAATTTCGAGCAACTTATTGACTACCAACTGGGTGTCGTTATGGGATTGAATGCGCTCGACCTCAAGGGGCAATGCCAAATTGAAGCCTGCTATTAAGGACTTGTACTCTGACTCATAGTTGGAAGCCTCAAATTAAAAATGGAGAGCGTACTTCATGTCTATCTTATCTGGTGTGGTGATAATGATGCATGTACCACCGTTGGATGAGAAAGAGGATCTATCAATGACTGATTTCAAAATGGTACCTTCTTGATGAAATTTTGCTTCCATAAATTCCCCAAATCTGAAAATATTATTTTTGAATTCTTTATCTTTAGCCAAATCTTCCTTATTTATTGATCTCTCTCTCTTAGGAGTCTACTCACTTTTATTCATAAGTGAGCTCTCTTCTGAAGAAGTCTGCTTGAAGGTTGAGCTCTCTCTCGAATGAGTCTTCTCAAAGGTTGAGCTATCTCCCAAAGGAGTCTGCTCAAATGGTTTTTCATAGTATGTGAATTTGATTATGAAATCTACTACAGCTTTCCCTTTAATAACCATTTTTGTCCTTAGGAAATGATATATCAGTATCTACATGGACAACTGGGATATTATTGAATGCAAAAATCTTGATATTGAAGAGAAAAAATCCATTAATCAGTTCTGGAATTCAAATCTTCAATGAGATAAGGCAAAAGTGAGGAGTCACTTCCCCTAAAATATAGCAGCTAAGATTCAATTATTTCAGGAGATCAGAACTGACATACAAGACAATATGCTGTGAAAGACAAATAAAAATGCAATTTTCTTAATTTCTTCAGCTTGGGAGGTTTGCAGGTTAAGGAATTATCAACAGATCAGTTCAAAGTTCGTATATCACAATTCTATCCCTACAAAATTTTTAGTATTCTTGTGGAAAATGCTCAACAATTACCTTATTACAAATGATAAACTCAGATCTATTGGAATCAAAGGTCCATCTAATTGTCGTGTAAATTCAGCTGAGGAGTCTATTGATCATATTTTTTAAGGAGGGTAATTACCTACTGAAGTTTGGAATATTATCACTCAAAGTATGGAGTCAAGAGGGTTTTGGGTTGTGTGAGAAATCAACTATTCTAGTGGTGGATTCATGGTCATAATTTAGATCCTATTATAAACTCTATCATACTTTCTCTTATTTGTGTGTGTTTATGGCTCCACAGAAACAAGAGTAAGTATGAGGGGGTTAATACTAATGTTTTTTCTATTTTATATCAGGTAAATACTTTAAAGAATCTGTATATCCCAAATCCAATTATTTTAAAGAAAAATCCAAGGTTGATGATCAAATAGAATAATCCCCCTTCTGGTACTTTAAAACTTAACACATATGGCACTGCTTTAGGGAAATCGAGCAAGAGATGTGGTGGAGGTATTATGAGAAATTAAGTAGGTGATAAGGTGTGGTCTTTTCGTTCTTCTCTGGGAGATATGTCAAATATTGAGGGAGAAGCAACAACTCTAAAGAAAGGATTGGAGTTTTTTTCTGGATATTAAAGACTATGATCTTCAAATTGAACGTGTTCTAAGGTTCTTATAGATATCCTGAATGGGAAAGTTCAAGTTCCTTGAAAAATCAATTGTACCATTCATGAAATCAGCCAATGTTTGAATAAGATTAAATATTCTATCAAACATATTTCCAAAGAAGCCAATCAAGTTGAAGATTTCCTAGATAAAAATTGAAGTATTAATGATCTTGAGATTTTCTCTCATAATCTTGAAGACTTTCCATCTCAAGTTAAAGGTTTGATTAAAGTTGAACAATGGGGCCTTCCAAGTTTCATCAATGAATAGTTGTTCCTCAGTTTTAATGCACTCCTCTTTTGGTTTTAAGTTAGTTTTAATTTATTCTATCATTTACATATCTCTTGCAAAGGTTTTATCCTATAAAGAACCTACTAAAGTCTCATTATTTTTAGCCCTTTAGAGAATCACAAATATGTAATACATTTATAAGAGGTTGGTATTCTATTTCCAAAAGCTAAATAAACATATTTATTTTGAAAAAAAAAAAGTCATTTTGGGCTCATATTGGATGTCATATTCATCGAGCTCTATAGCCCAAGCCATCAGTCGACCAAATTTTTTCAATTTATGTACGACTTGTCGTAAAGTTAGATCGGTATAGACCACGATGGTATGAGCCTGGAAGTATGGCTTCATTCTCCTATAAGCCTCCCTTAGCGCTAAAGCTAAATTCTCCATCCTTATGTACCCAATTTCAACTCATCGATAGTAAAATAGTCTCTGAATGTCTTCATCTTATCCTACTAATGTTGAACTGACGGTCGATTCAGATATAGCTATATAAATATAAATTTTTTCTCATAGGATAGGTCGGGACAGGAGTGGAGCTGACCCTGGGTAATGCTTTAGCTTTAAAAAGGCGGCCTCACATTCCTCGTTATATTCAAAAGTTTTCCTTAACACTTTAAATAAAGGCAGGAATTTATCAGTGGCTCTAAAAATAAACTTGTTGAGGGCGTCGATGTGCTATGTTAGTCGCTGCACCTTCTTCTTCATTGCAGGGTATTTCATGTTTATCAACGCTTGGATCTTTTCAGGGTTTGCTTTAATACCACATTGGTTGAAGATAAAACCCAAGAACATTCCCTTCTTCACTCAAAAAACATAGTTCATCGAATTAAACTTCATCTGGTACTTGTCCAGCTGGTCAAATGTCTGTTCGACATCCTTGATGTGGTCGACCAAGGTTTTGCTCTTTGTTAACACGTCGTCCATGTACACTTCCATGTTCTTTCCAATCTGGCCTTCGAATACCTTATTTACCAGCCTTTGATAAGTGGCCCTTGAAGTTTTTAGATAAAAGTGAATGACGTTGTAATAATAAGTGCCCATACTAGTGATGAAAGATGTCTTTTCCCTATCCGAGGGCTTCATGCTGATCTGATTGTACCCGAAATATCCATCCATGAAGTTGAGGAGCTCATGAAAAGAAGCTACGTCGACCAGTTGATTAATTCTAGGAAATGGATAATTATCTTTGGGACACGCCTTATTTAGATCAGAAGTTAACGTACATTCTCCATTTGTTATTCTTTTTACGTACCATTACCTCATTAAATAGATCATCGATGAAGTTGGCTTTCGGGAGCTTTAGCACCTCTTCCTACACAGCGAGAGTCTTCTCGATGTTGAAAACTCTTTATTTCAATTTATTTGGCTTTGCACCTTACATTATACTAAGTTCATGGCATATGAAATATGGGTCGATTTCGGGCATGTCTTTGTGGCTCCATGCGAATAAATTTTTGCATTGTCATAAGAAATTTACCAGCTTTTCCTTCAGATGGGAATCTTGAGATGCTCGAATTTGAACCGTCCTATTGGGGTGATCTACATAGAGGGGAATGGCTTAGATTTTTTAATGACATGTCCTTTGACCAACTTTTCTTCATCCTGAGGATCAATAATCTCAATCTGATAGGTTATCGTCAACTTCTTTTGTTCCTTCTAATCGATCGATGTATAGTAATACTCTCGTGCCTCTGATTGATTACCTTTAACAACACCCACTCAATAAATGGTTTAGAACTTCATACATTAGTGAACTGTGGATGGAATAACCTCAAATTTCTTTAAGCCAGCTCTTCTCAGTATCACATTGTAATCGAAGAGCACATTTTTGTCCAGAATGAAAAAGTGGACCATTTATATCCGGCAAGTGGGCCAGGTGCCTACTATAACTTCCATCTCTACTATTCCCAATGGGTACACCCATTCTCCGAATAAGCCAATCAAGGTCCAATAATACGATGTCAGCTTGGTGTCCCGGAGTTTTAGCCTTCTGAAATAGTTATATAAATAACATCAACTAGGCCATTATTTTCTACCAAGATTCTGGTGACCCTGCCTTCGTGGATCATCATAGTGATGACTAATGGATCGTCGTGAAGGTAAAGAAATCCAGATAAATCATCTTTAGAGAATTCAATAATTAGTCAATTTTTATGTACCTATTGAGGACGTGTGTCCACTTTCACCGTTAAATTTAGTTGTCACCCAAGAGCACAAGCCTTAGCTTCGTTCAAGTAGGCTTGCCTCTCAGCCAAGTCTTCTTCTCCCCCAGCGTATCCTTCGGTAATAAAATGACACCCAAAGGATATCATTCCAATATCGTGAACTTATTACTTAGGCCTTTTAGGGAGATCTGGGTCATCATCTGAATCGTCTTTCCATCCTCTTTTCTTCTCATCTACCTTTCTGTAAGGTGATTCAGATCACCTTCTGAGCATCCATTCGTCGATTTTAGCTCGACCATCCTTGTCAACGTACCTAGAAAGGTTGCCTTTTCTAATTAGGCCTTCGATTTCATTCTTCAAAGTGATGCAGTTGTCTATATTATGGCCATAGTCCCTGTAAAACTCACAATACTTACTTTTATCATGCCTATTAGTAGGCGTTTTAACCTTTCCAGTCCACTTGAGATCTTTATTTCCTCGATTTTCCTTAAGTATAAATGGGTGCCTATTATTAGGGGGTATATTCATCATACTTATTCAGCTTATTGGCCTTTCGATCTTTCGGGTCTTTCTTGACGTTGCCCTTACTGGTCGATGACCTAGGATGATCAGATTCCTTTACAACTATGGCTTCTTCGGCATTCTTGATCTTGTCGACCTTAGCTCATAGCCACATCATCATTCTGGTACTGTTCTTAGCAAATTCCCAGAATAACTTTCTTAGTTTTAGACCACTAATCAACGTAATTATAGCGATCTACTGATTGTAATCATCTACCTTGAGTTTCTCAATGTTAAAGAGGGTGATATAGTCTTAAGTTATTTCGTCAAACTTCTGTCATAAGCTGAGGATATGGGCAAATCTCTTGCCTAGTTTAGTGCTAAAGAAAAAATTACTAATGAACAGATCGTCCAGCACCTAGAAGTTAGATATATGTCCTCGTGGTAGGCTGTTGTACCAAATCTGTGTCGAGCCAGTTGTGGTGCTGGAGAAGGCTCTGCACCGCATCTTGTCTGGAATAGAGTAAATATTAGCAACGTCTTGATATTTCTCGATGTGTAGGACTGGATCTATCTTCCCATTATACTTTGGCATGATCACGGGAGGATTAAATTTGGTCGGGGTGGGTAAAGATACTATCGAGGAGACAAATGATGACCCTTTCACAAAGTTTGTGAAAGGGATTCTTATATCTACCCATCTCTCTAAGTCAATCCTCTAGGCGACGTATGGACACCTTCCATGGTTTATTATCCTCCACTTTCATTACAACGGACTTAACGGTTTGGCCTCGGTATTTCAATGTTATCTCTTCCTAGGAAGTCTACTCGGGCTTGGCGAATGCCCTTGCTGATTGTATAACCCTTTGGTGGTTGATCTGCTTGACTCATCCCTTCACGTACTATGGTCCCTGAGGACTCCTGTCATCTACCCTCAAGTGTGATGAGGACCGAATCGGTAAAACATGAACCCCTTTCTTAACCTCTCTAGTGAGCTGGGATGATCCTAGGATAAGGATTGTTCATTATAATAACTTGGGGACTGAATGGAAGACGTGGCACCCAGGAAGTTTGACCGGTCCCACTATGACCCTGTATGCTAGGAGGAGCCTTTATTTTCACGGGACATTAATCTCAATCTTTTTGGGTTCTCAAGGGCTTTTCTGTGATATTATTTTCTCATATCCCAGTAGGGGGAATGTGGTAATATCCCACCCTTGATCTCTCACACCCTTTCCCTAAGGGTGATGGGGTATACAATGGGCCCGACTTGTATCCTTAAGAGTTTGGGTCAGCAGTCTGACACTCTCCTTCATTGCATCATGTCCTTTAACTAAACCCATCAATATGCCTTGAATGTTTCCCATACCCATAGGGGTGGGAAGAGTCTAGACTTCCTCGATTCGATTACTCTCTGGATTGTCCTCCATTCATGATGGTTAAAGGTAGATAAAAAGGAAATGAAATGGGGTAGGAACTACAATAGCTTATCGAGTTCCCATAAACGGTGCCAATTTGTTATCGTCTAAAAATAGTACATGGGATTTGTGTCTTAGTCAGGGATTTAGGATAACAAATAATAAAATAATAACTCATAAAGGAAATAGATAAAGGGGGATGAAAGACAATGGTAAGAGACACGATTTTCGTGTTTCGGTCAAAAAATGGTGCCTACATCCACAGGTGTAGTGATTTCTTTATTTTTGAACCAAGGAGTACAAAATTGAGGTTTCCTTGTGAGAAGGAAGATTTTGTTCCCCTTTTCACATGATTTTCTGTGCCATTTATAGTTGGTTATTTGGGCCTATTAGGTGGACTGCCTTTATATATCAGGTTGTTACTCCATATATATATATATGATAACAGATAACATTGAGTTAGTTACAACCCACACATGGCGGATAGAAGTTAGCAACAACGACATTTCTTACTATTCTCCATGTGACCATTGGGAATTCTTCCTATGCTTGTGCTAATACGGGCACGCGGTGTGAACAAGATATTGTATCCATTAAGGGTAACTGTCAGGCGAAGATGGTCAAGCAGATTAGAACCTTATCCAACCTCAGACAAGTGAAAAGTTTGACCCTATAAAAGGGATATCATTTTGGGCTCCCATTATTCCACCTAGGCTCCAAGTAAACTGATTTACTGAGGGTATAACACCAAGGTTTCCAGAGCATCTACAAAATTATTTCTTGAACGGGAAAGGCAGTGGTAGGTGATATATTTGAATTAAGAGGCAAGCTCATTGAGGTGACAGTGAAAAGGAAGGAGCTTCTTGTATTTAAATTTCCATTTTTGGAGAAATTATCCAATGATGATGGGCGAGTCTCCATATACATCGAAGTAATGGACTAATTTCTCGGGGAAAATCTTAAGATCTATAGTGCATGCTTCATAATCTATCATGTTTTTAGTGTAAGGGAGCAATGGAAGTGTGAGAATCATCAGGGGCAATCAGGAGTATCCCAAAGTCGTACCCTTTTTTTATGAGTGACCTTGTCAAATAACATGTAATACCTCGTATTTTTATGACTTTTAAATTTGGGAATTTATTAAATTTAAATTGAGTTATTAATTTAATATTAATCCAGAAATTAGTTTAAATAGTTACTAGTGTGATGAGGGTTAGTAATTATTGGGAACTTGTTGAATATTACTTAATGGATAAAGTAATATGTATAATTGAATTTATTAAAATTATCATGAGTGTATAATTTGATAATTGTGGACATTAAATTGGGGCGCGCATGTGTCTTGTCGGTATTAAATTATTATTATTAAAATTGAATAAATTATAAGTTGCCCGTATGATCATTTCGAGTGTGCCAATGTGTCCGAAAGGGTCTAGATAGTCAAAATAATGTACCCGAGAGTTTAGTTTGGGTTTCGGGGCATTTTTAGGCCTAATTGGCATCCCGGGAGGTCATTGTAGACATTTTGTATTTTTAGACAATTAAACCCACGAATTTCTTAAGAATATATCAGCCTTTAGGAGTTGTCTTTTAAGGTTAACAAACAATAAATCAAAGAACGTCCATTAGAGAAGAAGTTGGAGAGCTTTCCAAGCAACTCAAGGCCAAAGACTCACCCGTTTGTACCACCACCACCACCAAAACGTAGATCGCGTGACAAGGAACACAACCATACCTCTTTCGTCCACAAATCAGAAACTCAAATTCCAGGCAAGTATTCATCTTGCTTTATTTTTAGTTGATGCTTCAATCATGTTAGTCTAGGGTTGTTATCAATATGTTTCATGGAAGAAATTAATATTTTTGCGACTTGAAATCATATGTTGTAGAGGAAGTAGACATATTATGGACATCTAAATCGCATGTAGAGGATTTGCCACTAATTTGTATGGATTTAGAAGTAAGAAATCTGGAAAAGAATTGGAAGAATGGAAATTAAAAGAAAAATTAGGGTTCTTGAAGTTTATGTCAATTTTACCCCATTATGTCGATACCGTTGATGAATTTGAACATGTTTCACGTATGAAATCATGTATATAGGTATATATAACTATTAGAAATGCTGTTTGGGAGTTTGGGAATAGATAATGGCATTTTGGAGTAATTTGGAAGATGAAAACCGTAGGTTTAAATTGCAGTTTCTGGGCAAGAACTGCTTGATCGATCGATCGATCGATCGATCCCCTTTCCTCGATAGATCGACCCCTCTTGGAAAAATACATATTTTTCTTCTGTTAGTTACCGGTTAAAATGCATAGAAACCTTTGATTATTACTGCTAGATAATAATGGGATATAAAGCGGACCAGTAGGGTCTAAGTATACTCCGTTGAGTAAAGTTTAACGTAGGATAAAATTATGGGTTAATGGGGAGTTATTCACACACACGGAATCATGTGTACGTTTAATAAAAGATCGAGGCTCGTAAGTAAGTTGGACTAGAAGGTAAGTGAGAGTGCCTACTGAAATTATACTTAGGGAGATAGAATACTTCGAGAGATGAGAAGTAAGTATGGAGTAACTTATATATGAGAATAAAAGTGACTAGTCCGTTATGCGAGATAATCGAGTAAAATGTGTTATGAACGGATAATTATAATTATGGGTCGTGGGCGCACCTAATTTAGAAATGTGAATAATTATATATATATGACTCTGTGAATGTGCATATATTATATATCTGTGTAAAAATCATACCCGAGCTACTTGCTATCATGGGGATTTTCGCGTCGGGACAGTCTTATCTCTATTGGGCCTTTATGGGGGGGGGGGGGGGGGGATAACGACTTGTACCCTAGAAGATAGTATCCTTGATACAGGCTGTTTGAGTGATAGTCAGATGGTCCTAAGAGACGTGAGGGTATGTGCTGACCTCTTAGTAACTTGGAACTATACTTCGCCTCCAATTGTCTGTGTTTTGTGTTAATATAGTTCGAGAGTGATTCCGAACTAGTATTTCCCTTAGTACGAGTGATACAGAGAATTGATAGTAGAGTATGCAAGCACCATAGATTTTATGTGGGGTGCCGATAATATATATAATATATAAGTGACTAATATATATATATACTTAAGTATGGGAACTTTCTACTGTGCATAAAAGTGGTTAAGTAATGAATAAATACTCCAACTTTATTATAAGTGTTTGGGAATTTTGTGACATCACTGGTTTATTTTAATATAACATAAGATATATGAGAGAGCTTAATTTTCAGAAATTAATTATCTTAGCCATAGTATTTAACGGAATGAAATCTTATGGGAAAGTTGAGTTAAAATAAACCTTTGAAATTAATAGTACGGTAGTCGTGCACACTAGATGAGAGGTGATAATTTCTCAAGAGAGTGCCGCATACTAACATGGTTGTTTCATTAGCCGGTAAGCATTTTAAATACTTGCTAAACTATTTTTAAACTGTTTTACACTCGGGCTCTGACCCGTTTCCTGTTATTTCTTTTCACTTGTATATATATGTATATATTACAAGTGCCCAGCCACAGGGGCGTCATGCTTATATTCCTTGGAACGGACGCATTGCAACTTATGTGGGAGTTGCAGGCCTTTGCTTAGACGACCTCGTTGTTGACTCTACTCTTATTTTAGTTCTGATTAGTTAGGGCATGTGTCGCTCGTTCTCTATTTAGTTGGATTTGTCAGAGATTAATGTTCATTTACATTTCTAGTATTCGGTACTCTTTGGGATTTAATTATTGTCAAGAAGGTTTCATTTATGGTTTTAAAATGGTTTGGTTTATCTAGATGATTTAAATTACTGTGTGCTATTATCCTTCCTTATTATTTATGAATTCTTAAACTATTGGTTAATAAAAAGGTTTTTATGTTTGGATTTAATAAATTGGAAATAAGGTTTTAAATTGTTTTGACACTTAGCTTAATTATTTAGGGTGTTTAAATTGGAAATTTTATTTTGCGACAGTGATGCTAAGAATGAACCAACCGTTCACCTTGATTTTAATTTAATAAAGGATTGATCACTCGGTATTTAATTAGGCAGGGTGTCACGGAACATTAACCACTATATCTCCCCATGAGAAGTACAGAGAATATCCTCATCTGGGAACTCGAACATCCACACATCGGCTTACCCATGGGATTGTTGACAAGGTAATCAGAGATGGATCTTCCCTTTATGGATTTCTCTGTGACATAGGAGATGTTGAATTCATCTAGCAACAGTTCCAGCGAACTATTAGTCTTGATAAGGTAGGATTTTTCAGTATAAATTTCATGGGATGCATTCGAGATACCAACTTGATGGGGAACACAATAATGTGGTGTCGGAGCTTCTGGGTGACCCAAACTAAGGAGACATATGACTTTTCTAACATGTTGTAGTTTATTTTGTACCTCCCAAATTATGACTAGCGTAGTAGATGTCTACCTCTTTGTGTGATTCCTCAATGTATTGGGATAAGATGTCCCCTGTTGCGGTGTTCGCAACTGTTAGGTATAAGATTAGGGGAAGACCGAGCTACGGTGGCATGAGCACCGGAGGTCAGACGAGATACTGTTTGATCCTGTTGAAGGCTTCTTGTCATGCCTCATTCCAAACTTTGGTTATGTCTTTTTGGAGTAGCTTAAAAAGGGGATCACAGATATACGTAACCTGGATGATGAATATGCTGATATATTAGAGTTTTCTTAAGAAATATCAAACTTCTTTCTCAGTTTGAGGAGGCAACATTTTTAGGATGGCTTTGAGTTTATCAGGGTATGCCTTGATTCCTCTCTCGCTAACCATAAAGCTAAATAGATTTCCTTTCATGATGCCTAAGACATATTTTTCCTAATTGAGATGCATCTAGTACTGTTGCAGTCGTTCAAAGAATTTCCTTATGGTAGGAATGTGACCTTCTCGAGTGTTGGACTATATAATCATGTCATCGACGTAGAACTCAACCTATTTATGGATAAGATCATGCAAAATGGTTGTAGCTTCTCTGGTAGGCAACCCTAAAAATTTTAAGACTGAATTGTATGAAGATGTAGTAAAATGTCAAGGGGTAGTGAAAGAAGTCTTCTCTTGGTGATCGAGATACATCTTGGTCAGGTTGTACTCGATGAAACCATCGATGAATAAATTAAGGGCATGATTAGCAGTCTTATCATGTTAATGTTGGTCAAAGGGTAAACATCCTTTAGGGAATCTTTATTCAAATCTCGATAATTGACACACAAATGGACTTCACCTCTTGATTTCGGCATAAGGTCAATGTTAGCAAGCCATGTCAGATATTCAACTACATGAACAAAAACAACATTCAGTTATTTGATGACTTTATCTTTGAGTTTGAAAGACAACTTGGGGTGGAACTCTCTCAATGTCCATTTGATAGGTTTACATTCTGAGTAAGTAAGGATCTCATGCTGCATAATTTTTGGGTCTATGCTAGGCATGTCATTGTAGGACCATGAAAAAACGTCCATGAATTCTCAGGAGTTCCTCGAATTTTGATCACTCAAGCTCATCGAGGGTTCATCATATCCTAATCTCCTGCGGATTGCTACTAGAGCCAAATCTAATTACAACAATCTCGTCGTCATTAATTTGAACGTTATTATGTTGTTATTTTTTTTCCTTTTTGAGACCAGTTAAGAATTGTTCATTTATTAGATCATCTTCATCAATTGTTTAATTAGAATCAATGCAATGAATATATAACATAATAAGATACTAAAAATATTTATTTATTTCATTAGAAACATTTTCTGGTAATACAACAGTGAGAACCTCATCAAAGGAAGTGCCATTTACAGTCATATCAATAATAGAAAAAGAGGGGAAAGATTCAAATTCATCTTGTATGGGATAAATAAGAAGATTTTAGGTGGTTAAACCTGGGTTGACAAGGACATTATGTCAGTTGAGAAGTGATTTATTAGTAGGGACAATCTTTGCAAATGAGTTAGATAGCTCGGCCTTGGTTTGGATCATGCAAAGATCCATCCCTTGTGCGTGGAAGCCAAATTATTCATTAGTGCTACTATTCTCGATACTTGCTATGATGCTAATGCTCTCAGTGTCAGAGGAACTTACGTATGGGTCATCACCCCACTCGATGGATATAATATTGTCTTTCCACATGAAATCAATGCATTTTATGACTTCAACTACTTCGTCATATAAATATACCCACTCAATGGAGAAGTGTTGGAAAGAGGGAACCAGGTATCCCATGAGTCTCAGGATAGTAAGAAGTCTGAAGGATGTACATATCACTCTTACCTAAATGAACTCATTTGACATAACCTGTATTATACTATCTAGATTAAATTCTTCTACTGACACAAACCAATCATCTAATTGTTGGGCCCACACTTGAGCTTTTATGTTGTTATTGATGATCTTTCACAACCGTTTTCCCCAATGGTCATCCCAGGAGATAACTATAGCCCAAAATCTCTGAGGTGATCCAAAACATCTAGTAAATCCATGCTCCACCTGTTGATAAAGTTACTGACTGACTTTTTAAGATTCAACTTAAGTAGCTGTAGGGCTCGACGAGTGACTTCCATGTGCTCACTATATTTTTATTGGAACATTAATTCTCAGGCCATATCCTCCAAACTGCAAATTTAGGACTCCTCTAATGATAAGAACCATCGAAGAGTGCTTTCTTTAAGAGTTTGTTAAAACATCTGGGCCATCACCTCCAAACTTTTTGATGTTCGGCATTTTGATCTCTTTAGGCAGCCTAAATTTTGGGTAGGGAGACATGTAGGTGTAATTCACGTAGTTCCCCAAGATTTTGACTTGATCAAACTTTTAGGATAGAAATTTGATGTCTTCCTTAACCTTGTTCAATTTTTATTTCTTTGGGATCATCGGGAATAATTAAACAAGTTATCCCCAGTTGGGAAAGATTCATCATCAACAACTAATCTGGTGGTGGCCCCTTAACATGTAGAATGCGCGAGGGCATGCGAAACTTATTGATACTCCTTTGAAGACCATATTTGTTCTGGTTCTTGCATACCCATGGCATGAGGAAGACAACATTAGGTTTATTAACCTCGCGCATCTAACCCATGTTTTTCTTCATCTCTTAGACATATACCTCCATATTGTTGATCTTAGCACTAAGTTGAGTGTACGTGAATTTCCCCACGATATACCTAATGGCGAAGATATGTATGAGAGCAAATTCGTTATACTTGATGTATATGAACAAGTTCCCTGCTATGTACGTTCCGTTGTGAGCTCTGTGAAGCAGTACAATACAGGGGAACCATTCGATATATATTGAATGTACTAGGCCAATGGAAGGTGGGAATTATATCTCTTAGGTTAGTTATGCCATCACGAAGTGGCCCCTGAGTACGGGATAAAATTTTGGCCAAAATGTGTAGTGTGCAAAATTCATGAGTCTTAATTATTATTTTTATGCAAAGTTTTACGTATGCTAAAGGGAGTAGGTACTATTACTAAGCATGAAGTAAAGAATGGAAATATACATGGATGGCATATGAATAGGAGGTACGTATATAAGGGTAGTAAAGCTAATAAGTATCTACAAGTAACATATATCATGGAGAATATAAAAAGAATGATGATTTATACAAGGTGTGAGACTTGTGAATATACATAAATGAGATAAAGATATGTTAAAAGTAAGAGTGACATGGAAACATGTGAGAGTGATAATAAAGTATCATGAAAGTCTGTGCAAATGAAGAGAACATGGGTATATACTGTGTGAAACATATAATAGGTGAAGTATGTGAATATACAAGTGGGAATAAGCATGGATATCTACAAGTGATATATGAAGAACATGGGTAAGTGAAGTGAAACACAATAAGTATATACAAGTGGATAAAGCATGAAGCATGTGATAGAAAAGGCGGTATATACATGTGATGAAAAAAGGAGCATGATGGAGAAAATAATATAAATGGTAAGCATGGCATGAGTAAGGCGTATTTATAACATGTGAGCATAAGAGTAAAAAGTAAGAATATACAAGTGGAGATATATACATATGTAGAAAAGAAGAAAAAGAAAAATAAAGCCCATGTAAAATAGAGTCTAGTCCTCTAAAAATAAAATCCCCAACGGAGTCGCCACTGTGGCCATCTGGGATTCAACGGGTTAAATTCAAAAGGAAAAAAAGATTGGCGTGCGAGGAACAAGAAAGAAAATCCTCATTTCGCCACTTGCTTGATATTCGAGGGATGCCACGGACATAGATTGGTCCTCGTCAAAGGGGTGAAAATGTAAAAAATGGAGTCTCTAACCTATTTTTCTCAAAGAAGACAAAAAAAGTAGACATCCCTGAAGAAATGACACCAAAGACAAACTAATACATATGAAACCATATAGATCATGGGTTCGGAGACTAAGTTACTAGATGGGAATATGTTAGGCACCTATTCTGCCCTTTCGGTCTCTCATAGGCTACAATAATATTCTCCTTTATTCTCCAAAATGCAATTTGTGTGTATAATGTATGCAAAGTGAAATATGTGAGAAAATAAATCATCATACTCACATCATGAAAAAGATGGGGATAAGTCATTCTAAGGAGTATAAATAAAAGGAAAGAAAATAATCTAAAAGTTAGACGAAATGTGAGCAGTACAATGGATCACAATCCATTGTAAAGAATGGAATACGCATGTCTGACGACCCGCTAAAATGTAATAAAGAGAAAAGGCTATGCTATATCCAATACACCGGGTCATAATCCACTTTGAGGAAATGGATATGCATGTCTGACAGGACTGTGAAAACGAAAAAGAACAAAAAATGAAAATATAGTGTAATATGCGCAACATACTGGATCCTGGTTCACTGTAAGGAAGTAAATATGCTTGTCTAACAGGGTTGATAAGAACATATAAACTTGTGTGTGTGTGTGTGCGCACATATGTACATATGATACTAATAAAGGTGAGAATGAATAAAGTGAAAAAATATATAAAATATAAAAAAGGAGTCGAATCTCGAGGAAATCTCAAGACGCCTACGTAACGGGAAATGACATCAAAGACCATGTAGTTCGGAAACACATTAAGGGTTGGATTTAAATCATGAGTGCAAAACTGTAATTTTCTTATTTTGGTTTGTTGAAAAACATGTAGAAGTGAGGTAAGTGTAGTAAAAATAGAAGAAAAGTTCTGATTTGGGGTTTAAGGATCAAATCATCTTCTTCTTTTTTTGAGTTTATAAAAATAAGTTCGATGAATATATAAACAGTAAAAGAGTGATTAATGTGAGGAAATGATAGTTAAATGTAAATAATATACTAATAAGTGAAAGTGAATAATAACATTAAAATACAAGTTTGAATTAATAGGATTTGAACCTTCTATGAAGCCTGAATTCTGATTTCGATGGTGATGTAGTCTGATTTTAGTGGTAGTGTAATGGTGGTAAGGTGAGGGTAGAAACGTAAGGTGTATGGGTGATGTAATTGATTGTGGGAAGAATGTTTTGAAAGGGATGTGTAAAAGACTGCGCACTGATTTTAAAGTAGATCTTTCTTAGAATCTGGAAAAGGGGTCATTTCAAATGAGGTCATGGTCCCTTTAAATTGGAAAATTTTAGGGTTGGGGGTTCTGCTAATCTGAATAGGCCTAGGCCTTCCTATCATCATACTCCATCACATGGGGCCAAAGGTTGCCTATAGGTAGTCCATAATATACGTTTGGGGAAAAACGGGCATACAATGCAAACGGTAAGTCCAAATCGCACACGGCTAAAACTGTTGGAAAGAGGATTCAGAGTTATTAAAAAGTTCATAGAAAACTCTAGGGTTCGAGAGTTAACCAAGGTCAAACGGATTTGGGGTGTAGTTGGTAATATCTAGATTTGGGTTTGGGGGAGGCAACACCAAGTAAATTCGAACCACAATGAAGATTCATGCACGATATGGACCGTTAGAAAGGGTATTCATATCCCTATGAAATATCATTCGTCTACCCTTAGTTTTGAGGGATGATCAGAGTCAAACGGAGCTCCGAAGTGCTCGAAGGTCTCTAGATTAGAGTTTAAAGGGAAAAGGCAAGCAAATACGAATTGTAAGACATATTTATGAATGACATGGAACGTTAGAAAGGGTATTCATAGGCCTATAAAAGTTCATTCGGTTACCCTTGGTTCTAAGAGTTTACCGGAGTCAAATGGAGCTCGAAAGCATTTGACGATCTTTGGATTAAGGATTCGAAGTGCGGACCGGGGTCTGATGGATGAAGGGGTTGGGATTAGGACCTATGAAGGTGTATGAAGGGTACTAAAATGAGGATACTAAAATTAAGTGTCTACAGCCGGGATCACCAATTAGAGGATCCATTGTGAGCTATCTGACGCCTCCAAAGTCAAATTGCCCAACATCGCTTCAAAGTATGATAGAAAATTGGATTTAATGTTACACATAGAGCAGTATCAAGATGATTCAGATTTATAATTCATCTCGAATGAGACGCGATACAAATTTTTCCAGTATAGTCACTGGATTGGCTTAAATCTAGTACAATGGACTCCTCATGGGGCACATTACAAATTTCAAACAGTTGGCCAATTCGTTCATAAATAATTTTTGTTTTGGTACTAAGCTAAAAAATGACTGGTTAACATGTTAGGCATGCGCCAACAAGAGGATGAAATAATAAGAGAGTACATAACTCGATTTAACACAAAAAAGATGGAGGTTATAGATTATGACGAGAAGATTTCCAATATTGTTATAACGAACGTCTTGTTACTAACAAAGCTTTATTGGGCCTTAGCAAAGGAATCGAAAAACATAATGGCTAAGTTTTTGACCGAGGCGGGGAAGATTATGAACACTGAGTAGGCCATGGAAGAGAAGGTGTCTAGCCATAAGAAATTCGATACTGGTAAAATCTCAAAAAATAAGGGAAAATCTAAAAAGTCAGACAAGTCGAAGAGGTTCAATGAGTACACACCACACATTATGGGTGTACACCACATCTTTGTGGAACTCCAGGGATAAGAGGAAAAAGAAAATATTGTGAGTTCCACAATAATTAGGGCCACAACACAGACAGTTGCAGAACTTTGATGAAGGGAATTGATAATTTGATCAGAAGAGGCAAGATGATAAAGTATGTTGATAAATCTAGCCGAGCAGCTCAACCAAGGACAAGAAGAAACTTATTAGACGATCAAAATCTCCTTGCAAAGGGAAAGACGAAAAGAAGTGTGGCTGAGATGAAGACTTAGATGGCGATGATGAATCTTATCTGACAAAGAACCCTAAGGATCCAATATACAACGTTGGAATGATTTATTATAGTTTCCATTTCATCACTATAGGCGATGCTAGTGGTGGAGATGAACCAACGGAGAAAAAGGCGTACCTATATGAGGTAAAATCTTGTGCACATATAAAAAATGTGAACTTGGCCAAAGCGGTGCAAACACATCCTCACAAGGTAAATAAAGATCGTTTAATGGTTGAATTTTCTAGAGATGATTTATCTGGTTTGTTGTATCCAAATGACAACCCTCTGGTCATCAGGATTTCGATCGACAACGACAGATCCGCGGATGTAATATTATGTGACTATTTCGAAAGGTTGAAGTTAGCAAACAGAAATCTGCAGACATACCATCGCTCACTTATTGGTTTTCCGGGGGAGAAGGTGTACCCCTTGGGGAAAATTGAGCTTGAAATAGTAATTAAAACTTGGCCAACCAGCCAAAGTGAAATGATGCATTTTTTCATCTTAGGTAAGAACGTACTCTCAACGTATGACATCATATTTTATAGAGTAGGTTTGAAGTAGTTTCCTCAACTGTGCACCAGTGCTTGAAATTCTCGATAAGCTATGGAGAGGGAGTAATCAAAGGAAGCCAAACAGAAGTGCAAGAATGATACTACACATATATAAAATAAGAAACTAGCCATAACTTATTAGATCGAGACATTAGATCCTTGAGATGAAGATGAACTGGTCACTGGCAAAGTGGTAAAGGAAATAGATCCAATCATGCTTGATGACGAGCATCTAGAAAGGGTATCATAAATCGGCTCGTCATTGGATCCATATCTGAAGAAAGAACTGGAAGTTTTTAAAAGGCAAAGTAATAATGTATCTGCTTGGAGCTATGAAGATATGCCTAGAATATGTTCAATTATTCTTTGTTATGAGCTCAGCATTATCAGGGACATCAAGTCTATCAATAATAAGCGTTGTATTTTCTCCAAAGAGAAAAGCGTGGTCATTCGAGAGGAAGTCAGAAAGTTTAAGGCAACAAACTTCATTAAAGATGTCAAATATCCTCCTTGGCTCTCAAATGTTGTTATGGTAAAAATTAATAATTATAAATGGCGAATGTGTATGGATTTTATTGATCTAAACAAGGCTTGACCCAAGGATCACTATCCACTTCCCCGATTTGACTAGTTGGTGTATGCCACTGATTAGGCATAAATTCTTCCAAATTTATCCCTTTAAGTTAGTTACTTTTCGCACATCGAACAACGTAATCGATTTGATTTTATCTCATAATCTTGCTATTGACTTATTCTAATGAGTACACTGAGTTTCTGGTATTTCGTACTAATTTTACAGGTATTTTATGTCAATAAAGAAAGAAACAAACCAGAAGAATCGAGAAAGAAAAGAAAGAAAGTCCAAAGGGTAAAATCATAATTTTTACCTGGAATTCGGATGAGGCATCTAAAGAAAAGTTGAAGATATCAAGTTCACGAGCACGTAGGAAGAAACGACACCTCATCAGAGTCTCGGTGTGAAAGTTATGAGCAGTCAAAGGTAGAAGAAAAAGTCAAAGGAAACTCGGATCGATCCGGATCAGACCGATCCGAAATGCCAATTTCCAGAGAACCCCGGACTGAAGACGGATCGATGCTGAAGGAAAATAAATGAATCGATTCGTATCGAATCGATTCGTCCAAGAAATAAATGAACCGATCCGAATTCTAGCTAGATCGAACCGAAGAAGGCCCGGACCGGTCCGATTGTCGAATTTTGATTTTTTACTCTTCCTCTAATGGAGAGTCCTAGTTCAGCCAAAACTCTTGGAGCTTTGTATGGTATTTAAACCCGATTTATTATCATTCTAAATAATGGAGAATATATCTAATTTTCCATTCTTTTCAGTAAACCCTAGTTTTAAGATAAATTATAATTTTAATTCCAAGATTGAAGATTGTTCAGAATTCTGTGATTATAAGTACTTTTAGTTGATGATTTCAGTGCATTGGTAAGATTAGTGATTAATTTCCTCTGTCTAATTTCTCGTTTACATCATTTTTCAAATTTTCCTTAGTTTAATCATGACTTCTTATAATTCCAAAATCGTTTTCATTAATTTCAATATGGTAAGCTAGACTTTTAAGGGTCGGGATACATGAACCCAACCCGATGTGGTAGTTGCATGTGTATAAAAGTAATCCTCTAAATTTAATGATTTGATTACGACTGTATTGCGTAGGAATGCGACAATTGTAGATCTTTGGATCTCGTTTGCTTCAAAGTAACCAGGATGCTTTAGAATACAATTCGAGTGCAACTATTGCAATACCAATTTACTCGTCCTCTGATTAAGTATGGTGCGGTCTTGAATATCATATACGTAATGCTTGGGAGTACTAAATTCTGGGTCTAATTGATCATTTAAATTTACAATTAGCTTTATACCAGTAATACACTAGGGTTGAGAGATTGTATTCCCGACCTATTTTTCTCATCACATAGTTTGAATTTTTAAATCATTTATCAGTAGTATTTTAGGTAATTTAGAATAGTTGCATTTCATTCGTACTTAAGTTCATTAGTTAAACATTTTCAAAATTTGCATTTAGTTGTATCCAGTTCCCAAAACCAATTATCTTTTCCTTTTTATTTAGAGTTAGAGTTAGGATTCATTCATTTGTCCAACGTCGTTACAATTCTATTATCCTATTTCCCTATGGATACGATCCCGACTTACCGAGCTTATTAATAACGTGACAGGCTTGCACTATAGCCTAGAGAGTACGCACTTCTGAGACACATTCTTAATCACGTCAAGTTTTTGGTCCCCCTAACTTAGAACTTTGTGCATCCCGAGCAATGTAAAAGAATCCTAGCAAGGCTTAACTCTTCGAAATAATTTTTATTGGGATAGAATACCTTTTTCGCGGGCAACCAATTGCATTTAGCCTATGCAACGAGCCTTTAAACCCCTAGGTTACCCTAGTAGGACGAATCGTGTCTCGTGAGGGTTTGCAGAGAATATACCAACAAAATTCGACTCAAAGAAATTTTAAAATACGCAAAAATAGAATAATTCAAACTTTCCCAGAAAATAGTCATCATCAATTCATGCTCAATAGTCTCAAATCATAGTGCGTGTGTGCGAAGCCGGAAATTTAACCGCTATTTTCATCGATTGATCATTACGTTACTTATCCGAAAATTCGTTTTGATTTCAAATTCTCACGGAATGCTCTCACAAACGAATCTCTCGGATTATGGCTATTCTCTCGGTATGCGTGACATAAAGAGTAAATATATTGGAACCAAGTTCATGCACACAAGAAGAAAGACGAAAATTTTATAGTGATAGGATCTCATCAACGAAATACGGTTTTAAAAACGGGAACATTACCTCTTATTCACGCATTCAATCTATTTTATTATCTTTTGGTGTCTTTGCTCTTCATGCGATAATTAATTTAGCAATTTGAACTCAGTTAGGGCTTTTCGGGTTAAAGGTATATTGGGTAACATGGGAATGGTTGAAAATTTCGGAATTGGACAATTTTTCTTATGATGTCCCTTAGTGCTTTTTCGGGCAATTGCTCATTTTCTCTTCTTTTTCTCTATTTTTTCTGTTTTTCACTTCTTTTATTTTCTTGCTATTTTTGTTGAGCATTTCTATTCTTTTTCTTACCCCTTCTTATGCTTTTTTTGAACTTTATTTGATGAATATTCAATTTTCACAATTCCGGGCTAATTGGGTTTTTCGGGTTATCAAACGAAAAAGAAAAATTTATTCGGCTCAATTTGGGTTACAAAAGGGATAATTTTTCATAACTTTTTATGGACAATATTTTTGGGTAACAAACAAGGGCCTACTTCATTGTCCAAGATACTAATTGCATTACTATATGTGTTTCAAGATGACTTAAGTTTAGAGATCAATTTTGGCATGTTTTTCAAAGCAATATCACACACATTTTTCATAACCGATCAAAATGAAATGATTGAGATCCTCAGTGACTTTTTAGACGCTAAAAAGAACTTTGAGTTAGCAATTAATTCGGATTAATTTATAATTTTCACAAATATGAAAGGCTCGAATCTCACCGGGTTTGTTAATTTTCACACTTATTCGTTAAGTCGTCAATTTTCGCACAATTTCCATCTTTGTTCAATTTTGGCTTTGTGTATTGGGTTTTTACAATTTGAGACTTTAAACCGACTTTTAATGATATTTTTGAAAATTTTGAATTCCAATTTTTATTTATTTTGAAGAAAAATATTTTTTAGATTTTTCAAAATTTTTTGATTTTTTGAGATTTTTGGGCATTTTTGAAAATGTGTGAAGTTTTAGAAATACGGACTTGTGACCCCCCCCCCCTAACTTAGACTTTTGCATTATCCTCAAGCAAAAAGGACTAAAATCTAAAAAAGGCAAAATAATAAGTGCGATAAATAAAACAAACAAATGGAGAAAATGCAGATTTTTATAAAACAGGACTGTGTTACAACAACAGCAAAGAGCATACAACCATGTGATTACGCCAAACAACTAAAACTTCCACAAACCAACAAAGCTTCACTGGGGCAGTGGGTGGGAAGATCTGGGCACGTCAGGGCCATAAGGGTCATAAAATTAGGATGGCAATGGCTCGTTGGGATCCCCTTGACGCAGGTAAAAGTCCGCTTGGAAACGAAACATCATGCTTGTATCGTGGCGGTAGTCGGTCATAAAGTTATTGAATCACGTCTCCAAGGCCGATATACGATTAGTGAGGTCGCTACCTGCTCATTCAAAATTTCGGTCATCTTCTTCTTCGACCGACTCTTCATCTACTCCCATTTCTCCCATCTCCACATCGGTAGCTGCCTCTTTTTCTTCCTCTTCCTCACTCGAGGCAGCATCGTCCTCGTCATCACTTCCACGCCTCGCTCGAAGGATGGCCAGCTGTTTGGCGCTCCGAGTGCGGGTTCCCTGTCCAAAAGAACCGGGGAGGCGAGTACGGTCAAGCGGCGCCTTAATGCCAGCGTCCTTGAGAATAGAGGTAATCAGGCATGCATAAGGAAGTGGTGTTGCACGTTTATCATCCATGGCTGCAACAAAAATGTCAGCGTATAGGGTGCGAGCCAGGTTAATTGAGGTGTGTGGATCGAAGAGGTGGTATGTCAATGTGGCTTGACAGGAACGCATCGCGGAATCGTTGGACGTTTGCAAAATGTTAGCACACACAATTTGGAATGTGAGGTGTGCCTTCTCGTTAAGTCGGCCAACAGCGACAGTCTCCCCACTCCATGCAATGTCGGGGGCAATTCGCTCCATAATCAGTTCCTTGGCGACCGGGGCGAGATTCCTTGTGTATGTTTAGTCTTGAACATCGAGAACGTCGTATTCGCATAACTTGGCAGTGAGAAGAGCCAAAGAAAAGGGAATGACGTTACCATCAACATAGGCTTGAGACTCGAATTGGCCCGTTCGAACAAGGGAGCCATAGAAGGAGCAGACCTCGGCTGCCCAAACCGCGCCGTATGGTTCATTAAGGAAACGGCACCAACCCATAGGCATGAAGAGAGCAGTGATGGAATTGGGCATCCCCGTCTATTAGACTGCGCGCTCCATATGGAGTTTACGATCCGAACCAAAGAAACGATTGCACCACCGCTCCTCTTGGCGGGAACGAAATTCACCATGGCCGGAGGGTAGGATTTCAGTGGAGTCGTATTTGACGGGGGGGAGCTCTTTGGACCATGAGGACAAGGAGAGGTTGCTGGAAAAGAAAAAAATAGGTAAAGATAAGAGAGGAGTGATACGGTTGAAGGTGTAGGTGAAAATGAAGGATTTGGGTGTGTATTTATAGGTGAGGGGTGGGTAGGGTTTTGTAAATGGAGGGAAAGGGTTTGGAGGGAAAGAGGGGATGTATTTGGGAGGGAAATTGAAGGGTTGGGAATGGTGGGACGAATTGGGAGGGAAGGGAAGGGATTGGGGAGAAGGTGGGTGCACCTAGGGAAAGGGGAAAGACTGTAGAAACCGGACCGATCCAACTGGTATAGGACCGGATCGGACCAGTCCAGTCCTTTTAATTTTTGAGCTTTTTAATTACCGGATCGATTCGGCTCTAAAAGAAACGAACCGATCCGGTCCAAACCGGTCCGACCCAAAAATAAAAGAACCGATCCGATTCTTGCATTGAGCTGGATTTCTCCCCCTAACTGAATTGTGATCGCTCTTCTCCGAAAGTTTCGATTCTCAGCATGCTCCTATCAATTTTGGTTCAACACCCTCTCGATTCCTATAATCAACGCAATTTGACTCAATTTCCCAAAACATGTGAATCCTCTCACCTTATTGCACCCTAATCTTAGGGACTCTCACTACTCACACGACTCTCGTCTACTATACACAAGAATTCACTCCATAAGCGTCGGGGGTGCGACGACCTCACTGTAGCAGCTCACTCTACCCCGTAAATGGGGTCCGACAACCAAACGGTGTCGACTTCTTCCACACATGCCTCTAGATATGGATTTAGGCGTTATCCATTTACTTTGAATGTATTTCCCCCTTTCAAATCGTCTAACTCAACAGCTCCGTGAGAGAAAACATTTTTTCACAACGAACGGGCTAGACCATCATGACCGCAACTTACCCGGAAAGAGATGAAGCCGAGAGTTATAGAGAAGCACTTTTTTTTCGGGAAGAAACTCTTAGTGGAGAATGATGTTATCGTGAGCGAGTTTCATCCTTTCTTTGGAATTTTTTGCGTTCTCGTACACATCATTGCGTATCTCTTCTAACTCATTCAATTGAAGCTTGCGATCTTCATCGGCCTTTTCCATGGAAAAGTTTAACTCCTTAATCACCCAATACGCATTGTGCTCTAATTCCACGGGAAGATGGCAAGGTTTTCCATACACAAAGCGGAATGGGGACATGCCGAGCGAATTTTTGTATGAGGTACGATAGGCCCATAGCGAATCGTTCAATCTAAGTGACCAATCTTTTCGGGTAGGATTGACGGTATTTTCAAGAATTTTCTTGATTTCTCGATTTGATAGTTCGGCCTGCCCATTCGTTTGTGGGTGATAAGTCGTTCCAACCTTGTGAATGACACCATACTTTCTTATGATCTTCGCGAAAGGCCAATTGCAAAAGTGCATGCCATTATCACTAATTATCACTTTCGAAGCACCATAGCGGGAAAGTATGTGTTCTTGTAAGAACTTAATCACCACTTTGTTATCATTTGTCTTGGTCGCTATGGCTTCCACCCATTTGGAGACGTAGTCGACCGCAACAAGGATGTATAGGAAACCAAGGGACGGGGGGAAAGGGCCCACGAAGTCAATACCCCGGCAGTCGAAGATCTCAATAATGAGTATCGGGGTTAATGGCATTAGGTATCGTCGGGTAATAGCTCCCATCCTTTGGCACCTATTACAAGATTTACAAGCATTGTTCACATCCCAGAATATTGTGGGCCAATAGAGGCCACATTGCAGAATTTTAGCGGTCGCCTTTTTCGTCGAAAAATGGCCTCCACAAGCTTCCGAATGATAAAATTGGATGACTTTCGGGATCTCGTCATCCAGTACACAACGTCGAATGATTTGGTCGGCACAATACTTGAACAAAAAAAGGATCATCATAGAAAAACATGCGCGACCAAGTAATAAACCTCTTCTTATATGGCGGTGTCCAATCGGGAGGGACGGCTTCCATGACAAGATAGTTCACGATATCCGCAAACCAGGGCAAGGAAGAGGTAGCAAAGAGTTTCTCATCCAAAAAGTATTCTTCTATGGGTATTGGATCACTAGGCATATCGGATGAAAGCCGTGATAAGTGGTCTATAATGACATTTTCTACTACTTTCTTATCTTTAATGGAGAGATTAAACTCTTGTACGAGTAGTATCCACCTTATGAAGCGCGGTTTTGCGTCTTTCTTCGCAAGTAGGTATTTTAACTCCACGTGGTCGGTGAAGCAAGTGATGGGAGAACCGATAAGGTAGGATCAAAATTTGTCAAGAGCGAAGACTACCGCTAGCAACTCCTTCTCTGTAGTGGAGTAATTGAGTTATGGTTTGGCAAGAGTTGGCTAGCATAGTAGATGATATGAGCCTTATTGTCTTTCCTTTGGCCCAAAACATCCCCTATCGTATAATCGCTAGCATCACACATAAGTTCGAATGGTAAGGACCAATCTGGAACTTGCATGATGGGAGCGGACACAAGCATGGTTTTCAGTTTTTTAAAAGCGCTATGGCATGCTTTTGTCCACTCAAATGGGATGTCCTTCATGAGTAGGTTGCTTAAGGGCCTAGCGATGGTTCTAAAGTCCTTAATGAACCTTCGATAAAACCCTGCGTGGACCAATAAGGAGCGCACGTCTTTGAGCAATTTTGGTGGGGGTAGATCGGCTATGACATCTATCTTAGCTCTATAAACTTCTATCCCCTTGGATGAAACTATGTGGCCAAGAACTATTCCCTCAGTGATCTCGGCATCAAATAGATTTCCAATAGCTTAATGATCTCGATCCTCACCACTTCTTTCATATTAGGGTTTAGCCTTCTTTGTATTTCTCTCGAGGGCTTGACATCCTCTTCGAGATGGATCTTGTGGGTGCAAATCAAATGACTTATCCCTTTCAAATCAACAATGCACCAACCAAAAGCACCTTGGTGCTTCCTCAGAATCTTTAGCAATTTACCCTCCTACTCTTCGTCTAGGCTAGAGGAGACAACAACAGTAAATGTCTCATCCTCTCCTAGGTATGCATATTTAATATGGGAGGGGAGTTTCTTCAATTTGAGGGTTGGAAATTTTTCGTTGGAGGGAACCATGCGTGTATCCCTCGGTGGTAACTCCTCGAATCTAGAAACCCAATTCACATCTCTCGCGTCCTCGTCCGACGCTCTCTCATTCAGTAATTCTCTCAACTCTTCAACTTTCCTCTCGAATACGAGGTACGTCCCTTCACTCTCGTGACTCAACACTAAACAGGACCCTAAGGCATCTCCACAATATTTTTCCTCAAAATACTCCTCTACGATATCATCTATTAATCTCACCGCGTGAAGATCATCTTCTTCCCCTGTCTGTTGGGCTATATGGAAGATGTTAGTCTCTAAAGTCATGTTCCCAAAAGTGAGTTGCATTTTCCCATTCCGAGTATTGATGATTTCATTAGCTATAGCTAACAATGGGCGCCCAAGAATGATGGGAACATCGTTGCTCGAGGTGAAGGAGGGCTCCGTGTCCCAAATGATAAAATCTACCGAGAAGTAGAAAGTGTCAACTTGGACGATCACGTCCTCAACTATGCCTCTTGGGATCTTCACGATTCGATCCGCTAACTGGAGAGTGACCTTTGGGGGCTTGAGGTCACCCAAATCAAGTTGCCTATAGATGGCGTAAGGGAGGATATTGACACTTGCTCCCAAATCAAGTAAGGCTTTCTCAAATTTATTTTCTCCAATAATGTAGGAAATGGTGGGTGCACCGGGATCTTTGAACTTGGGCAGGAGATCATTGAGTAGGATGGAGCTCACGTTTTGTGCTAAAAAGACACTTTTTTTTACCTTCATCCTCCTTTTTACCATCAACAAATCTTTGATGACTTTTGCATAAGCTGGAATTTTCTTAATAGCATCGAGGAAAGGTAAATTTAGCTTCACTTGCTTTAGTACTTCTAGAACTTCATCACAGAGGTTTCCTTTGTGGGAAGGAATTAACCATTGAGGAAACGGTGCCGCAGTGGGTGGTTTCACTACTACCTCGGGCTCACGAGTGTCCTCTTTATCACTCTACTTCAAGGGGACATCTTCGGCATATTTCGTGCTGGGCGAAATCTCCTTGTCTTTAGTTGTGTCGTGTGGGGGAGGTGATAAATCAACGACTCTACCACTATGAATAGTGGTCACAGCTTGGCATTTCTCCTGATGTTCTATCGAGGTGGAGCTATCACCAGTTTGACCTTGAGGCGGTCTTTGGCCCTGGGCAGGAAACTTGCCTTTCTCTTGGATACTCAGCGATGATTGCAACTGTGAAATGTTCGCATTCATATCGTTGATCATGCACTCATTCCTAACATTAGTTGCAGTCTGGGTATTGATAAAGTGGTTGATCATATCCTCGATATTTCTCCACGATGGAGTGATATATGCTCCTTGAGGTGGTAGTGCATGCACATGTCCTTACATGTGTGGAGCTTGTTGAAAGTGCGGTGGTAGAGGAGGGGCAACATGTGAATTAGGATTCATCGCAGCATGTGTTGCCCATAGCTAAACTAGGGTGGTTTTTCCATGAAGGATTGTAAGAATTACCTTGCGGTGCATCAAAATTACCCTTGAATCCTCCTATACCATTTACTTGTTCTTGAAGCATCACTTTGTGGGCGGTATAGTCGGGCATTCCTCAGTTAAATGACCCGCCTCACAAATCACACACACCTTCTCGATGGGGTTTGGGATGGATCCAATTGGTCCCCTTCCATATACCTCACGTAGGTCTCGCAGTCCTTTTTCAAGCATACCGAGTCGACTGTCCGTCATAGAATTATTTTCTACATGGAATAGGCCGGACGTCGATGGAGTGGTGGTCACTTGACGATTTTGATTTTGAGCATTAGGGTCAGATGTATCCCAGGATTGGGTAGTCTCAGCGACATACCTCAGGTGAAGCTCAGCATCGTGGGCATCTAAGTCGGACCACTACCCATGGTTTCAAAGAGTTGGTTGGAATTTATGTTCATCCCATTATGGATAAAGGAAATGATTTGCTTTTTATTAAAACCATGATGGGGACACGAATCAATTAACTCATTGAAACACTCATAGCATCGATCGAATGACTCATTTTCTAATTGTCGGAAGGTTTGAATTTGAGCCTTGGTGGAATTCATTCGATGTGGAGGAAAGAACTTCTTAAGAAATTTGGATTGTAGCTTGTTCCATGATGAAATCGAATTTGGAGGTAAAGATCATAGCCATGTCTTAGCCTTATCCTTTAGTGAGAATGGGAAGAGTTTAAGGAGGAGCACATCTTTTGTGCAAGTTTGATCACTGAGAGTCTCGCACGCCTCCTCAAATTCCATGATGTGGGCATATGGCTTTTCTGAATCCATTCCATGATAAGTGGGAAGTATCTGGATCATCCCATTCCTAAATCAAAATTTCTCAGCATTGTACGGGAGTAAAATGCATCCCGGAGTGACAGTGCGCTCAGGATATAAGGTGTCTCTCAAAGGGCGATATGGGTCCTCTCCCTCATCGGCGACTGCACTACCGTGTTGTGACATGTCTCTCTCTCTCAAATATTCGGTATCCTCACTTGGTATACTCGGAGTAAGAGGGAAAACAACGTGTTATTTGAGATTGAGTGTGACGGTGTGGGAGGTGGCACCAAGAACTGTGGAGCGTTAGGAGTGTGAGGGTTATCAAGGTCGTACTCAACTATTGGATTTTCGTGAATGTGGATTGGAGTATTATGGGGAGTTGGAGTGAGTTCAGGATTTTGCATTAACAGCTTATGAGAGATGATGATGACTATTTTTGTGCTTTTTTAAATTTTTATATGTTTTTGGATACACAAGTTTCTCAGCTTCATGGATGCTGAATTGGGGTATAATCAAATAAAAATGAGGCCTGAAGATCTCAAAAAGACCTCATTAATCACTAGTCAAGGTACGCTCTGCTATAACGTTATGACTTTCAGATTAAAAATTACTGGAGTTACGTACTAAAGACTAGTTAATAAGGTCTTTAAATAACAGATTCAGAAGACATGGATGATATGCTAACTAAGGTAATGAAAGAAACTGATCACATTCGTGATCTTGGTCGAACCTTTGATGAGATGGAGAAGTACCACATGAAGCTTAATCTTGGGAAATGCATATTTAGGGTCATAGAAGGAAAGTTCCTTGACTTTATCATTAATCAAGGGGCATAGAGATAAGATACAAATGCCGATAAGATGCCTCCCAAGAATGAGAAAGAGATCTAAAGCCTGACTAACCAATTGGTTGCATTGAATATATTTATCTCAAGGGTAACTGATCGGTGTCTGCCATTCTTCAAGGTACTCAGGAAAAGCTTTCTTGAAACTGACAAAGTACTTGTCATTCATACTCTTACTGTTTAGGCCGATCCTGGATAAGAAGTTATAACTATGCTTGGACATGTCAGAGTTTGATGTGAGCTTAACATTGGTACGATTATAGTATAGTGTACAGAGACCAGTGTATTACACCAACAAGTCTTACTGTGGAGCATAAATTTGATACCCTAGGTTGGAAAGGTTGGCTTTAGCACTAATTGAGCCCTCTATAACGATGAATCCGTATTTCTAAGCCTATATTATTGTGGTATACACAGTCATACCCCTCTTCCAAGACATTCACAAGATAAATAAGCATAACAGGCTAATAGATTGGGTCGTAGAGTTGGGGGAATATAATATTCTGTGTGAACTTAAGAATAATGATTAAGGTCCAAGCAGTGGAGTCGAATTTATAGTTGAATTCACCTACGAGGAGGAGAAGCCATTCGAAGGCGAGGCGATTATAACTCCAAAAAATGATAAGCTAAGATCATTCGAAAAGTAAGAGGAAAGAGATATAGACATGCACCAGATGAAGAAGATAGTCAAGCATGATTCCTTAATTGAGGGCAACTTTGATAAAGAACCTCTAGTTTGGGACTTATTTGTGGACGAATCGTTATGCACAAACGATGGTGGGGTAGGAATGATCATCACAACACCTAGATTTGGAATATGCCCTTAGGTTTAACTTTGAATCGTCCAATAATGAGGAAAAATATGATTCCCTGGCCACATTTTGGGGCTCACGCGATCATTAGGCACCAAGCAGTTTTGGGCTCATTGTGGTAAATCAAGTATTTAGAAACTATGAAGAGAGAAGAAATAATGTTTAAGTACTTGGCGAAAGTAAGACTGCTACTCCCAAGATTTGAGCCTGTGAAGATGGTTAGAATTTCTAAAATTAAAAAGGCTCGAGTAGATGCACTTGCTCGTTTAGCATTGACAATAAGGAACGAACTTCAAAAAAATATTCACGTAGAGATTCTATTGCAACACAGTATTTATGAATAGTTTATTAAGGTTTTGGAATTAAGTACATGTCCATATTGTATGGATGTCATTAGAGAATATTTAGAGATCATTTCAGTACGGGAAGATCTTAAAGAGGCACGAAGACTTCGCTATAAAGCAGTGAGGTATTTGCTGCAAAGCGAGGTTTCATTCAAAAGAGGTTTTATCCTATCACTGTTGTGATGTGTTCATCCTGAAGAAGTGCCAAATCTGATCAAATAAGTGCATGAAGTTTTATGTGGAGCTCATTCGATAAGACGATCACTATTGAAGAGATTCACAACTTTGGAGTACTACTTATCGACCATAAAAGAGGATTATGCTAGAAAGTGTGACATGTGCAAATGACACTCGTCGTCCATAAGAGACCAAAAACAATTCTTACATTGATCGCATCCGCATGTCCCTTTTCCATGTGGGGAATGGACCTGGTCGATCGACTGCTAAAGAAAAATGTAGGTTTCATTATTTGGTTGTTATTATGGATTAATTTACGAAATGGGTCCAGGAAGAAACTCTGGTTGAAATGAAATGCGCCAAAGTATTCTTTTTTATATGGAAGGATATTATCTGCTGATATAGGTAATATATGCATTTATCACAAATCGTGGTATGGAATTCAATAATGATGAGTTCCTCAACTACTGCATCAGTTCAAAGATTAAGAATCTGCATTTTGCACCTGCACATCTTCAATACAACGACCAGACTGAGGTCACTAACAAAACCTTGCTTGATGGAATGAATAAGAGGTCAGATGATACAAAGGCTAATTAGATTAATGAGATGCAAAGTGTGCTTTGGTCTTATACAATTACTCTGAGGACATCCACAAGTGAAACTCTTTTCATACTAGCATTTGGCACCAAAGAGGTGGTACCCATGTTAATTGGCCTACCAAGTCACAGGTTTTTAAAATTATACTCACCTATGAGCAGTCTCGTGTGTAAACTTGATCTAGATTTTGTCTAAGAGGTTAAGGAACAAGTAGACTCACGGGTGGAAGCTTACCAGTAAAAAAACATGGCTTTACAACAAGAGAGTGAAGCCGAGCACTTTGAAAGAAAGAGATTACGTTTTGAAGAAAGTCATCCAAAAGGGAAATAAAATTTACTCGAACTGACATGGACCCTACAGAGTTTTTGAAATCGTACAACCAGGGGCATACTGTATTAAAACTGTAGAAGGTGAGTGTTCAAAAACCCTTGGAACACCAAACACTTGAGAATTACTACTAGTAAATATGCGCAGATTTCAGGTTGAGCAAAAACTATTTACATAAACAGTTTCAAATTCTTGTAATCAATTTCAAAAATATAAATGAAAAATCATCAATTCTTCCCTTTCCATCATGGTATTATTTCAAGTTTTCTTCATTGATCAATATTAAGTTCATTAGTATAAGGGGTACGAAATAAGCTCTGGTCGAAGATATCTCAAAGATGATCAAATCAGAGTCACTACGACCAGAGCACATTTCATAAGGGGCCTGTCTTAATTAATTTATGGTTAAAAAGTTAGCCTGCTTGGGAAATCTGAGTGTTGTCACATGGTCAGATCGACAAGATCCAACAATACCTGACGAGTAAGATGTTTAAAAAAAGGGTAAATCCCAACAGAAGTTGACAGGGGAACTTTAAGTTTTCACTTATAACGACCCTTTCTGGACAACATAGGTTCATTTAACTCGTGGCAACTAAGTTAGATCAGGTCGACAAGATCCTACCACAAGATCATAAGACTAATAATACTGGTAGGCAAATCTTAATTTAAAAAGGCAGTAGATCGACGTGATCAGGTTAACAAGATTAAACCACATAATCGTAAGAAACTACTGGCACGTCGACAAGATCTAACCACATTAACTATGTCGAAAAATATTTTGCGCAAATACTTAACTATATGTGAGCGCTAATAGTTTAACCGATTAAAATGACTTGACAGAAAAATAAAAAAATTTGAACATCCAGGGGCGGAGCTATTAGTCGGCTAGGGGGGGCACCAGCCCGCCCCTAAAAAAAATTAGTGTTAATTATAAAAAAAATTAGTGTTAAAATTTAAATTCAGCCCACCCGAAATTTAAATATAATCCACCCTTAATAGGAATTTTGATGATTTTCGTCAAAATTTTTTAAATAACCTCAAAAAAATTCGGCTCGAGGGCTCTCGCTCTCGAACCCCCCGTGTTAGCTCGTCCCAACGTCAAATCCTGGCTACGCCACATCGCATGCATAAAGACAAACAAAAGGGATGGAAAATATTCAATTGAAAGTTGATGTCCATTCATTACAAATTGTCAAACAAACAGATATAATAGGTAACCGTTCCCGACATTATTCAAAAAATAATATGTGCAGTTACAAATCAAAGCTTCAAAAAAATAAGAAGTCACATAATTCAAACTACATGAGCTTCTTTATTGACTGGAAGAATATAAGAGGCATTGTGATCAATATCCTCAACCATAGGGGTTTCTTGAGGAGTATATTCAGCGTTTACTTGAGCAGTAATTACTTGAACACTAGTCAAAGATTTCTCTCGGAGAACAATAGTGGCCATCACACCCTAAAAAAAGGGTGAGATTATTAAGTAGTAAAGAGTTCGACAAAATAAGCAAACAAAATTTTACTAAGAAACTTACCACAGACACCCTTTGATAGCTGACCTTACACAAAACATCAAGATCCAGACTCCTGAGGAACTCAAAATCTGGATTGTGCCAATGATAGCCGAGCACATGCACAACATTGTTCATGTGGTGGAATATAGAGTCCTTGTCCTTTTTTAACTAATAGGCAGTAATGTCGTCGTCAGGGTCAAATTTTAAGTGATCCACCTCAAAATAATGGGAATACGACCCCTCTTCTCTAGTAAAATGACGAGAAGGATGCCCTTATATCATCACACTCTCCAAAATAGGGTATGTCGTCCTTGGTCCACAGTTCTTGGGTGCTTGGTATCACCTTGGGTCACGGGATCCTCTACCTACCTCTTGTTACTATTAGCAGGGGGTCTAAATGAGCAATGGCCTTCCCATTACCTTTGGCCTTAGAAGTAGCATCAACATTCTGTCTGGCCTCAGCATTGGCCTTTTTTTCGGCCTCAACTTCGGCTTTTTTTTATTCATCAACTTTACCATCAGCTTTCTCCTTACACCTACCTCGGCGTTAGCCCTCTTCTTAGCTTCTAGCTTAAGCTTACTCTGATGAGCTTCTTCAAAGGCGTCACCCCAAGCTTACTCTGGCCCATCTTGATTAGTGTTGAATGGACCAACTTGGAGTTTAGAGAAGATCTGTAAATATCACCCCAAGAAGTAAGGGGCAAGATCCATTTCCCAACTTTCCACCAGAGCTATTTCCAAGAACGAATACTCCAGCATCACATGTTGATACTTAGTGCAAAACATGTGCCTTGATAACTAAAACATGATGAAAAAATAATTGCATCAGTCATTGAGGCAAAAGTACTCTTGTGTCTCTTTGTGAAATTAGAATAGGCCAGGTAAGTATTATCAAGATTCAATTTCACGGGGCAATCAAATGAAGGCATACAAGGATAACATTCTCTCTAATATCTTTTAAACCCGCCAATTGGCAAACATCCTAAACAATGGGTCCGTCCATCCCAAAATTAATTCAAAATAGTTGAAGGTGGGATTCCAAAAATGAATGGCACTAGAAATAATGGAGTCATACTCAATTTTTCTCAGACTAAGTCTGACTATATTAAGAATGCCATTATTTTCCATAAATCCAGGCTTTTCCTGGATAACATGGTTTATCCATTGAGTCCAATCCATGTCATCCAACTGCCTAGGATAAGCCCTAAATTTAGAGAATGGGGTGCGTTTCAATGAAGAGAATTTGCTTGCCAAACCTGGGATAATAGACCGAGAACTTTAGAGGAAGTTCATTATAAAAGAATGTACCCACAGCAAAATGATAAATCCCATAGGATAGCTGAATGATACAATGCTTCCAAAAATAACTCAGAAATCAACCATTGTCTTAGAAATATTATCTTCAAATTGGTCGCCCAAGTTTAGGGTTTCTGGACTAATAGACATTGTTGTGATAAAGGTGAGAGGAAAGAGAAAATAAAGCTAAAGGTTGCAAGAAGATTGGAGAGAGAAAATAAAAGGTGATAAAAAGAACAAGATTCAAAAGACATGTTTTAAATACTATTTAGAAACCATTCGAGTACCAAGCCAGAAAGCTGACACCTATCTTTAGGATTTTCCCGCCAAAGTAGAAGATAATGGGGAAATGGAACATGATAAAAAGTGCATTTATTGTCACAGTCAGCTAAAAACCCTCATGATTAGACTTTTTGTTTATGAGTTCCTTAAAAAATAAAAGAGTAAGAGCATTCACAATGGGGAAGAAGAAAATAAGAGATTTTGTAACTTTGTAAATTTAAACCATTGCAGTGGTGGGCGTTAACCAACAGATTCCATATGTAAATTTGCAAGGGTTCTGCAAATTTAGAAATCGTGGAGAGAATTTGTAAATGGTTCCTACGAACTTCTTTTGTTTGTAGCAATTTCTACGAACTTCTTTTGTTCGGAGGAACTCATATCAAATATACATAATTATTTTTTATTAGATATCTGAGTTCTAACGAACTTTAGTTATGCGTAACAATTCCTATGAACTAATGTTGTTCATAGGAAACATTTTTCATATTTCCTATGAACAACATTAGTTCGTAGGAAGTGTTTTACCTTTTCCCTTCCTTCCCCATTCTGGACTTGAGTGCTAACGAAAGCTAAGTTTCACTTTTGATTTTGCAAAGATACCTTTCGTGAGCATCCACCATTGTGGATGCTCTAAAGATACATAGACCCACATATTAAACATATTTTATAATCCCACCTACATGGCATGCTCCATGTAAGAAAGAGGAAATGTTAAAATAACCTTTAACAGATAGTTGTTTGGGTTTTGCATTTTAACTCAAAAAGTCTTTTAGGTCCTGAAGGTTGAAAATGGATTATACCTGCTTGGGTTCACAGTTGTATACCTGCTTAGGTTCAAGGTTTAACAATTGTATACCTGCTTGGCTTCACAGCTGTCAAATATAAAGAGAGGCATCTAATTTATATGAATTATCATAAATTCAATTGAAACCGAGGCATCCAATTTATACCTACTTGGGATTCAAAAATGAATTATCACAAATCACAGTTTTCATTCCAAAAAAAACATCATAATCGCAGCTTCACCCCAAAAAAATACACTGTAATCACAGTTTTCATTCCAAAAAAACATCATAATCACAACTTCACCCCCAAAAAATACACTGTAATCACAGTTTCATCCCCCCCCCCCCCCCCCCCCCAAAAAAAAGACATCATAATCAGAGTTGCAACCTATGAAATTACATCATAATCACAGTTTAATCCCCCCAAAAAATATCATAACAACAGTTTCATTAAAAAATATTATAATCAAGGTTGTCCAAAAAATCAACCCCACAGAAATATTTTCATTAGATTTCATTGATTGTGCTCGAACCGTATGAACCACTCCAAAATGGATTGAATGTGCCCGGACCATATAAATCTTATGTCAATAAATCTTGAAAAAAAAGGTGTTGTGAAGATTGTTCCACGACCTCCTCGTTATAATGCATTTGGACAACACTTTTTTGTTGAGATGCCTGCATACCTCCGAAATCAGTAGAATTCCCCACTTGCCCCATGACTTGAGAACCCTATAAAAAAATAAATAATTTAATTATCATTATCATTTCAAAAAAAAAATTAAATAGTTATACATTGATGTTATCAACTTTGTCAATTTTTTCCTTCGCTTTCATCTTCTTCTTGCTGGTCTTCTCTTTTATCTTTCTAACAACTTTCTCTATATTTGATTGTTTTCGCTTAAAAGGTGGTCGACCCTTACTAGGAACCTCAACTGGACTACGAATATTATCATTTTTTTTGGTCGTCGAGTTAGGATTGCTACTAGGTGATGATGTTTGATCAAATACACCCGCAAGACTTGGCTCACTACATCCACCCCCTTTCGTTAATTCATTAACTAAGAACTTAGTCCAACGCATCGCCAATTTTGTTTGATCTTCGTTATTGGTTGCTAAGTCTGCTGCTACATAAAATGCATTGCACATCCTATCAAAACGCTCATTCTCGGGGTGAAATTCCCGATCGGAGTATATAATTTTAACCTTTGTATGGCACCTCTTCACGTCTTTCCTCCATCGACGAAGAATATACTTCTCAGGGACCGTTTGAACTTTTTCGGTTAATCAAGACTGTGATAGCATAACTGCACAATATTCCTCTAAACTTAAATAACTGACAAATTGTGACATCCCGACTAATTAAATACCGGGTAGCTACTCCTATTTTAAATTAATTCAAAATGCCAAGTTGGTTCAGTTAATAGCATCATTGTCGAAAACATTTTAATAATTACTAACCACCTAGTATTTAAAAGCAAGTGCTAAATTTTAAGTTAAGTCTGATTAACATGCAGTAAAAGAATAATGAAAGAATAATAACCATTCACTATAATCAAGTAATGAATAACCAACAACATAAATATAAACCGGAGGAAAACTCCTCACAACAATCCCACAACTGAAAAATAATAGTACAAGTCTGAATCCTGAATAATTACATGCCAAAGGTCTGAATAACTGAAATAAATGAAATGTCTCTAAAAGAAATGGGCGACATGCCCTACAACTGATAACTGATGAATATCGAGTCAAGATAGATGAAGCGTCTACAAGCAAAGTCCTGTAACTTCCACAATCAGCTACAGCTCGTCACCTGAATGATAATCCTATGCATGGTGTCCTTGTGGCTGGGCACCTAAAAATGGTTTTTACAAAAATAGATTTGAAAGAAAATGGGTCAGAGCCTGAAAGTGAAAAACATTTTGAAAACAACAAGTGTTTTAATAACATTAAAACATTAAATGCAAAATACATGTTAGGACGTGCACTCACATGAAATTCTCACCTCTCGACTACATGTGCACTCCTAACGTACCGTACCCATCTATAAGACATCCATATCTAAGCAAACCGTAATAAGTTCTACCCCTTACTACTCGATTTCCATAATACATTCTAGTGTTATCAAATAAATAGAGGGCTTTACTTAAACTCAGATTCTCAATATGTAATACAGTTCACTATCGGTTAACCCGTTATGTTTTCTCAAAACAATACCATAATTTTATTCACAATGTTAACATGAAGGTTCTCATTAATTAAGTGTATATTATTCCCGTCATAAATATATAATAGAATACAAGTACCCCGAGAACTAGCTGCGGTGCACACATACTCTGCTATCCATCCAGGTACATCACGTACATAAGGATCACATATTTTGATTCTCTCAGGAGTAGTTCTCAGATAACAACATCACAAATAATGGAGGCGAACACAGTCACATCACATGGGTCACGCACATACCTACGCTCCCACGATCAGCAGACTTATTAACATCCCAATAAGTCCTTCTTTGACCTATGTTCATCGAGGTAACCAGTCTAAATCCGGGCAACACAAGGATTAGAGGGCCCTAAGCGAACGCGAACCTCCCGTGATAGCAAGTACGGTAGGTATGTCATACACATAAAATCAATACATATATACTAAGTATGCACACGTCTTAGTAATCACCATAATATATTGGTACATATCTCTTCTCGTACTGACATATAATACTACACCATTTATATATTCCCGGTTAATAAAATAAGCTAGGCCGTCAATAGTTCTCGCATCGTAATAGACACTCACGTCCTACTCATATTTTCCTTTAGGTTCAAACTACACTTCTAGGTTTGACTCCTCATTATATCCCAAACATCCCAAATTTATCAATTTAACATCAAGGGAAAGCTATCTCTACCTATACACAAGGTTACGGGGCACTCGGGATCAAAACAGGCTAAAAAGCCTAAACTGTCAACTCGTTCGAAGTCTCGTTCGAACGAGGCTGTTCGAACGAGAGTTGGTTCGAACGAACTGGCCTATCTAACGAGGTCTCGTTCGAACGAAGTTATCGAATGAACTTCACCCTCGTTAGAAGTCAATGGTCAACTCATTAGAAGCTCGTTCGTTCGAACGACCTGGGCAGGTCTTCTAACGAGCGACCAGATTCGAGCCCAGATTTCTTATTTTCGTTTTTCCCATCTCTCTACACCTCAAATATCATCCAAACATTACTCCAACGATTGTTTAAGGTTCCTAATCGTCCCTAAACATCCTTAGGTCACATATTAACATGTTTGGGGGTGTTACTTCATCCTAACATCATTCAAATATCAAATCTCTACATATTTTTCCCCAATTTCAAACACATGAACCCTAGAATTTATAAATCATCTAGAAGTCTAATTAAATCCGTTTTTGGTTTCATACTAATTGTAATATCATCAGAATAATCATCAACTACAAATCTACATGCAATTTCCTCATCAAGAATGTAATTTCTATTTCCAATTTAAATGGGTTTTTCATTAACTTCCAAGAACAAATCAGATTTTTATCAATTCCTACACATGGAAGAAACATTCTCTATAAAAACGGAATTAAATCACTTGCCTTAATGGTAACTCTGGATTTGATGACGAATTGATGGATGGTTCTCTCTCTCTCTGCAGAATCCTTCTATCTCTCCTTCTACAAGCTTTCTTCTCCAAGTAACAATGGTGGCTAGGGTTTGTGCTTTAGAAATTCTTTTGGAACAAGTTTCAATAACTTTCTTAGCCTATTTGGGTATTAGTGGGCTTAGTGGGTTAATGCCTAATCAGATATTAATTCCAATTTTCGTAGGTTTTAATTTCCCAAAATTCAAAATTACCAAACTACCCTTATACGTTGCCGGTATGGCCTAAAAATGCCCCGGGACCCAAACCAAACCCCCGGCTAGTGTTTTCTGACTATTTCGACCCTTCCGGACGCGTTGGCGCACTCAAAACGACCATACGGTTAATAGAACTAAAATTCACTTTTTTTTAGTTAAAAATATTTCCCCGACACGACTGTCACACGCGTCTCAACAAAATTTCCAAATTGCCTTATTTCAATCTCACGACAAATTTCATAATTCAATATTCATATATAATCATATATGCACATATAATAAAATACCAACTCGCATCTCGCTAGTATTTTTAATCCGGATTAATTTCCAATTAATACGCATTTAATTTAATTAATCCCATAAAATAAATATCACAAAAATACGGGGTGTTACATACTTCCCCCCTAATAACTGAATTTCATCCCGAAATTCGGAACTAGAATGTACCTGGTAAGAAAAACTCTGGATAATGTTCGCGCATCTCATCCTCGCGCTCCCATGTGGACACCTCGACATTATAATGTCTCCACTGAACACGCACTAACGGAACTATCTTTGACCGCAATTTCCGCTCACTTCGGTCCAAAATAGCAATCGGACCCTCCTCGTAGGAGCTATCAGGCTGGAGATCGATGTCCTCCAAAGCAGTGTGAGAATGAGCCAAATCATCTCTAAGATATTTCCTTAGCGAGGAAATATGGAATACATCGTGAATCCGATGCAAATGCTCCGGTAATCCAAGCCTATACGCAACCGGTCCAATCCGCTCAATAATAGGAAATGGTTCCACAAATCTCGGTGCCAACTTCCCTTTCTCCCCGAAACGCATAATCCCCTTCATAGGAGATACTCTGAGCAAAACCTGGTCCCCCACTTGGAACTCTCTGAAGAACATCTTCGCATCAGCATAGCTCTTCTGCCTGTCCTGAGCTATTCGAATGCGACTCCATATTAATTCTATCCTTGCCGAAGTATCTTGAATCACTTCCGGTCCAAGTAGTTTGTTGTCCCCCACCTCCAACCAACATGATGGGGAACGACAAGGTCTACCGTACGACGCCTCAAATGGAGCCATGACAATGATGAACTGGTAGGAGTTGTTGTAAGCAAACTCTACCAGTGGAAGATACTGCTCCCATCCACCCCCAAAATCAATGATACTCATACGTAGCATGTCCTCCAACATCTGGTTTGTACGCTCCGTTCGCCCATCAGTCTGCGGGTGATACGCCGTACTCAACCGCAATTCCGTGCCCATGGCCTCCTGAAAACTCTCCCAAAACCGTGAAACAAATATCTTGTCTCGGTCAGACACGATATTTAGGGGCACACCGTGAAGTCTCACTATCTCTGAAATAAAGAACTGGGCATACTGTCCCGCAGTGTAGTCTGTCCTTACGGGTAGAAAATGAGCGACTTTGGTCAACCTGTCCACAATTACCCAAATGGAATCGTGACCTCTCTGTGACGTAGGCGATCCCATGATAAATTCCATGGATATGCTCTCCCACATCCACATCGGAACCTCCAACGGCTGTAGCAGTCATGCCGGTCTCTGATGATCCACTTTTACTAGCTGACAAGTGGCACATTTAGAAACAAACTCGGCAATATCTCTCTTCATCCCGCTCCACCAATACTGGCGTCTCATGTCTTGGTACATTTTATCCCCACCGAGATGTACCGCGAATCGTGAGCCATGCGACTCGGCCATCACCTCGTGCCGCAATTCCTCGCCTTCCGGAACTACCAATCTCCCATTGAAGCGTAATCCCCCGTCTGAGCTAACGGTATAGGACTCGGCTCCCTCTGCTAGTAATCGAACTATCAGCTCCTGACATTACGAGTCATCTGCTTCTGCCTTTACCACTCTCGTGACAATCTGCGGCGTAACAGTCATTACCGACATGAATGATCGGGCCACTGCATCCTGGTGTCCCAATTCTTTCCATTTGGCCTTCCACACCCCCGCCACTTCATCTGCTGGCCTACGGCTCAACGCGTCTGCTACCACGTTAGCCTTCCCCGGGTGATACTAGATATCAAACTGATAATTCTTCACGAACTCAAGCCACCTTCGTTGCCGCATATTCAACTCCTTCTGCGTGAATAGGTACTGCAGGGACTTGTGGTCTGTGAATAATCGAAACTTCTCCCCCAAAAGAAAATGTCTCCATATCCGAAGGGCAAATACAACTGCCGCCAACTCCAAGTCATGAGTGGGGTAATTCTTCTCATGAGGCTTTAGCTTACGGGAGGCATAAGCTATGGCCTGACTCTCCTGCTGCAATACACCTCCAAGTCCTTGCAAGGACGCATCGGTGTAAACTAAATACTCAACTCCCGGTCTCGGCAATGCTAACACAGGTGCTGAAGTCAACTTATCCTTCAATTCATCGAATGCCAACTGACAAGCGTCACTCCAGATGAATGGCACACCCTTACGAGTCAGATGTGTCAAGGGACCTGCTATCTTCGAGAATCCCCGAATGAACCTCCTGTAGTATCCTTCTAGGCCCAAGAAACTACGAATCTCCGTCGGTGTCGTGGGCTATCCCCACTCCCTCACATCGGATACCTTCCCCAGATCAACAGATATTCCCCGATCGGAAATAATATGTCCCAAAAACTGGACCTCCTTCAGCCAAAACCCGCATTTCTCATATTTTGCATACAACTCGTTCTGACGTAGTGTCTTCAAAACTTGCCTCAAGTTCTCGGCGTGCTCCTCCTCTGTCCGGGAGTAAACCAGAATATCATCAATGAAGACAATGACAAATTGATCCAGGAAATCCCTGAACACCCTATTCATCAAGTCCATAAACACGGCTGGAGCATTGGTTAAACCAAAAGGCATAACCCGAAATTCGTAAGAACCATATCTCGACAAGAACGCAGTCTTCGAGACATCCTCCTACCTGATACGCAACTGATGGTATCCCGATCTCAAATCAATCTTCGAGAAGAAAGAAGGTCCTCTCAACTGGTCGAATAAGTCATCGATTCGAGGCAACGGATACTTATTCCGTATCGTGACCTTATTCAACTCTCGGTAGTCCACACACAATCTCAGTGAACCATCTCTCTTCTTTACGAACAACACAGGGGCACCCCACGGTGAAGTACTCCTCCGTATAAACCCCTGACCCAACAACTGCTCAATCTGATCCCGTAACTCCCTCATCTCAGCTGGAGCCATACGGTACGGTGCGCGTGCTATAGGTCTCGTATCTGGCAATAAGTCTATAACAAAGTCTATCTCTCGACTGGGGGATAGGCCTGGTATCTCCTAAAACACATCATAATACTCCCTGACAACTGGGATCGAATCTAAAGGAATCACAACCTCCTTAGAGGTATCCTCCTCTATGTAATACAAATGAGAGGTCGAGCCTCCCCCTGGGCGAGGCATCTCCACTACAAACATCTCTTGCCCCGGAATGGAAAAAACAATGCTCCCACCGAAGCAATCAATCATGGCTCTATAATCTGCGAGCCAATCCATACCGATAATCACATCGTGAACATGCATATCTAATACCAACATATCTGCAGGTAATACCAGACTACCAATCTCTACCCCCACTCCCCGACATATAAAGAAAATAAGTGACCCACTCCCCAATGGTGAGTCTACACACGTCACTGTACTCTCTGCCGTAGCTAACAACCCTAAGGCTTTCGCAAAATGTGTAGCTATAAAATAATGTGTTGCCCCCGTATCAAACAAAACCCGACCCATAGTATCATGGATAGGAAACATACCCTCAATAGCGGGTGGTGCCTGCGGAGCTGCTGCCTGGTGGACGTTATAGACACGTCCATACTGTAACTGTCCCTGCTGTACAGGAACTGCTGGAATGGATGGAAGAGCTGGCACCTAGGCTGGAGCTGGAAGGGCTGGCAGAAAAAGTGGCCTCTGTGGCTCATGTCGAGCACCCTGCTGCTGCTGCGGGGCCCTGCCCCTATCAGGGAAGTCCTGGCATTTATGGCCAGTCTTGCCACAAACAAAACACTTCCCCGGGAAGTTCCCCCCTCTCTGTCCCTACTGCCCCCGGCCCTGGTGGCCGTTACCATTCCTCCACTGGCCCTGCTGGCCCTGCTGAAACTGCTGTTGACCATTCTGACCCTGCTGGTGCTGATGGCCGTTCGGACCCTGATGGCCCTGCCGGAAACCTCCCTGTCCGTGCCTGAAATTTCCTGACCTGAACCTCTTGTGATCCCCCTGCTGGGTACCCTGATCACCCTGCCTCTGCCCCTGAACAGATTGTGCCCCACTGGCACCATTTCCTCCAGTCCTGCCCTGATGGCTAGACTCTCCCGATCGCTTGCCCTCAGCCATGTGAAAGCGGTGATCCTGACAATGGAGCAATGCAGCGTTAACCACATCAGAATAAGTGGCTAGCGAGAGGTTCCCTAACAAGTGCTGACGAATCCTCCAGGTCAACCCATAAGTAAATTTCTGTATCTTCTTCTCCTTTGTCGATATCTTATCCAGAACAATGTTCAGAAGATCAGTGAATTCGGCCTCATACTCGGCCACAGTCTTACCCTCCTGCTTGAGGCTCATCAACTTCCTCATCATCTCTGTGTGAACAGCAGACGAAAAGTACTTGCGGTCAAACCGCACCCAGAACTCCTAAATAGTGAGAGTATCCCTCTCCTCTACGGTGGTAATAGACTCCCACCACTACAGTGTTGACCCCAATAGCTTAAAAGTAGCTAGTATCTACTTCCGGACATCTGTGCACTCATACATCCTCAAGTGCCGCTGAATGTCCTTCCTCCACTGACTCAAAACTACCACATCGGAGCTACCTACGAACTCCGGAGGGTGTGCTTTCTGAAAAGCATCACGTACACGTTCCGAAGCAGACGGGAATGCATGAGCCTGAACTGGCGCGGTTATCGGCGCCTGAGGTAGTGCCTGCTGAACTATAGCTAGTGCGGCATTTACCGCCTGAGCCACAATGGCTGCAACCTCAGCGGCATTCATCGTGCCCTGAACTGGTGCGGGCTGTGGTTCTGGCGTTGCATCCCTGGGAATCCTTTGTGCACGTCGTGGAGGCATCTGAAATAAGAATGAAGTTTATAAGTTCGCAGTTATAAACTTAAAATAGCTGAAGAACGTAGCATAAACAAGAGAATACAACAGTCCTAAAATATAGGGCTCTACATCAAAGAAAGCTCAGCGGAAAACATAATAAGCCGTTCAGATCCTAAAGGACACTAGAACCTGATGCTCTGATACCACCTGTGACACCCCGACTAATTAAATACCGGGTAGCTACTCCTTTATTAAATTAATTCAAAATGCCAAGTTGGTTCAGTTAATAGCATCACTGTCGAAAACATTTTAATAATTACTAACCACCTAGTATTTAAAAGCAAGTGCCAAATTTTAAGTTAAGTCTGATTAACATGCAGTAAAAGAATAATGAAAGAATAATAACCATTCACTATAATCAAGTAATGAATAACCAGCAACATAAATATAAACCGGAGGAAAACTCCTCACAACACTCCCACAACTGAAAAATAATACTACAAGTCTGAATCCTGAATAATTACATGCCAAAGGTCTGAATAACTGAAATAAATGAAATGTCTCTAAAAGAAATGGGCGACATGCCCTACAACTGATAACTGATGAATATCGAGTCAAGATATATGAAGCGTCTACAAGCAAAGTCCTGTAACTTCCACAATCAGCTACAGCTCGTCACCTGAATGATAATCCTATGCATGGTGTCCTTGTGGCTGGGCACCTAAAAATGGCTTTTACAAAAATAGATTTGAAAGCAAATAGGTCAGAGCCCGAAAGTGGTAAACATTTTGAAAACAGCAAGTGTTTTAATAACATTAAAACATTAAATGCAAAATACATGTTAGGACGTGCACTCACATGAAATTCTCACCTCTCGACTACATGTGCACTCCTAACGTACCGTACCCATCTATAAGACATCCATATCTAAGCAAACCGTAATAAGTTCTACCCCTTACTACTCGATTTCCATAATACATTCTAGTGTTATCAAATAAATAGAGGGCTTTACTTAAACTCAGATTCTCAATATGTAATACAGTTCACTATCGGTTAACCCGTTATGTTTTCTCAAAACAATACCATAATTTTATTCACAATGTTAACATGAAAGTTCCCGTTAATTAAGTGTATATTATTCCCGTCATAAATATATAATAGAATACAAGCACCCCGAGAACTAGATGCGGTGCACACATGCTCTGCTATCCATCCCGGTACATCACGTACATAAGGATCACATATTCCGAATCTCTCAGGAATAGTTCTCAGATAACAACATCACAAATAATGGAGGCGGACACAGTCACATCACATGGGTCACGCACATACCTACGCTCCCACGATCAGCAGACTTATTAACATCCCAATAAGTCCTTCTCTGACCTATGTTCATCGAGGTAACCAGTCTAAATCCGGGCAACACAAGGATTAGAGGGCCCTAAGCGAACGCGAACCTCCCGTGATAGCAAGTACGGTAGGTATGTCATACACATAAAATCAATACATATATACTAAGTATGTACACGTCTTAGTAATCACCATAATATATTGGTACATATTTCTTCTCGTACTGACATATAATACTACACCATTTATATATTCCCGGTTAATATAATAAGCTAGGCCGTCAATAGTTCTCGCATCGTAATAGACACTCACGTCCTACTCATATTTTCCTTTAGGTTCAAACTACACTTCTAGGTTTGACTCCTCATTATATCCCAAACATCCCAAATATATCAATTTAACATCAAGGGAAAGCTATCTCTACCTATACACAAGGTTACGGGGCACTCGGGATCAAAACAGGCTAAAAAGCCTAAACTGTCAACTCGTTCGAAGTCTCGTTCGAACGAGGCTGTTCGAACGAGAGTTGGTTCGAACGAACTGGCCTATCTAACGAGGTCTCGTTCGAATGAAGTTATCGAACGAACTTCACCCTCGTTAGATGTCAATGGTCAACTCGTTAGAAGCTCGTTCGTTCGAACGACCTGGGCAGGTCTTCTAACGAGCGACCAGATTCGAGCCTAGATTTCTTATTTTCGTTTTTCCCACCTCTCTACACCTCAAATCTCATCCAAACATTACTCCAACGATTGTTTAAGGTTCCTAATCGTCCCTAAACATCCTTAGGTCACATATTAACATGTTTGGGGGTGTTACTTCATCCTAACATCATTCAAATATCAAATCTCTACATATTTTTCCCCAATTTCAAACACATGAACCCTAGAATTTATAAATCATCTAGAAGTCTAATTAAATCCGTTTTTGGTTTCATACTAATTGTAATATCATCAGAATAATCATCAACTACAAATCTACATGCAATTTCCTCATCAAGAATGTAATTTCTATTTCCAATTTAAATGGGTTTTTCATTAACTTCCAAGAACAAATCAGATTTTTATCAATTCCTACACATGGAAGAAACATTCTCTGTAAAAACGGAATTAAATCACTTGCCTTAATGGTAACTCTAGATTTGATGACGAATTGATGGATGGTTCTCTCTCTCTCTCTGCAGAATCCTTCTATCTCTCCTTCTACAAGCTTTCTTCTCCAAGTAACAATGGTGGCTAGGGTTTGTGCTTTAGAAATTCTTTTGGAACAAGTTTCAATAACTTTCGTAGCCTATTTGGGTATTAGTGGGCTTAGTGGGTTAATGCCTAATCAGATATTAATTCCAATTTTCGTAGGTTTTAATTTCCCAAAATTCAAAATTACCAAACTACCCTTATACGTTGCCGGTATGGCCTAAAAATGCCCCGGGACCCAAACCAAACCCCCGACTAGTGTTTTCTGACTATTTCGACCCTTCCGGACGCGTTGGCGCACTCGAAATGACCATACGGTTAATAGAACTAAAATTCACTTTTTTTTAGTTAAAAATATTTCCCCGATGCGACTGTCACACGCGTCTCAACAAAATTTTCAAATTGTCGTATTTCAATCTCACGACAAATTTCATAATTCAATATTCATATATAATCATATATGCACATATAATCAAATACCAACTCGCATCTCGCTAGTATTTTTAATCCGGATTAATTTCCAATTAATACGCATTTAAATTAATTAATCCCATAAAATAAATATCACAAAAATACGGGGTGTTACACAAATATCACAACCCTCCTTAAACCAAACTGAAAAAAATGCATGGCGCTTTGTCTCTCCAATCATGTTTTTCGATATGTTATACACAACACAACCACCTTCCTCTTTGATATGACCCACGTCGCAATAAAGTTTCCCAGTCAACTCCTTTTGAAACTCCTTGAATTTTGTAGTGGTGTAAACATCTTGAAACTGCTTCTCAATTTCATAACGGGTAATGCAAGGGATTGAGGAATGGAAAGAATTAAAGTCATCTTGATCTTCTTTTTGTACCTTGATTCATAATGCATTCTCATATTGCTCGACAAATAATTTCAACATCGTCTTCAAATTCACATAACCATCGAAAAGGCATTCATACTCTCACTTCTTTGAGTCGTTGATATTCCCGCCCAAAAAGTACTTTCTACAAAAGCCGGAACCCATCGACGCCTCTCATCGTATAACCCACTCAACTAATCATTATCTTGGAGATGAAATTTGCTAATAAAGTTGATCCAATAACATTCAAATTCCTCGGGGGTCAATGAGTAATACCCGGCATGTTGCATTGCATACTTCATCGATTCATATTCGCTAAAACCTCTTAACTTTTTAGGCAACTTCTTCAAAATATGCCATAAGCACCATCGATGTTTTGTATTTGGGAAGACATCTTCAATGGCATTTTTCATTGCCCTATCTTGGTCGGTAATTATTGCGGTTGGAGCACGACCATTCATACAAGCAAGCCAAGATTTAAAAAGCCAAGTGAATGTTTTAACATCCTCATTCGATATCAATCCACAACCCAAAAGTGTTGAATGTCTGTGGTGATTTACGCCAACAAACGGAGCGAAGGGAATATCATACTTATTGGTTAAGTATGTCATATCAAATGTAATGGCATCTCCAAATTCTTCATATACTGACCTACTTCTCGCATGCGCCCAAAAAACATTTTTTAACCTACCTTCATCGTCGAAATCTATCAAATAATAAAATCTGGCATTACCGGCTTGCATCTTCATAAAATAGTCATGAATTGCCATAGCATCACCCTCCCTAAGCCTTAACTGCCTAACTTTAGCAATGAAATTATAACAATCTTTTTCCAAAAAAGGAACATGCTCATGCCCACCCGATTCAACCAAAATTGAATTAGAATTCTTGTTTGGACGGATTTTGCCTTGTCATTTATTTCAAGTCTCCTTTTAACATGAGATCTCATGACCCGATTATTCTTGTAATACCTTGATTTTTCGGGGGTCACAAAATGGTTATGTTCAAGGAATATCGTAGACACTCACCATTTCCTATCAGGGCATATAATAATTCGAAGTCTAGCCTTGCAATTAGTTTTTGCAAGTGGGCAACTTTTGAATGCATTCTTGGATTTACTTTCAGGCTTTCCACAATGAGAGCACGCAAAAACTATAAGATTTTGCTCCCCATCGTTATCTTTTCCCGAAGATCTTTTTTTAATGGGAAAACCCTTCGCATTAGCATATTTCTTATAGTACGCATATACCTCTTCAACGGTACCAAATTCCATACCTATTTCGGGATCTCTTATTTTCGCATCTTCAACTTCATTTTGATCTATGTCCACCTCCTCCACATCATCCTCACCAATGTATTCATCATTTCCACTACTTGAGGATCCTTCATAATTATTTTTTTCCATTTCTGCAAGGATATGAGCAATTAAAAAATTATTCGTTTGAAATACATTCTAATGTGAAAAAATTACAGACATAGTGTAATAAAATGAAGAATAGCCAACACCAACAAAATGTTAATCAATTTAAGCAAACCCATCAAATAGTAAATTAATTACAAGTTTAATCAAACCCATCTATTTGGAAAATATAAGCCACTGTGTAATAAAAACTATCAATAAAAACTATCAATAACAGTGTAATAAAAATCAAGAATGGGGGTAAATATAATCAACACCAACAAAATCTTATTCAATTTAATCAACCATTAATTTTGAAGAAATAATGATATCTGTACTAATTTTAGAATTTTAGCCTAATTTTAGAAAAAAATTTAACCATTAAAAATCTTATTCCATACCTATCACTCCTTAACCTAATTTATAATTTTTTTTAACCATTAAAAATCCATCATATCCTTACTAAAGAAATATATAAGAAGAGAAATAGAAACTTACCAGTGGAGCAAATCTCTGCTGCCGGAGAAGAGGAATTTGGTGGGGAAAAGAGGTTACCTTTTGGCTATTGTGAGGTGAGATTCTACAACAAAAATATACAAGACTTAAAAAGCTTTTTGGGTTAAAATACAAAACCCAAACAACTATCTATTAAAGGTTATTTAACATTTTCTCTTTCCTACATGGAGCATGCCATGTAGGTGGGTTTATGAAGTGTGTGTAATATGTGGGTCTCCGTATATTTACTCAAAATAAAATTATATGACAGTAATTCCTAGGCAACCAAATATCTTAGTTAAAAGAAATAACTAAGGTTGTCATTTTATGGGATTTAAATATTTCAAAAAAAGACAAAAGTTATTATATGGACACTTCTACTTGTGCAACTAGATTTGGTAGGGGCAATACCAGTAGAAAAATATGCATGCATAATGGATCAAAACCATGACATTTTTAGGTCTAAAAGTACAAAAATAATTAAACACATAAAATATGCCAAATTTGGCTACAAAGTGGGTTATTCATTAAACTATTAGGATAAATAATATTCTAGAATTCCAAAATTGGTTTAGTCGAAATTAACCAATAGGTATAATGGCTATAAGATTAGGTCACAAAAATTGATTCAACACATAACACATTGGCAAATATACAAGATTGCAATAGCCATTCAAAGTAGAAATAAATTTTCCATTAAATCCAAAATAAAAGGGGATTGCAAAAATTAGAAATATCATTCTCATTTTTTTCATATTACAAAATAATGGAGAAATTCATAAGTTTTAAATTTGTGGAATGTATCTCACAACTATTCTATATGTTTTTCTTGTAGTTCCTAATGGGGTTTATCTTATCCTGGTTCCAAAAGCAAAGCCTCGTGCCGCTAAAAATTTCGAATAACCTCTAGTGATTTTTTCCTCAACTGACATGTTTGAAGGATAATTTCCTCTAGAGAAACGGTATTAAACCCCAAATTATTTTTACCCTTCACATAAGTATTCACAAACACTTTCCAATCTCCCAAAATCTTATTGGGTGTATGACGAAGGTCAACACGAGAAACAACTAGAACATCATAATCATCCCAACTAATAAGATATTGTGTCGCCCTACTAATAAAATAGCGATATATGTTCAAAAAATGAAATTTGAGAGTTGGGAAGGGAAGGAGAATCTTCAAAGTTTCGAATAATTCTGCATGCCAAAGTAAATTTGTTTTGAGCATGGGCCATCAACAAAACAGAGAGAGCGACATGAGAGAATGTATGAAGAACTTCTAAAGACTTTCCAACATCAATGGTAGAGGAATGGCAGTGAAACACAGGTTGTACAATGTCTAAGCCATATAAATAACACTTCTCGTTATCAAAAATTGGATCCCCAAACAACATGTTAGGATAAACAATCAGATTAGGGAGGAGAGCATCAAAGAAGATGGATCCAGTCACCAAGGCTTTGAAGGGGGGAAAATCGGAGTTAGATCCAGCTAACACATAGGAAGTTTACATGCCATTAGTGATGATATGGTTGGTAGGACATACAAAAGAATGAGAAGGTAGATTGTCATTGATAGAGCCATATCTTAGGGCAACAGAAGTGGAACAATGACAACTAAACATGGGGTTTAATTGCCTACTCTTGGTAGCATTGACGGGATAGTATGGCCTGATTATCCTTAAACAAGCATAAGCTCCTTAATCACTTCTAATGAATAAGGAAGGGAAGGAGTTGGAAGATATTCACTATGGACCAAAGTGGGATGTTGGACTAAGTTATTGATCTCAATATCCTTTTTACCTTTATATCTAGATCCATTAGCCTCAACCATCTTGTTACCCCAAGTTTAAACATCTTCGGGTCTAGTTGTATCCTTTGTGTCTTCAATTAGGGTTTTAATAACCACAAAAGCAAGTTCTTGAATAGGAATAATAACTTCCTCATAAGGAGGAAGATAAGGGAGAACTTTTTCAGCCCAATCATTGAAATGTATGAACTGGGTTGAATCAGTGACATCCAGAGGAGGCATAGATAAGTTCATTAAAGGAGGAGAAGGAGTATACTTATCTTTAATAATATAAAACTCATCCAAAATGAGTGGAGGTGTAATAATGGTATATGGATATAGAAGAAGCTCGATAAGATGGTCTACATTCCAGTTCCCCAAGTCATCGACATCGTTAATTGAAATATCATCAAAAGAGGCAACAACAACAACCCAAGGGTCAAGTGTAGCATAAATATCAGTTGTTTGTTGAGAAGAAGAAGATCCATCCTCCCAAGTGATTTTTAACCACATTATTATCTCCATTGGAAGCCATTTTTTGAAATGAGGTGATGGGATGGAAAAAGATGAGAGCTCGGATGAAAATCTAATTGACAAAAAAGAAATATTTTATTATATCTGATGACTTTCGAATGTCACTGATTACTTCTATTTGATGAGAGATCGTTGATTACTTATATTTGACGAAAAAGATGAGTGCTTAGATGAGAGCTCATTGATTAGTTATAATTGATGACTATCAGATTTATCTTATTTAGTAACCTTATTAAAGCAATATATTATTCTATAATTATTTGTAGCGATGTAGAGTTATTTAACTTATCCAAATATGTTTCTTTAATGCATTTTACAACCATATATATTTCTGCTGGGGTTCTAACTAGAAAATATGTGATCTTGACTCTGATACCAATTGCAAAACACATATTCACAACACTTTAATATAAGGATAATATGTTCGAATACTAGACTTATAGGATAAATTGGAATAATATTACTAAAATTAAACAAAGAGGCTTAATAAATATATTTTAAGTACTCTAGGGAATTCATAAGCATAACTTTGACTCTGATAACTAAACTGACTCAGTTTTAATACTTTAGTGATTTGATAGGAATAATATATACTTTAGGGGGTTAAGAGACACAAACCAAATACCTTAAGGGATTTTTATGTAATTTACTCAAAAATAAAATAAGGCAATATAATGTGAAAATTATTCCTTGGAATGATAATCTATAAAAACATAATTATATATTCCAAATTGGTAACATAAGTAATAAGCTCTAAGCATAATCTTCAAATACTTTATATATGCAAACAATAACTTATTTTAAAAAGATTTATAATAGTATTCACTCCATTCTATACTAACAAAATGCAATTATACTTTTTCCTTAAAAATTTATATATTTGGCTTTTATTAAACTCTACATGGGAATATATCACCAAGAGACAAATATCTTTTATTTAAATAACAAAAGTTTCTTTTAATCTATTATTAAAATTAGTTTAATTTCACATGTATGTGAAACATGATATTTGATCACAATCAACTCCCTTAGAAATTGAAATAAAAAATTGTTTTAGGCTATTACCTAAAGCCCTATTAATGTTATTATTTAATTAATTAAGATAACCCTCAAGGATAGTGTGCCACCCCGCCAATTTTAATCACGTGTGATCAGTCCTTTATCAAAATAATCAGGAATCTCATTTGGTTCATTCTTAGCACTACTGTCAAAAACGTTTTAAATTACTAACCACCTATATTAAATTAAGCTGGTGCCAAATTTTATCTTTCATTACTATAACAACAAGCGGAATATAAATAAAATAACCAAACCATTCACACAATTAAAATAATCTGAATTAACCACACGATAAATAGATAAATAATGAGTACCGAATAAACCATTGGTTCCAAAACTAAATCCAAACCATAAGTCTAAAGAAATAAAACTAAATGCAAATAAATCGTCCGATAAATAAAACTGAAATAATGTATCAACTGAAGGGGTAACAAGCCCAAATGAAATACTGAAATGAAAATCCTAACCTAGGAATGAATAACTAAAGCGTCTACTCAGTCCCACAAGCCTCCACAATGCTGCAGCTGCGCATCCCTAGAATGAGTCATCAAGCTTGGTATCCTTGTGGTTGGATACCTAAAATATTTTGACATGGGTCAGAGCCCAAAACCTTTTGAAAAATATTTATTAAGTATTTAAATTGCAGTTATAAAAGCAGTTATTAAATACACACATTAGTCTCACGTACACTCCCTTGAGTTCCTCACCTCTCATATATAATGCATACCCAACGTGCCCTATTTTACCCACCTAGCCATGAAACACCGCTAAACTAGGCCTAAGTATCTAACTAACCACACTAGGTTGAGCTCCATTTTACCGCCCATACAATACGCTACCGTTAAGCCAAGAATTTATTTTAACCGAATTGTTATTATTGCATCATCCATTTAAGTTTTCTCATACTTAAATTACTTGTAGATATAAGCTAACTATCTTTTCTACCATCACACACGAGTAGAATAATCACATATGTATATATTTATCACACTATAATATATACAATTATAGCATCCCCTGGAATGGCCACCGCGATGCATGCATACTCTTCTATCAAGTTCATATACCTTTCGTACCAAATCACGGACTATAGGTTCAGATTGTCTCCTCGAAATATGAATCAATAACACATAATGGAGGCGAACATAGTTCTAAGCCTTTAGGCTATCTACGCACATACCTAGCATACCCAGATGACACTTCGGTTCCACTAATACACTACACATAGTGAGTCGCCCTAAGTTCTATGTTTTGGGGCACACATCCAAATCTCGCTGAAATCGCCAAGCTGGGATAGCCCTCTGCGAACATCACTATACCATTGTTGTTTGCCTTAGTTCATGGTTTACTCCTCTCGTAACCCAAATCATAAATTCCCCATAAGCATCTCAGTCGATTAACTATTAGCGATCCAAATCCCAATTTTTACCTTCATTAATATTAACTGAGCCCTAACTAAATGTCTGCTCACCTTTTCTAATTCCTATATAATTACTAAACTATCACTAAAGTTTTCTGTAATTAATACCATGAAGAAATATAACATAAAATCAAGCTTAGCAAAGCTGGGAAGCCGAGCCGATTTGGGATAGCAAGCGAACCAGTTCGCCCCACCTGACAGCTTCCCCTTCGTTGCTAATACGAGTTTTCCAAACCTCGTCAAAACTCCATGAAACTTTCTAAAACTTCCCCCCAACATACCCAAACATCCACCAAGTGTCCAGGGACAATTTCCAGCATAAATAACGAATCAAATCTAAAAGAAATCCATTCAAGAACCGATAAAATCTCAAAATCCATACAACCCTAGTTTATGTGTTCTTCATGCATATTCATCATTATACCCAGATTTCTTTCAAGGTATTCATCGCATATTTACTAATTTCATGCCATCTATGCATAGGGATTTATTCTACATGGATTCCTGCCCCGAATCATGAATTTCTCCCATCCAAATCCCAAGAAAACCATTTAAATCAAGAATTTAAAACCCTACACTACATGGGTATTATAACATGCTTAAAATAATGCAAGATAAATAATTTTCTTATATTTCCAGTCTGATTTACGTTCTGAGATGGTGAGGATGTCCTTTCCTTGCTCTAATCTCAATTTCGACGACGTTCGTGGTGCGAAACGGTGTGGATTGTCCTTGGTTTCTTCTCCTCTTCCTTTCCTATGGCCTCTTCTCTCTCTAAAGTGTTGTAACCTTAGCCTCACACTCAAATGGGCTTATATACTATTTTAATTTTTGGAGTTTCATCTACTCTAAACTCTCAAATGATCGAAACGCTCATATTTGGTGTCGAGTTGCTCTAAAATCACCCCACGGCCCAATCAACACACTCGGGTACACTATTCTGACTATTTAAACCCATTCGAAACCAACAATGACTTCAGTTTTGCCATTCGAGTCACTCTACGATAATTTCTTTTTTGGACCTAATATAGAGTACATTCGACTCCCGGTTGAGGTATAACACTATCATGTCACTATCATTCGTTATGAAGTAAAATAATTATTTACTACTCACCTAGAAATTATATTCCATAAATATAAATCTTTATTTCTCCCAATTAATATTTTAATAAACCCATAATAATTAATTCATCTAAACTACGGTCCACGTGTAAATTTAAAAATCATCGAATTAATCAAATTATAAATACTCGGAAATACGGGGTATTACAGATAGTTCCTAAGGTTGACATAAAATGAGATTCTAATTCATGTTAATGTAATTTTCCTAAAATATTTAATCTAATATTAGAACATACATGCGTGAACTACAAACTTCTTTATATATATATATATATATATATATATATATATATATATATATATATATATAGAGAGAGAGAGAGAGAGAGAGAGAGAGAGAGAGAGAGAGATAATAAATTAATAAAATACATCAAGTGTAATTCCCAATTGAAGCTTAACATCTTTTCACAGTGCATTAATGGACATGAAACTTCAAAATCAATCACTAATTAAAGTCATAACTTTCTTATCATCCTTGTAATAATTTATACCAGTTAACCTTGGTGTATGATCCAACATTTTTTGTCTGTGATGTTGAAAGGAAAATCCAAAGCTTGAGGAAAAAGTGGGTGAAAACCAAATTATGAAGTTTAATTTTTATTTTAATAAAATATAATGCAACACAAAAATAAGCATACAATCACAGATGTTAATTATCTAAAACCCTTAAAACGGTTTGCTATAGCAATAATATCTTTGATAAGGCAAAAAATATTAAATGATTCCCTGTCTTACTCATTTTCCATATAAACAACAGTTTCCTTAACTGAAAATTAATAACAGATCAATATAGATGTTTAAATAAGATAAAATTTACCCACTTGTTTTTTAGATTGGAATTTTTTCCAATGGATAATTTTTTTACTAATGTGACGGTGTTTAGAATCTGATTAACAATAGTAAAAATAATTATTGATCAATAAAAAGTTGATTAAATATATGAGAAATGAACTTTTTCCATTGAGATTATCACAATCGTCTTTCTTTTATTTTATTAGGAACAAAATTACAAAACAACCAAATATAGATTATGCAAATTAAGCCATCTATTAAACCTTCTAAGTCAAGCCAATCTAAGCCAATTGACCATTCCAACTTGTTTTCCTAGCAATCACTGCATATGAAAGCAAGAAATTATCTTATTTATTTCTCAAGAAAATATCAACATTAATAAAATATAATACAAACAGTGATAAACCACTCAAAAAAAAATCATTTCAATAAAGTTGAACATTTTTTATATGATATATTTCATTATTATATCTTTTGATTAAAAATTTCAAATAATTTATAAGATTCGTAGTATATATATAAAAAAAAATATACGAGATTTGTCTTATTATAACCCTGTATGCAAAACATCAACTCAATAAAATTGAAAAAAAAAGATAGTTCAGTATATAATTGTTCCACTTCATAACCTAATTACATACACATTTTGACTACTCATATATTACCAATAAAAATGAATTTTTTTTATATATAATAAATTTCAAATACACTCTATATTTTAAAAAGAGAGAAATAAATCTTATAAAACATCCCTTTCTTCTTGTTTTATGTTCTCTATTTCTACTTTCCCCTTACTTCCTCTAAATATTATAGTCTTTATTCATATATTCCATACCCCAAATGAATATTTACAGGGTGAGGAGAAATATGAAGAGTTAACAAGGTTGGAGAAAGTTACTAATAATATGACGGTTGTATTTAAAAATATGAAGGGTGAGGAGGAATAAGACGAGTCAACATAGTTGGAGAAGGAAGATACAGTTAAATGAATATTATTAATATTCATGTTTAATTAAAAGTAATTGGGAGGAAGAAATAGAGAAAAGTAAAGTAATGGAAAAAGGAGAACTGAGCTTAAATTAGAGAAAGGAAAGCATAATAGATAATAGTTTAAAAAAAAGATGTGTAAAGATCATGTTGCAAGAGCCAATTTTAGATATATATTAGATTATAGCCCCATGTAATGTGCGGGCATTTTGGAGAATTGCTTATAATCCAAGGCCAAGTAAGAGGGATTCCATACATGTAAAACTTATTGCCAATCAACATCGTTATTGAACGTGTTTTAAAATCTTTAGTGATTATATAAGCTAAATTAAACTTGTAATATAAAACATAAAATTAATATTAGTTATTCTTTGTACATGATATTATTGTAATCATTACACATTATGTTTGGCATGAAAAATGTTTTGTAGATATTCATAACAAATTATTATATTATGCAAATAGCCAAAAGTGAATAAATACTTTGTAATAAGGAAGGTTGTGTTAAGAAATTTGTAATAAACCAAACTAATTAACCAAATGTAATAAGTCCATGGTTTCAATGAAGTTAAGGACATAAATTTGTTTAACCAAAAGAACCGGAAAGAACCTAATCAATGTAGATTAGTAATATGAAAATAACCAAAAGCGAATAATATCAATCCAAATATTTAAATAATGTAAAACTGATGAATATTGAAAATTACATAAATGGAATACATAGGAGAAAAGAAGAGTATGGACGTGAGGATACCTATAGACTATAGTCAAGCAATGAAAGCAAGCGTATTTAGTGTGTGTGTCTGTGTGTATAATATATATATATATATATATATATATATATTAGTGTGTTTCAGATTATTGCCATCATTGTTTGTTATGATTTGGTATTTAGCCCAGATTTATTTTTGTAAGTTGAATATACATTTTATAAAAAAAAAACTAACAAACTCACTGGAAATCTATTTGATGCTCTTACTGAGTTGTGATAAATTTAGGAAAAAATAAATATATGAGTAAGAATGTAACTAATGTATGCTTAAATATATATAATGGAGGAAAAATTTATATGCCAATATTTTAAAAAAATCAAAGATTGATTTTTTTTGGTTAAAACCAAATAATTCAACTTTTATGGAAGGAGAAAAAAAATAAAAAAAATACGAATAAGACAAACATACACAATAATATAATTATAATAATGGAAATTTGAATATCGAAATAACCAAAAACCTACTAAAAATCAAGAACTTCTAATAAAAATTATTATGGTTCGAGTATATGATTTTATATGAGTTGTTTTCCTATCATATCACAATCTTTTTTACAATAGATGAGATTTTAAAGATGTAGTTCAATTTTACAGATGATTATTTCCTAATAACAAACTGAGAAAGGACACAAAAATGCCAACCCCATTCAAATATCCATTAGTTGATTAGATTTGTCTTTAATTCAATCCACTAGTTCTTTCATCTTGTATATTCTGAGGGAGAGGAAAAGGTGCACATTGTGGTTGCAAATGACCAAATCTTTGGAACCATCTCCTGCTTTGGATCCAACCAATTCATCAATGAAAATAAAATCCATAACAATTTATATAAAAATTTGAAAACATAATCTCGCAATCATCACAAATTCACAATAATATAATTCATTTTAAGTATATTAAAAAAGAAATTGAACGAGGGAGAGATAAAACTTAACTCATAAAATACTTAATGAAAAATAATAGGTGATAAAAGGGAGTAAAACTCGTGATATCTTTTCGTTGTTGTGGATTAAGAACTTCAGAAGACACAACTTTATATGCTCTTATCATTGACCTTCGTGAATACGATCGAAAACCTCTAACTCTTCACCTTAGGGTCCGTTTGATAGAAAATTGAAAAAATGCAAATGATTCGAGGACATTTGATTCCAGGGCAAGCAATTTCAAGGCAAATGAATATTTTTCTACTTGTGTCTGTTTGATACAAGTTGAAAAATCATCAATTTTCCACATTTTCTATCAAACGCAAAAGTTGGAAAATAGATATAAATGTGGAAAATTTATTTATGGAATATATATATATATATATATATATATATATTATATTCCGCAAATAATATAATATATATATCCGAAATAATATAATATCCGAAATAAATAATATAATATATATATCCGAAATAATATAATATTCGAAATAATATATATATTTCGCAAATAATATAATATATATAATATATATATCCGAAATAATATATATTCATATATATATCCGAATATTAATATATGATATATATATATATATATATATATATATATATATATATATATATATATATATATATATTCCACATAAATAATATAATATAATATAATAATTATATATATTATATTATATTATATTATATAATTATTTATGGAATATATGAATATATATTATATTATATATTGAATATAATAAATATATATTATTTGCAGAATATATCCATATATTATATATATTCAGTGTATATTCTGTAAATAATATTATATATTGAATATACTAAATATATATTATTTACAGAATATATCCATAAATTATATAATTCAGTATATATGTAATATATGTGTATATTCTGTAAATAATATATATTCAGTATATATATATATATATATATATGTTCGTATATTTTATATATTTTAGCACATATATGTATATTGCGTATATTTCGTATATTTATATATATTTCATATATTTATGTATTTCGTACATTTATATAATTTATATAATTAATTTATTTTTTAATATATATATTAAAATATATATACCAAATCACTGTTCTAAAAAACCCGCCTAGGCTCCGCCTAGGCACGCCTAGGCTTGAGGCTTGGGAGAAACGCCTCGCCTTAAGATTTTGACGCCTTATGCTTGGTAAAACCCTTAAGGCGTATTTTTTCTCTAAAAACAACAATGCTTTAGTGAAACAATATCGCCTTTTAAAGATTTTTTTACAAACCGAACCATTATCTCATCCAAAATAATCAAATAGTATTTTTATTTGCAAATATTCAAACATATATATATGATATGTACAATTTTAGTATTTAAATAGCCTTGTTATGGTTAAAAAATATTAAAATATATTAAAAAGGCCTAAACGCCTTTTCACGCCTTTTTACGCCTAGGCCCGCCTAGGCTTCTAAGGCTTAAGGCTTGGCCTCCACGCCTCGATCACGCCCCGCGTTTTTTAGAACCTTGTACCAAATATAAATAATATATATATGAAATATAAATATATATTAAAATAAATTAATTATATAAATTATATAAATGTACGAAATACATAAATATATGAAATATATATAAATATACGCAATATACATATATGTGCTAAAATATATATAATATACGAACATATATATATATATATATATATATATATATATATATATATATATATTATATATTTATGAAATATATAGAGTTTACAAAAAAAAAAATTGGTTTTGAGTGGTTTGCTACTCAAAGGTGGCAAACAAAAACCTGGTCCCCCCCAAAGAATTGAATTCCACCCTAGGGAGGCAAATTGTGCTTAAGGGGTGTTGTACATAGAAAATAAATTCCAAGGTAAATGAAGGCTATCAAACAGCCTAAAAGCTGGAAAAGATCAGAATTTTCCAACTTTTCTGAATTTGTCCTGAAATTGAGAGGCTATCAAATGGACTCTTAGTGATTATGACAGAAAACATTTTATTACTCATCATTAGATCAACTGTAGAAGACATAATCTCCCTTGCCCTTCAGAAACAGGAGACTCAAAAAGCAATTAAATATGTATAGAGGTAGTAGGGACATGAAGGAAACGAAGAGGTTTAATCAATGCCATTAGTGGGAATAACATCCAAAAATGTCATTACTGGGAATTCCAAGAACAGATGGTGGGGAACTTAAACGTTGTAGGATGGTTCAAATTACGTGTGATGCTTGGGATACATAAGAATGAATGAGTGGCTTGTATTAGAGATATCAAATCTAATGAAGACATGTGTCACATCAATATTCAAATCCCCCATTTTTAGGTTATAACTAGCATGGAGCCGCGATGCACAGACGCAATTGTAGAAGATGATAAATCTATAAAATGGAGGAAACTATATATATATATATATATATATATATATACAATATCCATTTTTTAACATATAGGATGAAATGTAACTTTTAATCCATTTGAAAAACCTGTATAGGAATTTAAGTCTCAAACAAATTATGAGCTTAAAAAATGTAAAGCCATTGAAAAATCATAAAAAAAAATTATACGATAAATAAAATGAAATAACCGATTAATACACACAAACTTGGAGGAAATAAAGGTTATGTTACACTCGTAAGCAAATTCATATTTTGTAATAGAACAAATTATCAGGAACAAAAATTTGATAAACAATGCTACAAAGAAACTAAAAGAGTGGGAATGATTTTTGTGATGGACATTAAAATTTTGATATGTGAAACAATATAGTAATTGAGATAGAGGAATTCAAAACACGTTTATAAAATCTTTAGAATAATAAAAAGAAGAATACTTACTACTAAAATTTTCAGGCATCACTCAATTGAGATGATCACCTTTGGTAAATGGTACAAAAATAGGTGAAGTAAATCAAACTTTACTGTTGCATCATACAACATACTACTAGATTAGACAACACTTATCTCCACCATCAACTCCAATGGCTACACCCTCGTTGCCTTTGCCATATCTGCCCACTTCTTCAATGCCATCGGCACCATCCTCGGCCCCCAAAACTCTTGCTCACCTTCACGCCCCACATTGTACACCCTAAAATCCCACTCACTTTCCAATAACTAAACTCAATTCCCAACAACTCCCATCTCCCAACCATCTACCACCCCCACCACTGCATCATTCTTACCAAACACCCTAACCGAGATATCCATATTTCCACATCCAAGATCCTATTACCCGATCGGTAAAAACTAAAACAAGCCAACCTTATAATTTCTTATTTGGCTTGACTTAATTTTATTTCTATTATTATTTATAAGGGGTGGACATCATTTTACCAACATATCTAGAGGTTGCGGGGAGAGGTAAGTAGTGGAAGCGCAGGGGGTTGTGGCATCCTGTCCTTCAATATTCTTATACAGTATTGGGCACGACAAAAGTCAGGGAAAGTGAGAAGGGTTTACTCGTTTGAGTTTTCAAATAATTCATGGGTTGCGTGTGGTCTTTAAAAACGTATAGAGAGTTCTAATTGACATATGCAATAAATTATCCTCATTAAACTCTCTTGCTATTGTTTTAGAGGTATAATATAGATAATAAGATAAAATAAGATACTAACAAAATATCACTTATGAAATTGCCAATTTATGAGGTTCACATGGAAAACGGGAAGAGAAGCTGCAATATATATATATATATATATATATATATATATATATATATATATATATATATATATATATATATATAGACACACACACTAAAGATATATATTGGCATGCAACTCGTGCGTTGCGCGGACGTTTTACATATTATTTTGTAATAATTTATTTTATGTATTTCTTACATTATTATTTATAATTAACTGTTATAAACTCATATGATAAAATAGTAAATTTTTTAAACACACATAAACAAAATGATGACAAATATGTTATATTGCTACAACCAATAATTTAGGTACTCTTTTGGTACTATTTTGTAGTTTTGAGCCCCTTCCAGTCAGATTTCTTTCGAAAATTCTTCATTGGGCAACACTGTTTAACCTTGTGAGCTAGAACTGGGATTTTTGATTGCTTGTTCGAATGACATCTATATGTCGCGCGAAGTTATTGTTTTAGCGATGTCACTTTATCATGTGAGCGATGCTTGTGTATCGTTCGAGAGACGTCTGGGTTTTTTGTAATGCATTTCGTTTCAGTACCTTGTAGCATTTCTGTCATAATTTTGGTACTGTTGAGTTCTGTAACACCCCGTAATTTTGAGGATTAAATATTTAATTATTTTGGGAGTTATAAAAATATTTAAATTGGAGAAACTTAAATTCATGAGTTGGAGAATTTATTTGAGTGAGCCGAATTATTTATAATTGGCGACTTTTAAATTTAATTGTTCAAAATCTCGTGTGGCATTTTGAGGTCGAAATTTGGAAATGTTAAAAAATATTTCGGATGACAATTATGAGTGCGCGATTGAGTTCAGATGGATCGAGATAGTCAGAAAAGAGTACTCGAGTGGTAGTAATTGGGTCTCGGAGTATTTTTGAGCATAGTCGGCCCACACGGGGTGAGCTGGGCCATTTTAATTAGCCCAGATGGCCAAAAACGGGATTAAGGGTTATTAACCAAATTGAGAGACTAGGGAATGGCAGTCAACACAACTCTAAACCTAGGGTTTGAGAGAGGCACAGAGGAAAGCAAATCAAGAGCAATTGGGAACCTTTTTGGAGACAAACTAAGGGGCAAAAGTGAGGGCTCGTCATTAAACCATTCCCTACAACGGATCAGACTCTACAAACGATTTTAGGCAAGTGGTTAACTTACTGTAATGATAGATTTATGATATCCAATTCATATTCTAGTGATGTGTAAACTAAAATTCATTTTTGGGTATAAATGGGTGAAATTGGGGTTTTGTTAATGGAATACTTGACTGAGATTCAAAGTAAGAAATAGGTGTTTTATATATCTCTGAGTATAGATATATGTTTTAAATGAGAAACCGGATTATGAAATGGTGGAATTTAAATCTGGAATTTGGAATTGTAGATCAAAGTTAATGGAAATTTATGGAAAAACCCATTTTGGAAATTATGAGATAAGAAGAGAAATTTATTATCTCAAGGCCCATATGATGTGTAGGATGTGAATTAACCATGTTTATGTGGTGGGGTAATGTGATTAGAGGTTTAAATCAAGGTTTACAAACCTTGGATTTCGTTAATGGTGGAATTCAGTGGGGAAGAAGAGCGGCCCAGGTATGATCGATCGATCGATCGAGGTCCATCGATCGATCGACGATGGGAAAACTTTGGCAGGTCGGGTTGTTTATTACCTTGTAATATTTTTAGATTTTGGGGTATAATTTTAATTGGTGAAAAATTATAGAGAAATAAATAGCTAGGGGCTCAAAAGATAGCTATTAGAAATGTGCAATCAAAGTTAAGAGTTGAGATTTAAAGTGGAAATTTTGGGTGAAACATATTCAATTTAATTATGGACAAAGTGGGCGAGTCTGGGTATGTTGGTAATTATAGATAAATATAATTGGAAAAATTTAAGGGAGATGAATGTGTGACACATTGTGGGCGAATATGTGGAAATGAAATTATGAGATGTAAAAATGGACCAAGTGAGCGAGTTCGGGTATGTTGGTTAAGTGACACCAAAGTATTAAATTAATTATTAAGAGAGTCATTAATATAGAGTCGGAACACAGACTCGGGAAATATTAAGTTATGGGCCAAGTGAGCGAGTCCGGGAATAATGGTTGGGTGGCACCAAGTTATTAAATTAATGAATGTGTTAATTAATGAAAGTAGAGTCGGAAGGCAGACTCGGAAAAGTATTAGATTAATGGATGTTGTAATTAATTAAATTAGAGTCGGATTACAGACTCGGATTGGTATAAATTAATTAATGTGTAAATTAATTAACTGGGAGTCAGACCACAGACGCGGATCGGTATTAAATTAATTGGTGTGTTAATTAATTTAATTAGAGTCGGACGATAGACTCGGGGAGGTATTAAATTAATAGATGTGTTAATTAATTTAATTAGAGTCGGACGATTGACTCGGGGAGGTATTAAATTAAATAGGTGTGTTAATTAATTTAATTAGAGTCGGACTATAGACTCGGGAAAGTAATAAGTTATTTGAGATGTGAATTAAATATCTTAGAGTCGGACCATTACTATGTAAAGTATTTATATTAGAGTCGGACCATAGACTCGGGGAAAATATTAATTTAATTGAGGTGTGAATTAAATATATTAGAGTTGGACCATAGACTCGGAAAGATGATAAATTATTAAGTGAGTAAATTAATTAAGTGAGTCGAGACAGAGACTCAGAAAGTTTCACGCTAGTGTTACGGATCTTGAAGTACACGAAAAAATCGGAGTTTATATTATATATATATACGGTGTAGTGATAGTATATATATAGGTGTATATATTGTGTGTGCTATTAAATATCAGTGATTAGATATTTATTTAATTATATACTCTAGTGCTATAAAGGGAGGTTGCACGATGTGGGTGAATTCCATAGCTTGAGGAGTCGGGTGAGTATATCCCCAGGTCATAGCGTCCGGTATATGGGTGAGAGGATTATTTCACTTTCAGGGAAGGAATATGACCGCCTCCACTACGTTTATGTTTTGGGCCAGGTTGGTGAGAGAATCCAACTTGTGTAACTAGGTTATGTGAGCACACCTAGTGGGATAGCACTTTAGAGGGAATCATCCGGCGAGGGTATACTCGGAGGGATGGATATACGTATGATATATGTGTGGATGTTTTAGTAAAGGTACGTATATAATGGCATTAAATATTATATGCGGGTAATAATACAGTGTGTGATGTATTTACTTTATATAACTTGTGACATAGTTATATACTATTATTTAAGAAGGAATTAATTAAGTTAATTTGTGAGACAACCTATAATTCATGAATAATTATACTCGGGTTAGAGTAGTATGGCAAGGGAAGGTCATACCAAGACTAGTTGGACGGGGTAGTACAACTAGGTGGGGTTAAGGTAACCATTAGGTGTGCACAATAGTGGAGGGGTGAGAATGTCCTCAAGAGAGTGCGACACTAACTTAAATATGAAGCGCATTCATGCATTTTAAATTACTGCAGTTAATTCACTTGCTAAATATTTTCCAAATGTTTTGGGTTCTAACCCCTGCTATAAAACTATTTTCAAAACCTTTTAGGTGTCCAGCCACAGGGACGCCATGATTGATATTCTATTCCAGGGACACGGAGCTGCGGCATATGTGGATGCTAGCAGGAGTTTGGATTAGATGCATCTCTCATTCATTCTTAGAGTAGGAACTATTTCTCAGTTTTAGTTTCATTTAGGTCATGTCGCCCAGACTTCCCAGTACAGTTTTCAGATTTATTTTATTCAGGCGTTGGATGTTTGTATTGGACTATTTACTTTGGTGGCCGATGGTTTATTCGACAAGTTGTGTAATTAATTATTCAGTTGAGTTTTATTCAGTTGTGTGAATGGTTTATATTTATTTCCCCATGTACAATTTTGTTTAATTAAAAAGTTAAAATTGGCACCAGCTTTTGGAATACTAGGTGGTTAGTAAGTTTTAAAAGTTTTGATAGTGATGCTAAGGATGAACCAACTGGGATTCCTGTTTTAATTTGGTATAGGGTTGATCACCCTGTATTTTATTAGGCGAGGTGTCACAAGTTCCTTCTGGGCAGTTTTTTTATATACAGGGTCATATTGATCACATATTTTACTGCATTGGATCGTTTAATCACACTTGTTTAGATTTGCGTGATTATTATTTTCTAGCTATGGATTTGATATTCTTGATCATTTTATATGGTTGTTGCATGATTAACAAGATATATTTCATTGCTTTTGCTTGTGCGTAATTGTTTATCTTTTCATCGGGTTGTCTATTCGAGACAAAAAGGGGGAGAGAAGTATGTGATGTAGAGGGAGAGTTGTGTTGAGCACAGTGTTTATTTGTTACACACATTGGTATCTTATCTATGTGTATATTTGATATCCGATTTTGAAAGTTTTTTTTGTTCAAATTGGTATCAAAATATTTTGCTCACATATCTCATTATGATTTATATCATTTGTTCCTCAATACTTCACTTGGTATTTGTCTGTTTCATGTGTGTAGGTATGCTTTAAAAGATTTGAGATTTCAAGACTATTTCAAGACTACATCACATTCGGACATTCAGAGATAGTTCATGCTTGTCGGACCATCTTTTACTAGTCTTGTCTTGTAATTTTTAATTTTGGATTTACGGGATAGGATTTAGGTGTTATACAGATTAATGGCCTGGCATAGGCATTTCACTGTTGATTTTGTCCCGAAATAGTCAAAGGGGGAGATTTGTAAGGATAAAATTTCCAATTGAGTCCATTGTATAGTTTTGACTTATCTTCGGAACAAAACACGTTTGAGTCATATGTCGTTTTTTATTGTCACAATCCCACACAGACTATGACATGTTGAAGTTTAATTGAAGACGCTGCGGTAAAGCTTCAAGGTATTATATATGCCGAAGTTTAAATTGGTGCAAGTTTATTCGTTTTCAAAGTTTAATTTCATTCCGAGATCACTCAGGTATGAATGCGTAAATTTATAAAGTACATGCATATTTCATATAGTATATGAATTTTGTATCTAACTTTATGCGTGTACTTTATTAAGTACAAGCATTTCATAAAGTACGCGCTTATTTTGATGAAGTATACGTAATTTTGTATTGAACTTTATGCGTGTACTTTATTAATTACACATATAAAGATAAAGTACACGCATATTATTTAATGATCATAGATTATATACGCATTTCAATTATTCTTCTAACATTATTTTCTGTATTGAAATTCAGCAATTATCTTTTTACAACAGAAAACTCATCATTCGTTTGCGCCGATGATATTAAAGAATTGCTGAAAGGCGAAGAAATATCAAAACATGTATGTAATCGAAACACAGTACATTGATTAAATTTTCATCTTTATATCCTTACATTTTTAAATCCGTGAAATAGATAATTCAATGATTCTCCCATTTAATGGAGATAAAATGAAGAAAAATGGGCTTCGACCTACGCACGCTTCTAACTTATATGCTTGGGTAGGGAAAATAAAACCTAAAGTATTGCCCATAATTTTGAAATATATTATCATATTTATCTTACTAACAAATCTATTACTTTTAACAGGAATCTATCCGAAATAATGATCATCAAATGTAGAAAGAACAAATAGAAAAACACATTTTGAAATTTTTTAGAATTTATGATATTCTATTCATTCTCATGAGACATTCAATCGGAGATAGTACAGGACAATTTACATGGTTAGTTATCAACAAAAAAAATAAAGTTGTTTATATGGACTCTCTCCGCTATTTGTAAATCAATCAATCATCATTATACTACAATGAGGCCAATAAAATGGTTACTCCCTAAACCTATTTAATTTACATGCACTTTTGTATTTTATATATACTCATGGTTTTTCCTCTTAACAGTTTTCTATTTTAAAAAAAAAGTTATAAAAATTGAAGAACCAAGCACCATAAATTAGTCAAAGAGGTACAATAACAAGATAATTTGAAGGGATGGAATTGGAAGATGCGCGATCCAACGAGAAAAAAAAAACAATAGACTGACTCTTGAGTTATGATGTGAATTTTGAACTACTTAAAGATAATGAATGCGCGAGACAAAATAATGGGTAAGATCAAACAATCTTGAATAAATACACGCATAATTCATTAAGTTACATTTCAATAAATTTCATTCGCATTATGCTAACTGACATATTTATTTTATTTTAATTTCAGTGTTGACTGTATATACTTCATGGAATAAATTGCCAAAGAAAATGCTCTCAAAACATCATTTGAAGACGACGAAATTCTCCAACAAATAGCATATATAGCTTATGAATTTTTATTCTATGGTTGTTAATATGAGGAAAAATAATTGTAAAGTTTTTTTTTAAAATTTTTCATAACACATGATCGAAAAAAAAAATTTGTATATTTTTTTATAATTTTATTCAATGTAGTTCCATATAATTTCTAGTAAAAAAATGGTGTCGCTGGCGCGGACCATTCAACGCGTAGGATTAAATATATTCAAACATGTAAAGTACAAGCATATGATGCATGTACTTTGTAGTATTATGCGTGTACTTTGCTTTGTTTGTCCATCACAAAAAACGAATTCATAAGTACATGTAAATTTAAGAATAATATCACGTGTACTTTAGAGTTATATACGTGTACTTTTCAATTTAGACCAAACAATTCTAGGTGACTGGACTAAACCAAAAAAGTAAAGGTAATTAAACAATATACACCAATTTTAATTAAAAGTAAACGATTTATTTACAAAGTACAAGCAATATAAATAATGTACACGCACTAGTTAATGTAATAATTTTTTATTTTTAATTGAAAACTACTTTATATATTTATTCAACAGGACACAATAATCAAAAATAATTTATTAAGCTCAACTATTCACTATCCTAACTACTTTTGGTCAAAGAAATAAATAACTTTAACTTTTCCTATAAAAGAGTAATATTTGTTCCTTTCTTAACCATTACATCTAGGGCAAAGATTACGTAATGAGTATCCTAGTTGAAAAGTTGCGAGCTACTCTTGAGAAGGATGAAAGAAACAAAAAACATAAATAAGAAAAATTGAGGAAAATCTTTCCTTATATGAAACTGCCTTTGAGCGTTTTCAAACATATGTGATGGAAGGCTACTCTAGACTTCCACCCAATCCTATATATTTATTTAATGTGGATGATGACCCTTCTCAAACATATGAAAACCTCATGTTTTTCTATACACAAGAAATTCCATTGAAAATTGGCAAGCTGAAGGAGAAGAAGGCTTAACAGCTTTCCCAATTAGATGTCTTCTTTATTTTTTTTTTCAACTTTTATTATGTCAAAAATTGAACTTTAATTTTTGTTTTAATAAATTTTTTATTTCTTTCATGCATGTATTGTGACTTATATCATACACCAAGACCTACATAATATAGTATTGTCTCGAACCATGACTTATACAGAGCGTAAAATGTAAAGTACACGCAAAATTAGTAAATTACATGTGAACATTAGGAAAAATGATTACGTGTATTTTAGTAAAAATGTGTGTACTTTTCTAAACTGCTACACACACAAAAAAAGAACTAACCAGTAAACATTAATATTACATTCATTTATTGTAAAAAAAATGGGTATTTCAAAATATGATTGTATTAACAAAATATGTCAAAATATGATTGTATCTATTCTAAATTATAATGCACGCATGTTTTTATAAAGTACACGCACATTATATTGTCCAAAACTATTATTTAAATGTGTGTACTTTATACATTACATGTGTACTTTATAAAGTACACGCATAATACATAAAGTACACGCGTATTGAAATACTCGTATAATAATGACGTTGATGCGGACCATAATACATGTAGGAATTTAAGAATATGAGCGACCTAAGTAATTTTTTATGAAGTACAAGCACATTGTAATGTCCAAAATTATTTTCTAAATAGTACACGCATTTATATACATGTACTTTATAAAATTACATGTATAATACATAAAGTACACGCATATTGAATTAGATTTTGGTCATAACAATATGCATGTACTTTATAAAAATATGCCTGTACTCTATGTTGATTCCATTCCCAAATAAATAATACAGAAATGAACACTCAATAATAAAATTATAATAATTTATTCAAATGTGAATGTTCATTAATTTTATTTAAAACTGCTGTTACAATGAATGAATTGAATAGTATTAAGAGGAAACAAATTGGTTCTTTACACGTGGGTCTGTAATGACGTATTTTACTACACCTAGAGTAAGTTACTTCTCCTATTACGATCTCTCCAACATATTTTATTCTCTTACCTCTTGGCCTCATTGTCGGTCTCTTTGTTAATGGAGGGAGGATTGCTTGATTTTCAGGTAATGGAATCTTTAGGGACATCGAATCAGGAGGAGGAATTATAGGTGATGAGTATGATTTCTCTTAGAAAAAAATCTTATAATAACCCTCAATATGATCATAAATACTTCCACCTATCTTCCTTATGATAGTAACAACATGAGAACATGTAAAACATCATAGTTGCCAACTCTTACAAGAGCAAATTCCTTTTCCTAAGCCAACCATGGCCCGCACATTTGAATGAACTTCGAATACATGCGTACTTGAGCGACTAATATCCCAATGTCTCCTTTTATTCCAGTTTTCAATCAGTAATTTATCAAAATGAGGACACAACTCCTTTGACCATGTTTCAGATTCCACAAATTTGTTTGCATTGAAATTCATAATTTTGATCCTCATTTTATCCATCATATTAAATATCAATAAATGCATTTCCTCTAGGATCCAAGAATTGAATGATTTCGTAACACTTGATGCCATGTCACCATAACGCTTACCAGTGAAATATGCACAAGACCAATTATCCGGAGGCAAATTACCAAGAAAATCAGTGACAATAACTCCACCTTCCTGCTTCAGGGCATTAATGTTCTTCTAAAATTCATTACCTGTTACAGCATATGCACAACGCATGAAATCTTGAACGAGATTCTTTTGAAAGTTCGCACTACCCCGTATTTTCTTCTTTATATTTCCATGTAAATGATGTATACAGTAGCAATGTGTAGACATTAGAAAAACCTTAGAAACACCTTCAATAAAACCATTGTTCTGATCATATATGAATGTGATGTTCCGATCTTGATGAGCTATTGCATCACGCAAATTAATGAGAAACCACATTCAATTATCCTTCGTCTCTGAATCAACAACTTCATATGCAAGAGGATAAAGGCCTAAAATTATAATGACATATATCAGTACATACAGATTCTGTGATGAACTCTGAAAATGGTGCCGCTGGCGCAGACCAATAAACACGTAGGCTATACAAGAGAATAAACATATTTGTACTGATAGGTTATACAAATGTAAATTATAAACATATTGTGATTGTACTTTAATATATATGTATCTAATTTATTATTTCATTTTACAGTAACAAAGAAATAATCACACAGTACACGCAAAACATTACAATGTAAACATGAAGTGTAAATAGGATGTCACGTGTACTTAGTAATAAAATGCGTGTACTTTGCAATGTTGTCCCTAAAAAATAAGGAATCCAAAAGTACACGCATGACATTACAAAGTACACGTGACATAGAATATAAATTCACGTGTACTGTTTTATCTATTGCGTGTATTTTGGGATTTTATGCAAATAACAAAAACAGACCTCAAAGTACACGCGTAATTCCCAAAGTACACGCATATATTCACGTGTACTTTATGAATGTCATGCGTGTACTATATTTTCTATTGAAAGAACATATAAAAGATTATAAAATAAATTTATAATATTGTCAAGTAAACTTCAATGCTTCACATTTACCATTGTTTCCATTCCTTGCAGTTGCTGACAAAATTGTTCCACGGTACCTACTTTTTAAAAAGGCACAATTAAGAAAAAAAATAGGCATGAATACTGAAATCAATTAATGGATTCTGCAAACATTACAAAAATTATTTAAAATAATTTTCTCTCCGGATCGACGTCAAGAATGCAATGTGATCCTGGATTATACTGCAATAGAAGTTTCCTATAATCATTGATTAATGCATGCGAAACCATACAACTCAGCAGCAGCCATCTCTTTGCCACGTCGTGCATGATGATAACTTATATCAAAATCGTAGTTCTTATTCATATCTCTAATTACATCAATTGGTCTCAACAATGGTTTATCCCTTAACTCATCAATAAGTAATGTAGAAACCAATTTGGTGTCCATCATTTTGCTTAATAGACTACAATATACACCTTTACAATTATGCTCATTGTTCAGACTTCTGATATAAAAGTAATCATTTAATGTTGATAATGAAGCATACGCAATTCTCAGTATTCCTTTTAGAACACTCTGTTGTCACCCGAGTTTTATCATTCTTCAAATATATATACTTGAAACCAACCTCAACAGCATACTTTCGCAACTTATCATGAAACTCAACCACACCTCCTTTGAAACACTGCTCTTCATGACTAATATATGTATTCCAATCATTAGAGAGATAAACTTTTGACGTACTCGGCTCCACACCTCAAATTTAAACATCATTTTCAACTCCATTATTAATATCAATCGCAGTGGATGATGATACATAGTCTACCCTTTCTCTACTTGTACCACTGCATTCAACCAACCATCTTACAATTTGTATAACTACGATCAACCCGTTCACAAATCCTATACGTGTATTCAACTCGTTCATGAATTGTACTAGTGGCAAAAGTTGTTGAATCAATGACATATATCCAAATAAAATCAGCATTGAGAATCACTTAAGATCGCAACATACAACGAACATCTTTATCACAAAGCAACATGAATCGACTTTCATCACCAAAACCAACTACACCAAAACACGCCATTAGTAACATAATTTTACCGTTACTAAAAATATTAGTAACACAATTTTTTCGTTAGAAAAAAGGCATGGGGCACGAAGCTAGTAACGGTAAAATTCTGTTACTAATAGTAATGGTAAAATTCTAGATTTGTAACGGTAAATTCTATTACTATTAGTAATGATAAACTTCAAAATTAGTAATGCTAAAGTTGTGTTACTAATAGTAACAAAAAATTTAGAATTAGTAACGGAAAATTTATGTTACTAATAGTAACAAAAAATTTGAGATTAGCAACGGTAAAATTATGTTACAAATAGTAACAGGAAAATTCAAAATTAGCAACGGTAAAATATGTTACTAATCTTAGTACATATTTAAAAAAATATTTTTCAAGATCCAATATCCTGAATTTAAAATATAAAATTAGGAACACTAATTAAAATCTAAGAACATATACAAAAATAGTGGCCTAATCATATTTCAAACTAATCAATTCAAAAATAAACACGGACAACCTAATTATATTTCAAACTAAAAAGGGAAATGAAAAGCTTCCAACTTCAACACAATCTCATAGCAAGGCACTAAGATAAGTAAACCAATTAATCAAACAAACTTTTACAACATAATTTGCAAGTCAAATGTACAATAGTTTCAATGTGTAACTAAAGTAACCCAAAAACTAGCAACACCCTTTTTCTCTTCCCTATATAATATTCTTTCTTCCTGTTTATAAAACTATCCACTCTACTGAAGACAACAAATAAACTACAAACAACAATAGTAATAGTCTGTAAAAATTATACAAATAGTACACAATGTACCAACATTGATGTTTGAATTCTTATGGTACTTAATATACTTGAACATAGGTCAATTTGGTCCTTTCTTGCAGCAATGAGCACCTACATAAGCAAAGAAAAAATATAGTTAGATAAAGGAAAAATTAATTCATATTTTCAAACTAAATGAACATTTATTCTCTATTTTTAGGTATATGCATTTGTTTCCCAAAACATGCCATTGTAGAGTCCTAATTTTAAACTTATATACTCCAAAGGCATAAAAAGGTGTCTAATTGCGAACATAAAACAAAACACAAGGACCCCAAGCTATAAACTCAATAACGCAAACACTATACATAATCAAACACTATATATGCATAAAGAGTGTCAAAAACTATATATTTATTCAGAGTGTGCCAAACTTATAAAAATATGTCTGTTATAGTTGCAATGTAAACTTCTGGGAACAATCTATCCCAAAAGATAGATACTCATGTCTTTTGACTAGAACTGGATATGCAATACTAAAAACAATACTTATATTATAATTTACAAATTATTTAAAAAAAAATAAAGGCAATTGTACAATTTCTTAATGATTTTTTTTTTGTAGAAAACAAAATTCCAATGTTTTATGTTCATTGTCTGTAATATATATATGAAAAGATCTTATGTAATTTTAATAATATATAATAGTGGATAGTATTTCAATCATACATAGTTAATTAAATGAGGATATTAACATCATATTGGGTGACAAAAAAAACGAAAAAAAAAAGAAAGTCACATAATATATGATACATAAATACATTGTACTAGGTGCTGATAAGTGGTATTACATGCCTAGTATATTTAAATGGAAGCACCTTAGTGAATCAAATCATAAATGAAAATTAAAAGTGGTGCCGAAGAATTACCCAAGAATCAGAAGCAGGTGGCATTCCTTGTTCTACCGTCAGTTTTCCGAAAGCCTTGATAATATGATCTTGGAGGGATGCATCAGGAGATTCTATGTCTGAAAAAATGGAAACCATCTCCGGTTCAAAAGTAGGACTCTTGATAAACTCTAGTAGGTCATCCCCATCTATATAGAGAATTACAATAGGGTCTCACTTCAAACCAGCAGCCATGCCAAGTAGAATATCTGATAGAACCTCTTTAAACTCAGTCTTGCTTGCCATGGGTGAATACATTAAGAACCTATAACATGTAAAAAAGTAAGAACATTTATGAGTATGCATACAAATCTCTCTCTCTCCTTGTCTCTCACACATGCGCACGCGCACACGGAAATTACAAACAGATCATACGCACTAACGATAGATTGCTCGTTAATTAACATAATGTGCGTCAAAGGGCAAAGGGAACAGTTAGTGCACTTTGGAGAGGTTTTGGGATATCTCTCGCACTCATCATTACTTATTTACCAAAGAAAAGGTAAGCGGTAGGCCCTCGGTGTGTACTACATTACACGAAACACAAAATTAAAGGTAGAAAGCAGGTATTTTTATAACCAAATATTTCAAACTGATGATCCAATCAACTTTAAGGTTTTCATTTTCTATCGTATCTTACTCAGATGGATCTTGTTGGACATTAATGCATTTTCAAGGATTTAATTTACAATTTCTCATCCTTTAGGTCAAAACACCTTTCCCATTTGTTTTGGCCCACTCAATTTTTAAGTATGAAAATTATGTTTCTTTATTTGTCAGGCACTTAAAAATGAATCTTACTTGTCAAAAGTTAAGTTCAGATTATACTAGTAACATGTAATTAATAAATAGTTTGGAACTTTGCGTAACATCTTAAGCGTAATTATTACTAAATTCACATGATATAAATTTGAGTATTAGGAAAAGAATTGACATCATGCGACTCTTTATATTCATAATGAAACTTCACATTCGAATCTACCAATCCAAGATTCCCCAAAAGCACAAAACTCAACAAAACAAGCACTAAAAACCAAAGTAAGATGTTGTGTTGATCTAGAGTAAGCCTCGTGCCAACTCATATATGCCCTGGTCCCATTAAGCTAAACTGAGCACGAAACTTATTCCATATTAATCTGAGGATGCCTATTTAGTGACCACATAATTCTCACTAGATCACTTCTTCCCAGAAGATAAGGGTCATACAAGGACAAAGTAATCAATAATGTTACACAGTGAATTAACAAAAACACGTTCAATAAGCAAATGTGATACCTAATTTGGCTTGTCACATTTTGAATAAACATGTACACTTGCAGAATATTATACTCGATATGATATATTAACAAGAAGGTATAACAGTCATTTGAAGTTTTTTTTCAAACTAGTATATGCAAGTTACCTTCATTATATCAACTTGGATTGAGTAATTCACATAAACTAGTATGTGCAAGTTACCTTTAGATCGTGAATCAATTGGGTAAGATCTTCAATCGAATATATGTCATGATGGGGAGGTGAGCTAATTAATCCAACGCCAGTAGTAAAATTTCTAGTGATAGCAATGTCACCTTGTGACCAGGAAGTTCCCCACCTTCACCAGACTTTGCTCCCTGTTATAATGAAATCCAAAGTTCTTAAAAAATAATTCTACTCACATTTAATAAATAAGTTTAGTTTCCGTTTAACCTCACCAAATGTCAAATGTAGGTTTCAGTTAAAGAAGCAAAGACACCCAGAGGTGCTTTGCAGACGCAGCAACATCTGTCCATGAACATAAATTCATAAACAAGAGGAATCTCTGTTCCAACTGGAATACATGGGCTAAAAGGAATAGATGAATACCAACGGCCAAAACAAAAAACTGGATACATATTTCAATATCAAATGACATTTAAATATACCTGATCCATTTTTATCTGCAACTCATCAGCATTTGTAAGGTAATAGTTTGGAACTCCGAATCTCCCACTTGCCACCTGCTTAATTGCACTCCTCCTTGTATTATTTGAACCATCTAAAAGAGGTTCCATACTAGATGGGTTCTCACCTCCCTCACCTACAGAAAAGCTGCATAATATATAAGCCTAGAAAAAGAAAAAATAACTACATCGAAATAAATTTGGTCCAGAAAGAAGGAACCCCAGGTTGTATAGAAAATCTAAACTGTGAAAATCCAACACATTAAAATGATAAAAAGGTCACGAAATTTTGATATACTAAATTAACGAATGGCATAATAAAGCAGCTCGAATAATTTCCAGTTTGATATTCACAATTGATCAGACAGGCATAATTTGGCATAATAAAGGCCAATAGTAACACGACCATATTTTGTTCAGTTTAATATTCACAGTTGATCAGACATGCATATAAATAGCTGACTTATAATGAAAGTAAATAAACTGGAAAAAAGGTCCAATGCCTTGGTTTGGAAATTTTGGGTCATATAAATAGCGGAATCAAGGCATTGCATCATCTGATCGGAGGAGCAAGTCGGTTCATTTTGGGCAAGCTAGAGTAACTCATGTCTAATAACCTCACTTACCCATGCTTCCTCCACCATCCCCTCTGAACCAACTTGTCCATACATTATTCCAAGACCAAACCCACCCGTAACGATAAAATCCTACGCAAATAGCCCCTATCACCACTTCCCCAAATTGCATGACATTGTCAGAGACCTTCGATAAAGATCTCCCTAGATGCTATTGCTACACCAGACCAACCAGAGAATCTTCCCACGAAACCCTAAGCACACCATCCACCGGCGGCTTTGGAATCGTCCAATAAGGAAACAAGTCACCAACAGCTCATATCCACGATCCAGAAGGGAGTGACTCCTCGAACAACTTCAGACTCAAAGATGTGAAACATGGGTCACAAAACTCATACTCGAATTTCACACACCTCACTCGAGTTCCCTCGGCCTACATCGGTCTCTCCTCCTTCTGTCTGCTTCACAAAAGACAATCGGCCAACGTCGAAAGTTCGTGTACCTACATGAGCTATTGATGGGAGTTTAGAATTATAGTGAGTTGTTGTCATATAGTAGTGCATAAAAATGACCCTGAATTTTTTCAATACAAAAGAAATAGTAGCTGTTGTCATTTTATCTGTACAATATTAAAAAAGGGTCCCCTAACCACATATAATTTCACACATTTTAATCAAAACCTAGCTTTTCCACTAAGTAGTGAGATTTCATCAAAATTTGTCATATGATAAACCATTCACACCAATTTCAACAGCAACACAAACTAGAAAATCAAAGTGATAAAATGAGAAAGAAAAGTGACCAAAGAAAATCAAAGTGATAAAACCAATTTCAACAGCAGCACAGATAAAATGGCCAGAGAAAAGAAAATAAGAAAAACGATAAAGTGATAATGATAACAATAGTATGAAAGGGTACAAACCATGCCATCCTCGACCTCATCTGAGCCACCTGAGCCTAAACCCAGCCTAGCTCTATGCATAGCCTTGTAAGCTTGATTTTACCCCATCTTTTAAACCCAGATCAATAAATTATTACAATAACACAAGATATGTTTTGTTTGTTGTCAAGATTGAATTTGAAGAAATAGTTATAGGTTCAAACTTATGTTTTCGGTTTGGTTAATTCTAGAGTATATGGGTTTTGGATATCTAAAACTTATGTTGAGTTTATCATTATTTTTTGTTAGGTTTACTCCGGGTAATGATCATATGCTTCACAACCTACATGAGTTATTGGTGTTTTAAGGTCGTACCTGTGTTCGACTTTCCCCAAATTTTGTTCATAGCCATAGCAAGAGTTGTGTGCCTCCAACGATATGGATCCATAACTATCATATCTCCAAAGGAATCTTTATGTCTACATCTATCTTCAATTCTCAGATTTGAAGATTTTGTTTGAGAGGGGTAATTGAGGAGGTGTGAGAGAGGTGAGTCGTGTGTTGTTTGGGAGGGAATTAGAAATTAGGGTAATTTTCATTTGGGAAGGAAGAATTAGGATGGACAAATTACACGCATATTCTTTTTTCAGTGAAGGCGTTAATATATTTTATTCTTTTTGTCTTTTTTTTTTAATTTACAAATTAAAATTACTAACACATTTAGTAAATTAGTAACGAAAAATTATCATGAGAATTAGTAACACTAAATTACTATTAGTAATTAAAAAATTGGTATGTTACTAATAGAGTGTTTTGGTGTAGTAGTCGTATTTCAATGAAAAAGATCCAACTTTCAAATTCATAAACCTACTAAGTAACTCATTGCATATGAAATTTAATAAGCTGTCTTCAAAATTTTCAAAGCAAGCCATATTATTCAAATAACAACGCTTAGAAATTCGACAACTTCCATTATCGCTTGCATTATATTAAAACAGAAAAATGGTTTTGTTAAAGCTCATGTTTAATCAATGCCACTGGCGCGAACCAACAAACATATGGCTAACAAAGACATGAGTATTCTATTAAACATGACTCAACAGTAACAAAGTAAATGCACATCAACATTATGAAGAATTAATATAAAAATAAATGAAAATTAATCAATAAAAAATCACGTGTACTTTATATCAAATTGTGTGTACTTTACTGCAATTTTCTGCTCATGTATATACAAAGTATTTTATTATTGTAAAATATCAAAATTGGTCAATGCCACTGGCACGGACCAACAAACACATGCCCATCTAACATATGAAAAGTCTATTATGTAATGAGTCAAAAGTAACAAAGTAAATACACATTAACATTATTCCAAATTAATGTCAAAAGAAAAAATAAAAAATAATCAAGTCCAAAATTCACGTGTACTTTACATAAAATTGTTTGTACTTTATTGCAATGATCATTTGAGGTATATGCATGAACAACTTGTATATACATAAAGTATGCACACACATGAACATACAATCAAAATATATAAATACACAACCTGTTATGAAATCAAAACACAAAGTCAAAAAAATATTCATATAAAATTAAAATACAATTATAAAAACACACAACCAAATCATTCATTCAATATTCGAGTTAATTCAGCACATGATTTACACAATTACAATGATTTGATTAAACGAAAACAAATACATCAAGCTATTTTAATTGATCGACATGCCAAACATTTCTTCATAATAAGTATAAACTTACAAATGATCGAATAAATGCAAAGGAAAATCAAGGTTAAACAAAGCGCAAATGATTGATTTCTTCGAACAAATTGATAATTTTTTCTTTGACAAAACAAAGCTCGTTGAAGAGAAGTGAAAAGAAATCATAAGATTTTAAGTTATTGGAGAGAACGAACCTGTTTGACAGAAGCGGAACGAAAAAAGAGAAGGATGTGCTTATTGGAAATACTGTCAATCGCTGATTAGGTCAATGATAACAAAATGAATGAAATGTCGAAAAATGTATTTATATGGACCTAATCGTTTAAAATTTGTTTGACCCGATTAAAAACTCCTAAATATCCGATCAAGAGACGAGACCGTAGAACCTAAACTTTTATTTACATTAGAGGTTAATTCCTCACATATGCACTCCTCTTCCTTCTTGACAAAACTTCCACTTATTCTAAATTTTAAGTTGGGACAAACTGATATAGTGTCACTTTCTATCCCACTTTTACTTGAATAACCCTACAACTTTTGCTAAAAGTAGTTATTCCTTGAAGTAAACCGTTTGTTTGAATGCTTATGCTGAAGTTTCTTTTCTAAAATGAATTTGTTGGGCTATAGTGCATCGAATAAGTATGAGGAGGTGGAATCAAAGGGTGACCCCAAACACCACTCATCTTCCCCATTGAAAACATTGTTCAGGTCAAAAAAGTTGATTCAAGAGGATTTAGGTAAACTTAAATGAACTTCTTGTCTTAATTTAATTTTGCATTCTAATTCATCCTGTTATTATGTTACATTTAAGAAAAAAAGTTACAACTTCTTTAATAATCGTAAATTTATGTTCTTATATTAGTGACACACTCTCAATTGATAGGTCACATTATATTATTTTCTTGTACATCTTGATGTTAATTATTGCTAAATTTGAAATTATAGTTGATGGAAATGGATCATATTAGGGTTAAATTGTCATTTTTTAAAATATTTTGTATTAGTCTTTCTTTTATTTTAGTTCATTTATTTTCTTTTTAGCCTTTACCGTCTCCAAGTATGTTTCGGATTAATTAGGTATATTTTGTTAATGATTGCCCTTTTTAGTCATTTCAGTAATTGCTTGATTAGCAAGTAATAACCCACTTATAAATACTCTTGCACTCTTCATTTGATCACACTTCTCCATTCTTGAAATATAAAACATATTTTGATTCTCTCTCCAAAAATTAGGGTTTGGTTTATTTCTTTTGTCCCTTGACGTGTAGTTTATAAAAATGGGACACTGCACAGTTATTTTTAAGGGATTTGTGAAAGAACAAATTGTATGAACACATATACATTTTTAATCATTATGACTTTTTATGTATGTGCCATTAGAGCTCTGTCTATTATATTGTGTATCCAAGAGGTCATGTTCATGAAAAGGCTTTTGCTTTTTGGAGATTCTCTGTCCAGGAGCTAAGATTGCCAGAGGGTCGTAGATTGATTTCCGTCTAACAAAGACCTCCCATTGAGGTCCAAAGTGAATTTTACATTCTTCCCAAGTGTCGTAGTGGGGAAAATATTGTTTCATCCCGAGACGAGATGATTCACAGAAATCTAAAATTCTTTTGTTTTGGGTCATAATGTGTTCTAAGCCCCGTGTTCTTGTTGATGATGGCCTCGCGTAGGATAGGAAAGCCATCATGTTGACAACGTCTTCGTGGGGGTTACCATGGATGACGCGACTGAAAATCTATCTCTAGTGCGTGCTTATATCGGTTCAAGTGCAAATCGGTCGAGTAAGTAATAAACCCGATAAGACGGGGTTCAATCCTTAGGGAAATAGGACGATCTCTCGTGACGACGATAAGTAAGATGACTACTCCTAAACTGACTCAGAAAAAGAACGAAAAGATGCTGAGATTTGAATTTGATCTACTAAGTGCAATTTATGTTAAATTACTGGATTAAACTACGAATGCAAGAAGAAACTAACTGTGAATGAATAAATATGAACGAGAAAGATAGGTTGGAATACAATCCCCCGAACCCTAGTATGTTTACCGGATATAAAACTAGTTGTGAATTAGATAATTGATTAAATCCAGTCTTTAATAATCTCAAGCATTACATATATGAGGATACTAGCCCGCATCATACATAATCAAGAATAAGAATAAAGTAGCGTCGAACACGCGTGTCGTACTCTTAAATACCCCGGCCCGGTTACCTAGGGCAAACGAGGTAAAAAGACCTACGACGGTTGTGACTATTACACAACACGATTCAATCATTTATTTAATTCAGGGAACTAATTTTATAGTTATGCAAACCACATCAGGTTGGGTTCATGCATCCCAACCCTTAAAAGCCTAGCCTAACATAGTGCAATTGATTAAAACTATGTTTTCTACTGTGCATATATTCAAAACCATTATGAAATTATACCTAAATAAGCAAGGGAATCTAAGAACTGTTGGAAATAAACAAAACATGCACCGGATCGGTTCGCTTAAGTTCCTAGGGTTTTTGTAAACAAAAACATAAAATTGTTGGAAATAAACAAAACATAAAATTGTAAACTTGAGTTCCTAGGGTTTTTGGCATTTTTCTCTCTCTAAAACTATGCAAAATAGAACTCCTAATGTCTGGTAACAAGTTTGAATAAAAACACTACGTTTTTACAAGAGTTTGGTCCATGCACAACTCTAATTTAGAAGAAAAATAATTCAAAAATTCTTCAGCCGAACCGGTCCGGGCCAGGGTTATCGGTTCAGTTCGTTTTTTACAGAAGTCTTGGCAGCACCGGATCGGTTCGTTTTTCATCTTCATCGATTCGGTTTGCTTTATTCAGAACATTTACCAACACCGAACCGGACTGGTGATATCTCCATCGGTACGGTTCCTCCATTTTTTCTTCCTTTTTTTCTTGTGATTTTCTCTCAACTTTGACTCTTCGTAACTTTTGATCCGAGACTCGAATTTGGATACCGTTTCTTCCTACATGCTCATGGACTCGAATTCTTCAACTTTCCTTTAGGCTTCTCATCCGAATTCCAGATGTAAAATTACTGTTTTGCCCTTGGACTTTCTTCTTTTCTCTTCTTTCTTTCTTCCGGTTTCTTTCTTTCTTCGCGTGCACTAAATACCTGCAAAATTGATGAAAAATATACGAAACTCGGCGTACTCGTTAGAAAATGTCAGTAGCAAGGATATGAGATAAATCAACTCGAATTACACCACACGGAGTGTTAAAAGACTCTAAATTATGGGGATAAATATGAAGAATTTATGCCTAATCAATGGACGTTCTATTTTTCCACCTAAAATACATAAACAAGAGCCATAATTAGGCGAAAAACTACAAATATGTGAACATTTTAGGATTCATAAAAATCCACCACCAAACATTGAAACCGAAACAGATACCAATTGGATTCACAAGTCTTAAGCCAGAATCAATTCTTTGAACCATTCCCTTCCTGTAGTACTGTCACACATATAAAAAAGGTTAGTGAATTAGTACCTGGATTTGTTAACTGGGTAAATGAGTACAGGACTGTTGCTAGTGTCTGTGAGACTATTTCCGGCAAGTTCTTTGGCAAAGTTGTAGGTTCTGCTTTTAGGGATGAGAAGGTTTAGCCATGGGTGAGGAACCTCCCACAGTCCTTTCTCTTGGAGTTTTATTTGAGACACATGCACTCTATCCAAGAATTCCAGATACGAGACTTCTGATAGCATTAGAATAGATTGTATATAATTTAATTCTGATTATAAGCCATCAATTTTCTGTGTAGCAGAAACAGTGGGCAAGATAAGCGAACATTGCGTAGTTCTGTTGGAAGCGTGATATGCAATTTTAACATCATTTATTTTTTAGAGTGAAAATCATGTCAAACTTCACCTGGGTTTTAATATCAATTTCTTCTGGGTTGAAATATGTGGCAACTTCTAGACAAAAGAGAGTTATTCCTTTAGAATTGAATAGGCTGGCTTGAAGTGGATCTTTGGGATTGAATGAAGATCCCCAGTTATTAAGCAAGCCAGTTCTGTTTATTAGGACGAACCCTTCTATATAGTCGAAAGAAATCTTGGATGATATTAGATGCTCTTGGTCTTCAGAAAATACGGCAAAATCTGAATACAACACTCTAATCCATTTCACCTGTCAAAAATTAACTAATTTGGAAAGTTAGCGCACATCCCTTTGTAAATTTTTTTCCACCTAGGTGAAAATTAAGATGGTCAAAAATACCCTTTGCAAGAATATTTTCCACCTAGGTGAAAATTAAGATGGTGAAAAGTATTTCTCACCTATTGGGAATTAAATTTGTTCACTGTTTTGTCCAGAATCACGTAATTATAGTCTGTACTATTATTAACAATTTTATGAGATCAAAATTTTCAACTCCCAATTGGTGAAAATACTTTTCAGTTTTACCATTTTACTTCCCACCCAGGTGAAAAAATATTTCATCCTGAATCGAACGGGGACTCAAAGGTACGGGAAATTATTTCACCATCCTGGGTGTTGGTTCGAGAGAGATTCTAGCTCGGGTGATGATACCAAACTGCCCGTCCTCCAAGAACACCATAGAAGAGCATTCTGCTTCTGTGTACAGGTAATCACCTCTCCTGTTCCTGCACTCGAACACCAATCAATTACTCCTTTGCTGTATTATGAAAACTAGCCACAAGTTCGCATTATATTATATCACCCCATAACTGCCTTTGAAGGGTACAATTGTCAATTACGAAAACACTTTTTTGTTTCAATAACAGATCATTTTCTTTATTTACCTTGATGTAACGTGGTCTGATTTTACCCTTCTGTAAATTATGCACCAGAGAGGTTAAAATGTAACACTTGAAGATTTGTCAATTGCTATAAGAGGTTTGGATACCCCGAGTTATCAAAAAATATATATATATATAATGCACCAAAGAGAATAATAAACGATATATATGGGTGTACCCAGGGGCGGATCCAGCCCGGGCCGAAGCGGGGCGGCCGCCCCAGTTCATTTTTCAAAAAAAAAAAAAAAAAAATTTTTTTTTTTTTTTTTGGTAAAAAATTAAACCTGGAGGTGACTTGTAATTATATTAAAAGTTCAGGGAAAAATCTGTAATAAACAAAAAAAAACATAACTTAAAATGGTGCTCTCTCTCCTCTCGTACCAAAGTAACAGAAAAACCCTATTTTCTAAAGAGTCTGCCGCTCTCTCCACCCGTTTCCCTCCACCCGCCGCTCTCTCCACCACCGTCCTGCTACTCTCCACTCGCTGCCTTGCTGCTTTCCACCCGCTGCTCTGCTCTCCATAAAAAATTTGCATCTATGTGTGTTGAAACCCTATTTCATCATTTATTTATTTTGTGTATATTTGTTTATATGTGTCTGTTTATATGTGAAATTATATTTATACTACTGAAATTATACTAAAATTATTTATACTAAAATGAAATTAAATTTATAATGTGAATTTATAAATTTATTTTGTGTATTGTTTATATGTGTCTGTTTATTTATTTTTGTGTAAATTTATATAAATTTATATGAAATTAAATTTATATGTGAAATTAAATTAAATTTGTAAATATTGGGAATCAATAGAGAAATTTTTTAAACGAAAAAGAGAAGACAATGCACCATTTGAAGCTGAGGTTCAATCATCTCCCACTTCAATCAGTGTTGAAAATGAATATAATGCCAAAAAAGTAAAAACAGCCCAAAAAATGCTCGAAAAAACTCGACCCCCCAAAAAAAAAAAAATCGCCTCGGGGGCTCCCGCCCCCGAACTCCCGGCAACTATTGAAACTTTCGTCCCAGTTCACACAAAATCCTGGATCCGCCACCGGATGTACCTGTGACAACCTCTCGCTGGCGGACATTATTGATCTGTGGCCCGTGCCGGAAAGCTTGACCGCTGATTCCAGCATTTGATAAAGTGCCTCCGACAGTGACATGCAGATAATCTGTCCAAGATTTCGGTGCGAGCCCATGTTTAAGACTCTGATGCAGAATATTTATCCACAGCTTTCCACATAAGGCTCCTCCCCTGTGTGGAATTCCATTTCTCCCACCTCGAGTGATTCCATGTTGATAACCACCCCTTGACGGGCTTGCGATTTACCTTTAAGGGAGTGCCCATTGCCTCTAGAGGCATGAGCCCTTACGTGGGACCCATTTGAAATATATGTTTCATGGTGGAGGAGATATCAGATACCGATTTTCGATGTGGAACTGCTGCTGGGAGGAAATGATATCTATTGCCAAAGTCCTTGGCGGCTGCATGGTATAGGTTATCAAAGCTAAAATGCCCTTCAAGTCGTATTTCCTCAAGTGACGAAGAACCCAAGTGAGGAGACTCTGTAGGGGTGGCAAAAAGGTAGTGGAACAACGTGTATTTCTGCCCATGTGATGACCATGCTGTTTTGTTTGAGCAGACCGTGAGGAGGTGAGTTCATGTTTTCTTCCTTTACTGAAGATAGAGAGAGAGTCTTTGTTGTTTGTGTAGGGAAAGGGAAAGGAGAGGTGTAGAAGAGGGTACTGAAGAGAATTTAAAGAGGAGGTTGTGGTTTGCCGCATCTACACTTGTTCATTAGTGAAATTATGTAGTAGTAGGACTCTATGCTGATTCTGTTACCAGTGTTTGTAGGATTTTATTTGTCTCTTCTTTTTAGAAGTCACAATAAAGAGAAGATTACATGCGATGAGGCCGAAACACTACTCATCGACACGTATCATTCGTACTTACCCACCATGGAAGTCACCCTTTTCTTGTTTTTTTTACTCTTTTTCTTACCATCTTATTTTCGTTCATTTTATTTTTCAAAAAATAAGATATATAGTCAATTTTGTTGATTCGTGCTTTTGGAATATGTTTTGATACAACAAGAGTTTTTTTAAAACGAATACAACACGATATGGATTTGTATTTTCTTAGTTGACACGAACACAATTCAAATAGAACACGTAGTATAACACGGCATACAAATAACACGATTTCTTAAAATTTACACTAAATTAAATATAAATAGATACGTTACCCCGAATAAAAACATGATTATCACAATAATACACGATGACATGACTAATACGTCTCATAATTTTCACACAAACACGACACGACACGACACGACTTTGTATAAAAAAACGACGCGTTTTGAGGTCAATTTCGTGTCGTTGTGTTTCATATTTTCATGTATTTTTAAAATTGGCACTCCTACATTTTGATATTAGAAAATTCATGAATTTATACCTAGATTTATTATAGCACAATCTAGACATTTATTTTGAAGAAAAATGAAATTCTTAAATTTTTTGCGTTTCACATTGACATCAATCCTCTTTGTTTATTACAATACGGTGCAATTAGTAAATGAGATGCAACCACTTAAATAAATAGGCATATAACCTAATCAAGTTATGATATTTGTGGTGGTTTAATGTTTAGTTTGGATGTGATAAGATAAAACTCTTTTGCTTTGTAAATCCAATAGAATATGATGAAAAAATATATAGTCACTATTATTAAAATCTATTACTTTTGACAGTTCAAAAATGCATTATTTGTATGTCCAATCCTTAAAATACAAAATAAACACAAATATATTTTAAAAATATTTTTCAATTGTTAAAAAATAGTGTGTTATTAAAAAATCATTTTAAAAAAATAGATAAAAGCTAAAAGTCCAATCCCCACCCTAAATGTTAAAGATTTTTACATATTAATACGTTTGAATATCAAAAGCCTATGTTTCAAAAGAATGATTTCCAAGTATGATAATAAATAAGACCCCTATTTGTCATTATAGTGGGAAACATGTGGGATACGTATCGCATCTGTGTGTTATCACTTCTCCAATTAACACATGCAAACACTCTCTTTTTAATTGAGTTGCGTTCGTGTTGGGTTAAAAAAAACTAAGTTCACAACTACTGTACTATATCTTAGAAATTCATGATATCTTAGATAGATTGCATGACATAAAAAAATGTGTTTAAAAGTCAAATTTGTGTGTTAAATTTTTTTGTTTTAAGGAGAGTGCCTTCCCAAGTTGTTTTATTTTATTTATTGACTATCAATAAAATAGTTATTGTATTTATCATGAAATTTCATGTAGTTTCTAAGATTCTTGGTTTGTCTTCCAACATGTCAAATTTTGAAGTTTGCAATCCTAAAAGTGGGGGCAAAAGACAAAATGTAAAGAGTACTAATGATATGGATGAATATTTGACATAATGATGGTGTATTGTAAGTTTTTTAAATCGTGAAAGTGTGTTGGATAACTGGTCATGAAATCGGGAAAAACTCAAAATAACACTTTTTTTTACTTATTTAGCTGAGATCATTTTTTAAATACTAATCAAAATTATATATTAGAATAATATAGTTCAAAACGCGTTACACCCACAATGCATCGCACGGGTCAGTATGTAGTCCTTATCTGAGAACTCTCCAAAACTCCATCCCCAATTTCTTAGAATTTAGAATTTCTTAAATGAACAAAAATCCACATGTACACACAACCCCCACAATCATGGGACGGTTAAAAGGTTTAGGCATATACGCGTTTTGTTTTAAAATCCCAGCCCACGATCCAAATTTTCCTTTTTTTTCGTTTTGCTAACAGAGTTGTTAGTTATTGATTGAAAAGGACCGAAACCCCCTTTAGAAACCTTCTTCTTCACTTTATCAATTTTGTCCAGCTACTCATTATTGTTGTGCCTTATAACCATAAACCTTCGCCTATAATTCTGTTGACTTTATACTGATGGGAACATCATTTCTCCAATGTTTAAAACCTCTACTTGTTTTGTTATCATATCATGATATATATTTAAGAAATAAACATTTTCTTTAAAAAAAACTCACAATCTAAATTCGAAGAAATTAAAAACACAAAACTGTCCAAACCTTTTTTCTGAGAATTTTACAATTTTAACGTCAGAAATTAAACCCACACCCTCAACTGTCTAACCCACGTTTTGTTTCTACAGTTATCCACATCTAACAAACCAAACACGTACATAAAACTCATCGCTCTAGACAGTTTTTCCTCCTCTTTCTCACCTGTATATCGTTCCACGACCTCTTAGTAGGGGTGTTCGTGGTCCGGTCCAGTCCAGTTTTTAAGATTTTTAAGGACCGGACCGATTAAACCGGTCCTAAAAAAAACGGACCAAGACCGGACCGATTGTATCGGTCACCCGACCCTTGTCGGTCCGATTTTTTATAGGATCGGTTCGGTCTAACTTGTCGGTCCTAAGATTAATAAATTAATTGTGCATACATCATTGAAATTTCGTTTAAACAGAGAGTTCTGTGTAAAGCATCAGTTCATAAAGAGAGATTAAAAGCATCAATTCATCTTCGTGGGATTAAAAGCATCATCTTCAGTAGTTTAAACCATGATATAATTTTTTTCAAGTATTACTATGATATGACCAACAAAAGAAAGGATAAAAAAGGTTCAATCAGATTAATAAAGCACAAAGGCTAACAATCCCAAGGAAACCCAATTGTGTTCTCAAAACCAACTATTGTTTTCAGCAAAAAAAAAAAACTCATCGTAGTTAGCTACATCATCAGTTGCGACATTAATACTAGTATATACCTCATCTTTAGCATATCTATTTATGCAAAGTTTAAATCCCTGTCTGAACTATTAATAATCTCAGCATTATTAGCACATTAAAGCATCAATTCTTTACTCATCCCAGAAATAGATAGAGGGTAGTTTATTACCAGTTGCGATGAGGGAGGGGAGACTTCGGCGATGGCAGCCAATACGAGAGGCAGCGGCGATGACTGGTGCGCCCGATGAGAGACGAGAGCAGCGGCGGAGAGAGACGAGAGAGACAAGAGGCAGCGGCGGAGAGAGATGAGAAAAACGTAGAGAGAAAAACGGCTATTAGGCTTAGGGCAGAAATAAAGAAAAGAAAGGAAGGGGATAGGTTTAGCCTAAACCGTTTAGGACATTAGGCTTTTTTTATTTACGATCGTACCCTCCCTCTTTATTTAAGTTATTTTATATATAAAAATATAATAAAAATATATAGTAATATGAACAATCGGTCCGGGTCGGTCCAAATAGGTTATTTATTGTGGCGGACCGAGGACCGGACCGACTAGACCGGTCTGGAAAAAAAAACTAGACCGGACCGGTGATAAAAAACCCGATAAAAATAGGGCGGTTCGGTTCGGTCCAGTTCGGTCAATCGGTCCAATCGATTTTTTGAACACCCATACCTCTTAGTACCAAGTTTTGTTGAACGCCACATTAACGGTGGCTACACCAACAATCACAACTTTGTGGGATGTATAACAACAGGTATGTAACTATCTGTTTTCTTATATTTTTTCATTCTCAGATTATATAAGAGGTATAGAGGTATCTATTTTCTCATATTTTTTTCATTCTCAAATTATATAAGAGGTATACAGGTAACTGCTTCCGAATCCGAGTTATAAACCATGCACTCCATTGCCTCAACATCCCTCACCATCCTTGACTTATATTGACGTAGCACCACTATTATATAGGAATCCTTTTCCATGTTATATATGCATCGCACGGCGACATGCTTGGTGGGTCTTGCATGTGAACATGCCTCGCATGGGGACGTGTGGTTCCTGAAGGGGCATGGGTTTTTTCTGTGTACTGTTGTTTAATATATAATGATAAAGTTGTCACATGGTGTATGTGTGAGAAAATTAGTCATAAATGTTCTACATGGTTTATGAATGTAACAGTTAGTTATAAATTACCATGACAATGTTTCTCTCTTTGAATTTTTCACTTCTTTTTACCATTACAAACATCCATATATGGCCTAATGAAATAGATTTAAGGCTCTGTCACCGTTAAGGGGTGAGGGCTATGGCATCTTATACTCAATTTCCATGAAGTTAAAGAACAAGATGGATGATGTGCGGTAATGGTATTTCATGTCTTTCAATTTTGTTGTACCAAGTAGTGAAATCCTAGGTTCTTGATAACCACTGGCCTTGCAAATGCACTATATATTGTTAAAGAAACAAATAATGCTCAAAAGTATGTAAACATAAGGGACTTGGTTTCGTCGGGGGGGGGGGGGGGGGGGGGAATCCTTTGAGACTTGCGCGAAAGAAAAGTTTGATTTAGAGTTTGTCATATGTTAGCACATCGTGGCAACTTTGCACTGTAGCTTTGGCCAGTACAATGAGGCGGTTCTTCTTCTTGAGCGGTCCATTGAGATTCCGGTGATGGATGAAGGAAAAAAACACGCGTTGACTAAATTCTCCGGTTGCATGCAGTTGGGCGATACGTGTGCAATGTTGGGACAGATTGAGATACACTGCTGGTTTAGATATTCAGAGAGAAGTTCTTGGGGAAAAGAGCCCTCGATTTGGTGAGACTTGCAGGTATGCCCCTCTTTTTAATAACTCGAATTAGAACATTATATTAGTAAAGGGATATTACAAAAACTCATTTTAACTGTACAGTTTCACATTAACCCTATTAAATTATTTCTTATATCGATCTCCCATTGTGTATACTGTTTGTTATTGCTTTTCTCCTTTTACTTAGGTTTAAAAAATATGAATCTCCATTGTACATCTCCCTTACTTTCATATTACAATATCATTTGTCCAATGTACCACTTTTTTTGAGAATTTAGTATTTTCAATTGTTGATTTTTCTTTTATACAACTTTAACAAGCTTATAAAGTTATACAAACACGGGGTTATGGAAATAATAATAGTTTTTAACTAAAAACTCACTTAAATATTGGTTCATTTTTAATTTACCAACTAATAATTTATCATAATTTGAATTTAGTCATGAGTTTTACTTTATTGACACTTTTTATCACAAGGTCATGTATGATGTAAACATGAAATCAAATTTGTTGCTAATGTCAAATAAAATTGTTGATTATATAGTTATTCGCAGGTTTTTTACTTTTTCATTTTATAATATTTGTTTTTTTTTAATTTTTTTTTCCAAATATTCCGTTTTTTTAATTTTCAAGAAATTTATGATTTTTATAAATTTTCAAAATTTTATAAAGTATCTCAAAATTAAAAATAACGTTGAAAATAACTTATGGTCCGATTGATAGGCTATATTTGCCATGACAAATGGTGGCAAATCACAAATTTGTCCACTATTTTGTGTGTTTGATGACCATTATTTGCCATGAAAATATTTTCATGGATACCCATGTTCACATACAAATTTGCCATCATTTTCTCACTATTATTGACAAAATTTGCTTACCTATATAGCAAAGAAAAATTTCCCCACAAATTTGCCATCCTTTTTAAAAATATTAAAAAAACTATTTTTTGTTTGTTAAAACTTTTTTTTTAAAAGAAATGTTTTTTTTTTCCGTGAAAATTGTTTTTGTTGTTAAAAACTGTTTTTCCGTTTAAAAATGTTTTTATTTTGTTAAAATTGTTTTTTTTAAACTGTTTGTTTGTTTGTTAAAATCGTTTTTATTTTGCTAAAAACTGTTTTTTTTCATTGAAAACTGTTTTTTCGTTACAAGTGCTTTTTCTTAAAAAAAAATCGTTGTAAACTATTTTTTTGTTAAAAGTGTTTTTGTTCTTAAAAACTGTTTTTATAAATAAATGTTTTTTTTCAATAAAAATTATTTTTTTGTTGTTAAAAACTGTTTTTCCGTTAAAAATTGTTTTTATTTTGTTAAAATCGTTTTTTTAAAACTGTTTGTTTTTGTTAAAACCGTTTTCATTTTGTTAAAAACTGTTTTTTTTCATTGAAACTGCTTTTTTTTTTTGTTCAAAGTGTTTTTATTGTTAAAACATTTTTTTTTTAAAGAAACGTTTTTTTTTCCTTTAAAATTGTTTTTTTTGTTGTTGTTAAAAACTGTTTTTCCGTTAAAAAAATGTTTTGATTTTGTTAAAATCATTTTTTTTAAACCGTTTGTTTGTTTTCATTTTGCTAAAAAGTGTTTTTTTCATTGAAACTGTTTTTTTGTTACAAGTGTTTTTTCTTAAAAAAATTGTTATAAACTGTTTTTTTTTGTTAAAAGTGTTTTTACTCTTAAAAAATATTTTTCTAAATAAATATTTTTTTTTCCCGTAAAAATTGTTTTTTTGTTCTTAAAAACTGTTTTTCCGTTAAAAATTGTTTTTATTTTGTTAAAATCGTTTTTTTTAACTGTTTGTTTGTTTGTTAAAACCGTTTTTATTTTGTTAAAAACTATTTTATTCATCGAAACTGCTTTTTTTTTGTTCAAAGTGTTTTTATTGTTAAAAAAATGTTTTTATAAATAAATGTTTTTTTTCCCGTTAAAACTCTTTTTTTTTCCTGTTTAAACTGTTTTTTTTTTGTTAAAACATTTTTTTTTTGTTAATTTTTTTTTCTTAAAAAACTGTTTTTTTGTTAAAGCCTTTTATTTTATTAAAAATTGTTTTTTATTCATAAACTGTTTTTTTGTTCTAAACTGCTTTTTGTTTTTTATTTTCCATTGATACTGTTAAACAACCCACTTTTGCACCTAGAAAATTAATCATATCAAACAGCCTTATGTGGCAAATTATAGGATTTGCCCTCACAAATTTTGCCATAGCAAATTTTATTATGGAAAAATTTGCCATGCTCTCTATTTGCCCACTTTTGTAAATATTACAATATTTTTTTATTCATAATGTTCCTTTTTTATATTCACAATATTAAAAAATTGTAAGGAAAATAATAATTTTTTTAATATTTAGACTAATATGTTTTTTTAAAATATTTAAAACTAAAAAATATTTTTTATATAATTTTTTCTCTTCGCATGCGTCCATTTTTAAGCTATTGGTTGAACCTACATATATTTTCTTAAGCAATTTATTACACTTCTTTTACTTAACCACTATCTGAAATTTGGAGCTCTTAAGATATATGTTTTCTTCTGTTAAGAATTTTTTTTTTTTTTAAATATTTTTTTGTATATTCTAGAGTTTTTAAATATACATTCATATTTTCTAAATGCTTTAAAAATTTTGTAAAATTTTTTCAAGGTTTTTTTGATATTTTGAAAATAATTTTAGTATTTTCTAAACTTTTAAATATTTTTGCTGTTTTTTCTTACAACTTAAAAAACAGTAATCTAACAAAATAAATTTTGAAAAACTATATTATGTTACCAAAAATAGTAGAAATTGTGATTCCTTAACATAAAGTTAAAAAAAAAACTATTTAAACTTACCCTTCCTTTTCTTTAAGGACTGATGATTAATGTTTAAGCGAATTTGTGCATAATTTTAAGATTTTATCTTAAATTAGCACTGTAGGTAGCTAAGATAATTTATTACTGATGAAACTCATTTTTTATTGCTGGAAATATTTTTTTGAGAAATATTTTTTTCAATAATTATTTTAAATATATTTTATGAATTATTTTTTAAGAATTTCGTTGATTTTCGCAACGATCATTTCTCTAATACTGACACTAATTATACAATAGATTATATATTAAAATAATATATTTCAAAACGTGTTACACGAAGCCGTGCATCGCACGGGTCACCACTATTTTATATATATATATATATATATATGATGTGTCATCATGTTATTGTGCTACCTATCCACATTAAATGCAAACAGTTATGTTAAAAATGATGTCTCCCCGTATAATTTTTTTTATATGAAGCATATTTTTCCTCAATTAATAAATGTTAATATTTATATAATAAATATTTTTTTTTATATAACTCAAAAAATATTTTTTTATAAGAAAACAAACAGTTTTCTAAAACTCTTTATAAATTCTGAACATTAACATTACTTAATAAAAACATTTTCTTCTCAAAACAATTGTATTCATATTTATAGAACAGTCTTTTAAAACACAATTTATATAAATAAATGAAGTTAAAAACTACAATTTTTATGAAACTATAGTTTTTAGTAAAGTACTTTATAAAAATACAATTTTTATATATAATAAAATATTTTATACTTATCTTTATAAAACTAGTTTTTATTAAAAAAAATTATAACTAAAGTGTTAGGACTATAGTTTTATAAGAAAAATGATTATATATTTATATTTTTATAAAAACAGTATTGTTTAGAGCCTTTAAAAACAAAATTTATATAAAGAAATGAAGTTAAAAACTACAGTTTTAAAAAAAGTACTTTATATAAATACAATTTTTATATATAATAAAATATTTTATTCTTATCTTTATAAAATTAGGTTTTATTAAAAAAAATTATAAAAAACGTGGTAACACTATAGATTTATAAAAATATGATTATATATATATTTATAAAAATAGTATTGTTTAAAAAAGTAATTTATATTTATAAATAGTCTTTTATATATATATATATATATATATATATATATATATATATATATATATATAGAGAGAGAGAGAGAGAGAGAGAGAGAGAGAGGTACCTTAGTTTGAGGACCCTGAATGAGGTCCATTTTTTTAAAATAGTAAAAAAAATATTTTGGACCTGATTTTTTTCTATGATTTTTAAACATTTCAGTAGGACCATAAAAATATAATCAATTCGAAATGAATTTTTTTACTATTTAAAAAAAATGGTCAAATTTTGTCAATTTTTAGCAGCTTAAAAACTACTTAAAAACTGACACAGTTTGACTGATTTATTTAAAATAGCAAAAAAAATCATTTTGAGTTGATTATTTTTTTATGGTCCTACTGAAATGTTTAAAACCCATAAAAAAAATCACCCCAAAATATTTTTTTTACTATTTTAAAAAAATAGACCTCATTCAGGGTCCTCAAACTCGGACCTCACTTGATCCTTTCTTATATATATATATATATAGGGAGGGAGAGGTTCAGAAGCGAACACAAAATATGACAATTTTAATGAACCTCAACAAAAAAAACTAACACCCAATCAATTGTAATTCCTTTGTTGTAACTAGTCCGCGCCAGCGGCAACGGACACACATGTGACACGCGTGTCCGTTTCCTCTGGAACGGACCAATTACAACCAATGGCGGAGTCAGTAATTTAGTTTGAGCGGGGCACAACCCAATGATAGGGGTTCGGGGGCGATAGCCCCCGAAAAAAATAGAGTTATTTTTACGTTTTTACAAATATTTAATTGATAATTCGTATTTTTAGACAATTATAACTCAAATAAAACAACATCGAATATAACAACAATTCACTAATAAAAAAAGAGATAAATATATTGCAAATCCCTAAAAATAATAGCTTCAATCCACTAAAAGAGATAAACATGTTGCAATTACCTCAATAGCTCCAATTCAATCGAAGAAAAAATGTCCAATGTCGAAATCCTCCACCACAAATTGCAAGTCCCTAAAAACAAATAAATCATAACAAATAAATATTAATAGCAATAAAATAAAGCAAATCAATCCATAATACTTTATTGCTAAAAAGAACAACCAATATAGAGTTATAATTTGAGGAGATACATTAACACCTAATAAAATATTTGGACGCCTACATATAAAAATTAGTTAAAGTTAATATAAAAATTAGTCAAGATACTCACAATCAATTGAAAAAAAAATTATTATTAGGAATTTAGACTAACAATCAATAAAAAAGTAAAGAAAGAACATATTTTTTTTAACTTCAAATTAGAGTAGAAATCCATAAAAAATTATCAAGGTTTTGTTTGATCGAAGAAAGAACATCTTTTTTAACTTCTTACTTCAACATATATGGGCAAATGAAAAGTAAATAAATCATAGACTAAAATAATGGAAAATAAATTCTGAGCAAATAAATAATGGAAAAATAAATCACAAGAACTAAATATACCTTCATCACCGCGGGGGGGGCAGGAAGTGGGACATAACAGGGGGTGCGGCTGGGTGGAACAGGATTGGGGGTTGTGCAGAACAGGAGTCAGGGGGTGGGGTGGGGCTGGGCAGAAGAACAAGGGGTGGGTGGGGCTGGCTGGGCGCCAGACAGGGGGTGGGAAAGGAAGAGTGGCTTGGGAAATGTTTAGAGAGTGGGTTGGGAGCACTGTTCTAAAAAACCCGCCTAAGCTCCGCCTAGGCTTAAGGCTTGGGAGAAACGCCTAGCCTTACGCTTTTCACTCCTTATTCTTGGTAAAACCCTTAAGGCGCACTTTTTTCTATAAACAACAATGCTTTAGTGAAACGATGTCGCCTTTTAAAGAATTTATTTACAAATCGGACCATTATCTCATCCAAAATAATCAAATAGTATTTTAATTTGCATATATTCACACATATTTTTATGATATGTGCAATTTTTGTATTTTAATATCCTTGTTATGGTTAAAAAATATTAAAATATATTAAGAAGGCCTAAACGCCTTTTCACGCCTTTTTACGCTTAGGCCCGCCTAGGCTTCTAAGGCTTAAGGTTTGGCCTCCACGCCTCAATCACGCCCCGCGTTTTTTAGAACCTTGGTTGGGAGAAAAGAGAAGGGAATGGGTTGGGGACAACTGCTGGGTATTACATAAAAGGTTTAGAATATTTTTTTTTTTTTGTAAATCCTGCGTGGGGCACGTGCCCCTCCCAGTGATTCACTCCATCCGCCACTGATCACAACATATGAATTAAAATTGATTATATGTTAAGTATTTTTTGTTAAGGTTCATTAAAATGTTCATCTTTTATGTTCACTTTTGAACCTCACCCTATATATATATGTGTGTGGTGTGTGTGTGTGTGTGTGAATGTGTGTTCTATTCTTTTTTGTATTTTTAATTCTCCTTACTTCATCATTAATTGTTCTCCTTTTTGAATTCCAATTTTACATGCACGTATTTGTTTGTCATCAAATATTCTATTAATGAAATAAATATATTCCTTATCCTTTTATAAATGTTTCTATATTTACAGCACGTATCACACAAATGTGAAATATGTCTTTTAACGTTATATACACTACACCAAATCTGCACTATTGTCATTGACCCTGACAAATCACCCTTATCAAGGTCAATGACCGTGACATTTCAAGGCGAGACAACTTTTTTGTCACGGTCGTGCCGCGGTCAATGACCGTGACACGTTTGTCAAGGTTTATAACCGTGACAAAGTCGTGACCCTTTTTTAAAAAATTGTCACGGCCATTGACCGTGACAAGTCCGTGACAACCTTTGTCACGGACGTGTCACGGTCAATGACCGTGACAGTTCAGGGCAGAATTTTAAAAAAATCTGTTGGGCAGTATGGCCACTGCCACTGCCCAGCAGTATATTTGTACCTGTTATAGCAACGTTGTACCTGTTCCAAATATTATATATGTAATACCCCGTATTTTTATAGCTTTTAAATTATGGGATTTATTAAATTTAATTGAGATAAATTAATTTAATTTTAATTTGGAATATTGCTTTAAATATTTACTAGCGTGACGAGAGTTAGTAATTATTGGAAATTTGTTACTTGTTGCATATTACTGGATGAGTATAGTAATATATGAGATTTATCTTATAATATTGTCACGTGTGAATATTAGAGACTTGGAATCTATGCTTCGCCTAATTTTGTTTGTGTATAGGTATCCTTGGTACAGGCTATCACAGTGATAGTTCAAACGGTCCTAAGGGACTTGGAACCTATAGTTTGTATATGTGTTAATACAATTCGAGAGTGATTCCGAATTTGTATTCCCCTTAATATGAGTGATATGGGGTTTGGATAGTAGAGTATGCCCGCACCATAGTTTTATTTGGGGTGCTGTTATGGTTTATATATATTTTACGAGTGGTTAATATATATATGAAATTCTGAAATCTGGAACTGTCTTCTGTGATGTGATATGTAGGACGTGGTTGATAACTCAAATTATAAATACTTATGTTGAGAAAGTATAATATGACACTGGAAAACTTTATTGATTTATAAGGTTAAAATGAGAACTTTGGTTACTAATTGAATAGTATCTTCAAACAATTAAATCGTTAACTTTGAATCTTACGAGTAAAATAAGATAAATTAATCCATTGGGAAAGGATAGCATGTTATATGATGAGATAGACCATTGGGAAGGTTAGTGCGATAGGTGTGCACATTAGAAGAGATGTGAGAATTTCTCAAGAGAGTGTCGCACTAATATGTTGTTGCATTGGCCTGTATCAATTTAAATACTTGCTAAACGTATTTTAAATCAAACACACTATCGGGCTCTGACCTGTTTCTTTTTCTCTTTCTCTCTCTTATATATATATGTATGTATTATAGGTGACCAGCCACAGGGGCGTCTTGCTTAGGATCTTTTGGAAGGAATGCGCTGCAGCTTAGGTGGGAATTGCAGGTCTCTTGGTTAGACGACTTCGTTCATTCGGATCCACTCTTAGTACTTTCATCTAGTTGAGCATGTGTAGCTCTTTCCATTATTCCGTTGTTATTGGACATTTGTATTTCATTTATTTCCAGTATTGTCACTATGGGATTTATTCTGTTTGGATGTGTGACTTTAGATTTCGTATGTTGACATTCGATTGACGAATGTATTAAATTAATTTGGATTATGTTGCAGAATTTAATGTGGGGTGATTCTTACTTATTGAATGTTGTTAATAAAAGAAATGATTTTTTCTTTAAATAAAATGTGGAAAGTATGTATAAAAATGGTTTTGACACTTAGCTTAATTATTTAGGGTGTTTAATTGGAAAATTTACTTTTATCGACAGTGATGCTGAGAATGAACCAACTGTTTACCTTGATTTAATTTAATAAAGGAGTGATTGCCCGGTATTTAATTAGGCGGGGTGTCACAATATATCCAAACAAACTAAAGATAATGCAAATATATATTCAAAATAGAAACTATTTAAGAAGAAACAACATCAGCATCAATTATCTCAAATTTACAAACTATTTGCATGGAAAAGAGATTTTGTATCGCGACGCTCGGGGAGACCTCCTTATCCTTCCCTTCTCGTCCGAATAGCCACATAAGTATAGAGCATATGTGGCCTACCCTTAGGGCCACTCCCTGTCCCCTGAATTGAAATAAAGTAAAATTAGTATCCGCCCCTCAAATATAGATAAATATAAATCGAAATCGAAATCGAAATTGACATATAAATATAAATACATTACCTGTAGTGTCACTCAAACAGCTAACTTGAGCTCATATGGCACCTCCTTCCAACTAATGTACCCCGGGCAATCGTGTCAAATATAATTCTCTTCATATCTAAACACTAAGAAATACCATAATCCTATGGAGTTATGCGTTGCAAATTCCTTCCAACCGTTGTGTAGCCAAAAATCAGCAATTGAAGTTGTCAATTCCACCTTTCAATGGTCTCCCATGTTTTGCTAGAAGTTCCAAGTGGTGGGGTATGGAAAGTGGAATTGACAACTTCAGCTGGTGATGTTTGGCTACATAACGGTTGAGAGGAATTTGCAGAGCATCGCTCCATAGGATTATGGCATTTCTTAGTGTTCGGATAGACGAAGAGATTCAGTCTCCTCTCCACAAATAGGACACCCCAAATAACTATGTACTAATCACCTATTAAAGGTAAGAAGCATATATTCATGGATTAGTATAAACAAAACTTAGATGTAGTTGGAATATTTATGTATTAATCTCCTCTCCACACACGCACACTACACAAGAGTGAAAATGATAAAGTGTAGATCAATTAAAAGCATTAAAAATGGATGTTTCGGTACAAATTAAAATATTTATTACAAATTGAAAAATTGTTTCAAATTCGGGTTATCATAAAAAATGGATTGATAGTCGGTAGGAGCAGCCAAGTCATCCACACTACTATTTAGACGTCTTGGTGCGTGTTGGACAATTGACCACGGCTCGTTGTTGATATACTCCGAGTAAAACACTTGCTTAACCTTTTGAAATGCATAAACAAACGGCTCATCGCTCACGTGGTCGTTTCTCTTCAACTTGGACAAGTCAACCATAATCAAATTGGTGACAGGATCAACTTTACAAGCATTTTTATCCTCAACTCTTACCCATTCACAGTAAAATACAACCTCTTTGAAGCTTATATAATCCAATTCAAATATATTTTGGATTACACCATAGTAAGTTATTTCAGCTTCAACGAGGTTTTTATCTTTTGCGCTCGCTCGAAAGAAAGTAAGAGCCTTGTATGAAATTCCCGAGTTCTGTACATTTGTACTTTCCTCGTACACTTTAGCGCCGAAAATGTAACCGTTCAATTGATACTTTTTGTACTCTTGTGCCACGAACAAGGGTCCAGTGGCTAGACGAGCAAGCCTTGATGTCGCATCACCCATCTTTAGGAGCTGAGAATATAGATAAATTAATTATATTAGTGGTAAAATTTGAGTGTAATGTAACGTTATATAACGACTGTTTTCATTATAATTACCTCTTGTGTCAACCATAGCCTAAATTCGCTGTCTGATTGTACCATTATTTTTCGTCTTTTACTGTTCTCACGGGCTTCATATTTACTGCATATTACAAAATTTATCATGTATAAAATAATCTAAAATAATGTTAAACATCATAATATTCGAAACTTACTACATCTTCATGTGTGTCAAATAGATAACGAGCTACTTGTTCATGTTGAAAACTCGTTAATTTCACTCATTTTCCCATCACATTACCACCATCATCGAGGAATTCATCAGTGTCATCAACTCTAGTCGAGTCAGGCATATATTCCCGAGTATATATTGATGACTCCACGGTGATGTATTCCTCTGCAATTGATCCTGCAATATATCGCGTATTCTTGACGTAATCTTTAAAAACTTTCATCAATCTTTCAAACGGATACATCCACCGATATCTAACTGGACCACAAATAAGTGCCTCGTCGCATAGGTGTACCAACAAGTGAACACTTATGTCAAAGAATGCTGGGGGAAAGTACTTCTCCAATACACAAATCGCTTCTTTCACAGCCAATTTTGCGGCCACTATGTGTTCTCGATTCACTACCTTCTCACACAAGAGGGAGAAGGTAATACTAATTTGTATAATAGCCCTACGCAAATCCTTGTGCTTGGAGAAACAGTGCTTAAACAATAGAGGAACCAATTGCATGATCACATGCCAATCGTGGGACTTACACTTATGTACATCATGAGTAGCATAATTCAAAATCCGTTGCAAGTTGGACGAAAAAGTAGATGGGCCCTTCAAATTATATATTGTGTCTAGAAGCACCTTCCTTTCCCCACTCGTCAAAGTAAATGCACCAGGGGGAATTATTGTCCTTCCCCTACTATCTTCTTTCAACCATAGTTGTGGCTTAAGTTTTAACGTTTTAAGGTCTTTTCGTGCATTTTATCCATCCTTCGAATGACTCCCCCCAAGGCAAGTACCCACAATATGTTCAACGAAGTTCTTCTCTGCATGCATCACATCCAATACATGGCGCACCGGGTTTTTCTTCCAATAAGGCAAGTCAAATAAAATTGACCTCCGAGACCATGCCTTTCTTATCTCAGTTTCATTCCCAGTTGGGGTCTTCTTATGCTTGACATTCTTAAATTTGGGATTCTTACCTGGCATATTTGGGCCACATTCAGAAGATTTACTTTCAATTTATGAACCCGAAAGTTGTCTCGGCGGTAGCCTATGTTCAACTCCGCCCAATAAAAAATTGGAACCTTTCTCAAATCTGAAACTATGAGCTGGGGGTAAAAACCTCCTGTGGCAATGGTATACATTTTTTAAGCTAGAGGATAGACGAAGAGATTCAGTCTCCTCTCCACAAATAGGACACCCCAAATAACCATGTACTACACATCCGGATAATATCCCATAAGCTGGAAAATCATGAATTGCCCACATCAACATAGCTTTCAGCGTAAACTCTTATTTTTTAAAAGAGTCAAATGATTGCACACCCTCTTCCCACAACTCATTTAATTCTTCTACCAAAGGAGCCAGGTAGATATCAATGTCATCACTTGGTGCCTTTGGCCCAGGTATCAATAAAGCCATCATCGAAAATTCAGGTCTCATATACTGTGAAGGAGGGAGGTTGAGTGGGGCTAGGATCACTGGCCATACACTCTGATTGGTGCTTAGATTTCCAAATGGATTGAAACCATCTATTGATATAGCCAAACGAATGTTGCGTTGTTCTCGAGCAAAATCGGGATACTCAAAATTCATCCTCCGCCAGGCAGTAGAATCAATAGGATGACGCATGATATTACCCCCTACTTCTGCCCTAGCATGCCAAGTCATTGCCTCTGCAATCCATGGTACTGTGAAAAATCGCTTTAATCTAGGCCCAACGGGAAAATATTTCAATACTTTTTGAGGCACTTTTGAGCTTGTGCATTCCTTACTAGTAGATTGGACATATCTAGGTTCATCGCATACCGGACAACGATCGAGATTTTCATACTCCTTTCGGTATAGTATGCAGTCATACACACAAGCATGAATCGATTTATACTTCATTCCCAAACCTTTCAAACTGTTCTTCATAAGAGGATAGCTATTTGGAAGTGTATTCACCTTGGGTAATAAGCCCTTCATCCATTTCAGAATTCCCATCACGCTATTGCCAGACAAACCGTACTGCGTCTTCAAACTGTGCAAACCAACCATGGCATGTAAAGTTATTTGATCTTTCTCACAGCCAGAGTATAACGGTTGGGTCGCCTCAAAAATTTTAAACTTTGGTAGTCATCGTCAAGTTTTATCGTGTTATCTTTACGAGCACTTGAATCTTCTATATCATCAGTAACCTCATTCTCCTCAGCTTCATAAACTCCGTACACATCATCAACTAAATCCTCTAACATATTATGATCTACGTCGTCCCCTTCTACATCTATTCTACTTGTTGAAGGTTGTTGTGAAGGTTGGTCGGGGACAAAAGGAACTTTCAATTCACCGTGAAAACTCCAAAATCGATAACTATCTTGCATACCCGATCTTAACAAATGTAGTTCAACTGTTTTCCACTAAAACACCTTACCATTCTTACACCTAGCACACGAACACAGAAACTCTTCATCATTACGACATCTCTTTGCATATTTCACAAATTCATTAGCACCTCTGCGAAACACATCCCCCATTCTATTAGTCTCACCCATCCACTCTTTGTATTTCGAATATCCCATCACAGCTACCACAATTAAACACCTATTAAAGGTAAACAACACTTAGATTTATAGTATATTTTATTTAATTATCCCATCATTTAATTATCCTATTAAAGGGTAAGTGGTCCTATCTCATTCAAGACTGCATTTTTCTGTAATATACTTAACAGCACATGCAAATTGTTACGATTTGAAAAAAATTCAACAGCATATCTTCTTAGTTCTCCAAGTACACGACGTAGATTGGCAGGTGTGAGTGTTATTTCAATTGGTCAATTGAAATAACAGTCACACTTGTCAATCTACTATGTACCCAGAGAACATTAAGATACGACTGCAGAACTTCCTCCAAAAGTAACAACTTTAAGCCAATAAGAATATTATACAGAAATTATACAGTCTCAAACTGTCCAAACGGGACAATTCGAGAGATCTCATTACAGGGGTAATGACTCTCGAACGGGTCTAAGGGCTATTGAATGCGTACGCATAAGAACTAGAAGGCTAGTATCTATGCGCATTATATTTAATTTCAAGTATGTTTCATATAATGGGTTAATTCAAATACAAAAATAAATTCATGGGTTAATTCAAATACAAAAATAAATTCATGGGTTAATTTAAATACAAAAATACAAATTCGTGGGTTAATTCAAACACACACACACACACACACACACACACACACACACACAATAGTGACTGTCTATTTAAAATAATCCCAATGTTAATTTCATGTATTGAATATCTACTATTGTTTTGTGCTTTTTATAAATCATATTCAATGTTAGATATGTGTTTTGTTAAGATATCTAAGTTGTTCTATAGAATTATTTTTTGTATCTTGAAGTTTAAGTTCTAAAATAATCAACCTAAAGTTGTGGTTCATAAAGTATTATCACAAATATAAACTAAGAGTGATAAAATAACTTTGAGGCATATAAATTAATTGTGACAAAGTAAGATTACGCACGAGAACCTAAAATTTTAAAAAAAAGTGTTTTTATTTAAACCCCACTTTTCTTTCTATAACTCCTATTTTATTAAACTTTAAATATAATTAAGGGTGTATAGAAAGAAAAGTTAAATAGGAATAAAAACAACATTTTTTAAAATATGAAGGGCTCACCAATTTGATCAAATTTTTCAACAACATTGACTAATTGATCTTTATTATTTTGAATGAAAATTACTTATTTATTTTGAATGAAAATAAATTGTTATCCAATATTTTTGGATATTATTTACATTTACATTTTTGGATATTATTTACATTTACATTTTTGGATATTATTTTTGGAAATTTATAGAAAATTACTTATTTATTTATATTTTTAACCCCCTAACCCCCACCCTACCCCACCCCCTACCCCTACCCTGCCCCCACCCTGCCCCACCCCCCACACAAGCACACACACATGCACATATATACACACATACACACATATATATACACACAAACATATATATATAAATGGAAGAGAGAGAGAGAGAGAGAGAGAGAGAGAGAGAGAGAGAGAGAGAGAGAGAGAGAGAATTAAACTTGAAAGTAGAGAGAGAGAGAGAAAGAGAGCAGCGTCGAGAGAGAGAGAGAGAGAGGGAGGGAACGGCGCGGGAGGAAAAAAAGAAGGGGTAAAGGGTTTTTGCTGCAAACATTGTCACGGTCGTGTCAAGGTCATTGACCGTGATAATTATTTAAAGAACTTGTCACGGTCATTGACCGTGACAAATTCTTGTCACGGTCGTGTCAAGGTCAATGACCGTGACACAAAACGCGTGTTTTTTGTCACGGTCAATGACCTTGACAAGGGTGACCGGCTGAAAGGTGACAATTTGGCCATTTTGGTGTAGTGATATTTATCAATATTTTTATAAGAATAATGATATGGGTACAAAAAACTCCACAAAAATATCCACAAAATCTGATGTGGATTCCACATATTCTCCCACCTACCTATTAAACATTGCCTTGTGGTATGAGGTTCCGCCAGGGCACAATAATTTATTGCTTTTTGTGGAGACTTTGTGGAGTTTTTTTGTACCCCTAGCATTACTCTTTTTATAAATATGTTTTTATTGCATTGTATAATAAGAACTGTAAAGCACATGCGCATCGCGCGGGCTAAAAACTAGTATATGTATGTATGTATGTATGTATGTATGTATGTATGTATGTATGTATGTATGTATGTATGTATGTAACGATCAATTTCTTAACAAAATATCTCTTCTCTTCACATTACTGTTCGTTTCAGCTGTTCTGCAAATGACAATTATCAAGTTTCTTACTATGGATTTTAGCTTTTGTATTAGGTATATAGTGAACAATTTATTTAGTTTTTAAGGATAAATTTTTTTTTTCTTGAACATCTTGTAAATTGATACCAATCAATTAGATGCTTTAGAAACGAGATATGACAGTTGGTTTGAAAGGTGGCACCCAGGATATTACATGATTGGGTTGTGAGGCGTGAAAATCATATATTCTTTAAATTTGTAGCTGGCTATACTTTCAATAAACAAATAATGTTAAGAAAGAAAGTTTTTGTGATTTGTTCTGTAATATTAAACTAGGGATATCCGAGGAATATATGTGTGATGACTAGTTGTTGCTTCTTGTTATTCCTCCTATGCATATCTTTGACATTGCATTTATTTTAGCAATTAAAAGCCACTACTGTACCTTGTTAGTTGTTACTTTCAGTTATCATTAAAATCATATTTTACAATCTCTAACCACTCAAAGCATATAACAAAACTACTTGTCATAAATTTTTCTCTGCACGCCACTTCGAGCCTTGCAATTCTTAGTATATGACTTAGAGCCATATACTCAACTCAACTCAACAAAGCCTTTGCCCCTACGACTTAGAGCCTTATGGAGTCCAAAAACTATTGGAGCTAGAATCTTCGAAGTCTTTATTCACACGCGATATGCTTACAATGCAATGGACAACAAGCTTATGAACTTTATTTTCTCTTGATAACGTTTTTCGACATGTGCATTTCAATTTTGACATTGGTATAAAGGAATCCAAGCATATGATAACTACCTCCTCATTGTTAAGTTCATTGATGTTTTGCACTTCTATTAGCCATTAAACCCATCCCCAACTTCAAAAGAGCATCATAGTTTTTTCCCCACTTGTTTTTGACGTGTTTAATTTCCCCAGGTGTTACTTAAGGATTTTATAATTTTCAGGAAGCAATTACTATCGTATATTCTGAAGAAATATCCAATAGTAAACACAGTTTTCATCTCACATTACATAAGGTCATACCCAGTGTACAAGGCTCCCGCTTAACTGTAGGGTGTGGGAGAGGTAAATGTCGGCGGGCCTTACCCGCATATATGAATATGGAGAGGCTGCACCCATGTCTCGAACCCGAGACCAACCGTAGCTTGGGCGAGGGCACTTTCCATCACATTACATACATACTATAATAAAAACTTGGCATCTATATAACATAGTTAAGGGTTCAAATTCATGAAGTTAGAATATATGAATCATAGATTAAAATTTTGAACAACGAGGTATTGAAGGATAGTAGTATTAATAAGGCAGCAAAGTAGAGTCAACCATTGATGAAGTAGAATAGATAGTGGTTTTGTAGGAGAGTTTTGAGTAGGAAAGAACCTTTTAAAAATACAATGGAGGAAATTGATACTAAATAAGGAGTATCTTGGAACCAACAAACTAGTGAATTGATGTGCAAATTCTAACTTAAAAAGAGGGTGTGATTCTTAGGAGGAAGGCAATACTGTTAGAGAAGTTAAATTCCTTGAAATTTTCATGGTAGTGGGGAAAGGGAGAGCTTTGAAACATGAGGGTTAATTTGTAACCCTTGCGGAGAAAGAATTTTGTGTGGATTTAAGTTAATGCAAGGGTGACAAGGAACCAGGACCAGCTGTTTCTTTAAAAAAATGTTGGGATAACTTGAAGGAGGATGTTTTGACGGTCTTTTAAGGAATTACACGAGAATGGAGTGGTTAATTAATGCTAGAACAAATGCCATATATACTTGTTTAATCTAAAAAATGGCTTTTTTGAATTTGTAAGATATTAGTCAAATTAGTTTTTTGAGCTTGTTGTATAAACTCTTGGCAGAAGGACTTTTTTTGAGCTTGAGAAATTTTTTGGGAGATTCCATTTGATGATACACGAGGGCTTTTGTGAAGGGAAGAAATTTTTAACCTTGTTTTGGTAGGAAATGAATTTGATGAGGAGTTCAAGAATTTGAAGAAACAAGGCTTGACTCAATTTTGGACAAACTTATGATCAGGTAAGGTTGGATTTTATTGATCTTTTGATGGATAGGAAGGGTTTTAAGGAAAGGTGTAGGAAATGGATTATAAATTATTTGTCATCAAAATAATAGTGGACGAGAGGGTAGGTTTAGATTGTCTAGGAGCATTAGGTTAGGAGGTCCGCTTTCACCTTTTCTTTTTGCGTTAATCATGGATGTTTTAAGAAGTTTAATGGGAAGTGTTTATGATAAAAACTTGATAGAAGGCTTTGATCTTGGTAAGGTCAAGGTGAGGATGTCACATCTCAAAATAAAAAAATGGCTTAAAGTCTTCTAGTGGGGATAAGTGTGGAGGAAGAGAACATTATGCTTTTGAAAATGGTAGATGTTGTGACAGAGGTTTGTGGAGCCTTAGCCTTGTAAGTTTGAGTGGCAACCATTGTAGATAGGGTTTTTGCCTTTTGTCACAAATGGGCGATTGTAGAAAAGATGGACAAAAGGCTAGATAAGTGATTAAGGGGTTGGCAATGATGTATGCGGGTACATTGCATTGCGCATAGGATTGATCCAACAATGATGGGTATATTTATTAGCAATTAATTGTATTTTTATTACTTAAAAATGTGTAGAATAATTGAATATACCTTTGGAATATTCTAGACCAATTTAGTTAGGAAAGGTGATGTCATAGCTTGGACCACTAGGCCCAGCATCACCCATAACATTATACTTAGCTTGCACACAAAGTATTGGGGGATCATAAATACCTATGTAACCTCTCAATTTGTATCAGCTTATTATGAATGAATGAGAATGAATGGGTGTTATTTTGATTATTTTCTTTTCAATGAGAGTTATTTCGATTATTTTATCTTTTAGTTTGTATAAATGTCCCGTCGTTTTGATGTTCTTAGTTGTTGTGTGGAAGTGTGGCCCAAACAAATATACCCACAGTAATGGCAAATCCAAAAATAAAATAATGTTAAAAGTGACAAAAAAATAACACACCAAAACACGAGATGTACGTGGTTCACCCCCCATAAATGGGGCTACATCCACAAGCGATGATGATCATGTCACTAAATAGAGAAGAAGATTTAAAATTTTAAAGGACATTTTGTATCTTCCCCACATACAGAATAATCTCTCTTCTCTCACAATAAAATACCCTTTCACAATAATAAACGACTCTCTTAAATAATCTCACAAAATAGTACATGATTCTCTCTTAAGAAAAAATCACACCCCAAAAGCAAACTTTAAATACCCCTATTTAAGGTTGCACACAATAGATTTTTTCTACTCTCTAAAACTAATACACTCTTTGTATTTTTGTTTAACCCGTTTCTCTCTTTGTTGGATATTTTGTTCTCTTCCTTTGTTATCTTGTATTTGTAGGAGAGCAAATGGATAAAGTGAATTTCAGAGAGCAAAACATGGAGCCTAAAATCTGCTGGAAACATGCAACCATGTTTTGTGCAAAAGAAAGAAGGTCACCATAATGTTTTCCACTAGTCTTCCAATAATTCCAACAATCTCCACCTTGATAAACTTTGCAAATCATATTGACAAATTTTGCCAACCAATAATACTCCACCCAACTTGAGACAATTTTTTCCCCTAATGTGAGTACTCACCTAAAAATACACAGTCGTCATCACCTTCCAGAATCACTAATGAAGATTTTTTGTTAAATTTGATGTCTCCTCAAACTTAACCTTCGGGTTATTCTTCAACGGATGCATGTTTTGCACAACCATAAGAACGCCTCCACTGTCTCTGTCAAACTCCATAATACCGTCTTCGGTACCCTCGGAATTTATAAGCTTGACATAATTTTTAGCAACCTTCGCCAACCACCTGCAAACCACCGACTGGCAATGAAAAGTCGTCTTCTCCCCCCTTTTGAAAGACGTCCCCGACTTTTCCTCGCATCTCCATTATGACTAACTACTTATTGCCAACACATCTTAATGGAACTTCAATGGGATATCTCATTGCCACTAAGATTATCACATGCCAACGTCATGTCTGTCCTCATAGGCGTGCCTCCTTATAAGGACTGCTGTAATTTTGGTTTCCTTCTAAAAGAGTATTTAATTCTCCCATCTCATTGTGTAGCCTCATCACAAGCTCTTCGAGAATTAAGATCGACACTTTCTTCAAATTATCCAAGCCCTGCTTGCAAATACAGATGTGAGCTTTCGCTCACCGAGGAATTTCTCACACCAGCTCCACCTGTTACTATATACCCTTGTAGAAAATATGAATTCTCTATTTTGGTGCCCCTTAACACCACAAGAGAACCCATCACGACCCTCATAGCTCCACCCGCAGTTACAATTTTATAACCTTTTGAATCTAGCACACCCATTGAAATAAGGTTCATTTGAAGACCCAGAACATGACGCACCTCACACAATATTCTCACAAACCCATCACGTGTTTTAATTTTGATTGTTCCAATTCCAAAAATTTTGAAGGCTCTCCCATTGGTCGAAAAAATAAAACCAACTTTTACCTCATTGTAGGAGGAGAAAGAGACCTTGTTGGGACACATATGAACGGACAACCAAAATAAAAAACCCAATTGTCATTAAATGACCTCCTCAAACACGAGGTTATCATGAGAGCATACTCGTCTTCCGAATAACTCGCCGCAACAACCACATATACTGCCTCTTGAACCTTCTCTTTGCCTTTCGTTTTCATCTCTTTCAGTTTGGGATAACGCTTAATGATGTGCCCAATTTCGTGACAATAGTAACACTCCCTGTCCATGTGATTTCTCCACTTGGACCTTGAGCTCCTCAAATTAGAGCCTCGATTTTCTGGCTTTCCTCACACAACTAAGCTTGTGGCCTATACGTCACCTTCCACCACTTTTCTCTGATTTTTATTAGAGAGAAGGATTAATGTGACCTCATCTAGGACAATAGTCTACTTCCCGTACATCATCGTACTCACCAAATGATCATACCACTCGAGCAGAGAAGCTAGAAGAATCGCGATCTTGTTTTCTTCCTCTACCTTCACCTCCATGTTTAATAGTTCCGAGAGAAGCCTATTAAACTTGTTGAGGTGGTCTTGCAAAGACGTACTAGATTTCATACTGAAATGGTAGAACTCCTTCTTGAGATCAATTCGATTTGTGAGAGACCTCTCGAGATAAAGCTTTTCAAGCTTTTCCCAAATCACCTTTTCCGAAGTCTCTGTCATAACATTGTGTTCGATCTCTTTTGACAAACACGGAACAAGCCTCCCTGTCTTTCTTCTTCCACTCCTCTTCATCCATTGTGTCGGCATTTCCCTCTAAGGCTTGAATTAAACCCTCCTTAATTAGGATGTCCGTTACCTATACTTGCCACATCCCGAAATTAATTTTTCTGTCAAATCTCTCGACATCATACTTTATTTTGGAAGCCATCTCACAAAAGACCCAAGTTTGCAACCTTAGAGATCTGATACTAATTTGTTGTGCGAAAGTGTGGCCTAAACGAATATACCCACAATAGTGGCAAATTCGAAAAATAAAATAATGTGAAAAGTGACAAAAAAATAACACACCACAACACAAGATATACGTGGTTCACCCTAACAAATGGGGCCACGTTCACAGGCGATGATGATATATGTCACTAAATAGAGAAGAAGATTACAAATTTGGAAGGCCGTTTTGTTCCTTCCCCACGCACAGAATAATCTCTCTTCTCTCACAAAAAATAATGCCATCTCACAATAATAAACGACTCTCAAATTAGTCTCACAAATTAGTATATGGTTATCTCTTAAGAAAAAATCTGACATAAACTACACGTCAATGGCTAAAAAAAGAAACACCAAACCCTAATTTGAGAGAATCAAGAATTGTCTTATATTTCAAGTATTACTAAAGTGAGAGAAACAATCCTATTTATAGGGGTTGAATTACTTGCTAATCAAGTAATTAGCTAAAATGACTAAAGGGCCTACTAAAAATAAAAGAATGCCTAATCAGTCCCAAACATGCTTGGAGGCTAATTAAGGGCTAAAAAGAATATAAAAAAACTAAAATAAAAGAAAGACTAATATAAAATATTAAAAATGACAATTAAACCCTAATATGACCCATTTCCACCACTCTCCCCTGATTCAAAAAGCTCGTCCTCGAGCGTAGGAGATGAACGGCCAAAAAGTAAGACAACCATCAATGAGATCTCCACTAGAAAGAAGAGCTGTCCTCGGACACGTCCTTTGTACCGGCTTGCGAGAAGTCTATGGAGAGTAGGAACACACCCCCAATAATGGACGACCAACAAAATCTCGATCTAAGATTCCCGTGAGGAACCCCTTCAATGTTATGCCGCGAAAAATTTCTTCCGAATGCGCATCAAGAGATGCCCCAAATGGGTTAACATACCCACCATCTATCACATCACCTCTAATCTCCATCTCAACCCCAAAAATGATAACACCCGATTTAACCTCATCAAGATCATCATCCCCATACTCAAAGATTGGAAAGAAATCTCCCAAATCAAATATTTCCGTCTCGCGAAAGTGCGTGCGAATCACCAAACCATCTTTGACAAAAATGTCAAAAAAATCTCCAATATATAACCCAATTTCATCGTTTTGATCGTTCTTGCAATCAATCGTCTTGGGAGGGAACTTTTTGTCTTTGATTTCACTCGATTCGAGGATTGAAAGAGGAAGGATGATTGGATGAAGCAACCAATCTTGTACTAGCCGTTGGCAATCTTAAATGGAGCCTCGGGGATGAATCGGGGCAGAAATGTATTTTTTTTTTGTGGGGGTTGAAAAATTGTTTGGGTGGGAGCCCACGGGTTGAAGGAGGGTTTCAGGGTTCCGTCCGGGGTGGGGGAGGGTTTTGTGGGTGGCGACCGGGGCTGGGTAAGGGTTTGAGGGGCCGGAATGGGTAGGGTGGGAAGGGGATTGAATGGGCATGGGTTGGGAGGGCAAGGGAAGGGAAACGGGGTTTAAGGGGGATTGCTGAGGGGTGTCCGGGGTCAGAGTAGGGCCAGGGGAGGTAGGTTTCTGTGCCGGGGAAGCTACTGGTGTGATTTCGACTGGGGTTTTGGGGGCTGCGACGGGGTTAGGAGGGTGGGATGGATGGGCTGCGATGTTGGGTGGTTGGGGAAATGGAAGGTTTGGGGGCTGCCAGCAGTAGGGGTTTGTGTGGTGGTAGGGTAGGGGTGGAGGAAGCTTGGGGAAAGGCAAAGGACTAGGGTTAGGGTTAGGATTTTGAAATTTAAGTTGAGAGAGGACATATATGTGTTGTTGTACGTGTACCCACTTTCTTGTTCATTCTTGAATCTCCTCATTTAGTTGTTTGGATTTCTTGAGAGCCATTAACGTAGCGTATGATTTGTTGATACTTTACACACTGATTCACACGAACACCAATGTTTGGAGCATCACCCGCTTTGATACCAATTTGACGTAAACTACACGTCAATGGCTAAAAAAAGAAACACCAAACCCTAATTTGAGAGAATCAAGAATTGTCTTATATTTCAAGTATTGCCAAAGTGAGTACAAATGAGAGAAACAATCCTATTTATAGGGGCTGAATTACTTGCTAATCAAGTAATTAACTAAAATGACTAAAATGGCCTACTAAAAATAAAAGAATACCTAATTAGTCCCAAACATGTTTGGAGGCTAATTAAGGGCTAAAAAGAATATAAAAGAACTAAAATAAAAGAAAGACTAATACAAAGTATTAAAAATGACAATTAAACCCTAATATGACCCATTTCCATCAAAATCACACCCCAAAAGCAAACTTTAAACACCCCTATTTAAAGTTGCACACAATAAATTTTTTCTACTCTCTAAAACCAATACACTCTATGTATTTTTGTTCTACCCTTAACTCTCTTTGTTGGATGATTTTTTCTCTTCCTTTGTTATCTTGTATTTGTAGGAGAGCAAATGGACAAAGTAAATTTCAGAGATCAAAACATGGAGCCTAAAATCTGCTGGAAACATGAAACCATGTTTTTGTGCAAAACAAAGAAGGCCACAATGTTTTCCACTTGTCTTCCAATAATTCCAACATTGGTCACTACACCAAAATGGCCAAAATGTCACCTTTCAGCCGACCACCCTTGTCAAGGTCATTGACCGTGATAAAAAACACGCGTTTTATGTCACGGTCATTGACCTTGACACGACCGTGACAAAGAATTATCACGGTCAATGACATTGATACGACCGTGACAATATTTCCAGCAAAAACCCTTTCCCCCTTCTTTTTTCCCTCCCGCCGTTCGCTCCCTCTCTCTCTCTCTCTCTCTCTCTCTCTCTCTCTTCCATTTATATATATGTTTGTGTATATATATATGTTTGTATCTGTGTATATATGTGCGTGTGTGGGGGGTAGGGGGTGGGCAGGGTGGGGGTAGGGGTTAAAAATGTAAATAAATAAGTAATTTTCTATAAATTTCCAAAAATAATATCCAAAAATGTAAATGTAAATAATATCCAAAAATGTAAATGTAAATAATATCCAAAAATATTGGATAACAATTTATTTTCATTCAAAATAAATAAGTAATTTTCTACAAATTTCATAAAAAAATGAAGGCTGGCTTAATATGTGATTTAAGTGTGAAATAATCGCTATATACTTATACTAATGGAGAAAAAAAATCATATATGGCGTTTTTTGTTGACTTTATATGGTGAAATAATCACATGACTTTATATCCATCAAATAAAAGCATGAAAACTAAAAAACTACAATAAGGGTTAAAATGGCATCCGAAGTTGTTAAAAGCATGAAAAATAAAATATTTTTTAAGATTTGTGGTGAATAACTAAAGTTAAAAAAAGTATTACTTTAGTCATTAAATTACTTTTTGAATTCGGGCGATGCGCATAAATTTGTAGTAATTGTCTTATAATAAAGATCAATTAGTCTATGTTGTTGAAAAATTTGATCAAATTGGTGTGCCCTTCATATTTTAAAAATGTTGTTTTTATTCCTATTTAACTTTTCTTTCTATACACCCCTAATTATATTTAAAGTTTAATAAAATAGGAGTTAGAAAGAAAAGTGGGGTTTACATAATCTTACTTTGTCACAATTAATTTATATGCCTCAAAGTTATTTTATCACTCTTAGTTTATATTTGTGATAATACTTTATTAAAGATTTTTATGGGAACTTGTTATACTAGAACTTAGATGAACACTAAGTGATGAAAATAGTCCTTAAAATTGAAAATTAAATAAAGTTTATAAAAGTAAAGATGCTAGTAATACATCAAAGATAAATTAATAAGGACTAAACAACAAAACGTGTTCAAGTGTATAACAAGAAAGAAAATGTGGTATTTAGATTGGGTAAAATTCTTAAAGTAATGTTAAGGGACTAAAAGACCCAAGACAACTGGCCAGTAAGTCACGGACCGAAAAATTTATGACGGGTGATGAAAGCCCGTAAACATGTTGGGATGGGTGTGGGTGGGGGTGGGGTATGATTTATAAAAAGCACAAAATAATAGTAGAAATTCAATACCTGAAATTAACATTGAGATTATTTTAAATAAACAATCACTACTGTGTGTGTGTTTAAATTGAAAGAAGATATGACAATTTTATTAAAGATTTTTATGGGAACTTGTTATACTAGAACTTAGATGAACACTAAGTGATGAAAATAGTCCTTAAAATTGAAAATTAAATAAAGTTTATAAAAGTAAAGATGCTGGTAATACATCAAAGATAAATTAATAAGGACTAAATAACAAAACGTGTTCAAGTGTATAACAAGAAAGAAAATGTGGTATTTAGATTGGGTAAAATTCTTAAAGTAATGTTAAGGGACGAAAAGACCCAAGACAACTGGCCAGTAAGTCACGGACCGAAAAATTTATGACGGGTGATGAAGGCCGTAAGCATGTTGGGGTGGGGGTGGGGTATGATTTATAAAAAGCACAAAACAATAATAGAAATTTAATACCTGAAATTAACATTGAGATTATTTTAAATAGACAGTCACTACTGTGTGTGTGTTTAAATTGAAAGAAGATATGAGAATTTTATTAAAGATTTTTATGTGTGTGTGTGTAATTCTCACTTTATTAATGCCAAACCCGACTCTCTTATAAGATATGCATATTGTGATAATATTATATCTGTACTAATAACATTTTTTTACAGCAAATGTCTCCTTCAGATATTAAGACGAAGATGATGATGCTGTTTATGATGATGTCGTCTGGGGTCGGTGGTAGTGGAGGCGACAAGGGCTCTTCCGCCCCTAGGCTCCCCAAATATGGGAAATATGGGATTACTGTCGAGAACAAATCGGAGATATTAGCGAGATCCCTCGTTCTGCTAAAGACGGTCATCGGCCCGGGGTTTATGAGTTGGAAGGAGGTGCCATATGAGCTCAAGTTAGTTGTTTGGGCGGCACTACTTGTAATATATTTATATTTATATTTATATGAATATTTCAATTTCAATTTCATATTTATATTTATATTTATATTTATATTTGTATTTATATTTATATTTATATTTATATTTATTCGCAACTAACATTGTATTTGTTGGACATGAACAATTCAACTTGGATCCAAAGCTACGCGATCCCGTGTTGGAGCTAATTAGGGAGCAGCTCAAGTCGTGAAAAAAAAATATGCGAGCACGGTACTTTGGAAAAACACGAGAGTCGATTATCCAATGGCGTGAATCTGTCCCCCCCAAGGAGCCGATCTCACTGGCACAATGGCAGAAGTTCATTGACAATGAGATCGAGGATCGACAATTGGCATCTCGCCAATCGGGGAGGGAAAACCAGGCAAAAAAGACGGACGTGCACTACTCCGGTCGGACCTCTTACGCCGAGGTGGAGCATAGGATGCAGGTAAGATTTAATTTTTCTATAACTGCAGAAATATATTATTCTTCATTATTTTACTTTGCGGGGCCGATACTAATTTTACTTTACTTTATTTTATTTCAGGGGGTAGGGAGTGGGCCAGGGGGTAAGCCACATAGGCTCGATACTTATGTGGCTCTTCGGACGAAGAAGGGGAAGGACAAGGAGGTGTCCCCGAGCGTCGCGGCCACGATTGTAAGTAATCCGACAATTTAATTTTTGTAAATTACGTTATAATTTTTTAGTTTACTTATTTTACTAATCATGTGCTTTTTGTCGTTTCAGGCAAAGCTTAAGGAAGTGCATGAGTCGCAGTCTGATGCCGACAAGGCATCTTTGTCCACAGATGCACTCAGCCAAGTGCTTGACTCTGATCGCAAGGGGAGGACAAGGGGGGTGAGCTCGCGGGTGGCCAAATCTAGGATCATCGGATTGGAGACGAGCGACACCGGGTTGGCTCCAACGGTGGATTCACACGACGCGAAGCTGTCCCGTTTGGAGGCGACGGTCAAAGATATGTACGCATTCATGAAGCGTACGTTGGGCGGAGACCGTAAAGGGAAAGGGAAAGGGAAGGAGAAGGCGGTGGAGGAGGAGGTGCGGGAGGACGAGGCGCAAGATAACGAGGATGTGGACCTCGCTGCTTCATCACTGACACGTTCGTACTTCGATGATCCACTTCCCTATTTGGCGCCCTTCAACAGACCAATGTCGACACTTGGTTGGCCGAGCGTGTTCATATTGAACGTATTTGATGGCCAACGGATAGGGCGAGGGTTGAGGGACCCGAATATCGTCCAGGGTGGAATAGTTCATGGACGTGCGCTTCAAGAGATGGAGTCCAGGGTGCTCGTCACGCATGTCATACTCGGGAAGGAGAACTCCCTATTGTGGTTGCGCGAACAATGCGGCACGACGTATATTAGTGGGTGCGTCAATTCGTATGTCGTGTGGCCTACTCACCTCCTCAGTTTTAATAATACACCAGACATGTAGTGACATTGTTTTAAGTTTGAATTGAATTGTTTTAAGTTGTTACATTTGAATTATATCGTGATGCATATTGTCTCTATTTGAATATATATTTGCATTATCTTTAGTTTGTTTGGATATATGATGTTTGGAACAGGTACAACGTTGCTATAACATGTACAAATATACTGCTGGGCAGTGGCAGTGGCCATACTGCCCAGCAATTTTTTTTTAAATTCTGCCCAGAATTGTCACGGTCATTGACCGTGACAAGTCCGTGACAAAAAGTTGTCACGGAAGTGCCACGGTTATTGACCGTGATAATTTTTTTTAAAAAGGGTCACGACTTTGTCACGGTTTATAACCGTGACAAACGTGTCACGGTCATTGATCGCGACACGACCGTGATACAAAACGTGAGTTTTGTGCCAAGGTCAATGACCGTGATCAAAAAAGTTGTCTCGTCTCGAAATGTCACGATCATCGTCTCGAAATGTCACGATCATTGATCTTGACAAGTTAACAAGTTGAATTTGTAAGGATCAATGTCAGGGTCAACTCAGAACAACCGTTTGGCTTGGAGAGTGGCTTCCCCAAAAAATGTTCCAAATGCATGTGGGATTGTGATCAAAACCGCTAAAAACGATCCTATTTCCAATGAAGAACCGCTGCAATGGATGTACTTAATCCCTAAGATGCGGAGGAGCTACTATGAGGAAGTACTACGGGCCCAAGAGTATATCACAACCATACCACGACACCTCTGACAAGCGGTGTTCTACCTCGTTCATCGTCGTTTAAGGATGATAATGATGAATATGTAGGTGATTATGAAGAAGATGAGCTCGAGGCAAAAATGGAGGAAACCAAAGGTTGAAGATAAGAGGAATACCCGTTTGACGCTCTCCTTGGTCTTCGTCAAAATCCTTGTTTCAAACGTCAAAGCGCCAAATGCTATTGCTGGTTTCAAACCATCTTAGACCTCTCCATCTCCGAAGTCATCTGTAAAGAGATGGTTAAGGGAGAGCCCCACCTCTAGTCTCTCTCTCACAAACTATGATGGTCACACCGTGAGGGCGGGCGATGAGTCCTTGGGATTTGGGCTGTTCTGGTGGAGGTTCCATTTGGGTTTGGTGGACGGCGACCCCAGTTTGTGCCACGACTTTCAATTAGAGGATGGGTTCCGTCATAATGCTTGGGGATCGTTGGGCTATGCTTTTGATATAGTTGGGATTGAAGCTATGAAGATGAAGGGATTGTGGATCAACCCAGCTGGCTATTACTTGAAATCAACTGCATCTTCAAGGTTGCTGATTATGATGTGAATTAAATGGCCCTTAGACAAATGTTGTTGGGTTAGATAAATTTGGTTTGGTCCCAAGTTTTCGAAGGGTGCATGCCATTTTATGTGACCCGAATATGTTTGAGGAAAAATATTTTGTGCAAAAATTCAAAAGCCCAAAATTCTCGAAATATTTGTTTTGTTGGCACGGCTTCACCCAATTCACCCCTAAAGCCTGGGGTCGAGCTTTCTCCCACTTGTGCCACAAAAGTGTGTGGGACTGAGGCAACACCGATAGATATTTTATTTGTAATCAATGTTATTATTATTGCTTTATTATTAGTATAATTAATGAATATTCGAGATTTGTAGTTTTCGTTTTAGATTATGTTAGTTAGGAAGGGTGATGTCATATGTTGTACTTAGCTTGACCAACCAGGATTGTGAGGTTAAAAATACTAATATAGCCTCTCATTTTTTATAAACCAATTATTATGAATGAGTTATTTTAATTTTTTCCTCTTATAGCGCATAAACATGTTGATGCATTTACATCACTTGTAGATAGGGTTTTTGGTCATCGGTGGTAAAATAGATAAGGGGTTGCTTATCAAGAATGGTAGACTTGCTTTGGTCAAATCATTCCGTGGTAGTATACCTACCTATTTTTATGTCTATTTCTGCAATTTAAATAGGCGTGGACAAAAAAATTGTTGAACACATAAGAAATTTTCTTTGGGAAGGAGATGGGTAGGAATCAAAGAACACCTTGTCATTTGGGACATCGTTTTTAGGAAGAAGAAAAAGGGGGATTGGCTGGTAATTACTCTTGGAGTCTATCATTTAGAAGGAATCTTAGTGATAGAGAAATTGATGACTTTGTTTCCATGTATAAATTAGGAATGTTTGTGTGCATGCAAATTGTTTTTACATTACAAGTTTTAGAAGCTTCTAATTCCTCACGCATGCACTCCTCTTCTTTCTTGACAAATTCCAATTATTCTACATTTTAAGTTAGGACAGATTGCTATAATGACACTTTCGATCCAACTCTTACTTTAACGCTACAATTTTTGCTAAAAGTAGTTATTCCTTGAAGTAAACGGTTTGTTTGAATGCCTATGCTGAAGTTTCTTTTCTGAAATTAAATTATTGAGCTGTGGAGCATCGAATAAGTATGAGGAGATGGAATTAAAGGGTGACCCGAAACAGCTCTCTTCTTCTCCGGAAGACACTGTTCAAGTAAAAAAAGTTGATTCAAGAGGTGCCGGAAATGTTGCACAGGATTTAGGTAAACTTAAATGAACCACTTGTCTTAATTTAATTTTTCATTCTAATTCATCTTGTTAGTATGTTACATTTAAGAAAAAAGTTACATTTTCTTTAATAATCATAAATTTATGTTGCTATATTAGTGACACACATTCAATTGTGAGGTCACATTCCCCCCCCCCCCCCACCCCCCCACCCCCCACCCACCCACCCACACACAACACACACACACACATTATAATATTTTCTTGTACAACTTGATGTTAATTATTGCTAAATTTGAAATTAGAATATAAAAATAGCACACTGCACAGTTATTTTTAAGGGACTTGTGAAAGTACAAAATTGTATGATCACATATACATTTTTAAGCATTATGACTTGTGATGTATGTGCCATTAGAGCTCTGTCTATTATATTGTGTATCCAAGAGGTCATGTTTATGAAAAGGCTTTTGCTTTTTGGAAGATTCTTTGTCCAGGAGCTAAGATTGCCAGAGGGTCATAGATTGATTTTCTTCTAACAAAGACCTCCCATTGAGGTCCAAAGTGAGTTTTCCACTCTTCCCGAGTGTCGTAGTGGGGCAAATATTGTTTCATCCCGAGACGAGACGATTCACAAAAATCTAGAATTCTTTTGTTTTGGGTCAGAATGTGTTCTAAGCCGTCGGTTCCTGTTGAGGATGGCATTGCGGAGGATAGGAAAGCCACCAGGTAGACAATGTCTTCGTGAGGGGTTACCATGGACGTTCTATTGTTCCACCTAAAATACATAAACAAGAGCCATAATCAGGGGAAAAAAGACAAATATGTTAACATTTTGGGATTCATAAAAACCCACCACCAAATAACAGAGATTCGACTCTTTTCATGAGTGAATTTGGAATATCTTAATGGTGGCAAGTAAACCAATTGTGTTCAATTAAACCCCTGTATGTCTCTTACACCACTCATTACCCTTCGTCACGGTTCGCTGAAACCGAAATGAATTGTAAGTTGACTTGGTTTTGGTACCCATGGTTCTGAAACTGTTGCCCATAGTTATATATATTAACGAACTAGACTCGACTTCACTGGATTAATGGCACACTGAGTTTGATACCAAAATGACTGAAAAATCATGAATCCCGAGTTGCCGAGTGCCATTAGTTTTTTATCCTCTAAAAAGTGTATTATTATTTTGGCTCGCCCAACATTGAAACCGAAACAGATACTAATTGGATTCACAAGTCTTAAAACCGAAATCAATTCTTTGAACCAGGCCCTACCCACCCGTAGTAGTCGATTATCTGTCACATGTATTTAAAGGGTTAGTGAATTAGTACCTGGATTTGTTAACTGGGTAAATGAGTACAGGACCGTTGCTAGTGTTTGTGAGAATATTTCCGAAAACTTCTTTGGCAAAGTTGTAGATTCTGCTTTTAGGGATGAGAAGGTTTAGCCATGGGTGAGGAACCTCCCACAGTCCTTTCTCTTGGAGTTTTGTCTGAGACACGTGCACTCTATCCAGGAATTCCAGATACGAGACTTCTGATAGCATGAGAGTAGATTGGATATAATTTAATTCTGACAATAATCCGTCGATTTTCTGTATAGTAGAAACAGTGGGCAAGATAAGCCAACATTGCGTAGTTCTGTTGGAAGCATGATATGCAATTTTAACATGTTTTGTTTTTTAAAGAGAAAATCATAACAAACTTCACCTGGGTTGTAATATCAATATCTTCTGTGTTGAAATATGTGGCAACTTCTAGACAGAAGAGAGTTTTTCCTTCAGAATTGAATAGGCTGGCTTGAAGTGGATCTTTGGGATTGAATGAAGATCTCCAGTTATTAAGTAAGCCAGTTCTGTTTATTAGGACGAACCCTTCTATATAGTCGAAAGAAATCTTGGATGATATTAGATGCTCTTGGTCCTCGGAAAATACGGAAAAATCTGAATACAGCATTCTAATCCATTTCACCTGTCAAAAGTGATAGATTAGGTTGAAAATGACTTGTTTTACTAATTTGGAAAGTTACCGCACATCCTTTCTAAAATATTTTCCACCTAGGTGAAAATTAAGATTGTGTAAAGTATTTTTCACGAATTGGTAATTAAATTCGTTCACTGTTTTGTCCAGAATCACGTAATTATAGTGTTTACTATTGTTAACAATTTTATGTGATCAAAATTTTCAACTCCCAATAAGTGAAAATATTTTTCAGTTTTACCATTATACTTTCCGCTCAGGTGAAAAAATATTTCATCCTGAACCAAACGGGGACTCAAAGGTACAGGAACTTATTTTACCATCCTGGGTGCTGGTTCGAGAGAGATTCTAGCTCGGGTGATGATACCAAACTGTCCCAGTCCTCCAAGAACACCATAGAAGAGGTCAGCATTCTGCTTCTGTGTACAGGTAATCACCTCTCCTGTTCCTGCACTCGAACACCAATCAGTTACTCCTTCGCTGTATTATGAAAACTAGACACAAGTTCGCATTATATTATATCTCCTCATAACTGGCTTTGAAGTTTACAATTGTCAATTACAAAAATACTTTTTTGTTTCAATAACGGATCATTTTCTTTATTTACCTTGATGTAAGGTGGTCTGATTTTACCCTTCTGTAAATTATGCACCAGAGAGGTTAAAATGTGACACTTGAAGATTTGTCAATTGCTATAGGATATTTGGATACCCCGAGTTATCAAAAATATAAGTATAATGCACCAGAGAGAATAATAAATAATATATGTCGATGTACCTGTGACAACCTCTAGCTGGTGGACATTATTGATCTGCGGCCCGTGCCGGAAGGCTTGGCCGCTGATTCCAGCATTTGATAAAGTGCCTCCGACAGTGAGATGCAGATAATCTGTCCAAGATTTCGGTGTGAGCCCGTATTTAAGACTCTGTTGCAGAATATTTATCCACAGCTCTCCACCAGACACGTCCACATAAGGCTCCTCCCCTGTGTGGAATTCCATCGCTTCCCCCTCGAGTGATTCCATGTTGATAACCACCCCTTGATGGGCTTGCGATTGACCTTTAAGGGAGTGCCCATGGCCTCTAGCGGCAACCGTGAGCCCTGACGTGGGCCCCATTTGAAATATATGTTTCACGGTGGAGGAGATATCAGATACCGATTTTGGATGTAGAACTGCTGCTGGGAGGAAATGATATATATTACCAAAGTCCTTGGCTGCATGGTATAGGTTATCAAAGCTAAGTTGCCCATCAAGTCTTATTGTCTCAAGTGACGAAGAACCCAAGTGAGGAGACTCTGTAAGGGTGGCAAAAAGGTAGTTGGAACAACGTGTATTTCTGCCAATGTTACATCCTATCAAGAGGATCATAAGAAGTCTGATGACCACGCTCTTTTTTCTGAGGAGACCGTGAGGAGGTGAGTTCATGTTTTCTTCTTTTACTGAAGATAGTTTCCAGAGATATAGATAGAGAAAGAGAGGCTTTGTTGTTTGTGTAGGGAAAGGAGAGGTGTAGAAGAGGCCACATAAATGAAGGGTACTGAAGAGAATTTAAAGGGGAGGCTGTGGTTTGCCACATCTACACTTGTTCATTAGTGAAATTATGTAGTAGGACTATGCTGATTCTGTTGGCAGTGTTTGTAGGATTTTATTTGGCTGTTCTTTTTAGAAGTACAAGAAATGAAGCCAAAATATGCAATACTACTCATCAACCCGTATCGTTCGCACTTACCCACCATGCCAGCCATCTTTTTTTTTCCCCTTTTTCTTACCATCTTATTATTGCTCTTTTTCTTTTTCAAAAAATAATATATATATATATATGTATATATATATATATATGTATATGTATATATATATATATATATGTATATATATGTATATATGTATGTATGTATGTATGTAATGACCAATTTCTTCACAAAATTTCTCCACATGTTCTGTTCGTTTCAGCTGTTCTGCACATGACAATTATCAAGTTTCTTGCTATGGATTTTAGCTTTTGTATTAGGTATATAGTGAACAATTTGTTGGGGCGGCCCCTACTGGGTGATATGCTGCTGTTAAGAGTTAAGTTGGACTAAGTGGACAAAGAGTCAGATTAAAGTCATGCTGAACATGTCAGTTTTAGAAGAGTATGCCTAGTTGTTTTTTTTCTTACCTGCATTTGCATGTAGGTATCTTTTAGGGAGTGGGAGAGGGAGAGGAGAAAAATGTCACTTGACCTCACTTCGGGTAAATTATATGCAACAAGACCAGCCTTTATCTCATCTTCTGCATGGTCTGCCAAGGCCCAGTGAGGAAAGGCAGGCTAATAAAGATCCTGCTAAGTTTGTGCTTTAAGGGGAACTGTAGAAAAGTGAAGCATATTGGTTTCATCCTCCCTCAAGCATATTTGTTTCGTCCTCTTATTAGTGGGGAGTAGGGAAATTGGCCCAGTATAGGGGGAATAGGGTAGGGCCATCTGATCCCATTTTGGGCAATATATTATATATAATATCTGAAACTGTGTGTGTATATGCTATATATATATGTTTTGTGTTATATATATATATATATATATATATATGTGTGTGTGTTTTGGCCCAGTATATGCCGTGTGTTATATATATGTTTTAGTCATATAAAATTTAGAGGTTATAAAAAACTGTTTATAAAAAAGGTTTGAAAAAATTCGTTTTATGAAAAAACTCAGTTTTCTAGTCATATAAAATTTAGAGGTTATAAAAAACTGTTTATAAAAAAAGTTTGAAATTTATTTTTTTTATCAAAACTGTATTTAGTCATATAAAATTTAGAGGTAAAAAAATTATTATTTTTTTTTTCAAAACTGTTTTTCCAAAAAATTAAAAAGGTCAAAAAAAGTTTTGTTTGTAAATTGTTTATAATAGATATATGTGCTGTGTGTTATGTATATATACATAATATATTTGTGCTATGCGTGTATATATATATATATATATAACATGTGCCCTAAGGGCGCACACTAACAACCCAAAAAAAGTAGGGGGAGAGTTCCGACATACATTTAATAGGGTGCAAATACTTATGTAGATCGCTCATACTTACTATTTTGAGGCTCAAAACATGTTCTCTAAGGGCACATGTTATCATTTTCCACACACACATATATATATATATATATATATATATATATATATATATATATATGCTGTCTTACATATATACATAATATATAGGTGCTGTGTGTGTTATGGAATTTATGTGTGCGTGTGTTTTATATATGATGTATATACATATATATGGGGGGCAGCAGGTGTTGCAAAAGTAAACTAAAGGGGAGGTGAGTGTAATATTTCAAACAAAAGAGGATGTCTGTGTAATATTCGAGACAAAATGGGAGGTTTGTGTTTTACCCAATAACATTTTTTTTTAATTATTGTCATGATCCTTAAAGCACTTGGCCACCATCAGAGACAAGAAGACCATCAATTTTGTATGGAAAAAACATCATTTGGAGATTTGGCCTTCCAAGGGCCATTATCTCAGATAATGGGAAGGAGTTTGACAACCTCATGTGTAGAGAGTTATGCTCGAATGAAATCAGCCTGAGGACAATCTTCGAAATAAATATTAAGGTTTTCTTAATGGACATGCTCAACTTCAACTTACTAGGGCGCTGGCTGGAACCATCCACACCCTGGTCAAGCCTAATTGAGTTTGAAGTTATATGGATAGGTTGGAGCAACATTGTGATATATATATATATATGTGTATAGATGCTGCGGTTCTCGTGCATAGCCCCCTGTGCATACCCTTCGTACGGACCACTTTTTTGAAATAGTAACAAAATGTTTCGAGTTAATTTTTTTATGTTATTTAAACATTTCAGGGGACCCATAAAAAATCAACTCAAAATGATTTTTTTTGCTATTTTAAAAAAATCGGTAAATACCATAAAAATTCAGTCCCAAAATATTTTTTTTACTATTTAAAAAAAATGGTTCGCATATTGGGCCCTCATCCTGGGTATGTATGAGATCCACTCTGATATATATATATATATATATATATATATATATATATATATATATAGAGAGAGAGAGAGAGAGAGAGAGAGAGAGAGAGAGAGAGAGCGGTTCTCATGCATACCCCAGTTTGCATACCGCTGGTGCGGACCAATTTTGATAAAATAGTAAAAAAAATATTTTTGATGTAATTTTTTTTTATAGTTTCTAAACATTTCAATAGGACCATAAAAAAAAATTCAACTCAAAATGAATTTTTTTGCTATTTTAAAAAAATCGGTCAAACTTTGTCAGTTTTTAACAACTTAAAAACAACTTAAAAACTGACAAAGTTTGACCGATTTTTTTAAAATAGCAAAAAAAATCATTTTGAGTTGAATTTTTTCTTATGGTCCTATTGAAATGTTTAGAAACTCTAAAAAAAAAATCAGCCCGAAATTATTTTTTTTACTATTTTAAAAAAATGGTCCGCACGGAGGGTATGCAAACTGGGTATGCATGAGATCCTTTCTGTATATATATATATATATATATGTGTGTGTGTGTGTGTGTGAAATGTGGGAGATAAGGGTGATATTTGTGTCAAATGAGGGTTAAAATGGCTATTTAACTTTATTTTGTCAAATTTTAATGGGGCTAATGGACGGAGTGACTTTAAGTGATATAGTTTGGAAACTAATTTTAGCCGGACAATATATTGAAGATCATTAAAAAATTACAGAGATAATTTAGGGACTATAGGCATATTTTACTCTCTCTCTCTCTCTCTCTCTCTCTCTCTCTCTCTCTATATATATATATATATATATATATATATATATATTAAAAAGTAATATTGGAAAACTATAGTGATAAGTGAAAAAGAGTGTAATTTAGGACAATATGTTGTCAATGTTTGGATCATAAGGTATCTTTCTGCTAGCCACATAAGCGATCAAATCAAATATTTAGCTGAAAGGCTAGTCTATCAGCTAGATTGTGCTTGGGACTCCTAGATCCCAGCAACAAAGCAATATTTTTTTTTGGTGGAAACAACAAAGCAAGGTAGAATGATGCCTTTTGCACATTTAACCAATGCCTTTTGGGCCAAGTTGCTGCTATAGTGGAAATTCTTTGTCCATTTGTTTTTTATTTATTTGATTGGCCAGTTGATATGCACTCATTTTCGGTTGTTTTAAATGAATCTTTTTTCACCCTTTTTTATGTGGAGTGTATGTGTGTGTGTATAATGCCTAGTTTGGTCTTCACCACAATTAATATTTCATGAAACTTGTCATTATATTGATTAGATTTTATATGCGCACCACCATTGGTGGTATTTAAAAGGTGGTATTCAATGCGCAAGTCTCTCACACATACATGAATTGGCTGAGGTAAAATGGTAAATGGTTTTGGGTAATCTTGACTTGGACGTTTGTAACAGTGAAGTATTGATCTTATTATACTTGGTTCCATTTTCGGTCACAATAGTTCATAGTGCAAAAAGTTTTGGTCCCTACATTTTTGGGGACAACACAACTTTGTCTTGTTTAAGGACACCTTTAGTGGTAAAAGTTTGTATTTTGCCATTGAATGTCTCTATTTGAATATGCGATAGGAGGTATAATTAAAATGAAAAGAGGTATCTTAGTCTAAATACCTCAATCAGAACCGAGCCTCATAGTTTTTTACCCCTCTAATTTCTCAAATGAATAGTTCTAGAGACTTTGTGACTTAATATTCTGTATCGAATGATGCACCAGCAATGTGACACTCTGATCGTAATTCTCAAGCTTAAATATATTTAATATCGCTTCTCTCCATGCTCTTGTTCACAACAGACCCTCACTTGACAAGTTACTGCACCATACAATGAAATATTGGCATAGTTTCGGAGATGACATATATTTAATTTACATCTAGTATTATATAGTGTACTAAAAATGCTGAACTTGTTTATCTTCCATCTTGAATGTTTGGAATCAGACAATTCATGCACGATATAAATTATCCCCAATGTTATCTCCACATTTTGTGCTTCCTTAATAGTTATGTGGGTCAGACTTGACATATATCTAGTGTACAAGCCTATTGCAAAGACATGGTTAAAAATAGATAAAATAATAGATAAATCTTATCTCTAATATGTGCAAAGACTGCTTCTCAGGAAGTGAGGATTTAGATTGCAAATAGTACTCTCTCCGTCTAAAATTAAAACCAAGCATTTAATTGCAAGTTCTTCCGAAAACACTATTTCCAGTGTAATTAATGGTTAATATCAAATTTTATTTTAACAATCACAAAATTTGTTCAATTGATTTAACAAAATGACTTTTAATTTGGGACGTCTGACAAGAAATATGTAACTCTTTATTTTGATAGGGATAATTTTGTACAAGCTTGAATTGTGAATTTGCCGAACTCAATGTCTTGTGTATGAAATGTCCATCATAATGTCTTTTTAAAAATAATGGAATTAGACAAGAATCGCACCCTCTTTTCATGAACACATCATTTGTATTTTCTGGATCCTTCTAAATATGGAATTATGATTTGATTGTGTATATAAATAGACTTTTTCATCACATTTCTTTTAATTCATGAAACTGTGCAACACCACAGAGTGTTGGACCTTAAGACAACATGTCTAGACAAAATGATTAGACTGCTTTTCTCACCATTAAGGTTCACCAAAATCCTATCTTCAAATGTCATGTGAGACAAACCCACGTTAAAATGGGTTCATTAAGGGTCCCTATGGAAGTAAGATGTTTGGGAAGGAAAAGAAAGATATTACATAAAATTTTATAATTTTTTGTTTATAGGGGTGGGCACAGTTTGGCCAGGTCGATTTTTCCCTATTTTTTGGATCGGACCGAATTTTCGGTCCTAAATTTTTTTAGACCGAGGCCGGACTGATTCATTTGGTCTTGGCTTTTTTCGGTTCGGTCCAGGTTAAAATTCGATCCTAGCCCTATTTTATATATATATATTTTATGAATGTTTTTATTTATTGTTCTCACAAATATATATATACAAAAATTTTAAAAATAATAATACTCGAAACTCCAAGTGATATTTACATAGGTTTTCTTAACCTAAATAAAAAAAAATGTCTATACATATATAAAATGTTCCAAATTAAATTCATAAGTTATAAACATTAATTCAAAAACAATATATAAGAAAAACTACAATATTATTTTTATGATATATATACGGGAATCGATTCGGTCTGGTCCAAACTAGTCTTTTAATATAGTGGACCGATGACCGAACCAATTTAATCGGTTTTTAGTTTGTGTGGACCGGTTTCAAAATAGCCTTAATTTTCGGTTCGGTTCGGTTCGGTCTAATCGGTCCATTCGAGTCGGTCTATTTTTTGTCCACCCTTACTTGTTCAGTTATGTTGAAACTTGGAAACGTGCAACAGGGAGAGGAAATTGGAAAGGAAAAACGAAATATATTTTGAAAAAGCTTAAGTTTAAGAAATAATATGTTTATAAGAGTAGGCTTATAACGGTGAGGATAATTACTCCATTTTAAAATTTTACTTTTAGGCAACTCTTTTCAAAGGGTTTCAATTTGGTTCATATTTAGGGTACATATTGGTGGGGTTGATCGACACTAAAACTTATATTTTGGTATTTTGAATCTTTATGAAAACATGTATTGATACCAGTTCATTTGTTGAAAATGCAGAATTCGATGTGCTAATGTCCTGTGGGGGTGGAGTGGGTTGGGGTTAGGGGTTTAATAGGACATAGTTGAAATTAATGGTTAATTAAAATTTTACTTGTTTGAAAAAGCAACAACGATTGATTTGTACAATGCAATTCAAAATCACTGAGCAGTTTATTGAACACTTGACCTTCAAATGATTAGGTCTAATTTTAGTTCAAGCAAAGCGTTATGAGATCAACCAGATCCAATTCAAGTGTCTTTTGAGTGCAATTGCAATTAGGGATGGTTATGGTATGGTAAAAATCTGTATTGTTTTGTACCGAAAAAAGCGATAGTGTTTTTTTGACTTATTGAAAATCGAAATTACCAAAATTAAAATTATCGAATTTTTTGTAGTTGGTTTTGGTTTAAACATTTAAAAAATTGATTTACCGAAATTATCGTATCAAATATACGAAAATTTAAAATATCAATATTATTGTAATAATATATTGAAATTATAACCCCAAAATACTAAATTATAACTTTTTATTAATCATGTCCAATATAAACTATTCTCAACCATTTCAGTTTAAAGGTACAATCCATTCAATCTCATTTGAAATCTTGGCCGTTCATTTTTTTTTCAATCTCCACCATCAATTTTGGACAAATAAAGCCTAACTAAATACAAGGGTTAAATCTAAAGAACATAAAATGTGTGCTGCTTTTGGATTAGGTTTCTCTCATCTTTCATTCTCTCTTCTCTCGGCTTGCTTCTTTAGTCTCCCATCGTTCTCTCTCCTTCGTCAATGTTGAGCTCCGGTAACTTAAGTAAGTTCTCTTTCTCTTAGATTTATCATTGTATATATTAACCTATAACTTTCCTTGTAATTTTTTTCTTGAGTGTTTCATGCGATTGATTGAGAATATGAAATCATATTGTTCATGTGCACTTGATATATGTATTTGTTTACATTATGGGATGGTTATTGTTTTCCAATTTACATTTGTTCATCTTTCTCGCAATAATCATCTCCACAGTTACATAAATTATGGATTTTATCGTAAAATCGAGTGGTTCGGTAACAATTATTGTCTTCACATATCGGGCGGTACAAATGGTAAAGTCAGTATTACCCATTGGAAACCGGTTTTGGTAAACTATATTTACCGACCAAACCTGTCGATACCCAACCCTAATTGCAACTTAACAACATGTGAAATTTACATCTAGATCTAATTAGATTCAAATTCAAGTTAATTTATAGTTATATGAGATCTATTTAAATTAGTTCAATTTAATTGCAATTATGTGAGATCTACGCATTTACCAATCCAAATCAGTTGTACTTCTAAAATTTTGCTAAGTTGTGTGTTGTGAATAAAAGTGAATGTAAAATGAGCATAATACCAAGATGTACGAGTGAATACCACATCTAGGGGAAAAAATATCGGGATGCTACAACTAATCTACTAGAAAATAAAAATGTTATGAGAGATCAACCATTTACCATGCTTGAGTTCCTTACAAGCTCTCATAATGCGTCAATCCTCAACACTCCATCTGATTTAACAACTCTCATCCAAAACTCCTTTGTAGAGAGTGGAGAATCCACTCCAATTAAATTTCACACATCTAATTTGAAGAGAACACCTTCAATTCTTCAGATCTTCCTCCTTGTTGACCTATCAACGACAAATGATGAAGGATGGATTTTTTAAGATTGATTTGATGAATCACTCAAAAATCTCTTACAAAATAATTCAATTTGAAGTGAGAAAAAATAAATCTCAACTTGATTTTCTAGATAGAGAAATATAAGCTCTTAGATAAAAAAATCTCATCAAAGAGAGCTAAGAGTTATAATTAAAAAGTGGAGCCAAAATGATCTTTAATAGAAAAAGTTTCTGTTTCCCACTTTTGCAAAGTCCGTGCGTCCAAATACCTTTCTAGCCATGTGCTCGGCTATTTGGATAAAAGGAATCTATGGGTAAAATTCGTGTGCATGACGTTATTTTGCAACCACGCGCACGATTTTGGACAAAATATAAAATCTTTAAAAAAAATCTCAATCGAAAGATACTGTTTGCATGCGTTCTCAAAATATGACCTTTTTAAGGATATGAACAAGTGTAAGAAATGTGGAAAAATACGTGGGTAAAGAAAGCATCATAAAGTGTATCAAAAGTCATATACCATATCCAAAATGATTCAAAACTCCACTAGATTCTCTGAGTTGATGCAGAGATGCGACGCAAGTCGACTCGGATATGGATAAAGCAATACAAGGAAACCAAACATCTAGACACATAAGGACTATAAATGATATGTTTCCGAACTAAAATAAAAGCTCCTAAATATCCAGCAAATAAAATATTTGACACGAAATAAGCCAAGAAACACTTTTAGACATTTCATTCCCTCCTTTTTATTTTTTCGTGGTAAAATCTCAAAATAGACCAAAATACATGCAAATCCCACCATATATAAATAAAGGCCCAATCATCAATATATAGCACCCATAATCTAGAAAGGAAAACATAGACTAATACTAAAAAAAATAAAGAGTTGATATATGATATCAAATGAGATGCTCAAGAGTCTAAACCAATAACGAGATACCTACAAAACTCAAACAATACAAAATTATTAAGCAAGTAACCTCAATGTGAGGCAAAACTCTCCATGCATAGGTCTCCCCTTAAATATATGCACTAATGTATATAATCTTCTCTCCCCTTTTTTCCATGAACAAACAAAGGTAGAAAGATAATACTAAGATAAGTGGGGCTATAAAGAAAAAAAAGTTACGAGAGGTAAAACAAATTTAACACAGACAAGAATATGATAATCAATTGCATGTAGGATAGACACACAAAATTTCTCCCCCTCCCTTTAAATCACATGTAAGATATCCACAAAACAAATCATAAGATATCAAATGTAAAGAGGTATAGTCAATGATAAAGCAAGAATGACCATATTATATCAATACATAAACCGCATAAACACATGCTAGTATAAAAGAATATTTATAAGGAAGTCTAAAAAGTGTAGAATGCTCCACAAATGAATCACATCTTAAACAGAAAAAAAAATACTCTCCCTAAAGAAGATATATCTTTCTTAAAGGAAATATCACTCCCTCTTAAGCTATGTATGCAAAGAGAGAATCATGAAAAGCAAAGCAAAGTGAAAACATATAAAGCATGTGAAACATAATGGGAGTAGGCAATGTCACAATGAGATATCATGAAATGATGTGGGAATGGACATTGCATATATGACAAAAAATGAGAATTTATGATAAGAATCACACATGTTCACAAGTAGCATGACAAGAATCATGTGGAATAGATGTATATAAAACATCCCAGTAAAAATGAGACTATGTACCCAAGAAACATAGTATAAGATGAATAAACAAGTACATACATCATCAAGATCAACATCTCTAAAAAAATAACACAAGGTATCATAAGAAATGGCTCAAACCACATAATCCCACAAAAGATATTCAACTAGATAAAACACCAAATGCTAATCTAAATATACAAAGTGTCGTAAAGGATATAAAAGTTACAAGGAGCTAAATCATATCTAAGCTGAACTAACGAGGAAGGATCACAAATATATTCAAACAAGACCTAAAAGAGTGAAAATGTACAACTCTCAATCCAAGTAAACCAAGATATGATATAGACACCCAGTGAGCATGGTCATTTCAAAGTCGAGCTACAAGGGGCATATAAAGCACATAAAACCGTAGACGATAAAATCCCAGACATCAAACATAAGGCTTTAACAACAAAAATCATCATCCACAAAGTAACATAAGGTCACTAGAGAATATATGAGAGGATGATATATAGGTACAACCTCCAAAGCAATAGGTACAATAACATGATGAATGAGGATAAAGTACTAAGGGGAGCTTCAAATTGGACATAACCGTGCAACCGGTTGACATATGATACCGTGCGTACTATGCCGTGCGAACAGTTTCAACCATAAACATACCTCTCAGCAAACCACAAGTCACTGTATGAACTACCAAATACCAAACTGTGCGAACGGTTCTTCGTAGAAACCACATCCTTAAAATCCATATTCAACAAAGCAAATTTTAACCTGATCACTCCTTTTTTTTATAAAATAAAATCTCCCCTTAATCTCATGTCATCATACATTGTGCCTTGCTTAAACAAATAAATTTTATTTCAAACAAATAAACCTCTACACAACTCAAAACATGAATAAAAATGGTAAATGGACAATCAAAACTTATAAACCAACTCAAAACCCCCAAAATCTCAAATGCATGATACACAAGATTAAATCATAGTCAAGTAGATAAATGAAATCAAATGATCCAACCAAAATGTTTAAAAACACTAAAAATAAGTAAAGAGATATCATTATAGGTTAATGTAAAACATATTGGGTATATGTATACAAACATAATATTTGTACTCACCAAAATCAAATATCAACTTTTGACTTTCATTAAGCATTAAGAACCATTACATTCATTAAACATGTAGAATTTATCTAAGAACATATCACAATCATCTTAAGTCACATAAAACTCAACTTAGCATATGATATTAAACATATTAAAATGTATGTGTAAGAGAAACAAATCTTATATGTTTTAAATAACATTGATTCAAATCATATGAGAACTAGTCAATGAAGCACCAAATCATATTATGGACTAGGCAAGAAGTTTCCACCCACTTCAGAAACTCCCTAAAGAATATGTTGTATGAATCTTTTAATGCCAATCTAAAAATCGATTTCTTTTGAAATTATTATTCCTATTTTGTTTTTATCGCCTTAAATTTTGTTAGCTCTTAGCTAGTGGATTTTACATAAGATGTAGGCTTCTTCCATTGACTGAATTTTCACATACACTTTATATGACACCTATCCAACGATACTTAACTCCAACAATTATGGACATTTATAACACTCAAACTCACAAAAGTGGATCACGGAGATTTAACAAGAAAGGCTTATAATATTTAACCTCAATTATCATAATAAGTCTCAATAAACTATCAAAACAAGTGTGATAGTGCGATGTAAGTGATATACAAGCTAAGAGTTCGCAATACACTTGCAAAATTTAATTTTCATGATATTTATAAGATATTATTTACCTGAAGAACATAAACACATGAAAACCAGACTATCAATTCTCTTTGCTTAATAAAATTTATCCATGACATTTAGTATGGTTAAGCACAAATAAAAAATTAAAAAATAATTTTTTATGGATCTTTCATGTATGTACCAAAAATAGGCCAAAATTTGTACAAAAGCATGTACACGAAAAGTTATCAGATAAGTACATCATACAAGGACAAGACACTCTCACACAAAAAATCAATTAACTGAAAATCTTTTTTATTAAAATAAAAGGACAAGAAGTAAGAGATGCAAAGTACATGTATATTCAAAATGAATACAACCTCTCACACAAAAAAATCCCAAAATGGAAAATAAAATAGTCAACTAAAACTAGAAAAAATGATACTCCTAAATTAGTACAACATAAGGCACACAAGCTAAAATTCACACAATGCAATCACACTCAAAAGCATATCCTATGATAAGATATGGAACATAAGACAAGAAGATCCTAACTATAATAAGCACCTAGCAAACCAAGTGGGAGGAAGAACCTCTCCGGTATTAATGAGATGTGGTGGAACAATTAAGTACAACTTACTCTTAGATGTGAAAACATACACACCATCAACCAAATGACTTTTCTTCTTCCATATATCCATTCAAACGGGTTGTTTAGATTTTGTGAGAACCTTTATCACTACTTGAGTCAAACATTTCACATTGGCTACTATTTGAAAAATTTTCTTTTTTCACAAAAATTTGTTTCACCTAACTCTCCTATTTTCATGCAAGTAAGGAAGAATCGAAGACCATCTCCACGTTGTGTAAAAATCACCTTTCTCTCAAAAGTGGTTTCCAATGACACCCATAAAATCCATATATATTGACCAGTCTATAATACAAAAATCATGGGAGTAAAAACAAATTAGTAACATTCTCAGCATGAACATAGTAAATAAATGCGATAAAATTAAATACAACACAAGACAATAAAATTCTGAATATATTAAAGCATCTTTGATACCATCTGGATAACCATAGAGGCCCACTCCAACTCTAGAGTATAAAATATCACAATGTTTCAATATCCAACTCGAAAAAAAATACATCTGGTGCAAATCTTTGACTCAAGAAAATATGAAATAACACATCTTCCTCACAAATCGAAACATAATAAATACACAGATGTAAAAGGCTACAATGCTCGAATCCTACAACCTAGGAATGATGGTTGAAATGGTGCTGGAGAAACTTTTCCAACTAAATAGCTCTAGTTAGCCACAACAATGATGACCTAAGATCTGTAGAAAAATAATTAAACAATGAGGATTAAACCTAACATGTCTATGGTGAGTAAGAATATAACTGCATTTGGACTACAATAACAATACTACACCTTCCTCCCATATATATATATATATAAGAAAAAGTAAATCTCCTTGGTCATGCCCTGCATTCTATGTCAGAAAAAATGCCGAATTAGAACGCGGAGCACCCAGGTAGTCATCAATTACAAACCACTTAATAAAGTTTTAGAATGGATAAGATATCCAATCCCAAATAAACGTGACCTCATGAACCGATTAAATCAAGTAACCATTTTTTCCAAGTTTGACATGAAGAGTGGATTTTGGCAAATACAAATCCATGAAAAAGATAGATACAAAACTGATATATATATATATATATATATATATATATATATATATATATATATATAAAGAGGGGAGACCCCAAAATATTATTAAATAAAATGAGGATAACCACCCCAAGAGAAAATACAAGCAGTTAAGAACATACATAGGGAACACCCTCATAATCAAGCATAAGGAGCCTTCTTAAGTGCCTGCTAACCTGGGATCTAAAATGGCTTAAGTCAAAGAAATACTCCTATATTAAGTCGATTTTAGGTTATTTAACTTACCTCAACCCAACCAACCTAAATAAATATGCGATTCCAAACTCAAACCCAAATGAGTCCCGTGTGATATAGTTTCACCTTTTAATTAAGTGTCTCTACTTTAACATACATAAGTTCATCTCTTCGATTAAGAATATAGTAATCTACGATAGTCTTATGCATTAATAATAAATTGATTACTAAACATTATTCTCTTGTATTAACCATCTCCAGTTATGCTTCTGAAAGTATGTCTCTAGTATATCAATATTTAATATTCTCAAGTCACAGTTCAACATATTATTCTTGATTCATGAGCTTATGGTTATATATTCTAACAATATTATTCTCGATTCATAAGCTTATGGTTATACGTTACTAGTTTAAATCTTAATCAAATACAATCATATTGGAGTACAACAATACATCATTATAACCCAGATTATTCATTAGTATACTCAACTCACATCGATTTTCTTGGTCTATGCTCAAGCTCGCAAATGATAGTACAAAGGCCTATCCCTAATGCCTTTGGGGATCACTTATGTGTATGAAGTATAGTTATACGTCGTCCCAACCCTATAAACTCATATCAACAACAAAGGAAAAATCATTGTGTCTTCCTGCCTATCGTATAGACTCCATACCCAAGGATATACGAGTGGACATCCCCGTTTATCCCACTCGAGATACGGGTACGGAAGTAGTAGGATCAGGGTAAATAGAACCTAGGTAGAGCCTGCCTCGATCACCAGGAATTCCATGCGCGATTAACATCGTATTCGACCCATCAAATCCCTCCTAGCACTTCCCCTACAGGCGCACGCGCGCGCGCACACACACACACACTTGGTATGATTGCACATAATTCAATAAAAAACTTCAATCCTACTCAATTGAGTTAAAAAATATTATCTATTATTTCAAGTTAGTACTTATATTAACTTAACTCATATTCACACAATACTAACCCGAACTATTAAGGCTCCAAAGTCTAGGTATTATCTCACACCTAATATTTATAAGGACCATTATAAAACACTAAATACCCCACTCGAAGGGTTATAAGATATATTCAAATTATCATAGGCCTTACACAAACATTAAGTATCCACATAATCTATAGCTCTCGTCCCGAACTAGTGCCTTAAATTTAGATATAATCGTTAACTATTGATTTATGTAATCATTCTAAGTCATTCACTACGCTATTTGATGGGTTTTCAACTCATTCTCCTATTTTATTTGATTTTTGCTACCACTAACATTACTCGACGTATACAAATATCGACTCAGAATTAAAAGTCTCTAAACTAGGTTTCGATTTGCAAACTTACTCTCTTGACATCTCTCTAAGTGATTCAAAGTCCTAAACTGACCCCAATCGAGTTCTAACAAAAAAACAAATCCTAGTCAAAGGTCATTTTAATGAGACCTTTAAGTCACTTAAATGAGACCTTTAAGTCATTCGAACGATACCTTTAAGTCATTTAAACAATATGTCCTCTCTTTTTTGAATGGGAAATCTTAGTTGTTATAATGAGATGCCCTCTCTCATTCGAATGATATGGTCGCATATTCCCTTCTTCTTCCTTGAGCATAACGTCCTTAGCTAAGCCAAAACTCCAATTTAAAGCCTTTATCCATTTAAATTATGCATATTCCTTCCAATCTAAACAACACATCAACAATACTAGCATGTATCACTCATCTTTAGGTGATGTAAATGACATTTAAGGATTTAATTGCAGATTTCAAGTTCATTATTTCAACAATAATAACCAATTTAAGTTAACAATTCAATTCACTAATCGAAGTAAAGTGATGGGTTTTTCTAATTAACATCATCAAGGCTAACATCTCATCTTTATAAGTTTTGATTACGTAATATCATAATTCAATTTAAGGATTCATTAAAAAAGTTACAATGGTTCATCTATATAAAACATGTAATTAAATATAATTACAAAATTACATTATAATTTGATATAGATTCCAACGGACTACTATAATGCTAACAAAAATTTAATCATATTCTTATCAAAATAGACTTATCTTGGATTGATTGAAGAATCAATCCCTAATTCCCCTAATTCTATAAGTCCCAAGCCTCCATTCTTCAAGCTAGGGTTTTTTTAGTTGTTCCTTAGATTCTAGGGTTCTATCAAAAGTGTATTATGAGAAATTGGTTAAGCTAATAGGTTATTTTAAACTACTAACACCAAAATTAAGTCTAGAATAAAAAATAGCTTCAACTAAAAATCCCAAAACATGCTCCAAATAACCTGAAACTTGACGCATACCATTTACTGAGCTAACGGTATAAAATCTCAGTATAATAAGATCACACTGGACTTTTTAAGCATCATATGAACCTACTCGAAGGTTAATATCATTTACAAGCCACTAATTATTTATTTATTTAATTAATTAAATATTGAATACATGTAGCTTAAATTATAACTTTAATTATTAAATTATGAGATTTAAGAATGAGTGGAACCCAACATCGAGAGAATAATCCAAACATGGAAACCCTCGACACCTACCTTCTGACCATTCCATAGGCTCCAATAATATTAAATCACTTATTTATTTATCTTAATAGGTTATAGTGAGATCACCAACCTCAATAGCTATACAATCAAATCAACTCGTAACTCAAATACATAATACAACATATGTAATTTCTCACGTTCACATATCATTCCGGTACATAATATCTCGAAAGTCCATCAACTTAAGTCATTAAGTGACACACCACACGTAATAACTCATCCATATCCGTTAATTAATTTCACAAATTATTAATTACTATAAAATAACAGGGTATTACATTTCCCCCTTAAACTAGGAATTTCTTCCTCAAGATTCAAATTCTTTTATACCTAACTCGAAGGGTCTAAGAGTATATCACCCACCAAATTTCTCTCATTATTAGATAGAAATCTACGCTCCTTTTGACCCATGACACATTAAAGTCTCTCGTCGTAACTTGTGTTCAACTATAACTCAAAACAAACTTTTCTAACTGTTGAAACATGAACTTGTCCCTTAGGATCTTCCTCACTCATGTACACGTGTAAGACGTTTATGCATATGCTAAAGGTAATCAGGCAAGGTCAAACGACATCGACCCTACGCTATCCAAGATCGTGAAGGACCTATGCATTGGAGTGACAAATTCTCCTTGGAACCTAATCTTCACCATTCCTTGCATTGAGGAAGCATTCAAAAGTACTTAGTCTCCCTCCCGGGACTCCAAACTGTGCTTGATCTTATCTCCAAACTGTTCTGGCCACTCCAATAGTCTTCATAGACTATATTATGAGAGCCACCTCTTCTGAAGAGTTTCGAACACATTTAAATGCAAAAAAACTTACTAATTCCTAGCTATAATAAACTTGGTCAATAAGACTCTAATGTCCCCGGTGTGTCCGATGTCCACTTTGGGACCTCTATGCCCCACCATAAAATCAATGGATTTATTCTTCCACTTCCACGACTCTATGGATGTGTCTGGTGCTCTACCTTCATTACTGACATGGGCACACCCAAGCACAACAATGCTAATGTCTATTTCACCTGATCCCCAACACCAAATCCTTAACTTACAGTACATCCGGTCACCCTTGGGATGTATAATGAACCACGAATAACGCTCCTCAACCAAAAATTCCTTCTGCTTCTTACGACCCCACAACACAGAAATCTCCATTAGAAAACACAATCCTCAATAAATAAATGGAACACCTCCCAATAATTGTTCACTAATTCTCTCCTGGTTAAAGGGTTATATGCTTGGGCCTGAATTACCCGTGACGTAATATCAGGTGTAATGGCCATTATCACTACGAATTCTTTTGCTTTATCAAAATGTCGTCGATAATTCAAAAACAAATTTATCCTTGTACGGTCGAAAAAAACATCACACATAACTTTGTGAGCAAAATTGGAGTGTGGGTCAAAGCAATTGTTATAACCTAGAACGCGTATACTCCATATTATATCAGAAATATGCCTTAGGATATTCTTCTTGCTATTCCACAAATGGTGATAACTTGAGCACAATTCAATCTTAAAAAATAAAGACACTTCCCTCAATTGATCAAACATGTCATCGATACATGATAACGAACACTCGTTCTACATTGCGTCCTTACTTATCTATTAATAATCTGCATATAAACTTAGTGTAACGTCCATACTTTAACAAATAGGACAGGAGCTTCCCCCATAGTATTGTACTCTTACAAACAAACCCTTGGATCAAACGTTGCGGTGCCTGCTCCTACAACACTCTTTCATCTCCAATCGAGCCAATCGAAAGGTGCCCTCGCAATGGGCTTATTGCTAGTGTCAAACTAAGACTTAAAATTAATCGCTTGTATTGGTGGTAACTCGGCACCTCTTCAAATACTAGGAAATTCCAAAATATCAATAACATCTCTAACAAATCATAACTCCCCCTCCCTCTGATGTGCTCAGATCCATACATGAGAGTGTGCTAGACCCTCCCTTGAGCCTAAGCATAACTTTAAGAACATATCATTCCCCAAAATGTCACACCTAACATTGTACTCGTAGTAGTTGTCCTAAACATAATCCATAGCCAATTAACCCCTGCTAAATAATAAAATCATAAGGGAACATGTCTAAAATTGATAAATTAGTTGAAAACTAAGCCATCCAATCACAACTATTATGTCTCCACAATCACAACGTAAAGCAACATCCATACCCGCTGGGATATCCATGTAAAAATACAAAGCCCGGTGCAAAAACACTTGCCAAAAGTATAATATCCATCGGTGTCAATATAAGACTCTCGCATGGGAGTCATAAATAAGGTCACAATAATGCCCCAGTGTCGTATCTATAACGGTTGGTTTCCTCTAAGGTATCTACTAATTAAGTGGCCCCATTGGCCAGAATTGTGAAAATTTCCTTCTAAAGGAACTAGAAAAATAATGACCCTACTTGCCCTGTCTCTATAGTCGATCCTGCTGAAATTAGCCTCATTGGACCTAATGGACAAAAGGCCCTTAGTCCTAATAATTATAATTGTCTGCTCCTCGCAAAGTCTTAGGGTCTGCTCCCCCAGTTGTAACACCTCGTATTTTCGAATAATTATGGATACAATTATTTCTGGTATTTTAAATTACACGTGTGCAGTAATTTAATTAAAATAAAATATTACACATTTAATAGATATTAATTTGTAGGAATAAGATTAATATTTATGTGGTAAATTTACTAAGTGTAGTAAATAAAATACGGTGAATTATTGTGCGTCGTAGTGAGTGAGAACGACGGGATTTTTGATGGTATCTCAACCGGGGATTGCGAGTAGAGTATTTTAAGGTTGAGATAGAGAATTTATGTAGAGGGACTCGGATGGCGATTTCGAGTTCACGGTTAGTTCCGAATAGGTCGAAATAGGCAAAATTGAGTACCTAGGGTATTAATTGGGTTACAGGGGCATTTTAGACTAGACCGGGCTGGCACGGAGGTGTTTGGGTCATTTGGACTTGGGCTCATTAGAGTAATTTAGGGATTTATATTATTTAATATAAGGTTAAGGTTTTGAGGCAACCTAAACACAATTTTAAACCCTAACCAAGTGAAGGAAGAGGGGAAAATGAAGAAATAAGAAGAAAAATAGAGTTTGAAGGGCCAATTCGAGGATCAATTCATCTTCTCTAATGGAATTTCAGATCCTACGAATCTTATCAACCAAGTGGTTATCTTTGCTGTGACTTTAATATGTGGAATTCATGTTCATATCATAGTAAGTGTAGAAAGTTATTTTTGGGAATTTCTCATACAAAAAAGGGGATTTTGGAGTCGAATTTATCTCTTGTAATATTCAATTGATTTAAATGATGAATTAATGAATTTAGATGACTTATAATGGTTGGGTAAGTTAACTTTGATGAGATGTAGAGAGTGATTGTATCTAAGTTCCAAATTATGGGTTTAACTTAGGGTTTTGTTTGAGAGATTTGAAAAATAAACCAATTGATTAATTGAATCATTAAAATTAGTCCAACTCTGATTTTAGGATGATTTAGAAGTGGTATAATCATCATATTTGTGTCCCATTACGTTCTATGTGTTCAAATGGAGGTTGGGTAAGGTTTGGAAGAGTTTTGGATCATTGTTGGGGAAGAACATATGGTGGAGTTTGCTGAAATCAAAGCTAAATCGTTTTGACTGTCAAGGAAAATCGGTTCGCCCCCGGTCCGAACCGGTTTAGTTTACCTGCTTGTGCAAAATATGAAATTTTAGATCTTTTCGTTACGATCGCGTGGGTCCGACCTCATATTTTTTTGATTTTTTTTTATTAGTTATGAATTTTCTATGAAAGGGTGTTCGAGATCGAAATCTTTAGTCAGAAATTGAATCTGGGTATAAAATTGTTTATGAACTATACGAGGACTTTGGCAATTTCAATAGACCTATAGTATATGCTTAATCTTAATCATAATGATGGTAAAATTAGATTAGGGCCTACGAGATTTAAACGATTTTTTTAAGAATTGGGAATTTAAAACGGGTATGGGAAACGTATATGATAACCCAAAATTTATACCCATAGGTTAGTGATGTATTAATTGCTGAAAATAATTAAGGGATAACTAGGACCCTTGGGGTATTGAGTGATACTTGGAAAAATAAGAAAATAATATTAAGTGTGAATCGTTAGTACGTTTGGTACTCGAGAAATATATACTACATGCTGGATATACTTATAGGTTGCGTGTATACCTATACTGGCTATATTTATAGGTTAGTGATGTATTAATTGCTGAAAATAATTAAGGGATAACTAGGACCCTTGGGGTATTGAGTGATACTTGGAAAAATAAGAAAATAATATTAAGTGTGAATCGTTAGTACGTTTGGTACTCGAGAAATATATACTACATGCTGGATATACTTATAGGTTGCGTGTATACCTATACTGGCTATATTTATAGGTTGTGTGTACACCTATACTGGACATACGTATAGGTTTCGTGTACACCTATTCTAGATATATTTATAGGCTGTGCGTATACCTATTATATGCGTGTAAGCATACCTACGCGACACCAGCTTAAATATGGAAAGTTTTACTACATATTTATTTACTTAATTTTAATCACTTGCAAATATTTTCAAAATGTTTTGGGCTCTGACCTGTGTCAAAAATATTTTCCTAAATTTTTTTAGGTGTTCAACCATAGGGACGCCATAGATGATCATTCATTCCACGGATGTGTAGCTGCAGTGGATGTGGAGGTTTGCAGAGTTCAGTGTACGCACTTAATTTTTTGTTTCCTAGACTAGGCTTCATCTCAGTTATCAGATGGGCATATTGCCCTTTATTCAAACATTAGTGATGTTCGATTATTTATTTCATTTTGGATATTTGTCCTGGATTTATACTGACCAATGGTTTATTCGGAAATCAATTATTATTACAACAAGATTAAAAATTTGGCACCAGATTATTTAATTAATAGGTGTTTAGTAAAATAAAATATTTTTGACAGTGATGCTAATAATGAACCAGATGAGATTCTTATTTTATTTTAGTAAATGATTGATCACTCATGATTATAATAGGCGAGGTGTCACAGATGGTATGAGAGCATCAAGTTCTAGTGTCCTTAGGATTTGTGCGGATATATTACGTTTTCAACGTGACTTTTCTTTGATATAAATCCCTATGCTTTGGAATGTTGATTCATAATGCGCCTTACGTTCTCCTGCTATTGAGTATAATTGATGCGAATCATATACGAGTTCGATTGGGCTTCGTGTACTAAACCACATAGGATGACCAACAAGGGCCATTAATATAATTGCAGGAGGAAAGCCTCAGCCGAAGCCATATAGTATTATGAGAACGGTGATCGTGGTGGGAGACACCATGATTATGGTTCAGGTAGTTGATGTTGGGATATCCGTTAGGGCGCAGTAGTTTTCCCAAGAACCATCATAGAAGATGGTGGCGCAAATTCAGACTCACCCAGTGTAGTCGTTAAGGGGGAGAGTCAGAGGGGCTCTTTCGAAGGGCCATCTGTAAGAGTTAGAAAAAGGGGAGGAAGTGTGATTGGCCAATAGAAGGAGATCTTCCAAAGGCAATTGTGTAGGGTGGAGTGCAGTGACACTCAAGATTAAATTTTGGGTGATTTTTTTTGCTCATAGGAGCAACGTTGTAGTGATGGGAGTCAGTCACCACATCCAAGGAAAGATACCATGAATATCGAAGAATTTGGGGTGAAGTTTGATCGCAAATCCTTTCATTAGTTGGTTAAATAGAGAGGCGGAGGAAAGTTCAGTACTTATTACCGAAGGGCTAGATAGTGGCCAAATATGAGGGAAAATTTCCTTGTTTAGCGAACTTCGTATTCGACAAGGTGGATACGGAGGATAAAAAGGGTCTTTGAGTTGATGATGGACCCATGGGTAGAATACGCCATCATTAAGGGGGAAATCCGTCTTGAACGAGTGATGGTGATGCCATCAATGTTGTACTTTTACAAAGGTCATTATAAATGCTTCCATGTGAAGGGAGCTAAGAGATCGGAGAGTCTAGTTAGCGGAACAAGAATGAATGTAATTAGTGATAGTGAGTTACCACAGGGGTAGACCCTATAGGGGACCCATTTAAATGATTAAGATAAATGGAGTTCCTACCAAGTGACGGTGGATTCAACCAGGGCCAACAGTGTGTTCCATAAGGCCAACAAAGCCAAAGGGACAACGGGGGTAGCAATCGAGGCTAGGACTACCAGGTCAGAGAAAAGAACAACCCCGACATGGCTAGTGGGGTTAAAAATAAGGGAGTCACACAGAGAGGTGTCTCATGTATAGAGAGTAGGTCCACATGTGTTGATCTTGTTTGTATCAAGTCAGGAGATAGGAGCAGGATGCCTAATAGGGCCAACAGTTATAGAAGTTTTTGGTTTGATTTAGACGAGAGTATTATGTCCAGGAACTATTTGAACTGGCAGTGCTATTGGCAATTGAAGGAATGATTTTTATCCATGGGTAAATGGGATAATATTTTTATGGCATAGGTGAGTCATAGTATTTTGTTAAAAATAGATTTGCACGTGAGATGGGTTTAGTGGGTGTAGCGTTCGTGTTACTATTGTGTGTATATATCTACCCTTGGGTAGAGGGGCTCTCTTTGGTTCCATTTGCAGGGGAGCGGGTGTAGTCACTTAGAGGATATGTTTGAGTGAATTTACTCATGTTAGAAATATGATATGCGAGTATGATGTTATCCTGGGTATGGACTGCTTAGCGATGGTTTGGGTAATGGTGGGTTGTCACAACAAGGCTATCGTGTTCGCTGATCTAGGGCAGGATGTGTGTTTTTACGATGTCTCACCTAGAAGAGGGTTGAGCTTGCGTCTATATTATATTGTGGAGGAGACTTGAGAGATTATAGTTGTCTCATTATATTTGATCCTAGTGTGTAGGGACTTTACTGATGTGATTATGGGTATATCTGGTTTTCTATCGAATGAAGAGATTTAGCTCGTTATTGATTTAGTTATGGGGACTTAGTGATAGTGCGAGCACAGTGTTATATGACTCCTTTAGAGATGAGGGAGTTTATGATTATACTTATACGACGGGGGGGAGGGGGACATGATTTTGATTGTTCTAATTATATGCTTTGGGCCTACAGAACTCGATGATCGATAATTCTAGGAGGGGGGGAGTTCCTTGTTTGAGTTTTGTTTGCGGGACGTTCTACGCATGAACCATTATAATTGTCAAGAGTGGGGATACGTTGATGGATGCTAGGGAATCAGCTTTGAATGTTAATCATTGAACGTGTAGAGAAAACACTTTGAGCTAAGAGGTAGTATGCGATATAAGGCAAGTGGAGCCGGTAGTGTTGTGTAGGAACCACTGGGGAACTTTTCCACAACTAGTTCATAGGTGGGGAAGTCTCGAGGAGAAATAAGTCACAATTATTAGGGAAAATTGAGTACAACCTTAATATAGAGCCATACAACCTTAATATAGAGCCATGCTGAGAGTGCGGGGCCAAGCTTGAGATAAGTATGTTACATATGAGATGTTATCGACGATTGTGCAGGTGTACATAGGATATAGGGAGTATGGGTGCCCTGGTTAATTTAATTTTCAAAATCGTTTATGATAAGGGTGTGTTGAATATATTTCAGTGGTACGGCTAGAAATATAGGTCGAATAGTATGATGGATTGAACTTCGTTTGAGAAAAGGAGATAGTCCCACCATGTGTATTTTAAGGAGAACTATCATAACCAAGGTGAGTTGAAAGGCGGTGGAGATACATGTAAAAGATATCCCTTGAAAAAGGAGGACCCCATAATTTTGGAAAGTAGAGCAGAGTTATACTATCGTGCAGTATGCCCAATATTTCATTAAAGAGAAGAAATGATCCGACATAAGGTGCCACCCAATATTGTTGCAAATCAGGATGAGACCCTTGAGTCCCACCTCTGATAGGAAGTGTCAGGAGGAAATGGGGATGGAATTACGTTTTGAGCCCGAACGTGTCACCCATAGGCCTATGGGTAGATGGGAGGTGACTAGGATGTTGGAGAATGTGAGAAATGCATATTTGGGATTTTTGGGTAATTGGGAGTATTAATTACCTATGGTAGAGTTATGTGTGATACCTTATAGTAGTTTATTACCTGCGTGATGCTTCATACGAATATTTTGTCATCCACCCTTTAGTTGGTTAGAGGTAGGGAATGATAAGCTTCTCAGACCCGAAGTGATTTATGGTCCGTCGATAAGGATCGAGTTAAACTACGTCATTTTCATATAGTTCAGAAACATTGTGGGAGTATGTCACCATGATTTGAAGTTTGAAGTTTGACATGAGTGGTCAGGGGTTATTGCGGGTGTCTCCCATGAAGGGAGTTACATGTTTTGGCGTAAAGGGATATTGACACCTATCGAAGTGGGGCCTTTTCCAACATAGAGATAATAGAGCCGGTGGAGTGTAGGCTCGCCTTTTTGAACCATTATTAGGGGATTCATGATGGTTCTGTGTGTCATTATATAAGCGAGAGCTAAAGGAATATATCGGTATGTAAGAGTTGAAATGGACTTGTAACTAATATTGGGCTGTAGTGAGTAAATCTCCAGTCATGATGGTACCCCCGGTGTGCGTATAGTGGAAGCACCAAAATATTATTACGAGTTAACTTTGAATACATTTAGAGGCATTGCATGTGAGGATCCAAATTTTTAGTACTAGGCATATCCAAATTTCGGGGAGGAAATTCCTTTGCAAGGGGGAAGTGTTTAACACCTCGTATTTTTGAATAATTATGGATTTAATTATTTTTGGTATTTTAAATTACATATGTGCATTAATTTAATTAAAATGAAATATTGTTCATTTAATAGATATTAATTTATGGGAATAAAATTAATATTTATGTGGTAAATTTACTAAGTATGTTATAGTAAATAAAATACGGTGAATTGTTATGCGTCGTAGTGAGTGAGAACGACAAGATTTTTGACGGTATCTTAACTGGGGCTTATGAGTTGAGTATTTTAAGGTTGAGATAGAATATTTATGTACATTGACTCGAATGGCGATTTCGAGTTCATGGTTAGTTTCAAATGGGTCAAAATAGGCAAAATTGAGTACCCGGGGTAGTAATTGGGTTCCGGGGGCTTTTTAGATTAGACCGGGTTCACACAGAGGTGTTTGGGCCATTTGGACTTGGCCCATTAGAGTAATTTAGGAATTTTTATTATTTAATCTAGGATTAAGGTTTTGAGGCAGTTTGAACACAATTTTAAAACCTAACCAAGTGAAGGAAGAGGGGAAAATGAAGAAGTAAGAAGAAAATAGAGTTTGGAGAGCCAATTCGAGGAATAATTCATCTTCTCAAACGGAATTTCAGACCCTACGAATCGTATTAGGCAAGTGGTTATCTTGTTGTGACTTTTATGTGTGAAATTCTTGTTCATATCATAGTAGGTGTAGAAAACTATTTTTGGGAAGGGTTTTCTTATACAAAAAAGAGATTTTGGGGTTGAATCTATCTCCTGTAATATTTAATTGATTTAAATGATCAATTAATGAATTTATATGTCTTGTAACAGCTGGGTAAGTTAAATTTGATGAGATGTAGAGAGTGATTGAATCTAAATTCTAAATTGTGGGTTTAACTTAGGGTTTTGGTTAAGAGATTTAAAAAATAAACCAATTGATTAATTGAATCATTAAAATTAGTCCAATCTTTGATGTTAGGATGATTTAGAAGTGTTAGAATCATCATATTTATGTCCCATTATGTTCTATGTGTTCTAATGGAGGTCGGGTAAGGTTTGGAAGAGTTTTGGATCGTTTTTAGAGAAGAACAGAGGTTGGAGTTCGCTGAAATCAAAGTTGCATCATTTTGACTGTCAAGGCAAACCGGTTCGCCCCCTGTCCTAAATGGCTCACTTTACCTGCTTGTGCAAAATACAAAATTATATATCTTTTCGTTACGGTTGCATGGGCACCGACCTCATGTTTTTCTGATTTTTTTGAATTAGTTATGAATTTTCTACGGAAGGGTCTCCGAGATCGAAATCATTAGTCAAAAATTAAATCAGGTATTTGAGGACTTTAGGAATTTCAATAGACCTATAATCGAGGCTTAGGTTTAGTCATAATGATGGTAAAATTAATTTAAACGATTGTGATAAGAATCGAGAATTTAAAATGAGTTACGGGAAACGTATATGATAACCCATAATTTGTACAAGTAGGTTAGTGATGTATTAACTACTGAAAATAATTAAGGGATAACTAGGACCCTTAGGGTACTGAGTGATACTCGGGAAAATAAGAATAGAATATTAAGTGTGAATTGTTAGTACGTTTAGTATTCGAGAGATATACACTACGTACTGGATATACTTATAGGTTGCGTGTATATACCTATACTGGCTATATTTATAGGTTGTGTGTACCTATACTGGACATACCTATAGGTTGTGTGTATACCTATGATGGATATTGTAACACCCCACGATTTTTGGAGACTGAGAAATTAAAATTTGGGAAAATAAAATTTAATTGAATTGAAGAATTTTAAAATTTGGGAATTGAGGCCCAAAATAGAGAATATTTTAAAGTATTCCGGATGATGATTTTGAGGGTACCATTGATCCCGGAAGGGTCGAGATAGTCAAAATGACTGTCATTGGGTTTTATTTCGGCTCCGGAATATTTTAAGTTAGTTTGACTTGAATAGGTGCAAACGAGTCATTTAAATTGTGTATTGACATTTAAAATTGGGTTTATTGTTTTAAGGGATTTAAAGGCTTACGGATTAATCCATTTCTCATTTGAGAGAAAGAGAGAAAAAGCCCTAGAGGGAGAAAGAAGAAGAGAAAAAAGAAGAAAAGAAGAGAGAGAGGACGAAAAACTTGGGATTTCCGGCCCAAACGCGACATCGAGGACGATCCAACCTCTACAAATCTGAGGCAAGTGTTTAATCTTGCTAAATAGCTATTTGTGTATTTCATTTCATAATTTGTGGGTTAAAGAAATGGATTTTTGGGTATAAATATCAAAAACTAGATTTTTGGGTTTAAATATTGAAATCAATGTTATTATATGGTTTAATGATATATAAATGGTTGGGATGAGATGTAGGATGGGTTTTCTTGTTAATAATATTATTGGGTTAAAGATTTGGGGGGCTTGGTGATGATATTTGGGTGTTTGAGGATTTAGGGTCTGTTGAAAATGGAAAATCGGCCAAGATAACTGGTATGGTCGGTCGACCGCGGCCAGGGGACTGGTCGACCGCGCCCAGGGGACCGGTCGACCGCGCCTTAGGGAAAAAGCCTACTGCATTCCTTCGTAGGAAAAATTTTGGACCCGCGGTTGACCGGGGGTCTGGGACCGGTCGACCGGTTCCCTGTTTTTAGCCCAAAGTTTGGAGTTCTCTTTTTCCCCTTTTTCTTTTGGAGTTTATTCTTAGAGGCTTCCTTAATGTTTGTTTTATGGGGTTTATCTAGGAGGACTTCTAGCCCTTTTTGGTTGGGTTTATTGATTTGGGGCTTTCTCTTATGAAGTAAGAGATATCTTTTGGTGACTTATAGGGGGTCTCTCACTTAGTATATGATAGTGGGGACTTCTTGGAATAATTGGATAAGAAATATCCATGTATGTTGTGAAATTTCTAGGCCGACCTTTATGTCAAATCCTTATAAGGATAGGATATTGTTAAGATACAATTTGGGGCCAAATGGAAGAGAGTGGTCGCATACTCTTAAAGAGTGAGGGGTCTCATATCCTTAGAAATGTTTAGACTAAGGAACAATTGATAACTCAATACGAGTAAAGGTTCCTGAGATTTATTTGAACCATAGGTGAAATTGGGAACGTTTGGGATCGTACTATCGACTAGAATAAGCGGTAGCATAAATTCTAGTTAGGATAGTTTACACGTAATTGTGGGGATATGACCATTGATATTCCAATACTTGAAACGAGGTTGAAATAATTTGAGGTTTTAGACTATTAAGTCATGTATGTGCCTATGGTTAAATAGTACTAAAGGAAACTATGTACTTTTGAATATGGATGAAATGTGTAATGATGGATTCCTACACAAACTCTTGGGTGATAACCCTAATGTTGAATATATATGTATAGATATATACATATGGTTTTGGGAGACTATTCATCATAGGAAAAATGATTGAATATGTTTCAAGTGAGGGATTGTATTCACATATCGAGGTAAATTTAAAGGAAATTGTGGCGACGGCTTGTATATTGAGGATTATGTAAGCTTATAGCCGGGTTTATATATCTTATACATATGAACGAGAATTAGTTTGTATATATAATGATGTAGCGATGTGTGAATATATGTACATATATCTATATATAAATATGAATATATGGATATATTTATGCTGTGGACATACATGGTATGGATATTTAAACCGTATATGATGGTTTACTATTTGATCATATAATGGGATCATATGGATGTATGTATATTGCGCATGTGAGAGATATATATACTTATGTGGTTAAGCATACCCCGCTCATGCTATCATTGGGAAGTTTTCGCGTAGAGGGTGAGCATCCTGGCATATAGAGCAGGGTGTGGATATTCCCCAGGTCATAGTCGTCCGGTGTGTTATTATACAATAGCTATATTTTTTGGGATGAGACGTGGTGGGTATGTTTTGTCTCATTGCCAGTTGGAGCTATGACCGCTTCCCGGGACGTCGTGTGTGTGAGTTATCACGAGGTGGGTGTCGTTGATCCCCACCAGGTGGTCCCCAGTTGCTACGTGAGCCGGGCACTGGGAAGATGATAGCATTGATGCAGTTTTATCGGCGATATATATAGCCGGGTGGATTATTTGCATGTCCATTGTATATCAGATATGATATGTACACTTGGTCATGGGTATGGATGATTGGTATATGTATATATATGGTGAGAATAAAATACCTATATATATATATATATATATATATGAAAGGATATAGAATCTTTGTGGAGTACATCTTGGATGATTATGGTGTACTAGAGTGATGGGGGTTGATGTATCGCATTTAAGGAATATTTCGGTTACATCATCCCAAGGATATTATTGGAGATGTTAGTTGTAGTAGTAGTATAATATTGTATACATGGCATTATGGATCTCTAGGATCGACATTGTTAAGGAGTAGTGTAATGGGGTGGTTCCTTGTTTGGATTTCGCTTTGCGAGACACCCCACGCATGAAACGCAGTGCAGTGTTGAAATTGGAGAAAAGTTCTGCCAATTATGGTATGTACGGAATTATGGACCTCTATGATCGACATTGTCAAAGAGTAGTGTAACGGGGTGGTTCCTTGTTTGGATTTCGCTTTGCGAGACACCCCACGCACGAAATGTAGTACATTGTTGAGAGTAGAGAGAAGTTCTGTCAATATTTATGTGTGGCATAATGGATCTCCAGGATCGACGTTGACATGGAGTAGTGTAATGGGGTGGTTCCTTGTTTGGATTTCGCTTTGCGAGACACCCCACGCATGAAACGCAGCGCAGCGCAACGTTGAAATTGGAGGGAAGTTGTATCAATAATAATTTTGCATGCTTATTAATTAGAAATTAAATCATATGTTTCAACCCAAATGCATATTGGGTAACTTATTAAATTATAAATGGTTAAAGTATAAACCGGAATCCACTAAGCCTAATAAGGCACATATGATTGAAAATAAATACTTAACTGTGGTTAAAAAGGGGGTGGATTCTTGGGGTATGATAGGAAGGTAGATCTCGTGGGTATAGGCTAGGCCTATGATAAGTTAGGTTTTCCTAATAAATGGGGGTAATTTAACTAAAAGTTGAGGACGCAAATAGGTGCTCACCTTTAGATGAGAGGTGAGTTGGGGTTCCACAAGAGCGCGATTCCACTTTAATTATGAAATAAGTGCACCGATATTTATTATGCACGGTTAACACACTTGCTAAATATTTTTCACAACTCGGGCTCTGACCCGTTTACTTTTCTCTCCTGCTTGTATATATATATATATTACAACAGGTGTCCTACCGCATGGATGCCGGATGACCTTCTATCCAGAGTCTTGGGAGCCGTGACAGGTGCGGACTGCTACGGGACTTTGATGGTAGTCGCTTCCTACTTTTAAAAATCTAGGTAGGATTCATTGTATATCGGGTTTTTACCCAAGGGATATTTATAGATGTTTATATTTATTCCATTCCAGTTATTGTATTGGCTGTGACCCGACAGCTTATTCGGGTCTACTTTTTGTAGTATATTCTGTTGTAGTTATTTATTTCATTTTTATTCTAGCATTTCATTTATCTTAGTTCTTTCATGCATCTTTCTTTCTTTTATTAGTAGTGTTAGTTGGTTATCTGTTGCACATTTTATTTAATTTTAACATCTCGCCTATATGATATCGGGTAGTTAGTCCTATATTATATAGTACCGACAATTGATGTTGAGACTGGACTATCTGAAACTCCTGATTTAATATAGTATAGGGCTGGCCACCCGTTATTATTTTAGTCGGGGTGTTACAGATATATTTATAAGTTTTGTGTATATATATATATATATTATATGTGTGTAAGCATACCTACATTGTCTGCTATCACGGGAGGTCACGTGCACTGGGCGATCCCACCTTGACGATGCCAACGAGGTATGGATATGTTCCCCTGGACATAGAACTTAAGGATGATCACTATCCGAGTGTACGATAGTGTGGCCGATCATTTGGGTACGTTAGGTATGTGCGTAGCCCAAAGGCTTAGGACTATGTTCGCCTTTAATATGTTTTGATTTGATTTATGGTTCGAGGGGCCATTCCGACTGGTAGTCCTTGATTTAGTATGAAAGGTACATGGACTTAATAAGAGAGTATGCATGCATTCTTGGTTCTCATTCCGGGGATGCTGTGATTCTATATATGTTAATAGTGTGATATATATATATATATATATATATACACACACATTCATGTGCGATTTGTTCCACTCATGGGTGGTAGTATAAGATATAGATAGCGCGTATCTAAAGAAACTTAAGTAAGAGAAATTTAATTAATGGTTAAAATATAATATTCGACAAATATTGGTTATGGTTTTACGATAGTGTATCGTATGGGAGATATAGGTGAACTTACCATATTAGTGGTTAATCAAATGCCTTGGGACTAGTTAGTATGGGTAGCATATCTAGGTTGGTTAAATAGGAGACGTTAGGTGTCCAAAATAATTGAGAGGTGAAGGGTAATCTCATGAGAGAGCAACACCGATTTAAATATGGGAAGTTTTACTGCATATTTATTTAATGTATTTTATTCACTTGGAAATATTTTCAAAATGTTTTGGGCTCTGATCCTTGTCAAGAATATTTTCCAAAAAACTTTTAGGTGTCCAACCACATGGACGCCATGGATGATCATTAGTTCCAGGGATACGTAGCTGCAACGGATGTGGAGGCTTGCAAAGTTCAATGTTGCCGCTCCATTTATTGTTTCCTAGACTAGGCTTCATATCATTATCAGATGGGCATGTTGCCCTTTATTCAGACATTAGTGATGTTCGGATTATTTATTTCATTTTGGATATTTGTACTGGATTTATGGTGACCAATGGTTTATTCATCACCCAGTTATTATTATGCATTTAGATTTTTGTTGGACATGATTTATCTTTTTCTATTGTTTTATATGATTTATGGATGGTTGGTTTTATGTTTCGTGTAATAACAAGATTAAAAATTTGGCAAAGGCTTATTTAATTAATAGGTGGTTAGTAAAAATAATGTTTTTGACAGTGATGCTAAGAATAAAACAGATGAAATTCCTATTTTATTTTAGTAAATGACTGATCACCCATTATTAAAATAGGTGGGGTGTCACACCAGTGTGGCTCCTTTTGTTTTTAAGGGTCTCCTCGGGCTCGGGGTGACTTTCCACGATATCTAGTCTTTTGGCTAATCTGGCCCAAATATTATCTTTGTTAAGAACTTTGTCCTTCCATTAATTATGGCGACCCTAGTGATGTAGGAAGGTAACTTCCAGCACTTAAGAGCAAGTGATGAAGGATGGGTTACTCAATAACACCCATCGAACCTTCACGTAAGGTTTCTGATAACGCAGTAAGTCTTCTTTACTTTTATATCAATCTCTTCTAGTGAAAAAAGGGAAAGACAATTGAACTCCCCCTCATATTGGGATACCTCGCGATTGCTTGGATTAGGTATCGAGAACTTGTTCCTAAGGCCATTACGAATGGTGAGTGGAGAACACCTATACTCAAACCATCCTCTAAACACCTACTAAAAGTATCACACCCAATAGGCCCTAACTCCTGACCAAAATCAAGTTCACGTGTGGGGTGCCTCCTAAAGGAAATCCAAACAAGGAACCCTCTTGATTCACTTCATTTTGTCGGAGTGGTTCATCAGAACCAATGGCGTAAAATTCATTAGGTAGTTATCGTTATAAAGACTAAAAACCCTATCGATATAGGTATAATAAAGTAGTCAAAGAACAAACACATAAAAGCGGTGTATATCCTTAAGTTCCCCGAACAGTAGAACCCAAAATTCTCTAATACCCGTGACCCCCGTAAAATCCATAAATTGATTGATCAAGTCTCATATAAAAAGCACGGGAAAACAACTAGTAACCTTCTCAGCATGAACATAGTAAATAAAAATGATATAACTAAATACAACACAATAGAATAAAATGATGAACATATTAAAACATATTTGATACCATTTTAATATCAATAAGCCAAGTCCAACTCTAGAATGCAAAATATCTCATTGTCTCAATATTCAACCCTGAATAAGTCAATACATCTTGTACAAATCTCTGACTTGAGAAAATTTGAAATAATACATATGCATTATAAACTGAAACATAATAAATACATGGACGTAAAGGGATACAATTCTCGACTCCTACAAGCTAGGAACGATGATTGGAATAGTGGTGGATAAAATCATCCAAATAAATAGCTCAAGTATGCGACAACAATGATGACCTAAGACCTGTAGAAAAAAAATCAACAATGGGGATTAAACCTAACATGTGTACAATAAGTAAGAATATAACTTCATTTGAGCCACAATAATAGTAATACATCTTCCTCTCGTATTAAGTTAATTTTAAGTCCTCAACCTAAACAACACAAATAAGCATGCGATTTGGAACTGAAACCCAAATCAGGTCCGTGTGATATAGTTTCACCTTTTAATTAAGTGTCTATTTTAACATACTTAAGCTCATCTCTTTTATCAGAATATCATAATATATAATAGTATTATGCATTAACATTACATCTCTTACTAAACATTATTCTCTTGTATTAATGGTCTCCCGTTATGGTTGTAAAAGTATGCCTATATTATATCAGTCTTCAATATTTTCAAGTCACTGTTCAACATATAAGTCTATAGTATATTCTTACAATATTATTCCTGAGCGATAAGCTTATGGTTATACATCACTAGTATGAATCATAATCAAATACAATCATCTCAAAGTACAACAATACATCATCACATAAGCCAGAATATCCATGAGTGTACTCAACTCCCATTGATTCACCTGCACTATGCTCAAGTCTCAAATAACAGTACGAAGGCATATCATTAATGCCTTCGGAGGTCACTCTTGCATACTAGGTATAGTCATAGGTCATCCCAACCTTATGACCTCAAATAAATAGCAAAGGAAAAACTACTATGCTTTCCTGCCTATCGTATAGAATCAATATGCAAGTCTATACAAAAGGATATCCCCGTTTACCCCACTCGGGATACGGGTGTGTCAACTGTAGGGTTGGGGAATCAGACCTAGGTAGATCCCATATTGATCACTAGAAATACTACGTGCTATCAACATCATACGTTCCCCATACAATACCCCTAGTACATCACCCACGAGCACGCACACACCCTCGGTATGATTGAAAATAATTCAAGAAAACAAGCATAAGCCGTATTCATTTGGGTTAAACAATTAGTCTCTTTTATTTCAATTTAATACTCATGTTGACTTAACTCATATACAAATAATACTAACCCAAACTATTAAGGCTCCAAAGTCTAGGTTTCATCTCACACCTAATATTATAAGAATCATTCTAAAACACTAATGACCTTGCTCAAAGGGTTATAAGATATGTTCTAATTATCATAGGTCTCGCGCAACCATTAAGTGTCAACAGAATCTCTAAATCTCATCCCGAATTAGTGCCATAAATGTAGGTATAATCATTACCTATTGTTTTATGTAATCATTATAAGTCATCCACTACTCTACTTGATGGGTTTTCAACTCATTCTACTAGTTTATTTGATTTTTGTTACCACTAACATTACTCGATGTATACAAATATCGACTCAAAAATAGAAGTCTCTAAACTAGGGTTCGATTTGCAAACCTACTTTCTTGATAACCCTCTAAGTGATCCAACTTCTTAAATCGATCCCAATCGAATTCTAGCCCAAAACAACTCTTGGTCAATTGTCATTTGGACAAGACCTTTAAGTCAGTTAAAGGAGATGCTATTTCTCATTCGAACAAGAACTCTTAGTTCTTGGAACGAGATACCCTCTCTCGATCAAACGAGACTCCAATTTTATTCGAACGAGATAGTCTCATATGCCCTTCTTCTTCCTTGAACAAAAATGACCATAACTAATCCAAAACTCCAACTTAAAGCCTCTAACCATCCAAATTACCCACCTCCCTTCCAATCTAAACTACATATCATCAACACTAACATGTATCACCCATCTCTGGGTGATGTAAATAACTTTTTCGTATCTAATCACAAATTTTAAGATTTTCACCCTAAATTTATTATTTCACCAATAATAACCAAATCAGTTAACAAATTCAATTCACTAATTAAAGTAAAGTGAGAAGTTTTGCAGATTAACATCATCAAGGTTAACATATAATGTTTATAGGTCATGTTACATAAAATTAGGATTTAATTTAAGGATTCATTGAAAAAGTTACAATAGTTCATTAGCATAAAACATGTAATTAACTCTAATTATGAAATTACGATATAATATGATAACAAATGAATTTTCATGATTTCAATTATAGATTCCAATGGGATACTTTTGTTCTAACACAAATTCAATAATATTCTTAATCAAAATAAACTTGTCTTGGATTGATTGAAGAATCAATCTGTAATACCCCGTAATTTTATTGATTTTTATTTAAGGGATTAATTGAATTAAATGAGAATTAATTGGGAATAAATCCGGATATAAATACTAGCGAGATGTGAGTTGGTATTTAATTATGATGTTAAAATTTAATATTTCTAAGTATGTATGGTAATACATGAGTATTGAAAATATTTGAATTGTCACGAGACAGAAATTCGACAATTTGAGAAATTTAGTCGGGACGCGCGTGTTAGTCGCGTCAGGAATGAAATTATTTAAATAAAAAAAGTGAATTATATTTTTATCAAACGAATGGTCATTTTGAGAGCACCAACGTGTCCGGAAGGGTCGAAATAGTCAGAAAACACTAGCCGGGGGTTTAGTTTGGGTCCCGGGGCATTTTTAAGCCAAACCGGCTACCTAGAGGGGTATTTTGGTAATTTTAAAAATTAGGGAATTAAAACCCACGAAAATTAGAGTTAATATTTATTATATTAAAGGGTACACTAAGGCCATTACTAGCCAAAATCTTTAGAAGTGGGCTACGGGAGTTAGAGAGGAGTTACCATAGGGTTCCAAACCAAAAACACTCACCACCATCAAATTGGAAAGGATTTGTGATCGAAAAAAGGAGAGAATCAACCTCGAGTCATCGACAACACATCTGAAGAACAAATCTAAGGCAAGTGATTTGATATTTTTAAGTGCATTGAATATTTCTTCCATGTTTAGTGTAGGAACTATTTTTTCTTGAAAGTTTTGCGGAAAACTAATGAAATTGTTGGAGAAACTCTAAATTTGGGATAGGATTTGTATGTAGAATGACTATGGAAGAATTTAGAATTCAAAGACTTAATTATGATGATTTAAAAACGGATTTATGATGAGTAATTGGGAAAAATAAAATTCTGGGTTCATGTTCATAGGGTTTGGGGTAAAATTTTGGGATGAATGATAATTACATGTTGTTTAGGAGGTTTTGACCCCAAAAATATATATAGAAACGACCTAAGAGGGTTTAGAGAAGTTTAAGAACATTAAAATGTGATTGGGATGATCTTAGGATGAATTTAGAAAAGAGAAAAAGGAAGAAAAACGAAATTGGAAATTTCTGGGAGTAGTCTGCCATCTCGTTAGAAGACCTACCCAGGTCGTTCGAATGACCTCGTTCGAACGAGCTTCTAATGAGATGACAGTACCCCTTCTAACGAGTTGGTAGTTCGTTCGAAGCCATTCGTTTGAATGACCTCGTTCGAACGAGATTTCTAACGAGTTGACAAAATGGTCTTTTACGCTTGATTTTATTTCGAACATCCAGAAGACTTATATAATTGAGTGTAATCCTTCCCTTATTGATTTGTGGATATAGTTGTGTGACTGGAAGTATGTCGAGGATTAAAACTGAGAGTTTTGTAGTAAACCGGGTGATGTTTATGGGTTAGGATATAAGTACTTAAAACTTCAACGTGAGGAGAGTTGACAACTTAAATGTATATGAATCAGGGACTTGTAAACGCGAAATATGAAATGACGGTATAGGAATGAGATATATACCGAAGATGTGTGAATGCTTGGTATATGTAGTTATTTGTGTATAACATACCTACCATACTTTCTATCACGGGAGGTCGGCGTTCGATAAGGCCATCTTATCTTTGTGTGCCTACGGGGGGGGGGGGGGGGGGGGGGGATTTAGATTGGTACCTCGAGGACATAGGTCGAAGAAGGACTTATTGAGAAGTTGATAAGTCTGCTGATCATGGGAACGTAGGTATGTGTGTGACCCATGTGATGTGAACTATGTTCGCCTCCATTGTGTGTGATTGTTGTTTATTGAAATGATTCTTCAGAGATTCGGAAAACGACGTCCTTATGTACGTGATGTACTGGGATTGGATAGCAGAGTATGTGTGCACCGCAGCTTAGTCTCGGGGTGCCAGTATTGTATATTTATGATGAGAATTACATACTGCTAATTGAAATGAATTGTCATGAAGAAATGTAAGTGTGAATAATAGCAACCTTATTGTAGAGTTAAATGGAAAATCTCTAGTGAATAGCATGACTAATATGGGAACTAAAAAGAAAAGTAAAACTCTCTGTTTATATTAAGATGTCGGAACTTAAATCGTGAATCCTATAGTAATGTTAGATTTTTTTTATTGGACTAGTTAGATATGGGAATATCTAGAATGGGTACGGGTACGATAGGAGTGCATGATTAGTTGAGAGGTGAGGATCTCATGTGAGTGCACGCACTATCATGTACTTTATATTCACTGTTTAATTATATTAAACCACTTGCTGCATTTTAAACTGTTTTCACAATCGGTCTCTGACCCGTTTGCTTTCAAATCTATTTTTTGTAAAAACCTTTTAGGTGCCCGACCACAAGGACACCAAGCATAGGAGTTCTATTCCCGTGACGTGCTGTAGCTGCTGTGGAAGTTACAGGACCTTGACAATAGACGCCTCCACTTTCGATCTTGACTCTATTATCAGATTTTCTCATTTGTTGGGCATGTCGCCCCATTTCTTTAGAGACATCTTACTTATTCAGTCTTATTCAGATTTTGGGTTGTAATTAATTAATGATTCAGGCTTTGTATCTGTTTATTTCAGTATTCGGATTGTGGTGAGGTGTATGCCTCCAGATTCAGTTTATTACATGGTTATTCTTTTGTGACTATGTTGTAGTGGTTATCTTATCATTTCATAATCTATCTTGTTGCATGTAAATCACATTTAATTAAAATTGACAACTCACTTTTTTTTATATTAGGTGGCTAGTAATTGTTAAAACGTTTTCGAGAGTGATGCTACGAACTGAACCAACTTAAAATTTTGAATTAATTTGAATAAAGGAGTAGCTACCCGATATTTTATTAGTCGGGGTGTCACAGGTGGTATCAGAGCATCAGGTTCTAGTGTCTTTAGGATCTGTTCGACTTATTATGTTTTCGCTGAGCTTTCTTTGATGTAGAGCCCTATATTTTAGGATTGTTGTATTCTTTTGTGTATGCTTCGCTCTTCAGCAATTTTGAGATAATAACTGCAAACTTATAAGACTTTGCTCTCATTTCAGATGCCTCCACGACGTGCACAATGAGTTCCTAGGGATGCTCAGCCCGCGCCACAGCCTGCACCTGTCCAGGGCACCATGAATTCCGCGGAGGTTGCAGCTATTGTAGCCCAAGCGGTAAATGCCACCTTAGCAGTTGTGCAGCAGGCACCACCCCAGGCGCCAATAGTAGCGCCAGTTCAGGCTCATGCATTCCCTTCTGCTTGGGAATGCGTTCGTGATGCTTTTCAGAAAGCACACCCTCCGGAGTTTGCAGGTAGCTCCGACATTGTTGTGTCCAGTCAGTGGAGGAAGGACATTCAAAGGAACTTGAGGATGTACGAGTGCACGGATGTTCAGAAGTAGATACTGGCTACTTTTAAGCTAGTAGGATCAGTGCTGCAGTGGTGGGAGTCCATTACCTCCCCGGAGGAGAGAGATGCCCTTTCCATACAGGAGTTTTGGGTGCGGTTCAACCGCAAATATTTTCCATCATCCGTTCACACTGAAATGAGGAGGAAGTTAATGAACCTCAAGCAGGAGGGGAGGACTGTGGCCGAGTATGAGGCCGAATTCACTAATCTCTTGAACATTGTTCCCGATGAGATTCCGACTGAGGAGAAGAAGATTCAGAAGTTCATGGATGGGTTGACTTGGAGGATCCGTCAGCACTTGTTAGGAAATCTCTCGTTATCCACTTATTCTGATGTGGTTAACGCATCACTACTTCACTTCCAGTATCACCGTTTTCACATGTATGAGAGTAAGAGATCAGGAGAGTCTAGCCATCAGGGCAGGACAGGGGGAAATGGTGCCAGCGGCGCACAATCTACTCAGAGTCAGCATAGGCAGGGAGATCAGGGTTCCCAGCAAGGGGATTTTAAGAGGTTCAGATCTGGGGGTTTCAGAAATGGACAGGGAGATTTTTGTCATGGCCATCAGGGTCAGCAGGGCCAGCATGGTCAGGGGAGGAATGGTAACGGCCATCAGGGCCGTGGACAGCAGGGACAACAAGGGGGAAACTTCCCGGGGAAGTGCTTCGTTTGTGGAAAGATTGGCCACAAATATCAGGATTGTCCTAATAAGGGCAGGGCCCCACAGCAGCAGCAGCAGGGTGATCGACACGAGCCACAGAGGCCTACGTTTCTCGCCGCCCTCCCAGCACCACCACAGATGGTAGCATTACCACCCATTCCAGCGGTCCCAATCCAGCAGGGACAACTTCAGTATGGGAGAGTGGATCAGCTCCAGCATGCCGCAGTTCCACAGGATCCACCTGCTATTGAGGGTATGTTCTCTATTCAGGGGACTATGGGCCGTATTTTATTTGATACGGGGACCACACACTGTTTCATTGCCACGAGATTTGCATGCACTTTGGGGTTGTTAGACACTGCAGAGAGCACGATTACTTATGTAGATTCACCGTTGAGTAGGGGTTCTGTGATTTTCCTTATTTGTAGAGGTGTGGGTATAGAGATTGGGAGGTTTACTTTACCCGCTGATATGTTAGTATTAGAGATGACTGAGTATGATGCGATTGTTGGTATGGATTGGCTAGTTGCGTACCAAGCCATGATTGATTGTTTCAGTAGGAGTATTATATTTGCCATTCCCGGGCAGGAGATGTTTTTAGTGGCAATGCCTCGCCCTGAGGGAGGATCGTCCACTCACTTGTACTATATAGAGGAGGAGACCTCTAAGGAAGTGGTGTTACCACTCGATTCGATTCCTGTTGTTAGGGAGTTTGCCGATGTATTTCAGGACATACCTGGATTACCTCTAAGTAGAGAGATAGATTTTGTGATCGATTTGACGCTGGGCACTCGGCTAATTGCCCGCGCACCTTACCGTATGGCTCCGACAGAGATGAGAGAGCTAAGAGATCAAATAGAGAAGTTGTTGGGTCAGGGGTTTATCCGAAGGAGTACTTCGCCGTGGGGTGCCCCTGTGTTGTTCATAAAGAAGAGGGATGGATCGATGAGGTTGTGTGTAGATTACCGGGAGTTGAATAAAGTCATGATACAGAATACGTATCCGTTGCCCCGAATCGATGACTTATTCGACCAGCTGAGAGGAGCTTCCTTCTTCTCAAAGATGGATTTGCGATCCAGATACCATTAGTTACGTATCAGGGATCAGGACGTCTCGAAGACTGCTTTCTTGACGAGGTATGGTTCCTACGAATTTTGGGTTATGCCTTTTGGCTTGACCAACGCTCCAGCCATGTTTATGGACCTGATGAATAGGGTATTCAGAGAGTTCCTAGACCAGTTCGTCATCGTCATCGTCTTCATTGATGACATCCTCATTTACTCCCAGACAGAAGGGGAGCACGCCGAGCATTTGAGACAGGTTTTGCAGACGTTGTGTTAGAACGAGCTATATGCAAAGTATGAGAAGTGTGGGTTTTGGCTGAAGGAGGTTCAGTTTTTGGGGCATATCATTTCAGACCGGGGGATATCTGTTGATCCGGGGAAGGTATCCGCGGTGAGGGAGTGGGGACAACCCACGACACCGACTGAAATCCATAGTTTCCTGGGCCTAGCAGGATACTACAGAGGGTTTATTCGGGGTTTCTCAAAGATAGCGGGTCCTTTGACACATCTGACTCGAAAGGGTGTACCATTCATCTGGAGCGATGCCTGTCAGTTGGCATTTGATGAGTTGAAGGACAAGTTGACCTCAGTGCCTGTGTTAACATTGCCCAGACCGGGAGTTGAGTATTTAGTCTACACTGATGCGTCCTTACAAGGACTTTGAGGTGTGCTACAATAGGAGAGTCAGGAAATAGCTTATGCTTCTCGTAAGCTTAAGCCTCATGAGAGGAATTACCCACACACGACTTGGAGTTAGCGGCAGTCGTATTCGCTCTTCAGATTTGGAGACACTATCTCCTGGGGGAGAAATTTCGGTTGTTCACAGACCACAAGTCTCTACAATACCTCTTCACGCAGAAGGAGTTGAATACGCGTCAACGTTGGTGGCTTGAGTTTGTGAAGGATTATCAGTTCGATATCCAGTATCACCCAGGGAAGGCTAACGTGGTAGCAGACGCGTTGAGCCGAAGGCCAGTAGATGAGGTGGCCGAGGTGTGGAAAGCTAAGTGGAAGGAGTTGGAATACCAAGATGCAGTGGCCCGATCATTCATATATGTGATGAAGGTTACACCATAGATTGTTACGAGAGTGATAAAGGCCCAGGTAAATGACTCGTTCTGTCAGGAACAGATAGTTCGATTACTAGCAGAGGGAGCCGAGTCCTATACCGTTAGTTCAGATGGGGGATTACGCTTCAATGGGAGACTGGTCGTTCCGAAAGGGGAAGACTTGCCACACGAGGTAATGGCAGAGTCGCACGGCTCACAGTTCGCGGTACACCTTGGTGGGGATAAGATGTACCAAGACATGAGATGCCAGTATTAGTGGAGTGGGATGAAGAGAGATATTGCCGTGTTTGTTTCTAAATGTGCCACTTGTCAGCTAATAAAGGTGGATCATCAGAGACTGGCAGGACTTCTACAACCGTTAGAGGTTCCGATGTGGATATGGGGGAGCATATCCATGGACTTTATCACGGGGTTACCTACGTCACAGAGGGGTCATGACTCCGTATGGGTAATTGTGGACCGGTTGACCAAAGTTGCTCATTTTCTACCCGTAAGGACAAATTACACTATGGGACAGTATGCCCAGATTTTCATTACAGAGATAGTGAGACTTCACGGGGTGCCTCTAAATATCGTGTCTGACCGGGATAAGATATTTGTTTCACGATTTTGGGAGAGATTCTAGGAGGCCATGGGTACAGAGTTGCGGCTGAGTACGGAATATCACCCGCAGACTGATGGGCAAACAAAGCGAACAAATCAGTTGTTGGAAGACATGTTGCGTATCTGCATCCTAGATATTGGAGGTGTTTGGGAGCAGTAACTTCCACTGGTGGAGTTTGCTAATAATAACTCCTACGAGTTCACCATTGGCATGGCTCCATTTGAGGCGTTGAATGGTAGACCTTGTCGTTCCCCAGCATAATGGTTAGAGGTGGGGGATAACAAACTCCTTAGGCCGGAAGTGATTCTGGTCACTTCTGCAAGGATAGAGATGATACGGAGCCGTATTCGGGTAGCTCAGGACTGGCAGAAGAGCTATGCTGATGCCAAGAGGTTCTTTAGAGAATTTAAGGTGGGGGACCAGGTGTTACTCAGAGTATCTCCTATGAAGGGGATAATGCGATTTGGGAAGAAGGAGAAACTAGCACCAAGATATGTGGGGCCAATTCCTATCATCGAGCGGATTGGACCAGTTGCATATAGACTCGGGTTACAGGAGCACTTGTATAGGATTCATGATGTGTTCCATATTTCCTCGCTAAAGAAATATCTTAGGGACGATTTTTCCCATACTCACATTGCTTTAGAGGATATCGATCTTCAGCCCGATAGTTCCTACGAGGAGGGGCCGATTGCTATTTTGGACCAAAGCGAGCGGAATCTGAGGTCAAAGATAGTACCATTAGTACGTGTTTAGTGGAGGCATCATAATGCCGAGGAGTCCACATGGGAGCGCGAGGATGAGATGCGCGATCGTTATCTAGAGTTGTTTTTACCAGGTACTCTTTAGTTTCGAATTTCGGGACAAAATTCTGTTATTAGGGGGGGAGTATGTAATACCCCGTAATTTTATTGATTTTTATTTAAGGGATTAATTGAATTAAATGAGAATTAATTGAGAATTAATACAGATATAAATACTAGCGAGATGTGAGTTGGTATTTAATTATGATGTTAAAATTTAATATTTTTGAGTATGTATGGTAATACATGAGTATTGAAAATATTTGAATTGTCACGAGACAAAAATTCGACAATTTGAGAAATTTAGCCGGGACGCGCGTGTTAGTCGCGTCAGGAATGAAATTATTTAAATAAAAAAAAAGTGAATTATATTTTTATCAACTGAATGGTCATTTTGAGAGCGCCAACGTGTTCGGAAGGGTCAAAATAGTCAGAAAACACTAGCCGAGGGTTTAGTTTGGGTTCCAGGGCATTTTTAGGCCAAACCGGCTAACTAGAGGAGTATTTTGGTAATTTTAAAAATTGGGGAATTAAAACCCACGAAAATTAGAGTTAATATTTATTATATTAAAGGGGCCACTAAGGCCATTACCAACCAAAAGCTTTAGAAGTGGGCTACGGGAGTTAGAGAGGAGTTACCTTAGGGTTGCAAACCAAAAACACTCACCACTATCAAATTGGAAAGGATTTGTAACCGGAAAAAGGAGAGAATCAACCTCGAGTCATCGACAACACATTTGAAGAAAAAATCTGAGGCAAGTGATTTGATATTTTTAAGTGCATTGAATATTTCATCCATGTTTAGTGTAGGAACTATTTTGTCTTGAAAGTTTTGAGGAAAACTAATGAAGGGAGAAACTCTAAATTTGGGATAGGATTTGCATGTGGAATGACTATGGACAAATTTAGTATTCGAAGACTTAATTATGATGATTTAAAAATGGATATATGATGAGTAATTGGGCACAATAAAATTCTGGGTTCATGTTCATAGGGGTTGGGGCAAAATTTGGGGATGGATGATAATTACATGTTGTTTAGGAGGTTTTGACCCCAAATATATATATAGAAACGACCTAAGAGGGTTTAGAGAAGTTTAAGAACATTAAAATGTGATTGGGATGATCTTAGGATGAATTTAGACAAGAAAAAAAAGAAGAAAAATGAAATTGGAAATTTCTGGGCGTAATCTGCCATCTCGTTAGAAGACCTGCCCAGGTCGTTCGAACGAGCTTCTAACGAGATGACAGTACCCCTTCTAATGAGTTGGTAGTTCATTCGAAGCCATTCGTTCGAACGACCTTGTTCGAATGAGATTTCTAATGAGTTGAGAGAATGGTCTTTTAGGCCTGATTTTATTTCGAACACCCAAAAGACTTATATAATTGAGTGTAATCCTTCCCTTATTGAGATTTGTGGATATAGTTGTGTGACTGGAAGTATGTCGAGGATTAAAACTTAGAGTTTGGTAGTAAACCGGTTGATGTTTATGGGTTAGGATATAAGTACTTAAAACTTCAACGTGAGGAGAGTTGATAACTTAAATGTATATGAATCAGGGACTTGTAAACGCGAAATTTGAAATGACGGTATAGGAATGAGATATATACCTCTAGTAAAATTATGGAATACCGAAGATGTGTGAATGCTTGGTATATGTAGTTATTTGTGTATAAGATACCTACCATACTTGCTATCACGGGAGGTCGGCCTTCGATCAGGGCCATCTTATCTTCGTGTGCCTACGGGGGGGATTTAGATTGGTACCTCGAGGACATAGGTCAAAGAAGGAATTATTGAGAAGTTAATAAGTCTGCTGATCATGGGAGTGTAGGTATGTGCGTGACCCATGTGATGTGAACTATGTTCGCCTCCATTGTGTGTGATTGTTGTTTATTGAAATGATTCTTGAGAGATTCGAAAAACGACGTCCTTATGTACGTGATGTACTGGGATTGGATAGAAGAGTATGTGTGCACCGCAGCTTAGTCTCGGGATGCCAGTATTGTATATTTATGATGAGAATTACATACTGGTAATTGAAATGAATTGTCATGAAGAAATGTAAGTGTGAATAATAGCAACCTTATTGTAGAGTTTAAAAATGGAAAATCTCTAGTGAATAGCATGACTAATATGGGAACTAAAAAGAAAAGTAAAACTCTCTGTTTATATTAAGATGTCGGAACTTAAATCGTGAATCCTATAGTAATGTTAGATTTTTTTTATTGGACTAGTTAGATATGGGAATATCTAGAATGGGTACGGGTACGATAGGAGTGCACGATTAGTGGAGAGGTGAGGCTCTCATGTGAATGCACGCACTATCATGTACTTTATATTCACTGTTTAATTATATTAAACCACTTGCTGCATTTTAAACTGTTTTCACAATCGGGCTCTGACCCGTTTGCTTTCAAATCTATTTTTTGCAAAAACCTTTTAGGTGCCCGACCACAAGGACACCAAGCATAGGAGTTCTATTCCCGTGACGTGCTGTAGCTGCTGTGGAAGTTACAGGACCTTGACAATAGACGCCTCCACTTTCGATCTTGACTCTATTATCAGATTTTCTCATTTGTTGGGCATGTCTCCCCATTTCTTTAGAGACATCTTACTTATTCAGTCTTATTCAGATTTTGGGTTGTAATTAATTAATGATTAGGGCTTTGTATTTGTTTATTTCAATATTCGAATTGTGGTGAGGTGTATGCCTCCAGATTCAGTTTATTACATGGTTATACTTTTGTGACTATGTTGTAGTGGTTATGTTATCATTTCATAATCTATCTTGTTGCATGTAAATCACATTTAATTAAAATTGACAACTCACTTTTTAAATATTAGGTGGCTAGTAATTGTTAAAACATTTTCGACAGTGATGCTATGAACTGAACCAACTTGACATTTTGAATTAATTTGAATAAAGGAGTTGCTACACTGTATTTAATTAGTCGGGGTGTCACACAATCCCCAATTTCTCCAATTTTATAAGCTCAAAACCTCAATTCTTCAATATGGGGTTTATTTATGAATTCCATAGCATGTGGGGTTCCCATAATAGTATATTATGATAAATTCGTTATGGTAATAGGTTAATTTAAACTACTAAAAGCCAAATTTACACTAAGACAAAAAATAGATCCAACTAAAAAGGCTAACATGCTCGAAATAGCTTGAAACTTGCCCCAAACCACATATAACCCAACTGGATAAAATCCAACTATAATAAGATTTCACTAGACTTTATAAACAGCATACGAACCAACTCAAAGGTTAACATCATTTATCAGTCACTCATCATATTACATTAATTAATTATCTTATTAATTAATTAAATATCCAATACACACAACTTAAGTAAAAATATTAATTATTAAATAATGACATTGATACTCGGTATTATAAGTATCAACTTCACGATCGATGAAACCCGATGCCGAGAGAATAATCCAAACAAGGAAACCCCGACACATAACCCCTGATGATTCCATAGGCGCTTATAATACTAAGTCACTTAATTATTTAGCGTAATGGGTTATAATGAATCCTCTAACATCAAGAACAATACAACGAAATTATCATGTAACTCAAATACATAATACAACACATGTAACCTCTCACAATAAAACATCTAAGTCCAGTACATAACATCTCGAAAGTCTATCACCATAAGTCATTAAGTAACAGGCCACACGTCATATAACAATTCATCCATATCCAATAATCAATTTCAAAATTTATTAATAAATATAAAAATACGAGGCATTACTTTATTGTAACAGACTTGTGCCGTAACTAATTTGGTAGTCAGAGGGTTACATCTCACATTGCTAGGGTAAGGGAAAGTAATGGTTTATATATGTAGATTTGCACTCTTTTAAAAGTAATGGTTCATATATGTACCAAATAATGTGGTTTATGACACCGTATGTTAGGGGTTAAAAATCCTTTGGCACCAGCTTATGGATGTGATAAAACTCCATACCACTGTGATCAATGGTTAAATTGGGGACAATATCGAGGGTAGTAGGGAGGAGTATTATAGAATGGTATTAGGGCCAATACTTAACCAAAATAAGTGTGCCATTGAGTTGGTTGATGGTTGATTTCATCCAAACGAGGATGCTGGGCTCCCTGTGTGTGTGTGGGAGGGGGTTGAATTATAACAAACTAGTGCCATAATTGATTTTGTTTCAAGAGAGTTACATTCCACATTGCCTTCTTGAGGGAAAGTAATGGTTCATATATGTATATTTGCACTATTTTGACACCAAGTCTTTTTTAGTTCTGCTTGTAAAGCATGTGGCTTATGACACCACATGTCAAGGATTGAAACCCTATTGACACCCATTTGTGGATGTGAGCTAGGATAAAACCCCATACCGCCGTGATCGATGGTTAAATTGGGGATGATATCGATAGTGGTAGAGTGGGGTATTATATTTCCTTAGGAAAAAATTCTTTCACAATCGGTTATCAAATCATTGACTTTTGTTAAAGCACACTTAATTCAAGTTGTAAGGAATCAAGGGGATTACGGTCATGTGCAAGTGAACTAATGTGAGAATTCCTAAGCACGGAATAAAAATATCTAAGGTGTTTGTTTTTATGACAATGAATTCACACATAAGGTTCATGGTGAACCACCTTAGGATGACCTTTAGGAATAATTATCGGTTTTTTTTGTTGATTATTAAACAACTTATAAAAAGTTTTTCTTAAATGACTTTTTATGATGAAATGTGCACATGTAGGACTGGAAAGATCTTTTCGAACTTTTCTTGACCTTTTTTTTAAACGATGCCCATTGAAAACATTTTGGTCATTTTTTTTTCCAAAACCCTTGAGGCAAGAAAAACATTTTTCCTCAAATCATGATTTTTCAAATTCACATTCGAAGAGGATTGAACTATTTTTATTAGTTCATGTGTTGAAACACCTTTCACAAAAGTTGTGTTAGATTGAGAAGAAAAAGACACAATTTTTTCAAAGTTAAACCACACTTGTCATTCTTAACTTGTGTCGTTTTCAAAAAATTTTATCAAGTCTTTGAATGATCTTCAAGATCAAATTTAACTTTCTTTGACAAGGCTAATTCATTTTCGAGTGAATAGTTTTTATTCTCAAAATCACATTTGAACACTTCAAACATTTGAAGTTCCTTATTTACCTTTTTAAGTGTAAAAATCAAGTCATTTTTGTTCTTTTCAACTAGCTCAGACTTTTTAAAACACTTTCACTTTGAATTTTTAGATTTTTAAAATATTAAATTTTCTCTTTCAACGCGTTCGTCTATTTGTTCAAAGGACAAGTCAAGTCTAATAGCTCACACTTTTTCATTTTCACATGGCTTGTGATATTTCGGCAATTTATCATTCCACTTTGGCAATTTGAAACACTTTTTCATAAGCTTGGGATATTTCAGACTTAAAATTTTATCAACTCCACCATCACAACAATCATCATGAACATGAGAATTTAAACTACCTACTAGAGTTCTTATGAGAAAAAAACTATGATTCTCATCAATTTTGAAATAATGCATTTTTACCGATTTATCCTCACACAAGGCCATGAAATAGTATAATTAGGACAAACTAGTTCTAATATCCTAGAATCCATAGTCAGTTCACAACAATGATCAACAATACATGTAAGAAAAACTAGCATAAGAAAAATATAGATATGGCACTATAAACTAGCACACAATAGTACACAAGGATCTTACTTTGGATGTTAAGCCCTAAAAGAGAAATTGTACTAAGATACCAATTGAAAATTGAAACTCAATGTGCTAATCTCCTAGGGGGTGAATAGGACATATTCAGAAGTAATGATCAATTAAAATTTTTCTTGTTTCAAAATACGACAATAACAATTGATTTGTATAATGAAATTCAATCTCACACTGATTAGGCAATATATTAAGCACTTAAATGATTAGATCCAATTTTAGTTCAATCAAAGTGTTATGATATCATTCAAATCCAATTATAAAGCCTTTGAGTTTAATTGCAACTTAACAAGATGAGAAATCGACACCTATATCCAATTAGACTCAAATTCAAGTTAATTAGTGTTTAGGTGATATCTATCGAAATTGGTTAAATGTAGTTGCAATTATGTGAATCCTAAAAATATAGCAACCTAAATCAAATGTATATATGAAATTATGCGTGGTTAAGTTTTGTGAATAAAAGTAAATGAGAAAATTAACACAACACCAAAATATAGGAAAAACCCACATAGGGTGAAAAAACATATGTACGCTATAGATAAATCCACTAGAAAATGAAGATGTTACAAGAGATCAACCGTTTACAGAACTTAAGTTCCCTAACAAGCTCTCACAATGCACCAATCCTAAATACTCCACCTAATCTAGGTTCTCTCATCCAAAGCTCCTTTGTAGAGAGAGGAAAATGCAATCCAATTATCTTTCAAAAATTTAATTTGAAGAGCATGTATTCAATTCCTTAGATATTCCCCCCTCTTTATCTCTCAATCGAAAATCTTCAATGAAAAATGATGAAGGATAATTTTTCTATGGTTGAATTGATGAATCAATAAAAAATCTCTCATAAAATGTTTCGATTTTAAGTGAGGAAAAAAAAAAATCTCAACTAGAGTTTCTATAGATATAAATAAAAGCTCTTAGATATAATAATATCGATAAAGAGAAGTAAGAGTTATACTTGGAAAGTGGAGCCAAATTGAACCTTTATTTAAAAAAAGTTTCAATTTCCCGTTTCTATGAAGTCTGTGCGCATGACTATTAAAAATTGACAAAAAATAATCTATTGATCATATCTGTGCGCATGAGGTCATTCAACAATTGTTCACATCTTTTTTGCAGAAGATAATTTTTTTCAAAAATCGCCGAATCGAAAAGCACTATTTTGTACGCGTTCTGAAAATATGACTTTTCATGAATATGGACAATTGAAAGAAATATGGGGAAAATATGTGGGCAAAGATATGACATCCTAAAGAGTATTAAAAGTCATATACCATATCCGAAAATTTCAAAAAATCCACCGGTGTCTCTGAGTAGATGAAGATATGCAATGCAAGCCGGCTTAAACTCAAATAGAGGCATGTTAGGAAATCAAGAATCTTGACAAAAAATGACTATTAATGATATGTTCCTAGAATAAAATAAAAAATCCTATACGCTCGACAAATAATATATATTGATACAAATTAAGCGACGAAATAGTTCTACACATTTTCAGGTATTTAAATTTTTAGTAATTTTTCTTTTTCATTTGTTTGGCTTTTATTATCTTTTTTTTGTACTTTTTTTTCCATTTTGAGTACTGTTTTCCTTTTGTATTCTATTATATTTCCCCCCCAAATATGATTATTTCAATGCACAAAATGAAATTGTTCTTATTAAATGAAACGAATCAGATATTTGTCTATGAACATAAAACAAATAAAATTCAACACATCTTGATACAAATTATATGTATATATTGCTCACACGGATGCACTTTTATTATTTATATAATATATTTTTACACCAGTATGTTTGGTGTATTCAATTAGTATTTTTGTTTTTTTAACTATCCACGCTATAACTAATTATTTTTTTTGGTAGTAGAAGTATAAGAATAACATTTGTTTGGATCAAAATGCACGATTAGAAAATATCATAGAACATAATCATTTTGGTGATATATTTGTTAATATTCCATCATATTTGTTGGGAAAATAACCTTAGCACTCACGATAAGAGTATCACGGTTAATCAATAAAGAATGGAATAAATTAATATGTAATAATTAGAATATAATTGCAAGGAATATCACACAATTCACAAGACATCGATATACGTGGTTCAACAAATGATTCCTACATCTACATATGATTATTGTCTCCATTTCTTCACTAAATATTCAAGGAAATGTGGATTACAAAACACATAGAATCTCACAATTTTTTTCCTAAAAAAATATACCCAAACTCACAGTTTTTCTATCAAAAGAAAAATACTCAAATTCACTCTTTTAACCACTCTTGTTTTTCTCCGGATTATTCATTTTTTCCTTCATTATGGTTTATATAATATCAACACCCACACCTATACCCACACCCACATCCACACCCATTAATGGTGTATAGACTTCCCCGTGAATCATATCTCACCAAATATAGGGAGGAAGACATGGAGTCATCTAAAGAAAATTTGTAGAGACATTAATCAAAATAATTGGTCTCATTTATGAGCTATGTTTTACAACAAAATCAAGCCAACAATTCCCACAAATCTCCACCATAGAGAGACTTTGATTGGGAAGGTATTCGATTGACTTTTCTTCTAAATCTGTCATTGAATTCAATTAAAGGATAGCCTAATCCAACCTCAAATATTTCATCACTATCTCTTAAACTTCCAAAAAATCTCCCCATATGTTTCTTCATTTGACACCAATCTTGATTACCTACCCCGTTGAGTCGAGGTTCCCACATTTGATACATACTCCCTAATTTGGATCCTCAATTTTGGCATACAAATATTTATGTATCTATTGAAGAAGGTATGGAAATAATCATACACCACCTCAAAAGATATTAAAAATGTAAAATATTAATTATGTGGAACACCCCGTACTTTTGTGGGTATTTAAATTACACGAGTGCTTGTAATTTAATAATTTGAGAAATAAAATGAATGGATTAAATGTTAATTGGTGAGAATTGGATTAATATTTACGTGTACTATATTTACTTGTGGGGTAAGTAAATGAAGTTGTGTTATTTTTATATCACGTCATATGTGGCTAAAAGCGACGAGTTGATAGTATCTTATTCAGGACATGCGTGGTGGTCGTGCTGGGAATGAAATGGTGATTTTGGACAAGTGACTTGGATGGTGATTTCAAGTGCATGATTGATCTAGAATGGATCAAATTAGTCAAAATTAAGTACCCGGGGATAGTGTTTGGGTTTCGAAAGCCTTTTAGACTAGTCGGGATTCGCATTTGGGTACATGAGTCATTTTACAATTGGGTCAATACCCAATTTCTTGATTTATAACAAAAGAGGGGTTGGGGAATGGCTTTGGACAACCATTTAATTTCTAAGAGAGAGATATAAAGAGAGAGATAAGGAAAAAGAGGAAGAAGAAGAGGAATCAAGATGCCATTTTCGAAACTAATTCAACACACAAAGAGGAAGATCAAATCATCTATAATTTGAGGCAAGTGTTTATCTTGCTTTAATAATATATATGTGTTTTAATTCGTATTATAGTTGGTAATAAATATGAATTTTTGGGTTGGGATTTATGTGAAATGATTTCATAAAATTGATTGATGAGTACAACCCATGAAATTTGAAACTAAACCCTATGATTTGGATGTATAATTGATGAATTAAATCAAGAAACATATAACCTTATGGTGGATGTTGATAGGGTAGGATTATATTATGGTGGTATGATTTTTGGGAGTGATTTTGGTGGAGAAATTGGGTGAGAAAGGCATCAGTTCATCTCGGATATTCAGCAGGGGCAAATCGATTCGGATCACCTACTTATTCGATATGTATATGTATATATATATATATGTATATATATATATATATATATATATATATATATATATATATATATATATATATATATATGTGTGTGTGTGTGTGTGTGTGTATGATATATTTCTGTGAAACATACCCCTCTAGTGCTATCATGGGAGGTTGTGCGATGTGGGTGAATCCCCTCGCTAGTGAGTGCAGGGAGAGTATAGTCTCTAGGTCACAGCACCATATATATGATTGTGTGATTTATTCCTAGTGATATAATTGTGGGTATGGTTATGACTCACTGTTGAATAACTATGGCCAGCTCCAATACATTTGTGATTTGTTTTACTAAGTCGGTGTAAGAGTTCGATCGCTGGTAACCAGGACGATGTGAGTATTCCCTCGATAATGATAGCATTGTAGAGATTCACATCCAGTGAGATATTACTCTGAGGGATGGACGTTATACTTATATTAGTGCATGATATATAAGTTTGGATATACTTGATGTGATTAGTATATTGTATATATATGTGTGTGAGGATATATATACAGACAAATTAAGGAATATAATGCACAATAAATTATATACATTCGGGAAGGTAGAATCCGGAATGATAAATGATATACGTATATGTAGAAAGATGAAAATATATACGAGTTAATAACACTAATGTGTGAATAGTAAAAAAATTGCTAGTGAAAGTTATTTTATATAAATTAATAAGTTCTAAATGAGATTTATAATGAATAAGGTGAGATGAGCGCGTAAAATATATTCTACGTATATAATAATATACGTGGGCATAAGGTGGCGCATGGGACTTAGATGATGGGTGATGTTAGTTAGGTTGGGTAGAATAACTAGGGTGTTTAAAATACATGCGTTAGGTGTGCACTTTAGATGAGGGGTAGGGAGTATCTCATGGGAGTGCGACACCGGTTAAAATATGAAAGATTTCATAACACATTTATTATTGTATTTTAAACACTTGTTAAATATTTCCAAAAGGTTTTGGGATTTGACTTGTATGCAAAATATTTTTAAAACCTTTAGGTGTCCAGGCGGAGGGACGCCTGAATGAATAACTGTTCTAGTCAGATGATGCTGGAATGGTTGTGGATGCTTGCAGGGATTGATTGGTCGCTTCTATCCTTGAGATCTAGGTACGAGGTATTTCAGAGTTATATTTCAGGCATGTCGCCCAGTTGTTGTTATTTATTTTATTTTCTTTGTTTTACTTTCAGTTATTCGGATTAATTGTAATATGAATTTTACAAAGAGTTAATGGTTAAATTTTATTTATGCCAGGTGTGTGAGTTTATTAATTTCATAGTTGGTGTTGATTAATGGAATTTTGTTTATGTAAGTTAGAAGTTTAATTAAAATTTTGACACCAGGCCTCAAAGGTTATTAATAATTAATTGGTTTTCGACAGTGATGCTAAGAATGAACCATATGAGATTCCTGTTGTATTTTGGTAAAGATTGATCAACCGTGATTAAAATAGGCGGGGTGTCACATTATGTTTTAGCATTTCTCAAACTTTATCACTGATACCGCTTTTATCATCATGTCTGCTGGATTATCTTTGGTCATTGGAATTAATATTTAGTAGAACTCCACCCTCTTAGATAATATCCTTGATGAAACGAAGATGAATGTTAATGTTCTTGGTCCTTCTATGATGACCTTCATTCTTTGCCAATTGAATAACACTCTTATTATCCTAGTGCATGTTCACACTCTTCAAAGTGATCCCCAAATCACCAATTAATACTCGAATCGATACAACATATTTCATAACCTCTGTCATTATTATATACTTGGCTTGTATAGTAAACAAATACATTTTCAACTATAGCATAAATCTCCAATGTAATGGACCACATACCATTATAAATACATATCCCATAGTAGAGAATCGCTTATCTAAGTCACCTGAAAAATTAGAATCAATAAAACCACATAATTGATACTGATTAACCTTATGGTATACTAGTCTTATTGGGGTAGATTCTTAAATCCCTATATGATGTTTATTTATTAATAAAGGCTTATCAGGTTCATTTTGAAATGAGAATTATGTTTACGATAATGCCTTATATTTATTTTAATTAAATTGTATGAATTCCAGTCAATTGAACTTAGTAGTAATTTTGTCGAGTTGAACTCGATCTGATCACGAAAAATTGGTTAAATTAAATAGTTAACATCCAATATAAGGAGTTGACATCCTATCGGTAAAGATGAGAATATGATCTTAATAGCTTATATTGACTCTGGTAACCTATTTTATGGTTCATGAACTTGTGTAACAGTTCAAAGAGGATCGTATTAGTTCATCATGAATGTATAGAATGACACAAGTGTGCGGTTCAAGTCCAGGTGCTGACTAGGTTAGACTTACACAATCTCAAAACGTTTGTAAATGGTGGATGTATTATTAATCCATGGGATTATAAGGATTTTAGTATATACACAATGATTGTTTTGATTGTTTTAGGTGCGATCCAATTTATTAGGTCAAAATATCCGCAAATTGGGCAATCATTGTGTCGACATGCTGTGACACCCCGCCTAATTAAATACCGGGTGATCAGTCCTTTATTAAATTATAACCAAGGTGAACGGTTGGTTCATTCTTAGCATCACTATCACAAAAATAACTTTTCCAATTAAACACCCTAAATAATTAAGCTAAGTCACAAAACCATATTTAGACCTCAATTTCCAAGTTTCATTTAAAAACCAACATTTAAATCTTTACATAATCCATAGTTTAAGAATCACACAACAACTATACTGGAACATATAATCGAAACAATTAAACATCCAACTAGTTAATTCCAACTTTAAAACTTTAAGGGAAACCTCCTGACAGTAAAAATCCCCAAAGTATAAATACTGCAATTAAACGAATCACAATATCTGATAAAAATAACTGAATAATGGAAAAGGGCAACACATGCCCAACTGAATAAAATAGATCTAGAAGTGGAATCAATAATGAGGTCGTCTAAGCAAGACGCCTGCAACTCCCACCTAAGCTGCAGCGCGTTCCTTCCAAAGGATCTTATGCGTGACGCCCCTGTGGCTGGGCACTTGTAATATGTACATACATATACAAGAGAGAAAAGAAAATAGGGAACGCGTCAGAGACCGATTGTAAAACAGTTTAAAATTAGTTTAGCAAGTATTTAAAATGCTTACCGACTAATGCAACAATCATATTAGTGCGGCACTCTCTTGAGAAATTCTCACCTCTATCCTAATGTGCACACCTATCACACTAATACTCCCAATAGATTAGCTTATCTTAAGTTAATCATAAGCTTTCATGACGACATTATCAAATGTAAAGGAAGTTAATTTTATTAAAAAGCAAGGTTCTCACATAAGCCTCATATGATTATTAAGTTTCTCAGTATCGCATCATACTTTTCAAACACTTATTCTCAAGTTAAAATAATTATTTATTACTTACGTACTATTAGTCACCGTAGGTAGTTCCTAAATCTCAAGCTTAAATATATATTATCTACACATATAATATATATATACCAATGACACCCCATATACAATTTATGGTGCTGGCATACTCTGCTATCCAGTCCCCGTATCAATCGTACTAAGGGAAATACTAGTTCGGAATCACTCTCGAACCGTATTAACACAAAACACATACAAATTGAGGCGAAGCATAGTTCCAAGTCACTAAGAGGTCAGCACATACCCTCACGTCTCTTAGGACCGTTTAACTATCGATTCGATAGCCTATACCAAGGATTCCTATGTTCTAGGGTACAAGTCAATATCCCCCATAAAGGTCCCATCAAGATAAGACCGTCCCAACACGATAACCTCAGGGATAGCAAGTAGCGCATACATGATTTTCACAAGTATATAGTATAAGCACAATCACAGTCATATATGTATACTACTATTCCCATATCAAATTTAGGTACACTCTCACGACCCATAATTATGATATTTATTCTTATTGCACATTATTTGATTATCCCGAATAATGGTTCATCTCTTTTATTCTTATTTATGGGGTTATTCCGACTTATATCGTAACACTCATGAAACCCTATCTTCATAAGTGTAATTTCAGTAGGTACTTTTACTTTACGACGTAACTCCCTTACGAGTCTTACCCTTTAGACACACACGTTTCCACCGTTCCTTAAGTGTAAAACACCTCCGTTAAATGTTAATCTCGTCTTACATTAAAGGTTCCATTATGATAAAGTCCTACTGGTCTTCTTTACATCCCAAAATGTTTTAATAGAAATGTACAAAGATTTCTACTCACTTAAATTGAAGTTAATCATTTAAAAAGGGAAAATATAAGTCTGCCAGGAGGGGTCGATCGATCTATGGTAGGGGTTCGATCGATCGATCCATCGATCGATTGATGGTCTTAGGTCGATCGATCGATCAAGCAGGTATGACGAACCTGTAGAATTTCCAATTACGGGTTTCTTCTTCCAAAATCATCCAAACCAATATATTTGACTACCAAACTCCCAACAATTTATACTACAAGTGTTATATCCTCAAATAAGTGGTATTCTAAGTCAGGCATGCGAATTTTCATTATGAATAACGAATTAAATGGGGCATAATCCATAAAAATATTAAGAACCCTAATATTTTCTTTGTTTAGGTTCTTCCCATTCTTTTACCAGATTTCATACTCTTAATTTACTGAAATTACGTGGTTCAATCTCTACATGTGAATTGGATTTCCAGAACACATCTATTACTCATACATTATGCGAATTCAAGTCTTCAAAATAGATTTTTCTTTCACAAAAACTAGTCCTAATCAATCCTAGACTAATATTATTGGAGCATTAATTGAAATAGAGCAAGATAGATACTTGCTTGAGAATTTGGTTGAGATTTGTGGAGAGATTCGTGTGGTCGTGATCCTCGTTGCGCGATCTAACGTTTGGCGGCGACGGCGGTGCAAACGGTGGAGTTCTTGGCGTAGAACTCCTTGGAAAGCTTCTACTCTTCCTCTCCAATGGCCGTCTTTGGTTTATGGTGATTCTAACCCTAGAGGATGACTCCTACCATCTGATATACCCTTAGAATTTTCTGTAACACCTCGTAATTTTGAGGGTTTAATTTTTAATTATTTTTGGGAGTTATAAAAATATTTAAATTGGAGAAACTTAAATTCATGACTTGGGGAATTTATTTGAATGAGCCGAATTATTTATAATTGGCGACTTTTAAGTTTAATGGTTCAAAATCTCGTGTGTCGCATTTTGAGGTCGAAATTTGGTGATGTCAAAAAGTATTTCGGATGGAAATTCTGAGTGCCCGATTGTGTTCGAATGGGTCGAGATAGTCAGAAAAGAGTACCCGAGGGTAGTAATTGGGTCTCGGGGTATTTTTGGGCATAGCCGGGCTCACACGGGGTGAGTTGGGCCTTTTTAATTAGGCCCACACGGCCAAAAACGGGATTGGATGTTTTTAACCTAATTGAGAGATAAGGGAACGACAGTTAACTCAACTCTAAGCCTAGGGATTGAGAAGGAAATTGGGGGAAAGCAAATCAAGAGCCAATTTGGGGATTTTGGAGCCAAATTAAGGGACTACACCAACGGATCAGACACTACGAACAATTCCAGGCAAGTGGTTAACTGTTGTGATTCCTAAAGTGATGATAATCAATTCATATCATAGTGTGTGTATATGAAAATTCGTTTTGGGTGTGTAACCAAGATTAAAATTGGGTTTTTATGAATTTAGAGTAATGGGCATAATTAATTACTCGATGGATGTTAAGTTATGATTTGGATCTGTTAAAATTAAATTGTAGAGTGGATTACAATATGTATAGTGATTACATGGACTGAATACGGTAGGGTCGGATTTGGTAGAACAGACCCGGGTGGAAAACCCAAATTGGATATACTTAGGGTTTTGTAAAATTTATTGATGGATTAAGGTCTCTAGGGTGTTTAGAACCTTTTCTGGTGTGGAGGATATGTTGGTTGTGAAATAGGTAAGCATTTGGGAGAAACCAAAAGCTTAAGGATTCGTTAATGGCTACAACAGCAAGCCGGGAAAGACGATCACCTGCTCGATCGATTGATCGACCCAGGGGGATCGATCGATCGACGGTCCCAGGAACTTGACAGTTCGGCCAGTTTGTTTATAAAGTGGATTTTATTTAAGATTTAATCCCTTAATTTTATTTAGTGATAAATTCATATGGACACATATTTCCTTAACAATTATAGGGTGATACAATTGGGTTTAGGAGGGTGTGAACGGTATGGCATGAGATGATCGAATTTGGGAGATAATTCATAAGTATTGAAATTGGGTCGAGGAACAATGTTCGGGTATTGTAGTTGGGTGACGCTACATTATTAAAGGAATCGAATTGAAATACTTAATTATGGACCAAGTGGGCGAGTCCGGGTATGTTGGTAATTATAGGTAAATATAATTGGGAAATTATGGAGATGAATGTGCAACACATTGTGGGCAAAAATGTGGGAATGAAATTATGAGAGATAAAATGGACCAAGTGAGCGAGTCCGGGTATACTGGTTAAGTGACACCAAAGTATTAAATTAATTATTGAGAGAGAGTAATTAATTTGGAGTCGAAATATAGACTCGGGTAGGATTAAATTAATAAGTGTGATAATTAATTTAATTAGAGTCGGATTGTAGACTAGGGTAGGATCAAATTAATAAGTGTGATAATTAATTTAATTAGAGTCGGATTGTAGACTCGGGTAGGATTAAATTAATAAGTATGACAATTAATTTAATTTGAGTCGGATTGTAGACTCGGGTAGGATTAAATTAATAAGTGTGATAATTGATTTAATTAGAGTCGGATTGTAGATTCAGGTAGGATTAAATTAATAAGTGTGATAATTAATTTAATTAGAGTCGGATTGTAGACTCGGGTAGGATTAAATTAATAGGTGTGATAATTAATTTAATTAGAGTCGGATTGTAGACTCGGGGAGGTATTGAATTAATAAGTGTGTTAATTAATTATATTAGAGTCGGACCACAGACTCGGATTGATGTAAATCAATTAATGTGTAAATTGACTAAATGAGAGTCAGACTACAGACTCGGATCGGTATTAAATTAATGGGTGTGTTAATTAATTTAATTAGAGTCGGATGATAGACTCGGGGAGGTATTAAATTAATATGTGTGTTAATTAATTTAATTAGTGTCGGACGATAGACTCGGGGAGGTATTAAATTAATAAGTGTGTTAATTAATTTAATTAGAGTCGGACGATAGACTCGGGGAGGTATTAAATTAATAAGTGTGTTAATTAATTTAATTAGAGTCGGACCATAGACTCGGGGAAAGTATTATATAAATTGAGGTGTGAGTGAAATATATTAGAGTCACACCATAGACTCGGGAAGATGAAAAATTATTAAGTGAGAAAATTAATTACGTCGAGTCGGGCCACAGACTCAAGAAATTAATTACGTTGAGTACACGTTAAAGACGAAATTTATATTATATATATACGGGGTAGTGATAGTGTATATATACGTGTATATATTGTGTGTGATATTAAATATCAGTGACTAGATATTTATTCAATTTTTATACTCTAATGCTATCAAGGGAGGTTGTGCGATGTGGGTGAATCCCCTAGCTCAAGGAGTAGGGCGAGTATATCCCCAGGTCATAGTGTCTGGTATATATGGGTGAGGGATTTATCTCACTTTCAGGGAAGGAATATGACCGCCTCCACTACGTTTATATTTTGAGCCAAGTTGGTGAGCGATTCCAACTTGGGGAAACTAGGTTTTGTGAGCACACCTGGTGAGATAACATTTTTGAGGGGATCATCCGACGAGTGTATACTCGAAGGGATGGATATACGTATATTATATGTGTGGATGTTGTGGTAAAGGTACGTATATAATGGTAGTAAATATTATATACGGGTAATAGTACAGTGTGTGATGTATTTATTTTATATAACTTGTGACCCGGTTATATGCTACTATTTAAGAGGAATTAATTAAGTTAATTGGGAGATAACTTATAATTCAAGAAATTATTATACCCGGGTTAGAGTAGTATGGAAAGGGAAGGTTATACCAGGACTAGTTGGACGGGGTAGTACAACTAGGTGGGGTTAAGGTAACCGGTAGGTGTGCACAATAGTGGAGGGGTGAGGATGTCCACAAGGGAGTGCGACACTAACTTAAATATGAAGTGCATTCATGCATTTTAATTTACTGCAGTTAATTCACTTGCTAAATATTTTCAAAATGTTTTGGGTTCTAACCCTTGCTATAAAACTATTTTCAAAACCTTTTAGGTGTCCAGCCGCAGGGACGCCAGGATTGATATTCTATTCCAGGGGCACGGAGCTGCGGCATATGTGGATGCTAGCAGGAGTTTGGATTAGATGCATCATTCATTCATTCATAGAGTAGGAATCTTGTATCAGTTTCAGTTTTATTTAGGGCATGTCGCCCAAACTTTCAGTTCAGTTTCAGATTTGTTTTATTCTTGAGTTGGATATTTGTATTGGATTATTTCACTTTGGTGGCCGATGGTTTATTAGGCAACTTGTGTAATTAATTATTTCAGTTGAGTTTTATTCAGTTGTGTGATTGGTTTATATTTATTTTCGCACGTACTGTTTTGTTTAATTAAAAGTTAAAATTGGCACCAGCTTTTGGAATATTAGGTGGTTAGGAAGTTTTAAAAAGTTTTCGACAGTGATGCTAAGGATGAACCAACTGGGATTCCTATTTTAATTTAGTATAGGACTGATCACCCGGTATATTATTAGGAGGGGTGTCACATTTTCGTGGGTTTTCATGCCCAAATTGTAAAATGTCCAAAACGCCCTCCCGGGGTGTTAATTAGGTCTAAAAACGCCCCGAGACCCAAACTAAACCCCCGGGTACATTATTTTAACTATCTTGACCCTTCTGGACACATTGACGCACTCAAAATGACCATACATGAGACTTGTAATATATTCACTTTTTATAGTTCGAATTTAATTCCGACACGACACAAGCGCGTCCCGATAAATTTCCAAAATTACCAAATTAGATTCTCGTGATAATTTTTACTAATCATAATTACACTTCTTACTTTACTCATAAAGTAACTTTCAAAAAAATTCCAATAATTACTAACTCTCATCACGCTAGTAAGTATTTAAATGTTTTTTCGGATTAATATTAAATTAATATCTCTAATTAAATTTAATAAATCCCCCAAATTAAAAGTCATAAAAATATGGGGTATTACATACTTCTCCCCTAATAAAGGAATTTTGTCCCGAAATTCAAAAAAATAAATAAGGTGTACCTGGTAAGAATAACTCTAGGTACTTCTCACGCATGTCCGCCTCACGCTCCCAAGTGGATTCCTCCACATTATGATGTTCCCACTGGACCCGAACAAGTGGGACTACCTTTTACCTCAATCTCCTTTCGCTATGGTCTAGGATAGCCACTAGCCTCTCCTCGTAAGAGCTATCGGGCTGTAAGTCAATCTCCTCAATTGTGATATGGGTGTGGGCCATGTCATCCCGAAGGTATCGTCTCAACGATGAGATGTGGAATACATCATGAATGCGATGTAAGTGCTCTGGCAGTCCCAATCTGTATGCTACTGGCCCAATCCTCTCGATAATGGGAAATGGTCCCACGTACCTTGGGGACAATTTCCCTTTCTTCCCGAACCTCATCACTTATTTCATAGGAGATACACGTAGTAGTACTTGGTCCCCCATATTAAATTCTCAGAAAAATTGCTTTGCATCGACGTAGCTTTTCTGTCTGTCCTGGGCTACCCGAATGCGACTCCTGATAATCTCAATCCTAGCGTAGGTTTCCTGAATCACCTTTGGTCCGAGCAACATGTTATCCCCCACCTCTAGCAATAAGTTGGGGAACGAAAAGGCCTGCCATACAATGCCTCAAATGGACCCATGCCAATCGTGAACTAATAAGAGTTATTATAAGAAAACTCTACCAGTGGAAGATGTGGCTCCCAACCTCACCCAAAATCAAGGATACACATGCGTAGCATATCCTCCAACATCTGATTGGTATGCTCTGTTTGTCCATCTATCTGTGGGTGATAAGCTGAACTCAACCTCAACTCTGTACCCATGGCCTCCTGAAAGCTCTCCTAAAAATGCGACACAAAAATCTTGTCTCTATCTGATACAATATCCAGAGGCACCCCATGTAATCTAATAATCTCAGCAATGAACAACTGAGCATACTGGCCCATGGTATAGTCTTTCCGTACTAGCAGAAAATGAGCTACCTTGGTGAAACGGTCCACAATCACCTAGATGGAGTCGTGGCCCCGCTGTGATGTAGGCAACCCAGTAATAAAATCCATGGAAATACTCTCCCACTTCCACGCGGGTATTTCCAACGGCTGAAGCAACCCTGACGGTTTTTGGTGGTCCGCCTTTACCATCTGGCAACTAGAACACTTGGACACGAACTCAGCAATGTCCTTTTTCATCCCACTCCACCAGTATTGTGGCCTCATATTCTGGTACATCTTATCTTCCCCAGGATGCACTGTAAATCGTGACCCGTGAGACTGGGTCATTACTGCATGACGTAAGTTTGTTCCTTCGGGAACCACCAATCTCCCATTAAACCTCAAACCCCCATCGGAACTAACAGAATAGGACTCAGCACCCTCATTTAAAAGTCATACAATCTGCTCCTGGCAAAATGGGCCTGCTGTGTATGCCTGTATTACCCTCGTAACAATCTCGGGTGTCACTATCATGGCAGATATGAAGGAATGGGCTACCGCATCTTGGTGACCCAACTCTTTCCATTTTGCTTTCCAGACGTCCGCTACATCGTCTACCGGTATATGTCTCAACGCATTAGTAACTATGTTAGACTTCCTCGGATGGTACTGTATGTCGAACTAATAGTCTTTCACAAACTCTAACCACCTGCGCTGACGCATATTCAGCTCTCGCTGAGTGAACAGATACTGCAGTGACTTATGGTCTGTGAACAAGCGGAATTTCTCCCCAATAAATAGTGTCTCCATATCCTCAATGCAAATACGACCACTGCCAACTCTAAGTCGTGTGTGGGGTAGTTCTTCTCGTGCGGCTTAAGCTTACGGGAGGCAAAAGCTATAACTTTCTCCTCCTATTGTAGTAATCCCCCAAGTCCCCGTAAGGAGGCGTCAGTGTAAACCAGATACTCCACGCCCGACTTAGGTAAAGCAAGGACTGGTGCTGAAGTAAACTTGTCTTTCAGCTCGTCAAAAGCTAATTGACAAGTATCGTCCCAAACATATGGTACCCCCTTACGAGTCAGGTTCATCAATGGACCCTCTATCTTGGAGAACTCTCGAATGAATCTCCTGTAGTACCCCACTAACCCCAAGAAATTATGCACTTCCATCGGTGTCATGGGCTATCCCCACTCCTTCACAGCTGGCACTTTACTCGGGTCAACCGCTATCCCTTATTCAGAAACAACATCTCCCAAGAACTGTACTTCTCGTAACTAGAAACCGCACTTCTCCTACTTAGCATACAACTGATGCTCTCGTAGAGTCTGAAGAACCTGCCTTAAGTGCTCAGCATTCTCTTCCTCAGTATGTGAATATATCAGGATGTCATCTATGAAGACGATGACAAACTGATCCAAGAACTCTCTGAACACTCGGTTCATCAAGTTCATGAATACGGCTGGAGAATTTATGAGTCCAAATGGCATCACTCTGAACTCATAGGATCCATATCTCTTCAAGAAAGCAGTCTTCAAAACATCCTGCTCCCTAATACGTAGCTAATGGTATCCTGACTTCAAATCTATCTTCGAAAAGAAAGTTGCTCCACTCAGCTGGTCGAACAGATCATCGATTCGAGGCAACGAATATTTGTTTCATATCGCGACCTTGTTTAGCTCCCGGTAGTCCACACATAGCCTCAGTGAACCATCTCTCTTTATCACAAACAAAACTGGAGCGCCCCAAGGTGAGGTACTCCTACGAATGAAGCCCTGACCTAAAAAATTCTCTATCTGATCTAGTAACTCTCGTATTTCCACTGGAGCCATACGGTATGAAGCGCATGCTATCAGTCGAGTATCGGGTAACAAATATATGACAAAGTCTATCTCTCGACTGGGGGGTAGGCCTGGTATCTCCTGAAATACATCAGAATACTCACGAACAACTGGGATCGAGTCTAAGGGAATCACGACCTCCTTAGTGGTATCCTCCTCTATGTAATACAAATGAACGGTAGAGCCTCCCTCTGGGTGAGGCATCGCCACTACAAACATCTCCTACCCTGGAATGGAAAATACAATACTACCACCGAAACAATCTATCATGGCTCTGTATGTTGCGAGCCAATCCATGCCAATGATAACGTCGTGCTCGTGCATATCTAAGACCAACATGTCTGCTGGTAAAATCAATCTACTAATATCTACTCCCACACCTCGACATATAAAGAAAATTAACGATCCATTTCCTAGTGGCAAGTCTACACACATCACAGTACTCTCTGCTGTGGCTAATAACCCTAAGGCCTTCGCAAAATGGGTAGCTATAAAATAGTGTGTCGCCCCAGTATCAAATAAAACCCGACCCATAGTACCATGGATAGGAAACGTACCCTCAATCGCGGGTGGCGCCTGTGGGGCTGCTGCCTAGTGGATGTTATAGACACATCCGTACTGTAGCTTCCCCTACTGCACTGGAGCAGTTGGAATGGCTGGTAGGGTTGGTACCTGAGCTGGTGCTGGGAGGGAAGCTGGAAAAAGTGGACTCTATGGCTCATTACGGGCACCTTGCTGCTGTGGGGCCCTATATCCCTCTGGACAATCCTGGCGCCTGTGGCCATTTTTACCACAACCGAAGCATCGGCCCCTGAAATTTCCTCCCCTCTGTCCCTACTGATTATGGCCCTGTTGGCCGTTACCACCCCGCGATTAGCCCTGCTGAAAACGCTATTGGCCCTATGGCTGACGATGTTGGCCCTGCTGACCCTGCCTAAATCCCCTAAATCCCTGCCTGGAGTCACCTGATCGGACCGGCTTGGCAGGGTCCCCCTGATGGGAACTCTGCTCATGCTGACGAGTCTAACCCTGAGATGTGGGTGCTCCACTAGCACCACTAACCCCTGTCCTACCCTGCTGGCTGGACTCTCCTGCTCGCTGGATTCCCTGAAGATGGAAGCAATGATCCTGGCAGTGTAACAAAGCAGCATTGAGTATGTCTGTGTAGGTACTCAGTGACAGGTTGCCTATGAGGTGCTGACGGATCCTCCAAGCCAACCCGTCCATAAACAACAGTATCTTCTTTCCCTCAGTGGGTGCCTCATCTGGCACTATAGTGAGAAGTCTTGTGAACGCCTCTTCATACTCAGCAACAGTCGAATTCTCCTACTTCAGACTTAGTAACTTCCTCCTCATCTTAGTCTTCACGATGGATGGGAAGTATTTGCTGTCAAACCGCGCCCAAAATGACTGAATAGTGATGGTATCCCTCTCCTCCAAGGTGGTAGTGGATTCCCACCAACGCAAAGCGGCCTCCACTAGCTTAAAGGAAGCTAACAGCTGTTTCTACACATCCGTGCACTGGTATATGCGCAGATGCCTCTGGATATCTTTTTTCCATTGGCTGGCTACGATAATATCCGAACTACCCGCAAACTCTAGGGGATGCGCCTTCTAGAAGGCATCCCTAACTCGCTCCCATGTAGATGGAAGCTGTACTGGTACCGGCACAACTACCTGAACCTGGGGTGTAGCCTGCTGTACTCCCGCTAGCGCGACATTCACCGCCTGAGAAACGATAGCGGCTACCTTGGTTGCGTTCATCGTTCCCTGAGCCGGAGCGACTGGCTGCTCGGCTTGAGCATGCCTATCCTTAGGTGCGCATCTCAGAGGCATCTGAAATGTAAAGAAATTTATTAGTCTATAGTTATTATTAAATCTCAAATGGCTGAAGACGTAATCGTAAAAGCAAGAATACAACAATCCAAAAATAGGGCTCTATAGCAAGAATGCTAAACTGAAAGCGAAATAAGCCGTACAGATCCTAAAGGACACTAGAACCTGATGCTCTGATACCACCTGTGACACCCCGCCTAAATAATTACCAGGTGATCAGTCCTTTATTAAATTATAACCAAGGTGAGCGGTGGTTCATTCTTAGCATCACTGTCGTAAAAATAACTTTTCCAATTAAACACCCAAAATAATTAAGCTAAGTGACAAAGCCATATTTAGACCTCAATTTCAAAGTTTCATTTAAAAACCAACATTTAAATCTTTACATAATCCATAGTTTAAGAATCACACAACAACTATACTGGAACATATGATCCAAACAATTAAGCATCCAACTAGTTAATTCCAACTTTAAAACTTTAAGGCAAACATCCTGACAGTAAAAATCCCCAAATTATAAATACTGCAATTAAACGAATCACAATCTCTGATAAAAAATAACTGAATAATGGAAAAGGGCGACACATGCCCAACTGAATAAAATAGAGCTAGAAGTGGAATCAATAATGAGGTCGTCTAAGCAAGAGGCCTGCAACTCCCACCTAAGCTGCAGCGCGTTCCTTCCAAAGGATCCTATGCGAGACGCCCCTGTGGATGGGCACCAGTAATATATACATACATATACAAGAGATAAGAGAAAATAGGGAACATGTCAGAGCCCGATTGTAAAACAGTTTCAAATTAGTTTAGCAAGTATTTAAAATGCTTACCGGCTAATGCAACAATCATATTAGTGCGGCACTCTCTTGGAAAATTCTCACCTCTCTCCTAATGTGAACACCTATTGCACTAATACTCCCAATAGATTAGCTTATCTTAAATTACTCATAAGATTTCATGCCAACATGATCAAATGTTAAGGAAGTTAATTTTATTAAAAAGCAAGGTTCTCACATAAGCCTCATATGATTATTAAGTTTCTCAGTATCGCATCATACTTTTCAAACACTTATTCTCAAGTTGAAATAATTATTTATTACTTACATACTATTAGTCACCGTAGGTAGTTCCCAAATCTCAAGTTTAAATATATATTATCTACACATATAATATATATACCAACGGCACCCCACATACAATTTATGGTGCTGGCATACTCTGCTATCCAGTTCCCGTATCACTCGTACTAAGGGAAATACTAGTTCGGAATCACTCTCGAACCGTATTAACACAAAACACATAAAAATTGAGGCAAAGCATAGTTCCAAGTCACTAAGAGGTCAGCACATACCCTCATGTCTCTTTGGACCGTCTGACTATCGATCCGATAGCCTGTACCATGGATTCCTATGTTCTAGTGTACAAATCAATATCTCGCATAAAGGTCCCTGTTGATACCAAAATTAATATGCTGATATGGACGAATAATATGAGAACACGTGTCAATCTACTTGGCACAATAGCCACGAGGAAGTTCATTTCCCCGACCAACTCATGTTCTCTCCGAGCAACGAGGATACTCCGAGGAACTTCAGCACTCCGAGGTACTCTAGCGCTCCGAGGAACTCCTGAGCAACGAGCAACTAAGGCGGTCCGAGCTGCATCTCGGCCATAACATTAATTTCCAGATAATCAACAGTTCAATTATTCATTGAATGTTCATCATCTTGACACACACGCTGCATTAAATGTATTACCCTTTCATATGTATATCATTTAATGTACCAACCCTTGCATGTACAGCCTAAGGGCTATAAATACCTTGTATCGCCCTCATTCAAAGGGACCGGAATTTCTTGAGAGAACTTGTACTCGAGAATTCCCAAACACTCAACAATAACATAACAGTGGACGTAGGCCATTCATATAAGGCTGAACCACTTTAAAAATATTTGTCTCATTTTATTTATCTGTGATTGAATAATTAGAGCGATCTAATTTTTTACATCAACAGATTGGCGCCGTCTGTGGGAACGATTGTTATTATCGTTTTTCACCAAAAATCATTCATCATCAATGGCAAATAATCCAGAATCTAGCAATCGAAACGCTGGAAATGCTGGAAATCCTCCAAATCCCTCTGCACCTCCAGATCTGGCCGAAATTATGACGAATCTGGCTCAAGGACAAACCGCCATGCAAGACACAATGAGGCAACTCATAAACCCTTCATGGAAATGCCCTTGCACGTTCAGGACAGCAAAGCGGTCAGAGACAAACTTATTTACTTTCTTCACGATCCAGGCGTACTGAGTCATATCGTAATGAGGAGTCTGATGATTTCTCTTATCAACCTGGGTGAACTTCGTCAATAAGGGCTACAGATACTGATCAACGTATCACCCTCTCTCCGGAAAGACCCAGCGCCTTAGAAAGATTGAGTAGGGTGTCTCCTTTCAGTCGATTAGGCCCTAGGAGGAATAGGAGTCCACCTAAGACCATGTCGAGAAGTTTTCGACGACCATCAGATCTAAGGGAAGGATCAGCACAATCACGACCATTTGCTCGTCAAGATAAATCTCAGGAGGCTACTTCAGAACGATCTATTGCTCGAACCAATAGGCCCGAGGAAGGAAATGAAGCGTGGAAAGGATCCCTTCAGCGCTTGGAGGATATATTGGGAGAAATGGCTAAGGCCAAGAACCCTATACAACGAACTTTTGTTCGAGGAACACCTTTTGTACAGGCCATTGTGAATTTTCCTACCCCGTCAAAGTTTAAAGCACCTGTAGTGACCCCCAAATATGATGGAAAGACAGATCCTGTTCTTCATATAGAGCAATATCAAGCTGCTGCCGACATCTATGTCGTCCCCGACGAGATCAGATGCAGAGCGTTCTCAGGAACTCTCATTGGACCTGCCCAGATATGGTACAATAATCTTCCTTGGGGTAAGATTTCAACTTTCTTTCAGTTGGCCGAGTTTTTTATTGGAAATTTCTGTTTTGGTGCAAAGCCAGTAAAACGAGTAGCACACTTGTTAAGTGTTAGACAAAAATTTGGTGAGAGTAATAGAGATTACATAACTCGTTTCAATAACGAGAAGCTGGAAGTCATAGATTACGAATAAAAGACAGCAATCACTGCCTTGATGAGTGGGTTGTTTCCTAACAAGTTGTATTATACTTTGGCGAAAGATCCACCTAAAACTATGTCAGAACTGATGGCAAAAGCGGCCAAAATCATGAATGCCGAGGAATCTATGGCTACAAAGAATAATATGGATAAAGACACCAAGGTGGAAGTCAACAAATCTAAGAAGAAAGAGCATAAAAGCAATGGTGGAGATAAACATTCCAAGAATAAATGGGAAGTTATGAAGAAGTACGATAATTATACTCCTTTGAAAAAGGGTATTAATCATGTCTTGGAAGAAATCAAGAACAACGAGGAGGTGAAATGGCCAAAGAAACCGAGATCAGACCCTGATTCGAGGAGTAGGGATAAATATTGTGAGTTTCATAAAGATCATGGTCACATGACCAAAAATTGCATAGCTCTTCAGAACGAGATTGAAACACTCATCCGAAGAGGAACGCTAGCAAAGTATGTTGATCGGGGAGGTGAAAGAAAAAATAATGACCAAGCTAGAGAGAGGTCTAGATCTCCTCATCGAGCAGAGGAGAAAAATAAGAGAAACCATGAAGATGATCCAGAGGATGACCCCGATCTTCCTAAGAAACCAAGGCAGCCAGAACGAGAGGTATTTTCCATACATTTTGGATCATTTGATTGTAATGTTATTACAGGAGGAGATGCAGGAGGAGGCGACCATACTGTAGAAAGAAAAGCTTACCTTGGAGAGGCTCAAGCTTGTTCATATATTCAGCGAATAAATATGGCCGAGGACGATCGTCCGAGGAAGGTAAACAAAGAGAAGCTGGTCATTGGTTTTTCAAAAAACGACCTGGCAGGTATTCTTTATCCTCACGGCGATCCTCTGGTGATCAAAATGAGGATGAAGGAAGTAGTGATTTCAAGGGTGTTTGTAGATAATGGAAGCTCGGCAGACATCATGTATTATTCATGCTTTGATAGCTTGAATCTGAAATTATCTCAATTGGAACCTTATCACAGACCCCTCCTGGGTTTTGCTGGTGAGAAAGTTTTTCCACTTGGGACGATCAAGTTGGAAATATTCATTGGAACTTGGCCTGCTTGTCGAACAGAAAGAATACGCTTCTTTGTGATGGATAAGAATGTGCAGTCAGCCTACAACATCATCATGGGAAGAGTTGGTTTAAAGAAATTCGAAGCAGTTCCATCTACAGTGCATCAATGCTTAAAATTCCTAACAAACTTTGGAGTAGGAGTTGTGAACGGTGACCAAAAAGTAGCTCGGGAATGCTATTATTCATCTGCTGAACAAGAGGAGCTTGAGGAATCAAGGAAAAAGACTACAACCTACCAGGTGGAAGAAGATACATAGATTGAAACTCTCGATCCTAGAGATGAATCCCAACTTGTAAAAGGACAGGTGGTGGAATCTACAGAAAATGTTATTCTGGATGACGAGCACCCAAAACGAGTAACCCAGATAGGTTCATCGTTGGATACTTCAATAAAACATGAGTTGATAACTTTCTTAAGAAATAGGAAGAAAACTTTTGCATGGGGTCATGAAGACATGCCAGGAATAGATCCAAACTTCCGATGTCATGAACTCAATGTGAATAAGGAGATCAAGCCCGTAAAGCAGAGAAGAAGGGTATTTAGCCCCGGAAGAATCAAGCCATTCAAGAGGAGGTCGACAAGCACCAGAAGGCTCAATTCATTGAAGATGTGAAATACCCGGACTGGTTGGCGAATGTGGTGATAGTAAAGAAGAAAAACAACAAATGGAGGATGTGTGTTGATTTCACTGATCTTAACAAGGCCTGCCCAAAGGATCATTTTCCATTATCCAGAATTAATCAGTTAGTGGATGCTACTTCTAGGCACGAGCTGCTTAGCTTCATGGATGCTTATTCAGGCTACAACCAGATCAAGATGAAACCTGAAGACAGGGAGAGTACTTCTTTTATTACCCCTAGGGAAACTTATTGTTATAATGTTATGCCTTTTGGTTTAAAAAATGCAGGAGCGACATACCAGCGGCTGATGAACAAGGTTTTTGCCAAGCAAATCAGTTGCAATATGGAAGTCTATGTCGATGATATGCTGACAAAAAGCAAGAAAGCTGCTGATCATCTAGTTGATTTAAGCCAGACTTTTGATCAACTGGATAAATACCAGATGAAGCTCAACCCAACGAAGTGCACATTTGGAGTACGAGAAGGAATGTTCCTCGGGTACATCGTCAACCAAAGAGGCATTGAAGCAAATCCAGAAAAGATCAAAGCTCTTTTAGGGTTGCGATCGCCAACGACGAAGAAAGAGGTGCAGAGTCTTACAGGACGAGTTGCAGCGCTTAACAGATTTGTATCTCGAGAAACAGATAGATGTTTACCATTCTTTAAAACACTTCGAAAAACTTTCGAGTGGAATGATGAATGTGAAAAAGCCTTTCAAGACTTGAAGAAATATCTGGGAACACCTCCGTTGTTGTCGAGGCCAATAACGGGAGAAAAGCTGTACTTATACCTAGCAGTATCAGAGCATGCAGTCAGCTCGGCATTGATCAGATTGGAGAATGGAGTCCAAAAGCCAATTTATTACACAAGTAAGGCTTTCCGAGGTGCAGAGATCAGGTACCCAAAGTTAGAAAAATTGGCATTGGCATTAATTGAAGCAAGTAGAGGAATGAGGCCATATTTCCAGGCCCATACCATCATCGTATATACCGACATGCCATTAAGACAAGCCCTTCATAAACCAGAAAAGTCAGGGAGACTGATGTACTGGGCAATAGAGCTCGGTGAATATGATATTGTCTATGAACCCAGGTCATCATTGAAAGGGCAAGCTGTAGCAGATTTTATAGCAGAGTTTACATATCCTGATACTCCCGAGGAATAAAAGTTGCTCACTGACCAACCTGTGGATGTTACAGAATCAACAGACATAAGTCCAGACCAACTCCGGTTGGTAAAAGGACTTGTGTATGTAGAAAGATCATCAAATTCAAACCCAGACCAACTCCGGTTGGTAAAAGGGCGAGAAGAAATGGTCGACGAGGAACGAAAATTAACAGAGGAGAATGGAAGAGAACAACAGATATTTCACCGAGGAACTCTATTGGATAAGAAATTTGAACACGAATTACCTACATGGAGATTGTATGTAGATGGGTCATCTTGCACAGCAGGTTGTAGAGCGGGGATTGTTTTGAAAACCCCAGACGAGATTGATATAGAATATGCCTTGCGATTTCAATTCAAAACCTCCAATAATGAGGCTGAGTATGAGGCCATGATAGCAGGTCTTAATTTAGCAAAGATCATGGAAGCACAACAAGTGATGGTATTTAGTGATTCTCAATTAATTATGAATCAGATGATGGGAACATATGCGGTTAAAGGGGAATTAATGGTCAAGTATCATGCAAAGGTGATGGAATTGCTGGCAGAATTTGACGCCATTCAATTGATCAGAATACCCAGAATAGAAAATGCACAAGCAGACGCACTGGACCGACTAGCATCAGCTACTCGTACCGAGCTGCGAAGAACGATACCAATTGAAGTACTGGAAAATCGGAGCATAGATGAAGACCTGACGATGAATGTTATTACCCTTGATCTAGGACCATCTTGGATGGATCCCATCAGGGCATATATTGAAGAAGGAGGATTGCCAGAGGACAAGCTCGCGGCAAAGAAATTGAAGTTTAAAGCTGCCCGGTATGTACTAACTAATGGTATTTTGTACAGACGAGGAATTATGGTAGGTTTGCAGAGATGTGTACATCCCTCCGAGGTGAAAGAATTGATTGAAGAGATCCATGAAGGGTCATGTGGAGCCCATGTAGCAGGTCGAACACTTTTACAAAGGGTGATGTCATAGGGATATTTCTGGCCGACGATGAGGGCTGATTGTATAGCCTACGCCAAGAGATGTGATAAGTGCTAACGTTTTTCATCCATCCGACGAACTCCACAAGCATTATTGACACCCATAACTTCCCCTTGTCCATTCGCCATGTGGGGAATTTATTTGGTTGGACCATTGCTGACCACCCGAGGAAGATTCAAGTACCTCGTCGTCGCAGTAGACTATTTTACTAAGTGGGTAGAAGCTGAACCCATTATCGACATGACGTACGAGAAGGTATACCAATTTGTCAGGAAGAATATCATCTGTCGATATGGACTCCATCATGCCTTCATCACAGACCATGGAACACAATTCGACAACGAAGAGTTTGCTGCCTATTGTCACCAATCGAACATCCTGAAGACTCATTCAACACCAGGCCATCCTCAAAGCAATGGGCAGACTGAGGTGACAAACAGAACGCTACTAAATGGTTTGAAGAAGAGGATAAGTGAGGCTAAAGCTAATTGGATTAATGAGCTACAGTCAGTATTGTGGGCTTACCGAACAACTCCCAGAGCAGCAACTGGAGAATCACCATACATGCTGGCATTTGGAAGTGAGGCTGTAATACCTACTGAGTTGGGTCTCCCAACACACAGAGTGCTAAATTTCAATTCCCCAGTCAGTGACTTGATGAGAAGATTAGATTTGGATATGCTCGAGGAGGTTAGAGAAGAGGCAGCCATTAGGAATGCTTCTTATCAACAACGCACAGCTCTGTTCTACAACAAGAGGGTGAAGAAATGCGACTTAAAAGAAGGGGATTATGTGCTAAAGAAGGTCATTCAGAAGCACAATAAGCTGGAAGCAAACTGGCATGGACCTTACCGAGTTACAGAAGTTGTTCGACCAGGAACTTACCGAATAGCAACTCTAGAAGGAGAGGAATTTAAGAATGCATGGAATGCTGAACACCTACGCAAGTATTATTAGTAATGTAAAATGTAAAACAATTCCTTTATTATGAATAAAACGATGATGTTTCACCATCTCCTTCCTTTTATTACAAGTTTTTTGGGGAATACTAGTGTGATACACTACACTGATAGTTCGAGCGTGATCAACTTCGGTTGGTAAAATAGCGAGAACAAATTATACTCCTTTGGTTAGGAGGCGTACACTTGCGTGATCAACTTCGGTTGGTAAAAGAGCTTGTGGACAAGATAGTTCGAAAGAACCAGATAGTTCGAAAGAACCTAATAGTTCGAGCGTGATCAACTTCGGTTGGTAAAATAGCGAGAAAAAATTATACTCCTTTGGTTAGGAGGCGTACACTTGCGTGATCAACTTCGGTTGGTAAAAGGGCTTGTGGACAAGATAGTTCGAAAGAACCAGATAGTTCGAAAGAACCTGATAGTTCGAGCGTGATCAACTTCGGTTGGTAAAATAGCGAGAACAAATTATACTCCTTTGGTTAGGAGGCGTACACTTGCGTGATCAACTTCGGTTGGTAAAAGAGCTTGTGGACAAGATAGTTCGAAAGAACCAGATAGTTCGAAAGAACCTGATAGTTCGAGCGTGATCAACTTCGGTTGGTAAAATAGCGAGAACAAATTATACTGATTTGGTTAGGAGGCGTACACTTGCATGATCAACTTCGGTTGGTAAAAGAGCTTGTGGACAAGATAGTTCGAAAGAACCAGATAGTTCGAAAGAACCTAACGGTTCAAACCCACGACCAACTTTGGTTGGTAAAAGAGCAAGAACAACATTCTAAAAAATGCCAATTTTGGCTAGTTAAGAAACAAAATATGCCAACTTATATTGGTCGGAAGGTAAAACCATTCCACAAAATACAAAAAATTACAAACTGAACCAAGTATAGTTGGTCGGTGATCAAAACCCACTAACTGTAGTTGGTCGATGAGGATAAATTATCGACCTTGGTTGGTCGGACACATTTTATGAAATTTTTTCAAATTGAACTAAGTATGGCTGGTCGGGGATAAAAACCCATCAACTGTAGTTGGTCGACAAACACTATTTAACAACCTTGGTTGGTTGGAAACATTTTAAACATTTTATACTCATCACTTTATTATTAAGTGATCGAACAACATTTTTTGATACTTGTAACTGTTTATTACTAAGTGGGTTGATGAACAACACAAAATTGTTATCTTTTTAACAGATACATATGCTTAACAAGCACAAAAATAGCAATACAGATTTGCAAACAGAAAATGAAAGTCTTTCATTAAAAAACAAAATAAATTACAAGTTACATATATGTGCTAACTATTACATTGAAAAACCTATTCTATTGGTTTCTTTCCTTTAGCTTTTGAAACAGGCTCTTCGCCAGCAGGAGGATCCTCTAGGCAAAGAGGAGAATTAATGAAATTAACATCTCTGAGCATTCTGACGTTCATCACAGAAGGTGTATCCAAGAGATGCTCGGGACGAGATAATTCAATCTGAGAATGAAGACTATAATCACCAAGATATTTTGAAATTAAACTCTGAGGAATGGAACGAGCTGGGATCCATTCCATGTCCAATTTGAAAGGTGGCACAGGCAAGTCTAGTAACCCTGGAGCATGATAATCCCATAAAAAATGCCCTTGCTCCAATTTTAATACACCCAGGGTGTTCAACCACCCCTGCTTATAACCTTCATTATTGGCGTGTTCAATACGAGCATCTAAATGAACAAGGGCTTCATTGTATCCTGCCATCCAAAACTCTCGAGGTTGTTTGTGGAATTGGAAAGTTATTCTCTCTAGTTGCTCGTGAAGGCTCTTGGTAAAAACATCTTTATCATTCAAAGCAGACCTCATCGCAGTAAGTTGATCTTCCAAAGATAGGTTTTTCTTGGACATTTCAGACAAAGCCCGATCTTTGGCGTTCTGTTGGTACGCTTGGGTTTCCAATGTTGACAGAGTACGAGATTCTTCAACATTACGGCTGAGAACTCTTGATCGACTCCGAGCAGGTGGAGAATTTTGCTCCTCGACAACATTTTGGACAACTCTTCCTCGCCCACGAGAACCTCTTCCTCGTCCCCGAGCAGTAGTAGAGATACCAGACCTTCTCAGAGTATCCAATTCTTGCCTTAATTTGGCGTTTTCAACCTCTAAGAATGAGAATCCCTCATCAGTGACCGGTACCAAGGCAGTAGAGGATGAAGCTGCAGATTCATATTGTGCCAACTTCTTCTGCAAATTGTTGTTCTCATGTTCCAGCAGCTCGGCGATCTGTCTGCAGGCCTCAACTTCACCTTTTAGGGTTCTCTCCCTAACATCGTACCCAGCGATGATCTTTTTGTGACCTGTCTTAGAGGAAAGTTGTTGATACCTATTCTCATATTCCTTGTGCAACAAGGCAGTTGATTCATTGTGCTGATCCTGAAGACCTTCTAAGGAATAATGAAGCTCCTCAATCAAGTCATAGTAGGCCACGTTGTTGGCCACAACTCGGTCAAGTAAATCCTTCAAGTACCGATAAGCCTCAATTACTTGTTCTGAGGCATCATGGCCAAGGATGTCAGCAATTTCTGATACACTCAAATTTGTATGACCAGCTCTATAATATTCATGGCATTGTTGCATCAGCTTTGTATCATGTGCAGATATCAGTTCCATTCTAGCCATAAACTAATAATGAAAAGAAGACAACAGTCAACAAAAACAAATCATCAACAACAGAGATGAACAAAGATGTATTTTATTAGATCACAAAAAGATTACATTGTTTGATTACAAATAACGAAAGATAGAAATGATACCGAACAACTTCACACCTTTTCCTTGTCTCCCAAGACTTTCTCGGGAGGCTAGGACGAGGAGCTTGGTTGCTCGGTGGTAACCGCATCTTGATCAGCAGGAGTTGAAATTTTCTCTGGAGGAGGAGGCATGGAAGAAATATCCTCGTTGGAAAAAGGTAGAGAGGCAGGGACTTGATCACCCATGGCCATAGAAGATTCATCAGAGATGGGCTCATCTTCTTCTTCTTCTACAATTGGTGGGGGAGGACCAGGGAGGTGTAGCTGAAATAGCTCAGAGTCGTCTTTGATCTTCAATTCCTGCAGGGCAGCTACCCAGCCATCTCGGAAGTATTTTAACTTCCTGTATTGTACTTGGGATGTCATCGCAGCAATCCCTTTGTCCCATCCTTTATCCCAGCCAGCGCTGAAGGATTTTTTAATTGCGAGATTTCTTTTCAGTTTCTCCGAGGAGAGCTTCTCGGATAGAAGATCCTCGGCAGTCTTTAACTTCACATCCAATTCTTCTTTTTGGCGCTTTACATCTCGCAGGACGAACAACTCTTCCTCTGCCTTTTTCAGTTTATCTTCAAGCTCTCTAAAGTTCTTGAGCTTGTCATCATATTTTTGATGCTCGACCTCTAAACTTTTCACCTTATTCTCCAAATTCTTGGAGATCTCAGCCAGCTTCACTTTCTCAGCTTCAACTATAGACAACTTTTTCTCCCAGATAGATTTGTCCTCATTATACTGCTGATGAGAATCCTTCAAGGATTGGGTCAAACCCAGCAGAGCATCCTCTACCCCCGACGAGGAGCTGGAAGCTTTAATTGCTTCATCTTTCTTCACGATATTGTTAAAACAATTCACCAGCTAAAAGGAAAAAGTGATAGGTCAGTACAAAAATACAAGTATTCAAAGAAACAAAGGAAATTCAGAGTGTGAGAAATTTACTCAAGCAAGGTGACGGGTAGCTAGGGATGTCAGCATATCCCTAGAAATCTTTTCATCAATTCCTTGAACCTCAGGTATGATCCAAGTTTTTACCGAGCTCATGGCAGATCTCGGAGGAATGATGGTTGGAACACCAACACCACCAGCTGGTAGAGAAGAGATGGTTTCAGTCAGATTGGCAGTTTCAGCCAAATTGACTGAGGACGATTTCCTCAGTCTCCTCAAAGGAACTTCAGCAATTTCAACCAAGGAAGAGCTCTTGGTCGGAGAGATAGCAGTCATCTCCAAAGGAGCAACCTTATTTCTCGGAGCCACTAGGGGCTTCTCGGTAGCTTTGGAAGGCACAACATCCACCTTCTTAGTCCCCTCTGGGACATCAATTTTGCTTTTCTTGGCCTCAGCAGCAGAAGTAGTGTCATCAAATAGAGCAGGAGGAGCTCTTTTCCTGCCCATTCTCTGACTTAAAGGGATGTGAGAATCTGTAGAAGAATCCTCTGGAGTTGAGGCTGGCTCAACAGATCTAATCACAGGACGAGCAGTATAAGAAGTCGTGTAACTCCTATACTGCAGCAAATATGATGCAAACCTGATATGCTCGTCTGCAACGTTCTTATGCAAACCCCAAATAAGTTTCAGATGCTTAATATTAACCTCTGATTCTTTTGGAGTTTTTCTTTTACTATCCACTGCAAATAAATACATAATGAAATATCAGTCATACATTTTGTCAAATATAATAAAAGTATAATTTCATAAGTAAAAGAAAATGAGAATAAACCTATCCCATTGCCATATGGGGGGCATTTAGGACCCTGGTATACTGCATCTCCAACCAAGGGGGCATATTGCCAATTTTTAATAACCACTCCATGTTCAAAATAATCTCTATTTGCATCAGGGAGGTTAACTACAAGAGCCCTATTTAAAAACCTAGTTTTTAAATAATAAACATTATCTAAAATAGCCCATCTATAGCAATACATAATTTCAGGAATCCCTATATGGGTCCCATGAGTCAGATTTAATTTATACACCCCATTAATTATTCTCCATGAATTGGGGGCTATTTTTGCAGGAACAACGTCAAAGTACCGACAGAACTCTAAGCATAAGGGGTTTGGTGGAAAAGAAAATCCACATTCAGCAATGAATATACTGGGGAACCAATGTCCCTCAGCCAATCGAAAATAATCTAAAGGCTCAGAAAGAACCTCCAGAGTTACCCAGGAAGGAATGGAAAAATCGAAACGAAATTTCTCAACAGATTCCACAAGATAAACCATAGTGAATAAAAGAAATATAGAAGAAAAGAAGAGAATCTTACAGGAAAAAGGAAGAGCTAACAACTAGCGAAGGAAAAGATGAACGCTCAAGGGAGAGAGAGAACAGAAAGCTTGAATGTAGAAAATTGGAAAAGGTAGAAGACGGTATGGTTACCTAAGAAGTTTAAATACTTTACCTTGGGAAGCTGCGAAGGAAATGATTACACAAAAGAAACTAATACGCCACCGGCGGCTAAAAGGACAAAAATGCACGAAGATCGAAGCACTCATAAAAATTCGAAAAAGGCGAATTCTGTGAATTTGAAAGAAATTCAAATATGAAGAAAAGGCTCCTAAAACCCAGGAAAGTCATTTATTATCGCCATATACCGAGAAAGAATGTTCCATACTCCTCAAAGTTCGAAATATGAAACATTGGGGGCTTCTGTTGATACCAAAATTAATATGCTGATATGGACGAATAATATGAGAACACGTGTCAATCTACTTGGCACAATAGCCACGAGGAAGTTCATTTCCCCGACCAACTCATGTTCTCTCCGAGCAACGAGGATACTCCGAGGAACTTCAGCACTCCGAGGTACTCTAGCGCTCCGAGGAACTCCTGAGCAACGAGCAACTAAGGCGGTCCGAGCTGCATCTCGGCCATAGCATTAATTGCCAGATAATCAACAGTTCAATTATTCATTGAATGTTCATCATCTTGACACACACGCTGCATTAAATGTATTACCCTTTCATATGTATATCATTTAATGTATCAACCCTTGCATGTACAGCCTAAGGGCTATAAATACCTTGTATCGTCCTCATTCAAAGGGACCGGAATTTCTTGAGAGAACTTGTACTCGAGAATTCCCAAACACTCAGCAATAACATAACAGTGGACGTAGGCCATTCATATAAGGCTGAACCACTTTAAAAATATTTATCTCATTTTATTTATCTCTGATTGAATAATTAGAGCGATCTAATTTTTTACATCAACAGTCCCATCGAGATAAGACTGTCCCAACGCGATAACCTCAGGGATAGCAAGTAGCGCGGGCATGATTTTCACACGTATATAGTATATGCACAATCACAGTCATATATGTATACTACTATTCTCATATCAAATTTAGGTACACTCTCACGACCCATAATTATGATATTTATTCTCATTGCACATTATTTGATTATCCCGAATAATGGTTCATCTCTTTTATTCTTATTTATGGGGTTATTCCGACTTATATCATCACACATGTGAAACCCTATCTTCATAAGTGTAATTTAAGTAGGTACTTTTACTTTACGACGTAACTCACTTACGAGTCTTACCCTTTAGATACATACGTTTCCACTGTTCCTTAAGTGTAAAACACCTCTGTTAAATGTTAATCTCGTCTTACATTAAAGGTTCCATTATGATAAAGTCCTACTGGTCTTCTTTACATCCAAAAATATTTTAATAGAAATGTCCAAAGATTTATACTCACTTAAATTGAAGTTAATCATTTAAAAAGGGAAAATATAAGTCTGCCAGGAGGGGTCGATCGATCTATGGCAGGGGTTCGATCGATCGATCCATCGATCGATCGATGGTCTTAGGTCGATCGATCGATCAAGCATGTATGACGAACCTGCAGAATTTCTAGTTACGGGTTTCTTCTTCCAAAATCATCCAAACCAATATATTTGACTAGAAAACTCCCAACAATTTATACTACAAGTGTTATATCCTCAAATAAGTGGTATTCTACGTCAGGCATGCGGATTTTCATCATGAATAACGAATTAAATGGGGGCATAATCCATAAAAATATTAAGAACCCTAATATTTTCTTTGTTTAGTTTCTTCCCATTCTTTTACCAGATTTCATACTCTTAATTTACTGAAATTTCTTGGTTCAATCTCTACATGTGAATTGGATTTCCAGAATACATCTATTACTCATACATCATGCGGATTCAAGTCTCCAAAATAGGTTTTTCTTTCACAAAAACTAGTCCTAATCAATCCTAGACTAATATTATTGGAACATTAACTGAAATAGAGAAAGATTGATACTTGCCTAAGAATTTGGTTCAGATTTGTGGAGAGATTGGTGTGGTTGTGATCCTCGTTGCACGATCTAACGTTTGTAGGCGACGACAGTGCAAACGGTGGAGTTCTTGGCCTAGAACTCCTTGGAAAGATTCGCCTCTTCCTCTCCAATGGCCGTCTTTGGTTTATGGTGATTCTAAGACTAGAAGATGACTCCTACCATCTGATATACCCTTAGAATTTTCGTGGGTTTTCATGCCCAAAAATGTAAAATGTCCAAAACGCCCTCCCGGGGTGTTAATTAGGTCTAAAAACGCCTCGAGACCCAAACTAAACCCTCGGGTACATTATTTTGACTATCTTGACCCGTCTGGACACATTGATGCACTCAAAATGACCATACGGGTGACTTATAATAAATTCACTTTTTATAGTTCGAATTTAATCCCGACACGACACAAGCGCGTCCCGATAAATTTCCAAAATTACCAAATTAGATTCTCGTGATAATTTTTACTAATCATAATTACACTTCTTACTTTACTCATAAAGTAACTTTCAACAAAATTCCAATAATTACTAACTCTCATCACGCTAGTAAGTATTTAAATGATTTTTCGGATTAATATTAAATTAATATCTCTAAGTAAATTTAATAAATCCCCAAAATTAAAAGTCATAAAAATACGGGGTATTACACATGCCTGAGATTATACTATGGAGGAATCCATGTCTAAAAGATACCTTAGATTGTGATACTTCTTTCATAAACTTATATGTTTTGATTCGACCCGAAAGCTTGATTAATGGATTATTTTATAATGTAATAGAGTATCAAATAAGTTAAGTTTGAGAACAATAAATAAATAAGACGTTGGTGAGTTGAATTTCTCGAAGTGAGTATTGTATGCTTTACACAGAGAATCATATTGTATACCATTTAACTTTGCAAACAGGCGCACATTATTTGAGTAATTATGAGATAATTTAATTGGAGTGAAATTATAATTATTTAGTGGAATTAATTACAATTAAATGATAAAGAAAATATATTACGGGAAATAATATGTGATTTCCCCATTTTCATTTGGAAGACAATTTAATTATTAGTCTTGGGTCCCTTATATAGTCCATTAACCAAGTAGTAGGTCCAAACTCTCTAAAAACCTAAGGGGTCCAAGCCCACTATAAGTAACTATATATATGAGTCTAAGGAAGGGGTTTAACATTCATAATCACGTCTAAGGGTTATAGACACAAACAGAGTGTGTGTGTGTGTGTATGAGAGAGAGAGAGAGAGCACTATTCACATTTTTGTGAAGGGGGTGAGGAGAGAATATGTGATTTCTATCACAAGTCATCAGATTTTTATCTCTAGGAGTGTTGACACATAAGGCTTACTTTGAGGGTATAATATACTAGAAGATTCGAGGCATTCAAGAAATTTTATCAAGGATTTTTAGGAGGAAGAAAATAAGCCTCTTTGTCTTATACATAAAATATTTCTCCTCATTTGGTCGCCTAAGAGATCCGTAAAAGTATCATGAGTTGAATCCTATATTTAATGTTTAGACATAGTAATTTTTCTTCTTTCTAATGCATGATAGATCAAAGTTATTAGTGCAATAAACTTTTTTATATATCAATTACCAGCAAATTTACTATCTTTGTGCATTGTATCCTCTACCACTTGTTAAATATGGTTGCTATTGTTGTTAGTCTTGTTGTTGATGAGACCCCTCATTTGGAACCTTATACTTTGTTGAAAATTAATGAATGAAAAATAGAAAAATTGAATCTAAGTTACTGAAAGGTACATTCTGGGAATTCTACATTTTAGGAAAGATTTATCCCCTTCTAGATGAAGATCGTGAGTACATAGTGAAGTTTATTATAGAAATTTCCTCCAAGATATAATGCAACGGTGTCAAATTTTTGATGAAAATTATGGATAGTTTGATCAAACCCAGAACAATCTGTAATGTGAACATACGAATTCAGAAGGATAGAGGATAAAGAGAGGAGAACACAAAAGTTTTTGGTGCCCAAAATTGAGGTCTATAACTCTTTTTATAGCCATTTTAGTGACTGTAGATGTACCTCTTATCAGGCGCACGACTTAGCAACAATTAGATTGTGTTTTATTTTATTTATTCTGATCGCACGGTCCAGATTTTGTGTCTCATCGTAAGAATATGGATGCATCTTCTACGAACCATCATGAGTTTATCTAACATTTTAGACTAACCCACCTGGGTTATAATGATCTAGTTGACTTTGCCAAAACTAAAGGCTCCCACCCTTAAATCAACGATGCATATGCGCGAATTTACAAGTGACCATGAAATATCCCAATGCACCCTAAGTCACCCAATTTTCCTTTAACAAATCGCACGAACGTGCATCACGTGTCGCGATGGTGGTGCTTTGCACCACTATAAAGCACCATATGAAAGCCTCTTTGGCTATAAGACCAATAATCTTCTTTTGTATTTTTGCTATATAGCCGTTTACTTTTGTGTAAAGTTTTTGTGTGAGACTTTAGAAACTGCAACCATTTTCTTAAGTTCTCTTTCTGCAAGAAGACCTAAATTAAAAAACCCATTTACATAAATAAATACCTATTAATATTTTGAAAACTTCCAGCAATTCCCCACCAGTTTCAAAATACACATAAACAAGGCACACTACTTTTGTTACAATTAATCGAACATATATAAGTACAAGGACAATAATATAGTTATTTTGGCATTGTTGCTGAAATCTTGTACTTAATTGAGAATTAATTTTTGGACTTGAATTTTCACTTATTGAAAATAATTAAAAGCTTCATCATGGTGCTGTGTGAATGTATCTTGAACCAATGACCCTTGAAGATTAACTAGAACCATTGCAAATATTAATCTCTGCATTGAAGAGTGTTATGTTAGCACACATGTTTAATGCCTTTTTTTTGTCCTGATTTCACGAGTGCTTTCTAATCGATTTTGGTTCCATAGAAAACAACCACACTTTTAACACTCATATAGGTAAGTCAACTTTAGTGGTTTTGGAGTCACATTTTATTTGATTTATTAAAAAGTAACCTTCATCCTTCATCACGCAAAAAACTAACACTAGGCGCATATGAGTGGAACTTTACGTAAAAGTTCCTAGTGTTCCATAACTATTATTTAACTTGTTAGTACTATGTTGAACTTTGTCTATATTTTCATGACATAAATTGGGTTCCCATTAAATATAGTTGATTTATTTGATAGACTTTTGTCCCATTCCTTTTGAGGTGATATATATCATCTCTCTAATAAGACCTTTACTCACAGGTTTTGCTAAATTGTTATATGTTTCAACATAGTCGACTGTAATTACTCATTCAGTGAGTAATTGCCTCAAAATTTGATGTCTTAGACTAGTTTGCTTTGATTTCTCATTATAGTTTTTTCTTAAACCTTGTATATTATAACACGATTATCATAATTAATCATAATAGCAAAACGTGGATTTTTTAATAAAATAATATCAAATAATAAATTTCAAAGCCATTCTGCTTCTTTACATGAACCTATTAGGGCTATGAATTCTGATTGCATTATTGAATTAAACACACACGCACGTTTATTGGATCCCTAAGAAATAGCCACTTCTCCTAGCATAAATATCCAACCATATGTGGACTTGGACTTTAATTCAAGGTTAGCTCAACTAGAATCATTATATCCTTATAATACATATGAATACGAATCCATAGTCATCTTTAGGTATCTAAGCACTCTAGAAACTGCATTCCAAGCTCTTATTCCTAATGCATACGAAAAGTCCGGTCTAATGGAATGCATGGCATATATAAGATTTCCAATAACATTGACATAGTTAGGTTTATCCATAGTATGCCTATTATTTTTTTGTTAATTTGATGCTAGGATCAATTGGTGTGGATTCTGGATAAGTTCAAAATGATCATATCTCTTAAATTTTTTTCTATACGGTGAGGTTGAGATAATGCTAATGTACTACATTTTCTCAATATTTTTATTCCTACAATCAAATCAGCTTGATTCTTCGTCTAAAAGTTTGATGATATAAAACTTTTAGTTTCTTCCACATATTTGAAACTTGGAACAAATAAAAGCATGTCATCCACATATAAGAAAATAATGATACCAATACCATTTTCAAAATTACTACATATACATTTGTCAACATTATTTACATTAAAACCATGGGATATAATTATCTTATCAAAGTTTTATACCATTGCATAGGAAAAATTTTAGGCTATAAATTAATTTTACAAATTTACTCACATTCCTTTCTTGGTCAGACAAAACAAACCCTTTAGGATGTTCAATATAAATCTCTTTTTCTAAATCACCATTTAGAAAAGCCATTTTATATCCATTCATGAACCGCTAGATTATGAATATACATAAGATATATTAAAATTTTAATAGAAGTGATATATGAAATGGGTGCATATGCATCAAAATAATAAATTTTATGTTTCTGTTTATAACCTTTAGTAACTAATCTCTCTTTAAATTTATTAACTGAACCATATAGATTTAATTTCCTTTGAAATACCATTTTCACCTATTTTGTTTTGCTCTAGGCGAAATATCTGTAACAATATAGGTTTGGTTTGATACATATTCTACATTAAGAACAAATTTGGTTATGTTCTTAGTCTCATTTACATCTTTGTCGACGAGATAAATTACAATGTCATGTTCAAGTCTTTATCTCTTACTCTTTCCGAGTTCAATATCATATATTGATTCCAAATCAGATATTGGTTATGAAGGGACATTAGAAGGTGAGGTTTTAATGGTCTAATAATTATTTTCCAAAACATGATTCAAAGTACTTGTTTTTGTTAGATGTTCAAATAATTGCACATCTACCGACTCAATAATTTCTTGTGTCTCAAGGTTTAGAACTTTATAAGTCGTACTATCGTTAGAGTCCCCAACAAAAACACATTTTTAGTCCTATTTCCTAATTTGGGTCTCCTAGGTTTGGGTTTTCTTACGTAATCAAGAAAACCCTAAACTTGGAGACGTTTAAGATTATTCCTACAATTCATCCATAATTCATATGGTGTAATATCCTTGTTTTTCACTGGAACTTTATTTATAATATAATAACATAATAAAATTTCTTCACCCCATATAGACAAGGGTAACCCATGAATGATTAAAATTGCATTTACCATTTCAATCAAAACCCTATTTTTCCTTTCCACGATTCCATTTGGTTGCAGTGTGTATGGTGCCATAACTTGATGGATTATTCCATGAGTATTAAAAATTATGTAAAATCATTTGGGTAGTATTCACCACCTCTATCGGATTGCAGGACTTTAATTTCAATTTTGTTGAGTTTCAACCTCCCCTTTAAAAATAAAAAAATTCTTGAATACTTCATCTTTACTCTTAAGTAAATATGTATGTGCATATTTAGAGTAATCATCGATAAAAGTTAAGAAATATTTATTTTCTCCACGAGTGATGTTACTCTTTACATCACATGCATCACTATGTATAAGATCAAGCATTTCAGATGTCCTCTTAACAAATTTAATGACGGTCTAATTATCTTAGATTGTGAAAAAATTCGCATTTATCACAATAGTCAAATTTACAATCGAATATTAGTCTTAGATTAGTGACATTTTAATAATTTTATAATTAACATGACCAATATACTATGCCATAAAGAAATTAATCAATCATATCAGAAGAACCAATATAATTTATTATAATAAATTTGATCATGTTGTGACGAGAGTACCCTTTTCCAATCAATTGACCATTCTTGGATACAAGAAACTTATCCGACTCATGCACTTTATGTGCTTGACCTCCTGTTTACTTTTGACAAGTATGTCATTTATATAGTCCCCATACTTACACCAGTCTTCTTTTTTAATATCTTGGTTACTAAGCCTTGATAAGTTTCCACAACATTTTTCAGACCAAAGGCCATTACTTTGTAGTAGTAAAGTCCCGAGGTTGTAATGAACGAGGTTTTCTCATGGTCTAGGCCAAATAATGGTATCTAGAGAAAGCCTCCATGAAACTCACACACTAGTGTTTGACTGTCAAGTCAATTATCTGATTAGTCCTCAACAGTGGAAAATTGTATTTTTAACACACCCTCCATTTTCTCTCTTATTCCTTAACACAATGATATTTGAAATCTAGTATGAAAATTGCACTTCTATGATGGAACCGATGTGGAGGATATTCTCGACTTCATTTTCCATAGCTCTCAATTTCTAAATTTCACAACTTCTATTTGATCGGTCAACATGTCAAATCCACATATAGTCAATGACATGCAACCTTTGGATCTAAACCTGGAATATCTCCAAAAATCAACTAATATTCACTTAACATCAAAATTAGCTACCCTCAATCTCAAAACCAAAGCATCCTAATGGGGAATATTTACTCCGACTAGGTCTTCGTTTGTGAACATAATTTCCTAGTCAAAGTATATGTCTTTGTGTTCTCAGTTATATATAACATGCTTACAAATCTCCACCTGGAATGCCTCCTAGATGCAAGTTGCATTCTTCACCCTTTCCCTAAGTTTTTTGCTCGTACACTATGAGGGATCGGTTTAGCCGTGTATTCCCATCATCATTCCTATGGGTGGAAGGTCAACATCCACCTTCCGTACTTCTTTCTCCTAAGGTAAGGACTTAGTTTTGGATGTGTTAATGTACTCCTTAAAATTCATTACCTGAATAAGATCTTCTAAATGTCTCTTGAACATCTTACAATTATATGTGAGTGAACCTGGTCCTGGTGGTAGGTACACCTGATATTAGTATCCTTATCATTTGGATCGTTGGCCATCTTGGTTGGTATCTTAAAGAATAATTTATCATTTATCAAGGGGGTTAACTTATAGATTGACTCCTTAGAAAAGGTATATACTTCCTAATACGTACTTTCATTATTTTTTGGTATGGAACGTCCATTGGAAATGTCGCTCCACACTAGCTTCTTCATTGGAGCTGACTGGTTTACTTCCTTAAAGAACTTATTCGAATCATTCTTCTTAAGTCTTTTAGACTTTTAATTAACCAGTACATCCCCACTGAAAAGAATGATGGGGATATAAGGATTCTATCTCCATAGTAAATGGTAAGGCTGGGCCATGCCCTAATACCCTCCTAGCAATATCCTTTGGAGTTTGTGCTATATTGGGGTTAGCCTCCCCTTCCATTACTTTTTGATGAAGTCCTTATGTTCGTCACTTTTGACCGTCTTCGGTTGCATCATGGGATGGGCTGGCCTATGTTGTGTGGAGACTCTACTGGCAGAACTAGTACATGTTTGCGAATAATAAAATTTCAAGCTGACGAATGATTGATGCATCATGGATTAGATTTTATTGCATGATGGATCTTTAATTTGGAAGTGCTATCGAGCTGGATAAACCTATTGTGCCTTCATGAATGGATCTTCCACCTTCTGCGTTGTTCCAAATTATGAGAACTGAAATTTTTCTCTTCTATCTCCCAGATCAATTGCCTCTTTAGATGTGAAATCTATTCATAAAAATCTTCTAACCTTTTTTGATAAAGACTAACGAATCATAATTTTTCTTTCTCCTACAAGTTGCTCTGCGGAGGGAGTGTAACGTCGGTGACTAGGACCAGACCTTCTAGGCGAGCTTCCCCTTGACCTCAACCAACTAAGTGGTGAAAGAGACCTCAAAGGAGTCTTCTCCCTCCTAACAATGCATATATTATATTGGATATGACTTCTAGCATGAAAACGATGAGATCGATGAACATTTATATTAACATAGGGCTGATGTTTTAGGATGGTGATAATTCAAAAGTTTTCTATAAACAATGCTAAATTATTGGGGATATCGAACGCACAATAAATCCAATATTAAGAATCTAGCCCAAGAATATAAATGCAATAAAATGAGTAAAATCAAATTTAGGGGTTCAACAGATCGTCCTGCCTATGTCTAAAAGGAAAAAAGGGATAGTTGTATATTAATCTGAAAGAATAAAGGAAGATTGTAATGCTAGAGTTGCTAAATGTGAATCCATGTTGTCATGATCAAAGTACAAATAAATACCCCTAAATAAGATTGGATTGTCCTTATTTATAAGTATAAGGTCCCTATAAATCTAAGTCCCTTTTCTTTAAGATTATATCCATGTTAGTAGAGTTGTGATTAGTTTAATTATCCATGATGCATCATGATCTTCACAAATTTATTGTTAGCCCCTCCTTGTTATTTTGCCAACTACACCACCTCTACTTATAGGTGTCATGTGTCATCCCACGTGGCATGATCAGCCAAACCTCTTTTCACCTTCTATTTAACTTTCGTTTCTCCAAAGACTTTTATCACCATTATAACAACATCCCACATATATATTTCACAAGTGTGTGGTGTTAAGCATACGTTAATCATAATTTTGATATCCTACTATCAATCTTTTAATATATTATTTATCCATTAAGAAGTTACATGTTAGAATATAAGAAATGACATGATTTCATTATCACTAAGTAAGGGCATAATCAACTAAGTATATGAATCTTACATGTTAGGTCAAGAAGGTGATTTATAAATAACATGCATTTGATCCTAGTAACAACATTCATAAAATTTCCAAATTTAATAAAAATATAATTTCCATTTCCTATCCAAATTTGCTTAAGGTTTTATGCAATCAAAGTGAGTACATGATTCAAATCGATTGAGGACTAACATGACATACATAATATTCTCAATATTGTATAACATGAATTCTACATAAGTTTAGAAAAATTATAACTAATTATTTTCAAATAGTATTAACTTTTTTATTCATAAAATTACATACAATATGATGTCTCAATTCTAATTATCTTTAATTTATTTTAGGCATGTAAATTAGGTTTATGTGAAAATTATTATTTACATACATAAAAGAGGAGGAGTAGATTGTAACTGGCCTTATGGATGAATCCACAAATGGAAAAAATAGAATCCCCTTTGAAACCGCTCCTTCGAAAAGTTGTTCCTTTGAAAAGAAACCCCAAGAAAGCTTCTTAAATCCCCTCTTCTGAATTGATTTAAAATTTTGACTTGTTGTTTTTTAAATAATGTGAGAAAGTATGCCTTTGAAATTGTTTGAAAGGTGTTTAGTTGAGGGAAAAAATGTAGAGTATGTTATTTAGGGTTAGTTTTAGGAGAAGAAAGTGTGCTAGTGAAAAAAGGGTTTGCAAAATTAGTTAATTTCGTGTAGAGAATGACATTATAAGGGATTCATACTGGCATGCCCCACGGTCTAGCCAAAAGTTGGCCATAGTCCAAACCCACCAGCAGTTGCATGCTGTTTAATCATGGCTGTAGTTTCTAGATCCGCGGTCGTGACTCCCTTCCTTTCCTTGCCTTTTTCATTTTTTTTCTTTATTTAAAACTTCAAAATTTGCTGAATGGAAATTGGCTAATGACAACTAATTCAATCACATACATCTTTGAGTTTGCCCCAGCTTGATCCCTAAGTAATTACTAAATGTCACTAATACCCTTAAGGTTAAATTAATATTTCAGCCCACTTATATAATCCACCAACCGAGTTTGTTCATTATCCCATTTCATTTGTCTAACTAACATAAACAAATTCTTACTAACATACTTAGTCCAATTACATGTACATATCCATTAAAATATAATGTAATTAAAAGATATTGAAATTTAAATTAAAGGATATACAAATATAAAATTTTGAATTGAATATATTTGATTAATTAATAAGTATATTTAATATATTAGTTAATCTATTTTCTTTTATTTTTTTAAATTTCCATTTCCCTTTATTTACCAAAATTATGGGGTATTACACATACACACGGGGGGGGGGGGGGGGGGGGGGGGGAGTCGTTGGAGACCCACAGTCACTAGTGAACTCAGGCGGTACCGCGACTTGAGGGACACGATCGCGGAGGTGAGCGGAGGGACCTCTGTTAGGAAGGTTCACAACTCATTGCGGTGCAACAGTGTGTGTTCTGGTTAGTTCTTATGCACGAGTTCTTTCCTTTGTTTTTCATACTTTCTCTCAAAATACAAGAATTTTGTAAACTTCATCCTTGTACTTATAAATGCTAAAACTCCATTAATATAACACTCCAAGCTAATTTGCAACACTTACAATTGGATTTTGAATAAACAACTAAAGAACAAACTTTAGATCTTGGGAAGGGGGATCTAGAGTTCAATTCCATATTTCAAAAATTGATACTAACACAAGAATGTCCTCTACATTTCCCCTTAAGTGCTTTATGAATTAGATGTTGCCTAAGATAGGTTTAAAATTAAAAATGGATTGGAGGATTAATTAGGGAAAGATAAACCCAATTATTATTTTATTCATATATTTTGACATAATTTATTCAACTCTTGTAATATTTTATGATTTTGAGAATTGGATTATGTGGGTTGTTAATGTTAAAATTGTTGAAATTGTGAATCTAACATGTTAATTGGGTAAGAACACTTAATACGAAATTATTTTCATGGAAATTAAAAGGAGATGAATTATGAGTAGATAAATAACCTGTCCCGTAGAATTATGACTTTTATTCATATGCTCATATTAAAATATGCTTCGAATTGCTGAAACCTTGTGTGAATTTAATTCGCAACTTTTATAAATTTGTGCACATTGATATATGGACTTGTGAATGAATTAATGGAACGTAGGTAACTCAGATGTAATTGGCAAGATTTAATGTACAAATAAATAAAGAATAATCTCACTATCAAGTTATTTATTATTGTCATTGGAATTTATGTTGTTGGGTATATGTTGTTGTCGTCGGAATTTACACTATTGGGTTACACGCGTATTGGTTAGAATATATAACTTATAGTTGGATTACAGATGTTATCACTGAGATTTGATGTGAGATGTTAATGTGATAAGTAAGATGTTAAAATATTATTAAAGGGAGGAATTTTAGGATATGATTAGAGGTTATAGAAATTATAAAGTTATGAGTCAATATAATGTTTTAGGAAATTATTAATGAACATAGAATCAAAGAAGAGGATATTGATGAAGGAAATTTAATTCTTCTCTTATTAGAATTATCTATTGTAAGTTTAGGGGTGTTAGCACTGGGTTATATGTTATTGTGTTATATATGAGGTTATTAGGTTTGAAAGGCCCAAACTATTTTCATGCATTTAATATTTAATTAATTCGGAAATTCAAAATTACTCGTGTGTAGTAATTTTAATTGAATTAATTATGGAAATTTATATTTAAATATTAATCGGGGAGTGAATGGTTAATATTTAGGGAAATTTATTTACTAAGTGAGTAGTAGTAATGTATTTACGTCATTTTGGGTATTAATGACATGATATATACTTATTTCAGCCGGGAGTCGGTATAAGACTAATTTGGGTGTGAAATAAGGATTTTTATAAATTAATTCGGATGCCAATTTTGAGTGTACGGTTGAGTCCGGATGGGCTGAGATAGTCGGAAAAGTGTACCTGGGGGGTAGTAAACGGGTCACGGGATGTTTTTAGGCATAGTCGGGCCCACACGGGGGCATTTGGGTCACTTGGGCTTAGCCCATTAGGCAAAAAATGGGATTAAGGCTAATTAAACAATTATAAAAAATAAGGAAACGACTGATGTGAGTTCAGAAAAGACTTGGTGGTTTAGGAAACCACACAAGAGGTGGCGATTCCATTGGACTCAATCCCGATAGTGAGGGACTTTGAAGATGTGTTCCAGGAGATACCAGGGTTGCCACCCAGCAGGGAAATCACATTTGTAATCAATTTAGCACCGGGGATGAGGGCAATTTCTCGGGCCCCATACCGTATGGCCCCTTCAGATATTCATGAGTTGAGAGAGAAGATTCAACAGCTTCAGGGTCAAGGTTTCATTCGGCGGAGTACATCGTCTTGGGGTGCACCGGTGTTATTTGTGAAGAAGCGGGATGGTTCCCTACGGTTATGCATGAACTATAGAGAGCTGAACAAGGCGACGATACGGAATAAGTATCCGTTACCTAGGATTGATGATCTATTTGACCAGTTGAAAGGGGCGTCTTACTTCTCTAAGGTCGACTTGAGGTCAGGGTATCATTAACTCCGTATCTGAGAGGAGGATGTTCCTAAAACCGCTTTCCTATCGCGGTATGGATCTTATGAGTTCAGGGTGATGCCATTCGGGATCAGCAATGCACCAGCAGTGTTCATGGACCTCATGAACAAGGTTTTTAGGGAGTTTCTCGATCAGTTTGTCATCGTGTTCATGTGATACCCCGCCTAATTAACCCAGAGTGATCAGTCCTAAATTAAGTTAGAACAGGTTTCTCAGTTGGATCATTCTTAGCATCACTGTCGCCTTTTTATTTACTAACCACCTAAGTGAGAACATTAGACTGGTGCTAAGTTTTATCTTTCATTAACTTAAATGAAAATCTCATGCGGAAATAAAACTACACAATAATCACAATTAACTGAAACAACCATTCACAATTAATTAACTGACCGAATAAATCGTCGACCTAAACTCCAACAAATATAAAATAAAGGCAAGTAATCAATCTCAACAAGTCTAACAAAAACTAAATGAACTGTGAGCTACATGCTCGAAATAACTTATAAGAAGTCTCTATACTAGGAATGAAAGAGTGAGGCGTCTATCAAAACTCCCGCAACATCCACATATGCTGCAGCAACGAATCCCTGAAATTGAGTCAAGCCTGGCGTCCCTGTGGATGGACACCTAAAAGGTTTTTGAAAAGTTTTTATAGCAAGGGTTAGTACCCAAAATATTTGAAAAACATTTAACAAATGATTAACTTGCAATAATAAATAAATATGCATGCTCTCCATATTTTATTAAGTGCCGCACTCCCTTGAGGACATCCTCACCCCTCCTCTAATATGCACTACTAACGCCTGAATTAAATTTACCTAGTTCTTATTATCATGACTAGATAAATTATATAACCCTTGTAAACACCCTATTCCAACCGAGTATGCCTTAATTATGATTTTTAAGTTGTTATCAACATCAGATTTAATTAAATCATTTCCCTTTAAATTTCATATAACTTCCACATCTGTTGTACATATAATACAACTCATGCTTTGTATTATTTTTCCCATATATAATTATTTACCTAATTATATACTTATTCATATTATAGTATTCATAAACATACTAAAATAACATTTAATAATAATATCCCCCGAGTAAAGTCTCACCGGGTATAAATTTTCTAAAGTGCTATCCCACTAGGTATATTCACATAACCTAGTTTCCCCAAGTCATAATCATTCACTAACTTGGTTAATACATACATGTTGGAGGCGGTCATATTCCTTCCCTGAAAGTGAGATGCCCCTCACCCATATAACGGACGCTATGACCTGGGATTATACTCGCCCTACTCGTCAAGCTAGGGGATTCATCCACTATGCGCAACCTCCCCCTATAGAACTAGAGTATATAATAATAATATCTATCCACTGATATTAATGCACACACCATATATATACTATCACACATTGTATATATATAAATATAAAACATCCCGGCTACACCGTGTACTAAGTCCGTGACGCAAGCCTATTCCATTTTTTTCATTATGAGTTTATGGCCCAACTCTAATTATTAATTAATTTGTACATTAATTTCTTTTGGTATCGCCCCAACCAATATATTAAGACTTACTCTCATGGCCCGAAATAACATCACCCGAGTCTAAATCCCCGACTCTAAATTATTTAGTCTTCACTTAAATAAAATTTACATCTCGGTATCGCTCAACCATTATTCTCGGAATTGTCCACTAAATCCGTATTTAATGATTTTGAAACCAAGTTTCAAAAATTTAACCTTAGTGCGTCACACCTAATTTCCTCCAAATCCCAATTAATTTACATCATGATGCCACACGAAGTTGCCCTCAAATCCTAATTAATTCTTTTTATTCACAATTAATTAGATTTAAACCCATGTATTAATTTCTCAAAAATTAAGGCATGGAAGAAATTTGATTTAATTTCCCTATATATTAAAAACTGGGCGAACTGTCAAAGTTTTTCGGACCATCGATCGATCGATGGTCCACCTTCGATCGATCGATCAATCAGGTCCTCGTCTTCCCCGAGTTGGCTGTTTCAGCCATGGATGCACTCCTCCAAACCATAGATTCTTCTACACTGAAACCTAAGATTTCCCATCGATAATAAACATCAAACACCTTATATGGAACATCCCCAAAGTCCAAAAACATCAATTAATTTACTTTCTCTCATGTTTCCTCTAGTTTGGGGTAAAATCCAATTTAATCTTTAACCCAATTAAACACCAATTTCGTATCACCAATTCGTTTCTAATTCATTCGGGTTTACACATCTTACCAGATACAAATTCAAAACTCATATTGTATATGAATTTTTACTCAATTTAGAAATCAGATTCATGGTTTACAAAACCCCATGTTTATCCCCTTTAAACCCCAAAACGAATTTCTTTCATTATCCACATCACATGAATATGACTTAAAATACACTTTAAATCCTACAGAAAGTTAACCACTTGCCTTCGGGTTCGTAGAGTCTGATTTTGGAGTTGTGAATGCCCAAGGTTGAAGATGACTCTTTTGGCTCTCCTGTGATCCCCAACTTTGCCTTTGACTGCTATTAAGGTTTCCTAAACCACAAAGTCTTTTCTAAACTCAGTTCAGTTGTTCCCTTATCTCTTATAATTGTATAATTTGGCTTAATCCCGTTTTTTGCCTAATGGGCCAAGCCCAAATGACCCAAATGCCCCCGCGTGGGCCCGACTATGCCTAAAACTGTCCCGTGACCCATTTACTACCCCCGGGTATACTTTTCCGACTATCTCAGCCCATTCAGACTCAATCGTACACTCAGAATTGGCATCCGAATTAATTTATAAAAATACTTATTTCACACCCAAATTAGTCTATACCGACTCCCGGCTGAAATAAGTACATATCCCGTCATTAATACCCGAAATGACGTAAATACATTATTACTATTCACTTAGTAAATAAATTTCCCTAAATATTAACCATTCATTCCCCGATTAAAATTTAAATAAAAATTACCATAATTAATTCAATTAAAATTACGACACACAAGTAATTTGAATTCCCGAATTAATTAAATATTAAATGCATGAAAATACGGGGTGTTACATACTCCCCCCTTACAAAGGAATTTCGTCCCCGAAATTAGGTCGTACCTGTGGTGAAAAGCTCTGGATATTGCTCCCGCATATACTCCTCTCGCTCCTAGGCAGACTCGTCAACGTTGTGATGACCCCACTGTACTCTAACTAGTGGAACAACCTTGGATCGTAACTTCCTCTCACTACGTTCCAAAATAGACACTGGTCTCTCCTCATATGAGATGTCTAGCCGTAAATCAATTTCCTCAAGTGGAATGTTCCAGAAGGCCCTCTCGCTCCTGCGATATTTCTTCAGCGATGCCATATGGAACACGTCGTGTATCCGGTGAAGGTGCTCTCGCAATCCTAGCCTATAAGCTACTGGTCCCATCCTCTCTATAATAGGAAAAGGTCCCATGTACCTCGGTGCTAACTTACCCTTCTTGCCGAACCTCATCACCCCTTTCATAGGGGACACTCAGACTAATACCTGGTCCCCAACCTCCAACTAAACATGTCTCCGTGAAGCATCATCGTAACTCTTCTGTCTATCCCGAGCTATCCGAATCCTCCCTCGAATCAACTCTATCTTGGCCGACGTCTCTTGAACAATCTCGAACCCAAATAGTTTATTGTCCCCCACCTCTAACCAACAGGCGGGTGAACGATAAGGTCTCCCTTATAGTTCCTCGAACGGTGCCATGCCGATCGTGAATTAGTAAGAGTTGTTATACGCGAAATCTACCAAAGGAAGATATTTCTCCCAACCTCCACCAAAGTCTAATACGCACATTCTGAGCATATGTTCCAGCATCTGATTGACTCTCTCAGTCTGCCCATCAATTTGTGGGTGATAGGGTGTACTCAAATGTAACTCCGTGCCCATGGCCTTCTAAAAGATCTGCCAAAAGTGGGCCACAAAGATCTTGTCTCTATCAGACACAATATTAATCGGTACCCCATGCATCTTAACAATCTCATCTATGAATAACTACGCATATCGCATCGTCTCAAAGTCTGTGCGAATCGGCAGGAAGTGGGACACTTTGGTCAACCGATCCACAATGACCCATATAGAATCGTGACCCCTCTGCGATACAGGTAACCCTGTAATAAAGTCCATGGAGATTATCTCCCACTTCCACACGAGAATCTCCAGCGGATTTAGCATCCCTGATGGTCTCTGATGGTCAACTTTCACAAGCTGACATATGGTACATTTCGAAACAAACTCTTCTATGTCCCGTTTCATTCCTGCCCACCAATACTGCCTCCTCATATCCTGGTACATCATATCCCCACTGGGATGTACCGTGAATTTTGACCCATGGGACTCTGTCATAATAGCGTGCCTCAACTCCTCATCCTATAGCATAATTAACCTCCCATTTAGGCGTAAGCCACCTTCCAAACTGATCGAGTAACCCTCTGATCCCTCAGCTTGTAACTGATTCACCCTATCCCGGTAGACTTGATCCTCTGCCTGAGCCCTCACAACCCGCATAATGATCTCATGTGTGATGGATAATGCTAACATGCAAGCCCTGACTACATCATCCTCATATAGAAGCTCTTTCCATTTCACTTTCCAGACTTCTGATATTTCCCCAGTCGATCTCCAGCTCAATGCATCTGCCACCACGTTAACCTTACCAGGATGATAATGAATATCAAACTGGTAGTCCTTCACGAATTATAGCCATCGCCTCTGCCTCATATTCTGATTCTTCTGTATGAAGAGATACTGAAGTGATTTATGATTCGTGAATAACGTGAACTGCTCTCCTAGAAGATAATGTCTCCATATCCTCAAAGCAAAAATGACCACTGCTAGATCCAGGTCGTGAGTGGGGTAATTCCTCTCGTGGGGCTTTAGATTTCTGGACGCATAAGCTATATCCCTTTCCTCCTACTGAAGCACACCCCTAAGTCCCTGTAAGGATGCGTCAGTGTAAACCCAATACTCTAATCCTCCCTTCGACAAAGAAAGTACGGGTGCAAATGTCAACTTGTCCTTTAGCTCATTGAAAGAAAATTGACAATGATCACTCCAAGTGAAAGGTACCCCTTTCCGAGTCAGATTCGTCAAAGGGACCGCAATCTTTGAGAATCCTTTGATGAACTCCCTGTAATAACCGGCCAATCCCAGAAAATTGCGCAGCTCGATCGGTGTCGTTGGTTTCCCCCACTCCCTCACCGCCGATACCTTACTCGGATCCATTGCAATACCCCGGTCTGACACCACGTGGCCAAGAAACTGTACCTCCCATAGACAAAATCCACACTTCTCGAATTTGGCATAGAGCTGGTGATCCCGCAATGTCTGTAAAACTATACACAGATCCTCTGCGTGCTCCTCCTCGGTACGCGAGTAGATCAGGATGTCATCAATGAACACGATGACAAACTGATCGAGAAACTCCCAGAAGACCTTGTTCATGAGGTCCATGAACACTGTTGGTGCATTGGTGAGCCCGAATGGCATCACCCTGAACTCATAAGATCCATACCGCGATAGGAAAGCGGTCTTAGGAACATCCTCCTCTCGGATACTAAGTTGATGATACCCTGACCTCAAGTCGACCTTAGAGAAGTAAGATGCCCCTCTCAACTGGTCAAATAGATCATCAATCCTAGGTAACGGATACTTATTCCGTAACGTCGCCTTGTTCTGCTCTCTATAGTCCATGCATAACCATAGTGAACCGTCCCGCTTCTTCACAATCAACATCGGTGCACCCCACGGTGATGTACTTCGCCGAATGAAATCTTGACCCAGAAGCTGCTTGTAATACCCCGTATTTTTATGGCTTTTAATTATGAGGTTAATTAAATAGAATTACTTTTAATTTTGGGATTTATTAAATTAATTTGGGATAATTAATGGGAAAACTTATTCGGATATAAATTCTAGCGAGACAAGAGTTAGTATTTGGTTATTATTATGTTGTTGAATATTATTGAGTGATTATGTTAATATGTGATCATTGAATTTATTAAAATTATTGTGAGTTGGAAATACAACAGTTTCGATAATTTAGTTGGGATGCGTGTGTCAATCGTATCAAGACCCAATTTAATGGATTTAAAAGTATTTTATTTTTATGTCATCCGTATGAGCTTTTTGAGTGAGCCAACGTGTCTGGAAGGGTCGAGATAGTCAGAAAACACTAGCCGGGGGTTTAGTTTGGGTCTCGGAGGATTTTTATGCCAAACCAGCAACTCGGAAGGGTATTTTGGTACTTTTAAAAATTAAGGAATTAAGACCCACGATTTTTAGTGTTGATTTATTTATTTTTGGTTAGTCTATTACGAACATTATCAGCTAAAAACAAATAGGGGAGTTACGTGAGTTAGAGTAGAGGTTACAAAAAGTTCCCAAACCAAAACCACCACCCACCACCACCAATTTGGACGGAATTGTGACCGAAAAGAAGAGAGGACCAGCCCTTGAACAACAACAACAGATCAGAATATCAGATTTATAGGCAAGTGATTCATCTTGCAAAGATTCAAACCATATACTTTACAAGTTTTTATAGAATTGAAGATTTCTTTTAAATAATGAAAATTGAATGGATTTGAATGGTTTAAAATCATAATCTTGGTAGGACTTGCATGTAGGTTTATGTTGGGGATGATAACAACTACGAATTTATGATTTATGGGAAAAGAATTTCGAAATTTGATTGGATTTTGGGATGTTCTTGAAGAAATAGGAAAACTAGGTTTTTATATGAAAATTGGGTAAATTGATCCAAGTAATTGATGTTATAGGTCGATTTGGTGAATCTAAAACGTGGGGAATGATGTAACTATGTTAGTAGGATAATTAGTATACTTAATTATGATTTTTGCATGTTGGGATGATGATTAATAAGTGTAAAAAAATGCAAACCCGTAACTGTTAAGAATTTCTGGGCGGATACCGGTTTGATCGATCGATCGACTCAAGAATGTCGATCGATTGAAGCATCGATCGATCGACCCATGCCGATTTTTGGGAATTGTTTCTCTTTAAGGTTTAAGGATTATTCCAAAGACAACGTTGATTATTAGGGTGAGTAATATAATCTTGTGGGACTTAGATAAATTCAGTAGGGCCTTAGCCATTATCGGAGAATGCTATAACTTATGGAATTGAATGTTATTATTTACCAGGGTCCACCGAGTGAGGTATGATTAGAAATCGTTCGAATTGGAACTATAATGGGAATTAATGATGATGTAAGGTTAAGGGCAGTAATGAAGGAACCTTAAGTACTGAGAGAACCTTAGAAACTAATGAGAGATCGAGTAACCTTTTTAGATAGGTTAAGTGCCCAAACTGATACGACGAGAGAGCTATCAAACGGAATATATATATTATGTGTAATGTTTGGGGTAAACATGCTACGTACGAGATTAACTAAATGAAATGTGTGAACATCTATATTGATATATGATTACTTAGGTTGTGTGAATGCCTAGTGTATGGATTTCTTATATGTATGACATACCTACCATACTTGCTATCACTGGAAAATTACCCTCTTATCCTTGTGTGCCTTCGGGGGGATTTAGACTGGTACCTTAAGGACATAGTACTGTGAATGACTTATTTGTGAGTTGATAAGTCAGCTGACCATGGGAGCGTAGGTATGTGTGTGACCCATGGGTATGTAAACTATGTTCGCCTCCAATATGTGTGATTTGTATTTAGACGGTTCCTGAGAGATTCGGAACACGTGATCCTTACGTACATGATGTACATGGATTTGATAGCAGAGTATGCGTGCACCGCAGCTGAGCCTAGGGATGCCATATATGTATTTATGTACTGGGAGTGATGTACTTATGTATTTGTGATGGGTTCATTGTTGGTTAGTAGACGTGAATGATTAAGACATTCGAATGGGTTAAGAATTAGAATTTAACTAATACTTGAGATAAGTAATTTAATAAATGTGAACATGAGTTAGAAATATGGATAATTTGGGGGTTACGTGTAGATACTATGTGTTAGAATGCGAAGGCAGGAGTTGTACAAACTAGTTAGATAGTGGCATAACTAGGATGGGTTAATGGTATACGTTAGGCATGCACAGTAGTTGAGAGGTAAGAAGCTCATGTGAGAGTAAGCAACTAACGTGTTTATAATATGTGATGTTTAATTGTAATTTAAATCACTTGCTAAACTTTTAAACTGCTTTCACATCGGGCTCTGACCCGTTTTCCTCCAAATCAATTTTTATATTGTACAAACATTTTAGGTGCCCAGCCACAGGGACGCCAAGCATAGGAATTCCATTATGATGACGTGCTGTAGCTGCTGTGGAAGTTACAGGATCTTGGTAGAAGACGCTCTCATTTTTATTCTTGATTCCTTCAGAGTCAATTGTATCAGTTAGGGCATGTTGCCCACTCTTACTTAGAGGTTGTAGTTGCAGACTTTCATTATTTCAGTTTTTGGGTTTATTATTTATTCAGACTCTTGTATTTGGATATTATTTACTCTGGCATCTTTATTAGTGGAGTGTTTACTCTAGACTTATTTGATTTCATCTCGTTGAGCATTTATACGAGATTGTTTATGCGATTGATAGTTTATAAATAAATTCTTGTTTATTAGTTAACTTATTTAATAAAATTTGACATCTCTCTTTTAAATATTAGGTGGCTAGAAATTAATTAAATATTTTTCGACAGTGATGGTAAGACTAAACCAACTTGATATTTTGTATTTATTTAATAAAGGAGTAGTTACTCGGTATTTAATTAGACGGGGTGTCACAGGTGGTATCAGAGCATCAGGTTCTGGTGTCCTTTAGGATCTGTGTGGCGTATTATGCTTCCAGCGTAGCTTTTGTTTAGGATTGTTGATTTCTTTGGTAAGATTTTGTTATCCTGCTATGATGTATATTAGAGTGAATGTTATTTGCATTCGGGCGTGTTCATGTGCCGGATAATGCAGTACGTCAGGTGAAGACTGTTGGGCGGACAACAGGAGGCAAAGATCAATGAGGTTATTTGATTTATTAAAGAAGGATGACTGTAGTTGAATTCATCCATATTATGTCACGGAAGTCCTGGACGGTACAGACGACCAAGGCGCGACTTGTGACTTCTAGGCACAGTTATAGTAGAAGATGGGGTCGAATAAGACTCACCCAACAAGGTTGGAATGGGAGAGAAAGAGTTAGGTGAAACATCAAAGAGAACCAGCCGTGGAAATACTCGAAATGTGGAGATGGCGTGTTCTAGCCAAACGAACGTAATATATCCAAAGGCTTGGACATATGTCGGAGTATGGCCCATTGGGAGTGAAAATTTGGGGTAAATTTTTCTTGGCTCGTAAGATCAGAGTGTCAATGGTGAGAGGTAATCACCACACTTAGAAGTGGAATGTGACGTTGAGAGAAGGCGCAAACGTATGGTTTGACCATAACTTACTCCATCAGATTTTCTGGGTGAAAGTCGAATGTTATTCTGAAATCACACAAGAGGGACGAACAGAGGTCCCTTTGTGAGGAGAAATTTAATTATGTAGCGAATTTACACCGGGTGAAGTAGGTGAAATGGAGAAGAGGATATAAAAGGGAGAATTTACATACAAGAAGAATTGTTAGCTCTTCTGGGGAATTCTGCTTGGACGGTCAATGCAGATGGTATTAATGTCGCGTAGTGTTAATTTGGAGGTAAACGTTTCCTTGGGTGGGGAGATGCAATAATAGAGGATCTTTATAGAGTAAGACTGGGAAAATGGTGTTGGAGAAGCACCACAAGGGGAAGACTCAACGGGGAACCCGTTAAAGTGATTCGGATAGCTGAATTATTACCGAGCGATGGTGATTTCAGCAAGAGATGTGGGAACTAGTTTCACGTTCCTTAGGTCCATCAAGCTAAGGAAACAATGGAGGTAGTCTTCAGAACCGAGACTACCGACGTCTGAGAGAAGGACCACCTTGACATGGTCAGTGTGACCGAAGATAAGTGGAGTAGGTGTAGAGGTATTTTGTGGGAAGTGAAACCCGTGAATTATAAATGTTTCCCGATGCAAGTGTAGGGATAAAGGTATTGTGCTCGGCAAGGGCAATTATTATTAAAAAAAATCGATTTAGTACGGACAGGTATGTTAAGTCCAGGAACCATTTGAACAGCCAGGACAATGGTGAGGATAGAAATATGAGTTATATCCTCAGATGATGTTGCATGTTGTTTGTGGCATGAACAAGTTTCTACATTTGTTATTAATGTTATTTTTGCTTGAGAGTTAAGTTTAGTGAGTATCAGCAATTTTTATTACCTATGTGAATATTTTTCCCTGATAATGTGGGGCTACCTTTATTGTCATCCGCGGAGGATGAATGGGTATATTGATAGCGGTATATACTTTATTGAAATTACTCATTTTTGTGCTGTGTTATACGAGTATGATATTATCCTAATTATGGTTTTATATATGATTGTACCGATAGTGTGCTGGTATTGTAAGCTTATCGGGGTTACTACCTTGGGGTAGAATGTTTCATTCTTGCGAGACCCCATCTGTGAGAGGGCCGGACTCGAAATTGTACTTTTGTATATATGTATATATATATATATACACACACTAGGGTATGCCCGTGCCTACAGGCACGACGAAAAATTTTAAAATACGTAATCGTAAAATGACATATATTTCCAAAGTATAAAATTGCGAAGCGTCAAAAATTTCGCTCTCCAACAAAATATTGAATGTGTAAACAATTTAGTCAATATAGTCAAACTCTCCTTAAGGGTGTTCCCCTAAACATGTGCCTTCGTCTTTGATTCTACAAAAGGATCACAACGTCCTAAATCTTAAGGGTGTTCAAATTTGTTCCCATGGTATTTTGTCCCCCATGTCGATGGGGAGAAAATAAATTTATTCCCGTGATAAATTAGTTTTCGTAATCTGTAATTCATCATTTCCAAAAACTCTGTTCAAACTCAATTGACCCTATTATCAATTTTACGAAAGGCATGTTTAGTAATAGTTACAAGACACATGCAAAATTAAAACCTTTTTAATAATGTTATATATAATGCACATATATAGTAATATATTGACACCTTAAGTAAATATTTTTAAATCTAAAATTAGTTTCACTCACACTTTTAGATGAAAATTCTATTAATATATTTTATCCCATGATTGTTTATAATATTTTTTCAATCTATATATTATGGTCAATCCACTTTCATATTTTCTATTATCTAAAGAAAATGTTGACAAATAAACTTTATTGAAAAAATGGAAATATAAAATAAAATTTCAAAATAAAAAAAACATAATAAGAGCCTACCTCTTTTAAGAGTTATACTTTGCAACAAATGTTTAAAAAAAATTAATAATAAAAACATAATATAATTGAATAAAAAAATTTAAAACGTATTCACAAAATGAATAAAAATTTATAATTGATTAAACATAATATAATAAAAAAAACAAAAACATATTTAGTTAGATAAAATAAATAAAAAAAAGTTTAAAACGTAATATAATTGTAGTAGCTACAAAACATATTCACAAAACATAATTGCAGTAGCTACAAATCAAAACGTTTTCCACCAATAATGTGTAAGACCACTGTAAAGAAATCACAACACCTAAGAAAGCACACATACCCTAAGAAACTGTCAGCTGCAGAATATGGATCCTGCATTCCATTTCAACCAAAGAAACATACAAATTTTCACAATAAATTCTAAAACAATAAGACACCAAATCGAGCACCCAATGTGGATATTTTTCAAACATTTGGCATGCATATAAATATATTCACACTTTCAACACATTACTGTCTTCAATTTGTCAAATAAAAATTCTCTAATTTTTAACACCTAAACATCAAATATATCAGCAAAATTAAAAATCAAAAGGTGTAAATAACTACATCAGGATAGAGGAAAGTGCAGAGGAATCTCAAATTTTAATGGAGAAACAAAAGCTCCATTTTTTAATAGAGTCCATGATGTGTTCACGAAGGAGGCAAGATTTGGCCTGATCCATTCCATTTCCTCCGTCCTGTACCTGAACAATAGAAACAGACAATAGCTATGGAACAACATAAACGGACTGAGAGAGAAAAAAAACTCGAACTGGCAACCCACTTCGTGAAACAGGGTTTGTTCGTGATTTTAGTACCTGAGTTCGTGATAGAGGGCACAAGCCACTTCGTGGACGTCACAACACACAACACAGCTCCGACATTAACAGTCTCCACCCACAACACAGCTCTGACATTAACAATCTCCACAACAAACCGTAAAAATTAAAGATCCACTAACAAATCAGCCATAAGAGAAACATAATAGAGAGATACAGATGTAGAATGAGAAATACCTTCGTTTCCCCTGTTAGAAGTCGAGAATCTTAAATCGATTCATATCTGCCAAAAAAAAGTGATTTCAATCCGGACAAAAAAATTGATTCAAATATTAATACACATTGATTGAACCAACACATGACATATATAAAGCAGTAGAGAAAACTAAAAAAAAAATCCAACACAGAACATCCATGGGAAAGAAGTTCGGAGAGAGAGAGAGAGATGCGTGTCTGGGGGGGGACTGAATATTAGAGTTGGGTTTATGCATGTATGGGGGACTGATCACACCTACTACTTCTCCTTCCACTCACAAATCGAGATAACTCCCCACGCGCACCGTCTACCCAACAGTACCCACTCCCTTACACCTGCTACTACGCACGCACAAAATTGTAGCCCCCACCTTGAGGATGAAAATGGTTACGAAAGAAAGCTTGGATTAAGGTCCCCCACCTTCACCTCCGCCTAGTACTTTAAAAGAAAGGTATCTACGTTCAAAGTGAGAGAGAGAAAGGATTTGAAATTAAAGAAAGGGTGGGTGGGTGAGAGATGCGTTTAGAGAAAGGGTTGAAATTAAATTGTAGGGTGGGTGAGAGCTGCATTCGAATTAAATGATTATTGGTTCACATGGCTCGAGGTCTGATAAAGTAAGGAGTAAAGGAGCTCGAGGTTTGAGAAACTAAACAGGTGGGAGCAAGCGTGGATGTATAGTGTAGCAGACTAAAAAGTTTTAAAATATTCCTTTGAATGTTGTGCACCCTTTTTCGTCAAATCTATCCCAACCATCCATTCGTGCCTTGCATTCTACCTTATTTTTGAATTTTGAAAGAAAGGGAGACATAAGTTAGATTGACTGAAAGAGAGAGGAAACTTAAATTTTTAAGGGGTAAAATAGGAAACATATTAATAAGTCATCTTGTGATGTCATAGTTGAAACTTATGACATACATAAGTTTTGTAACTTATTATATATATATATATATATATATTGTGGTGATTTCAAAAAGGTATAATAGTCTCGGATATTTAATCCCAGTATGCGTAGGGATTTAAATTGATATGATTCGTGTGTAATTGGTTTACTAGTCAGCGAAAAGGTTTAACTGGTTATTATTAATTAACACTCAGGATGTCGTAATGAGTAGAGTGTATTGTTTTATCGCCCTTTAGAGATTTGGGAGTTTATACTCCTAGTTGTGTGTCTGGGGAAAGATTTTGAGAGCCCCGATTATATTTGCATGGTGCATATGGAATGTGATTACCATCAATGTTAAGAGAAAGTGTCTTTCGGAAGGAGTTCCTTATTTAAGTGTCATTGCGGAAGGAGATGTAACTTTGTTGTAAAGAGACGGGAATGTAGGGGTACATGTTATGGACTGAGGGCGTAACGGATCCCGATGACCGACAATGTTAGGTAGTAGTGTATCAGGGGGGGTCCTTGTTTGGATTTCTCTTTGCGAGACATCCCACGCATGAAACTTAGCGTAAGGTTGATAGTAGGGATACGTTTGACCATTCGTCCATAAATTGGATACCTCGATCGTTATGGAAGTAAGTAGTTATAACTGGAAGTTAACAAGGGGTAAATTGGGATTTAAGGCCAGTAGAGCCAGTTGTTAGTAAAGAAATACTGATAATGTTGGTTTTGTTACGGCGGGTTGAAGGATGCATTGAGGCTAAGGAGGACTTAGGATTTCTAGTCCGTGGTGATTGAGAACGCCTAAGTGGTATAGCCGCGTTGCAAATGCAAGAGAAATAAAGAGTTTGGAATATGTATGAAGCGTATATGATGTGTAACACCGTATGCATGGGTTATAAGGGGTGTAGATATCTTGGTTGACTAAAGTAGTATCGTCAGAAGAAGGGATATAGATGGGTGAAATTATTACTTATCGGATTTAGCATCGTAAGAGAAGGTGTTAATGAGTATACTCGTGTGTAATCAGTGTAGCACGCCCGAATTTGGTGAAAAGGCAGTGGAAAGCCATTTAATAAGGGGATATCTCTTGAGAAGGAAAATATTTAATTATTATGGGCAATTTGGAGTAGAATTTCGACCAATCGAATGTTGTGGGTGACTTAAGAGTAAATAGATTGAGAATGTTAATAAGGTATGAAGAGTCCGAATGTGCACAAAGTGGTGAAAAAGTGTAAGGGTCAAAACTTTTGGTATACGCCAAGAGAACAAGGGGATCGTTAAGTATCATTTAACGGGAAGAAATATTTACGTGAAAATCAGCTTTGAAAGGGGTGTATTAAGTAGTAGAACAGTTGGGTGTTAGATGATCAACCAGTTAATTTTGTATCCATCCGACGGTTCCACGGATGGAAGAGTCAATTAGTAAATTCCTTGAGGGGTAACGAGTTCCTTCGAATATGTGGGACATGTTGTCTAGAAGGAGAGAAATTGTTATATACTAAGAGGAGATCCCTGAAATCCACCTTTAACATGGGGTACCAAGAAGTACTGGAAATATTTTTCGTTTGGAGAAGGTTGTATCACCTGTAGCTCAAGGTGTAGGCGCAAGGTGATTGACGACTAGTGGATTGTATAAAAGAAATTTTGGATTCATTGAGATCTTTTCGTTTCCAAATCGGGTAAAACTAGTAAGCCTGGTACATTGTGGTAATGGGGAGAAGATATTACCTAATGGTAAAGTTGGGTGAAAGCATCCATATCTATTTTAAAGTGGACAAGGTGCTTACAATTGTTTTGTGTAACACCACCCAGCTGAAGTAGTTTTCCCTTGTGTAAAGGTCACAACGCTAGGAACAGAGATTCAAAGATTGGGCAAGAGTAGTCAGATGTGTTATTGATTTCTTCCAAGATGGGAGTTTGGTGTGTTGCTAAACGCGGGCGTTAATGCGTAGTGAGGTAAGGACTCACAATAATATTGAAATTATGGTGACAATATTGTGCAACACAAATAAATAAGGGAAAGGTATGCACCAAATAAGAACAAGGAAGGTAAAATGACAATCACACAACAAAGGATGTACGTGGTTCAGCAAAGATGTGCCTACGTCCACGGTGGTGCAGTCGGTGTTATTTATATATACTTCGGAGAGTGATTACAGAGAATATAACTTGTCCTTTTGCCCTGGACCTAGGGTTCAATATATACACATACGTTTAAGTAAGTGGGGGTGTTGGATTCCCCCACGTCTTCCATATTTCCCTATAACCTCCCTTAATGGGAACGTGGGGAGAGATCGGATACAATCAAAGTAAGAGGTGGGGGGCCTGGACTTTGGGCCGCCAGAATTGGGCTACTCGTCCAAGCCCATGATCTTAGTTTTGGGTACCCACAATTGCCCCTAAGTTTGTTGGACCATGTTTTGGGCTCAATAAATTTAAATGATTAGTCATAATAAATTTTTGTACATTGTGCAACTCTTCGAAGGTTGTGAAGCTGATTTTGGCGGCATCCGCTTCGTATTTTGTGCACTATGAGTAGCAAAATTTAAAGGTTTTCTGGAATAGCCACTTTTCTACCATTGTTTCAATATTTCCAGCACTCTTCCATTCCCTGTGAGCTCTAGAACCTCGTACCTTCTTCTGTCAATATCCATTCTCATTGCTTCCTTGTTGTTTGGACCCGTGCTTCTTCATTGTTCGAATCGATCTTCTATTTTGTAAGTTTCCTGTGCCTTTTCTTTGTATTTTCTCTTTGATTTTGTAGCTTTCTAGGGTTTTCCAATGGCAAAGATTGGGAATAGATCGGTCTCTGAATTTAAGACGTTTTATAACATCCCTGAGTGGGTAGATATTGAGTACTGCGCTTCCCCTCGTAGAAATGTTAGAGAGATAGAAAACGCCCACTGGATCCATGTTTTGTTGCTTTCCCAGGGGGGACTCACTTTTCCTCCCAATGATTTGTTCTTGCATTTCTTTGGCTATTTTAATATTGTTTTTGCGCAATGCTCGCCCAATGTGTGGAAAATAGTTAATGGCGTACATAGGATAAATCAGTTGTATGGTACTAGGTTAGGGCTCGCTGAGCTCTATTTTTTCTATTCCTTTTCTCGAACTAGCTCTGGTTTCCTCTATCTCAAAGCTAGGAGTCCTGACAGGGTATTGGTAGTAAATCTACCTGATTCCCATAAGGACTATTGGCAAGAAGGTTTCCTTGTTAGAAACTTGCAGTTTTCTCCCCAATTTGAAGGGTTGAGGTCCGAGAGGTTCTCTGTTCCCTTTTATGGGGAAGAATACATAGGTAGACTTTGCTCTATTATTTTCATTTTTATTGATTTGTGATTTTTCTGATTCTTTTTTGTTTTTCTTCCACAGGGAGGTCAAAGAACTTGGAGCCTTCTCTCAGCGAGGTTTGCCTCTCTGAACTGATTAAGGCTTGGAACATCAGGGAGCCTTTGGGTGACGACGAGCATCCCAGGTCTGCTCCTTTTCTTCATGAGTACAAGAACGTTGGCTCCAGTTTCATAGCGAGGCCTGTGGACAGTATTCCATAGTTTGATACCTCCGAAAAGACTGATGAGGATCCTATCCATTTGGACGAGGAGGAAAGCAGCTCTGAAAGTGACATCGTAGGGACTGTAAGTAATTTGGGTGGAAGGAGCTCTAGTAGTAGCAGTTCCTCTGAACGTGGAGAGGTCTCTGAAGCTCGAGAGTCGTCGAGCACATCTAGTAGTTTGAGCAAGGAAATGGCTCCTCCAAGGAAGAACTTAATCTGGGATGATGATGATGAAGACCACATTCTTCTCGCACAGAGGTCGAAGAAGCAAAAATTTAGCTCTGGGGCTGTGGCTACTGGTTCCCGGTCCTCTGTTCAGGAGCAGGAGAAAAAGAGGAAGGAAGAAGAGCAAGTAAGGGAGAGAGAAAGAGAAAGAAGGAAGAAGAGAATAAGAAGATGAAGGAGAATAAGAGGTTAGAGGAGAGGAAGAAGAAAGAGAATAAGAGAGAGGAGGAGAAGAGGAGGGTGGAAGCGAGGATGGAGGTTGGGCAGGCCTTAATCTCGGTGTTCGCGCTGCTCGAGGGGGCATCTGTTGCAATTTCCCCTCAGTTGGCCCCCGCTCTGCTCGAGAGAGATGTTCTCCTAGCTGATCGTCAAAGGGCGGTGGGGTCTAAGCAATTGGCCCTTCAGGCTAGTCAGAGGCTAGCTTTGGTAAGATTTTTCCTTTTATCCCACGTTTTTATGTATTCCATCATTTCCTTCTTTTAACATTTTCTTCTTCTTGTAGTTTGTGACTGACTTCGCCGTGCTATATCGTTCACGCGATGAGCTGGTGAAGAAAAATAGCCAGCTGGAGAAAGAGAACGCTACCCTAAAGCTGAAGGGTAAAGAGCTCGAGGCTAGTTTTAAAGCCATTAATGCTGCTCAGATTTCATCCTACCTGGCTCTTGCTACAGCTAACCGGGAGAGGAACGCAGCAGTTAAAGATCTGAAGGAGTTGCAACAAGCCTATGACTTGGTTTTCTCGAGCAAGATGGTCGTTGTGGAAGAGAACAAGGTTCTTTCTGAGGAGCTAAAGAAGAAGGAGTCTGAGGCTGTCACTGCTAAGAAAGACTCGTACAATTCTGGTTGGGCTGCAGCATACGAGGATGCTAAAGTTCAGATAGGCTATATTAGTCGCCTGAACTTCAAGAAGGGATGGAACAAGGCCCTATTGGCTGTCAATGTCGATATCGAATCCCCTCTATTTGACGAGCATGACCTGGGTTCGAAGCCAACCGTGGATGAAGTCCCTACCCCAGTTGTTGAAGGTGCTGACCCTGTTCCTCAGATGGCCCCTATTGATGATTCCGTCGTTGTGGCGACAAAGATTACCCCTGCCGAGGGCAGTGCTCTTGCTGATGCCGATAAAGGGAAACAACCATTGACCTCTGGGCAACCTGAGGTTGCTAACTAGCTATCTTCTGGGATTCCTTTGTATTTTTGCTTTTTCTGTCTGTAAACTTTTTTTTTGCTGTTCGATGTAATTTCAACCTTTATTAATGAAAAGGCTCCTTTTTCTCATCGCACTGATTTGTCTCCTTCTCTCCCTTGTCTTTTTATTTCTTGAAGTTGATTGATGTTGATGATTATATTCCTGCTACTTCCCAAATGGGAAGGATGTTGGGGCCCAATGTGAGCTCCAAAGTTCGTCATACTTTTGTGAGGGTCTACAAGTCTCTGCGACTGAGGAACAAGCGCTTTATAGAGAAAACTGAGCTTGTTGCCAAGCTGAAGGATAGGCTCCAAGAGATGGAGGACATTGGTGCCTCAGTCCAAGAAGAGGTCAACACACTGAGGATGAAGCTATTAGATGCTTCTGAAATCAATCAAGTTGGGGAAGTTCTTCAGTAGGAGAATGAGGCTTTGAGGAGAGAGGTATCACGACTTAGGGAGCATGTGCCGAGCACTGCTCTAGCAGTATTACAAGGTTCCTCTTCATCACGAGCTAGAGCTGGTCAGAGTGATGTGCCTCCTGCATTGTAGGGTCCTTCTCTTTCGATCGTTTCGGGAGCTCGCAGGAACACCAGGTGTTCATCAAGAGAAATGGAGGAGCCCCATGATGATGTTCAACGGGCGTACGTGATTGCAGCTGGGCTCCAGAGGGATGTCACTCGGTTGTGACACTTGTTTAAGAAAGGTCCTCGGGAAGTGTGGGATGACGGATATGACCAAGGTTGGTCAGATGATCCAACAAGGTTGTCAGATTTCGAAGAGCTTTCTTTTATCAGGGGGTGGCTGAGTGCCTTGAAGGAGCTGCAAGTCCCGATGAACTCGATGCTCTGGTATCGCCATGAGATTTCTCCCTCTACCCTGATGACTAACCCCTTCTGGAGGGATGATCGATGGATCCCCATCGATGCCATCCCTCGGCAATTATTGGAGTCGGATGCGAATGAGGTTGAGGAAGAGTTAGCTCCTACTCCCGATGATGGACGAAGAGCTCGAGTGGCTGCCTATCTCGCTCAGAGGCCTCACCCCCATTGAGATTTTGACATTTGTTTCTTTTTGTATTTTTGATAGTGTAAATGCTTTGGGCGAGTTCGCTGACTAAACATGTATCACCATTGTTGTAAATATGATGAATTAATGAAAAGTTTATGTTTTAGGCAAATTTGCCGATTAAACAAGTGTATCATATTCTTCATATTCTTGCTACTTTATGATCTTCTAAATTTGTGTTGTCATGAAAGTGTCCTCCCAGTCCAGTATAATATCGAGATACCATTGTGCATCACTTTACCTTTTAGGTCGTGTCGTCACACTCCCTTAGGCCTAAGTGTGGCAATTGGCGAGGACATACCTGGTGTTGGATGCTCTATCCGATCAGGATTTTATTCAACCAAAGAAGGTTTGATGACCAGTTTAAAATTTGGCCATATTTCCTAAGGATCCCCTGTAGGGCTTCATATAAGAGGTCCCTTCTTGTTTCATAATGACGACCTGAGGAGGGACACTTCCCTGTTAAGGTGTGGTGATCAATGTGCCTGTCATTTGGAAAAGATGTGCGATAAAGCCCATATAGCCGTTACTTATTAGAATGCAATCGTTTAAATAACTTTCATTAATGATAAGGGAAATGAACTTCTAGTTACATAACAAAAGAATAAGCAATAGAAAAGATATAAAAATAGAATCTCTTGAGATTGGCTGCATTCCATGCTCATGGTATTTCTCTGCCTTCCATCGTTTCCAAGTGATAGGCACACTGCAGATCGTCTATCGTTATCTTAAAGGGTCCTTCCCAGTGATGGGCCTAGCTTGCCATCTGATAGTTTTACTGCGCTGCCCAGGACTTTCCTTAGAAAGTAGTCCTCGACTCGAAATGTCCTCGGGTTAACCCTTTTATTGTAATGCCTCACGAGTTGTTGCTGATAGCTCGCTAGTTTTACTAGGGCTAGCTCTTGGCGCTCATCGACTAAGTCGAGCTCAGCGAGCAATACTGCATCATTATGGCCTTGGTCAACAAGGTTGGACTTCATTGTCAGCAAACCGACTTCTAGTGGGATGACTGCTTTCATCCCATATGTCAGCAAAAATGGGGTTTCTCCTATTTCTCGCCGTGGAGTGGTTCGGTAAGCCCATAGAATGTGTGGTAATTCATTTACCCATGCGCCTTTGGCTCGCTCTAATCGCTTTTTTAATCCGTCGATCACAGTTCTATTGGAAGCCTCAGCTTGGCCATTTCTCTGAGGGTAGGCCACCGAACTGAAGTGGTGTCTGATACCATGTTCGTTACAGAAACTCTAAATGGATCCGCTTTTGAACTGTGTTCCATTATCAGTGATGATGGTTCTGGGGACACCAAAGCGAGTGATTATATTTCTCCATATGAAACATATCATATCTGCGTCTCGGATGTTTGCTAGGGGTTCCGCCTTGATCCATTTGGTGAAGTCGTCAGTTGCAACCAACAGATATTTGCGATTGCCGATGGCGGTGGGCAGTGGTCCCACGATGTCAATTCCCCATTGGGCGAATGGCCATGGGCTGGACAGGGACATTAGGTCACTAGCAGGATGGTGGACCATAGGAGCGTGAAGTTGGCACTTAAGGCACTTGCGGACATACATCGCAGAGTCCCTTTGCATATATGGCCACCAATAGCCCTAATTCATTACACTAAAAGTTAGAGACCTTCCTCCGATATGGATTCCACAGACTTCTTCGTGAAGCTCATGTAGCACTTGCTCGACATCCCCTGGGTGAACGCATTGGAGGTAGGGACCGAAGAAGGATCTCTTATACAGGTTGCCCTCCAAGGATAAGTGAAAGCGAGCAGCTTTGACTCTTATCTGGTGGGCAGTCTTCTTGTCATTCGGGAGCGTGCCATCCTTCGAATAGTCCCTTTAGGGGTATATCCAGTTGGGAGCTAATCCCACTTGGAGTACATATTTCCCGCCTGGTAGCCTGCTATCGTGGATGCTCGGATGAGTAAGGAAATCTATGGGGATGGTTCTTTTTAGGTCGGAGTCGACTGCCAAGCTCAGGGATACTAGGGCATCAGCATGGCTATTTTTCCCTCTGGGAAATTACTGGACATTGATCTCTTCGAAGCTCGCCATTAATTTTTTAACTAAGGCGAGGTAAGCTTCCATTCTGTCATCTTTTGCATTGTAATCTCCACTTATCTGATTGGAGACTAATTGGGAATCGCCGAACACCTGCAAATTCTTTGCTCCCAAAGTGTGTGCCTTCTGGAGGCTGGCTATTATGGCCTCGTATTCTTCTTCGTTGTTGGAGGCTGCAAATCCAAGCCTGATTCCTTGTTCAAGGATTGTATACTCTGGAGTAATAAGGACAATGCCCACCCCTTCCCCCTTTGAGTTGGAAGCTCCATCAACAAATAGTTTCCAGGTTTCCTCTATTTTTTGGTTCTCCTTTTGCCTTGTTGCTCGAGGTTGGTCAGAGGGTTCCTCGCCCGTGAATTCGTCTATGAAATCAGCAAGGATCTGACCCTTCATAGATATCCTTGGTTGAAATTAGATGTCAAATCGCCCGAGCTCGACTGACCATTTAGACAGTCTTCCCGACAAATCCTCTTTCCTCAGTTTGCCTTAAGGGGATGCGACGTAAGGACGATGATAGTATGGGCTTTGAAATAATGCTTCAGCTTCCTCGAGGCTACTACTAGTGCAAATTTGAGCTTTTCCAATGGTAGGTACCTCTGCTCGGCGTCCAGTAAGGTCTTGCTGACATAATAAACGGGGTGCTAGACTCATGCAACCTCGCATATTAACGCGGAGCTGACAGTGTGATTAGAATCAGAGAGGTACAGGTACAAAGAATCTATTTTCTGTGGTAAGATGAGCAGTGGTGGAGAGCTTAAGTAAGACTTGAGCTCGACCAATGCTCGCGAGCAATCTGGGTTCCACTCTACCATTTTTCTCCCATTTGGAAGCTGGAAAAAAGGCTTGCACTTCTCGGAGAATTTAGAGATGAAGCAATTTAAGGCAGCGAGTATACCAGTGAGCTTCTGTACATCCCAGATTATGCGAGGGGGTTGCACCCTGTTGATTTCATCGATCTGGTCTGGGTTAGCCTTTATGCCTCTCTTACTGACCAAGTACCCAAGAAATTTTCCTGACTGGACACCGAAAGAACACTTGCTCGCGTTGAGTTTCATTCGGTATTTCCTGAGGATTTTGAAGGTGTTTGACAGGTCTGAAAGGTGATTTTCCTTCTTCTTACTTTTAACGAGCATGTCATCGATGTAGACCTCCATGGTGTCTCCCATCTGATCCTTGAACATTTTGGTGACCAGCCGCTGATAGGTTGCCCCTGCATTCTTGAGCTCAAAGGGAATGACCTTGTATCAGTATAACCCAACTATCATGATGAACGCCGTTTTATCCTGGTCTGGGGCATATAAGGGGATTTGGTAATACCCTAAGTATGTGTCCAGGAAACTCATTCGCTCGTGAGCTGCAGTGGCGTCTACTAGATGGTCTATTTTTGGGAGGGGGAAACTATCTTTAGGGCTTGCTTTATTGAGGTCAGTGAAGTCGATGCAAACTCTCCACTTCCCGTTGCTCTTCGAAACTACTACTTGATTGGATAACCACTTGGGTAATTGTACTTCCCGTATGGATCCTGCATCTAGTAATTTTTCAACTTCTTTTTCTACCGCTTTAGCCTTCTCGGGTGCAGTTCACCGTGCCTTCTGCGTGATTGGCTTGAAGGTGGGGTCGATGTGCAGCTGATGACAGACCATACTAGGATCGATTCCAGGCAGCTCGTATGGTTCCCACGTGAAAACATCTACGTTGCGCCTTAGCAAGGTTGTCAATTCCTTCCGTTCCTGGTCGGTGAGAGATGCTCCAATCAAGAAGAGTCTATTACTATCGCCATTTCCATATGTAACTTCTACCAGGTCCTCGACGACCCGCTCGGAGGGGAGGAGCCTGGTCTCCTCTATTCCAGGTCTTCCGTACTTTAATTGCTATTTAGAAGGTGTCAGATCTTCTTTAAATATCTCGCTGGGCTGTTCGGCCTTCTTCTCTGGATTTGGTCGGATGGCTTCTATGAAGCACCTTCTTGCCACTGCCTGATCACCGTGGATCTCCATTACTCCTCGCTCGGTTACATACTTGAGTTTCTGATGGTAGGTCGAGGAGATTGCCTTCATCGCATGAAGCCATCCCCTGTCGAGGATGGCCTGGTATGGCGAGTCGATGTCAACTACCAAAAACTCAATCATCTTGGAGACATTTCCAGCGCGGACCGGTAGTATAATCTTTCCCAAGGGCATAGTTATTTTTCCAGCGAAGCCAACTAAAGGTATAGTAGCTTTCTTTAGGTCGGCGACGCTTAACTTCAATTTTCTGAATAGGTCGAGATACATTACTTCGGACGAGCTTCCTTGGTCGACGAGCAACTTGTCGACGTCAAAGTTAGCTATCTTGAGGCTAATGATCAGAGCATTGTGATGCGGGGTCCTCACTCCCACCACATCTTCATCCGTGAAAACAATATGCTTGTTATAGTTGACATCATTTGCTCGTCGGCGCTTTCCTGACTGTGACTTTGCTGGATCGATCTGAAAAGCCTGCATTACAGCTGTAAGTTTCTTCATCTCCATTCGAGCTGAGTTTCCTTGTATCTGCTTGGCATCAGATGCCCCGTGAATTAATGTGAACTCATGTCCAGCGTCATCTTCGAGCACGTTGTCAAGTCTCACCTCCCTATTGGCAGCCACTTTTTTAGCCCTTTTCTCCACAAACTCGTTCAAATGCCCAGACTGGCCCAGCTCCTCGAAGTGAGACTTAAGAGCTTTATAATTCTCAGTCTTATGTTCTCCCTCTTTGTGAAAAGCGCATTTTAGTGCATTGTTCCTCTTCGAGGGATCTCCTCCCATCTTCCTGGGCCACTTGATGAATGGCTCATCTTTGATCTTTGCGAGAATTTTGTAAATTGGTTCTTTGAAGACGGTGTTGATCGCCTGGAATGCCTTCGACTCATCATTGTTCCCTCCGTTCTTGGAACCATTTTTGCCCCCGTTCTTTCCTCCTTTCTTCTGGTTCTCAGCTTTGTCACTACCCTTGGTAGTGAGTTTAGGTCGACCGTTTTCTTCTGTACTGAGGCGGGTGACATCTTCCACCTTAGCGTACTTCTCGATGCGAGCCATTAGGTCGTCAATAGTCATAGCCTCCTTTTTTGTCAGGGGCTGGTATAGAAGGGAAGAACTGGGTAGCCTAATTTTGAAAGAAGCCACTGCCACTTTCTCTGAACAATCCTCGACTTATTGAATAATTCCCAGTACCTTTTCGCGTAGTCCCGGAGGGTCTCTTGAAGCGTTTTCTTCATTGTTAGCAAAGCATCCATCCTTTTGGGATGGGAGCTACTACTAATGAATCGGGCCGTAAAGAGCTCGGCCAGGGACTTGAAAATCCTGATGGACCGGTAGGGAAGCCTTTCGAACCACTTCAGCGCTACGTCATGCAGGCTCGAGGAAAAAATTTGACACATTAGCGCGTCCCGGTGGTTCCAGAGGGTCATGGCCTTTCGGTACTGCCTGGCCTGATCAATGGGATCAGTCTTACCATCATAAATCTTGAACCTCGGAATGGCCAATTTCTTGGGGGCTTCTTCTTCTTCTTCTTCTTCTTCTTCTTCAATTTCCCTCGTAAAAGGTGACTTAATCTGGGTTTTGAGAGCTCGTCTAGCGAGTTCTCGGGTCGATCTGGTACCGTGGTGGGCAGGATGCTGGTCTATCTCCCTGCGGACCAGATTTCGTATGTTCTCGTTGCTGCGAGTAGGGCTCTGGTAACGGCGAGATATTCGCAACTGCTCGCGAAGGTCATCGTCTGATTCGCCTCCCTCAACCTTTTGAGATTCTCGCCTAGGCCTCCTTCCTCGGCTGCGAGACTTTCTCGCCTGAGGGCTAGGAGTGGGGTATGGACGTCTCCTGTTATCACGATGAAGCTCTCTCTCCAGTCTTCTTTTCAAACGAGCGTTCTCTGCCTCGTGCCTGCGAGAAGAATCTCTCTGCTCGTGGAGCCTTGCCTCATATGCATCAATTAACCTGGATATCTGCGTGGACCTCGCTGGTCCTTGGCTTTCTTCTGAGGCTGGCCTTTCTAAGCGAGCCCTCTGATCTGAACGTCGAACTTCAGACCTAATCCTATGAGGAGCAGGTGGTTCTTGAATATCCCCTGCCTGGGGGGCATTGCTGTTGTGATCAGACATTTTAAACTCCTTTTTTGGTGTGAGCTTTTCTCAGGGAAGATAAACGCTTCCCACAGACGGCGCCAATTGTGATGACAATTATTGTGCAACACAAATAAATAAGGTAAAGGCAAGCACCAAATAAGAACAAGGAAGGTAAAATGACAATCACACAACAAAGGATGCACTTGGTTCAACAAAGATGTGCCTACGTCCATGGTGGTGCAGTCGGTGTTATTTCTATATACTCCGGAGAATGATTACAGAGAATATAACTTGTCCTTTTGCCCCGGACCTAGGGTTTAATATATACACCTACGTTTAAGTAAGTGGGGGTGTTGGATTCCCCCACGTCTTCCATCTTTACCTATAACCTCCCTTAATGGGAACGTGGGGAGAGACCGGATACAATCAAAGTAAGAGGTGGGGGGGGGGGGGGGGGCTGGAATTTGGGCCGCCAGAATTGGGCTACTCGTTCAGGCCCATGATCTTAGTTTTGGGTACACACAGAAATAATGCGGCTAATGATGTATAGGCTATTTTTATTCGAATGTTGTTTAATAAGAGCACAACGTGAGGTGCATTTATTGAAGTGTATTCTGATAAAGTATCAAGTCTGTTAAATAAGCTTGTTGTGAAGCGAGGGCTTTAGTGATTGGTCCTTTTCTTATATTTTGTTTGAGTACCGAAGGATACCTAAAAATTTTCGAGGTATGCCTTACTTTTCCGAATTTCGGGATGAAATTCCGTTATTAGGGGGGAAGTACGTAATACCCCGTATTTTTATGGCTTTTAATTATGAGGTTAATTAAATGGAATTACTTTTAATTCTGGGATTTATTAAATTAATTTGGGATAATTAATTGGAAAACTTATTCAGTTATAAATGCTAGCTAGACGAGAGTTAGTATTTGGTTATTATTATGTTGTTGAATATTACTGAGTGATTATGGTAATATGTGATCATTGAATTTATTAAAATTATCGTGAGTTGAAAATACGACAGTTTCGATAATTTAGTTGGGACGCGTGTGTCAGTCGTGTCAAGACCCAATTTAATGGATTTAAAAGTATTTTATTTTTATGTCATCGTATAAGATTTTTGAGTGCGCCAACGTGTCCAAAAGGGTCAAGATAGTCAGAAAACACTAGCTGGGGGTTTAGTTTGGGTCCCGGGAGATTTTTAGGCCAAACCGGCAACCCAGAAGGGTATTTTGGTAGTTTTAAAAATTAAGGAATTAAATTCACGATTTTTAGTGTTGATTTATTTATTTTTGGTTAGGCTATTAGGGCCATTATCATCCAAAAACAAAGAGGGGAGTTACGTGAGTTAGAGGAGAGGTTACAAAAAGTCCCCAAACCAAAACCACCACCCACCACCACCAATTTGGACGGAATTGTGACCGAAAAGAAGAGAGGACCAGACCTTGAACAACAAAAACAGATCAGAATATCAGATTTATAGGCAAGTGATTTATCTTACAAAGATTCAAAGCATATACTTTACATGTTTTTATAGAATTGAAGATTTCTCTTAAATAATGAAAATTGAATGGATTTGAATGGTTTAAAATCATAATCTGGGTAGGACTTGCATGTAGGTTTATGTTGGAGATGATAACAACTATGAATTTAAGATTTATGGGTAAAGAATTTCGAAATTTGATTGGATTATGGGATGTTCTTGAAGAAATAGGAAAGCTAGGTTTTTATATGAAAATTGGGTAAATTGATCCAAGTAATTGATGTTATAGGTCGATTTGATGAATAAAAAATGTGGGGAATGATGTAACTATGTTAGTAGGATAATTAGTATACTTAATTATGAGTTTTGGATGTTGGGATGATGATGAAGAAGTGTAAAAAAATGCAAACCCGTAATTGTTAAGAATTTCTGGGCTGATACCTGTTTGATCGATCGATCGACTCAAGAATGTCGATTGATCGAAGCATCGATCGATCGACCCTTTTCTTCAATCGATCGACCCATGCCGATTTTTGGGAATTGTTTGTCTTTAAGGTTTAAGGATTATTCCAAAGCCAATGTTGATTATTAGGGTGAGTAATATAATTTTGTGGGACTTAGATAAATTCAGTAGGGCCTTAGCCATTATCGGAGAATGCTATAACTTATGGAATTGAACGTTATTGTTTACGAGGGTCTACCGAGTGAGGTACGATTAGAAATCGTTCGAATTGGAACTATAATGGGAATTAATGATGATTTAAGTTTAAGGGAAGTAATGAAGGAACCTTAAGTACTGAGAGAACCTTAGAAACTAATGAGAGATCGAGTAACCTTTTTAGATAGGTTAAGTGCCCAAACTGATACGACGAGAGAGTTATCAAATGGAATATATATATTATGTGTAATGTTAGGGGTAAACATGCTACGTACGAGATTAACTAAATGAAATGTGTGAACATCTATATTGATATATGATTACTTAGGTTGTGTGAATACCTAGTGTATGGATTTCTTATGTGTATGACATACCTACCATGCTTGCTATCACGGGAGGTTAGTTTTTATTCTGGAAAAGGACCCTCTTATCCTTATGTGCCTTCGGGGGGATTTAGACTGGTACCTTAAGGACATAGTATTGTGAATGACTTATTTGTGAGTTGATAAGTCAGCTGACCATGGGATCATAGGTATGTGCGTAACCCATGGGTATGTGAATTGTGTTCACCTCCAATATGTGTGATTTGTATTTAGACGGTTCCTGAGAGATTCGAAACACGTGATCATTACGTACATGATGCACATGGATTTGATAGCAGAGTATGCGTGCACCGCAGCTGAGCCTAGGGGTTCCATATATGTATTTATGTACTGAGAGTGATGTACTTATGTATTTGTGATGGGTTCATTGTTGCTTAGTAGACGTGAATGATTAATAAATTCAAATGGGTTAAGAATGAGAATTTAACTAATACTTGAGATAAGTAATTTAATAAATGTGAACATGAGCTATAAATATGGATAATTTGGGGGTTACGTGTAGATACTATGTGTTAGAATGCGAAGGCAGTAGTGGTACAAACTAGTTAGATAGTGGCATAACTAGGATGGGTTAAAGGCATACGTTAGGCGTGCACAGTAGTTGAGAGGTAAGAAACTCATGTGAGAGTACGCAACTAACGTGTTTATAACATGTGATGTTTAATTCTAATTTAAATCACTTGCTAAACTTTTAAACTGCTTTCACATCGAGCTCTGACCCGTTTTCCTCCAAATCAATTTTTATTTTGTACAAACATTTTAGGTGCCCAGCCACATGGACGCCAAGCATAGGAATTCCATTATGATGACGTGCTGTAGCTGCTGTGGAAGTTACAGGATCTTGGTAGAAGACGCTCTCATTTTTATTCTTGATTCCTTTAGAGTCAATTGTATCAGTTAGGGCATGTTGCCCATTCTTACTTAGAGTTTGTAGTTGCAGACTTTCATTATTTTAGTTTTTGGGTTTATTATTTATTCAGACTCTTGTATTTGGACATTATTTACTCTGGCATCTTTATTAGTGGAGTGTTTACTCTATACTTATTTGATTTCATCTCGTTGAGCATTTATACGAGATTGTTTATGTGATTGATGGTTTATAAATAAATTCTTGTTTATTGGTTAACTTATTTAATAAAATTTGACATCTCTCTTTTAAATATTAGGTGGCTATAAATTAATTTAATGTTTTTCGACAGTGATGCTAAGACTGAACCCACTTGATATTCTATATTAATTTAATAAATGAGTAGCTATCCGGTATTTAATTAGACGGGGTGTCACACTGCTGAATCTTCTCTCTTAACTCATGCATCTTGGAAGGGGCTGTACGATATGGGGCCCGTGAAATCGACCTCATCCCCGGTGCTAAATCGACTACAAATTCGATTTCTCTGCTAGGTGACAACCCTGGTATCTCCTGGAACACATCCTCAAAATCCCTCACTACCGGGATTGAGTCCAACAGAATTTCCACCTCCTATGAGATTTCCTCCTCGATGTAATGTAGGTGCGTACGTGACCCTCCCTCCGGTAACGACATTGCTATCAAGAACATCTCCTGTCCTGGAATGGAGAACATGATTGTCCTCTCGTAACAATCCACAGTTACCCGATAACCGGCCAACCAATCTATACCCAGGATGACATCGTACCCCTCCATATCTAACACTTAGAGGTCCGCTGCTAAACTAAGTCTCCTAATCAAAATGTCCACCCCCTGACAAATCGAGTGAATCGAAGCCCCGCTGCCTAATGGCGACTCTACACACATTCGAAGACTACCCGCGGTCTCTAGTAATCCGGCCCGTTTAGCAAAATTATATTTAATGAATGAATGCGATGCTCCTGTGTCAGAAAGAATACTACCCTCATAACCATGAATGAGAAACATACCCTCAACTGCGGGTGGTGCTTGCTGCGCTGGAGGATTGGGAACATCCCAAACGTTATACACACTCCCGTAGTGCATCTGTCCCTGTTGCGGTGGGGCGAGTGGAGATGGTACTGCTGGCGGCATCTGCCCCCGTTCCCCTGTTGGGCCTCCTACTGATGACCTCTGGCCCTCTATGGGCACTCCCTCTTGAAGTGTCCTGGCTGGCCATAGAAAAAACATCGTTTTTAACCCTCCCCTTGTCGTTGGCCCTGATGTGGCTGGCCCTAATGGCCTCCCTCATTGTTCCCTTGGCCCCGAGGAACCTGCTGCTGCTGATTCAGGCCTGGCTACCCCTGCCTGAACCCCTGTCCTCCTGGTCGAAACCCACCAGGCTTAAACTTCTTAGCCTGATTCCCCTGCTGACTTCTAGTCTGCTGTTGAGTACCACTCGTGTCACCACTAGTAACTGCCTTGCCCTGTTAGCTCGACTCCCCTGCTCTCTTGCTCCCCTTCGCATGAAAGCGATGATCCTAGAAATGTACAAGTGTGGCATTAACGACATCTGTATAAGTCACTAACGCTGGATTCCTAATCAAATGTTGCATGATCCGCCAGGCTAAGCCATCCATAAATCTTGATTTCTTTCGCTCCTTATCGTTCACCTCATTTGGCACAAAGTTTGCCAAACAGGTGAACTCTTCCTCATAGTCTGCCACTGAGCGGTCACCCTGTACTAAATCACTTAATTTCTTCCTAATCTCATCCTCTACCACTAGTGGAAAGTATTTACGATCAAACCTCACCCAGAACTCTACTATCGACTTTAAATTGCACTCCTCGACGGTGGTAACTGACTCCTACCACTGTAAGGCTACCCCCCGACAGACAAAAGGTAGCAAGCATCTATTTTTGCACCTCGGTACACTCCAGCATGATCTATTTGACCAGTTGAGAGGGGCGTCTTACTTCTTTAAGGCCGACTTGAGGTCAGGGTATCATCAACTGCGTATCCGAGAGGAGGATGTTCCTAAGATAGCTTTCCTTTCGCGGTATGGATCTTATGAGTTCAGGGTGATGCCATTCAGTCTCACCAATGCACCCACAATGTTCATGGACCTCATGAACAGGGTTTTCAGGGATTTTCTCGATCAGTTTGTCATCGTGTTCATTGATGACATCCTGATATACTCGCGCACCGAGGAGGAGCACGCAGAGCATCTGCGTATAGTTTTATAGACACTATGGGATCACCATCTCTATGCCAAATTCGGGAAGTGTGGATTTTGGCTACGGGAGGTACAGTTTCTTGGCCACGTGGTATTAGATCGGGGTATTGCGATGTGTTTGAGTAAGGTATCGGTAGTTAGGGAGTGGGGGAAACCCACGACACTGACCGAGGTGCACAGTTTTTTGGGATTGGCCAGTTATTATAGGTGGTTCATCAAAGGATTCTCAAAGATCGCGGGCCCTTTGACGAATCTTACTCGGAAAGAGGTACCTTTCACTTGGAGTGATCATTGTCAATTAGCTTTCGATGAGCTAAAGGACAAGTTGACATATGCACCCGTACTTTATTTGTTTAAGGGAGGGTTAGAGTATCGGGTTTATACTGACGCATCCTTATAGGGACTTGGGGGCGTGCTTCAGTAGGAGGAAAGGGCTATAGCTTATGCATCCAGAAAGCTAAAGCCCCATGAGAGGAATTACCCCACTCACAATCTGGAGCTAGCAGCGGTCATTTTTGCTTTAAGGATATGGAGACATTATCTTCTAGGAGAGAAATTCATATTATTCATGGATCACAAATCACTTCAGTATCTCTTCACACAGAAGGATCTGAATATGAGGTAGAGGCGATGGTTAGAATTCGTGAAAGACTACAAGTTTGATATTCAGTATCATCCTGGTAAGGCTAATATGGTGGCAGATGCATTGAGCCGAGATCGACTGGGGAAATATCAGAATTCTGGAAAGCGAAGTGGAGAGAGATTAGATATGAGGATGATGTAGGCAGGTCTTACATGTCAGCATTATCCATCACACTTGATATCATTATGCAGGTTGTGAGGGCTCAAGTAGAGGATCAGATCTATCGAGATAGGATGAGCTAGTTGCTAGCTGAGGGAGCAGAGGGTTACTTGGTCAGCTCGGAATGAGGCTTATGCCTTAATGGGAGGATAATTGTGCCAGAGGATGAGGAGTTGAGGCACGCTGTTATGACAGAGTTCCATGGGTCGAGATTCACGGTACATCCCAGTGGGTGTAAGATGTACCAAGATATGAGGAGGTAGTATTGGTGGGCAAGAATGAAACGGGACATAGCAGAGTTTGTTTCAAAATGTGCCATGTGTCAGCTTGTGAAAGTTGACCATCAGAGACCATCAGGGATGCTACAGGCGCTAGAGATTCCCGTGTGGAAGTGGGAGAGAACCTCCATGGACTTCATTACTGGGTTACCTGCATCGCAGAGGGGTCACGATTCCATATGGGTCATTGTGGATCGATTGACCAAAGTGGCTCACTTCCTGGCGGTTCGAACAGACTTTGAGACAATTCGATATGCGTAGCTATTCATAGCTGAGATTGTTAAGCTTCACGGGGTACCGTCTAATATTGTGTCTGATAGAGACAAGATCTTTGTGGCCTATTTTTGGTAGAGCTTTCAGGAGGCCATGGGCACGGAGTTACGTTTGAGTATAGCCTATCACCTAGAGACCGACGGGAAGACTGAGAGAGTCAATAAGATATTGGAAGATATGCTCAGAATGTGCATATTAGATTTTGGGGGAGGTTGGGAGAAATATCTTCCTTTGGTAGAGTTCGCGTATAATAACTTTTACCAATTCACGATCGACATGGCACCGTTCGAGGCACTATATGGGAGACTTTATCGTTCACCCTCTTGTTGGTTAGAGGTGGGGGACAACAAACTATTGGGGCCGAAGATTGTTCAGGAGACGTCTGCCAATATAGAGTTGATCCGAGGGAGGATTCAGATTGCTCAGGATAGGCATAAGAGTTACGCTGATGCTTCACGGAGACATGTGGAGTTAGAGATTGGGGACCAGGTATTAGTCCGAGTATGCCCTATGAAAGGGGTGATGAGGTTTGGCAAGAAGGGTTAGTTAGCACCGAGGTAAGTGGGACCTTTCCCTATTATAGAGAGAGTGGGACAAGTAGCTTACAAGCTAGGATTGCCAGAGCACCTTCAGCGGATACACGACGTGTTCCATGTGGCATCGCTGAAGAAATATCGCAGGAGCGAGAGGGCCTTCTGGCACATTCCACTCGAGGAAATTGATTTATGGCCAGACATCTCATATGAGGAGAGACCGCTGGCTATTCTGGACCGTAGTGAGTGGAAGTTACGATTCAAGGTTGTTCCACTAGTTAGAGTAGAGTGGGGTCATCACAACGTTGACGAGTCTACCTGGGAGCAGGAGGAGGATATGCGAAAATAATATCCAGAGCTTTTCACCACAAGTACGACCTAATTTCGGGGACGAAATTCCTTTGTAAGGGGGGGAGTATGTAACACCCCATATTTTCATGCATTTAATATTTAATTAATTCGGGAATTCAAAATTACTTATGTGTCGTAATTTTAATTGAATTAATTATGGCAATTTATATTTAAATATTAATCGGGGAGTGAATGGTTAATATTTAGGGAAATTTATTTACTAAGTGAGTAGTAATAATGTATTTACGTCATTTCAGGTTTTAATGACGGAATATGTACTTATTTCAGCCGGGAGTCGGTATAGACTAATTTGAGTGTGAAATAAGGATTTTTATAAATTAATTCGGATGTCAATTATGAGGGTACAGTTGAGTCTGGATGGGCTGAGATAGTTGGAAAAGTGTACCCGAGGGTAGTAAACGGGTCACGGGACATTTTTAGGCATAGCCGGGCTCACACGGGGGCATTTGGGTCACTTGGGCTTGGCCCATTAGGCAAAAAATGGGATTAAGGCTAATTAAACAATTATAAGAAATAAGGAAACGACTCATGTGAGTTTAGAAAATACTTAGTGGTTTAGGAAACCCTAATAGAAGTTAAAAGGCAAAGTTGGGGATCACAGGAGAGCCAAAAAGAGTCATCTTCAACCTTGGGCATTCAACTCCAAAATCAGACTCCACGAAACCTAAGGCAAGTGGTTAACTTGCTGTAGAATTTAAATTTTATTTCAATTCATATTCACGTGATGTACGTAATCAAAGAAATTCATTTTTGGATTTAAAGGGTATAAACATGGGGTTTTGCAAACCATGAATCTGATTTCTAAATTGAGTAGAAATTCATGTATAATCTGAGTTGTGTATTTGTATCTGATAAGATGTGTAAAACCGGATGAATTAGAAACGAATTGGGGATACGGAATTGATGTTTAAATCGGTTAAAATATTAAATTGGATTTTACCCCAAACTTGTGAAAACAGTAGAGGAAGTGAATTAATTGTGGTTTTTGGACTGTATGGAGATTCCTTATAAGGTTTTTGATGTCAATTGTCGAGGGGAAAGCTTGGTTTTCAGTATAGAAGAAGTTAGGATTTGGAGGTATTCGTCCATGGCTGAAACAACCAACTTGGGGAAGATGAGGACCTGATGGATCGGTCGATCGAAGGTTGACCATTGATCGATCGATGCTCCGGAAATTTTGACGGCTTCGCCCAGTTATGTATATAAAAGGAAAATTTATTATTATAATATTTCATGTTTTAAGTATCGAGAAATTAATACATGAGTTTAAATCTAATTAATTGTGAATAGAATTAATTAGGATGTGAGGGAGACCTTGTGTGGCACATCATGATTAAATTAATTGGGGTTTGGCGGAAATTAGGTGTGACATAATAGAGTTAAATTTTGGGAATTTTAATTCAAAATGATTAAATACGGATTGAGTGGACAAGTTTGGGAATATTGGTTGATCGATTCCGAGATGTAAATTTTATTTAGGTGAAGGCTAAATAATTTAGAGTCGGGGATTTAGACTCTGGTGATGTTATTTCGGGCCACGAGAGTAAGTCCGAATATATTGGTTGAGGCGATACCAAAAAAATTAATGTGCAAATTAATTTATAATTAGAGTTGGGCCATAAACTCATAATAAAATGGAATAGGCTTGTGTCACGGACTTAGTACACGGTCTAGCCGGGATATTTTATATATATATATATACGGTGTGTGATAGTATATATATGGTGTGGCCGAGACTTGGGACTTGCTCGGGGGTCTAACACATTCTATAAGGAATCATATATATACCCAAGTGTAAATCATATATATACCCAAGTGTAATTTCGTCCCAACTTGGGACATGCTCATCCACAACCGACCGCATAAAGCACAAATTCTATAAGGAATCAAGCATCAGTAATCTCAACCTCAACCGCACTGTCCACTTACATCTCTCATCTCGACTGCATCCTAGATAGCCGAGACCTCATTTTTCCAACTACAAGTTCATCTCGGGTAGACACCTGCTCAATTGAGACCACACTTCAGCATTCTACAACATATGATCCAGCATAACTTCGGGGGTCTAACACTCGGTCTGGCCGAGACCCCTCAAGACGACATCTTCACTACGTGTGATGTAAGACATCAACATGGCCAGACAGTTATAACTGAATCATATGTTCATATGGGGGGAGCATTTGCATTATCATTACTTATACATTCTAAAGGACACGTGTCAAGATCCTATTTATGACTCCATCAAAGATATGTACCTTGCATGCTTGGGTATGCATTCTACAGCCCAATCACTCTTTAAAACCCACCTTTTTCCCCAGAAGAAAGGGTCGACATATTCATACCCTAGTCAAAGCTTTGCATCTATTACAGTAGAGAGAGAAATTAGTGAGAATTGTATCACTAAATCCATTAGTGCCCATCTTCATAGTGAAATTCACACTCATCTGCACAGCGGAGTAGGCTGATGGCTGAACCACTTATATTCTAGTCTTGTTACTCTCTGCCTCATATCCTACTTCACTAAAACACCTGTTTAAACACCATTATTGCATTTATAAAGATATTTTGGATTGGGCTCATACGAGTTTACATGTTGATATTAAATTACGTATCATCAGATGGGTCTGTCTGTGGGAACCGAAGATTCTTCATTTTCCTCCTCTTTATTTTTAGCTTGTTACTCACTTGATTCTTTGATGGTGATCCAGTTCCACACTTGGTTGGATCGGTATCACCATCGAAAGATCTCTTGTTGAGTTTTTCAAGATTTTCTCCAGCTCACTTAGCTCATCGAATTCACCCTTTGTTTTGTTCATTTGCCGGACTTGTTGGCCTTCGATTTACCTCAAGGTGCTGGCCCCAGCTCCTGCCAGACGCCTGCTTAATTGGGGATGTCTGAGGATGCGGTGGCACTACACTCACTGGCGACCAACCAATAGAAAATATAGGACCAATTTGCTGCTTTTAGCCAAAATATATTGATTAGACCGATCGGTTCCATAGCGGATATGATAACTTCGACTACCAGAGAGGGTGTGAATCCGACGATAGAGGGACCACCCCCGGTCCCACACAAAGAAGTGACACATCAGTAGAGATGGAGATACATGGCCAACCTTAGGTGATTGCATCTAAGAAGACAAGGTCAGGAGTTCCTAAATGACCAGTGTTATGACGGCGACGAGTATTGGGAGCCCTATGAGATTTTTGGAGATACAGATCACCCAATCCCAGTCAGTAGAGGAAATAGTGGTAGGTCGAGCCGACATGGCCAACCCCGTGCTTCAACACATGATAGATTGAGTAGAGGGTCAATTTTCGATGGGCTCGACCTAGTTGATGATCTATGAGATTGACTCTCTAGTTCACGTAGTATTGCAGGCTCCAGGGGAAATGGAAGATATGGTGATCGTTGGCATCCACTCGATTGAGAGGATGAACAAAGAGAAGTTAACAGTCGCTAGAGGATAGGTGAAAGAGAGTTTGTACAATGCCCAACCAACTGAGGAGTGTCTAGGGACAGCAGTGGTCGATAAGCCGTGGAATAACTCCATACGGAGGCTTAAAGATAAAATTGGTGATATTTTAAAGAGCCGAGACCCCATGCAGAGGGTCTACATGGAAGGATCTCTATTTGTTGTAATAATAGTGAATTACCCAACACTAACTAAGTTCAAGCTTCCAGTTGTCACTCCAAAAGATGATGGGATCATAAGCCCAGTTTGTCAATTAGAAATGTACCATTTGGCAATCGATATCTACTTGGTCTCCGATGAAATGAAATGTCGAGCCTTGTCAAGCACCCTTATTGGTGTTGCACATATGTGGTACACCTCTCTCCCCAAGAATTCCATTGATAATTTTAAACAGTTGTCCAAGAGGTTCATCCATAATTTTTGTTTCGGAGTAAAACCTTGGAAGAAGACCACAGATTTGTCATATGTCAGGCAAAAGGGAAAATGAGCCTCTGACAGACAATATAACCCATTTTAACAAGGAGAATCTAGAAGTAGAAGAATATTAAGAAAGCATCGCTATTACTTCCCTTATGGGTGGACTACAGAAGGGGAAACTCCTATAGAAGCTAGCCAAAGATCCCCCTCAAAACCATGGCAAAACTCTTGGCCACGATTGGGAGAGTCATAAATTCGGAGGAGGCCATGGATTCAAAGGGAGGGGATGATAAAGGAGTAAGTCCCAGAAAGCTAAAGGAAAAGGAGGTAAGAAGAGGTCGATAAATGACAAGTTTGTAGACTACAATCCACTGACGGTCAGTGTAGATATGATACTGAACGAGATCAAATATGATCGATCTCTGAGATGGATAGAAAATATAAGATCCCTTCCTCACAAGAGGGATAAGTGTAAGTGGTGTGAGTTCCACTAGGATCATGGCCACACCACTGATAAGTTCTTTGCACTCAAGGATGAGATCAAAAAAATGTTAAAGTAGGGAAAGCTCAAGAAATATGTTGATAAAAGCAGTGGCAGGGGTGACAAAGACAACACCAGGAAGAGACGAGATGACAAGCCTAGACTAGATATCCAGGCAAATAAAAATAGTGATGTCTCTGATGTTGGCGATGAGGCCGACCCCAACCCCAACCTTTCACCAAAGGTACATGCACTTAAAGGTCAGCTGAATATGATCTCCTTGGAAGTGAAGATGATATATGGTAGCCTAGTAGGAGGTTGTAAGGGTATAGTCTACATAAAGGCCCATGTCGCAGAGGCTAAAGCACTCCCTCAAACTGAAGTGGTAAACTCGGTCGAAATTTACCCCAAGCCGTGTAAGAGGAAGAAGGTGGATATGAACACGCTGGTGATAGATTTCTCAAGATTAGACTTCAAGGGGATCCTGAACCCTTACGATGACCCACTGGTGATTACTACAGAGGTACGTGGATATGATGTTACTATAATAGTCATTAATGGAGGAAGTTTGTCTAACATGATGTTTTGGGATTGATTAAAAGGATTGAAACTTATCAAGAAAAGATTTATCCCGTACGACCAACGTTTCATCGATTTTAATGGTGAAAAGGTGCACCCCCTTGGGGTATATAAGACAGATATTTATATGGGGACTTGGCTGAGGTGTTTCACTAAAAAGATAAACTTCTTTATAATGGATGAGAATTTCTATTCAGCTTATAATATCATCATGAAAAGAGTGCATCTTAAGGAAGTTAAGGCAGCGCCCTTTACTGTACACCAGACGATAAAATTCTCGACTCCCTATGGAGTAAGGGAAGTTCATGGTGATCAATTAGAGGAACGATAATGCTACTTTAACTCGTCCAAAAAGAGAGAAGCTCATAAAAAATTCACTACCACATATAACATTGATAATCTCAATCCAAGGGACTAGACGAAGTTGAAGAAAGGTGAAGCCACTGAGGAGGAAGAATTCATCATTCTCAATGAGGACGAGCCGAAAAAGCCCTTCCAAAATGGCAAAGACTTAAAGAAAGAAATAAAGGATGAATTTATCAAGTTGCTGAAAAAGAGAATTTTTTTTTCCCTAGAGTCTTGAGGACATGCTAGGGATAGACCTAAAGATTCTATGCCATAAGATGAATGTAAATGAAGGAATAAAGTTAGTTAAATAGAGGCGATGAATATACTAGAGAGAAAAGTATGAGATGATTAGAATTGAAATTAAAAAGTTAGAAAATGTGAAGTTCATCAGGGAAGTGGTTCACCCAGAGTGGCTGTCTAATGCAGGCATCGTAACAAAGCCAAATGGTAAGTGGAGAATGTGTGTAGACCTTACCGACCTGAATAAAAATTATTTGAAATATAACTTTCCTCTGCCCAGTATTGATCAGATGATAGATGCCACGAATGGGAACGGATTGATGAGTTTCATGGATGCTTATTTAGGCTATAAATAAATCTTTACAGACCCGACCGACACTAAGAAGACCTCTTTCATCATAGACAAAGGAAAGTATTGCTACAAAGTCATGCCCTTCGGCCTTAAAAATATCAAGGTAACATATCAAAGAATGGTGAACAAGAAGTTTGATAAACAGATTGGCAAAACCATGGAAGTGTACATGGACGACATGTTAATAAAAAGCCTTAAGTCCGAGACACACGTAGCCGACCTTGAGCGCACATTTAATACCATGGATGAATACCGAATAAAGCTCAACCCTGATAAGTGTATGATCAGGGTAGGAGCAGGAAAGTTACTAGGGTTCATTGTCAACCAGCAAAGAATTATATAAGATGATGATGGGGGTGCAAAAATCGGTCTACTTTAATAGTAAGGCCCTTTAAGGGGCCGAGCAGAGGTACCCTAAGATGGAGAAGTTAGTGTATGCCTTGATACATGCCTTGAGAAAGATGAACCCCTATTTCAGTCTCACACAATGGTTATCCTCACCAACTCCCCCCTAAGACAGGTCATTCATAAACCTAAGAAATTGGGTAGGTTGATAGCCTGGTCTGTTGTGTTGGGAGAATTTGATATTGTATAGATGCCAAAAATAATAATTAAAGGGAAAGCTTTAGCTGACTTTGTAGCTGAGTTCACTTAGGATGAGGCTGATAGTGTAGAGTTTATGGTACCAACAACTGAGCTAGAGAAAATAAGTGAAAGCCTGGATAAGGCTGAGATAAGTGTTGCAAAGCCTGTAATGACTGACATTGAAGAAGAATTTTTTTTATTCAAAAATGGTGTCTTGGTGAAGGGACCTTATTAAAATAAGGCACAGTTTGGATCTTGTTTGTATATAACTCCTCATGTGAAATAGGAAGTGGAATCGGGTTAATAGTATCGACCCCAGACGGAATCGACATAGAGCATGCCCCGAGGTTTAACTTAAAAGTGTTTAACAATGAGTCAGAGTATAAAGAACTCTTGGCAGGAATCTCCCTTGGCAAAGCATTAAATGTCGAATAAATGTTAGTTCAAAGTGACTCCCGATTAGTGGTAAATTAGATCTTGGGAGTATATACCGATAAAGATGAAAGGATGGAAAAATACCTAACACGGGTGAAGACAATGGTGAAAAAATTTAGAGAGGCAAAGATCAAAAGGATCCCTCGGCTAGACAATAGTCGAGCCAATTCCCTAGTAAGGTTAACATCTGCAACGAGAACTAAAATCAGATAGTCAGTGCCGATAGAGCACCTGCATAGGCCGACCATTGAAGAAGATGACAATTCAGCTGAGTTTTATTAAAACCTGAACCCGGGGGCATCATGGATGAATCCCCTCATACGATACATCTGAGATAGTGAATTGATAGAGTCAAAATTTGAGAGTAAGAAGTTGAGATATAAGGCAATAAGTTCTCGATAATAAGAGGTGTCTTGTACAAAAAAAGGTTCCTCCTCCCTTTACTATGATGTGTTCATCCTACTAAGGTGGAGTATGTATTGAAAGGTGTGCATGAGGGCTCCTGCTCAAGCCATATATGAGGAAGTTCTTTGGCGAAGAGAATAGTTACTCAGGGTTATTGGTGTCCGACCTTGGTTAAAGACGCAGCTGACTATGTGAAAAGGTGAAACAAATGTTAGACATATGCCTGTATCCCTCATCAACCTCATCATCCCCTCTTATCTATCACTTTCTTATGGCCATTTTCATTCTAGGGGTTTTACCTGTTGGGACCACTGCCTAGGGTTATAGGCAACTACATGTACCTAATAAGGGCGATTGACTATTTCATAAAGTGGGTAGAGCCTGAGGCCATGATCACTATAATAGATGAAAATACCTTCAAATTTATTTGGAGTAATATCATCTGGAGGTATAATTTTCCCAACACTTTTATCACTGACAACGGTAAACAGTTTAAGAATTTGTCCATGGAGGCCTATTGTAAGAAGGCCGACATCAAACAGTTTTATTCAGCACCAGTCCGACCACAGGCAAATGGTCAGGTTAAGGTGACTAATTGGAATATCTTAGACGAGATCAAAAAGAAATTAGAAGACACCAAGGGTCTTTGGACAGAAGAAGTACATGCCGTCCTATGGGACTATATGATGATAGAAAGTATGCCATTAGGGGTAACCCCTTTCATGCTTGCCTATGGCTTAGAGGTCGTGATACCTAATGAGCTCGGCCTACCAAGATATAGGGTCCAAATAGATAGCCTAAAGGAAAATGTAAAGGAGAAAAAATTCAAAATGAACCTCATCGAAAAGAGAAGAGAAGATGCAGAGGTCAAACAGGCTACTTATCAATAGAGAACTACAAAGTTTTACAATAAGAGAGTTAAGGCTAGGACGATAACCATTGGGGATCTAGTTATTAAGAAGACTTGGAAGAAGCCAAATAATCTCCATGTAAATTGGCATAGCCTGTACAGATTTACCAAAGAAGTCAATGCTGACACCTATAGACTTGAGAATCTAGAGGGAGAGCCATTCTCAAACCCATGGAACGCCGACCATTTGAAGAAATACTATCACTAGGATTCTGTATAAATTTTATTTTACCATTGTATGAGAGATGTTCTAAAAGTGATGAATGAGAAAATTCTCAAGTGTTCCCTCATATTTTGTTGTACGAATTGTTCAAAATTCATTTTTAAGTTAACTTAAGTTAAAAAACATCAATCATATGGTGAATTAATATTAACTGACTCTTGGTGACACGAGAATACATATAAGACTTACCTCATCCATAGATTCTCAATAAGACCGAGAGGGGGAGGACATTGTGATATCATCACTAAGGTGGCGAAAAACACAAAGAAACCTTAAAATTATTTAATTATGGTTCATTTAAACATCATTAATTTAGTGGTATCAATGTCACTCTCTCGTCGAGATAATTGTGCAGGATGAGGTGGCACTCGTCCATACACTCTCAAAACGATGAGAGGGGACTTAATAGTTAAACACCATTAATATGGTGGATTAAATTTTAAAATCATTTAATTTTGGTTCATTTAAAGATCTTTAATTTGGTGGTATCAGAGTCAAATTTTCTTGACAAGTGTACTGTCGAGACGAAACTCATCCATACACTCTCAAAATGACGAGAGGAGACTTATAGTTAAACACCATTAATTTGGTGGCTCAAATTTGAAAATCATTTAATTATGGTTTATTTAAACATCACAATGTGGTGATCCTTAATTTATAAATCATTAGGTTGGTTTAATTACTTCTCGACTAAGGACGAGAATATATCCACAACTAAAAGGTTGCGAAGTTACTTAACAAATAGTGAAAACTCAAGGAAAGTGGACATGGCATAATTAAAAGAGTTGGAAGAGACAAAATATACAAGTATAGTTTAGAGATGAGAGTAATTGAGATGAGGGTACAGATACATTGTTCCAATGTTAAACCATCAGAATTCAAAAAATAATTATTCAAATGTTACACAAGGGGCATCAGGCCACATACAAGCGCCCTAACAAAAAAAGGAGGATTCAAGTTGCTTGGTTCTCCTCGGTTTACACTTGGACCGTCCCATTAATGATATCATTATTCTCACCCTCAGTATTGCCATCATTATCGACCTGGGTTATTTTGGCCTTGTCCTCACCCGGCTCATCATCACCCTCATCATTGACTGTCTAGATAGTAGGCTCAGGTTGTGCTGACCCTCCAATATAGATTAAGGCTATCATGTTTAGCGGGTTAAAAAAGTCAAAGGCCTTAAACTCCTTGCTCCGATATAAAATGTCAGGGAGTTTGAGGGTTGTCTAGTAGCAGGCTATCCTAGGTCCTCTCTCAAGGTACTGAAGACTGTACCCCCAAAACTCCTCAGATGACTTGAAATCTTCAACTTCCTTTTTTTTGGCCTCTTTAAGGACATTATAAATAGCAATTTACACCTTCTCCTTCTCATCGACTGCCTGTTTGTCTGCCAAGGTCTTGATTGATGCCTCGTGATCAGTGTTCAGCTTGTTAATGGACTTTGTGTATTGGATCTTCAGGGTTTCTATGGCCTTCTTATGGTCATTGTCATGGTTAGATATATTCTTCTTTAGATCCTTCTCATTTTTGAAAACCTCTCGGGCTAACCAAATATCGGGAAGCTTCCCTTGGACCCACTGGTACACCTTCTTCAGAGATATAACAGAATCCAGAAGATACGAGACATCAGTACGAGATGATGCTACACATTTAAAATGAAAATCAAATAAAAAAATAAGACTTTACCAGAACAACCCTATGCAGACAGAAGTCACTCAGAAGAGAGACATCCATATATTCCTAGAAACATTCATCGAACTCCGGTGTTATGGAGGTCAGCACCTCAAAAGCCTTCTTCTTATTGCCTATAAGGGAGTCTGAGATGATCTTCAAATTGGCTAAACTGGTTAAGAGTGCATCATCAAAAGACATGGGAATTACTTGTGTCGGTGCAGTTTTGGACGAGCCATCCTTATACTTCTTTTATTAACGGGAGGCTGGGGGATCCCCAAAGACCTCGTTCCTCTTTTTCGATCCCTCGGCCTAGTCGGGGTTATTAATAACGGTCTTTTTTATCTGAGGTGGGGGTGAAGACTTCTTCCCCACCTGTTGCGTCAGGTTATCTAAGCTTGGTACAACCATCTTACACATAGCCTCTATGTTGGTTTCCAGGATACGCGATGATAGTATCCAAACTGGGTTTTTGGGGATGACACATTATAACAGGCCCTGAAAACCATTACTAGAAGGTCATAATGATGAACCAACTTCAAGATCAACACAAAGCCAAGGATGATCCTCTAGGCATTAGTTAGAGCTGAGAGGGGCCGAGGCCTAAACTTGCTAAAATGGCTCATACAGTTAGGTGAATGGGCGTCCTGAAGCTAACCCTAAACATCTGCTCGTAGACTGAGATCTTACCGTCTCGGCCATCATACGCCCTCTCATCTTTAGAAGGAACCCTCATGTGTATAGAGGGACCTATCCCATAAAAATACCTCCATGTTAAGAGATCGACCTCTATAACTTTACTGGTAAAGGACTCTGCATAATATGTGTCACATGTATACTCGATCGAACAAGATTCATCGTCTGGGTTAGAGGTCCGAACACCACTTGAATGTCGGTATGCGAATACGTTACTTGAAATGGCTAACAACGGGATTGCCGTCGGAAGTGGTTGTATTACAACCTCCACTCTTGACTCATCTATGTAAAAGATAACTTGTTGAGAAGAGTCTGATTTGTTAGAGGACTCAACATGTTGAGAGAATGAGGCTCGAGAAGAGGCATCGACCTCTTCAGACCCTTCAAAAGAGGATGCCGAAGGTCTCATATCCTCCTCATAAGAATACACACTCTCGATCATGTGGGTGATGAAAGGATTATTGTTCGTAGAGGCATACGAGCCAGACATTGAGTCACTAAGTTCGCGAATGGGAGGTCATACGACAACTAACGAGACTAGATGGATTGGAAGTGTAGGAACAACCTCGGCCCTATGCTTAACAGTGGCTTCGACTTTCATCCTTCATATCTCCCTAAAATATCTCTCCCTAAGGCCATCCATATTGGGCTCCCATAAACCTATGGGTTTATAGGAGGAGACAAAGGGTTGTTTTCGCAATGGGCATTCGCCAGTGGTGGGTGGTGGGACGGATATCTTTTGTCCGTCTGAGTGGGGCGCATTTCTTTTGTTCGTCCGAATGACACACCACTATCCGTTTTATTACCGTTGGACTTTAAGCCGTTGTAATAACATAGTTTTTATATTTATAGTTTCAACCCTCTGATTTAACTATAAATACCCCCATTTCTTATTCATTATTCCTCACAATTTCTTCAAATTCTTCACCACTCTTCTCTCATTAATTTTTAATTTATAATTTCATAATTATAAATTAAAAATAATTGTTTTATTTTATTATGTATTTTTCCTCTATTTAAAAAATATGAAGGTGAATATTCGATTGAATATTTTGCTCGATAAAAAGCGGAACCAATTAGTGACGTTAATAAACCTCAAGCTCCCCATCGAGATGAGGTCTATCAAGGCCATCATCATTTACACGAAGTAGGTGTGTCGAATGTTACCAATTCTATTGTCGAACAAACTGCGACGATGAATTTATTACGATGCGTGGTAGGGTCCACTCAGCTTGGGAGGTTTATTCCGAACTTTTAGCCGACGAAACGTGACAACATATATCAATATGTTTGGGTTCTCAAATATATTTTTAGAAGGTTTTCCAAACTCAGACAACAAAATGGTCGAGGCGTTAGCATCGCGTTGGTCGGCAGAAACTTACACCATTCATTTTCCGTTTGTTGAGATCAGACTTACCCCTTATGATTTCGTTCATTTAACCGGTACGAATTATTTACTTTATTTATATTTTCACCTTTTATTATATTGTCTTAATTTATATTATAACTATATTCATTATATTGTTGTATTTATTATTATATTTAAAATATTAATTATAATTATATTTTGCAGGTATTACAATCGGTGTGGGAAACCAACTTCCTCCCTTTACCAACCACGAAAATCGAATGACAGAACATATTATCGAGACATATTATCCCGGTCTAAACAATTTTCATATACAAAATAGAAGCATTGCTTTATCTTCTTTGAAAGAGTATTTACTTCATCAGGCAAAAAATAGGGCTAATCACCCAGCTACCGCTTTACAAGTAGCCCGAGTTTTTATTATTTTCGTATGTGGGTCTATTTTCTTCCCAAACGCGAAAAAACCATTTTAGTTGATTAGGCTACATACCTGGAAAATTTTGAAAATATGGCGGGATTAGACTGGGGTTCAACAATAATGGCGAGGATATATTATGCCTTGGATGTTGTTAGTCGGCGGGAAGTCAAGCAAATGAACTGTTTCTGGCAAGTTTTGGAGGTAAAGCGATATTTTATTCATTATTTTCTATATCATTTAAAAAAAATGTTTAGTAATAAAATTATTTATGTTTCAGTATTGGGCCTACGAATACTTGCACACAACTTCTCCTCTCCGAATTGTTAATGCGCCCAATGTTTGGCCTCGAATGTTGCACTGGACGATCGATCATCGGGAAGTAATTGCAGGGAAAATGAGGTTTAAAGACAATTCAATGCAATAACAATTAGAGGGTCGTTCATCGAATTCTATTACATGGCAACCATTTATTATGTTGTCGCAAAATAATATAGGAGTGGTAAATGTTGCAAGACAATTGAACATGCGACGCTACATTCTATTGGATCTAGAGCTCGACGGGACGTGGTATTTAGGCGACAGATGTTATAGACAGTTGATGGGTAGCATCACGATCCCTCATGATCCACCGCACCCAATGTCCCATTTAGAACGCCATCACTTTTTTGATCAAAACAACGAATGGGAGTTTGTGGGGGATGATTTAGTCATTACTAATCAATCAGAATGGGATCTATATTAGAGCGTAGCATCGCGAGGTCCGATGTTGCCGACTTTTTTTCATTAGGCTAACCACGATGATATTGGATTTGCGATAATGGATCCTTCGGACTTAAGAATTCCATTTCCACCTCCGTCAACATCGGGGAACGTTCAGTACGATATTTAACATACCACACAATCATCTGAACGTTTAATTCTGGCAAGGTGGGAAATAGATGTGGTGGATTCGGAAGGTCATTCAATGGAAGTTGATATGGCGATGCCCACTACACATAGTTGTGCACCGCCGGCCAATTCATATACGAAGGAGGATTGGAGAAACATGTTCATAGAACGGGAAGATTGTATGAAAACCATTCGAGAACAGTACTTTGAGCGAGAAAGAATGCATTGCGAGAGAGAAAGGGCCCTTCAGGAGGAATTAAACAATTATCATAATGTTGGCAGCTCATCTCAACAGTTCACGGGATCTGGCTCATCTCAATCGTATATGGAATCTGATAGTGCTCAACCTAACTATCCTACACAAAACCTCGACGATGATTACATTCTGCAAAATTTCCCATCGTCCTCATATGTTCAGCCGCAACCCCATTACAACGACGATGACTTTATGGCTAGCTTTTTCCCATCATATCATGATCGAACGTCGAGGCAATGATTTATTATTTTGTATTGCAAAAGCTGAAAAACTATTATTTGGAAGACTATTGCAAAAGCTGGAACACTGTTATTTATTATTTTGTATTGCAATGATTTATTGTGTGTATTATTTATTATTCATTTGTTCTAATTATGAAATTGCAAGGTGTCATAAACTTAGAAAGCAAATATGTTCATATACCATATTTCTTACTCTTCCAAAAAATTATTACTCTTCCAATAAATAAACTAAATCTTCCCATATTTATTAACTGATGTACAACATGTTGGCATTGTCAATATATATAACAGTGTGGGTGGGTAATAATTCCACTTCTGACTCACATCAAGTCAGGTACATGCATACGGGAAACATTCAACCGTCTGCCATCGGTCACATCAATTATTTAAACACTTCTTTATTATAAATCATACGCAAAAGAGAACTCACATTACCATTTTCTTGAGAAACGGATTCATAGCCATGGCTCATAAATGAAGACTTCCAACTGCTTAACTCCATAACCAATTCTGACTTACCTTTTAGTCCTGACTTTATAGTGTCGCCTAAAATTTTCATAGCCATCGAGCGAAGATGGAGGACACCTACTAATGCTAACAGAGGGCGTACATCTAACGAGATCCGTGCACCCTGGTTCACGTGCAAATTGAAGTTCGACTTGTTTGCCAAAGCTATAAATATCGGTGGTTGTGCATGGGAGGAAGAGAATTACAAATTGGTAATCTATGATGAATGCGCATGGGAAAGTGTGTGAAACAATTATCCAGGATGTCGGGCGACACGTAACGAAGCATCTTACCTCTTTCATTCGTTTCATTGTATAATTTATGATATTTAATTCTCATACACAAGTTTCTAATATTTATGTAGTCGTTCTTGTTTTAATTAATAATGTTAAGTATTAATTGATTACCTTTTTTTAATTCTCAATTACAATTTCATAATGCGAATTATTAATTTAATTGATAACGCGGGAAGTATAGAGAAAAACTTAAACTTTTATTTCAGTTTACATAAAATAAGAAAGTACATCAAAACATAATAGAAGGCTCTTCACGATATGAAATAAAACCAGGAACTATGTCGATAATTCAACTATTCTGAGAAATGTACAACGCACTACTAAATTCACTAAACAGATAAGAAGGCTGTTCACGAATACTCCTTAACCCTGGGACTTGCTCACACAACCGTTCCCACTGTTCCTCATTTTGCACTATCAGTGTGAAGGTTAAGGGATTCCAACCACATCCGCCATTCGTTAGCACCATCTGGTAGAGGTATAAAGTAGACTTTATCCACACCCACCGTAATTCAAAATCGCATACTATCCTAGGACGGTAATAGATTCCCAAGATATTTTGCCATCGACCAACAATTGTCAGTATTCCTCATGGGATAACATCACAAATGCGTTTTGAATAGTATCTCTTAGTAATTTCACTGAGCAAGTAGTAGTCCTCGGTAGTTGACCATTACGGGCTATTCATTTCCTGGATAGTAAATGATATTGCACAAATTATTTTATGATGACTCAATTTTTATTGAAGGTGATTATTTGTTTTGCACAAATCAACCCATTGTGGATAGGAAACTATTCCACTTCTCACATACATCATTTCATATAACTTCAAATAATTGGCACTTCAGATAATTGACACTTCAGGCGGGGAATACTTCCACTTCTGACATACGTCATTTCATAAATTTCAAAGAGAGGACATTATAAATCCTCAAAGTAATATCGTTTACAAAATCAACTTATATCCAATTCCAATTTGTATGTCAAACCAATTCCGACTTAAAATTTTAGTATAATGTCGAAAGATCCAATGGAGGAATTATTTACTGCAGCAGTTTCATCTTCCATCCAACGTGTCCAGGCACATTCAATGGCAGCATTAGTGCACAATCAATTCCAAAGAAATATTTCCATATCGAAAAATATAATCAATCCAGGAGAAACAAATGAACGAAGGGTTATACCTTGGGATAGGGAAGCTAGCCATAACCGTATAATGGCTGACTACTTTGATGAAAATGAAATTTTTAGTCCCGAACAATTCCGATGTCGATCTAGAATGCGACGCACGCTATTTAGGCGAGTAATGGAAGCATTAGAACAAAAGACGATTAGTTTGTTCAAAAAAGTGCTTCCCTAGGGAGAAAGGGCCTATCCTATCTACAAAAATGTGTCGCTGCAATGCGCATGTTAGCATATGGGTGTGTAACTAACATGATCGACGAATATATATGCACTGGGGAAACAACTCCCATAGAGTGTGTGAAGATATTTGCATATGTTGTAGTGCAGAGCTTTAAAAATGAATATTGTCGTTCCCCTACTGCTGAAGATGTTTCAAGAATGCAAGTTGAGAATGCAAGATGGGGATTTCCCGAAATGATAGGAAGCATTGACTGTATTCACTGGGAATGGCACAATTGTCCTAACGAGTGGAAGGGACAATATAGTGGCCATGTAGGAGGTGCAACTATAATCCTAGAGGCTGTAGCTTCATATGATATGTGAATTTGGCATTCTTTCTTTGAACTATCAAGTTCGTGTAATGACTTGAATGTCTTGAACAAATCTACGGTGTTTAATGAGATACTTGAGGGAAACACGACTCTTATAGAGTACGAAATAAATGGGAACTCTTACAACATGGGTTATTACCTAGCAGATGGTATATACCCACCATACGCTACAATCGTTAAGAGTTTCAAAAGACCAGAAACTAGAAAGCAAAGTGTGTTATCCAGATGTAAAGAGGCAGCATGCAAAGATATTGAACGAGCATTTGGAATATTGCAACAAAAATTCCATTTTGTAAAAATCCCGGCTAGATTGTGGAAACACAATGACTTGAAAGTTATTATGATATCATGTATAATATTGCATAACATGATACTAGAGGACGAACGCCGGGATCCTAATTGGCATATTGAGTTTGATCCTACTCAAATGCCTCCAATTAGCCGAAACACTCTGGGGAATGCGTATGAGTACCGAGTATGTGAGGCAATGTTGTATAGTAAGGAAAAACACAATCATCTTAGGGATGACCTTATGGAACATATATGGAATCTACATGCGGAGTCTGTAGTGGACGAGTGAAACTTGAAGTTGCAATTGAAATTTATCATTCATTAATTCCTATTTATTTAAATGGAATGCAATGATAGATATTTCGATATGGTTCGTTAATTTAATAATAAATGCTACTCAGTGTCGAAAAAAATTATCACAGTAATAGGAAATTAAAATAATAAAAGACAATTATAATAAGAGAATTCAAATAAAAATAAACATTTAGTTTCCCCCCGATGGTGAGTTTTCTCTCGTTTGGGCGAGCCTACGCTACAGTATCTCGTTTGTTTGCAATTCATAAAGTTGCAATTGAACTGGAGATAAGCTCGAGGTATCCATGAAAATTATAGAATTCCCAATCTCCTGTTTTCGTAAAATTATCAGCTCGTCCAACTTCAAATTGAGATCCTCTTGAGTGCGTTGTGATGCTACAAAAAATTACTTTTACGAATCAGTAAAACTCTCTGAATTCTCTATCAGCACGGTGTGAGCTTGTAAACTGCTAGAAACTGCCTTGCGTTTGGATTTCTGTTTTTTGGCCTTATGCTCGATTGGACGTTCCAGTGGGGTGTGCATGGCTTCAATGTCCTCACCTAACTCAACGTCCTCACCCCCGTTGATGTGCCTAAATCTTCCTCCATGAATTAGTAGAATTTTTTGAAAAATTATACTTTTGCACATCCTTTAAAATGTCAAAAAAGTGATCATATGCAAAATTTCTTCCGATTTCATTTCTAAAATCGTCGACTCCACGTTTAATATGTCAAAAATAAAATCATGGGAAATAATTAATTAATAATATAAAGTATGACAAGACTAAATTTTAAATTATAAATATGTATAAAATTATTTTCTGGACGTACCCACTCAGCCCATGATGTACTGCTATCACGGATTGCGCCAAACACACGGGTCATTTTTGTGGAATACAGCATACAATCTCGATTAATGGCCGTCCACTTACCTTGCAAGACTTTTATCGATCGGTGATATAGCACACCTTTGGTATTATTGAATTCCGTTTGAATCTTCTCCCACATCGTTCCGTCGTGTTGGTTAGTGCCGGTCTTTCTGTCGATGGAATATTTACAATATGCATGACACAAAACTACTTCATCAAATGGGCACAAATTGGGAAGCCTAGATGTTTGAGAGGGAGAACCCATACTTTTTAAGAAGTTTTGGGAATTTTTTGTTTCTGAAATTATATGGGGTATAAAGTGAAATATTTATAGGTAAATAAGGATAAATAGCCGTTGGAGAGCCGTTGGTATCAGGCGCCCAAATGTTGTCCGCCTGGAATGGTGCAGGAATCTGTTGTCTGCCTGGATTGGCACGAACAACATTTGTCCGTCTTTGACCTGCTAACGAATCCCTTATCTGCCCTTTCCAACTATGGGTGCTAAACGTATCCTCTCCCATATTTTACGATTATTTCGCCCACTGCCAACACACATTTGCCAAAGTGAAGCATCCACAATGGGTTTAGAGGACCCATAGTGGATGGCCTAAAAGTTGGATACTACTCGGCTAACTTGTATAAAGTCTTTAACATTCAAAAAAATTACGGGTTGACTATGTTTGACTACAAGATTTAAAGGAAGGACTTAATCATTTTCAAAATGCAAGAATAAGAATTGTGGTTATGAACTTCGCCAGAGTTGGTGACCCAAGAGTCACCAGAATGTTCAAACTCAGACAAAAATAGGTTAAAACCCACTAAATCAAAACCAAAACACCTCTTGCTACCTAAATCTTCCAAGAAACCTTAAGTCTGAAACTCAAAACCACCCAACCCACCGCCAAAAAATGCAATAGCTCATCAAAAAATGGAAAAAATTAATAACCAGGCAAATGTAAATTTCAATCAAACCTGAATGAGGAGACGATCTTGATGGAAGGAGTGGCTTAGAAAGCATCTCAAACAACGAGAAACGAAGGAAGATGGTAGGAATGTTAATAGCGGTTGGCACAAAATCTACAGGCGGGAGAAAAGTTTGCAAAGAAGAGAGAGAAAAATATCAAATGTGGTTTTTAAACCTCTAAATCATTGGACACAAGTCCCATGAAGGGCCATCACGAGGGCATGAAACCCTAAACGACTCAATCGCTGCTTATACTTATGTGAGATACTAGCCTATGAAAATAAGGACATGTGTTATCTCAAACCGACTGAGCCATAGACTAACTATCAAGTGTCACTTCAATGACCATCACCAACTTAGATTTGACATTGGAAGGGCAACTCAACCATCAGTTAGAAATGTCTCATCAACCCTTTGTCAGACACTTTTAACCCTGAGCCTCTTACTCACATTGAAGGCTAAGAGCTAGGGGTGATTGATACACCCAAGTGTAACCTCATCCTAGCCTGGGACTCATTCATCCACTATCAACCTCATAAAGAACATTTTGTACAAATAATCAAGCATCAACTGTCTCGGCGTTGTCCACCCTCTTAGGGCGAGACCCTTCAACTTCCCTGTCTACCTGCAGGTCTTGTCTCGACTGCATCCCAGTTAACAGAGTCCTCATTTTTCTAATTGCAAGCTCATCTCAGCCAGACACCTACTCAGCCAAGACCATACTTCATCATTCTCCAGCATATGATCGAGCAAAACTCTGGGGGTCTCCTGATCGAGACCCATCTAGATGACATCTCCACCACGTGTGATGCAAGAATTCAACATGGCCAGTCCACGTGGGTAGAAAATTATAATTGAATCACATGAGTACGTGGGGGGAATATTTCCATCATCATTACTCATACATTCTAAAGGACAGGTGTCAAGATCCAATTTGTGACTCCATCAAGGACATGCACCTTGCATGCTTGGTGGTGCATTGTACACCTCAAGCACTATTTAAACCCATATTCTTCCCCATAATAAAGGGTCGAAATATTCAAAACCTAGACAAAGCTTTGCTTTTGTTACACTATAGAGAAATTAGTGAGAATTATATCACTAAGGTCATTAGTACCCATATTTATAGTAAAATTCACACTCACCTACATAGTAGAGTAGGCCAATGGTTGAACCAATTATATTTTAGTATTATTCCTCTTTGCCTCATCTCCTTCTTCATCAAACACCTGTTAAACCACCATTGATGCACTTGCAAAGATATTTTGAATTGAGCTCATACTAGTTTACTTGTTGATATTAAATTAGGTATCTTCAATTTGCGAAGACTAGCACATTATACTTGTGGCTTGTATCTAGTAGTATTATAAGTCGGCTGTTTTATATTATTTCTAAAGTGCTAAGTTGAAAGGTTTTTTCTGTAAGGGATTTGTCCTCAATTGTTGTGTTCTTGAATGCATAACATATTCATATTATTTTGAACGCATATATGCCTTCCTAACAAATTTAATCAAAGATTAAAATTTGTTTAAAACTAATTTTATTTTTTTGGACTTTTAAATTGATAGGAATACAAAAATAGATTTGTTCTTGTGACCATCCTTGCTGAGATAATTTATTCCGCATTCTCAAAGTAGTATTAGATCCTTCCACTCCTATAAGTGGTGTAAGAGCATATTTAAACTTTTACAAAAAGCAGATTTGAGTTTTTTTGCATGTCACAATTTGAACTAAAGATTTCATGTCAAATTTGTCATATTCTATAAGAATATTGATACGAGTCCTGAACATGTTCCCTAAAACCTCCCATAAAGTGCATTAAGTGTTTGTACATTAGCGTGGGTCCCACATGTGGTTCAAGCACTTAATGCATTTTGGGGATGTGTTGCGGGATGTTTTGGGATGCTTAGAATTACTCATTCTATAAATATTGATCTCGCTTTATTTTTGTAATATTTTTTAGAATCTTTGTAATTCATTTAAGATTGGTTGTATGTTCTGTGTGTGTGAGTGGATGTCTAGTTTCTAGACACACACACACACACACACACACACACACACACATATACTTTTAGTCCACTTGCATCTACTGTAGAACAATTATTGTGGAAAGAGAAAAGAATTCAATAATTAGAGAATGGTTGCATCAGAAATTTCATACCACAATAAAAGAAAGATAATCATATAGGTATTTTTCTTTTGCCACTTTATTTCTGTAATTTTGAACTATTTCTTTTTATTGTTTAGTGAATTTTCTTTTTCTTTTAAGAAGTAGTCATATCTGAGAGTGTTCCTCTCGAAGGTAACTACGCAAATAAAAATTAATTGACCTAAATAAAAAAAGGAGTACTAATTTAGTATTATCAAAAGGGTCAACATTTCAGAAGTCTATGTGAAAAAATATTTTACTATATTTTATAATTTAAATTTCATCTTTCTATTTAAGACAATGATTTTAAAAATGAGAAAAAAGTAAAATAAGCACAAGTTTGGATGTAGAAGGGAAAACCCCACTAGTGTTAAAAATCTCGAGCCAATTAGGACAAAAAATGCACTATGTTAGAGTATTACAACTAGGAGACAAATACTTACAACCACCCGACACTATGATCGACTACAAACTGTTTAACACCATATTCTCCAAGGAGATCACCGACATTTAAAGAATGCTACACAATCCAAATTAATTTTGGTCCACGACAAATGTCGCCAAATCTTTACGACAAATTTATTCTTTAAAGTTGAACCAACTTGAATCTTCAAGTAACCAAAAAAGCTACACCAAGGATTTTTGAGGGAATCCTAAAGGTTTGTGTTGGTATATTTCAAGGGTATGGTGCTCTAAATCTCAAAATGATTTTTTGAAGTTAAGGAAGAGAAAAATCTAATCATGAACAAAAAGTTTTGAAAACAGTTTTCGAACACAAAGATGAGTAGATATATATCTAAAGTTTTCTCAAAAGGAAAAATCCAAAATCAATGGCTTGAAGAACTCAAAGAAGAGGTATGAAAAATATGCTCTCAAATATTTTGAAATGTTTTGATTAGCTAAAATATTTTTTCGAACTACCACTCTTGGTTTGGAAGAGTATGGAACACACAACTATGTATAATTTTGATTTGAAAATGTTGGGAAGGCTAATATGTTGGGTGTCACACTCCCATTGTGTCAAGTTGTCCCTTCTAAGGTGACGTTAGCCGAAAAGGTGTACTTGGTACACAAACCAAGAAGATCTTAAGGAAAGATCTTTTTAAAAAGGTGCTTTTGGCACCGTCAAACTCAGTCGTTGATGGCATCTTAGTAGTGAGGAAACTCTTCGTTGCGGCGATCCTAAAATGATGATGTCTATTAAGCTTCCAGGTAAACAAACACAGGACAAAAGTATCTGCAATGGCCTTTTGTTGCAACGAAGAAGTGCGTCGCACCAGCCACGGAGCCCATGAGATTGTCTAGAGATTTTTTCTAGTTTTGCCTAAAAAGAATTTTGAAAATAAGTTATGGAAACATTGTAAGTATATTTTTCCGAATGAAGAACACTCATACTCAAAATACACAAAAACGATGCAATTTCTTAGAGAATAAATTTTTTCTATATGAAAAGTTTATTTGCATATTGTATCTGACAATTTATCTAAACAAGGTCAATTTCAAAAGATTTTTCTATTTTGAAAATAATTAATCATGTGAATATAGGTTAGCTAAGTCCGATACCTTTACTAAGTGGTGTACTTGAGGTTCGACATGAGTGAATCCGGGTAGATGTTGTTTAAATTTTGTGGCGACCTCTTGGACAAAGACTTATACTTGTTTTGACAACATTGGGAACATTATACTTTTATAATATCTCCTCTTGTTAAATTTCGGGACAAAACATAAAAAGAAAATTCAAATACAAAAGATATAAATTTACCATTTTATGACTCACCGGGACAAGGTCAAATAAAAAAACAGATAAGTATATTTTGTTTCATGTAAGTAATTACTACAAGAGACTCAACCATCATCATGGATCAAAAGGGATTCTTACAAAATTACCTTCTACTCACACACTAACAAACTCATCAAAATACCAATTTGAAAGAATAAGACAAGAAAATATGATGAATATGAACACGTGAATATATCAATAAGAACATGAACATCATATCTATCTAAAATAACTCCCCTTAAAGTATATAATCATTCTTAATATGATATATCAATATACAACGATAAAAACCCTCTCATGATTTGAAAAAATACTAGTCCTATCTACAAACATCTTCTTCCCTTTATCACGGAAAGCGGTAAAGTAAAGAACTAAGTAAAAAATGGGATAAAGTAAAAACGCATTCTAAGAGAGTAAAACATGATAATCAAGCCAATAAATGGAGAATGAATTATATAGTGAGAGGATAATTAAAGTGGAGTCTTGGGAAGATATAATCACGAGAATAATAGGCCTAGGAACTACCATTTTAATTACACATTGAGAGATAAAATATATTAACCAAAGATATATAAATAATGCCAAAATGGAATAAACATTAAAAGATTAGAGTTAAAAAAATGATATAATCAATGTAAGTACAATCCAATAACTCCTAAACAAACAAATAAGTCCCAAAACACAAAAACAAAGAACATCACTTTTTCTTCTTCAAAGCCTTCAACGCACACAAATCCACAACACTATTTTGAGCATCTTGGAAGGCATCCCCAACGTTCTTCACAAAGGTATATAGGAAGTCATTGCAAAAAGAATAAATTGCCGAGCTAAATGAAGAATTTGATTCCTAGAATCCTCAAAGATGGGTAGAAAACTAGAACACATTTGAGGGGATAACTGAGAAATGGTAGAATCCAACTCATTTTCAGTCAAATAGCATATACTAATTGCCCGTGATGTAGGGTAGGACGAGTAACCGACTGAGTGATAATGTGAGGTGGTGTGGGTGATCTACTATAGTCTCCAACCTAAGCAATGAACTTCTATTGGGATTAAATGTTCAATATAGACTCAGGCTTTTCCCGAACTTCATATGGATGAATAGTAACCCTAAACTCTAAAACCAATTGCATAATCAAATGATCAAAGGTAAAAGCATGAGTATTCTTAGTGTCCTTAGTGTGAGCAAATTATTGAGTCCAAGATCAAAGCACAAAAACACAAATCAACACCCATTCCAACGGCATAAAACCATTTTGCATGTTCGAAAGATATGTGCAGGGGTGGTATGTGGAAAAAATACACGAGGACACAACCATATTCAAAATATAAAAATATTTAGAAAAATTAAATTTAATCCAAGATTGACAATGGTTACCACTTAAATAAGCGATCATATCTCGTTAGGATGGTTCACCTATTATTGAAGTGTAAGGAAATTTGGGGAAATGTTTAACAGGGACATTATAGTGATTATTGATCCAATTAGTAGAGATAGTACACGTAATCCCCCACTTCGGTAGACAAAAATATAAAGCATAAGTAGTCCTTACCATCCACAAGCGCATAATAAAATCCTCCTACCATGTTGGGGTAACAAAGTTTGATTTGAGAACATACTCCAATACAATCTCTTTTCTCCTTGAATTTGTATAAATGAGCATCGGAAAAGGAAGTCAAACCAACTGATTTATGTAACAACCCAAATTTTTTAAATAAGAATGTTTAAATTAATTTTAGAAATAGGAGAAAAATGAAATTTTGGATTTTATAATTTAAAAAAGTTGGGTTTTATATTTGAAAAATAAACTTTCAACCGGAATTGGAATCGGAATTAAAATTGAGTTTCAATTGAATTTTTATTATATAGAAGAGTCCTCAAAACATAAAACTCTCTAAGAGTCCTCAAAACATACAACTCTCTAGAAAAAAAATATTTAAAAATATTGGACCGTCGGATCGACCTGAAAATTTTTGTGAAGCTCCCTCTCCTCTTCAATTAATTCTCCCTTAAATTTTAGCCAATTTCAACAGCCTAATTGTCGCGAATGTTTTTTTAGTGTTTGCATCTCATTAGAACTCTTTTCTTAATCAAACTCTTAATCCTTTATATATCACAACAAATTCATGGCTTGGCTTTTGAAATCACTTTTTCATCAACTTTTCAATCATAAGACCTCTCCAAAATTATTCCGTTTAATCTACAAACCATAGCCCCAAACTTCTTCAAAATTTCAACCTTAGTTTAGAAGGCTTATTTAGTGTTTTCTCGAGTTCAGGTTAGAACGAGATTTGTTTATTTTCACGAGAAGAACGTGATGGTGTGTCTAGATTTTGAGGTTGAAATTATGTGATGATTCATGTGACGATTTTAAGGTACGAGACTTACACAATATGCTCCTAAATTCTCTCGAGAGTAGTCCGTTTGTTTTTCTATGTCGATTGCACTCAAGTTGAATTATGATATTCATTTGAAATCTAAAAATTGTTGAAATATTGATATTGATTCATTGTGATATATTACATTGTGATTTGAGCATCGTGTCATGAGATTTTAATATGGCACGGTACTCTCCAATAGTCTAAAATTCGGATATGCTTAAGAATGCATAGGCACAGTGAGTTGAGGCCTGGTGACCCATTGATGTGTTGTTGAGAAATTAATATTGATATAATGCTGGATGATTGCATTTGATTTGTATATGCGATTCGTATTGTTGTGATTTATTCATCATGCTAATTATATTTTGCGCATCTATTCCTGTCATATTGTGTACTTCCCCGTATTCTCTTTTAGTTGGTAGGTTAGTGTGGATTAGGACGCTATTGACTATTTTGGAAATTTATTTTAGAGCATGGCTTGGAAGATTTATTTTTTTATGTATAAATTAGTGGTGTAATTTTAGTTGGAGACTTGGGTATTTTGTATTTGAGAGAAACTTGATTGTAATCGCTATTGTGAAAATAGAAGAATCGTCCTTTTGTTATATTTAAATTGTGGAATTTCGATTCTCTATACTTATTGTTGATGGATTTAGTTTAGTTTAATCATAGTAGCAAGCCGCGTGTCTCTTTTAGGGCGCGCGGGGTGTGACATATGGTATCAGAGCATGCTCTTAGGTCTCGTAGGTTATGAGTCCGTTTAGCTTTTGCCTTGCCGGTCTTTGATTCCCTTTGTTGATTCAGACTCCTTAAGGTAGATGATATAGCATACGTGTTATATGTGTTTCTTGGAGATGTGAAGCTTTTTGCTAAGGACGTCGTAGGCATTGAGTTTAGAATTAGTAAGATTAATGTGATGATCCTTAAAATGGATTTTGGAGACGATAATTATTTTAGAGATTTTAGTGCAGATGTTAGGTATCGTATGTACCGATTTTTTATGTTGAGATTTAATTTGAAGATGTTAGCATTTTGATGAATTTCGAATATAGGATCGAGTGGGGATTTGTGGGAGCATGTGGTACGCCATTATTTTCATAGTTATGCGTATGTATATAGGCAATATATATTATTTTGTTGCTCGTGGGGTAGGTGCGCATATAATTGAGTGTACGGCGCCCAATTATGGCATCCTACGGGTAGGCATATGTGAGCCATATTTTTTTGCGAGATTTACGCGATGTGTATGCTTCGTCTAATTTCGAGGATGAAATTCTTTGCTAGTGGGGAAGTATGTAACAACCCCGATTCTTTTAAATAGGTATTTTAAACTTATTTTGAAAAATTTGAGAAAAATAAAATTTTGGATTTAATTAATTTTAATAATTAAATATATTGGTTATATATATATATATATATATATATATATATATATATATATATATATATATATATATATAAGGTTTTAAGTGGAATTTAAATCGGGATTAAAATTTGAAAATTGTAACTTTTTGGATAAAAACCGGGGGAGGATCCGAGCTAAGGAGGATAAAAATAATATTTTTAGAAATCCGACCATCTGATCGAGCTGAATTTTTCACAGCAGTCCTATCTCGCCGTTCACTACAATTTAATGAAATTTTAAGCCATTCTGACGGTCCGATCATCCGTAATAATTTTTCGAGTGTTTGTATCTGATTAGAACTCTTTTATTAATCAAACTCTTAATCCTTTATATATCACAAGTAATTCGTGGATGGACTTTTCAAATCACTTTTTCTCAAACTTTTTAACCAGAAAACCTCTCCAAAATTACTCCCTTTCGTATACAAACCATAGCCCCAAACTTATTCAAGATTTCAACCTTAGATTAGAAGGCTTAATTAGTGTTTTCTCAAGAGGAGTTCAACCTTCTATTCAGATTTTTGTCCAACTAGTCACAAGCATTAATACTCTATTTCTTTCCTTTAGTATTATGCGTTTTATGTGTTGCCTAAACATTAATCTCATGTTTTTGTTAAAGCCAATTAGGAATCTAATTAGAGAAAGTGGACACATAAAACTTGGGGCTATTTTTATGAAATCTCTTAATATGAATAATATTCACAACCCTTGGATGCGTAGGATTCATGAGTGAATTTTGAGTTTTATTGGTGTAGGTTACATGAAGAAAAACTCTAGGCTTGAAATAAATGAATTTGGGAGCTAACTCACGCAATTTGTGTTAAGGTAATGAAATTGGAATTTTGTTGTATTAATGATGAAACCTCGGTGTATTTAATTTAAATTGATTATATGAGATTAATTTGAGTGTTTATGACGATGAGATAATTAAATTAAGATTTAATTGAATTGGACTATCATGTGTAGTTTGGTACATTGATTTATTTGTGCTTATTTAAGTGACTTGTTGGTTTTATTAAATTGCCATTGTAATGATGGGTTATTGGGTATTTATGATCTCCCTTTATTTTAGGATGCCTTATAGGTATAGGAATAGTGGGTAGGCCTTTTGATTATTTACGCCTTCTAGGTATGGGACTAGTGAGGGTAGATTATTACGACTTCCTTATGTTAGGGGTGGGTTGATTTTTGTTACTTTATCGTCGTTACGCTAGCCTAGGCATGAGACTAGGTCGAGGTTTATGTAAAAAATTCATCCTATACTTAGGGTAGGACGTATTGATAACTTGGGGACCTTTAGGTATGGGACTAAGGGGTATTTTGTGGATCTCACATCGATTTACAGGGTGGGGTAATTTATAAATTGTAAAGTTGAGAAATTGAGAATTAATGCCTAAGATAATAACGGGTATTAAAATTTATGGCGACATAATGTGTCGGGGCCGACAGTTTAAATGGGTCAGAGAATGATTTATGTCGTGTCATGTGTGGAATATTGTCATGTGACGGGGTCGATAGTTTAAACAGGTCAGATGACGATTGACAAGGGAAAGTGCGACACTTTGGTAGAAATTACCACTCGGGGCGGGAGGATCGCCATAATAATAGTAAATGAGAACAATAATAAATTTTTTTGGTTAATTTAAGTAAATTAACATCGCGGGACTTGGGAATTTAAAATCATATTGGTGTGCCTTTTTAAATGGGGATTTCTGCAGGTAGTTAGTGATTTATATTTATCGCGATTAATTATCTCGTTTAACTTTAAATATTCTATTGTGATATATATTGCGTATAATGATACTGTCTGGATTCAAGGATCCTAATTCAGGGGAGTAGTGTGTATTCATGCTCGGGGCTCTGACCTCGTGCATTGACTAACTTTTCAGGAATTAGTAATTGGAGAATCTGCATAGAGTTATTTGAGGATTTTCTTGGAAGTGCAGTTGGAATTGCTCTACCTTATGCGTGTTGATTTAGTTTACTTTTCCATTCCTTCATATGTACTTTGAGACACCGTTTGTGGTTTGATTGGGCCATTCAGTTCCAAGTTGTATGGATTTTACTCAGTTTTATATTATTAGAGATTAGTTTATTATTTGGAGTTTAGCATGTGATGGATCTTTTATCATTCAGTTGTTGTTATCAATTGAGTTTAATTCAATTATTTATCTTGAGGATTTATTTATTTATGTCTCATATCTGTCTCATTATAAGAATGGTATTTTATTGACTCACTCCTGACTTAGTTTTGGTGGCGACCGACACCAGAATTAGGCGGGGTGTGACAGATGGTATTAGAGCTTAAGTATACAACAATCCTCGTGTCTTGGGTTTTGGGTCTAGTATGCAATTATGCATGTTTTCTTTGATGATGGAAATTTTATTGAGAACGCGTTAGGCATCGTGGTGAGGATGTTTAGAATTTATTTGAGGACTCTAATGTTGTGATTTCTAGGAAATAGAATCGAGTAAAATTTTATTTTTTTAGGATTAGGCTACGTTGAATTTCGAGGGCGAAACTCCTTGTTAGTGGGGAAGTATGTAACAACCCGGATTTTTTAAATGGGAATTTTTAAATTAATTTTAGAAATCGTAGAAAAATGAAAATTTTGATTTATAAATTTTATAATTTAAAATGTTGGTTTTTATATTTAAAAAATAAATTTTCAAATGGAATTTGAATCGGAATTAAAATTGAGTTTTAATTAAAATTTTATTATATAGAAGAGTCCTCAAAATATAAAACTCTCTAGAAAAACAATATTTAAAAATATTAGACTGTCCGATCGAGCTGAAATTTTTTGTGAATCTTCCTCTCCTCTTCATCTAATTCTCCCTTAAATTTTAGCCAATTCCAACGATCCGAACGCTTGAAATGATTTTTTAGTGTTTGCATCTAATTATAACTCTTTTCTTAATCAAACTCTTAATCCTTTATATATCAAAACAAATTCATGGCTTGGCTTTTGAAATCACTTTTTCATCAACTTTTCAACCAGAAGACCTCTCCAAAATTATTCCCTTTCATCTACAAACCATATCCCGAAACTTATTCAAGATTTCAACCTTAGATTAGAAGTCTTATTTGGTGTTTTCTCGAGTTTTGGCTAGAATGAGATTTTATTTTTTTTCATGTATAAATTAGTGGTGCAATTTTAGTTGGAGACTTGGGTATTTTGTGTTTGAGAGAAACTTGATTGTAATCGCTATTGTGGAAATAGAAGAATCGTGCTTTTGTTATATTTAAATTGTGGAATTTAGATGCTCTATACTTATTGTTGATGGATTTAGTTTAGTTTAATCGTAGTAGCATGTCGTATGTCTCTTTTCAGGCACGCAGGGTGTGACAATCTCTCCCAATGAACATAACGCATATAACAAATATAATCTAATTTGGAACTGATGGAGGAAGTTGAGGCATGCGACTGATATTTCAAAACCATATAGTATAGCATGAAAAATGCACAAACTACAACATAAAGCACATAAAACCTCTAAGAAATGGAATAATAAAAAGATAAAAAAAGGATCCTATACTTAAATATGGGAAAGAGTCATATAAATGACAAAGAGTCATACATTCATCAAGTCTACACATACACACAAGAGTAGACGAACACCTAAAAATGAGTATAGAGAAGCTATACATATTAAAAAATACTTAAGAGAATTAATCATATCTCAAGACAAGTAAAACTCATCAATCATAAAAACAAAATCATGAAAATCCATCAAAACAACTATCACCAAGCGATAACTCTGTAAATAGACCAAATTTTAAAATATAGGAGAGATAAACTTACAAAGTTGATGATTGACCACTAGAATGAGGTTTAGAATACTAAGAAAACAAATTCCAAGACACTAATATGGGAGGAAGGTATGAGGGCTCTGATGGTAAAAAGTGTTTCTAAAGAGAAGATGGGTAAAGGTTATGTAATCCTAATTCTAGTATTTTTAACAAACCTAGAAGAGTTCAATGTAGTGATGAATGTCTCGCTGGTCACGACGGCTTTACTGTGGCGAAGTACCAGCAATTGAGGTCGCGGACTTAGCTAACAAAAGGAAATGTATAAATTTGATTTCGTAGCTCTAGGCAGGCACAGTTTGATCCAAAGCATACCATTTTGAATGATGAAACATGCTTCAAAAGATCATGCAACGGTTCTTTGTTATGTTAAATACTCTATAAAAATAATGATTTAATGTTCAAAGGCCTAGGGTCAAATTAAAGCCATATATAAGATGGAGTGATTCAAAGACATAACTCATGACTGAAAAGTGAATAACTTGAGATTAAAAGGTAAAATCAAGAATGAAGATTGATGTTTGTACTCAATTTTAAAAATTTTAGCTTTATGCAACAAAGAGAAAGGCTTAATTTTCCTTGAAAACAAATAAAGTTTTTAACTGCTAATTTTTTCTCCCTCAAATAGTGATTTATGATTAAATTTTTTTGCATTTCATATCCTTGATGTTACTTGATTTTTAGATAAATAAAATCTTTGAGACATATTTTTTCGAATAAATTTTGCATGTGGTGGCTTTCGCTTATTAAATAGAAATAGTGGGGAATTCTTTCTAATATAAGGTAGTTCTCACATTCCTAAAGTTGCAGCCCTTACCACATTATTACTCATGATTTTGAAATATTTATTTATTTTAACTCCAACCAAGATGATAAAAGTATTCCATACACAAAAGGATTAACAATGACATCTTTTGTCAAAACATCACATAAAACTTTTAATTTCTGGTTGATGTAGAAAATAATGCCCTTAATTATATTTTGTTTGGAAATAACTCAAGTTATAATGTGTTATAAAGTGCACCAGTTATGATAAATTATCTAAAATAGCAAGCTTAATTTACCAAGGCATTTCAAGCTATGAAATTCTAAAGATGGAGTATGAAAGAAAAAAATAAAACTTCTTGCACAATAACTAAGCACGTAGGTTTCCATTTAAGCACATGGGATAAAGTAATACCTAATAAGCATAGAAGTCCAATATTGCACTAAGATAAAATCTAAAGGTATAAACAAAATAAAGAACACATCCAAAAGAATAAAAAGATAGAAAAGAGATCAAGATGCCTATAAAAAAGAGTAAATCAAAACTCTAAAACACTTATAACGAATTCTAACTTTACTTAGTAGAGGATGGAAAGTTTAGTCTAGCATAATTTTGCAAGGCTTCTAACTCCACTCTATCTATGACATGTTTCCTAATCCTACTAGATTCAATCTTTCATGGATTGGATTTAGGAACTACCTTGAGAGGGTCAACCATTTCTCCTTTTCCCTTTATCTTGGAAATCTTTTGAAGGGCTTCCACCTTCTTCTTATCTTTCATATCAACATTTATACCACTCCTAAAGTCACCAAAAGGTTACAAGGGTTGAAGGAAAACATAAAACTCTCTAAGATGTCCTATCTTATGGAAATGAGTATGCTTATTGGGCTATTTTCTAAATATAAAGAAAAACTCTCTCAAGTGTTCCTCTTTGTTTCAATGGTTACATATGAATGTCACATTCCTTTTATTTTATACAGATACATAACTAGTAGAAGACTCACCAATGGTAAGTGGAAAATGGATTATGATGCAAAGGCGTCTTGGCTAGACGTAAAGATTTCACTATCAACGAAACCTAAACCCAATTTATCCTTAGATGGTGTTTTGTTTCCAAAAACATCCTATTAAACTTTCGAGAACTATCCACTAAATTTATCTTAAATGTGGATGAGGATAGTAGTTCGATCTCAAGTAAAGAGATTGTGTTCTCTAAGGCTACCCTTGAGTTTTCACTCTCATGTAAGGACTTCCTAAGGAAGTCTACCTGTAAGAACAATTTTTATAATATTGCTCATAGTTTAGGCCTTTTTGTATTTTAGGTTAGTTTGGTGTATCCCACTAAAAACCATCATGTACTATCACAACAAACCGAATCCAACAATCAAGATTTCCTTACATCCCACAAAGGTATGAAACACTTGGTGTTTAAAATTATTCATAAACTTTATTTGGGATGTTATTTTTTTTTATAAAACCCGAGGCTGAATTTTTTATTTAAAAAAATAAAAATAAAATAATTATAATTTTTTTAAACCTAGTTCAAACGAGACTTCTTTCTCATTCGAACGAAATTGGCCTTTCATTTGAGGCCTCATTAGATCTTTCATGAAATAAACAACTGATTAAGGCTTATTTTTGGAATTCATTTGAAGCTAGTTCAAACGAGATTGGAGTCTCGTTCGAACGAATTGGGTTTTCATTCTAACGAGATGACATTCTCATTCAAAAGGCTTCTAATTTCGTTCGAATGAATTTTTTGCCTCGAATTTTGTGTTAAGTCTATAAATAACTACTTTGACTACGAATTTCGTGAGACTTTGAAAAAAATGTAAATAGAATATCTTTACCAAAGTTTTTTCATCTTTTGGGTTTCTAGACACTTTTTGATTCACACGTTTACATCCCCAAATAGTTTTGTGAATCTTTTTGAACCCATAGAATACATTTCATCATGTATACAAAATTTTTGGAGAGAGATCTATACGGCTGACTTGTGAACCCGAGAGGATCACGATTGAAGACCTACGACTAAAAGCTGATCGGTGGATACCGAGGGTGGATCGCCGCCTATGGACTGCTCAGGAATGGGTGGTATTCTTTAGAGATTCTGCGAAGATTGCATAATATAATTATGGTTTTATCAAGTAGTATTGTAAGTTGAATGTCTTATTAAACTCTCTAAAGTGATGCTTAAAAGGTTTTGCCTTGAAAAGGGTTTTTCATCAGTTGCTGTGTGATTACGTATTTTGTTTATCTGTATTATGACTTAAATACATGTCTTAGGATAATAAGATAAAATTGAATTTTTATGTGTGTGTGTGTGTGTTGGGGGGGGGGGGGGGTATTTAATTAAATAAATTAATCCATTAAGATCGTGTTCACTCTAAAATTGGTATCAGTGCATTCCACTCTAACACTATCGTAATTTGAAGAAAGTCGTTGACACTTACCTCTAAATGTGGCTCACTACACACCACATGTTGAGGTAAAAAAACATTCACACTACTCTTACTCACTATATCCCTTTGATTTTCAATAATAGCTAGCATGGTGGAGAGTTTTATATTTCGCGTTTTGAGGTCTATGGATTCATCGTAGAGCTTAACATACTCGGCTTGAAGATCATTTTATTCTTCTCAATACTACTAAAAAAAGAGTTAGAAATAATCATTTCTTCTCTCATCTGTTAAAGAACGTCAAAATCCTCCAAATCATCTAACTCATCCAAATTTTCTTTTTGCATAAGAGCTACATATATACTTCCTTGAGAGTCATTATACAAGTTCGAGTTGTGATCACTAAAAGTGGATTGATAAGCATACTTGACACCACCATGACTCAAATTCGAGGGATTTTTTTTGAAATATATCATTGAGCACCACAAGTAAAACAAGTAAATGGTTTTAGAGAATTAACTTTATTATCTCCACTTCCTTGACCAATTTCAAATATTGGAGGATAATTATTGGGATCACTTTTAGATTGAAATCTCTTTTGCCATGTTTTGGCACACGTTTTATTGAGGAAGGACATATCCTCATTACTATCATTATTGGAACTAAAACTAGGATATTCCTTCTTAGCATTATAACCTAGATTTTACTCTTCAAGAGTCATTTCTTAGCGATATAAAAAATTATCTTCGTACGTTTAGAGATATCCAACTAATTCATCAACACACATTGGTTTTGAAAGAAAATGTCTTATCTCATCAATGGAATCCACTTTGCAACATAACCTACTTGAGAGATACCATAGGATTTTATCAAAAATTATATCCTCTTTGATTGTCTTCCCTAAAGAAAAGATGAAGGTCACTATGTCATTCAATTCGACATAGAACTCGTAAAATCTTTCATTCTCATTCTTGGTAAAAAGTTTGAAGTGTGTAGTTAACCATTGAAGCTTAGAGTACTTACTGATGTGTATTACCTCATTTTCCAAGAACTGGTTGTCCATTCCAATACGCCTTTGATTAGGCGCGTTAATGAATCTATATCATTCTCAGCATCAATAACTAAATAAAGACTTGAAATGAATTTAAATCCATCTTCAACATGAAATACACTAAAATGATAAATAAACTAGAATAAATAAAGTTAACATCCAACATAATAATCTCAAATTATCACAACGCCTATATAAAATATTTACATAAGTAATTGAGACTCAAGGTTCATACAATCATTGAATAGAAAACTAAGATAAAATTGAAATAGAGTATCAACATATGCTAGGTATGAACTGAACTGAAATTGGGATGCAAGTGGAGATGTAAGTCTGAATCTCTTGATCCTGTCTATAAATGATTGGAAAACAGTTTAATATGAATTGGGCTAGCGTCCTAAAGTCGCAAGAAATGTATTCAATAGCATTGGAAAATAATCACAAGATTAATTTACAAATAACATGCCATCTTGTCGTCTCTCACATTCACTAAATATCTCACACCTCACCTAAGTGAAATAATACGAGCATGTCCCATCCCAAGGAATAAACTATATAAAATATCTATTTCTAGACTAACAAATGACTAACTTGTAATAAAAGCAATATGGATGTAACTGACTACCCGTGCAAGAATACAACCCAAACACCACCCCCTACAATTTCACCCACAAGCACGACGTAAACACTCTTATAAATAGATTACATAAAAGTGACATAGGGTTTATTTAATCAAACATCGATCTCTAGACTAATATATCACTTTTATAATTCTCAAATATATCAAAGGAAGGTAGATACCTTCGGGGACTATCTCATGCTTTTATCACTAAATTTGTAGGATTTTTTTACCATACAGACTTAAACAAACACAAAAATATAACAACAGGGAGATCACTACGCAGTAACACCATCAACGGGTCCATATCCAAACCTACCAAAAGCGTCGATTCAATCCATATTATCTTGTTACTAACCAGTCACCGTATTTAACGTATGATAAAACACAACAAAATCCACAACGGCCTACATCAAGATCCAGGAGTGATGTTCCCAACCTTGAAAACAACCTCGACCAATATATTCCCCACAATTAATAGTATGCACTCACGTGTACACTCAAAATCACCCCAATCACCAATGATAGATTGTAGTATTAATTAAATTCTTATTCGATCTCCAACCTTAATTTAAGTCAACATATTAATTATTTTGGGTTTATTCACTAATAGACCTAACATTCTATCATTTACCAAATCTCTCTAGTAAAAAAATATTGATAATTGAATCAACTAAGGAAACTTCAACCATCATCCCTATGGCCCGACCTTAGTCTACCATAGGGGATGAATCGATTCTACCCTAGGCCAAATGGATTCAATTTGGGTAAGAGGCCAGGTTGTCCCCCCAAACCAAAGTTTGACATCCGAACCTCCATTAATGCTCTAACCAAGCTCCAAAACTCCACAAACCTTATATTTAACCCATAAATTATAATGGATCATTCTCCTAATTCGTTTTTAGGGGATTTAACATTAATTAAACATATTTATGAGTTCAATTATGACAATCTCCAAATCAAACCAAGTTCCAATCTTTAACATGCAATGTAGTCCTACACTAAACCTTAAATTAACACGGGTATTGAATCAACATATGAAATTATATCCTAGACATGAGTTCTAATCATAGAATCATATTCCAAAAACAACTCAATTGAGTGTTCCTCTTAAAAAATCTTAAGTTTTTCAAAATAAAATTAATTACCACTAATCCTAATTAACCCAATGTTAAAACATGACGAAGATGTAAGATTCCAATCATAAACACATGTTCTAAATCCCAGAATTAGTTACATATATGAGTTATAAGCAAGTTACATATAATATATGCGACTTAGAAAGATATTTCTTTCCTAAAAGTAAGAACGAGGAATATCTACGCACGATCCTTGTTCCTCTTCTCCCAAAGTTCCTTAGTCTCTTCCAAAGATCTAAAAGTTATAAGGTTTAATTCTCTGATGCAAAGAGTATGAATAATCAAATCTAATCCCCATAATTAGACCTTAGTCCAGTAGGTCTACATTAGGACTATTTTAGAGCCTCTAAATGAGCCCAAAATACTATCCACAATACTCCAAAACTTAGCTTAAGGGTATACCTACCATTGGGCCCAACTTAGAACAATAAAAACACATAACCGGGTCTTTGTATCACTTTAAATTCTGTTTCAAATGGTAGTACATTATATCTCATGGTAATACCTCACACTATAAAATAAAACACATACATATTTGTTTTATGTGGAACCACATATAGTCTAACTTAATTAATTACATCGTGTAATAAAATACAAGATGCGACACCTATCATGAAAATTTAATCATTGTCTATATATGCATTTCATTTTTACCATTTCACTCTAATAATAACTAATTCCAATTTAATATTTAATATCATAATTAATAGTTATTAAGTAAATACAAAAAATATGGGGTATTACAGTCTTCCCCTAATGCAGTAATTTATTCCACAAAATTCTCTTCCTACTCCACTAGAAGAGCAATGAATACTTCTCTCGCATGTCATCATCCTTCTCCTACGTCAACTCGTCCTCGTTGTGATGTCCCCACTATATGTGCATTAATGGAATCTCCTTGGAGCAAAGTTTCTTCTCCATTCGATGCAAAATGGAAATTTGTTTTTCCTCATAACTCACATCGGGATGAATCTCTATCTCATTGAGATCAATGTGGTAATATGGTAACACATTTCTAAGAAACCTCAATGATACCAAAACATGAAAAAATTATGCACCATTTGTAAGTGATCTGATAATGCTAAACGGTACACGATTGGTCAAATTTGATCAATAATAGTAAATGGTCCCACATACTGGGGATTCAACTTCCCCTTCTTCTCTAAAACTCTATTATTGAGAGACACCCTAAGTAGCACTTGATCCCCCATAACCAAATCTAGGTTCCTCCTATCCACATTTTCTTGACTCTTCTATCGAGTCTGGGTAGTCTAAATCCTCTCGTTAACACTGAGGTGTCTTGAACAAACTCAGGTCCGAGAAGGTTGTACTCTCCCACCTCTAACCAATAAGTGGGTGAACATGAAGGCCTTCCATAAAAATCCTCAAATGGCGCCATCCCAATATTTAATTTGTAACTATTGTTCTAAGAAAATTCTATCAACAACAATTATTTCTCCCAACTTCCTTTGAAGTACAAAACGCACATTGGCAACACATACTCCAATATATAGTTCACCTACTCCTTCTATCCATCTGTCTGTGGGTGATAACATGTACTCAGTCTTAACTTTTTCCCCAACGCCTACTGAAAACTCCTATAAAAATAGGACACACAAGTCTTATCCCTATTTGATGTAATATTGAGTGGTGCATCGTGCAAGTTCACAATCTCATTAATGAAAATCTTGGTGCACTACCCCAAGTAAAATTCATTTGAACTGGAAAAAAAGTGAGTTATCTTAGTCAAACGGTCCACGATCACCCAAATAGCATCATGTCCCTATGGTGATCTAGATAACTCTATAATGGGGTCCATGAAAATTCTCCCCCATTTTCATAATGGAATCTTTTAAGGCTGTAGAACACCCACTGGTCTCTGATGATCCACGTTCACCATATATTAGGTATCAAACTTAGACACAAACACTACGATTTCTTTCTTCATGCCTGCCCAATAATATTGGTACATCATATTCTGGTACATCTTATCTCAACTAGGATGCATCGTAAAACATGACCCATGTGCCTCGATCAGCACTTCCTATCATAACTCCTCATCATCGAAAACCACTAGTCTACATTGGAATCACAAAACTCCATCAGATCCAATTGAGAAAGACCCTTCTCTTTTAGCTACTAACTACCTGGACTTCTCTTGATAAGAAAGGTCCTCTGCCTATTCCCTAACAACTCGAAGAATGATCTCAGATGTGATAGTAATAACTTCCATAAAGTCTTTGGATAACTCATCCTTAGTCCAAAGATAATCGAAATTATCCTTTTAAATTTTCAAAAGTGTAACTGTTGTCCTGCGGCTCAAGGCATCAACCACTATGTTTGCCTTGCTCGGGTGATACTGAATATCAAACTGATAGTCCTTCACGAACTCAAGCTTCCTACACTAACTCATGTTCAATTCCTTCTAAATAAACATGTAATATGAACTCTTGTGGTTCGTGAAGAGATAAAATATCTCCCCTAAAAGATATTATCTCTGAATTCAAAGAGAAAAGACCACTACTGCTAGCTTCAGATCATGGGTGGGGTAATTCCCCTCGTGAGGCTTAATATTTAGAGAATCATAATCTATCGGCCTCTCCTCCTACATTAATATACCTCTACGTCTCTATAAAGATGCATTGTTATAAACAATGTACTCCACCCCACCACGAGGTAAGGTGAGCACCGAAGCTTAAGTCAACTTGACCTTCAATTTATCAAAAGCCTATTAGAAAAACTTATCCCAAAAGAATGGAAGCTGCCCCTTCTTTATCAACTTTTTCAATGTCCCAACTATATTCAAGAACCCTTCAATGAACTCATGATAGTACCATTCTAATCCTAGAAAACTACGCACCTCCATAGGTGTTGTGGTTTGTTCCCACTCCATGATTACTGATACCTTACTTGGGTTCCCTAAAATCCCTGACTCAGATATGATGTGACCAATGAAATGTACCTCTCTTAATTAATATCCAAACTTCTCAAACTTAACATAAAGCTAATGGTATCATAGTATTTATGAAACTATCAACAAATGTTGAGGGTCCTCCTTTGCATTCCAAGAATAAATCATGATGTCATTAATGAACACAATGACAAAATGGGCCAAGAACTCCCTCATCACCTTATTCATCAAGTCCATTAGCACCGTCGATGAATTGGTTAACCCAAATGGCGTAATTATAAAATTATACGACTCATATCTCATAAAAAATGTTGTCTTTGGAACATTCTGCTCCCGAATCCTCAACTATTGTACCCCAACCTTAAGTAAATCTTCAAAAAGTACAAAACACTCATCAACTGGTTAAACAAGTCATCAATACGATGTTTTCAACTCTCGATAATCAATAAACAGTCTCAATGATCAACCCTTCTTCTGCACATAGAGAATCTAAGCTCGCCAAGGTAAAATACTCTTATAAATAAATCCCTATCCCAAAAGCAACTGAATTTGATCTCTCAGCTCTTTTATCTTCAAAGGATACATCCAATACCATGCTCGAGCTATTGGTCTCATTCCCAAACCTATGTCAATCCCAAACTGAATCTCTCTACTTGATGGTAACCCCAAAATCTCTCGAAATATAGCGAAAGACTCTTTAAAATTTGGAATATAGTCCACACCGTGACTCACTCAAAAGTGTCCTTATTAATGTAATGCACATGCATTTTTTACCCTACCTCCGGGCGTAACATCAAAACTAAGTACATCTACTTCCTCAAAATGGCAAAGACGATGGACCTACCAAAATAGTTAACACAAGTGCGATACGTAGATAAAAAAATCCATCCCTAGGATAACATCATACTCAGACATATCTAAAATTATTAAGTCGTCAAGAAAATGAAGTATACCAATGTCCACCATGATCCTTTTACACATGGAGCGAATAGGTGACCCTCTACCCATGAGTGAATCAACATGTAATAAAATATCTGGTGCTAAATCTAACATCCCTGAAGATCGATAAAATGTAATACAAATGAATGAATGAGATGCACCAGTATAAACTAAAATGATCTTTACATGCCCAAAAATAGAAAACATACCCTCAATTGCCTGAGCTAGTGTTTGTGCTTCCCTAGGTGAAACATGATACACATGCCCATACTACAATGTCTGTTGACCCTGAGGTTGGGCTAGATTTATAGGCAATGATGGATCCATAATCACAAGTGGTGCTAGCAACTGTTGATGCTGCTCATGTGGTACCTAATACCAATGCTGACCACCCTTCTCCTATATGTGCTGATTTCCCTAAGGGCACCTCTTAAATACATTCCCTGCCTGAACATAGGTGAATAAAATAATTATGGAACTGGTGTCTACCCTGTTGTTGTCCCTATTGGCTCTCCTAGCAATGAACTTGCTCTCCTCTAGCCTATTATCTCTGGCTCTATTGATAAGGCTGACCTTGACCCGGATGTTCCTTATAGTCATCGAACCCTTTATGTTTCTCGTAGCGCTGCTTTCCTAATTGAGGCCATGTAGATCAATGGGATGCTTGAATGCCACACCCAGTTATCTTGTCGTACTAGTTAGATGAATAAGAATTGGGCCTCTTTTTATCCTTTCCCTTTTGGAACTCCCTGTGATCCTGATAGTGAATTAAAAGCTGGGTTCTCAAGAATGGACCATCTGATGCACTATGACAACTCGAAGATGAAATTATCCTTCTTCTTATCCTTTTGTTTACCTCCTCTTGTGAAAGAAATAAAAGTGTGATGAACTCCTGCTTATAGTTCCCTACAATTTGGTTCTCCAACTTAAGAATAAGAAATTTTTTCTTCTTCTCACCCCTGATTATTAATGGGAAGTACTTGTCAGTAAAATTGACCCAAAATATTGGGATGGTCATTGTGTATATCCTTAACGATAGTGACTAAATCCAACCACTGCGAAGCCTCTCCTACTGCAAAGCCTCTCCTACTAACTTGGACCTCACCAATATCTACTTTTGGACGTCTAGGAACTCTATCATCCATAAGTGCCTCTAGATATCCTTCCTCCGCTTATAGTCCACAAGAATATTCATACTCCCAATAAACTCAATTCGGTTTCCTTTAGCAAAGGCTCCATGTGTCCTTTAATAAATAAATCCCTATGGATGAAATTATACCATTACTTACAGTTGTGATCATGGTTACGACTGTGGTGGCAGATGGAAATGCTGTAACATAGTATCCATTACTGTGGTGACTGCTTGAGTAATAATAACATCCAAGTGTGTTATTAATGCTACTGGTGGTGCTTGTTGTGGCTCTGGATGTGGTTACTACTCCTACTAGGCATCTCTCTCTATGACATGTCGTGCTCTATTGTACCTGATATTTTCCACCTGAAAGAAAATAAGGTTCGCATAAGCTAACGATTCATAAAAATAATAAAATGAATCCTACTCATTGGGTCCTAACATATCAAAGAACGTAACACATAATGTAATGGGAATCCCAAGTAACTTAAGGCACTAGAACCCGAGATGCTCTGATGCCAACTATAACACCCCTATTTTATACATAATGGTTGGTCATTCCAATACGCTGAAGATCTGGAGAGTTAATCAATCTATATCATTCTCAACATCAATAAATAAATAAAATACTTGAAGTGAATTTAAATCTGTCCACAACTTGAGATAAACTAAAATGGTAAGTAAAATGGAATAAATAAACTGAATATCCAACATAATAATATCAAATAGTCAGTACTCCCAAATAAAAGATTGACTTAAATAATTGCGGCTCAAGGTCCATACAATCTCTGAATGGAAAACTAAATCGAAGATGAAATATCAACCCATTCTAGGAATAAACTGAACTGAAGCGGTATTGTAAATTGAGATACAACTCTAAATCTCCTTAACCATGTGGATCCAGTGTAAGAATGTCTAGAAAAAAGTTTTATGCGATTTGGTCAGCACCCGAAAGTTGTAATAAATACTTTCAATATCAACAATAAATAATCATGCGATTAATTTACAAATAACATCCATCCCGTTGGCTCTCACATGCAATAAATACCTCACCCCTCACCTCAGTAAAATACTATGACCATGTTCCGACCAAAGTCATAAGTTATACTAAAAGTCTTTATATCTAGATTAACAAGTGAATAACTGATAATCAAAGAAATAGGGATGTAACTAACTACCGACATAAGAATACAATCCAAATACAACCCTATTAATGTCACCCATAAGTAGAATGCACACATTCTTATAAATACACTACATAAAAGTGGCAGAGGGTTTATTTAATTGAATATCTATTTTCGAACTAATATAACTCTTTTACAATTCTCAAATATTTAACACAATGTCAAGTACCTTCGAGGACCATCTTGTGCTTCTATAGGTAAATCAATACGAGTCCCTTACCTGATGGACATAAATAAATACCCAAATATAACAATGGGGAGATCATTGTGCAGTAACACCATTAATGGGTTCATATGCGAACCCACTCGATGGGTCGAGTCTCACCGCATTCTTTAGTCTCAAAGTGGTGACCATCCTGAATGTATGATCAAACATAACGACCTCAACAACGGCCTCCATCAATAACCAGGTGTGTGTTACACGGTCCCAACCTTGAAAATAACCCCGAATGATCAATTTTCCACAAGTAAATATGTGTTTCCACAAATCAAAATACACACACACACACACACACACACACACACACACACACACACACACACACACACACACACACACACACACATATATATATATATAAACCACAATATATATATATATATATATATATATATATATATATATATATATATATATATATATATATATATATATATATACAACTCTATCATGTCACTTCAATCACGCGCATACCCAAAATTTATTCGATCCCCTATGTCGAATTGTACTATTAATTAAAGTCTTTTTCGATCTCCAACCTTAATTAGAGTCAATGTATTAAATTTTTTGTGTTTTTTCACTAATAAACCTAACATTCATTAATTTACCCACTATCTCTCCAGTAATAAAGATCTCGATACTCGAATCAACTAAGGAAACTCCAACCACCATCCCCATGGCCCGACCTCAGCTGACTAGAAAGGCCAAACTGATTTGGGGCAGAGGCCCAGACTGTCCCCCAAACTGAAGTTTGACATACAGACCTCCTTTAATGCTCTAACCACGATCCGTGATTATCCCAAACCTTATCTTCTAACCCAGAAACATGAGGAATTATTCTCCCATTTCGTTTCTAAGGGATTTAATATCAATTAAACATAATTACGAGTTCAATTATAATAATATCCAAATCACCAAGTTTTAATTTTTAACATGCAATAAAATCAAAATATAAACCATAAATTAACATGGGGCTTCAATCAACATAAAAAATTAAATGCTAGACAAGAGCTCTAATCACATAATCATATTCCATTAACAACTTAACTGAATGTTCCTCTTCAAAATCTCAAGTCTTTCAAATAAAAATTAATCACCACTAATCCAAATTAACTCATTAGTAAAACATCATTAAGATATCATATTCCATTCCTAAACATGCATTCTAAATCCAAGAAATAAATACATACATGGATCATAAACAAGTTGTAGATTATATATGTGATACATAATGAAATTTATTTCTTGAAAGTATGAACGACGAATCTCTATGCACGATCCTTGTTCCTCTTCTCCCAAAGTTCCTTAGGATCTCCCAAATGTCTAAAGCTGCTTGGATTTAATTATGTGATGCAAAGTATGTGAATAATAAGTCCAATTCCATTAATTAAACCTTAATCACGTAGGTCTATGTTAGGCCAATTTTTAGGCCACCAAATTGGCCCAAAATACTACCCACAATAGTCCAAAACTTAGCATAAGGTTATACTTACCCTCGAATCCAAGTTAGAAGAATAAAAAGACATTACCAGGTCTCCTTTTCACTCTAGAGTCTGCTCCAAATGGTAGTACCTCATATCTTATGGTAATAATACCTCACAACATAAAATAAAATGAATAAATATTTATTTTACGCGTAATTGTATGCAATCCAATTTAATTAATTACACCAACTAATTCAATATAATATGCGACACAAATTAATAACATAAAATGCAAATTTAATCATCAACTAAATATGCTTTTAATTATTACCATTTCACTCAAGTAATAATTAATTTCAATTTAATAATTTATTCTGATAACTAATATTTATTATAAATACAAAAAATGTGGGTTATTACAAGGTGGAGGTGCCTTCGTAGGTCATTTGTAAAATTTCCATGCACCCTTAGACACCATTCAGGTGGAAATACATCAAAACTAGTTAGGGACACAACAAAAAATAGCATTAAGTACCTTCATGTTCCCCCACTCTCCTTAAAATTGTTGTCATCCCAATTAGATCTAATATTTTCTTCTAGGAAGATAATAACCTTGTAAATAGTCCATCCCAAAAGAAAACTATTTCATATTCGATTATCCATAGACATTACGTAAATTGTCATATGGACATTCCAATAAGTATAATTGCTATCGTCAAATGGAACTGGTCGGAGGCTTTAACTTCCATTAATTGCGAACAAAAAGGATGTAAACCTAGGTTATAACACCTAAAACGTTAGAGACCCGTTTTGATACCAGTTGGGAGTGTCCCTCTCGACAGTAGCTATCTAAATAAAAAATAATTCATCTAAATAAAAAAATACAAATTTGTTATTATCAAAAGGGTTAACAATCCAAAAGTATATGTGACAAAATAGTATACAAGATTTTGGAATCCAAAATTTATCTTTTTAACTAAGACAATGATTATAAAAAATGCGTAAAAATTAAAATAAGCTCAAGACCAAAAGTATGACGGGAAAACCCACTAACTGGAAAAACCTTGAGCCGATAAGAAAAAAAAATGTACTATGATAATTTATTATAAATAAAAGACAAAGTATTATAAACACACGATAATGTAACTGACTAAAAACTATTGCACATCATATCCTCCAAGGAGAGCGCCGACAACTGAAAAACGCTACACAACCACCATCGATTTTGATCCATGACCAATGTCAGTTAAATCTTTCACTAAAAAATTCATATTTAAAGTTGAAGCAAGTTGTTACAAGAGTGAAACCTTCGAGTAACCAAGAAATATACAACAAGGATTTGGACGGAATCCTAATAACTTGTCTTGGTGTACTACAAGGGTATGGTGCTATAAATCTCAAACTGAAATTTTCAAGCCAAATAAGAGAAAATAATTACTCAAGAAACGAAAATAACTAATCAAGAAAAGAAATTTAAAAATAATTTTTGAACACAAAGATGAATAAATAGATCTCTAAGGTTTTCTCAAAGAGAAAGCCCTAAAATCAATGTCTTGAAGAACTCAAAGAAGAGGGGTGAAAAATATGCTCTCAAATATTTTGAAATGTTTGGATCAACAAAATGATTTTTCAAAACTCTCACTCATGGTTTGGAAGAGTATGGGACACACAAATATATAATTTATTGATTTCAAAGTAATTGGAAGCCTAATAGGTTAGGTGTCACACTGCCATGGTAGCTAAAGTCAGTCAAAAAGGTGTATTTAGCACACAAACCAAGAAGATCTTAAGGAAAATATAGTAAAAAGGTTCTTTCGACGCTGTTAGACTTGGTTGGTGATGGCATCACTGCAACAATGAGAATATTTGTTGTGATGATCCTAAAGGGACGAGGTTGTTTGATCTTCTAGGGAAAAACACGAGATAAAAGTATCAGCGATGGTCTTTTTTTGTAACAAATAAGTGCATCGCTGCAACGAAAGAGCCTGGGAGACTATTCAGGGATTTTGTCTAGTTTGGCCTCAAAAAGATTTTGAAAATAAGTTTTGGGCAAAACTCTAAGTATGTTTTTCGCAACCAAGAACACCCTTACTTAAAATACACGAAAATGATACAATTTCTAAGAAAGTATATTTTTCTCTGAAAAGTATATTTGCATAGTGTATTTGACAATTTATCGAAACAAGGTTAATTTCAAAAGATATTTCAATTATGAAAACAAATAACCAAGATGTGAATATATGTCCACTAAGTCTTATACCTTTCCTAAGTGGTGTACTAGAGGATCAACATGAGTGAATTTAGATAGAATTTGATAAACTTTTCGATGACCTATTGAATAAAGACCCAAACATATTTTAACAAAGAATTTAGGTAATATATTCTATGGAGCGCATTGAGTATACTATACTCATATCCCGTCAACTGGGTTTTAACTTTACGAATGGTTCCCTTGTATACATTATGATGTCATTTTTTTTATTTCCTCTCTCCTTAATCTACCAGTATTTCTATTTTTAGTTGATAAAAATAATCTAGTTGGGTGACAAAAACACAAATAAGGATTTTATCAAATAAAACTGACTTAGGATATTAGTATAATAAATTGTATATTGTAACACCCCGTGACTTTTGTGACAACCCGCTCATCAAAATAAGGGGTGGCCAGCCCGATACTCCAATAATAAAGGGAATCATAGATGGACCTTTCTCAACATCACAATAATACAATAAGTATACGGGATAACCACCCTATATTTCAGAAAAACGGGTTGCGAAAAATTTTGTTTTATAAGTTAAAGAAAGCATTTAAACAACCCAATTTAAAAAGAAAAAGGATAGAATATACAAGAATAAAAATGAACAATACATACATAACCCAATAACCGAATAAATTGTCTGTTAACAGTCTCTTACAACAATATTCAACAAGTTCATTAAGTTACATAATACATTACAATAATCAAATACAATAGCTTGGGCCACACACCCGAGTAAATGACCCGATCATAACTAGAGTACAAAAATGAAGGCGTCTATAACAACATATCCCGTAATATCCGAAAAGTATTACGGCTCCCAAAAACCCCATAATAGGAAAGTCAGGATGGGCATCCTTGCGGCGGAGCACCTGAGAGAATGAACAATTCATACAAAATAAGAAATATGAACGGGTCAGGGCGCGGTTTTATATGATCACCAGATGAATAAAGAATATGACAGTTATGAAAAGTTTATCACGATTGATAGTAATAAGAATCTACCTACTCAACTCAGTGCATAAACTAAGGCAATTTAAATGATCATAAGTTTAATTCAGTTATGCAAGAGGTTGCGAATGAATATCATTAATTAAAAACCTTCATCCTTTACACTGTTTCATTTCATTGTTCCGTATCTCATTACGAAACATAATCACATTTATTTGATCTTTATGGCATTTATCATAAATCAAGTCCAATTTGAATAAGAATGGTTATATTCATCTATATATAACGATTCTAAGACCGCCCATCCGGGTTTTCCAACTATGCACCCCCCTAAATAACTATCATATTCCAGGGCCTATCAACCAAGACAAACTGGGCATCCTAAAGCAACGTTGGGAAGTGGCCATATACCTGCGAGTGAGTCATAACCACACCCGGAATTACCCCACATTGCACAATAAATACAACATACATAATAATCAGTCATATGGACGAGGACTATATTCACCCTGGATTCACTAGCCAGGGGACTTCACCTCATGCGCGTACTTCCCTTCTGATAGCATTTAGAGAGGTGTGTTTAAATAAATTATCATTTACCATTTTATTTTTATTTTAATAGATACATCACATTTTATCTGGAGCCATACATGATTCATGCCATCATTATAACCTCAATGAATGAATAAACTCTCAATTTATTCTCCAAACATTTTATGGTGTTATTATAAACCACCAAGACTAGAATTTACCAATAACGTAGCAAAAAATCTTCAATTATGTATTTCTACAATCTCAAAATATTACATTAACTAATTAAGGGAAAAGAACACCTAATCTTCTATTTAGTAATCCCCAAATAAGTCCTAAATATCCCCTTCTAACTAAGGTATTTGCCTACCCAATATAAGACTGTAGGACACTAAGTTTTCTTCATACAAGAAGGTTCCTAACTCCTAAGCCTAAAATAAAAGGATAAAAATTGAGTTAGAAAAATAACTCAAAATATAAGGATTTTCGAATCGATTCGCCCCATGTAGTGAATCGATTCGCCCAAAAAAAAATCAATTCGAATGGAGAATCCAAGTTTCTACCCCAGCCGAATCTATTCGGCCTTAACCAGAATCAATTCGGGTTTGAAGACCTGTAGCCTCACCCCTTAGCGAATCGATTCGCTGAAAGGGCGAATTGATCGCCCCTGCGAATCAGCCAAGAATGGGGCTACAAGTTATGAACCCTAGTTTTTCCCCAAAACCTATTTTTCCTCCATTTTTACACACATCAACCACCATTATTCTAACCAAAACCTTCCTACATGTTTATCAACTACTATACTCCACATAATCATCAATTTAAACTATGATTATAGCTAAAACACCACAAATTCCATAAAATCCATATTTGTTCATTTGATTCACATATACATAACAATCACATAATTTATTCATCCTAAATCATATATTAGCAATCAGAAAACTTGCCTTGAGGTTGAAATCTCAAATTTCCTTGGGTAGCAACCAATCCCAATCTTCAATCTCCAAATTTCTTCTTTTCTCCAGAATTCTCTTCCTCTCTCTAACTCTCTAGGTTTAAGAACATGTATTGGGGAAATTAAAGGAATTGGAAGACTAAAAATCGTGGACTAACATTAGTTTCCAACTTAAATTGTTAATACCACATTAAAATGACTCATAACTACGCATTTAAGCCATAACCAGTCAAAAGTGCCCGAAACTCAAATACATTATGGCACTTATTTTGACTATCTCACACATTTCGGGACTAACTACGCCCTCTAAGTTGGCATCCGGAAATATTTAAGTCATTTCAAGTTTTGGTTTTATTTATTCCATAAATGTCGTTTAAAGAATACGACACTATAAAATGTAACATGATGATATTTACATACACGTAACAGTAAATATGCAACAATCTAGTAAATATTATCTTTCAAATCATCCAATTAATATTTACTCCATTTCCACATATTTTATATAATTATTTCACACACTAAATTAATATAAAGTAAGTTTCTCAAAAGTGAGGGTTGTTACATACTCCCCCCCCCCTTATGAGGGAATTTTCCCCTCAAATTCAAGCGTACCTTGCAAGAAGAGATGCATATACTTTTCCCGCATATCGTCCTCAAGCTCCCACATAAATTCCTTGGCGTCATGATGACCCCATTGAACTCGCACCAAGGGTACCACTCGCGATCTCAATTTACGCTCTCCGTGATCTAAGATTGCAACCGGTTGTTCTTCATACGAAATATTGGGTTGCAAATCAATATCCTCCAAAGGAATATGCCAAAGGGCTCCTTCACACCTCTTATAATTTTTCAAAGAGGAAACATGGAACACATCATGGATTTGTTGTAAGGGTTTTGGTAAGGCAAGTTGATACGCAACTGGACCTACCTTAGCAATAATAGGAAAAGGTCCAACATAGCGTGGCGCAAGCTTCCCTTTCTTCCCAAAGAGATTTATACCTTTCATTGGCGATACACGCACGAAGACTTGATCCCCAACTTCCAACTCTACATGTATTATATTTGCATCGGCATAACTCTTTTGACAATCTTGAGCTATTCAGATGCGATTTCGGGTGAGTTCAATCTTGGAAAAAGTATCCTGGATCATTTTAGGTCCCAGAAATTTACTATCCCCCACCTCCAACCAACAAGTGGGCGATCTGCAAGACCGGCCATACAAGGCTTCATAGGGTACCATCCCAATGGTGAATTGGTACGAATTATTATAAGCAAATTCGACCAAAGGAAGATATTATTCCCAACCACCTTTGAAATTAAGCACACACATTCAGAGAATGTCCTCCAACATTTGGTTGACTTTTTATGTCCGCCCATCTGTTTGAGGGTGATAAGAAGTACTCAATTTCAATTCGGTTCCCATAGCTTCTTGGAAACTTAGCCAAAAATGGGTAATAAAAATCTTATCTCTGTCGGAGACTATATTTATGGGCACCCAATGGAGTCTAACGACCTCCGCAATAAATAATCGGGCATAACGAGCAGTATTATAATCTGTGCGTACGGTTAGGAAATGTGCCGACTTAGTTAAACGATCAATAATAACCCAAATGGAATCATAACCGCTCTGCGACGTTGGTAATCCCGTGATAAAGTCCATCGAGATGCTCTCCCACTTCCATACCAGAATTTCCAATGGTTGCAACAAACCCGTCGGTCACTGATGATCAATCTTGACCAATTGACAAGTAGTACATAGGGAAACAAACTCGAAAATATCCCGCTTCATGCCCGCCCACCAGTACTGACGGCGCATGTCTTCGAACATCTTGTCCCCACCAGGATGCACTGAAAATTTAAACCCATGATATTCTGTCATCACGGCCCATCTTAAATCCCCTTCGTCCGGGACAATGAGTCTCCCGTGGAAACGTAACCCACCCTCTGAGCTTATAGAGTAGGATTCCGCTCCCTCGGTCAACAATTGGCGTATAAGGTCCTAACAGCTTATGTCAATTCCTTGAGCTTCTACATCCCTTGCCACCATTGTAGGCATAACGGTCAACACCGACATAAACGCCCTAGCCACCGCGTCCTCCTGGCTAAGCTCCTTCCCTTTAGATTTCCATATCTCCGCTAACTACCCCTCAAGCTTTCGACTCAAAGCATCCGCCACCACATTCGCCTTGCCCGGGTGATAGTGGATGTCAAATTGGTAATCTTTCACAAACTCTAACCACTGGCGTTGTCGCATATTTAAATCTATTTGGGAAAACAAATATTGCAACGATTTGTGGTCCGTGTGCCCTAGGAGATAATGCCTCCAAATCTTCTAGGCAAAAACAACTGCGGCAAGTTCCAAGTCATGCACCGAATAATTATTTTCACGGGGCTTTAGCTTGCGAGAAGCATAAGCAATAGCCCACTTCTCTTGTTGAAGTAAACCTCCCAATCCTTGTAGAGATGCGTTAGTAAAGACTAAATATTCCAATCCTGGCCTTGGTAACGCAAGGACTGGAGCAGAAGTCAACCTATCCTTGAGCTCATCAAAAGCCGACTGACAAGAATTATCCCAAACAAACCTCACCCCTTTTTGGGTTAAATTTATCAAAGGGCTAGCAATTTTTGAAAAACCTTTGATAAATAGGCAGTAATAAGCAGCCAAACCCAAAAAACTATGAATCTCGATAGGTGTCGTGGGTTGACCCCACTCCATAACCGCAATAACTTTACATGGGTCTACCGAAATACCTTGGGCTGTCATAATGTGACCCAGAAACTGTACTTCCTGCAACCAATAACCACACTTCTCAAACTTGGCATATAATTGATGATCCCTCAACGTGTGCAGGACCAATCGCAAATGCGTAGCATAACCGTCTTCTGTTTGAGAATACACTAGAATGTCATCAATGAACACGATAACAAATTAGTCTAGGAAGTCTCGAAACACTCTATTCATGAGGTCCATAAACACGGCGGGAGCATTGGTTAGTCCAAAGGGCATAACAAGAAATTCATAGGACCCATATCTCATTAGGAAAGCGGTTTTGAACACACCTTTCTCTCGTATTCGAAACTGGTGATACCCCGTCCTCAACTCTATTTTAGATAAGTATGACGCTCCACTAAGTTGATGAAACAAATCATAGATTCGAGGTAATGGGTATTTGTTCTGGATGGTGACTTTATTCAACTCTCTGTAGTCAAAACACAACCAGAGATAATCGTCCCTTTTCTTCAAAAATAACACCGAAGCACCCCATGGCGACATGCTTCGCCTAATAAACCTTTATTTTAGCAAGTTTTGAATATGATCTCTTAACTCCCTCATCTCAACAGGAACCATACGATACAGATCTCTCGCAATCGATCTCGACCCCGATGCTAAATTGATTACAAACTCAATCCCTCTACTCGGAGGCAAACCCAGTATTTCCCGAAAAATATCTTGGAAATCTCTAACAATTGGAATCGAATCTAAGGAAATGACCACATCTTGAGAAGTCTCCTCTGCGATACAATACAAGTAAGTGCTAGAACCTCCTTCTGAACGAGGCATAGCCATTAAAAATATTTCTTGCCTCAGACTGGAAAAAAATATACTCTTCCCATAGCAATTAACTATTGCACGATACTTCACTAGCCAATCCATACCCAGGATTACATCGTACCGAACAATATCAAGGATGAGTAAATCGACCTCAAAACACAAGTAACCAAGATTTATTCCTATTTGTTTACAAACAAAGAAAATGAGTGAACCATCACCCATAGAAGATTCAACATTAGTGAAGGTACTCTCCACAGATCTAATCAACTCTGTATACTGAGCAAAGATTCTAGAAATAAACGAGTGTGTTTCACCCGTATCAAATAATACACGACCCATATGCCCCTGAATGAGAAACTTACCCTCAATAACTGGGTGCGCTGGCGGGGCTGGAGGAAGCATAATATCCTGAATGTGGTAAACACGACCATACTGTAGCTATCCCAATTGTGGAGGGAAAACTGGATTAGGTACTTGTGGCGATAGCTGATCATGCGGCTGCTGCACAACCCAAGGAAGTTGTCCTCCAATCAACTGAGGACACGCCCTCCTGTAGTGACCCGACTCTCCACATTGAAAGCATCGATTCGTCATATTCTCCTGATTTCGGCCCCGATTATTTCTAAACTGCCCAACTCCTTGGACTGGATGTCCTCTACCCCCATTACCACCCCAACATGTTTGTTGCTATTGCGAGGCACCTTGATCATGCCTAATATTACTGCCACCAACATTGAATCCACCAAAACGCTGCCTTTTAGACAAGTCCCCTTGTTGGGGTTCCCTTTCTTTTTGTTTATTTCCCGAAGATTGGGATGAGGGAAATGCTCCTCTTCCTATCCCATTGCCTCCGGGTTTCCCAGCTTGCCCCAAAACTAAAGACTTCTTACTACCTGAAACATACAACCGATGTTCCTGACATTGTAGTAACGCCGCATTCATCACATCTCCAAAAGCCTGCAAGGTTGGATTGCCCAACAAATGTTGCCATATCCTCCAGTGCAAACCTCCAATAAATTTGGATATCCTCCTTTCCTCCGGAGTCACCTCATCAGGTACAAAACTAGCTAACTGAGTTAATTCCTCTTCATACTCCGCAACTGAATGCTCTCCTCGCACCACATCCTGAAGTTTTCTTCTCATCTTCCTTTGAACTGTGGGAGGAAAATACTTCTGATCAAATAGAACCCAGAAATCATTGATGGTCATAGCATCTCTCTTCTCTGGCGTAGTCATCGACTCCTACCAATGTAGTGTAGCTCCAATGAGTTTAAAAGTGGCAAGGATTTGTTTTCTTTCCTCATTACACTCCACCATATTCAGATGGCACTGCATATGACGTCAGAGCCTCCTTGAAATTCTGGGGGATGGCCCTTTAAAAAGGATTCTCTAACTCTCTCCTATGGAGAAGGTCCGGCAGGAGCTTGTACCTCTTGATCTCATTGTTGTTGAGCTTGTGGTAATTTCTGGACCACAGCAGTCATCACTGCATTGACCGCTAGGGCCATGATATTTGCTACCTCAGTAGCATTTATAGTTCCCTATTGCGGTGGGGGAGGGCCTACCTCCTCTTCTACATCTCTATTCCTTTTAACGGAGCGACCTCTCTTAGGCGGCATCTGAGATAAAGAAACAATAGAATTAAAATACTATTTAGAACAATCTATTTTATAGAAGATTGCAACCAGATGCATAAAAATAGTCCTAACATTAAGCTCCATATCAAAGAACGCTACGATAGAACGTGACAAGTCGGCATAGATCCTAAAGACTTTAGAACCAGATGCTCTAATACCATATATGACAACCCGCTCATCAAAATAAGGGTGGCCAGCCCGATACTCCAATAATAAAGGGAATCATAAATGGACCATTCTCAGTATCACAACAATACAATAACTATATGGGATAACCACCATATATTTCAGAAAAACGGGTTGCCAAAAATTTTGTTTTATAAGTTAAAGAAAGCATTTAAAAAACCCAATTTAAAAAGAAGGCAGATAGAATATACAAGAATAAAATTAAACAATACATACAAAACCCAATAACCAAATAAACTGTCGGTTAACAGTCTCTTACAAAAATATTCAACAAGTTCATTGAGTTACATAATACATTACAATAAGCAAATACAATAGCTTGGGCCACACGCCCGAGTAAATGACCCGATCATAACTAGAGTAAAAAAATGAAGGCGTCTATAACAACATATCCCATAATATCCGCAAAGTATTACGGCTCCCAAAAACACCAGAATAGGAAAGTCAGAACGGGCATCCTTGCGGCGGAGCACCTGAGCGAATGAATAATTCATGCAAAACAAGAAATTTGAACAGGTCAGGGCCCAGTTTTATATGATCACCAGATGAATAAAGAATATAACTGTTATGAAAAGTTTATCATGATTGATAGTAATAAGAATTAACCTACTCAACTCAATGCATAAACTAAGGCAATTTAAATGATCATAAGTTTAATTCAGTTATGCAAGAGGTTGTGAATGAATATCATTAATTAAAAACCTTCATCCTTTACACTGTTTCATTTCATCGTTCCATATCTCATTATGAAACATAATCACAGTTATTTGCTCTTTATGGCATTTATCATAAATCAAGTCCAACTTGAATAAGAATAGTTATATTCATCTATATATAACGATTCTAAGACCGCTCGTCCGGGTTTCCCCACTGTGCGCCCCCTAAATGACTATCATATTCTAGGGCCTATCAACCAAGACAACCTGGGCATCCTAACGCAACGTTGGGAAGTGTCCATATACCTGCGAGTGAGTCATAACCCCACCGAGAATTACCCCACATAGCACAATAAATACGAACATACATAATAACCGGTCATATGGAAGAGGACTATATTCACACTGCATTTACTAGCTAGGGGACTTCACCTCATACACATACTTCCCTTATGATAGCATTTAGAGAGGTGTGTTTAAGTAAATTATCATTTACCATTTTATTTCCATTTTAATAGATAGATCACATTTTATTTGGAGCCATGTGTGATTCACGCCATCATTATAACCTCAATGAATGAATAAACTCTCAATTTATTCTCCAAACATTTTATGGTGTTATTATAAACCACCAAGACTAGAATCTACCAATAATGTAGCATAAACTCTTCAATTATGTATTTCTACAATCTCGAAATATTACATTAACTAATTAAGGGAAAAGAACACCTAATCTTCTATTTACTAATCCCCAAATAAGTCCTAACTATCCCCTTCTAACTAAGGTATTTGCCTACCCAATATAAGACTGTAGGACACTAAGTTTACTTCATACAAGAAGGTTCCTAACTCCTAAGCCTAAATGAAAAGGATAAAAATTGAGTTAGAAAAATAACTGAAAATATAAGGATTTTCGAATCGATTCGCCCCATGCAGTGAATCGATTCGCCCAAAAGCAAATCGATTCGAATGGAGAATCCAAGTTTCTACCCCAGCTGAATCGATTCGGTTTTGCAGACCTGTAGCCTCACCCCTTAGCGAATTGATTCGCTGAAAGGGAGAATTGATCGCCCCTACGAATCAGCCAAGAATGGGGCTATGGGTTATGAACCCTAGTTTTTCACCAAAACCTATTTTTCCTCCATTTTTACACACATCAACCACCATTATTCTAAGCAAAACCTCCCTACATGTTTATCAACTACTATACTCCTTATAATCATCAATTTAAACTATGATTAGAGCTAAAACACGACAAATTCCATAAAATCCATATTTGTTCATTTGATTCACATAATTTATTCATCCCAAAACATATATTAGCAAGTAGAAAACTCTCCTTGAGGTTGAAATCTCAAATTTCCTTTGGTAGCAACCAATCCCAATCTTTAATCTCCAATTTCTTCTTTTCTCCTCTTTTCTCCACAATTCTCTTCCTCTCTCTAACTCTCTAGGTTTAAGAACATGTATTGGGGAAATTAAAGGAACTGGAAGACTAAAAATTGGGGACTAACATTAGTTTCCAACTTAAATCGTTAATACCACATTAAAATGACTCATAACTACGCATTTAAGCCATAACCAGTCAAAAGTGCCCGAAAGTCAAAAATACAATATGGCACTTATTTTGACTATCTCGCACATTTCGGGACTAACTACACCCTCTAAATTGGCATCCAAAAATATTTAAGTCATTTCATGTTCCAATTTCATTTATACCATAAATGTCGTTTAAAGGATACGACACTATAAAACGTAACATGATGAAATTTACATGCACATAACCGTAAATATACAACAATCTAGTAAATATTATCTTTCAACTCATTCAATTAATATTTACTCCATTTCCACATATTTTATATAATTACTTCACACAGTAAATTAATATAAAATAAGTTTCTCAAAAGTGAGGGTTGTTACATACTCCCCTCCTTATGAGGGAATTTTGTCCTCAAATTCAAGCGTACCTTGCAAGAAGACATGCAGATACTTTTCCCTCATATCGTCCTCAAGCTCCCACGTTGATTCCTTGGCGTCGTGATGACCCCATTGAACTCGCACCAAGGGTACCACTCGCGATCTCAATTTACGCTCTCCGTGATCTAAGATTGCAACCGATTGTTCTTCATACGAAATATTGGGTTGCAAATCGATATCCTCCAAAGGAATATGCCAAAGGGCTCCTTCACACCTCTTATAATTTTTCAAAGAGGAAACATGGAACACATCATGGATTTGTTGTAAGGGTTCTGGTAAGGCAAGTTGATACACAACTGGACCTACCTTAGAAATAATTGGAAAAGGTCCAACATAGCGTGGCGCAAGCTTCCCATTCTTCCCAAAGCGCTTTATACATTTCATTGGCGATACACGCACCAAGACTTGATCCCCAACTTCCAACTCTACGTGTATTATTTTCGCATCGACATAACTCTTTTGACGATCTTGAGCTATTCGGATGCGACTCCGGATGAGTTCAATCTTGGAAGAAGTATCCTGGATCATTTTAGGTACAAGAAATTTATTATCCCCCACCTCTAACCAACAAGTGTGCGATCTAAAATACCGGCCATACAAGGCTTCATAGGGTACCATCCCAATGGTGAATTGGTACGAATTATTATAAGAAAATTCGACCAAAGGAAGATATTATTCCCAACCACCTTTGAAATCAAGCACACTCATTCGGAGCATGTCCTCCAACATTTGGTTGACTCTTTATGTCCGCCCATCTGTTTGAGGGTGATAAGAAGTACTCAATTTCAATTTGGTTCCCATAGCTTCTTGGAAACTTTGCCAAAAATGGGAAATAAAAATCTTATCTCTGTCGGAGACTATATTTATGGCACCCCATGGAGTCTAACAACCTCCGCAATAAATAACCGGGCATAACGAGCAGTATTATAATCTGTGCGTACGGTTAGGAAATGTGTCGACTTAGTTAAACGATCAATAATAACCCAAATGGAATCATAATCGCTCTGCGATGTTGGTAATCCCGTGATAAAGTCCATCGAGATGATCTCCCACTTCCATACCAGAATTTCCAATGGTTGCAACAAACCCGTCGGTCGCTAATGATCTATCTTGACCAATTGACAAGTAGTACATTGGGAAACAAACTCGAAAATATCCCGCTTCATGCCCGCCCACCAGTACTGACGGTGCATGTCTTGGAACATCTTGTCCCCACCAAGATGCACTGAAAATTTAAACCCATGAGATTCTGTCATCACGGCCCATCTTAAATCCCCTTCGTCCAGGACAATGAGTCTCCCGTGGAAACGTAACCCCCCCTCCGAGCATATAGAGTAGGATTCTTCTCCCTCGGTCAATAACTGGCGTATATGGTCCTGACAGCTTATGTCCCTTCCTTGAGCTTCTACAACCCTTGCCACCATTGTAGTCGTAACGGTCAGCACCGACATAAACACCCTAGCAACCGCGTCCTCCTTGCTAAGCTTCTTACCTTTGGCTTTCCATATCTCCGCTAACTCCCCCTCGGGCTTCCGACTCAAAGCATCCGCCACCACATTCGCCTTGCCCGGGTGATAGTGGATGTCAAATTTGTAGTCTTTCACAAAATTTAACCACTGGTGCTATCGCATATTTAAATATCTTTGGGAAAACAAATATTCAACGATTTGTGGTCCGTGTCCCCTAGGAGATAATGCCTCCAAATCTTCTAGGCAAAAACAACTGCGGCAAGTTCCAAATCATGCACTAGATAATTCTTTTCATGGGGCTTTAGCTTGCGAGAAGCATAAGCAATATCCCGCTGCTCTTGTTGAAGTAAACCTCCCAATCCTTTTAGAGATGCGTCAGTAAAGACTAAATATTCCAATCCTGGCCTTGGTAATGCAAGGACTGGAGCAGAAGTCAACCTATCCTTGAGCTCATCAAAAATCGACTAACAAGAATCATCCCAAACAAACCTCACCCCTTTTCGGGTTAAATTTATCAAAGGGCTAGCAATTTTTGAGAAACCTTTGATTAATCGGCGGTAATAACCAGCCAAACCCAGAAAACTACGAATCTCGATAGGTGTCGTGGGCTGACCCCACTCCATAATCGCAATAACTTTACTTGGGTCTACCAAAATACCTTGGGCTATCACAATGTGACCCATAAACTATACTTCCTGCAACCAAAAACTGCACTTCTCAAACTTGGCATACAATTGATGATCCCTCAACGTGTGCAGGACCAATCGCAAATGTGTAGCATGATCGGCTTCTGTCTGAGAATACACCAGAATGTCATCAATGAACACGATAACAAATTAGTCCAGGAAGTCTCAAAACACTCTATTCATGAGGTCCATAAACACGGCGGGAGCATTGGTTAGTTCAAAGGGCATAACCAGAAATTCGTAGGACCCATATCTCATTAGGAAAGCGGTTTTGGACACATCTTCCTCTCGTATTAGAAACTGGTGATACCCCGTCCTCAAATCTATTTTAGATAAGTATGACGCTTCCCCAAGTTAATGAAATAAATCATCGATTCGAGGTAATGGGTATTTGTTCCAGATGGTGACTTTATTCAACTCTCTGTAGTCAACACACAACCAGAGATAACCGTCCCTTTTCTTTAAAAATAACACCGGAGCACCCCACGACGATGTGCTTCGCCTAATGAACCTTTGTTTTAGCAAGTTTTGAATATGATCTCTTAACTCCGTCATTTCAATTGGAACTATACGATACGGAGCTCTCGTAATCGGTCTCGTTCCCGATGCTAAATGTATTATAAACTAAATCCCCCTACTCGAAGGTAAACCCGGTATTTCCCAAAAAATATATTGGAAATCTCTAACAATTGGAATCGAATCTAAGGAAACGACTACATCTCGAGAAGTCTCCTCTGCGATACAATACAAGTAAGTGCTGGAACCTCCTTCTGAACGAGGCATAGCCACTAAAGAAATTTCTTGCCCCAGAATGGCAAAAACTATACTCTTCCCATAGCAATTAACTATTGCACGATACATCACTAGCCAATCCATACCCAGGATTATATCGTACCCGACCATATCAAGGACGAATAAATCGGCCTCAAAATACAAGTTACCAAGATTTATTCCTATTTTTTTACAAACAAAGAAAATGAGTGAACCATCACCCATAGAAGATTCAACACTAGTGAAGGTACTCTCCACATATTTAATCAACTCTGTAGACTGAGTAAAGATTCTAGAAATAAATGAGTGTGTCAGACCCGTATCAAATAATACACGAGCCATATGCCCCTGAATGAGAAACTTACCCTCAATAGCTGGCAGCGCTGGCGGGGCCGGAGGAAGCATAGCATCCTGAATGTGATAAACACGACCATACTGTAGCTGTCCCAGTTGTGGAGGGACAACTGGATTGTGTACTTGTGGCGATAACTGAGCCTACGGCTGCTGTGGAACCATAGGAAGTTATCCCCCAATCAACTGAGGACACGCCCTCCTGTAGTGACCCGACTCTCCACATTGAAAGCATCAATTCGTCATATTCTCCTGATTTCGGCCCCGATTATTTCTAAACTGCCCAACTCCTTGGCCTGGATGTCCTCTATCCCCATTACCACCCCGACTTGCTTATTTCTATTGCGAGGCACCTTGATTGTCCCTAATATTACTGCCACCAACATTGAATCCACCAAAACGCTGTCGTTTGGACAAGTCCCCTTGTTGGGGGTCCCTTTCTTTTTATTTATTTCCCGAAGATTGGGACGAGGGAAATGCTCCTCTTCCTATCCCATTGCCTCCGGGTTTCCCATCTTTCCCCAAAACTGAAGCCTTCTTACTACCTGAAACATACAACTGATGTTCCTGACAATGGAGTAACGCCGCATTCATCACATCTCCAAAAGCCTGCAAGGCTGGATTGCCCAGCAAATGTTGCCGTATCCTCCAATGCAAACCTCCAATAAATTTAGATATCCTCCTCTCCTCCGGAGTCTCCTCATCAGGTATAAAACTAGCTAATCCAGTTAATTCCTCTTCATACTCCGCAACTGAATGCTCTCCTTGCACCGCATCCTGAAGTTTTCTTCTCATCTCCCTTTGAACTGTGGGAGGAAAATACTTTCGATCAAATAGAACCTAGAAATCATTAATGGTCATAGCATCTCTCTTCTATGGCGTAGTTATCGACTCCTACCAATGTAGTGCAACTCCAACGAGTTTAAAAGTAGTAAGGATTTGTTTTCTTTCCTCACTACACTCCACCATACTCAGATGGCACTGCATATCCTTTTTCCACTGATTAGCTACTATGACGTCAGAGCCTCCTTGAAAATCTGGGGGATGGCCCTTTAAAAAGGATTCTCTAACTCTCTCCCACGGAGAAGGTCCCGTAGGAGCTTGTACCTCCTGTGCTCGTTGTTGTTGAGCTTGGGGCAATTGCTGGACCATGGCAGTCATCATTGCGTTGACCGCATGGGCCATGATATTTGCCTGCTGTGGCGGGGGAGGACCTACCTCCTCTTCTACAACTCTATTCCTTTTAACGGGGTGACCTCTCTTAGGCGGCATCTAAGATAAGGAAATAATAGAATTAGAATACTATTTTGTAGAAGATCTCAACCACAAGCATCAAAATAGTCCTAACATTAAGCTCTATATCAAAGAACGCTATGATAGAACGTGACAAGCCTGCATAGATCCTAAAGACTTTAGAACCTGATGCTCTGATACCATTTATGACAACCCACACATCAAAATAAGGGGTGGCCAAACCGATACTCCAATAATAAAGGGAATCATAGATGGACCATTCTCAGCATCACAATAATACAATAAGTATATGGGATAACCACCTTATATTTCAGAAAAATGGGTTGCCAAAATTTTTGTTTTATAAGTTAAAGAAAGCATTTAAACAACCCAATTTAAAAAGAAGGCGGATATAATATACAAGAATAAAAATAAACAATACATACATAACCCAATAACCGAATAAACTATCGATTAACAGTCTCTTACAACAATATTCAACAAGTTCATTAGGTTACATAATACATTACAATAAGCAAATACAATAGCTTGGGCCACACGCCTGAGTAAATGACCCGATCATAACTAGAGTAAAAAAATGAAGGCGTCTATAACAACATATCCCATAATATTCCCAAAGTATTACGGCTCCCAAAAACACCAGAATATGAAAGTCAGAACAGGCATCCTTGCGACGGAGCACCCGAGCGAATGAATAATTCATGACAAAAAAGAAATATGAACGGGTCAGGGCCCAGTTTTATATGATCACCAGATGAATAAAGAGTATGACAGTTATGAACAGTTTATCATGATTGATAGTAATAAGAATCTACCTACTCAAATCAATGCATAAACTATGGCAATTTAAATGATCATAAGTTTAATTCAGTTATGCAAGAGGTTGTGAATAGATATCATTAATTAAAAACCTTCATCCTTTACACTGTTTCATTTCATCGTTCCATATCTCATTATGAAACATAATCACAGTTATTTTCTCTTTATGGCATTTATCATAAATCAAGTCCAACTGGAATAAGAATAGTTATATTCATCTATATATAATGATTCTAAGACCACCCGTCCGGGTTTCCCCACTGTGCGCGCCCTTAAATGACTATCATCTTCCAGGCCCGATCAACTGAGACAACCTGGGCATCCTAATGCAACGTCGGGAAGTGGCCATATACATGCGAGTGAGTAATAACCACACCCGAAATTACCCCACATCACATAATAAATACAACATACATAATAATCGGTCATAGTGCTGAGGACTATATTCACCCTACATTCACTAGCCAGGGGACTTCACCTCATGCGCATACTTACCTTATGATAGCATTTGGAGAGGTGTGTTTAAGTAAATTATCATTTACCATTTTATTTCCATTTTAATAGATACATCACATTTTATCCGGAACCATACGTGATTCACGCCATCACTATAACCTCAATGAATGAATAAACTCACAATTTATTCTCCAAAAATTTTATGGTGTTAATATAAACCTCTAGGACTATCATCTCCCAATAACGTAGCAAAAACTCTTCAATTATGTATTTCTACAATCTCGAAATATTACATTAACTAATTAAGGGAAAAGAACACCTAATTTTATATTTACTAATCCCCAAATAAGTCCTAACTATCCCCTTCTAACATAAGGTGTTTGCCTACCCAATATAAGACTCTAGGACACTAAGTTTACTTCATACAAGAAGGTTCCTAAGTCCTAAGCCTAAAAGAAAAGGATAAAAATTGAGTTAGAAAAATAACTCAAAATATAAGGATTTTCGAATCGATTCGCCCCATGCAGTGAATCGATTTGCCCAAAAGAGAATCGATTTGGATGGAGAATCCAAGTTTCTTCCCCAGGCGAATCGATTTGGCATTAACCCAGATCGATTCGGGTTTACAGACCTGTAGCCTCACCCCTTAGCGAATCGATTTGCTGAAAGGGCGGATCGATTCGCCCCTGCGAATCAGCCAAGAACGGGGCTACGGGTTATGAACCCTAGCTTTTCCCCAAAACCTATATTTCCTACATTTTTACACACATCAACCACTATTATTCTAACTAAAACCATCCTACATGTTTATCAACTACTATACTCCACATAATCATCAAATTAAACTATGATTATGGCTAAAACACCACAAATTTCAATAAAATCCATATTTGTTCATTTGATTCACATATACACAACAATCACATAATTTATTCATCCTAAATCATATATTAGCAAGTAGAAAACTTTCCTTGAGGTTGAAATCTCAAATTTGCTTTGGTAGCAACCAATCCCAATCTTCAATCTCCAAATTTCTTCTTTTCTCCACAATTTTCTTCCTCTCTCTAACTCTCTAGGTTTAAGAACATGTATTGGGGAAATTAAAGGAATTGGAAGACTAAAAATCGGGGACTAACATTAGTTTCCAACTTAAATTGTTAATACCACATTAAAATGACTCATAACTACGCATTTAAGCCATAACGATTCAAAAGTGCCCGAAACTCAAAAATACAACATGGCACTTATTTTGACTATCTCACATATTTTGGGACTAACTACGCCCTCTAAATTGGCATCCAAAAATATTTAAGTCATTTCAAGTTCCGGTTTCATTTATACCATAAATGTCGTTTAAAACACACGACACTATAAAACGTAACATGATGATTTTTACGTACACATAACAGTAAATATGCAACAATCTAGTAAATATTATCTTTCAACTCATTAAATTAATATTTACTCCATTTCCACATATTTTATATAATTACTTCACACAGTAAATTAATATAAAATAATTTTCTCAAAAGTGAGGGTTGTTACAACTTTGGGACTGAGAAATTAAATTTTTGGGAGAAATAAAATTTATTTAAATTGGAGGATTTTTAAATTTGGAAATTGAAGTCCAAAAATTGAGGACGTTTTAAAGTATTCCAAATGATGATTTTTGGTGCGCCATTGATTCCGAATGGGCCGAGATAGTCGAAATGACTGTCCTTGGGATTTATTTCGGTTCCAGTATATTTTTAAATTAGCTTGACTCGAATTGGAGTAAACGAGCCATTTAAAGTGTGTATTATAAAACTGGGACTTATGTTTTATGGGTTTAAGAGGCTTACGGATCAAGCCAATATCATTTAAGAGAAAGAGAGAAAGAGAAAGAAAGAAGGAAAGAAGAAGAAAAAAAGAGAGAGAGGAGAAGCTTGGAGATTTTCGGCCCAAACGTGATCACGAGGACGATTCAACCTCTTTAATTCTAAGGCAAGTGTTTAATCTTGCTAAATATTTCATTTGTGTATTTCATTTCATAATTTGTGGATAAAAGAATTGAATTTTAGGGTTTAAATGGCAAAACCTAATTTTTTGGTAAAAATCTTGCACTTGAGGTTATATAATTGTTGATAGTTCTATGATGATTTCTAAGGTTAGAAATGTGTTGGGTATGAAGATTTATGGTTGTGGGGTGATTTATATATGGATTTTGGAGAAAATAACTCCATTTCGTGGCTTTCTGAACTGGCCGAATCGATTCTCTCGTAGCGAATCGATTCGCCAGGTTGCAGAAGCAACAGGTCTTTAGGTCCGAATTGATTCTCCCCTAGAGAATCGATTTGTTATGTAGGATACTTACAGGTCTAGTTGGGACAAATCGATTCGCTGGGGTTGAATCGATTCACTGTTGGGACCGAATCGATTCGAAGGGGACGAATTAATTATGAAACAGGGCATTTTTGCTTAATTTTTCTAGAATGAGTTTTAAATCCCTTTTGGTTGGGTTTCTTGATTTGGAACTCATATATATGATGCGAGAGATATGTTTGGAGTATTTTTTAGGGTTTCTCACATGCTATGATCGTGGGGGCCTATCGTAGTAGTTTGGGAAGATATAGATGTATTGAAATTGTTGTATCGAGGTAGTGGGAAACCTCATTAAGGATGGGAGTCCTATTTGGAGATTTAGATGCGAGTTAATACAAGAGGTGAGGTTGAGGATATTGTGAGGAAGTTTTGATGGCATAATGTGAAATTTAGATGCCGACTATTGTGTCAATTCCTTATAGCAATGGGATTCTATTTAGGTTATAATTAGGGAACGAGAGAGAGAGAATTCGCTTATCCTTAGTGATGATAAACTCAAGGAAAATGGTAATTATGTAAATGTGTAAGGTTCATCGTGAGACATTGAACCGTAATCTAAAGTGGGGGTAATTTAACTTGTTACCCATAATTGGTTGTGAGTAGACTTATCGTTGGACTAGTCTTTACATATTGACGAGTGATTAACTATGGGTATCCCAAAATATGATGTTATCATAAAATAAATGTAGTTTTGAGCTTGAGGCTTACCGATTATTGGTTGTGTGAGTAATAGTTGGGATTCCAATACTTGAAATGAATTTAAGTTTAAGCTTGAGGCTTGTAGACTATTAGTTATGTGTATACTGATAGTCAGGATTGTTATGGGATATATCGATGTGCATTCGGTTATTGATGGGATGTGTGGTGATTGTTATATATATATTAAGCTTTGGGGCGATAACCTTAATGTTGAATATATTGGAAGACTATTCATATAATAGGAGCAATGGATGAATATGCATCAAGTGAGGGATCATATTTATATAACGATTTAAGTTAATCTGCTTCGAGTGATAGCTAGTATAATGAGGAGTATGTCCACGTATAGCCAAATTATGGATTTCATACCTACGGAGGAGAGGTAGTGTGTATATATGTGGATATTTATATATGAATAGATATGTATATATGTGTGTAATTATGGCGTGGACATCTATACCGTGCGTGATGGTTTGATTATATGATGCGATCATATGGATGTATATGTATATAGTGTGTGATATATATGTATATTTATGGTGTGAAGAATACCTGGAACATGATATCATGGGATGTTGCGCGATGTTGGGTGAGCCCCTGGCTTGAGGAGCAGGGGTGGATATTCCCGAGGTCATAGTCGTCCATTATTATTTGTGTGATTTTATTTTGGGGGTGAGAAGTCTTGGGTATGGGATGTTCTCACTTGACCGGTTAGGATCTATGACCGCTTCCCATACGTTATGATTGATTTTGTTTCCATGGCGGTGTGATAATAGTCCGATAGGTGGTGACCCCTGGAGAAAGTGAGTAATTCCTGGAAGATGATAGCATGGTGCAGTATTTTGGCATCCTATAGCCGTTTATGTTATGTGTATGGCATAGTGTACATTATGTGTGAGATGTATGCGTGGTTATGGGAATGAATGATTGTATATATATATTTAGAGTAAATATATATAGATGTATATGCTATAAATGAAGATGATATGAAGTTTCAATGATGTACATCTTGGGTGATTTTGGTGTACGAGTTTATTTGTGGTCGAAGGATTGTACTTAGAGACATTTGCGGTTATGTCGACCCAAGGATTTAGTAGAGATTTAATTTATGTTTTAGATAGTACTCTATATTTAGGTAGTTTTAGTAATAGAATTTGTGTGGATGACATAATGGATCCCTACGATCGACATTGTCAAGGAGTAGTGTATCAGCGGGATTCCGTGTTTGGATTTCTCGTTGCGAGACGCCCTACGCACGAAACGTAGTGCAATGTTGAGAATAGAGAGAAGTTTTGTCCATAATACTTGTATGTATGTTAATATGAGTAATAAATTATTACATTGAAACCTAATGTTTATGTGTAAAAAACTAAGTCATGTAACTGGTTTAAGTTAATAAATGGAATCACGAGATCCTAGTAAGGTATGTATGTGAATGTATATTTATGTGGGATTAAAATGGAAAGGATTTGAGGGTCTTGTTAAGTGGTAGGTCATGTGGGTATAGGGAATGCGTAGATTCTCCTTATGGGTGGGGTAACTTAATTAAGGTTCCAAGATTCCAAGATGGGTGGGGTAACTTAATTAAGGTTCCAAGATGTGACTAGGTAGGTTGTCCTTATAGGTGGGGTAACTTAATTAAGGTTCCAAGATGCGAATAGGTGTGCACTGTTAGATGAGAGGTGAGTTTGGGGTTTCACGAGAGTTCGACTCCACTTTAATTATGAAATAATGCATTGATATTTATTATGAACGGTAAACACACTTGCTAAACATTTTTACACCTCGGGCTCTGACCTGTTTATATTTCTCTTTTTCTATATATATGTATGTATATATTGTTATAGTTGTCCTACCGCATAGATGATGGATGATTTTCTATCCAGAGTCTTGGGAGCCATAACAGGTGTAGACTATTGCGGGATTTAGATTTTAGTTGCTTCCTATCTCTTTGTAAATCTAGATAGGACGCTTTTGTGTATCGGGTTTATACCCTAGAGTTATATGTAGTTGTTTATACTTTTTTTGTATGGATGTTGTACTGTCTGTGACCCGACAGCTTATTCGGGTTATTTCTTTATATATTCTCGTTTTATTCTAATGTTAGCACTTCCTTTTTATCATCATACTCGTGTACATTTTGCCTTGCTAGTTGTTCTATGGTGTTGGGTTGTTATCCGTTACATGTTTTATTTAATTTTTGGCATCCGCTTTTATAGTTTCAGGTAGTTAGCCTTATCTATTTTAGTATAGTCTGTTAATGCTGAGAATGAGCCATTTGAGATTCGTGATTTAAGGTAGTATAGGGTTGGCCACCCGTTATTATTTTAAGAGGTTTGTCACATATATGTCTTGTGTAAAATTTACAAAATATCCATATTTGAAAAAGGGTTACTCATAAAGTATTTCGATTATCAGGAATTACATAGAATAAAATATTTTTTAAACACGAAGGGTTCTTGGATAGATAGAATTATTTCTAGTACTATCATAGGCTGTATTTTATTTTAATAAAACATCCTTCCCCTAGACTCGCTCTAAAAATGGATGATAAAAAGGGAAGTTTAAATAAAACACCGATCTTTTACGGAAACAATTTTCCTTAATGAAAAGTAATGATAATTTATTTAATACAAGGGTCATTAGAAGAAGACTTATGTGATATGATAATCAACGATTATTCACCACCGACAAAGATTATTTTCGAAGGTGATGAACAAAAGGTAATTAAGAAAGTTGTAAGTGACTATACTCATGATGAAAAATCCATGTCTTAGTTAAAAATAATGGAAATAATGTTGTCTTCATAGCTTTGACAAAAGGAAAATTGAAGAGAATATCCTCTTATTCCACTTCTAAACAAGCTTGTGACACACTAGTCACTACTCGTGGGGGGTGAGAAGCATGTCAAATAGGGAAAAGCCCAACTTCTCCTAAAATTGTTTAAAAGTGTAAATGCAGGAAAATGAGAAGTTTAATGAATTTTACCTGAGACTCATTGATGCAAATGGTGTAAGGTTAGATTGTGTTGATACAGTAATGAAAATATTAAGATTGTTTTATTGGGAGAAACAACTTGGAATTGACATTTAAATGCAAAAAAATTTCATCCCTAAAGATCTTTGATTATTCATGCATTAGAAAGAAAACAAGAATATGTTAAAGATTAGACCTAGGGTTTCAAGAATTCATACCATAGTGAATTTGGTTGTGATTCGTATGAGGAGAAAAATGTACATGATGATGAAATCCTTATTGCTATCCAAGGTATTGGAAAATATTGATTAGAACTTCTGTATGTTAAGATCTTCTAGTATATGATTCCCCCTAGAGTCGGGTAGGTAGGTGGCGCTTTTTGAGATGAAAACATCCGCTGAATTTTAAGATATGGTGGTCTCTCTCTAGCCCTCTTCGTTAAAAATGTCAATATTACTTTATTTCACACTTCTTAAACCCAAATGGTCAATAATAATGATTAAAACTCCTTCCCTTGCCTTTATATACAAGTACAAAAGCTGGGGAGGGCTAAATTAGGTTTGTTGAGAACATATGCCTGACTACATAGGTATATGGACTACACTAGGGAACCAATAAAAATAATTAATTTTGCTACAAATAATTACTTAGAAATCTCAAATTACTTTACCATAATTTATTTACTTTATTTATTTAATCGTGAATTAACTTCACCAAATAATCACAAGTGCGCTCCAATTTAGTTATCTAAAAAATCACTCGGATATTGAGGTCTTATTTTCATAGTTGATTATGGTACACAATAAGATTTCATACGTTAAGTGACCAATATCCGGTTGGTCAAAATAATTTACTGCTTATCGACTTTAAGCAACATCTAATAAATTTCTTGATCCTCGGACTTAACTTATTTACTACTCCACTAGGATTATAAAATAATTGACTGATCGAGTTTTACTTGGTGGAAACAAAGCATGTAAGTCTATCAAGCGGGTATCACAATCCACGGTATCCCATGGAAGTGTATTCCTTCGAATTCTGATGTCAGACCTACTAATATAACTATCATCGAATATGATGAGATTATTTAACCAGGTATAAATAAGATTGCACCCTTAGAAATCAAAGTGACAATTTTTCTAGGATTTTAATCCTCGTAATTCTTGTGATTAAGAATTAACGAAGACTTTAGAAATGGTGTGAGATTTCCTGAGTCTAATCAAGATAGTCCTAAGACTTAAATATCATGGGTAGCCTTATTAAATTCATTATTGTGATGTACGGATCATTAATAGTGCTAGAACTGAAATCCTGATATCCTTGTGATCAACCTAAAGATAACTCACCGAAATTCCTACTGAGCTCTATTGGTCGACATGTCTATAATATATCTTTAAAAAAATACAAGGCACTCTCATAACCGCGATTCTTATTTTGAAATGAACTGACAAACATTTATTGAAAGGTGAGCACCATACATGGTTTTAATAATAAAAAACAACAATATCCCACGCAGTCTTAAAGCCATATATCCAACTCCCAATCCATTTACACGATAGTTTGTTGCTTATTGGTAAAAGGACCAGCCGGGTGTTATCCGATGCAACCTTATGATAAACTTATCTCCCTTTTATTCAATCTCTCGAACTAGGTGAAACCCACACCAATGTGTTTCGTCTTATGGGTCACCAGTTCTCTCCAACTTGCAATTATGACGCTATATGCCCTAAGAAGTGTAATAGAAAATTTTACTTGAACGAACCTAACCCAAGTTACTTAGGAAGTAAGCGAGTCATAAAGCCTCTTTAGTTGCCTCTGAAGTGAAAACATTTTTGACCTTCCTGGAGGAGTCAACAAACCAAGTTAGTTCAAACTCTTTCAACTTATAGTTCAACCTCTTTAGGTAAACACATATACCGAGGTAGAACACTTGGAATCCTTATGTGACTAAAAAAATTAGTCTATATGACTAAAAATTAAAATACTATTGGACTAAAATCTTTTGATCATACCGAAGGCATAAGAAATTTTATTATAGTACACAATATAACATGTATGAGGCAACCCATTGTCAAAGTACTAGGTATGTTCCACGTTCCTTCCATTTAATTAAGTGTCTTAAGACATTGATTCCCAAATAGAGCGATTCCATACTTGAAAATAAACTCTTTTTATGGAATCCTGATCCTAAATCTGCATATACAACATTCATATAATCGACTTAGGGTGTTCTTAATATCATTTGCAATCGATCTATCAAAATCATTATCATAAAAATGTGTATGGCTTGTCCTAAGTACTTTATATCAAATATATAGACAACCACAATCCTATGTGAGATTATACTCCCACCTCGTTCCCAATTGGGCGATAATTATCCACAAATCGTATTAGAAATACCACCACATTTCTATCATGATTCTTATACTAAAAAGTACCTTTTGGATTTAGATCAAAATCAACACTTGATTACTTAATCAAAATGAATTACCCAATACCTTTGTGTTAGCTTAAATCCATAAATGGATCTCATAAGCTTACCTAACTTTAATTTTTCTCGACTTTTATTTTGAGGGGTGCTAAGGGCACGACAAAAGTAACTCCCAATTACCTCAAGCCTATTTTTACTTTAAAATACTACCATAATCTAATTTTTACTTACTTACACCACATTGAGGGCCACCCTATATTTAAAGTGTACAAAATCATTTTACCCACCTTTTCTCCGTCTCTCTACACATTTAAACCTCTTAACTTCTCAACCTTTCAATTTATCAACTTCAAAACCTTTGAACTTCAATTCCATAACTTTAACTTATCAACCTCTTAACTATAACTTCAACTTCAAAACCTTTCATCAACCCCATGATTTAAGAATGCTTAAAACCTTGTTAGCAATGAAAAAAATGAATATGAAACCTTAATAACGTTTAAAACGCTAATAAAGTTTAAAATGTTCTTATCAATGAAAAACGAACCATTAAAGCTAAGTTGAAATCGTTGGTTTGAGAATCTTATAATCTCGATTTTCGTCTGTTACATTTTATTTTTTAGGTTTCCATTCGGGATGTTTACCCCAAGTAAACATAGTTAATTTCGAGACTTTTATAATGAATAAAGGACACTGGTAAACATCCCGAATGAAGTTTAATTGAAAACAACAATTAACATTCATTAGGTTGGGGTAATTATAATGAAAATAGAATATTAACTCGGGGTCATTAGAGTGAATCAAGGAAGCTAACTCGGGTAAACACCCCAAGTGGAGTTTTTCTTAGAAAAAAAATTACTTTTGTTATTCAGTAGGATCACCCCGAAAAACATCATCTTCCTTGACGTCCCCATGCTTAACCACTGTAAAGTTCAATTTTGGGGTTTCATTTTTTCTAAGGTTAAAAAAACTTAAAAAAATATATCTGTGCAACGAAAATTACCAAAAAAATATTTGGGAAATTTTCATTAGTTTTAGAGTTGCCACACCTATTGTTAACACCTCAATTAGTTGTTGTAACTTCAATATGGTAACTACAATAACTAAAAACCCTAATTATTATGTTGCTATAATAATTAATATGGTAATTTGTTAGTGAAGTTTATATAGTGTTTGAATGGGAACTTTATGTAGAGTTTTGAGTGAGAGAATTATTGAGAGAAAGTTTTCTTGAAAGAGAAAATGTTTTGGAATAATGGTTGAGAGGAAGTATAAATTATATATATACTATGTGGTGGCCCTTAGCAAAAAAAATGTAAAAGTATCTTGTGGTATTATGAAGGATTTTTTGTGGTTCCCCAAGAAACACCCTTTACTTTGTTCTTGTCAAGACAATCATTCAAGAATGCAGTCTTGATGTTAAAAGAATCCCAACAGACTTTAGCATGGCCATTGTGAGAAGGTTTTTCATAGTCAATCCATTTATTTATGAGTAAACCTTTAGCAATCCTTGTCTTGAATATTTGTATCTTCCCATCCATTTATATTTTAACTTTTTGTAGGTCCACTTGCTCCCAATGGGTTTGACCCCATCAACAAGTCTACAATAACCCAAAATATTTTTGGAATACATGGAATCCCTTTTTTTCCATAATCATCAGTCTAAGAAAAATTCCTTACCTTGGAATGTCTCGCTGTATTTTTTTGAGATTCGATTCTTGTTTTCCTGGGATCTCATCAAAATCATCCAAAACATTTACACCTTTTAGGATGACTGTGAAAGTTGGAGTTACAAAATATAATGGTTCATCATATTCCCTAAGTTGCTAGAACACTCGTACATGATAACTACAACCTAATTTCAATAATACACTACACTGTCATAATGGGATCATTATTAATGACTAGGATACACATGTCACTTATACGGATAGAAAGTGGTTCCACATTGGGCACATGGTTTATTACATAATCCTCTTACAAGAACCTATCATTGATTCAATAAATGTCCTTCTTATACTTAGGAATATGATAAAAAACTATCTTTGTTACCTTTGGGATAACCAATGAAGAGACATACCTTTATTTGAATTTTAACTTCTTTAGTTCTTTCCATAGCACGAGTGGTGGGAACCTCCAGATCCGAACATGACATAGAATGAGCTCGCACCCACTTCAATGCTTAATGGGAGTTGAATAGACTTATTAAGAAGAAACTAAATTAGAATATATATCCCCATCTCTTACGTAAAATCCCAATAAGAATCTTGCAGTCCCGAATAACCTACCATAGACGTTATCATATCCAAAAGATCCTTATTAATTTATCTTCTACACTGTTTCGAAGTGGAATACCTGGAGTAGACTACTAGGATAAATTCCTACATCTCTCATAAATGATTCCTTAACTATCCTAAGAGGTAAATATCTCCAGGATTAGATCGTGGAACTTTGATTAGTTTACCTTACCCATACTCAACCTTAGCCTCAAATTCTTTGAACTAATCAAAAGTCTCAGACTTGTTATGCATTAGGTAAACATATCCATACATTCGAGTGATCATCAATGAAATCGATGAAGCACTGAAAATCACCACTAGTCTAACTAGTCACCTAACCGCACTAATCGAAGTGAACCACTTCTAACACATCTTAGGCTCTCTAGCTCTTGGCCGTGAGGGGCCCTTGTCCATTTTACCTTCTAAATGGGATTCAAGACTAAGTTTGCCTCCATTTCTAATGAATTCGATTGTCCATTTTAAACCAATTTTCAAATTCCTTTTAGAATAAAATAACCTAAGCAGAAGTGCTAAAATTGGGTTTGGTTTGCAAGGAAACTTTCTCTTTAAAGATATTTGTCCATAAAAGTTATTCGTATAATTATTTGGCAGTATGGGTGAGATAAAAATTTCAATGTATAAATTATTATATAATGTACCAGAAGAGATAAAAGATATCTAGTTTTAATAAAATAATTTTATAAAATCAATCGAATATCTGTTCAAAACCAATATTGAAAACTAAAACCAACAATTTCAAAACTCAAGTACACTAAATTATTAAGCTAAATTAACTTTATGTCTACACCAATATTCATAATAATATCCCGCTGCTATTATTAATTTCTTATTTCAATTGCCCATAACTAGCAACATCTCTCTTTGAAGTAATTTTTTGGTTTCCTGAAATCTTTGCAACGAGTTGTAATTTTGATTTATGATTCCCGAGTCTATATACCCGATTATCGTAAATCAAATCATAGATCATGAATTTAGATTTAGGAGATAATCCATTACCATGTCATTTTCCTTATATTTTAAGGTAAACCCAGACATGTTGCTATAAAAGTTCAAACTACTTGTAGTGAGAATACCTGCCCGTCGGCTATTCCACTACTACCGAGGAATATGAATTTTTCTTAACCCCAAAATCTCGTGATTGAGAATTATCCTTAACTTAAACTCCTTTTCAGGAAAGAATTAAATCTCTTTTCAAACAACTAGTACCAGCATTTGGTTATCGATTGTGGATAAAGGAGCAATGATTTAAAAAGTAAATATGTACACATAAAGCTTCCCGGTGTGCATGGGGGGAGGGGGAGAGAACATAGGTAACAATTGATTTAAAAAAAACTATCGTATATTTAAAATACCATGATTCTCGGATTAAAACCATCCGTGATAGGGCCAGTCTAACTGATGCGAGGAGTTAATCACATCAAAATTTTAAAATATTGACGAGGATTGTGGATTCAAGCTGTTTATTACCCCTTTAAGTTAGAACAATGTACAATTACATTTTTAGTCCTTGAGACTTATTCTAATTAAACCAATTAAACCTTTCAGACTAATATAATGAGAAAAGGTTGAATTCATTTTTGAAATCTTAGAATCAAGATTAATCGAAAAAATAAAATCCAATTAACACATGAAAGTTAATTTGATTAAATTTTAACGTGGCAACGCTCAACTACCAATTTATAAAATTAATCTCATCGGACATCCTAGTTCCTTTATGAGGTGAGATTTCTCCCGGGGAGCTTAAATCACCCCACTTTACACCATACAACCGTTTATATTTCATTATGCTACCTGGATGGTTTAGGATCCTCTTTCAGACATAAATAATAACCAACGCCTTTTGTCCCATTCCTAGTGAAAATGACTCTATGGGGGAGGATATCAAATGTCGTGTCTAACTTTACACCACTGGTTCACTCCTCAAAATAAAATCTACTCGTGAAGGACTTTCCCATGGGGGAGATCGAACTCACTCACATTCTAATTCTCATAATTATAACTTAAGAGTTTTAATGAATCCTCGATGCCCTGATTAATTCCATTTGTGGAGAACCGGGGGGGGGGGGGGGGGGGGAGCCTAACTGACTTGAGGAATTAATCACATCTGATTCACAAAACAAAGATGGAGACTGTGAGGATTAGGTTGAAACCCCTCTCTTACTTAACATTTTAAAACTTTGAGGGTTTTGAAAAACTATTCACTAAAATCTAAGAGTTTAAATTAAAATGCTTGGTAAAATTTAATTTACTCGTAAAATCAAATTATCTGATCTCATTACTTTAATTTTCCTTATAATAAAACCATTTTTAAATTAAAACAAAACCCAAAGATAATATTCAATTTATGCCTTAATTTTTTTTTTAATTCATTTTAGAAAAGAATGAAACACAACATAAATTTTTGTAGAAAATCAGTGATCTAGGCCAGTTTTAAAATAAAAATCCATATTGTTCATAAAATTGGGTGTTCCTTATTTTCCAATTAATCTCTTCAAGTCCAATAGTTCTTGTTGTAAAAGAATTTCTTATAAGAAGGAGTCCAACATAGAGTAGTTTTCTTAAAAAAAAAGAGTTCTCGAGGGTTTTGATCATTGGAATTTGATCCTCTAATGTAAATATATAATCTAGGGAAGAATCACCATGAAAACACCATCAAAAACCACCCCTTATGGAAAAACTTCTTAGTTGGCAGTAGGGTGATCGATCGATCGATGGGGGAACGATCGAGATCTATCATGTCAGGCCTGGTGCTCTTTTTCCTCTCAGGTTGCATAAAAACAACTGCATAGCCATCCCAAAACTACATGAACCTTGTTGAATCACTAAGACCATTATTCATAAATGATTCTAAGTGTTTAAAAACATTACAACCCCTTCCATTGACTCCATAAACATTAATAATGAAATAATTACACAACTTAATTATTACAACGATATCGAATCAAAGACAAAAAATGACTACAGATAAACCACTATAGGATCCATTGACATAGAAACTAACTACGTGACCATGATGTAAGGGTTATATACGAAGAATATTTGTAAAACCATGTTAGTACGAAAGCATACACAAAGATACAACCTTTCCCACAACATGAAAAATTGGGGTTTTCTCATTTGGACAATATGGACCTTTTCAATAAACAATTAATGTCAATCGGGGATATGATATCAATTGTTGGGAAAAATAAATTGGGATTGACATTTAAATGTGGAAATTTTTTCGCCCTAAAGATCTTTGATTAATCATGCATTAAAAATTAAACAATAAGTAAGTTTAAATATTAAACCTAGGGTTTCAAAAATTCATACCATATCGAATCTCATTGGTATCCGAAACCTTGATTAAACCTTATGTACTTTATGATCTTTTTGTTTATGATCCTTCCCAAGGTCAGGTTGGTAGGTGGAACCTTTTGAGATGAAAGCTATTGCTAAAACTTAAGATATGGTGGTCTCTCTTTATCCCCTGTTACTAAAAGTGTGAATAGTATATTTTCTCACCCCTATCTAACCCTAATGATCAATAATAATAATTAAAACCCCTTTTCACACATTTATGTACAAGTACAAAATGTGGGCTTAGGCCAAACTTGGTTTCTTGAGAGTATGGACCTGACTACTTGGGTATATGGATTACACCAGGGATCCAAGACAAATAATTAAATTAGATCCAATTGAATACTCAAAAATCCCAAATTACATTTACCATAGTTTATTTCCTTTCTTTATTTAATCATGAATCAACTCTACTAAATAATAATGATTGCACTCCAATTTAGTTATAATAGAAATCACTCAAATACAATGAGGTCTTATTTGCAATGTTCATTATGCTATAAAATATGATTCCCAACATTAACTGCTAATCAATGTTCGAAACCCACTTGGTCGAATTAATTTACTGTTAATCAACTTTAACCAACATCTAATCAATTTCTTTATCATCAGATTTCATTTATTTGTAACTCCATTATGATTATAAAATAATCCACCGAATGGGTTTTACTTAGTGAAAACAAAACATATAAGTCTATCAAGGGGTATCACAATCCACAATATCCCCTGTACATGGATTCCTTCGAATTATGATATTAGACCTACTTACACCATTGTCAACCAATATGAAAGATCATTTGAGAAATATAAATCAGATCGCACTGATAGTAACCAAAGTGACATTTCTGCAAGAATTTTAATCCTTATAATATCAAGATTAAAACCCATTAAACCCTAGACATCCTATCCAAATTTTCTTTCCACTCACAAACCTTTTTAGGGTTTGCAATACTTCTGATGATGCCGAAAATCAGCACCACCAGGTGAGGAGTTTTCGAGCTCAATACAGGTGTAACAATGGCAGCGCAGTTGTATGAATAAGGCAAGAATGAGGTGAGGAGAAGAGGAATGAATACAGGAGTATAAGTGGTTCAGCCAAACCGGCCTACGTCCACTGTGAGTGTGTGTGAATAATATCACTGAAAGAAGGTACTAATGGCCATGGATACAACCTCTCAAGCTCTTTCTCCCTCTACAGTGTAAACTTAGACAGAATTTCAGCTAGGGTTTCAATCTCTGGATCCTTTTGCAAGGTAGGGGATGATCCCTTTATATAATGCCTAGGGGGTGTAATGTACCCCCTATGCATGTAATGTGCATGTGTGTAGTTTCCTCACCAATGAGGGTGTGCCAGCTGTCAGGTCCACATGTAAGTAATGATGATGAAATATTCCCCCCACATGTGGGGAATAATCTTGTTGTAAATGATCTTAGCCCAGGTGTCCTTATCCAAATGTTTACGGATACTTTGGCAGTCATGCTGGTGAATGTCCTCGGCCTAGGAGAGGCCGAGCTATAAGGGTAGGTCGTCCGATCAATTCGTGATGTGTCATGCGATGTCTCGGCTTTATGTCAGCCGAGGTATACACCTATGTCGGCCTGGGACGAGCCATTGGCGTACTGATGATAAGCGGTCCCTGGTAACCTCGGCCTCCTACGAGGTAGGGTTCATGTAGGTGTGTTGAGCTTCTTGTTATCTTAGCCTACTGTTGACCGGGGTTACTATTCCTTGGCACCTGGAGTTGATGTTATCTGTGATATGAGAAGTGTTCCGGGGGAAGTGCATGTTGTAGTGTCGGCCTGGGCCGAGGTAGCCTTGGCCGAGGGATGATATCGTGGGCCCCCCTGCACCGGTGGGTCGACTAACGTCTCGGCTCTCATCTCGGCCGAGGTATGCTCCTCTAGGACGAGGTCGTGCTTGGGCATATCAATCACCCCCCAGCCCTTAGTCATTTGCGAGAGTGGTGGCTAAGGGGTTCTTGCCTCCGAGGTCTATTCACCCCAAAGTCAATACCCGCATGACACTTGTCCATTGCCAAGGCATGCCCACTTGGTTGGCACATGCTGTCAATTGTCCCTTGGGCTTCCCAAGGCAATGATGAGCCTTGGGAATCGTGCCCAAGTATTTAAAGGCTAAAACCTTCCTTTTTCTTCTTCTTCCTCATTTCTCTCCTGTTCAAGCGATTGCTCCCTTGTTTTCTGCGAATTTTTCTCTCCGAAGCTAGCCTCTGCTCCAGCGATTGTTCCGCCGAGGGATACCTCATTTCCTGCGCGATACTCTCCACCTTATTCACCAATCTCACCTTCAGGTATCCTCCCTCTCCATCTCCTTCGTTTTTGATATTTTTAATTTTGAACTTTCCGGTTAGTTCTTGAGTTTCCCGGTGAGATCTTGGGGTTTCCGGTTAGATCTTGAGTTTTCCGGTGGGCCAGGCTTCCTGCATAGGTTCTTTAGTTTGATTTAAAATTCCCTTAACTTTTCAAGCCATCTTTGTTTGTAGTTTTTAGGATATTCCCAAGTTTAAGGTCTGCAAAATCCTTGGGTCGTCCCCAGATGCTCAGACCCTTGTACCAACTTCTTGAAGACTTTCCATCTCTAAAGGAGAAGACCTTGGATAAAATTAGACAAATAGAGAGAGCTCAGGAAGAAGCTCGTAGGTCGCAAGAGTCCCCCATCAGACCCTTCTTTCCTCCTCCTCTCAAGGTGGTGTACCCTCGTCCTCCTGAAAATTTTTACCAGACAGACGCCTCTGCCAACAATTTGCCGATGTCCGAGTCTGAGTCTTCTACCTCTGATCCAATGTCAGTGGACTCTTTCCAAGAGGCCATGGACTTCACTACTCAGGCTGACCAGAACCCTGACCATGCCGAGGTCTCTAGTCGTGCCTCGTCCCAGAATGGCACAAGCACCTCTAGTTCTTCTTCAGAGGTTGAACTTGTAGAGCCAAGTGTGGCCGTGCCTGGCATCCTAAATGCTATTCCTCTGTCGGCCGTAACCGAGGCCGAGTTTGCTCAGAGGTTCCCCGGTAACCCGTCTACGTCTGCTCCAGCCGACGTTGAGTCTGACGATGATGAGGATGCCGAAAGTGAAGTTGACACCTCTGAGGCAGACGAGTACGAGAGTACCATTACTGAGGTGGATTTACTGCACTTTAGGTACTTATATTCCATTAGCCCCTCTATCCACTTAAGGAGACCTCTGAGAGAAGAGAGGGACTACCACTGCAGGGATGGGGAAATCTGCCTGTACGAGCAGATGTTCAAGTTAGGTTTTTGTCTTCCCATCCACCCCGTCATTAGGACCATTCTATCATTCACCAATTTGGCCCCCTCGCAGCTCTCTCCCAATGCCTGGAGGGTTATTATAGGGGCCATCATCTTGTGGAGGGCGGTTCACCACTCTGACCTCCCAGTGCAGGTCTTTGCTGGTTGTTACGTCCCTACCTCGGCCAAGAACCATCCGAGCTATTACCACTTTGTGGCTCGGAGGCCTGAGAAAAAGATGCTCCTGGTCACTCAGACCTCCAACTATAATTGGAAACTCAGGTACTTTTTTGTCTCAGGGCCTTGGGAATTTGGTTCTTCCATTCCCTCGTCCATCTTCGAGCCGAGAATACCCCGGAAATGGGGAAAAGTTACCATGGCTGCTAGGGCCGACCCTGGACTTAATGTGCAACATGGCAAAAAGGTGAAGGCCCTGCAGGACCAAGGGTCCCATGGGATGTTTGTCAAATTTGAGCATCTGCTGACCCCCCAGTATCTCTCGGGGACGGGCCTCGGCGGAAGTCCCTTAGCTGACTTTGGTAAGGATTTTTATTTTAATCGTGTAGCCTATTATCATACGTACTTTATTTCTGACTCGTATCTTTTTACTTTTGCAGAGAAACCACCAGACTTTTCGGACGAGTTGTGGGAGATGGCGGCTCCAAGCTTATCCAGACTTGTCAAGAAGACTGGCATGAATGCTCATCCACCTGCTCCCTCCACATCCAAGTCTAAGAAGAGGGCACCCGATGTCCATCCTCCTGAGGATCAGAGGCCGAGCTCCAGGACAAAGAGGGCCTCAGACACTGCTATCCCTATCACGGCCGACACGTTATCTGCCCGTCTAGACCAGTTAAAACTCTCTGATAGCGTGGTCGGCCACAGCCGACAGGCCATGGACGCTCTGAACAACATGATGACCGATGCCGACAAGCACTTCTTCAGGTCCATGGAGACCCCCATGATGGTTGAATTCGGCCTTCACCGAGTAGTCCAGGTATAACTCATTTCTTTATCCGAAGTATAACGTCTGATGTTGTTCTCATCTAACTTCTTCATTTACTGTGCAGGTGCGGCTGCCATGTACCAGCTATCCAACTGGGCTCTGAGGAAATTGCCTCTCATCCAGAAGGGGCAGGAGGCTGAAAAAGTTGAGGGCGCCCTGAAGGCCGAGGTTGCTCGTCTGAGGACCGAGCTGCAGGAGGCTGAGACCAAGGCTCAGACCTCTGAGAATAAGGTCCAATCCCTAGAGAAGGACATCTCTGCACTTGTTCAGAGCCATACCAAGGCCCTGAAGGACAAGGACGATGCTTTGCAGAGTAAGGTTGATGCTGCGGTGAAGGCTTCTCTTGCAGACGCCTCGGAGACAATAATTGCTGACTATAAGGTCTCCGAGGAGTTTGTAGGTTTTGGCCTGGAGTACCTTGAAAGGGGTATGAAGGCTACCTCCAAATGGGCCGAGGTAAGGGAGGCCGAGGTTGGCATCATTAAGGCCTCAGATTTTGTGGGCCTCGGCCTTGCCGACGCCCAGTTTGCCCAGGCCTTGCAGGAGCTAGAGGATGAAGCTGCTGCCCCTGGTCAAACGGTTACTCTGGAAGGGACTGACCTCGGAGATACTGACCCTGCAAACGAGGTAGCTCAAGTGACCAATACCGAGCAGGCCGACCCAGACGAGCCATCAAACATTCCTCCTTCAGATGTTTGACTTGTGATCTTTTGTATTTTGCATTTTTTTTTACTTGTAATCTCGTATGTAATTTCTCAAACACGTAAATATTTGTCAATTTCTTTCCTTTGTTGAATGCAAATGTCCATCTTTATTTGTGAATGTATATGACTGCTATGCGCTCTCTGAAGTCATTACTGAATGTGATGCCATAACCAACACTTAAGAGTCTGAGGTCCTCACTTAAGGGTCTGAGGTCCTCTAGCCGAGGTGTCCGAGCTCAGACCTCGTCACCACCAAGTGATGTTATAAGGGTCTGAGGTCATCACCTAGGCTGAGGTAACTCATAATGTCACCAAATTAATGATGTTTAAGGTCTGAGGTCCTCACCTAAGAGGTTATCCTCATAATTAATCACCAAATTTATGATGTTAAGGGTCTGAGGTCCTCTAGCCGAGGTGTCCGAGCTCAGACCTCGTCACCACCAAGTGATGTTATAAGGGTCTGAGGTCATCACCTAGGCCGAGGTAACTCATAATGTCACCAAATTAATGATGTTTAAGGTCTGATGTCCTCACCTAAGAGGTTATCCTCATAAGAGGTTAGCCTCACAATAGTCACCAAATTAATGATGTTAAGGGTCTGAGGTCATCTAACCAAGGTGTCTGGGCTTAGACCTCGTCACCACCGAGTGATGTTATGAGGGTCTGAGGTCATCACCTAAGAGGTTAGCCTCATAATAGTCACCAAATTAATGATGTTAAGGGTCTAAGGTCCTCTAGCTGAGGTGTCCGAGCTCAGACCTCGTCACCACCAAGTGATGTTATAAGGGTCTGAGGTCATCACCTAGGCCGAGGTAACTCATAATGTCACCAAATTAATGATGTTTAAGGTCTGAGGTCCTCACCTAAGAGGTTATCCTCACAATAAATCACCAAATGAATGATGTTAAAATAAAACAAGAATTTGCCATGGAAACTGATCTTTATTCATAACCTCTTCTCAACAAGATGGTACATTCTTAATTGACAAAATAGATGCAACGTTATACATGATATCTCTTTAGGTGGTCGGCATTCCACGGGTTGGTAAAGGGTTCTCCCTCTAGGTTCTCTAGCCTATACGTGCCCGGCACAACCTCTTCCGTTACTCTGTAGGGGCCATGCCAGTTCGGGTGCAGTTTGTTTGTTTTCTGTAGGGTTTTCTTAAGCACTAGGTCTCCTACCGCAATGGGTCTTGTCTTCACCCTTTGATTGTAGAACTTTGCTTCCCTCTGCTGGTAGGCTGCTTTCCTGACCTCCGCGTCTTCCCTTCTTTCTTCAATGAGGTCCAAGTCTAACCTCCTCCTTTCCCCAATGCTGTCCGGATCATAGGTCTGAATCCGATGAGTTGGTAAGCCTATCTCCGTTGGTATGACGGCCTCTGAACCGTGTGCTAGCATGAATGGGGTTTCTCCTGTGGGTGTCCTTGCTGTGGTCCTATAAGCCCATAGCACAGCGTAAACCTCTTCCATCCATCTCCCTTTCGCGTCTTCTAACCTCTTCTTGATTCCATCCAAGATTGTCCTATTTGTGACTTCAGTCTGGCCATTAGCTTGGGGTCATCCAGGAGATGAGAAGAACTGTTTAATCCCCACACTTTGGCAATACTTCTCTAAGGAGGCGTTCTTGAACTGGGTCCCATTATCTGAGATGAGCGTGTTTGGGAGGCCATACCTACATATGATGTTCTTCCAGATGAACTGAAAGGTCTTCTGCTCCGTAATTATTATCATGGGTTCGGCTTCTACCCATTTTGAAAAGTAATCAATGGAAACTATCAAGAATCTGTAGTTGTTGACTGCTCTTGGCAAAGGTCATACCAAGTCGATTCCCCATACCGCGAACGGCCATGGAGAAGAGATTGATGTCATAGGCTGATGGGGTTGGTGAGGGATAGTGGTGAACCTCTGGCATTTGTCGCACCTCTTCACATAGTCAGCGGCGTCCCTCGACAAGGTTGGCCACCAATATCCCTGAGTGATGATCCTCTTGGCTAGGGGTCTTCCTCCTATATGGCTAGAGCAAGAGCCCTCATGAACCTCCCGCAGGACCCGGGTTACCTCCTTGGGATGCACACATCTGAGGAGGGGCAAGAGGAACCCCTTTTTATACAAGACATCCCCTATCAAAGAGAACTTGGCAGCTCTGTACCTCAACTTTCTTCCTTCCAGCTTGGACTCAGGTAGCTCCCCCTTTCTTAAGTATCTGACGAGCGGGTCGATCCAAGAGCCTCCTAGGTTCACGTTGTGACAAGGGCTGCATACCTCATCCTCCTCGATGCTTGCCCTTCCTAGGATTTCAATTGGGATGGTTCTTCCCAAGTCTGTCTTCATTGCCGAGGCCAGCCTTGCCAATGCGTCGGCGTGATTGTTGCTCAATCTTGTCACTCTCTTCAGTTTGGCCTCTTCAAAAAATTCGAGCAAACCTCTCACCTTTTTTAGGTATCTGGCCATCCTCTCATCCTTGGCCTCATACGCTCCCAACACCTGGTTGACAACCAACCTTGAGTCGCTATGGAGTAGAAGCCGCTTTACCCGCAGAGTTGTTGCCAATAAGAGGCCCGCTATCATGGCCTCATACTCAGACTCGTTGTTTGAGGCTTGGAAGTTGAATCTTAAGGCATACTCAATGTTGGTGCCATCTGGAGCTGAGAGTACTAGCCCCGCGCCGCTTCCACCGTCACAGGAGGATCCATCCACGAAGAGGCTCCATACGTCTTCACCTGAAGAGAAAACCCCTTCCTTAATCACTCCTTTTTCGAAGAGGTATCGATCCTCTTCGTTTTCTTCTGTTCTCCTCCCAGCATTGCCTGGGACTACCTCTTCTCGGCCTCCGAAGACGTTTGGGCCCATCTCTTTCGAATCTCGGGGGATGCCTCTGCCCTTCTCTTTGCCGCCTTCCAAGCTCTTCTCTGACTTAGTCTCTTCCCAAGTGAACTCTGCGACAAAGTCAGCAAGGGCCTGCCCCTTAATGGCTGTCCTGGGCTGGTAAGTAAGATCATACTCTCCTAGTTCAATGGCCCAGGCGATCAATCTTCCGGACTTCTCAGGCTTGTGCAGGACCTGTCTTAGCAGGGAGTCCGTGAGGACTGTTATAGAGTGAGCTTGAAAGTAGGGTTTCATTTTCCTTGAAGCATGGATAAGAGCATAAGCCAACTTCTCCATCCGGGGATAGTTCTGTTCAGACCCTTGTAGGGCTTTACTGTTAAAGTACACTGGTTTCTGAACTCCACCCTCTTCTCGTATGATGGCCGCGCTAATGGCCGACTCAGAGACTGCTAGATATACAAACAACCTTTCTCCCGCAATGGGCCGGGATAGTAGCAGGGGAGACCCCAAGTAGGACTTGAGCTGATCAAAAGCTTTTTCACACTCTTCATCCCACTGGAAGGCCTTCCTTAGCACCTTGAAGAATGGAAGACACTTATCGGTTGCTCTGGAAACAAACCTGTTCAGGGCTGCCACTCTTCCCATGAGTCTTTGGACATCCTTGATACTCCTAGGGGTCTTCATGTCGAGCAAGGCCTTGATCTTCTCTGGAGTTTCCTCAATCCCCCTTTGGTTAACGATGAACCCCAGGAACTTCCCAGCTCCTACCCCGAAGACACATTTGGCCGGGTTGAGCTTCATTCTGTACGAGTCCATGACATCGAAGGTCTTCTCAAGGTCTGCCACGTGAGTACATGCCTTCAGGCTCTTCGTTAGCATATCGTCCACGTACACCTCCATGGTCTTACCTATCTGATCCTCAAACATCGTATTGACGAGACGCTGATATGTTGCCCCCGCATTTTTTAGACCAAAGGGCATTACCTTGTAACAGTATGTCCCCTTGTTAGTGATGAAGGCTGTCTTCTCAGAGTCTTCGGCGTCCATGAAGATTTGATTATAACCCGAATAAGCATCCATGAAGCTCATGAGCTCGTGCCCTGCTGTTGCGTCCACCATCTGGTCTATCCTAGGTAGGGGGTAGCTGTCCTTTGGGCAAGACCTATTCAGGTCTGTGAAATCTACGCACATCCGCCACTTTCCATTGGCCTTAGGCACGATCACTGCATTTGAGAGCCACTCTGGGTAGGTGACCTCTCGTATGAACTCGACCTCTTCCAACTTCTTCACCTCTTCCCGAATGACCTCATACTTCTCTCTGGAGTAAATTCTCCTCCTCTGCTTGATTGGTCTGGCATCCCTGTTCACGTTGAGTTTGTGGGTCATGACCTCGGGGTCTATACCAGGCATGTCGGTGTGGCTCCAGGCAAAGACACTCTGCCTCTTCCTGAGAAGGCTTACCAGCTCTTCCTTAATCTTTGTTTCTAGGGCCTTGCCGACCTGGATGGTTTTTTCCGGCTCGTCCTCATTGAGGACGATGGATTCTACCTCTTCTGCAGCCTCGCCCTTCTTCAGCTTTGTTTCATCTCTCGGATCAAGAGTGTCTATGCTGTAGGTGGCAGTTGCACTCTTATGGGCCTCCCTCTCTTCAGCTGAGTTAAAGTAACACTCCCGTGCCGTGGTCTGATCCCCCTGCACTTCCCCTACCCCGTAAGGGGTCGGGAATTTTAGCATTTGATGGACCATTGACGGCACGGCTTCAAACTCCTTGAGGGATACTTTTCCAATGATGAGGTTGTAGGCCGAGTAGACATTCTCATCCATCACAAAAAATTTTATCTTCTTAGTCAGCCTCTTAGGCCACCTATCCCCCATACGCACATCCATCTCATACATGCCTAACGGGTGCACTTTCTCACCACTAAAGCCTATTAAGGGATGGTGGTATGGCACTAATTTTGATCTGCTAAGACCCAAGCTCTTGAAGCAAGGCCAGAACATTACATCTGCTGAGCTTCCCCCATCTATGAGGATTCTCCCTACGTCGCACCCATGCACCCTTGTCGTTATGACCAAGGGGTCATCATGGGGGGCCAGGATGCCCTTGAAGTCGAGCCGGGAGAAACCCACCACCAGGGTGTCCATGTCCACCTTTGCTCTCTTCTGCACAGCGTCAGAAGACGTCAGGTTCACAACCTCTGGCCTGACCATCGATTTGGCCTCCGCTACATGAGCCTTTCTATCGGCTACCTCAGATCCACCCCCTGCGAATCCCCCACATATGGTGTTAATACCAAAGGAGACCATTCCTACCCTCTTCACCGGGGTGTTGTCATCCCTAGGTGGGAGATCCGGGTCATCTCCATCATCACCATCTGAATCGTCATGCCTTTCAGTCGGGACATCACCACGGCACTTGTCGTCTCTTCTCTTCCTAGGATCTTCCCTGCCGCCCTTTGGGGCCTTGCCATCCACATACTTTCTTAGCTTCCCGGATTTCAGCATCTTCTCAATCTCGTCCTTCAGGGCAAAGCATCTGTCTGTGACATGGCCGTGGTCCTGATGAAACTCACACCAGAGGTTTTTATTCCTCTTATGTGGCGGAGCCTTCAACTTCTCTGGCCATCTCAGAGCCCGGTCACTCTTGATCTCATTAAGAATTTGTTCACAGCTCACGGTCAGAGGAGTGTAACGGGCGAACTTGTCATCTGCTGACCGCTTCTTGCCTTCCTTCTTGCCCTGGGACCTTCCAACACTACCGCGGTTCTCCTCCTCGTATTTGGCGGCCATCGCCTCCTCCGCATTCATTACTTTCCCTGCAGTGGATAACAGCTCCGCCATAGACTTGGGGGGGGGGGGGGGGGTCCTCCGCCAGCTTCCATAGTAGCTTTCCCTTCTGGAGACCTCCTATAAGGGCGGTCATGGCTATGCTCTCTTCATAGTCCTCCACCTCTAACTTCTCCTTATTGAATCTTGCTATGTAGTCTCTCAGGCTTTCACCCTTATCCTGTTTGACATATAGGAGGTGGGTAGTCTTCTTCTGAGGTCTTACCCCAAAGCAGAAGTTATGTATGAACTGCTCGGCCAATCCCTTGAAGTTTTCGATTGAATTCTTTGGAAGAGAGGTGAACCAGCTATGCGCGGCCCCCGTTAGGATCCCTGAAAAGGCCCTGCACTTCATCTCATCAGATATCGAGTAAATATCCGCGGCTGACTGATACATCTCGATACGGTGCACTGGATTAGTGCTGCCATCATATTTAGGAGTCACCGTAGGAGGCTTGAACTTAGCGGGGGTTGGGAACCCCACTATCCTAGCCACGAATGGTGAGCCCTACGTGTAACCCCTCTGTAAGGGGTCCCTGCTCTTTATGAGGTCCCCTATCTTCTCCTCGAGACGTTGGATCGAGTCATTCCATGGTCTTCTCTCGTCAACTTGGCCGAGGTTGTCCCCTGCCACCTCTCTGCGGTGGACAGAGGGTTCCCCAGCCATGACCCTCTGACTGTTGACCTCTTCCTGTTCCCTTGCTCTTTCCTCCATGGGTCGGCCTTGATCTGGCCGAGCCCCTCTTTGGGAGCCTGCTTCACTCCTTGACCTCGATAGCCTGTGTCTTAGGTCATTAACTGGTCCCAGCCTCTCGAAGGTCGAGCCTCTGCTCAACCTGTTGAAGGCCGACCCTCTCTGCTGGGCCTCATCTCTTCTTCGGCCGACACATCCTTGGCTTTGCCGAAGAGGTCGTACGGTATTATCGGACACCTCATATGGCTCCCAGCAGTCTTCTGGGGCCTCTTCTACTCCTATGTCATCGTACCTGTCCTCAGGGCAAGGGTTTCCTTGCCTCCCCTGGCGCAAACGCCTAGGGTCAGCAAAGTCCCTTCTCCGCTGGGGTGCAGGTTGGTCCTTCATCGGCGCCTGGGGTGGTCCCCTGGCACCCGGTTGGGGTTGAACTGCCGCCGGGGTGATCATGTCCGGTGAGACTCCAGGTGGTCTCATCATCATGGTTTGGCTGAGCTGTGCAAATTGCTCCTTCATCGCTTGTTGTGTTGCAGCCAAAGATTTCAGGGCAGCTGCCACCTCCGCCATTTCGGACTGGGGGGGAGCCTGACTGGAGCTAGCTCCCCCACCTCCGGGCGGCGGAAGAGGTGGCGGCATGTCTGGTGCCATGTGTTAAACTGTATAGAGCCTTAGTTGCAGGTGAGCTTAATACCTGAAAGGATCTCTTTCAATGGTGAAACAACTCCACACAAGGGGTGGACTCTGGTTCACCACCAGAGTCTCCGGTGAGGTAAAGCAGAAAAAGAGGATGAGATAGACTCTAGATTCCCACAGACGGCGCCAAAATGATGATGCCGAAAATCAGCACCACCAGGTGAGGAGTTTTCAAGCTCAATACAGGTGTAACAATGGCAGCGCAGTTGTATGAATAAGGTAAGAATGAGGTGAGGAGAAGAGGAATGAATACAGGAGTATAAGTGGTTCAGCCAAACCGGCCTACGTCCACTGTGAGTGTGTGTGAATAATATCACTGAAAGAAGGTACTAATGGCCATGGATACAACCTCTCAAGCTCTTTCTCCCTCTACAGTGTAAACTTAGACAGAATTTTAGCTAGGGTTTCAATCTCTGGATCCTTTTGCAAGGTAGGGGATGATCCCTTTATATAATGCCTAGGGGGTGTAATGTACCCCCTATGCATGTAATGTGCATGTGTGTAGTTTCCTCACCAATGAGGGTGTGCCAGCTGTCAGGTCCACATGTAAGTAATGATGATGAAATATTCCCCCCACATGTGGGGAATAATCTTGTTGTAACTGATCTTGGCCCAGGTGTCCTTATCCAAATGTTTACGGATACTTTGGCAGTCATGCTGGTGAATGGCCTCGGCCTAGGAGAGGCCGAGCTATAAGGGTAGGTCGTCCGATCAATTCGTGATGTGTCATGCGCTGTCTCGGCTTTATGTCAGCCGAGGTATACACCTATGTCGGCCTGGGACGAGCCATTGGCGTGCTGATGATAAGCGGTCCCTGGTAACCTCGGCCTCCTACGAGGTAGGGTTCATGTAGGTGTGTTGAGCTTCTTGTTATCTTGGCCTACTGTTGACCGGGGTTACTATTCCTTGGCACCTGGAGTTGATGTTATCTGTGATATGAGAAGTGTTCCGGGGGAAGTGCATGTTGTAGTGTCGGCCTGGGCCGAGGTAGCCTTGGCCGAGGGATGATATCGTGGGCCCCCCTGCACCGGTGGGTCGGCTAACGTCTCGGCTCTCATCTCGGCCGAGGTATGCTCCTCTAGGCCGAGGTCGTACTTGGGCATATCAACTTCTATGTTCAACAATCCCTTCTAAAAACCCTCCTACCCTCCAAATATTTAGGCCAAATCCTTTGCTAGTGTCGTTTCTAACAAAAATGCTAAAGAACCAGACCTCAAACCTCCATCAACCTTCAAAGGCGAACCAAGTGTAAAGTTCATTTTGGAGGATATACATGCATTGGAAAAATACTTAATTGTGTGGAAGTTCTCTCATAGAAGGCCACCTATGGAGGAAATAAGGAAGATTTTCCTCACCCTCAAACAGTCATTTACCATAAGCCTTATCGATAACAATCACATTCTGATTAAGCTTGATTGCGAAGTTGATTTTGTAAGATTGTGGATAAAGGAGCAATGATTTCTGGGAAGATATCCTATGAGAACATTTATATGGTCTCCACACTTCAGAACTGATCAAGAGAGTCCTATAGTTCCTACGTCGATCTATCTACCTAACTTACCAATCCATATCAATAAAAATTTATCCTTTTTTTCAATTGCACAACTTGTAGGCAAACCTTTAAAAATGGATGCTTCAGCCCTAAACCACACAAAGCCAAGCATCGCTAAGGTTTGTGTTAAGATTAATCTTATGAAAGAAAAATGCGAAGAGAGTTTGTATTGTAATAGGTGATGGTGGTTTCTGTCAAGACATCATTGTAACACCCCGTGTGTTTAATGATTTTTATATTTGGATTAAATGTGAATTAAATTGGGATTAATTAAATATTAATTGGAATAATTAATCCGAGGTAATAAATATTAATTATCGAGAAAGGATTAATATTTATTTATATGGAATATTACTTAGTGAATGAGTAATAATGATGATAAGAAAATATTATAATGATCGTGAGTGAAAAATACGAAAGTTACGATAAATTTAGTCGGGACGTGCGTGTCAGTCGTCTCAGGACTTAATTTAAGAAATAAAATAAAATTTTACTTTTGATATCTTAAATGGTCATTTTGAGTGTGCCAATATGCCTGGAAGGGTCGATATAGTCAGAAAAGTCTACACGGGAGTTTAGTTTAGGTCTCGGGGCACTTTTAGGCCAAACCGGCACCCAAGAGGGGTATTTTGGTCTTTTGAAATTTTTGGAGATAATAAACCCACGAAAATTTAAGGTTTATATCTGATGTAACAAAAGGGAAAAAAGGGTTAATGGTTACAAAATGAGAGAGACTATCAAGGGAGGAAGAAGGAGAGTTCTAAGGAGTCCCAAGATTGTCCAACACCCTTTTCGCACCAAAACCACCGCAATCGCGTAGATCGGGAGAGGCGAGCACACACATACCATCAATCTTGTGGAAATCAGACCTACATATAGAGGAAAGTGTTTATCTTGTTGAATTTTGATTTGATATACTATCCATGTTAGAGTAGGATAATATTTACATGAAATTCATACATGTTGGCTTTGAAACTTGAAGATATAATCATGTTCTTGGGTAGGAAATTGTAATTTATTGGGTTCCTCTTCATGTAAGATGATTTTAATGAATTAATATCATGATTTGGTGAAGAAATCTATGAATTATTAGGAGTTCTTGAACAAGAATGACAACCTAGGGTTTTTAGAGAATAATTTTGAATTAACTCTATTTGATGTTGTTCTTTGAGGATTTGATAATTAGAATACATTAAAAATCGTTATTTAATGTTGCTATGATGTTAGGAACCTTTGTTTGGGAGTTTGGGAATGTGTAATGGCGATTTGGAGGATCAGAAGTAGTGGATTTCCATAACAGATAAATGGAGAAGAAGAGACATGTTACATCGAATCGATTTGGCTCCTTGGACAAATCGATTCGGAAGGCAAATCGATTCGGACCAAGGTTGAATCGATTTGGTTTCCGATAAATGTACAGTTTTGGCCTTTTTGCTTAAAATTCATGGGAATTGATTGATTTACTCTTTGAAGTAAATTCTTAAACCTAATGAGAGATATTTTAATGATCTGTAGGTTAGGGTGGAGGTTAATGTTAGCTACCTAAAGGGAACTTAAAGTCATAAACGATTTGGTAATATATGAATAAAACTTGATTCGGGGATTTTTTTCGTATCATGGACCAAGTTAGGGGACATATGACCAAATAAGTAGGACATTAGTGTGATACCTACTGAATTTACTTATTGGATAATTAGTAACCTTTAGGGCATGAGATGTGATTAGAAATTATATGGTGAAAAGTACAATAGTAAAATAACGATACGTAGAATATTTGAGAGTTACTATACTACGTATGGGATATGAGATACAGTTTACATGTATACCTAGACTAAATATATTTGTATATGTATATAGGTGGGGTGAATACCTAGTACCTGATATGCTTATGTGTAATCATACCTAGGCTACTTTCTATCATGGGAGATTTCGCGTAGTGGACAGTCTTATTCTGATGAGCCCATATGGGGGGGGGGGGGGGGGATACTGACTTGTACCTCTTGACATTGACCTTAGGGATTGAGCGCCACTTGTGAGAATGAGGGTGTGGTCGGTCATTTGGGTGCGTCAGGTATGAGCGTATCCTAAAGGCCTAGAGCTATGTTCGCCTCCAATATCGTGTGATTTAATTTATGGTTTGAGGGAGACTATCTGAACCAGTGTCCTTATATTGTACGTGATATATCGAGACTTGATAGCAGAGTATGGCCACACCGCAGGTCCCCACCTAGGGGTGTTGTGTGTACACACACACACATATGTGTGTGTGTGCGCTTCTGATTAACTCTTTTATGAGTGTGATAGAAAATAAAAATAGATTGTGATATCTAAATTATTCAAGAGTATGAGAACTAAATTGCTTGGTAAACATTCCTACTGAACATACAAAATTGGGGAAAATGTTATAACATGATGTACGAGTAATACAAGTGGGTATTATAAATGATTAGATGCAAAAATATAAACTAGACAAGTTAGGTGGGTTGTGGAACTAGATGGGTTAGAGTAGTACATTAAGCTGGCACATTAGTTGAGGGGTGAGGATCTCAAGTGAGGGCACGCGGTACTAACATGTATTTAATATCGTATCTTATCGGATTTTAAACACTTGCTAAATTTTTAAAACTGTTTTACTTGGGCTCTGACCAGTTTCAAATCCTTTTTGTAAAAACCATTTTAGGGGCCCAGCCACAGGGACACTAGTCCTAAGAGTTCCTAATGTTGACATGCTGCAACTATTGTGGAGGTTGCAGGCCCTTGCTACCAGATGCTTCCATTTTTCTTTCTATTCTTATGCATCTTTAGTTAGTTGTTCCAGTTGGGCATGTCTCCCACTCTTATTCAGACATTACTTCAGTGACAGTGGATTTCTTCTCTTTATGTTTAGTTGTTGGACTATCTTTTATTTTTGGATCACTGTATTGGAGTTTATGGCTGGGGTGTTTATCCCAGTCGTTTCCATTTTATTCAGTTATTTCATTATCGATTATGTTGGTTAATTGGAATGCTGATAGTGATTAATTATTTATTGTTTAATTAGTTATATTATTGCATGAAATAAAAAAATTAAAATTTGACACCAACTTAATTAACTAGTTTAGGTGGTTAGTAATTAATAGTTTTCGACAGTGATGCTAAGAATGAGCCAACTTGATATTACATTTAATTTAAATAAGGACTGATCACCCGATATTTAATTGGGTGGGGTTGGGGGTGTCACAATCATCTATGAAATCCTTCCCAAATATTTTTCCTACCATCTAAAGAAGGTTCATGATGAAAGAAAATGTGTGTTCTTGAATGGTGGAAAAGAAAAACAACCTCGACAGCTTAGAAAGACTAGGCCAATAACCATCATTAAACCAATTAATTCAGGCAGCTACCAAAAAGATCATAATCAACTTGTTATCTTCCCACCCAAAGATCAATCTAACCAAGTCCAACTCATATAAGACCACATATAAGACTGCCAAGAACTTTCCAAGAACCAGTTCCAATCCTCATTTAAGACTCCCCACATTATATTATTTTTGTCTAAACACATTCAACTTGCATCCAAATCAAAGACTTCATTTATAAGATCCATCAATGTGATATCACCCCTGATGAAGCCTATGTTGTAGACCATATCATGCTATCACCTAGGGAATCTGAGATCCCAGATTATGAAAGCCACCATGCTAGGTAGGGTAATGCCTATGCGATAGGAACTGTTGATATTTTCTCAGTGTTTTGATAGAAAATTGACCACTATTCAAGAAGGTAGATCAAGGAGAAAAATGAAATTTAAATATGCTCAAAACTAAGAATAAACAAGAACAAGATAAGAGGTGGTTCCTATGGTGAAGTCCACGAAGATGCCTATTGACCCTTTATTCAGAAGAATTACAAGAGCCAAAAAAAGGTGACCAATAGCTCCAAATCTCTATTATCTCATTGATCAAGCCTACTTGTAGAAGAGTTAAAAAGATGTGAAAAGTTTATAATTTACCCGTTTGATCTATTTTAGAGACTAAATCCAACCATAATAAAATGGAGAAATTTCTACTTAAACGGAATTTTGATGAAGTGATTTGTAATAAATCTAATACGATATGGTTCTTTTGGAAGTTAGGTATATCTATCTGAATTATTAAAGATGAAGATCAATGTATTTCAATTAAAATTGAGCACCGTAGTTTTCCTCCAGACATCATGTTGAATCTGATTTATGTAAAAGGGCACTAAGGAGGAAAGAAGGGATCTGTGGATGAACCTAAACTTTTTGACAATATTTTTTGATATTCCTCAATTATTCATTGGAGACTTTAATGTGGTAGCTAGTCAAGAAGAAGAAAATGGAGGTAATTTAATATATCTTCAAGCTGTAGGTTTACTTGGACCGATCTAAGAACTGAAGATAATGCCATATGTGCTAGATTAGACAGAGGCTTATGTAATCTGAATTGGAAGTTGATTTTCCCTAACTCAAGCATATCTCACCTTGCAAAAAATTACAGTGATCATTCTCCTCTTCTTACTTCAATTAAAAGCCAATATGATTCTTATCTTAAGACTTTTAAGTTCCATGTGGTATGTGGTGTAGCAGCCGAGATCATAGAAGAGAACCTGAAGTAGCGATCTCTCAAACTTAGGAAAGAAAAATCCAAAGAATGTATAGGGACACATAGGAGGCCTCTGAGATTGTATTAACTGGTGGATAAGAAGTATTTTTTTGTTCATCCTCAAATCCAAAACTGAGGTTTCACAGGGAACCAAAGGGGAGTCAAACCTCTCCCAACTTATTAATAGAAAGGCTAAAGGAATTAGAGAAGACTATGACAGTAGATGAAGGAATTTTATCTCACTACACTAAATTCTACAAATAGTCATGGCAGGGGTCACGAATTTGGTCCGTGAGTAGCTAGTTATGGACCAAAGTTGTGAGCATATCCAACATAGGCATGACCAATTCCATGACCAAGTGTTGTCATGGAAGTACTTGGAGTTGGCCATGGACTTTAGCCCATACCATAATGGGTCACAACCGTCTTCCCTGACCAAGGTGTGACTATCATAGCTTCAAATTGAAGCCAAAATTCCCTCCAAGTGTGGTCATGGACCTAGGCTATGACTGTGTCCATGATTGATGCCAAAAATATCCAATAGGGTCATAACTTTGGGCCATGACCAGTTTAAAATATTATAGCGTATGGGTCACGGACTAAGGCCGTGACCATAACTATTTTAATGCCCTGGTCATGGATGATTATGTGTAAAAAAATATGGTCATACATATAGGTCATGGCCCAGAGCCATATACAGTGTCCCCTCTCTCTCAATCCCAAGTTTTCTACTCCCCTCTTTCTCAATCTCAAAGGTAACTCTCAAACCCTAACATTTTGTATCTGGGTATTTTTGTATTTTTTATATATGTGTGTATTTGTGCATTTATGTGTGTATAATCAGTGTATATGCGTGTGTATTGTATTATGTGCATGTGTGTACTATGTTATGTTTTATATGTGTAGTGTGTGTGTTACTATTATTATTTAATATATGATAATACCCACAAATTTTTCTTTAAAAAAATACCCGTGTCCTAGTTCAAATTTTAAGTTGATTATAGTATTCAAATTTTGGGGTTATATTTGACGGTTATATTTTTGTTGTAAATTTATAATAATGTATTATGATTTTTTGTTGTTTTTAGTAATTGATGAGTGGTAACATTATTATTGAATATATGAGTAATTTTAAGATATAAAGTAAGAAACCCCCGAATCCTCGGTGTTCATTACGAACTCAGACCCACTCATTAGGATTCATGGCTCCATCCCTTTGTGTGTGTACAGATATGTTAATTAAAATTGAAACCCAAATTTTCTTGTATATTTTAATATGTATTTATTTTAACCCTAATTAAATTTAAAATCCTAATTTGTGAGTATATGTTAATGTGTGTTTATTTTAACCCTAGTTAAAATTGAAACCCTAATTTGTGAGTATATGTTAATGTGTATTTATCTTAACCCTGGTTAAAATTGAAACCCCAATCTTCATGTATATGTTTATTTATTTTAACCCGAGTTAAAATTGAAACCCTAATCTTCATGTATATGTTTATTTATTTTAACCCTAGTTAAAATTGAAACCATAATCTTCATGTATATGTATATGTATATGTATTTATTTTAACCCTAATTAAAATTGAAACCCTAATCTTCATGTACGTGTTAATGAGAAATGACCCTACTTTAGTGAGATATTGTAATTATGGGTATGTGTTTTATCACATAAATGATAGGAGTATTGGATAATTATTGGTTGTTTGATAATATGTTGGATTTATTGGATTGATAATACATATATACTTTTAAACTCTAAAATAATAAATCCTAACATAATGTGTCATAACACTTATGGCATGTTGTTATTTAGATTTCACATCGGTGAGATCCAACATGCACCGGGTTGAGAGAAGGGTATCAATTAATCAAAACCTTAATCAAACTAATATGCCATACACCTCAAATGTTAGAATTAATATTATTAATTAATTAGAGCCCATATTTATAGGACTCAAATTCACGGCCCTGTATATTTTTCTCAGGAAAAATGAGGCACGAAGATAATCAATTGCAATAAGAGTATGAGAGGTTGAAACTGGACCGCACATATACCTCTTTTATTAGTGTGCGCCATGTGGAGGGTACTCCTATTTATAGGTATGTTAATAAGAAGATCAAACAATTTAACAACCTTGCAAATCGCGGAGTTGATCTCCAGCAAGAGTACCTATTCGATCATATTATATTTCCCTACCAGAAATCTGGGATGATGCTATAGAGGATATATTACACACATAATGCCGATGTAGGCCTAACCTTGCTTATGTTGTTAGAGAAAGAAGAAAAAAATTCACCCATCATGGATGCCACTGCGTACAGAGAGCGTTGACATAGATTATGATGTCTCACACCATATGCATGTAAAATTGAGTCTTTCCAACAAGTTGAAAAAGTGTGATTCTGAGTTCATATCATTGATGTCTATACATTAATCATAGATACGCCTCCTAGTTGGCCACGCGAAAAAAATTCATAAGTTTTTAAAAACTAATACTAAATGGATTGAGATCATACACATTGAACATATTCTAAAGTGTTGCTATGGAATGGTACATATATATATAATCATAAACTTGATTATTTAGTTATAATTCCGCACTATTATAATTATTTATTTTCTTATGGTTTTTCATTTTTGTAGATATTTTTCGGAGGCAATTGGCAAAATGTACGAAAAGACGAGGTGACACCCCAAGAGGATCCTCATCAACAACCAGAATTCTCATCACCATCGTTGGGTAATTCGCAACTCTACTGTTGGTTCACTCCTCTACTTCAAGTATGAATCCAATTACGCATAGGCAACAAACCCTCATTATTTCAATGCCCCCATCTAGTGCTTACGGCACCTCCCACTCAAATGAAAAGCAGTCCATTGGGTTCTTCTTTCTCAAGAATAACCCCACGGGTGATAAAAATGACTTGATGAACTTTAAAGCCCAATGTTTGTCACTTAGAAAAATGAACGGGGGCATTAGGGGAGAAAACAATTGGAACCTTATTGATCAAGCCATCAAAGATGACATCTATGATCAACTCTGCAAGTGTTTTACATTTCCCGACATGTCAAAGCATAAGGTTCTTTCTTGAGTTCATGAACAATTGAGGACATAAAGGAGAAACCTTCATCATGGAAATTTCCTGAAGGATGCATTGAGGTCCGATATTTTGGATTTGAAAGATAGGGTGCTCACAATGTTGAAATGACAGTGGAGTAGTGGAATAATTTTTTGGAGAATGAGTCAAAGGACAAAAAGTTTGTCTAGAGGGAGAAGAATAAACAAAAGAGGGCAAAATAAAAACAGATGTCCACAAGCTTGGCTCCAAATCTTATTAAGATTTTAAGAATGAATGTTTGAGTAGGACAAAAGATGGTGTAACACCCCGTATTTTTGATGACTTTTAAAATGGGATTAATTAGAATTAATTATGGGATAATTGAAAATTAATACGGATTTAAATTTTACTTGGGAATAAAAAAGAGATTAAATCATTTGAATATTACTTGGTAATTAAATTATGAATTTACATACGATTATGATTTTATAAATTATCGCGAGTTATGGATATGACAATTATGGAAATTAAGTTGGGACGCGTGTGTGAATCGTGTCAGGACTATAATTAAATGAAATGAAAAGAAAAGTAAATTATTTTTTTGTCATACGAATGGTCGTTTTGACTATGCCAAAGTGTCAGGAAGGATTTAAATAGTCAAAAAAATCTACCTGGGGGATTACTTTGGGTCTCGGGGCAATTTGGAACCAAACAGACACCCCGGAGGGGTATTTTGGTCATTTTCCAAATTTGGTGAATAGTACCCACGAAATTTTGGTAGTATTATATAACTGTAGAGTTGTTAAGATTCAGATTCATTCACTAAAAAGTAGAGGAAAAGACTTAGGAGAGATTGAGAGACTTCTCTAGGGTAATGAAGACACTTCTCTAGGAAGGAAACCAAAAGGCCAAGAGTCATCCTGCACCACCACCACCACCGGAAGGTGGCCGAAAAAAAAGAGGAACACTAGAAGAGTTATCTTCCCCAAGGGTTAAGACCTACCAATTAGAGGCAAGTGATTTAACTATTGTAAATTTAGCATGTATATTGTCCATGTTAGGATAGTTATGAAATTTTGAAAAGTTGCATGATCCAAAGATGATTATGGTAATTTTAATTAAATTCTCAAAATGAGATTTTTTTAAGATTAATCTCTTTTATAATATATAATTTACTCTACGAAATTTAGGAATCATTTGGTGAAGAAAATCAGGTATTTATAGTTATTCTTGAAGAAATGATAAAATAATAAGTTTATGAATTTTTTGGGAAATAACATAATTTAATTGAAACTTCTTAATGAATTTATGTTGTTAAATATTAGAAATCATTTATACACCTTGATATATAATTTGGGATGAATTATGAGGAGTTTGGGATTAATTGATAAGGGTTTTGTGTGACACCCCGCCTAATTAAATACCGGGCGATCACTCCTTTATGAAATTAAATCAAGGTGAACAGTTGGTTCATTCTCAGCATCACTGTCGATAAAAAATAAAATTTTCCAATTTAACACCCTAATTAATTAAGCTAAGTGTCAAAACCATTTTCATACATAACTTTCCAAATTTTATTTAAAGAAAGATTATTTATTTATTTTATTAACAACATTCAAAAAGTAATAATCACACCACATCAATTCTGCAACATAATCCAAATAATTTAAAACATTCGTCAATCGAATGTCAACATACGAAATTTAAAGTCACACATCCAAACTGAATAAATCCCATAGTAACAGTACTGGAAATAACTGAAATACAAATGTTCAATAACAACGGAAAAAAATGGAAAGAGCTACACATGCCCAACTAAATGAAAGTACTAAGAGTGGATCCGAATGAACGAAGTCGTCTAATCAAGAGACCTGCAACTCCCACCTAAGCTGCAGCGCGTTCCTTCCAAGGGATCCTAAGCAAGACGCCCCTATGGATGGGCACCTATGATACATACATATATATACAAGAGAGAGAGAGAAAAAGAAACGGGTCAGAGCCCGATAGTGTGTATGATTTAAAAAATTCGTTTAGCAAGTATTTAAATTGATACAGGCCAATGCAACAACATATTAGTGCGACACTCTCTTGAGAAATTCTCACCTCTCTTCTAATGTGCACACCTATCGCACTAACCTTCCCAGTGGTCTATCTCATCACATATCACGCTATCCTTTCCCAATGGTTTAACTTATCTTAGGTTATTCGCAGGATTCAAAATTTACGATTCAATTGTTTGAAAAGAATATTTCAATTAGTAACCAAAGTTCTCATTTTAACTTTATAAATTAATAAAGTGTTCCAGTGTCATATTATACTTTCTCAAAACAAGTATTTACAATTTGAGTCATCAACCATGTCCTACATATCAAATCACAGTAGGCAGTTCCAAATTTCAGGATTTCGTATATATATTAACTACTCGTAAGAATATATATATCATAACAGCACCCCAAAATAAAACTATGGTGCGGGCATACTCTACTATCCAAACCCCGTATCACTCGTATTAAGGGGAATACAAATTCGGAATCACTCTCGAATTGTATTAACACATACACAAACAATATTGAGGTGAATCATAGATTCCAAGTCTCTAAGAGGATGGCACATACCCGCGTCTCTTAGGACCGTCTGAACTATCGATTCGATAGCCTGTACCAAGGATATCTAGCTTCTAGGGTACAAGTCAATATCACCCATAAAGGTCCCATTGAGATAAGACTGTCCCAGCGCGGTCACCTCAGGGATAGCAAGTAGCGTGGGCATGTTTTCACACATAGATAGTATATGCATACACAATCATATAACTATACTAATATTACTATATCAATAATGGGTATATTCTCAAATCCCATAGTTACGACTTTTATTTATCATTATTTAGTTATCACGTATAACCGTTCACATCTTACTTTAATTTTGAGGAACCTTTCCACTTACTACATAACGCTCAGGGATTCTATCACCGGACCGGTCCGCCTGCAATAAAAGAACCGATTCGGCTAACCGGACCGATCCGCCTCAGACCCGGACCGATCCGACTACTGAAGGCCAGTATACCTCGGACCGCAAGCGAACCGATGAAGCCTGGAAAAGAATCGATCCGATCATCAACGGACCGATCCGCCCCAGAATAAAAGAACGGATCCGGTCAATTGGACCGATCCGCCTCAGACCCGGACCGGTCCGCTTGGGATAAACTTAAATAATTTCGCAGAATTGCAGTTACGGGTTTCATCTTCTAACTTACACCAAATCCATATTTTACAATCCCAAACGTCTCAAAATTTGTACTACTAACATCCTAACATGATATCATACATTTCCTACGTAAAGCATGTCAATTTACGTCACTAAACATGGATTAATCATGCCATAATTCATTTAAATATTCAAGAACCCGAGAAATCTCTAAATCATGGTTCCAATCTGTTTTTCCAGAAATTTCTTCTTATAAACATCATAATTTTGTGGGTAAATTCCTCTACATGGAAAGGGTTTCCAGAATTATCATTTAAACCATAACTACATGCGATTCCTATCTCAAATCTTAGGTTTTCTTCCATAAAACTCATCATAATCATTCCTACACTAATATGAAAGATGCATCAACGAAATAAGCAAGATAAACACTTGCCTGGGATTTTTGGTGTTCTGATTTGCAGATGATTTTGGTGTGGTTGCGTAGTCCATTGCGCGATCTACGTGTTGGTGGTGGTGGCGGTGCAAACGGATGGCTTTTGGGCCTTGAATTTGCCTTGAGAGCTCTCTCCTTCCTCTCCTATGGCCGTTCTTGTGTTTGTGATTTCTAACCCTAGCTGACTAACCTAAATGGCTGATATAGATTACTGATTTTCGTGGTTTTAATTACCCATAAATGTGAAATGACCAAAATACCCTCCCGGGGTACTAATTAGGCCTAAAAACACCCCGAGACCCAAACTAAACCCATGGGTACACTTTTCTGACTATCTCGACCCTTCTGGACACGTTAGAGCAGTCAAAACGACCATACGGACAACTTATAAAATATTCACTTTTTATTTATCAAAATTTAGTCCCGACGCGACACGAGCACGTCCCGACTTAAATTTACGAAATTGTCATTTAACTCACTCATGACATTCAATATAACCAATATAATATATTACTTTGCTCATTAGTAATATTCAACAAATTTCATATAATTACTAACTCTCGTCACGTTAATAATTATAACATAATTAATTTTCGAATGTTTTTTTTATTAAATAATTAACTCACATTAAATTTTATAAATTCCCAAATTAATATAGCCTGAAAATACGGGGTATTACATACTTCCCCCCTAATAACGGAATTTCGTCCCGAAATTCAGAAAACAAGGCATACCTGGTAAGAACAAATCTGGATATCTCTCGCGCATATCGGCCTCGCGCTCCCAAGTGGATTCCTTCATATTATGATGCTCCCACTGGACTCGCACAAGTGGAACTATCTTCGACCTCAATCTCCTCTCACTATAGTCTAGGATAGCCACCGGTATCTCCTCGTAAGAGCTGTCAGGCTGTAAGTGTATCTCATCTATCGCGATGTGAGTATGGGCCATATCATCCCGAAGATACCCTCGCAACAACGAGATGTGGAATACATCGTGAATGCGATGTAAATGTTGTGGTAGTCCCAATCTGTATGCTACCGGCCCAATCCTCTCGGTGATGGGAAATGGTCCCACGTATCTCGGGGTCAATTTCCCTTTCTTCTTAAACCTCATCACTCCTTTCATAGGAGATACACGCAGTAACACTTGGTCCCCCACATTAAACTCCCAGAAGAACCATTTCGCATCGGCGTAGCTCTTCTGTCTGTCCTGGGTTACTCGAATGCGACTCCTGATCATCTCAATCCTCGCGTAGGTTTCCTGAATCACCTCAGGTCCTAGCAACTTGTTATCCCCCACCTCGAGCCAACAAGTGGGAGAACGACAAGGCCTGCCATACAAAGCCTCAAATGGAGCCATGCCAATTGTGAACTGATACGAGTTATTATAAGAAAACTCTACCAGTGGAAGGTGTGGCTCCCAACCTCCTCCAAAATCAAGGACACACATGCGTAGCATATCCTCTAACATCTGATTAGTACGCTCTGTCTGTCCATCTGTTTGTGGGTGATAAGCTGAAATCAACCTCAACTCAGTACCCATAGCCTCATGAAAGCTTTCCCAGAAACGTGACAAGAAAATCTTGTCTCTATCTGACACAATATTTAGGGGCACCCCATGTAATCTGAAAACTTCAATAATGAACAACTGAGCATACTGACCCGTGGTATAGTCTGTCCGCACTGGAAGAAAATGAGCCACCTTGGTCAAACGGTCTATAATCACCCAGACAGAATCGTGGCCCCGCTGTGATGTAGGCAACCCCGTAATAAAATCCATGGAAATACTCTCCCACTTTCACGCGGGTACTTCCAATGGCTGAAGCAATCCTGACGATTTCTGATGGTCCACCTTCACCCGCTGGCTGGTAGAACACTTGGACACAAACTCCGCAATATCCTTCTTCATCCCACTCCACCAGTATTTCCTCCTCATATCCTGGTACATCTGGTCTCCTTCAGGATGTACTGCAAATCGGGACCCGTGAGACTGGGTCATCACTGCATGACGTAATTCTACTCCTTCTGGAACTACCAATCTCCCATTAAACCTCAAACCCCCATCAGAACTAACAGAGTAGGACTCAGCACCCTCAGCTAAAAGTCGTATAATCTGCTCCTGGCAAAACGGGTCTGTGGTTTGGGCATGTATTACCCTCATAACAATCTCGGGTGTGACTGTCATAACAGATATGAAGGAATGGGCAACTGCGTCCTGGTGACCCAACTCCTTCCACTTCGCCTTCCAGACGTCCTCTACCTCATTTACCGATTTACGGCTCAACGCATCAGCAACTACGTTGGCTTTCCCCGGATGATACTGTATGTCAAACTGATAGTCCTTCACAAACTCTAACCATCTGCGTTGTCGCATATTCAGATCTCGCTGAGTGAATAGGTACTGCAGTGACTTGTGGTCTGTGAACAAACGGAACTTCTCCCCCAATAAGTAGTGCCTCCATATCCTCAATGTAAAAATGACCGCTGCTAACTCCAGGTCGTGGGTGGGGTAATTCTTCTCATGCGGCTTAAGCTTGCGGGAGGCAAAAGCTATATCTTTCTCCTCCTGCTGAAGTACTCCCCCAAGTCCCTGTAAAGAGGCATCTGTGTAAACCAGGTACTCCGCACCCGGCTTCAGTAAAGCAAGGACTGGCGCTGAAGTAAGCTTGTCTTTCAGCTCATCGAAAGACAACTGACAAGGGTCATCCCAAACATATGGTACCCCTTTGCGAGTCAGATTTGTTAGTGGACCCGCTATTTTGGAGAATCCTCAAATAAATCTCCTGTAGTACCAGCTAACCCCAGGAAACTACGCACTTCCGTTGGTGTCGTGGGCTGTCCCCACTCCCTCACCGCTGACACTTTACTCGGGTCAACTGCTATCCCCTGTTCAGAAACAACATGCCCCAAGAACTGTACCTCTCGCAACCAGAATCCGCACTTCTCGTACTTAGCATACAACAGATTCTCTCGTAGTGTCTGAAGAACCTGTCTCAAGTTCTCGGCATGCTCCTCCTCAGAGTGTGAATATATCAAGATGTCATCTATGAAAATGATGACAAACTGATCCAAGAACTCTCTGAATACTCGGTTCATCAAGTCCATGAAAATGGCTGGAGCATTTGTGAGTCTGAACGGCATCACCCTGAACTCATAGGACCCATATCTCGTCAAGAAGGCAGTCTTTGAAACATCCTACTCTCTAATACGCAACTGATGGTACCCCGACCTCAGATCTATCTTCGAAAAGAAAGTTGCTCCCCTCAGCTGGTCGAAAAGATCATCGATTCGAGGCAACGGATACTTATTCCGTATCGTGACCTTATTTAGCTCCCGGTAGTCCACACACAATCTCAGTGAACCATCTCTCTTCTTTACAAACAAGACTGGAGCGCCCCAAGGTGAGGTACTCCTGCGAATGAAGTCTTGACCTAACAGCTTCTCTATCTGATCTCGTACCTCTTGCATCTCTGCCGGAGCCATACGGTACGGTGCGCGTGCTATAGATCTCGTATCTGGAAATAAATCTATGACAAAGTCTATCTCATGACTGGGGGGTAGGCCTGGTATCTCCTGAAACACATCGCAATACTCCCTGACAACTAGGATCGAATCCAAGGGAATCATAACCTCCTTAGAGGTATCCTCCTCTATGTAATACAAATGAGCGATCGAACCTCCCTCTGGACGAGGCATCGCCACTACAAACATCTCTTGCCCTGGAATGGAAAAAATAATTCTCCCACCGAAGCAATCAATCATGGCTCTATAAGCTGCGAGCCAATCCATACCAATAATCACATCATGCTCGTGCATGTCTAAGACTAACATGTCTGTAGGTAACACCAAACTACCAATCTCTACCCCCACTCCCCGACATATAAAGAAAATAAGTGACCCACTTCACAGTGGTGAGTCCACACACGTCACTGTGCTCTCTGCTGTGGCTAACAGCCTTAAGGCCTTCGCAAAATGCGTAGGAATAAAACAATGTGTTGCCCCCGTATCAAACAAAACTCGACCCATAGTACCATGGGTAGGAAACATACCCTCAATCGTGGGTGGTGCCTGTGGAGCTGCTACCTGGTGGACGTTATAGACACATCCATACTGTAATTGCCCCGGCTGCACTGGAGCTGCTGGAACGGCTGGTAGGGCTGGCACCTGGGCTGGAGCTGGGAGGGCCGGTGGAAAAAGTGGTATCTGTGGCTCATTACGGGCACCCTGTTGCTGTGGGGCCCTCTCTCCCTCTGGAAAATCCTGGCGCCTATGACCGTGCTTACCACACCCAAAACATCGGCCTTTGAAGTTGCCTCCCCTCTGTCCCTGCTGACCACGGCTCGGCTGGCCGTTACCTCCCCGCCACTGGCTCTGTTGGCCCTGATTAGCACTCTGTTGGCCCTGCTGATGTCCCTGCTGTCGGCGTTGGCCCTACTGATTAGGCTGGCCCCGCTGGCCCTGCCTATAGCCCCCATATCCCTACCTAGAATCACCTAAACGGAATTTCTTAGCAGGTTCCCCCTGATGGGAAATCTGCTCGTGCTGACGAGTCTGTCCATGAGATGGTGCCCCACTGGCACTATTACCCCCGGCCTTGTCCTGCTGGCTGGACTCTCCTACTCTCTTGCTTTTTTGAAGATGGAACCGGTGATCCTGGCAATGTAGTAACGCGGCATTGAGTACATCAGTGAAAGTACTCAGGGATAAATTCCCAATAAGGTGCTGACGGATCCTCTAAGCTAACCCGTCGACAAACATCATAATCTTTTTGCTCTCAGTAGGTGCCTCATCTGGCACAATGGTGAGAAGTCTCATGAACTCCTCCTCATACTCCACTACGGTAAGACTCTCCTGCTTCAGATTCAGTAATCTCCGCCTCATCTCAGTCTGCACGGCGGGTGGAAAATACTTGCGGTCAAACCGCTCCCAAAATGACTAAATAGGGATCGTGTCCATCTCCTCCAAAGTGGTAGTGGACTCCCACCACTGCAAAGTGGCTCCCACCAGCTTAAAGGAAGCCAATAACTGCTTTTTCACGTCGGTGTACTCATACATACGGAGATGCCGCTGGATGTCTTTCTTTTATTGGCTAACTGTGACAATATCGGAGCTACCAGAGAACTCAGGGGGATGCGCTTTCTGAAAAGCATCCCGAACCCTCTCCCATGCAGATGGAAGCTGTGCTGGTACTGGAGCCACTGCCTGAACCTGGGGTGGAGCCTGCTGAACCACCGCTAGTGCGGCATTCACCGCCTGAGCAACAATGGCGGCTACTTCATTTGCATTCATTGTGCCTTGTGCCGGAACTGCTGGCTGCTCGGCCTGGGCACGCCTATCCTTCGGAGCACGTCTCGGAGGCATCTGAAACGTGAAAAAGTTTATTAGTCTACAGTTATTATCAAATCTCAAATAGCTGAAGACTTAAACGTAAAAGCAAGAGTACAACAATCCTAAAAATAGGGTTCTATAGCAAAACGTTAAGGTGAAAGAGAAATAAGCTGTACAGATCCTATGGACACTAGAACCTGATGCTATGATACCACCTGTGACACCCCGCCTAATTAAATACCGGGCGATCACTCATTTATTAAATTAAATCAAGGTGAACAGTTGATTCATTCTCAGCATCACTGTCGATAAAAAATAAAAATTTCCAATTTAACACCCTAATTAATTAAGCTAAGTGTCAAAACCATTTTCATACATAACTTTCCAAATTTTATTTAAATAAAGATTATTTATTTATTTTATTAACAACATTCAAAAAGTAATAATCACACCACATCAATTCTGCAACATAATCCAAATAATTTAAAACATTCGTCAATCGAATGTCAACATACGAAATCTAAAGTCACACATCCAAACTGAATAAATCCCATAGTAACAGTACTGGAAATAACTGAAATACAAATGTTCAATAGCAACGGAAAAAAATGGAAAGAGCTACGCATGCCCAACTAAATGAAAGTACTACGAGTGGATCCGAATGAACGAAGTCGTCTAATCAAGAGACCTGCAACTCCCACCTAAGCTGCAACGCGTTCCTTCCAAGGGATCCTAAGCAAGACGCTCCTGTGGCTGGGCACCTGTGATACATACATATATATACAAGAGAGAGAGAGAAAAAGAAACGGGTTAGAGCCCGATAGTGTGTATGATTTAAAAAATTCGTTTAGCAAGTATTTAAATTGATATAGGCCAATGCAACAACATATTAGTGCGACACTCTCTTGAAAAATTCTCACCTCTCTTCTAATGTGCACACCTATCGCACTAACCTTCCCAGTGGTCTATCTCAACACATATCACACTATCCTATCCCAATGGTTTAACTTATCCTAGGTTATTCGCAGGATTCAAAATTTACGATTCAATTGTTTGAAAAGAATATTTCAATTAGTAACCAAAGTTCTCATTTTAACTTTATAAATTAATAAAGTATTCCAGTGTCATATTATACTTTCTCAAAACAAGTATTTACAATTTGAGTCATAAACCATGTCCTACATATCAAATCACAGTAGGCAGTTCCAGATTCTATCACCGGACCGGTCCGCCTGCAATAAAAGAACCGATTCGGCTAACCGGACCGATCCGCCTCAGACCCGGACCGATCCGACTACTGAAGGCCAGTATACCTCGGACCGCAAGCGAACCGATGAAGCCTGGAAAAGAATCGATCCGATCATCAACGGACCGATCCGCCCCAGAATAAAAGAACCAATCCGGTCAATCGGACCGATCCGCCTCAGACCCGGACCGGTCCGCCTGGGATAAACTTAAATAATTTCGCAGAATTGCAGTTACGGGTTTCATCTTCTAACTTACACCAAATCCATATTTTACAATCCCAAACATCTCAAAATTTGTACTACTAACATCCTAACATGATATCATACATTTCCTACGTAAAGCATGTCAATTTACGTCACTAAACATGGATTAATCATGCCATAATTCATTTAAATATTCAAAAACCCTAGAAATCTCTAAATCATGGTTCCAATCTATTTTTCTAGAAATTTCTTCTTATAAACATAATAATTTCGTGGGTAAATTCCTCTACATGGCAAGGGTTTCCAGAATTATCATTTAAACCATAACTACATGCGATTTCTATCTCAAATCTTAGGTTTTCTTCCATAAAACTCATCCTAATCATTCCTACACTAATATGAAAGATGCATCAACGAAATAAGCAAGATAAACTCTTGCCTGGTATTTTTGGTGTTTTGATTTTCAGATGATTTTGGTGTGGTTGCGTAGTCCGTTGCGCGATCTACGCGTTGGTGGTGTTGGCGGTGCAAACGGATGGCTTTTGGGCCTTGAATTTGCCTTGAGAGCTCTTTCCTTCCTCTCCTATGGCCGTTCTTGTGTTTGTGATTTCTAACCCTAGCTGACTAACCTAAATGGCTGATATAGATTACTGATTTTCGTGGGTTTAATTACCCATAAATGTGAAATGACCAAAATGCCCTCCCGGGGTACTAATTAGGCCTAAAAATGCCCCGAGACCCAAAGTAAACCCCTGGGTACACTTTTCTGACTATCTCGACCCTTCGGGACACGTTAGAGCAGTCAAAACGACCATACGGACAACTTATAAAATATTCGCTTTTTATTTATCAAAATTTAGTCCCGACGCGACACGAGCACGTCCCGACTTAAATTTCCGAAATTGTCATTTAACTCACTCATGACATTCAATATAACCAATATAATATATTACTTTGCTCATTAGTAATATTCAACAAATTTCATATAATTACTAAATCTCGTCACGTTAATAATTATAACATAATTAATTTCCGAATTTTTTTTTTATTAAATAATTAACTCACATTAAATTTTATAAATCCCCAAATTAATATAGCCTGAAAATACGGGGTATTACATTTTGATGATGGAAAAGTGTAAAACCCGTAGGTAAACTTATGCAAAAATCTGGGCAAATATATGATCGATCGATCGATCGACCCGAGAATGTCGATCTATCGATTGACTAACTGTGACAACCCGCTCACCAAAATAAGGGGTCGCCAGCCCGACACTCCAATATAACAGGAATCATGGATGGAATCATTCTCAGCATCACAATAATAAAATAAGTATGCGGGATAACCACCCATTAATTCAGAAAAAGGGTTGCCAAAAATTTTTGTTTTAAAGTTAAGGTAAGAATTTGAACAACCCAATTTAAAAAGAAAGTGGAAAACCACAAGAACATATAATACGATGACAATAAGTATACAATAAGAGGATTGAATATGATGTCGGTCAACAGGTACATACTACGTGATACAACATTTTAATGTAAATTACATAATACATTACAATAAGCAAATACAACAGTTTGGGCCACACGCACGAGTAAAAGACTCGATCATAACTAGAGTAAAAAAATAAAATCGTCTACAACAATGTATCCCGTAATATCCGCAAGGTATTGCGGCTCCCCAAAACACCGAAATAGGAAAGTCAGAACGGGCGTCCATGCAGTGGAGCACCTGAGAGGATACAAGATTCATGCACAACAAGAAATATAAACGGGTCAGGGCCCGGTTTTATATGATCAAAAGATGAATAAAAACTATGACATTTATGAACAATAAATAAGTAATAAGGATCTACCCACACAATTCAATGCAGAACCTAGGACAATAGAATTAATCATAAATTCAAATTAATTATGCATGAAAATAAGGCTGATTAACATGAATTAAAACTTTCATTATGTACACTGATGCATTTCATAGTTCCATTCCTTATCAGGAAATATAATCGCAATAATTATGCTCTTTGTGGCATTTTATCTCAATTATGCACTTTGTGGCATTCCATTCCTTATTAGGAATATAATCATCATCATATGCGCTTTGTGGCATTTCATTGTGCACTTTATGGCACTTCATCATGCTCTTTATGGCATTTATCATACATCAAGTCTCACTTGATTAAGAATTGTTATATTTATATACATATAACGATTCTAAGACCACCCCTCCGAGTTTCCCCACTGGGCGTGCCCCTAAATGACCATCATCTTCCAGGGCCTATCAATTATGACACCTAGGCACCTACAACGCAAGACGTCGGGAAGCGGCCATATGCCTGTGGGCTAGTCATAACCACACTCGGAACTACCTAACCATCGCAGAAACATACAATAAGAGATCATATGGCCCAGGACTATATCCACCCTGCATTCACTAGCCAGGGGGCTTCACCTCATGCACGAACTTCCCTTATGATGTCATTTAGAGAGGGTGTGTGACCATAAAGTATTTACCATATTATGATTAAGTAAATTATCATTTACCAAAATCAATACCATTTCCATTTCATTTTCATTTCCATTTTTTATATAGGTATGTCTCATTTTATCAGAAACCATAATCGTTTACATTTGTAAACTACATTATATTTTATTCGGAGCCGTACCTAATACATCTCATCGTTGTAACCTCAATGAATGAATAAACCTTTAATTTATTCTCCCAAGATTCGTTTGTGAAGTTATTGTAAACCATCAAGACTAACATAGCTCAATTGAGCTTCTAAATTCTCCCAAACATAACACTACAACTCCTAATCTCATAATAATCAACTAAAAGAAAAGAATGCCCTAACATCAATTGGATTACCCCCGAAACAACCCCATATAAACCATTTCCATTTTAGGAAAGTTACCTAACTCATATAGGGCTCTAGGACTCTAAGATTACTTCATACAAGAAGGTCCCTAAGTCCTAAGCCTAATGAAAAAGGGTTAGAATTGAACTAAGAAAAATCACTCAAAACTGTAGTATTTCCAAATCGATTCGTCCTGTCTGAATCGATTCGATCAGAGTAAAAAATCAATTTGGACCAGCCGAATCGGTTCGGCCAGGAAAAACCTGACTTCTGCATAATTGTCGAATCGATTCGGACAGGCCAAATCGATTCGATCCACTTAGACCTGGACACTGCCCCTCTAGCGAATCGATTCGTCCAGGCCAAATCGATTCGCCCCTGCGAATTTGCCAAGTATGGGTTACTGGTTATTAACCCTAAATTTTTCCCAAAACTCAAATCTCTTCCATTTTAAACACATCCAACAACATTTATCTACCAAAAATCATCCTAGATGATAAATAACTACTATAATCCACAATTTCATCAACTTAAACCATAATTAGGGCTCAAACGCCATAAATTCCATTTTTTCCATAAATGCAAAGGCACAACTATCACACAATTTACTCATCGTAAATCACATATTAGCAAGTAGAAAACTTGCCTTAGAGTTGGAATCTCAAATTTCTTTGTGGTGGAAGCAATCCCAATCTTCAATCTCCAAATATCTCTTCTTTTTCCTCTTTTCTCCCAAGTTCGCTTCTTCTCTCCCTCTCTCTAGGTTTAGTTATACACTTAAGAGATATAAATGAAATGCAAGACTTAAATCGTGGCTTAAGTCTAAAATTCCCAACTTAAGTGGTTAACACCACATTAAAGTGACTCGCAAATACGCATTTAAGTGAAAACCAATTAAAAGTGCCCGACACATAAAAATGCAATATGGCACTTGTTTCGACTATCTCGCATATTCCGAGACTAACTACGCCCTCTAAACTGGCATCCGGAAATTTTATAAATTATGTCAAGTTCTGGTTTCATTTAAACGATAATGTCATTTAAATCATATGACACTGTAACACCTACTACATAATGATATTTACTTACACATACAGTAAATATGCAACAATCCAGTAAATATTAACTTTCAACTCATTAAATTAATATTTACTCCTAAAAGCGAGCCCCTTACGAGGGAATTTTGCCCTCAAAATTTGAGCATAACCTAATCACATAAAGGGTATACTATTATAAACTATCGTCCTATCACCCTTAACAAACCCCTCGTTATTGTGGCATCCTAAATGGACTCGGACTAAGGTTGTCTATATCGATCTCAGTCTACATTATTTGTGTCTAACGTAGCACTAACTCGTTCCTCATGAACTATCGATCCTACCTATCTACGGTGGAAGAAGATTCCCACAAGACTCGGCGCAAACCGCCATACTCCCTAAATCACTTTACATCCCTCCTCGGGGATACCTACACCAACGCTAAAGGCTTAACCCCAACACTACTCAACTTCTCTTCGGATATGCGTATCCCTTCAAAGTATATGGCTTAGTAAGCCCAATCATTAAAGAAATGTTCCGGGACCACTCCAAGTCCAAGGAACATATTGTCCGCTAGTTCCATCCAACGAGTATTCGAATTACTCAACCGGTTACACAAGGCCACTCATGGTGCCAAACCTTAGAAAATGGTATTGTACGGGAATTTCCATCCATACAAGCTACTGCTCCCCTCTGTCTATTTAGACTAAGGCTCACATTCGAGGTATGCCTTTCGGCATTAGGTTAACTTCCTCCATTTCATTCATCCACTTTAGGGTGGTAAGATATACGCCAATTTCATACGGTCTCCATTAATTCCTAAAAACCTTATCCAACCTTCGACACGAATGTCTAAACTCAGTCCACCACTACTTTGATAGACACTTCATACGGTTCTACCATTCCTTCATAAAGAGCAGGGCGTACTCCTCTACATATAGTCCACCCATAATGGCTGGAAAAGCAACGATTTGGTCGAACGATCAACAATTTTCTCAAATGGGATCATGACCAGTTCGGTGCCAAAAATTCAATGAAGACGTCTATGAATATACCCTTCTTCATTCCACCACTACTCTTTTTCACACAAGTAGGTGAAATGGTCAGTCACAGACATGAATGTGACACCCCGCCTAATTAAATACCGGGCGATCACTCCTTTATTAAATTAAAATCAAGATGAACAGTTGGTTCATTCTTAGCATCACTATCGTAAAAAATAACTTTTCAAAATTTAATACCCTATTTAATTAAGCTAAGTGTCAAAATAATTTTTAAACATTACTTTCCAAATTTTATTTTGAAAATAAATATTTAATTATCTACAACAATTCAATATTTAAAGAATCACACCACAATAATACTGGAACATATAATCCAATTAATTTAAACATTCAACAACTAACTCCCAGCATTTAAAACTTAAAGTAAAACATACATACTGAATAAATCCCAAAGTCACAGTACTAGAAATAACTGAAATACAAATGTCCCAATAAAATAGATAAATAGTGGAAAGGGCGACACATGCCCCAATAACTGAGAATGATAGAAGTGGAATCAAGTAAATGAAATCGTCTAATCAAGTGATCTGCAACTCCCACCTAAGCTGCAGCACGTTCCTTCCAAGGGATCATAAGAAAACACCCCTGTGGCTGGGCACCTGTAATATATACATATATATACAAGAGAGAAAGAGGAATAGAAACGGGTCAGAGCCCGATAGTGTATATGATTTAAAAATTCGTTTAGCAAGTATTTAAATTGATTACAGGCTAATGCAACAACATATTAGTGAGACACTCTCTTGAGAAATTCTCACCTCTCTTCTAATGTGCACACCTATCGCACTAACCTTCCCAATGGTCTATCTCGTCATATATCTCACTATCTTTCCCCAATGATTTAAGTTATGTTAGGTTATTCGCAGGATTTAAAATTGAACGATACAATTGTTTGAAAAGAATATTTCAATTAGTATCCAAAATTCTCTTTTTAACTTTATTAATTTATAAAGTTTTCCAGTGTCGTATTATACTTTCTCAAAACAAGTATTTATAATTTGAGTCATCAACCATGTCCTACTTACCAAATCACAGTAGGCAGTTCCAAATTTCAAAATTTCATATATATATATTAACTACTCGTATAATATATATATTATAATAGCACCCCAAATAGAAACTATGGTGCGGGAATACTCTACTATCCAAACCCCGTATCACTCGTATTAAGGGGAATACACATTCGGAATCACTCTCGAATTGTATTAACACATACACAAATAATGTTGAGGCTAAGCATAGATTCCAAGTCTCTAAGAGGATGGCACATACCTGCGTCTCTTAGGACCGTCTGAACTATCCATTCGATAGCCTGTACCAAGGATATCTACCTCCTAGGGTACGAATCAATATCCCCCATAAGGCACACATGATAAGATCATCCCAACGCGGAAACCTCGGGGATAGCAAGTAGCGTGGGTATGATTTTCACACATATATAGTATATGCATACACAATCATATAACTATACTAATATTACCATATCAATATTAGGTATATCTCAAATCCCATAGTTACGACATTTATCCTTATTTTCACATTATTAGTATCGCGTATAAGGGTTCGTCTCTAACCTTAATTCGAAGGATTCTTCCAACTTACTACGTAACTCTCATGGACTCTATTCTCCCAAGTATCAAATTCAGTAGGTGTACTTTTTATGTTTCAACATAACTCTCTTATGCATCTCTCCCTTTAATACATAAATTCATCGACCCTTAAGTAATTATCCCAAAAATACAATTCCCGTCTCGTATTAAAAGTCCCAAAATTATTCATATGTCCCTATCTCCCAAAACACTATATTAAGGATGTCCAAGAATTATTTCACATTAAATTGAATTTTAACTAATTAAGAAGGGAAAACATGAGTTTTCCAGGAGGGGTCGATCGATCGAGGTCTGGGGCTCGATCGATCGATCAAGCAGGTCTGCGAAATCTGCAGTTTTGCAGTTACGGGTTTCATCTTCTAACCTCAACAAATTCCATATTTTTCATACCCAAACGACCCAGAATTCATACTACTAATATCATATCATCATATTAAGAATTTTCTACGTAAAGCATGTAAGTTTCCGTCACTAAACATGGATTAACAACTCAAAATTCATGTAAGTATCAAGAACCCTAGAAATCTCTTAAACATGGTTCTAACACATCTTTTCCAGAATTTCTTTCTTATAAAACATCATAAATTCGTAGTTTAATCCTCTACATGGAAAAAGGGTTTCCAGAATATCATTTAAATCATCCGTACATGCAATTTCCTATCTCAAATGGGGTTTTTCTTCCATACAACTCATCCTAATCATTCCTAAACTAATATGAGTGATGTATCAATGAAAATAAGCAAGATAAACACTTTCCTGGGCTTTTCGACGTTCTGGTTTGGTGCCAAATTTGGTGTGGTTGCATTCCCCGTCTCGCGATCTACGCGTTGGTGGTGGAGACGGTGCAAACGGATGGATTTCGGGCCTTGGATTGCTTTGGAAGCTCTATCCTTCCCTCTCCTATGGCCGTCACTTGTCTTTGGTTGTTCTAACCCTAGAAGAAAACCTTAGACATCTGATATAACCCTTGAAATTTCGTGGGTTTAATTACCCAAAAATGTAAAATGACCAAAATGCTCTCCTGGGGTACTAATTAAGCCTAAAATTGCCCCGAGACTCAAACTAAACCCCCGGGTACACTTTTCTGACTATCTCGACCCTTTCGGGTGCGTTGGCGCACTCAAAATGACCATACGAACAACTTATAAAATATTCACTTTTATTTATCAATATTTGTTCCGACGCGACACGGGCGCGTCCCGACTCAAATTTTTAAAATTGTCATTTTATTCACTCGTGAAATTTAATATGACCACTATTATATATTACTTTGCTCATTAGTAATATTCAACAAAAATTCCCATAATTACTAACTCTCATCACGTTAATAATTATAACATAATTAATTTTCGGATTTTTATTAAATAATTAATTCACATTAAATTTAATAAATCCCCAAATTAATATAGCATAAAAATATGGGGTATTACAATGAATACTCTTGCTACAAAGTCTTCCTAGTTCTGCTCGTTCTACTAGGCTTTCCATGCCTTCACTAATTTCTTCGACAAGTTTTCTGCTTGACGCATCTACTACCCCAATTGCATTCCCTTAGCGAATGGAAATTTCCAATCGATAGTCCTTTATGAACTTCATGCACCAACTCGATTCCTCCCACAACATATTGCAACAACTTGTTGCTTGCGAGAAAGACAAAATTTCCTGCCCAGGAAGTAGTGCCTCCATTACTTTAAGGCGATTACTATCGCTACGAACACTAAATCAAGCGTAGGATAATACTTCCCACAAAGTTAATTTTGTGAGACGCATAAACAATGGGTCCATGCTCCAATATTATTACTTCCCGTTTCTGGCATAGACTTGCTCGTTAAATCCACCCTCGAGCTTAACAACATGTGCTCAGGAGTAAAGGTCAACTTATTCTTTTAACACCCCAAAAGTTAAGTTACCAACGTAACACTCTATCCAAGAGAGGCCTTATCTCCTTTACCCCCTCTTAGAGTTAACCCACACCCAATTCGTGGTGAACTTCCTATAGCCTTTCTAAATCAACATCACATGCCCTAAAGGCCTTGCGTCCTAATAATCCTAAAGTCGATATATATATATATATATATATATATATATCGTATCTAAGTCATAGACGTATTATACTAAGTATATCCCTAGTGCCCAAGACCTTTCTCGACTCCCGACATTGGCTCGGTTTCATGCGTGGGATGTCTCGCCGAAGCGAAATCCAAATAAGGAACCCTCCCGTTACACTACTACCTCGCATCGTCGATCATCAAGATATAATGGTCTAAGACACATGATCGGGACCGATAATATTCTAACTCACAACCCTACTAATAAGATTCTACTTCTATGTCTTACCATATCAGATAATTAAAGGTTTCAACTAATCGGACATTTACTTTCTGTAAAGTCTTACAAATATTTATCCCACTATGTACACATCTTTTTAAGTGGCCTTCTCATCAAGGCATAACCAGAAGTCTTAATTCGACTTCATATCTCAGTCTCCCTCACATCGATCAGAGGAGAGAACTATGTTTGTTTCTCTTATCTCGCACTTTAGTATCCCTTTAATCACTCATTCACGTGATTCTCGGCTAAATCTTCCAACCCAGCTTCTAACAACAAAATAAGAGAAAATAAGAGAAAGAAATAAAATATCATCTCTCCACTCCCACTCCCAATGTCGTTAAGTGTTCATGCACGGAGTGTCTCACAAAGCGAAATCCAAAAAAGGAACTCCTCTGACACAAGCCTACTTAACTTGTTGGTTGAGGAGATAAGACATAACAATAACAAACAAAGAAACCAAAAAATCAAACAGTCAAACAAGATAGCACAACAAGTAATGAAAATCTCATACTTACCTCTCTATAAAGCCTCAACCTGTATCCAGGAGAGAAATTATAGAACAACTAGTTCCATCCTGAAACTAGAAGTAGGATAGTCTCGCAATTTATTTGCTTGCTATCACCCCAATCAAACCAAAATATCTTTACTCACATAATACACCTAATATAAGTAGCAAATAACATACACAATACTTTTAAAAAATATCATCACTCGCCTTATAACGAGTGAAGGAAAATATAAAACTTCCATACCACGAAAGTCATATAATTACCCTTTTTATAATAGCGTCAATACTACCCCAAGATCGATATACACACCCGAATCTAGAGTAAACACAACACTACTCCATCTTATCCTAAGGAATGCACCACCCACTAATAAGGTGGAATTCCTGCCAACATTCTTGCCAATCACCCCAGATCAATACAAATGGTTCTCAGTCACCGTACTCGAGTCTTATCCAAACCAAGTTACTTGCATCTATGCCCCAGCTATGCATCCTTATCTTTTACCTTATTCTCCAATCCTCAGAATCAAAATGAGGGGTTCTACACTCCACATCATAGCCATTGTTCCATTCCTAGCTGTCAAACAATTGCCCACGCAGTCCCATTTTCTTTCTCAATAAAAAAGAATACGCTACCGGCCTCCCCTTCCTTAGTTCAATGAATCCTCCTCGGGCAGATATCCACCAATGGGGTTTCATGAACACAGTTCCTTCAGGAGTGTTAACGACACTTATTCTGAAGCCTATTATTCCACTGAGGGGCTTTTTCTTCCTTATACTTACCTTATTTTGGTGTACGGCCTCCCTAACCGTATAACTCTTTATTCACTGTCGGCCTCTGACCGAACCTCGTATGAACATTTGTGAATCCACCTTCTCATCAGTCCAGTTATCCCGAAGAAACTCACTATTGCAAGTGTCCACCGGGCTTCTCCATGGGTAAAACTTCATGCACCCAGAAATATGGTCACTACGTTCTCACCATTTCAACACTACTCCTACGGGTGAAGGATTTTCCTTCATCCTTTTCATCTGGGCACTTCTATACCCCCTACCTTAGGGTCAAAGCTCCTGGACCATACGCATCCACCGAACGAGGATGCATCTCCTCCCTCTTTTTTAAAAGTGTGGCCCTCGTCATGGGCTCTTCCCCACTTCAATTTAATGTCGCTTGGAATCCCAATCTTAGTACCATTCTCTGCATCTCGCGGTACTTGGAAAACTACATCCACTGTAATTGGTAGTCGCAGTAGCAAGATTAGAAAATTCCATAAAAGGAAGCGACCTCCAAAGTAGTCCTCATCCCCGACCACAACTTACAGTTCCTAGTAGTCCCATCTCATGATGCCTTCACAACGACCTTCTCAGGCGCCCTTCTTCAATCGACCTACTATTCTCACACGAACACGCAAAAGATTCTATGGGTTCTACCTCATGGAAGGATAACGGAATCTCAAAAGATAAATCAACGATCTTAATCCTATGGCTCTATGTCAAATTAAAAGCAACGCTGAAAACGTAATGCGACCACACCTATTCCTAAGGACTCTAGAACCTGATGCTCTGATACCATCTGTGACAACCCGCTCACCAAAATAAGGGGTGGCCAACCCGATACTCCAATATAACAGGAATCATGGATGGAATCATTCTCAGCATCACAATAATAAAATAAGTATACGGGATAACCACCCATTAATTCAAAAAATGGGTTGCCAAAATTTTTTGTTTTAAAGTTAAGGAAAGAATTTAAACAATCCAATTTAAAAAGAAAGTGGAAACCCACAAGAACATATAATACGATGACAATAAGTATACGATAAGAGGATCGAATATGCTGTCGGTCAACAGGTACATACCCCGGGATACAACATTTTAATGTAAATTACATAATACACTACAATAAGCAAATTCATCAGTTTGGGCCAAACATCCGAGTAAAAGACCCGATCATAACTAGAGTACAAAAAAGAAAGCGTCTATAACAATGTATCCCGTAATATCCATAAGGTATCACGGCTCCCCAAAACACCGGAATAGGAAAGTCAGAACGGGCGTCCATGCGGTGGAGCACCTGAGAGGATACAAGATTCACGCACAACAAGAAATATGAACGGGTCAGGACTCGATTTTATATGATCACCAGATGAATAAAAAATTAGACAGCTATGAACAGTAAATCATGACTAACAGTAATAAGGATCTACCTACACAATTTAACGCACAACTTAGGACAATATAATTAATCATAAATTCAAATTAATTAAGCAGGAAAATAAGGATGATTAACATGAATTAAAACTTTCATCATGTACACTGATTCATTTCATAGTTCCATTCCTTATCAGGAAATATAATCACATTTTTTATGCTCTTTGTGGAATTTTATCTCAATTATGCACTTTGTGACATTCCATTCCTTATCAGGAATATAATCATCATCATATGCTTTTTGTGGCATTTCATTATGCTCTTTATGGCACTACATCATGCTCTTTATGGCATTTCTCATACATAAAGTCCCACTTGATTAAGAACTACTATATTTGTATACATATAACAATTCTAAGACCGCCCCTCTGAGTTTTCCCACTGGGCGCGCCCCTAAATGACCATCATCTTCCCGGTCCTATCAATTATGACACCTGGGCACCTACAACGCAAGACGTCGGGAAGCGGCCATATGTCTGCAGGCTAGTCATAACCACACCCAGAATTACCTAACCATTGTAGAAACATACAATAAGTGCTCATATGGCCTAGGACTATATCCACCCGGCATTCACTAGCCAGGGGGCTTCACCTCATGCGCGAACTTCCCTTATAATGTCATTTAGAGAGGGTGTGTGACCATAAATTATTTACCATATTATAATTAAGTGAATTATCATTTACCCAAATCAATACCATTTCCATTTCATTTTCATTTCAATTTTTTTTACATAGGTATGTTTCATTTTATTAGAAACCATAATCGTTTACATTTGTAAACTACATTATATTTTATCCGGAGTCATACCTAATACATCTCATCGTTGTAACCGCAATGAATGAATAAACCTTCAATTTATCCTCCCAAGATTTGTTTGCGAAGTTATTGTAAACCATCAAGACTAACATAGCTCAATTGAGCTTCTAAAGTCTCCCAAACATAACACTACAACTCCTAATCTCATAATAATCAACTAAAACAAAAGACTGCCCTAACATCAATTGGCGTATCCCCGAAACAACCCCATATAAACCATTTCTATTTTAGGAAAGTTACCCAACTCATATAGGGCTCTAGGACTCTAAGCTTACTTCATACAAGAAGGTTCCTAAGTCCTAAGCCTAAAGAAAAAGGGTTAGAATTGAACTAAGAAAAATCACTCAAAACTGCAGGATTTCCGAATCGATTCGGCCTGGCCGAATCGATTCGGTCAGAAAAGTGAATCGATCCGGACCAACCGAATCGATTCGATAAGGAAAAACCTGACTTCTGCACAATTGCCGAATCGATTCGAACATGCCGAATCGATTCGGTCCACTCATACCTAGACACTGCCCCTCTAGAGAATCGATTTGGCCAGGCATAATCGATTCGCCCCTGTGAATTTGCCAAGTATGGGTTACGGGTTATGAACCCTAAATTTTCCCCAAAACTCAAATATCTTTCGTTTTAAACACATCCAACAACATTTATCTACCCAAAATCATCCTACATGATTAATAACTACTATAATCCACAATTTCATCAACTTAAACCATAATTAGGGCTCAATCACCATAAATTCCATTTTTCCCATAAATGCTAATACACAACTATCACCATAAATTCCATTTTTTCCATAAATGCTAATACACTTAAGAGAAATAAATGAAATGTTTCCATAAATTCCATTTTTTCCATAAATGCTAATACACAACACCACATTAAAGTGACTCGCAAATACGCATTTAAGTTCAAACCAGTCAAAAGTGCTCGAAACATAAAAACGCAATATGGCACTTATTTCGACTATCTCGCATATTCCGAGACTAACTACGCCCTCTAAACTGGCATCCGGAAATTTTATAAATTATGTCAAGTTCCGATTTCATTTAAACCATAATGTCATTTAAATCATATGACACTGTAACACCTACAACATAATGATATTTACTTACACATAAAGTAAATATGCAACAATCCAGTAAATATTAACTTTCAACTCATTAAATTAATATTTACTCCACTTCCAACATTTTATATAATTACCTCATGCGTTAAATTAATATAAAATTAGCCTCCTAAAAGCGAGGGTTGTTACACTAACATCGTCGATCAATTGACTCCCCCTGTAAATGTCATTTTTTTCCTTTTTAAATTGTGAATAAATCCCAACTTTAGTGTTGATTAATTAAGCATATTGGGTCTTGGGGAAGGGCATTAGGACATACTTCAGACCCGAAAAAATATTATTATGTGTGGGATTGAATGGGTGAAATTAACGATTGTTAATTTAATGAATTATGGTGGAGAGTTATATAAATTGAGTTGCAAATCGGACAAAGGATAATTTAAGGTTAGTACCAGTAGTAAGAGGGCTATTAATTACCGAAAGATAAGAAGAGGTTCATCATTTTATCATGAATGTTTTTCTATGATGATCCATTACTTTTTAAATATTGCGCCGATCAAATCATCCGATGATGCGTACCGGATGACGAAATTCCAAAAGTCATCAAATTCTGTCATTCAGAAGCATGTGGAGCCCACTTCTCCGTGAAAAAGGCAGTCGCAAAAATTCTACAATTCGGTTTGTACTGGACCACAATGTTCCGAGATGTTAGCAATTATTGCAAATCTTGCGACAAATGTCAACGAATGGGGGCGATTACCCGACGAGACACGATGCCATTAACCCCGATTCTCATCATTGAGGTTATCGATTGCTGGGGTATTGACTTCATGGGCCCTTTTTCCCCATCCTTTAGGTACCTATACATCCTAGTCGCGGCAGATTATATTTCTAAATGGGTGGAAGCTATAGCTACCAAGACTAATGACAATAAAGTGGTGATAAAGTTCTTGCACGAACACATACTTTCTCGCTTCGGTGCACCTAAAGAGATAATCAGTGATAACGGCACACACTTTTGCAACAAGCCGTTTGAAAAAGTGATGAAAAAGTATGGTGTCATTCACAAGGCAGGAACAACATATCACCCACAAACGAATGGACAGGCAGAATTGGCAAATCGTGAAATCAAACACATACTAGAGAAGACTGTCGATCCCGACCGGAAAGATTGGTCCCTTCAATTGAACTATTCTCTATGGTCCTATCGTACCGCTTACAAGAACCCACTCGGAATACCCCCACCATCCCGAAACAGCCATGCATCGATCGTCTCGCACCCAATGAGGTTTGGGAAAGGGGAACTCTCCCCATGGGATGCCTCAATGATAAGGCGCGCATTACATTTCATATCGTTTATGCCAACCTGCTTCAAATCTCTAACGACTCGGTGATGCGCCCTCACTAATCCACCCTTGTCTACTACCTTTTTTATCCCAACTTCACAATCCATCTTACCCATATGCTTTACACCGATATTTTTTATGCGTGGTGCTCCTCATATATGCACGTCTCATCACCTCCACTCTTGTTGATGCCGGTATCCAGCTACCTCGAGCCTATCCACGCCTCCCGGAGCCCGTTGGATAAGCATCATGCAATATGAGTGCCTAGCAAAGGGCAGCCCTTCGAGCATCACGGGAAGTGGTTGATGTAGACAAATATGAGGCGATCAATGTTGAAGATCATGAGGTCGAGGATGTCGTGATGGGTGTGGCAGATGAAGAAGAGAACGATGAAGATGATGACTCAGATTTTGAGCCACCGGCTGCAGACTTTGATAGGCGCCTTTCAACGGTGGAAACCTAGTTTGACGGCTTCCTCACACAATATCAATGGGATCAAGAGGCCTACCGAAGGGATACGAGCATGATGCATCTTCTCCAAACTCACTTGTACGAGCTCAACATCGATGGACACCCTCCAAACTTCTTTTATGACTCGTATGATCCCAGTGCGCCAGGACCCTCCAATCCACCTCCCCAGTGAACCCCATCTCCACTGTTGCTATTTGTTATTGTTGGTTGTGTCATGTTGGCTATTTAAAAATGTTGATTGTGTGTTTCTCCCCTCTCCCTTGTAACACATGTTCTCAGTATCTATAAAAATCTGTATTTCTGTTTTATTTGTTCGTTTTATTTGTTGGCGCTTTTCATTGGCATTGAGTTAGATTTTCTTCCTTTTTTCTTGAGGATAATGAAAAAGTCCAAGTTAGGGGGGGTCACAAGTGCGTCTTTCTAAAACTTCACAAATTTTCGAAAATTCCCAGAAATTTCAAAATAATCGTAAAATTTTGAAAAATCCAAAATATTTTTCTTCAAAAAAAATAAAAATTGGAATTCAAATTCTTCAAAAATATCATTAAAATTTGGGTTAAAGTCTCAAATTGTAAATTCAAAATGCACAAAGTCGAAATTGGCCAAAGAGGGAAATTGAGCGAAAATTGATGACTTAACGAATAAGTGTAGCGATTAATCAACCCGGTGAGATTTTGAGCCTATCGATTTTTTTGAGTATTTAAATCAATCCAAGTTTATGATTAACTCAAAGTTTTTTTCAGCGTTTTAGTAAGTCATTGGTGATCACAATACCTTTTTTTTGATCGGTTACAGGAAATGTGTGTAATGTTGCTTTGAAAAGAGTGCTAAAATATCTCCAAACTAAATTAATCTCGAGACACATATGGTAAAACAACTCGCATTTGGACAATGAAGTAGGCCCTCGTTTGTTTACCTAAAAATACGAGCCAGAAAAAGTTATGAAAATTTATCCCTTTTGCTAACCCAAAATTGAGACAAATAAAATTTTCCCTTTCGTTCGACAACCCAAAAAATCCTAAATTGGCTCGGAATTCTAAAAGTTGATAATCGCAGAAATTAAGTCCGGAAAGTCCATAAAAAGGGGCAAGAAAATAATAGATATACTCAACAAAAAATACCAAGAAAAGAAAAGCGTAAAAAAATAGAAAAAGAAGAAAAAAAATGAGCAAAAGCCCGAAAAAGCACAAATGGACATCATATGTGAAATTTTCCAATTCCAGATTTTCCTTACCATTCCCATTTACCCAATACACCTTTAACCCGAAAAAGTCCTAACCGAGTCCAAAATGCGAAATTGGTTACCGCGTGGAGAGATAAAACACTAAAAAAGATAAGAAAAGATATTAGAAGTATGAATCAGAGGCGATGTTCCCGTTTCCCTATAACCGTAACCCGATGATGAGATCCATTTACCATAAGTTTTCGTCTTTCTATTTGTGTGCGTGAAATTGGTTCCAATACATTTACTAAAAATCACGTATACCGAGAGAATATAGCCACATTCCAAGTGATTTGTTTGTGAGAGCATTCCATGAGATTTTGAAATCAAAACAAATTTTTAGATAAGTAACGTACTGGTCAATTGGTGGAAATTCATGGTTAAATTTCTGGCTTCACATAAATGCACTATGATTTTAGATTCTTAAACATGAATTGATGATGACTATTTTCTAGAAGAGTTTGAGTTATACAATATTTGCGTATTTTGAGTTTTCGTTGAGTCGAATTTTGTGGTTATATTCACTATAAACCCTCATAAGACACAACTCATCCTACTAGGGTAACCTAGGGGTTTAAAGGCTTGTTTCATATGCTAAATGCAATCACTCGCCCGCAAAAGAGGTATTCTATTCCATTTTAGAGTTGGACCATGTTTTGATTCTTTTACATTGCTCGGGACAATCAAAGTTCTATGTTAGGGGGGTTTGATTAGGCATAAATTCTTCCCATTTATCCCCTTAATCTAGAGGCAGTTATCGCTCCGCAAAGTGTAATTCGAGTGGATTTATCTCATATCATTGATATTGACATTTTCTATGTAGTACAGCGAGTTTTGTGTATTTCCTATCTATTTTGTAGGTATTCAATGCACACAAGGAAGGAGAAAATCAAAATGAAAGCCAAAGACCTCGCACCTACAAGTGCCTAGGAAGAATCGGCATCCTAATCCGAGCTCAGGATCAAAACTTACAAGTCTTTCAAAAATTACAAGGAGGAAAAGTTCCTGAAAAGATGGAACCTAACCGAAGGGCTTAAAAAACGAACCGATCCTATCCTAAGAAAACTTCATGTGAAGCACGAAGAGATGGAACTGAACCAAAGAGGAAATAAACTAACCAAATTGGTTCAAGGAAAAACTTATGTCAAAGATGGAACCGAACTGAATCACCTTAACAGGATCAGTTCGGGTATCGAAAATTTGGACTTATCCACTTGTAAAATAAGAGTCTTGTATGGTTGAAACTCTTAGAAATTCATAGAGTATAAATGTAAAACACTTCTCAGATATTGAGGATGCTTCTAATTCATTAGGGAAGCATTGTAATTAGTTTAGAGAAGACAACAACAAAAAACCCTAGTTTTTATTCTAGTTCTGCAATTCAAGTAAATTTGTTTCAATTCTTGCTTTCATTATTACAGTAGTTAATTCTTTAGTTGGTATTTTCATCCTTATTCTCCTTTAGTTATTAGTAAAAATGTTTTCTTTCATTCAAAATATGTTTTATTCTAGTTTTAATATGTCCAGCTAATTTTTCTAGGGTTGGGGTGCATGAACACCACCCGATGTAATTCATGATAGTGGAAATAGAAGTTGGAATTAAAATCTTAGATGAATTGTATCGTAGTTAATACGATACTGCTTTAATTCATCATTTGCTGACATACTGTGCGGGCTACGATCCCTCATATATGTAATACTTAGGAGCATTAAAAACCAGATTCATTTAAATCTTTAATTCTGAATCTAATATCCAACGAAGTGAATTACTAGGGTATGGGGGATTGTAACCTGACCTATCTTTCTCATCCCATAGTTAAAGTTTTAGTTAAATCATCATTTGTCCTTTAGTCAATTAGAGTAATTTCATTTCATTTATTCATAATTTCATTAATTAATCATTTTCAAAATTGCATATAGTTGTAGTTACTTCACAATTCAAATAACCTTTTCTTTTTTTAGAATCAAAGTTAGGTTACCTTCATCTTTCCAGCATCGTTATGACTTCGTTCGTCCTATTTACCTGAGGATCGATACCCGACTTATCGGATAATTACTTGAGTGACAGGCTTGCACTTGAGCCTAAATAGAATGCACACTAGACACATTTGTGGTCGCGTCATCGCCCGTGAGTGAGCCAGGTGGGCACTGAGAGCATATTTTATCGTTATAATTTACTACTACATTGAGTTAGAAAAGTAGAGCTTATTATGGTAATGTGTAATGATTATTACCTAATGTCTGAACGATAGTAGTTTGGGTGATAAGACTATCGTGTTGGATACTCCAAGGGGAGTAATATTAATTTTGTGAGGCGCCACCTGAAATAGGGTTGGGCCTATATATATGTATATATGAAAATTTCATGGTATCGTAGACCTCAGTGAATATGTTGTCTAGTTATATGTGATCCCGGTGCATAGGAAATTATTTACTGATATGACTCAGGATACATTGTGTTCTTTATCGAGCAGTGAAAGATAGCTCGTTATATAGCACCGAGAACTTAGGATAGTGAGAGCGTCGTGTTTCATGTTATTTTTAAGGGACATAAGAGTGGACGAGTAGACTTTTATGTTAATATACGAAGATTATGGGAAGGTACATATTATGGACTGAGGGACTTACGGACCTCGACAACCGACTATGTAAGGTAGTAGTGTATCAGGAGGCTTCCTTGTTTGGATTTTTCTTTGGGAGACATCCCACGCATGAAACTATCAAACATCAGGAGTTGGAGAGAAGTTTGGTAGATAGTACATGGGTTTCGTACTTTGCTCATTGTGCATATACAAGAATATAACTAAGAGTTAATAATTCCTATATGACTTAAGGCCGGTAGAGTCTCCTAGTTCTGATGAGAAAACTAGTACATAATGGTTACATCATGTATAGAATAACATGTCGAATGCGCGAGATATAGGGTGTATGGGTACTCTAGGTAATTGAAAGAATTGTATTAGGAAGTAGATTATGATTATCAAGTGAATTAGACAACATTTAGCCATGAAAGTCGAAGCTTATTCCGTAAGGTTTGTTAGAGGCTTACATTTCACGAGAAACTGATTTTTTAGAGTTGGGGAAGGATTTTTGACATGCGGTGAGGCAAAGTCACATGGATAACGACTAGAGGTACATTTGAGAGAATATAAGATGTAGAATGTTATAAATGACACTGATGATGGGATTTAATGAAGATAAATATTGTTAAATTAGTTTTCCAATGGGTTACCTGTCTGTTAGTAAAGGGTGGACCATCCAAAACTAGTAGCGGTTTCTCAACCAGTAGAATGGGAGAGAATTCCAAGAATTTTATCGTGAAGGTAACTACTTCCTAAAGGGGTTACGATCCTATATGGGTGATAGTGGATCGGTTGACTAAAGTATCTCACGTTATACCAGTTAGAACTGATCATACTACGAGACCATATGCGCCGATCTTCATAGCCAAGAAAGTGAGGTTACATGGGGTCCCGCTTGATATTGTGTCCGATTGGGACAAGATCTTTATCTTTCGATTTTGGAAGAGTGTTCATGAGTCCATATGTATCAAGTTGTGATTGAGTATGGCCTATTATCCGCAGATGAATGGGCAGAACAAGAAGACTAATCAGATGTTGGAGAATAAATTATATGTGTACCCTTGGATCTTAGGGGAGGACGAGAGAAATCCCTTCCACTAGTGGAGTTTGTGTACAATAAGTCATATACGTTCACTTTGGGCATGGTGCTAATTGAGGTATGGCACAGTAAGCCTTATTGTTCTCCTACTTGTTAGCTAAACATGGGGAACCAGGTACTATTGCGAAGATGAAAGATGAGTTGATTCATATAGTATATAATGTGTGTAAAGTATATACGGCGCAAATAACCTACTTGTGTGCGATCGTCGCAAGATGATGGCGTATGTATCTAAAGAATGATTAATATACTTAAGTGAGAACAGTATAAGGCTAGATAGTGAATATCTAAAATAACTTTTTAAGTAGTGAAGCTTAAACAATAAGGCTTGGGCAAGAACCTACGTGATAGAGTAAGATGGGGTTTAAAAAGAACATACGTGAGGTGCTCATTATTAAGGGAATTTGATGGCGTACTGTATGGACAACATATAGTAGTTTATTTGTGAGCACGACGATGCGCTGCGCAACATATAGCCAGAGTTTTTCGTATCAGGTATAATTGTTTTGAATTTCGAGATGAAATTTCGTAGTAAGGGGGGAAGTATGTAACACCCCGTATTTTTAATGACTTTTTAAATGCAAATAATCAGAATTAATTATGGGAGAATGGAAAATTAATCCGGATTTAAATATTACCTGAGAATAAAGTAGTATCCGATTTATGTTTGTGACACCCCGCTTATTAAAATAAGAGGTGGCCAACCCGATACTCTAATAATTACAGGAATCATCGATGGCCCATTCTTAGCATCAACGCATTACAATAAGTATATGAGATAACCACCAACTATTTTAGAAAACGGATTGTCAAAATTTTATCTAGTAAGTAAAATAACGCATTTAAATAATCCAATTAAAAAGAAGGTGGATAGAAATAAAAACAGATAATGAAAAAATACTATGTACAACAAAAATAACCTAATAAGCTTTCGGTTAACAGACGTAAACAATTTGGTTAAACCAAGTATTAGAGTACAATATCCCATACATAAAATGAGTACAAAGCTTGGGCAACACACCCGAATGTATAACCGAGCATAACTAGAATACAAATAAAATGGAAGCGTCTATATCAAATATCCCATTACATCCGCAAAGTGTTACAGCTCCAGGACACTGGAATAGAGAAGTCAATACGGGCATCCTTATGGTGGAAAACCTGGTCGAATATAAGATTCATGCAAAACAAAGAAATATAAACGAGTCAGGGCCCGATTTAATATGATCACCATATGAATAAAGTTCATGATAGTTATGCACAATTTAATCATCATGAATAAACTTGTTTCGTTCACCATAATAAGGATAAGAAATCCAACTTCTCAATCTACAAGCATAACCTAATGTAATAAGAATGACAATGATGAAAATTCATTTACGTAGGAGAATATAAGTGAAATATTACTTAAAGAGATTCCAGTTCCCTATTACACCATTTACACAATTTCATTTCACCATTCCTTTTCTCATTAGGAAACGCATCAAAAGCAAATTATTTCATAGAGTGCTTTATCATAAATAAAATCCCACTTTAATAAGAATAGTTATATTTCCCAACATATAACGATTCTAAGACCATCCTTTCGGGTTTACCCACTGGATGTGCCCCTAAATAGGTATCATCTTCCAGGGCCTATCACCAAGACTACCTGGACATCCTACATCGCATGACGTCTGGAAGTGTCCATATACCTTCGACAGTTAGTCATAACCACACCCGGAATTACCTCACTTCGAACAATAATCACACAATACATAATATTCGTTCCTATGGCCGAGGACTATATTCACCCTGCATTCACTAGCCAGGGGACTTCACCTCATGCGCGTAACTTCCCCTATGATAGCCTTTAGAAAGGTGTGTATACGTAAATTATCATTTACAATTTATTCTCCTTTTAAAATATGCATTACGTTATATCCGGAGCCATATTTGTTTAATGTTATGATTATAAACTTTACCGTTTAACAAATACCCAAATCAGTCTTCGAAAAATAATGAAGTTATTATAAGCCACCAAGTCTAGTGTACCTCAATCACGTCTCTAAAGTTCCCCGATTATATAATCATACATCTCCTACTCTCAAACTAGCTTGTTAAGAGAAGAAATAACCTTATTATCTATTTGATAATCCCCGAAATAAGCCCCATCTATTCCTTTTATAATATAGAGTGGTCACCTACCTAATATGAGACTCTAGTACACTTTATTTCATCCTAAGATAAAGTTTCTAGGTCCCAAACTTAGCAGAAAAAGATTACAAACTAAGAAAAATAACTTAAAATAATAGAAATTCCGAATCGATTCGCCCTGGCCGAATCGATTCGGTTAAGAGAACCTAACATTCTGTAAACTGTCGAATCCATTCGGGTAGGCCGAATCGATTCGCTCATCCCAGACCTGTAGCCTACGCCTTTAGCGAATCGATTCGCTAGGGGAGAATCGATTCGCCCTGGCGAATTTTCCAAGTTGGGGCTTTAAGTTATGAACCCTAATTTGCCCAACTTCCATCCTTCTAACCTCAAATATCATCCCAATCATCTCATGTGAATCCCAAAACATCTGTAGGCTAACAATACTGATTAAAACCACTTGGATCAAATCCAGTATAAAAAATGAAGAATCTAATCACCAAATTCAATAAAACTCATAATTGGAAAAATTCTCAAGAACACAACTAAAATGTAATTTATTCATACTAGATTATATACTTTCAAGTCAGATACTTGCCTTAAGCTTTTATTCTCGGATTCTCTCCCGGTAGATGCAAGACCACACTCAATTTCTTCAATTCTCCTTCTTTCTCTTCTTTTTCTCCACAATTATCTATTTCTCTCTTTCTCTCTAGGTTTAGTAAACATACACTAAGGAAATAAGAGAGGTTGCAAGACTAAATCGTGTAATTAACATTAGTGTCCCCCTTTAATTGTTAATACACCAATAAAATGACTCATAACTACACAATTAAGTCATAATCAGTTAAAAGCGTCCGGAACCCAAAAATACAATATGACACTTATTTTGACTATCTCGACTATTTCGGGACTAATCGTGCCCTCTAAATTGGCATCCGGAATAATATAAATCATTTCAAGTTCCAACTTCACCTAAACCATAATTGTCGTTTAAAGCACAACGACACCATGAATCATAACATAATGCTATTTACATTCACATAACAGTAAATATGAAAAATCTAGTAAATATTATCTTTTAACTCACTGAAATAATATTTACTCCATTATCCAATATTTTATATAATTACCTCTCATGGAAAAATTAATATAAAATAAATTGCTCAAAAATAAGTGTTATTACAATGTTGAATGTTACTTGGTAATTAAAAATAATATATATGACAATGATTTTATAAATTATCGTGAGTTATGAATACCAAAATTATGGAAATTAAGTTGGGATTCGCGTGGGAGTCATATCGGGACTATAATTAAATGGAATGAAATGTAAATTATTTTTATATCGTTATAATGGTCATTTCGACCATGCCAAAGTGTCAGGAAGGGTTTAAATAGTCGAAAAAGTCTACATGGGGGATTACTTTGGGTCTCGGGGCAATTTGGAACCAAACAGACACCCCGGAGGGGTATTTTGGTCATTTTCCAAATTAGGTGAATAGTACCCACGAAATTTTGGTAATATTATATAAGTGTAGAGGTGTTAAGATTCAAAGTCATTCACCAAAAATTATAGGAAAAGACTTAGGGTAGATTGAGAGACTTCTCTAAGGTAATGAAGAGACTTCTCTAGGATATCAAAAGGCCAAGAGTCATCCTGCACCACCACCACTACCACCGGAAGTTGGCCAGAAAAAGGAGGAACACCAGAAGAGTTATCTTCCCAAACAGTTTAGACCTACCAATTAGAGGCAAGTGATTTAACTATTGCAAATTTGGCATGCATATTGTCCATGTTAGGATAGTTATGAAATTTTGAAAAGTTGCATGATCCAAAGATGATTATGTTGATTTTAATTAAATCCTCGAAATGAGAATTTTTTAGCATTAATCTCTTTTTGAATATATAGTTTAATCCACAAAATTTAGGAATCATTTGGTGAAGAAAATCAGGGATTTATATTTGTTCTTGAAGAAATGATAAAATAAGAAATTTCTGAATTTTAAGGGAAATAACATGATTTAATTGAAACTTCTTGATGAATTTATGTTGTTAAATGTTAGAAATCATTTATACACCTTAACATATCATTTGGGATGAATTATGAGGAGTATGGGATTAATTGATAAGGGTTTTGATGATGGAAAAGTGTAAAATCCGTAGGTAAACTTATGCAAAAATCTGGGCAAATATCTGATCGATCGACCCAAGAATGCCGATCGATCGATTGACTAAAATCGTCGATCAATCGACTCCCACTGGAAATGTGATTTGTTTCCTTTTTAAGTTGTGATTAAATCCCAACTTTGAAAATCTTTAGTGTTGATTAATTGAACATATTGGGACTTAGGGAAGGTGAGTAGGACATACTTAAGACCCGAAAAAATATTATTATGTGTGGGATTGAATGGGGGAAATTAATGCGTGTTAATTGAATGAATTACGGTGGAGAGTTATATAAATTGAGGTGCAAATCGGATAAAAGATAACTTAATTTTAGTACCAGTAGTAAGAGGGTTATTAATTACGAGAATATTCTTAGGCTTATATGGGATTAACCCTAAGAGATGAAATAAAGGGTTAAAATCGAATTAGGGATTATGGAGAAATAAACCTAATTGAAGATAATTTAATTCATAAAAATTCGGGAGTTATGATGACATGGACCAATAGGGCATATATGTTACCTACTGAATATACATGAGGAATAAACGATTAGCCTTCGAGTGATGAGAGAAGCTCGGGAATATAATTTGAGAAGTAAAGTCATAATCTATAAATACGTAGGATATTAGATATAAATATACTACGTGTGGAAATATTTATGTGGGTTGTGCTTGTGCCCTATTGTTATTACATATAGGTGGGGTGAATACTTATATTATTATTTATTGTGTGTATGACATACCTACACTGCTTGCTATCGGGGTGGAGGTTTTGCCTTGTGGACGATCTTATCCTGATGAGCCCATTTGTTTTTTTTAGATTCGTACCCTGAGCATAAGACCTTGGACACGTTCAATCTGTGTGAATAATAGTTTCGTCATTTGAATGGGAACGTAGGTATGTGCGTGACCCATTTGGCTGGGGAGTATGCTCGCCTCCAATATGTGTGTTATGTTATTTATGGTTCATGAGAGATGCCGAACCAATAGTCATTTATACAACTAGAGATGTATCAAGACATGATAGCAGAGCATGCATGCACCACAACTGTGTCTGGGATGTGACGTATTAGTATATATATATATATATATAATAATGAGATAAATATGTATACTGTGATGCAATCTACTTTGTGAATTGTAGTTTCAAATATATAGAGTGTGATGTCATCTCCCGTGGGGAAAAGTAGATTAAAAATGAATAATGAAATCACATTGAATTAAGTAAGTGAGTACTTAATCCTAAATCTATGAAAGTTCATATTAATGAGAAATGAACATGTTTAATTATCACATGTATTATGTGGGAAATATGGAGAAATTATATGGGATAGAATCATAATTGAAAACCTTAATTTGGAAGATGATAAGGTACGTTAGGCATGCACACTAGATGAGAGGTGAGAATTCTCAAGCGAGAGCCTGAGAAGCTAACATGTACGTAATAATTTCTTAATTGCAATTGTGAAGCACTTTCTATTTTTAAAAATCTTTTACAATCGGGCTTTGAGACGTTTCCTTGTATATTCTCTTCTATATTGTATGTTGTACATCAGTTGTCCAGTATCAGGGATGCCAGCATAGAATATGGATGTCTCGATAGGTTGTAGCTGCTACTGAGGATGTAGACTTTGTTTAGACGCTTCCAATCTATTGATTCATACACCTGTAGTGTTTACTTTTATTTAGGGCATGTCGTCCACGATTCGAGTTATTTCATTTCTATTCCAGAGATTGTAATTACTTATGTCAGTACGGTGGATATCAGTTTTAACTGGTGGTAATGATATATTTTAGCTGGAGAGTTATTCCAGTTACATTTATTCTTGTTATATTTAGTTCAGCTGTGTTGTGATGTTGCTTACTATTATTCTATATTGTGAAATGGTTTTTAATTGAATTAAAAATGGAAATTTTTTGACACTGGCTTAATTAATTATTAGGTGAGTTAATAACGAAATTGTTTTTCGATAGTGATGCTAAGAATGAACCAACTAGATATTCTGATTTAATTTAATAAAGGACAGATCATCCGATATTTTATTAGGCGGAGTTTCACACAGAGATAATGAATTCCTGTTGGACGTGACCAAGGCTCTGAAATAAATAAAAGCCATTAGCTGTCAGCCAAGTTCGAGCCCTTTTGATCACTACACCTCTCCTGGACTAACTTTCTTCGGTCAGGAGTCATATATCGTCCCAAGAGGAATAATAGTCAATTAAAAATAAGTTATCGCCCCCAATCCCTCCTCAAGGTTTCCCCTTTCATCCCTCTTAAAGTTTCCCATCCCAAATGCTGCCTCCTTCAATATTCTCCTCCTAAATGCTGCCTCCTTTAATATTCCCCTTCCCAATGCTACATCCTTTAATATTCCCCTCCCTAATACCTCTTTCTTCAACATTCTCCTCACCAATGTTACCTCCTATAATATTTCCATTCCCAATGCCTTTACCTATAATAGGTCTTGGATCATAGTAGACCACTCACGGTGACTATGTTAAACAGTTATATTTCAAGGACCCGGACAATAGTAGGATTATCGGTGAATGCACACTAATCACCGTAGTTATAGAAACTAAAGTACACGGCCAACCTTTACAAAAGGTTGAGGATCAAATAATGGTTGATGAAATATACAATGGCTGTGAGGATGTAGCTATGAACGTTGAAAATGGGGAAGGGAGATGATTGAGGCATTCTGTAAATTCTTTTACCACTTGGACACTTTATCTAATGGTCAAGTTCTTTTAATAATTTTTTTCTTTAGTTGTAATAATAATTTTTCAGTTTCAGTTGTAAGAAAATTTGTTTTGTTTGAGTTTTAATAATATTTTTCATTTCAGTTGTAATAATACCACTTGAATGCAACATGACATTTTCATAATCATATTAATTTCTTAAATGTAATATGACATGTGTTTTAATCTGTCAACACATGAATGAAATTTGAAGATTATTAAATGGATTTCCCACAATACAAATAGTGGATGGGGGAAATTGATCGAATAAAAAATAATAATGTAAAAGGCATTTAAGATATTGTGAAATATGCTAATAAAAATCTTAAAACTGACAAGATTTTGTGTCCGTGAACCCGTCGTATCAAAAAAATACAAGTTATTAGAAGACGTTGAGTTGCATTTAATAAAGGGCTAAATTTGTTAAGAGTATAAAATATGGACATACCAAGTGAAAAAAATGTACCTTATGTTCTGGTACCTGACCCCATGATGGAAGCCCAACGAGTGGAAGTGGTAAATGATTCACCAACACAACATCCATTGATCGACTTAATTTATGATGCTTATGAAATCCACAACCATAAAAACCACAAACTTATGGGTACTAATAATGAGAATTATGACCAAGTAAATGAACAATTTGATTCTGAACTACCAGGAGACCTGGAATACATGGTTGAAAGATGATGCGACTAGACCATTGTATAAATATCATGATGAAGATCACTCGATGTTAGATGTAATAATTGATTTTCTTAATTTAAAGACTAAATTTGTTTTTTTTTGGCAACAGCGTAATCATAATTCTTAAGTGAGTTAAAGAAATTATCCCAAAACAAAACACGTTACCAGATAATTATCCTACCGTGAATAAAATCTTAAAGTTTTGGTGTTTGAAATACAAATCTATTGTATCAACACGAATAGATGGATGAATGCCTTGTATGTAGAGATCCTAGATTGGTGGTTTGTGATAATGGAAAGGACAAAGATGCAAAATATTGCAAGTGCTCGCAAATCCCACAAAAGGTTTTGAAGTATTTTCCATTTGTACCAAGGTGAAAATGATTTTTTACTTTACTATGGATAGAGGAGGCCATTACATGGCATGCTCGATGCGAGGTGGCCAGGAATCTGATGTGACATCTAGTTGATTCAGGCATCCGATAAGTTTCAAATGCCTGACACTATGAATTTACAAAGGAACTGCACAACATACATCTTGTAATATCAACCGATATGTTTAATCCTTTCGATGATTTAAGTATTAATAAGAGTTATTGGCCAGTTCTCATGACGCCGTTAAGTCTCCATCTGACACTGTGCATGAGAAAGGAGTTCACATTTTTATCTTTGTTGATACTCGGGCCGAAGGCTTCCGATGATGATATCGATATATTCTTAGACCAATTATTTAGAGAGCTTAAAGAATTATGGGAAGAAGGCATGATGACATTTGACTCTCATAAGGGTGAAGAATTCACTCTTAAAGCAATGGTGATGTGGGCGATCCATGACCTTCCTACTTATGGGACCTTGTCCAATTGTAATGTTCATGGTTATTATGGATGTTAGATATATGGAAGGAAACTGAAGCCAGTTGTCTATATCATAGTGGTAAGATGACTTATAGGGGTCATGGTAGATTTCTACCAACCAGTCACCCTTTCAAGAATGACAAGTATAACTTTTTGCCTATCGGTCACGAGGGTTGGATGCCACCTGATTAAATTTTTGGTCAGTAGATCGAGGAGAAGGAAACAACTTCCACTCAGGGGATAAGTACTGTAATGCCCCGACTCGGATTTAAGGGTTACCCGTGAGCTAATCCGGTCCAACCCAAGCGTTAAGTGTGAAGTTCAACAGAACAACTTACATAATGTTGCTAGTCCAATTTATTTTAGTTAACATTTCACTTGTTAGCATGCGATTCTAGTTTCACAATGAACTACGTGGAGAACCCATGGGGAACACCCCGAAGTCCATGCCCAATAGGATTATACAGAAGTAGTATCAAAACAAAGCTACTAACCTACTGTAAACAGAGCTACTAACCTGCTGTAATAAAGTGAGAGTGTGAGCCTATGCCCAGTAGGATTATACAAAAGTAGTATAGAAATGACCAGTAGAAAAGATACCTACTCTCAATAATTATATGCATGTGAAATACATATATGTCTACACATATACCTTTTTAAAATAAACCTTTCAACCCATTAAACTGTTTTATTTCAACAACATCATATGGTACCGTTTATTCTCTCTATCCTTACAAAATGGTTATTTTGTGTTGTTATGTTTAAAACTAGCGTTTCTTCACATTAACGCACACAGTTGAACAATTAACAATTGTTAAGGAAAAATCATTCACTTACCATTGAAAATGCTATTTTACTCATCGTTCATTAACTTACACCATAATTGCTTAACCACTATTTAGAACTTCCTTTCAACACATGCACACGTCATGTTAGAATTGTTTATTTACCATGAAACCCTTATACCACCCACACACATGTGTTATTATGAGTTCAAACCTAATTTAGTAGATTAATTAATCATTAAGTCACTGCACTTAAGCGGTTCGCTATTCTTATGTACGTTAGTCATTATTCTCAATTTACTTGTCTACATCACATTGACCAGAACATTTATTGCTACGTACAAGTTAGGTTGCCTTTATACATTCACCACGCAACCCTTTACTTATCCTATTGCATATTCCATTATCTTTTTCTCAGAATTTTCCAATAATCCATGTACTTTAACGGGCACCACACCACTGCCGATGCCACCATATGCCCTGGCCAGTGGCTTAGGTCTTTTCACCCAAGGCCTCCGGGACCTTCTTGTATACTTTTTGGTCCCATCCAAGTATTTATTAATGTGTTTAACATTTTGCACACATCCACATTATTATCCATTTATAGGCCGAAGCCAAAAGCTCAGACTTAAGCGTCCGTTTATCAATTAACGCTTGGAAAACTCCATCTTTCTCCTTTAAGTCCTTTATTCACACACATGTCAATTTTGTACCAAAATCATTCACGCTTTTAGGACTTAACTCAATTTCAACCATACTAGTGTAATAACATTCATTAAACTTTTTATTCCATAAAAATGTTCAACTTTAAGTAGATTAGCAATTTAACCTTTTTATTGTCAAGTTCCTAATTTGATCCTTTAACAAGTGTCGTTTTCCCAAAATGGTTATTAAGTTTTCGACCTAATAGTTAAAATACGTTTGGCCATTTTAACACTTGTTTAATGTGACACTTTTATTCAATTTTCACACTATCCACTTTATTGCCTTTAATATATAAAATAAAACCCTTTTACACATTCAAGTCCCATTTTGTACACATTTGAAATGCACACTTTATTTATGGGATTTTTCATCTCAACACCTACTTAGCCATTTATTTCACATATAACCTTATATACTTTTATTATTTACATGAAGACCCTTATGTCACATGTTTACACATTAAACCCACTTTAATTAACTCATTAAGGTTAAAGTTTCCTTTTTACACATATCTTCATTATTTCAAATAAGAAATCACATTTTATTCCCATAAAAATGCTCACATCTTTGCATAAAATCACATTGTTTATCTTTATACATCACACTTGCACATCTTATTTCACAAAATGATCATGAGTAATGTTCTGGATTTTATAACACATTTAAAAATTCATTTAGTCCTTCTTTTAAAAGACCCTTTTTCTTTGAAACATTAAGTATGTATTTAAAAAACCCATACATACATTATAGTCATTTTCTTACACATTTTTATACCCAAATATGTATTTAAAAAACCCATACATACATTATAGTCATTTTCTTACACATTTTTATACCCAAATGGTGTAAAATATTAATCTGAATTTTATCTAGTTCTAACCCCTTTTAGACATTTGGTGTGAAACCCATTTACTCATGAATCATAAAAATCAACGAACAAACTCCATGGATGCAAACTATCACACATCCTACACATATTATGCCTAATATATGTAAAATAACTAACTGATATTATACTCATAAATAAATCTAAATCAAGGTTAGTAAGTCCTACCTGAAAATCACACATCCAGGGTTCACAATTGGACAACGTAAATATCAGGTCTGATCCGTATTACTCATTCGAACGATTCAGTCCCACATTCGAGCGACATTTGGTTGTTGTTTGAACGAGACAGACTCTTATTTAAACGCAAAATTCCTCAATTTAAGCCCCAAATTTACATATTTTGCAATCAACCCCTATAACATCCAAGACCACAAAAGAGGCACCAAATTAAGTGAAGGGATAGAGGTTCCTTAAACACTAATTCTCTTCATTTTTATCCGATCTGACCCACACTTCTTTTATAATTATTATTAAATCCTCGACAATTCATGATCCATATAAAATTTAATCGGACTGTTGGGACATGGTATTACAAGTACATGTAACACCCCGCCTAATTAAATACCGGTCGATTAGTCCTTTATTAAATTAAAAATCAAGGTGAGTGGCTGGTTCATTCTTAGCATCACTGTCGCAAAATAGATTTCCAGTTTAAACACCCTAAATAATTAAGCTAAGGGTCCGTTTGATAGAAAACTGAAAAATGCAATTGATTCCAGGACATTTGATTCTAGGGCAAACAATTCTAAGGCAAATGAATATTTTCCAACTTGTGTCTGTTTGATACAAGTTGGAAAATCATCAATTTTTCACATTTTCTATCAAACGCAAAAGCTGAAAAATAGATATAAATGTGAAAAATTTGTTTACGGAATATATATATATAATAAATATATATTATTAAATATACAAAATATATGAATATATATTATATTATTTGTGGAATATATATATTCCGTACATACAAAATATATGAATATATATTATATTATTTGCGGAATATATATATTCGGTAAATTATTATTAATTTTTGGAATATTCATATATTTTGTATATTTTTTCGAAAATTAATAATAATTTACGGAATATATATATTCCGCAAACAAAATAATATATATTCATATATTAAATATAATAATATATATAATATATGAATATATTTCGTAAATAATATATTATATTTTCATAGATTTTGTACATTTAATAGATTGTGTACATTTAATAATATAAAAATCTATTATATTTTTTTATATTATTAAATGTACAAAATCTATTAAATGTACAAAATCTATGAAAATACAATATATTATTTACGAAATATATATATATATATATATATATATATATATATATATATATATATATATATATATATATATATATATATATATATATACATATATATATATACTAAATATATATTATTTACAGAATATATACATATATAATATGAATATGAATATATACATATATATTATGTATTTATGAATATATACATATATATAATATACATTATTCTGCATATGTACATATATATTATATATATGTATATATTTTGTAAATAATATATATTAAATATAAGGAATATATGAAATATATGAAATATACAAAATTTATGAAATATAAATATATATTAAAATATATTAATTATATAAATTATATAAATGTACGAAATATATAAATATATATTTATTATATTATAGTATATATTTGTATATTTTATATATTTTAGCACATATATGTATATTGCGTATATTTCGTATATTTATATATATTAAAATATATGAATTATATAAATTATATAAATGTACGAAATATATAAATATATATATATATATTTGTTATATTTTAATATATATTCGTATATTTTATATATTTTAGCACATACATGTATATTGCGTACATTTATAAATATAGAAATGTACGCAATATACATATACTAGTGTATGCCCGAGCCTGAAGGCACAGCGAAAATTTCCAATGTACGTAATCGCAAAACAATGAAAATTTTCAAAAGTACGTAGTTGCGAAACGAAAATAATTTCGTTCCCCAACAAAACAAAATGTAATTTTAAAAAAATTGGTCATAATTCTCAAAGTTGTGCGCGTCATGACTTCAACTCGCATGCCTACAACACTTCTTGCATCGTGTATAATGCAATTAATAAATGTTTTACATATTATAAGTGTAAACAATTTATAAAATGTATACAGTTTTGTCCCAATAATAGGCCATGATATAAAACTTGAAGTATCAAAATAAAAAAATTATAATAATAAATTTGGTATCTTTCAAAATAAACCCCGTTAGAGAAAGACAATAGATAGATTATATGCAATTCATCTAGCAAGTGAAATTCATTAACATGTGTGAACTAACATAAAGGAAATATATCGGATCGACATAATTAAAGCAAATGTAAAAGAAATGAAATAAAACAATATAATCCACATATGAAAATTCCATTACAAATAATATAAGTCGAAAGGTTTTTTGCATTGAAAATAATTTTAAACAATTTCAAAAATTTGGGCAGAACTTCCTCTATTTATAGGACTATCCACTATGTTTAAGAAATAAAAAATACACCAATAACAATAATACTCACAATCTGTCCCGAACCTCGTATAAACCACGTAAACAATTTAATAATATTCATAAATGGATCCCTAATGTAGACAATACTCATAACAAAAACCTTGGGAGTGAGCTGACGGGCAGTGCATTGCAGCTGCATACAGTAGCAGTGTAAGCAGTGAGCTAAAGCGATGCACCCTCGCAAGGGCTGAGGTGAGGGGTGTGTAGCCGTGGGCTGAAGCGCTGATTGGCGGTGAGATGAAGCGCTGCGTGGCAGTGAGCTAAAATGCTGTGTGGCAGTGAGCTGAACCCACTGCATGGCATGTAACTTCATTTTTTGAAGTTGGCAGCCTGAAAGAAAATTTATCTAGTAGTTAATGTTCAAGAGTTACTTTATCACGGGAAAAAGTAAACTAACTACAAATGAAACCAAACAATATCATATGATACATAGAACATAAATAGTACACGACAAATATGAAAACACATAGGGGGCAGTAGCACCCGATTCGTGGGGGGAGTAGCACACGATTCAGCAGAGGCAATAGCACACGATTCAGCAGCTATTTGATCCTTATCGGTAGCAGCCTCCTAAGCGGATAAAGATTGAACTGAACCCATTGGAGATGGCATTTCCTTTTTATTTCTGGAGGAACTGTTTTGATCTTTATTCCTCCACTGCTCAATTCTGGTAGAGAAAATAAGGCATACCTGAAGGTTCTGGGTGCCCCATTGCAGCTCGAACAGATCCTTATTTCGAATCAGAGGCACCTTTGTACAAATTGACATCTTTATGCTTAAAGTGGCCAAAATTCTGGATAAAAACCAATGCATTAAAATCCTAGTTGTAAATCTGCAATCACATAAGAGAAGAAAATCTATGTAAATCTGCAATCAGTAAGCAATGCATTAAAATAATTGAACAACAATAGTCACTTCTCTTGCGAGTTAACCAAACCTCTCACCCGCTTGCAAGTTAATTTTTTATGAAGTTTTTGCATACATGTTCTAAATTTCCTCAAGTTATCAAAAAGGGAATGATACTCAATTGTGGTCTCTTAATAACATATATATTGTTCAAAACTTAAGGAAAAAATTATGCGATTACAAAATTCATGTGTTATGTATAGAACGGACCATGATGATTTCTCAAATAGAAACATATCTGAGACATACCATGATATCTCGCAATGAAATAAAAATAACTGAGACATTGTGTTGGCCGCCCATCAACACTGAGCTTCTGCCAACGCAGGGTTTGGGGTCGGGTTTGGCGTGTTGGCTGCCCATCAACAACTCGAAACCAACCACTCGATTAATATCTGCAAAAAACCCAACAAAGTCTAAATCAATATGTATACACACATTCTGAACCCACACATGACATACAAAACAACAAAGCAAACTAAAAAAACTCCAACACGACAATGCAGTGTTGTCGTGGTGACCCTACAACCTAGAAAAATTTCCTTTAATAAAGCTACGATCCAAAACATTCTGAAACAGAGAATGGCACCCATTAATGAGTATGGCACCCATATGGATCAAGCGATCATTAATGAAGAACATAAGCCTTCTACTCACAGCAAAAAAATCCCACAATCTCATTTGTAGAAACATAGCTTAAAAAGAAATGAAACCAAGAGATTATACCTGCAGATAAAACCCAGATAAAAGCTTAGAAATGAAAAGAAAGAAAACGAAAATAGGAAAAGCAATGGTTAGAAATGAAAAAAAAAATAAAAAAAAATGAATACCTCCATATATGATTCATTCCCCCCCAAACTAAAACCCAAAATACAGACCTCTGTAACATAGTGCATAATATTGTCTAAAACTAATTAAATCCAGATACTAATATTATAGTGCATAATGTTGTAACAATAATCACTAATATACAATGGCCTGCAATGAAAAAGAGAGTAAGAATTTTCCTTGCTCTTTCTATAGCATGCAATGAAAAATAGAGTAAGCATTAGTTAGTAGGCAAAAAATGTGATCCAATCATTCAAAATAAATAATAAACTAACAAAGAATAAAGAGTAAACATAAAAAAAAAGAGGGGGAAAATAGGCCAAATGAATAAAGACTAAACACAAAAAAAAATAGAATGGTTGTTACCTCATTCTATTCCAAGTGCAAGTTCTTGCAGAATGCTATGACCAACAACTCTGTGAATAACTGTAACCTAAGCCAAGAAAAATGGACATAACAGCATACAACTCAACCTCGAAGTTAAATTAGGGAGAAGTAGTAATTTCAGATTTACCCAAGTGAACTTCCAAGATAGGGGATAACTAACTACACATTGTTTGCTTGTTTTTGTGTTTGTGTTGTGTGTTTTTTTTGCGGTAGGGAACTAACTACACATTGTTTGTTTGTGTTGTGTGTTTTTTTGTGTTGTGTTTTTTTTTTATGTATAGTGTAAATAATAGCGTGAATCATTTTAATGCTAAACAAAACTATGAAACCCAAAAAAATATCTACCAAACTATTCTATTCAACACTCAACCTTATGAAAATAATCAGGACAAAAACCTCCCTACACTCGTGAAAAAAATAATCTCCTTATAGATAACAATCAACACCAAATATATGTATCAATAAATAATATACAACTAAAATCATATAAAACACAACCACCTATTTACTTAACGCATACCTATCCCAAATTCAGATGATAAAACCATCAATTCCATATATTTCCGCTTCTTTGACCTCCCAACCTGTCAAAACCTGCACATAATCAAAGAATAAGATCCAAATTTCATTCATTTTCAACTTGAAGTTTATAAATTAAAAGGTTTAATCAGCAGGTCTAAATTTAAATGACAAAACCAAAAAACACTTACATATCCCAAAAGTATTCCATTGACAAAGTTATGTTAGAAACCCTTAACAATTTCTACTCCAATAATTCGTACCAAAAGGGAGATGCACAAAAAAAATCCAAAACTGGGTTCAAAATCTTCAGATCTTTAGATCCAAGGTCAAAATAGTGTGAATAAATCTTAAGATCTTAAGATCCATGGTCAAATAGTGTGAATGTGTGTTTGCTTGTGTGCGAGTGGGTGTGTGGGTGAAAATCGTAGATCTGTTGTTGCCTATCTTTAGATCGAAGGTCAAAATAGTGTGTGTATGTGTATTTGCGTGTGTGCGAGTGCGGGTGAAAATCATAGATTCGTGGTTGTGTGTATGTAAAAAATAAAGGACGATTTTGTGGTTGTGTAAGAGATTGGGTTATTACCTATATGGGTGAGGGTGAGGCAAAGAGGAGGAGCGGGCGGCAGCAGAGAGGAGGAGGGGGCTGATTTATTAGTGGGTGAGAGTTTGGAGAGGGATAGGGTTTGTGGGGAAGAATGTGGATGTGATAGAGAGACGGGGTAGGGATTTGGGGGTTTCAAGTTAGTTCTCTCATTTGCCACCTCATAATGTTCTCATTATGATGTGGCATGTTCTAAGACCATTAGATTATTCCAAGAGAATTAATCAGAACCGTTGGATCGTTAATACTATTCAAACACCCCTCTCCCATATTATATAGATGTGCTAAAATATATAAAATATACGAATATATATTAAAATATAACAAATATATATATTTATATATTTGTACATTTATATAATTTATATAATTCATATATTTTAATATATATAAATATACAAAATATACGCAATATACATATATGAGCTAAAATATATAAAATATACGAATACATATTAAAATATAACAAATATATATATATATATATATATTTATTAACAACATATATAAATGTACGCAATATACATATATGTGCTAAAATATATAAAATATACGAATATATATTGAAATATAACAAATATATATTTATATATTTCGTACATTTATATAATTTATATAATTCATATATTTTAATATATGTAAATATACGAAATATACGCAATATACATATATGTGCTAAAATATATAAAATATACGAATATATATTAAAATATAAAAAATATATATTTATTTATTTATTAACAATATATATTTATATATTTATGAAATATATAGAGTTATAAAAAAAATTGGTTTTAAGTGATTTGCCACCCAAAGGTGGCAAATAAAAACCTGACCCCCCCCCCCCCCCCCCCCCCCCCAAAGAATTGAATTCCACTCTAGGGTGGCAAATTGTGCTTAAGGGGTGTTGTACATAGAAAACAAATTCTAGGGCAAATTAAGGCTATCAAACAACCTAAAAGCTGGAAAATACTAGAATTTTCCAACTTTTAGGAATTTGCCTTAGAATTTTTGTGCTATCAAACGGACCCTAAGTGTCAAAACAATTTAAACCTTATTTCTATTTTATTTAATTCCATTATGAAAACCTTTTCAACAATTAACAGTTTATGAATCGTATAAATATTAAAGATGAAAATTGACACACAAGAATTTAACCATTCAGATAAACCAATACCAAGTTTAAAAACTACAAATGAAATCATCCTGACAATAATTACATCCCAAAGATTACCAAATACTGAAAATAAATAAACATAAATCTCTGACAAATCCAAACTGAATAAGGAAACGGGCGACACATGCCCTAACTAAACAGAACTAAAATAAGAGTAGAATCAACAAAGAGGTTGTGTAAGCAAGGGCCTGCAACTCCCACCTAAGCTACAGCGTATCCAGTCCAAAGAATCTAAGCATGACGCCCCTGTGGCTGGGCACCTGTAATATATACATATATATACAAGAGAAAAGAAATAACAGGAAATGGGTCAAGGCCCGAGTGTAAAACAACTTAAAAATTAGTTTAGCAAGTATTTAAAATGCTTATCGGCTAATGCAACAACCATGTTAGTATGTGACACTCTCTTGAGAATTCTCACCTCTCATCTAGTGTGCACGCCTACCATACTATTGATATCAAAAGTTTAATTTAACTTAACCTTCCCAAAAGGTTTCATCCCGAGAAAATATTTTGGCTAAGATAATTAATTTCTGAAAATTAAACTCTCTCATATATCTTACCTTACTTAGAATACTTAGCATTATCATAATATTTCCAAACACTTATAATAAAGTTGGAATAGTTATTCACTTCTTAACTACTTTTATGCACAGTAGAAAGTTCCCATACTTAAGTACATATATTTTAGTCACTCATATAAAATATATACTATCGACACCCCACATAAAATCTATGGTGCTGGCATACTCTAATATAAAGTCCTCGTATCACTCGTACTAAGGGAAATACTAGTTCGGAATCACTCTCGAACGGTATTAAAACAAAACACATACAAATGGAGGTGAAGTATAGCTCCAAGTCACTAAGAGGTCAGCATATACCCCCACGTCTCTTAGGACCATCTGACTATCACTCAAATAGCCTGTATTAAGGATACTATCTTCTAAGGTAGAAGTCGTTATCCCCCATAAAGTCCCAATCGAGATAAGATTGTCCCGACACAGAAACCTCTGAGATAGAAAGTAGCTCGGGTATGATTTTTATACAGATACATAATATATGCAGAAACACAGTCATATATATAAATATTTACATCTTCTAAATTAGATGCGCCCATGGCTCATAATTATAATTATCCGTTCTTAGCACATTTTACTTGATTACCTCGCGTAATGGATTCTTGACTTGTATTCTCATATATAATTTACTTCATACTTACTTCTCGTCTCCCGAAGTATTCTTTTTCCCTAAGTATAATTTCAGTAGGCATACTCTCACTTACCTCCTGGACTAACTCCATCATGAGTCTCAATCTTTTATTAAACATACGCATGCTTTCTTAAGTGCGAATAACTCCCCGTTAACCCATAATTTCTTCCTACATTAAATTTCACTCAACGGGGTCTACCTAGACCCTACTGGTCCTCTTTACAATTCATTATGCTCTATCAATGATGATCAAGGTTCCTACGCATTTTAACCCGATTAAACTTAAAGAAGAAAAATACACATTTTTCTAGGAGTGATCGATCGATCGAGGAATGGGGTCGATTGATTGATATCATCGATCGATTGATGATCTTGATCGATCGATCGATCAAGAAGTTATGACGAATTCTTCCATTGACAAGTTACGAGTTTTCCTCTCCAACCTCTACTAAATCTCTATTAACGATTCCCAAACTTCCTAACAACATTACTACAGGTACTATATACCTAACTACATGATTTCCTACCTGAAACATGTTCTAATTCATCAAAGATATCGAAATAATGGTGTAAAATTTGTATAAACTTCAAGAACCCTAGTTTTGGAAAAACATCCACTCTACTAATTATTTGCCAAATTTCATTTTTTTAAATCAATACTAATTCGTGGGTAATCCTCTACATATGATGGGTATGTCCAGAATATATTAAATTTCTCTAAACATGCAATTTATTGTCTCAAATTATCAATTTCGTCCATAAATATGTTCTTAATAATCCTAAACTAACATGGGTGAGACATTAACAAATAACAAAGCAAGATAGATACTTGCCTCGAATTCAAGTTTCTGATTTGTGGAAGAAAAAGTATGGTTGTGTTCCTCATTGCGCGATCCACGATTTGGTGGTGGTGGCGGTGCAAACGGATGAGCCTTTGGCCTTGGGTTGCTTGGAAATCTCTCCAACCTCTTCTCTAATGGTCGTTCTTTGGTTTTGTGTTTGTTAACCCTAGAAGACAACTCCTAAAGGCTGATATATGCTTAGGAAATTCGTGGGTAAGATAATTGATTTCTGAAAATTAAACTCTGTCATATATCTTACCTTACTTAGAATACTTAGCATTATCACAATATTTCCAAACACTTATAATAAAGTTGGAATAGTTATTCACTTCTTAACTACTTTTATGCATAATAGAAAGTGCCTATACTTAAGTACATATATTTTAGTCACTCACACAATATATATACTATCGACACCCCACATAAAATCTATGGTGTTGGCATACGCTGCTATCAAGTCCCCGAATCACTCGTACTAAGGGAAATACTAGTTCGGAATCACTTTTGAACTATGTTAACATAAAACACATACAAATGGAGGCGAATTATATCTCCAAGTAACTAAGAGGTCAGTACATACCTTCACGTCTCTTCGGACCATCTGACTATAAATCAAATAGCCTATATCAAGGATACTATCTTCTAAGGTATAAGTCGTTATCCCCCATAAAGCCCCTATCGAGATAAGACTATCCCGGTGCGAAAACCTCCGAGATAGCAAGTAGTTCGGGTATAATTTTTATACAGATATGTAATATATGGACAAACACAGTCATATATATAAATATTTACATATTCTAAATTAGATGTGCCCACGACTCATAATTATAATTATCCGTTCTTAGAACATTTTTCTTGATTACCTCGCGTAATGGATTCTTCACTTGTATTCTCATATATAATTTACTTCATACTTACTTCTTGTCTCCCTAAGTATTCTTTCTCCCTAAGTATAATTTCAGTAGGCATACTCTCACTTACCTCCTGATGTAACTCCCTCACAAGTCTCAATATTTTATTAAACGTATGCATGCTTTCTTATGTGTGAATAACTCCCCATTAACCCATAATTTTTTCCTATATTAAATTTCACTCAATGGAGTCTACCTAGATCCCACTGGTCCTCTTTATAATTCATTATGCTCTATCAATGATAATGAAGGTTCCTACCTATTTTAACCGGATTAAACTTTAAGAAGAAAAGTTCGCAGTTTTCCAGGAATGATAGATCGATCGAGGAATGGGGTCGATCGATCGATATCATCGATCGATGGATGATCTTGATCGATCGATCGATCAAGCAGTTATGACGAATTATGCCATTGACAAGTTACGAGTTTGCCTCTCCAACCTCTACCAAATCTCCACTAACGAAACACAAACTTCCAAACAACATTACTACATGTAATTTATACCTAAGTACCCAATTTCCTACGTGAAACATGTTCAAATTCATCAACGGTATCGAAATAATGGGGCAAAATTTGCATAAACTTCAAGAACCCTAGTTTTGGAAAAACATCCATTCTTCTAATTATTTCCCAGATTTCTTATTTTTAAATCAATACTAATTAGTGGGTAATCCTCTAAATATGATGGGTATGTCCAGAATATATTAAATTTCTCTAAACATGTGCTTTATTGTCTCTAAATTATCAATTTCTTCCATTAAACATGTTCTTGATAATCCTAAACTAACATGGGTGAGACATTAACAAATAACAAAGCAAGATAGATACTTGACTGGAATTCAAGTTTCTGATTTGTGGATGAAAAAGGTATGGTTACGTTCCTCGTTGCGCGATCCACGATTTGGTGGTGGTGGCGGTGCAAACGGATGAGTCTTTCGCCTTGGGTTGCTTGGAAAGCTCTCCGACGTCTTCTCTAATGTTCGTTCTTTGGTTTTGTGTTTGTTAATCCTAGAAGACAACTCCTAAAGGCTGATATATTCTTAATAAATTCGTGGGTTTAATTACCCAAAAATATAAAATGACTATAATGCCCTCCCGGGATGCCAATTATGCTTAAAAACTCCTCGAGACCCAAAATAAACCCTCAGGTACACTTTTCTGACTATCTCGACCCTTCCGGACACTTTGGCATACTCGAAATGACCATACATGCGACTTATAATTTATTCACTTTTAATAACAATAATTTAGTTCTGACACAACATAGGCGCGCCCCGACTTAAATTTTCATAATTGCCATTTTATTCACTTGTGACAATTTTTATACAATCAATATTATATATTACTTTACTCATTCAGTAATATTCGACAAATTCCCAGTAATTACTAACTCTCGTCACGCTAGTAAATGTTTAAATTAATTTTTAGATTAATATTAAATTAATATCTCAATTTAAATTTAATAAATCCTCAAATTTTAAAATCCATAAAAATATGGGGTATTACATACTTCCTCCCTAATAACGGAATTTTGACCCAAAATTAGGAAAATAAGACATACCTGGTAAGAATAAATCTGGGTATCTCTCGCGCATATCTGCCTCACGCTCCCAAGTGGATTCCCCTACAATATACTGCTATAGCCACTGGTCTCTCCTCGTAAGAGCTATCGGACTGTAAGTAAATCTCCTATATCGCAATGTGGGTGTGGGCTATATCATCTTGAAGGTATCATCTCAACGACGAAATGTGGAATACATCATGAATGCGGTGCAAGTGCTCTGGAAGCCCCAATCTACATGCCACCGGCCCAATACTTTCGATAATAGGAAATGGTCCCACATCCCTCGGAGACAACTTCCCTTTCTTCCCAAACCTCATCACTCCTCTCATAGGAGACACCCGCAGTAATATTTGATACTCGACGTTAAACTCTCAAAAATACCTTTTTTCCTCGGCGTAGCTTTTCTACCTGTCCTGGGCTACCCGAATGCAACTCCTGATAAACTAAATCCTAGCTGAAGTTTCCTGAACCACCTCTGGTTCGAGCAACTTGTTGTCCCCCACCTCTAGCCAACAAGCTGGAGAAAGATAAGGCCTGCTATACAATGCCTCAAATGGGGCCATGCCGATCATGAATTGGTAGGAGTTATTATAAGCGAACTCCATTAGTGGGAGATACGGCTCCCAACCTCCTCCAAAATCGAGGATACACATGCATAGCATATTTTCTAGCATCTAATTTGTACGCTCTATCTGTCCATCCGTTTATGTGTGATAAGCTAAACTTAATCTTAACTTTATACTCATGGCCTCCTGAAAGCTCTCCTAGAAGCACGACACAAAAATCTTGTCTCTAGCCGACACGATATCCAGGGGCACCCCATGTAGCCTAACAATCTCGACAATGAATAACTGTGCATACTGTCTCGTGGTATAGTCTGTCCATACTAGCAAACAATGATCTACCTTGGTCAACTGATCCACTATAACCCATATGGAGTCATAACCCCTCCGTGATGTAGGCAACCCAGTAATGGAGTCCATGGAAATACTCTCTCACTTCCATGTAGGTATCTCCAACGTCTTAAGTAACCCCAACGGTCTCTGGTGGTATACCTTTACCATCTGGTAAGTAGAACACTTCGACACGAACTCAGCAATGTCCTTATTCATCCCACTCCACCAGTAATATCACCTCATATCTTGGTACATCTTATCCCCTCCGGGATGTATCGCAAATCTAGATCCATGAGACTATGTCATGACCACATAACGTAAGTCTTCTCCTTCTGGGACCACCAATCTCCTATTAAACCTCAAACCCCCATCAGAACTTACTGAATATGACTCAACACCCTCAGCTAAAGACATACAATCTGCTTGTAATAAAATGTATTCGCTGACTATGCCTGTATCACCCTTGTAGCAATCTCGAGTGTGACTGACATGATCGATACAAAGGAACGGGCTACCGCATCCTGGTGACCCAACTCTTTCCACTTTGATTTCCAAATATCCGCTACGTCGCCTACCGATCTATGACTTAACGCATCAACAACCACGTTAGCCTTTCCCGGATGGTACTGTATTTCGAATTTGTAGTCTTTCACAAACTCCAACCATCTGCGCTAATGCATATTCAACTCTCGCTGAGTGAAAAAGTACTGTAGTGACTTGTAGTATGTGAACAAGCGAAACTTATCCCCCCAACAAGTAATATCTCCAAATACTCAATGAAAAAATGACCGCTGCTAACTCTAGGTCGTGGGTGGGGTAATTCCTTTCGTGGGGAAAAAGTAATGGCCTTCTCCTCCTGCTGAAGTACGCCCCCGAGTCCCCATAAATAAGCGTCAGTGTACACTAGATATTCCATTCCCGGCTTGGGCGAAGCAAGAACTGGAGCCGAAGTCAACTTATCTTTCAGCTCATCGAAAGACAATTGACAAGCACCATCTCAAACATACGGTACTCCCTTGCGAGTCAGATTTATAAACGGACTCGCTATCTTTGAAAATCCTCGAATGAATGTCCTGTAGTATCTGGCTAACCCCAATGAACTACAAATTTCTATCGGTGTTGTGGGTTATCCCTTCTCCCTCACTGCCAATAATTTTCTCGGGTCGTCGATATTCCCAATTCCGACACAACATGCCCCAAAAACTGTACCTCTCGTAGCCAGGATCCGCACTTATCATACTTAGCATATAACTGATGCTCTCGTAGAGTCTGAAGAACCTACCTCAAGTGCTCGACATGCTCCTCCTTAGTGTTAGAATATATCAGGATGTCATTTATTAAGATGATGACAAACTGATCCAAGAACTCTCTTAACACTCGGTTCATCAAGTCCATGAATACGACTGGAGCATTTGTCAGTCCAAATGGCATGACTCTGAACTCATAGGACCCATATCTCATCAAGAAAGTAGTCTTCGACACATCCTTCTCCCTAATCCGTAGTTGATGGTATCCCGATCTCAAATCTATGTTCAAAAAGAAGGCAGCTAGTCGAACAGGTCATCGATTCGAGGCAATGGATATTTATTTCGTATCATGACCTTGTTCAACTCTCGATAATCCACGTATAACCTTAGTGAACCGTCTCTCTTCTTCACAAATAACACTGGAGTTACCTAAGGTGAGGTGCTCCTATGAATGAAGCCATAACCTAACAGCTACTCTATCTGATCTCATAACTCCCTCATCTCTACTTGAGCCATACGGTACGATGCACGAGCTATCGATCGAGTGCTCTGTATTAAGTCTATGATGAAATTTATCTCTTAACTGGGGGTTAGGTCTGGTATTTCCTAGAATATATCCTAATACTCATGAACAACTGGAATCGAATCCAGAGGAATCACAATCTCCTTAGAGGTATCCTCCTCTATGTAGTACAAATGGGTGGAAGATCCTCCCTCTGGGCGAGGCATCGCCACCAAAAACATCTCCTGCCCCGGATGGGAAAAATAAATTCCTACTAAAATAATCTATCATGGCTCTGTACGCGGAGAGCCAATCCATTCCAATAATAACATCGTGCTCATGCATCTCTAAGACTACCATGTCTGCCGGTAAAATCAAGCTACCAATATCTACTCCTACACCCCAGCATATAAAGAAAATCAAAGACCCATTTCCCAGTGGTGAGTCTACGCATGTCACAGTGGTCTCTGCCGTGTCTAATAACCCTAAGGCCTGTGAAAAATGAGTAGATATAAAATAGCACGATGCCCCAGTATCAAATAAAACCAAACCCATAGTGCCAGGGATAGGAAATGTACCCTCAATCGTGGGTGGTGCCTGAGGTGTTACTGCCTGGTGGACGTTATAGACACATTCGTACTACAATTGCCCCCGCTAAATTGGAGCTGCTGGGATGGAAGGTAAGGCTAGCACCTGAGATGGCGCTGGGAGAGTAGCTGGAAAGAGTGGCCTCTGTGGCTCATTATGGGCACCCTACTATTTTGGGGTCCTATCTCCCTCTGGGAAATCCTAGAACCTATGGCCATTCTTTCCACATTCAAAACATCTACCCCTAATGTTACCTCCCCTCTACCCATGCTGACCACTGCCCTGTTGCCCGTTACCACCCGCCACTGGCCCTGCTGTCCCTACTAGAAATGCTATTGTCCCTGATGGCCCTGCTGTTTTCCCTGTTGCTGACGGTGTTGGCCCTGTTGGCCTTGTTGATCAGATTGGCCCTGCCTAAATCCCCTAAATCCCTATCTGGTGTCACCTGATTGGAACCACTTGGCAGGGTCCCCCTAATAAGAACTCTGCTCACTGTGATGGGCCTACCCCTGGGCTGCTAGTGCCCCACCAATATTACTAACCCCTGTCCTGCCCTGCTATCTGGACTCCCTTGCTCATTTTCTCCTCTACAGATGGAAGCGGTGATCCTGATAGTGTAACAAATCAGCGTTGAGTACATCAGTGTAGGTACTCAATGATAGATTGCTGATGAGGTGATGACGGATCCTCCAGGATAATCCATCTACAAATAACAGTATCTTCTTCTCCTCAGTGGGTGCCTCATCTATCACTATAGTGAGAAGTCTAGTAAACTCCTCCTCGTACTCAGCAACGGTCATACTCTCTTGTTTAAGATTTAATAACTTCTGCCTCATCTCAGTTTATATGGAGGATGGGAAGTACTTGCGATCAAATCGCGCCCAGAATGACTGAATTATGATGTTATCCCTCTCCTCCAAGGTGGTGGTGGACTCCCACCACAGTAAAGCTCCCCCCATTAGCTTGAAGGAATCCAAAAGATGTCTCTGCACGTTAGTTCACTCATACATGCACAGATGCCCCTGTATATCTTTCTTTCATTTGTTGGCGATTACTATATCTGAACTACCCGAGCACTTCGAGGGATGTGCCTTCTGAAAGGCATCCCTAACTCGCTCCCATGAAGATGGAAGTTATGCTGGTACTAGCACCACTAACTGAATCTAGGGTGGAGCCTGTTGCACCACAGCTAATGCGGAGTATACTGCCTAAGCAACAATAGCGGCTACGTTAGTTGCATTCATCATTCCCTGAGTGGGAGATGCTGGCTGCTCGGGCTGGGCATTCCTGTCTTGGTGTGCGTGTCTCGAAGGCATCTGAAATGAGAAGGAAGTTTATTAGTCTACAGTTATGATCAAATCTCAAATAGCTGAAGACGTAAGCTTAAATACAAGAACACAACAGTCCTAAAAAAAGGGCTCTATATAAAAGACATTAAGCTAGAAGCGAAATAAGCCGTAAAGATCCTAAAGGACACTAGAACCTGATACTCTGATACCACCAGTAACACCCCGCCTAATTAAATACCAGGTGATCAGCCCTTTATTAAATTAAAAATCAAGGTAAATGGTTGGTTAATTCTTAGCATCACTATCGCAAAATAGATTTCTAGTTTAAACACCCTAAATAATTCAGAAACAATTTAAACCTTATTTCTATTTTTTATTTAATTCCATTATGAAAACCTTTTCAATAATTAACAGTTTAAGAATCGTATAAATATTAAAGATGGCAATTAACACACAAGAATTTAACCATTCAGATAAACCAATACCAATTTTAAAAACTAATTGAAATCATCCTGACAAGAAGTACATCCCAAAGAGTACCAAATACGGAAAATAAATAAACATAAATCTCTGAAAAATCCAAACTGAATAGGGAAACAGGAGACACATGCCCTAACTAATCAGAACAACAATAAGTGTAGAATCAACAAAGAGGTCGTCTAAGTAAGGGCCTGCAACTCCCTCCTAAGCTGCAATGCATCCGGTCCAAAGAATCTAAGCATGACACCCCTGTGGCTGGGCACCTGTAATATATACATATATATACAAGAGAAAAGAAATACCAGGAAACGGGTCAGGGCCCGAGTGTAAAAAAGTTTAAAAATTAGTTTAGCAAGTATTTAAAATGCTGACCGGCTAATGCAACAACCATGTTAGTATGCGACACTCTCTTGAGAATTCTCACCTCTCATCTAGTGTGCACGCCTACCGTACTATTGATCATAAAAGTTTAATTTAACATAACCTTCCCAAAAGGTTTCATCCCGAGAAAATATTTTGGCTAAGATAATTGATTTCTGAAAATTAAACTCTATCATATATCTTACCTCACTTAGAATACTTAGCATTATCACAATATTTCCAAACACTTATAATAAAGTTGGAATAGTTATTCACTTCTTAACTACTTTTATGCACAGTAGAAAGTGCCTATACTTAAGTACATATATTTTAGTCACTCACACAATATATATACTATTGACACCCCACATACAATCTATGGTGCTGGCATACGCTGCTATCAAGTCCCCGTATCACTCGTGCTAAGGGAAATACTAGTTCGAAATCACTTTCGAACTATGTAAACATAAAACACATACAAATGGAGGCGAAGTATAGCTCCAAGTCACTAAGAGGTCAGTACATACCTTCACGTCTCTTAGGACCATCTGACTATCACTAAAATAGCCTGTATCAAGGATACTATCTACTAAGGTACAAGTCGTTATCCCCCATAAAGGCCCTATCTAGATAAGACTATCCCGGTGCGGAAACCTTTGAGATAGCAAGTAGTTCGGGTATGATTTTTATACTGATACGTAATATATGGACAAACACAGTCATATATATAAATATTTACATATTCTAAATTAGATGTGCCCACGACTCATAATTATAATTATCCGTTCTTGGCACATTTTGCTTAATTACCTCGCGTAATGGATTCTTCACTTGTATTCTCATATATAATTTACTTCATACTTACTTCTTGTCTCCCGAAGTATTCTTTCTCCCTAAGTATAATTTCAGTAGGCATACTCTCACTTACCTCCTGGTGTAACTCCCTCACGAGTCTCAATATTTTATTAAATGTAAGCATGTTTTTTGATGTGTGAATAACTCCCCATTAACCCCGAATTTTTTCCTATATTAAATTTCACTCAACGGAGTCTACCTAGATCCTACTGGTCCTCTTTATAATTCATTACGCTCTATCAATGATAATGAAGGTTCCTAAGTATTTTAACTGGATTAAACTTTAAGAAGAAAAGTACGCAATTTTCCAAGAATGATCCATCGATCGAGGAATGGGGTCGATCGATCGAGGATCTTGATCGATCGATCGATCAAGAAGTTATGACGAATTATGCCATTGACAAGTTACGAGTTTGCCTCTCTAACCTCTACCAAATCTCCATTAACGATTCCCAAACTTCCCAACAACATTACTACAGGTACTATATACCTAACTACATGATTTCCCACCTGAAACATGTTCTAATTCATCAACGACGTTGAAATAATGGGGTAAAATTTGTATAAACTTCAAGAACCCTAGTTTTGGAAAAACATCCATTCTACTAATTATTTGCCAGATTTCATTTTTTTAAATCAATACTAATTTGTGGGTAATCCTCTACATATGATGGGTATGTCCAGAATATATTAAATTTCTCTCAACATGCGATTTATTGTCTATAAATTATCAATTTCTTCCATAAATATGTTATTGATAATCCTAAACTAACATGGGTGAGACATTAACAAATAACAAAGCAAGATAGATACTTGCCTCGAATTCAAGTTTTGATTTGTGGACGAAAATGTATGGTTGCGTTCCTCGTTGCGCGATCCACGATTTGGTGGTGGTGGCGGTGCAAACGGATGAGTCTTTGGCCTTAGGTTGCTTGGAAAGCTCTCCAACCTCTTCTCTAATGGCCGTTCTTTGTTTTTGTGTTTGTTAACCCTAGAAGACAACTCCTAAAGGCTGATATATCCTTAGGAAATTCGTGGGTTTAATTACCCAAAAATATAAAATGATTATAATACCCTCCCGGGATGCCAATTAGGCTTAAAAACGCCTCGAGACTCAAACTAAACCCTCAGGAACACTTTTCTGACTATCTCGACCTTTCCGTACACTTTGGCATACTCGAAATGATCATACATGCGACTTATAATTTATTCACTTTTCATAATAGTAATTTAGTCCTGACACGACACAAGCACGTCCTGACTTAAATTTCCATAATTGCCATTTTATTCACTTGTGACAATTTTTATACAATCAATCTTATATATAACTTTACTCATTTAGTAATATTCGACAAATTCCTAATAATTTCTAACTCTCGTCACACTAGTAAATATTTAAATTAATTTTTGAATTAATGTTAAATTAATATCTCAATTTAAATTTAATAAATGCTCAAATTTTAAAAGCTATAAAAATATGGGGTATTACAGTACGTAGGTAAACACCCTCGATTTGTAAACTTGAAGTATAAAGCTAGGATGATTTTATTGACCCTAGTAAAGCAAAGCCATGATCCAGATGATCAATATTTTTTTACTTGCTATATTGGAAAGATCATCGTGTAAGGCATGTAATTGATGTGATACACACAAATAAGAATGTTGTTGAACATTTAATAGGAACATATCTGGGTGGATCTAATTTAAAAGATGGAGATCGTGCCCATTGCGATTTACATGATATTAAACTAAAGAGGAAACTGTGGTTAAAAGACGATCTTATAATAGGAAAAAATTCTACCCCGGTTGCTTTCACTTTGACTACTAGTGAGAAGAAGATCCTCTTAGACATATTTTTCAACTTGAAGACTCCAACTTGTTATTCTGGTAAATTATGTTAGATAGTAAGCTACCAAAAAAATGACTTGAAGCACTGTAAGTCTCACAACTGGCCCGTAATCATCTAATTAATCCCTATTTTATTTCGGCATTAGTTCTCTGAATACAAAGATCCATGTCGAGCAATTATGCAAATCAATTTGTGCTTTAATCTAATTTGTGCAAAAGTGGTAAACATAATAACATTAAAGCTACGAAATTAACTTTAGCCGAGGCAGTTTGTGTTTTAAAGAAATACTTTCCTTCGTTGTTATTTGATATCAGTATCCACCTGATTGTGCATTTATACGATGAAGCTTTATTATGTGGTCTCATTAGGTATAACTGGATGTATGCTTTTGAGCGCTTGATTAAAACCTTCAAATATTACGTAAAGAATACAATGTATATTGGATGGTCAATTGTTAAAGAATACGCAACTGTGGAATCATAGCTACACGTTAGGGAACATATGCCAGAACAAGAGGTGAGGAAGTTCAATCCTCGTGGAGAATGAGTGATTGAGGAACCTAATGAGTTTGAGGATGAATTGAATTTTGGGAACCCTAAAGAGGTGAAACTGACAAATCTACAATACGAGCAAGCAACACATTATGCCTTCAAATCGCAAGATGAAGTCGAAGACTGAAGAGAGTGAGTATCTACTGAATCATTCTTCTTTTATTATATGTATTTTATATTTTATGATCTAAACTCTACAATTTACCCATAGTAAGTACGAGAACAAAATTTCCTAAAACTAAAGTTTAAATTGCACGACAACTCATTTAGAGCATGTGTATCAAAAGAGGTAATTTTCACCTCTTATGTGTGCGGTTATTTATTCTTGTGTGGTAAAAATATGCCCTAATACAAATTCATTAATATATGCACCTTCTAAAAAGAGGTGATGTCTCTTCAAGGCTTGCATGCCTAGCAAAAGGTCCTTATTTTCGTGCAAAAGAGTTCGAAAAATTCTGCACCAATGGTTTTGATTTCGTTTCATATTCATATGAGGTAAAGATTTTTATGAAAAATAGTGAATTTCAATTTCTACCTTGGCTACCCATGTCACTAGAAAAAGCAATAAAGTTTGAAAAGATACAATGCTAAACTATTTCGGGATAATCCAATAGTTCTTAGAACTCGATTACTTAGATATCACAGAAGTCGTATTCTATTGCGATTGGGTCAAGATGGAAGGTACTACGAATTCTTGCAAAGTTGATCTTGGTTCCAAACTTATTATAGTAGATTTATCAAAGTTGAAGAGTAAATATCACATAGTCGATGAGCCTTTTAATTGTGCATTTTAGAACGTAAAGTTGCCATTTTACTCAAAGTGCATAAATGATGGCAATTTCCTGTTATTATGCATTAAAGTCCCCAAAAGAGTTATAGTCATCTCTTGGTGACATCCCTAATTTGAAGGATCTTTAAGTTTATTTAAAGGAAAATTGAGTATCAAAAAATTATTTAATCATCATCAATCTTATTTGTATCCTATTACGATATTGACACTATATTAGTGATTTACTTTGATGCATGAATGTTTAGTTTGATGTGTAGATGTTTAATTTAATTTATGAATGTATAGTATGATTTATGTATATAGTCTTTATAGATTTAGAAAAGGCTTATGATAGAGTACCTAGCAATATAATTTGGTCGGATTTAAGGAGGAAAAGAATCCCTATGAGTTATATTAAAGTTATTGAAGATATGTATGATAACGCAAAGACTAGAGTAAGGACTATATGTGGAGAAACCAATGACTTTACGATTAAAGTGGATTTACATCAAGGACCGTCCTTAAGTCATTATTTATCTACCGTAGTTTTGTATGAGATTACTAAGGAAATACAAGAAGATGTCCCATGGTGTATGTTGTTTGCAGATGATATAGTTTTAGTAGAAACTTCAAAGGAAAGCTTAGCGATTAAAGCAGATACTTAGAGAAAAGCTCTCGAGTTCAAGGGACTAAAAATCAGTAGAAATAAAACGAAATTTATGGAATATAAATTTAATAATGAGGTGTCGAGTAATATAATGTTAAAGATTGAAGAAATAGTGATAAACCAAACTAATAAAAGTCGTTATCTAGGTTCAATGTTACAAAGTAATGGACATATTAATGAGGATGTCACGAGTAGAATATCCACTAGTTGGATGAAATGGAGACAAGCGAATGGGGTGTTATGCGATAAGAGGATAACTAATAAATTAAAATAATTTTTTTATAGAACAGTTGTTAGGCCAGCGACCCTGTAAGGATCGAAGTGTTGGGCATTAAACAAAAAACATGAAGAAAGTTTCCATGTTAGTGAGATGATGATGCTCCCGTGGATGATAGGAATTACTAGAAAGGATAAAATTAAAATTCAATACGTGAGAGAAAAGTTAGGAGTAGTTCCCATTAGCGATAAATTAAGAGAAATTAGATTTAGGTGGTATGAACACGTGTTGCATAAACCAGTAGATGCCCCTATATCAAGAGGAATATTGTTGGATACAAATGGTAAAAGAAAAAGAGGTCGCCCTAAGATATTGTGGGAGGATATTATTAGGAGAGACCGTAAGGAATTAAACTTGAATGATAATAATAGATATAATAGATTAGAATGGAAAAGGAGAATCCATGTGGCCAACCCCTTATGATGGGATTTAGGCAAGGATGATGATGATGAAATCAATATTTTACATATTAATCATGGAGAGTACCTAATCATATATAAGGAATAATTTTCATTTTCATGCCTCCAAATATTGATTTGATGTCATTAAGTTAACTTTTGCTAATATATTATATTCAATCGAATGTTGGGGGCGTGAACACCTTTCACGAGATGCTTAGTATGAGAATAGAGTCTCTTAAGTTTGTGATTTGACCAAATTCACCCAACTCAATTTCCACGTGTTCATATACATATACAATTTTTAATTAGTTTCATTCATATAATATTCATAAAATGAAGGTTAATTAATGTCTCACATGGAACAAAAATCAACATTACTGATTTTCTCAAAATTTTCAAACTCTAAATTGGTGATGAGGTTATTCTATTTTGAAAATTATCTTTATCGAGCTCAAGTAGAACAGTGGATAGGCAATTTCAATTTTCAGAAATTTCCTATCCACCAATCTACTTTAGTTTGATTAAGGATAACTCTCATAATGGACCAACCTCGTCACCTACTTAGAGTCTCTAAATTTTGATAATATCAATAACATTTATTTTTGTCCCATGTAGGATGTTAATTTCAGATTTATTTTACAAACATTGCATCAAAGAAACTTATCAAAAAATGTATATGTACAAGAATACGTTGTGGGCTCCAAGATCAATTTTGTCTAATCACACATTCAGAAGACTATATTTCATGGACTTCTTAGTTTGTAGGAATGAGGTATTCCTTACTTTAACTAACATTTTTATTTGCTTAATATGCATTATCTTTTAAATGTTTTAGATGTTAGAAGGAGTACGGGATAATTATTGGTTTTCTTTATGTAAATGCTGAGTGTGAGGTGTGCGATACCGCTTCAATTAAACTTCACAAATTCCAATTTAGACTTATTCAATCAAAGTCAGTTTTTGAGTCAAATCAAAACAAACCTAAATCATGCATCTATGTGTGTGCGTGCATCAAATCATCGTAAATAAATCATGCGACAAAAATATGCAAGATAGTCACAATAAGAGGAGAAATCCCCCACAGGGGAAAAACATTTTTATATTTCACTATAATTTGTAAAAAAAAATGGTTTACACAGATTACAGTGAAAATACAAATGACATACGAATACTCGTAGCCGTCGGTCGATGTTGTAGAAATGGATCCATATGCGGAAAAACCACAAGAACCGAAGTTCTATCTTCAGCCCAGGAACATTGCAGCACTCCCTATGAACCTCAGTCCAAATCAGCAAAGAATCTTCACGCAACAAGATCCTCAATGACACAACCATATGATGTAGATTTACCCTCTTTATAAGAGCAAGATCAGCAAGATCGTATTTTGGGTTCTAAAACAATTCAGTAAAGGATTGGGATGTTTTGTGAATTGAAAAACAAGGTTTTAAACCCTAAAATTGAAGAAGAAAGTGTTCTGCTGTTAGCAGATTGCTGGTATCGAAAATTGCCAGGTCTCCTTCATGAAAACGGAATGATTTAACGCACTTTATATAAAAAATCTGAGTCAGCGTGTCGTTTGAATGAATCCCATGTCATTCAAATGAGATCTGATGTCGTTCGAACCATATCCCATGTCGTTCGAACCAAAAAATTCGCAAAAAATAAATTTAATTTTTTATTTAAAAAATTCTTCTTTTAATCTTGCAAAATTCATTTTAACGAAAAATAACGCCTCAGCACTTAAAAAATATTTTAGAAAATATTCAAACCTCTTTTTAAAAATTATCCCAACTCTTTTAAGTGAACCGTAAAGGGAATTAAATACTTTCTCATCGAAATTAACCCTACGGAGGCTTGAATGTTGAAGAAGCTTGGTATTCAAATCTATCTCGATGCATGTATGATCTTCAACAATGTTTGACAGTTGTAGAGGTATACGACATACTTAATTGATAACATAAATTTATAAAATCATGTCCTTACACTTTGGTTTGGTTATTAGTTAATTATAGATTGTTCATTTATTCTTGGATAGTATGTTAGAAGGAGTACGAGATAATTATAAGGAGTACACGATAATTATTTGTTTGATTGTTGGATAATATTTTTTTCTAATTATTGGTTGTCATAGCACTTAGGAACTTGTAGCATTTAAGCCAACATAACATATATCAATCGGTTGCGCAGTCGTGGGACTCCCGGTTTGAGAATAGGATCGAGATTTTAGAGTAGGAACACTTAGTCTTGAAAATATGTCATGAGGGGGAAGATGGCACTACAGGTGATACAAACACCTTGTGCGTGTCCAACGTAACACGTAGCAATTGACCGCGCAGTCGCGAGAATCCTTATTACATAATAGGAGCCGAATTTGAGAGTAGGAACACTTAGACTTGAAAACGTTCTATGAGGGGGCAGACGACACCACCCACCCAAACAAAACCATGGGTGGCACTAACATCTCGTGCGCATCCAACTTAAAATCTAACAATCGGCCATGCAGTCGCGGGACTCCTAATTTGAGATCAGTACCAGATTTGAGAGTAGGAACACTTAAGCTTGAAAACATGTCGCGAGGGGGTGGATGCCAACAACCCCCTCCCTACCTCAAAATGGCACCGCGGCTGGCACAAACACCTCGTGCATATCCAGCGTAACATGCAACAACCGTTCGTGCAGTCATGGGATCCCCAGTTTGAGAATAGGACGCATATTTAAGAGTAGAAACACTTAGGCTTGAAATCGTGCCACGAGGGGGTGGATGCCACCAACCCTATCATCCAAACAGTACTGCGGGTGGCACGAATAACTGGTGCACATCCAACAAAACATGTAGCAAATAGCTACGCAGTCTCGGGACTTGTGATTTGAGAATAGGACCAGGATTTAAGAGTAGGAACACGTAGGCTTAAAAACGTGCTGTGAGGAGACGAATGACACACACCACAAATAAATCCATGGGAGGCATTAACACCTTGTGTGCGTCCAATGTCATAGGTAGAACTAACCGCGTAGTCACGGGACTCCTAGTTTGAGAATTGACCCAGATTTAAGAGTAGGAACACTTAGGCTTGAAAAAGTGATGTGAGGGGGCGGATGCCACCCCCACCCAAACGGCATTGTGGGTGGAACAAACACTCATGTGCATCCATCATAATATGAAACAACCAGTCACGGAGTCGTGGGACTCCTGATTTGAGAATAGGACCCAAATTTGAGAGTAGGAACATTTAGGTTTGAAAACATGCTGCAAGGAGGTCACTGCCACCAATACCCAAAATGAGACACCGTGGGCGGTGATATGAACACCTTGTGCGTGTCCAACATAACACGTAACAACCGACTGCACAGTCGCAAGACTCCAAGTTTAAGAACATGACTCGAATTTGAGAGTAGGAACACTTAGGCTTGAATGGGGCTCGCCTCACCCAAACGGCACTGGAGGTGGTACGTGGGTATCCAAATTAACACGTAGAGATTGTCCACGCAGTCGCGGGACTCCTGGTTTGAGAATTGGACCCATATTTGAGAGTCAAAACATATAGGCTTGAAAATGTTCTGCGAGGGGGAGAACGTCAATACCACCCACCCAAATGGCACTATGGGTGGTAAGATAACCTCGTGCGCATCCAACGTAACATGTAACAACCAGCTGTGCAGTCGTGGAACTCCCAAATAAAGAATATGACCCATATTTAAGAGTAGGAACACTTAAGCTAGAAAACGTGTCGCGAGGGGACATACCCCACCAATCCCCCAAACGGCACCGAGCATAACACCAACACCTCGTGTTCATCCAAATTAACACATAGCAACTGTTCGTGTAGTCACAGGACTCCCGGTTAAGAATATGACCCGAATTTGAGAGTAGGAACACTTAGAACTGAAAACATGTCGGGAGAGGGAAAACGCCACCAACTCCACCAAACGGTACCATGAGTGGCCCAAATACCTAGTGTACATACAAAGTCACAAATAGTAACCAACCGCACTTCCACGAGACTATCAATTTTAGAATAGGACCTGGATTTGAGAGTAAGTACACTTAGGCCTGAAAACATTCCGTAAGGGGGCAGACGCAACCATTCCCCCAAATGGCATTGCCGGCGTCACGAACACCTCGTGCGCATACAACGTAACACTTAGCAACCGACAGCAAAATCACGAGACTCACGATTTGATAATGGGACACGAATTTGAGAGCAGGAACTTGGGCTTGAAAATGTGTCGATAGGGGGCAGACGCCACCAACCTCCAAAATGGCACCGCTGGCGGCATGTCCATAACATGTAGCAACCAACTATGCAGTCGTGGGACTTTCAATTTGAGAATAAGACCCGAATTTAAGAGTAGGAGCACTTACTCTTGAAAATGTGCCGCAAGGTGATGAACTCCACTAACCCCCTCCAAGCGGCACCAAGGGAAGCACAAACACCTCGTGTGAATCCAAGGTAACACGTAGCAACGAGCCGCGCAGTCGTACAACTCCGAGTTTGAGAATAGGACCCAAATTTCAGAGTCGAAACACTTAGGCCTAAAAACGTGTCACGAGGGGTAGATGCACCCAATCCCCCACCCCCCAATTGGCACCGTGGGCGGCATGAGGACCTCGTTCACGTCCAAAATAAAACATAGTAATCGATCGTGCAATCATGGGACCCTAATTTTTAGAATATGAATCAATTTAGAGTAGGTAGAATTGGGCTTGAAAATGTGCCGGATGCCACAAACACCCCCTCCAAACGAAACCACGGGCAATAAAAACCCCTTGTGCCCGTCCAACATAACACATAGCAACTAGCTGCATAATTGTGGGATACGCAGTTTAAGAATAGGACCCAAATGAAAGAGTAGGAACATTTTGGCTTGAAAGTGAGATGTGAAGTGATCAACACCCCCCACCCACACACACAAACGGCACCGTCGATGATACGAACACCTCGTGCGCATCCAATGTAACACGTTGCAACCATCCGTGCAGTCGCGGGACTCCTGGTTGGACAATCGGACTACATTTTAGAGCACAAACACTTAGGCTTGCAAACATACCATGAGGGGGAGGATACCATCCCCCCCCCCCCCCCCCACACACACAAGAAATAAATGGCACTGCAGGTGGGACAAACACGTCGTGTGCATCCAACATAACTCGTAGTAACCGGCCTCACAATCACGGGACTCTAGGTTTTAGAATAGGACCCAAATTTGAGAGTAGGAACACTTAGGCTTGAAAAGGTTTCGTGAGGATGTGGACACGACCAACCCCCATCCCTAATGGTGACTTGGGCAATACGAACACCTCACACACTTCTGATGAAACACGTAGCATTCGACCACACAGTCTCGAGACTCTTAGTTTGAGAATATGACCTAAATTTGAGAGTAGGAACACCTAGTCTTAAAAACGTGATGGGCGGGGGGGAATGCCACCAACCCCCCCACATAGAACCGTGGGCTACACGAATGCCTTATGCGCATCAAACGTAACACATAGCAACCGGTCATGAGACTCTCAATTTGAGAATAGGACCCGGAAGTAAGAGTAGAGACAATGAGTCTTGAAAATGTTCCGTAGGGGCACGACCCTTAATGGAATCATAGGAGACACGAACACCTCATGCACATCCAACATAACATGAAACAACAGTATGCAGAGTTGTCAGAGTCCCGGTTTGAGAATCGAACCTGAATTTGAGAGTAGGAACACTTAAGCTTAAAGACATTCCGCGGGGGTGTACGTCACCAACTCCTTAAATGGCACAATGGGTGGCACAGACACCTCATGTGTGTCCAACATAACACATAGTAAATGGTCAGAAAATCACAAGATCCGGATTTGAGAATCAGACTCGAATTTAAGAGTAGGAACATTTAGGCTTGAAAATGTGCTGGGAGGGGGAAGACGCCACAAATCCCACCAAATGGCACCGCGGGCGGCATGAACACCTCGTGCCCATCCAATGTAACACGTAATAGCTGTCTGCACATTCAGGGTATGCCCAGTTTGAGAATACTACCCTGATTTGAGAGTAAGAAAACTTAGGCTTGAAAATGTGCCGCGAGAGGGCAGAATCCACCACCCCAACCCCCAAAAGGGCACCGCGAGTAGAATGAACACCTCGTACACGTCCAACATAACATGTAGTAACTGGTTTCGCTATCGCGAGACTTCTAGTTTCAAAATAAGACCCAAATTTGAGGGTAGGAACACTTAGACTTGAAAAATGTCGTGAAGGGTAGATGCCACCAAGCCCCAAATGACATTATGGGTGGCATGCACACCTCGTGCACGTTCAATGTAATACGTAGAAACCGTCAAGAACTCCCAGGACTCCCTATTTGAGAATAGGACCCAGATTTGAGAGTAGGAACACTTAGTCTTAAAAATGTGCCGCAAGGGGGAGGACGCATCCAAACCCCCCTAACGTCACCACGAGTGGCAGGAACACCTCGTGCGCATCCAACATAACATGTAGTAACCGAAAGAGCAATCACGAGACTCTCGATTTGAGAGTAAGAACACTTAGGTTTAAAAATGTGTCATGAGGGGATGGAAGCCCCCCCCCCTCCCCACAACGGCATTGTGAATGGCACGACCACCTCATGCACATCCAATATAACACGTAGGGACTAGCCCCATAATTGTGGGAATCTCGTTTTGAGATTTGAATTTGAGAGTAAGAACACTTAGGATTGAAAACGTGATGTGAGGGGGCAGACGGCACTAACTCCTCCCCAAAAAAGGGCATTGCAGGCGGCCTGAACACCTCATACGCGTCCAACATAACATGTAGTAATTATCCGTGCAGTCACGAGAATTCATGTTTTTTATCCAAATTTGAGAGTAGGAACAGTTTGGATTAAAAATGTACCGCGAGGAGGTGGACGCAACTAACCCCCCAAAATGGAACCGTGGGCTGTATGAACACCTCACGTGCGTCCAACTTAACACGTAGTAATCATCTGTGTAGTCGCGAGACTCTTGGTTTGAGAATAGGACCCAGATTTTAGATTAGGAACACTCAGACATGAAAACGTGTTGCACTGGGATGAACACCGCCAAATCTCCCCCAAACACCACCACGGGTGACACTAACACCTCGTGAAAGTCCAACATAACACGTAGTAATCAGATGCGTAGTCGCGAGACTATCGATTTGAGAATAGGACCCGAATTTGAGAGTAGGAATACTTGGGAATGAAAATGTGTCGTGAGGGAGTGGACACCACAAACCCATCCCCCTAAAATGGAACCATGGGTGGCACAAACACCTCGTGCTCATCCAAGTAACACGTAACAACCGACGGCACAGTCGCGAGGCTCCCAGTTTGAGAATAAGACCCGAATTTGAGAGTAGTAACACTTAGACTAGAAAAATTACTGCGAGGGGGAAGACTCTACCAACCCCTCCCCCTAAAATGGCACTGTGGGTGGCATGAACACATTGTGCACGTTTGCATAACACATAGCAACCGGTCTCATAGTCGTCAACCTGTTAGGGTACCGAATTTGAGAGTAGGAACACTTAGGCTTGAAAATATGCCACGAGGGGGAGAAATCCACCACCCCCCCCCAATGGACCATGGGAGGCACAAACACCTCGTGCGCATCTAACGTAAGATGTAGCAATTGGTCGAGCGGTCGCAGGGCTCTCGATTTGAGAATAAGACCAGGATTTGATAGTAGGAACACTTAGGCTTGAAAGTGTGTCATGAGGGGTTAACACACGCCCACCCCCAAATGGAACGACGGGCAGAAAAAATACCTCACGCATGTCTAAGTAACACATAACAACTGGCCACGCAGTCGCGGGACTCTCATTTCAAGAATAGGAACCGAATTTGAGAGTAGGAACACAGGCTTGAAAACGTGTCGTGAGGGGTCAGACAACACCAATTCCCTCCCACTAAGGCACCGCGGGTGGAAGCAACACCTCTTGTGTGTCCAATGTAACATGTATCAACCGGTCATGCAGTCATGGGACTCCCGATTTGAGAATAGAACTCAAATTTGAGAGTAGGAACACTTAGGCTTGAAAGCATGCTGCGAGGGGATGGATACCACCCCCCAAAAAAAGAATTGTGGATGGTACAAACATCTCGTGCGCATCTGACATAACACGTAGCATCCATCCACGTGGCCCAGGACTCCCCGTTTGAGAAAAGGACCCGAATTTGAGAGTAGGAACACTTAGGCTTGAAAACATAATACGAGGGTTCGGACGCCACCAACCCCCTCCCAAACAGCACTGCGGGAAGCACGAACCCCTTGTGTGTGTTCAACGTAATAGGTATCAACTAAACACGCTATCACAAGACTCCCGATTTGAGAATAAGACCCAAATTTAAGAGTAGGAACACTTAGTCTTGAAAATGTGCTGCTGGGGGAGGATAACACCAACCCCCCTAAAGGCACTGAGGGTAGCACAAACACCTCTTGCGCATCCAACATTACACGTAGCAATCGACTGCGCAATTGTGGACTCTCCATTTGAGAATAGGATTCAAATTTAAGAGTATGAACACTTGGGCCTGATACACATGTTGCATGGGGGCGAGTGCCAGCCCCCCAACAGCATTATGGGTGGCACAAGCACCTCTTCCACATCCAACGTAATATATGGCAACCTATCGCATAGTCATAGGACTCTTGGTTTGAGAACCGAACCCAAATAACCCATATTGTTTATGCTAATTAAATATGGCCATGGCTCTAGCCCGTGACCAAATTTTATTTTATTTTCATGAAATATGTTGTCTCATTTAAAGTTTGTGACCACACTATAATGGGTATATTGGTTGGTCATGGCTATGTGTCGTGACCATAATCGTGAAGGAGAAAAAAGTAGTCACGACTTTAGGTCGTGACCACTATCGTGATGTGTAAAAGCTATCACATCTTTGGGCCGTGACCACAATCATGAGGGTTAAGAAGCAGTCATGGCTATGAGCCATGACGAACCTAACATATATTCACAATTGGGTCAATGATTTTATCCATGACCAACTGGTCACGACCCCTATCCGAGGCCATGTTTCTTGACGTCGTGGTCCATGACCATTTCTTTTGGTCCGGGACTTGGTCATGACTAGTAATTTTAGTCACATTAGAATTGGTCATAGTGCATGTGAATTAGATATGGCCTGGTCACAACCCAATATTGTGATGATTCCCCTAATACTAGTCAGATCTAAAGAAGCTCTTCAAATGAGGAGAAGAAAATGATGAAAGTTTATGCCACAACACCTATTCAAAAGTTTGAATGACAATAATTTATCTAGTTTGTTCTCTACCTCAATAAGTTCCAATTAGTATGGTTATAATTTATAACACCCTGACCCGAATTTATGGGTTACCCGTGAGCCAACCCTATCCGACCCCAGTGTTAGCTGTGAAGTTCAATGAAACAACGTAAATAATGTTACTAGTCCAGTTTTATTTTAGTTAACATTTCACTTGTTAGTAAGCGATTCTAGTTTCAAAGTAAACTATGTGAGAGACCCATGGGAAGCACCCCGAAGTCCAAGTAAACAGATCTAAAAAAGTATTATAAATAAAGTATACTAACCTGTTTAATTCTATGAAAGTAAGAACCCGCACCTAACTTGCTATAACAAAGTGAGGGTGTGAGCCTATGCCCCATGTGAATATACAAGCAGTACATAAACGAATGGCAGAAATGATGCTCACATGATACAACCACATGCATGTGAAAATATGTAAGTATCTACATATATGTATGTATACATTTGAAAATACATGTTCCAATTCGTACTTAGCATTTCTCATTTTCTCAACACACCCGGTTCAACACTTGAAACCACTACACTTAATTTATCCAACCAAATTCCTTCATCGAAATTTCCTTTTTTATTCATTTAAATTAACTTTAGTATTTTCATTGAAAATCACCATTTCAACACACGTATTCACCGTGTTAGAAAATACTTATTTTTCATTTGAAAACCATTTTCAATACATTCTTATTTAAATTTTGGGTTTAACCACTTAGGTTACTTAATCACCCATTTACCCACTTTCTTTACCCTTTTATTTTACCTTATGGACATTAATAGATTTACACATTAGTTGTCCATTTCACCTTTATCGAAACTTTTATTATATTCATTCAAGTTAGGTTGTATTAATACATTTTACCACATAAGCCGTTTCTTGACATGTTCCATATTTTCTTTATATTTTCCCGGAATCTTCCTATACCGCATACTTCCACGGGCTCCACACCGCCGACTATGCGTACCATATGCTATGTCTAGTGTTTTAGGTCTTTTCACCCAGGGGATTTGGGACCTTATTTCTTTATCTCGGTGTCATTTGAGTTCCCTTTTATGTGTTTTAATATTTTACAAATGTCCACTCTATTCCACTTCCTTTTTACCCGGTCGAAGCCAAAACCCGGGACTTTATTGCCCCATTTGTGTTACACTTTGAAATTTATCATATCAGGTCCTTAACGCTTTAATCTTGATTTTATTCCAAAATCATATTCGTTTAAGACCATTTGGTGCAACACCTATTCCAACATTTTTATTTCATAACAATGTTCCAGTTTAAGTAAAATTATCATTTTACCCATTTGTTTCCAAAATCACCCTTTACTCCATTTTCAAAAGTGTTAATTTTTCAAAAACACTATTAAGTCGTCCACATTAACTGCTTAAGTGTTTTAATGCATTAACACCCTTTTTACACTTGGAGTAATATTCTACCTAACTGGAAACACCTTTATACATTTAATCCCTTCTTAATTCCATAAGTGGTTATCCTTTACACATTACTAACTTTTTCATGTTTACCCATTAACACTTAATGAATATTTTTATCAACCTTTTCCCAAACCACACATTTTTTTTACTTTCTTCATTCAAGAAAAACATTTACACCGACGATTACTTTTATAGGAAAATACAATTTCTTTCGTTATTCATATAGTCTTACACTTTACTCTGATCGCATTATTAACCCTTCTTTCACACACCAAAATTTCTAATTTTACCATTCCATGTGTAAACCATGTAATTCTTCCTTAAACCTGTTTATACACTTATTGTCACATAACTATAAGTTTATATGAATGAGAGAATGGATTCCAACCTTAAAATCCTTTTAAATGGTTTAACCACATATTTCATTCTAGAAATTAATCACACTTGCAAAAATATATTTTCCAGGCATAAGGGACATCTTTATTTCTTCAACCTAAAAAAAGGACTATTTTTCATAAAATTATCATTTTTGCAAGAATATTATTTACCCAATTGAGAAGAGTGCGCATGCGTTCAAATAGAGATATTATTTAATTAAACACAGTTTTTATCAATTAAGTCCTAAACATGCATCTATATGTGATTGAATAAGATGATAAACATGCAAGAACATTCAAACACACACATGTAAGGAAAAATCCCCCAAAGGGGCAAAACCTTTTAAATTTTATAAAATACAATCACACGGATTACAATGAAAATACAGTGACACAAAAATACCTGTGGATGTCGGTTCTGTTGTCGGCGATTGGAACTTTCCCTTTCCAGGAGGGCAGCAATGAAGAAGAAGAACGATCTCCTCCACAAGAGTATGAACGAACACAAGGTTGTGTTCTTGGGTTGCAAACGGATTCACAAAGGTTTGGCAAAGTTGTGTGAATCAAAACATGAGTCTTGGGACTCAAGAAGGTGAAGAATAGAGTAATTAGGACTCTTAAATTCGTCTCTGAAAGTCTTGCAAAACAAATCCCCCGAAGTTGGTATTTATAAGGAAACAAATGAAGAGTTCCACAAAATGAAAATACTGCCAGTGTACAGGGACTTTGAACCGGTTCGAGTACCCTGCGAATCGGTTCCCCCCCTCCCCCCCCCCCCCCCCGAACCGGTTTAGCCCTCGGTTCAGGAAAAATCGTTGGACAAGGGGCTTTAAACACTTAGCAAAATTCCAAGGTTTTTTTTCTTAGAATTATCTCTATTTTCAACGGGCCATAACTTGTTCATCATAGCTGGGATTGAGGTGTCGTTTCTTCCAGTATCTTTGTTGTGGTAAGCTCTTCAACTTTCCAGTTGACCGGTCCTCCACACGGTGGCTGTAAAATTACCAAATTGCCTTGTTTCACTATTTTGACTTCTTTTGCGTACCACTTGCATTACGAGCCTAAAATCATGGAATGTGAAGTTGTTGAGGCAGATAAGAGACACATGTTGGAGATAATGAATTATTGATTCATAGAATTCGGATTGAGGCTGTCATGTGAGATCGTGTTGAGACGTGCCAAATGTAACGGCGCACGACATATACAAATGAAAGATAACGCACATGAGAAATATGTCCTTACAAATATCCTCTATGTCTATGCTGGTACATATAAAAATCTACCCTTCCATGAACCCAAAACTGGAAAGATACAAATGAATAAGTCTTCATTGTTTGATCATCTTCAAATCTTCAAAACTTTCAAAGCTTTTCTCATCAGGGTGTGTAATTCAGTGAACATCATTGTAGTACCTACACACATGAGATAAAGCAAATACAAAGTGACATATCAAGCTTGAAATGAGATAAACATAGATGCCAATTTACAATGAAAGCATATGACAAATCTCAAATCTCAAAAACTCCCCCATAATATGATAATTCTTTCTCCCCCTTTTTATGATGTCCCCAAATAGACAGATATGAGAAGCAGAAATATATGCACATGGAGAATGTCACAAGGTAATGAACTTTCTATTTTTGAATTTTTCAAAAAATTTCACATGAAATATATAAACAAAGAAACACACCATGAACGAGCACAAAACAACCAAGTCGATAATAGTGTAAATGTATGGGTGTGATCAAATTTGGTAAGAAAATCAATGCATACAAACATGACATATGTTCACGATGAATATTGGATACTCATAACGAATGAACTCAAAATCTTCCTTTGGTGGTAAAAAAATGGAAATATGAGACATTGACTCAATCAAATCATCAATTCAAAGCTCAAAGTGATTTCCACACCAATAACATCCAAAACGATTTAATGCTTTGTCAGAACTTTCAAGGAAGTGCAAACCCGTTTGAAATCTTCAACCAAAATCCCTCGAATATAAATGTTGAATAAAGGCTTTCTAAATTCTCAAACTTTGGAGAATTGATGGTGAAACCTAATGGCCCATATTTGGCATGTATTGCTTTTTATTGTAACACCCCGCCCGCCCGGGGAGAGCGAGCGGAACGCTACTCATCGATAAAACTAAACTAATCCACAAATAATAAGGTATAGAGCATCTAAATCCCACAATAAAACAAGAAACCACTATTCTCATCTTCAAATTAATACAACAAATCTCTCGAAATAATAACAACAATCCAACTATCTCGAAAATAAAATAAATCTCCAAATGCTCTATACATCAAAATAAATACAAGTCTTCTCATCTCTTGTATTAAAAATTCTTCCCAAATAATCCTCGCTAAAATCATCCCAATTGGTCCATAGCACTTAAATACGTGCTCACCTGCCAACTAAGAAAAAGATGGGGAAGTACACAATACGACAGGAATATGCTCAACAAAGATGTTAGCGATGAACAAAGCGCAACAATACGACTACGAATACTCAAATCAAATAATTCAAATCTCAATAGCATTTTATCAATAAATTTCTCAACAACACATTAACCGGAGTCACCAGGCCTCACCATACCGCGCCATACTTTATCAAGTAGTCGGAAAAGGAGTCTTGGCGGGTGCCCAACATTAGTGCCATATTAAAATCTCATGACAACGTGCTCAAAACAACACGAATAATACCTCATGAATGAAAATAATTCCAACAATTATTTTTCCAGATTTCCAAGAATTTAACAATTCAAAATATCAGTTCAATTAACAAGAATTCAACGGAATAAACACTCGCGGGATTTCAGGAGAATATTGTGTAAAACCCCATACCTCAAAATCATCAAATGAATCATCGCATAATTCAGCCTCAAAATCTAATCACACCATCACGTTCCTCTTGCTAAAATAATCAAATATCGTTTTAGCCCAAACTCGAGAAAACACCAAATAAGCCTTCTAATCTAAGGTTGAAATATTAAATAAGTTTGGGGTTATGGTTTGTATATGAAAGGGAGTAATTTTGGAGAGGTATTTTGGTTAAAAAGCTTGAGAAAAAGTGATTTGAAAAGCCAAGCCACGAATTTGTTGATATATAAAGGATTAAGTGTTTTATTAAGAAAAGAGTTCTAATCATATACAAACACTAAAAATTTTATTCCGGACGATCGGACCGTTGGAATAGCTTGAAATTTTAGTATGTTGTAGAGAACGGCGAGACAGGACTTCGGATGAAAATTCAGCTTGATTGGACAGTCGGTTTTCTAAAAATATTATTTTTACTAGAGAGTTTTATATTTTGAGAACTCTTCTATATAATAAAAATTCAATTAAATCTCCATTTTAATTCCGATTTCGAAACCGTTTGAAATTCTCGCCTTTAAAAATAATAACCAACACATTTGAGCAATAAAAATAATTTTATCTCAAAATTTATTTTTCCTCTTTATTTCGAAAATACCCCAAAAATTACGCGGGTTGTTACACTTCCCCACTAACAATGGAATTTCGCCCTCGAAATTCGTAGAATACCTAACCCTAAAAAATCAGGCCAATAATCTCCAAAAATAATCTCGTCACCAAAAATATAATTTCCTCAAATCTAATCTAGATGCCTAACGCAAAGCGATTCTCTAAAAATTTCTATCTCCAAATTCGCTCCACAAAAACGCAACAGACCCAAAATTCAAGACCCGAGGGTTATCGTATACCTAAGCTCTGATACCATTCTGTAACACCCCGCCCGCCCGGGGAGAGCGAGCGGAGCGCTACTCATCGATAAAACTAAACTAATCCACAAATAACAAGGTATAGAGCATCTAAATCCCACAATAAAACAAGAAACCACTATTCTCATCTTCAAATTAATACAACAAATCTCTCGAAATAATAACAACAATCCAACTATCTCAAAAATAAAATAAATCTCCAAATACTCTATACATCAAAATAAATACAAGTCTTCTCATATCTTGTATTAAAAATTCTTCCCAAATAATCCTCGCTAAAATCATCCTAATTGGTCCATAACACTCAATTCCGTGCTCACCTGCCAACTAAGAAAAAGATGGGGAAGTACACAATACGACAGGAATATGCTCAGCAAAGATGTTAGCAATGAACAAAGCGCAACAATACGACTACGAATACTCAAATCAAATAATGCAAATCTCAATAGCATTTTATCAATAAATTTCTCAACAACACATTAACCGGAGTCACCAGGCCTCACCATACCGCGCCATACTTTATCAAGTAGTCGGAAAAGGAGTCTTGGCGGGTGCCCAACATCAGTGCCATATTAAAATCTCATGACAACGTGCTCAAAACAACACGAATAATACCTCATGAATGAAAATAATTCCAACAATTATTTTTCCAGATTTCCAAGAATTTAACAATTCAAAATATGAGTTCAATTAACAAGAATTCAACGGAATAAACACTCGCGGGATTTCAGGAGAATATTGTATAAAACCCCATACCTCAAAATCATCAAATGAATCATCGCATAATTCAACCTCAAAATCTAATCACACCATCACGTTCCTCTTGCTAAAATAATCAAATCTCGTTTTAGCCCAAACTCGAGAAAACACCAAATAAGCCTTCTAATCTAAGGTTGAAATATTGAATAAGTTTGGGGTTATGGTTTGTATATGAAGGGGAGTAATTTTGGAGAGGTCTTTTGGTTAAAAATCTTGAGAAAAAGTGATTTGAAAAGCCAAGCCACGAATTTGTTGATATATAAAGGATTAAGTGTTTGATTAAGAAAAGAGTTCTAATCATATACAAACACTAAAAATTTTATTCCAGACGATCGGTCCTTTGGAATAGCTTGAAATTTTAGTATGTTGTAGAGAACGGAGAGACGGGACTTCTGACGAAAATTCAGCTTGATCGGATGGTCAGTTTTCTAAAAATATTATTTTTACTAGAGAGTTTTATATTTTGAGGACTCTTCTATATAATAAAAATTCAATTAAATCTCCATTTTAATTCCGATTTCGAAACCGTTTGAAATTCTCGCCTTTAAAAATAATAACCAACATATTTGAGCAATAAAAATAATTTTATCTCAAAATTTATTTTTCCTCTTTATTTCGAAAATACCCCAAAAATTACGCGGGTTATTACATTTATTATCTTTAAATTTTTTCGGGCTCTTTTAACCTCTGTGGACCTAGGATAATAAAATTCCTCAATTTTTTAGGTCCTTTTTAATGATGGCTTAGAATCGCAAAGGCTAAATGAACCTTTCGCATCCCTTCCCCGTTTTCAAATAAACACATAGTCTCACCAAAATGGTTTTTACATGCATTCCAATCTTGTCAAGTTTTATCGCATATTGTAAGTTGTATAGTCATAATTGAGATGGAAACACTAAAGTCAATATGTAATAGATAAGTAAAATAATCAAATATATCCGTGCATGTGTGCAATAAAGGAGATAGGAGTCAAACATGTAGAAATATATCACTAATCACATCTCAAAGAATCCAAACAATGTAAAGCACGTGGATGAATGGAGTGAAATTATAAGATGGATAAATGGAATGAAATTATGACTCGGCTATCTTAAATGCTCATCCATAAAAGGTGAAAATAAAATACAAAAATCTCTTTGTTCTTTTCTAAAATTTTTATAAAAAGAAAATCATTTTGTTTTGTTTTGTTTTTTCAAAAGAGAAAAAAATAAAAAATAAAACAAACTAAAGATACAAGCTAGCAATAGGAATCAGATGATATGATAATGATAATGCATCCTATGATAGACACGGACCAACCCCTCAGTCAACTGTGTAAATACGCAAAGACTTCCTAAGACTCTCAAATCTAAGGGAATCTAATGGTTTTGTGAAAATATCGGTTAACTGACGATCGGTGGGAACGAAACTTAGGGATACGACATTCTCCTCAACTAGCTGACGTATAAAGTGCTCGCGTATCTTGATGCTTTGTGCGCAAATGATGGACTGGATTTTGGGATATGTGTATCGCGCTCGTGTTATCACAGGAGATGGTTATAGTGTCTTGTGAAATCCCATAATCCTCCAGCATATGCTTAATCCACAAGAGTTTCGTGCAACAACTCCCGACGGCGATGTACTCAGCCTCCGCAGTGGAAAAAAGAGATGGAGTTTTGATTCTTGCTCAACCAAGAGACAAGAGCAGAACCAAAATAAAAACACCCACCAAAAGTTCTCCTACAACCATCTACATCCCCGACCCAATCAGCATCCGAATACGCGGACAAACGGTCATTGGTATAAAAGGAATACCAAATACCATATGAGAGAGTCCCACTCACGTATTTGATAATACATTTTAGAGAGAGTAAGTGTGACTCTTTCGGGGATGCCAGATATACCGTATAGACTCCATGTTGATTTTGTAGGACACGGCACTTGGTCGTTAAAAAATCTATAGCATCAGATTTCTCCCTCAAAAAACCTACAGTCGAGTATCTGGAGAAAGTGTCTACCATCACGAGGATATACCTCTTACCACCCAAACTCTCAGTACGAGTAGTAACCATAAGATCCATGTGAATCATCTCAAGTACTCGGGAGGTGGTAATGGAATGCAAATTCCTATGGGGGCTCCGAATTTGCTTTCCCAACTGACAGGGTCCACAAACCGGGGAAGTTGACTTTCCAAGTGATGGTAATCCACGTGCTAGGTCCATTTTGTCTAAACGAGTCAAATCTCTAATGTTTACGTGACCTAGACGTTGGTGCCACAAATCCATAGGAGTTATCATGGCGCTGCTGCAGACAAGTGAGGAAGTGGGCACAACCCCATAGCAATTATCCTCGGTCCTCACCCCTTGCACTAAAAGTTTACCGGCTTGATTGTAGACATTACACGCATCCCGATCAAACTTTACTATAAAGTCAGCGTCGCACAACTGGCTAATGCTGAGAAGGTTTGTGTTCAAACCTTTGACGTAAAAAACATTCTCTAGCTTAGGAAATCTTGGTAACTCTACAGTACCTCGTCCTACAATTCTAGACTTGCTCCCATCTCCAAAGGTGACTCTACCTTCCTTATACTCCTCTCGGTAGGTAAAAAATGAGACATCACCTCTCATATGTCTAGATCACCCACCATCAAAATACCACTGTGAGGTATTATGTGCTTTGAGAGCAACATCAACAACAAGGGCTTTATTATCTTTCTTAGGCACCCAAGTAGTGGTAACCTTTTGTTTACCCTTGTTGTTGTCGGTTTTAGCCGGGATGTGAAAAGAATTCACTGATGGCAAAGACATCCGTCAGAATTCCTCCATCAAACTCTGTGATGTGGCAGCTAAAAACTCAACACACTCTCTCAGACTAGCAAACTCATCAGTATGACGTGGTGGAGCAGTAGTACATCATGTCCGATCCACACTATAGAAAAACTCCCTCAGGTGGCCTTTTCTTTTGCAATATGTACAAAAGAACACAGTCTTAGGCGAACCTTGGTTTGCTTTTCTTGGTCGAACTCTCCTTCGTGGTTTTTGATGATGGCCATAAGGAGTCGTAGTAAACTCAGGAACTGGTCCAGGTGAAATTTGGGACGTGGAGGCACCATCATAACCTATTCCCTGCCTGTTAATAAAACCTAAAGCGGGGCCGAGGAGCATCTTTCCCATCTTCCCATATTTTTCCTCGATTTATACCTTGACTTCCCGTGCTCTCTCAAGATCATGAGTAATATGGGATATAAGAGCTTCAAGTTTCTTTCGAGTCTCTACAGAGGAATGGAGCTCACTCGTAAGACTAGCCACTTGTTTAGTCAAGTCCCCTCTCTCTTTCTCAAAACAAACTCTCTCTCTCTCTCAACACAAGCAACCTCTCTCTCTCTTAAGGTATTGCAGGTGGAGGACTCTCTCTCTCTCTTTTCTTAAGTCTTCCTCTAAAGAGATGATCCTAAGAACTAATGCTTTGTTATGCTTTTTAGTTTTAAAAGAGTCAGAATATAGCTCGGTGTAGGCTCGTGGAAGATCACTCTCGTTCTCACTTGTTTCATCCTCCCCCTCACTCACATCGATCTCACTGTCAAGGTGTCCCTGTGATACAGTATCCTCATCACCGTGAGGAATACTACAAGTGCTCACATGACTAGCCATGAATGTGGTGAAGTCACAATCCTGCGGTGACTCGTCTCTGGAATCCACCGACTCGACCTCAATGTCCTCACTAAGGGTAGCATTAAGGAAAGCTTTGCGCTTTTCTCTGTTCAGCCTAGTAGCACACTCAAAAGCTCTATGACCCCTGCCGTCGCACTCAAAGCATCTCTCACTTTCTTTCATAGGAGGATATTTAAAAACTTTTTTATTTTTCTTTTCAAACTTTTTTTTCTCAAAATTTTTTTATCTTTAAAATTAGCATTTTTCTTGAATTTGAGAATTCTTTTGAAATTTTTAGCAAAAAGGGCCAAATAAACTAAGTCAAAATCACACTCAGAATGTGACGTATCTGTCCCTCTTTTTCTAGACGACTCTCCCCTCTTTCTTGTCGACCCCTCACTCTTTCTCTCTTGGGCATTAAGTGCAATTCCCTTATCTTTAGTCTTAGCAGTTTTAGGAAACATATCAATTTCATATGTTTTCAAGTCTCCTACAAGTTCCTCCAATTTTACCGTATTTAAGTTACCCATAGAATTTAGCACAGCGACTTTAGGGATAAAACGCTTAGGAAGAGAATGAAGAATCTTTTTAACAACTCTAGCATTAGGAATGTGTTCACCAAGGTTAAAGCTAGTATTAACAATATCAAATAGCCTAGCATAAAAATCATCAAAACATTCAGTTTCATGCATGGTGATGGTTTCAAATTGAGTGGTTAAATTTTGCAGTTTAGACTCATTCACAGCATTAGTTCCTTCTTGGGCGAGTTGCAAAACATCCCATGCCTCTTTTGACGTGGTGCACATCATTATGCGTTGGAACTCATCAGGTGTGACAGATCCATAAATAGCACTTAAACCCTTAGAATTAAAAGATGACCATTTAAACTCTTCTTCAGTCCATGTACTAACATGTTTTAAATTAGCCACGTTTTCAAGAGTGACGGAGGGAGGTGTCCACCCTCTTTTAACCAAAATCCAGACACGTTCATCAATGGCTTTTAATGCAGATCTCACGCGGGATTTCCAGTATGCATAGTTTGTCCCGTCAAAAATTGACATTTTATTATATAATTTCTCCATTATGAACACACTCGTTTTCAAAAATCATTTTTTTAGAAAATTGTTATCTTAGAAAAATTTTGGCAAAAAATTACACGGTAAAGTTGTGTAATTGGCTCTGATACCAATTTGAGAAGAGTGCGCGTGCGTTCAAATAGAGATATTATTTAATTAAACACAGTTTTTATCAATTAAGTCCTAAACATGCATCTAGGTGTGATTGAATAATATGATAAACATGCAAGAACATCCAAACACACATGTGAAGAAAAATCCCCCAAAGGGGCAAAACCTTTTATTTTCACTATAATTTTGTAAAATACAATCACACGGATTACAATGAAAATACAGTGACATAGAAATACCCGTGGGTGTCGGTTCTATAGTCAGCGGCTGGAACTTTCCCTTTCCAGGAGGACAGCAATAAAGAAGAAGGACGGTCTTCTCCACAAGAGTATGAATAAACACAAGGTTGTGTTCTTGGGTTGAAAACGGATTCACAAAGGTTTGGCAAAGTTGTGTGAATCAAAACATGAGTCTTGGGACTCAAAAAGGTGAAGACTAGAGTAATAAGGACTCTTAAATTCGTCTCTGAAAGTCTTGCAAAACAACTCCCCTGAAGTTGGTATTTATAGGGAAACAAATGAAGAGTTCCATGAAATAAAAATACTGCCAGCGTACCTGGACCTCGAACCGGTTCGGGTACCCTGCAAATCGATTCGCCCCCCGAACCGGTTCTGCCCTCGGTTCGGGAAAAATTGTTGGACAAGGGTCTTTAAACACTTAGCAAAATTCCAAGGTTTTTTTCTTGGAATTATCTCTATTTTCATCGAGCCATAACTTGTTCATCATAGCTCGGATTGAGGTGTCGTTTCTTCCAGTATCTTTGTTACGGTAAGCTCTTCAAATTTCCAATTGACTGGTCCTCCGGATGGTGGATATAAAATTACCAAATTTCCCTTGAACTTCCCTATCGTGCCTTGTTTCACTATTTTGACTTCTCTTGTGTACCACTTGCATTACGAGCCAAAAATCATGGAACGTGAAGTCGTTGAGGTAGATGAGAGACACATGTTGGAGATAATGAATGCTTGATTCTTAGAATTCGGATTGAGGCCGTCATGTGAGATCGTGTTGAGACGTGCCAAATGTAACGGTGTACGACATATACAAATGAAAGATAACGAACATGAGAAATATGTCCTTACACCAATGTTTTCCAAAAATATATCATTATCTACAAACATTTTATTCCATAAAATTTTTTCGTTAATATTTCTAGAAAAGACACCATTTTCATAAAACATCAACTTTTATTATTTCAAAACCTTAAAATATTTATTTCTTCTTTATTTCCAATAAACTAACATTTTCCTAACATTTTTATTCCATGAACATGTATATTATCTTCTAGACATTATTTAAATAAATATACCCTACTCAAATAGTCTAACTACAAGACTACAAATGTAAAATAACATCTTACACTAAGAGTAAGATTTTTCCCACCTCTAATGGCTCCAATGGTGGTGTTGGTGTAGGATGAGCAACCCCCACCTCCAAAGGTGGCCTCAAGGGGTTAAAAAATGCATCCTCTAAGGCTCCAAAGTGTTCTTTCTCTAAGCTCTAAGTAAGACCCACTTCAACTCCAATAAAACTTACCTTCATCTTCTCCAATAAATCTCCCAAATACTTCTCCAAAATTCGTGGTTCTTCTTCAACCATGGTAGAAATGGGTATATTGTGTGTGAATATGGTGGAATATCACACCAATGGAGGTGGAATGGTGGTTGGGTGGTGGTGGAGGTGGAAGACCACCCACCTCTCTCTCACTCTCTTTCTCTCTCCTTTTTTCATTTCTCCCAACACAAATAACCTAAATACACCAAACCAACCCTTATAAAACCTCTATTGATACCAAAATTCCCGTTTTACCCTTTTGGGGATGATCTAAGATCGACAGCACATAAAATCAACACTCAAAATTGTGATAGCGCACAAGGGTAATCAAATATAAAAACTCAACTAAGGTCGTTTGAACGACTTCCCCTATGTCATTCGAGCGACAACACATATGTCGTTAGAACAACATCTAATGTCATTCGATCCGAGGATCTCGTGACTCTTTTCGTGCTTGCTACTATAAACCAGTAGCACGTCGTTAGAAGCCTAGCATCTCACGACCGTAATACTGTTATTCGAACGATAGCCTTATGTCGTTTGAACGACCCTTTTCTCTTTCATTTTATTTTTCTCCAATTTCATCCACAATTCTTCCTTAATTATAATTAACTCCTCTTCAACTTATAATGCACATATAATTTATTTAATTTACTTGGGTAGGATATTACATGATCCTTCCCAAGAGGTTCGAAGTTGATAATTTCAAGATACACCTTCCATGAGTGGATGGAGAAGAAGATTTGGAGGTAGAAAATTTTGATATGTTTATCTCAGCACTTGACACTGTATATGGGTTTGAAGAACCTATTAAACATATAACTAACCATAGATAGCCTTTGTTTATAAAATCTTGGATAAATGGTGTCCTTATTAATAAAATGTTGGTTGATAATGGTGCAATTGTCAAGTTAATGTCAGTTTACATGTTATCCAAAATTAATAAATAAAATGCAAAATTTAGTCAAGACTAAGATTATTATCTCATGTTTTGCTGGAGACAAGAAGTATACTAAAGGTATACTATGAGTTGATATTTAATTAGGCACTAGAAAGTCTAAAACTACTTTATTATCTCAGGAAAACCAAGCTTTAATGAATTAGTGGGTATAGATTGGATCCATTCTAATATATGTATTCTTTCTTTTATGCATTAGAAATTACATTTGATGAAGGAAGATGGGATTATGGAAGAAGTAGAGGCTGATCCACTACCTTTTCATGCTATTTCCAATTGTGTTAAAGAAGAGCTCAACTAGAAAAATGTGGGTCTAGTGAAGGCAGAGGCTTTGGTGCCAAAGGGATCAGAAGGTTTAGTCTCATAGGAAAGTTGTAACGATCTGGTTTTTGGTCTAATGGGTCCAACTGAAGAAAAAAAATAATTGTTTAATTAATAACACAGCCATTGACATTCAGCAGCCCAATAAAGTTTGACTATGATTTTATATATGTTTAAAGATTTAGAATTTGTACCAAACTTATATATGTTTAAAGAATTATAATTGAGTACCAAACTTAGTGAAGAGAAGATTATAAATTGGGTTCACTGTGTCTTTGAAGAAAATATAGAGAATGAAGTTCCTCAAGATAATGGTGAATTGATATGTTCAATAATAGAATATGAAAAGCTTGTGAACCAACTGAATCCCTTGATATAAGTCAATTTGTGTACTGAACAAATTAAAAGAGTAACTTATATAAGTGATAACATATGCAAAGAAGACCAATAATACATCAGTATATAAGTTTGATTTGATTACTAACAAGACCTATTCTGAGAAATAAAATTAGAAAATGAATATTGGATCTGTCTGGAAATATTCCTCTACCATGCACCTTAAAAAGTAGTAAAAGACTAAGATTTGACTAACTTTTTAGCAGATCATCCATGTGAAAATGAGTCAGATGGGAAATATAAGATACGTTATCTAAGCCCTTAGAAACTATCGTGTGATGGTTAGAAGATTGAAATAATGTCAAGTATAGGGGTAGTCATTGAATCCCTAAACACATGAAAACAAAATAAGGTTACAAGTTGGAAGAAAATTCATTTTCAAATAATCAGATGGGATTTGAGGTTATAATAATGGGATTAAAAATCCTTCAAAGATGTAATACTTCAGTTATAGAAGTCTTTAGTCATTCACATCTGGTCATAAGGCAGTTATCTGGTGAATTCAAATGTGTACATAAGAGTTTTATGTAACCAAGTGGCATTAAATTTTCTATCCAAACATGACGAAGTCACTTTAAATTATATTCTCGAATTTTTGAATGAAAAAAGCCAATGAAATCGCTCAAAAGGCATCATGTTTCAAACTTGATAATGATTATAAAATCAAGCTAAGGATTAGTGATATTAATGGCTTCTTAGTTCTTCTACACAACAAATGACCAATGATTGAAATTTGAAATATTGATGTTTAAGAATATTAGAGAAAACCAATATTTCGGATAGAATTACCAGGTTGAGAGAAACCAATTATGCTGTTTATGCTAACAAATTATTCAAAAGAGGCGCCTATGGATTAATCATAGAGCACCTAAGTAAAGATGAGACGGTTGTTAAGAAGTCATTCGTTTTACTGCTCTTCCATCCTTAAATATTTCATTGAATTTTCAAAAGGATGTCAGAAGTATCATCAACGTGCTCCTTTAGAACATATGTCAACATTTTACTTGCAATATGCGGTTAATCCATGGCCATTTAGATGATGGGCTATTTATGTAATTGGAAACATTTATCGCTCATCTTCGAAGCTACATAGTTTTGTTTTGGTTTCAACTAATTATTTCACAAAGTGGGTAGAAACTAAGGGCCTGTCTGGTTTGCAACTGTAATTCTGTTTTCTGTGTTTGAATACAATTCTGATAAAATTTGCATTTGGCACCTATTTTTAAACACTGGATTATAATGTTTCTATGTTATAATCATGTATTCAGAAAAATAACAAAATGGTGTTTTCTAACTTCTATTTTTTATTTTTCAACTCAGAATTATTCATTCTTAATAGTTTAATACATTTATACCTTAAAATATAATATACATACATAATATACTAATATGTGTATAATTCCTATAAATAAAAATATATATGTACATGTACACAAAATTACGTTTATTTATATTTATTAAATTATATAATATATTAAGATCCATATATTATCAATAGATAACATTATACTTATATATCGTTTTATACATGAATTATGAATGCACGGAATAATATAAAATATACATATAATATATATGTATTTAAAAATATTATCAATTCATATATGTATATAATTCTATATAGACACACACACACACACACACACACGCACACACACGCACACACATGTCTGTATAATATAAATATACATATTTGCCAATTTGATCAAATTTTCAAAAAACTGTATTTAAAAACAATTTTACCAAGTGCGCACTAATATTTATAGACACAAAAATTGAATTTTAAAACTATATTTAAAAATTGAGTTTTTTTGAATACTTTGAAATCAGTCACCTATAATAAGTTAGTTGACTTCATACAAGATTTTTTATATAGGTTTGGAATTCTGAATACCATAACCTTAGATAACACAACTATCCCTTAATAAAAACATGGTGTTACAATTCATTTCAAGGTTAGGCATAACCTTAACAACATTATCACCATATTATGCTCAATAAAATGGCCAAGTTGAGGTCACTAATAAAGTAATTAAAGATTGTTTGGGCAAAGTGATTGAGACAAATGTGACACCTCTCTTAAAATAATAACGGGTAGCCAGCCCTATACTAATTTAAATCAGGAATCTCAAGTGGATCATTCTCACCATCTATTGTCAATACCAAATAAACATAGCTAACTACCTAATACTATAATAAGCGGATGCCGAAAATTTAAAAAAACATATAATGAACGTCATACCAACCACATAACTACTGAACATGATAAAATGTACACACATGCCATGATAAAAGAAGTACTCATATAAAACATAATAAGTACAACAAAAGAAGTATACCCGAATATGTTGTCGGGTCACAAACAATATAACACCCAGAAGAGAAATATAAAAGTGCCACATATAACCCTTGGGTATAAACCCGATATACGAAATAAATCCTATCTAGATTACGTAGGATAAGAAGCGGCTATAATACAAATCCCGCAATAGTCCGCATCCGCCACGGCTCCAAGAACACTGGATGAAAAGGCATCATTGGCATCCTTGTGGTGGGACACCTAATATAACACAATATATATGTAGCAAGAGAGAAGGATAAATGGGTCAGAGCCCGAGGTTTGAAAACATTTATAGCAAGTTCATTAAAATGCATAATAATTATAAATGCAAAATTTCATAATTAAAGTGGAGTCGCACTCTCATGGAACTCCAGCTCACCCCTCGACTAAATCGCGCACCTAAACGTATGCACCTAAACCTCAATTTAGCTACCCGACACATTCTAGGGACAATTCAATCTTAATCTACACATAGTCTTCACCCGCATAACCCTCTATCTCAACTATAATCCAAAATCCTCTCCTTTTAACGTATCCCAAGTTTACGCCCTAACTTATATATTAACATATACATGTATACACATTTATCTTACTAGAATTCCTCGATGTCTAATCATTAACTTAATCTAGTTATTAGCATCAGAATAGTCTCACATCATCTTCTTATTCTTATAAACAAATATTTCACTATAACCCAAAAATATCGAATAATAAGGTCTAAACCTCTCCCCACTCCCAACATTGTTCTATGTTTCGTGCGTGGGACGTCTCGCAAAGTGAAATCCAGACAAGGAACCCCCCCCCCCCCCCCAATAAGAAAATTTTTGACAATGTTGATCGTTGAGATCCATTATTCCCTCAACACACAACTTATAACCTCAGCTACTTACTATGAGAAACTATCTCTAAGTTCAATAATAAGGTGACTCACAAAACCTTTAGGTTCTATATAACATTATTTTAGTTATTAAGAATGATCGTTCAACCCTAACAAGCACGTACACCTAACATATAGAATTGTGCACCTTAGAATACCCATTTTACATTCACCTATAGGATATATAACATTTCTCTAGTTATAAAACACAATCATTCAACCCTATTGAGCATGTACACGTATCACACATAATGTGCACATAAAATATCCAGTACATATTCACATGTAGGATATAAAAATATACATCGCAATGCTATCATCTTCCAGGAACTACTGGCTTTGTCCTGGGTTACCAGCCACCGGACTATTATCACATCGTCCTGGTAATCAAACAAATCATAATGAATGGGAAGCGGTCATAGTTCCGAACCTGAAAGTGATAACGAATCATACCCAAGACTTCTCACCCAAAATAAAAAATTACGCAATAAATAATGGACGACTATGACCTGGGGACTATACGCACCCTGCTCCTCAAGCCCGGGGCCTCACCCACATCGCGTAACTTCCCATGATAGCATTGAAAGGGTATGCTCACACAATAGGTGTATATATATATATATATATATATATATATACATACACATACTATCTCACGTTCGTATGTATGAAAGTAATGAATTCGGTTATATGTATATAACTCTCATTATACTAACCAATGTTATAACGCATACTATTCCAATTCATTTCCTTATACGATCCCTCACTTGAAACTTACTCAGCCATCAGACTTATGATACGAATAGTCTCCCAATTTGACCCACATTAAGGATACTATCTCATAACCGAATGTATATAACTATCATCCATCACACACCATTAATATGCATATGCACACCGAGATACAATAATTGTCCCGGCTATATGTATAAACACAAACTATTCTAGTCGGTGATATACTAAAACATCTACTGTGATACCACTTGACTTCGAAAGCACATAAGTAAGAAAGGATTATCTCTAATACGTATAGCCACTTCATGACAGTTCACCACAATCAAATTAATATAATCCAACTATCTTTTAATCCTACAATCATTTCCTTAATAAAAGAGGTCTTGTACCATCATAAGCCATTACTAAAATGGTCCCGAATACCGGCTTACTATCCTAAGGTATCAATCTCTTTATATTATGACCTAACCCTCTATAATACATTAACTAAGAAGGTCCCTCAGTTTTAGACCCAAAAGAAAAGAGGAAAATTGAAAACCCCATTCTTGGGCTAAAAACAGAGTACCGGTCGACCGACCCCTGACCCCCGATCGAACGCGGTTCTGAAATTTGCCTTGCGAAGCAACCAGTAGGCTTTTCCCTTAAGGCACGGTAAACCGACTTCCTAGCCGCGGTCGACCGGAGAAACCAGATATTTCGGCCATTCTTCATTTTGGACGAAACCTAACTATCTAAAAAAAACCATATATCATCTTCTAACTATAAATCTTCAACCCAATCTTGTTTCTTACATCAAAACTCATAATATAAATCAACCCCACTAATTTTTCAGCCTCAAATCCATATACACACACCTGAAATGCAAGGTTGAACCAAAAATCTAGGTTTTAACATATTAACCCAAAATCCAAAAAAATTATCCACAAATCATGAAATAAAATACACACATAATTTATTTAGCAAGATTAATCACTTGCCTCAAAGTTGTAGAAGTTGAATCTTTCATGAAATCGCGGATTTTGGCCGGAATTCCCAGGCTCCAAGTTTTTCTCCTCTTTCTCTTCTTAATTTATTCTCTCTCTCTCTCTAGGGCTTTCAAAATCTCTCAAATGATATTGGCCTCTCACGAGCCCTACTTAAGCCTAAATTCCAAAATACACAACTTTAAATGATAATGCACACCTTAAATGACTCGTTAACTCCAATTCGAGTCAAACTAACTTAAAATATTCTGGAACCGAAATAAAACCCAAGTATAGTCATTTTGACTATCTCAACCCATCCCGGATCAACCGTGCACTCAGAATTGTCATCCGAAATACTTTATAACATCCTCGAGTTTTGGCCTTAATTGCCAAATTTAAAATTCTCCAATTTAAATAAATTTTATTTCTCCCAAATAAATTAAATTCTTAGTCCCAAAAATCGCGGGGTATTACAAAAAATCCAAATGATGGGAATAATTTACTTCCAAAAGTTTTGTAGACCTATGGAACCTCTAAATGGTAAAACACTACAATAACTCCATATTCTCTAACTTATGGTCACGATGTTGTGCTACAAGTGGAAATTACTCATAATTCATTGCGAGTTGAAGCCTAAAATGATCTAACAGTTGAAGGCTATGATAAAATAATGTATATGGAATTAGAAAATATAGATGAATACAAGATGGGAGCCTTGGACAACATCTTAGTCATAAAGAAGAAAATATCCAACAACTATAACAAGAAAGTGAAGAAAAGGACATTTAATGAAGAGGGTTTGGTTTTGAAAACATGCCTTTAGGTTCTAAGCACCATTCCAAATTTATAAAGAAATTAAAATAGGATCATATAATTTAAGAAAGATTAATGATTATATTCACATTAGAAAGATAAATACTAGATTTTTAAAGCCTCGTTATCCAACTATTTACGAAATAAGGGAATAAAAAAAAATTTAGAATTACATTAGAAAATTGGCAATATTAAAAGTTAATGAAAGTCTTTAAATACAGTGGACCTATAATTGGTCCAGAAACTTTCATATTTTGTCTCTTGGGCTCTAATATGAGCTTCCCTCTCATCGAATTAAGCCGCATTATATGTTGAGACCTGCATATCACCAACTAGTTAGCCTATCCTTTAATATAAGTCCCCCTCCTCAATTGTGGAAATCTCCAATGTAACAATAACCCTAGCTAGCTGCTTATCTAGATCTTTCTTCTATGATAAGCGTTCTTCCTTTTTGTTCCGAATGGCTCCCAATTCCTGCAAGTCTTTTCTAGACACATATTTTAAGTTGAAGAAATGCGATTTATCAGTAGATAGAAAGTTTTCTTCGATCTCCACCTAAGCCATGGTTTTGATATGGAAGGAAAGAGCACAAACTACATTACTTAGTGATCTCACAACCTCCATTTTCTAAGATTATAAAAGAGGCAACATAGGAACAATCTACTCCAAGACTACTGGGAAATGTGAAATCTGGCAGCTTTTCAAATGATAACCTTGCAAATCTTTGAAGGAGGTATAAATCTTGTGAAACCTCTAAATTCCAAGAAGGAGAATGGATTATATATGGATAAATTATTATAATTTTTTCTCAATACTACCACCAACAACCTCCAAGGTTTATATTAGGGCCTTTGACATGGAACTTTTCATTTTGTCAGCAAAAGATGTGTATTTAATTTGGAGTCCTCAAACTTAGAATTGTGAAAATCTTCTCTCTCTACTATAAAGGGTGCCTCATTCAAAAAGGAAGTGTTTGGGACATCAATGGCTTCAGTTTGAGAAGATATAGCAAAATATGTTGGATCATTAGATGGTGAGTAAAGAGTCACTAAAGGCTTTATATCCTTTGGACCTGAGTCTCAACCACTTCACCTTGTGTTAAAAGCAAGGGCATGGAGACATTTACTACCTCGGAATTAGCTTATTCATTTTATAGCTTGGTTCGAAGATAAGCTAGGTGTTAAAGTAGGATGGTGAATGGTCTGAACCATGGGTTTATAAATTGGGGATATTGGCGGGGGTGCCATAAAATCTCTCTGGATATGTTCTTCATCTCTCTCTACAAAGTCACAAATAGGACCTATAATGAAGAAAAAGGCATTTCGGAGTCAAGAATAATTGTGTAATACCAAAAGACTTTAAAAATATTACAAAAATAAAATAATGGATTTACCTGCCAATTGTATTGGAGGAACAACCTTATTTGGTATGCTCTTCATGCATTTTCCTCGTGGAATAACAAACCTATCAACAACGTGGGGCTCATATATCCTTGATGAAGTACTTGTAGGTTGTCAAATGATGATTTTTCTTTTATTGATCTGATTAGAGGACTTTTCTCTTTTGACTCCTCCTCTATAGTTTCCCTTGAAATTTCCTCCTACAATGTTGCCTTAACTTCAAGAGTGAGATTCCTCTTCTTGATATTGATATCCTAAATAAAATGGTTGAGTTAAGATAGATAAATCAATAACAAGAACCGAAAGAAATAATCAAAACCTTAGTTGAAGAATAAGGCTTCAAAATTTGTTTTTGGGGTGGAAAATGCTTCAAATAGACCTTAATATACTTACTCCACTAACCCTTAAAAACTAGGGTCACAGGTTCATAAAGTATGGTCCAAGACTTGCAAAAAGTACTTCCGAACCTATGACACTCAGTTATCCGAAGAAAGATGGTTGCCTTCGAAATATATGAGGTTCGAGCAAACCTATTAGGGTTGTCATGGATCCTTATTGGTACGGGAATGGATTGATGAAAAAGCCAAGTACTTTTACGAATTAGGAAGTAAGTATATATCCCCATAAGATTTAGAAGTTGGATGTAAAGAGGGTGAGGTTCGATAATATAAATCTATTAGGATTATAAAACTCCCCCAATAAAGATTAGCCAACTCTACAATATGAGGGTTCTATTAAATAGGAATAAACCAAAGAGGTGAATTGATACGTGTCAATAAAGTCTATAAAAAATCAAGGCCTATCTGTTGGGAAACACCTAAACATAGTAAAATGCTATTTAAATATCTTATGAGAGGCTTTGGCACGATAATAGCTATATTTGAACTCATTTTGAATATAGCCAATTTCTGGAAAATTATCACGAAGAGACATTTTCATAACCCATAGTGGCTTCCTCAACAAGCTCTGAACATATTTTTTTAAAGAGATCCTAAAACATAAGAGGCTAGTGCAATTTCCTTACCCTCCGTAAGTTAGGTTTCAAAGAAAGAATACTCTAGCATAACTCTTTAGGATTTCACACATAACACATGTTTTGATAAAAAATATAAGAGGAAACGAAAGTATTATTTTTTACTCACCGGGGGACCACTCTTCATGTGATTATTCATAAATGTGGAGTAGGCCAGGTTTATATTCGAGTTCTTTAATGAACATAGAAGGTCAAATTTTGACATCAATGGGTTATTATTCCCCTCACAGACCTAAATTTAGTCAATCGGAAAATATCCAAGAGTGTGGGGATTGTCAACTGAAAGTTGAACTCGAAGCAATTAAAAGAAGGGATCCAAAAACCAATGGCACTAGAAATGGATAATTGATCAAACTCTATGTCTTTATGACAGAGCTTTATATCATGCAAAATGCCATACTTTTCCAAATCATTGGTTTTGAGAGCCACCATCATCGCCACCCATTTGGTATATCTATCTACTATTATCTAAATTGTGGGGTTTACCTAAATATGAATCAGAAAGGTATTGCAAGATAGGCCATCTCTTAAACAAGGAGATTTTTTTTCCTCCAAGTCTTGGATAGTAGGGACACACTAGTAATGAAAGTTTTTTAGGTAAGTGAGGGCCAACTATTGTGAGTTAAATTACATCAGAACCTTTGATGGCAAAATAATATTCCCAAGAACAATCCCAAAATTGTATGAGAGCCAATTTATAGTCTCCTCAAATTTAAGAAATTCATTAACTTCTGATGAACGGGATGCCATTATTGGTGAAAGGTTTTTTGAAGAAAAACAAATAAGGTACTTAAAGGTAAAGGGTTTGTTGGAGAGAAATGATCGGTAAAGAGAAAATCTGGGAAAAATGAACTTAAGAAGCTTATCAACACCTTTAGAGATGAAAAATCGAATCAAGTAGGCTATAACACATAACTTCAAATAAGTTCCCTCCAAAGAGTTTGTAATACCCCGTATTTTTACTCATAATTATTTTTATGGAAAATTGGGATTAATTAAATTAAAGGGAGAAAAGTTAAATTATAATTAATCCAATTTGTATGATAATAATCACTAGCGTGATGAGAGTTAGCAATTATTGAAATAATATAATGGCCGAGGATGAGATACATGGCAGTTAAGTTATAAATATTTGGGACGCGTATGAGTCGCGTCACTAGTATGTATTTGGGGGTTTAAAAAGATAAATTATTTTTGTATAATTCGAACAACTATTTTGATTGCGCCAGAGTGTTCGAAAGGGTCGAAATAGTCATAAAACACTGCTCGGGTATTTTATTTGGAGTCCGGGGCTTTTTTAACCCAAAACGACACCCCGGAAGGGTATTTTGGTCTTTTGAAATTTTTGGATAATTAAATGGAAGAAAATTGGGTTTAATTAAAGCAGTTAGGGTTATTGGCCTGTTATTTCAACTTATATAAGATAGATAGGAAAAGAGAGAGAGAGAACCAAGGAAGAAGAAGAAGACTCCGTTAGAGCCCAAAGCCAAAAACTCAAGCTTTCGCACCAAAAAGTACACCAACACATAAATCGGGTCGAGAGGATCGTTCCCATACCATTTTCAACTAAGGATCAGAAGTTACTTTCGTAAAACATATGAAGAGTACAACAATCCTAAAATATAAGTCTCTATATCAAAGGACGCTACGCGAAAACATAATAAATCGTAAAGATCCTAAGGACACTAGAACCTGATGCTCTGATACCACCTGTGACACCCCTCCTAATTAATTACCGGGTGATCAGTCCTTAATTAATTAATTTCAGAATATCAAGTTGGTCCAGATCATGCATCACTATCAAAAGTTCAAATTTTAATTTAATAGAACTAACCACCTAGTATTTAAAAAGGGTGATGTCCAAATTTTATTATGTTACTAACCGATATCAAAACGAATACAGCAAATGACACACATCACAGTACTATAAACAAAGTCTAACTGAAGTAAAATAAATAATTGGAGAAAAACACATCCAGATACAATCCCATACAATAAATCCAATGAAATGAAATCAAATCTAAGAGAGAATTTAAAACAACTGATTCTCTGTAAATAACCAGAAGAAAGGACGACATGTCCAAAAGAATAGATAACTGAAAGAAAATAAGAATAGGGTGAGTCGTCTACTAGCAATTATCCTGCAGCTTCCACATCATCTACAACATGACAACTGAATAGTGTCTCATAAGGTTGGTGTCCCTGTGACTAGGCACCTAAAAATAATGGAACAATAGAATGATATACAAAAAAACGGGTCAATGCCCGAGTTGAAAACAGTTTAATATAGCAAGTGCTTAAATTGATTCAATTAGCACAATTATTATCCAAGTTAATTTAGCGTACTCACTTAAGATACTCACCCCTCAATCTAATGTGCACGTCTAACAAGTTTAATTACCCACTCTAGTCAAGATACCCTGACTGGCTACTAAATACAGACTATTATGTTGTGAAGACTCTCGAAATTACCCAAATCCGACATTCTTAAGATTTCGATATAGATTTAGAATTACTTTAGTTTATTCTCGTATTCTTCTAACTGCCAGCTGTTAATACCTTAAGTACACATTTTAAAATAGAGTCATCAATATAAGACACCAAATAGGATTTCGGTATTCACACATTAGTCTCTTTATGTATACATATCAATTTATATATATAAATATAGCAATATTGCACCCCTGGTTTAGAAACCCTTAGTGCTACACATACTCGACTATCTAGTCCCATTGCATTGCTCATGCATAGAGGACAACAGGTTCAATCTCTCAAGAACCAATATAACACAAACACCTATTGGAGGCGAACATAGGCCCAAGCCGATGGGCTTCGCACATACCTACGTACCCATACGACCGTCATCGCTATCATTCTCATGAATAGCCCATACCTAGGTTCCATGCTCTAGTGGTACGACTCTAAATCTCCTAAAGGCACACAAGATCCGATCGTCCACAACGCGTTAACCTCCATTCGATAACTAGTAGCTAGTTATTTCATACACATAATAGTTTAAACAATAATCATACACACAACTTATATAAGATTCATTGGCTTTCCCCAACCTAGTATTCACAGTACGCATAATATCCCCTATTATACTCGGTACCTTATTCGTATATTCTCCCTTGTATTTTTGCATCTCTCAAATTCTAGGAATTTCATACCTCCCGAGGGTCGACATATTTTTCGCTCACTAATAATTATAAATTTAAGTCACTTGACATTCAGACAAGTCTAACACTCACATAAATAAGCCTACGGGAAGTTCAAGACAAAATCGGGCCTTAAGAGTCATTCTGGAATCTCGTTAGAAGACCAAAGGAATCTCTTTCAAACGAGGTAGTTCAAACGAGGGTCATTCGAACGAAGGTCCCCCCCCCCCCCCACTTCGAATGAATTACAAAACTCGTTAGAAGGGCGACTGGAAACTCATTCGAATGACCTGGGCTGAACTTCTAATAAAAATTCCGCATTTGGCTAGTTCATCTTCAAAGTTCATGTTTTCGTATTTCCTCCTCTTCAATTTCAACATAAACCCATTCCAACCCAAGTACAAGGTTTGTAAACTACTCTAAGTCACTCTAGAACATTTCTTAACATAGTTTAGGGGCCAAATACTTCTAATCATCAAATAAATTCAACAAACTCCTAAATTTTCCTTTGAATCATATTAACATAACTCAGAATTATAAATCCATAAAGGTTCCATTTTTATTTCATGATTAGCCTCTAATTCTCCTCATTTCACACTTCTATAAAGGGGGAAATCCTCTACATGCAAACCCACATCAAATTTCTAAGATTCCTGCACAATCTCATCATAGGTAAACCAAATTTGGTATTAATTGTTCTAAAACCTCTACATGTGATAACAAGAATAATAATTGCTAAGATAAGGAGCAAGATGATGCTATTTTTAGAATAAAATTATAGACTTATGAAACTTTTCTCTCTTTTCAAATGCCTTCTAAATGTGTATAACGTGTTCCTAGGGAAGCCTAGCCAGAGCCTCAGCCTGCACCTGCTCAGGGTATGATGAATGTCACTGAAGTGGTGTCCATTGTAGCTCAAGCGGTCAACGTTTTCTTCGCAGTAGTGCAATAGGCACCGATGGTGGCTCCAGTTCAGGCCTAGGTTTTGCCATCTGCTTGGGAGCGTGTTAGGGATGCGTTTCAGAAGGTGCATCCTGCAGAGTTTTCAGGGAGCTCCGATGTAGTCGTAGCGAGCCAATGGAAAAAAGGACATCCAAAGGCATTCGAGGATGCACGAGTGCACGGAGGTACAGAGTCAGATTTTGTCCACGTTCAAACGAGTGGGGGTAGCACTGTAGTGGTGGGAGTCCATTACCACCGCTGAGGAGAGAGACACACTCAGTATCCGAAACTTTTGGGTGCGGTTCGACCACAAGTACTTTTCTTTGGCTGTCGAGACAGAGGTGAGTCGAAAGTTAGCAAATTTAAAACAGGAGGGAAGGACCGTGGCAGAGTTTACTAATCTTCTTAACATTATATCGAGTGAGATTTCGAACAAAGAGAAAAAGATTCAACGCTTCATGGATGGGTTGACATGAAGGATCCTCCAACATTTAATAGGCAATCTCTCCTTGGCCACCTATTCATATGTGGTCAACGCAACACTAATCCACTGCTAGGACCACTGCTTCCACTTGTTCGAGGTTAAGAAAGTGGGAGAATCCAACCAGCAGGGCAGGAGGGAATGTTGCCAGTGGGGCACAGGCAGTTCAGGGTCAGCATAGGCACAATGATCAGGGTTCTCGGTAAGGGGATCCTAAGAGGTTCAGGTCAGGAGGTTTTAGACATGGTAAAGGAGGCTTTCAACATGGCCACCAGGGCCAACACAACCATCAGGGCCAACATTAGTTTCAGCAGGGCCAAAATGGCTTAGGGAGGGGTGGTAACGGACATCAAGGCCGGGTACACATGCCAAAAATGCCAGAATTTCCCTCAGAAGGGTACAGGCCAGCAGCAGGGTGGTTGTCAAGAACCCTAGAGATCGCTTTTTTCCATAGCTCTCCCAGCACCTCCACAGATGGCAGCATTTCCATCCATTCCAGCCACCCCAGTTCAGCAAGGGCAACTTCAGTATGGACGAGTCTACAATCTGCATCAGGCCCCAGTCCCGTAGGACCCACCAATGATTAAGGGTATGTTTTCTATCCAAGGGACTTTGGGGAATATTTTATTTGACACGGGAGCCACACACTATTTTATTGCCACGGGGTTTGCACGTACTACGGGGTTATTTGACATAGTAGAGGTACGACCACTTGTGTGGATTCGCCATTGAGTAGGGGTTCTGTTATTTCCTTTATTTTTCTTGGAGTAGGCATAGATATTGGGAGGTTTATCTTACCCCCTGACATGCTTATATTAGACATGTCCGAGTATGATGCGATTGTGGGTATGGATTGGCTTGTCAGGTATATGGCCATGATGATTGTTATAGTAAGAGTATAATTTTTTCCATACCTGGGTAGGATATGTTTATGGTCGCGATGACTCTCTCTGAGGGAGGATCATCCACATATTTATACTATATAGAGGAGGAGACCTCAACGGAGGCTGTGGTACCGCTTGATTCGATTTTAGTAGTTCGAGAGTTTCATGATATGTTTTAGGAGATTCTGGGGTTACCACCGAGTAGAGAGATAGACTTCATCATTGATTTAGTGCCAGATACTTGATTGATAGCTCGCGCACCTTATCATATGGCTCCAGCAGAGATGAGGGAGTTGTGTGACCAGATTGAGCAGTTGTTGAGGCAGGGGTTTATCCTTAGGAGTACTTCTCCATTGGGTGCTCCCATACTATTTATTAAGAAACAGGATGGATCATTAAGGTTATGTGCTAATTACCGGGAGTATAATATAGTCACGATACGGAAAAAATATCCGTTGCCTCGAAACGATGACTTATTCGACTAGTTGAGAGGAGCGGCTTTCTTCTCGAAGATTGATTTGAGATCGAGGTACCATCAGCTACGTATTAGGTAATAGGATGTGTCAAAGACTACTTTCTTGACGAGATATGGTTCCTATGAATTTAGGGTTATGTCCTTCGGGCTAACCAATGCCCTAGCCGTGTTCATGGATTTGATGAACAGGGTGTTCAGAGAGTTCCTAGACCAGTTCATCATCATATTTATAGATGACATTCTGGTTTACTCGCAGACCGAGGAGGATCATCTCGAGCACTTGAGGCAAGTTTTGCAGACACTATGCCAGCATGAGTTGTACACAAAATATGAGAAATGTGGGTTCTGGTTGAAGGAGGTACAGTTTTTGGGACATATCATCTCCAATAGAGGGATATTCGTAGAACCGAGGAAGGTGTTAGCGGTGAGGGAGTGGGGATATCCCACCACACCGACCAAGATATGCAGTTTCTTGGGTTTAGTCGGATACTAAAAAAGGTTCATTCGAGGTTTTTTAAAGATAGCGGGACAGATTTGACTTACAAAGGGGTGCCATTTATCTAGAGTGACGTCTGTCAGTTAGCCTTCGATGAGTTGAAAGATAAGTTAACCTCAACACCAGTGTTAGCATTACCCAGATCGGGAGTGGAGTATCTAGTCTACACTGATGCGTCCTTATTAGGACTTGGGGGTGTACTTCAGTAGGAGGATCAAGCTATAGCTTATGCTTCCCGTAAGTTTAATCCTCATGAGAGGAACTACCCCACCCACGATTTAGAGTTAGTGGCGGTGGAATTTGCACTTCGGATTTGGAGACATTACCTCCTAGGGGAGAAATTTCGCTTATTCATGGACCACAAATCACTACAGTACCTCTTCACGCAGAAGGAGTTAAATATGCGCCAACGTCGGTGGCTTGAGTTTGTGAAAGACTATCAATTTGATATCCTGTACCACTTGGAGAAGGCTAACGTGGTAGCAGACGTGTTGAGCCATAGACCAGTTAGTGAGGTGTCCAAGGTGTGGAAAGAAAAATGGAAGGAGTTAGGGAACCAGGATATGGTGGCTTGATCATTTATGTCTGTGATGACGGTTCATGCCCCAGATTATTACGGGAGTGGTACAGGCTCAGGCAGATGATCCATTTTGCTAAAGTCAGAGAGTGAATCTTTTAGCAGAGGGGGATGAGTCTTACACCGTGGTTCAGATGGCGGTCTATGTTTTAATGGGATATTGGTTGTTCTCAAGGGTGAGGATTTACGACACAAGGTGAGGACAGAGTCGCACGGTTCCCAATTTATGATGCATCCCGACGGGGATAAGATGTACCAGGTCATGCATAGACAGTACTGGTGGAGCAGAATGAAGAAGGATATTTCTGAGTTCGTCTCGAAATGTGCCACTTGTCAGTTGGTAAAGGTGGACCATCAGAGATTGGCTGGATATCTACAGTCATTAGAGGTTCCTATGTGGAAATGGGAGATAATTTCCATGGACTTTATCACGGTATTACCAACATCGCAGAGGGGTCACAATTCGATATGGGTGATAGTAGATAGATTGACCAAGGTAGTCCACTTTCTGCCAGCCAGTACAGACTACACCACGGGACAGAATGCCCAGTTATTCATAGCAAAGATAGTGAGACTTTATAGAGTGCCTCTAAATATTGGGTGTGATTGAGATAAGGTGTTCGTTTCTTGATTTTGGGAGAGTTTTTAAGAGGTGTTGGGTACGGAGTTGTGGCTGAGCACAGCCTATCACCCGCAGATGGATGGTCAGAAAGAGTGGATGAATCAGATGTTGGAGGACATGTTACGCATGTGCATTATCGATTTTGGTGGAGGTTGGGAGCAGTACCTTCCACTGGTAGAGTTTGCTTATAACAACTCCTACCAGTTTACTATCGGTTTGACTCCATTCGAAGCCCTATATGGAAGACCTTGTCGTTCCCCAACATGTTGGCTAGAGGTGGGGGACATTAAGTTACTGGGTCCGGAGGTTATTCAGGATACTTCGATAAGGATATTGTTGATACGGAGCCGTATTAGAGTTGCTCAGGATCGGCAGAAGAGTTACGCTGATGCCAAATGTTACTTTTGAGAGTTCAATATTGGAGATCAGGTGTTACTTCTGGTGTCTCCTATGAAGATAGTTATGCACTTTAAGAAGAAGGGAAATTTGGCACCGAGGTATGTAGGCCTATTCCCCATTATCGAGAGGATTGCGCCAGTTGCTTATAGACTTGGGTTGCCGGAGCACTTGCATAGAGTCCATGACGTGTTTCATATCTCCTCGATGAGGAGATTCCTTCGAGATAAATTGACTCATACTCACATTGCGCTAGAGGAGATAGACTTACAGCCTGATAGCTATTATGAAGAGGGACCAGTTGCTATACTAGACCGTAGTGAAAGAAAGTTGAGGTCGAAAATAGTACCACCAGTGCGTGTTCAGTGGCTCCACCATAATGTTAAAGAAGCAACCTGGGAGCGCGAGGATGACATGCGTGAAAGTTATCCAGAGTTATTCTTTCCACGTATATATATTCTTTTCCAAATTTCGGGACGAAATTCTGTTATTAGGGGGGAAGTATGTAATACCCCGTATTTTTACGCATAATTATTTTTATGGACAATGGGGATTAATATAATTAAAGGGAGAAAATTTAAATTGTAATTTATCCTATTTGTATGATAATAATCACTAGAGTGATGAGAGTTAGTAATTATTGAAATAATATTATGGTCGGGGATGAGATACACGGCAGTTAAGTTGTAAATATTTGGGACGCGTATGAGTTGCGTCACTAGTATGTATTTGGGGGTTTAAAAAGATAAATTGTTTTTGTATAACTCGGATGACTATTTTGAGTGCGCCAGAGTGTCTGTAAGGGTCAAAATAGTCAGAAAACACTACTCGGGTATTTTATTTGGAGTTCGGGGAATTTCTAACCCAAAACGACACCCCGGAGGGGTATTTTGGAATTTTTGGGTAATTAAATGGACGAAAATTGGGTTTAATTAAAATCAATTAGGGTTAGTGGCCTGTTAGTTCAACTTACGTAAGATAGATAGGCAAAGAGAGAGAGAATCAAGGAAGAAGAAGAAGACTCCATTACAGCCCTAAGCCAAAAACTCAAGCTTTCGCACCAAAAAGTACACCAACGCGTAGATCGGGTCGAGAGGATCGTTCCCATACCATTTTCAACCGTGAATCAGAAGTTACTTTTTAAGACAAGTTATTATCTTGCTCCCTCTCTTAGCAATTATTATTCTTGTTAACATATGTAGAGGTTTTAGAACAATTAATACCAAATTTGGTTTACCTATGATGAGATTGTGTAGGAATTTTAGAAATTTGATGGGGGTTTGCATGTAGAGGATTTTCCCCTTTATTGAAATGTGAAATGAGGAGAATTAGAATCTAATCACGAAATTAAAATGGAACCTTTATGGATTTATAATTTTGGATTTATGTTAATATGATTCAAAGGAAAATTTAGGGGTTTGTTGAATTTATTTGATGACTAGAAGGATTTGGCCCCTAAACTATGTTAAGAAATATTCTAGAGTGACTTAGAGTAGTTTATAAACCTTGTACTTGGGATGGAATGGGTTTAGGCTGAAATTAAAGAGGAGGAAATATGGAAAAAGGAACTTTGAAGATGAACTGGGCAACTGCGGAATTTTCATTAGAAGTTCAGCCCAGGTCGTTCGAAGGACCTCGTTCGAATGAGACTTCTAACGAGTTTCCATTGGCCCTTCTAACGAGTTTGGTAATTCGTTCGAAGTGGGGGGGGGACCTTCGTTCGAATGACCCTCGTTTGAACTACCTCATTCGAACGATATTCCAGAATGAATCTTAAGGCCCGATTTTGTTTCAAACTTCCCATAGGCTTCTTTATGTGAGTGTTAGACCTGTCTGAATGTCGAGTGACTTAAATTTATAATTATTAGTGAGAGGAAAATATGTCGACCCTCAGGAGGTATGAAATTCCTAGAATTTGAGAGATGCAAAAATACAAGGAAGAATATACGAATAAGGTACGGGGTATAATAGGGGATATTATGCGTACTGTGAATACTAGGCTGGGGAAATCCAATGAATCTTATATAAGTTGTGTGTATGCTTACTGTTTAAAATATTATGTGTATGGCATGCCTAGCTACTGGCTATCGAATGGAGGTTAATGCATTGTAGATGACCGAATCTTGTGTGCCTTCGAGGGATTTATAGTCGTACCACTAGAGCATGGAACTTAGGTATCGGCTATCCATGAGAATGATAGCGATGACGGTCGTATGGGTGCATAGGTATGTGAGTAGCCCATCGGCTTGGTCCTATGTTCTCCTCCAATAGGTGTTTGTATTTTATTGGTTCTTGAGATATTGAACCTGTTGTCCTCTATGCGTGAGCGTTACAATGGGATTAGATAGCCGAGTATGCGTAGCACTAAGGGTTTCTTAACCACGGGTGCAATATTGCTATATTTATATATATAAATTGATATGTATACATAAATAGACTAATGTGTGTATACTAAAATCCTATTTGGTGTCTTAAATTGATGACTCTATTTTGAAATGTGTACTTAAGGTATTAATACATGGGCAGTTAGAAGAATATGAGAATAAACTAAAGTAATTATAAATCTATAACGAAATCTTAAGAATGTCATCTTTGGGTAATTTAGGGAGTATTCACAACATAATAGTATGTATTTAGTATCCAGCTAGGGTATCATGACTAGAGTGGGTAATTAGACTCATTAGACATGCACACTAGATTGAGGGGTGAGTATCTCAAGTGAGTAAGCTAAGTTAACTTGGATAATAATTGTGATAATTGAATCAATTTAAGCACTTGCTATATTAAACTGTTTTCCACTCGGGCTTTGACCCGTTTTTCTGTATATCATTCTATTGTTCCATTATTTTTAGGTGCCTAGCCACAGGGACACCAACCTTAGGAGACACTATTCAATTTTCGTGCTATAGCTGATGTGGAAGCCACAGGATAATTGCTAGTAGACGACTCGACCTATTCTTCTTTTATTTCAGTTATCTATTCTGTTGGACATGTCATCCTTTCTTTTGGTTATTTGCAGAGATTCAGTTGTTTTAAATTCTCTCTTAGATTTGATTTCATTTCATTGGATTTATTGTATGGGATTGTATCTAGATGTGTTTTACTCCAGTTATTTATTTTACTTCAGTTAGACTATTTATATTACTGTGATGTATGGCATTTTTTGGTATTCGTTTTGATATCGGTTAGTAATAAGATAAAATTTGGACATCACCCTTTTTAAATACTAGGTGGTTAGTTTTATTAAATTAAAATTTGAACTTTCAACAGTGATGAATGATCTGGACCAACTTGATATTTTAAAATTAATTAATTAAAGACTGATCACCCGATTATTAAGTAAGAGACGTGTCACAGAGTTGAGTTATGGGTAAGTAGAGAGAAATCCAGCAGTAATGGTGGCTATTTAGTTTCAGAATTTTCTAATGATTGGTTTTTAGTGTGATAATGACCAAAACTAAATCAAAGATCAAATAGTGACAGTTCCAAAACAAGCCAAACATATTGATTAACACAAAATCACTAAAGTCACCCATATTTAAAATTACTAGTCAATTTGGCAACTAAATGTCATCATTTTGATGTTTCTACACATGCTATGGGATTTGGTGGGCACACTACTAATAAAAGGTCATGCATGAAGACAAACCTTGAATTTTTAACAATTTAAGGATTTTTTTAATGTCTTTAAAGGCTATACAAATTGATGTACCATATTTGTTTCTAACTTTAAATTGGCTAAAATTATTATTATGTCAAAATTAATTAATATTCCTTAATCCCACAATAGTGGCCTATTACCAAAGGAAAAACTACAAGCCAAATGCCTAATGTCCTCGGCTTCACGATATTATCTCAATCAAGGGACATTGTTCAAATGTAATTGTAATCATTATCCTCAAATCTATCTAGAACCTCATGAAACATAATATGTCCTTGGTGATATTCCTAAAGGCATTTTCTATAACACTCCACATACCAAGACATGTTGGATGGTAAAATTAAAATATCCTTCTTAGCATGTTACCAAAATATGAGAAATTTGAAACTTTTTCCACAAGATATAAATTGAGATAATCCAACAATAAATAAACCATTCACCAGAATAAGATCCATACCATGATAAAACTCTAATAACATAAAACTCAAAAGATATAAAGTCAACTATGTAAATCTCTCCAACTAAAAACCATAAATTAATTGTGGAGTAGAATGACCCACTAAAACCAATACAATTGTCTCATAAATTAAACAATTGAAAAGGAAACTATGATAATATAATCAAATAAATCTCTATCTACAAGTCCTCTAAACTCCAAAACTATGCAGTTACCCAACAACCTATTCTGAAAGGGTGGTCAATTGCAATAGTCAGGGCGCCCACCATAAGACTATCAGCTACTATTCTCAAATAGGATTCACGAATCCATTCATCATCATTACAAGAGATAAATATCACAATATAATAATTTTAATCAATTAATCGATATATTAATTATGCAAGTACTCTAAAACTAAAACAACTTCCCACATAAAGTAAACCAAATGAAATACCCAAGTCAAATTATGTTTCTTTCAACAGTCATTAAATTTCTTTCTAATATCTTACTCAGTTACAATTATCTTTCTCAATGTTATAATATTATTGAAGCAACACCAATATATCCAGTTTGCATTTCTTACATCTTGACACACACTCATGGTGCACCTAATATCTCATCATATTATAACCATATACATCTCTATAGTCTATCGGCCCAAATTATTAGCCCATACATATCGTGGTGTTGTCCACATGAGACATATCACTATAGATAGTTAACCAAGGTCCCACACACATTATAATGGTCAGTCAACATAATACACTGCAGATACCATGACGATATAGCAAGAACAATGTAAATCCCGCACATACAATGTACTCAGCCAACGTACACCCTCACATACAATAATGCCACATCAATATGTCTCTAATACATGTTTACTATCTTGTATATTAATTATCATTACATTATAACATTTTCATTATTTACAACTATCCCCCAAAATATTATAGGCATTAGAACTAGAATCCATCCTTAGTCCTATACCTAGAGATCTCCAAACCATTAGTATCTCCTAGTCCCTCACCTACGAAAACACCTAAAATCACAATTTCCCTTAGTCTCGTGCCTATGATAAACAAAGTAAATGTGAATCACCTAGTTCTATACTTAGGAAATATCCCAACGTATAAGTTAGAACTCCTTAGTCCCATGCCTAGAAAGCATCAACAATAATTAATATGCCTAATCCAAGAACCTTACCTAGAATATGTGTTACTAATAATAAGAGTAAAAGTACAACTAATGTGCCTAACCTAAATGTCCCAACGATTTCATTTTATTAATACACACGATTTCTAAATTAACTACATTATTAATCCAACATCATAATTTTATATTCCATAATTATACAAATCCAATTTCATACGCATTAAATAATTCTAATAATGTCATACCCCAATGTATAATATCCCAACAAGTTGTCCAAATTCAACATTATAACTCGAGAGACAATAAACCAATTTAAATAATAAATCGGACTAAACATGCGTATTAAAAAATTTCAGCAATATATTATCACACTCAACACCATACTAATCATCTACTTGATTTCATAAATCAAATCATTTATCGAATTTCATAAATTATATAACATGCAATTCATCCCAACATCTAAGAATAATGACATCCAATTTCATAATTTTATAAAAGAAAAATTATAATTACGTTATAATTGTCTTTTGAAATCATGTCTATTTAATTTTTAGGAAATATTTAAATCAAATGATTCTTAAGGAAAAAATAGATATATTATATCCTTAAGAAAATTCGAGCCCCTTTATAAAAAAAAAATATACATGCATAATTGCGCATCATCTAGTCCCATACTTGGGTAATAGGTCCTTCCCGCACTCTCTTCTCTTCTCCAATTTTACTTAAGATTAATACCTAAAAGTACAATTTGTTTTAAACTCTAAACCAACATAACTTCTACTCATGATTCAATTTTAAAAAATAAAAAAGTGTGTCCAAGAAAAAATAAAAAGATTACATATTGACAAATTAATATTTAAATGAACAAAATATTCATTTAATTAGGCAAAGTTCGCCAAATTCATATTAATTCAATTCTTTTTTTTATAGATTCATTCCAATTCAACCTTAAATGACTATTTTAATTAATTACTCCAATTAGTTAAATAATTGTAAAGCACATCAATTGTGAATTGTGTAAAATGTAAAATGTAAAGCACATCAATTATGAGAATGGGTGCTACATACTCCAAATAATTAGTTGAAATTACATATTTTTGTACCCATTTTGAAATTCAAATGCCACTTTTACTTTCCTTTTCCTTAAATTTAGAGCACGGCCTTTTTTCTTTATTACACTTTCCAAATTCACCTTTTTCATTTCCCCACAATTCTCCTTTTACTTTTCGATACACATATTCTTCTGGCACATTCAAAAAATCCCTTCAATATAAACTGTCTCTATTTTCTCTCCAAGACGTAAAAACTCCCCTCAAACTAAAGAATCAGGTACTAATTATCTTCGAATTACAACACATCCATCCTCTCACTATATCATTCCTTCACCAAACATGGTTTTCATTCACATTTCTCTCATTCCAATATGCTCTCTTTTAAAGTATCTTTTACCCCATTCCAAAGCTTCATAGAATGTTTTTGAGTTATCTGGTTGCGCAATTTAAATAGTATGTGTTTGGTTATATTAATTGTTAAACTTTTTTCTTTAAGTGTAGATGTTGTGCAACTTGTTTGTAAAATCTAGCAATCCGCCCTTTGTTGAAGGCAGATTTGGATACTTATATTATTTAATGCTTCTTATATTACTTAATTGATTTAATAAATATATTATGAATCTGGAAATTTGCACTTGGCTAGCACTTCACTCTATGTGTATTGACCTACAATTTTTTTTGTTTGTAGAAGTTGTGTCTTGAATAATGAATTGGTAACTAAGACAAGCAACAAAGAAAAAAAGTGTGTATATATATATAAACATTAAGCCTTATATAATTGTTTTGGTTAACTATGAATTTAGATGAGTTTGAATGTATTTTTTGTCAAATATATACCATATCTTAGTAGTGGTGGTGGTGTATACTATGTTTTGGGATATTTGGTTGCGATTTCTTCTTATGTTAGCGGTGTCGATCTTTGATCTCTATTATATTTTTATCTTTTCATTTTATGTTCAACAACTTTGCATTTAGTTATTGTCCACATGGCAAATATAAAACTATCTCATTTTGTTTACTTTCTTGGGCAAAGTTATTTTCAGGTTAAAATAAGGATGCAAATTGTGGTGGCCGAATGGAAAGGTAATATTTTTCTTATTTTATTTTTTTCTTTAAAATTTTACACTACTTACTTTGTTTTAGAGTTATAGTTGGTTGAATCTATCAACGTTTTGGATAGCCTATAGTGCATTATGTCCAGTTTCCTTTTTATGTTGATGTTCTACTAAAATTCCTTTTCCAGTTGCTCTTTAATGACTTTCCTATCTAACTAATTGGTTAACATGCCTTTCTACCTTTTACGTCTACCGATTTCGATAACTATGATGTGTAATATTCAAATCTGATGTCTCAAAATTCTTGACTGATACAAATCATTATGTGACAACCCGCTCAAAATAATAACGGGTGGCCAGCCCTATACTAAATTAAATCAGGTATCTCAAATGGCTCAGTCTCAACATCAACTGACAATACTAAATAATATAAGGCTAACTACCCAAAACTATTAAAAGAGGATGTCAAAAATTTTAAACTTTTCATTTAACACCGATATAAAACCAACCATACAACCACTAACCAAAAACATAACATCTAAATATGATGAGTGATAACTACAAACTCCAATATTGTATAAAAGAGTACAACAAACTGTACACAATAAAATACCCGAATATGCTGGTCACAGACAATACAATAATCTAAGAGAGAATATAAAAGTGTTAATCTACAACACTTGGGTATAAACCCGATACACAAACTGCATCCTAATCTAGATATACAAAAAATAGGAATCGACTAAAACAAAGTGCCGCAACAGTCCGCTACTGCTATAGCTCCACAAATACACGGGGTGGATAAACATCCATGGCATCCTTGCGGAGGAACATCTAAACTAATACAATATATATTCATAGTAGGAGAAAATATAAACGGGTTAGAGCCCGAGGTAAAAACATTTTATAGCAAGTGCATTAAAATGCATAATAATTATACATGCATTATGACATGATTTAATGGAGTCGCACTCTCCATAATAATCCAAATCACCTCTCCACTAAAGCGCGCAATTAAACATATGCACGTGATCACCAAATAAATGCCCAAATCTAATTAGGCAAATAAATCTAACTAATTCCCAATATGAATATTCAATTAAAATCATCTAACTTATCTTCCAATCTATACTTATCTGAATTCCATCTAAATCATATACTTTAACTTTCAATGTTATAGTTCTCTTTTATTCGTTCACTTACTTAACATATAGAGTTTACATAACCATACTCTTACTAACATTTTCATAATTCATAAACATTATCTTTACTAGAATTTCTCATATTCTAGTTATAACAACAATACATATAAATATATATGAGTTATTATAATCTAAGTGCTAAGGACTAAACTTCTCCCAAGTCTCAATACTGCACTACGCTTCGTGCATGGGACGTCTCGCAAAGCGAAATCCAAACAAGGAACCCCCCATTACACTACTCCTGACAGTATTGATTTTCTAGATTCATTATGACCTCAATGCATGATGCATGTAACCCAAATTCTTATTATTCAATTAATTAATTTATTATTTCCAATTCTCAACAGTGCACGACGGTTCGTGCGTGGGACATCTCGCAAAGCGAAATCCAAACAAGGAACCCCCTCGATACACTACTTCTGGCAGTGTCAATTGTGACAACCCGCAATCCGAGATAAGGGGTGGCCAGCCCGATACTCAAACGTAACAGGGATCATGGATGGATATCATTTTCAGCATCACAAATATAAACTGAGTATACGGAAAAACCACCCAATAAATCAGAAAACGGGTTGCCAAAAGTGTAAAATTTTAAAAATGCGGTTATGAAAATTTAAACTAAACAACCCAATCTGACGAGCAAGTGGAATTCCAAAAGATAATATATGATATGACTAAAACGAAAGTATACAAATGGATCGAATAAGCTGTCGGTCCACAGCTATATAAGACAACGTACTACAATATAAAATATCATACATAGTACAACCATTAATCAAATACAATAGTTTGGGCCACACGCGCGAGGGACAAGACCCGATCATATCTAGGATAACAAGAATGAAAGCGTCTAATACAACATCCTGTAATAACCCGCAAAGTCTTACAGCTCGTCGAAGGTGCAAGGAACTTGGAAAGTCAAGTCGGGCGTCCTTGCGGTGGAGCACCTGAGCGGATACAATAATATATATGCAACAAGAAAGTAAACCGGTCAGGGCCGGGTTCTATATGATTCTAGAAGAATAAAAAGCATGATAGATATGAACAGTTATACATGAATAATGAGGATGATTACATGACATGCTAGCTACAATTACAAGCAAGGATAGAAGGTAAAGCATTTTAATTTAAAACCCTTCTTATTAATACAATTTTCCATTTCCTTCAGACATTCCTTATTAGGAATAAAACCATATATTTGGTTAAGTCAAGAAGTTATAATTTCTATTCATTAATTAAAACTTCCCATTTTATCTTTCCATTCCTTATTAGGAATATCATTTACATCAAGTGCTCTTTATGGCACATATATTATTCCCGTGCTCTTCCTGGCACATTTTTATGCTCTTTATGGAATTTAACAACCATCAAGTCCAACTTGATGAAAATATGGTTATATTCATATACATATAACGATATCTAAGACCGCTAGTCCGGGTTTCCCCGCTGTACGCGCCCCTAAATGACCATCATCTTCCAGGGCCTAACATAAGACAACCTGGGCACCTAACGGAACACGTCGGGAAGCGGCCATGAGCCTGCGTTGTAGCCAAGACCACACCCGGAATCTCCCTACCCCCGCAGAAAAATATACAACCATAAACGCTCCCATGGCCTAGGACTATATCCACTCTGCATTCATTAGCCATGGGGCTTCACCTCACGAGCGAACTTCCCTTATGATGTCATTTAGAGAGGTGTGTAACAGTAAATTAACATTTACATTTATCATCATTTTATTTCCAAAAATCCATTTCCATTAATCATGTGATTGGTTCTTTATTATTAAACCTAATATCATTAAACAACGGGGTTCATTCTAAAATTGAACCTATTATCTTTAAACACCTATGGGTTCATTTTATGCGAACCTAATTCCCATCGAATATTATCATTTATTCCTCAAATTACAATCCCCGATTAACTCTCCAAATGATCATTATGATCCTACAAATCTCCAAGGCCTATGTAACTTGACTTGATAAGCCCTTCTAGTCTCCAAGTTAGGGTACCTAACTTCCAAACTTCTAAGAGTTTGAATAAAAGAAGTAATGCCTTAGCATTACTTTAAACCTCCCCGAAACAAACCCCAGATGAACCCATTTCTAGTCCAGGGTAACGACCAAACTCCATAGCTACTCTAGGACTCTAAGTTTACTTCTTTAAAGAAGTTTCCTAGGCCCTAATCCTAAAGAATAAGGATAAAAATCAAAAGGAAAAAGACCCCAAAACTGCTGGAACCAAATCGATTTGCCCTAGGGGCCGAATCGATTCGCCCCAGCGAATCGATTCGCTCTGAAAGCGAATCGGTTCGGACAATAAAACTTGGTTTCTGCAATTGCCGAATCGATTCGGTCTAAATCCGAATCGATTCGAACAATAAGACCTGGGATTCTGCATCTATGCGAATCGATTCGCCCAAGCGGCCGAATCGATTCGCCCCTGCGAAAATGCCAAGAATGGCTATGGAGTCTTGAACTTCAAAATTCTAAACAAACCCAAACCAGCCAAACCCAATCTATATAATGGAACTAGTACACCAAAAATACACCCAACTACCATCATTTGAAATGTTTATCATCCAAATCAATCTCAAAGGGTTAAATACCCAAAATTCCACCAAAACCCTAACATTTCTAAATCATAAATATCAATGCAATTTATTCTACTTAAACCATAAATTTGCAAGTAGATTTCTTGCCTTGAGGTGGGAAATCAGATTTGATGAAGAAGGAGGCAACAATCCAAGCTCCAATCTCTCTTTTCTCCCACGTTCTCTTCCTCTCTCTACTCTCTCTACTCTCTCTAGGGCTCAATTGTGTAAAATGGAAGAATGGGAATAGGGGTGGGGAATTAAAACAGGGCTTAAGTCTAAAAGCCCAACTTAAAATGCTAATACGCGATATACTAATACGCGACTACACTATTTAAGCCAAAACCAGTCAAAAGTTCCCGAAATGCCGAAATACAATATGGCACTTATTTTGACTGTCCCACGCCTACCAGGACTAACTTCACTATTTAAATTATCATTTGAAAGTTTTATAACTCATTTTAGTTCCGGTTTCATAATAAACCAAAATGTCATTTTAAATCTTTATGACATTAAAATCACCACATGAACATTTTATCTACTCACGAGGTAACTACACAACATATTAGTAAATATTGACTCGACATATCAAATTAATATTTACTCAGCATCTTATCAGATAACAACTAATTACTACACATAGTAATTAAGGATAAAATGGACTATCGGAAGAGAGGGTTATTACATACTCCCCCCCTTAAGAGGGAATTTTGCCCCCAAAATTCGGATATACGTCGCAAAAAGAAGTGCGGATACTATTCCCGCAAGTCATCCTCGCGCCCCTCTGTCGATTTCTCGACACTCCGCTGAATATAGAACTCATCCCCCAAGGTACTACCAGCGACACCAACGTAACTCTACGCTCTAAGACGGCAACCGTCTACTTCTAATAAGAACCGTCAAGTTGCATCTACCTCGAAAGGAATGTGCCTAAAGGCACCATCGTATCCTTCGTACTCCCTTGCATGAGAGACAAGGAACAAATTATGAACTTGTCGCTAAATGTTTCGATAAAGCGAGCAAATAGTTGACCGGACCCACTGCGGCATTTCTAGGAAAGGTACAACATCATGAGGTGCAAGTTTTCCCCTTTCTCCTTGAAACGCATAACGTCCTCCTCAGGCGATACTCACCACAACCTTTGGTCTAATGACCTCGACTCCAGGTGCCTTCTTCTCACATCGACTGAGCTCTTTCGTCGGTCTTGGTTATACGAGAGACTCATCATCTCGCACTTCTAACCAACAAGTGGGGGATCAAAAGGCCTACCGTACAAGGCTTTTCTAAAGCGCCATCCTAGTAGTGAATCGCCACAATTCTATAAGAGAATTCAATGAACGGAAAGCATTGACCCCGACTACTCTTAAAGTTAGGCCCGCATATAAGGAGTATATGCCCCAACATACGGTTATTCTATTGGTCTGGCCATCTGGAACAATGACAAGAAGTGATTAACCATAACTCGATTCCCATGACTTCTTGGGAACTCGCCAAGGATGAGAAACGGAAGTCTTATTCTAGTCAGGGCTATAATCAAGGGCACCCCTCGCAGTACAACACCCTCACTATGCCCAGCCAATAATACTAGCGACGTATAACTTGGCAGGATTCGTCATTACCTTGATGCACCGAAACGTTAGAACCGCGTGATTTCTCCATATCTGCTTAACTTAAGTCCCTTTTGTTCAGGACAAAATTCTCTTAAAGGAAATGCACCCCACCCTCAAGATGGACTTTAACTTAAATAGGGGATAATACTCCTTACAAGTTTAAACTTGTGAGGCGCATCCACAATAAATCGACACTCTAGTATTATCACTCCCCGTCATGGCAGAGACTTACTAATGGAATCTACCTTCGAGCTTAACCATGTGGATCGGGGTACGAGTCAATTCACCCTTTCATTACCTCCGTAACACTCCATTACGAGAGGCCTCATCTCCTTCGTCCTTAACCACCAACTTCTCGAAATCCTCCCACTTCATATAACATGAAACCAATCCCTCTTAGAGTTTACGCATGACTTATTCATGGTCAACTCCCAACAGCATTCCTAAACTTACGTACCATACTAAAAGGCCCTACGCCTAAACAATCCTAAAGTCCATCTACCTAAACCCCATCTAAGTCGTATACACCTAATGCTAAGTATATCCCTAGTGTCCAAGACCTTTCTCAACTTCCGACATTGCTCAGTTTCGTGCGTGGGACGTCTCGCCGAAGCGAAATCCAAACAAGGAACCCTCCCGTTACACTACTACCTCGCGTTGTCAGTCATCGAGGGGTACAGGTCTAAGACACATGTTCGGGACCAAAAGATTCTACCGCTACACACTAACTATATAACTAACAAAAGAATATTAACTAAACAAAGCTAACCCTTCGTGAAACCCTAGTGTTATATACCCTATAACATATGCATCTCAACAAATATCCTTCTATATCAAGGCATAACCCGAAGTCTCAATTCGACTTCGTACCTCAGTCTCCCTCATATCGATCAGAGGAGAGAACTATGTGCAGTGCCCCTATGTCGCACTATAATAGCCATTAATCATCCTGGCACGTGATCCTCGGCTAAACTTTCAAATCCCACTTCCGACAATAATGTAACAAAATAAAATATAATAAAAGGGAAGAATAGCATATCTTCACTCATAACATCGTTAAGTGTTCATGCGGTGGAGTGTCTAGCAAAGCGAAATCCAAACAAGGAACCCCTCCGTCACATGCCTACTTAACAAGTTGATTATGGAGATAGAGCGTAATACAGACAAGGTAAAAGAAAGGAAAGGTAGTATATCCCCACTCCCAACGTCGTTAAGGTTCGCGCGTGGAGCGTCCCGCAGAAGCGGAATCCAAACAAGGAACCCCTCCCATACGCTACCACTCAATTTGTTTGTCGTGGAGATAAGGCATAGAAATCACATACCAATATCACATCATACTCGACCATGTTAAGGACGAGTAAATCGGCCTCAAGCACAATTTAATAAGAGAACTTCCTATATACATACAAACAAAAGAAAAGAGCGAACCATTACGCATAGAACTCGATACTAATGAAAATACTCTCAGCAGATATTATGAAATCTGTAATCTGAGAAAAGCTCGTAAAACAAATGAGCGCGTAACACCCGCATCGAATAACATATAACTCACGTAACCCTGAGAAAAACTTACCCTCAATAACGGGTGGTGCCGGCAGGGCTGGAGGAAACATAGCCTCACGATTATGACAGACACGCCCATACTGTAGTTGCCCCTGCTGCGGAGGAACAACCATAATAGGTACCGGAGGTGGAAACAGAACACATGGTCGCTGCGGAGCCCGCGGAAACTGACCCCCACCCATCTGAGGACACACCTTCTTGTAATGACCTGCCTCCCCACATTGGAAGCACCGTCCCTTCATCTCCTCCTGACCTCTACTTCTGTTTTTTCGAAACTGAGAAGAGCCTCGGCCCGGATGACCTCTATCTCCAGGGCCACCCCGATCTGCCCGATGCAAAGCACCTTATTCGTGCCTATTATTGCCCCTCGCAATAAACTCTCCAAGCTTCCCCACTTTCCTCATCTCAGTAGCTTTCTTGCTACCCTCCATATATAATCGATGCTCCTGGCCATGGAGTAAGGCTGCATTTATAACTTCGCCATAGGTCTGGAAAGCTGGGTTACCCAATAAGTGTTTTCGGATTCTCCAGTTTAGACCTCCCATAAACTTCGAGATCTTCCTCTCTTCCGAAGTCACCTCATCTGGTACAAAGCTTGCTAACCGGGTGAACTCTTCTTCATACTCCGCTACAGACCTCTCCCCTTGCACTACATCTAGCAACTTCCTCTTCATCTCCCTCTGAACAGCGGGAGGAAAATACTTAAGATCAAACAAAGTCCAGAACTCAGTGATTGACATGGTGTCTCTTTTCTCTGGGGTGGTCACCATCTCCCACCAGTGTAATGCAGATCCGACAAGCTTAAAGGTGGTAAGGACTTGCTTCTTATCCTCACTGCATTCTATCATTCGAAGGTGGCGTTGCATGTCTTTCTTCCATTGATTGGCTTTAATAACATCCGCACCTCCCTCGAATTCCGGGGGATTCCCTTTAGAAAGGACTCCCTAACCCTTTCCCACGGAGTAAGCCCCGTAGGAGCTTGAACACCTGGAGCCCATGGCAATTGTTGGATCACTACGGACATGGCGGCATGAACACTCCAGCCACTATGCTTGCTACATCCGCAACATTAACCGTCCCTTGTAGTGGCGGTGGAGGACCTACTTCCTCCTCTACGACCTTAACACGTCTCGCCGGGCGACCTCTCTTAGACGGCATCTGAGATGGAAGAACAATAGTATAAGAATGCTAATTAAAACAATCTATCTTGTAGAAGATCGTAAACATAAGCATCAAAGAAATCCTAACATTAGGCTCTACATCAAAGAACGCTACGGTAGAACGAGACAAGTCCACACAGATCCTAGTACTCTAGAACCCGGTGCTCTGATACCATCTGTGATAACCCGCAATCCGAGATAAGGGGTGGCCAGTCCGATACTCAAACGTAACAAGGATCATGGATGGATATCATTCTCAGCATCACAAATATAAACTGAGTATACGGAAAAACCACCCAATAAATCAGAAAATGGGTTGCCAAAAGTGTAAAATTTTAAAAATGCGGTTATGAAAATTTAAACTAAACAACCCAATCTGACGAGCAAGTGGAATTCCAAAAGATAATATATGATATGACTAAAACGAAAGTATACAAATGGATCGAATAAGCTGTCGGGTCCACAGCTACATAAGACAACGTACTACAATATAAAATATCATACATAGTACAACCATTAATCAAATACAATAGTTTGGGCCACACGCGCGAGGGACAAGACCCGATCATATCTAGGATAACAAGAATGAAAGCGTCTAATACAACATCCAATAATAACCCGCAAAGTCTTACAGCTCGTCGAAGGTGCAAGGAACTTGGAAAGTCAAGTCGGGCGTCCTTGCGGTGGAGCACCTGAGCGGATACAATAATATATATGCAACAAGAAAGTAAACCGGTCAGGGCCGGGTTCTATATGATTCTAGAAGAATAAAAAGCATGATAGCTATGAACAGTTATACATGAATAATGAGGATGATTACATGACATGCTAGCTACAATTACAAGCAAGGATAGAAGGTAAAGCATTTTAATTTAAAACCCTTCTTATTAATACAATTTTCCATTTCCTTCAGACATTCCTTATTAGGAATAAAACCATATATTTGGTTAAGTCAAGAAGTTATAATTTCTATTCATTAATTAAAACTTCCCATTTTATCTTTCCATTCCTTATTAGGAATATCATTTACATCAAGTGCTCTTTATGGCACATATATTATTCCCGTGCTCTTCCTGGCACATTTTTATGCTCTTTATGGAATTTAACAACCATCAAGTCCAACTTGATGAAAATATGGTTATATTCATATACATATAACGATATCTAAGACCGCCAGTCCGGGTTTCCCCACTGTGCGCGCCCCTAAATGACCATCATCTTCCAGGGCCTAACATAAGACAACCTGGGCACCTAACGGAACACGTCGGGAAGCGGCCATGAGCCTGCGTGGTAGCCAAGACCACACCCAGAATCTCCCTACCCCCGCAGAAAAATATACAACCATAAACGCTCCCATGGCCTAGGACTATATCCACCCTGCATTCATTAGCCAGGGGGCTTCACCTCACGAGCGAACTTCCCTTATGATGTCATTTAGAGAGGTGTGTAACAGTAAATTAACATTTACATTTATCATCATTTTATTTCCAAAAATCCATTTCCATTAATCATGTGATTGGTTCTTTATTATTAAACCTAATATCATTAAACAACGGGGTTCATTATAAAATTGAACCTATTATCTTTAAACACCTATGGGTTCATTTTATGCGAACCTAATTCCCATCGAATATTATCATTTATTCCTCAAATTACAATCCCCGATTAACTCTCCAAATGATCATTATGATCCTACAAATCTCCAAGGCCTATGTAACTTGACTTGATAAGCCCTTCTAGTCTCCAAGTTAGGGTACCTAACTTCCAAACTTCTAAGAGTTTGAATAAAAGAAGTAATGCCTTAGCATTACTTTAAACCTCCCCGAAACAAATCCCAGATGAACCCATTTCTAGTCCAGGGTAACGACCAAACTCCATAGCTACTCTAGGACTCTAAGTTTACTTCTTTAAAGAAGTTTCCTAGGCCCTAATCCTAAAGAATAAGGATAAAAATCAAAAGGAAAAAGACCCCAAAACTGCTGGAACCGAATCGATTTGCCCTAGGGGCCGAATCGATTCGCCCCAGCGAATCGATTCGCTCTGAAAGCAAATCGGTTCGGACAATAAAACTTGGTTTATGCAATTGCCGAATCGATTCGGTCTAAATCCGAATCGATTCGAACAACAAGACCTGGGATTCTGCATCTATGCGAATCGATTCGCCCAAGCGGCCGAATCGATTCGCCCCTGCGAAAATGCCAAGAATGGCTATGGAGTCTTGAACTCCAAAATTCTAAACAAACCCAAACCAGCCAAACCCAATCTATATAATGGAACTAGTACACCAAAAATACACCCAACTACCATCATTTGAAATGTTTATCATCCAAATCAATCTCAAAGGGTTAAATACCCAAAATTCCACCAAAACCCTAACATTTCTAAATCATAAATATCAATGCAATTTATTCTACTTAAACCATAAATTTGCAAGTAGATTACTTGCCTTGAGGTGGGAAATCAGATTTGATGAAGAAGGAGGCAACAATCCAAGCTCCAATCTCTCTTTTCTCCCAAGTTCTCTTCCTCTCTCTACTCTCTCTAGGGATCAATTGTGTAAAATGGAAGAATGGGAATAGGGGTGGGGAATTAAAACAGGGCTTAAGTCTAAAAGCCCAACTTAAAATGCTAATATGCGATATACTAATACGCGACTACACTATTTAAGCCAAAACTAGTCAAAAGTGCCCGAAATGCCGAAATACAATATGGCACTTATTTTGACTGTCCCACGCCTACCGGGACTAACTACACTATTTAAATTATCATTTGAAAGTTTTATAACTCATTTTAGTTCCGGTTTCATAATAAACCAAAATGTCATTTTAAATCTTTATGACATTAAAATCACCACATGAACATTTTATCTACTCACGAGGTAACTACACAACATATTAGTAAATATTGACTCGACATATCAAATTAATATTTACTCAGCATCTTATCAGATAACAACTAATTACTACACATAGTAATTAAGGATAAAATGGACTATCGGAAGAGAGGGTTATTACATACTCCCCCCCTTAAGAGGGAATTTTGCCCCCAAAATTCGGATATACGTCGCAAAAAGAAGTGCGGATACTATTTCCGCAAGTCATCCTCGCGCTCCTCTGTCGATTTCTCGACACTCCGCTGAATATAGAACTCATCCCCCAAGGTACTACCAGCGACACCAACGTAACTCTACGCTCTAAGACGGCAACCGTCTACTTCTAATAAGAACCGTCAAGTTGCATCTACCTCGAAAGGAATGTGCCTAAAGGCACCATCGTATCCTTCGTACTCCCTTGCATGAGAGACAAGGAACAAATTATGAACTTGTCGCTAAATGTTTCGATAAAGCGAGCAAATAGTTGACCGGACCCACTGCGGCATTTCTAGGAAAGGTACAACATCATGAGGTGCAAGTTTTCCCCTTTCTCCTTGAAACGCATAACGTCCTCCTCAGGCGATACTCACCACAACCTTTGGTCTAATGACCTCGACTCCAGGTGCCTTCTTCTCGCATCGACTGAGCTCTTTCGTCGGTCTTGGTTATACGAGAGACTCATCATCTCGCACTTCTAACCAACAAGTGGGGGATCAAAAGGCCTACCGTACAAGGCTTTTCTAAAGCGCCATCCTAGTAGTGAATCGCCACAATTCTATAAGAGAATTCAACGAACGGAAAGCATCGACCCCGACTACTCTTAAAGTTAGGCCCGCATATAAGGAGTATATTCCCCAACATACGGTTATTCTATTGGTCTGGCCATCTGGAACAATGACAAGAAGTGATTAACCATAACTCGATTCCCATGACTTCTTGGGAACTCGCCAAGGATGAGAAACGGAAGTCTTATTCTAGTCAGGGCTATAATCAAGGGCACCCCTCGCAGTACAACACCCTCACTATGCCCAGCCAATAATACTAGCGACGTATAACTTGGCAGGATTCGTCATTACCTTGATGCACCGAAACGTTAGAACCGCGTGATTTCTCCATATCTGCTTAACTTAAGTCCCTTTTGTTCAGGACAAAATTCTCTTAAAGGAAATGCACCCCACCCTCAAGATGGACTTTAACTTAAATAGGGGATAATACTCCTTACAAGTTTAAACTTGTGAGGCGCATCCACAATAAATCGACACTCTAGTATTATCACTCCCCGTCATGACAGAGACTTACTAATGGAATCTACCTTCGAGCTTAACCATGTGGATCGGGGTACGAGTCAATTCACCCTTTCATTACCTCCGTAACACTCCATTACGAGAGGCCTCATCTCCTTCGGCCTTAACCACCAACTTCTCGAAATCCTCCCACTTCATATAACATGAAACCAATCCCTCTTAGAGTTTACGCATGACTTATTCATGGTCAACTCCCAACAGCATTCCTAAACTTACGTACCATACTAAAAGGCCCTACGCCTAAACAATCCTAAAGTCCATCTACCTAAACCCCATCTAAGTCGTATACACCTAATGCTAAGTATATCCCTAGTGTCCAAGAACTTTCTCAACTTCCGACATTGCTCAGTTTCGTGCGTGGGACGTCTCGCCGAAGCGAAATCCAAACAAGGAACCCTCCCGTTACACTACTACCTCGCGTTGTCAGTCATCGAGGGGTACAGGTCTAAGACACATGTTCGGGACCAAAAGATTCTACCGCTACACACTAACTATATAACTAACAAAAGAATATTAACTAACCAAAGCTAACCCTTCGTGAAACCCTAGGGTTATATACCCTATAACATATGCATCTCAACAAATAGCCTTCTATATCAAGGCATAACCCGAAGTCTCAATTCGACTTCGTACCTCAGTCTCCCTCATATCGATCAGAGGAGAGAACTATGTGCGGTGCCCCTATGTCGCACTATAATAGCCATTAATCATCCTGGCACGTGATCCTCGGCTAAACTTTCAAATCCCACTTCCGACAATAATGTAACAAAATAAAATATAATAAAAGGGAAGAATAGCATATCTTCACTCATAACATCGTTAAGTGTTCATGCGGTGGAGTGTCTCGCAAATCGAAATCCAAACAAGGAACCCCTCCGTCACATGCCTACTTAACTAGTTGATTATGGAGATAGAGCGTAATACAGACAAGGTAAAAGAAAGGAAAGGTAGTATATCCCCACTCCCAACGTCGTTAAGGTTCGCGCGTGGAGCGTCCCGCAGAAGCAGAATCCAAACAAGGAACCCCTCCCATACGCTACCACTCAATTTGTTTGTCGTGGAGATAAGGCATAGAAATCACATACCAGTATCACATCATACTCGACCATGTTAAGGACGAGTAAATCGGCCTCAAGCACAATTTAATAAGAGAACTTCCTATATACATACAAACAAAAGAAAAGAGCGAACCATTACGCATAGAACTCGATACTAATGAAAATACTCTCAGCAGATATTATGAAATCTGTAATCTGAGAAAAGCTCGTAAAACAAATGAGCGCGTAACACCCGCATCGAATAACATATAACTCACGTAACCCTGAGAAAAACTTACCCTCAATAACGGGTGGTGCCGGCAGGGCTGGAGGAAACATAGCCTCACGATTATGACAGACACGCCCATACTGTAGTTGCCCCTGCTGCGGAGGAACAACCATAATAGGTACCGGAGGTGGAAACAGAACACATGGTCGCTGCGGAGCCCGCGGAAACTGACCCCCACCCATCTGAGGACACACCTTCTTGTAATGACCTGCCTCCCCACATTGGAAGCACCGTCCCTTCATCTCCTCCTGACCTCTACTTCTGTTTTTTCGAAACTGAGAAGAGCCTCGGCCCGGATGACCTCTATCTCCAGGGCCACCCCGATCTGCCCGATGCAAAGCACCTTATTCGTGCCTATTATTGCCCCTCGCAATAAACTCTCCAAGCTTCCCCACTTTCCTCATCTCAGTAGCTTTCTTGCTACCCTGCATATATAATCGATGCTCCTGGCCATGGAGTAAGGCTGCATTTATAACTTCGCCATAGGTCTGGAAAGCTGGGTTACCCAATAAGTGTTTTCGGATTCTCCAGTTTAGACCTCCCATAAACTTCGAGATCTTCCTCTCTTCCGGAGTCACCTCATCTGGTACAAAGCTTGCTAACCGGGTGAACTCTTCTTCATACTCCGCTACAGACCTCTCCCCTTGCACTACATCTAGCAACTTCCTCTTCATCTCCCTCTGAACAGCGGGAGGAAAATACTTAAGATCAAACAAAGTCCAGAACTCAGTGATTGACATGGTGTCTCTTTGCTCTGGGGTGGTCACCGTCTCCCACCAGTGTAACGCAGATCCGACAAGCTTAAAGGTGGTAAGGACTTGCTTCTTATCCTCACTGCATTCTATCATTCGAAGGTGGCGTTGCATGTCTTTCTTCCATTGATTGGCTTTAATAACATCCGCACCTCCCTCGAATTCCGGGGGATTGCCCTTTAGAAAGGACTCCCTAACCCTTTCCCACGGAGTAAGCCCCGTAGGAGCTTGAACACCTGGAGCCCATGGCAATTGTTGGATCACTACGGACATGGCGGCATGAACACTCCAGCCACTATGCTTGCTACATCCGCAACATTAACCGTCCCTTGTAGTGGCGGTGGAGGACCTACTTCCTCCTCTACGACCTTAACACGTCTCGCCGGGCGACCTCTCTTAGACGGCATCTGAGATGGAAGAACAATAGTATATGAATGCTAATTAAAACAATCTATCTTGTAGAAGATCGTAAACATAAGCATCAAAGAAATCCTAACATTAGGCTCTACATCAAAGAACGCTACGGTAGAACGAGACAAGTCCACACAGATCCTAGTACTCTAGAACCCGGTGCTCTGATACCATCTGTGATAACCCGCAATCCGAGATAAGGGGTGGCCAGTCCGATACTCAAACGTAACAGGGATCATGGATGGATATCATTCTCAGCATCACAAATATAAACTGAGTATACGGAAAAACCACCCAATAAATCAGAAAATGGGTTGCCAAAAGTGTAAAATTTTAAAAATGCGGTTATGAAAATTTAAACTAAACAACCCAATCTGACGAGCAAGTGGAATTCCAAAAGATAATATATGATATGACTAAAACGAAAGTATACAAATGGATCGAATAAGCTGTCGGGTCCACAGCTACATAAGACAACGTACTACAATATAAAATATCATACATAGTACAACCATTAATCAAATACAATAGTTTGGGCCACACGCGCGAGGGACAAGACCCGATCATATCTAGGATAACAAGAATGAAAGCGTCTAATACAACATCCTATAATAACCCGCAAAGTCTTACAGCTCGTCGAAGGTGCAAGGAACTTGGAAAGTCAAGTCGGGCGTCCTTGCGGTGGAGCACCTGAGCGGATACAATAATATATATGCAACAAGAAAGTAAACCGGTCAGGGCCGGGTTCTATATGATTCTAGAAGAATAAAAAGCATGATAGCTATGAACAGTTATACATGAATAATGAGGATGATTACATGACATGCTAGCTACAATTACAAGCAAGGATAGAAGGTAAAGCATTTTAATTTAAAACCCTTCTTATTAATACAATTTTCCATTTCCTTCAGACATTCCTTATTAGGAATAAAACCATATATTTGGTTAAGTCAAGAAGTTATAATTTCTATTCATTAATTAAAACTTCCCATTTTATCTTTCCATTCCTTATTAGGAATATCATTTACATCAAGTGCTCTTTATGGCACATATATTATTCTCGTGCTCTTCCTGGCACATTTTTATGCTCTTTATGGAATTTAACAACCATCAAGTCCAACTTGATGAAAATATGGTTATATTCATATACATATAACGATATCTAAGACCGCCAGTCCGGGTTTCCCCGCTGTGCGCGCCCCTAAATGACCATCATCTTCCAGGGCCTAACATAAGACAACCTGGGCACCTAACGGAACACGTCGGGAAGCGGCCATGAGCCTGCGTGGTAGCCAAGACCACACCCGGAATCTCCCTACCCCCGCAGAAAAATATACAACCATAAACGCTCCCATGGCCTAGGACTATATCCACCCTGCATTCATTAGCCAGGGGGCTTCACCTCACGAGCGAACTTCCCTTATGATGTCATTTAGAGAGGTGTGTAACAGTAAATTAACATTTACATTTATCATCATTTTATTTCCAAAAATCCATTTCCATTAATCATGTGATTGGTTCTTTATTATTAAACCTAATATCATTAAACAACGGGGTTCATTATAAAATTGAACCTATTATCTTTAAACACCTATGGGTTCATTTTATGCGAACCTAATTCCCATCGAATATTATCATTTATTCCTCAAATTACAATCCCCGATTAACTCTCCAAATGATCATTATGATCCTACAAATCTCCAAGGCCTATGTAACTTGACTTGATAAGCCCTTCTAGTCTCCAAGTTAGGGTACCTAACTTCCAAACTTCTAAGAGTTTGAATAAAAGAAGTAATGCCTTAGCATTACTTTAAACCTCCCCGAAACAAACCCCAGATGAACCCATTTCTAGTCCAGGGTAACGACCAAACTCCATAGCTACTCTAAGACTCTAAGTTTACTTCTTTAAAGAAGTTTCCTAGGCCCTAATCCTAAAGAATAAGGATAAAAATCAAAAGGAAAAAGACCCCAAAACTGCTGGAACCGAATCGATTTGCCCTAGGGGCCGAATCGATTCGCCCCAGCGAATCGATTCGCTCTGAAAGCAAATCGGTTCGGACAATAAAACTTGGTTTATGCAATTGCCGAATCGATTCGGTCTAAATCCGAATCGATTCGAACAACAAGACCTGGGATTCTGCATCTATGCGAATCGATTCGCCCAAGCGGCCGAATCGATTCGCCCCTGCGAAAATGCCAAGAATGGCTATGGAGTCTTGAACTCCAAAATTCTAAACAAACCCAAACCAGCCAAACCCAATCTATATAATGGAACTAGTACACCAAAAATACACCCAACTACCATCATTTGAAATGTTTATCATCCAAATCAATCTCAAAGGGTTAAATACCCAAAATTCCACCAAAACCCTAACATTTCTAAATCATAAATATCAATGCAATTTATTCTACTTAAACCATAAATTTGCAAGTAGATTACTTGCCTTGAGGTGGGAAATCAGATTTGATGAAGAAGGAGGCAACAATCCAAGCTCCAATCTCTCTTTTCTCCCAAGTTCTCTTCCTCTCTCTACTCTCTCTAGGGCTCAATTGTGTAAAATGGAAGAATGGGAATAGGGGTGGGGAATTAAAACGGGGCTTAAGTCTAAAAGCCCAACTTAAAATGCTAATATGCGATATACTAATACGCGACTACACTATTTAAGCCAAAACCAGTCAAAAGTGCCCGAAATGCCGAAATACAATATGGCACTTATTTTGACTGTCCCACGCCTACCGGGACTAACTACACTATTTAAATTATCATTTGAAATTTTTATAACTCATTTTAGTTCCGGTTTCATAATAAACCAAAATGTCATTTTAAATCTTTATGACATTAAAATCACCACATGAACATTTTATCTACTCACGAGGTAACTACACAACATATTAGTAAATATTGACTCGACATATCAAATTAATATTTACTCAGCATCTTATCAGATAACAACTAATTACTACACATAGTAATTAAGGATAAAATGGACTATCGGAAGAGAGGGTTATTACATCAATCATCGAGAAGTATATACGTTATATATATGAGCATTAAGGACTAACTTCTCCTCACTCCCAACATTACACTGCGTTTCATGCGTGGGACGTGTCGTAAAGAGAAATCCAAATAAGGAACCCCACGTTACACTACTCTTTAGCAATGTTGGTCATTGAGGTCCATTATGCCCTTGATACCCAAGTAACCAATCACATAAATAATATAATAACCATCCAAACGAGCTATAACTCGAGGACGCAGGCTCACAATGCTATCATCTTCTAGTTTCCCATACCACGTAGCAAATTGGGGACCACCTGGTGGGGCTAAACGACACCCACCTCGTGATCAACTCATAGACACAACGTCCAAGAAGGGGTCATAGTTCCTAACCGGCAAGTGAGAACAACACATACCCATGACTTCTCATCCCTAAAATAATAAATGTATGTCACATAATAATCACCATGGACGACTATGACCTGGGGAATCTCCACACACTGCTCATCGAGCCAGAGTGCTCACCCTCATCGCACGCAACTTCCCACTGATAGCAAGGAGGGGGAATGCTTCACTATATATATATATTAGGCATACATACATCATCACATCGTATAAAGATATACCATCATATAAGGTATACCTGTCACATTGTTTATATATTCATATTCGTAGTACGCACTTAGGCGTAGTTGAATTAATATTATTTATTTAGTATCCCTCTCTTGATATACTAATCGTCAATTCTCACACATCTTCCCCACTTAGTATGCATTATACTATATCTTACTTGATGTTTTCGCATCACTTCTGATTATGAATTGTTTCTCAATTCTATTTATGTTAAGGATATTCTCTATCTTAATGCACCTCGATTAGAATTTCTCATTGTGTGAGACATCTCCCAAATTAATCATCGTTAAGGATATTTCTATATCCGTATGCTCATTTTTTAGCATTATAATCTCAATCCATAATATGGTTCGATTTATCTGATGAACCTTTCAATTTATATCATTTGGGATTTCATACTAAAATTCATTATCTTTAAGCACATCTTAACTCTCGCTTATAAACCCATAATTATCTCTCCCTATGGAACACTCAATAATAGTGGGCTTCCCCACTTAGTCTATATACAATATTCCCTAATCGGTATTCCTCAAATTATGTCAATATGACTCCAACAATCTCTCATAAGGAAAACTCCCTAAGATCTTCAAAATATACTTCATATGATTCCTATAGAGGTTCCCAATCGTTAACCTCGAATGAAACAGAATGAAATTCTCCCTAGAAAACATCTTCAAAAATTCCCCTATTTTCGAATCGATTCGGCCCCAGCAGTGAATCGATTCGGCCTTTCCGAATCGATTCGGTCCAATGAACCTGAGAGTCTGTTGCATACCGAATCGAGTTTCAAGGGGAGAATCGATTCGGCCTTAAAGACCTGTAGGTTCTACAACAGACTGAATCGATTCGGAATGGGCGAATCGATTCGGTCAGCTCAGCAAGCTACGAAATGGGATATTTTATTATTAAGCCAAAAATCTCAAAATTCATTTTAATCATCTTCTCTTCATATCTCTTCAACCTAATCACATATATAACATTTATATTCATCCAAGAACAGATTTAAACTAATTTCTAACCTCAAATCCATTATTTACATAACAAATCTAGAATTTACCCAAAAGTTAGGTTCTGATAAACTAAACCTAAAACCCAAAGATTTAATCCACAAATCATGAAATAAATGGTACACAACAATTATTTAGCAAGTTTAATCACTTGCCTCATGTTCGTAAGGTCTGATTCGTCCTCGAGATCGCGTAATGGCCGAAAATCTCCACTTTCTCTCTCTTTCTCTTCTTCTTTCTTCTCCTCTCTTTCTTTCTTTCTATTTCTCTTTCTTTCTAAGGATAATTGATCTCCCGTAGTATTAATAAGCCTTATCTCCCAAGATACCCAACTTTAAATGATAATACACACTTTAAATGACTCGGTAACTTTAATTCGAGTCAAAAGAGCTTAAAATATTTCGAAACCTAAATAGACCCCAAGTATAATCATTTTGACTTTCTCGACCCTTTCGAAAACAACCACACCCTTAGAATTTCCATTCGAAGCACTTTCTAACAACTTCAAATTTTGACCTCAATTGCCAATTTTAATTATTCTCCAATAAAATAATTTTTATTTCTCCCAAAATGAATAAATGATCGTATCTGAAGTCTCGGGTTGTTACACATTACTCACGATAGAATTTAAGGAAACCTCTAAAGAAACTGGGGATGTTTGGCGATGTTACATGTAACTATTTTTTTTATTTATCTAACATAATTTTTATACTCTTTGAAATTTGTTATTTCTATAAATATTAAGTCATAAAACATGTTGGCAAAGAAAATATTGTGAAGCATAATTTTTTCTTAAAACACCGTTTGTGTCCTCAGACTTGCGAGGTATTTTACGAATAAGTTCTTCTCCATCACTTATTTACTTTTGTTTACCATTTTATACACATTGAGAATGTAAATTTAGTCTGGTTGAATGCTTTATGAGGATAATGGTGATCTATTTGTGCAACTAAGTTTTTTTTTTTTATTACAAACTCCATATTTCTTTAAATAAATTTGCGTCAATGATTTTATAATTGACTAGAGTTTTCTCATATAAAAGAAACAAGGCAAGATATAAAGTACCCATTTTAGATACTAATTGTATTGATTCTTTTATGATTTGCATGTTCTCCTCCTCTTCTCAGACTCCCTTGGGTTATTAATGATATTTTGATTATGGATGTTGGGGTTTCTTATTATTTAATTGCAGATGCTGTGGATTCAATATCACGAATACATAAGAATGTCCTCAATGTACTAATTGTAAAGTTTTAATTTTCCTTTGAAAGATTTTTATTTGTGCTCTGTATATTCTAGTTGTTTCCAAATATTTCTTTAACATGTTGAGTCCAATATTTGTTTTGCATGAATGTTGTTTCTCACATTGACTCCAAGAGTTAAATATTGTATCGAGGCAAATAGCTATGAGACACTGTAAGAGACTCCAACATTGGTTTAAATGATAATTTCTAATTGTCAATAGGACTAGTGGGCGGTGGAAACTTGTGGCTTAATTGAGTCGTGTGCTTTTGGAACTATTTTTGTATAGTTATATTTGTAGACTTTATTTGGATTGGTTTGATATTTTATAAAATATTTATTTAGAATTTATTAAATAGAGTCGTGCTTTGGATTTGTGTTCTCTCCAATAGTTTAGACCCCTCCTTTCAACTCATTTTATTTTTTATCTTTATTTTTCATTTATGTTGTTAAAGGTCTAAAGTATAAACTGTTATGTTTGTTCAAATTTTGTTGGTTTAATGGTTTGTATTCTATTTGACAAGTATACATTGTGATCATCGAGGTATGGTTAAAACACACTATCTATAATTTTGCCTCATAGTTTAAGACTAAGTAAAACAATCATATCATAGTAAGGTAGTTATGCTTTATACCATTTGTGTTCAGTTTTAAAAGTAAAAATCTATTCATTGTTGTGATCATTTTCTAACCATAGGAATGAATGATCATTTGAGGTAATATTCTCAATTCTTTCTCTATACTGAAGATTTAATGCTTACGAACACTTTATGTGCTTTAACTATTTATTTATTTTGCCTTGGATTTTTTTGCGTATTTTCTCGATTTATCATTCAAGGAATTTTATCTCAAGATAATACCTTTGTAATTTATGTTGTACGAACTCCAATTTTCTAGGTATATATGGATTTGATAGGTAGTTTTGTGGAAGGACATATAAATTAATGGAACTATTAATTCATTCAATACAAACCCTGAAAAGTTAAATAATATTGATGTATAGAGATTTATAAGTTGTTTTGTGCTTGTGCACCAGGGATTCAATAGTAGGTCGTATGTGGAGTATTTTTAACAACTATGGTTAATTTAACATAATAATAATAATAATAATAATAATAATAATAATAATAATAATAATAATAATTATTATTATTATTATTATTATTATTATTATTATTATTATTATTATTATTATTATTATTATTATTATTATTATTATTATTATTATTATTATTATTGGTCCAACTTAACTCCATGCTTTTGAGACAATACTCTATCATTCGATCTAATTGAGACAGGTAGAAATACCTCTCCTACTCTATATTTTTTTTAATATAATTGCCTAACTTGATTTGTATGATTTTATATGTAGATGTGTTTTATTTGTTGTACTCTTGGTTTAGTTGCTAGCACATTTATTTTGTATCATTATCTATAAGAGTATTTAATGAATTTAATAATTAATTAATTTATCTGTTTGGCTCTACCATTGTCGGTGCCCAAGTCCGAATGTGAAACAAGGTGGCTTAGTGTCAGGTTGACAGCCGACTATAAATTTTTATGTTAAATCTTGTGATCGATTCTCTAATTAAAAGAAGAAACGCAAATAAAAATAACATACATAAAATCAGATTTGGTACGTGAAATGAAGAAACACTAACTGAAAAGTGTAAAGAACTTATGGATACCTTAAAATGGAGCAAAATCAACATAGCATGCCTTCAATAAACTAAATGGAAGGGTGAAAATGCAAGAGAGATAGGAGAAGGTTATAAATTATTTTACTCGGGAGGGATAGATAATCGTAGAAATGGGGTGGGTATTTTTGTTGATGACTATATGAAAGATAAAGTTGCGGATATTAAAAGATGAGGAGATAGATTATGAGTATTATGATTGTCTTAGATAAAATAATATTGAATATTATAAGTGCTTGCATGCCCCCAAGGTGCTTTAGATGAAAATATAAAGAAATTAGTTTGGGGACAATTGAATGAAGTATTACAACAAATTCCTACGCATGAAAATATATTTTAAGGAGGTGACTTAAATGGACTTATAGGAGTAGAACGGGATGGTTATCCAAGGATACATGGAGGTTGTGATTTTGGTGAGAGAAATGAAGGAGGGGAAACTATATAAGAATTTGCTAAGGCATATGATCTAGAGTAAAGAAACATATTTAAAAAAAAGGAAGAACATTTAATAACATCTAAAAGTGGACAGAATAAAACTCAAATATAATATTGCTTATTTAGAAGAAGATACTTGCACACATGCAATTACTGTAAAGTTATTTTAGGTTAAAGCTTAACAAATCAACATCTCCAATTAGTAATAGATTTAGCAATTAAGGATTTAAGTACCGAAAAGAGAAAATAGGTTATCAAAATATAAAATGGAAGGATTTGAAAGGATGCAAATAGATTGAATTTAGACAGAAGTTCCTGTTAAACATGAAGTGAAATTAGTTTGACAATGTTAATAATATTTGGTCAAGAACAAAGAATGATATTGGAAAAATAGGTAAGCAAGTTTTAGATGAGACTAAAGGAAAAAGAATCATTAAAAAAGAAACTTGGTGGTGGAATGAGGAAGTGCAAAAGACAAATACAGAAGAAATGAGTAAGTTTAAAAAGTGGCAAAAAAGTAAAAACCAAGAAGATGTAAAAAAAGTATAAGAAGTTAAAAAGTGAAGTAAAAAATATTATTAGAAATGTGCATCAAAACTCACTAGATAATCTTTATCATAAATTAGGTACCAAGGAAGGTGAAAAGATATATATATAAATTGGCAAATAATAGAGATAGATTAATAGGGGATATGGATCTAGTTAAGTGTATTAAAGACATAAATTAAAATATATTAATTAACGATAAAGAAATTCTAGATATATGGGAAGAGTATTTTCAAGGATTATTGAATGAAGAATATCCGAAAAAATATTTCGAGAACATTGAAATGAATATAGGAATGGTATGTGTGGCTACTAAAAAAGAAGTGGATATATTAATAAGGAAAATAGGCAAGAATAAAATGGTTATCCTGGATAGAATACCCATAGAGTTGTGGAGAAACCTTAAAAGTATAGGGGTAAAATGGTTAACGGGCTTATTTAATAAAATTTTAAGAGAAGGAAACATGTTAGATAAGTGGAGGAAATGCACCATAATACCTTTGTATAAAAATAAAGGGGATATACAAAGCTGCGATAATTATAGAGGAATCAAACTGATGAATCACACTATGAAATTATGGGAAGAGGTTGAAGAACAAAGATTAAGAAATGAGTTAACTATTTCAGATAATCAATTTGGAATTGTGCCAGGGCGATCCACCATAGAAGCTATTTTCTTATTAAGACAGTTAATGGAGAAATTTAGAAGTAAGAATAAAAATTTATATATAGTCTTTATAGATTTAGAAAAGGCTTATGATAGAGTACCTAGGGATATAATTTGGTGGTCTTTAAGGAGGAAAAGAATCCCTATGAGTTAAATTAAAGTTATTGAAGATATGCATGATAACAGAAAGACTAGAGTAAGGATTGTATGTGGAGAAACTAATGACTTTACGACTAAAGTGGGTTTACATCATGGATTGACCTTAAGTCATTATTTATTTATCGTAGTTTTGGATGATATTACTAATGACATACAAGAAGATATCCCATGGTATATCTGTGAATCATATAGTTTTAGTAGACACTTCAAATGAAGGCTTAGAGATGAGAGTGGGTACTTGGAGAAAATCCTTAGAGTCTAAGCTCTAAAAATCAGTAGAAATAAAATGAAATTTATGAAATTTAAATTTAATAATGAGGCATCGAGGAACATAATGTTAAAGATTGAAGAAACGGTGATAAAGAAAACTAATCAATTTCATTATCTAGGTTCAATGTTACAAAGTGATAGGGATGTTGATGAGCATGTTACGAGTAGAATATCAACTCGTTGGATGAAATGGAGACAAGCGAGTGGGGTGTTATGAGATAAGAGGATAACTAATAAATTAAAAGGATAATTTAATAGAACAATTGTTAGTCCAGCGACCCTGTATGGAGCAGAGTGTTGGACACTAAAGACAAAACATGAACAAAAGCCCCATGTTAGTGAGATGAGGATGTTCTGGTGGATGATAGGAATTACTAGAAAGGACAAAATTAAAAGCCAATACGTGAGAGAAAAGTTAGGAGTAGCTACTATTAGCGATAAATTAAGATAAAGTATACTTAGGTGGTATGGATATATGTTCCGTAGACCTGTAGATTCCCCTATAACAAGAGAAAGATTGTTGGAAATATAGAGTAAAAGAGAAAGAGGTCGCTCTAAGCTATCGTGAGAGAAAATTATTAGGAGAGACCTTAAGGAATTACACTTGAATGATAATATTGCATATAATATATTAGAATGGAAAAAGAGAATCCATGTGTCCGACTCCGTATGATGGTATTAAGGTAAGGATGATGATGATGATGATGTCTAACTTGCTTAAGTTGCATATATACTATATATACTATTTTAAGTGGATGATTGCACATTTCCCATTTTGTTGTCATGTTAAGGTTTACATGAAATGATAGTTTTAGGATTCTAAAAAACGAATAATTTGATATGTTGACATAAACTTTATTACATATGAAATATCTGAATACCAGTATTTACATTTATGGTTGATGATGCTAAGAATTAGCACCACCAGGTGAGGAGTTTGCAAGCTCAATATATTAGTAACAATGGTGGCACAACTATATAAAGAGATAAGAGAAGGAGGTGAGGATATGAGGAATCAACACCGGAATATGAGTGGTTCAGCCAATCTGGCCTACGTCCACTGTGAGTGTGTGAGTAATATCACTGAATAAAGGCACTAATGGCCATGGGTACAATTCACTCAAGCTCTCTCTCTCTCTCTACTGTATCTTTAGACAAAGTTTTAGCTAGGGTTTTAATAGCAGGATCCCTTTGCAAGGTAGGGGATGATCCCTATATATAGTGCCTAGGGGGCGCACTGTACCCCCCATGCATGCAATGAGCATGTGTATGGTATCCTCACCAATGTGGGAATGCCATCTGTCACTGTCACATGTAAGCAATGATGATGAAATATTCTCCCCCATGTGGAGAATAATATTGTTACAACTGATTTGTGCCCAGGTGTCCTTATCCAAATGTCAACAGATGCTCGGCAGTCATGTTGGTGAATGACCTCGGCGTGGGAGAGGCCGAGCTGTAAAGGCTTGGTCCGTTCAATCCGAGTAATGTCATAAGGAGTCTCGGCCTGATCTTAGATGAGACATTATGCTTGGTCGGCCCTAGCCGAGGTTGGGCATATTCATTCTGATGATTATTAATGCTTCTCGTCACCTCGGCCAAGGCCGAGGTAGGATTAGTTCCATGTTGAAAACTAGGGCTCCTTGTCACCTCGACCTACTATTAGCCGAGGTTTCTATTCCCAGACGTAGGGTCCATGGAAGTGGACATGGTAGTGTCGTCCTGGGCCGAGGTAGGTCTGACCGAGGGACGATATCGTGGACCCTGCCCTTCATAGGGTCGATTAATGTCTCGGCCATCATCTTGGCCGAGGTAGGTATCTATGGGCCGAGGTTATACTTGGTCATATCAATGGTATCATCCATTTCTCCACATATGTTCTAACTATTAAATTGTTAAAGCACTCCGTATGTGTATGAGGATGCTCTATTTACATATAGATAGAGGGTGAAATATGTTGTGCATGAAATCAAATGTTGCTGATGTCCACATATTGCTTATCTATGCTAAATTGGTGTTGAATGTTATGTATATGAGTACAAATGATGGGGGCTGGATCTTGAATTCTGTAGGAGGCATAAAGGCATTGGTGCAGATTTGTACAAAATTAAAATGCTCGTTATGTAACGAGGTTATATTAGCATCAATTTTTCTTCCTTTCCCATCAATATATATTGATAAAAGCAAATTTATCAATTTGAAGGTCAATTTATTACATTAGTTGAATGAATTTCATCATTTACAAAAGTAATAAATAGTCAAGATGCGCTTGACTATAGCAAAAATTGTGAGAATTTTTTTCATTACCTTAATAGTGATTCCTTCTAATGCATGTTGATTTTATAAGAGGCTACTAAAGAAAACAAGCTTTGGAAGCTTAGATCTAATGTAATAGAGAATTTTCATGTATATGGTGTTTTGGTAATCATAATTATTAAGATTATATTATATATATACAGAATCGATTATGCATTTTCAAGTATTATTGACATTATGCATTCTAGTCTACAATATATTTATATTTCTTCTGATTTGGTGTTTATGTTGATATATGCTTTGAACTTCGGTAGAGTAAATAAAATTTCCTTTTTTTTACTTTAGAATATTTTGGCTTGGTCAAATAGCACGGTGGCTTTTGAATTCTTAAAAATTAAATGCTATAAAAGGAAACTCTATTTCTAATATGTTTCTTGGGTCTTTGCCTATGACTTCCAAAAAGGAAAGGAAAATACATATAAGAGACATGACATTGCCCGATGAATGAAACTGAAAGTCTGATGTTTTTAAGCTATATGTTATATTGCATTTGGGAGAATATGATTGATGATTTTCAGCTATAAGAGTTGTAAGGAACTTGTATAGAATTTTTTTGTCAAATTGTTTGATTTAACTTGATTGGTATATTTTAGAAAAAAAACATGTATTGGATATGCCAGGTACCAAATATGACCATGTATTGATCAAGTGAAATTTTATTTATCTTAGTGCATTATTATTGTCTTTACTCGGTAAGTTGATTTATACTGTAAATACTAAACTCAGATTACATAATAATGATGTTTACATTTTCATTTGAAAGTCTTTATTCTATTTTTTGATCTGTAGATCACTCTTATTAATTTCAATAACAATTTTGTGGTTTGATTTTATGTGTGCAACTTTTTTTATTTCTATTTTATTTTTGTCAAATGATTACAAATCTCAGTTTATGTTGTATTACAACCTTAGGAAATGCATCATTATTCTTAATCTTTAATTGCCAAATCACCCTTGTTTGGACCCACAATTGATGCTTCATTACGAAAAAATTGGTTTACTTTTCTTCATTCTGAATTGCATACATATAAACATAAGTCATATTAAATTATAATGTGTTCCATATTCAGTTTTCAGTATATCAATAACTTTGGTATTATGGTGATGAAAACATCTTCATCGTTTCTTAGTGTATGTTTGTTTCAGCTGGAAATTACCAACTTTAGCTTCTGTTGGAAATCAATAACTAGTTTACCTTTTGTTGTTGTTTATAAAAATCAATGAATGCCAAAAAATTTATGAGCCACCAAACAATATGATGAAAGTGATGTAATTTATTCCCTTACCTTATTAACATTTCATTTTTGTTAGTTAAGACTGTGTATCATCTTTGAATATGATATAATTTTGTTGGATTTGTTGAAATTTGTTAGATAAGACCTTTATCATACGTTTTGAATTTGCCAGCTTGAGTTTAATATCAATTTTACAGAGTGAGGTAACCATCAAGATGAAGGTTATGGATGTTAGTTGTTGGTATTAGGATTAATAAGCTTAATTGATCAAAAAAAAAATTATTGGAACATTCTCAGGGCTTCTTTTATATTCTTCCCCTCCCCCTCCACACACACACGCCCAAATTTAAAATGACATATTACGTAAAGATATCGAAGGGATTTATGTTGCTATTCACTATGTATATTTCATATTATATTATGATTTGGGGTTATAATAGTAGTTCCTCCTGAAAATTTAAAAATTATTTTCTGGAGAGAATATTAGTATTCTTCAACTTGCATTTCTATAAAATGAACTATTTCATTCATTTATCTATTTAATGTATTATATAATAGTGCTTTTTAAATATAACTTTCGACCTTCACAATTTATGTTATTGAAGTTTTGGGTTCTTTTTATTCAAATCAAGGATGGTGTTTGTGCTTGATCTTCATTGATTTTGATTTTGATTTTTTCTAGTACAATATTTTTCTTGGATCAGTCTTTTTTCCCATAGAATCAGATCGATAATTTGTTTATATTGTTTTTTTATCTACTCACTCACAGAATCAGCAAGTCATCGCTCAAAACCATTGTTCAAATCAGTTATACTTCCTTCTTTACTTTTAGCTCAAGATGTGGTTGAATTGTTTTTATTTATTTATTTTTTATTTCTTTTGGAGATTTGCTAGCCTTATGTATTTGGGAGTCTAATATCTGAACAATTATGTATTATATTTACTCATTGACGTCTTTTCTTAGTGATATTTATAATTTCTTATATATTTTTTAAATAATTTTTTTCCTATTTATTTAGATGATTTTTTTCTTTAGTTACGTTTTGTAAATGTAGAGGGTTGTCATAATAGTGGGAGGTTTGTGATATTGGAAATTCAGAATAGCCCTCAATTAGAGACACCCATAGCCCAGATTCATAGGCAACAACACCGACCATGTGATCACACTTTGTATATCTCGCTCAGTCAGTCTTATACCCTGCAACAGTGAGTGGATGCCGTGTGAGTTGAATATCCTACTTCAATCAACTTTAATAATTAGAAATTCAAGTTTGACATGGTTTCCCCTCTGATTTGTGTTTTAATGTTTGATTATGTGTTTTGTAGGAAATATGAAGTTAATTTTGATGTTCATATTCTTCTGCAGAAATATGATTTGGAATCTTCTCCATGGCATGGTATTTGATATTAAATCTACTATATTTCTCAAGTCTTAAATGCATATCTCTTTTAATCCTTTGTTTTAGTGCTGACGTGTTTATGTGTTGGGGTTTTTGATATGCCTATTTTTTGTGAGTTACATTTTTAATGGCTTTTTTAGGTTTGAGTTGTTATGTAGTTTGTAGGGTTTGATTTTGAGGCTTATTTATGATTTACTGGGTTTCAAGTGTGGTGATCATGAATTTCCAAATTTGAGATATGTAGATGAGAATAATATTCTTCATATTATTTTTTTATGGATTTGAAGTATGTGTACCACAATTTACACATCCATATTAAAATAACCATCATTGTTCTTTTTACACTTAAATGATACTTGCAACTGTATAGTTGTAGCTCTCATATTAAAATAACCATCATTGTTCTTTTTGCAACGGTATAGCAAAAATAACCATCATAGTTAAATAGCTCTCATACCAAAACTTTATGGTATTTTTTATTTAATTTTTGCTAATATTAAGATAAGGGTTCTGACGCGACTCAGAAAGTGTCTCTAATGTGCGTTCTCTTCTTGGCTCAAGTGCAAGCCTGTCGTGTTAGTAATAAACCTGATAAGTCGGGATCGTATCCACAGGGAAGTAGGACAATGGAATTGAAACGATGTTGGACAGATGAATAAATCCTAAATCTGACTCTAAAGAAAAAGGAAAAGATGATTGGTATTGGGAATAACTACACTAGATTCAATTATGAATGTATGAAAGAAATGAAACTATTCTAAATTACCTAAAATACTAATGATGAATGATTTAAAACTTTAAACTATATGATGAAGAAAACATAACGGGAATACAATCCCCCAACCCTAGTGTATTGCAAATATAATACTAATTGTAAATTTAAATGATTAATTAGACCCAGGATTCACTACTCTCAAGCATTACGTATATGAGGTTCAAGCCCGCACCATACTTAATCAGAGGACGAGTAAATCGGTATTGCAATAGTTACACTCGAATTGTATTCTAAAGCATCCCGATTACCCGGAAGCAAACGAGATCCAAAGATCTACAATTGTCGCGTTCCTACGCAATACGGTCGTAATAAAACCATTAAATTTAGAGGATTAATTTTATACACATGCAACTATCACATCAGGTTGGGTTCATGTATTCCGACCTTAGAAAATCTAGCGTAACATGCTGAAACTAATGAAAATAATTTTTGAATTGCAGAAAACCATGATGAAACTAAGGAAGAATTGTAGAATGATGTAGAAAGGAGATTGGACAGAAGAAATTAACTACTAATCTTACCAAAGCATTAAAAGAAGCAATTAAATACTTGTAATCACAAAAATCTGAACAATCTTCAATCTTGGAATTTAATTTGTAATCAATCTTCAAACTAGGGTTTTTACAGAAATAATGGAAAATTAACTAAATTCTCCGTACTAAGAATGATAATAAAATGGGTTTAAATAACCAACAAAACTTCAGGAGTTTTAGCAAGACTAGGACTCTCCATTAGAAGAAGATTAGAAAATTAAAATCCGATAGTCGAACCGGTCCGGCCCTCCTACGGTTCGGTCTACCTGGAATACGGATCGGTTCTTTTAATTCTTGGGCGGATCAATCCGGCGCGGATCGGTTCGTTTATTTTCTTTCAGCTTTGATCCATCTTCGGTTCGGGGTTCTCTGGATTTTGACATTGCGGATCGGTCCGGGCTTCCTTTTACTTTTTCTTCAAACTTTGATTGCTCATAACTTTCACACCGGGACTCTGATTGAGGTTCTGTTTCTTCCTATGTACTCTTAATTGAAGGCTCTTCAACTTCTCTTTAAACGCCTCATCCGAATTCCGGGTAAAAAATATAATTTTGCCCTTTTGACATTCCTTCTTTTCCTTCTCGTTTCTTTCGGTTTCTTTCATTCTTTATTGACATCAAATACCTGCAAAATTAGTACGAAATACCAGAAACTCGGTGTACTCATTAGGATAAGTCAGTAGCAAGATTATGAGATAAAGTCAAATCGATTACGTTGTTCGAGGTGCTAAAAGTAACTAAATTAAAGGGATAAATTTAGAAGAATTTATGCCTAATCAAACCCCCCTAACTTAGAACTTTACGCGTCCCGAGCAATGTAAAAGAATCCTAGCAAGGCTCAACTCTTGAAAATTATTTTATTGGGATAGAATACCTCTTTCGCGGGAAAGAGATTGCATTTAGCGTATGTAATAAGCCTTTAAACACCTAGGTCGCCCTAGTGGGACGAGTTGTGTCTTGTGAGGGTTTGCAGAGAATATACCTAGAAAATTCGACTCAAGAAAAATTCAAAATACGTAAAAATTGTATAATTCAAACTTTCCCTAAAAATAGTCATCATCAAGTTATATGTACAGGTCTCAAATCGTAGTGCGTGTGCGTGCAGCCATAAATGTAACTGCGGATTTCCACCGATTGACCATTATGTTACTTATCCGAAAATTCGCTTTGATTCAATTTCTCACGGGATGCTCTCTCAAACGAATCACTCGGAATGTGGATATTCTCTCAGTGTGCGTGATATAAAGAGTAAATATAATGGGCGCAAAGTCACGCACACAAGTAGAAAGACGGAAATTTTATAGTGATAGGATCTCATCAACGGATTACAGTTTTAAAAACGGGAACATTACCTCTTATTCACGCATTCAATCTCTTTTATTATCGTTTGGTGTATTAGCTCTCCACGCGGTAACCGATTTTGCAATTCGGACTCGGTTAGGAATTTTTTGGGTTTTAAGGTATATTGGGTAAAATGAAAATGGTAGGGAAGGTTGGAATTGGAAAAGTCATTTATGATGTCCATTTGTGCTTTTTCCGGGGTATTGCTCATTTTTTCTTCTTTTTCTCTATTTTTTTGTTTTTCACTTCTTTTCTTTTCTTGCTATTTTTGGCGAGCATATCTATTTTTTTTTCTTTCCCTTTTTATGCATTTTTCAAACTTTATTGAATATTCTATTTTCACAATTCTGGCTACTTGGGTTTTTCGGGTTATCAAACGAAAAGAAAAAAAAAATTAATAGGCTCAAATTGGGTTGCAAAGGGATGAATTGTTCAAGACTTTTTATGGCTAATCTTTTTGGGTAACAAACGAGGGCCTACTTCATTAACCAAAATACTAATTGCATTACCATATGCGCTTCGAGATGAATTAGGTTTAGAGATCGATTTTTGGCTTGTTTTTCAAAGCAATATCACACACAATTTTCCTAACCGATCAAAATGAAAGAATTGAGATCCTCGACGACTTTTTAGGCGCTGAAAAGAACTTTGAGTTAACAATTAACTCGGATTGATTTATAAATTTCACAAAGATGAAAGGCTCGAATCTCACCGGTTATGTTAATCTCCACACTTATTCGTTAAGTCGTCAATTTTCGCTAAATTTTCATCTTTGGTCAATTTCGTCTTTGTGTATGTTGAATTTTACAACTTGAGACTTCTATTCGACTTTTAATGATATTTTTGAAAATTTTGAATTCCAATTTTTATTTATTTTGAAGAAAAATATTTTTGGGTTTTTCAAAATTTTATAATTTTTTTTTGAAATTTTTGGGCATTTTTGAAAATTTGTGAAGTTTTAGAAATACGCACTTGTGATCCCCCCTAACTTAGACTTTTTCATTGTCCTCAGGAAAAAAGGACTAAAATCTAAACAAGGCAAAATAAGAAGTGTGATAAATAAAATAAACAAATGGAGAAAATGCATATTTTTATAAAATAGGACGGTGGTACAAAAACAGCAAAGAGCATACAACATGTGGACAAGAGAAACAACTAAAAACTGCCACAATCCAAATAAAGCTTCACTGGGGCGGTGGTTGGGAAGAGCTAGGCATGTCGGGGCTATAGGTGTCATAGAAGTAGGATGGCAATGGCTCGTTGGGATCCCCTTGGCGTTGATACAAGTCCTCTTGGAAATGAAACATCATACTTGTATCACGACGGTAGTCGGTCAAAAAGCTGTTGAATCTCGTCTTAAGGGCCGACATACGGTTAGTGAGGTCGCTACCCGCCCATTCAAAATCCGATTCATCTTCTTCTTTGGCCGACTCTTCATCCGCACCTACATCACCCATCTCCACATCAGCACCTACTTCTTCTTCTTCCACTTCCTCGCCCTCACTCGAGGCAGCATCGTCCTAGTCATCACTTACGTGCCTCTCCCGGAGGATGGATAGCTATTTGGCGCTCCGTGTGCAGGTTCCCTGTCCAAAAGGACCGGGGAGGTGAGTACGATCAAGCGGGGCCTGAATGCCAGCATCCTTGAGGATGGAGGTAATCAAACGTGCATATGGAAGTGGTGCGGCACCTTTCTCATCCATGGCTACGATGAGGATGTCGGCGTATAGGGTGCGAGCCAGGTTAACGGAAGTGTTGGGATTGAAGAGGTGGTAGGTCAATGTGGCTTGACGGAGACGCATCGCTGAATCGTTGGACGTTTACAAAATATTTTCACACACAATTTGGAAGGTGAGGCGTGCTTTCTCGTTAAGACGGCCAACAGCGGAAGTCTGCCCCCTCTATGCATCATCGCGAGCAATGCATTCCATAATTAGTTATTTGGCGACCGGGGCGACATTCCTTGGGTAGGTGAACTCTTGAACATCGGGAACATCGTATTCGGCCAACTTGGCCGTGAGAAGGGCCAACAAAAAAGGGATGACGGTACCATCAACATATGCTTGAGACTCGAATTGGCCCGTTCGAACAAGGGAGCCATAGAAAGATCGAACATCGACTGCCCAAACCACTTCGTACGGTTGATTAAGGAATCAACACCAACCCCTACGCATGAAGAGGCCGGTCACGTAATTGGGCAGACCTAGCCATTGGACAGTGCGCTCCATGTGGAGTTTGCGATCCGGACCAAAGAACCGATTGCACCACCACTCCTCTTGGCGGGAACGGAATTCATCATGGCCGGAGGGTAGGATTTCATTGGAGTCATATTTGGTGGGGGAAAGTCATTAGGCCATGATAATGGGGAGAGTGTGCTGGAAAATTAGGGAGAGAGAAGAGAGGACTGAGGTGGTTGAAGGTGTGAAGAAAAGTGGAGGCTATGGGTGGGTATTTATAGGAGAGGGGTGGGTAGGGTTTTGGAAATGGACGAAAAGGGTTTCGAGGGAAAGAGGGAGTGTATTTTGGAGGGAAATTGAGGGGTTGGTTATGGGGGAACGCATTGGTAGGGAAGGGAAGGGATTGGGGAGAAGGGGGTGCACCTAGGGAATAGGGGAAATCCATTTCTGCAGAAAGCAGACCGATTCGGATGGGGACCGGATCGGTCCAGTCCTTTAATCTTCGATCTTTTCAATTGCCAGATCGATCTGCCTATAAAATAAAGGAACCGATCCGGGCTGGACTGGTTAGGCTCAAAAAGAAAGGAACCGATCCGATTCTTTGACTGAGCTGGATTTCCCCTAACTTAATTGCAATCCCTCTTCTCCGAATGTTTTCAATTCTCATCATGATCCCTATCAGTTTGGATTCAAAATCCTCTTGATATCTATGGTCAACGCAACTCTCTATTTCCCAAAACATTTGAATGCTCTCACCATATTGTACCCTAATCCTATGGACTCTCACTACTCACACGACTAGCGTCTACTATACATAAGAATTCACCCCACACGCATTAAGGGTGCGACGACCTCACTGTAGCAGCTCATTCTACCCCGTAAACGGGGTAAAATAACCAAATGGTGTCGACTTCTTCCACACACACCTCTAGATATGGCTTTAGGCATTGTCCATTTACTTTGAATGTATTTCCCCCTTTCAAATCGTATAACTCAATAGCTCCGTGAGGGAAAACATTCTTCACAACGAACGGGCCAGACCATCGTGACCGCAACTTTCTCGAAAAGAGATGAAGCCGAGAGTTATAGAGAAGCACTTTTTATTCGGGAAGAAACTCTTTGCGTCGAATGAGGTTGTCGTGAGCGAGTTTCATCCTTTCTTTGGAAATTTTTGTATTTTCGTACGCATCATTGCGTATCTCTTCTAACTCATTTATTTGAAGCTTGAGAGCTTCACTGGCCTTATCCATGGTATAGTTCAATTCCTTAATTTCCCAATATGCCTTGTGCTCTAATTCCACGGGAAGATGGAAAGGTTTGCCATACACAAAGCGAAAAGGGGACATGCCGAGCGGATTTTTTTATGCGGTACGATAGACCCATAGCGAATCGTTCAATCTAAGTGACCAATATTTCTAGGTAGGATTGACGGTCTTTTCGAGAATGTTCTTGACTTCTTGATTCGCTAGTTCGGCCTGCCCATTCGTTTGTGGGTGATAAGTCGTTCCAACCTTGTGAACGACACCGTACTTTCTCTTGAGCTTTGCGAATGGCCTATTGCAAAAGTGCATGCCATTATCACTAATTATCTCTTTCAGAGAACCGAAGAGGGAAAGTATGTGCTCCTGTAGGAACTTAATCACCACTTTGTTATCATTTGTCTTGGTAGCTATAGCTTCCACCCATTTAGAAACGTAGTCTACCACGAAAAGGATGTATAGGAAACCAAATGATGAGGGAAGGGCCCATGAAGTCAATACCCCAATAGTTGAAGATCTCAATAATAAGTATGGGGGTAAGAGGCATCATCTCTTGTCGGGTAATAGCTCCCATCCGTTGGCACCTATTGTAAGATTTACAAGCACTGTTCACATCCCGGAATATTATGGGCCAATAGAGGCCGCATTGCAGAATTTTAGCGGCCATCTTTTTGGTCAAAAAGTGGCATCTACAAGCTTTCGAATGACATAATTGGATGACTTTTGGGATCTCGTCATCCGGTACGCATCGTCGGATGATTTGGTCATCGCAATATTTAAACAGGAAGGGATCGTCATAGAAAAACATGCGCGACCAAGTATAAATCTCTTCTTATCGTGCGGTGTCCAGTCGGGAGGGACGACTACCGTGATAAGGTAGTTCACTATATCCGCAAACCAGGGAAAAGAAGAGGTAGCTCATCCGGAAAGTATTTGTCTATGGGTACTGGATCACTAGGTACGTCGGACGAAAGCCGTGTTAAGTGGTTGGCAATGACATTTTTTACTCATTTCTTATCTTTAATGGAGAGATTAAACTCTTGTATGAGTAGGATCCACCTTATGAGGCGCAACTTTATGTCTTTCTTCATAAGTAGGTATTTCAATGCCGCATGGTCGGTGAAGCAAGTAATGGGAGAACCGATAAGGTAGGACCGGAATTTGTCAAGGGCAAAAACTATTGCTAACAACTCCTTCTCGGTAGTTGAGTAATTGAGTTGTGGTCCGGTAAGAGTCCAGCTAGCGTAGTAGATGACATGAGCCTTATTTTATTTCATTTGGCCCAAAACAACCCATATCGCATAATCGCTAGCATCATACATAAGTTTGAATGATAAAGACAAATCCGAAACATGCATGATGGGAGCGAACACAAATATAGTTTTAAGTTTTTCAAAAGCGCTTTGGCATGCTTTCGTCCACTCAAATGGGTTTTCCTTCATAAGTAGGTTGCTTATGGGTCTTACGATGGCGCTGAAGTCCTTAATGAACCTTCGATAAAACCCCGCGTGGGCCAAGAAAGAGCGCACATCTTTGACTGATTTTGGTGGGGGTAGATCGGTTATGACATCTATCTTAACTCTATCAACTTTTATCCCCTTGGATGAAACTATGTGGCCAAGAACTATTCCCTCGGTGACCATGAAGTGGCATTTCTCCCAATTCAGCACTAAGTTCTTTTCCACATACCAGGTAAGTACCTTTTCCAGTTTTTCAAGACAAATATCGAAAGAGGTGCCAAAATGAAATCGTCCATGAACACTTCAAGTCCTCTCTCGACCATGTCGCTAAATAGGCTCAACATGCACCTTTGAAAGATCGGGGGTGCATTACACAAGCCAAATGGCATACATTTGTAGGAAAACGTACCAAAAGGGAAAGTGAAGGTTGTTTTCTCCTAGTCAAGTACATCTACCTCAATTTGGTTATATTCGGAATAACCATCAAGGAAGCAATAGTAAGGGTGGCCCGCTACTCACTCAAGCATCTGATCAATAAATGGTAAGGGGAAATGGTCTTTCCTAGTTTCCGTATTGAGTTTCTGATAATCAATGCAAACGCACCACCCGGTGGTGTTACATTGGGGAACTAGATCTCCCTTAGCATTCTCAATCACTGTCATGCCCGACTTCTTCAGGACAACTTGAATATGGATCACCCACTTGATATATGAGATTGGGTAGATAATCTCGGCATCCAGTAGCTTAATTATTCTGGTCCTCACCACTTCTTTCATATTAGGGTTTAGCCTCCTTTGCATTTATCTCGAAGGATTGATATCCTCTTCGAGATGGATCTTGTGGGTGCAAATAAAAGGACTTATTCTTTTCAAATCAGCAATACACCAACCAAAAGCAGTTTGGTGCTTTCTCAGAATCTTTAGCCATTTACCCTCCTGCTCTTCGTCTAGGCTAGATGAGACAACAATAGGAAACATCTCATCCTCTCCTAGGTATGCATATTTAATATGGGAGGGGAGTTTCTTCAATTTGAGGGTTGGAAATTTTTTGTTGGAGGGAACCATGCGTGTATCCCTCGATAGTAATTCCTCGAATCTAGAAACCCAACTTATATCTCTCGTGTCCTCGTCCGATGCTCTCTCATCAAATGGCTCTCTCAACTCCTCAACCTCCCTCTCAAATGTGGTGTACGTCCCCTCACTCTCGTGGCTCGACACTAAACATGACCCTAAGGGGTCTTCATAATAAGTTTCTTCAAAATAATCCTCTATGATCTCGTCTATTAGACTCACCACGTGAAGATAATCTCCTTCCCCCATCTGTTGGGCGATATGGAAGATGTTAGTCTCTAAAGTCATGTTCCCAAATGTGAGTTGCATTTTCCCATTCCGAGTATTGATGATTGTGTTAGTCGTAGCTAAGAACGGGCACCCAAGAATGATGGGAACATGGTTGCTCGAGGTGAAGGAGGGCTCCGTGTCCTAAATGACAAAGTATACCGGGAAGTAGAAATGTGTCAACTTAGACGATCATGTCCTCAACTATGCCTCTTGGTATCTTCACGGTTCGATCCGCTAATTAGAGAGTGGCATTTTTTGGCTTGAGTTCTCCCACATCAAGTTCCCTATAGATGGCGTAAGGGAGAATATTGACACTTGCTCCCAAATCAAGTAAGGGTTTCTCAATTTTATTTTCTCCAATGATGCAGGAAATGGTGGGTCCATCGGGATCTTTGAACTTGGGTGGGATATCATTAAGTAGGATAGAACTCACGTTCTGTGCTAGAAAGACATTTCTCTTTACCTTCATCCTCCTTTTTATCGTCAATAAGTCTTTGATGACTTTTGCATAAGCTGGAATTTGCTTAATGGCATCGAGGAAAGATAAATTCAGCTTCACTTGCTTTAGTACGTCTAACACTTCATCACATGGGTTTTCTTTGTGGGAAGGAACCAACCTTTGAGTAAACGGTGCCGTGGTGGGTGGTTTCACTACTACCTCGGGCTAACTAGTGTCCTCTTTATCACTCTCATTCAAGAGGACATCTTCGGCCTCTTTCGTGTCGAGAAAAATTTCCTTATCTTTGGTTGCATCGTGTGGGGGATGTGATAAATCAACGACTCTCCCACTACAAAGAGTGGTCACAACTTGACATTCCTCCAGATGTTCTATAGAGGTGGAACTAACACTAGTTTGACCTTTGGACGGTCTTTCACCCTAGGTAGGAAACTTTCCCTTCTCTTGGATACTCAATGATGATTGCAATTGTGAGATGTTTGCATTCATGTCGTTAATCATGCGCTCATTCCTAGCATTAGTTGCAGTGTTGGTATTGATAAAGTGGTTGATCGTATCCTCAATACTTCTCCGCGGTGGAGGGATGTATGCTCCTTGAGGTGGTGGTTCCTGCACATGTCCTTCCATGCATGGAGCTTGTTGAAAGTGCGGTGGTGGAGGAGGGGCAACATGTGAATTAGGATTCATCGCAGCATGTTATTTCCCATAGCTAAAACTAGGGTGGTTTTTCAATAAAGGGTTGTAAGAATTACCCTTAAAGTCTCCTACGCCACTGACTTGCTCTTGAAGCATCAATTTGTAAGCGGGTATAGTCGGGCATTCCTCAGTTGAATGACCCACCTCACAAATTACACACACCTTCTCGACGGGGTTTGGGATGGATCCAGTAGGTCCTCTTCCACATTCCTCACATAGGTCTCGCAGTCCTTTCTCAAGAATATCGAGTCGACTGTCCACTATAGAATTCCTTTCTACATGAAATAGGCCGGACGCCGATAGAGTTGTGGTCACTTGACGATTTCGATTTTGAGCATTAGGGTCAGATGTATCCCGCGATTGGGTAGTCTCAGCGACATACCTCAGGTGAAGCTCAGCATCATGGGCGTCTAAGTTGACAAATGGACCACTACCCATGGTTTCAACGAGTTGCTTGGAATTAATGTTCAACCCATTATGGATAAAGAAAATTATTTGCGTTTTATTAAAACCATGATGGGGACACGAGGTAATTAACTCATTGAAATGCTCGTAGCATCGTTCGAATGACTCATTTTCTAACTGTCAAAAAGTTTGAATTTGAGCCTTGATGGAATTCGTTCGATGTGGAAGAAAGAACTTCTTGAGAAATTTGGATTGTAATTCGTTCCATGATGAAATCTAATTTGGAGGTAAAGACCATAGCCAGGTCTTAGCCTTATCCTTTAGCAAGAATGGAAAGAGTTTGAGGCGGAGCACATCTTTTGTGCAAGTTTGATCACTGAGCATCTCGCACGCCTCCTCAAATTCCATAATGTGGGCATACGGCTTTTCTGAATCTAGTCCATGGTAAGTGGGAAGTATCTGGATCATCCCATTTCTGAAGCAAAATTGCCCAGAATTGTATGGGAGTAAAATGCATCCCGGAGTGACAGTGCACTCGGGATATAAGACGTCTCTCAAAGGGTGATACGGGGCCTCTCACTCGTCAACAGTTGCACTACCATATTATGATGTCTCTCTCTCTCAAAGATTCGGTTTCCTCACTTGGTATACTTGGAGTGCTCTCTTAAGTGTGTCCAAAGAAGGTAATCGGCGTGCTATTTGAGATTGAGTGTGATGGTGTGGGAGGTGGAACCCAGAACTGTGGAGCGTAAGGAGTGTGGGGGGGCTATCAAGATCGTACTCGACAATCGGGTTTTCGTGAATGTGGGCTGGAGTGTTATAGGGAGTTGGAGTGAGTTCAGAATTTTGCATTAACAGCTTATGAGAGATGATGATGAATCTTTTTGTTCTTTTTTAATTTTTTTTTACGTTTTTAGATTTTTTGAAATTTTTAGTCAAAGTTTTAGATTGACTCAATCTAATCCTAAGTCTACCGAAGTCCTCGGCAACGGCGTCAAAAACTTGACATGACTCAGAAAGTGTCTCTAATATGCGTTCTCTTCTAGGCCCAAGTGCAAGCCTGTCGCGTTAGTAATAAACCCGGTAAGTCGGGATCGTATCCACAGGAAAATAGGACAATGGAATTGTAACGACGTTAGACAGATGAATGAATCCTAACTCTAACTCTAAAGAAAAAGGAAAAGATGATTGTTATTGGGAATAACTACACTAGATGCAATTATGAAATTATCAAAGAAATACAACTATTCTAAATTACCTAAAATACTAACGATGAATGATTTAAACCTTTAAATTGTATGATGAAGAAAACAGGACTGGAATACAATCCCCCAACCCTAGTGTATTTCAGATATAACACTAATCGTAAATTTAAATAATTAATTAGACCCAGAATTTAGTATTCCAAGCATTACGTATATGAGGTTCAATCCCGCACCATACTTAATCAGAGGACGAATAAATCGGTATTTCAATAGTTACACTCAAATTGTATTCTAAAGCATCCCGATTACCCGGAAGCAAATGAGATCCAAATATCTACAATTGTTGCGTTCCTACGCAATGCGGTCGTAAACAAACCATTAAATTTAGAGGATTAATTTTATACACATGAAACTATCACATCAGGTTGGGTTCATATATCCCGACCTTAGAAAATCTAGCGTAACATGCTGAACCTAATGAAAATAATTTTTGAATTGCAGAAAACCATGATTAAACTAAGGAAGAATTGTCGAATGATGTAGAAAGGAGATTGGACAGAAGAAATTAACTACTAATCTTACCAAAGCATTAAAAGCAGCAATTAAGTACTTGTAATCACAGAAATCTGAACAATCTTCATTCTTGGAAATAAATATGTAATCAATCTTCAAACTAGGGTTTTTAGAGAAAGAATGGAAAATTAACTAAATTCTCCGTACTAAGAATGATAATAAAACGGGTTTAAATACCCTACAAAACTTCAGGAGTTTTAGCTGTACTAGGACTCTCCATTAGAAGAAGATTAGAAAATTAAAATTCGATAGTCGGATCAGTCCGGCCCTCCTACGATTCGGTCTGGCTGGAATACGGATCGATTCTTTTAATTCTTGGGCGGATCGATCCGACGCGAATCGGTTCGTTTGTTTTCTTTTAGCTTTGATCCATCTTTGGTCCGGGGTTCTCTGGATTTTGACATTACGGATTGGTCCGGCCCGAATCGGTTTGGGCTTCCTTTTACTTTTTCTTCAAACTTTGACTGCGCATAACTTTCACACCGGGACTCCGATTGACGTGTCGTTTCTTCCTTTATACTCGTAATTGGAGGCTCTTGAACTTAACGCCTCATCTGAAGTCTGGGTAGAAATTACACTTTTTCCCTTTTGACTTTCTTTCTTTTCCTTCTCGCTTCTTTTGATTTCTTTCTTTCTTTATTGACATCAAATACCTGCAAAATTAGTACAAAATACCAGAAACTCGGTGTACTCGTTAGGATAAGTCAATAGAAAGATTATGAGATAAAGTCAAATCAATTATGTTGTTCGAGGTGCTAAAAGTAACTAAATTAAAGGGATAAATTTGGAAGAATTTATGCCTAATCAGGTTCTTTAGTGAATAAGTGACTTTCAGGGGATCAGATTCTTTGATTTTAAGTAGACAAAATTAGTGTTATGATCAATTATCATTTTATATCCATGGAGGAGATTTCAGAAGGAATAATCTGCACGCCTTACATTTATCTATTACATGATTGGTTTTCTATTACAAATAATTATTGATAAAAAAAATATGTAACCTTCTAATATATCATTGATTCCTTTTATTTAGTAATGTATATGGGGTTGTATTGACGCATTTATAATTTCATTGTGATTTCAACTTTGATCTCGGTGTGGAAGGGATATGTAAAGGATGTACTAAAAGAAAGGAAGATGTGATGTTCTCTTATGAGAGTATATATTGGAATGTTTAAGGATTTATAATTAATCATACAAGACTATGAATGATATATGGATAAGCACCGACTCTGATAACTCATTATAACTGGGTAAATCCATTCATTATATAGTGTAGTAATACATATTTACTATTTAATTATCGTTTATTTTAATTTTTTCAGGATGGTGTGGGGTGTCTCGGGCACAAAATAATTGTGTTTTGGATGCCAGGATCAAAATTTCGATGGTACCACTGATAATGGAGACAAAGTGCATTGTTGACATGATATTATTGAAGGAAAAATTACAACAATTCCTTTTGGCACGGGTTATATGTGTATTGGTGTTATTGGTGTTACATATTGGTGTCATTTAAGAAATTAAGTTTGTTATAGGCCCATTTTTCAAAGTGTGCTTTAAGGTGACAAAACATTTTTTCTTTCAAAAACCTTTTTCAAAATTTTAACATGTACCAAGTTTGTGAACCAATATCAATTCAGTCCAATTTTATCTTGTTTAATCCTAAACATGCATCTAGGTGATTAAATCAAGTAAAATAATATAAAGTTCACAACACCAGATGTACGAGGAGACCACCAAGGAACCTCGGATGTCCCAAGCCAGACAATAACTATAACATGAGTTTAAAAAGGAAGACATACAGACTTACACAATGAATCGATCCCCACAAGCCTTGATGCTCTTCTTCTCTTTAACCTCTCCTCCACAGTGCCCACATAGAAATCCTTCCACGATACTCATCCAAAACACACGCATCCACAAGTGCCTCGGTGTCCACCGATGCATCTTGGCACCTGTCTACAATTTGAAACACAGACTCCTTCGCTTCTTTAATGCAAAACCCAATGATCAAACTTTTTCAAACTGATGAACAAATCCCAAATGTTTCAAACAAGATCTCTATAGAAATTGAATATGAAAGCTCGGATCTTTTAAACTTTAAGGATGGTTTTTAGTCATTAAAACCCTTAGAAAACTTTTGTGCAGAAAACCAAACTGTTATAAATTGTATTTTGGTTCTGCACCCTGTCGAAATTCTGAGAGAAAAACTCTTTAAATAAAAAAGTTTAAGTTGGCAAGTCATTAGAACGAGATCCATAATTCGTTCTAACAAGTGTGAGATGTAGATCGAACGATATCACATGTCGTTTGAACCACTTAAATAAAACAAATAGTGTTTCATACGGCTATAAACTTCAGATAAGCTCAGAATAAACGAAGATAAAACTTTTAAATCATTTATAATAAAATTTCCATCCTTTAAAACTCTTTTCAATCTCCATAAACATAATGCGTTCATACCTGAGAGATATTCATAATGAAATATGAATTTGAAAACGTGAAACATGCACCAATAAATCTTGGCATAATATATCATTAAAGCTTTGTCACTATGTCTTCTAAACCAAACATGTCATAGACTATGTGGATATTGTGTCAAAATAAAAATATATCTATGAATGAAACAAGTTTTGTTCCCGAGAATAAGTTAAATACATACAAAATAGACTCAATTAGAAATTTTGTTCTTACAAATCTCCCCCTTTGACTATTCCGGGATAAAACCGAAACAGTGAAATGCTTAAGTAGGGTCGTCAAGCCGTATGACACCAAAATTCCATCCCATAAAACCCAAAAGAAAACATACAGGATAAGGACTAGTATATGTAGGTCCGACAAGCATGAGCTATCTGAATGTGATGTAGTCTTGAAATCTTGAACCTTTTAAGCATACCTACATACATGAAACAAATAAATACCAAGTGAAATATGGAGGAACAAATCATATAAAAAAATACCAATAGGTAAAACAAATCATTTGTTAAACATGTGTGAAAATAATGATACCAACTTGTCTACTGATATGTGCATGACAACATGATACCAATAAAATACAAACATGCATATAATCAAGAATATGATGTTAATTTACAATGAAACAAGAATACGTGCTAAAAAAAACTCTCACCCAACTTCACATACATCTCTCCCCCTTTTTGTCTTGAATAGACAATAAGCGAAAAAGATAAAAAAATCACCAAATATCTAGAGTGAAATAATCAATGAAGCATAACTAGATAAACACGAAATCCCAGCTAATAATTATCACAAAGTACCAAATCGTAGCTAGCGAATAGTCACATAGATGAATCATCAATCTAAGCAAAGATGTGACTTAAAAAATAAATGAAGTATAAGAATCAGAGCATAAATAAGCCCTATCAATTGGATGTAAACTGTCCAAATGAACCCATAAGTACCAAAATAGAATGAAATCATCATATATAAGAAGCAGGTATTAAAACAGAACAAAGCTAAAAAATCCAGGCAGGTCATTTAAACGATTATGCGATGTCGTTTGAACGACAGAGGCATGGCATTTGAACAAGGTTAAAAACGACCCAAAACAGTAGGTTGTCATTTGAAGCACCTACTAACGACCATACAAACGACCCTTCTATTGACCATATCTGACAAAATTAACACCTTGAAACTTGTGTCGTTAGTACCAGACTTTGAACGACTTGGACATGTCATTCGAACAACGTCCATAAGTCTTTTGAATGACTTCAGCAAATTCTGCATTCCAGTTCCAAAAATGTTAAAGTTTTGCCAAATGAAAAAAATTCACAAAAAAGGTTCTGGAAATACGAAACAGTGGAAAAATAGACTACGAAAAGAAAAATAAAACAACTAATCAGTGTGAGTTTCATGCTAAAATATTATCAGTTGTGACACCCCGCCCAATTAAATACTGGGTGATCAGTCTTTTATTAAATTAAATCAGAATATCCAGTTAATTCAGAATATGCATCATTGTCGAAAACTTATTATTAACACTAACCACCTAATACTTAAAAAGGTTGATGTCAAAATTTATCTTTAAAATAACATAAAATCGAATTAATCACTTATTAACATACACCATGCAAACTAATCTCATATGGAATAAAATGACTGAATAATAAATGTGACTGGAGTAAACACATCTAACCTAAATATTGAATATAATAAACCAACAAAATAAACCAACAACTGAAAGGACTAAATAAATAAATCCACAATCTCTGACAGTCTGAATAAGTAAAAGGGGCGACATGCCCTAACTGAAGTAAAAATTTCAAGATGGAGAAACGAAAGTCATGGTGGTGTCAACTACCAAGTCATGTATCTTCCACAGCAGCTACAACTCATCAAATGAATGGAACTCCTATGCATAGTGTCCCTATGGTTGGGCACCGAAAATAATTTGACAAAAGAAAAGAGATTTGCAATAAACGGGTCAGAGCCTTGGTTCAAAATAGTTTAAAAAGCAGCAAGTGCTTAAATGAAAACAATAGCACATATTGTGTATATTTTAGATTTTCGTACTCTCACTTGAGATTCTCACCTCTCATCTAATGTGCACATCTAACGTGTATATTTAACCCATCCTCGTCATGCTACCTCGCCTAACTAGCCCGAAGATGACAATTATCATACCAATAATCTTATGCATTTACCCATATCACCCGTATCCCGTATTAACATATCTTTAAGTTTATTTATTCATATACACAACCTTTATCCTCATATGTATTCCTTTTTCTCACTAAGAATATTTCTAAATATCGTTAATAACATATCTACTAAACACGTACAGTAGAATAAGTAACAGGTAAACATATATTTATCTCTTCATATATATACTATTACAGCACCCCTTGGTAAGGGCCCCCTTGGTGCAATGCATAGTCTGTTATCATGTCCCGGTGCATCGCTCATTATATGAAGGACTATAGGTTCAATCTCTTGCCAACCATAAAAATAAACACACATATTGGAGGCGAACATAGTTCCAAGACCATGGGTTATGCACATACATACGCACTCATATGACCGTCAATATTATCGTTCTCACTGATAGGTCGTACCTAGGTTCTATGTTCAGTGATACGAATCAAAATCCCCCCGAAGGATCCTTAAGATATGATCGTCCACAATGCACAACCTCCACGAGATAGTGAGAAACTTAGGTATGTTATACACATTATAATTCAATCAATGGGTACATACACATAACCTATAATAATCATTTAGTATTCACACAACCCAAATCCCCGAATTTATGCGTAGTATTATTATCTCTAATATTCACGTTAGTCTATCCATACGATTAATCTCTTTATCGTATATATTCCATAAGGTCCTATTATTCCAACCTATTCCATTTTTTTTGTTACACAATCATCTTACCACTAGACTATGTAATGAAGTCACTCAAGAATAGCATAAGTCATTCTCTCTCATTCGAAACAACCTTGTAAGGTTTTAACATGTCCAGGAAAAAATTTTAACTTCTAAAATCTCATTGAAAGTTGGGGAATTCTTGTTGGAATGAGGTCGTTCGAACAACTTCGAACGAACCTACTCTGTGAATTCTCGTTGGATATGTCGTTGGAATTCTCGTTAGAACGAGAATTCTACATATCGTCACTAACCTCTTAAAACTGCATTTTTTCCAACTTTTTCAACACCCAAATCACATAAAACTTCACCTAACTCAAAATCAACGATTCTAAATCTTAACTACTAGTAAATGAATGCTTTCTAGCACATTTTTACATCAAATCCTTACAATTCATCATAGATTCAGATTGATTTTCTAATTCATCAACATACCTAATTTCATATAATTACCTTTAGTCATAATTAAACCCAAATTTGATTTCGTAATTTCAGATTTCTTATCCCCACAAGATGGTTATTCAACTATATGCAAAACCTATACCACAATCATGGATCAATACCCAATTTCAGTCCCAAATTTCATAATATCATGAATAAATCATCAAATAATCTAACATGGACATTATATGCTCTAAATGAAGAAAGATAAATACTTGCCTTTTCATGAAGGTTTGATTCGTCACTTGAAATTTGTATAGATGCCTTCTCCTCTTCTCGATCTACACGTTGATGATGTTTTTCGTGAAAGGTGACTGGGTTTGACCTTGGAACTCCTAGGAACCTCTTCTCCTTATTCCTATTGGACTTTATCTCGGGTTTACCAGTTATTTACCATAACTCTCCCACGTACATGAAGATATATTTCTCCAATTTTTGTCCACTAATTAATAACAATTTTTCAAAAGACAAAAATATCCCTCTAAGGTACCAGGTTGGTCTAAAGTTGCATCGGTCTCCAAACTAAACCCCTGAGTAGGTTTTTCTGACTATCTCAACCCTTTCGAACACACTGGCATACTCAAAACGGCCATCAGAATAACAAAAAATAATATTACATTTTCAATTCCTCATTTAAATCCTGACACGACTCACACGCGTGTCCCAACTAAGTGTACTGCAGCTGTCGTATTTTTTCACTTACGATAATTATAATATATTCATAATCATACATTACTTTACTCAGCAAGTGATATTCAACATAATTATCACCAATAAATACTAACTCTCATCACGCTAGTAATTATTTACTTAAATCCAGATTAATTATAAGGTTTTCCTTTTAAATTAATTAATCCCATAATTAAAATAAAATCTTTCAAAAATGAGGGGTATTACATCAATGTGCTCAAGCATGGATATGGAGTGAATGGGTGTGAACTACTATAAATGAATTATAAAATGAACACATCGAAATGATCAAAAAGCTCTAATTGATAGCTAAATGTCATCAAACATAGTTTTAGCCATATGTGACAATTAATATATTTAGCAAAATGAACTAAACAATCAACATGCACACAAACTTGAAATTTTGACGATTCTACAAGCAATAACATCATGACACTATTTTCAACATGAGGATTCGTGGTGCAACCCAATTTATTTTTCCATCCAAACTCCCTCATATATTCATAGTTTTTTTCAAGCTCTTTTGAGGTTTCTATTTTTCTGAACTTAAAGAAATTCTATTGGCCTTATTTTGGCATATGATTCTTTTTATTGCCTTAATTTTTTCTCAAGCTCTTTTAAGTGGTGGCTTTCATGACAAGTTAATTGGACTCTCGCATCCCTTTCCCGTGAACACTCATCATTTTCCCCAAATATGCAATATAAATCCTCAAGGAAAACGATTACTACATGCACACCTCCTCCTAAGCCTAATTACGCATATATGACAAAATTGAGATAAGAACGTCTCACCAAACTTAAATATGCATGAGATGTCAAACATTCATATAAACTCGTGCATGAGTGCAAAGATGGCATATATACAAAGTCTAATCCAAATGCATATCAACTTCGAAACAACCCCATTAAACAATGGTTAAGATCATTCAATGCATTAACAATTATGACCAAATGTCCTAACCACATGGATAATGGAATGATGGGTGTCCAAGCACACCAATATGCCATATCAAACATGGAAACTCATGACACAAAAAATTAAACCAAAAATCTTTTTGTGTTTTTCTAAAAAAAAATTGACTAAAAAAAAAATCTTTTTGTATTTTTTGAAAATATATGAAACCAAAAATCTTTTTATATTTTCAATTTTTTTATCAAGACAAAACCTTTTTGTATTTTTCATATAAGACTTAAATAAATGAAAAATATAATACAAAGAGATAATCATTTAATAAGACTAGCAAGATATATATCATGAAGCAAAGACTAACGTATGATAAACATGGAAACACAATCATCCTTTTGATCTAGCATGGGAATAATAAAGTGCAGCAAAACAAGAACCATAAAGTTTTGTAAGGACGAAAATTTCCAATTGAGTCCTTTGTAGTTTTGGCTCAATTCCGAACAAAAACGTTTATGTCATAGGATAGTGTTCAAGTGTACCTACTCAAGCCTATATGTGTTTAGTTGAAGACGTAGCAGCAAAAAGTATAAAGCTTCATCAAAAGCCATGGTTTATGTGCCTCGTTTCAACGTTATCAACGTAGTTCCATGCTCCTAAGTTGAAGACGTAGCGGCAAAGAGTATAAAGCTTCATCAAAAGTCGTGGTTTATGTGCCTCATTTCAACGTCATCAATAGTAGTTACATGCTCCCAAGGTATGAATGCATTACATATATATATAGGAGCTTGGAACAAGTTTATTTGGGTGTTGGGTTATTTAAAACTGTTGTTTTAATTTCAGAAATATTTTATCAAACTTTAAAATAAAAGTATATAAAGTTTCTGGGCTAAAACCGAAATTTATGAACTTTCTGGAAGTTCGTTCGATATGTCGTTCGAATGAGTTTTTCATTCGAACCAGATGTCGTTCGAACGAGTTTGCCAACGAGTTCCCAATATAGGCCTTTGAAATGTCGTTCGAACAAACCTTATGTTCGAACGAGATTTGTAACGAGTTCAATATGGAACTTCGTTAGAAGTCTCGTTCGAATGAGATTTCGTTCGAACGAAATGTCCTTCGAACGAGAAGCCAGGCGGGAACAGTTTTTGGTGGTTTTTACCAGTTTTTACCCATGTTTCCCACTTTCTTACCCCACTAACTTTTGACAGATTATTATAGTGCGGGAACCAAAGTTTGTAACGTATCTTTTTCATATCCTTCTAACTTTTAGAGAATGTTTAGAGAGAAAAATCATAAAGGAAAAATATCAAGTTTCGAGTGTTAATTTTCAAAGAGAAAATCATTTACCACTCTAGATTTCACCCGTAGATTTATTTATCCAAGTTCATATATATACATCTTGCTTGGAGTTTGGCACCGGGTTTATCTCTACACCGAATTGAAGAGAGTGTTTGGGCTTGCTTCTAAATCCCACAAAAAAGAAGTTGTTTATGTTGATTTACCCACTTGGAGAAAGGCTCCTAGTTCGGGTGACGGTGACCATATAAAGTCCGATCGGTGGATTTCGAGATCGCGGTGGATCTCCAAGGTTATCCTCTAGGAAGAGGTGTCAACAAGAAAAAGCGTCGGGGCTTGAGAGGGATCGAGTCGGGTGATGTAAGTCTTTTGACTTGTATTTGTAAAACTGTATCTAATGGATTTGTGGCTAGGGCCGTCCGAGGTTGTTTCCCGTCTTGGTTTTTTCCTCGTACATCGCGGCGTGATATCTTGTTTTATTTTATCTTATAATATCACCTAGAACGCATGATTAGGTAAAGAAGATAAAATTGGTTTAAATCACTATTAATTTAATTTGGAACATAATTAAATTTGGGTAATGTTTATTTATTTCACATCATTTGTTAAGAAGGGTTTATCCTAATTTGTTTAAATGAAAAATATGACTTAGACAAATTCTAGGACTTGAATTAATTGTGTTTAACTGAAAATCAATAGTGTCTGTGTATTAATCATATTTCACTTGGTGTTTAATTTTAATTTAGAAAGAAATTAAAATTTGTTTTAAGTTGAACCATCACCGTTACGCTTCCACATCTGTTTCATAAAAGGAAATAATATTTCTTAAGGATATTAAAGTTGGGAATTTCCAAATTGGTATCAGAGCCAAAGCGATAAATTATTTCGTTAAAGATCCTTTAAATAATTTTGAGCTAAAATGGAATTTTCCCCATTTTCAAAATTTCCTATTTTCGATGGTTCTAATTACGCGTATTGGAAAGCGCGTATGAAATCGGCACTAAAATCTATCGACGAGAGAGTTTGGATGTCTGTTGTAAACGGGTGCTCCCCACCTACTAATTTAGTAGATAATGAGCGTGTTCCCAAACCCGCCGATAGATGGAGTGTGGGTGAATTTAAACTTTCAAATTTTAATTCTCGTGGTTTAAATGCCTTGTTTAGCACTGTCACACCGGATGAATTCCGACGGATTATGACGTGTGAGACCGCTAAAGAAGCTTGGGATATTTTACAACTCACTCACGAAGGTACAAGTGTCGTTAAAGCTTCGAAACTCCAAAAACTCACCACTAAATTTGAAACTATCAAAATGAATGAAAAAGAAACTTTTGATGAATTTTATGCTAGACTTTTTGATATTGTTAATTCATTTTTTAACTTGGGAGAGAAAATACCCAACAACCGAGTAGTAAAGAAAATTTTAAGGTCCCTTCCCGATAGATTTATTCCAAAAGTGACCGTTTTAAATTCTTTACCATCTCTAGCCTCTATGAAATTAGAAGAGCTCGTAGGTGACTTACAAACCTATGAACTGGTCATGTTTTCTTCTAAAACTGAAAAGAAAATTGAAAAGGGCGTTGCTTTAAAAGCCCGAAAAGGGGTCAAACAAGTAGTAGAGAGCGAGAGTGATAGTGACTCGGAAGACATGGCTTTGTTTGCTCGGAAATTTAGAAAATTTCTTAAATTTAACAAAGATAAATTCAAAAATGATTTTAAGAAATTTGAAACTCCTAAGTATGAGAAAACCGAGAAGATCCCTAAACCTATCAATGAACAATTAAATAGGGACGAATCAAATAGGTGTTTTGGTTGGAGGGTTATGGACATAGGGCTTCTGAGTACCCCACTAAACTAAGGAAAGAGGGTCAACAACCCATTTCATATAATGCAACCCTTAGTGATAGTGATAAGGAAGAGGGACCCGATTACCCCACTAAGCCAAATTTTGTGGCTTTTATGGCTAGTCATGTGAGCACCGAAAGTGAATCTTCTCATGAAGATACTCAAACTCATGACACTTCTGAGGTCAATGTCTTTGATTCCCTTATTTTTTATGATAGTGAGAGTAGAGAAGAAAGAGAGAGTAAAAATGAAGAAGAGGTTAATGTGAGTGAACTTCAAAATGCTTTTCAAGAACTTTATAAAGAATCTATTAAATTGAAAAGAGCTAATTTGAAGTTAGAAGCTAGTTTAAGAGAGAGTGTCAAGGTCGTTGATGATAGTATGTTAGTAGAAGACCTTCGGACACGAGATAAAGCTCTTCAAAAGAAGCTTGAATATATAAAAGGCGAGAGAGATAGCCTTAGGGGTTTAATGGAATCCTTGAAAAAGGATCTTCTTGCTTTTGAAGAGCGAAATGTTTTATTAGAGTCTAACATTTTAGAATTGCAAAATAAATTAAAAGACTCTAGTAATGTCAAATTTGATTTGGAGTGTCGTTCGAAAAAATTAGATAAAATCTTAGGAACAGTCCAAATTAAAAATGACATGTGTGGTTTAGGCTTCAATACTTGTAATGAATCTACTCATAAAGCCAAAACCAACGTTTTAGGAGAATTTACTAGGAAAGCTTTTCGAGATCACTCTGTAGGTAAATCTTTTCGACATGTTTTCACTTGTACACATTGTATTTAAAATTCCTACACCCCAAGATAGTCATTCTTCATTAATTTGGGTTAGGAAATCCGGCTTGGTTGCCTTGCAAAATAGGGCTTTTGATTCTCATTTACTTTCACATTCTTCATCCCTTGCTAAATCTAAAGGATTAATGTGTTAGTTTTTGCATACTTTAGCGTTTGTACTTCATGCTATATTCACATGCTAAATGTATGCTTGTTTAATCATTTTCTAGTTTATGCCCCATTGTTAATCACATGCTAGAATAATCATTTTTGTTTATCTTTTGTATTTTATTTCTTCCTTTTGTATGCATTAAATGAAAAATACAAAAATATTTTTATTTATCATTTGGATTTTATCTCTTGGTAATTTAAGCTTAATGAAAAATTCAAATGATTTTTGTTTGTCTTTTGTGTATATATCTTTACTTTTGGTTAAAAATGTCAACAACTCAAAAAGATTTTATTTTGTGTGTATTTTGGTTTGACACACTTTAAGTGGCATATACTTGTGTTTGAATCCCTCCTCTAACGCTCCCATGTGGCTAGAACTTTTGGTTTAGATTGTCAATCATTAAAATGTTCTTTACCATATTTTTATGGAGTTGTTGGATTTTGTGTTGTTTAAATGGATTCTATTTTTATATGCCTTTATTCACACATGCGCGAGCTGTTTTGAAATTTTAACTTCATATGTATATTTGAGCTATGTGAGGTGTTCTCCTTCCAATCCTGTCATCTACATATTTGTGACTTAGGAGCACTAGTGCATGTCAAAATCCGTTACACGTGAGATTTGTGTGAAAAATGAAAACATGATAAAAATGTGCACGGGGAAGGGCTCCGAAAGGAATAATAATCCTTTGAGATTGTAAGCCACCGTTTTGAATGGACCTAAAAGAAATACGTGGTCCAAAGGCCTAAAAACAGAAAATATGGCATTAAAAGAAAAATAATTGCTAAGGCCTATGTTTGATTGATATATTCATTCAGAATTAATATAAATGCTTATTGAGGGAGATTGGATGGTATATCAACGGTTTGCACAATGTCCGTTTATCCTAGTTGCGTATTTCAGGTCATGACTCTATTGGTTTGTAGAATCATCAATATGATAGGCTTGTATGCATTGTGTATGTTTGTTCATTGAGTTCAATATATACTTTCACATAAGGTTATATTCAAATGTAATGAAGTTTGAAATAAAATGAGAACTCCTTGAACATATTTTTAAGTCATTGGGTCTAAATTCAATCGTTACTAGTTCACACCCCAACACTTCCGTTTCCATATGACACATTTTTGCCATACGAGTGTGAAAGACTCCTATTATATTTTGTGTGTGTCATCTGTGTGTTTATATCTATATATGTGTACTTAAGTCTATGAGTAATATCTTATGTATACATATTTGATATTTTTGTTTAATCTTTGCTTTGATTTCTAATCCCTATATGCGTTAATTCATACTTGGTATCCATCTTATTGCATTCGTTGTTGATGTCATATGCTTGATAATTTATATATCATTTTGGTATCATTTTATTGCATCCTGTTTGGTCTAAGTTGTTATTTGTTGGATTAGTTAGAATTTTTTGTTGCCTATATGCCTTAACGTTCTCATCTCTAAATGCACAATTACATATTTTAGCTTGTTATGCCACTCTATTTATCCTATATGCTTTATTTGGGGGAGATAAGTCAATATTTGATTCTTTAAACCTTTGTCTATTCCTGAACAAAAAGGGGGAGAATGATAGGGGGAGAAATTGTATCTAATCCTATTCTTATTGTATCTTAGTTTAAGGGAGATTTATCTTAGGGGGAGATGTCTTTCTAAGTTGATCATATTTGATAAGGGGAGAGAATTAGTTTAGGGGGAGTACTTTCTTTACTTGCATTAACTATTTTGATATTCCCTATGCGTGTAATGTGTTTGTTTAAGTGTGCAGGAATAATTTTATAAAGCAACAACTTTCAAACGGCAAAGATTGTGATCCTTGGGTTGTTTGAGTCAAGCAGTGTATTTTTATTTTGGGTGGGACTTTTTATTAGTCTAGCAGAGCTTGACGGCTCTTTAGGATTTTTGTTGGTTTTTGTCCCGGAATAGCCAAAGGGGGAGATTTGTAAGGACGCAAATTTCCAATTGAGTCCATTGTAGTTTTGGTTCAATTTCGGACAAAAACGTTTATGTCATAGGATAGTGTTCAAGTGTACCTACTCAATCCTTTATGTGTTTAGTTGAAGACGTAGCGGTAAAGAGTATAAAGCTTCATCAAAAGCCGTGGTTTATGTGCCTCGTTTCTATGTCATCAACAGTAGTTCCATGATCCCAAGTTGAAGACATAGTGGCAAAGAGTATAAAGCTTCATCAAAAGTCGTGGTTTATGTGCCTCGTTTCAACGTCATCAACAGTAGTTCCATGCTCCCAAGGTATGAATGCATTATACACACACACACACACACACACACACACACACACACACACACATATACATATATATATATATATATATATATATATATATATATATATATATATATATATATAGGAGCTTGGAACAAGTTTATTTGGGTGTTAGGTTATTTAAAACTGTTGTTTTAATTTCAGAAAGATTTTATCAAACTTTAAAATAAAAGTATATAAAGTTTCTAGGCTAAAATCGAAATTTATGAACTTTCTAGAAGTTCATTCGATATGTCGTTCGGACTAGTTTTTCATTCGAACCAGATGTCGTTCGAACAAGTTTGCAAACGAGTTCCTAGTATAGGCCTTTGAAATGTCGTTCGAACGAACCTTATGTTCGAACGAGATATCCAACGAGATTTCTAACGAGTTCAATCTGGAACTTCGTTAGAAGTCTCGTTCAAATGAGATTTCGTTCGAACGAAATGTCGTTCGAACGAGAAGCCAGGTGGGAACAGTTTTTGGTTATTTTTAGTAGTTTTTACCCATATTTCTCACTTCCTTACCCCACTAACTTTTGACAGATTATTATAGTGTTGGAACCAAAGTTTGTAACTTATCTTTTTCATATCCTTCTAACTCTTAGAGAGTGTTTAGAGAGCAAAATCATAAAGAGAAAAAGATCAAGTTTTGAGTGTTAATTTTCAAAGAGAAAATCATTTACCACTCTAGTTTTCACCCGTAGTTTTATTTATCCAAGTTCATATATATACATCTTTCTTGGAGTTTGGCACTGGGTTTATATCTACACCAAATTGAAGAGAGTGTTTACGTTTGCTTCTAAATCCCACAAAGAAGAAGTTGTTTATGTTGATTTACCCAGTTGGAGAAAGGGTCCTAGTTCGGGTGACGGCGACCATATAAAGTCCGATCGGTGCATTTCGAGACCGCAGTGAAGCTCCAAGGTTATCCGCTAGGAAGAGGTGTCTACAAGAAAAAGCGTCAGGGCTTGAGAGGGATCGAGTCGGGTGATGTAAGTCTTTTGACTTGTATTTGTAAAACCGTATCTAGTGGATTTGTGGCTAGGGCCGTCCGAGGTTGTTTCCCGTCTTGGGTTTTTCCTCGTACATCGCGGCGTAGTGATTTCTTATTTTATTTTATCTTACAATATCACCTGAAACGCATGATTAGGTAAAGAAGATAAAATTGGTTTAAATCACTATTAATTTAATTTGGTGCATAATTAAATTTGGGTAAAGTATATTTATTTCAAGTCATTTGTTAAAAATGATTTATCCTAATTTGTTTAAATAAAAAATATGACTTAGACAAATTCTAGGACTTGAATTAATTGTGTTTATGTGAAAGTTAATAGCGTGTGTGTATTAATCATATTTCACTTGGTGTTTAATTTTAATTTAGAAAGAAATTAAAATTTGTTTTAAGTTGAACCATCACCTTTACGCTTCCGCATCTGTTTCATAAAAGGAAATAATATTTCTTAAAGATATTAAAATCGGGAATTTTCAAGTTTAATTCTTAAAGCCTCTAAGCCCAATTTCCTAACCCAGGTAGGTGTATAACGATGCATAGTTTTGGGAACCAAAATGACTTTATTCCTTAACTTCTTAGGAGCATTCTTAAGGTTATAACAAAAACGCCTAAGGTAGCATTCCGACCACAATGAGAACAAATGTAAACAAGGCAAAGAATGGGACCTAAATGTGAACCTCTCATAACATTCCTAGTCGACTCTCTCACATGATTGGTATTGGATTTGGGAATGGGAACAACGTTATCATCATGGCCTATACCACACCTCTATTCCTTGATTTGGACGGTGCCTAACATGATATCCAACTTTTTCGACCTAGCCTCCAAATCAAACTTCACCTCACTCGAGTCTCTCAATCTCTCCTCAAGATCGCTAATCGTAGACTCAAGAAAATGCCTAGACTCCTAAAAGTATAGAATCTATTTGTTTAAAGACTCCATCAAATCAAAAAGATTATCTCTATCTTTCTCAATATATTATATTTTCTCCCTAATAGTATTTTTTCGTTCCCTAAGATCCTCAATCAAAGAAACATTATTTTATACGAAACTCTCATTCAACCTAGCTTGCAACTTCAAGTTTGCCTTTTTCATATTTATCGTTTCCTTCTACAAATCATTAAAGGAAACTTGCAATTCTCCCACATCAATTTCGTCATCCTCACTAGCTTCACCCTCACTCACTTGGTATTCACACTCAATGGCCTCAGAAGTGTCATTCACATGAGAATCTTTATGAAAATATTTATCATCGTCGCTAACATGACATGCCAAGAACGCTATAAACCTACGCTCAGTGGGGAACTCTCCCCCTCTTTCGGTTCACTGTCACTTAAGGTGGAATTATATGCTATCTCTTTATTTCCCTTCTGTTTAAGTCTAGTGGGGAACTTCGCTACCTTATTACCATAACCCTCACAACCAAAACACCTATCTAACTCATCCTTCTTAACACACTCACTCTTATTCTTAGGTACGGAATCGAACTTGTTGTTCTTAGATTTCTCACGTCTTTTTGCATCTTTTGATTATTTTTGGAACTTAAGAAACTTTTTGAAGTTCTTTGCCAACAAGACTACATCCTCAAAATCATAGTCGAAATCATCATCTGAAACTTTAGTAGCCTCCTTCCGGGCTTTCAAAGTAATGCCCTTTTCTTTCTTTGGCACTTTCTTGGAGGTAAACATGTCAAGCTCATAAGTTTTTAAGTCACCTTCAAGTTCTTCTAGTTTCATTGATTCAATCATTCCCAAGGAGTTTAAAACGGTCACTTTGGGATCAAATCTACTAGGCAACGACCTTAAGATTTTCTTTTTGACTCGATTGTCGATTATTTTCTCTCCCAAGTTAAATAATAAATTGACAATGTTGGACAGTCTAGCATAAAACTCATCAATGATTCACTCTCTAACATCTTCATCGTCACAAACTGTGTAGTGATTTTTTGTAGTTTAGACGCCCTAACCGTTCTAGTTCCATTGTGAGTAAGTACAAGAATATCCTAAGCCTCTTTTGAAGTTTCACACATCATGATTCTATTATACTCTTCGAGTGTGACACGTGAGGAAATAACATGAAGACCTTTAGAATTATAAAGTGCAAGTCTATGTGTCCATGAATCAATGAGTTTTAAATTAGTGGCCTCTCCCATCTTGTATGATCGGTGGTGTCCAACCTTTTTCGATTGCTAACCACATACGCTCGTCAATTGATTTTAAAGCACTTCTCATTTGCATTTTCGAATAAGCGTAATTTGTGCCATCAAAAATAGGAGTTTGAAAACTATCAAAACTTCTGAAATGCATCCTTAAAAGCACAAGGGATCAACACACTAAAAAAGTTTCTAGCTCTGATACCAATTTGTAGGACCTTTTTTCAAAGTGTGATTTAAGGTGATAAAAGAATTTTTCCTTCAAAAACGTTTTTCCAAATTTTAACATGCACTAAGTTTGTGAACCAAAATCAATTAAGTCCAATTTTATCTTGTTTAATCCTAAACATGCCTCTAGGTAATTAAAGCAAGTAAAGTAATATAAAGTTCACAACGTCGGATTCACGAGGAAGCCATAAAGGGAAAAATACTTAGACGACCCAACCCAGATAATCACTATGATAGGAGTTTACAAAGGAAGACAGACAGACTTACACAACAGCTCAATCCCCACAAGCCTTGACGCTCTTCTTCTCTTTACCCACTCCTCTACAGTGGCCACGCAAGAATACTTCCACGATACTCATCCATAGCATATGCATCCACGAGTGCCTCGATGTCCACCGATGCAGCTTAGCACCTGTCTATGATTCAAAACACAAACTCCTCCGCTTCTTCCCCGCAAAACCCAATGATCAAACTTGTTCAAAGTGATGAACAAACCCCATATGGTGCAAATAAGATCTCTATAGCAATTAAATACGAAAGCTCGGATCATTTAAACTCTAAGTATGGGTTGTAGTCTTTGAAAACCTAAGAAAACTTTTGTGCATAAAATGAAACTATTCTAAACTGTATTTTTATTCTGCACCCTGTCAAAATTCTGAGAGAAACTCGTTAAATAAAAAAGTTTAAGTCGGCAAGTCATTTTAACGAGATCCACAAGTCATTCTAAAGGCTATGACATGTTGTTCGAACGATATCACATGTCGTTTGAACCACTTAAATCAAAGATAGTGTTTTATATGACTCTAAACTTCAGATGAGCTCAGAATAAACGAAGATAAACCTTTTAAAAACCTTTTAAATCATTTATAATTAGCTTTCCATCCTTTAGAACTCTTTCCGAACTCCATAAACATAATGCATTCATGCCTGAGAGATATTCAGAATGCAATCTGAATTTGAAGACGTGAAACATGCACCAATAAAACTCAACATAATATATCTTTGTAGCTTTGCCGCTACATCTTCTAAACCAAATACATCATAGACTATGCGGAGATCATGACAATATAAAAATCTATTTATGACGGACACAAATATTATTTCAGGAATAAGTCAAATACACACAAAATAGACTCAATTGGAAATTTTGTCCTTACATTTGTGTATTGGTGTTCTTGACAATAATTGAGTTAAATTGATAATGTTGTCTATACGAGGTTTTGGGCATACCATTAGTAGTCTTGTTAGAGTATTTTTTATTTCTTAAACATGGTGAATAGTTCTATAAACAATGGAAACTCTGCTTAAAATTTTAAATTATTTGCAATCATTTGTGATATATATAAAATCATTTTGACTTAAATTATACATGACTTAATACTTTGAAAAATTATCTTCCTACCTTAGGAAGAGACAATACTCTAGTGTGTGTATGTGTCTGTGTGTGGGTGTGTGTGTGTGTGTATATATATATATATATATATATATATATATATATGTATGTATGTATGTATTTATGTATGTATGTATGTATGTATAGATAGATAGATAAATAAATAAAAATATATGGTATAACTATAATGTAAGGAACATACAATACTACCCCTCTATCCACATATTGAATCCTCCCAAGGTTTCCCCACCTGTGTTGCTAGTTGTGCATAAATCCTTAGTTAAACTTGTACTGGTGGAAAAGCCCTTGCTTCTTCTAGTGCTGGAAGTCCTTGTCCCTATTGGCCTTTAATCTTAGGATATCTCGTATCCATGTTACCTATCTCCCTACAAGTATAATAAGCGCGATAAAAAGTCAATAATGTCTACCTAACACACGCTCTCCATATTGTCCCTATCCCTGAGGGGCCTAAGGGACATCATTACCCTGCTAAAGGGCCTGTTGATCTTTCCCAACTAGAGGACTCTTCTATGATTGGTCATTATGACTCTAATGATCTCCATATGCCTTGGTTCCTTTCAAACCACCCAACTCATTCCTCTTTCCAAACTACTTTCGGTAATTTACCTTCTCTTGCCATAACATTAATGCGGCGTCCACTACCTAAGAATATGTGGTGTATGCTTGATTCCCCATAACTACTTGCTTGATAGACCAAGTCAAACTTATATTCATACATTCTTTCTTCTTCTCATCACTATTCACCTCTTCAGCCTCAAACATACATAAATTGGAGAACTCCTTCTTAGACTCAACAACAGTCCTCAACCCCTACTCTAATTTATGAAAACCCCTCTTCTTCATACTCATAATATAATAAGGTAAACATGTATCATCAAAATTCAACATAAAATAATCATACCTAAAATGATCCCTATCCTCAGGTGTGATGACACTCTCGCACTACTAGTCAACTCAAATGTAACAAAGATATAATTTTGCATGCTTGTTCAGTATTCCATTCTCAAATGCCTCTCTATATCATCTTCCACCGCTGAGCTACTGTTAGATTAGATCCACCAAAAAAAGTGAGAGGATTGACCTTGTTAAAATTCACCCTCACCGATGAGGCGTAAACTTCGTATGTAAAATATGTTGTTGGGTGTTTTGCACCCTACACAAAAAGATACCACAACTTGGTACACTATAAATGGAAGTGTAATGACAAGTAGGTATCGAATCTACAAGGAATGGTATTTAGGATGAAATTGGTTTAGCAATTAGAAAAAGGGGGAAAAGAAATGAAGATATGGTGAGAATATAATTAACACTAGGCAATAAAAAAAACTAAATTAAATTACAAAAATAAGATTAGGATCACATCCTCATCATGGTCAAACAACACGTAGTATATAATTTGGTTGAAAAATGATTAACCCATAATATTCAATTAATTATAAACATCAAACATGAAGAAATTCAATTCAAAATTTAAAGATTAAACTTTCATTCGAATATGGTCACAAATGGATTAATGTCGAATATCGCTACAGACACTAACTTTACGTGACAAAGGAAGTTAAACAAATAATATCCCAACATTAATACAAAAGATTTCATTTAAATTCATTCTAATCAAACCCTAAATTTTAAATCTCAGTACCCACTAATGGTGAAAAATGATCCTAACCTCTACACTTGGTACTATATATGTTACGAATAATAAATATAACTACTTAATAAATGAAAACAAGAATTAAACTAACAACAACTAACTAGCTGACACACCCTAACCTACTTACTTTTATTAAGTTTGAAAGTAAATGTGAGTTAAATCATAATTAAATTAACCAAATAAAAAACATGAGTTTTAATTATAGATTCATCAACGTAAATCCATAAAACTAAAAACAATTTACAAAATTAAAGTACTTATGCTTATACAAACTTTCTTGAAGGATAACTTAACTTAATTACATCATTTAAATAAAATCATTGTTTTACCCATTCCTAGCTAACCCAATCCGACCTCCTAGATTTGACAGTGACATCACGTTACGTGAAAAACATAAACATAGCAACCGTGAGCAAAATAGCTCACTGAATGCATCACTACTACACTACTGCATAAAATTAAATGTAATAAATTATATCTATATAATAGTGTATTAACTTATCCCGTCCATTCATAATGAATGACTTAATATTTCGAATCATGATTTACATATCCTGTCAGTAATAGACAATTCTCCCTGATTCCTAGTCAGGAAGTAATACCTTATCTATAATAGACAATCATCCCCCATTCCGGGTTAGGGAGTAACCTCCCATTTGTGACACCCCGCCAAATTAAATACCGGGCGATCACTCCTTTATTAAATTAAATCAAGGTAAACAGTTGGTTCATCCTCAGCATCACTGTCGATAAAAATACATTTTCCAATTTAACAACCTAAATAATTAAGCTAAGTGTCAAAACCATTTCCATACATACTTTCCAAATTTTAATTAAAGAAAAAGATTTATTTTTTTAAAAACAACATTTCTACAATTTAGAATCACATCACAGTAAACCAAATAATATAATACATTCGTCAATCGAATGTCAACATATGAAAACTAAAGTCACCAATACAAACTGAATAAAACCCATAGTAACAATACTGAAATAAAAATGTACCAATAACAACGGGATAATGGAAAGGGCTACACATGCCCAACTAAATGAAAGTACTAAGAGTGGATCCGAATGGACGAATTCGTCTAATCAAGAGACCTGCAACTCCCACCTAAGCTGCAGCGCGTTCCTTCCAAAAGATCCTAATCAAGACGTCCCTGTAGCTGGGCACCTGTAATACATACATATATATACAAGAGAGAGAGAGAGAGAGAGAGAGAGAGAGAGAGAGAGAGAGAGAGAGAGAGAGAGAGAGAGAGAGAAAGAAATGGGTCAGAGCCCGAAAGTGTGTTTGATTTAAAATACGTTTAGCAAGTATTTAAATTGATACAGGCCAATGCAACAACATATTAGTGCGTCACTCTCTTGAGAAATACTCACCTCTCTTCTAATGTGCACACCTATCGTATTAACCTGCCCAACGGTTTATCTTATCATTTATTATACTAACCTTCCCAATAATTTAGCGTATCTTCTTACTCGTAAGATTTCAAAACCGAATAATATTTTTGTTTAAAAAGAATGCTTCCAATTGGAAACACAACTCTCGTTTTAGCTTTTATTAATTTATAAAGTTCCTTAGTGACATATTATTTCTCACAAATAAGTATTTACTATAAGAGTCATCAACCATGTCCTACTTATCAAATCACAGTAGGCAGTTCCATATTTCAGAATATCATATATATATATATTAACTACACGTATAATATATATAAAATAACAGCACCCCTCATAAAACTATGGTGCATGCATACTCTACTATCCAGAACCCCATATCACTCATATTAAGGGGAATACAATCGGAATCACTCTCGAATTGTATTAACATGAATACACAAACAATATTGAGGCGAAGCATAGATTCCAAGTCTCTAAGAGGATGGCACATGCCTGCGTCTCTTAGGACCGTCTGAACTATCACATCGATAGCCTTTACCAAGGATATCTATCTTCTAGGGTACAAGTCAATATCCCCCATAAAGGTCCCATCGAGATAAGACTTGTCCCAGCACGGTAACCTCAGGGATAGCAAATAGCGCAGGTATGATTTTCACAAGTATATAATATATGTACACACAATCATATAAATATACCACTTTATCATATTAATATACGTTCTTCTCGTCACCCATAATTATACCATTTACCCTTAATTTCACATTTATAGAATTACGTATAAGGTTTCGTTCCTAACCTTAACTCGAAGGGTTTTCTCACTCATTACCTGACACTCGTGGACTATATCCTCACAAATCTAAAATTTAGTAAGTGTCTTTATTAGGTTCCAACGTAACTCTCTTACGCACCTCACCCTTTAAATTTTATAAATTCACCAACCCTAAAGTAAATGTCCCATAAATACCATTCTCGTTGAAGATTAAAGGTCCCAACATTCATTCCTATGCCCTACTAGTCCTCAATGTATCCCAAATCATTTTATCAAGAATGCCCAAGAATTATATCACGACAATTTGAATTTAACTCATTTAAAGAGGGAATTAGGAGTCTGCCAGGAGGGGTCGATCGATCGAAGCTTGGGGCTCGATCGATCGAACCTTCGATCGATCGAAGCTCTGGGCTCGACCGATCGATCAAGCAGGTCTGGGAAAAATTCTGCAGAATGCAGTTACGGGTTTTATCTCCAAAATTACACAAAATCGATATTTCCAAGTTCCAATCGTCCCAGAATTCTACAACTAACATCATAACAATATACTAGATGATTCTAACGTAAGGCATGTTCATACACATCATTTAAACATGGATTTTCAACCTAAAATTGTCTCCAATTATCAAGAACCCTAGAATTCTCTTAAACAGTTTACTAACCAATCTTTTCTCCAGAATTTCTTTCTTAAGATCATCAAAATTTTGTGGTTTATTTCCTCTACATGGCAAGGGTTCCAGAATCAACATATAAATCATTCCTACATGCATTTTCCTAACACAAATTGGGTGTTCTTCCATATTTATCATCTCTAATCAATCCTAAACCAATATGAAGATTGCATTAACAAAAATACGCAAGTTAAACACTTGCCTGGGATTTTTGGTATTCTGATTCACTACTGATTTTGGTATGGCTGCGTTCCTCATCTCGCGATCTACGCGGTGGTGGCGGCGGCGGTGCAAACCGGTGGCTTCTTGGCCTTGAATTGCCTTAGAGCTCTCTCCTCTCTTCTCCAATGGTCGTCACTTGATTTCTGGATATTCTAACCCTAAAAGTTAACCTAAATGGCTGATATAGGTTGCTGAAATTCGTGGGTTTAATTACCCAATTAGGTAAAATGACTAAAATGCCCTCCCGGGGTACTAATTAAGCCTAAAATTGCCCCGAGACCCAAACTACACCCCCGGGTACACTTTTCTGACTATCTTGACCCTACCGGACGCGTTGGCGCGCTCAAAACAACCATACGAACAACTTATAAAATATTCACTTTTTATTTAACCGAATTAGTCCCTACGTGACACGAGCAGGTTCCGACTTAAATTTTCGAAATCGTCATTTAATTTACTCATGACAACATTATACAAATAAATTTCATATATTACTATACTCATCCAGTAATATGCAACCATTAACAAATTTCCAATAATTACTAACTCTCATCACGCTAGTAAATATTCAAAGCAACATTCCGGATTAAAATTAAATTAATTTATCTCAATTAAATTTAATAAATCCCATAATTTTAAAAGCTATAAAAATACGGGGTATTGCATACTTCCCCCCTAATAACTGAATTTCGTCTCGAAATTCGGAAAATAAGGCCTATCCGATAGCACAATTCTGGATATTCTTTTCCGTACACAAACTAAATACACATTACGGCGCTCAATTACTATCGCCCTTTCTTCACAGCAACATTGTTTTACATTCTCATTAGAGATACTTCACCTTGTGCTCCCAACCGACAACATTCGCATAAGTCACGCTTATACGTTATAAATTTCATTATCTCACTAACATTAGGAGGCCTCACTCTACTATAGACAAATACTCGGATCATTCATATACAAAACTCCCATTCTGAGAAAATATTTCGAACATTTGATCACTCTTGCTCGCCTAATACAGACGTGGAATTCTACCACATTTATCGGAAGTTCTCTTGACCGATCCAAAAATTCTAATTACCTACTCTCCTCTAATCATACGGAAGGAGAATAGTCGAGGTTCTTCCATAACAAAACCTTAATAAGTACCTTGTACGCGACAAACAGGTACGAGTGTTTCTACCGAGCATGCTTGAAATCATCGTACCAAGATTCCAAAATCTCCTTCACGAGCTCCCCTAATTTTTAATCACCATGCGCTTATTCCCTGGCTAAGGGTGATACATCCTACTCGAATGAAATCTTATCTCTGCTGGTTCCTGAAATCCCATTTCAAAGGTGGGATTCACCAATCTCATCCTGATTCAGAAATTTATACTGCGCCGGACCATGCACTGGCGCGATCCTTCCTTTCGAAGGAAGTCTAGGGAATACTAGTTAATATTGTAAGCCAGCCCAAAGGAATATCAATCACTTCCTTCTCGGCGACTTAATTCACAAGTTCGGGATAAACCCTTGATCTTGTTTTGAGGATGGTAACCCATCCAAGGACTGTACCAACTTATCCGATCTCTTCCAATTTCAGGAATTATCGATAAACACAAAATTCTTTGGTTGATTCTCCGCTTTCAACCAAACCTTACTTACGGGCGATGCATGTAGAGACTACTCACTACGTCTCGCTAAACATCGATTCTTCCCTTGAAATGTCTCACATTAAGTGACACGTAATACTCCCCTTCCTCCTTGGAGAATGCCGAAAGTTCCGACCCGTGCTCTTCTCTCCACGAAGCGCACTTCTGAAATTCTTATACCATACTAACATCCTTACTCTTTGTATGCGCAAGTCGCTCTCATACTTGACTAATAATAACTCCGCTCCGGGTGTTCTTCGTAATCATTAAATTCTACTTTATTCAAGGAATACCAATTCTTGAACGGCTTCCACAACCTTCCAATCAAGTTAGGGCGTGCTATTCTAATTGCACACTTATGTATGGATTATAGCTCCTCATGTGACGTTTAATCCACTCTATCATTCCACTTCGTCATACTATTCCCACAAACATATATTTCATACGTCTATTTCCACGTCCCTCCGATTCGGACCATTTTAACTGTAGTTAACTAAGATGCCCACATTTTTGCAACACTCCGACCGCCCTGGGAGAGCGAACGACGTGCTACTCATCTGTAGAACTAACTAAATTCAACGGAATAGAAGGAATAGGGCATTCAAATTCCATGACAAGAAAAGAGGAATAATAATTCTCAACCTTTCTCAGATAAGTACAACAATTTTCCCAAATAGGTACAACAACTAAAGTAAATCACTAACGCTCTATTCATCAAAATAAGTATAGGTCATCTCTTTTGTATAGTATAAAGTTCTTTCCAGATAATCCATGCTAAAAATCATTCCAACTCTTTATTCACTTTGTGTTCTGTACGCGGTTATGATATTCGGGTACTTCCATCACCCTAGAAATCAGAATTCTTAAATTCTCCTTATCATAGTTCCACCCCTCAACTTGTGGGGATAACTTTAAATGTTTTCCTACAAGAAGATACGACTCCAAAAACCTTAAAACAAAACTCAACTTCCAACTTACATACATAATTACTTGATCCCATTTCGACCAGGGTACCAACTCGTGGAATAGTGACCAAACGTCTCCCTATTTCCAACCTTACGCTAAGTTTCATGCATGGGATGTCTCGCAAAGCGAAATCCAAACAAGGAACCCCCCCGATACACTACTACCTAGCATTGTCGGTTATCGAAATCCGTTAGGTCCTCCGTCCATAGTATATACCCCTTATTCTGTCCCTTGACAGAAAAGTTACAAGTTCTCCGTAATTATGCTTAACAAAGAACGTTTCAACAATTTCACTATCTTCCCGTATTAGTTAATGGTAATTGGATTTAAAAACCTCGAATACAAACACTCGGAATTCTCGAAATTCCTTTCCCTAATAATAGGGTATAAATATTAACTCCCACATCTCTAAAGGATAAATATAGCAATGCACTTTTCTTATCACTAAGTCTGGAGTGCTAAACATAATACTGAGTCAAATCTTTTCGCTCAACGGTAAATCCCGATACATACGGAATTATACTAACAAAATCTATATATACATTGACATCGAATATCTCGAGCCCACTATCTCTTCCGAAGTCTCTAGGATAGATAATATAAGTGCGAGTCCAACTCTCTTACAGGTAAGCCTCGCCAAAACAAACATGGAACATGTTGCACCAATGCAACTACTCCAATAGCCTCGCAATAAATGCCCACTATCATACTACCCATTTCTATAACGTTTTAACAAGGATAATATCATACTCATGTATCGCATCACTACAACGAGTAACCCCAATAAAGTTTAAAACACTGTTAATATACTCATTCATCCCCCGCGGATAACACCAAAGAAAAATCCCGTTATACTAAGGAAAATATTCACATAATGGTAACATTTATAATGATATGCATCAAACTCATCTCACATGCTAATCTAGAAATGATCAAAACATGGTGACTCGCTCGTGTCACATAAACACGCGTCATCCTCTGAGGATACAACATACACTTCTACCTTGACAATCGTCTTGACTGTGCAAATGGTTTCCGGACGTAACACGTCTACACAAACCAAACAATATTACTTTACTCGTTTCCTTTTACTAGGCACCGTATTCTTGCCCTTATACTTACTTTGGAACATATTATCGTGAGCGATCTCACTCCGCACAAAATACCTCAACACATAATTCACCTATCACCTGTCCTACTAACCAGGTTAGGATTGTCCTTTCCTCGGACATTAGTAGACTCGATTTCTGTTAACCATCTCGGTTGTTCCATAGCCTTCTTAGGCCATAAAGATCATGTTACTATCTATACTAGTACTTACTGAATTTACCATCACTTGGTAAGAATTTAACTGTCTGGAGCACTTAAATGGTTTTCCTGATGTGTATCCACATCCTTCTGTGGTGTTATACCACCACCTTTGCATTCAGTCTCATTCTCGACTAAATTCTTCAATTTCTTTAACTTCCTCCACAAAGAAGCGTTATCATCTATTCTGACACAATATGACAATGTCAACCTCTGGATCGTTCGTCCACCTGAATTTCCTCCTCGAGTTTTATCAACTATTATTACGAGTTGGTCATCCACTTGGAGTCGTTTTCCCCCACTTGTATCTACATCTTCTGATATAAAATTGGCTAACGATTAAGATTCAAATTCACGAATGGACCCCTGATATGTCCTCCCTCGAAGAGTTCAGAACCACATTTGCTTCTCATCCTGAACAGTTAAGGAAGGAACATACGATCAACACTGTACCTCAGGTTCTCCTATAGGCATAGCATTCCACTTCTAAAATTGGTGGTTGTCTCCAACCATTATAATTTCGTCCCGAAAGTCAAGAAAATTTTTCTCTAAATTTTCACTTTCGGTTTGCCACACTCCGTTCTACATTTAAGCCTTTGGATACTTTACCGCCTTTGGTAAAGACACATACAATTTTCATGTTTCTAAAATTTCACGTTGATAGTCTCTACACGTTTTTGTAAAACGTTGGGTAAGTTTACCCCTGCACCTCATTTGACTATAACAGCATTTGAAAATCATTGCTGCACCTTAGTCGCCTTTCAAGTCTTGTCTTCTCGTGCCATAATAGAGGTGACCTCGACTATGGTCGTCATCCTCGAATATATTTCCTAATCTCAACTGAGCCCTGCCTCCTGATGTACGCTTAACGGTCTTCTTCTGACATCCGTCATCGCTCGACACACGCACACATCCGAACGAAATTTGAATTCACTAATGCATACACATTATAGCAGGAGAACGGAATCTCGCCAAAGGAATCGACAATCCTAAACATAGGGCTCTATGACAAACAAAGTAGCACTGAAAGCATAATAAGCCGTATAGATCCTAAGGACACTAGAACCTGATGCTCTGATACCACTTGTGACACCCCGCCTAATTAAATATCGGGCGATCACTCCTTTATTAAATTAAATCAAGGTAAACAGTTGGTTCATCCTTAGCATCACTGTCGATAAAAATACATTTTCCAATTTAACACCCTAAATAATTAAGCAAAGTGTCAAAACCATTTCCATACATACTTTCCAAATTTTAATTAAAGAAAAAGATTTATTTTTTTAAAAACAACATTTCTACAATTTAGAATCACATCACAGTAAACCAAATAATATAATACATTCGTCAATCGAATGTCAACATATGAAAACTAAAGTCACCAATACAAACTGAATAAAACCCATAGTAACAATACTGAAAACAACTGAAATACAAATGTCCCAATAACAACGGGATAATGGAAAGGGCTACACATGCCCAACTAAATGAAAGTACTAAGAGTGGATCCGAATGGACGAAGTCGTCTAATCAAGAGACCTACAACTCCCACCTAAGCTGCAGCGCGTTCCTTCCAAAAGATCCTAATCAAGACGTCCCTGTGGCTGGGCACCTGTAATACATACATATATATACAAGAGAGAGAGAGAGAGAGAGAGAGAGAGAGAGAGAGAGAGAGAAAGAAATGGGTCAGAGCCCAAAAGTGTGTTTGATTTAAAATACCTTTAGCAAGTATTTAAATTGATACAGGCCAATGCAACAACATATTAGTTCGTCACTCTCTTGAGAAATACTCACCTCTCTTCTAATGTGCACACCTATCGTATTAACCTGCCCAACGGTTTATCTTATCATTTATTATACCAACCTTCGCAATAATTTAGCGTATCTTCTTACTCGTAAGATTTCAAAACCGAACAATATTTTTGTTTAAAAAGAATGCTTCCAATTAGCAGCACAACTCTCGTTTTAGCTTTTATTAATTTATAAAGTTCCTCAGTGACATATTATTTCTCAAAAATAAGTATCTACTATAAGAGTCATCAACCATGTCCTACTTATCAAATCACAGTAGGCAGTTCCATATTTCAGAATCTCATATATATATTAACTACTCGTATAATATATAAAATAACAGCACCCCTCATAAAACTATGGTGCGTGCATACTCTACTATCCAGAACCCCATATCACTCATATTAAGGGGAATACAATCGGAATCACTCTCGAATTGTATTAACATGAATACACAAATAATATTGAGGCGAAGTATAGATTCCAAGTCTCTAAGAGGATGGCACATGCCTGCGTCTCTTAGGACCGTCTGAACTATCACATCGATAGCATGTACCAAGGATATCTATCTTCTAGGGTACAAGTCAATATCCCCCATAAAGGTCCCATCGAGATAAGACTTGTCCCAGCGCGATAACCTCAGGGATAGCAAATAGCGTGGGCATGATTTTCACAAGTATATAATATATGTACACACAATCATATAAATATACCACTTTATCATATTAATATACATTCTTCTCGTCACCCATAATTATACCATTTACCCTTAATTTCACATTTATAGAATTACGTATAAGGTTTCGTTCCTAACCTTCACTCGAAGGGTTTTCTCACTCATTACCTGACACTCGTGGACTATATCCTCACAAATCTGAAATTCAGTAAGTGTCTTTATTAGGTTCCAACGTAACTCTCTTACGCACCTCACCCTTTAAATTTTATAAATTCACCAACCCTAAAGTAAATGTCCCATAAATACCATTCTCGTTGAAGATTAAAGGTCCCATCATTCATTCCTATGCCCTACTGGTCCTCAATGTCTCCCAAATCATTTTATCAAGAATGCCGAAGAATTAGATCACGACAATTTGAATTTAACTCATTTAAAGAGGGAATTAGGAGTCTTCCAGGAGGGGTCGATCGATCGAACCTTCGATCGATCGAAGCTCTGGGCTCGATCGATCGATCAAGCAGGTCTGGGAAAAATTCTGCAGAATGCAGTTACGGGTTTCATCTCCAAAATTACACAAAATCGATATTTCCAAGTTCCAATCGTCCCAGAATTCTACTACTAACATGATAACAATAGACTAGATGATTCTAACGTAAGGCATGTTCATATACATCATTTAAACATGGATTTTCAACCTAAAATTGTCTCCAATTATCAAGAACCCTAGAATTCTCTTAAACAGTTTACTAACCAATCTTTTCTCCAGAATTTCTTTCTTAAGATCATCAAAATTTCGTGGTGTATTTCCTCTACATGGCAAGGGTTCCAGAATCAACATATAAATCATTCCTGCATGCATTTTCCTAACATAAATCGGGTGTTCTTCCATATTTATCATCTCTAATCAATCCTAAACCAATATGAAGATTGCATTAACAAAAATACGCAAGTTAAACACTTGCCTGGGATTTTTGGTATTCTGATTCACGGTTGATTTTGGTATGGCTGCGTTCCTCGTCTCGCGATCTACGCGGTGGTGGTGGCGGCGGTGCAAATCGGTGGCTTCTTGGCCTTGAATTGCCTTGGAGCTCTCTCCTCTCTTCTCCAATGGACGTCACTTGGTTTCTAGATATTCTAACCCTAAAAGCTAACCTAAATGGATGATATAGGTTGCTGAAATTCGTGGGTTTAATTACCCAAATAGGTAAAATGACTAAAATGCCCTCCCGGAGTACTAATTAAGCCTAAAATTGCCCCGAGACCCAAACTACACCCCCGAGTACACTTTTCTGACTATCTTGACCCTACCGAACGCGTTGGCGCACTCAAAACGACCATACGGACAACTTATAAAATATTCACTTTTTATTTAACCAAATTAGTCCCTACGTGACACGAGCACGTTCCGACTTAAATTTCCGAAATCGTCATTTAATTTACTCATGACAACATTATAAAAATAAATTTCATATATTACTATACTCATCCAGTAATATGCAACCATTAACAAATTTCCAATAATTACTAACTCTCATCACGCTAGTAAATATTCAAAGCAACATTCCGGATTAAAATTAAATTAATTTATCTCAATTAAATTTAATAAATCCCATAATTTTAAAAGCTATAAAAATACGGGCTATTACACCATTTTATTAAAGAAAAATGAGAAATTTCATATTCACAATGTTTTGATCGTATCAATAACAATGTACATATACATCCTTCCAATGAGTACGCTCACCTTGCGTTATCAACTATGTAATTATGTTTCCTTCGGGTGGAGATGAAATGGGTGGATTATACTTTACACCTATCAATCCAACTAAGTCATCATTGAATCGCAATCATAAATATTATTTTAATATATTTATGTAACTTTCAATAACTATAAAACCCAAATATAATTCCACTTAAGTAGAATTCCATGAAACATGAGTAAAGACAAGGCAATGGTGTTTATGTTGATAAAGTTATGAACATTCAATCTTAGAAAATACCTTGTAAGGAATTTATAAATAAAACAAAGGAAACATAAATGTGTGGGTACCCGAATTTACCATTATGGGCCCGGACGAGTAGCCTAATAAAAACGGCCCAAAATCCGGACCCCTCGCCTTAACTAAATTGAATTACGACTTAGTCTCCTCCCATGTTCTCGTATAGAGATGTTCCAGGAGAAGATGGTAAACATGGGTGAATCCAACACCCCCACTCCCCGAGGACATACATGTATATAAAAAACCCTAAGTCTGGGGCAAAGGACACACACTGTATTCTCTTTAAACGCTCCCCGGATTATATAGAAATAATACTGACTACACTACCGTGGACGCAGGCATTCTTGCTGAACCACGTACATATTGTGTTGTGTGATTGGTATTTTATCTTCTTTATTTTCCTTGGTGATTGCGCTTCTCTCACTTATTTGTGTTGAATATAATTGTCACCACAATTGGCGCCGTCTGTGGGAAAGTTTATATTCCCTGAGAAAGCCCACACCAACAAAGAAGTTTGAAATGTCTGATCATAACAGTAATGCTCCTCAAGCAGGAGATATCCAAGAACAACCTGCTCCTCGCAGGATCAAATCTGAAGTTCGGCATTCAGATCAGAGGGCTCGCCCAGAGAGGCCAGCCTCAGAAGAAAGCCAAGGACTAGCGAGGTCCACGCTAATCTCCAGGATGATCGATGCCTATGAGGCAAGGCTCCAAGAGAAAAGGGAGTCCTCTATCAAGAAAGAGGCTGAGAATGCTCTCCTCAAAAGGAAATTAAAAAGAATGGAGATAGAGCTCCATCACAGCACTAGGTGATATTCGTACCGCACTCCTAGACCTCAGGCGAGAAAGTCTCGTAGCCGAGGAAGGAGCCCTAGGCGTGAATCCCAAAAGAGTGAAAGGCACGAATCAGGCAGCGACTCACTCGAGAACCAGCAAACGGCTCGCCGTTATAGGAGTCCAGCTCGCAGCAATGAGAACATACAAAATTTGGTCCGAAGGGAGATGGACCAACACCCAGCACATCGCGGCGCAAGATCGACGCCTAGGGCAATCTTGCTAGACGAGCCCTCAAGACCCAGATGAAATTCCCTTTCTAGAGGGAAATAAAAGAAGAAGAAGATCCCAAGTAGTTCTCTATTCCAAGATTCAAGATTTATGATGGAAAAACTGATCCCATTGATCACATTAGGCAGTATAGGCAAGCCATGACCCTCTGGAACCAACGAGATGCACTGATGTGTTGGATTTTTCCCTCGAGCCTATGACGTGGTGCAAAAATGGTTTAAAAGGCTCCCTCATAGGTCTATCAGGAGCTTTGAGTCCCTGGTCGATCTCTTTACGACCCACTTCATCACTAGTAGTTCCTATCCCAAAAAGGATGGATGATTTGCTAATAATGAAAAAGACACCTCAAGAAACCTTCTGAGACTACGTTAAGAGCTACTAGGAGTTATTCAATGAAGTCGAGGATTGCTCGGAGCAGGTGGCAGTGGCCTCCTTTAAAATTAGGCTACCCAGCTCTTCCCTTTTGCACCAGTCCCTGATGAAGAAAGAGGCCATGACCATTGACGACCTGATGGCTCACATCAAGAAATATGCCATGGTGGAGGACGTGACCCGCCTCAGCATATGGGAGAATGGTCGAACCAAGCTCGCTGCCAAAGGGAATAATAAAGCTGAGAACCAGAAGAAAGGAGGAAAGAATGGGGTCAAAAATGGCTCCAAGAACGGAGGCAAGAACGATATGTCAAAAGCATTCCAGGCAGTTAATACTGTCTTCAGAGAACCAATTTATAATATTATCGCAAAGATCAAAGACGAGCCATCTATTAAGTGGCCCAGAAAGATGGGAGGAGATCCCTCAAAGAGAAATAACACACTGACATGCACTTTTCATAAAGAAGGAGGACATAAGAATGAGCAATGAAAAGCTCTTAACTCCCACCTCGAAGAAGTGGCCCAGTATCAACATCTGAACGAATTTGTAGAAAAACAAGCAGAGAAAGTCTCTGCTAATGGAGAAGCAAGACCTGAAAATGTACTCGAGGACGATGATGTCCATTAATTCGAAGTAATTCACGGGGCATCTAATGTGAAGCAGATTCGGGGGAATTCAGCTCGGATGGAGGTAAAAAATCTTACAGCAGTGATGCAAGCTTTCCAAATCGATCCAGCAAAGACCCAATCAGGAAAACATCGATGAATAGATGACGTCGACTATAACAAATATATCGTGTTCACAAATGAAGATCTGGTGGGAGTAAGAACCCCACTCCATGAAGCCTTGATCATTACGCTCAGGATTTCCAACTATGACATCGATAAGTTGCTCGTCGACCAAGGAAGTTCATCCCAGGTAATGTATCTCGATCTGTTCAGGAAATTGAAGTTGAGCATCACCGACCTAAAGGAGGCCACTGTCCCTCTAGTTGGCTTCGCTGGAAAAGTGACTATCCCACTGGGGAAGATTGTGCTACTGGTAAGGGAAGGAGGTATCTCCAAGATGATTGAGTTTTTAGTGGTCGAAATTGACTCGTCGTACCAAGCCATCCTCGGGAAAGGATGGCTACATGCGATGAAGGTAGTCCCCTCGACCTACCATCAGAAACTCAAGATGTGACCGAGCGAGGAGTAATAGAGATGGTAAGAAGGTGCTTCATAGAAACCATCTGCCCTAGACCAGAGAAAAAGGACGAGAAGCCCAATGAGCAGGTCGAGGAACATGAAGGTCTGATACCTTCAAAATAGCAGTTAAGGTATGGAAGACCCGGAGTGGAGGAGACCAGGCTCCTCCCCTCTGAGCGGGTGGTGGAAAACCTGGTGGAAGTTACAGCTGGTGATAGCGAAAAGGACAGGGTATTTTTGATTGGAGCTTCCCTCACAGATCAAGAAAAAAAGGAATTGACGATTTTATTGAGAAGCAACGTAGACATTTTTCCATAGGAACCATACGAGCTTCCTGGAATTGATCCCAGTGTGGTTTGTCATCAATTGCATGTCGATCCCACTTTCAAACTTATCACCCAAAAGGCACGGCAAACTGCGCCCGAGAAGGCAAAAGCCGTAGAGAAAGAATTAGACAAATTATTGGATGGAGGATCCATACGTGAGGTCCAATTCCTCAAATGGTTATCCAACCCAGTAGTAGTTCCAAAGAATAATGGGAAATAGAGAGTCTGCATCGAATTCACTGACCTTAACAAGGCTTGCCCTAAGGACAGTTTCCCCCTCCTAAAAATTGACCAATTGGTGGATGCCACAGCAGCTCACGAAAAGTTGAGTTTTTTGGATGTATATTCAGGGTATCATCAGATCCCTATATATGCACCGGACCAGGACAATACATCATTCATTACCACCGTCTGATTATACTGTTACAAAGTCATGCCCTTCGGGCTAAAAAATGTAGGGGCAACCTATGAGTGAATGGTCACCAGGATGTTCAAAGACCAAATGGGAGAAACCATAGAGGTCTACATCGATGATATGCTCGTCAAGAGAAGAAGAAAAGAAGACCACCTCTCAGACCTATCGAGAACCTTCAAGATCCTCAAGAAATATCGAATGAAGCTCAACGCGAGCAAGTGTTCTTTCGATGTCCAGTCCAGAAAATTTCTTGAATACTTGGTCAGTAAGAGAGGCATCGAGGCTAACCCAGACCAAATCGACGCAATCAACATAGTACAACCCCCTCGCACAATACGAGATGTACAAAATCTCACCGGCATGCTCGCTGCCTTGAACTGTTTTATCTCAAAATCCTCCGAGAAATGCAAACCATTCTTCCAGCTCTTGAAGGGAAACACGATAGTATAATGGAATTAAGATTGCTCACAAGCATTGAACGAGATCAAGGACTACCTTAGATCACCACCCCTGCTTGTCATACCTCAAGAAAGAGATTCCTTGTACTTATACCTCACCGTTTCCAACCACACCGTGAGTTCTGCGCTGGTATACGAGAAAGCAGGAATTAAACACCCCGTTTATTATACAAGCAAGACTCTATTAGAGGCTGAACAACGGTACCTACCACTAGAGAAGCTCGCCTTTGCACTTATAGTAGCTTCAAGGAAGTTGAAGAACTATTTTGAAGCTCACACCATCATTGTTCTTACATCGCACCCCCTTAAAGAAATTCTGAGGAAAGCGAATCTTTCAGGTAGAATAACTAAATGGTCAGTCGAACTCGAACGATTTCACATCCAATTTCAACCAAGGAATGAAATCAAGGGATAAGTCCTTGGTGATTTCATAGCTAAATTCACAGGCGAGCATCATCTAGACCAACTTTAACCCGTGAAGCAAGGAGAAAACCACACAACAAAGGGAGTTTGGAAATTATTTGTTAATGAAGCCTCCAATTGAAAGGGGGCAGGAGTGGGCATTGTGCTTATTATTCTAGAAGGTACAACCCTCGAACAGGGAATCAGGCTTGGATTTGAAGCCTCCAATAATGAGGCATAATGTGAAGCTTTGATATCCTGCCTCCAGAAAGCACACACTTTGGGAGCGAAGAAGTTACTGGTGTTCGACGACTCACAATTAGTCTCCAATCAGATAAGTGGGGACTACAATGCAAGAGATGAAAGAATGGCAGCCTATCTCGCCTTGGCCAAGAGGCTAATGGCCAACTTTAAAGAAGTAAGTGTCCAGCAATTTCCTAAAGGACAGAACAACCGTGCTGACGCCCTGAGTTTGGCAATCAATTCCGACTTGAAAAGAATGATCCCCATCGACTTCCTCTCTCATCCGAGCATCAACCAGAGCGATGAGTTGCCAGGCGGGGAACATGTGCTCCAGATTGAGTTAGCACCTAGTTGGATGGACCCTTTAAGGAACTATTTGAGGGATGGTGCACTTACAAGATATAAGAAGACCGCTCATCAGATAAGAGTCAAAGCTGCTCGCTTTCACTTATTTCCTGAGTGCAAGTTGTATAAGAGATTGTTCTCCGGCCCTTACCTATAATGTGTTCACCCGAGGGATGTCGAAAAGATTCTACATGAGCTCCACGAAGGAATCTGTGGGAGCCATATTGGAGGAAGATCACTAGCTTTTCGAGATATGAAGGCTACTGGTGGCCGTATATGCAAAAAGATTCAACAGTGTACGCTCGCAAGTGCAAGAAATGTCAGCTACACACCCCTATGGTTCACCAACCTGCCAGCAACCTAAGATCACTCAACAGCCTCTGGGCCTTCGCCCAATGGGGAATGGACATCATAGGACCACTTCCTACCACCGCCGATAACCGCAAGTATCTGTTGGTCGCAATGGATTACTTTACTAAATGGATCGAGGCAGAGCCACTGGGAAACATTCGAGATGAAGATATGATGAGATTCATATGGAAAAACATAATTACCCATTTTGGAATCCCTAGAACCATCATCACTGACAACGAAAGACAGTTCGAAAGTGGCCCTTTCCAAAGCTTCTGTAATGAGCACGGGATCAGGCACTATTTTAGTTCGGTGGCGTATCCTCAGAACAACGGTCAAGCCGAGGCTTCTAATAAAACAGTGATCGATGGGTTAAATAAACGATTTGAATGAGCCAAAGGCGCATAGGTAAACGAACTTCCACATATTCTGTTGGCTCACCGCACTACCCCACGTAGGGAAATGGGGGAAACCTCATTTTTACTAACATATGGAATGGAAGAGGCCATCCCATTAGAAGCAGGCCTACCAACTATGAGGTCCACCTTTATCGACCAGGGCCAGAATGATGCAGTATTTATCGTTGAACTCGACCTAACCGACGAACGTAGAGAACTTGCCTTAGTGAAATTAACGAGCTATCAGCAATAACTCGCAAAACACTGTAACAATAAGGTCAATCCAAGGGCATTCCAAGTTGGTGACTATGTCCTAAGGAAAGTCCTTGGCAGCGCAGTAAAGCCATCAGATGGCAAGTTTGGGCCAAACTGGGAAGGACCATTCAAGATAACAAGAGATGACCTGCAAGGAGCCTATCACTTAGAAATGCTGGAGGGCAGAGAGATACCCTGAGCATGGAATGTAGCAAATCTTAAGAAATTGTATTTCTAGTTTTTTCTTTCACTTTTTTACTAGATTTTGGCAGAAAATTTACTTTAGATTAATAAAAGTTGTTTGGCAGTTGCATTCTATGAGGTGTTAGTTAACTAATATAAACTTTATAACCTGCACACCCTTTTCAAGTGACAGTCACACTACTCAGTATGCGATAGCAGGGAAGACGCCCTCCTCAGGTTTTTGTTATGAAACACGAACAACCTCTTATCATTGCCCCTATCAATATATGAAGCCCTACAGGAGATCCTTAGGCAATTCGGCCAAGTCAAATTGGTCGCCAAATAATGTTTGATAAGCAAAACCCTGATCGGATAGAATAATCCAACACCAGGTGTGTCCTCGCCAATTGCCACACTTAGGCCTAAGAGAGTGTGACGACATGACCTAAAAGGTAAAGTAAGGAAGAATGGTATCCCATAAGCATACTGGACTGGAGGGACACTTACTCAACAATGCAAACTTACCAATCTAGTCGGCCAAGAGAGGCCCAAGATTATTAAGCAAAGAATAAATGATGCAAGAAATATAGAACACTTGTTTAGTCGACAAGTTCGCCCAAAACATAAATTTTATATTACTTCGTCACAATAGAAATAAATAACCCATCTATAATCGGTGAAACCACCGAAAGCATCAATACTATATTGCTTCGTTACATATGTGTACAGAGTTACAACTAGAAAAATCTTAATGAGGCCGAGGCCTCTGTACAAGATAATCAGCAACTTGTGCTCTTCGACCGTCGTCTGGATGAGGAGCTAGTCCCTCCTTGACCTCATTCGCATATGACTCCAATAGCTGCTAAGGGATGACATCGATGGGGATCCACCGATCATCCCTCCTGAAGGGGTTAGGACTTAAAATGGAAGGGGAGACATCATGACGGTACTAGATTATTGAGTTATTTAGACCTTGTAGCTCCTTTAAGGCACTCAACCATCCCCTTATAAAGGCGAGCTCTCTTCAAACTCTGTCAGCCTCTTTGGAGAATCCACCCAACCTTGGTCGTAACCATCAGCCCATACTCACCAAGGTCCTCTCTTAAACAGATGCCTCAGCCATGTGACATCCCTTTGAAGCCCAACAGCAATAATGTAAGACCAACGAACATCTTCACGAAGCTCATCCATTTCCCTAGCTGGGCTTCTTGCATTTGTACCAGCTCACGGAACGATCAATGGGATAGAGCCTCGTATTACCGAAGGAACATCACTTGGTCCTGCACCAGGTCACGATGAGGAAGAACCCCATAAAACAAGAGGCACAATGCTCGACATGTGCTCCCTGAGGAGCAACACTTCCCTCCTCAAAGACTCATTTTCCTGTTGTAGGATTTCTCTAACTTGATTAATCTCGGTAGCATCGAGGAGTCTTGCTCTCAGAGTATTCACCTCCTCTTGAATAGAAGCTCCAACCTCTTCCATCCCCTGGAGCCTGTCTTTTAGTTTAACAACTGGCTCAGTCTTCCCAATTGAGAAGTGGATGGTATATAGTCATCTATATCATGAAGTTATGAAGTTATGACGAACTTCGAGACTCACATCAGGACCAAGCATTCTTCCCAATTGAGAAGTGGATGGTATATAGTCATCTATATCAATCAACTAAATGCCATGAAATAGCAGTAAAGGATAAAATGAATCAATACACTGAGGGAAGAAATCTTCTTGTTTCACTAATACATAAAAGGATCAGAGTACATCGAGAAACAAAAAAGAACATTACAAACAAAAATATAAGAGGAACCCTAGGGATAAATTAGCTGGCGACCTTGGGTTGCTCAGCTGTCTGCTTCCCCTTGTCAGCAGCAGTAGGAGCACCTCCCTCAGTAGGGAAAACTTCTATCGCCCAAATAGGAAGGTCATCAACAGGAATTGACTGGGAGGCAGGGTCAACACCTTCGATGGCTGGGGCAGGGGCTTCATACACAATTGGATTTGGGCCTGGATCGTGCTCATCGAATAAGGGAGAGGAAACATCCACCTTGGGAGCCAAAAGGGCTTTATTCCAGCCTTTCTTAAAGTTCAGACGACTGATGTAGCCTATATGAACCTCAACATCTTCATATACGGTAGCCCACCCAGAATTATATATGTCTTCCTTAACGGTGGCTGCCTCGGACTCCTTCTTCTTCAGCACCTTGTTCTCCTCCACGATCGCTAGCTTACTCGAGCAAACCAAGTCGTAGGCCTACCGCAGTTCATTCAGCTCTTTGACCGCTGCCTCCCTCTCTCGATTGGCTTTAGCAAGTGTCAGATCAGAAGACGTTCGAGCAGTATTAACGGCCTTCAAGCTGGCCTCGAGCTCTGTACCCTTTACTTTTAAAGCAGCATTCTGCTTATCCAACTCACCATTTTTATTAATCATCTCATTGCAGGAGCGATAGAGCACAACCAAATCACTCACAAACTGCAAGTAGAAGAAAATATTAGAAGAAGGAAATAGACAGAATTTGATGAGCATAAGTAAAGAGAAATATACTTACCAAGGCTAGCCTCTGACTCACTTACAGGGCTAACTGGTCAGTCCCCATCACCCTTTGGTGATCAGTGGGAAGGACTGCTCTCTCGAGCAGTGCAGGGGCCAGTTGAGGAGAAGTGGAAACCGATGCCCCCTCTGGCAACGCGAACACAGGCACTAAGGCCTGCCCAACCTTCATCCTCACTTCCATTTTTCTCCTCTCCTCCTACCTTTCCTTCTCATTCTCTACCACCTCCTCTCCTCAACCTTCTTCTTCTCCTTAGTCTTCTTCTTCTAAGAAAGATCGAGAACCAGTGGTAATATCCCCACTATTGGACTTCTACTTTTTTGACCTCTGAGCAAGAAGCACATCATCATCATCATCATCATCATCATCTAGGATCAAGTTTTTTCTTGGGAGAACCATTTCCTCACTAGAGCTGTTAGATGTACTTCAAGGTTCTTGGGCTTAAGAAACCTCTTCTAAGTTAGAAAAAGTGTCATTGTTGGAGATCTCCTCGCTAGAAACACCTTCAGCACCTCCTTTGATATCACTCTCGAAACTGCTCTCTTCCTCATCCAACCGAATGGGATCGGCAGTAGCTTCTTCAGAAGTGTCAAATTCAGGAATGCTATCCATAAGCCTTGCAATAAAACTGGACCCAACATTCTTGTACTTGAGCAGGAAAGAAGCAGATCGGGGATGTTCACCGTCAGCCAAGGGTTCCCTGGTATTCCAAGCTCTAATCAGCTCAGAATTTCGAACCTCGCTGAGGGCAGGCTCAAAGTTCTTTGTCCTCGCTGAAAAGAAAATAGGAAAGTGCCAAAAAAATTGGACATTAACAAAGAAATCGAAAGGGTAGAGCAGAGACTACCTATGTACTCTTCCCCATAAAAGGGAACAGTGAATCTATCAGACCTCGACCCCTTAGTCTAGGGGGAGAACTACCAATTCCTAGTAAGAAAGCCATCTTGTCAGTAGTCCTTGTGGGAATCAGGTAAATTTACTACTAATAACCTGTCACGACACCTGGCCTTGAGGTAAAGAAGACCAGAACTAGTTTGAGAAAATGAATAACAAAAACAAACTTCGGAGAGCCCTAATTTAGTGCCATAAAGTTGGTTTATTCTATGGACACCATTAATTATCTTCATACGTTGGGCGAACACTGTGGAGGGACAATGTTGAAATAACCAAAGAAATGAAGGAACAAGTTATTTGGAGGAAAAGTAAACCCCCCATTGAGAAAGCAACAAGACATGAATCCAATGAGCACCCTCTATCTCTCTAACATTCTTAGGGAGAGAGGCACACATAATCTCTACCCATTTTGGGATATTATAGAACTTCCTTAACTCAGACAATGACCTATTACCTATCTTCGACATTTTTAAACCCTAAGAATATCAAATTCAGAGAAAACTCAAGAAAAGAAGCACAAAGAAAGAGCAAAGACGACTTACGAGATGAAAGATCACAAGCCCAGATGACGAGAGAGAGTGAAAGCGAAGAAAATGAAGGTCTAGAGAAGAAGACACAACAGATGAAACTCGTAGAAGGTGAATGAACGTAAAGAAATTTGAAACGACAACTATGGAACGCTGCTCCAAATAGCTTTTAAATGTTCCCAATCATCGTGCACAGGACACGAAGCAACTGTCGCCTAAATCAGCTCTCGACTTTGGGAAGAGTTACACGATTCACAAAAGCGTCATTATGGAAAATCATTTGAATTTATTAAGCCCAACTTGTGGCCCAATAACTTTAGGGGCAATTGTGGGTACCCTAATTTACCATTATGGGCCCGGACGACTAGCCAAATAAAAAGGGCCCAAAATTCGGACCCCTCGCCTTAACTAACTTGAATTATGACTTAGTCTCCTCCCATGTTCTCGTCTAGAGATGTTCCAGGAGAAGATGGTAAACGTGGGGGAGTCCAACACCCCCACTCCCCGAGGACAGACACGTATATAATAAACCCTAAGTCTAGGGCAATGGACATGCACTTTATTCTCTATAAACACTCCTCGGAGTATATAGAAATAATACCGAGTGCACCACCGTGGACATAGGAATTCTTGCTAAACCACGTACCTATTGTGTTGTGTTATTGGTATTTTATTTCTTTATTTTCCTTAGTGCTTGCGCTTCTCTAAATTATTTGTGTTGAATATAATTGTCACCACAAAATGTATACTTGTTAACATATATACATATGAAACATGTACTCAAAATACCCTTTGAAAGGAGGAGATAATAATTTTCATTCATGGGGTATCCAGTATGGCATCAAATTATTGTCCTCTACACTTAGCCATATAATATGCATGCATTGTACAAATAAAGGTGTCCAAACTTATCAATATGAAAACATATTTGAATATAATTTCCATTACAAGTGATGGTTTAATATTTCAATCTTCCTAGAGAAAGGTATGACCTTATCTTTACAACATATTAAATATGTCCTATAAGCTCCTCTATTGTTCCTTCATCTTCCAAGTATTTTCATATTTTTTTGCATCGTAATGTTGTTAATTTATAAAATACCTCAAGTGCACGGGATATTATAGAATAGAGAGTGTAAGTAGGGGTCGAACCCACAAGGATGTGACAACTCGCCTACTAAAAAAAGAGGTGGCCAACCCGATACTCTAATAATCAAAGGAATCATAGATGGTCCATTATCAGCATCACGGTCGTTAAAATATTAGTACGAGATAACCACAAATTATTTTTTAAAATGGACTGTCAAATTAAATTTTGTAAGTTAAAAGAAAAACAGTTAGATAATCTAATGTACAAAGAAGGTGGATACCAAAAATCAACGAGTAATAGAATACGATATGCATAAAGTAATAACCGAATAAGCTGTCTGTTAACAGACTAATACAAATGTGTTACACAGAGTATTATAATTAAATATCACATAATAATGAATGAGTACAAATCATGGGCAACACGCTCGAATATATAAACTGAACGTAACTAGAATACAATGAATAGAAGCGTTTATAGCAATTATCCTACAACATCCTCAAAATGCTATAGCTCCAAGACAACTGGAATGGAAAGGTCAATACGGGAGTCCTTGCGGTACAACACCTGAATGGACAAGGAGTTCATGCAAAACAAAGACATATAGACGGGTCAGGGCCCGATTTGATATGATTACCATGTGACTAAAATGCATGACAGTTATGAACGTAACTATCTCTCGCAATTTAAATCATAAAATTTCTCACCTCTCAATATGAAAGAACAACCTAGCACAATATCAATGCTAATGCTCAATGACCATATGATCATGGGAGAACTCATCTACATTTACTCAAGGAGACATCATTTCAATTATTCACAATATAAGTGCACAATTCCTTTTCTCTTTAGGAAATACATATATGGCAATTCATTTTACAAAATGTTTACCAATTCAATTTTAGCTCATATCTTTCTATTTCCCTTCTTCCATCCAGGAAAAGTAATTAAAGCAAATTTATTATCATAAAATGCTTTTTCATATCATAACTTCCCATTTACCTTCTTCCATCCAGTAAATGTATTTAAATCAACTTTATTATCATACAATGCTTTAACATCAATAATGTCCCACATTATTAGGAATAGTTATATTTCATATCATATAACATTTCTAAGATCGCCGCCAGGGTTTCCCCACTGTGCGCGCCCCTAAATGGCTATCATCTTCCAGGGCCTATCACTAAGATAACCTGGGCATCCTACAACGCGAGACGTCGGGAAGCGGCCATATACCAGCGAGTGAGTCATAACCACACCCGAAATTACCCGACATCACGAAATAAACATATAATAACCGGTCATATGGTCGAGGACTATATTCACCATGCATTCATTAGCCAGGGGACTTCACCTCACGTGCACAACTTCCCTTATGATAGCGATTTAGAGAGGTGTGTTTACATAAATTATCATTTACGAAAATCATTTTTCCATTTTGAAAACATTCACTTTTACATTCTCAAAAACCATTTATACTTAGCCATTGAATTCCAAATTTTAGAATATGCATTTCTTATTCTTAAAGTCATATTTTATTAATGACCTAAGACCCGAAGTGCCAATATCCTCACACTAGTCTCTAAGAGTCCAAAATAATACCCTAAATCATCAAAGTGAGTCTCCCTCAATAATAGTCTCCCAAAGTCCCAACATTAACTCTTTACCTTCTATTAATTTTAGTTTAACTTCCTATATCAACGAAATATTAACCCCTATGAAATAACCCTAGGGATAAGACCAAATATCCCCATGCTATCCTAGGACAATTGCCTACCGAACACAAACCTCTAAAACTCTTCATTACTTCCCAAAGGAAGGTTCCTAAACGTCTGACCTAAAAGAAAAGGGATAAAAAAAAAACTAGAAAAATCTCTCAAAAACAGGGCATCCGAATAGATTCGCCTAAGGCCGAATCGATTCGCCCCTTACTGCGAATCGATTCACCCAACAGTGAATCGATTTGGTGAGAAAAACCAACCTACTACCCCAGCCCGAATTGATTCGTCCTTATTCCGAATCAATTCGATCCCCCAAACCTGTATCCTCCACCATAACTGAATCGATTCGCTTGGGAGCCGAATCGATTCAGCCTGGCAGAAATGCCCAATTTGGGCGACAGGTTTAAGAACCCTATTTTTCCCCAAAACCCAAATCTTCGATTTCTATCAACATCAACAACATCAAATTCTACCAAAACAATCCTACACAACAACCAACTAATTTATTTTCCTCAAATCAAATTAAACTACAAGATTTAGGGTTTAAACACCAAAATCATCGAAAAACCATTTATGGTTTAAATCTCCAAAAACTAATCATACATGCAATTTATCACATTAAATCATGATCTAGCAAGTAAGAAACTTGCCTCAATCTTGTAGTCTCGAATTCTCTTCCCGTAGCAACGATTTCCTGCTCCAATCTTCCATTTCTATCTATTTTCTCCCATTTTCTCCCAACTCTCTCTTCTCACTGTCTCTCTATTGTCTTATAACATAAGATAAGGGATAAAAGGGTTTGGGAGACTTAACCGGGATTAAAACATAAATTCCCCTCTTTTAAATGTTGATACACCATTAAAATGACTCGTAACTAGATAATTGAGTCATAACCTGTCAAAATGCCCGGAACTCAAAAATACAACTTGGCACTTATTTTGACTATCTCGACTATTCCAAAACTAAGCGCACCCCCTAAATTGGCATCCGGAGCAATGTATAATATTTTATGTTCCAACTTCATTTTAATTTATCAGTTATGCTCAAATCTGAATATAAGTCATAACCGTCGTTTAAAATACAACGACGCAATAAAACACAATATAATGCTATTTACCACCTCATAATAGTAAATAGGCAAAACATAGTAAATATTATCCCTTAACTCATGGGAAATAATATTTACTCCAACTTCCTCTATTTTATAAAATTGGCCCATCAGGTAAAAATAATATAAAATAGCCGCTCTAAAGTCTGGGTTGTTACATACTCCTCCCTTATAGGGGAATTTTTCCCTCAAATGCAGGCGTACCGTGTAACCATATTAAGGGTATATTATTCTAAACTATCTTCTTTCATCCTTAGCTAACTCCTCGATAGTGTGGCGTCCCCATTGGACTTGGACTAAGGTCGTCACAATCGATCTTAGTCTACATTCTTCCTGCTAAAAAATAGCACCTAATCGGTCCTCGTGAACTATCGATCCTAACTTCAACAAAGGAAGAAAATGCCTACATAACTCGGCATAAATTACCTTTCCTCCTTAATCACATTATACCCTTCTACACCAACACTTAATCACTTAACCCCAACACTACTTAACTTCTATTCACGTTGGCGTAGCCCTTAAAAGTATGCGTCTCCATCAACCCTATCATTAAAGAATTATTCTTGGACCACCCAAGTCTAATGAATATATTGTCCGCTGGTTCCATCCAATGAGCAGGAAAATTACTCAGCCGACAACACAAGGCCACATAAGGTGCCATACCTTTAGTAAAACAATACGAATTATCGTGGAACTTCGATTCATAAAAGCTACTGCCCCCATCTTTCCTTTAAGTTGAACACGCCCATTCGAAGTACGCCTTTCAGCATTTGGTTAACTTTCTCCATTCATTCATCCACTTACGGGAGGTAGGTTGTACCCAACTTCACTTTTGTTCCCACACTACCTGGAAACTTAACCAAAAACTTTGACACAAAAATTTAGTCCCGGTCCATCACTATTTTGATAGGCACCTTATACAGTTCCATAACTTCTCCATAAAGAGATGGGCATACTCCTCCGTAAAAAGTCCGCCCACATTGGACAGAAAAGCAGCGATTTGGTCAAACTATCAACAATTTTTCTCAAATAGGATCATGACCATTGTAGTTCCAGCAATTCAATGAAAATGTCCATGGATATACCCTTCGTCGTTCCACACTACTCTCTTCACACTAGTATGTGAAATGGTCAATCACGGACATGGATTCTCTTGCTATAGCATCCTCTCCGTTACGCTCATTCTACTTGGTTTTCCATGCCTTCACTAATCTCTCCGACGGGTTTTCTACTCGGCGCATCAGATACCTCATTCGCATTTCCTTAGCAAAAGGGAATATCCAATTGATAGTCCTTTACGAACTCTAAACACCAACTCTGCCACCCCAACAACAAATTACAACATCTTATTGCTCGTAAAAAGACCAAATTTCTTGCCCAAGAAGTAGTGCCTCTATTTCTTTAAGGCGAATACTACCGCTATGAACTCTACATCAAGCGTGGGATAATACTTCTCACGAGGTTTAAGTTTGTGCAACACATAAACAATGGGTCCATGCTCCAGTATTAATACTTCCCATTCCTGGCAGAGACTCGTTCGTTAAATCCACTCTCGATCTTAACAACACGAGTGCAGGAGTAAAAGTCAGCTCATCCTTTTAACTCCTCGAAAGTTAGGTTACCGACGTAACTCTCTATTTAAGAGAGGCCTCACCTTGTCTTAGAAACCCAAATTACTCGAGATCCCGTACCTCTTCTTTCTAGGGACCTAATCCCTCTTAGAGTTAACCCACAAACCTACTCATGGTCAACTCCCTACTGCCTTCCTAAAATAACGTCACATGCCCTAAGGGCCTTACGTCCTAATAATCCTAAGGTTGATATATATCCTAATCAAGTCGTATAAGTATTATCCTAATGATATCCCTAATGTCCATGACTTTTCTCAACTTCTGACATTCACTCGGTTTCATGCATGGGACGTCTCGCAAAGCGAAATCCAAATAAGGAACCCTACCATTACACTACTACCTGGCATCGTCGGTCATCAAGATATAATGGTCTAAGACACATGATCAGGACCACTAAAATTCTAACTCGTAACCCTGGTAATGTGCTTCTACTTCTATTTCCTACCATCTTAGATAATTGGAAATTTAACTAATCGGGCGCTTACTTTCTGTAAGGTGTTACAAATGCTTCAGCCCAATATACATACATACATTGTTGGTCGTGGAGATAAGGCAACATCATACATGCAAAATAAAATAAAAAATGAAAAATTCTTATATACCTTAAAGCATCTCTGTAAAGTCTCAATCCTATATCCAGATGAGATATTATAGAACAACTAGTTCCATTCTGGAACTACAAATACGATAGCCTCGCAATTTATTTGCTTGCTATCGCTCCAACCAAACCAAGAATATTTCCACTCGTACAACACATATAATACGAGTAACACATACCCCACATATACTTTTAAAATATCATCACTTGCCTTATAACGAATGAAGGAAAAATATAGAACTTCCCTACCATGGAAGTCATATATATACACTCTCTATAATAACATCGATAATACCACAAGCTCAATTTACACACCCAAATCTAGGGTTAATACCACACTACTCCATCTTATCATACCGAATGCACCACCCTCAACTAAGGTGGAACTCCCGCCAACATTCTTGCCAATCACCCCGGGCCAATACTAATGGTTCCCAGACACAGTATTCTAGTCTGATCCGAACCAAACTATTTACCTTAATTCCCCGACTAGGAATCATATTCTTTCCCTTGTTCTCCGATCAACAAGGTCAAAATGTGTGGTTCTACATTCCACGTCAAAACCGTTTCTCCATCTCTAGCCACCCTGGAAATTACCTGCGTAGTTCCCCTAACTTCCTCAACCAAAGAGAACATGCTACCGGGCCCCCTGCCTTAGTTCAATGAGTCTTCCCCTGATGGATGTCCACCAATAGGGTTTCATGAACACTACTTCTCCAGAAGTGTTAACAACTCTTATTCGTGAGCCTATCATTCCCCTAAAGGGATCTTTCTTCCTTGTACTTACCTACTTCGATGCAAGGTTTCATTAACCGTGTAACTCTTTATTCACGGTCGGCCTCTGATCGAACCTCATGTGAATATTTGAGAATCTACTTTCTCGTCATTCTTGATATCCCAGAGAAACACGTTGTTGAAAATATCTATCGGGCTTCTCTATAGGCAAAACTTCCTACTCTAACAAAATTTGGTGACTACCATTTCTGCCATTTCAACATTACTCCTACGGGTGAAAGATTTTCCTCCATTCTTCTCACCTGGGAACTTCTATACCCCTCTCTAGACCAAAGCTCCTGGGCCTTATACTTCTACCGAATGAGGTTACAATTCCTCCATCTGACTTAACTTCAACATGTGGTCCTTGTTAAGGGTCTTCCTAACTTAATTATAGCGTTGCTTAAAATTACGAGCTTAGTACCACTCTCAACTGGCAGCAGTACATGGAAAACAATATCTACTGTACTTAGTAGTCGCGGTGGAAATATAAGATAATGATATGAAGGGAGAGACCTCAAAAGCGGCCCTCATCCCCGACTACAGCTTACACTTCTTAGTAATCCCATCTCATGACACCTTCATAACGGGCCACCCTAATGCCCTTCATCAGTCGACCTACAAATCTTAAACGAGCGTGCAAAAAATTTTATGGGTTCTTACGTTATGGTAGGAGAACGCAATATCACAAAAGAAATCAACATTATTAATCCTAAGGCTCCATATCAAATCAAAAGTAACATTGAAGGCGTAGTACATCCGCACAGATTCCTAAGGACACAAGAACCTGATGCTCTGATACCATCTGTGACAACCCAACTACTAAAATAAGAGGTGGCCAGCCCGATACTCTAATAATCACAGTAATCATAGATGGTCCATTCTCATCATCACTGTCGTTAAAATATTAGTAGGAGATAACCACCAATTATTTTTGAAAACGGACTGTCGAATTAAATTTTGTAAGTTAAAAGAAAAACAGTTAGACAATCTAATTTAAAAAGAAGGTGGATAGCAAAAATCAATGAGTAATAGAATACGATATTTATAAAGTAATAACCGAATAAGCTGTTTGTTAACAGACTAATACAAATGTGTTACACCGAGTATTACAATTAAATATCACATAATAATGAATGAGTAAAATCATGGGCAACACGCTCGAATATATAAACTGAACGTAACTAGAATACAATGAATAGAAGCGTTTATAGAAATTATCCTACAACATCCTCAAAATGCGATAGCTCCAAAACAACTGGAATGGAAAGGTCAATACGGGGGTCCTTGCGGTACAACACCTGAACGGACAAGGAGTTCATGCAAAACAAAGACATATAGACGGGTCAGGGCCCGATTTGATATGATTACCATGTGACTAAAATGCATGAGAGTTATGAACGTAACTATCTCTCGCAATTTAAATCATAAAATTTCTCACCTCTCAATCTAAAAGCACAACCTAGCGCAATATCAATGCTAATTCTCAATGATCATATGATCATGGGAGAACTCATCTACATTTACTCAAGGAGACATCATTTCAATTATTCACAATATAAGTGCACAATTCCTTTTCTCTTTAGGAAATACATATATGGAAATTCATTTTACAAAATGTTTACCAATTCAATTTTAGCTCATATCTTTCTACTTCCCTTCTTCCATCCAGGAAAAGTAATTTAAGCAAATTTATTATCATAAAATGCTTTTTCATATCATAACTTCCCATTTCCCTTCTTCCATCCAGGAAATGTATTAAAAGCATCTTTATTATCATACAATGCTTTAACATCAATAATGTCCCACATTATTAGGAATAGTTATATTTCATATCATATAACGTTTCTAAGACCGCCCCTCCAGGTTTCCCCACTGTGCGCCCCCTAAATGGCTATCATCTTCCAGGGCCTATCACCAAGACAACATGGGCATCCTACCACGCGAGACGTCGGGAAGCGGCCATATACCAGCGAGTGAGTCATAACCACACCTGAAATTACCCCACATCGCTAAATAAACATGTAATAACCGGTCATATGGACGAGGACTATATTCACCCTGCATTCATTAGTCAGGGGCTTCACCCCACGCGCACAACTTCCCTTATGATAGAGATTTATAGAGTTGTGTTTACGTAAATTATCATTTACGAAAATCATTTTTCCATTTTGAAAACATTCACTTTTACATTCTCAAAAACCATTTATACTTAGCCATTAAGTACCAAATTTTAGAATATGCATTTCTGATTCTTAAAGTCATATTTTATTAATGACCTAAGACCCGAAGTGCCATTATCCTCACACTAGTCTCCAAGAGTCCAAAGCATTACCCTAAATCATCAAAGTGAGTCTCCCTCAATAATAGTCTCCCCAAAGTCCCAACATTAACTCTTTACCTTCTATTAATTTTAGGTTAACTTCCTATATCAAAGAAATATTAACCCCTATGAAATAACCCTTGGGATAAGCTCAAATATCCCCATGCTAGCCTAGGACATTTGTCTACCGAACACAAACCTCTAAAACTCTTCATTACTTCGCAAAGGAAGGTTACTAAACCTCAAACTTAAAAGAAAAGGGATGAAAACAAAACTAGAAAAGTCTCACAAAAATAGGGCATCCGAATCGATTCACCCCTGACTGCGAATCGATTTGCCCAAAAACGAATCAATTCGGTGAGAAAAACCAACCTACTGCCCCAGCCCGAATCGATTAGGCCTTAGTACGAATCGATTCGATCTCCGAGACCTGTATCCTCCCCTGTAACCGAATCGATTCACTTGGGAGCCGAATCGATTCGGCCTGGCAGAAATGCCTAAATTGGGCTACGAGTTTAAGAACCCTAATTTTCCCCAAAATCCAAATATTCCATTTCTATCAACATCAACAACAAGCATTTCTTCCAAAACAATCCTACACAACAACTAACTAATTTTTTTTCCTCAAATCAAATTAAACTACAAGATTTAGGGTTTAAACACCAAAATCATCGAATAACCATTTATGGTTTGAATCTCCAAAATCTAACCATACATGCAATTTATCACATTAAATCATGATCTAGCAAGTAAGAAACTTGTCTCAATCTTGTAGTTTCGGATTCTCTTCCCGTAGCAACGATTTCCTGCTCCAATCTTCCATTTCTCTCTCTTCTCACTGTCTCTCTATTGTCTTATAACATAAGATAAGTGATAAAAGGGTTTGGGAGACTTAACCGGGCTTAAAACATAAATTCCCCTCTTTTAAATGTTGATACACCATTAAAATGACTCGTAACTAGATAATTGAGTCATGACCTGTCAAAAGTGCCCGGAACTGAAAAATACAACTTGGCACTTATTTTGACTATCTCGACTATTCCAAAACTAAGCGCACCCCCTAAATTGGCATCCGGAGCAATGTATAATATTTTATGTACCAACTTCATTTTAATTTATCAGTTATGCTCAAATATGAATATAAGTCATAACCGTCGTTAAAAGTACAACGACGCAATAAAGCACAATATAATGCTATTTACCTCCTCATAACAGTAAATAGGCAAAACATGGTAAATATTATCCCTTAACTCATGGGAAATAATATTTACTCCAACTTCCTCTATTTTATAAAATTGGCCCATCAGGTAAAAATAATATAAAATAGCCGCTCAAAAGTCTGGGTTGTTACGTACTCCCCTCTTATAGGGGAATTTTGCCCTCAAAATTCAGGCGTATCGTATAACTATATTAAGGGTATATTATTCTAAACTATCTTCTTTCATCCTTAGCAAACTCCTCGATAGTGTGGCGTCCCCATTGGACTTGGACTAAGGTCGTCACTATCGATCTTAGTCTACATTCTTCGTGCTCAAAAATAGCACCTAATCATTCCTCGTGAACTATCGATCCTAACTTCAAAAAGGAAGAAAATGCCTACATAACTCGGCATAAATTTCCTTTCCTCCTGAATCACATTATACCCTTCTACACTAACACTTAATCACTTAACTTCTATTCGCGTTGGCGTAGCCCTTAAAAGTATGCGTCTCCATGAACCCTATCATTAAAGAATTATTCTTGGACCACCCAAGTCTAATGAATATATTGTCCGCTTGTTCCATCCAATGAGCAGGAAAATTACTCAACCGACAACACAAGGCCATATACGGTGCCATACCTTTAGTAAAATAGTACGAATTATCATGGAGCTTCGATTCATAAAAGCTACTGCCCCCATCTTTCCTTTAAGTTGAACACGCCCATTCGAAGTATGCCTTTTCGGCATTTGGTTAACTTCTCCATTCATTCATCCACTTACGGGAGGTAGGTTGTACCCAACTTCATTTTTGTTCCCACACTACCTGGAAACTTAACCAAAATCTTTGACACAAAAATTTAGACTCGGTGCATCACTATTTTGATAGGCACCTTATACAGTTCCATAACTTCGCATTAAGAGATGGGCATACTCCTCCGTAAAAAGTCCACCCACATTGGCCAGAAAAACAGCGATTTGGTCAAACTATCAAAAAATTTTCTCAAATAGGATCATGACCATTGGAGTTCCAGCAATTCAATGAAAATGTCCATGGATATACCCTTCCTCGTTCCACACTACTCTCTTCACACTAGTAGGTGAAATGGTCAATCACGGACATGAATGCTCTTGCTATAGCATCCTCTCGGTTACGCTCATTCTACTTGGCTTTCCATGCCTTCACTAATCTCTCCGACGGGTTTTTTACTCGGCGCATCAGATACCGTCTAAAATAACGTCACATGCCCTAAGGGCCTTACGTACTAATAATCCTAAGGTTGATATATATCCTAATCAAGTCGTATAAGTATTATCCTAATGATATCCCTAGTGTCCATGACTTTTCTCAACTTCTGACATTCACTCGGTTTCATGCATGGGACGTCTCGCAAAGCGAAATCCAAATAAGGAACCCTACCATTACACTACTACCTGGCATCGTCGGTCATCAAGATATAATGGTCTAAGACACATGATCAGGACCACTAAAATTCTAACTCGTAACCCTGGTAATGTGCTTCTACTTCTATGTCCTACCATCTCAGATAATTGGAAATTTAACTAATCGGGTGCTTACTTTCTGTAAGGTGTTACAAATGCTTCATCCCAATATACATACATACATATTTTCAAATGGACTTCTCATCAATGCATAACTATAAGTCTCTATCCGACTTTTATATCTAAGTCTCCCTCACATCGAATAGAGGAGAGAACTATTTACAATGCTTCTATGTCGCACTTTAATAGCCCTTTAATCACTCAATCACGTGATTCTCGACTAAACCTTCCAACCAATCATTCTAACAACATAAGAAAGAAGGAAAAAAAATGCAACATCCCTTCACTCCCAACGTCGTTAAGGTTCATGCGTGGAGCATCTCGCAAAGAGAAATCCAAACAAGGAACCCCTCCAATACATTACTACTTAACATTGTTGGTCGTGGAGAGAAGGCAACATCATACATGCAAAATAAAATAAAAGATGAAAAATTATTATATACCTTAAAGCATCTCTGTAAAGTCTCAATCCTATATCCAGGTGAGATATTATAGAACAACTAGTTCCATTCTGGAACTACAAATACGATAGCCTCGCAATTTATTCGCTTGCTATCGCTCCAACCAAACCAAGAATATTTCCACTCGTATAACACATATAATACGAGTAACACATACCACACATATGCTTTTAAAATATCATCACTTTCCTTATAACGAGTGAAGGAAAAATATAGAACTTCCCTACCATGGAAGTCATATAGATACACTCTCTATAATAACATCGATACTACCACAAGCTCAATTTACACACCCGAATCTAGGGTTAATACCACACTACTCCATCTTATCATACAGAATGGACCACCCTCAACTAAGGTGGAACTCCCGCCAACATTCTTTCCAATCACCCCGGGCCAATACTAATGGTTCCCAGACACAGTATTCTAGTCTGATCCGAACCAAACTACTTCCCGTAATGCCCCGACTAGGCATCCTATTCTTTCCCTTATTCTCCAATCAACAAGGTCAAAATACGTGGTTCTACATTCCACGTCAAAACCGTTTCTCCATCTATAGCCACCCTGGCAATTACCCGCGTAGTTCCCTTAACTTCCTCAACCAAAGAGAACATGCTACCGTCCTCCCCTGCCTTAGTTCAATGAGTCTTCCCCTGATGGATGTCCACCAATGGGGTTTCATGCACACTACTTCTCCAGAAGTGTTAACAACACTTATTCGTGAGCCTATCATTCACCTAAAGGGCTCTTTCTTCCTTATACTTACCTACTTCGATGCATGGTTTCCTTAACCGTGTAACTCTTTACTCACGGTGGGCCTCTGATCGAACCTCGTGTGAATATTTGAGAATCTACTTTCTCGTCATTCTTGATATCCCAGAGAAACTCGTTGATGAAAATATCTACCGGGCTTCTGTTAAGGCAAAACTTCCTACTCCACCAAAATATGGTGACTACCATTTCCGTCATTTCAACATTACTCCTACGAGTGAAAGATTTTCCTCCATTCTTCTCACCTGGGAACTTCTATACCCCTCTCTAGACCAAAGCTCCTGGGACTTATACTTCTAACGAATGAGGTTACACTTCCTCCATCTGACTTAACTTCAACATGTGGTCCTTGTCAAGGGTCTTCCTAACTTAATTATTGCATCGCTTAAAATTACGAGCTTAGTAACACTCTCAACTGGAAGCAGTACATGGGAAACTATATCTACTGTACTTAGTAGTCGCGGTAGCAATATAAGATAATGCTACGAAGGTAGAGACCTCCAAAGCGGCCCTCATCCTTGACTATAACTTACAGTTCTTAGTAATCCCATCTCATTACGCCTTCATAACGGGCCACCCTGATGACCTTCATCAGTCGACCTACAAATCTCAAGCGAGCATGCAAAAGATTTTATGGGTTCTTACGTTATGGTAGGAGAACGAAATATCACAAAAGAAATCAACATTATTAATCCTAAGGCTCCATATCAAATCAAAAGTAACGTTGAAGGCGTAGTACATCCGCACAGATTCTTAAGGACACAAGAACCTGATGCTCTGATACCATCTGTGACAACCCGACTACTAAAATAAGAGGTGGCCAACCCGATACTCTAATAATCACAGTAATCATAGATGCTTCATTCTCAGCATCACTGTCGTTAAAATATTAGTACGAGATAACCACCAATTATTTTTGAAAACGGACTGTCAAATTAAATTTTGTAAGTTAAAAGAAAAACAGTTAGATAATCTAATTTACAAAGAAGGTGGATACCAAAAATCAACGATTAATTGAATACGATATGCATAAAGTAATAACCGAATAAGCTGTTTGTTAACAGACTAATACAAATGTGTTACACCGAGTATTATAATTAAATATCACATAATAATGAATGAGTACAAATCATGGGCAACACGCTCGAATATATAAACTGAGCGTAACTAGAATACAATGAATAGAAGCGTTTATAGCAATTATCCTACAACATCCTCAAAATCCTATAGCTCCAAGACAACTGGAATGGAAAGGCCAATACGGGGGTCCTTGCGGTACAACACCTGAACGGACAAGGAGTTCATGCAAAACAAAGACATATAGACGGGTCAGGGCCCGATTTGATATGATTACCATGTGACTAAAATGCATGACAGTTATGAACGTAACTATCTCTCGCAATTTAAATCATAAAATTTCTCACCTCTCAATCTAAAAGAACAACCTAGCACAATATCAATGCTAATGATCAATGATCATATGATCATGGGAGAACTCATCTACATTTACTCAAGGAGACATCATTTCAATTATTCACAATATAAGTGCACAATTCCTTTTATCTTTAGGAAATACATATATGGCAATTCATTTTACAAAATGTTTACGAATTCAATTTTAGCTCATGTCTTTCCACTTCCCTTCCTCCATCCAGGAAAAGTAATTAAAGCAAATTTATTATCATAAAATGCTTTTTCATATCATAACTTCCCATTTCCCTTCTTCCATCCAGGAAATGTATTTAAAGCATCTTTATTATCATAAAATGCTTTAACATCAATAATGTCCCACACTATTAGGAATAGTTATATTTCATATCATATAACGTTTCTAAGACCGCCCCTCCGGGTTTCCCCACTGTGCGCCCCCCTAAGTGGCTATCATCTTCCAGGACCTATCACCATGACAACATGGGCATCCTACAATGCGAGACGTCGGGACGCGTCCATATACCAGCGAGTGAGTCATAACCACACCCTAAATTACCCCACATCGCTAAATAAACATGTAATAACCGATCATATGGACGAGGACAATATTCACCCTGCATTCATTAGCCAGGGGACTTCACCCCACGCGCGCAACTTCCCTTATGATAGAGATTTATAGAGGTGTGTTTACGTAAATTATAATTTACGAAAATCATTTTTCCATGTTGAAAACATTCACTTTTACATTCTCAAAAACCATTTATACTTAGCCATTAAGTACCAAATTCTAGAATATGCATTTCTAATTCTTAAAGTCATATTTTATTAATGACCTAAGACCCGAAGTATAAATATCCTCACACTAGTCTCCAAGAGTCCAAAGCAATACCCTAAATCATCAAAGTGAGTCTCCCTCAATAATAGTCTCCCAAAAGTCCAAACATTAACTCTTTACCTTCTATTAATTTTAGGTTAACTTCCTATATCAACGAAATTTTAGCCCCTATGAAATAACCCTTAGGATAAGCCCAAATATCCCCATGCTAGCCCAGGACATTTGTCTACTGAACACAAACCTGTAAAACTCTTCATTACTTCCCAAAGGAAGGTTACTAAACCTCAAACTTAAAAGAAAAGGGATGAAAACAAAACTAGAAAAGTCTCACAAAAATAGGGCATCCGAATCGATTTGCCCCTGAATGCGAATCGATTTGCCCAGAAATGAATCAATTCGGTGAGAAAAACCAACCTACTGCCCCAGCCTGAATCTATTAGGCCTTAGTACGAATCAATTCGATCTTCGAGACCTGTATCCTCCCCTGTTACCGAATCGATTCACTTGGGAGCCGAATCGATTCGGCCTGGCAAAAATGCCTAAATTGGGCTACGGGTTTAAGAACCCTAATTTTTCCCAAAACCCAAATATTCCATTTCTATCAACATCAACAACAAACATTTCTACCAAAACAATCCTACATAACAACTAACGAATTTTTTTCCTCAATTCAATTTAAACTACATGCAATTTATCACATTAAAGCATGATCTAGCAAGTAAGAAACTTGCCTCAATCTTGTAGTCTCGGATTCTCTTCCCGTAACAATGATTTCTTGCTCCAATCTTCCGTTTCTCTCTATTTTCTCCCATTTTCTCCCAACTCTCTCTTCTCACTGTCTCTCTATTGTCTTATAACATAAGATAAGGGATAAAAGGGTTTGGGAGACTTGACCGGACTTAAAACATAAATTCCCCTCTTTTAAATGTTGATACACCATTAAAATAACTCGTAACTACATAATTGAGTCATAACCTATCAAAAGTGCCTGAAGTCAAAAATACAACTTGGCACTTATTTTGACAATCTCGACTATTCCAAAACTAACCGTACCCCCTTAATTGGTATCCAGAGCAACGTATAATATTTTATGTTCCAACTTCATTTTAATTTATCAATTATGCTCAAATCTGAATATAAGTCATAACCGTCGTATAAAGTACAACGATGCAATAAAACACAATATAATGATATTTACCTCCTCATAACAGTAGTTAGGCAAAACATGGTAAATATTATCCCTTAACTCACGAGAAATAATATTTACTCCAACTTTCTCTATTTTATAAAATTGGCCCATTAGGCAAAAATAATATAAAGCAGTCGCTCAAAAGTCTGGGTTGTTATATAAGCATTTGTCAATTTTTGTTATTAAAAGAATTGCAATTGTCCAACTAGATCAAATAGGGTAGAGAATGATTATGAAATACACTGAATAAAAGCAACTACAATAAATGAGGGTAACACAAGATATTTTCAAACAATTAGGAAATAATTAGGATCCGAGTTCCATTTATCACGTAACTTATATTGTACACTGATTTAATGTTGTCATTCCCTTTTTATAACTCAAATTAAACCGACTCTCGTCGTGTTTAATTCGGAAAATATGACGGTTATGTTCAAAATATTTTTAACGTCTCTAATAGACGGATAAAATCCCTATTCCCTTAGAAAATACAAGTTTTAAAGTTCGCAAATGTATTTAAGTATGGACTATCAAAACAATCAAAGTGCAAGCATAATCCATCAAACCTTACTATTTTTAAATCTCAAAACTTGATTTGACAAAACAATCTTGAAGGTTCTAAAACACACTCTCGTGTCGCTTTAAAATGAATACCGAATCTTTAATAACAATTAAAACAAGTAGGGAATAAACAACGATAAAATTAACGTGACAATATTAGCTAACTATGATAAACTTCACCCTACTCCTAATATAAGAATCAATCTACCATAATGAAAGAGAAATTGCAAGAATGAGTAGAGATCTTCATTAATAAACCAAACCTACAAATAGTTCTCTCACAACAATCTTCAATACTTTAAAAAAAATGATAAAAACTTGGCCCTCAAATTGATTACAATCACTCAAAGTTGCTCCCCGAAATCCTTCACGAAATTCCTCTCTAATTATCTATGAAATTATGAGCCCAAGGGTCCTTTTTATAGGACAAGTGGTGAGGTATTTGAGTTGTGGTGGGACTCTTTTTGATTGGCCGAATGAGGGTTGGTAGCTATCTCTCCACCTCTTTAATCTTTGGATCGTGATAAGGGACGGAATTCCACCCCATTCGAAAACTCTTATCTTTTCTTACTGAACACGCATGCCGAGTTAAACAGCTTTTTTCGAACAACCGTAAAAATCAGCTTTTTCGCACCTTTTTTGAATTGATCATCAATTTGCACCAAATTCCATCATTATCTGCAAAAATTTCACTAGGCCAATTTTTTTAAAAATTAGCACAAGAATATTATAAAATTATCGAAGTGTCCATTTTTTACTTAAAATTGCCATTTTCAATATGAATTCAATCATTTTCACATTTTTTCCTCTTTTTAATAAAATAGTCCTAAGAACTTATTAAATACACTAAAATAGGACTAACAAAGTATAAATTTGGGTATAAAATATACAAAATAATGCACTAACCAAATACCTACAAACCTAAACTTTGCTAGTCCTTTAGGGATCATGATTTCACTTAGCATGTGAGCCGTTAAACCCCTAGGTTACCCTAGTGGACGAGTTTTGTCTCATAAGGGTTTGGAGTGAATATACCCACAAAATTCAAAAACTTGACTCAATACAAAAGACACAAAAGTAATATAACCATGTTTGAATGCAAACTTCATAAATATAGTAGAACTTTATTTTTCAATCTCAAGTTATCGTGGTGTGTCTATAGCCAATATAACCGTCCATTTCAAAAGATTTGATTGTTACATTTCTTATCTGAAAGTTTGTTTTGATTTTAAGATGTCACGGAATGCACTCATAATCGAACACTCTGAAATGGGTTATTTTCTCTCGGTATATGTGAATAAATGTTTAAATTTATATGAACAAATTTCACATATACATGATCAAAAAAAGTTTTTTTTTATAATGGGGAATACGATCTCATGAATATAAAATCGATTACTTGTTGAAAACTTCGAATCGCACAATAGATCCTATTCATCTTCTCTCCACATTATAACTAACTTCCCTTGAGATCGATTAGGACTTTCTTTTGTTTTATTGTACGCTCGGGTTTCGCTAGAAAGAATGGTTTTTTTTTTTTAGTTCAAAATTTCTGAGAATATATAGGTTTTTCGATATTTTGATTTTTAGGCACTTTTTCTCACCTCCATTTTTCTTTTCTCATTCCTTTTTCTTTTCAACTCACATTTTTCATCATCTTTTCTCTTTCTTTCTTTCTTCCCCTTTTTCCTACACATCATTCTTTAGCGATTTTTTTGGCCTTTTTTTTTCAACTGTAATTTTACCCTAGTATTCTCAGAAAATGGGTATGACTTCTTTTTATGAGCTTCAAACTCCGAGTTGGAGTTAGGTAGGATAATGGTTTTTCAACGAAGGACATATTTTCTTTTTGGCTCAAATGGTCGTGCAACGGAATACTGTAAAAAGGTTGGATTTTAGGCTTCATTTTGGGCTTTTAAACGATGGCCTAATCTCATTTCTCAAGTTTCGTTCAGTTAATTTATGTCTCAAGACGACTTATCAAGACTTCTAGTGCTTTAAATTTCACATTTTGAACTTTTGTTTTCAGTAATCGAACAAAACAAAGAATTTGAGATCATCAATGAATTTATCACTGAAGGAAAGTTTGAGTTATTTTAACTCGGATTGATTTAAATCTCTCGAAAACGATGAATGGCATAAAAATCTCACCGGGTTAAAATCTCCACATTTATTCGTTAAGCATGTTAACTTTCACCTCAATATCCATTTTTGATCATATTATATGGCTAATGTGTAAAAAATTTCATAAGTTGAGAGATCAATGAATTAATTCTATGTTAAGAGATCATTTCAAACCACAATTATATTGAAAATCTTTTTTATGTTTTGAAAATTTTTCTGATTTTTTTTTTCAAAAATATCATCCTTACCCCCAAACCAAAATTTTACATTGTCCTCTATGTATGCTCAAATAAAAATATGGACAAAGAAAATAAAGTAAAGAAGTAAAATGATGATACATGTTCAAAACAATACACAAATAATATACGAACACATGACAATTACCATCCTCACCATAAATTAATAATCGAAATAGTTGTGGGTCATTCCAATTAATAAAATTTAAAGCACTAACTGCCAAAATATTATAAATTTGAGAGCATGACCGCACAACACAAATTTCAATCTTAAATCCATGGTCATAATGGTGAGCACCAACATCATCAATAATAAATAAATTTGAATCACATGAATCATATTTCGATGCATCACATGGAGGTAATAAATTAAAATAAGGATCCAAATATTTATTATCCCTTTTTTGAAAATAGTCATGTAAAATTGGGGATGCATACTCCACTCCTAAATGTGAGATTTTATGAAAAGCGTGGGAAGAAGATGTATCACTGGGTATACACTTTCTTCATAAAAAATAGGAGGACCGTCATAAATATTTTAAGTATCACTAAAATCGGATGACGAATCCTCAAATAAATTTTTCCACATATAAAAAGAAGCAGCATTTTGCTCAATTAAATTAGGAGAAAAATCTTGACAAATATCAAAATTATCACAAGTATTACACGTGTCAAGATTGTCAATTTTTTTCTCCTCACAAAATTGATTATCCCTAATTAATTCATGATTATTTTTAGATATAGCATCATTATACCGTTTGTTCACCTCTGTCCAATTGATACACTTTGGTGGACCGATTGTAGTTACAAGGGTTGGAGTCTCATCTATACCTTCTTTAATTTTTAAAATGACGACTGACCCATTTGAATTAAATTGAAATACGTAGTCATCTAGATTTTCAGTATTTTGTAAAAACACGTCCACAAGATCCATTGAGGAATATGAGAAAGAAGACGGGATAACAATATGAGGATCACCCATTGCAATTTACAACACATGAATTTATTTATTTATTTTGGATAGCTCCTACTCTTTGACAAGGGAGAATTTAAAAGACGACCAACTACGGTTGTCTCCGTAAATTATGATTTCACCTCTAGGTAGGTGGTCGGTACGAAGACTCATTAAAAATTACCAATCCTAGACAAGGTGAAATGAAATCGATTTGACAAGTTCGCGTTGGAGTAGCTTTTAATTCTAGCCTCGTTAAGAGTTTTTTTTATGAAATTTTTCCAAAAAAAAATTGTTAAAAGTAAAACAAAGTAGTCCGAAAGTCACAACTTTTTTTAAAAAAAATTGTCAAATCCCCGGCAACGACGCCAAAAACTTGTTGTTAATTTATAAAATACCGTAAGTGCACGGGCTATTATAGAATAACGAGTGTAAGTACGAGTCGAACATACAAGGATTTGTCAATTTTAATTATTAAAAGAATTGCAACTATCCAACTAGATCAAATGGGGTAGAGAATGATTATGAACTACACTGAATAAAAGGAACTACGATAAATTAGGGTAACACAAGAGATTTGTAAACAATTATGAAATAATTAGGATTCGGAGTCCATTTATCACGTAACTAATATTGCACACTAATTTAATGTTGTAATTCCCTTTTTATAACTCAAATTAAACCGACTATCGTCGCGTTTAATTTGGAAAAAATGACGGTTATGTTCAAAATATTTTTAACGTCTCTAATAGATTGCTAAAATCCCTATCCCCTTAGAAAATACAAGTTTTAAAGTTCACAAATGTATTTAAGTATGGACTATCAAAACAATCAAAGTGAACACATAATCCATCAAAAATTACTTTTTTTAAATCTCAAAACTTGATTTGACAAAACAATCTTAAAGGTTCTAAAACACACTCTCGTGTCACTTTAAAATGAATACCGAATATTTAATAACAATTAAAACAAGTAGGGAATAAACAACGATAAAATTAACGTGCAAATATTAACTAACTATGATAAACTTCACCCTACTCCTAATATAAGAATCAAGCTACCATAATGAAAGAGAAATTGCAAGAATGAGTAGAGATCTTCATTAATAAATCAAACTTACAAATAGTTCTCTCACAATAATCTTCAATCCTTTAAAAAAATGATAAAAACTTGGCCCTCAAATTGATTACAATCACTCAAAGTTGCTCCCCGAAATCCTCCACGAAATTCCTCTCTAATTGTCTACGAAGTTATGAAGCCAATGGTCCTTTTTATAGGACAAGTAGTGAGGTATTTGAGTTATGGTGGGACTCTTTTTGATTGTCCGAATGGGGTTGGTAGCTATCTTTCCACCTCTTTAATCTTTGGATCGTGATAAGGGACGGAATTCCCCTCCATTCGAAAACTCTTATCTTTTCTTGCTGAACACGCATGCCGAGTTAAACAGCTTTTTTCGAACGACCGTAAAAATTAACTTTTTCGCGCCTTTTTTGAATTATTCATCAATTTGCAGCAAATTCCATCATTATCTGCAAAAATTCCACTAGGCAACTTTTTCACAAATTAGCACATGAATATTATAAAATTATCGGAGTGCCCATTTTTTTACTTAAAATTGCCATTTTCAATATGAATTCAATCATTTTCAAATTTTTTCCTTTTTTTAATAAAATAATCCTAAGAACTTATTAAATACACTAAAATGGGACTAACAAAGTATAAATTTGGGTATAAAATATACAAAATAATGCACTAATCAAATACCTACAAACCTAAACTTTGCTAGTCCTTTAGCAAAACTAAAATTTAAAAATTTAACTCACTTTCGTAGGAATCACGATTGCACTTAGCATGTGAGCCGTTAAACCCCTAGGTTACCCTAGTGGACGAGTTTTGTCTCATGAGGGTTTGGAGTGAATATACCCACAAAATTTAAAAACTTGACTCAATACAAAAGACACAAAAGTGATATAACCATGTTTGAATGCAAACTTCATAAATATAGTAGAACTTCATTTTTCAATCTCAACTTATCGTGGTGTGTGCATATTGCCAATATAGCCGTCCATTTCAAAAGATTTGATCATTACATTTCTTATCTGAAAGTTCGTTTTGATTTTAAGATCTCACAGAATGCTCTCATAATCGAACACTCAGAAATGGGTTGTTTTATCTCGGTATATGTGTATAAAAGTGTAAATTTATATGAACAAATTTCACATATACATGATCAAAAACAGATTTTTTTTGTAATGGGGAATACAATCTCATGAATAAAAAATCGATTACTTGTTGAAAACTTTGAATCGCACAATAGATCCTATTCATCTTCTCTCCACATTATAACTAAATTTCCTTGAGATCTATTATGACTTTCTTTTGTTGTATTGTACGCTCGGGTTTCGCTAGAAAGAATGGTTTTTTTTTTGGAGTTCAAAATTTCTGAGAATATATAGGTTTTTCGATATTTTGATTTTTAGGCACTTTTTCTCACCTCCATTTTTCTTTTCTCATTCCTTTTTCTTTTCAACTCACATTTTTCATCATCTTTTCTCTTTCTTTCTTTCTTCCCCTTTTTCCTACACATTATTCTTTTGCGATTTTTTTTTCGGCCTTTTTTTTTCAATTGTAATTTTATCCTAGTATTCTCAAAAAATGGGTATGACTTCTTTTTATGAGCTTCAAACTCCGAGTTGGAGTTAGGTAGGATAATGGTTTTTCAACGAAGGACATATTTTCTTTTTGGCTCAAATGGTCTTGCAACGGAATACTGTAAAAAGGTTGGATTTTAGGCTTTATTTTGGGCTTTCAAAAGATGGCCTAATCTCAATTCTCAAGTTTCGTTCAGTTAATTTATGTCTCAAGACGACTTATCAAGAATTCTAGTGCTTCAAAATTCACATTTTGACCTTTTGTTTTTTGTAATCGAACAAAACAAAGAATTTGATATCATCAATGAATTTATCACTGACGGAAAGTTTGAGTTATTTTAACTCGGATTGATTTAAATCTCTCGAAAACGATGAATGGCACAAAAATCTCACCGGGTTAAAATCTCCACATTTATTCATTAAGCATATTAACTTTCACCTCAATATCCATTTTTGATCATATTATATGGCTAATGTGTAAAAATTTTCATTAGTTGAGAGATCGATGAATTAATTCTATGTTAAGAGATCGTTTCAAACCACAATTACATTGAAAATCTTTTTGAATTTTAAAAAAATTTCTGATTTTTTTTTTCAAAAATATCATCCTTACCCCAAACCTAAATTTTACATTGTCCTCAATGTATGCTCAAATAAAAATATGGACAAAGAAAATAAAGTAAAGAGGTAAAATGATGATTCATGTTAAAAACAATACACAAATAATATACGAACACATGACAATTACCATCCTTACCATAAATTAATAATCGAAATAGTTGTGGGTCATTCCAATTAATAAAATTTAAAGCACTAAGTGCCAAAATATTATAAATTTAAGAGCATGACCGCACAACACAAACTTCAATCTTAAATCCATGGTCATAATGGTGAGCACCAACATCATCAATAATAAATAAATTTGAATCACATGAATCATATTTCGATGCATCACATGGAGGTAATAAATTAAAATAAGGATCCAAATATTTATTATCCCTTTTTTGAAAATAGTCATGTAAAATTGGGGATGCATACTCCACTCCTAAATGTGAGATTTTATGAAAATCGTGGGAAGAAGATGTATCACTAGGTGATACACTTTCTTCATAAAAAATAGGAGGACCGTCATAAATATTTTAAGTATCACTAAAATCGGATGACGAATCCTCAAATAAATTTTCCCACATATAAAAAGAAGCAGCATTTTGCTCAATTAAATTAGGAGAATAATCTTGACAAACATCGAAAATATCACAAGTATTACCCGTGTCAAGATTGTCAATTTTTTTCTCCTCCCAAAATTGATTATCCCCAATTAATTCATGATTATTTTTTGAAGTAACATCATTATACCGTTTGTTCACCTCTGTCCAATTGATACACTTTGGTGGACCGATTGTAGTTACAAGGGTTGGAGTCTCGTCTATACCTTCTTTAATTTTTAAAATGACTACTGACCCATTTGAATTAAATTAAAATAGTAAAAACACGTCAACAAGATCCATTGAGGAATATGAGAAAGATGACGGGATAACAATATGAGGATCACCCATTGCAATTTACAACACATAAATTTATTTATTTATTTTGGATAGCTCCTACTCTTTGACAAGGGAGAATTTAAAAGACGACCAACTACGGTTGTCTCCTTAAATTTCGATTTCACCTCCAGGTTGGTGGTCGGTACGAAGACTCATTAAAAATTACCAATCCTAGACAAGGTGAAACGAAATCGATTTGACAAGTTCGCGTTGGAGTAGCTTTTAATTCTAGCCTTGTTAAGAGTTTTTTTTTTATGAAATATTTCCAAAAAAAATTGTAAAAAGTAAAACAAACTAGTCCGAAAGTCACAACTTTATTTTAAAAAAATTGTCAAATCCCCGGCAACGGCGCCAAAAACTTGTTGTTAATTTATAAAATACCGTAAGTGCACGGGCTATTATAGAATAGCGAATGTAAGTACGGGTTGAACCCACAAGGATTTGTCAATTTTAATTACTAAAAGAATTACAACTATCCAACTAGATCAAATGGGGTAGAGAATGATTATGAACTAAACTGAATAAAAGCAACTACAATAAATTAGGGTAACACAAGAGATTTGTAAACAATTAGGAAATAATTAGGATTCGGGGCCATTTATCACGTAACTAATATTGCACACTAATTTAATGTTGTAATTCCCTTTTTATAACTCAAATTAAACCGACTATCGTCGCGTTTAATTTGGAAAAAATGACGGTTATGTTCAAAATATTTTTAACGTCTCTAATAGACTGCTAAAATCCCTATTCCCTTAGAAAATACAAGTTTTAAAGTTCACAAATGTATTTAAGTATGGACTATCAAAACAATCACAGTGAATGCATAATCCATCAAAAATTACTTTTTTTAAATCTCAAAACTTGATTTGACAAAACAATCTTGAAGGTTCTAAAACACACTCTCGTGTCGCTTTAAAATGAATACCGAATATTTAATAACAATTAAAACATGTAGGGAATAAACAATGATAAAATTAATGTGAAAATATTAACTAACTATGATAAACTTCACCCTACTCCTAATATAAGAATCAATCTACCATAATGAAAGAGAAATTGCAAGAATGAGTAGAGATCTTCATTAATAAATCAAACTTACAAATAGTTCTCTCACAACAATCTTCAATCCTTTAAAAAAATGATAAATACTTGGCCCTCAAATTGATTACAATCACTCAAAGTTGCTCCCCGAAATCCTCCATGAAATTCCTCTCTAATTGTCTATGAAGTTATGAAGCTAATGGTCCTTTTTATAGGACAAGTAGTGAGGTATTTGAGTTGTGGTGGGACTATTTTTGATTGGCCGGATGGGGTTGGTAGCTATCTCTCCACCTCTTTAATCTTTGGATCGTGATAAGAGATGGAATTCTTCCCCATTCGAAAACTCTTATCTTTTCTTGCTAAACACGCATGCCGAGTTAAACAATTTTTTTCGAACGACCGTAAAAATCAACTTTTTCGCGCCTTTTTTGAATTATTCATCAATTTGCACCAAATTCCATCATTATCTGCAAAAATTTCACTAGGCAACTTTTTCACAAATTAGCACAAGAATATTATAAAATTATCGAAGTGCCCATTTTTTTACTTAAAATTTCCATTTTCAATATTTTCGCATTTTTTTCCAATTTTTAATAAAATAGTCTTAAGAACTTATTAAATACACTAAAATGGGACTAACAAAGTATAAATTTGGGTATAAAATATACAAAATAATGCACTAATCAAATAACTTTCTATGATTTTCCACCCATTATCAATACACATACTGAATTATATGGAATTAAAGTTTCATAATTTTTAGAATTAATCCGCTATGTCAAAAGCTTTACCAAACTCTGGGCATATAAAAATAATTATGCAAAGAGCAACAATGTACCAACTTATAGCCATCACTAATGCCTAACCAGAAGGAGTTTAATTCTAATTTTATGATATTTTCTGAATATGTGAGTCTAGCTTCATATCCATTTAGAATTTCTTCATTATGATAAGCATAAAAAAATATATGCAAGTTTGAATACAGAGGAGTTCAATACAAAGCAATACGATGTATGAACAAATACATACAATTACAAAGGAGGATGGAATTTCAATCCATTATTGATGATTTATATACTTTTAAATAAGTATAATCCAAGATTAAAACAATATTAACACATAATTATACCTTGGAAATACCTTAAGGATTTTCTTGGACCTTTTCCTATATTTTCTTATAACCATTTCTTCCTTAAACTTCTCCTTTCTCTTCCTTCAAGCTAGAAACTCTCCAAACTGAACCAAGGGTTACAATTGCTAAAGAAATAAGTTAGATTGAAAGGCTTAAGTCGACAAAGTCTGCTGTGACACCCCGCCTAATAAAATATCGGGCGATCACTCCTATATCAAATTAAAACAGGAGTCTCATATGGATCATTCTTAGCATCACTGTCGAAAATCAATTTAATTGCCAATAACCTATTAGAATGGCGTCAAAATTTTACTTAATTATTCTTTTCAAACGACTAAACTTTAAAACATTCACACAGTTTATGTAAATGAAACTGAAATGAAATAAAATAATCGAACACTCGGTTTGAATTATACAACCATATCGAATGACGCACAAAAATGCGGTAAAAGAATAAATAAATGTTGTTGGGTTATTAACCCGAATGTGTACACAATACCTCCTATCTATATTACAAGAATGGAAGCATCTATCAAGAACCTGCATACATCCACAACTGTTGCAGCAGACGTCTGACTTGAAAGAAGTGTCATCCAGGCATCCCTATGTCTGGAAACCTATATATATATATATATATATATATATATATATAGCAAGAGAGGGGAAAGTAGATAAACGGGTCAGAGCCAGAGTTTGAAAAATATTTAGCAAGTGCATAAATGCTTTATTTTTAGAAAAAGGTTTTATTTCATATTTAAATTGGTATCGCACTCCCATGAGATACCCCTCACCTCTCTTCTAATAGTTCACACCAAACACACCTATCTATAACATTCTAGTTAAGCTACCCCGCCTAACTAATCTAATTCACCCGTCTACTAGAAACTTCTACAACCCAAGTACTAAGGGTTAAACTTCTCTCCATTCTCAACACTCCGCTATGTTCGTGCGTGGGGTGTCTCGCGAAGAGAAATTTAAACAAAGAACCCCCCCGATACACTACTACTTGGCAGGGTTAATGGTAGAGATCCATTAGGCCCATAGTACAAAACTAATATATAAATACATACTGATATATTAATTTACATATCACATTCATTCTTATATATATCTTACCATATGCATCAGGATAATATCTCCCGGACTGAGGTGTATTCTATACTTGTCTTTATAAGACACATCCGGATCTAACTCCCGGACTGAGGATTCATATACAAAATATTTACCAATTCACTTTCATTTTCTTTTTATCTCAAAACTTTCCCTTTCCATTTCCTTTCTTGTATCCAGGAAATGTATTTAAAAGCTAATTTTATTATCATAAAAATGCTTTTTCAACTCATATATTCCCATTTCCCTTCTTCCATCCAGGAAATGTATTTAAAGCAAGTTTTATTATCATAAAAAATGCTTTTTCGTTTCATAACATCTCATTTCCCTTCTTCCATCCAGGAAATGTATTTAAAGCCAATTTATTATCATAAATTTCTTTAACACCAATAATGTCCCACATTATTAAGAATCGTTATATTTCATATCATATAACGATTCTAAGACCGCCCCTCCGGGTTTCTCCACTGGGGGCGCCCCTAAAAGGCTATCATCTTCCAGGTCCTATAAATCAAGACAACCTGGGATCCAACAATGCAAGGCGTCGGGAAGCGGCCATATGCCTGCGGGAGAGTCATAACCACACCCAGAATTACCTCACCATCGCAGAAAACATACAATAATCGCTCATATGGTCTGGGACTATATTCTCCTGCATTCATTAGCAAGGAGACTTCACCACCCGCGCGAACTTCCCTTATGATAGAGATTTAGAGAGGTGTGTATCCATAAATTATCATTTATGAAAATCATTTTTCCATTTTGAAATCATTCATATTTTACATTCTCAAAATCATTTATTTTCAATGATTAATTACCAACTTTATAATGAACATGTCTTATTCTCATAGACATATATATTACCTTGTTCTCATGCACAAGGAATATACCATATAATACATGATATGCCCCAAGTGTAACCTCGACCGAGGTGATGGCCGAGATATTGATCGACCCTGGATAAGCCATGGGCCCACGATATCAGCCCTCGGCCTTAGTAAGGTCGGCCCAGACCGACACTTCCACCTACATTTCCAATGGACACTCCGCGCATCACAGGCATCAACAGCATTCTCATATACCTGGGTATGGAAACCTCGGCCGAGTGTAGGCCGATGTGACAAGAAGCCTTGGTAACCTTCAACATGGAACCAGTCCAACCTCGGCTTGGGCAGAGGTGACAAGAAGCCTTGGTAATCTTCAACATGGAACTAGTCCAACCTCGGCTTGGGCCGAGGTGACAAGAAGCCTTGGTAATCTTCAACATGGAATCAGTCCAACCTTGGCTGGGGCCGACCCCAGCATAATGTCTCGCCTGAGATCAGACGAAGACTCTTTATGGCACATCTCGAAAGACGTTTATTGAGCCTTTACAGCTCGGCCTCTCCCAGGCCGAGGTCATGCACCAATATGGCAGCCGAGCATCTATTGACATTTGGATAAGGACACATGGGCACAAATCAGTTGTAACAAGATTATTCTCCACACATGGGGAGGATATTTCATCATCATTCCTTACATGTGACAGTGACAGATGGCACTCCCACATTGGTGAGGCTACCACACACATGCTCATTACATGCATGGGGGGTACATTACACCCCCTAGGTACTATATATAGGGGTCATCCCCTAACTTGCAAAAGGATCCCAGCTATTAAACCCTAGCAAAAACTCTGTCTAGATATACAGTAGAGAGAGAAAGCTTGAGAGGTTGTATCCATGGCCATTAGTGCCTTAATTCAGTGATATTACTCACACACACTCACATTGGACGTAGGCCAAATTGGCTGAACCACTTATATTCTGGTGTTGATTCTTCTTATCCTCATCTCAGTCTCTTATCTCTTTATATAACTGTGCTGTCATTGTTGTTCTTATATTGAGCTTGAAAACACCTTATCTGGTGGTACTAATTCTAGCATCCTCATTTTGGCGCCGTCTGTGGGAACAAGAAGCTATCTCTTCCTCTTCTTCAGCTTAACCTCACCGGAGACTCTGGTGGTGAACCAGGAACCACCCCTTGCGTGGAGCTGTTTCACCATTGAAAGAGGTCCTTTAAGGTATTAAGCTCACTTGCTGCTCAATATCTTTATTGTTAACACATGGCACCAGAGTTACCACAGCCTCTTCCGCCGCCCGGAGTTAGAGAGCCTAGTTCCAGTCAGGCTCCCCCACAGTCCGAAATGGCGGAGGTAGCAGCGGCCTTGAAATCTTTAGCTGCAACACAATAAGCCATGAAAGAGAAATTTGATCAGCTTAGTCAAACTATGATGAGGCCACCTAGAGTCTCACCGGACATGATCACTCTGGCGGCAGTTCAGCCTCATCCTAACGCCAGGGGACCAGCCTGCACCACAGCGGAGAAGGGACGTTGCTAGCCCTAGGCGCTTGCATCTGGGGAGGTAGGGAAACCCTTGCCCAGAGGACAGGTATGATGACCTAGAAGCTGAAAAAGGCCCAGAAGACTGCTGGGAGCCGTATGAGGTGTCAAATAACACTATACGACCTCTTAGGTAGAGTCAAGGATGTGTCGGCCGAAGAGGAGAAGAGGCCCAACAAAGAGGGTCGGCCTTTGATAGGTTGAGCAGAGGGTCGGCCTTCGAGAGGTTGGGCCCGGTGAATGACCTAGGACAGAGGCTGTCGAGGTCAAGGAGCGCAGTAGGCTCTCAGAGAGGGGGTAGGCAGGGTCGGCCAGACCAAGGGCGACCCTGTGAAAAAAGAGGTCGAGAACAGGAAGAGGTCAACAGCCAACTTGTCGTGGCTGGAGAACCCTCTGTCCATCGCAGGGAAGTGGCAGGGGATAACCTCGACCAAGTTGATGATAAAAGACGCCGGAATGATTCTATCCAACGCTTTGAGGAGAAGATAGGAGACCTCATTAAAAGCAGGGACCCGTTACAAAGGGATTACTCAGAGGGCTCCCCATTTGTGGCTAGGATAATGGGGTTTCCAACCCCAGCCAAGTTCAAGCCTCCTACAATGACTCCCAAGTATGATGACAGCACTAACCCTATACACCATATCGAGATGTATCATTCGGTAGCAGACATTTACTCGATCCCCGATGAGATGAAGTGTAGGGCTTTCTCAGGGACCTTGACAGGGGCAGCGCATAGTTGGTTCACCTCCCTTCCGAAGAACTCAATTGAGAAATTCAAAGGCTTGGCTGAGCAGTTCATCCACAACTTCTGCTTTGGGGTAAGACCCCAAAAGAAGACTACCCACCTACTGTATGTCAAACAGGCCAAGGGTGAGAGCCTAAGAGACTACATAACAAGATTAAACAAAGAGAAATTGGAGGTGGAAGATTATGAAGAGAGCATAGCCATGACCGCCCTTATAGGTGGCCTCCAAAAGGGGAAGCTATTGTTGAAACTGGCGGAAGACCCCCCTAGGTCCATGGCGGAGCTGCTGGCAACCGCAGGGAAAGTGATGAATGCGGAAGAGGCAATGGCCGCCAAGTATGAGGAGGAGAACCGCGGTAGCATAGGAAAGTCCCAAGGTAAGAAAGAGGGGAAGAAGAGGTCAAGAGATGACAAGTTCGCTCATTACACTCCTCTGACTGTGAGCTGTGAGCACATCCTCAATAAGATTAAGGCTAACCGTACTCTGAGGTGGCCAGAGAAACTGAAGGCCCCGCCACATAAGAGGAACAAAAACCTATGGTGCGAGTTCCATCAGGATCATGGCCATGTCACAGATAGATGCTTCGCTTTAAAGGATGAGATTGAGAAGATGCTGAAATCTGGAAAGCTGAGGAAGTATGTGGATGGTAAGGCTCAAAAGGGTGGAAGAGATGACCCTAAGAAAAGAAGATATGACAGGTGCCGTGGAAATGTCCCGGCCAGAAGGGACGATGATTCAGAAGGAGATGATGAAGACAACCCAGATCTTTCGCCAAAGGATGACAACACCCCGGTGAAGAGGGTCGGTATGATCTCCTTTGGTGTTAGCACCATATGTGGGGGATTTGCAGGAGGTGGCTCTGAGGTAGCCGACAAGAAGGCTCATGTAGCAGAGGCCAGGTCATTGGCCAAGATCGAAGTTGTGAATCTAACGTCTTCTGATACAGTGCAGAAGAGGAAGAAGGTAGACATGGACACCCTCGTAGTGGGGTTCTCCAGACTCGACTTCAAGGGTATCTTAGCCCCCCATGATGACCCTTTGGTCATAACAACAAGGGTGCATGAGTGAGAGGTACGGAGGATCCTCATAGACGGGGGAATCTCAGTAGACGTGATGTTCTGGCCTTGCTTCAAGAGTCTGGGTCTTAGTAGGTCAAGGTTGGTACCCTATCATCACCCATTGATACGCTTCAGTGGCGAAAATGTCCACCCATTGGGCATGTATGAGATAGATGTACGGATGGGGGATGAGTGGCCTAGGAGGCTAACCAAGAAGATAAACTTTTTCGTTATGGACGAAAATGTCTTCTCGGCCTACAACCTCATCATAGGAAGGGTGGCCCTTAAAGAGTTTGAAGCTGTGCCGTCTACGGTCCATCAGATGCTAAAATTCCCGACTCCTTATGGAGTAGGGGAAGTGCAAGGGGACCAGACCACAGAGCGAGAGTGTTACTTCAACTCGACCGAAGAGAGAAGAACATAAGAGAGCAACCACCACTTACAGCATTGACACTCTTGACCCAAGAGAAGAAACAAAATTGAAGAAGGGTGAGGCCGCGGAAGAGGTAGAATTCATCGTCCTCAAAGAGGACAAGCCGGAAAAAACTGTCCAGGTCGGTAAGGCCCTAGAGCCAGGAATCAAGGAAGAGCTGATAAACTTCCTCAGGAGGAGACAGAGTGTCTTCGCATGGAGTCACATAGACATGCCTGGCATCGACCCTGAGGTCATGAGCCACAAGCTCAACGTGGACAGAGATGCCAAGCCAATCAAGCAGAGACGAAGAGTCTACTCCAGGGAAAAGTACGATGTCATCCGAGAAGAGGTAAAAAAGTTGGAAGAGGCCGAGTTCATAAGAGAGGTTACTTACCCGGAGTGGCTCTCAAATGCAGTCATCGTGCCTAAGGCCAATGGGAAGTGGTGAATGTGTGTAGATTTCAGTGACCTGAACTGGTCTTGCCTGAAAGACAGCTATCCCTTACCTAGGATAGACCAGATGGTAGACGCAACGGCAGGGAACGAGCTCATGAGCTTCATGGATGCTTATTCAGGCTATAACCAAATCTTCATGGACGCTGAAGACTCTGAGAAGACAGCCTTCATTACTGACAAAGGGACGTACTGCTACAAGGTGATGCCCTTCGGTCTGAAAAATGCGGGGGCAACGTATCAACGTCTTGTCAATAAGATGTTCGAAGAGAAAATAGGTAAGACCATGGAGGTATATGTAGACGATATGCTAACGAAGAGCCTGAAAGCATGTACTCACGTAGAAGACCTTGAGAAGACCTTCGATGTCATGGACTCGTACAGAATGAAACTCAACCCAACAAAGTGTGTCTTTGGAGTAGGAGCTGGGAAGTTCCTGGGATTCATCGTTAATCAGAGGGGGATTGAAGCAAACCCTGAGAAGATCAAGGCATTACTCGACATGAAGACTCCTAGGAGTATCAAGGATGTCCAGAGACTCACGGGAAGAGTGGCTGCCCTTAACAAGTTTGTTTCTAGGGCAACAGACAAGTGTCTTCCATTATTTAAAGTTCTAAGAAAGGCCTTCCAATGGGACGAAGAGTGTGAAAAAGCCTTCAACCAACTCAAGTCCTACTTAGGGTCTCCCTTATTGCTGTCACGGCCCATCACGGGGGAAAGGTTGTTTGTGTATCTGGCAGTCTCTGAATTAGCCATCAGCGCGGCCATCATACGGGAAGAGGATGGGGTCCAAAGGCCTGTGTACTTCAACAGTAAGGCCCTTCAAGGGTCTGAACAAAATTATCCCCGAATGGAGAAGTTGGCTTATGCCCTAATACATGCCTCAAGGAAAATAAAGCCTTACTTCCAAGCTCACTCCATGGTAGTCCTCACTGACTCCCCACTAAGGCAGGTTTCGTACAAACCTGACAAGTCCAGAAGATTGATGACCTGGGCCATCGAACTAGGAGAATATGATCTTACCTACCAGCCTAGGACAGCCATCAAGGGGCAGGCCCTCGCAGACTTTATCGCAGAATTCACCTGGGAAGAGGCTGGTAGAAGTTTGGAAGAGGCCGAGACAGTGAAATGGTTAGATGACGGCAAAGAGACGAACCGTAGTGTCTTCCGAGATTCAGAAGAGACGAACCGTAGTGTCTTCCAAGATTCAGAAGAGACGAACCGTAGTGTCTTCTGAGATACAGAAGAGACGAACCGTAGTATCTTCTGAGATTCGGAAGAAATGGCACCAAACGTCTTCCGAGATCGGGAAGAGGTCATCTCAGGCAAAACTCGGAGCAGAATAGAAGAGAACGAAGAGGATCGATACCTCTTCAAGAAGGGGGTTATGAGAGAAGGGGTCTTCTCATCAGATACAGACGTCTGGAGCCTCTTCGTTGATGGCTCTTCCTGTGACAGTGGAAGCGGGGCGGGACTAATAATCTCGGCTCCAGATGGCGCCAACATTGAATATGCCTTGAGATTTAACTTCCAGGCCTCAAATAACGAGTCCGAGTATGAGGCCATGATAGCAGGTCTCTTATTGGCAACAACTCTTTGAGTAAAGCGACTCCTACTCCATAGCGACTCAAGGTTGGTTGTCAATCAAGTATTGGGGGTATACGAGGCCAAAGACGAAAGGATGGCCAAGTACTTGAAGAAGGTAAGAAGGTTATTAGAATATTTTGGAGAGGAAAAATTAAAGAGAGTGCCTCGACTGAGAAACAATCACGCTGATGCATTGGCAAGGCTGGCCTCAGTAGTAAAGACAGATATGGGAAGGACCATTCCAATCGAGGTCTTAGGAAAGGCAATGATTGAGGAGGACAAGGTATGTAGCCCTTGTCACAATGTGAACCTAAGAGACTCATGGATTGACCCGCTCGTCAGATACCTAGGAGAGGGAGAGCTTCCTGAGTCCAAGCTAGAAAGGAGAAAGTTGAGATACAGGGCTGCCAAGTTCTCAATGATAGGAGACGTCTTGTACAAAAAAGGGGTTTCTATTGCCCCTCCTCAGATGTGTGCATCCCATGGAAGTACCCCGGGTCTTACAGGAGGTTCATGAGGGTTTTTGCTCTAGCCACATAGGGGGAAGGCCCTTAGCCAAGAGTATCATCACACAGGGATACTGGTGGCCAACCTTGTCTAAGGACGCTGCAGACTATGTGAAGAGGTGCGACAAATGTCAAAGGTTCGCCACTATCCCTCATCAACCCCATCAGCCTATGACATCAATCTCTTATCCATGGCCATTTGCGGTATGGAAAATTGACTTGGTAGGACCTTTGCCAAGAGCTGTCAACAACTATAGATTCTTGATAGTTGCCATTGACTACTTTTCAAAGTGGGTGGAGGCAGAACCGATGATAACAATTACAAAGAAAAAGACCTTCCAGTTCATTTGGAGGAACATCATATGCAGATATGGCCTCCCAAACACTCTCATCTCAAATAATGGGACCCACTTCAAGAACTCCTCCTTAGAAAATTATTGCCTAAAAGTGGGGATTAAACAGTTCTTCTCATCTCCTGGTCGACCTCAGGCAAATGGCCAGACCGAGGTCACAAACAGAACCATCTTGGACAGAATCAAGAAGAGGTTAGAAGATGCGAAGGGGAGATGGATAGAAGTGGTCTATGATGTGTTATGGGCCTACAGAACCACGACAAGGACACCAACAGGAGAAACCCCATTCATGCTGGCACATGGCTCAGAGGCCGTCATACCAACGGAAGTAGGACTACCAACTCATCGGATTCAGACCTACGACCCATACAGCAATGGGGAAGAGAGGAGGCTAGACCTGGATCTTATCGAAGAAAGAAGAGAAGACGCAGAGGTCAGAAAAGTAGCCTACCAGCAGCGGGCAGCGAAATTCTATAACCAAAGGGTGAAGTCAAGACCCATTGTAGTAGGAGACCTAGTGCTAAAGAAGACCCTACAAAAGGCAAATAAGTTACACCCAAACTGGCATGGCCCCTACAAAGTAACAGAAGAGGTTGTGCCTGGCACTTACAGGCTAGAAAACCTAGAAGGAGAACCTTTCACCAACCCATGGAATGCTGACCACCTAAAGAGATATTACATATGATGTTGCGTAGAATTTTATGTAAATGTACCATCTTACTGAGAAGAGGTTATTAATAAAGATCAGTTTCCATGACAGTTCTTGCTTCATTCTTAGACCAGAGATTAATTATGAGGATAACGTCTTAGGTGACGACCTCAGACCTTCATAACATCACTCGGTGGTGACGAGGTCTGAGCTCAGACACCTTAGCAGATGACCTCAGACCCTTAACATCATTAATTTGGTGAGATTAATTATGAGGATAACGTCTTAGGTGACGACCTCAGACCTTCATAACATCACTCGGTGGTGACGAGGTCTGAGCTCAGACACCATAATGACATGACCTCAGACCCTTAACATCATTAATTTGGTGAGATTAATTGTGAGGAAAAAGTCTTAGGTGACGACCTCAGACCTTCATAACATCACTCGGTGGTGACGAGGTCTGAGCTCAGACACCTTAGCAAATGACCTCAGATCGTTAACATCATTAATTTAGTGAGATTAATTATGAGGATAGCGTCTTAGGTGATGACTTTAGACCTTCATAACATCACTTGGTGGTGACGAGGTCTGAGCTCAGACACCTTAGCAGATGACTTCAGACCGTTAACATCATTAATTTGGTGAGATTAATTATGAGGATAACGTCTTAGGTGATGACCTCAGACCTTCATAACATCACTTGGTGGTGACGAGGTCTGAGCTCAGACACCTTAGCAGATGACCTCATACCGTTAACATCATTAATTTGGTGAGATTAATTATGACGATAACGTCTTAGCTGACGACCTCAGACCTTCATAACATCACTCGGTGGTGAAGAGGTCTGAGCTCAGACACCGTAGCAGATGACCTCAGACCCTTAACATTATTAATTTGGTGAAATTAATTGTGAGGATAACGTCTTAGGTGACGACCTCAGACCTTCATAACATCACTCGGTGGTGACGAGGTCTGAGCTCAGACACCTTAGCAGATGACCTCAGACCCTTAACATCATTAATTTGGTGAGATTAATTATGAGGATAACATCTTAGGTGACAACCTCAGACCTTCATAACATCACTCGGTGGTGACGAGGTCTGAGCTCAGACACCATAATGAGATGACCTCAGACCCTTAACATCATTAATTTAGTGATATTATTTATGAGGATAACGTCTGAGGTGACGACCTCAGACCTTCATGACATCACTTGGTGGTGACGAGGTCTGAGCTCAGACACCATAATGAGATGACCTCAGACCCTTAACATCATTAATTTGGTAAGATTAATTATGAGGGTAACATCTTAGGTGATGACCTCAGACCTTCATAACATCACTAGGTGGTGAAGAGGTCTGAGCTCAGACACCTTAGCAGATGACCTCAGACCCTTAACATCATTAATTTGGTGAGATTAATTATGAGGATAACGTCTTAGGTGACGACCTCAGAGCCTAATTACAATTCAGTGGTGAAGAGACCTGAGGTCAGAATTATTGACTGAGTATAAACAGGCCCACTACAATAAAATAATAGAAGAGATTACGTGACATTCAGTAAAGGGAAGAGATCATATAGAATTCAGAGGCATTGTTACAAATATTCCTTAGATACAAAATACCATGGTGTTACAAGTCGCGAGTTACAAATTATAAATTATTTGTTACAAGTTACAAATACTAAAGGTTCGGGGGGGGAACATTAACAGCCTCGGCCTAATTGGCTTGATCAGCGTTAGTAACCTCGGCCACGTCATCAGTATGGTCTACCCCTCCGACCTCGGTTCCTCCCAGAGTTGCAGTCTCAGTAGGAGCAGCAGCCTCGTCCTCCACCTCTTGAAGAGCCTGAGCAAACTGAGGGTCTGCAAAGCCGAGACCCACAAAGTCAGAGGCCTTTAGAGTACTGACCTCCCTCTCTCTGACTTCAGCCCATTTGGTAGTAGCCTTGATACCACTTTCGAGATATTCAAAACCAAAACCCATGAACTCGTCCGAGGCTTTGTAGTCAGAAATTATTTTGGCCGAGGCATCTTCAAGAGCAGCCTTGACAGTCGAGCTGACCTTTTGTTGTAGAACATGATCTTTGGCCTTCAGGGCCTTGGCATGATCTTTAACGAGTAGAGAAATGTCTTTCTACAACCCCTTAACCTTATTTTTAGAGTTCTGCAGCTCTGATTTCAGACGGTCGACCTCAGCATTTAGGGCGCTCTGAACCTTCTCGACCTCTTGCCCCTTCTGGATGAGGGGCAATTTCCTCAGAGCCCAGTTTGATAGGTGGTGCATAGCTGTCACTCCCTACACATTTAATGAAGAGGTTAAGCTGGAGAAAAGTCAGATGTTGCACTTATAAAATTTTGACGAGGGGACAAGTCATACCTGGATGGCTCTGTGAAGGCCGAACTCAATCAGCAGGGGGTGTCCATAGCCCTGTAAAAGCGCTTTTCAGCCTCGTTCATTATAGAGACGATGGAATCTATGGACTCCATGCCGTGGCCGACCACACTATCGATCAACTTCAGTTGATCCAGACATGCCGTCAGGATGTCGGCCGAGGAGATTGGAATTGCAGCTTCAAAGGCCTTCTTCAGTCTCAAGGTCGGCCTCTGATTCTCAGGGGCATGAGCTTCTGGTGCCCTCTTCTTTGAGGCCTGAGATTTGGATGTAGAGGGAGCTGGGGGAGGAGCGTTCAGACCATCTTTTTTGGCAAGTCTCGCTTAGCTCGGTGCATCCATCTCCCACAGTTCGTCTGTAATGCCTTGTGGTCTCCCTGCAAAAGTTAAAAGATATGGGTTAGAGATCAGATATGAATGAGTTCAGAGGTTAAACTTAAAAAATAAAAATACTTACCAAAGTCAACAAGGGGACTTCCACCTAGTCCCGTCCCAGAGAGATACTGAGGGGTCAGTAAATGTTCGAACTTAACAAAAAGACCATGTGCCCCTTGGTCTTGCAGGGCTTTCACCTTCTGGATGTTCTGAAGACTTAGACCAGGGTCGGCCCTAGAAGACATGGTGACCTTACCCCATTTGGGGGGTATCCTCGGCTCAAGTGTGGAAGAGGGAACGCATGAGCCAAATTCCCATGGTCCAGAGGCGAAAAAATAGCGGGGCTTCCAATTATGGTTTGAGGTCTGAGTCACCTGGAGTATTTTCTTCTCAGGCCTCCGAGCCACAAAATGATAGTAGCTCGGATGGTTTTTGGCCTAGGTTGGGACATAACAACCAACGAAGACCTGAACTGGGAGGTCAGAGTGGTGGACTGCCCTCCACAGGATAATGGCCCCTATGATGACTCTCCAGGCATTGGGGGATAGTTGTGAGGGGGCCAAGTTGATATAATAGTGAATGGATTTAATTATGGGATGAATGGGTAGGCGAAACCCTAACCTAAACATCTGCTCGTACAGGCAGATTTCTCCATCTCGGCCATGATAGGCCCTCTCTTCCCTCAGAGGCCTCCTTAATTTTATGGAAGGACTAATAGAGTATAAATATCTGAAGCATAGAAGATCCACATCAGTTACCGTGATCTCGATCTCGGCCACCTCAGAGACGTCGACATCACTTTTAGCATCTTCATCATCATCAAGATTAACGTCAGCCGGAGCAGATGTAGATGGGTTAATAGCGAATCTCTGAGCGAACTCTGCCCTTGTGACGACCGACAGGGGGATGGCATCAAGAATGGGTGGCACAGCCACACTCGGCTCAACAATTTCATCCTCTGAAGAAGAGGCTGAGGTGCTTGAGCCATTATGGGATGAGGCTCAGCTGGAGACCTCGGCCTGATCAGGGGCCTGACCAGGCCGAGGTGTGAAATCCATGGCTTCCTGAAAAGAGTCCACATACATGGGGTTTGAGGTAGAAGATTCAGACTCATACATAGGTGTTGGATTAGCAGGAACCTCTGTCTGATAGAAGTTCTCCGGGGGGTCAGGATATATCACTCTCAGAGGTGGTGGAAACAAGGGTCTAATGGGAAACTCTTGTGACCTACGAGCTTCCTCCTGAGCTCTCTCTATTTGCCTAATCTTTTCTAGGGTCTTCTCTCTAAGAGAGGGGAAATCCTCAAGAAGCTGGTATAAAGGTCTGAGCATCAGAGGACGACCCTAAACTTGGGAATAACTCCTAAAACTACAAATAGGATTGACTTGTAAAATAAAGGAGTTTAAAGATCAAACCAAGAAATTCGAAGCAAACACAGTTTGCCTGAAATAATGGTGCTCGCCGGAAAACTTAGAAATTCGCCGAAAAATGCAAACCAAAAACGAAAAACAAAGGAAATGGAAGGGAGAAAATACCTAGAAATGAAACGATGAGGGCAAATGAAGAAAACTCGCAAGAAAACCAACAAATGCCTCTACAGAAGAGCGTTGATTAGAGAAGCTTTAGAGAGAGAAAATAGCAAGAACAAAACATGCACAGGAATGAATTGAAGAAGAACGAGGGAAAAGGGTTTTGAAACCCTTAAATACGTGGGAACATTTCCCAAGGCCCATCATTGCCTTGGGAGCCCTAAAGGATAGCTGACGGCACACGCCTACCAAGTAAGCACGTTCTAGCGTTGGACAGGTGTTAGGCAGGTATTGGCTTGGAACAGACAGGCCTCGGAGGTGTAGTAATCCCCTAGACACTTGCTCTCACATATGACTAAGGGCTGAGGGGTAATTGATATGCCCCAAGTGTAACCTCGGCCCAGAGACACCAACCTAGGACGAGGTGATGGCCGAGATATTGATCGACCCTGGATAAGCCATGGGCCCACGATATCAGCCCTCGGCCTTAGTAAGGTCGGCCCAGGCCAACACTTCCACCTACATTTCTAATGGACACTCCATGCATCACAGGCATCAACAGCATTCTCATATACATGGGTATGGAAACCTCAGCCGAGTGTAGGCCGAGGTGACAAGAAGCCTTGGTAACCTTCAACATGGAACCAGTCCAACCTCGGCTTGGGCCGAGGTGACAAGAAGCCTTGGTAATCTTCAACATGGAACCAGTCCAACCTCGGCTTGGGCCGAGGTGACAAGAAGCCTTGGTAATCTTCAACATGGAATCAGTCCAACCTCGGCTGGGGCCGACCCCAGCATAATGTCTCGGCTGAGATCAGGTCGAGACTCTCTATGGAACATCTCGGAAGACGTTTATCGATCCTTTACTACTCGACCTCTCCCAGGCCGAGGTCATGCACCAATATGGCAGCCGAGCATCTGTTGACATTTGGATAAGGACACATGGGCACAAATCAGTTGTAACAATATTATTCTCCACGCGTGGGGAGGATATTTCATCATCATTCCATACATGTGACAGTGACATATGGCACTCCCACATTGGTAAGGCTACCACACACATGCTCATTACATGCGTGAGGGGTACATTACACCCCCTAGGTACTATATATAGGGGTCATCTCCTACCTTGCAAAAGGATCCCAGCTATTAAACCCTAGAAAAAACTCTGTCTAGATATACAGTAGAGAGAGAAAGCTTGAGAGGTTGTATCCATGGCCATTAGTGCCTTCATTCAGTAATATTACTCACACACACTCACAGTGGACGTAGGCCAAATTGGCTGAACCACTTATATTCTGGTGTTGATTCCTCTTATCCTCATCTCAGTCTCTTATCTCTCTATATATAACTGTGCTGCCATTGTTGTTCTTATATTGATCTTGAAAACACCTTATCTGGTGGTGCTAATTCTAGCATCATCAATACACATCTGTATCATATTTTATATATACTTTAGTCACATAGTATACATACTTTATATTCTTCCTCGAATATATATATGGCCATAATTGCCAATCACATCTAGCGATGACCAGTAATCCCAAAGATTCTCTCAATGAATCATAGTCATGCATTCATCTACGCATGATACTAAACCCAAAGTATTTCCTCACTTTGATAAATAATACATACCTTAATCCCATCTAAGGATTTATTGGATATCTCCAATTATAACACTCCACACTAAGTGAATATATATCTATATTCCTAATTTATCCTAATTATCTCATAGGATATACTCAATCCATAATCGATTATAATTATGTTTCCTACACGCATAATTATATAGGCCTAAATGGCCACTAAAATATCCCCGGGGGTTATCCTTCCCCGAACAACATAAATTTAGTGGGTCATGGATTTCATATCCATGAACCTAAGGACTACATCTCATCCAATTAATCATTTAGAGGTCCCCGCCCTATTTTAGGAACCCCAACATTCTAAATCCTTAACTTATCTATTTTTCCTCGAAAATATAATTTAAGGGCTACACATTAAAACCCTCACCTTGCCCTCCTAAATTTTCTCAATTGGAGGACTATATACTCCTAAAAGATCCCTTAAGTTATCTCATAAATAACCTCGAATCAATACGAATTGGAATCCAACCCATCTAATTAACCTTAGGAAAATTGTCTTATTTTCAACAGGGGTCGATCGATCGACCCATGTCCCTCGATTGATCGATGGTTCGATCGATCGAACCCCCATGAACGATCGATCAGGGCGGACAGCTTCTTCTCCGAGAAGCTGTTTCGGCCATTAAAGCTTCTCCCAAGATTTGTCTCCTCACCCAACGTCCTACAACCTCAACCAACTACAAATACACATATAATAAGTGTTCTAAACGTCCTAGAACCCGAAATCACCAATTAATTTCAATTAATTTCTAAGTTTCCCCAATTAGGAAATTATTAGGGTTTATTCATTTTAACTCCCGAAAACCCGTTTTATCCATGAAAACCCAAACCAAAATCTTTAGGGTTTGATATACCAACAATGATATGAGATATTTATGCTAAAAATAAATAAACAAAGCAAGTAAACACTTGCCTCGTGGATAAAATCCGACGATCCCGAGTCGAGACCGGCGGAGTTTGGCCCGAGATCTCCTTTTTCTCTCCTCTTTATTACTTCCTCTCTCTCTTCCCTCTTTAACTTCTCTTTTCTTCCCCTCTCCCTCCTTATACAAGGAGAAAAGGGTTTATACCCCTTAAAACTAAAAACTGACTCGTTTACTCAATTACGAGCCCGTTTAACTCTAAAATTCCCCGAAACTCAATTTCGATAATCGGACACTCTTTTCCGACTATCTCGGCCATTCTGAGACTCACGGCGAAGTCAAAATTTCCATTTGAGGTACTTGACCGCAAATCACTATTTCAACCCAAAATAACTTAATGCGGGTTTTCCAATTAAAATCTTACCTTTTATCGCTTTACTCAACGGCGACACATAATTAAAATGCTCCTAACATATTGACTTAATACCAAAAGCAAACACATCACCCATTGACAATCATCTAATCTTCGAAAATCCCAAAAATTACTATTCCGAGAAATTCTCCAAATCCCAATTCACACGCAATTATGGAATTTAATTATCTCCAAAAGGACGGGTTGTTACATTTGCCTTCATTTCAAACCAATCAAATCAAACCATTTGGTTTACTAAAAGACAAATTACCACTTAAAAGAAATGGACAGATTTTCCCTTTGTTCGTAAATTCGGTATAACTACTTTCTTGTACATCCATTTGATACGTCGGGACGGCTTGAAGGAGAACTTTAACATGCCATCAGTTTGGAGCGCGAGGCCAGTAGAGCTTGGTGCATAAAAAAAGGTCAATAGAGGAGATCCGGTTCCTACCGAAAACTTCAAAATTCTATGTTTGTAACCAATTAGATATTTCATAAAAATAAGATTGGACTAGATATAATAGCCTAACATTATATGTGTGTGTGTGTGTGTATATATATATATTAAGAACACATTATCCATATCACATAAGGTAAGCATTATTAAAATAGAAATCACCATAGTTATATCTGGTTTGTCCCAACTTCCCCCTAGAAAATTTCATCCCCAAAATTTAATATGAATATCACTTACCAAACAAATGGGGATACTATTTCTTCATGCTATCCTACATTTAGAAAGTTGATTCTTTAATTCCATGGCTCATACACATAACTTATCCTAAGGGAATAACTTTATTCCTTAATACTTGCTCCTTACAATTAAGAATATCCAATGATTCCTCGATGTATGACAAGTCTTCTTTCAGTTCAATAGGTTGAGTTTTCAATTAATGATATGGATCCACCAAATGCGCATGAATCATATATACATGAAACACATCATGTAAATGAGACAACTCTGGAGGAAGGGCTAATCCATATGCCACGGTTCGAATTATTTCCAACACTTTATATGGTCCAATGTATCTTGGACTCAACTTACCCTTTTTCCCAAATCTCATGACCCCTTTCCACGATGAAATATGTAGGAATAGAAAATCTCCCTTCTCAAATTCTAATGGATACTTTCTCTTGTCTGCATAAAATTTCTACCTTTTTTGCGCTATCTTTATCCATTTTCGAATCATTTTGATCTTTTCAGTTGTCATGCCTATCAATTTAGGACCCAAAATTTTCCTTTGACCCACTTCATCCCAATATAAAGGCATTATACATCTCCTACCATATAAATCTTCATAAGGAGCCATACCAATGGTTGACTAATAAGTGTTATTATAAGAGAATTCCATTAATGGAAAATCATCGTCCCAACTACCCTTGAAATCAAATACACAAGCTTGTAACATATCTTTTATTATTTGAATCGTCCTTTCTGATTGTCCACCTACTTGTTGATGAAATGTAGTACTGAACTTCAAAATAGTGCCAAACTAGGCCAAAACTTATAAGTGAATGTTGCATCTTTATCTGATAGAATTGATATTGGTTCCCCATGTAAACGGATAATCTCATCAACATATATACGTGCATACTTGTCAACAGTGTAAGTGGTCTTAACTGGAAGAAAATAAGTTGACTTCGTCAATCAGACTACAATTACCCAAATAGAATCATGACCTTTTTGTGACCTTGGTAATCCTATTACAAAATCCACCGTTATATTCTCCCACTTCCATTCCGGAATAGGCAATGACTATAATAATCCTTCTGGCTTCTTATGTTTCGCTTTCACCTACTGGCATACTAAACATTTAGCTACAAAATCTAAAATCTCACGTTTTGTATTGTTCCACTAGTAATACTCCTTCAAATCTCTGTACATTTTGGTACCTCTAAGATGCATAGAATAAATATAACTATATGCCTCTTCAAATATATCCTTCTTTAAGGATAATTCATCTGGTACATAAATCATATTTTTATAAAACAACGATTCATCATTCTTAATTTCAAAATCACTCTCTTTACCATCTTGAACCCCCTATTTCTTCTTCTAAAGGAATACATCATTAATCTGCAAATTTTGAATGTGTTCTACCAATAAAGGTCTCACTATAATATGTGCTAATAATCCCCCTCTTTTCACAACTTTAATTCAATTCCCATTGATGCCAAGTCAAGAATATTTCCAACACGAGCAGTCTGTATGCAACCAAGAATCCCTGATGATTTTCAACTCAAAGCATCTGCTACTACATTGGCCTTCCCAGGATTATGATGGATGGTAAAGTCTTAGTCTTTAATCATCTCTATACAATGCCTCTATCTCAAATTCAGTTCTTTGTGGGTAAATAAGTATTTTAAGCTTTTATGATCCGTAAATATCTCACAAGTTTCTCCATACAAGTAATTTCACCACAACTTCAAAGCAAAAATAATAGTTTCTAGCTCCAAATCACGTGTGGGGTAGTTTTGTTCTTGTATCTTTAATTGTCTAGAATCGTATGCGATTACCTTCCCATTCTACATAAGAACACATATTAACCCTTGAAATGAAGTGTTTGTATAGATTATAAAAGAGTCATTCCCACATGGAACAGTAAGTATCGAAACTGAAACCAACTGATTCTTTATTTATTTAAAACTCCTCTCGCATTCTTCATCCCACACAAATTTCATTTATTTACGAGTCAACTTTGTCAATGATAATGCTATTAATGAAAACCCTTTAATGAATCTGTGATTGTAACCTTCCAATCCTAGGAAACTCCTAATTTCTATCAAATTCTTAAGACTCTCCTATTGAAAGATGGATTCTACCATTTTTGGATCAACGTATATCCCATTTCCCGAGACAATATGCCCTAAAAATACAATCCCATTGAACCAAAACTCACGCGTGATAAATTTAGAAAATAATTTCTTCTCTCTCAAAATCTGCAATACATGTATTAAATGTTTCTCGTGTTCCTCCATACTACGCGAGTAAATCAATACATCATCTATGAATACAATCACAATTGAATCAATGAAAGTGTGGAATACCTGGTTCATGAGATCCATAAAAACTGTCGGAGCATTAGTTAATCCAAATGGCATCACCAAAAGCTCATAGCACCCATATTGACTCTGATAAGATATTTTGGAAGTATCACTATCCTTTGCTTTCATTGGCGGTAACCCGATCTCAAATCAATCTTCAAAAATGTTGTGGCTACTTGTAGTTCATAAAAAAATTCATTGATATGAGGTAGAGGGTACTTATTTCTAATGTTCACCTTATGCAATTGTCGATAATCAATACATAATTGCATTGTTCCATCTTTCATTTTCATAAATAACACTAGGGATCCACATGGTGAAACACTAGGCTGAATAAAACCTCTACTTATTACATCTTGTAATTGCACTTTTAATTCTTTCAACTCTATTGGTGCCATTCTGTATGGAGCAAGGGAACATGGAAAAGTACATGGAATTAACTAAATGGAAAAATCTACTTCTCTGTTGAGTGGAATACTGGAAACTCCTCTAGGAAGATATCAGAAAATTCTCTAATCACTGTTATATCATCAAATTTAAGCGTCTCTTCACTAGTATCAATAACATAATCTAAATACCATGTACAACCTTTATTTAACAACCACCTACGCATAATTGTTGATATAAGACAATTATGAACAAAATTCCTTTCTCATGTAAACTGGAACTCGGGTTCACCTAGAAGATTAAATGTAACTTCTTTTCGAAAATAATTAATAGAAGCATGATATGATAATAACCAATCCATCACCAATATAATATCAAAATCCCAAATGGACTCTCATCCATTCGTAAGACAAAATCTTTATAAATATGATCAACCAAAATTACAATTTCCATTGGGGTAGATATATAAAAAGCACAATTAAGAAATGAACATGGTCTACCGAAATATGAAACAATAGTTAATGCTAGGAATGAATTTGTAGATCTAGGGTCCATGCGCACATATAAATCTTTATTTGAAATTAAAAAATTTTGTAATAACTTCTGATGTAGCATGAGCATCTTGCAATGTCATCGTAAACACTCTTCCTCGTGCCTTCGATCAGCTTTCTTGTCATGCACCTCTTCCACTGATTGTACTACTTTGAGATGATCATTTTTTAGGCCCCACACTACTAGATGAAACCGCTCTAGATAACATATGATAATTATTTTTCAAATGACATTTATGATGATAATTAAAACATTTTATATTCAGTAACTTTGGGAAGTTTCTCTTTATATGAACTGATGTCCAAGAAAATAAATAAGCATTTTGACCTCCTTCAACTGATACTCCTGAACCTCTTCCTCTGCTAGCTCCACCCCTTTGCAAACTACTTCCCATACCCCTACTATACTGAAATTTCTTCCCTCTAAGACTTGAATATTCGATGTCACTACCCTTTTGATAATTTGGATAAAATCTACTTCTCTTTGCGTTTCGTTCTCATTTCCCTCTTGCTTAATTCACATCATTTTCTAATAGCTTAGCTTTATTCACCATGGTCAAATAATTAACAGTACCTATAGATAGAAATGTTGATTTAATGACCAGCTCTAGCCCATCATGGAATCGGCTACACATGTCTTCCTCGTTCTGTATAAACCTCGAAGCAAACCTAGATAACGTTTTAAGTTTATCTTCATATTCTCTAATTGTCATGCTTCCCCGATCAATATAAAATATTATTTATCCTTCTATTTTCTATACATTGGAGGAAAATTGAAGAGACTCAAGAGAAGGAAGCAGCATGAAGATAGTGAGACAGCTCAGCGAGGCTGCTCAAGCAACCCAGTGAGGAGATTGGACGAGAGATCTCTTTTTTATCTTCCTTTCTTACTTTGTCAAATTGTAACTTTTAAATACATTGATTATAATGCTTTAACGATTATAATATTGAGTGTGAGATCAAATGGTACTCGCTAGAGACCAGGCCTGGCAGGGCCTAGGAGAGCTTACATGCTCTAACGAATGAACTCATCGTGGGAACTTTAGAGGGACTTAGTTTGGAAAATTTATAAGTGAGGTAGCGTTAGGGCTTGTCCTGACCATCTTAGGTAATCAAGAAATATTTTCACCAAGTAAGCTCGTGTAGAGAAACCTTGAGTTCCATCGTATATTGAGCTTTGAGCCAAATAGTCCCCTACTAAATGTCATATCTACTTTAGTTGATGTCTCCAACCAGCTAAACACTGTCCAATACAAAATTAAGTAAACCACTGTTGTATTGGGGTTGTCAGACAGTTTGTTGAGCCATCATTGTGGTGACAATCCTCTAATGTTGGTTAGGCAAAAGGCATGTCCTGGCATTTAATGATCATGACGTAGGGTGTGCTAGCCCATAAATAATTTAATGTTTATGACGTGAAGTTTGATAGGGAGGTCTTTCATGTGCAGGTAGTTTGAGACGTCTCGGGAAGAGTCTATTTATGGGCCTCAACCACTTCTAAAATGAGGGAGTTATTTTTAGAGATTTATTGCTAGAAAGAGAAGATATCAAAGAGAAGTTATTACACCCTAGGGAGTTAACTCACCCATCATTGTCATTTATTTTGAAGCTTTTAGTATCTAACCAGATATCCTTCAGAGGTTGTTGGTGTGTTAGCTGCCTACCAAGGTGTATCTAGGGTGATTACTTCTCTCTCACTTTGAGAGAGTTGCTTTTGAGTTTCTTTTATTGTTATTTTAGTTATATATGAGAGACTTGTGAGTTCAATATGAGTGTTGATTATATACAATATTGTGTGTTCACTTGTATTTATTTTAGAGCTCTTGGGTTATCATTTATCACCATATCTATAGGGATCACACCTGAAGTGGTATTACTATACTCCTAGGCTTTAAGGGGACTACCCTATTACATTTGACGATTTCGCTACGGAGGTATTCTTTTAAAAATATGGAACAAGATAATGTTATCCATACCATTGATTTTGATGCTATCCAACGTAGTAAGGAATAAGCGATGAGGGAGCTTGAGGCTGTTAGGGATGGGGTTCCACGGGTGGAGGTTACCCAAGTTCAAACGTCAACAGGAGACCCAATAGTGACACAAGATTCCACTTGCGCCGTGTTGGGACAAGCATAGATGGCCCTTCTCATGCGTAAGTTCTATGAGTTCTTACAGACTCCCGTAGCTACAATATCTTTAGGAGGGGTATCTGACCCCAACTCTTACGTAACACTAATGGAAGCTCTGATAGGCCAATCAAGCACAGATCTAATGAGACCTTCTTCCATGAACACTGTAACTACCCCTATCCTAATAGTGAGTACCCGAGGTGTGGCAAGTATTCCACCTATGGTCTTTCAGCCCATTTATCTAGTGGATGAGAAAACTCATGCATTTGCCTTAGAATAAATGAACAAGGAGATGCTAAAGATCATAGCTGATTCTTCATAATCATCCATCGAAGTAGCATAGCTGTATGATGATTTTCATACTCCTTGCCCTCAGGAGTACAACGACGAACCCTACCCAAAGGACTAAATTCCTCCCATCTTTGATAAGTTCACATGAAAATGAGGAAACCCAAAGGAGCAGATAAAGCGCTTTATTGAGCATCTGGGGTCTCATTGTAATAATAAGAAGCTAAGGTTGAGGGATTTTTCCAAATTCCTTACCGATAAGTCTTATGCCTAGTACTCTCACTTAGCATTGAAGAGTGTCTCAACGTGGGAGGAAATTCATGTTCTGTTTGTCTAGAAGTATTTTTTACCAGAAGATAGGTTAATGTTGACACAGATGGGTAAGTAGAAGAAACAGCCAGGGGAGGAATGGGTAATATTCATTTAAAGGATCAGATAAAGGTACCTGGACATGAAGGAGGAGGCCAAGGAGTCCAAACTGATTCAAATTTATGTTGAAGGTTTTCTCTCAGAGTACACCTGTCACTTCATCAACAAAACGCACGAAGGAACTTTCGTAACATTTTTAAAGGCAATAAGGAACATATCATTGGTCGTATGGACAAACTCGATTATGGTGCCTATGATATTCAGGCAGCCAATATAGCTCATGGTGGCATGTGTCTAACCCCCACAAGTGGGATCCGCTGATGGAGGATAGGGGGCCAAACAATCAAAGAAGGACAATACGAGAAAGTTCGATAGAGATAGAGAGGATCCACTACCACTACCTTGTACTATTGAGGAGACTGTGGGTTGTTAAAAAAACTATGGTCTAAGGTGGATAGTTTATGAGCCCAAGGACACTCCAACTATGGAAACATATGCAGAAATAAGAGATAATCCCAAATATTGCCAGATTCATCAAAAGATTGGTCACCCAACGTCAACCTACTTTACACTGAGGAAGATTATAAGCAAACACATGAAAGTAATGACTCTACAGATCCTTCAGTAGAACATCAACAACAACCCACTACCAGCACATATAATTAATCTGGTAGTTGCTTATGATGAAGAGGCTGAGTTTGAGGCAAGGGAGCTAAAGATTAAATCGGAGGAGTTTGAGGAAGTGTTGGAGGACGGCACCAGGGGAATGGCTAATGTAGTGATAGAACATAATGAAGCTAGTTCCAGAGATATAATAGATATGTACAATCTAGATAATAAAGAAGTAGATCAGGGGTTGGAATACCATGCCATAGTTCAGTCGCCCTAGTTCTCATGGTTCTTCGACCAAGTGAGGATGCCGAAGGAAAGCCAGTTGGAGATAATGCAAGAAATTTTGGACATTACATGGAAGAATGTAGTTCCATCGCTGAGATGGAGGGGGCCTATGGCTAGATTGGTAAGGAAGTTTTTGTTTGAAGTAACTTTCAGTGACGCTGATAGGGTTGTAAGGTCCGCACACAATAGGCCCTTATATGTCACGGCTAGTATCAATGATGTAAGTTTTGCAAGGGCACTGATGGATGAGGAAGCATCGATAAACATCATGCCCATTATTTCATTCCATGCATCCAATATTCCTGAGGTAAAGTTGATACCAATGCCTTTGGTGATTTTTAGTTATGATAACCAGTCCTCTAAATCGATAGGGCATGTGAATATTGGAATTATGATAGGGAACCTCACTTCACATATTAAATTTCATCTTTTTGAGAGTACTACTTCTTACTACCTTCTGATAGGATGGGTGTGGATGCACAATCACGGTTTAGTCCCTTCGATAAATCACCAATGCTCAAAGGCAAACGTGAAAGGGACAAAGATCGTTATGTGTGATGAATAAGCCATTTGCAATTGAAGAGGCTCACCTAGTGGATGCAACGTTATACACAGAGATTAAGTAGGATGCTAGAGCCTTAATGAGAAGAATGGAGGGAGCAAGAGTTCCCTCTATCAGAGAAAGTATGGGGCCTATGAAAGTCTAGAGCATCGAGGGAGTATAAATAAGAGAAGTAGCTAAGGAGGTTAATCATGTTGATTATAAACCCTAGAATATCTCTAAATAACTAAGATATAGAAAGAGGCCTAGGATGGTTCTGATGGAGCACGAAGCCCAATGACAGAGTGTGTTGAGTTGATTTCTAGGAAATAAATTGATAGAAGCTTCGAGAGAAAGGAAACAGAAGGCATTCGTAATGGCCAATTGATAATGCAAGAAGATGATAATAAAGGATGGGAAGGTGATTTACCGCATTTAAAGGTGTGAGCGGGAGGTCGAAGGAGTTGGTCCAAAAGCTGATGAAGAGGATGACCTGGTGTATGATTATTTCATAATAAACCAGCAGAGGCAATGTACGTTCATAGAAAACTCTAACATATAAGAGTTTATGGAAAAAGTGGGATAAGATCCAGAGTGAATGATGGATCGCCCGAAGCCACAAGTGTGAGAGCTGGAACATATGGAATTAGACGAAGAAGGAGAAGATCCAAGGCCCATCTTTATTTCGAAGGACCTGAGCGAAGAGAGAAGGAGGGGCTTGATTGAGCTAAATTGGGAGTACATAGATGTTTTGTGTGGAAGTACACAGAGATGGAAGGACTAGATGAAGAAGTAAGTTTCCATAAACTTAACGTTATGCCTTCGGTCATACCGGTGAAGCAAGATACGAGTAATTACAAGCCTGAGATGGATTTGAAGATAAAAGAGGAGGTTCCACTATAAGAAAAAAGCTTTTCTATGACTATTAAAAAATGTCATAAAAAGCCTTTTATGAATCTTTTTTGAGGTAAAATCAGTCATAAGTGTGGTTGTCATAATTGATATGAATAAAAACAGTCATATTAGGTGTATATTATATATGACTATTTTTTTGAAAACCACTAAAAAACTATCATATATGATATAAAAACTATAATATCTGATTTAAAAACTGTCATGACAAATCATTTTATACATTGACAATTGTCTGTATGATTTCAAAAATAGTCATAAAAACCATTTATATATATTAAAAACTGTCACGTAAAATATTTCATATCACGATGGTTTAATATAAACTGTCATAAAAAATCGTATAATGTAAAAAAAAATATTCAAATAGTGGTTGAGAACTAAACCAAAATACGAATCAAAAGTTGTAGATTCACTTATTCCACATTCAATGTCACAATAGATACATTATAGACAAATAAGTTTCTCCGTAGTAATAATCAAACAAAACAAAACACTAAATCAAATTAAGCTAACACATCAACCAATTTAAATCCCTTATAAAAAGCAAGTATTCCTCCTTATTAATAATCACTTCATTGTTTTAGTAAAAAATGTGCCGAATTCCTCTTCTTACATTCACGATCTTATTGTCCGATAATGATACTCCTTTCACATGCCTTCCTCTTGCATAAGTTCAAAACAACATATATAAATATCTAGTGCAACATAAAACACAACATATAAATTCGAGTTTTTTCAAAGTATTAAGTCATGTATAATTCAAGTTGAAAAGATTTTTTATATAACACAAATAATTGTATATAATTAAAAAAAAAAATTGGACAGAGTTTCCTCTGTTTAAGAAAAAAAAACTCCAACAATATTCAAAGAGACCCAATTTATCAAACAACTTCAGATATTGTTTGAGACGTGACAAAATAAAGTTGTCAACCCGTATATCGATACACATGTACACATTTATGTCGGTCCAGATTTACATTTATAATAAAAAAAATATCTAGTCCATGATACTTTACAGTCATTATAATAACTTTCTAAATCAAGATGGTGCACAACAAGTATTTGTGATTCCAAAATAAGCTAAGTTTTAAGGTTTTTATGAAGTACCATTTGATCTTTAGTCATTGCACCGGTATAGTTTTTGTGGAGTTGAAGTTCATCAGATCTGATGTCCGAGCCATTTCCATTTGTGTTGAGGCTGCATTTCTATTGCGGTGTGCCAGAATATATTTTAAACTCGATTTGAGTTTCTGAGTAAAAATGTTTTGGATCCAAGTGGTGAGCCACTTGCGCATGTCGAAAGTAATCGGATTAAGACCTGCATTACATTCTCTTCATTGGTTTAGTTTGATAGCAACTATCTCAGAATTTCTTAAATCCCGAGCTCTGTAAACAGACCCATATGAACCTTTCCCTGCCATTTCCCTAAACCCAAATCTATCAAAAACTTTACAATTAAAATGTTCTACAATTAAGATGAATAAGAAGTTGAAAAAATCAGATTAAATATCCAACATGGAGACAGACCACACTAATTTGTATTGGACTCCAAATCGGTTCCTATTTGTCATAGACTTGGCAACAACTTTCTAATTTAAGTTTTGCATCTATGAAGAACAACGCGTTTTTTTAGTAAAAAACAAGATTTGTTTTTAAAACAGGGTGTTTTTTATATACAAAAAAAGTGCTTGTATTTATATAAAACAACGCATTTTTTCTTTACAACCAAACCAAATTTAGTAACTGTCTAAAAATGTTGAATTCACATTACCCAAACTCAACTTCAACTGATCAACTAAATGATAGCTAAATGAGTTATTATAATAGATAAATACATTTTTTATAATAGCTAAATAGCTAAATAAAATGAGTTATAATAGGCGGGTGGGTGTTGCCGCTGAAAATATGACACAAAGACATAGAGATAGAAGACATGAAGAACATATCGATTGGGGCTGCTACTAAAAAGATAAAGAACAAGTGGGTGGGGGATTCTGTCCAGGAGATGCCGATCGGAACACTTAAAGACAAAGAGATAGAAGACACGCATTATAGGTGCGTGGGGGATGATCATGCTGAAGAGAGATGAAGAACAGAGAGAGGGGCCGACAGATGGAATAAAAGAGTGGGATACCTTTTTTTAAGGGATGTGTATTGTGTTTGTGTAAAATACTTCCGTAGTAAAATATAAAATATATATTTTTAGTTTGTACTGCAGTGGAATATATTTCACCCCTAATCACACAGAGCCTTAGAGTAACCGAATAAACCTAAATTGTCTATGGGGTTCCTGACAACCATGGGTTCCGGCTCCTTAATCTCAAAGACGACATAATTCGACATCAAAAAGGTTTTCACAACAGATGAAGCATGCTCCAAGCAACATTTGGCATCCTAAAACAAGAAACATACAAACAAAAGTTCAAAAAAGGGTCCAATTAGTTCAAAGTCATAGTAACTCAATAGCAATATACTCTCGGTTTTATTACTTTACACCCTAACATAATTCCATTATTAGACATGTATAACTGTAATTATTGGGTCGGGTTAACCCATAATCCGCTCAACATGTGTGCGGATATCAACCCAATAAATTTGGTTAAGAGTTGTCATATAACCTCCCAGCAGATCGGGTCGGGTGATAAACGGTCCGTATCAAAGCAGCCTTACCCCGTTAGTCTTAACGGGTATAAAGACATACCCAAACACGATCCGTTAGTGTTAACAGGTTATCGTGTATTTTGACAGGTCTCATATGGTTGAGCATATCAAGTGAAACTCACCTTGGTAGGATCAATAATTCCAGCAACCATTAAATCATTATATTTCCCAATTGCAACATTATATCCGTATTTCTTGTTGTCACTTTCATGCACATAAAATGTCATTACAAACATTTAATATGAAAATAATAGTAACTAACAAAGGGAAATATAAACTTTAATGAGACTATGATATTGTTAATACCTTCTCGTTGACTACACTTCCATATTGATTAAAATAGAATTGATTAAGATGACAAATTGATTAAAACAAAAGAAAGGTTACAAGTAGAAAAAACCTCAAAAAGAGAAAAAGGAAAGATATCTTAGAGCCTTATAATGATGGATATAAGTAACTAAAATCTTATATTGTGTAACAGTTCCAATAAGGTTGATCACACTAACACTAATAAGATAAATTAGAAAGGAAAAAAAAGGTTTTTTGAAATGATATAGCCATGAATACAATAATAAAAACAAGTAGAAACTATGTCAATCCAATAGAGGGAAGTGGACTCTAAGATAACCCAACACTGAAACATTTTCACGTCCAAATGAATCATAGTAGGCAAATAAATCTAAAACCACAAGTACAAGACATGAGGGTGATGGGGACCTGTGCAAATAAAGCAAAGACCATTGTTGGCAACGAGCTAGTAGAGTAATGAAACTAAATGTGTTTGACCTAAAAGAAACTAAATGGGTATGACATAATGAAACTAAATGGTTATGGATCAATTATGATTTAGGGCCTAAAAGAACAATATTATACCTTGCAAAATAGTGTCAACATACCAAAGCTCCAAATCATGAAATATAATCCTGACTGAACTCAAAGAACTCATGTTGAAGTTCTTTGATCTCATGAGTTCGATATGACTCCTTCCTAGTCAACTCTTTCACCTAAACAAGACAATGAAGTCACAACAAATTTTTAGCACATCTAAATCATGTGGAAATAGAATAGTATTAAACAGAATTTGACCTTGATTTCAATAGATTTAGATGGATCTTCAAATAGATATCTCATGACCTTCAACACATAAAAATTGCATACAACTTCCCTAGTTATTTTGGGCCCTAAGAATAAAAAACTTAGTATATTATCATGTCCAATGTGAAACTACATAATTTTAGTATATTGCACATCTAATTACCTTAACACTCTCCCATTCAGGTAGTGGTTGTTTTCTTTTGATTGCTAAAAATGCTCTGATTCCACTTCAACATAAGGAAATATTAGGATTATGTGAAAAGATATCAATATTTCTATAAACACTTATTAAGACTACTTACATATTTATATAGAGTTTAACATCTAAGTTTGGTTCCCCGTGTAAAGAATCGATCCAACACACATTGTTGGACATAAAGTCGATCACAATCATAACCCAGTGATAACTACATTATGAAGAGTTATTTACCCTGAATCCATTTGAAAATTATGAAAACATATATGTGAAAATTATGAATGTAACAAACTTACCCTGTATTGAATGGAATAAAAAATATTTGTTTCTTTGATGCCTTTTGTAATGTTTCTGTTATAAATTGATGACCCTTATTTTTAGAAAAATCGTCACAAGTAGACAGTGGATTTACAACTGTAAAAACATCATGACAACTTCCAAATTTGGCATGTAAGCATCTATACAGTAAACTAACATACGTGAGAAAGTAGTGAATTAAATTTATAAAGAAAAGTGTAACCTGTCTAACCTCATATATGTGATAATACAAACTCCATCTAATTATTGCATCTTACAAAAATGCATTAATTCATGTTTTGTAATATATGCCATCTCAAGATCATCATAAAAAATAGCTACTGGAATCTTTAACGCATACATCGTCGTGAAACTATCAAGCATATTATCAAATGCATTGATTGCACCATCTTTGCCTCCAAAATCTTAAATTTTTCAATTCTGTTTTACGTATTCAATTTGAACAATGAATAGAGATAAAATCACAAACAAATTCTATCCACATAAAATTCCAAAGTGAGTAAGTATAGTTTAGGATAAAATCAAGTACCTCAATATTCGGCAACACAAACTCTTTAGGCTAAGCAACACATGAATTGAGTGCATCTTTAACAATATATATGTCCGCGGTAGGAATTGGTAGAATAAGATGTACTTCAGGAGAATGAGCATCAGTTATGGACACACTTACATAATTATCCCCCAAGCGGACAATGTGGATGGTATCATTAGCTGAAACATGATAAAAAAAATAGCCTGGTAGCAACAACATACACATGTGAATTCAATGACAATCTACATCGTTTTCCCTATATAAAAAATGACAATGAATGACTTATTTATTAAATAATAAAATGCCAATATATTTAACGAAATATATATAAAAAATAAGCATGGCTAATATATTTAATGATATTACAAACCTTCCTAATATTAGATTTAGGATTCGATGGTGAAATTAGACATTGTTTATTGCCATTGCTTTGGTCCTATTTACACATTAAAAATGCCAAAATGAATTTACAAAAGTAAGAGATATAAATGCCAATCATTTAACAAATAACTTAATTACCTTCTCTCTTTTTTCGCTTGGAGGGAGAATCACATGATTCACTCCTATCATTTGAATGGTTCCCGTATTAATTATTGTCACTCTTTTGACTGTTTGAGGAAACCTTCTCAACTAATGGTGGTGTAAGTGACTAACTTTGGTACTTCATCAATTGTACCATTGCTTCTTGCAGTTGTTGATCTTTTTCTTTTTCCTTCTCCTCTGTTGACGCAACCTAGACTCTACATCTTTAATATGTTGTTTCGATCCACGTCTAGGGAGATGAAAGTAGATTGTAGGAGTGATTCCTTTTCCCACCACCTTACTCGACCATTATGCTATGGAGTAATGAGTGCCAAGGTTAAGATGTATTAGTATCCTTCAGTTACTAATCTCCCGTCATGAACTTGCCTTTTCAACAAGTCCTAGAATAATAAGAATTTATCAAGAGTGTGGTTAAATCTTTTATATAATTAACTAATATGGTTCATGCACATGTTGGAGATGAATTTGATTATTAGTTTTTTGGAATTTTGGATCAACTCATAATTTTTTCACTAACTTCCTTTGTTGTATCATCTAAATATTCTCTATTTCTAGAAAGTGAGAAGTTAATTATCCAATAACATTATGTTTCAATCTTAGAAAATAATACAAGAATTGAACGTACCATTATTTCTTCGAGACCTGCATAGCCCAATTTACTAAGATTGTGATTAAACTTATTATTTGCTCACTTTTCTACTTGTAATTCGCTTAATTTCTATGTAGTGCACATAAAGTTAATGTAATAATTTAATCATACCATAAATAAATGTTAACATGTAGAAAATAAACGACAATTTTGATATACCTTAAACATTTCGGATAGTCTTCCTCTTACAAATGCATCCCAGTCCTCCTAGTCAATAAACTTTATATAAGGATTTGGACGGTTCCTAAGCTTATCGGGGTTATTTTTAAATGGCTTGATGTAATTCTTAGTAAGTTGTCCTTTAACATTCTTCCACAAACAATCAATATCAAATGGCACTGTCTTCCTTGTTTTGGATCCATATTGAATTTAGCCTACATGTAATAAAATATTATGTTACATAACACAAACTTCAAATAATACTAAATTAGTTAACAATTATTTAGCACTTACCTCCATAGCTACCCATAAGTTTTCTTTTAATGTCTATGGCACTCAATGATAACATGGAAATCTTATTGGCACCATTGTCCTTGCCACGAGCCCCTTGTAACTTGCAAAATCAAACCTTCTTATACCATTTGGTTGTCTTTTTTTGTTGTAAGTCACTAATAATCGATCACCGAAAACCCTTTTGCTTATCCTTTTAAAGCAGCTACACCTTTAACTGTTCATTTTTTATTACTTGAATTTCCTCGTGACTTTACTATATCATTTGGCTGATTTAAATGGAAGCCATCTTCCTCATCCATATCCACTATACAAACCAAATAACATTAACAATCAAATCAGCAGCAACAAATAAACATTATATACATGAATTTTAAAAAAAAAAAACATTAAATATAAAGAAGAGTACCACGACAATTAGACCTCTTTTAAAATCATTACTAAATCAAAAGTCTAATCTATGTACCAAATGTCCAATATAACTGTCCAGTCTAATCTATGTACCAAATGAGTATAATTGTACAGTTATAAATGTCCAGTTTTCAATAAACAAGGAATATATACCAAATGAATATCAAAATCTATGTATGAAACAATTCTTTTCTACCAACCCACATGTGTGAAAAAAGGCAGAGTCGATAAAAATAGTTAAAGAAGAGTACAACTATCTAGGTTTGGAATGTATGAACAATTCATAATATGTTTGCTATTAATGGAGATATAGTCAGTTCATAGATGCCCAAAAAGATATACGAGACTAGTATGTTTGTAATGTATCAACAGTCCATATTATGTTTGCTATTAATGGAGATATAGTCAGTTCATAGCTGCCTAAAAAGATATGCAAGACTAGTATGTTTGTAATGCATGAACAGTTCATAGTATGTTTGTTATTAATAGAGATATAGTCAGTTCATACCTGCCCTAACTGGTAATGGTGAAATTCAATCTGATAAGTGGAAAAGGAAATTTACCAGATATAGATGTTCAAACAGATATGCGAGACTACGTAATTTTTGTATGTAACCACCTGAACTATTTTTAATAGAACAACAAATCCCCTATGAACCCGGTATTTTGTAATAATTACTCGCTTATGTGTTGCTAAAAAGTACTCACTAGGGAGTATTTGCAACAATTAGGGAATTTTGCATTAAAATTAGTTTTGGTGGTTTCTTGCAAGAAAAATGAAGGCCTAAGCAGAACACTGAATGAATATTTGCAATACTTGCCTCTTCTATCTCAGTAAAGCTAGTATCCCTAAGATCATACAATATAAATTAAACTCTCCAAACTCGATAACTCAATTTTTTTTATATCAAACAAATCAAATAACCGCATAAATTCACTAACCAAAACAATGTATTTATAAAGAATACAAGTTCATGTATTTGCAGTTCATAGTATGTTTGTTTTATCAATGATAGTATGTACCGCATGTGTATGACTTAAAAGAAATAAATGATTGACACGAATATTGTATTTATTCACCCTTAAACTTATGCATTTTAGCCCCCTAGGGAACCTTAATTCCTATATTTATGTTTGTTAACCAGACATCCTCTGTTTTATATGTTAACATGATAAATGAGTTATAATTAAGCTTTTGTAGGTATTTCGGTGCTTAGTGTGAAGTTTGGTCGCTTTTCGGAAAAGTTTCGTTGAATATTGCAGCTTCGGGGAAATTTTAATAAATTCATCATTCATATTTTTATCTTGACCCCTTCAAAAAATTTGAATCCCTTTGATTTCTCTTCGCATGGCTGTTGACGGTGCATGATTCCGATGTATAATGAAGAAGTTATGGCATTTTAAGGATGGTTTTGTCTTCAAAATCACATTCAATGGAACATTAAAGGGCATTTTAGTCATTTCATTATTTTGTTTTTTGGCCCAATGTCTTCTTGAAAGTTCTAGTCCTCTGATTAGCTTCACATAGCCTCTGACTGTGCCTAATTCCGAGTTATAACGAAGAAGTTATGGCATTTTTCATATTGTTACACAAAGCTGCAGAATTGCAGACCTGCTAAATCGAATCAATTCAACCAAGGCCAATCGATTCGATTTGGCACCAAAAGCTATTTTTTCTTACCGAATAGATTCGGATTGGCCCGAATCAATTCGGTCCCCTATTTTAAGCTTTCTTTTAATTGCAAGTTTGCCATTAGGGTTTATGTATAAATTAAATTCATCTCATTTTGATGAGATATCTTTCATTTTGTATTAGAACTTTGGGGATTTTGTAAGAGCTTTTACCTTCTCCTTCATTTTCTATCTTTTACCACCATTAATGTAAGTTACTATTCATCTTCTTCTTCCTCTTTTTCTTGCTTTATTATTCATTTTCTTTCTTGATTAATTAGTTTAGTGTATTTACTTATTGCTTTCCACAGTTTAATTATTGTTTAAATTAGGTTATTCATGTCAAATACCTAGTTAAATAGGGTTGGGATCATGTATCTGCCATTAATGGGCATCGATCTCTGAAAGTTAGTTTTGGGGGAAAATCATGTTCAATCGAAACCTTGCATATTAAAATGGATTTATTATGCATTAAACTTTCTTTGTCACGCAACGTTAGTGTTTATAGTGATAACTAATTTTAAGACGCCTGTGACCATTTTTTATTAAATATTTTATCTCGCATTTTTGGATTAAATTCGTTCATGTGTTATGTTTATAATTAACTAAACATGCTCAGTTATCCAGAGTTGTTCTTACCAGGTACTTTCTAGTTCCGAATTTCGGGACGAAATTCAGTTATTAGGGGGGAAGTATGTAATACCCCGTATTTTTGTGATATTTATTTTATGGGATTAATTAAATTAAATGCGTATTAATTACAAATTAATCCGGGTTAAAATACTAGCGACATGCGAGTTGGTATTTGATTATATGTCCATATATGATTATATATGAATTTTGAATTATGAAATTTGTCGTGAGATTGAAATACGGCAATTCAGAAATTTTGTTGAGACGCGTGTGACAGTCGCGTCATGGTATATAATTATGATAATTAAAAAGTGAATTTTAGTTCTATTAATCGTATGGTCGTTTTGAGTGCGCCAACGCGTCCGGAAGGGTCGAAATAGTCAGAAAACACTAGCCGGGGGTTTGGTTTGGGTCCCGGGGTATTTTTAGGCCATACCGGCAACGTATAAGGGCAGTTTGGTAATTTAAGAATTATGGGATTTTTGATTAACGAATTTTAGGAGTTTTAAATGGAAAATTAAAACACCCACTAACCCATTACCAGCCATTTACTAATTAGAGGGCTACGGGGGTTATTAGAAGAAAACCCAAAAGTCCCTAAAACAAACCCTAGCCTCCATTGCCACCATTAGAGAAGAGCTTGTAGAGGGAGAGATAGAAGGATTCTGCAGAGAAAGAGAGATCCCTTCATCAAATTCGTCATCACAATCAGAGATTCCAATAAGGCAAGTGTTTAATTCCAATTAATTTCAGAGAGTGCTTCTTCCATGTGTAGGAATTGATAAAAATCTAATTGTTCTTGGGAGTTAATGAAAAACCCATTAAATTGGAAATAAAATCTTACATATTGATGAGGATTTGCATGTAGAATTATATGTAGGAGATTATTTTGATGTTAATAATATCTTCGGTGAAACAAAAACGGATCTAATTAGACTCTTTGATGATTTATAAATTTTAGGGTTCATGTTCTTGAAATTGAGGATAAATGTATGGATTTGGTATTTGGATGATGTTTATAGTGATTTAATCCCCACAAAAACGTTAGTAGGTGACCTATGTATGTTTAGTACGAATTAGGAACCTTAAATTGATGTTGGAACGATGTTTAGAGGAGATTAGAGGTGTAGAGAAATTTAAAAAACGAGTAGAGAAATTTCTGGGCTTGAATCTGGCCACTCGTTAGAAGACCTACCCAGGTCGTTCGAACGAGCTTCTAACGAGTTGAAATTTTGGGTTCTAACGAGAGGGATGTTCATTCGAAGACTTTCGTTCGAACGAGATCTCGTTAGAAGGCCCAGTTCGTTCGAACGAACTCTCGTTCGAACAACCTCGTTCGAACGAGACTTCTACGAGCTGACAGTTTAGGCTTTTTAGCTTGTTTTGATCCCGAGTGTCCCGTAACCTTGTGTATATGTAGAGATAACCTCCCCTTGATTATTATTTGATATATTTGGGATGTTTGGGATATAATGAGGAATCAAACCTAGAAGTGTAGTTTGAACCTAAGGGTAAATATGAAGTAGGACGTGAGTATCTTCTACGATGTGAGAACTATTGATGGCCTAATTTATTATATTAACTGCGAACATATAAGTTGTGTAGTATTAAATGTCGGTACGAGAATGAGAAGTGTACCACCAATATATTATGGTCATTACTAAGATGTGTGAATACTTAGTATATGTATTGATTTTATGTATATGACATACCTACCATACTTGCTATCACGGGAGGTTTGCGTTCGTTTAGAGCCCTCTAATCCTTGTGTTGCCCGGATTTAGACTGGTTACCTCGATGAACATAGTTCAGAGAAGGACTTATTGGGATGTTAATAAGTCTGCTGATCGTGGGAGCGCAGGTATGTGCGTGACCCATGTGATGTGACTGTGTTCGCCTCCATTATTTGTGATGTTGTTATCTGAGAACTATTCCTGAGAGATTCGGAATATGTGATCCTTATGTACGTGATGTACCGGGATGGATAGCAGAGTATGTGTGCACCGCAGCTAGTCTCGGGGTGCTTGGATTGTATATTATGACGTGAATAAAATACACTTAATTAATGGGAACTTTCATGTTGTTATTGTGAACATAATTATGGTAATGTAGTGAGAGAACATAACGGGTTAACCGATAGTGAATTATGTTACTATTTGAGAATGTGAGTTTAAGTGAAACCTTCTATTTAATTGATAATGCTAGAATGTAATATGGGGATCGAGTAGTAAGGAGTAGAACTTATTACGGTTTGGTTAGATATGTATGTCATGTAGATGGGTACGGTACTTTAGGAGTGCACATGTAGTCGAGAGGTGAGAATTTCATGTTAGTGCACGTCCTAACATGTATTTTGCATTTAATGTTTTAATGCTATTAAAACACTTGCAGTTTTTAAAATGATTTCCACTTTCGGGCTCTGACCCATTTGCTTTCAAATCTATTTTTTTTGTAAAAACCATTTTAGGTGCGCAGCCACAAGGACACCATGCTTAGGATTCTCATTCAGGTGACGAGCTGTAGCTGTTTGTGGAAGTTACAGGACTTTGCTTGTAGACTCTTCATCTATCTTGACTCGATATTCTTCAGTTATCAGTTGTAGGGCATGTCGCCCATTTCTTTTAGAGACATTTCATTTATTTCAGTATTTAGACTTTTGGCATGTAATTATTCAGGATTCAGACTTGACGTATTATTTTCCAGTTATGGGATTGTGGTGAGGAGTTTTCTTCAGGATTTATATTTACTTTGTTGATTATTCATTACTTCATTATGGTGAATGGTTGTTATTCTTTCATTATTCTTTTACTGCATGTTAATCAGACTTAACTTAAAATTTGGCACTTACTTTTTAAATACTAGGTGGTTAGTAATTATTAAAATGTTTTCGACACTGATGCTATTAACTGAACCAACTTGGCATTTTGAATTAATTTAATAAAGGAGTAGCTACCCGGTATTTAATTAGATGGGGTGTCACAGGTGGTATCAGAGCATCAGGTTCTAGTGTCCTTTAAGATCTATACGGCTTATTATGTTTTTCGCTGAGCTTTCTTTGATATAGAGCCCTATATTTTAGGACTGTTGTATTCTCTTCTATGTGCTACGTTCTTCAGCTATTTTAAGTTTATAACTGCGAACTTATAAACTTCATTCTTATTTCAGATGCCTCCACGACGTGCACAAAGGGTTCCCAGGGATGCGACGCCAGAACCACAGCCCGCACCAGTTCAGGGCACGATGAATGCCGCCGAGGTTGCAGCCATTGTGGCCCAGGCGGTAAATGCCGCACTAGCTGTAGTTCAGCAGGCACCACCTCAGGCGCCGATAGCCGCGCCAGTTCAGGCTCATGCATTCCCGTCTGCTTGGGAACGTGTACGTGATGCTTTTCAGAAAGCACACCCTCCGGAGTTCGCAGGTAGCTCCGATGTGGTAGTTTCGAGTCAGTGGAGGAAGGATATACAATGGCACTTGAGGATGTATGAGTGCACAGATGTCCAGAAGCAGATACTAGCTACCTTTAAGCTAGTGGGATCTGCACTGCAGTGGTGGGAGTCTATTACCACCATGGAGGAGAGAGATACTCTCACTATTCAGGAGTTCTGGGTGCGGTTCGACCGCAAGTACTTTCCGTCAGCTGTTCACACGGAAATGAGGAGGAAGTTGATGAGCCTCAAGCAAGAGGGTAAGACTGTGGCCGAGTATGAGGCCGAATCTGAACATTGTTCCGGATGAGATACCAACGAAGGAGAAGAAGATACAGAAATTCACGGACGGGTTGACATGGAGGAATCGTCAGCACTTGTTAGGGAACCTCTCGCTAGCCACTTATTCTGATGTGGTTAACGCTGCACTGTTACACTGCCAGTATCATCGCTTTCACATGACTGAAGGCAAGAGGTCAGGAGAGTCCAGCCATCAGGGCAGGACTGGGGGAAATGGTGCCAGTGGGGCACAATCTGTTCAGGGGCAGAGACAGGGTGATCAGGGTACCCAGCAAGGGGATCACAAGAGGTTCAGGTCGGGGAATTTTAGGCACGGACAGGGAGGTTTCCGGCAGGGCCATCAGGGTCCAAACGGCCATCAGAACCAGCAGGGTCAGAATGGTCAACATCAGTTTTAGCAGGGCCATCAGGGCCAATGGAGGAACGGTAACGGCCACCAGGGCCGGGGGCAGCAGGGACAGAGAGGGGAAACTTCCCGGGGAAGTGTTTCGTTTGTGGCAAGACTGGCCATAAATGCCAGGACTGTCCTGATAGGGGCAGGGCCCCGCAGCAGCAGCAGGGTGCTCGACATGAGCCACAGAGGCCACTTTTTCCACCAACCCTCCCCGCTCCAACCCAGATGCCAGCTCTTCCAACCATTCCAGCAGTTCCTGTAAAGCAAGGACAGTTACAGTATGGACGTGTCTATAACGTCCACCAGGCAGCAGCTCCGTAGGCACCACCCACAATTGAGGGTATGTTTCCTATCCATGGTACTATGGGTCGGGTTCTGTTTGATACGGGGGCAACACATTGCTTTATAGCTACACATTTTACGAAAGCCTTAGGGTTGTTAGCTACGACAGAGAGCACAGTGACGCGTGTAGAATCACCATTGGGGAGTGGGTCACTTATTTTCTTTATATGCCGGGGAGTGGGGGTAGAGATTGGTAGTCTGGTATTACCTGCAGATATGTTGGTATTAGATATGCATGTTCACGATGTGATTATCGGTATGGATTGGCTCGCTGATTATAGAGCCATGATTGATTGCATCGGTGGGAGCATTATTTTTGCCATTTCGGGGCAAGAGATGTTTGTAGTGGCGATGCCTCACCCAGAGGGAGGCTCGACCGCTCATTTGTATTACCTAGAGGAGGATACCTCTAAGGAGGTTGTGATTCCTTTAGATTCGATCCCAGTTGTCAGGGAGTATTCCGATGTGTTTCAGGAGATACCAGTCCTACCCCCCAGTCGAGAGATAGACTTTGTTATAGACTTATTACCAGATACGAGACCTATAGCACGCGCATCGTATCGTATGGCTCCAGCTGAGATGAGGGAGTTACGGGATCAGATTGAGCAGTTGTTGGGTCAGGGGTTTATTCGGAGGATTACTTCACCGTGGGGTGCCGCTGTGTTGTTCGTGAAGAAGAGAGATGGTTCACTAAGATTGTGTGTGGACTACCGAGAGTTGAATAAGGTCACGATACGGAATAAGTATCCGTTGCCTCGAATCGATGACTTATTCGACCAGTTGAGAGGAGCTTCCTTCTTCTCAAAGATTGATTTAAAATCGGGATACCATCAGTTGCGTATCAAGGAGGAGGACGTCTCGAAGACTGCATTCTTATCGAGATATGGTTCTTACGAGTTTCGGGTTATGCCTTTTGGTTTGACAAATGCTCCAGCCGTGTTTATGGACTTGATGAATAGGGTGTTCAGGGATTTCCTGGATCAGTCTGTCATTGTCTTCAATGATGATATTCTGGTTTACTCCCAGACAGAGGAGGAGCATGCCGAGCATTTGAGACAAGTTTTACAGACGCTACGTCAGAACGAGTTGTATGAAAAGTATGAGAAGTGCGGGTTTTGGCTGAAGGAGGTCCAGTTTTTGGGACACATTATTTCCGACCGGGGAATATCTGTTGATCCGGGGAAGGTATCCGCGGTGAGGGAGTGGGGACAGCCCACGACACCAACGGAGATCCATAGTTTCTTGGGTCTAGCAGGATACTACAGGAGGTTCATTCGGGGATTTTCAAAGATAGCAGGTACTTTGACACATCTGACTCGTAAGGGTGTGCCATTCATCTGGAGTGATGCCTGTCAGTTGGCATTCGATGAATTGAAGGATAAGTTGACCTCAGTACCTGTGTTAGCATTGCCGAGATCGGGAGTTGAGTATTTAGTTTACACCGATGCGTCCTTATAAGGACTTGGAGGTGTATTGCAGCAGGAGAGTCAGGCCATAGCTTATGCTTCCCGTAAGCTAAAGCCTCACAAGAAGAATTACCCCACTCATGACTTGGAGTTGGCGATAGTTGTATTTGCCCTTCGGATATGGATACATTTTCTTTTGGGGGAGAAGTTCCGGTTGTTCACAGACCACAAGTCCCTACAGTACCTATTCACGCAGAAGGAGTTGAATATGCGACAGCGAAGGTGGCTTGAGTTTGTGAAGGACTACCAGTTCGATATCCAGTATCACCCAGGGAAGGCTAACGTGGTAGCAGACGCGTTGAGCCGTAGGCCAGCAGACGAAGTGGCAGATATGTGGAAGGCCAAGTGGAAGGAATTGGGACACCAGGATGCAGTGGCCCGATCGTTCATGTCTGTGATGACCGTTACACCGCAGATTGTCACGAAGGTAGTAAGGTCACAGGCAAATGACTCGTTCTGTCAGGAGCAGATAGTTCGATTATTAGCAGAGGGAGCCGAGTCCTATACCGTTACCTCAGACGAGGGATTACGCTTCAATGGGAGATTGGTAGTTCCAGAAGGAGAGGAATTGCGGCAAGAGGTGATGGCAGAGTCACACGGCTCACGATTCACGGTACATACTGGTGGGGACAAAATGTACCAAGACATGAGACGACAGTATTGGTGGAGCGGGATGAAGAGAGATATTGTCGAGTTTGTTTCAAAATGCGCCACTTGTCAGCTAGTAAAAGTGGATCATCAGAGATCGGCAGGACTGCTACAGCCGTTGGAGGTCCCGATGTGGATGTGGGAGAGCATATCCATGGACTTTATCACGGGGTTGCCTACGTCACAGAGAGGTCATGACTCCATTTGGGTAATTGTGGACAGGTTGACCAAAGTCGCTCATTTTCTACCCGTAAGGACAGACTACACTGTGGGACAGTATGCCCAGCTCTTCATTTCAGAGATAGTGAGACTTCACGGTGTGCCCCTAAATATCGTGTCTGACCGAGACAAGATATTTGTTTCACGATTTTGGGAGAGTTTTTAGGAGGCCATGGGCACGAAACTGCGGTTGAGTACGGCGTATCACCCGTAGACTGATGGGAAAACTGAGCGTACAAACCAGATGTTGGAGGACATGCTACGTATGAGTATCATTAACTTTGGGGGTGGATGGGAGCAGTATCTTCCACTGGTGGAGTTTGCTTACAACAACTCCTACTAGTTCACCATTGGCATGGCTTCATTTGAGGCGTTGTAAGGTAGACCTTGTCGTTCCCCATCATGTTGGTTGGAGGTGGGGGACAACAAACTACTTGGGCCGAAAGTGATTCAGGATACTTCGGCGAGGATATAATTGATTCGGAGTCGCATTCGGGTAGCTCAGGATCGGCAGAAGAGCTATGCTGATGCAAAGAGGTTCTTCAGGGAGTTTCAAGTGGGGGACCAGGTTTTGCTCAGAGTATCTCCTATGAAGGGGATTATGCATTTCGGGAAGAAAGGGAAGTTGGCATCGAGATATGTGGGACCATTTCCTATTATTGAGCGGATTGGACCGGTTGCGTATAGGCTTGGATTACCAGAGCATTTAGATCGGATTCACGATGTATTTCATATTTCCTCGCTAAGGAAATATCTTAGAGACGATTTGGCTCATTCTCACATCGCTTTGGAGGACATCGATCTCCAGCCAGATAGCTCCTACGAGGAGGGGCCGATTGCTATTTTGGACCAAAGTGAGGAGAAACTGCGGTCAAAGATAGTTCCATTAGTGCGTGTTCAGTGGCGACATCATAATGTCGAGTAGTCCACATGGGAGCGCGAGGATGAGATGCGCGAACGTTATCCAGAGTTGTTCTTACCAGGTACTTTCTAGTTCCGAATTTCGGGACGAAATTCAGTTATTAGGGGGGAAGTATGTAATACCCCGTATTTTTGTGATATTTATTTTATGGGATTAATTAAATTAAATGCGTATTAATTAGAAATTAATCTGAGTTAAAATACTAGCGAGATGCGAGTTGGTATTTGATTATATGTGCATATATGATTATATATGAATTTTGAATTATGAAATTTGTCGTGAGATTGAAATACGGCAATTCGGAAATTTTGTTGAGACGCGTGTGACAGTCGCGTCATGGTATATAATTATGATAATTAAAAAGTGAATTTTAGTTCTATTAACCGTATGGTCGTTTTGAGTGCGCCAACGCGTCCGGAAGGGTCGAAATAGTCAGAAAACACTAGTCGGGGGTTTGGTTTGGGTCCCGGAGTATTTTTAGGCCATACCGGCAACGTAAAAGGGCAGTTTGGTAATTTTAGAATTATGGGATTTTTGATTAACGAATTTTAGGAGTTTTAAATGGCAAATTAAAACACCAACTAACCCATTATCAGCCATTTACTAATTAGAGGGCTACGGGGGTTATTAGAAGAAAACCCAAAAGTCCCTAAAACAAACCCTAGCCTCCATTGCCACCATTAGAGAAGAGCTTGTAGAGGGAGAGATAGAAGGATTTTGCAGAGAAAGAGAGATCCCTTCATCAAATTCGTCATCAAAATCAGAGATTCCAATAAGGCAAGTGTTTAATTCCAATTAATTTCAGAGAATGCTTCTTCCATGTGTAGGAATTGATAAAAATCTAATTGTTCTTGGGAGTTAATGAAAAACCCATTAAATTGGAAATAGAATCTTACATATTGATGAGGATTTGCATGTAGAATTATATGTAGGCGATTATTCTGATGTTAATAATATCTTGGGTGAAACAAAAACGGATCTAATTAGACTCTTTGATGATTTATAAATTTTAGGGTTCATGTTCTTGAAATTGGGGATAAATGTATGGATTTGGTATTTGGATGATGTTTATAGTGATTTAATCCCCACAAAAACGTTAGGAGGTGACCTAAGTATGTTTAGTACGAATTAGGAACCTTAAATTGATGTTGGAACGATGTTTAGAGGAGATTAGAGGTGTAGAGAAATTTGAAAAACGAGTAGAGAAATTTCTGGGCTTGAATCTGGCCACTCGTTAGAAGACCTACCCAGGTCGTTCGAACGCGTTCGAACGAGCTTCTAACATGTTGACAGTTTGGGTTCTAACGAGAGAGATGTTCATTCGAAGACTTTCGTTCGAACGAGATCTCATTAGAAGGCCCAGTTCGTTCGAACGAACTCTCGTTCGAACAGCCTCGTTCGAACGAGAATTCTAACGAGCTGACAGTTTAGGCTTTTTAGCCTGTTTTGATCCCGAGTGTCCCGTAACCTTGTGTATATGTAGAGATAACCTCCCCTTGATGATTATTTGATATATTTGGGATGTTTGGGATATAATGAGGAATCAAACCTAGAAGTGTAGTTTGAACCTAAGGGTAAATATGAAGTAGGACGTGAGTATCTTCTACGATGTGAGAACTATTAACGGCCTAATTTATTATATTAACTGCGAACATATAAGTTGTGTAGTATTATATGTCGCTACGAGAATGAGAAGTGTACCACCAATATATTATGGTGATTACTAAGATCTGTGAATACTTAGTATATGTATTGATTTTATGTGTATGACATACCTACCATACTTGCTATCACGGGAGGTTTGCGTTCGCTTAGGGCCCTCTAATCATTGTGTTGCCCGGATTTAGACTAGTTACCTCAATGAACATAGGTCAGAGAAGGACTTATTGGGATGTTAATAAGTCTTCTGATCGTGGAAGCGCAGGTATGTGCGTGACCCATGTGATGTGACTGTGTTCGCCTCCATTATTTGTGATGTTGTTATCTGAGAACTATTCCTGAGAGATTCGGAATATGTGATCCTTATGTACATGATGTACCGGGATGGATATCAGAGTATGTGTGCACCGCAGCTAGTCTCGGGGTGCTTGGATTGTATATTATGACGTGAATAAAATACACTTAATTAATGGGAACTTTCATGTTGTTGTTGTGAACATAATTATGGTAATGTAGTGAGAGAACATAACGGGTTAACCGATAGTGAATTATGTTACTATTTGAGAATGTGAGTTTAAGTGAAACCTTCTATTTAATTGATAACGCTAGAATGTAATATGGGGATCGAGTAGTAAAGAGTAGAACTTGTTACGGTTTGGTTAGATGTGTATGTCATGTAGATGGGTACGGTACATTAGGAGTGCACATGTAGTCGAGAGGTGAGAATTTCATGTGAGTGCACGTCCTAACATGTATTTTGCATTTAATGTTTTAATGCTATTAAAACACTTGCGGTTTTTAAAATGATTTCCACTTTCGGGCTCTGACCCATTTGCTTTCAAATCTATTTTTTTTTGTAAAAACCATTTTAGGTGCCCAGCCACAAGGACACCATGCTTAGGATTCTCATTCAGGTGACGAGCTGTAGCTGTTTGTGGAAGTTACAGGACTTTGCTTGTAGACGCTTCATCTATCTTGACTCGATATTCTTCAGTTATCAGTTGTAGGGCATGTCGCCTATTTCTTTTAGAGACATTTCATTTATTTCAGTATTCAGACTTTTGGCATGTAATTATTCAGGATTCAGACTTGTCGTATTATTTTCCAGTTGTGGGATTGTGGCGAGGAGTTTTCCTTCGGATTTATATTTACTTTGTTGGTTATTCATTACTTCATTATGGTGAATGGTTGTTATTCTTTCATTATTCTTTTACTGCATGTTAACCAGACTTAACTTAAAATTTGGCACTTACTTTTTAAATACTAGGTGGTTAGTAATTATTAAAATGTTTTCGACAGTGATGCTATTAACTGAACCAACTTGGCATTTTGAATTAATTTAATAAAGGAGTAGCTACCCGGTATTTAATTAGACGGGGTGTCACACACGTGGTATCCATCTGCGCATTAATCCTGGTCAGCAAGGGCGAGTCACCGACCAATTGAAGGAATGTCGGCCAACAAATTAAAGAAGGCCGACCACGTCCAGGAAGACCGACCAACATTGACAGTGTATAGCTAATAGTTGTATACATTATTACCATTGTACATATGTAAATGCCTATCTTATAAAGTCATTCCATCCTTTAATATTTTGACTCTTGTACACCCTCAAAGGGATATAAATACATTGTAAACCCTGCATCTAAAGGACATAAAAACCATACAAGAGGCAATTAAACCAGCCCAAGACAATACACAACAGTGGACGTAGGCTTTTCTTTTAGCCGAACCACTTTAAAAATTCTTTGTCTCTTTTACTCATTTTTATCTGTAATCAATCAATTAGGTTAGTCTATTTTTTTGCATCAACAGATTGAAGAAAAGGCTTGATGATGCAAAGGGAAATTGGATCAATGTGCTACACTCTATTTTATAGGCATATCGAATAACCCCGAGGACTGGAACTAGAAAATCCCCATACATGTTAGCATTTGGGACTGAAGCAGTCATACCTGCTGTATTGGGTCTTCCATCCCTTAGAGTTTTAAATTTTAACTCTCCTGTGAGTGATCTAATGCGAAGATTGGATTTTGATATGCTGGAATAAGAGCGAGAAGACGTTGCTCTGAGCAATAGCGCTTACTAGCAGCGCACGGATCAGTTTTATAATAAAAGGATGAAGCCGACCAACTTAAAAGATGGAGATTATGTGTTGAAGAAGGTTCTCCATAAAAATATTAAACTTGAGGCTAATTAGCATGGGCCCTATTGTATTTCAGCAGTCATCCCACCTGGAACTTACCGGATTGAGACTTTGGAAGAGGAAGAATTCAAGAATCCATGGCATCCTGAGCATCTTAGAAAATATTATGAGTGATATAATCAATTGTACTCAGCTTAATATCAATTTTTAGTATCAATAAAATAACTTTTCCTCTAATTTCTATTTTTCAATTTTTTTGGGGGAGTACTAGTGCTATGCACTACCTATAGATACTTAATATATTCAATAAGATTAAATGTTACCAGAAAAACTTCAACGGTGTTCGGCATAAGAGTCTTCTCTAAAATGTTGAATGGAGAAAGAAATACGTTGTTTGGCACAAGCAAAACTTAATAGATAGCATACCAAGAAGGTTATTATGACCTCAAGATGATCAACAAGTATAAGTATAAAATAAGATATTTATCCTAGTCGGCAAAGTGCAGGAAGAACGTTGCAAATATTCCTCAAGAGGAATGTAGCCACATATACCACATACACCTAGTCACACCACTCGTAACTAATACTGAAAACCTAAGCACTTGGTGTGTTAGTAAAACTTTTGGAGAGACATGGGTAACTAGCACCAAATTTAGATTATAATCTTAGTATGCTAGTAGAACTTATGTATTCATTGGTAATTGATACCAAATTTATATTTTAATCTAACTGTGTCAATAGAACTAATGAAAAAGAAGAAATCGTTCACATAAAGAAAACGGTCACATTCAGAGATCAACAAGATAAGTTAATCAAATTCCTTTCCTTCAGTTGAATAATGATTACACAATTGTTTTTACAAAAGAAAGACATGACATGATTTTAAAGGGTGTTTCCCCCCATCTTTGGAAACTGGATCCATGCCATCTAGAGGATCATCTAAAGTATAAGGAGAATTAATGAAATTGAAGTCTTGAAGCATTCTCCTATTGCTGCCTCTTGGCCGATATAGCAAATGAGGAGGTCGAACTATTTCTAGCTTGTCGTGCAGGCCATACTCTCCCTGATATTTTGAAATCAAGCCCTGGGGAATTGTGTTGGTAGGAATCCAATTAACATCCAGTTTAAAGGGAGGGTCTTCAAGGTCTAACAACCCAGGATCATACCATTTCCAGAAAGTATTATTTTGTTCTACTTTCAACATTATTAGACAATTGTTCCAACCCTATTTGTAGCCTTCATTCTGGGCCTGTTTAAACCTAGCATCAAAATCCCCCAAAACCTCATTATACCCTTCGATCCAGATCCCTCTCGGTTGGTTGTGAAACTGTAAGGTCAACCTCTCAACTTGATAATGTAATTACTTTAGCACTCCATCCTTAGCTTGCAGCTGAAAAGACTGAGCGACAAGTTGCTCGGATTCAATTTGAAGCTTCTGGGACATATCAATAAGGGATTATTTTTTGGCCTTCAGTTGGGAATCTTCGTTAGCAAGGGTTTGTTAAGTCCTAGCCTCATCTGTAGTACCTTGGTCAGGTCTAATTCTTACTCGGGAAGAATATGCAGACTTGGTCTTTTTTAGTGCTTCCAATTCTTCTCTTAATTTGGCATTTTCAACCTCCAAGATAGAATGACTTTCAACGATAGTAGCAATAGTAATAAAAGAAGTCTTACAAGCATTTATCTCATCTCTTAAATTATTATTCTCCTCCTCTAACAGATTGGCAATAGCAATGGCTCTGGCTTCCTCCACTTTACAATTGAGCAACAATTCATGTCTTCGAAAGTGAGAAGCAAATTTTTCCAACTTTTGTTCAAAGCCCCAACCTTTACTCAAGTCCTTGTATTTCTTGTCATAGTTATCATGCAAAAGAAACTTGACCTGCTTATGGTCCTCCTATAGCTCTTCAATCATTTTATAGTAGGAAACATTATTGGCCATTGCCCAATCAAGAAGGAATTTTAGATGAATGTAGGATTCCTTGGCTTGCTCAAACACGCCTTCCCCGAGCAACTTCAGTAAATCTTCCTCGGTCAGAGATAAATGACCAACTTTATAAAGTTTATTGCATATTTTGAGTAGCTCGGAGTCAGTAGAGGATAAGTATTCTAGTTTATCCATGAACTATTCAAAACAAGAAGAATATCCAATCAACAACGACATACAAAGTATAGCGGAAAGACAAGAAAAAGAGAAATAAGAATTCTTTTCACTTATAAATTGTCAAGTACATACACATCAGCAAAAAAAAAAAGAAAAATTACAAGTGTAGAAGAAAAAAAAGGCTTCTCAAACAAATCTACACCTTCTACACGTCTGGGGTGTGACACCCCAACCAATTAAATACCGGGTAGCTGCTCCTTTATTCAAATTAATACAAAATGTCAAGTTGGTTCAGTTCATAGCATCACTATCGAAAACATCTTTTAAACAATTACTAGCCACCTAATATTTAAAAAGTGAGTGTCAATTTTAAATCAAATTAGATTAACATGCAACCAATTGAAATATGAGATAATGATACCACAGTCACATCACACTCACAATATAATCATAATGGAATAAATGAATCTGGAGGAACACCCCTCTGAATAATCTAAACACTGAAAACAACAAATACAAAGTCTGAATCACTAATTAATTAAATCCAAAATTAAAATAGAACTGAGTAAATAAGCTGTCTCTAAGAGGAAAGGGGCGACATGCCCTACAGATTAATAAATCTGAAATGGAGTCAAAGTAGAAAGTCGAGGCGTCTACTATCGAGGTCCTGTAACTTCCACAACAGCTACATCACGTCGCTGGAATGGGACTCCTAAGCTTGGCGTCCCTGTGTCTGAGCAACTAAAAGGTTTTTACAAGAAAATATATTTGAAAGCAAACCGGTCAGAGCCCGATTGTGAAAACAGTTTAAAATATAGCAAGTTTTTAATAACATTAAACAGTGAATATAAAATACATCATAGTACGTGCACTCACATGAGTTCCTCACCTCTCAACTAATTGTGCACTCCTAATGTACCCGTACCCGTTCTAGTTATACCACTATCTAACTAGTCCAATTCACAACCTAACAATGCTTTATGATATAAGAGTTAACACTAGACATTTCCAACTAAACGGTGAGTCCCCCTTTTTATTTTCTCAGATTTACTTACAATAGTTATTATGTGATTTACCCATTTTTTTAACTCTACTAACAATGTTACAAGTATTCACATTCATACTTTAATAAGAGTCCATTTGAATTACTAGTATATTAATCTCATCATAAATATACAATAAGGGCACCCCTAGGCTAAGCTGCGGTGCACACATACTCTGCTATCAGATCCTGGTACATCACGTATATAAGGACCACGTATTCTGAATCTCTCAGGAACTGTTTCAATAAACAACAATCACACATAATGGACGCGAACATAGTTCACATACCCATGGGTCCTGCACATACCTACGCTCCCATGGTCAACTGACTTATTAACTCACCAATAAGTCATTCTCTGACCTATGTCCTTGAGGTACCAATCTAAATCCCCCCGTTGGCACACAAAGATTAGATGGCCCCGATCGAAGGCCGACCTCCCGTGATAGCAAGTATGGTAGGTATGTTATACACATATAAGTCCATATGCTAAGCATTCACACATCTTAGATATCTTATAATATTAATAGAGGTATATTCCACCCCTTTATACCGTCATTCATGTTTGCATATTTATAAATATTTGGATAATATACAGTATAGACCGCCGACACATCTCATGTCATAAATCTCAATTACTTAAAACCTAACTCATAAAGGTTACCAAGTCTTATATGTATTTCTCCAAAATTTAATCCTAAATTATACTCCGGCTTCACAATTATACGTACTAGTCTTCCTCGAGTCTAAGCGTTCACAAAGTTCCCAACATCAATTCTCTAGGGTCAAAATTATTGAAGTTCAACCAAAAATAATACCCATAAATAATCCTATGTGAAGTTCGAAACATAAATTGGTCGAACAAGGTCATTCTGTCAACTCGTTCGAACGAGTGTCGTTCGAACGAACTCGTTATAAGAACTACTGGAATCTCGTTAGAAGCTCGTTCGAACGACCTGGGTTGGTCTTCTAACGAAATTTTCGAAAGTGACCAGATTTCACCCATTTCGTTTTTCTCAACTTTTCTCCTATCCAAAATCATCCCAAATTCATACAAATCAGATTTTAAGGTTCTTAAATTATTCTAAACCACCCTAGATCACTTCCTAACATAGTTTTTTTTTTTTTTTGGGTTAATTCCTTCAAATCAACATGAAAAATCCATAAATTCCCAAATTTTGTCACAAACCCTAAAAACGTGAACCCAGAATTTAATTGAACATGAAAACTCCTTTTAAATTCGTTTTTACATCATCAAATGCTATGTTTTGGATACTAGATTCGTCCAGAATAATTCTACATGCAATCCCTAACAATTCCCTTGGGTTTTCATCAATCTTTCAAGATATATGTTAATTTCTACACTAAGAATGGAGGAAATATTCAATGCAAGAAATGAAACCAATTCATTTGCCTTAGATTTGTTATTCTGATTTGTTGTTGGTGATTAATGGCTGAATCTCTCCTCTTTCCAGTCACAAATCCTTCCCAATTGGTGGTGGTGGGTGCTGGTTTGTTTTGGTACTCCTTGAAACTTCTCTCTAACTCCCGTAGCCCACTTCTATTATTTTTGGATGATAATGGCCTTAGTGGCCTCTCTAATAATATATAATTAAACTCTAAAATTCGTGGGTCTTAACTCCCATATTTTTAAAATTACCAAAATACCCTTCTGGATTACCGGTTTGGCCTAAAAATGCCCCAGGACCCAAACTAAACCCCCGACTAGTGTTTTCTGACTATCTCGACCCTTCCGGACACGTTGGCTCACTCAAAATGACCATTCGGTTGATAAAAAATGGAGGAAATATTCGACTGACACGCGCCTCCCAACTTAATTTCCCCAAATTATCGTATTTCTGACTCGCGACAATTTTAATATTTTCAATACTCATATATTACCATATATACTCAGTAACATTTAATTTTAACATCATAAACAAATACCAACTCACTTCTCGTTAGTATTTACCTCTGGATTAATTTCCAATTAATTCTCATTTAATTCAATTAATCCATTAAATAAAAATAAATAAAATTACGGGGTATTACATACTTCTCTCCTAATAATAGAATTTCGTCCCGAAATTCAGAAAAGTAAGGCATACCTGGAAAAATTAGATACCTCCAGCACACAAAACATAGTATAAAGAAAGGCCCAATCACTAAAGATCTTTCTTCATAATAAGCTTGTTTAACAGTTTGATATTCTATAAGATTACACTTTAATAAGTGCACCTCACGTTGTGCTCTTACTAAACAACATTCGAATAAAAATAGACTATACATCACTGGCCGCATTATCTCAATATTATTGTGAGTCTGCACCTCACTACGCATTAACTCCCGCGTTTATCAAAACACCAAACTCCCATATTGGAAGACATCAATAACACATCTGACTACTCTTTCCCATACTTTGAATCTTTGTTCCCGGCGTTGTGACTTTTACACAAGAGAAAACCACTTCAGCCGGGTGGTGTTACACAAAATATTTGTAAGCACCTTGTCCATTACAAATAGATACGGGTGTTTTCACCCAACTCTACTATTAGGTAAAATTTTCTCCCCATTACCACAATATACCTCGCTTACTAGTTATACCTGATTTAAAAATGAAGCAGTCGCAACGAATACAAATTTTTTTTCATACAATCCACCAGTCGTCAATCACCTGCGCCTACACCTCGTACTATAGGTGATACAACCCCCAGAACGAAACGCTATTTCAACTACTTCTTGCTACCTCACGTTGAAGGTTGATTTCGGGGATTTCCTTCTTAGTTCTGAATAATACTGCGTAGGACCACTTACCGGCATGTTCACTATCTCATAATGTAAAGCACCCAAGTATATAATAATTTCTCTCCTACTGGACAACCTATCCTACATATTCGAAGAAACTCAATACTTCTCTATAAGTTTGTAACCCCTCCAGACAATTTACCAACTTGGCTCTTCCATCCCTGGAATCGTCAGTTTGATAAAAATTTATCTGGTTGATCATCTCACCCCAACCGATCTACTACTGACTATACCCATTTCAATGCCGACTTTCACGTATAATTCTTCCCGTTAAGTGATATTTAACGTTCTCCTGTCGACGTATACCAAAATTTTCGACCCTTGCAATCTTCACCACGTTGTGCACATCTAGACCCGTTATACCCTATTCAAATCCTCATTCTAGTTACTCTTGAGTCACCCTCAACATTCGATTAGTCGAAACTCTACTCCAAATTGTCCATAATAATTAAATATTTTCCTTCTCAAGAGATACCCCTTATTAAATGGCTTTCCACTGCCTTTTCACCAAATTCAGACTTGCTACACTGGTTGCACATAATATTCATTAACACCTTCACTTGTGACGTTTAATCCCATATATATACCTTCTTTCGACAATTACTACATTAGCAAACCAAGATTTCTACACCCCTTATAACCCACTCATACGGTTTTAAACATTATCTACGCTTCATACGTATTCCAAACTCTTTATTGTCGCTGCATTTTCAACGTGGCTATACCACTTGAGAGTTCCCAATCACCTCTGAATTTGAAATCCTAAATCCTCCTTAACCTCAATGCATCCTTCAACCCGTCGTAAAAAAACCAACATTATCAGTACTTCTTTACTAACAACTGGCTCTACGGGCCTTACATCGTAATTTACCTTGTTAACTTCCTGTTATAACTACTTACCTACATAACGATCGAGGTATCCAATTTATAGACGAATGGTCGAACATCTCCCTACTACCGACCTTACGCTAAGTTTCATGCGTGGGATGTCTCGCAAAGAAAAATCCAAACAAGGAACCCCCCGATACACTACTACCTAACATTGTCGGTCATCAGGATCCGTTAAGCCCTTAGTCCATAACATGTTCCCCTATATTCCCATCTCTTAACAAAAAAGTTACCTCTCCTTCCTCAATTAGACTTAAACACGGAACTCTTTCCGAAATACACTTTCTCTTGACTTGATGGTGATCACATTCCATATACACCATGTAAATAAAACCGAGGCTCTCAAAATCCCATCCCCAATCACACAACTATGAGCATAAACTCCCCAAATCTCTAAAGGGTGATAAAAATAATGCCCAATCCTTAATATGACATCCTGAGCGTTAATTATAACAACCAGCTATACCTTTTCGCATACGAATCATATCAATTAATTCCCTATGTATGCGGGGATTAATTATCCGAGACCATTATACCTTTTAAAAATCTCAACAATACATACATACATATATATATATACACACACACACACACATATATACAAAAGTACAATTGCGAGCCCGACCCTCTCAAAGATGGGGCCTCGCTAGAACAAAACATTCGACCCCAAGGTAAATACCCCGATAAACTTGCAATACTAGCGCACTATTGATATAATCATATTTAAAACCATAATTAGGATAATATCATACTCGTATAACACATCACTCAAACGAGTAATTTCAATGAAGTATATACTGCTATCAATATACCCATTCATCCTCCACGGATGACAATAAATGTAACCCCACACTATCAGGGAAAAATATTCACATAAATAATAAAATGGTCGATACGCTCACTAAACTCGACTCTCAAGCGGGACTAATAATAATAATAACAAATGTAGCAACTCTTTCATGCCACACGCCACATCATCTGAGGATATAACTCATACTTCTATCCTGACAATCATCCTGCTGCTCAAATGGTTCCTGGACTTACCACCCCTATCCTTACCAAACCGAATATTTCACTAACTGTTGTCCTTGCCAGGAACAATACGCTTATCCCCGCACTTGCTTTGGGAAATATTTATAATGCACGAGTTTCACTCCAAACAAAATACCTCTACACGTTCCCCCACTTATCTTTGGTCACACTGACCATGTCAAGGTGGTCCTTCTCTCGGATGTTGGTAGTATCGACTCTGATGACTACCTCCATTATTCCCTTATCTTGATGGACCTAAGGGACACACTACTAGTTTCCACATCTATTATTGAAATCACCATCGCTCGGTAATAATTTAGCTATTCGAATCATTTTAATGAGTTCCCCGTTGGGTCTCCCCCTTGTGGTGCTTCTCCAACACCATTTTCCCCAGTCTTACTCTATATAAATTCCTTGATTCTTTCATCTCCCTTCCCAAGGAAACATTTACCTCCAAATTATCACTATACGACATTACCATCTGCATTGACCGTCCAAGCAGAATTCTTATAAGTGCTAGCAACTCTATTTATGAGTAAATTTCTCCACTTTTAAAACCCTATTCTCCATTCTAAAGAGGAAAACTATATAAATGGTAAAGTAACATACCTCCAAACGCGGGCGGTAGTGGTGGTAATAGTGGCATAACTACATATTGGGCATTATATATGCGTCCATACTGTACTACATGATGTTGTTGTGGTGCCTGCAATGTTGGGTAAACTATCCACGTTTCTTTATGTTGGGCACCCTGTCCTGGTGCTCTCTCTGGTTGTGGGCAGTCCCTCCATCTGTGACCTTGTTGTTCGCACTTATAACACTGACCCTGAAGCCCTTTTCTTCTTAGGCCTAATTGTCCTTGTGGAGTGGGACAATGTTTCTCTCCAACCGAATCGGGGAAGACTCGATGGGTATGGCTAGTTATCCCACATTTAAAACACCTCTTGGTTGTAGCCTTCTTCTCCTCGCTTTTTTGGTTCTGGAGAGTTTGGCTCTTCCTACCATTTCTATTGACCTTCTGTCTTTGAAGACTCTGAGGCACTTGTCGCTGCTGCAGCGGTGTTTTCCCTTTGTTGCTAACTTTAGCAATGTCATATTGATCAACTTATATCGTCCTTTTGCCCTAAGCAAGCTGCATGCTGTTATTTTGGTACTGCGGTATTGCGGTAGTCACTGCCCATGCCACGATATTTGCTATCTCAGTGATTTCCGCTCTTTATTGGTGTACCCGAGGTACATGTTGATCTTGTCCCGCACTTGTTCCCTCACTTATTTTAGTTTGTACCTCCCTCAAGAGAAGCATCTGAAAATTAAAATAATAAAAAAATAAGTCCATCGACCATACATAACACTCTAGCAGAAGAACGTAGTCTACAAGAAGTAATCAAGGAGTGCAACAGTCCTAAAAATAGGGCTCTATATCAACCGAAGATACGCGGAAACATAACAAGACGTACAGATCCTAAGGACACTAGAACCTGATGCTCAGATACCACCTGTGACATCCCAACCAATTAAATACCGGGTAGCTACTCCTTTATTCAAATTAATACAAAATGTCAAGTTGGTTCAGCTCATAGCATCACTGTCGAAAACATCTTTTAAATAATTACTAGCCACCTAATATTTAAAAAGTGAGTGTCAATTTTAAATCAAATTAGATTAACATGCAACCAATTGAAATATGAGATAATGATACCACAGTCACATCACAGTCACAATACAATCATGATGGAATAAATGAATTTGGAGGAATACCCCTCTAAATAATCCGAACACTGAAAACAACAAATACAAAGTCTGAATCACTAATTAATTAAATCCAAATTTAAAGTAGAACTGAGTAAATAAGCTGTCTCTAAGAGGAAAGGGGTGACATGCCCTACAGAAGAATAAATATGAAATGGAGTCAAAGTAGAAAGTGGAGGCGTCTACTATCGAGGTTCTGTAACTTCCACAACAGCTACAACACGTCGCTGGAATGGAACTCCTAAGCTTGGCATCCCTGTCACTGGGCACCTAAAAGTTTTTTACAAGAAAATAGATTTGAAAGAAAACGGGTCAGAGCCCGATTGTGAAAACAGTTTAAAATATAGCAAGTGTTTATTAACATTAGATGGTGAATATAAAATACATGATAGTGCGTGCACTCGCATGAGTTCCTCACCTCTCAACTAATTGTGCACTCCTAACGTACCCATACCCGTTCTAGTTATACCACTATCTAACAAGTCCAATTCACAACCTGACCTTACTTTATGATATAAGAGTTAACACTAGACGTTTCCAACTAAACGGTGAGTCCCCCTTTTTATTTTCTCAGATTTACTAATAATAGTTATTATGCGATTTACCCATTTTTTTAAACTCTACTAACAATGTTACAAGTATTCACATTCATATTTTAATAAGAGTCCATTTCAATTACTAGTATATTAATCTCATCATAAATATACAATAAGGTCACTCCTAGGCTAAGCTGCGGTGCACAAATACTCTACTATCGAATCCTGGTACATCACGTGCATAAGGACCACATATTCTGAATCTCTCGGGAACCGTTTCAATAAACAATAATCACACATAATGGAGGCAAACATAATTCACATACCCATGGATCACACACATACCTACGCTCCCATGGTCAGCTGACTTATTAACTCACCAATAAGTCATTCTCTAACCTACGTCCTTGAGGTACCAATCTAAATCCCCCCGTAGGCACACAAAGATTAAATGGCCCTAATCGAAAGTCGACCTTCCTTGATAGCAAGTATGGTAGGTATGTTATACACATACAAGTCCATCTACTAAGCATTCACACATCTTAGATATCTTATAATATTAATAGATGTATATTCCACACCCTTATACTGTCTTTCAAGTTTGTACATTTATAAGTATTTGGATAATATACAGTATAGACCACCGACACATCTCACGTCGTAAATCTCAATTACTTAAAACCTAACTCATAAAGGTTACCAACTCTTATATGCATATCGCCAAAGTTTAATCCGAAATTATACTCCGGATTCACAATTATACCTACTAGTCTTCCTCGAGTCTAAATGTTCACAAAGTTCCCAACATCAATTTTATAGGGTCAAAATTATTGAAGTTCGACCAAAAATAATACCCATAAATAAGCTTATGTGAAGTTCGAAACAAAAATTGGTCGAACAAGGTCATTTTGTCAACTCGTTAGAAATATCGTTTAAACGAGGTAGTTCGAACGAGTGTCGTTCACACGAAGGGCTTCGAATGAACTCATTAGACGAGCTACTAGAATCTCGTTAGAAGCTCATTCGAACGAGGTCGTTCGAACGACATGGGTTGGTCTTCTAACAAAATTTTCGAAAGTGCCCAGATTTCACCCATTTTGGTTTTCTCAACTTTTCTCCTCTCCAAAATCATCCCAAATTCATACTAATCAGATTTTAATGTTCTTAAATTATTCTAAACCACCCTAGATCACTTCCTAACATAGTTTTTTTTTTGGGTTAGTTCCTTCAAATCAACATGAAAAATCCATAAATCCCCAAATATTATCACAAACCCTAACAACATGAACCCATAATTTAATTGAACATTAAAACTCCTTTTAAATTCGTTTTTACATCATAAAATGATATTTATGGATACTAGATTCGTCCAGTATAATTCTACATGCAATCCCTAACAATTCCCTTGGGTTTTCATCAATCTTTCAAGATATATGTTAATTTCTACACTAAGCATGGAGGAAATATTCAGTGCAAGTAATGAAACCAAATCACTTGCCTTAGATTTGTTCTTTTGATTTGTTGTTGGTGATTAAAGGCTGAATCTCTCCTCTTTTCGGTCACAAATCCTTCCCAATTGGTGGTGGTGGGTGGTTTGTTTTGGAACTTCTTGAAACTTCTCTCTAACTCCCGTACCACACTTCTATTGTTTTTGGATAATAATGGCCTTAGTGGACTCTCTAATAATATATAATTAAACTCTGAAATTAGTGGGTCTTTACTCCCGTATTTTTAAAATTACCAAAATACCCTTCTGGATTGCCGGTTTGGCCTAAAAATGTCCCGGGACCCAAACTAAACCCCCGGCTAGTGTTTTCTGACTATCTCGACCCTTCCGGACACGTTGGTGCACTCAAAATGACCATTCAGTTGGTAAAAATATAATTTACTTTTTAATATAGTTAAATTCATTCCTGATGCGACTGACATGCGTGTCCCAGCTTAATTTTCCCCAATTGTCATATTTCTGACTCGCGACAATTTTAATATTTTCAATACTCATATATTACCATATATAATCAGTAATATTTAATTTTAACATCATAAACAAATACCAACTCACGTCTCGTTAGTATTTACCTCTGGATTAATTTCCAATTAATTCTCATTTAATTCAATTAATCCATTAAATAAAAATCAATAAAATTATGGGGTATTACATGGGGTAGGTTCAACATAAGTAGAAGCATGAGTAGGCAGAGGCAAATGACTGTCAGATGGAGGAGATGAGGACTCAATAACCTGGTGTTGGTCGATAGAATCCAACACCATAAGGGATTCACTTGAACCCCCATCATCTTCAATCTCCTCATCCATGTTGGGAGGAGCTCCTAGATCATGTCCGAGGAAGACTTCAAAATCTTGAGGGGTGCTGATCACCACTAGGGATGGCAACCAACCATCCTTTAAGCATTTCTTCTTCGCAAACTCAATTTGCAAGAAAGCATCCGCAATGTCTTTGTCATATCCCTTGTTGAAGCCAGTCTCCTTGGCCTTATCTCTTTTATCGCTCTCAGTAATGAATAAATCCTTCTTAGTATCCAAATCCTTCTGTTGCTTGATGATCTTAACTTTTTTAGCGTCCAAGTCTTTTTATAGACCATCAACCAGACCCCGAGCAGTCGCTGTAAACTTTTTTACAATTTTTATTTTCTCCTCCTATTTTTCTGCTCATTGGCCAATGCCTGTTGGGAGTCAAGTATTTAATTTTTATCTCATAAAAAGATTCTTTAACCTCATGAGAAGAAGAACGCAAATCATCATCCTTCTCCAACATGTTGTTGAAGTTAATAAGAAACTGTAAAAAGAGAACCAGGCAAGTTAATATCAGAAATATCAAACCAAGAAAATGAAGAAAGCAAAGGAAATTACCAGATCTAGGCTTTGAGCAACCCTTTTAGAACTCTTTGATCGGGGCAGTGCAACTGCAACACCCCTATGGTCTGGTAATGTACCAAACTTTATTAATTGTTTGGATAAATTAGGTCCAAGAGCCACTAGGGAGCTAGAAGCATATAAATTGACCAACTCTTATTGGTTGGTGTTGGCTGAAGACCCTTTTGGCAGCCTATAAGGGACTCCTCTTTTCAGCCTGTTAAGGAGGCTTTCATCAACTTTCTTAACTGGGAGATTCTTCCTTGCATCCTATTTATTGGATGGGCGCTTCTTCCTAACATCCTCTTTATGGGATAGGGTCTTCTTCCTAGCATTATCTTTATTTTTGTCTCCATCAGTAACTTGTTTGGAAGAGCTAATAGCAGTTATGTCACCCAAAATATTGGGAAACTTCTCTTCCCCATGGCAGCAGCAAGAGGTAAGTCTGAATCTAAAGAAGATGAAAGATCGGTAGGTTCACCACTTCCAGATGCAGTGGCAGAGGATGTGGAGATGATGTCTTGGTCAAGGTTGATTAGCGGAGAGGGTGAAACTATACTTGGGCGAGAAACAAAGGAGGTGATAGTGTTCCTATACTGCAACAAGTATGAGGCTGATCTAGTATGCTCTTCCCCAACTTTTCGATGAATGCCCCAGATGAACTTCAACTCTCTAAGGTTGATATCACTCTCCTTGGGAAACTTTATCTTTCGAGAAACTCCAATTAAAGTTAACAAAGTATACATCAGTATTAACAGTAAGTAGAATATGCAAATAAAGACAATTAAACAAATGCAACATATCCCATTGCCACTTGGTGGACACCTAGGCCCCTGGTACTCAGCATTCCCAATCAAAGGAGCATGTTGCCAATTTTTAACAACTACTCCATGATCGAAGTAATCTCTATTAGAGACAGTAAGGTTAACTACTAATGCTTTGTTCACAACCGTAGTTTTCAAATAGAAAAGGGTATCACTAGTTACCCACTTACAGCAAAACATAATTTATGGGATCCTTAGATGAGTGCCATGGAGTTGGTTTAATCTATATACTCCATTAACTACTCTTTAAGTATTGGGGGATACCCTAGCTGGAACGATATCAAAATATTAGTAAAATTCAAGACAAAATGGGTTTGGGGAAAAGGTAAACCCACATTCTGCAATAAAAATGGAGGAAAACCAGTAACCCTCAGCTAATGAAAAAAGAAATGTGGGAAAAGTGGGATGTTCTAGTCCTACCCATGAAGGGATATTCCATTCATTGCTGAATTAGTTAAGAGAAGCAATAGGATAAACCATGATTGATGAATAAGAAAAAGAGAAAAGAAAATATTCTTACAAAATTTAAGGACTCAGCAAGAACTAAAGAACATAGAATGATCACACAAGAGATAGAGAGCTTGAAGAAACAATAGTAGAAAAATATCTTAAAAAGTTTGAGGTAAGAGATGATCGTGGTTTTTCCCGGCTTTGTAAGTTGCCTAAAAAATTAAAAATGTAGTGATTAAAAGGAAACGTCGATTGAACTCTTGGCGGCTAAAGACAGAAAATACATATTTACCCAAAAATGATTTGCTAAAGTTATGAACAATTACAAAAATACCATCCACATTACGTGCTAATAGTTAAAGTCATTAAATTTACATGTATGGGAAGTAGGTAACCGACCAAACCTCAAAATTGTTACCCGAGCAACTTTAATAGATAAATGTTCCATACTCTTGTAAAAAACTTAAGTAGGAAATATTGGGGGCTTCTGTTGATACCAAAAATTATCCTTATACATTGACAATTCATATATAAACACGTGTTATCCATATGGACATTAATCTAGGTCAGCAAAGGTGAGTCACCGACTAACTGAAGGAATGTTGACGAACAAGTTAAAGAAGCCCGACCAACACCGGGAAGATCAACCAATAATGACAGCAAATCACCAATAGTTGTATACATTATTAACATTGTAAACATATAAATGCCTATGTTATAAAGGCATTCCATCCTTTAATATTCTGACACTTATACACCCTCAAAGGGCAATAAATATATTGTAAACCCTACATCCAAGGGACATGAAAAATGAGACAAGAGGCAATTAAACCATCCCAAGGCAATACATAATAGTGGACGTAGGCTTTTATTTCAGCCGAAAAACTTTAAAAATTCTTTCCCTTTTACTCATTTTTATCCATGACAAATCAATTAGGCCAGTCTAGTTTTTTGCATCAACAGCGCCATTGTCGGGGAGTATTTTGTTTTATATTGTAATTGTTTTATTATTTTGTAGAATTATTTCGTTTGTATTTCTATTTTTTGTTTTAACCTTATTTGCAGGATAACACATTTGAGCACTAAGAAACTCTGACTCTCAGTTTTGCACTTCCTTGCTTGGATCTTTCATCTACAAACAATTCGGTAACCATGTCCTATTTTTATAGTTTAGTCGGTCATTCTAATTATTCTTCCTTTGGGATTATTTTCAATTTTTCCATTTTCCAGAATTTCTTGAGAATGAAAGGCTTGACAACATTTATCGTAATGAAAATCATTGTTGGGGCATGAGTTGGATTCATTATTCGATTCCAACGATGATTTTTATTACGATACTTATGACTTTAAAGATGAGTTTCAAACAAATGAGGATTCCAAGGTTCTAGAGCCGACGAAGACTACTTTGGAAGAAACTTTTCTTCTTTTCACCTAAGGTATGGATAGCATTATTGGTACTGTATTGAGACTTGATGCACTTTGCAATGAAATATATTCTTTTGCACAAAACAATGGGTAGTTGGAAACTTGTGTTTCACCTCAAATTTTAAAGAACATTTCATTGAAAGTGAGTCTTTCTCCTTCGAAATTCAATCTCCTTCCGATGATGAGTTGACTGAGATTGAATTTAGTTCATTACCGTATGTGTTTTCCTCTTTTGAACCATCAGAGGTACCGATTGATCCTAATGAGTTGGTAGAATTTTTTAATATTTCACCTTTTGCCAATGAGGACTCTTTGGAAGACTTATTTTCTAAGACGGATTGTATCCCCATGTGTTCACCACCTCCCATTCTAATTGAAAAACCTTTAAGAGGTGAATCTATTTTTCTTGGATCCTAGGTGTACCATTCCCCCTTATTATCCAAATTCCCCACCGTCCGCCTAAAACTTTTAATTGACGATGGTTCACTTTTTCCACCACCCACATGCCTTTCGTTGTTCAAACGTAATTGATATCTTCTGGGAGGCATGTTCTCTTTGGAGGGTCCACCATTGATCTTTCAAAGTCAAATCCCTTTTTGGGTGGATCCTCAGTTATTTAGACTTCTAGAGTATAGTTAGTGTGAAGTCCAAATAGTAGGTTGTAAATAGTTAGCTTTTCCTTTCTTAAGTTTTTCTTTCTTTTTATTATAATCTAGTGTAGTTAGTTAAACTTTTTTGCTATTTGTTTTTGCTATTCTTGGTACTAACTTGTTTTGTAGATTTTATGGACTTGCGCTTCTAGAGATAGCTCCAATTTTGAATAATATCGTTCTTTTCCTCTCTTTATGTTTTTCTTCATGCGCATTGAGGACAATGCAATATTTAAGTTAGGGGGTGTGGGAATTCAATCCATTTATTTATTTTTCCCATGGATTTGGTCACATGTTAGTTACTAAGTATGCCTTTTTGTAGAAAATTAACAATTTTCAAAAATAGTTTCTTTCCTTTTTCTCCTTTGTTGGGATTTTTTCCTTGTTTTCGATGATAAATATCAATAATTGCCCAATCCAATAGACAACTCAACGATGCATGTTCTCTATTTTAGATGTTATTAGACTTTTATCCTCAAATCATTGATATTATGAATAATTTTATGAATTAAACTTTATCCCATGAGCACATGCGCATTTCTTGATTTATTGATCTAGTTTAAGATTTTTATAACTCGATAATCTTTTGTTGCATTGTATATACTTACACCGTGTGAGCTTTTTGATTTCCTTAATTTATGAGTGTTATACACTATTCTTTCCTCTTTGAAAATGCTTAATTCGTCGGTAATCTCTCTATTCTTTCATTGATCATTCATTATTTTAAGTCTATTTCTTTAAATGTGTTACTTGAGCATGATTTTCAAAATTGTTTTGACCCGATAATTTCTTAAACTTTATGAAATGATCATAGGCAATCTTTGTTATATCACCCATATTAGCCTTGACCTCATCTTATATCTTTACCTAGTAAATCCCTTTGAGCCTAAATATAGCCTTTTGTTTCAACACCCAAAATACCACAACCAACTCCACATTTGAGTTATAAACCATACATATTACCTTCCATACCTTTTTTTGGAATGTTACTCAGGATTTAATGATGTTATTGTCTTACGGTTTCAATTAAGAATGAAAAGAGTGATAAAGGTAGAAAAAAGGGTAGTGAAAAAGAAAAGAAAAGCGAAAAATAATAGAAAACAAAAGAAAAGGTTCAAAAAAGAAGAAAAGAAAAAGAAGAAAAGAAAAGAAAAGAAAAAAGAAAGTTGTATATGTTGTATATTGTGTTCAATAATCCTTGTCGCTCTACTATGGTCATATTTAATGCTTGTTTGGGAACTTGTTTTCCAATTTTGGAATTGCCCGCAATTTACCATCATCACAAATTTTTCATCACCGAACACTTTGAATCTATACATATTTCCTTCATTTCATAACCCGAGCCTAGCCTAAATTACAACCCTATAAAGTCCTATGTGATCCTAAGGTGAGTTCAATTGAAAATTTTGAATAGTTTTGATAATATGTGAAAATACATTTCGCCTCCTTTAATGACGATATCTTTCATAGAGATTATAATTTTTCATTTTCTATATAACGTTGTGCGCGACCTAGTATCCAGTTAGATTTTCTCTTTATGCCTGCATGTCCCGTGTATTACCTCCCTTTTCATAGTCATTTCATTTGTTGAGTGTAATGCTCAATGAGGATCGAATTATATGCATGCTTTAACGCTTATCTGATTTATTTAAGTTTTTATCAAATCATACCATGCATGTGTTCGCTCTCCTCCCACTTTTAAGGTTTCAATTCTATGAAGTTCATTCTATAATGTTAATAACCACGGGCTTTTGTTTGAATTCGTTCGATATGCTAATAACAGGTTTGAAATAGTTTTTGTATTGTTGAGTTTTTCACATGTTGATTGGGCATACATTTTGAGGAAACTTTGATATGTGTGGGTTTCATCCCTGAAAACCCTCACGAGATGACACTCGTCCACTAGGGTAAGCTAGAGATTTAACAACTTATTGCATATGTTAAAGGCAATCGTTCGACCGCAAAAGTGGCATTTATCCCCTTTGTACATATCTCCTTTTTTGTGGTTTACTTGCAGTTATTATTGCTTTGTACTTCATTTTCAGGGACTTGCAATGTGTATGTCAGGGGGTGTAATTCGGCATGAATATTGTATTTATTCACCCTTAAACTTATGCATTTTAGCCCCCTCGGGTACCTTAATTTCTATATTTATGCTCGTTAACTAGACAGCCTTCGTTTTATATGTTAACATTCTATATGAGGTATAATTGAGCTTTTGTAGGTATTTCGGTGCTTAGTATGAAGTTTGACCGCTTTTCAAAAAAGTTTCGTTAAATGTTGCATCTTTGGGGGCATTTTAGTAATTTCATCATTCGTATTTTAATCCTGACCTCTACATGGAAGTTTAAGCCCTTTTACTTCTCTTCGTGTGGCCACTAACGGTGCATGATTCCAATGTATAATGAAGAAGTTATGGAATTTTTAGGACGGTTTTGTCTTCAAAATAAAACTAAAGGGCACATTCAAGGGTATTTTAGACATTTCATTATTTAGTTTTTTGGCCTAATGTCTTTTGGGAAGTTGTATCCCTTTGAGTTATCTTCTCGTAGTCTCTGACAGTTCTTAATTTTGAGTTATAACGAAGAAGTTACGTAATTTTTCGTATTATTGGACAAAGTTGCAGAATTGCCAAACTGCTAAACCGAATCGATTCGACCAAGGCCCAATCGATTCGATTTGGCACCAGAAGCTAATTTTTTCTTACCGAATCGATTTTGATTGGCCCGAATCGATTCGGTTCCCTATTTTCAGCTTTCTTTTAATTGCAAGTTTTCCATTAGGGTTTATGTATAAATTAAATTCATCACATTTTGATAAGATATCTTTCATTTTGTATTAAAACTTTGGGGATTTTGTTGGAGTTGTTCCCCTCTCCTCCATTTTCTTTGGTTTACCACCATTAATGTAAGTCATTTTTCATCTTCTTCTTCCTCTTTTTCTTGCTTTATCGTTCATTTTCTTTCTTGATTAATTAGTTTAGTGTATTTATTTATTGCTGTGCACAGTTTAATTGTTGTTTAAATTTTTTTATTCATGTCTAATACCTAGTTAAATAGGGTTGGGGTCATGTGTCCGCCATTAATGGGCGTCGAGCTCCGAAAGTTAGTTTTTGGGGAAAATCATGTGTAATCGAAACCTCAAGTATTAAAATGGGTCTATTATTCATTTAACTTTCTTTGTCACGCAACGTTAGTGTTTATAGCAGTGTTTTAAAAAACCCGTCTAGGCTTGAGGCTTGGGAGAAACACCCCGCCTTAAGCTTTTTATGCCTTATTCTTGGTAAAAGCCTTAAGGCGCACTTTTTTTCTAAAAACAACAATGCTTTAGTGAAACTATATCACCTTTTAAAGATTTTTTTTACAAACCGGGCCATTATCTGGTCCAAAATAATCAAATAGTATTTTAATTTGCAAATATTCAAAAATATTTTTATGATATGTACAATTTTATTATTTTAATAGTCTTGTTATGGTTAAAAATATTAAAATATATTAAAAAGAACTAAACGCCTTTTCACGCCCTTTTACGCCTAAGGCCCGCCTAGGCTTCTAAGGCTTAAGGCTTGGCCTCCATGCCTCGATCACGCCCCACATTTTTTAAAACCTTGGTTTATAGCGATAATTCGATTTTAGGATGCGTGCGATCATTTTTTATTAAATGTTTTATCTTGCATTTTTGGATTAAATTCATTCATATGTTATGTTTATAATTAATTAAAAATGCTTGGTTAAATGGTTTCGAACCAAAATTTTAATTCCATATGGTTAGCCCATAGCGGGGATGTGAGCTTGACTCTCATTTTATTAATTCCTATTTAGCTTTAACTATCTAATTTTTTCCCTTTTCTTTTAAACCAATCCATCACCTCTTACACTTTTATTCTTGAAGTAATAGATCAATTAAAATATATCCAACACTCCCTATGGATTTCTTATGATACCCGACTTACCGCTATATTGTTTCTTAAGTGTAGTTATAGTTTAGGTTTTTTCATTGAGGCGGTGAACCGAAAATAATGACAGTTCCCTTACACGAGCACTTAGTTCGTGCCCGATCAAAATGTCACCATTGTCGGGTAGTTTTTGTTTTAGATTGTAATTATTTTATTATTTCGTAGTATTTTCTCATTTGTATTGGATTTTTTGTTTTAACCTTTTTAGTAGGATAACACATTTGAGAGATAGAAAACTTTTACTCTCAGTTGCGCACTTCCTTGCTTGGATCTTTCATCTACAAACTATTCGGTAACCATGTCCTATTTTAATAGTTTAGTCGATCATTCTAATGATTCTTACTTTGGGGATTGTTTTCAAGTTTTCCATTTTCAAGAATTTCTTGAGAATAAAAGGCTTGAAAACATTTATCGTAATGAAAATCGTTGTTGGGAGCATGAGTTAGATTCATTATTCGAATCCAACGATGATTTTTATTCCGATACTTATGAATTTGAAGATGAGTTGTAACCAAATGAGGAATTTGAGGTTCTAGAGCCGAGAAGCCTACATTGGAATAAACTTTTCTTCTTTTCAGCCAAGGTATGAATAACATTATTGGTACTAGATTGACACTTGATGCACTTAGCAATGAAATTGATTCTTTTGCGCAAATCAATGAGGAGGTGGAAACTTGTGTTTTACCTCAAAGTTTTAAAGAAAATTTCATTGAAAGTGGGTCTTTCTCGCCCGAAATTCAATCTCATTCAGATGATTAGTTGATGCAGATTGAATTTAGTTCATTACCATATACGTTTTCCTCTTTTGAACCATTAGTGGTACCGATTGATTACTATGAGTCGGTAGAAATTTTTTAAACTTCTACACTTTTTGTCGATGAGGACTCTTTTCCAGACTTTTTTTCCAAGATGGATGGTATCCCCATGTGTGCACCACCTCCCATTATAAATGAAAAACTTTTGGGAGGTGAATCTATTTTTCTTGGATCCCAAGTGTACCTTTCCTCATTCTTATCCATTTACCACATCGTCCGCCCAAAACTTTTAATTGACGATGGTTCACCTTTTCTACCACCCACACGCCTTCCGTTGTTCAACCAGAATTCATATCTTCCGGGAGGCATGTTCACTTTGGAGGGTCCAACCTTGATCTTTCAAAGTCAAATCCCTTTTTGGGTGAATCCTCAACTATTTAGACATTTAATGTATAGTTAGTGTGAAGTCCAAACAATAGATTGTAAATAGTTAGCTTTTTATTTTTCCTTTCTTTTGTTTTTCTTTCTTTTTATTATAGTCTAGTGTAATTAGTTAAAATTTTTATTATTTGTTTTTGCTATTCTTGGTACTAACTTGTTTTGTAGATTTTATGGACTTGTGCTTTTGGAGTTCGCTCCAATTTTAAATAATATTTTTCTTTTTCTGTCTTTATGTTGTGTTCTTAATGCGCATTGAGGACAATGCAACATTTAAGTTAAGGGTTGTGGGATATTCTATCCATTTCTTTCTTTTGTTGATGGATTTTATCAAATGTTAGTTACTAAGTATGCCTTTTTGTAGAAAATTTAAAATTTTCAAAAATATTTTCTTTCCTTTTTCTCATTTGTTGGGATTTTTACTGTTTCCGATGATAAATTTCAATAATTTCCCAATCCAATAAACAACTCAATGATGCATGTTCTCTATTTTAGATGTTATTAGACTTTAATCCTCAAATCATTAATATTATGAATAACTTCATGAATTAAACTTTATCCCATGAGCACATGCGCTTTTCTTGATTTATTGATTTGGTTTAAGATTTTTACAACTCGGTAATCTTTTGTTTCATAGTATATACTTACACCGTGTGAGCTTTGGGCTTTCCTTAATTTGTGAGTGTTATACACTATTCTTTCCTCTTTAAAAACGCTGAATTCGTCGGTAATCTTTATATTCTTTCATTGATAGTTCATTATTTAAGTTTGTATCTTGAAATATGTTACTTGAGCATGATTTTCAACATTGTTTTAACTCAAGAATTGCGTAAACTTTATGAAATGATCATAGACAATCTTTGTTATATCACCCATTTTAGCCTTGACCTCACCTTATATATTTCCTTAGTCAACCCCTTTGAGCCTAAATATAGCCTTTCGTTTCATCACCAAAAATCCCATAACAACCTCCACATTGGAGTTATAAACCATACATATTGCCCTCCATACCTTTGTTTGGAATGTTACTCGAGTTTGAATGATATTATTATCTTGCAGTTGCAATTGAGAATGAAGAGAATGAGAAAAATAAAAAATAGTGTAGTGAAAAAGAAAAGAAAAATTTAGAAAAATAAGAAAAGAAAAGAAAATAGAAAGTTGTATATGTTGTATATTATGTTCAATAATACTTGTCACTCACCTATTGTCATGTTTAATGCTTTTTTGGGAATTTTTTTTTCCAATTTTGGAATTGCCCGCAATTTACCACTATCCCAAAATTTTCATCCCCGAACACTTTGAATCCGTACATATTTCCTTCATTTCATGACCCGAGCCTAGCCTACATTACAACCCTACAAAGTTGTATGTGATCCTAGGGTGAGTTCAATTTAAATGTTTAAATAGTTTTGATAATCTATGAAAATACATTTTGCCTCCTTAAATGACGGTATCTTTCATTAAGATTACAATTTTTAATTTTCTATATAGCGTTCTTCATTACTGACATGTGCGCGACCTAGTTTCCATTTACATTTTCTCTTCATGCCCGCATGTCCCGTGTATTACCTCCCTTTTCATAGTCATTTCATTTGTTGAGTGTAATGTCCGATGAGGATCGAATTATATGCATGCTTTAACGCTTATCTGGTTTATTTAAGCTTTTGGCAAATCATACTATGCATGTGCTCGCTCCCCTCCCAATTTTAAGGTTTCAATTCTATTAAGTTCGTTTTATAATGTTAATAACTACGGCCTTTTTTTTTAAATTCGTTCGATATGCTAAATGCAATCGTTCGCCCGCGAAAGTGGCATTTATCCCCTTTGTACATATCTCCTTTTGTGTGGTTTACTTTAAGTTCTCATTTCTTTGTACTTCATTGCTAAGGACTAGCAATGTGTAAGTCAGGGGGTGTGATTCGGCATGAACATAGTATTTAATAAACCTTAAACTTATGCATTTTAGCCCCCTCGGGTACCTTAATTTCTGTATTTATGCTAATTAATTAGATAACCTACGTTTTTTATTTTAACATGATATATGAGGTATAATTGAGCCTTTGTAGGTATTTCGGTGCTCAGTGTGAAGTTTGGTCGCTTTTCTAAAAAGTCCCGTTGAATATTGCAGCTTCGGGGGCATTTTAGTAATTTCATCATTCGTATTTTAATCTTGACCTCTTCGCGGAAGTTGAATCCCTTTGATTTATCTTCTCATGGCCACCGACGGTGCATGATTTCGATGTCTAATGAAGAAGTTATGTCATTTTTAGGATGATTTTGTCTTCAAAATCACACTCAAGGGCACATTCAAGGGTATTTTAGTCATTCATTATTTGGTTTTTTAGCCCAATGTCCTCTTGGAATTCTAGCTCTCTGATTTATCTTCACGTAGCCTTTGATCGTGCCTAATTTTGAGTTATAACGAAGAAGTTATGGCATTTTCTGTATTGTTGGACAAAGCTACATAATTGCAGACCTGCTAAACTGAATTGATTTGGCCAAGGCCAAATCGATTCAATTTGGCATCGAAAGCTACTTTTTTTCTTACCGAATCGATTCAGATGGGCCCGAATTGATTCGGTTCCCTATTTTAAGCTTTTTTTAAATTCCAAGTTTACCAATAGGGTTTATGTATAAATCAAATTCATCTCATTTTGATGAGATGTCTTTCATTTTGTATTACAACTTTGGGGATTTTGTTGGAGATTTTCCCCTCTCCTCCATTTTCTTTGGTTTTACACCATTAATGTAAGTTACTATTCATCTTCTTCTTCCTCCTCTTTTTCTTGCTTTATTATTCATTTTCTTGCTTGATTAATTAGTTTGGTGTATTTATTTATTGCTTACTGAAGTTTAATTATTGTTTAAATTAGTTTATTCATGTATAATACCTAGTTAAATGGGGTTGGGGTCATGTGTCCACTATTAATGGGCATCGAGCTTTGAAAATTAGTTTTGGGGGAAAATCATGTTTAACCGAAATTTTGCGTATTAAAATGAGTTTATTATGCATTTAACATTCTTTGTCATGCAACGTTAGTGTTTATAGAGATAATCCGATTTTAAGATGCGTGTGATCATTTTTGATTAAATATTTTATCTCGCATTTTTCAATTAAATTCCTTCATGTGCTATGTTTATAATTAACTAAAAATGCCCGGTTAAATATTTTCGAATCGAAATTCTTATTCTGCGTGTTTATCCCATAGCAGAGATGTGACCTTGACTCTCATTTTATTATTTCTTGTTTAGCTTTAGCTTCTTAATTTTATTATTCGAATCCAATGACGATTTTTATTCCGATACTTATGAATTTGAAGATAAGTTTCAACCAAATGAGGATTCTGAGGTTCTAAAGCCGAGGAAGCCTACTTTGGAAGAAACTTTTCTTGTTTTAACCCAAGGTATGGATAGCATTATTTGTACACATTTAAACTTGATTCACTTTGCAATGAAATTGATTCTTTTGCGCAAATCAATGCATAGGCGGAAACTTGTTTTTCACCTCAAATTTTTAAAGAACATTTCGTTGAAAGTGACTCTTTCTCCCCCGAAATTCAATCTCTTACCGACGATGAGTTGATTGTGATTGAATTTAGTTCATTACCGTATGCGTTTTTCGCTTTTGAATCATTAGAGGTACCGACTGATTCCTAAGAGTCGGAGAGAAACTTCTACACCTTTTGTCGATGAAGACTCTTTGCCAGACTTGTTTTTCAATATGGATTGTATCCCAATGTGTGCACCACCTCCCATTCCAATTGAAAAACCTTTGGCAGGTGAATATATTTTTCTTAAATCCCAAGTGTTCCTGTCCCCCTTATGTCCAAATCCCCCATCGTCCGCCCAAAACTTTTAGTTGACGATGGTTCATTTTTTCCACCACCCACATGGCTACCGTTGTTTAAACGGAATATATATATATATATATAATATTTTTCAAATATTTTAGTATATATGTGTATTTTGTATATTGCATATATTTCATATATTTAATATATATCGTGTATGTATATATTTCGTACATTTATATAATTTGTATTTTTAATATATTTTGTATATTTGCATATATTTCATATATATATTTTTAAATATTTATATATTTCGTATATATTTTTTTAAATATTTCATATATATCATATATTGCATATGTTTTTCATATATTTCATAACCTGCGTATATTTCATATATTTTCTTGTTTATTTCAAAATATATATATATATATATATATATATATATATATATATATATATATATATTCTGTAAACAAATTTTCACATTTATTTTTACTTTTCAGTTTTTGTATTTGATAGAAAAGGTAGAAAATTGATGATTTTCCAACTTGTATCAAACAAACACATGTTGAAAAATACTTATTTGTCTTTGAATTATTTGCCTTGGAATCATTTACCCTAGAATCATTTGCATTTTCCTACTTTCCTATCAAACATGGCCTAAGTTCTTATTTTTCTTCCTTTTTCGCTTATGTTTTGATTTTTTGTTTTTTTTTCTATTCAGTTTTTTGTTTTATTCTTTCATTTTTTTTCGTTATATATATACAATTATCCAGTTTTGAGTTTAATACCATTTATTAATCGACTTTGAGTTTGATACTTCTTATTTTATGTGACACAATACATTCAAATCTAACTTATCTTTAAAATAAAAACTATCAAACTCAAAGTCGATTAATAAATGGTATTAAACTCAAAACTGGATAATTGTATATATATAAAACTTTCTTTCAACTCAAATGAATATAGTGTTTCTTTACAAAACTTTTGTTGATATATTTAAACTAATTAGTGGCTCACAGCCTATATTTGCCTTAGTTGTAAAAAAAATATTACATCAATGTTTTTTTACTGTGTATCTCAAAATTTTAAATTGGTGTAAATGTAACACGAAAATTATAATGGAAGCAGGGTAGAATATGAAATCATCCTAATTTTTCTTATTAAATAATTAAAATTATTATATTATTTATATACTCTTGCTTGGGTATTAGTAATTTTTTGCCAATTCTTGTAAATTGATGGAATTTGGGGATTTTTATGACTAACTTCATCCATTTTGTGCATAACATTATGCAATGTCACAAGCCTGGATAAAGAAGCATGAGCAGTGAGAGGAGAAGGGGAGATATCTCATTATAGTATAATTAGTTTTTATCCCCACGCGATGCACGAACGCTTTGCAGTTTTTATTATACAATGCAATGCAAACATACTTACAAAAATAGGGGTAAAATATATAACATTAAATGACCTATTTCATATTTATATGATACATATTGTTGAGAATTTCTGTTTCGGATGGGGATGCAAAGGCAACTGCAAGAGCATTCCATATCTGTTGAGAGGTTTAGAGACCGATAAATCAAAAGTTAGAGTGGCTACAAATATATATATATATATATATATATATATATATATATATATATATATATATATATATATATATATATATATATATATATATATAACAAAGTTAGAGAGTGCAGACCGGACATGTGTCACCTGGCGGTAAGTCCAGGTTTAAAAATAATAAAAACTAATTTTTTTATATTAGAGCATTTCCTTTCTCATTTGCATTTTCTATCTTTTGTATCAAATGATATCATTTTCATTTTCCATTTTTTGTATCAAGCGGGCCTGATATTGATCCATATATTATATTCATATTATTAATAATCATTTTTTCACATTATTTGACATTTATCTTTTTTTTTCTTTTCAAGACACTTCACATTGTTCGTGGTTAGCTAATTAAAACTTTATCGTGTCCCTAAATTTGTTGTGCCCCTCTTAACTAAATAAAATAAATAAAATAACCAAACCTTTTCCTCTCTCTGAGGCTTGTAGATGAAAAATTTAAGAAATTAAGGACACTATGCAAGAAAAGTTTTTATTTATTTATTTTTTTTAATAAGTAGCATGCATGCAGGGACAGAGCTATAGATGGCTGAGTGGGGGCTATATCCCCCACTAAATTTTTATTTTTTTATTTCTTTATTTTTATACTTATGTAGATATTTGGGGGTAAGTTGCAAATTTTGATAAATTCAGGGCACATGTGTTATTTTAAAAATAGTTTTAACTCTTCTAACCTAATTTTAAACACAACACACACGGTAGCACATGTCACACCCCGCTAAACTCTGGCGTCGGCCGCCACTAAAACTAAGTCGGGTGCGAGTAAATTAAATATCATACTTAGCATGTGATAGATATGAGACATTTAAAATTTTAATCAACAAAATAAACAAATTTAAATAAATCCCAAATACTAACAATATTTTACTAGTATATCATCAAAGTACGATAAAAAAAGACCCATCACATGTAATCTCCAAGTATCTCAAATATTAAATAAATAAAATTCAACTGAAATCTTAAAATAACTTTGGAACCTAAAGGCCCAATAAACTCAAAAGTAGTCTCATAATAAAAATGACGGAATAGGAGAAAAGTCTAACTACTAAAACAATAAAATAGCTCCAGCTGCACCTCCAAAAATGTCTCCAATAAACTCTATGCAGCTACTCCAAATAATCCTAAAAAAGATTAGTCAACGCATGTGTCAGAGGCAAAGCCCCGAGCATGAATACTGGCTACTCTTCTCAATTAGGATCCCTGAACCCAGACAATAGTGCTATATATATCGACCATAACAATAGAATCTTTTGATTACGAAATTATTAATCACCAAAAAAAAATTCTAACTACCCGCAAGGTTTCTACAAAAAGCGACACCAATATTATTTTAATTAACCCACCTTTCCAAAAATGTTAAATTTAATTAATTTAACCGTGAAGATAATTTACCAAGATACCCGTCCCCTTGTCAAGTCCGCCGTCTGACCCGTTTTAAATTGTCGGCCCTCACGATATGACACGGTTCCACCCACACACACGTCCCCTTGTCAAGTCCGTCATCTGATCTGTTTTTATCCTGCGATCCTAGCGATATGACAAGATTCCACACACATACACATCCCCTTGTCAAGTCCACCATATGATCCGTTTTTATCCTACGATCCTCGAGATATGACAAGGTTCCACACACGACACGACATAAATCGTCCTCTGACCCATTTAAACTGTCGGCCCCAGACCCATTATGTCACCAATAAATTTTAATATCCGTTTTAGTCATGCGATATTAATTTCCAAAATTTCTTATACTCATTATTAAAAATTAATTTCCCCCGCCCTTAAAAGCGATGTGAAAATCCTGAAAATACCCTTTAGACACAACTAAGGGTTCACAAACACAATTTCGTCCTATCCTAAGTAAAGGATGATTATAAAAACTTCACTCCACCTAGACATCAATCCTAGTCTATCGTAGCAATGGTATAATATAGAAAATCAGCCCCCACCCCATATTATATATCCCGCATAGACTCACACTAACTAGTCCCATACCTAATTAGCATAAATCGCAACTAAGGTCCACTTACTAGTCCCATACCTAACAAGTGTACTATAACAAGGGGTGAAAACCAATTACCTACAATGCCCAACGTCCCCGATATATCAAAAATTAAAATAGTTCGATAATGTGGAAAAATTAACAAATTATAACAACAATCGGAACAACATTAAATTTCCAAATTGATTAATTTTAATTAAGTGATTGAAATCAAGGACACATTAATATGTGATTTTCATAATAACAACTACATGCAAGTCCTATCATGATTATTATTTTCCAACACAAGCAATCAAATTAAACTAGGGTTTTATCATGAAATATCAAAACTTACTTTCTAAGGCTCCTCTACATGCACATGCCCATAATACAATCGAATACCCAAATTACTACCCCAAGAACAACAAGGTTGTGAATATTAGATAACATTAATTTTTTTTCGTGAAAAATAGTCCCAATATTTATTTCTTGAATAATTACATTAAGAAGTTATTTTAGAAAACATGAATTTAATGGACGCTACAATCAAGATACATAACACTAAGGGAAAAGAATAGGATAAACATGCCTGAGTGAAGATTGATTTGAGAATATAAATAGAAATCTTGATTCCTCTCAAAAAATTAGAAAAGAGACGTTCTTGGACAATCTTGATTAAACCCCAAATTAAACCATTAAATCTTGTGTCAAAACTAGTGACATAAACTTGATCTTGTTGAAGTTTGATAATTTTGGTGGAGAGGAAAATCCTTTGGATGAGCTTTCTGATGAAAAACATGGGAAAAAGTGTTTATGAGAAGTCCCCCTACGGATTATAAGTCTTATATAACAATTAAGAGTCCTAATCCTAATCCAACTTTAAAATCTGACTGAATCGCACAAAAACTGGGCATGGTCGATCGATCAATAGACGAAAAGGGTCGATCTATCGACCCTACAGAAAATCTGACAGTTCCCCCATGAAAATTACATAAGGCAAATATTAAAAACTCGATTAAAAATTCATTTAAATCCGACTTCAACTCCGCTTGAAGTTCTAATCTTCTAAAATCATAACCAACATATTTAACTGATAAAAGTCATTAAATCCAAAATTTATTTTTTTCTCAAAAATTCCAATTAATTATTAAAAACATGGGGTGTTACATTCTTCCCCACTAGCATAGAATTTTGTCCTTGAAATTAGACGAAGCATAACAGTCAAGCACAAATTGCACAAAATAAAATAAGGCTCATATATGCCTACCCATACCATGATCGAGCGTCCATACACCCAATCTTACACGTTCGTAATCCCACGATAAAATACAATATATATAACTCCTATATATATATAAGTATCTAAGAAAGTAACGACATCCCACGCTCTTTACTCGGATCGCCACTCGATCCTATCTCCAATAATTATCACGACGCTTAACTCCTCAAGTCAAATTACATTGCTACATCAATATTAGAGGTACCCATAATTCATACCAACGATTTCTCCAAAATAAATCCTCATCTCCAAAATTAAATTTAAAATTTTTCATCTCCAAAATTAAATGCTAAGGATTCTCACATGAAGATCTCTATCTCTATCCTCGATGCCTACAGTACCCTTAAAAATACAACTCCTCAAATCCAAGAAACACATCTAACACATATGCTAGACCCTCTACCTTAAGGAGTTCGTGTTAATAAAGGGAATCAAAGATCAGTAACACGGAAGTGTGACAACCCGCAATCCGAGATAAGGGGTGGCCAGCCCGATACTCAAACGTAACAGGAATCATGGATGGATATCATTCTCAGCATCACAAATATAAACTGAGTATATGGGAAAACCACCCAATAAATCAGAAAACGGGTTACCAAAAAGTGTAAAATTTTAAAAAATGCGGTTATGAAAATTTAAACTAACAACCCAATCTGACAAGAAAGTGGAATTCCAAAAGATAACATATAATATAACTAAAACGAATGTACACAAATGGACCGAATAAGCTGTCGGTCCACAACTACATAAGACAACCGACAACAATATAAAATATCTTACATAGTACAATCATTAATCAAATACAAATGTTTGGGCCACACGCCCGAGGGACAAAACCCGATCATATCTAGAATAACGAGAATGAAAGCGTCTAATACAACATCCTGTAATAACCCGCAAAATCTTACAGCTCGTTGAAAGTGCAGGGAACTTGGGAAAGTCAAGTCGGGCGTCCTTGCGGTGGAGCACCTGAGCGGATACAATAATATATACAACAAGGAAGTAAACCGGTCAGGGTCGGGTTCTATATGATTTCTAGAAGAATAAAAAGCATGATAGATATGAATAGTTATACATGAATGATGAGGATGATAATATGACATGCTATCTACAATTTCAAGCAAGAATTGAAGGTAAAGCACTTTAATTTAAAACTCTTCCTTATTAATACAATTTCCATTTCCTTCAGACATTCCTTATTAGGAATAAAACCATATATTCGGTTAAGTCAAGAAGTTATAATTTCTATTCATTAATTAAAACTTCCCATTTTATCTTTCCATTCCTTATTAGGAATATCATTTACATCAAGTGCTCTTTATGGCACATATATTATTCCCGTGCTCTTCCGGGCACATATTTATGCTCTTTATGGCATTTCATACGCTCTTTGTGGAGTTTATCAACCATCAAGTCCAACTTGATGAAAATATAGTTATATTCATATACATATAACGATATCTAAGACCGCCCGTCCGGGTTTCCCCACTGTGCGCGCCCCTAAATGACCATCATCTTCTAGGGCCTAACATAAGACAACCTGGGCACCTATCGGAACACGCCGGGAAGCGGCCATGAGCCTGCGGGGTAGTCAAGACCACACCCGGAATCTCCTACCCATCGCAGAAAAATATAACAATAAGCGCTCCCATGGCCTAGGACTATATCCACCCTGCATTCATTAGCCAGGGGGCTTCACCTCACGAGCGAACTTCCCTTATGATGTCATTTAGAGAGGTGTGTAACAGTAAATTAACATTTACATTTATCATCATATTCATTAACAAAATCCATTTCCATTTATCATGTGATTGGTTCTTCTTATTTAAACCTAATATCATTAAACAACGGGGTTCGTTCTAGTTGAACCTATTACTTTAAACACCTATGGATTCATTTTATGCGAACCTAATTCCCATCGACTATCATCATTTATTCCTCAAATTACAAATCCCGACTATGTCTCCAAATGATCATTATAATCCTACAAATCACCAAGGTTTATGTAACTTTAACAAGCCCTTCTAGTCTCCAAGTTAGGGTATTTTACTTCCAAACTTCTAAGGGTTTGAATAAAAGAAGTAATGCCTTAACATTACTTTAGACCTCCCCAAAATAAACCCCAGATGAACCCAATTCTAGTCCAGGGTAACGACCAAACTCCATAGCTACTCTAGGACTCTAAGTTTACTTCTTTAAAGAAGTTTCCTAGGTCCTAATCCTAAAGAATAAGGAGGGAAATTAGAAGAAAAAGACCCCCAAATCTGCTGGAACCGAATCGATTCGCTCTGAAAGAGAATCGATTCGGACAACAAAATTTAGTTTCTGCAAATGCCGAATCGATTCGGTCTTAGTCCGAATCGATTCGGACAACAAGACCTGGGATTCTGCATCTATGCGAATCGATTCGCCCAAGGGGCCGAATCGATTCGCCCCTGCGAAAATGCCAAGAATGGCTATGGAGTCTTGAACTCCAAAATTTATCCAACTTCAAAACCAAGCCCAACCGAAATCATTGGCTGCAATTTATACATCCTAAATCCATCTATCTACCAACCTTAAACATCATTTATCATCCAAATCCATTTTTAGTGGTTAATACCCAAAAATCCAATCAAAACCCTAACAATTCTAAATCATAACAAATTCATAAATATCAAGACTAATTATTCTACTTAAATCATAAATTTGCAAGTAGATTACTTGCCTCAAGGTAGGAAGATCAGATTTGATGAAGATGAAAGCAAGAACAAACTCCAAATCTTCAATCTATCTCTTCTCCAAAGCTTTCTTCCTCTTTCTCTTTCTCTCTAAGTTAACAATTTGGGGAATAAAAGGAATAGTAAGTCTTAGCAAGACTAAATTGGGCCATAGGTCTAAAATGCCCAACTCTAATAACTAATGTGCGATAAAGATAATACGCGATATCACTATTTAAACCAAAACCAGTCAAAAGTCCCCAAAATGCCAAAATACAATATGGCACTTATTTTGACTGTCTCACACCTACCGGGACTAACTACACTATCTAAATTATCATTTGGGAATTTTATAAATCATTTTACTTCCGGTTTCATAATAAACTAAAATGTCATTTTAAATCCTTATGACATTATAAATCACTACATGAACATTTTATCCACTCACGGGGTAACTATGCAACATTTTTGTAAATATTGGCCTTGTCATAACAAAACAATATTTACTCAACATCTACCATTTTATAATTAATTTCTACCCAGTGTAAATAAATATAAAATGGGCTATCAGAAGAGAGGGTTATTACAGGAAGCAAAATAGGCTCACAACCTACGAGACCTAAAACCTTGCTCCGATACCATCTGTCACACCCTGCTAAATTCTGGCGTCAGCCGCCACCAAAATTAAGCTGGGTAAGAGTAAATTAAATATCATACTTAGCATGTGATAGATATGAGACATTTAAAATTTTAATCCATAAGATAAATAAATTTAAATAAATCCCAAATACTAACAACATCCAACTAATAGATCATCAAAGTACGATAAAAAAAAGACTCATCACATGAAATCTCCAAGTATCTCAAATATTATATAAATAAAATCCAACTGAAATCATAAAACAACTTTGGAATCGAAAGGCCCAATAAACTCCAAAGTAGTCTCATAATAAAAACGACAGAATAGGAGAAAAGTCAAACTACAAAAATAATAAAATTGCTCCAGCTGCACCTCCAAAAATGTCTCCAATAAACTCTATGCAGCTGCTCCAAATAATCTTGATAAATATTAGTAAACGCATGTGTCAAAGACAAAGCCCCGAGCATGAATATCGACTCATCTTCTTAATTAGGGTCCCCGAACCCAGACAATAGTTCTATATATATCGACCATAAAAATAGAATCTTTTAATTACGAGATTATTAATCACCAAAAAAAAAATTCTAACTACCCGCAAGGTTTCTACAAAAAGACACACCAATATTATTTTAATTAACCTGCCTTTCCAAAAATGTTAAATTTAATTAATTTGACCGTGAAGATAATTTACCAAGATACCCGTCCCCTTGTCAAGTCCGCTGTCTGACCCATTTTAAACTGTCGGCCCTCGTGACATGACAAGATTCCACCCACACAGACGTCCCCTTGTCAAGTTCGCCGTCTGATCCATTTTTATCCTGTGATACTCGCGATATGACAAGGTTCCACACACATAGACATCCCCTTGTCAAGTCCGCCGTCTGATCGTTTTTTATCTTGCGATCCTCGCGATATGACAAGGTTTCACACACGACATGACATAAATCGTCCTCTGACCCGTTTAAAATGTCGGCCCTAGACACATTATGTCGCCAATAAATTTTAATATCCGTTTTAGTCCTGCGATATTAATTTCCAAAATTTCTTATATTCATTATTAAAAATTAATTTTCCCCACCCTTAAAAGCGATGTGAAAATTCTCAAAATACTCTTTAGTCACAACTAAGGGTCCCCAAACACAATTTCGTCCTCCTAAGTAAAGGATAATTATAAAAACTTCACTCCACCTAGACACCAATCCTAGTCTATCGTAGAAATGGTATAATAAAGAAAATCAACCCCTACCCCAAATTATATATCCCGCATAGACTCACACTAACTATTCCCATACCTAATTAGAATAAATCGCAACTAAGGCCCACTTACTAGTCCCATACCTAACAAGTGTACTATAACAAGGGGTGAAAACAAATTACCTACAATACCCAACATACCCGAGTTATAAAAAATTATAATACTTCCGTAAAGTGGCACAATTAAGAAATTATAACAACAATAGCAACAACATTAAATTTCCAAATTGAATAATTTTAATTAGGTGATTGAAATCAAGGACATGTAAATATTTGATTTTCATAATAACAACTACATGCAAGTCCTATCATGATTATTAATTTCCAACACAAGCAATAAACTAAGGTTTTCTCATGAAATATCAAAATTTACTTTTGAAGTCTCCTCTGCATGAACATGCCCATAATACAACTGGCGACCTAAATTACTACTCGAAGAACAGTAAGGATATGAATATTAGATAACATTAATTTTTTTCATAAAAAACAGTCCCAATATTTATTTCTTGAATAAATACATTAACAAGTTATTTTAGAAAACATGAATTTAACAGAGGCTACAATCAAGACACATAACACTAAGGGAAAAAAATAGGATAAACATGCCTGAGTGAAGATTGATTTGAGAATCTGAATAGAAATCTGGATTCCTCTCAAAAAATTAGAAAACATACGTTCTAGGACAATCTTGATTAAACCCCAAATTAAACCTTTAAATCTTGTGTCAAAACTAGTGACAAAAACTTGATCTTGTTGAAGGTTGATGATTATAGTGGAAAGGAAAATCTTTTGGAAGAGCTTTTTTATGAAAAAATTGGGAAAAAGTGTATATTATAAGTCCCCCTACAGATTATAAGTCTTATATAACAATTAAGAGTCCTAATCCCAATCCAACTGTAAAATCTGACTGAATCGCGCAAAAACTGGGCTTGGTCGATCTATCGACCCTACCGAAAATCAGACAGTTCCCCCACGAAAATTGCATAAGGCAAATCTTAAAAACTCCATTAAAAATTCATTTTTAAATCCGATTTCAATTCCGCTTGAAGTTTTATTCTTCTAAAATCATAACCAACATATTTAACTAATAAAAACCATTAAATCCAAAAATTTATTTTTTTCTCAAAAATTCTAATTAATTAATTAAACTAATTATTAAAAACATGGGGTGTTACAACACAACACGTATCTCTCAATATCATCTTTCTCTACTAGAGGAGAGGCTCCTTCCTTTCTTATGACAACTGCTGCTGCTCTTTCCTTCCTCTGACTAACAACTGCTGCTTCCTGCTCCGATCGACGACTGCTACTTCCTGATCCGACCAGCGCCTGCTGCCCTTTTCCTTCCTCCCTCCAAGTATGGTCCCTTCTCATTGAGTAGTAGTGCTCAGTGTTGTTGTGCTGCTTTCCTCCCTCCAAGGAACACTTCTGATTTAATTGATTATTGTAGAAATGAATATTGTAGAAAAGTAAATCTAGTTCTTTTTGTTGATTATTGTATAAACCTAGTTGATTTAGTTTTTTTTTTGTTTAGTTTGATTTGGGGTTTGATTTGAAATAAATCTGGGATTTGAATTGAATGAGTCAATATGGGGTTTGAATTGAATTGAAGGGGGTTTAAATTTGGGGTTTGTAGAAATGAATTGATAGTTTAAATTTGATGTTATAGGATTCATTTATGGAAAAGTATTTATTTCTCTTTCCATTAGATTAAATAAATTCTATTAATTTTGTCAAATGATAAAAAATAACCTCAAAAAATTCAGCTCGGGGCTCCCGCCCCCGAACACCCAAAAATCCCCGTTAAATTAGACCCCCACTGACTCAAATTCCTAACTACGTCCCTGCATGCATGCGAAGTCATAGTAACCAAACAAGTATAATTAAAATGAGTTAACATTTTTTTCCCTTTCCTCAAATCCTCACACCAAACGTAATGTTTCTTTCGTAAGTGAAACAAAAGCAAGCTTCTACTATTCTATGTATATATCATTTTTTTTGTTTGAGGTCTAGTTTTTTTATATTATTTCACAGGGAAAGATACTTTTTAAATATAACATTTTTTTCTAAGTTCTTGATATTTCTCCGAACGGACCGTAACATTGATACAACCAAACTAGCAACATGATTGAATTTCTTTTCCTCCCCATCAACGAAATCTACATGTTGGATTCCTTCAAAATTTTAATAAAAATTAGGATCAAATACTAAAAAGCTTCTCAAACATTTTTTAATACACACTTAGTCCGAGTCTTTTATTTTATACTAAAAAGTCACTTATTCTCTTATCTTTAAAGGTCCGTGCCGGCGGCATGGTAAAGGATTTTTGGCATGGTGAAGGACTTTTTAGTGCAAAATAAAAGGGCATGGACTATACATGTATTAAAAGATGTTCAAGGGACTATTTGGTATATGCCCCTAAAAATTATCTCTAATCAATTTTTGATAAATCCAAGAAAAAGGGACTATCTTGAGAGTTGTTTTAATGGTAAATGTTTTGTATCCCAAACAACTCTCCCAAATCCTCCCCCAAATAAGATTAAGTGTTATATCTTGGGTATGGGTCCCTACCAGGACATAACTCATTAATGCTATTTGGGGAAGATTTGGGAATTTTGTTTGGTAAAATTTCCCCATATACATGACGCGGTCTTAACGTCCCCTCAATAAACTCTATTATACAAGTAAAATATGGACTAAGGCTTTTCAAAGCAGACCAACCATTATAGCAATGCCACTAAGTGCATCACCTACATACTTCTTAAGTAGCGGACCGTCTTAATAAGTGCATGACACATTATGAAAATCTCTCACTAAAATCTTGTGCAAAGAAGAAAAAAAAATTCTTTCCATTACAAATAACAAAGTTTGTAAGTGATAAACAAAGATTTGTTCACAAAACAAATAAATAAGAAAAGTTTGTAAGTGATAAATAACTATTCTTCCACAAAACGAATAAATAAATAAATAAGCATATATTATTAGATTGCAAACTTACTAAATATATTTTTGATAAAAACTTGAAATATCACATACTTTTCAAATGGAAGACAAGATTAACTGAGAACTTTATCAATTTTGTTATTTATTTTCTAATAAATGAGCCTAATTAATGATATATATTTGCATATAGATATAAATTTAAAATTTCAAGCATACTAAATAGGTATTTTGGGATCGTAGTTTCCATATCTTTTGGTACGGTAATTTCAAAAAAATGGTTATTTAAATGTCTAAACCAAAACCACTCACAAAGTTTTTGGTAATGAAAATTTTACACACTCTAATATCTAATAATAGATTGATCACGTTTAAATTAAATAATACACGGGTCTAAACAATTAAATGTCATTCTAAGCATTCGAAAAACTAAAAAATATACTAAATGAACTATAAATCAACTAAGTGAAAATTACCCAACAAAATCTAATACCAATATATGCAAAGTAATATCTGAAAAACTAACACCGCATACAATCCATAAGTCTCCCCTCAATACAAACAAATAGAGTATTATACAATCTCTCTAATGGAAATCAAAACAACATAAATAATGGCTCGAACCACAGGCCCATAAGAAACCTACATCCTAGAAGCAACGACAAGGATGAGATGATGCTAACAAGAGTAGTCAAGGATGTGGATGTACTGGCGGTCTAGGTCTTGAAATGTTAAAATCCACGATGTTAATAGCAAGTCTAAGTAGAATAAGAGTATAACTGAAATATGGATAAGTCATAGCTATGCATCTGCCTCTCGCTTTAATGTCTTTTAAACATATTCCACCCAACAATCCTGAAGATCACATGCATCTATAATGCCAATTCCAAGTGAGCCAATGATTAAGTTTTATTCCACACAAATGAATATAATTAAAGGATTTACCAAATCATTGCACTAAACAATCTCAAGTGTATAAAGTAGATTAGGAAATCTCAAGTTTAATATTCAAATATGTATGTCACCCGATATATAAAATATTAATGGACTCTCATTCAAGCCCACCAAACAACAAAGTCCTAACCCTATGGACTTCGGGGATCACTCGCGGGTACTAGGTATAATCTTAGGCCACCTAAAATCAAAGACCTTATCGCAATCGAGCGATAAATCACTATTGCTATCCATCATTCATTTAGCCTACCATATCCAAAAAAAATGATGATCTCCTTATAAACCCATCACGGACATGGGTACGTAGACGTAAGACCCATGGTTAAAATTGACCATGGAAAACTCCTCACTAATGATGTGAAAAATTGGACATATATCCTTCTCAACCATCATATCAAGTATAAAATAGAAATTAATTAAGTAAAATGACATAAACACGAGATATATAGTGGTTCGACTACAAAAATGAGCCTACGTCCACTTTGTTTCCCTACTCTTATTATATACACTATATAATACAAGAATGTGGTGCCATTGGAGGCATACAAGAGATAGAAGAGAAGATAATACATAAATGTAGCTTGGGCAGCTTAGGATATGACATGTAAAGGATGACCTTGTGCGGCTTTGGTAGGGGGTAAGGCCATAAGTGTGATGATCTTTAAAGAGAAAGATAGAGTTGAGACTTTGGCAGGGCTTCGTCAAGTGACTCATCCCCTCAATAGTGAGGTGAGCATTTCTATTTATAGTAGTCATAAAGGTGGTATCACATTCATGGAGCATGTGACAAATGGATAAGTAAGGGGTGTAAGGAATCTTTCTAGAAATAGAAAAGCTGGGAAGTGACGTGGGAGAGTAGGTGTCACGACCTGTTTCAACTCAGGCAGCGGATGATGCTCAGGTGACCGTCACGGTCTATTTGACCCTAGGCAGTAGCTGATGATGAGAACTAACCATGATATGTTTGACCCAAGAGGTGGACTCTTATTAGGTAAAAGGGATTAGTACAGTGGCTCATCTATTCTCAAGCAGCGGCCAATATTGGGCATATAATTAAGCCCCCAATCCGTAGTGCCAAGAGGTGGAGAGTTGGTGCTGCAGATGTTTTTTATGACCTTGTTGCGATGTCATTATGCATGCCTTACAAGTTAGCTAATAGGGATACGGATAACTGTCATGGCTAATGTAATGCGGTGCTTCATCTTCCAGCTCCCATTTATATAAATGAGATTGGGTCATGGACTTTATTACCCTATCTAAATATTTGAGAGCAAATCGAGAGCAAACCTTTGTCCTTTTCCCCTTTAGATTTTCTAGAAAATTTTAGGTATCGGTTACAAGGCGGTTCTTAGTGGTCCATGGCTGAGCAACCATCCATCTTCCATATTATCATCATTTTCCAAGTAACCATCTCTTCAATTTCTTCTTTTTTTGTATTTTGATTTCCATTTTATGAATTTTATGCTTTTGTGAATGATCTGTAAATCCTTAATCCATATGTTCCTCCCAACACCTTGTGAATCTACCTTTACTTTTGATTTATAAAATTTTATAGAAAGTAGGTTTTTTGGTGTTTGAATTTCTGGGCAGTTAGAGTTTTTAACTTCTGATTTTTTTTAATGGATTTATCTCATTTGGACTGGGCTTAAGATTTATGAATGGTTTTAGGTACTTTTTAGGTTAGGATTTGGTGTTAATGGATATATACCTAGACCTCATTTTGGATTTTGTTTTGGCCAACATCACTAAGAACAAATTCTTAGTTTTCTTGGCCAAAACCCTAAGGTTTTGGTTTTTTGATCTTTAAAGGTTGGTAATCCAAACTGTTTACCTATTTTTTCCCCTGGCCACAACTTAGTAGTATAATGATGTTATCCTGCCATAGCCTTCCTTCGTTCCCAAACCTAAGATTTCCCATGGCATTAGTCCTTAGTTTTGGAATTTATTGGCAGCAGCCTTTACTTTTCCTTGGTTTTTACCAAAGTTTTACTTCTTGTATCTTGTTAGCTGTGGGTTAGATGGCTGCAACCTTTAACTTAAACTTTTCTGTGTCTTTTTATTATATTGTTCGTATATGTGGAGACCTTTACCAGGCCTTTCTGATCATACTGGTTATGGCATGTAACTGCAAAGTCTTGCTTTTCAGGTATGTTCGTTGCTTTATGCATTGAACTTTTTAGGAGTACTTGGAAGATTTATAGAAGAGATGCTTCGATGTACATCCTCTTGAGATACGTCATATAAAGCCTTTGAAGGCTAGTGGGCCTTACCAACTTAGGGACTACCCTAACTGTGTCACAATACATCTGACTCAACGAAATTTTCTAATTGTACGGATCCTAGGGAGGCTATTGACATAATGGAGGAAGATACTAACTCCAGAAACAACCACCGGTTCATTATGAAAAAAATGGGTTACATATGTGACCATATCCTTTGAGTTCCCAAAAGGAACCATCTGTACTCTTCCTACGGCGAAGCAAAGGTCATGTTCAGCGGTCCCTTATAACGAAGTTTGTTTTCCTGTTCATGCAATTGTCTTAGGGCTACAACTTCAAGTTCTTATCCCAATGTGGAGGAATTTAAGTGTTATTAACCTGGCCCTAGCCTAACCGGAACCCAATGGCTGGAGGGCAATCCTTATTGCTTTAGTACTTTAGCAGAATCACTTCAACAAAAACATCATGCCTGCGGAGCTCTTTTAATTTTATAGACCAAAGCTGAACTCCAAAGACTTTTTGTGGTACTATTACTTCACATTGCACAGTGGCAATATCTATCTGCATATTTATGGGCCTACCAGTGTTAAAAATTGGAAAGATAAATTTTTCTTTGTGTCCGGGGACATCTGGGAAATCTTCCCTGTGGAAAGTGTGAGGGAAGTATCCTTTAAGATATCGGACGTCCATCCAAAGCAAGTATTCACTTGTTGTAGTCTATATTCTTGATAGTACTTTTATTTTACCCTTTTATTTTATTCTCCACATCACACACTAACACTTGGATACAACTCTTGATAGCTTGAAGCTCAACAGAAAGCAGGTAAAGAGAGTTGAGGACGTAGCCAACTTAAGTAATAAAAAGAAGAAATTTCCTGACCTTATCATTTCCACGTCCATCTTTGAACAAGGATATTTCGCATCCAATCACCAACCCATGAAAATAGTTGTGAAAGGTAACTCCAATACTTATGTCTAATATGCTTTGTTGTGTCTTCTATTCAGGACTTATTTTTAACTGATTTTCTTCCATTTTTGGGGGTACTGAGGAGATTAACCGTGAACTTATTGCGGCCTAACTTAATTAAATGGATGAGGTCTCTCTTGGTCTCAACCGAGCTCCCTGGAAAAAGGGGAAAAGGGGTAAAAGAGGAGGAAGGATCCCAATGAGGGAATCACAACTGCTAATGGGTCTGCGATCGTTGAAACTAAGACTGCCAACCCAACTACTGAAAAAGTGGATGTCTTTGTTGAAGATGTCTCTGCAGTGGGTCAACAAAATGAACCCCAAGTGGATGATGACATTGGGGAGAAGCTTTGTATGGAAGTTCTGATGTCCACTAGAAAAAAATTTCATGGGGACATCAGCCCCATTCATGTATCCAACACTAGTAGCTCACCGCGGAGAGTAATGGATATCAATGGAAATTTCCTAACTCCATAAGCAAGGCTGTGGAGGGTTGTAAGCGGCCTCAATTGAGGTAGCCTGACCCTAAATCACCTTAGGACACAACGACCACAACCATCTCAAGGATGAAGAGAGTTGCGTAGGCTTCTGATATTACCTATCTTACTAAGGATGACACAGATGATTTAGAGGATTACACCCTCCATAGTTCTATGAGAGTAATTATTTAATAACTTTTCACTTTCTGTGTATTTTATTTTCATAGTTTTGACTTGTAATTTTACTTTTCAGTATGCGGAGTCTACCTTGTCCTTGAGAGCCATATATAAGAAGCTGTATAGCCAGCACCAAGTCTTGGACACACGCCACAAAGCTGAGCTTATATGTAGTAGGATTGTGTCCTTTGAAATCGACAAGAGTTCCTCCGTTGCAGTCCTTGTAGGGTATAAAATTAATATAAACTTAAGGGTTGAAGCTGCTAATAAGGAAAAGAATGAAGCCGAGCAGAATTTTGTCAGGGCCACATAATCCATCATAATTACCGAGGCCAAGGATACGGAGGCTGGAAGGAAAGATACAACCTTGGAACAAAAATTCAAATTGATGCAAAAAAAACATGATGAACTAGTTTAAAGTCACTCTGTAACACTCTAAAAACTCAATGATGAGCATGTCGCAACCCTTAAACAGAAGGATGATAATCATACTGCAGCCTCGAAGAAGTTTGCTCAAGATACTATGGTTGCTTACAAGATTTCAAGAGACTTTTTCCTAACTGAAAACAAGGCCTACCTCTGCAGCTTCCAGGAGCTTAGGCGTAGGTGGTCAAAAAAATTTCTAAATTAAAGAAAAAGGTCCTTGTCTGGAAGCTCGGTGATGCTGAGCATATGGAGTGTTTGGAAGAGCTAAGGGTTGTTGTGGAGGAGAGATCCAGGAAGTAGATGGAGGATGCCGATGCAGCTGATGATGAGACTGAGATCGCGATATATGATGGAGAAGATAAAGATAAAGATGAGGACGCGACCTCATAGTTGACTTTAATCTGCTTTGATTATTTTGTAATCTTTTTGGGGTTACGACTACATTATGTTTGTAATTACACAGGGTTGCGACCACTTTGAACATCTTGTAATTTACACAATAAACATTGTACATCTATTGTTTCTAAATAAACAAGGCTACAACCATATTTTGTTTAATATATTGCTTTCTATACTCAATGTGATTGTCTTGAATAGGCTGGGGCCTTATACTATTTTTAACCTCGAATTCTTGCATAATTTCTTTAGACAATAGAACATAGGCTTACAAAGTTTAGGAATAGTCTAAAGCTATATGCATCTTGTTAAAAATTGGATGTGGAACAAGAGGCTGCGGCTATAGGATTTAGATGATTCTTCTAACGTTTATGTGTATGTCTTTGCCATTCAGAAGATGGTAAATTTTTTATTCCATGGCCTGAAGAACTAGGATTTGAAATGTTACTACAATAATATTGAACTGGTGGACTATGGGGAACAGTATCCCTTGCCGCGAATAATAATGTCCTTGGCCCAATTTTTTTTATTGACTACAGCTCCTTTTCTTCCTTTATTTTGGGGCATTTTCATGCCTCCCAAGGCTGGGTCGTCAATAAGCCACCCATGGTTGGATGGGCATTCTCAATTTTTCCTAGGCTAGGTATTATCAAGCCTCCCCAACCTAGGTATTTTCAAACCTCCACATACTAGGTTGTCAATAAGACAACCACGACTAATAATGAGTATTATGAGCCCTCAAGTCTGATTGATGCATCCCGAAAGTCGAGAGGGGGTATCTTGAGCCCCTAAGGATAATAGAGATATCTCGATAGATGATTGGCTTTACAAACATAAGCATCATATACGTCTCTATGTCTGTGCATTATGATGGGTGTTATGAGATAATTAAGGTGGTTACCCCTTTTCCTCCATAAAATCCTTTTCGAAATAAATAATCTTCTGAGATGATTTTTCATTTTCCCTTGAAATTTATTTAAGACGAAGAACTTTCATCAGATTTTAGATGAAGAGAACAAGAATTAAAATATGACTAAATCTTCCATTCATATATTCATATATCTATTTTTGACTTTGTTAGTAAAATAAAAAATCTATAGGTAAGAACTATAATGAGCTTCTCAAAAACAGAAATAAAAATGCTTTGAAGTTAAAACTAGGCATGCACTTTCAGTTGTAGGCTGCGACCTTTGTGAATCTCTGGAGCATTCCCTGCCTGACAAGCTTCTCAATTTCATCTTTCAAGGTGAAGCAACTATTGGTGTTGTGGCCATGGTCTTGATGAAATTTAAACCACTTGACCCGCTCTCTTGTGGGGATAGGATTTCAGCTCCTCGAGCCCCTTCAATAATTTGTCCTCCTTGATACTTTTAAGGATGTCCTCAACAGTTGCGGTCAGTGGGGTATAGTCTTCATAACCCTTCTTCGGCTTTGGATTTTCTTGCTTCTTCTTATTAAGGACTTTGGCCACAACCTTATTCTCAGTGGCCTCTGGAGTTACGACCATCTGCATAGAGGTGAATGCTACAGACTCCAGCATTAAAACCCTCAGTGACAGGAGATTGACTTGGCTTTGAAGAGAGGCCTGATTGTCATACAGGTGGTTAATGTAGTTTAATAATTGGCCTATCTCTTCATTATGCTATGAACCTGACCCAGAGCTTCCTTCCATGGCTTATGCTATATCAATCTTTAGAAATATATACTCTGAAATGAACTAAATAATGGTGAGAAAACCAAGGAATGTAGAGAAACTAAGTATAGTAACATCGATATAGTCTTTGATAATCTTCAGAATTATACTATTGAGTTCGCAACTTGTGGTAAACATGAGGTTACTGTCGCCATTTTACTAAGGGGAGATTCACTAGAGTTGAGTTCAAGGATAATTTATTATAAGCCCTTTTCCTTAGGTGGTAAACTGAAGTGAAAATTAACACAAACTGCAATAGAATGGTTATGACCTATAGGAAGTTGAGTAGCCAGGTTGCATCCAACCTGAGGCAATGGATTGTTTAGACCACTTAAAATGTCTGGAATATGCCTACCAGGAGTCTACCAAGGACAAAATGTTCTTTAAGTGAAAAAATAGCAGGAATTTAGTAGCAAACCCTAGGTCATAGGTGTAGAAAGCAAAAATGAGTAAACAGAATTCATCCATAGTTACCCACCTTTTTTAGGCTATACTTTTTTTGTGGTTTTCAACATTATTTAGGTAGGGCAACATCATTATGATATAGAAAATAGATCTGAGGTCCTAAAAAAGAGGACAATAAATAGATCTCAAAATAAACGATACCCTTATGGGTGTTTATATGTAAAAGTATGAGTCCCATGACCTAGATCTTACCCATGGATAAAATAAGGTGTAAGGAACCCAAAAATATAAAGGAAACTAGATTTGATACCTCTTTTCCCACAAGCGGTGCCATAATGAAGATGTGAGAAACTGGACATATATCTTTCTCAACCATCATATCAAGTATAAAATAGAAATAAATCAAGTAAAAGGATATAAACACGAGATATAGAGTGGTTCGGCTATATTAATGAGCCTACGACCACTTTATTGCCCAACTATCATTATATAATTTGTATGGTATAATAATGTGGTGCCATTAGATGCATAAAAGAGAAGAGAACACATCAATGTAGCTGAGTTGGGCATCTTGGGTGTGGCTTGTGAAGGATGACCACTGCGGTAGGGGGTGAGCCCCCAAGTATGATGATATCTAGACAGAGATAGATAGTTGAGACTTTGGTTGGGCTTTGCCAAGTGACTCATCCCCTTAATAGTGAGGTGGTAATTTCTATTTATAGAAGTCATAAAAGTTGTTGTGACGTGGGAGAGTAGGTGTCGTGGCATGTTTGAACCCAGGTAGTGGTTGATGCTCAGATGACTATCGCAGCCTATTTAACCCCAGGCAATGGCTGATGTTGATAACTGATAATGACCTATTTGACCCAGGCAGCGGTCTCTTATGAGGTAAAATGGATTAGTGTCGTGTCCCATCTGCTCCCAGGCATCGGCCAATATTGGGCATATGACTCACTATCACAAAGGCACCATCGAGGTTGACGTCAAATGTCCCCCTTTAGTGGAATCCCCTCCTAGTCTATTTGACATGAGCACTCATATATGGTATGCATTTCACACATAACACAATAGAAGAAATCCTACCAAATTATGGTAATCTTTTCTTAAATGTGAATTATTCAATTTATTACTTTTATACGAATTGGGCATCTAATTATTTATCGTAAATTATAATTCCACCAATCACCCCATAAGCATATTTACAAGAGTTAATTTGGTCTAAAATTTAAGCTTAAATTAACCCCAAAACTCGTGGTCCAACCAAATAAACCATAAACAAAAATGCCAAAAACCTGACAGCCTCGATCGATTGATCGATGGATCGATATAGGGAGGCTAAAGTTTCCCCAATTTTGGGCTTCATCTTATTCAATACCCTAAATTTCATACCAAACCCCCTTTGATTAGTCTAAAAACTTCACTCCAGTCCCATAATATATCTATATACTAAATCCATATATAATATGTGATTGAATTATGAATCTAACATCAAAATCTTAATTCTACCACAAAATTCAAATGAAAACCCACTTTCGTACTCAAGAACCTTGAAATCTCTAACTCTTTCAATTAGATTCATGTCTCAACAAATTAAGTCATATAATATTCATACAAACAAATAATTCCTAATCATAATCTAATAATATCTATCAGATTTAGGGAGAAATCGATCAATACAATAAGAAATTGAAACTAATTACTTACATAAATGGGTTAATTATGAAATTAGTCAATGAACTCATAAGACTATTATTTATAATCATAATTAAGTTTATGTTCACATGAATAGACATAATCTACACAAATAATAATCATACTTTCTTTGTAAATAAACTTGCCTCAATAATTTTGATGAAAAACAAGGTAAATATTTCTTCAGTTCCCCTTTGTCTCTTGAGTCTTCTTGTGTCTAGACTTATAGGGCTTCCCAAAATGAAATATGTCAATAATGGGATCCATAATGATTTATTAAACTTCTTTAATTATCTATCTGAAGAGTCCAAAATAGCCTCCCTATACTAACCCAATACACCTATAATTCATCATTTTGAGTTAATACTAATGTTTTTAAGTATTTCGGGTTAAAACTAATGTTTTTAAGCGTTACAAAGGTACTTAATTCATAACATCAATATTATAAATTTAATTCAACACTAAATAAGCCAATTCAAACCAAAAAATTAAATATTTAATTATTTATTAATTTTATGCAAAGTGGCACTATAGGCAAATACTCCACATTCGTTGGACCCCATGCCGAGGGAATAATCCAAACAAGGAAAACCTCAACATCAAATCTGTGACAACCCAGATATAATTATGATAAATTATATTTAAATGATGCTTGATTTATGTGATATGAATAATGTGTTATTATTATATCTAATGTTAATTGATTATGTTTAGTCTAATCCTACATTCATAAATCATGAAATGTCGAATTATTTACAAACAAAATTTTTTGTTACTTTCGGTAGAAATGTTCCTGTTAGAGACTAGTTTTGACCCTTATAATGTAACAATTAACTCAAGGTGAAAACTAGATAGTTGTAGATATATGAGTTAGGTCTGTGACACACCAAATGGAGCATTAAATGGATGTCCGAGTAAGGAGTTATACCGAATTTACGAACAAAGGGAAAATATGTCCATTCCCTTTATGTGGTAATTTGTCTTTTACTAAACCAAATGTTTTAATTTGATTGGTTGGCATGGGAGGCAGCCTTCGACGACTTAAAACTCTTCTTCTAACCTATTTCTTGAGAAAATTTAAGCCTAGGTTCAATTTTAAGGGTTTTTATGCTTGAGGAAAGAGAAAGTAGAAGTTAAGGAAGAAAGGGTTACATTAAAATCTAGGAAACATTCCAACAAATCCTTAAGGTGTTTCCAAGGTATAATTATGTGTTAATATTGTTTTAATCTTGTATTATACTTATTTAAAAGTATATAAATCACAAACCATTGATTAAAATTTCATCCTCCATTGTGATAATATGTATTGGTTCATATGTGAGAAAAGTGGTGTTTATAGGCCATATTGCTTTGTATTGAAACCCCTTGAATTCAAACTTTCATATCTTTTTGTGTGCTTACTAGAATTGATAAATTCAAATTGGATATGAAATTATACTCATATATTTATATCATATCCAAACATTAGAATTAATCTCCTTGTGGTTAGGCCTTAATGATGATTTCAAGTTGGTATATAGTTGTTGTTTGTATAATTCATTTTAGTATGCCTTGAGTTTGGTCAAGCTTTTGACATAGCAAATGAAGTCAAAAAATTATGAAACTTTAATTATGTACTATTCAGTATGTGTACTGAAAATGGGATGAAAATCATGGAAATTTCATTTTTGATAAAAATTATGAAAATTCTTGGAATTTGAAGGAAGAATAGAGGAGCTTCTAGGGAAGACTTCTTGTGTTGTAAAGAAATGACCATAACTTGCTCTAGGAAGCTTGAAAAATTACACCGTCACTTTTAATGGACAGTATATTTATATATGTTTTCATAATGATAAGGTTGGACACCTGTATTTATACAATTTAGGAATATAGGATGGTTGAGTATAGAGGACAATAAACTGAGGCCATACTGGATACCCCGTGAAAGAATATTGTTATCTCCTCTTTTCAAAGAGTATTTTGAGTAAATGTTTCATGTGTATATATATTGAGAAGTATGATTTCATATTTATCTGATTTTAGTATAAATTCCTTATAAGGTGTTTCCTACAGTTGAATGTTCATAACTTTATCAACATGTATGCCATTGTTTTGTCCTTACTCATGTTTTATGGAATGTGAGATAAGTGGAAGTATATTATTGTTGTATAGTCATTTAAATTTACATAATTATGTTAAGATAATACTTCTGATTGAGATTCAGTACTTATTTAGTTGGATTGACAGGTGTAAGGTTAAATCAACCCAGTTCAGTCCCACCCGAAGTAAACGTGAATACATAGTTATCAACCAAGGTGAGTGTACTCACTGGAAAGAGATATTTGTATCATGTTATTGATATGATTAGAATATAATGAATATGAAATTGTTCAATTCAGTTTACCAAAATGGGAGGTTACTCCTCGACCCAATATGGTGGAGATTTGTCTATTAATGACAATGGGTTACTCCTCGACCAGGAATGGGAGAGAATTGTCTATTACAGACAAGATACATGAATCATGATTCAAAAAGTTAGGTCATTCATTATGAATGAGATAGATAAGTTAATACATAATTAGATGGACATAATTTATTGCATTTAAATCCATGCAGTAGTATAGTAGTGATGCATTCACTAGGCTATTTTGCTCACGGGTCCTATGTTCACTTTTTTTCAGGTAACGTAATGTCACTGTAAAATCTAGGAGGTTGGGTTGGGTTAGCCAGGAATGGGGGAAACAATGATTTTGTGTAAATTTAAATGATGTAATTAAGTTAACTTATCCTTCAAGAAGTTTGTAAATGCATAACTACTTAATGTTGGAAAAAAAATTAGTTGTAGGTAGTTACGTTGATGACTTTGAAATTAAAACGCATGTTTATGGTTTTGTTAAATTAATATGGTTTGACTCACCTTGAATTTCAAACTTAATTATAAGTAACAAGGTTGGGGTGTGTCAGCTTTTGGTATCAAAGCCTAGGTTTTAGATGTTATGGAGTTAGAAGAGTCTAGATTTGGCAGTGAATGGTAGATATACGTTTTGTTTTATACTAACGATTGTGTTAGGAAAAATATGTATACATGTATGTTGTTATATCTTTGATTCATTTCAGATATAAAACAATGGAAGGAAGGAATGTGAATGAAATAATAAAAGATGAGGCTTCAAATATGGCAGCGGAAGCATAGGTTGAGCAACCTGTTTATAGAAATGTAGAACCTGAGTCAGAAAAATTGACAGACATGCAAAAAATGGCACGTACTATGACTTTAATGGCAGAGCAGCATGCTAGATTTATGGCTCAGATGGAAGAAAAATAGGCCAGGCAACTGGAGGCACAAGCATTGTCTAGGTCTGAGGAGGTGATACACCGAAAAGAAAGGAGTACTTCACACTAGAAATTTATTAAAATGAATCCACTCTCATTTGAAGAAGAAGTTGATCAAGTAGAGGCAGAAGTATGGGTTAAAGTGATGGAAGAATGTCTAAAAATCAACAGGTGACGTTGGCGACATATATGCTGAAAGGAGAAGCTAAGTATTGGTGGGATACCACAAAACATTTGTTGATTACTCCAGGAGGTGGAAATGTGATCTCATGGGATGCTTTTGTCAAAACTTTGTACGACAAGTATTTCCTCCAATGTATCGAAAACAAAAGGAGAAAGAATATTTCATGTTGAGTCAGGGAATCATGACTGTTAGAGAATACGAAGAGAAACTTACAGCCTTATCTCGGTTTGCTTCGAGGTTTATACAAAAGGAGGAAGACATGTATATCCGATTTCTCGATGGACTTGATTTAGTTATTAAATCACGATTGTCTCAGAGACTGTTAATTATTCATCCTTGGTGAATAAAGCCATGTTGGTAGAAAAGGATGTGAATGAAGTGAGAGGGAATCAAGAACGAGGTGCAAAGAGAAGCAGATTTGATCCAAATTATCAAAAAGGTAGTGGTATAGAATATTCGAGACTTGGAGGGTAAAAATTTCAGCATGGTAGAGGTATGGGAGATAGTTTGCAAAAGGGTGAAACTAGTGGTGGGAGAGGTTCAGGAATTTCAGCACAAGGATATCCGAATGTTTATTTCTTTTGTGGGACATTGGGTCATATAAAGAGAAATTTCCCAAAGTTACTGAATATGAAATGTTTTAACTGTCATCAGAAGGTCCATCTGAGAATGAATTGTCCTATGTTATCAAGAGAGGTTTCAGTTAGTAGTGTGGGGCCTAATAAAGGATCCTCTCCAGGCAGTGCCACCAGGGGAAGAGGTACAGAACAAGCAACTGGATCGAGGGAAGGAGGAAGAGTATTTGCGATGACACTGCAAGTTGCCCATGCTACACCAAAAGTGGTTACAGGTAAACTTTCTATTGAAAACAAAGATTTATATGCCCTCATTGATCCTGGATCTATGCATTCATTTGTGGCATTACATATTGTTTCATATTTGGGTAGACCATGTTCATTTCTCAATTGTGCCTTATATATTTCAACCCCAATGGAAAGTGTAAGTATAGTGGAGCATGTTTATAAAGATTGTGTCTTATGAATGGGTGAACGAGATTTCTATATTGAATTGATATCCTTGGCCATTCGGGATTTTGATATTATAGTGGGGATGGATTGGTTATTATCGTATCATGATTCCATTGATTGTTTTCGAAAATAAGTTACATTTCATCTACCTGGTGAACCCGAGTTCCAGTTTACAGGGGAAAGGAAGGTTATTCCTAATTGTCTTATATCAACAATTAAGAGCAGGAAATTATTGAGTAAAGGTTGTACTGGGTATTTAGCTTATATGGTTGATAGTAAAGAGACACTTAAAATTCAAGATATACAAGTGGTTAGAGAATTTTCTGATGTATTCCTAGAGGAATTTCTAGGATTGCCACCTGATAGGTAAGTAAAGTTTTCCATTGAATTACTTACAGGTACTAGTCCAATTTACCTTGCTCCATACAGAATGGAACCAATACAGTTGAAAGAATTAAAAGTGCAATTATAAGATCTGATAAGCAAAGGTTTTATTCGGCCTAGGGTTTTTCCATGGGGAGCCCTAGTGTTATTTGTGAAAAAGAAAGATGGGACGATGCGATTATGTATTGATTATCGATAATTGAATAAGGTGACCATTAGAAATAAGTACCCCTACCTCGTATCAATAATTTGTTTGATCAATTACAAGGGGACACATTATTTTCAAAGATTGATTTGAGATCGGGTTACCACCAATTGAAAGTAAAGGATAGTGATATTTCCAAAATAGATTTTCTGACTCGATATCGGCATTATGAGTTTTTGGTGATGCCATTTGGATTACCTAATGCTCCAGCCATTTTTGTGGATCTGATGAACCGGGTATTTTACCCTTTCATTGATTTATTTATGATTGTATTCAAAGATGATGTGTTGATTTACTTGCATAGCATGGAGGAACATGAGAAACATTTGAGACTTGTATTGCAGATTTTGAGAGAGAATAAATTATTTGCTAAATTTAGCAAGTGTGAGTTTTGGTTGAATAGAATTGTGTTTTTGGGGAATGTTGTCTCTAGAAATGGGATATATGTTGATCCAAATAAGGTGGAAGAAATTATTGAATGGGAGAGTCCTAAGAATGTACCAGAAATTAGGAGTTTCCTAGGATTGGCAGGTTACTATTGCAGATTCATTAAGGGATTTTCAGTAATAGCATTACCATTGACAAAGTTGACTCGTAATGAAGTCAAGTTTGTATGGGATGAAGAATGCGGAAGGAGTTTTAAAGAATTAAAGAATTGGTTGGTTTCATCCCCTATACTTACTATTCCATGTGGGAATGATTCTGTTGTGATCTATACAGACGCTTCATTTCAGGGGTTAGGATGTGTTCTTAGGACTAATGGGAAGGTAATAACATACGCTTCCATATAATTAAAGACGCATGAATGAAACTACCCTACGCATGATTTGGAGTTAGCAACTATCATTTTTTCTTTGAAGTTATGGAGACATTACTTGTATAGAGAAACTTGTGAGATATATATGGATAATCAAAGCTTGAAATACTTATTTACATAAAAAGAACTGAATTTAAGATAGAGGCATTGGATAATGCTAATTAAAGACTATGATTGTACCATCCATCATCATCCTGGGAAGGCCAATGTAGTAGCAGATTTGAGTAAAAAATCATCAGGGATTCTTGGCTGCATACAGTGTGCATGTGTTGAAAATATTCGTGACTTAGCATCGATGGGGATTGAATTAAAGTTTTCAAAAAGGGGAGGATTATTAGCACATGTCACAGTGAGACCTTTATTGGCAGAACACATACGAAATTTTTAGATCAATGATTCGTTCCTTGAGAAGAATAAACAAGAAGTTCGAGATGGTAGATTGAGTGACTTTGAGATTAAGAATGATGAATCATTGTGTTATAAAAATAGAATTTGTGTACCGAATGATCCGTCCTTAAAGAAAGATATATTAGAATAGGCACATAGTTCTATTTACTCTATGCATTTGGGAGGTACCAAAATGTACAGAGATTTGAAGGAGTATTACTGGTGGAATAATATGAAATGTGAGACCGCAGAATTTGTAGCCAAATCTTTAGTATGCCAGTAAGTAAAGGTAGAGCATTAGAATCCAGCAAGATTATTACAATCATTGCCTATTCCAAAATGGAATAACGATGGATTTTGTTACAGAATTTCCCCGTTTACTAAGGGGCATGTTCTATTTAGGTGATTGTAGATCGATTAACGAAGTCAGTTCATTTTCTTCCAGTTAAGACCACTTACACTGTTGACAAGTATGCGCGCATGTACGTTAATGAGATTATCCACTTACATGGGGCACCAGTGTCAATAGTATTAGATAGAGATCCAATGTTCACTTCTAAGTTTTGGCCTTGTTTACAGAATGCCATGAACATAAGTTTGAAGTTCAGCACTGCATTTCATCCACAAACCGATGGGCAATCTTAAAGGACGATTCAAATTTTAAAAGACATGTTACGAGGGAAGTTGGTATGATCATTTGCCATTGATGGAATTCTCGTATAATAATAGTTATCAGTCCACCATTGGTATGGCTCCTTATGAAGCTTTATATGGGAGGAGATATAGAACACCTTTGTGTTGGGATGAAGTAGGTGAAAGGAAATTTTGGGTCCTGAATTGATAGATATGACAATAAAGAAGATTAAAATGGTTCGGGAATGGATAAAATAGCTCAAAGAAGACAAAAATTTTATGCAGATAAAATTAAGTATCCATTAGAATTCCAGAAGGGAGATTTTGTGTTCCTGCGAGGTGTCATGAGATTTGGGAAAAAGGAAAAATAAGTCTAAGATACATCGGACCATATAAGGTGCTGGAAAGAATTGGGGCCCTAGCATATAGATTAGCATTACCTCAAGATTTATCCCATTTACATGATGTGTTTCATGTATCGATGTTTCATAAGTATTTAGCAGATCCATCTCATCAATTGAAAACTCAACCAATTGAACTGAAGGAAGACTTGTCGTACATCGAGGAACCAGTGGAAATTATTGATCGTAAGGAGCAAGTATTGAGAAATAAAGTTATTCGCTTGCTAAATTTATGTGGATGAGCCATGGAATTAAAGAAGCAACTTGGGAAACAGAGGATATCATAAAGAAATAGTATCCCCATTTGTTTGGTAAGTGCCCTTCATAATAAATTTCGGGGTTGAAATTTTCTAAGGGGGAAGTTGTGACAACCCAGATATAATTATGATAAATTATATTTAAATCATGCCTAACTTATGTGATATGAATCATGTGTTATTATTATATCTAATTTTAATTGATTATGTTTAGTCTAATCCTACTTTCATAAATCATGAAATGTCGAATTATTAGCAACCACAGAATTTTGTTGTTTTCGGTAAAAATGTTCCTGTTAGAGACCAGTTTTGACTCCTATAATGTAACAATTGACTCAAGATGAAAAATAGATAGTTGTAGATATATGAGTTAGGTTTGTGAAAAAATAAATGGAGCATAAAACGTATGTCCGAGTAAGGAGTTATACCGAATTTACGAACAAAAGGAAAATCTATCAATTCCCTTTAAGTGGTAATTTGTCTTTTACTAAACCAAATGTTTTAATTTGATTGATTGGAATGGGAGGCAGCCTTGGCCTACTTAAAAATCTTCTTCTAACCTATTTCTTCAAAAAAATTAATCCTAGGTTCCATTTGAAGGATTTTTATGCTTGAGGAAAGAGAAAGTGGAAGTTAAGGAAGAAAGGGTTGCATTAAAAGCTAAGAAAAATTCCAACAAATTCCTTAAGGTGTTTTCAAGATGTAATTATGTGTTAATATTGTTTTAATCTTGTATTATATTTATTTAAAAGTATATAAATCACAAACTATTGATTAAAATTCCATCCTCCTTTGTGATAATATGTATTGGTTCATATGTGAGAAAAGTGGTGTTTATAGGCCATATTGCTTTGTATTGAAACCCCTTGTATTCAAACTTGCATATGTTTTTGTGTGCTTACTGGAATTTATAAATTCAAATTGGATATGAAATTAGACTCATATATTTATATCATATACAAACATTAGAATTTATCTCCTTGTGGTAAGGCCTTAATGATGATTTCAAGTTGGTACATAGTTGTTGTTTGTATAATTCATTTTGGTATGCCCTGAGTTTGGTCAAGATTTTGACATAGTAAATGTAGTCAAAAAATTATGAAACCTTAATTCTGTACTATTCAGTATGTGTACTAAAAATGGGATAAAAATCATGGAAATTTTTTTTGAGAAAAATTATGAAAATTCTTGGAATTTGAAGGAAGAACGGAGGAGCTTCTATGGAAGACTTCTTATGTTGTAAAGAAATGGTCATAACTTTCTCTAGGAAGCTTGAAAAATTACACCGTCACTTTGAATGGAAAGTATATTTATATATGTTTTCATAATGATAAGGTTGGACACCTGTATTTATACAATTTAGGAATATAGGATGGTTGAGTATAGAGGACATTAAATTGAGGCCATACTGGATACCCCATGAAAGAATATTGTTATCTCCTCTTTTCAAAGAGTATTTTGAGTAAATGTTTCATGTGTGTGTATATTGAGAAGTATGATTTCATATTTATTTTATTTTAGTTATAAATTCCTTATGAGGTGTTTCCTACGGTTGAATGTTCATGACTTTATCAACATGTATACCATTGTTTTGTCCTTACTCATGTTTTATGGAATGTGACTTAAGCGGAAGTATATTGTTGTTGTATAGTCATTGAAATTTACATAATTATGTTAGGATAATACTTATGATTGAGATTAAGTATTGATTTAGTTGGATTGACAGGTGTACGATCAAATCAATCCAGTTCATCCCCACCCGAAGGAAACGTGAATACATAGTTATCAATAAAGGTAAGTGTACTCATTGGAAAGAGAAATTTGTATCGTGTTACTGATATGATCAGAATATAATGAATATGAAATTTTTCATTTCGATTTACCGAAATGGGAGGTTAGTCCCAGACCCGGAATGAGGGAGATTTGTCTATTAATGACAAGGGGTTACTCCTCGACCAGGAATGGGGGAGAATTATCTATTACAGACAAGAGACATGAATCATGATTCAGAAAATTAGGTCATTCATTATGAATGAGACGGATAAGTTAATACATAATTATATGGACATTATTTATTGCATTTAAATTCATGCAGTAGTATAGTAGTGATGCATTCACTTGGCTATTTTGCTCACGGTTCCTGTATTCACTTTTTTTCAGGTAACGTGATGTCACTGTCAAATCTAGGAGGTCGAGTTGGGTTAGCCAGGAATGGGAGAAACAATAATTTTGTGTAAATGTAAATGATGTAATTAAGTTAACTTATCCTTCAAGAAGTTTTTAAATGCATAACTACTTAATGAGGAAAAAAGTTTTTTAGTTGTAGGGAATTACGTTGATGACTTTTAAATTAAAACGCGTGTTTATGGTTTGGTTAAATTAATTATGGTTTGACTCACCTTGAATTTCAAACTTAATTATAAGTAACTTGGTTGGGGTGTGTCAAAATTCCTCACCATTCCATAGTCACCCATAATACACAATCAAGTTAAAATAATGAATTAATATATTATGGTGTATTAAGTCGATATAATAGATTTATATATAACACATGTAATCATATAACTAGTGACATGACATGTCACATAAGCATATTAGATAATTTCATAATTAAGTTAATGCATAAAAATATGCGGCATTACATTCCTCCCCTTTAAAAGAGAAATTTCGTCCTCGAAATTCAAAATTTACCTTAGTGGAAAAACTCTGATGTTAATAACTCTTGTCTTCGAAAGACATGTCTCAAAATACCTTGATTACCTACAAAACTTGTTAAACATGTTGTATTGCGGTAAACGCGAGTATCGATTCAACTTACAAGTGATGAAACAATGAACGTGAATGCTTGCAATTTCAAATTTTTCTTTATTAAAGCTTTTTTTTATGTATATGTATTTTTTTATTTATTTTTTTAAAAACAATTCCAAGGGAGAATTAACTAATTAATGCTAAAAAATCTTATCTGACTAAATAAACTGAAACGACACGTAATCGAGTGTAATAAATGTGAGAAGGACAAGGGATGGTATTATGCCACATGACTAATTATTTTAATTTCCTAATTTATTTATTTAAAATATTTTAAGATAACATTAAATTCACAATCTAACTCTCATTACAATTATAAATTGAATAATATATTTTTTAGAAAACTAATTTAAAAATGTCACAACTCTAAAAAATGGATTTATACTCTCTTTAAAAAAATCATCCGCTAGGATCGATTTATTAAAAAATGTATGAATCCTTGAATCATAATTTCGAGTTAATATTCCAAATTTAATGCCGTAATTACAAAAAACATTTCTCTAGTTCGATTCCAAAATTAAATATTAAATTTAAAATGGATTAAATTACCCTCTCTCGAAGCATAAATTAATTTGTGACGATTCAAAATTATTTTTTCGAGAAATATAATTAGTCAAATTAATTAATTAATTAACTAATTAAAATGAACATGAAACACGGTTTCATCTCACCCATTGAACATGATGTTTAATCAAACATTCTCATGTGTGCATAAACAACAATCAATATCATATTAATAATGATAATGTGTGCATAAACAACGGTTAATAACATATTCATAATGATATAAATTGAAATGGAAGGGAAAGAAATACAATACCCAAAGTCTGGAATACTTGAAAGTGCATCCAAGTTTATTCTCACAAGTAGGCTCACTTGATTACAATAGAAAATAGAAAAAATAATCCTAAAACAATATTCTAAACCTAAACTAATTTTTTTGAATAATGATAGGGAAACTCAGTTTCTGAACCTTTTTTCCAAACTCAGTGACGTGTCCAAAATACATTGAATGGTGTTTGTAATGGAACCCATGTGAAGTAAAAACCCACCTAATATGTATCTAAGACATTACAGAACTAGGTCTCGATATCATTTTTTTTTCTGACCTCTTTTTTTTAGACTGTAAAAAAATGGTACTCTAAATAATATAAGTGAGTTATCTCTCTTCCAAATGAGTTTCCCTCTCTTTATATATCACACACTTTTTTTTGGAAGATTTGGCGGGATTTTCTATTAGCTAAGTCAAGATTTATTTTAGAGGGATTTGGTTTTTGAATTTTTGGTAGGTGGATTAGGAGTTTCTGATTTTATGGACATATGGAAAGTATTTGGTTCGAGTAGTTGGGAAGTATGGCTTCAAAAATAGGAAGGATTGGTTATAGGAAATTGGGTTGGATTAACAGAGGGGTTAGTGGATCAGCGAGATGAGGCGAAAGTTCGGCTTTGATGGGTTATGGCAGGGGGTTACCTTAATGTGGAGGTTGGTGGAACTCGAGGTTAGAGATGGTGGTTTGCGGGCAGGGTTTGGTCGCAGCTCAAAGTGGAGATGGGTGGAGTTTGTTGTTAATGGAGGTTTTAGAGAGAGGAGAGAGAATATGGTTGATTAAAATGGGTGGAGAGTATATTGAGTGTGTGTGGTGTATGCTAGGTGGAGTGTATGTGAGTTTAAATTGTACAACCATAAAATAAAAAATAAAATTATCTAATATTTAAGACTCAACTAAAAAAGTATAAATTAATAAAACTAAAAAAAAAACTATTAATATTAGAAACTAAAAATTAAATTCCTAACCTATTAATAAAGGACTCAAGTAAAATAAAATAAAATAACGATAAACTAATAAAATTATCAACAAATAAAAGAAGTTAAAGAAAACCCTAATAAAATAAACACGCCTATTATATTTACATAAAAAAATAAAGACACTCGGTACACAATAACGGACTCGAATATTTACAACTCTATGCACACAAATTGAATATAAAAAATCCTAAAAATTGTAAACGACTCAAATAATTATCTAAAAAATATAAAAGTACAAACTAAGCATACACAAGGCTTGACGGATGGTTTGGGCTCTATTTAGGCTTAGGTTTGTTATGGGAAAGGGTTTAGGGCATCAGTGTTGATCTGTGCGAGCTCAAAAAGGAGCTTCTGACTTTGTGGCTGCTTTGATTTTCTTCATTGGATGCTTTTGTCTACTATTTTGTCGTAATTGATTTGATTTACTGTGACTGCCTAGAGGCCTACAATATACATAAATACAATATATGACCAATTTATCGAGAACAAGTGACTAAAATGCATCAATTTAGGGAATAAATTAAACATTTTTGGGTGCTTATCAGATGTCTCGTTTACATGTCCACCTCTTCCCATAGGCCGACTCGTACTCACTATGATGTCCTCACTAGTCTCTCACTAGGGGAATATCCTTAGATCTCTAGATATTCTTTTTTTGGTTAATAATACATCTCGACCTCTCCTCCTAACTAGTGTTCTTTGTATCTCAATCCCGTCAAGATCGATGTGCTGATACTCTTCCTCATCTCTTAAAAAATTCCACAATATGCACTGAAGATGATCAGGTAAGGCCAAATAATATGCCATTGGGATCACTCTATCTAAAAATATAAAGGAAGCTACATATTAGGGAGCCAACTTTGCTTTCTATCCAAATCTAACAACTCGCTTCATCGGAGAGATCTAAACAATACCTGAATCCCCATCTGGGATTATAATTTATGCTTCCTCTTATCCGTGTAACTCTTTTGGCAGTCCTTAACTGCCTTCATCCATTCCTGGATGAATCCCACCTTCTCCGAGGTGTCTCGAATGGCGTCATGCCCAAACATACTATAATCCTCTAACCCATCCCAATAACTAGCCGAATGGTATAGTAATCCATAAACGCTTCATACGATGCCATATTAGTATTCCATTGATGACTATTATTGTATGCAAACTTTAAAAGTGGCAAGTGTGTATCCCAACTTGCCTTGAGATCAAACACACACTCTGGAACCATATCTTCTAAAATCGGATTCACCCACTCATTCTGATCGACTGCGGGTGAAAGGTCATACTCGTTCTCAACTTCACTCCCATCACATATTAAAACTTGATAAAATAATAGATAAAAGTGTTACCCTTATTGGACATGATATCCAACAATACCACATGAAGATGTACTATCTCTACCATAAACAACATAGTATACTGTTTTTCGGTATAATACATCCTAATTAGTAGGAAACGATTGACCTTTTTCAATCTATCGGCATTGATCCAAATTGAATCATAACCCGACCTCTCTATGGTCTTGGTACTCCCATAATAAATTCCATAGAAATATAATCCCATTTCCATCGAGGCACCTCCAATGGTTATAACTCGTCCACCGGTTATGTTATTCCACCAATACTAACTAACAAGTGGCACACATTGATACATACTCTACAATATCTCTCTTCATTCCTGGTTAACAATACAATCATCTCTTATCCTGGTACATCTTATCCCCTCCAGGATTCATCGTATATTGCGAGCCATGAGCCTCGGCTAAAACTTCCTTACGCACCTTTGGGTCCTCTATCATTATTAGACGTCCATGAAAACATAACCTTGCATATGATCCAATCAAAAAGGAAGGAACGCCATTAGCTATGAGTCCCTTTTACTTTTACTGACAAAAGGAATCAGTCAAATGTTCCTGAACTACACGTGATATGATAGTTAGTGTAATAGTTTATACTTCCATAAAGGCATCCATAAAATCTATATGTCATACGTAATTCAACATTTCTGCCCAAATCTCTAGTAAACCATCCCCATGTTCATAATACCCCGTATTTTAATGATAAAAATAAATCAATAGAACTTAAATTAGTTTGGTATAATTTAATCAAATAAATCCGTGAATACATTACTTAGTTGTAAATTCCTGTTCATGGGATTCATTTATGCATGCTATGCTTACTTTTAGAAAATAAATTTTCATGTTAAGTAAATTATTAGTATGTGGTGAAATAGTTTAGGCACGTTCATGGATGATTTGGGGACTCATTTATGTGTTTTAGACATCTAAAATTAGGCTTGGCGTATAGGTATACCATTTGGGGATTTATTGGGCCAATTCGAGTATGGTTTCGGGCTCATTTGGGGGTCCAAATGTTGGGATTTATTGGTACCAGGATTAGTATTTATTTCAAGGTAATTAACAATTAAGAAACCATTTCCCATCCACCACAACTCAACCTTAGCATCCCCACACCCATTGGGAAGATTACCAAGGTTGGAGAAAGGATGAAGATCAAGATCCAAAATGAAGAGACACTGAATCATCAAACTATGACAAGAAATATCTTGCTAAATTAATTTTCAATATCTCTCTTAATTCAATTGTTATTCCTCATAGGAATTTCCATCTTAAAGTTGATGAATTGATGTTTATATGATTGGAATAAACCTCATGGATATTAAAGAATAAATATGAAATTATTACTTTTAAAGATTAAACTAATTGGTGATAAACCCAAAAATTGAATAGTCATGTTGATTGAGAATGTAGTCTTAGAGTTCATGTTGTAGGAATTATGAATCTAATGTAAATTGATAAGAAAGATAAGTTCTTGAATGGGTAAAAAGATACCAGATTGAATCTTGGAAACTTAGGTTTTGATAGCACATAATTCTTGATATAAATTATTATCGGGATGATTTTCATGTAGAAAACTGATGTTCATAGTTGGTAATAGATTAAAGTTCATACATAGGGTTTGAGTGAAGGTTAGAGACCTCATAGACGAAGGGAGAAGGCATAATACCATCATCATTTGTCTTAGCAACCCAAGAGAACCAAACCAATTTATTAGGAGGGGTAAGTAGGTTCGCTGACTGAATCGATTTGGTCTAGCCAATGAATCGGTTCGATTTGTTATGCTGGTCCCCTTACTTTTGTAGCTTTTTGTGGATCATTTAAGGTTTGACATGGACTATGGAGTCCAGGATATGGAATTGGACTTTTGGGATTATAGTGGGAAGGTTAGGAAGTAACTTGGTGTTGTATGTAAAAATTATTCATCTACCTGGACAAATGAGAAATGGACACCTGTCCTCCTACGTGGCTATCCTCACAATACTAACTTTTTTGGTCACTCCAAAGACACTTGGTCGGACAAGAGGCCGACTAAACTCAAGAATACGAACCATCAAGAATAGCAAAAGTCACTCAGGTGGAATAGCCAACAACCTTTGTATACATAGTTGTGAATATCAATAGTCTTATTTATTATATATAGATATAAATGCCTGAATATATAGAGGCAATCCATCTTTTGGATTCCTAACTACTATAAATACATTATCTTCCTTAGATGAAGGGGACGATTCAATCAGGCACAAATATACTCAACCCTAACCTATTATAACTAATTAGGCATAAATATTTCAAATTTATCCCGTAATTTAGTTACGTTTGTTATCCAATGCGGTGTAATTAGGATAGATTTATCTCATATTCATTCTACTAACCCTATTTGACAAGTATATCTTGTTTCGTGTACTTCTCGTGTATTTTACAGGTGTTTCGTACAAGTGAATGCGGGAAAGAAACCAAAATAAAGAAAGAAAATAAGAAAAGAAAGTCCAAGGAAATAAATGTAATTTTTCGGCCCAAACCCAAAAGTGGAGCCTGAAGGAATTTTGAAGAGTATGAAATCACGAGAATACTCGAAGAAATGGCATCCATTTTCGAGTTACGATTGAAGAGTTATGTGACATTAAAGTTGAAAAGAATCCAAGGGAAGTACTATAAATTTCCCAGCTTGTGAATCGATTTGGGAGCTCTAAATTCAATTTGCAAGGAAAACCGGTTCACCTCTACACCGAACCTATTTGGATTTCCTATTCATTAACATTATTGTTAATCCTGAATTTTTATTAGAGTTTGGTTTGGTTAAAACACTTGTGAAAACTTGGAGTATTATTCATTCATTATTCTAAAAGATAGTTAGACAAGTTTTAACCTAGTTTTGAGAGCAAGGAGGCAAGAAACATTAGAGCGAGAATTATCAAGAATATCATCAATTTCTTCATTATTTCATGTGGTGTTATTCAATATAAGTAGTTTCTTCCATTGCTCTCAAGATTTATCTTAATTCAAGATAATTCTTCCTTACTTTATTGATGGAATTTGTTTATGTATGTTTAGTTGCAATATTTATGTAATAATAAATTCATGCTACGTAGAACCCATGATAATTTGTAACTCCATCATGTCCGGATAAGTTAGTAGAGGTTGGGGTACATGAACCCAAATTAGGTGTTACAGATGGATTTAAAAGTGGATAAAATCTAATTATTAATTCAAAGGCTTAAAATCTTATTGAAACAAACATTGTAGGTCTTTTAATTTCGTTTGTCTTAGATAACTGGAATGTTTAAGAATATAATAGGAGTTTCAATAATTTATCATTCCCATTAAATATGATTTTTTATTTCATATTGTAAGGAGTAAAATCTGCATATGTCAAATGCTTAGTAAACATTTAATGTTTCTTTCAATTTAGAATTAGGTTATTGAGGTTTTTATGTCCTATGTAATTATCGACGGTGTGGGGGAGTATACTCTAACTCCATTTTCTCATATAGATTTAAAATCATGTATTTATTCTTGCATGCGTAGTTAGTTAATAATCTTAATTAATTTACATTAGTTCATAGGAATTTCCCCAAAACAATCATATTTTCCTTTCTTTCTCTGAGTCAAGCATGAGGTTATCCATCTTTCTACTCGTCGTCATATTCTTCATCCTATTCCCTGAGTTCGATACCCGACTTTCTCGAATTATTACATATGCAACCAGCTTACATTTGAGCCGATATTATCACTCACTAGAGACACTTTTTGAGTCACATCAGTGACCACTAAAAGTACTAAAAACAATGGACGTAGGCTTTTCTCATAGTTGAACCACTTTAAAAATATTTTTGTTGTGTGTTTGTCTTTCTTGATTATCTTTATTTTATCTATGATTATAAATTTAGAATCACTCCATTTTTATACATTAACACTTGGGTTAATCGGGGATAAATTCCGTGTAAGGGATATGTCACGATTTTATTAGTTAGGAAGGTTACCAATTAACTAGATGGTTAATTCTTAAAGTAGAAATAATTAATAATAAATTAATGAGACTTCTTGGGGGGAAATTATAGGGTTAATTTCCTATACATATTATGTGTTGAAAATATGTACTTATTTATTTGTGTGGATATACATGTTCTTGGATGGCCTATCGGTTTGAGTTATGTGCATTTTGGGACCGTAGCGCTCATCGACAAATATGGGCTAGGCATTGTATAGGTAATTATTTTAGGTACTATATGGCAGCGCCACTTACGAGAGGTGGGTGTAGATACTGGGATTTATTATCATTGTCAGGGTATGGATCGTGCAATGGTGTATTGTGTAGGGACCACCCCACTTGTATGTATTTTTTTATGTCCATTTGGATGAGGGACCCCTCCGGACTTATCAATAGAACACGAACAGGACACTAAGGGTATGTGCCTTTATATATCACATATATGTAGGACATATATAATTATATAATGTAATTGAGATTTAATTCTTGTAGTTTATTGATGTAGACAATTGATAATGAACCCAATGCTACGTAAAATGCATAATGGATGTTATGTTACTTGTGTGGGTAGTATTATAGGGGGTAATCTTGGAAATAGAAGCACATGTGTATATGATTGGCTTCAGTACATGAGTTATGCTAGATGCATCGAATATTATTTATTTTTATAGTTATCGAACTTTTATATTTGGGACTTAGGTTGATATGCGTATAGTATTGGACCTATCTCATGGGTGAGATACTTACTGTATGCGAGTATCGATGGGCGGTGCATACTTTGAATTAACCGCAACATTTCATTTTACTTTCATAAAATAGTTCTTGCAACTCGACGGCGCTAACCCAAATTATGAAATCTTTTTCCCTCAAGTTTTCTTAGATAGGGATGGCAGGGATGACGAGATATCAAACTTACGATCACACTTTGCTCATCAGTCATTCAAATCATTTATTCAAGTTCAGATTGTTACTTCCCTTTCGGTTATATATTATTTTGGATAGTGATGTAAAAATGCCCAAAGTTTATTATTCAGTCTTTTGAGAGAGTCTTACTTATGTTGAAGTTTTATTACTATCTATATGATGGACTTATTTTTATTAGTTATTAATTAAATAGGTTTTATCATGAATGTTGTTTAATAAAAAAAAATACAAATGGTGTTAATGGTTTGATGTTGAGAATGATATAGATTGATAGATAAGCCCCATCTTGGCGTATTGTGTCTGACCAACCTTTTTATGGAAAATAGGGGTTGTTACACTGTTCGGCCGATAACACGATATATGTAACTCTTTTCTTACAACTCAAAGCATCCGTGTAATACCCCGTTATTTTGCCCCATAATTTTAAATGATTTTAATTGAGCTTTAATTAGGATTAATTGTTAACTAATTTAAATTAATCCTAAAATAGATTGTTTTTCACGAATAAAGAATTATGTGAATAATGTGAATATTACCTAGTGAATTAAAAGTAATTTATGATTATGACTTTACTTAGGATTATAAATTATAGTAAGAAATGAATACGTAAAGTTTGAGACGTGCATGTGAGTCATGTCGTGATTAAAAGTAAAATATTTATATGTCCTCCAAATGATCCTTTTGACGTCACAAAAGTGTCCATAAGGGTATTTATAGTCGAAAAAGTCTACTTGGGTATTTGTTTTGGGTCTCGAGTCACTTTGGAACCCAATAGATACCTCGGAGGCGCATTTTCATCACTTTATTTAGAAGGTGAACAGTACCAACGAAACTGTATTTGTTATTTATAAGCCTAAGGTCATTAGTATACATCTTCATTCTATCAAAATCATTAGATTGAGAGACCTTGATAAGAGTGAGAGTTTTCTCTGGAAGAGAAGAGTCACCCCTAGAAAGCCAAAGGATAAGGCCATTCACCACCACTAAGGGTGCCAAAATCTGGCTGGAGAAGGGGAACACCACTGTTAACAATTATCATAAAAGGTTCAAAACTACATACTAGAGGCAAGTGGATTCATCTTTACAATTATAGCATGTATTGTGTTCATATTAGGATAGTTATAGAATCCTGCATTCTTATATGATTTGCAGATAAATTATGGTTTATAATATCAATCATTTGGAATAAGAATTATGTGGAAATTAATCTGGGATGATCATATAGTAATAACCTACGAAATAGAAATCATTATGATGAAGATAACCTGGAGTTATTAGTCTCTTTTAGGATAAACATGGTAACATTTTAGTTTTCAGGAAATGAGTGGTAATTGACCTTTTTAATCCAATATTGTTGAGGATTTAAGATTGTTTTACTAATGGAAATCATTTATATATGTTGTCATATCATGTAGGAAGATTTATAAGAAGTTTGGAACTTTAAAACATATGAATTGAGGATTAAAAATAATTAAACCCATAGGATTGTTTTGCATAATCACCCATACCTGCTGGATCGATCGATCGACTCTAGAATGTCGATCGATCGACTGGATCGATCGATCGACCCTTCCTTTAGATCGATAGACCCCTCCTGGAATTTGAGAAATTATTTTGTTGTAAGGATTGATTAAATATTGCCTTGTATAATTCGTTTGTGATGATTAATTAGATGTTTTGGGACTTAATAAAGATCAGTAGGGTGACAAGTAGTACCCAAAAAAATATTATTTTATGGGATAAAAGAATGGGATTAATGAGTTAAAATCGACTCAGTGAGTATCGAAGATGAAACCTCACATTGAAATAATTAAATTGAAGATTGTGATGATATATACAAGTAGGGTGAAGACTTATACCTACTAAAATATTAAGAGAAATGATTAATATCATGTGAGTATGGAGAGAAGGCTCATAATAAAAGTTAAGTCACAATCTAAGAAATACGTAGGATATTTGTGATATAAATATACTACATGAAAGAATTGTTATGGGTTGGGAGTATACCCTATTAATATACATATAGTGGGACCAATGGCTATATTATATTTTGATTATGTGTATAACATACCTACGCTACTTGCTGTCATGATGTGGGTTTTGCATTGTGCATAATCTTATCTCGATTGGACCCATTTTGGGGGGATTTAAATTCATACACTGAGCATAGGATCTTGGTACGTTCTATCATCATAAATGATAGTTTTGACGGTTAAATGGTAGCGTTGTATGTGGGTGACCCATTTAACTAGGGAATATGTTCGCCTCTAATATTTGTGTTATGTGATTTATGGTTCAGGAGAGCCGTCGAACCAATTGTCCATTATGCAATGATTGATGCGTTAGGACATGATAGTTGAGTATGCATGCACCTCAGTTGTGTTTGATAAGAGTTGTATTAGCATATATAATAGTTTGATAATTATTTATATACTATGATGGGATCTGTTGTGCGAATTAGTAGATGAAGAGGAATCTTAAAAACACAAATTAAATTAAGTAAGAGTATACTTAATTTTCAATGTCTAATTATTCATGGAGTGAAATGAATATATCAATTTAGGTGAAGTAAAACATGGGAAATACGAGAAAAAAAGAAGAGAGAGGGTAATTATTCATGAACCTTAATTAGGAAGCTAATAAGGTACGTTAGGCGCACACACTAGATGAGAGGTGTGATTCGCTAGTGAGAACCGAAAAACTAAAAAGGAATATAAAACCGACTTAATTTGTAAATATTAAGCACTTGCTATTTTTAAACATTTTTACACTCGGGCTCTGACCCGTTTACTTGCATATTTCCTTCTCTACTACATCTATATTACCAGGTGCCTAGCATCAGGGACGCCCGGCTTAGAGGAGAGATATTTCATGTGTTCTGGAGATGCAACTTTGGATTAGATGTACTCAGTTCATTGATTCCTATGTTCTTAGGCCTTGGTTTATTTAGGGCATGTATCCCAAGATTCTATTATTCTTTTCATTTATGACTATTGTATTGGTTTTATTTTAATGCTCTTTAAATTGTGTTGGGTGGTGTGGTGATTTTATATCAAACTAGAATTTTCATTTCACACAGTTTATATTCGTGATTCTAATTTAGTGATGGTGTAATATTTAATCCTTGTATTGTGTTGTAATTAAAATAAATAAAAATTAAAGGTTTTGGCACTTAGCTTAATTAACTACTAGGTGAGTTAATAAAAGATATTGTTTTCGACAGTGATGCTAAGAATGAACCAATTGGATATTCTGATTTAATTTAATAAAGGACTAATCTTTCGGTATTTAATTAGGCAGGGTGTCACAGGTGGTATCGGAGCATCAGGTTCTAGTGTCGTTAGGATATGTACAGCTTATTATGCATTCTTCTTAGCATCCTTTGATATAGAGCCCTATCATTAGGAATGTTGTATTCATTTTGCACATTTACGACATCAACTATTCTAGTGATAGTTAAAATATTATTTCATATCTCTCCCTCATTTCAGATGCCTCCTCGACGTGCATGACGGGCTCCTGGAGCGGCACAACCAACCTTATAGCCCATTCCAGCCCAGGGTACTATGAATGCAGCATAATTTGCTGCTATTATTGCTTAGGCCGTTAATGGTGCTTTAACGGTTGTCCAGCAAGCACCACCACCTATATAAGTAGTGCCACCAGTACTCGCACCAACTTTTCCCACTGCATGGGAGTGTGTCAGGGATGCCTTCCAAAAGTCCCATCCACCAGAATTTAAAGGGTGTTCTAATGTTGTGATTACTAGACAATGGAGGAAGGATATCCATGGCACCTGCGTATGTTCGGATGCACGTAGGTTCAGAAGTAGCTTTTAGCGACATTTAAGATGGTTTGAGCAGCTCTTCAGTGGTTGGAGTCCACTACTATAGTTGTGGAGAGATATATAATGCCAATTCAGGATTTTTTGGTGCACTTTGACAGCATCTACTTTCCTTCTGATGTCTTGACTAAGATGAGGATAAAACTATTAGATCTCACTCAAGGGAAAAAATCGTTACAGAATATGAAGAGGGATTTACTATGCTGAAAAATTTGGTACTAGCTAAGGTACCTACTAAAGAGAAGAAGATCCAAATGTTCAGAGATGGCCTATCATGGATGATCCGTTAGCATTTATTGGGAAATTTTTCTCTACAGGCATATACCGATGTGTTGAATGCAACTTTGCTTCATTTCTAGGACCATCGTCTTTATAAGGGAAGTAAATGAGGGTCTGAGTCCAGTCATCAAGGACAAACTAGGGGAAAAATGGCCGTGGATCATCTTCAGCCCAGGGGCAATACAAACAGACTGATCAGAACTCGCAGTAGAGGGATTATGCCAAATGACTCAGATCGGGAGGCTTTTATTTTGGACAGGGTGGTAATAAGCAGTGCCATCAAGGGCAGCAGGGTCACCAAGGTCAACAACATTTTCACTAGGGCTAATAGGGCCAAGGTAGAGGCAAAAATGTCCAACAAGGCCGAGGTCAACAAGGTCATAATGGGGGGACGATTTACCGGTAGATGTTTTACTTGTGGCAAGATGGGTCAGCAGAGTCAGGATTATCTGGATAAAGGCAAGGTACCCCAACAGAAGGGTGCATATTAGGAGCCATAAAGACCTATGTTTACAGCTGGCCTTCCATCACTGACACATGTACCAGCCTTACATGCTCCCATCGCCCCACCACAGTTAGGGTAGTTATAATATGGATGTGTGTATAACGTCCAACAGGAAATAGTTTAGGAGCCACCACCTGCCATTGAGGGTATGTTCTATATTTTTGGGGCTATGGGACATATTATATTTGATATTAGGACTTCACATTCATTCATAGCCACTAGATTTTCATGGGCCACATGATTATTAGTCACGACCAGTAGTACGATTACTTATATAGACTCACCGATGGGAATTAGGATGCCTATTGTCTTTATATGCCATGGTGTAAGTATACAAATTGGAAGTCTATTCTTAGCAGCTGATATGCTTGTGTTAGACATGTCCATTTATGATGTTATTATTGGGTTGAATTGGTTTGTTGCTTATAGAGCCATGATTGATTGCTTTGGTAGGAGTATTATATTTTCTATCCCAGGATAGGAGATGTTTGTAGTGGTGATGCCTCGCCCCGAGGGAGGATCATCCACACATTTGTATCATATAGAGAGGAGACCTCTACAGGAGTTGTAATTTCCCTTGATTCAATCACTGTCGTTAGGAAGTTCGTGGATGTGTTTCAAGACATAACAGGGTTATCGCCGAGTATAGAGATTGAATTTGTAATTGACTTGGCACTGGGCACTCGATCGATAGCCCGTGCCCCTTATCATTTGGCTCTAGAAAAGATGAGAAAGTTAAGATATCAGATTGAAGAGCTGTTGGGACAGGGTTTCATCCGTCGGAGTACCTCATCATGGGGTGCCCCAATTCTGTTTGTGAAGAAAAATTATGGATCCCTACGTTTATGTGTAGATTATCGAGAACTTAATAAAGTCACAATCCGAAATAAGTATCCATTACCCCATATCGATGACTTGTTTGATCAGTTGAGGGGAGCTGCATACTTCTCAAAGATATACTTAAGGTCCGGTTATCACGAATTGCAGATCAAGGAACAGGATGTATCAAAGACTGCTTTTCTGACGCGATATGGATCTTATGAATTTCTTGTTATGCCTTTTGGGTTGACTAATGCACCAACTATATTCATGGACTTGATGAATAGAGTATTCAAAGAGTTTTTAGACCAATTCATCATTATTTTTATCGATGATATCATGATTTACTCTCGTACAAAGGAAGATCATGTCGAGCACTTACAAGGGATCCTGTAAAAATTAAGGGAGCATCAGTTGTATGCTAAGTTTGATAAGTGGGGATTTTGGATCCGGGATGTGCAGTTTCTGGGTCGTATAGTGTCAGAAAGGGGCGTTGTCGTGGATCCTAGCAAGGTCTCAGCAGTGAGGGAGTGGTGATAACCCACGACATCGACTGAAGTCCGTAGTTTCTTGGGACTAGTTGGATACTACAAATGGTTCATCAGAGGTTTTTCAAAGATTGCAGGTCTGATGACCAATCTCACCCGTAAAGGGTACCGTTTATTTGGGATGATGCGTATCAGTTGGCTTTTGATGAATTAAAGGATAAGTTAACTTCAGCACCCGTACTAGCACTACCTAGGCTAGGTGTGGAGTACTTATTATACACTGACGCGTCATTACAAGGACTTGGTGGGGGTATTACAGCAAGAAGAAAAGGTTATAACTTATGTCTCCAGGAATCTTAAGCCTCATGAGAGGAACCACCCTACCCACGACTTGGAACTTGCGGGAGTCGTATTCTCCCTACGTATATCGATACATTATTTATTTGGGGAGAAATTTTGATTATTCACAGATCATAAGTCATTGCAATATTTAATCACTCTGAGAGAGCTAAATATGTGACAGCGCAGGTGGCTTGAATTCATGAAGGACTATCAGTTTGAGATACATTATCACCCAGGGAAGTCTAACGTGGTAGCTGATGCATTAAGTCACAGGCCTGAGGGTGAACTAGCCACAGTATGAAAGGCTAAATGGAAGGAAATGGGCCATCAGGGTTCCATTGTTTGGTCGTTTATGTCTGTTATTAACCGTTACTCCTCAGATTGTGATGAGAGTAGTACAGGCTCGGACTATGGATCCGTTCTATCAGGAAAAGATTTGATAACTTTTAACCGAAGGAGCAGAGTCTTAGTCAATAAATTTTGAGGTTGGTTTATGCTTTGATGGTAGACTAATTATTTCGGAGGGGGATGAATTGCGGAACACCACAATGTCTGAGTCGCACGGATCCCAATTTATGGTACATCCCGATGGGGATAAGATGTACCAAGATATACGATGATAGTATTGATGGAGTGAGATGAAGAGATACACTGCCGAGTTCGTCTCTAAATGTGCTACCTGTCAGTTAGTTAAGGTGGATCACAAGAAACTAGCTAGATTACTTTAGTCGCTAGAGATTCCAATGTGGAAATAGGAGAGCATATCCATGGATTTTATCACAGGGTTACCTACTACTCAGAGGGGTCACGATTCTATCTGGGGATTGTGGATCGTTTGACTAAACTAGATCATTTCTTGCCCGTTCGTACTGATTTTATGATGAGAAAGTATGCATAGCTCTTTATAGATGAAATAGTGAGGTTACATGGAGTACCGTTGAATATTGTGTCCGATCGAGACAAGATTTTTATCTCCAAATTCTGGGAGATTTTTCATAAGGCCATGGGGAGAGAGGTTCGCTTAGGTACGACCTATCACCCGAAGATGGATGGACAGACAGAACGTATAATCCAGATATTAGAAGATATGTTACACATGTGTATTCTGGATTTTAGAGGGAGTTGGGAACCGTACCTTCCTCTGGTGGAATTCGCGTATAATAATTACTAGCAGTTTACCATTGGTATGGTTCCATTTGAAGAATTATATGGTAGACCTTGTCGTTTTCCTTCATGTTGGTTAGAAGTAGGGGACAATAAATTACTTGGACCAGAAGTAATTCAAAACATGTTTTCCAGGATAGAGATGATCATGAGTCATATTCGGGTAGACCAGGACAAACAAAAAAGCTACATCGATGCCAAAATATCCTTCAGGGAGTTCAATGTGGGAGACCAAGTATTATTGCGTGTATCTCCTATGAAGGGCATGCAATTCGGGAAGAAAGGGAAATTGGCCACAAGGTATGTAGGACCTTTTCCTATTATTGAGAGGGTTGGACCCGTAGCATATCGGCATGGGCTGCCAGAGCATTTGCATAGGATACATGATGTATTCCATATTTCGTCGCTGAGGCGATATCTTCGAGATGAGTTGGCTCATACTCATATTACATTAGATGAAGTGGATTTACATCCAAATAGTTCTTACGAGGAGCGACTCGTGATAATTTTAGACTATAGCGAGAAACATCTGAGATCTAAAGTAGTCCCACTAATGCGTGTTCAATGGGCACACCATAACGCGGAGGAGTCTACTTGGGAGTGCAAGGATGATATGCACAACAAATACCCAGAGTTATTTTTATCAGGTATGTTTTTTTTTTTTAATTTCGGGATAAAATTCTGTCATTATGGGGGAAGTATGTAATACCCTGTAATTTTAAATGATTTTAATTGAGCTTAATTAGGATTAATTGTTAACTAATTTAAATTAATCCTAAAATAGATTTTTTTTCACGAATAAAGAATTATGTGAATAATATCAATATTACTAAGTGAATTAAAAGTAATATTTTATTATGACTTTACTTAGGCTTATAAATTATCGTAAGAAATGAATATGTAAAGTTTGAGACACGCATGTGAGTCGGGTTGTGATTAAAAGAAAAATATTTATATGTCCTCCAAATAACCATTTTGACTTTGCCAAAGTGTTCGAGAGGGTATTTATAGTCGAAAAAGTCTACTTGGGTGTTTGTTTTGGGTCTTGGGTAACTTTGGAACCCAATAGACACATCGGAGGTGCATTTTCATCATTTCATTTAGAAGGTGAACAATACCTACGAAACTGTATTGGTTATTTATAAGCCTAAGGTCATTAGTATACATCTTCATTCTATTAAAATCATTAGAGTGAGAGACCTTGAGAAGAGTGAGAGTTTTCTCTGGAAGAGAAGAGTCACCCCTAGAAAGACAAAGGACAAGGCCATCCACCACCACTAAGGGTGCCAAAATCTGGCAGAAGAAGGGGAAGACCAATATTAACAATCGTCATAAAAGGTTCAGACCTACATATTAGAGGCAAGTGGATTAATCTTTATAATTATAGCATGCATTATGTTCATATTAGGATAGTTGCAGAATCCTTCATTCTTATATGATTTGAGGATAGTTTATAAAATCAATCATTTGGAATAAGAATTATGTGGAAATTAATTTGGGATGATCATATAGTAATAACCTATGAAATAGAAATCATTATGATGAAGATAATCTGGAGTTATTAGTCTCTTTTGGGATGAACATGGTAGCATTTTAATTTTCTAGAAATGAGTGGGAATAAACCTTTTTAATCCAATATTCTTCAGGATTTAAGATTGTTTTATTAATGGAAATCGTTTATATATGTTGCCATATCATATAGGAGGATTTATAAGAAGTTTGGGAGTTTAAAACATATGAATTGAGGATTAAAAATGATTAAACTCGTAGGCTAGTTTTGCAAAATCACCCATACCTTCTAGATCGATCGATCGACCCCTCCTGGAATTTGAGAAATTAATTTGTTGTAAGGATTGATTAAATATTTCCTTTTATAATTCGTTTGTGGTGATTAATTGGATGTTTTGGGACTTAATAAAGATCAGTAGGGTGACAGGTAGTACCCGAAAAAATATCAGTTTATGGGATAAAGGAATGGGATTAATGAGTTAAAATCGACTTAGTTAGTACCGAAGATTAAACCCCAAATCGAAATAATTAAATTGAAGATTATGATGATATAGACCAGTAGGTTGAAGACTTATACCTATTAAAATATTAAGAGAAATTATTAATATCATGTGAGTACAGAGAGAAGGCTCATAATAAAAGTTAAGTCATGATCTAAGAAATACGTAGGATATTTGTGATATAAATATACTACATGAGAGAATTGTTGTGGGTTGGGAGTATACCCTATTGATATACATATAGTGGGACCAATTGATATATTATATTTTGATTATGTGTATAACATACCTATGCTACTTTCTATCACGGTGGGGGTTTAGTGTTGTGCACAATCCTATCTCGATTAGACCCATTTTGGGGGGATTTAGATTCTTACACTAAGCATAGGAACTTGGTATGTTCTATCATAATGAACGACAGTTTCGACGGTTAAATGGGAGCGTATGTATGTGCATGACCCATTTAACAAGGGAATATGCTCGCCTTCAATATTTGTGTTATATGATTTATGGTTCTGGAGAGCCGTCGAACCAATTATCCGTTATGAAGTGATTGATGCGTTAGGACATGATTGAGAAGCGTGCATGCACCTCAGTTGTATCTTATAGTGTTGTATTAGCATATATAATAGTGTGATAATTATTATATACTATGGTGGGATCTACTGTACGAATTAGTAGATAAAGAGGAATATTAAAAATACATATTAAATTAAGTAAGAGTATACGTAAGTTTCAATGTCTAATTATTCATGGAGAGAAATGAATTTATCAATTTAAGTGAAGTATAACATGGGAAATACGGGAAAAGAAGAAGAGATAGGGTAATTATTCATGAACCTTAATTAGGAAGATAATAAGATACGTTAGGCGTGCACACTAAATGAGAGGTGAGATTCTCAAGTGAGAACCGAAAGACTAAAAAGTAATATAATATCGGCTTAATTTGTAAATCTTAAGCACTTGCTATTTTTAAATAGTTTTAAACTCGGGCTCTAACCCGTTTACTTTCATATTTCCTTCTCTACTATATCTATACTACCAGGTGCCCAGCATCAGGGATGCCCGACTTAGAGGAGGGATATTTGACGTGTTCTGGAGATGCAGCTTTGGATTAGACGAACTCAGTTCATTGATTCCTATGTTCTTAGTCCTTGGTTTATTTAAGGCATGTAGCCTAAGATTCTGTTATTCTTTTCAGTTATGACTATTGTATCGATTTTATATTAAAACGCTTTAAATTATGTTGGATGGTGTGGTCATTTTATATTAAACTGGAATGTTCATTTCAATCATTTTATATTCGTGATTCTAATTTAGTGATGGTTTAATATTTCATCCTTGTATTGTGTTATAATTAAAATAAATAAAAATGAAAGGTTTTGGCACTTAGCTTAATTAACTATTAGGTGAGTTAATAAAAGAATTTTTTTTCAATAGTGATGCTAAGAATGAACTAACTAGATATTCTCATTTAATTTAATAAAGGACTGATCACCCGGTATTTAATTAGGAGGGGTGTCACAATCCGCTACCACATTCACTTTTTTAGGGTGGTACTAGATCAAAAAGTCATAATCCTTCACAAAATCCAATCACCTCCTTTGTCTCGTGTTCAAGTCTCCCTGAGTGAACAAATCGTGACGGTTTTTATGGTCTTAAAAGAACGTGAACCGCTCTCCCAACAAATAGTGTCTCCATATATGACGGGTGAACACCACCGCTGCCAACTTTAAATCGTGAGTTTGGTAATTACCCTGGAAAAACTTATGATTATGAGAGGAATAAGTTATCGACCTCTATTCCTTTATCAGAATTCATCCTAATCTCTATAATGATTCAAATGTATAAACCATGTACTTAGTGCAGGCTTGTGGAAAAAAGAGAACGGGTGCAGTAATGGTCTTCTCCTTGAGCTCTTTGCACGCTCGCTGATAATTAACATTCAAAATGAATGGGACCCCTTTCGAGTGAGGTGGTGAGTGGTTCAACAATATTTGATAACCCGTGATTAAATATCCTATAATAGCTCGTTAATCCTAAAAATCTTCCGATCTCTAGAGGTGTCGTGGGCTATCCTCATTCCATAACCTCCGACACCTTGCTAGGATTTATCAAAATCCCAGTTTCAGACACTATGTTCCCTAAAAACTTCCCCTTCTAGAGATAAAATCCACAGTTAAAGAACTTGGCGCATAACTTATTATCCCTAAGCATCTGTAGGATCATCCTCAAATGATGCACATGATCCTCCTATAATCATGAACACACTAAGATATCATTGATAAACATAATGACGAACTGATCAAAGTATGGATGAAATACTTTATTCATGAAGTCAATGAAAACTATGGATCCATACTTTTTCTTCATAAATAACAACAAAGATCCCCACGTGGATGTTTTCCTGCATGAACCTCTGACTCAATAACTATTGGATCTACTCCCTTAACTCTCTCATTTCTAAATGAGAGTATGCAATAGTCCAATGGTGTAAATTATTTAATTAGATGGCAATACATAAATAGATTTTAATTCCTTTAAATATTAAATAATGCAACTTGGTATTCAAAGACATTAAGCAATAATGGATTCAATCACAAACTCATTCAACAAAATATTTAAGAAAAAATCCCCAAAGGGGCAAAACCTTTTATTTCACTAATACAGTTCGTAAATTGCAATTTACAATCTTATGAGTGAAATGCAACCCAATGAATCTCCCACATGTGACCTTCATCTTCTTCTGCAGTGGTTCTCACAAGTACCATAAAGACTGCAGTCTTCTTTCAGCAATGATTCTAACAAGAATCACAAAAGCAGCATTAGTGACTCCTTCTCTACAAGATCAGTAGTGAAGATTCCATTTTCATAATTTTAACTTCAATATAGAAGTGGTTTAGGGTTTCAAAGATGATTCACAAAAGTATATATGAGAGATGTGTGACCCCTTTTTAAAGTGAATATTTTATGCAGTAGGTCTGTAGTTTGCGTAAATGAAAAGTCTTATCAAAACCCTACAGAAAGAAGGTATTTATAGGGAAACAAGAAAATCGAAACTAAGTGTTTGCCGCTTCTAACTACCTATAAAAAACTAAGACAATATTCCCTCGCTCGAACCTTATTTGATCAACGCTTCAAATGACCTTTGAACGAGACTCAAGGTCATTCTAATGAGATTCACATCTCGTTTAAACACCTGGGTGAAAAATAAATTTATCTTTTTAGTTTGAAAAACACCCTCGTTTTGTAAAAAAATATTTATAAAAAATCTCCCAATACAGTGCAAAAAATCCACGAAATCCAAAGCGACAGCTATATCAATATTACGTGACGTTGTGGAGCATGTTGACGATAAAGTGGGGAACGTTCGGGATGCACTATGTGACGCTTGATAATCGGATCCATCTTCTTGAACGTGAAAATGTGAAGTACCATGATGGCAGTAAGGGGATATGCCACACTCGATGTATCATATATTCTATGAACAAGTCCTAGATACTAGGGGCAATGTCAGAAATGTTGCCCTAACAAATCTCCTCCTATGGCTATTCCGATACAAAATAAAAAAATCCAAATTATCAAACATAAAATCCTATACAAATTTAATAACCTCTCAGAAACCCACAAATGGAAAGATATTAAAAATGTACAAGTCTTCGAAATCTGCAACTTTCCAAATCTTTAATTGTCCTACTTTCTCTTGATCTTCTTTTTGGGAGCTTTATCTTATGTGTACTTTTCATATGTTAGTCAAAATTTATTTTCATACAATAGACAAAAAAATACCCATGATGCAACAAAGAGTTTGAAATATAAAGCAATAATCATAACTAATGTTCATAAACCAAACTCCCACTCCCGCATAATTCGTTCTCCCCATTTTTATTTCTCCAAAGTAGACAAGGAAAAGAAAAAAAAAGTAATAAAGTGGAATGTTTTACAATAATTATAGAATATCATCTCAAACATAAGGCAATGAGAATCAACTAAAGATAAACTAAGAAGAAAAAAATTATTTTTTAAATTTTTCAAGGAAAAAAAATAATTTTACAAAAACAGCACACCATGGAGAAACACAAAAATAATCGAATCATGGAAACGGAATGTAGTGGTGTGAACACATTCTATAGGTAAATCAACATAGACAAACATAACATATGTGCACGAAGGAATGAGACACTACTAACGCAAGATATCAAAGTCTACCTTAGGTGTAAAAATTATGAACTCAAGTGAAATCAACTTAACTCTGACACCCCACCCCAATTAAATATTGGGTGATCAGTCCTTTATAAAATTTATAACAGAATTTTCGGTTGGTTTTATCTTAGCATCACTGTCGAAAACTTAAATCCAATTAATTACCTAACATTTAATTAAGCTAGTGTCAAAACATTATCCAATTAAACTTGAAACCTATTGATTTCATAAATTTCTGAACATGTAATTATAAACCATACACAAGAATTTAATGCTGACTGAATCAATTACTGAATAATTAAGACTGGATAAAAACCTCCAGTTCAAAGTCACAAATCAAACCATAATAAATACTCAATCCAACTGAAAAGAACTACAAAGGAAACTGAATACAACTCCGCTAATGAGAATGGGTGACACATACCCGAACTGAGATATCTGAACTAGTAACTGAATGAAATGAGAGAAGCGTCTAATCTCAATGAACCTCAACTTCCACAACAGCTGTAGCTCGGCAAACCATCCAAGTATCTAGAATCGGTGTCCCTGTGGCTAGTCACCTGTACTAATACATATATATATATATATATATATATATATATATATATATATATATATATATATATATTAGTAATAGAGATCTCGCAAGCGAAATCCAAACAAGGAACCCTCCCAATACACTAATATGTAGCGACGTCGGGGATTGAGAGTTTGTTAGATCCGGACTAGAGTTTGACAATATTTTTGTTTAAATCATTTTGAAATGGACCAAAGGCCTATAAAAGGTTTGATTTTGAAAATAGTTTATTTTAAAAAAAAGTTTATGTCATATGATACATATATAAAATGCCCCGTGCCCATAACACAAGGTCTTACAATCATCATACATACAATAACATGTAGCTCATAAAAATTAGCTGTGACACCCCGACTAATTAAATACCGGGTAGCTACTCCTTTATTAAATTAATTCAAAATGCCAAGTTGGTCCAGTTAATAGCATCACTGACGAAAACATTTTAATGATTACTGACCACCTAGTATTTAAAAAGTAGGTTGCCAAATTTTAATTTAAGTCTGATTAACATGCAACAAGTGTAATGAAGAATAATAACACCATTCACCATAACGAAGTAAATAGAAGAACCATCACATAATGTAAATAAAGTCTGGAGGAAAACTCCTCACTACATTACCACAAACTGAAATAACTAAACTGAATACTGAATACTGAATCAATACATGCCAAAGTATGAAAACTGTAATGGAAAGATGTCTCTAATAGAAATGGGCAACATGCCCTACAACTGATAGATACTGAATCTGGAATCCAAATGATAGAAGCGTCTAAAAGCAAATCCCTGTAGCTTCCACAAACAGCTACAGCTCGTCACCTGAATGAGTATCCTATGCATGGTGTCCTTATGGCTGGGTACCTAAAATGGTTTTACAAGAAAAATAGATTTGAAAGCAAACGGGTCAGAGCCCGAATGTGGAGATATTTTAAAAACATGCAAGTGCTTTAAAAACATTTAAAACATTAAATGCAAAGTACATGTTAGGACGTGCACTCACATGAAATTCTCACCTCTCGTCTAACTGTGCACTCCTAACGTAAGTACCCATCTAAAATGACACAACCCACTAGCTAAGTGACATCATAACCAGCTAGACTATCATAGGTTCTACCCTTATCACACGGTTCCCATTAACATTATAATGATATCAATAAGTAGGAGCTCAACGTAAACTCAGATGCTCAATATACAATATATATCACTATCAGTTAACCCGTTATGTTTTTCTCAAAACAATACCGTAATTATATTCACAACATTAACATGAAGGTTCCAATTAATTAAGTGTATATTATTCACATCATAAATATACAATACAAGCACCCCGAGAACTAAGTTGCGGTGCACACATACTCTGCTATCCATCCCGGTACATCACGTACATAAGGATCACATATTCCGAATCTCTCAGGAATAGTTCACAGATAACAACATCACAAATAATGGAGGCGAACACAGTCACATCACATGGGTCACGCACATACCTACGCTCCCACGATCAGCGGACTTATTAACATCCCAATAAGCCTTTCTCTGACCTATGTTCATCGAGGTAACCAGTCTAAATCCGGGCAACACAAGGATTAGAGGGCCCTAAGCGAACGCAAACCTCCCATGATAGCAAGTATGGTAGGTATGTCATACACACAATTCATATACCAATACTAAGTAAGCACACATCTTAGTAATCCCGTAGTTTAATTGTATTACTTATCGCATTCCCGTACTAACCTAATATATATACAACTTATATAATCCCGGTTCATATTTATACGCGCCATAATTTATTCTCACGTCGTAGTAGGCACTCACGTCTCAACTCAAATGTCTATTTGATTTGATCCACACTTATATAATTTACTCCTCATAGTATCCCAAATGTCCCAAGTATACTAATACAACATCAAAGGAATGTTATCTCTATCATCGAACAAGTTTACGGGACTCCCAAAATCAAAACAGGCCAAAAAGGCCTAAACTGCCAGCTCGTTAGAAGTCTCGTTCGAACGAGGCTGTTCGAACGAGATTCCAGTTCGTTCGAACGAACTGTACCTTCTAACGAGATCTCGTTCGAACGAAGTTATCGAACGAAATCCCCTTTTGTTAGAAGCGACTGGTCAACTCGTTAAAAGCTCATCCGAACGAGCTCATTCAAACGACCTGGAGAGGTCTTCTAACGAGGGACCAGTTTCGGCCCAGATTTTCTCCAATCTCGTTTTTCATCCATTTTAACACCTCAAACCTCTACCAAAGTTCATCCCAACAACGTTTTAGGGTCTCTAATTCATCCTAAACATATTAAAGTCGCCTCCTAACATGTTTTAAGGAATTAATTCGTCCTAACCATCATTAAATCACAAGTCTCTACACTTTTCCCCAATTTTTCAAGAACATAAACCCTAGATTTTTATCATCATCAATTCCCAGAATTTAATCCGTTTTTACATCACATAAATTTGTAATTTCCGTATTCAATCTCCCAATAACGTTTCTACATGCAAACCTATACCCAAAATTAAACTAACAACTTCCAATTTCATGGGTTTTCCTTTATCTCTCAAACAAGAATGATTATTAAGATTTCTAACATGGAGGAAACATTTACTGCATAAAGAATATAATTTAAATCACTTGCCTTGATTCGATCTCTGATTTTGATGATGATTTCCTCTCTCTTTCTGCAGAATTCTCTCTCTCTCTCTTTCTCCAAGCTTCTTCTCCAATGGCTATGGTGGCTAGGGTTTTCTTTGGGAAAGTAATTAGAAACCTAATTCTAATAACCTACGTAACCTATTGGGTTAACATGGGTTGGTTAGTGGCTTAGTGGGACAAACCCACATCAGATTTAGACTCCTAATTTTCGTCATTTTTAATTCCTAAAAATACGAAATTACCAAAATACCCTTTATGTTGCCGGTATGGCCTAAAAATACCCCGGGACCCAAATTAAACCCCCGGCTAGTGTTTTCTGACTATCTCGACCCTTCCAAACGCGTTGGCGCACTCAAAACGACCATACGGTTAATAGAATTCAAATTCACTTTTATAAATAAAATAATTATATCCTGACGTGACTGTCACACGCGTCCCAATAAAATGACCAAATTGTCGTATATCAATCTCACGACAAATTTCATAATTAAATATTCATATAACATCATATGTACTCAATATAGTCAAATACCAACTCACATCTCGCTAGTATTTTACTCGAATTAATTTCCAATTAATTCTCATTTAATTAATTAATCCCAAAATAAATATCGCCAAAAATACGGGGTATTACATTAGCATAATCATGAGCTAAACTTCCCTGCGTCCCAATAATCCACAAATTCGAAACTCTTTTCAGAAATAATATCTTATATCACATTAACATATTGACATTCATTAGGCTCTTCCATAGCTGTAATATAATATCTTATATCACATTAACATGACTATATACAAATAAGTAGCTTTATCATTACTACTCAACATACAATAACAATTCTTACTTTCATAATAAAGTTATGGTTCTCTTTGAGCCCATTTCAAATTAATCTACTCTCACAAAAGATAATAACACAAGAGCCTAACTTGGTCAAAATTCCCTTTCGGGTCATTCCATACAAAATAGAGTTATAGCACTACCCTCTCAAAACTATCTCCCATACGATATTCCAAAACTCCATATATTAATATTCCTATCCACAAAATGGAAAATGACTTACATCATCCATCTCTAGTTCGATTGCCCTTCCTCGTCATTGGGCTCCCACACAAAGTCCCCTGGTCTAAAATGACCTCGAATCTGCTATAGGGTTTGCACTTCTAAAACTTCATCAAAACGTGGTCCTTTACCTCTTTTAGGACAATCTCTCTTTCTATGACCTATTTCTTTACAAAAGAAACATCTACCCGCTAATCCTCTCGACCCACCTGGAGGAACAAAATGCCGCTGTGACTCTTTATAATCTGACTTATACCCGCTGGTATTACTGGTATTCCCTTCACCAACCCTACTTGATGAAACCGAAACTCTAAAGTTCTTACCCTCTTGCAAACGAAGACGATATTCATGACACTTCAATAGTGTCGCATTCACTACCTCGACGAAAGTCACTAACACTAGGCCCTCTAACAAATGCTGCTAAATTCTCCAATCTAAACCTCGAATAAACTTTGATATACGCTTATCTTCCGTATTTACCTCATCAGGTACTAATTTCTCCCATCAAGTAAAATCTTCTTTATATTCTGCCACTGTTCTATTACCTTGAAACACATCCATCAATTTCCTCCCTATTTTTTACTGAATTGGGGAAGGAAAATACCTTCGATCAAAATGTTCCTAAAAATTTGTTATAGGTAAAGTATCTCTTTGTTCTAATGTGGTGACAGACTCCCACCATTGGAGAGCTGGACCCGTTAACTTAAAGGTGGCTAAAAATTGCTTTTGCACCTCACTACACTCAACCATACGGCGGTGCCTCTCTATACTATTTTTCCATCGACTTGCAGCCATTGCATCAACTCCCCCTGAAAACTCTTGAGGATGCCCCTTACTAAAATCTTCCTTCACTCTTTCCCACAAAGAGAGTCCTAAATGGGTTTGGGTTGCTTGAACAGCAGATCGTTGTGCCATCATAAAAATGGCAGCAGTCACAGCGTGTGCCACAATATTGGCAACTTCATCTGTAGTTATAGTCTTGGGAGGCAATTGGGGTTCAACATTCTCAGCCCCTTTGTTTGCCCTTATTGAATGACTTCGCTTCGGTGGCATCTGAAACAAGAACAAGTGTATCAGAACGCCTTTCAAATGTTTTCTTATTACAGAAGAAATATGGGCATATGAATACAACAGTCCTAATAATAAGGATCTACATCAAGAACGCTTACGAAAGATCGCAGTAACCCTCACAGATCCTAAAGACACTAGAACCTGATGCTCTGATACCATCTGTGACAACCCGCTCAAAATAATAACGGGTGGCCAGCCCTATACTACATTAAATCAGGTATCTCAGATGGCTCAGTCTCAACATCAACTGATAATACTAAATAATATAAGGCTAACTACCCGAAACTATTAAAAGCGGATGTGAAAATTTTAAAACTTTTCATTTAACGCCAATATAAAACACACCATGTAACCATAACCAAAAATACTACATCTAAATACAATGAGGGATGCACGTACTCCAATAATGTATAAAAGAGTAAAATAAAATGTACAAAGTAAAATACCCGAATATACTGTCGGATCACAGATAATACAAAAATCTGAGAGAGAGAATATAAAAGTGTTAATCTACGATACTTGGGTATAAACCCGATATACAAACTGAATCCTAATCTAGATATACAAAAGATAGGAATCGACTAAGACAAAGTGCCGTAACAGTCTGCTACTGCCACACGAATACCCAGGGTGGATAAACATCCATGGCGTTCTTGCGGAGGAACACCAAAAATAATATAATATATATATGCATAGCAGGAGAAAATATAAACGGGTCAGAGCCCGAGGTGAAAACATTTTATAGCAAGTGCATTAAAATGCATAATAATTATAAATGCATTATGACATGATTTAATGGAGTCGCACTCTCCATAATAATCCAACTCACCTCTCATCTAAAGCGCACAACTAAATGTATGCACGTGTTCTCCAAATAAATGCCCAATCTAATTAGGCAATTAAATCTAACTAAATTCCAATGTAAATATTCAATTAAAATCATCTAACTTATCTCGCAATTTACCCCTATCTAAATTTCCATCTAAATCGTATACTTCAATTTCTAATGCTATTGCTCTCTTTTATTTGTTCATTTACTTAACATATAAAGTTTACATAACCATTCTCTTACTAACATATTCACAATACATAAACATTCTCTTTACTAGAATTTCTTGTATTCTAGTTATACCATCAATATACATATAATTATTTGTGAGTTATTAGCATCCAAGTGCTAAGGAATAAACTTCTCCCAATTCTCAATACTTCACTGCGTTTCGTGCGTGGGACGTCTCGCAAAGCGAAATCCAAACAAGGAACCCCCCCCCCCCCCCCCCCCGTTAACTACTCCTTGATATTATTGATTTTCGAGATTCATTATGCCCTCAATGCATGATGCATGTAACCCAAATTCTTATTATTCAATTAATTAATTTATTATTCCCAATTCTCAAAGTGCACTGCGTTTCGTGCGTGGGACGTCTCGCAAAGCGAAATCCAAATAAGGAACCCCCCGATACACTACTTCTGGCACTGTCGATCGTCAAGATATATATATATATATATATATATATATATATATATATATATATGAGCATTAAGGACTAACTTCTCCTCACTCCCAACATTACACTGCGATTCGTGTGTGGGACGTCTCCCAAAGGAAAATCCAAACAAGAAACCCCCCCGATACACTACTCCTTGGCAATGTTGGTCGTTGAGGTCCATTATGACCTCGATACCCAAGTACCAAGCACAACAATACTATAATAACCATCCAAACGAGCTATAACTAGAGGACGCAGGTTCTCAATGCTACCATCTTCCAGTGCCCAAGCCACGTAGCATACTGGGGACCACCTGTAGGACTAAACGACACCTACCTCGTGATCAACTCACACACACAACGTCCGAGAAGAGATCATAGGTCCTAACCGACAAGTGAGAACGACACATACCCACGGCTTCTCACCCCAAAATATAATGCAAATCACATATCAACACAATGGACGACTATGACCTGGGGAATATCCACACACTGTTCATCGAGCCAGGGTGCTCACCCTCATCGCGCAACTTCCCACTGATTGCAAGTAGGGGGTATGCTTCACTTATATATATATATATATATATATATATATATATATATATATATATATATCATCATCATCACATAAGATATACATACATCATCACATCATATAAAGATATACCATCATATAAGGTATACCTATCACATTGTTTACATAATCGTATTACGCTCTTAGGCGTAGTTGAATTTATATTATTATTTAGTATATTTCTCTCTCTTGATATACTAATCGACAATTCTCACACATCTTCCCCACTTAGTATACACTATACTATTTCTCACTTGAAGTTTTCGCATCACTTCTGATTATGAATTGTCCCTCAATTTTATTTATGTTAAGGATATTCTCTATTCTAATGCACCTCGATTAGAATTTCTCATTGTGTGAGACATCTCCCAAATTAATCATCGTTAAGGATATTTCTATATCCGTATGCACATTTATTACCATTTATATTCTCAATCCGAAATATGGTTCAATTGATCATGTGAACGTTTAAAGTTGTCCCATTTGGGATTTGATTCTAAAATCCAATATCACTAAGTGCATTCTCACTCTTTCATGTGTTTCCATAATTATTTCCAAATAGGAATTTTAATGGTAGTGGGCTTCCCCACTTAGTATATATATACGATATTCTCTAATCGGTAATCTCTCACATTAAATCAATATGACTCCAATCATTTCTCACAAAGGGAAACTCCCTAAAATCTCCAAGACATACTCCTAATAATCCCTATAAATATTTCCAATCAATAAAATCAAACGAAACGGAATGATATTCTTCCTAGAAAAACATCCCCTGAAATGCCCTGTTTCCGAATCGATTCGGGCCTGCGAATCGATTCGGCCTTAAAGGTGAATCGATTCGGGTCCTAAGTCCTTGGACTCTGTCTCAGACCGAATCAATTTGGTCACTCAGACCTGTCAAGATGGAACATTCCGAATCGATTCGGGTTGGGGCCGAATTGATTCGGCCTGTTCTAGGGCTACGGAAATGGCTATTTCCTCAATGTCAAAATTCCCAAAAATCATTTCTAATCAACTTCTCTTCATATCTCTTTAAACCAATCACATATATAACATTAATATTCATCCAAAAACACATTTAAACTAATTTCTAACCTCAAATCCATTTTCTACATAACAAATCTAAGATTTTACCCAACAGTTAGGTTTTGACAAACTAAACCTAAAACCCAAAGATTTAATCCACTAATCATGAAATAAATGGTACACAACAATTACGTAGCAAGTTTAATCAGTTGCCTCAAGTTCGTAGGGTCTGATTCATCCTCAAGATCGCGTTTTGGCCAAAAAATCCACATTCTCTCTCTTTCTCTTCTTCTTTCTTCTTCTCTCTTTCTTTTTTTCTATTTCTCTTTCTCTCTAAGGAGAATTATTTCTCCTGTAGGCTTAATAAGCCTTGTCTCCCAAGATACACAACTTTAAATGATAATACACACTTTAAATGACTCGGTAACTTTAATTCGAGCCAAACGAGCTTAAATTATTTCAGAACCTAAATAGACCCCAAGTACAGTCATTTTGACATTCTCGACCCTTCTGAAAACAACTACGCCCTCAGAATTTCCATTCGAAACACTTTCTAACAACTTCAAATTTTGACCTCAATTTCCAATTTAATAATTATCCAAATAAAAATGATATTTATTTCTCCCAAAATAAATAAATAGCCAGCCTAAAACCTCGGTTTGTTACACTCTGTCTATTCCTAGAAAAACAGGGGTAGAAATGGTATCTAATCCTTTAGTTTCGGAGATCTAACTTAGGGTGAGAGCGTTATTTTCTTAAATGGATCATGTTAGATAAAAGGGGATAATTAATTAAAGGGGAGAATTATTTATTCGCATTTAATCCTTTGATATTACCTATGCGTTTAATGGTTTGTTAAAGTGTGCAGGATTTCATCTTTAGTGTCATTACTTAAAGCCGCAAAGCGTCTATAAGTTGAGTTAATCTTCTATTTTTTATTTTATTTTTGGGTGGGAATGTGTCTAGGCATGCTTGAGAGCCCATAGGGTTTTTTTATATTTGGTTTTGTCCCGAAATAGCCAAATAGGGAGATTTTTAAGGGAAAATTTCCAATTGAGTCAATTTGTAGTGTTGGCTTAATTCCAGACAAAACTCATTTAGTCATAGAATAGATGTTGGTTTTACCTCAAGCCTATGACATTTGAAGAGCTAAAGACGTAGAGGCCAAGTTTTTTAAGTAGATATCATTGCCGATTATGCGTGCCTTGTTTCACGTTATCAATTGTTCATCATTTTTGAAGTCTCTAAGGTATGAATGCATTAATATATTTATAGAAACTTTGATATCATTTATTTTGGGTGTATTTTAACTTCTAACCACATTATGCATTGCTTTACTATTTTCTCATTAGAAGGTCATTAGAACGAAGTCGTTTGAACTAAATATCGAAAGAAATATCAAACGAAAAGTTTTTTGAAATCTTGTTTGAACGAACTTGGAAACTGTAATCTTGTTCGAACACGGTCGTTCGAACGAACTCAAAATGTCGTTCGAACGACATTTCAGCTGGAACAGTTTCTTTTTGATAGTTTTTCCCATCTTCCCACTTTCCCAATATCTTTTTACCGTGCGGGAAAGGAACTGTTTACAAAACTTTTGGAGATTTTCTATGGGCCTTGGAGAGCCAAATTCCTAAACCAAAAGTCCATTGGTATTTGTTTATCAAATTGATTATCTTAAGAACCAAACCAAGCTTTACACCCGTAGTTTATTTTAAATCTAAGTTTCATATATATATATATATATATATATATATATATATATATGTTCTTGTAGATTATTTGGCGTTTCTTCTTTACCCATCAAAGGAGATTGTTTGGGTTCCTTCTCTACCCAAAAAGGAGATTGTTTTCTTGGTTCGTGGTGTGCATACGTTGAAAAGGCCATCGTATGTTTTGATAATAGTTGTGCCCCATCGGTGGATTCCGAGACTACGGTGGAGTCCATAGTTATCAACGAGGCGGAGGTTGATACAAGAAGGAGCGTCGAGGCTTGAAGGGAGTCGAGTTATGTGTTTTAAGTCTCTTGTCTTGTAATTGTAAACATACCATAATTAGTGGACTTGTTGGTAGGGTCGTCTGAGATTTTTCCCGTAATGGTTTTTCCTCGTACATCGCGGCGTAGTGTGTCTGTGATTTATTATTTATTTCCTAAAAATTCACTTAGATGCATGTGTAGGTTTGAAAAGATAAATTTTAGTTTAAATCACAACTCTAGTTTAATTTGGTGATAATTAATATTTGAGTATTATTAGTAAATTTAATTCAAGTCGGCATTAATTTAATTTGACAATATTCATGCTTAGCTTATTTAACTTTAATTGTATATAATTTTGTTTAAGTGGAAATTAAAATGTGTATGAATTAAAATTTGGAATATAATTGAACCATCTCATAGTTTGAGTTTAAAATTTGGGAGCATTCACCCATATCAAGTGGTATCAGAGCATATACATTAAGAAACCACGTCTTCAGATTGGTATCAACTCATTTTTTTTACTTTTCATTGGTATCGGAGAGGGTTATGCTAATTTATCGCGTGATCTGGTGTCTTGAGGATTATTTTGGGGTAATATGGAACATTTAACATTTTTGGAACTTCCCATTTTTTATAGTTCTCACATGATAGCACATGACTCCTCACTTGCTATATCTTATGAGTAATTGCTTGGATGTTTACATACACTAGCCATGCTTAATGATATATTCTTGCTAGTTGTGTGTTTGTTTGTCATATTCTAATCACGCTTTGTTATGTAATTTTTTCTAGAATTATGATATGTTTATCATTTTAATTTGAATTTTATCATTTATTGGGCTTTATGAAAAATACAAAATGATTTTGTTTGTCTTTTGAGTTGTCTTTTGTTTAATTAAAATTTTGAAAAACTCAAAAAGATTTTTTTGTGTGTGTGTATTTTAGTTTGACACATTTTGTGTGGCATATACTTATGTTTGAATCCAATATCATATCCTCATCCATGTGGCTAGAAATTTTGGTTAAGATTTTCAATCCTTTAAGTGTTTTTTGTCATGCTTGAATGGAGTAGTTTGATTTTGCGTTGCCTAATGGATTCTATTTCTATATGCTTTGATTCACACATTCATGAGGTCATTTGCAGTTTTACTTCACATGTATTTTTTAGTTAAGTGAGATGTTATTCTATCAATTTAGTCATCTACTTGTTGCTATGACTATAAATGATTTGTGCATGTAAGAACCATTTCCCGAATTAAAAAAAAATAGAAAAATATTTATCCAGTGCAGTTGGTGTAGTTGTTTTTCAATGGAATCGGACTGCGAAAGACAAAAATACTTTGCGTGAAAAGCCACCATTGAAATTTGGCCTAAAAATATGGCATTAAAATATTATCCAATGCCTTCATTATTTAGTTGGTATGTTCATATAGAAAAGAAAATAAAATGAAAAAGAATATGTATGAGGAAGTTTGGTCAGATATATCAACGAGTTTGCACAACGACTTTGTTTCCTCGTTATGCTATTCTTGTTATGACTCTATTGATTTGTAGAATTACAAAAAAAATCTAGGCTCGTGTTCATTGTGTATGTTTGTTCATCGATTTCAATTTATATTGTCACATCAGGCTATATTTAAATGTGATAAAGTTTTACAATCAATTGAGAACTCTGTGAACATGTTTAAGTGATTGGGTCTATATTCCTTTAATCTCTTGTTCACGCCCCTTCACTTACGTTTACCATTTTTATTTAGACACATTTTTTCCATATGAGTGTGGAAAGCTTTAAGTATTTTATGTCGTATGTTGTGCTTATACCTATGTACATGTGCGTGTGCCTTATTGATATCATTTGTGTGTGTGTGTGTGTGTGTGTGTCTATATATATATATATATATATATATATATATATATATATATGGTATTTCTTTGTTTTTGAGTCTTTGCCTTCCTTGCTAGTCCATGTATGTCTTGAATTCAAAATTTGTATCTATCTTGTTGTGAATTTTGTGTGATGTCTCATGCTTATCATTTTAATGGTATCTTTTGTTATCTTACCATAGTGGATATCTATTAATTTTGTATGGATTAGTTGAACTGCACTCTTCCCATATGAATGCTCTTGTCACTTTATGCACCATTGCATGTTTAACTTATTTTTATGTATTTACATCCCTTGTTTAGCTTAGGGAGAGAATTTTCTTTAATTGGTTATTTGGGAGATAAATAAGTTAATTTTTTATTCTTTATACTCTGTCTATTCCAAGAATAAAAAGGGTATAAATGGTATCTAATCCTTTAGTTTCGGAGATCTAACTTAGGGTGAGAGCGTTATTTTCTTAAATCGATCATGTTAGATAAAAGGGGATAATTAATTAAGGGGGAGAATTATTTATTCGCATTTAATCCTTTGATATTCCCTATGGGTTTAATGTTTTGTTTAAGTGTGCGGGATTTCATCTTTAGTGGTATTAATTAAAGTGACAAATCATCTATGAGTCGAGTCAATCGTCTATTTTTTTGTGTGGGATTGTGTCTAGGCGTTCTTAATGGCCCATAGGATTTTTTTATGTTTGGTTTTGTCCTGACACAGCCAAAGGGGGAGATTTGTAAGGGAAAATTTACAATTGAGTCAATTTGTAGTGTTGGCTTAATTCCGAACAAAACTTATGACATTTGAAGAGTCATACGATAGATGTTAGTTGTACCTCAAGCCTATGACATTTGAAGAGTTGAAGACGTAGCGGCCAAGTTTTTCAAGTAGATATTATTGTCAGTTTTTTGTGCCTTGTTTCATGTCATCAACGGTTCATCATTTCCAAAGTCTCTAAGGTATGAATGCATTAATATATTTATAGAGACTTGTATATCTTTTATTTTTGGAGTATTTTGTAAAATATTTTTAACGACTTTATTTTTTTGTCAGAAAATCATTTCGGAAGTTTTCATAAAAGCTTTGGGCTTAAAATGAAAAATTGGATTTTTTGAAAATTCGTTCGAACAAACTCGACATCTCGTTCGAAGGAGATTGCCAAGTTGTTCGAATGAATTTCCAACGACATTGTGCATTTCTTTTCTATTTTCTCATTAGAAGGTCGTTGGAACGAAGTCGTTCGAACAAAATATCGAACGAGAAGTTTTCTGAAATCTCATTGAAAAGAACTTCGAAACTGTAATCTCGTTCAAAAGAAATTTTTTGTGCCTTGTTTCACGTCATCAGTGTTTAATGTTTCCAAAGTCTCTAAGGTATGAATGCATTAATAGATTTATAGAGACTTGGATATCTTTTATTTTTGGTGTATTTTGTAAAATATTTTTAACGACTTTATTTTTTCTCAAAAAATCATTTTGGAACTTTTTATAAAATCTATGGGCTTAAAATGAAAAAATGGATTTTCTGAAAATTCGTTTGAAAAAACTGGACATTTGGTTGGAAGGAGATTTCCAGGTCATTCGAACGAACTTCTAATGATATTGTGCATTGCTTTTCTGTTTTCTCATTAGAAGGTCGTTGGAACGAAGTCATTCGAATGAAATATCGAACGAGAAATTTACTGAAATCTCATTCAAAAGAACTTGGAAACTGTAATCTCGTTCGAACATTGTAGTTCGAAGGAACTCAAAATGTTTTTCGAATGACATTTCAGTCGAAACAGATTCTTTTTGACCATTTTTTTCCAACTTCCCACTTTCCCACTATCTTTTTACCTGCTTTATTATGTGCGGGAAAGGAATTGTTTACATAACTTTTGGAGATTTTCTAAGGGCTTTGGAGAGCCAAATTCCTAAACCAAAATTCCGTTGATGTTTGTTTATCAAATTGATTATCTTAAGAACAAAACCAAGTTTCATATATATATATATATATATATATATATATATATATATATATATATATATATATATATATATATATATATATATATATATATATATAATCTTGAAGATTATTTGGCACCGGGTTTTTTCTCTACCCATCAAAGGAGATTGTTTGGGTTCCTTCTCTACCCAAAAAGTATATTGTTTTCTTGGTTCCTGGTGTGCACACGTTAGAAAGTCCATCGTATGTTTTGACAGCAGATGTGCCCCATCGGTAGATTTCGAGACTGCGGTGGAGTCCATAGTTTTCGACTAGGGGAAGGTTGATGCAAGAAGGATCGTCGAAGCTTGAAGAGAGTCAAGTCTTTTGTTGTAAGTATCTTGTCTTGTTTTTGTAAACATACCATACTTAGTGGACTTGTAGGCCGGCTCGTCCGAGGTTTTTCCCATTGTGGGTTTTCCTCGTACATCGGCGTAGTGTGTTTGTGATTTTTTTATCTTGCAAAAATTCACTTAGATGGATATGTAGGTTTAAAAAGATAAAATTTGGTTTAAATCATAACTCTAGTTAGGTTTGGTGCTAATTAATATTTGAGTAATCTTAGTTAATTTAATTCAAGATGGCATTAATTTAATTTGATAATATGCATGCTTGGTGTGTTTAACTTGAGTTGAATTGAAATTTGTTTAATTAGGAATTAAAATGTTTGTGTAAATTAAAATTTGGAATATAATTGAACCATCTCATAGTTTAAGTTTAAAATTTGGGGGAAATTACCTATATCAAGTGGTATCAGAGCATATACATTCAGAAACCACATCTTCAGATTGGTGCCAGAGCATTTTTTTTACTTTTACAATCGATTGCTCTAGGTCATCTAAAGTTTCCCCCATGTTGGATTTCATCTTCTCCAATACCCTAAATATCATCCCACAACTCCATTGACAAGTCTAAAATCTTCACTTCACTCCCATAATATATCTCAACAAAAAATCCACATACAACATACAATTGAATCATAAATTTCAAATCAAAATCTCAATTATACCACAAGATTCAAATGAAAACCCACTTTCTTACCAAGAACTATAGAATTTCTAATTCTTTCAATTAACTTCAGATCTCGACAAATTAAGGCAATTAATCATAGTGTTTTTGAATGCTTCAAATGAATTCTCAATCATAATCTAAAAAAAAAATATTCGATTTAGGGAGAAATCAATCAAAATAATAAAAAAATAATACTAGTTACTTACTCAGACAAGTTAATTACAAAATTAGTCAGTAAAATCACCAAACTCATATTTATAATCATAACTAGGTTTATATTCACATGAATAGACACAATATTCATAAATAATATTTATACTTTGATTTTAAATAAACTCGTCTCAATGATTTTGATGAAAAATAAGGCCAACATCTCTTCAATTCCCCTTTGTCCCTTGAGTCTTGTTCGCTCTAGGCTTGTAAGGATTCCCAAAATGAAATATGTAAATAATGAAATCTCTAATGGTTTATTAAACCCCTCTAATTTCGAATCTTAAAAATCCACCTAAGCCCTATACTAACCCAATACACCTATAATTCATCATTTTGAGTTAAAACTAATGTTTTTAAAGGTTCTGAACCTACTTAATTATCAAAATTATAAATTTAATTCAATGCATTCATTAAATAAACCAATTTAAACCCGAAAACAATTATTTATTTATTTGGTGTAACGTGGCTATATAGACATTCACTTCGCAATCATTGAAACTCGATGCCGAGGGGATAATCCAAAAAAGTAAACTTCGACACTAAGTACCTGACCCTTCTACAGTCTCCCATAATATGCTATCACATTAGCGAATTAATATATTAATGTGTATTAAGTTCAAATTTCATATTTATATATAACACATATAATCATATAATAGTGACATAACATGTTACATAGACATATTAGATAATTTTATAATTAATTTAGTACATAAAAATACAGGGTATTACATAACCAAAGTTATATTGCTTTGGGAAAAATAGTACAATACGGGAAGAAAATCATACAGTAACCACCTCTAATTTGGTTACGAAGTAACGTGGGTCTGTCGGGTATTCATAACTAACAAAATTTTTCTAACCAATGCATTAGATATACATCATTGTGTTAGTCAAACCATGTCAATAAACTTTATTCCTTTAGAGTTATTATTATTAGAGATACCGTGTTAGATTTAATTTTAATAAGGAGTAAATAAGGCATCCAATATAATAGTGTTTTTTATCTACACAAAGCATATCACCAGTGGGCTTGATTTAAATAATAACCAAACAACGAGTACAGTTTTGTTGACCATCATTAAATAGGATAATGGGGATACCCAAATCTTATTGGTTAAAAACACTAAAGTCATCAATACACTTGCGTTATGAGCCCATTTTTTTAAAATACTTTAATTAGTAAGGTATGAGGGTCTATATGTTCCTGTCTTGAGGAGGATCATCGAATTTAATTTCCTATAAATACTAACAAAACGGCCTTATTAATAATACATTAATTTAATAAAAAATTGATATATATTGTGTGATATACCCAAGTAGAACCTCGTCCTAGCCTGGGACCTACTCGGACAAGGACGACCACACAGATCGTCATGATAAGCACTATGTGCCTCCTCTAGTTGCCTTACTCCAGTTGTCTCAGCTTTGTCCGATCTTATTGGCCGAGACCTATCAATCAACTCATTATCTCTTTATAAGTCTCGTCTAGTACTACCATTCATCTGCAGTTGAGACATATCAACAGGACCATTGGCCTTATATCAGTCTTGTCCTGTACTGATATCTCCAGACATCCAAGACCACACCTCAGCTTTGATCATCAGTTGTTTGGGAAGGATATCAGAAGGATCGTCCTCGAACACGTCAAGACCTCATAGGGCAACACAAATCCACGTGAGAGACAAGTTTCTGGCATGATCATCCCACATAGATAGGCAGTTATAACGATATCACAAAAGCAAGTGAGGGGAATATTTTCATCATCATTATATGCCCATGCCTAGGACAGGTTTGAACCCCTCATTGGATGTCTCAACATATGCACACTTCAGGCATGCTTTGGGGGAGGGGGGGGGGGGGCAATGTTCACCCTAAGCACCATCTTCTTCCCTCGAAGAAAGGATCCATAAATAGAATACCCTAGATAAAATCTATCTCATTCACTAGAGATAGATAAATCTTGAGAGTTATGTATTTTAGGCCATGAGAGCCTCAATTCTAGTAAAACACCATACTAATCTACACAGTGGAGTAGGCTGACATAGCCGAACCATTTAAATTATGTTATCTTTACTCTTATCCTCACCCTCTTCTTATATTTACATCACTGTGTTGTTATATACATATCTCCATTGTTGTGTGTGCTTTAGCTAGAGCTACATATATGAATTTAAATTGTGACTTTATAGCATCATCATTTTGGCGCCATTTGTGGGAATAAAGGTTCTTCATCTTCCTCTTTTTCATTCTCATCTTGTTTATTACTAGATTCTCTGGTGGTGATCTGGTTACACACTTGGTTGGATTTGTATCACCATTAAAATATTTGTTGTTGAGTTTTTAAAGCTTTTTTCTAGATCACTTAGTCATTCAGCTCACCATTTGGTTCTCTTCATGCACCAAAGAGGATGGAAGTCAACTCGGCTGCCACTGAGCCGAAGCTGGGAAAGATCATAAAGGTAGATATAGATACTCTGAACATGGAATTATCCAGATTAAACTTCCAAGGAATATTGTCCCCCCATGACGACTCTCTGGTAATCAACACCAGGATCTATAGGTGTGACGTATCCAAGATTTAGTAGACAATGACAGCTCGACCAATGTTATGTTTTGGGAGTGTCTAAAGAACAAGAGTTGAGAAAGAAGATTTTGATCTCGTATCACCAACCCTTTATAGGGTTTAGTGGAGAGAAAGTGAAACCTCTAGGAGTTTATTAAATGGAAGTCTGAATGGGCACTTAGGTGAGGTACCTAATGAAGAAAGTAACATTTTTATTATGGATGACAACGTATTCTTATCTTATTATATCATCCTTGGCCATGCATCTCTTAAAGAGATTGAATCCATTCCCTCTACCGTACGCCAGATGATAAAATTTCTAACCCCTTATGGGATAGGGGAAGTCCAAGGTGATAAAGTGGAGGTCGGTGAATGTTACTTCAGCTCAGTCGAGCAGAGAGAGGCTTTTATAAAGCTCACCACCTCATAAAACATTGATACTCTAGACCCATGGAACAAGCAAGATAAAGAAAGGTGAAGTCAAAGAAGAGGTATAATCCATATCCTCAATGAGGACGACCCGAAAAAACATCTAGATTAGCTCTTTGTTAAAAAAAGAGGTGAAGGAGAAACTGATAGATTTGTTAAAGAAGAGGCATAGTGTCTTTGCGTGGAGTCAAAAAGATTTGTCAGGAATAAACCCAAAGGTTATCTACCATAAATTAAACATTGATGAGAAGGCCAAGACAGTTAAGCAAATAAGGAGAGCTTATGTAAGGGAAAAGTACGGAGTCATCTAGGATAAGGGTAAGAAACTCCAATCAGTAGAGTTCATCAGAGAGGTTCCAATAAGAACCTCAAACCAATGGTACAGTCGAAGCCTCCAATAAGAACCTCAAATCCATCATCAGCAAGATGACCAAAAACTGTCGAGATTAGGCCGACCGAATCCCATATTCCCCCTGGGGCTATTGAACCTCAATCTGAACCTCTACTTGGGCTACCCCTTACTCTCTAGTATATGGCATGGAAGCAGTCCTACCCATGGAGCTAGAAATACCCTCATTATGCATCATGCTTGAAAGCAAGGTCAGCAAAGAAGACTGGTGCAAAGTCTCCAAAAGACACAAGGATTTCCCCGGCTCAAAACGAAATCACGTGGTAATTTCTTCGGTGGAATCCCAGAGAATCATTCTCCCCATCAATATCTCCAAAGGATGCTCTAAATTTTCCCCATCTAATTCGCTATTCCCCAGAGAAACCCAAAATCCAATCTTTATCCCCAAAAAAATCCCTGATTTTCCTGAAGGAAATGTACACCTCTCTTAGGTCAGAATTGACCTCGATCTTGGATCGTCACCTTTCTTTGGTCAGAATTAACCTCGGTCCTCGGTCGTCACCTCTCTTAGGTAAGAATTAACCTCGGTCTTGGATCGTCATCTTAGTTAGGTCAGAATTAACCTTGGTCCTCGGTCGTCACCTCTCTTAGTTTAGAATTGACCTCGGTCTTGGATCGTCACCTTAAGCCCATAGAATTGGCTTTGACCCGCATAATTGGTCATCTCAACTTAAGCCCGCTGAATTGGCTTCGACCCGCAAAATTGGTCATCTCACCTAAAGCCCGTAGAATTGGCTTTGAACGGCAGAATAGGTCATCTCACCTTAAGCCCGCAGAATTGGCTTCGACCCGCAGAATTGGTCATCTCACCTTAAGCTCGCAGAATTGGCTTCGACCCGCAGAATTGGTCATCTCACCTAAAGCTCGCAGAATTGGCTTTGATCGGCAGAATTGCTCACCCTCATCTTTAAGACCTTAGAATTGGCTTCGACCCTCATAATCGGTCATCCTCATACTTAGGTCCTCATAATCGACCTCGACCCTCCGGTCATCCTCTTTCAAAGGCATCATGTGGTGTCTATTTGATGGTTATCGTTTGTTTCAAACTCACTCGTTGAGGGGCTCTGTAGACACCCCATTCTAATACCCCCTAACCTCTTATTAGGTCCCTAGCACCTCCCTTCATCATTGCAAACCCAATTCATACCCCGAGTACTGACCTAGAGGTCATCAGACACTCTCAGGCTCCGTTTGACTAAAAAGTCAAACTCTTCAGCTCAACGGAGACTAAATGAATCTTCAAAGGCACTGAATTCCCTTTCCAACAATCCATCCTTGTGCACAATTCTGACTTACCATGCCGACGAACGACCCGTGTTCCCCCAAAACTCGATCAGGAGGTCATCGGGCACTCTCGGGCTCCGTTTGACCAAAGTCAACTCTTTATCTCGATTGAGACTGAATGAATCTTTAAAGGGCACTGAAACCCCTTTCCAACGATCTGCCCCGAGCACGATTCTAACTTACAGTACGGGCGAACGATCCATTTTATTCCGAGAGGTCATCGAATGCTTCGAGGGACCGTTGACTAAAGTCTAAAAAACGTCGCTAATGCCGTTTAACACAAGGTTAAACTGTATAAGCAACTCCGAATGTTTGTTGGAGAAACCCTTTTCTTTTGAAAATAAAAATTATAAACAAGATTTGTTTACAAAGAAACTTATGTATGAGATTAATTAAGATTGTGTAATCAGTTTTTAAAACTAAGGCAGTTTCAAAAATTCAGCACACTTAAAGAATGAGGTGAGTAGATGAAGATAATCAACACAAAGATTTTAACGTGGTAAAACCTCTCCCAACAGAGGAAACATCCACGGTGACTTCTAAGTCACAAAAACAAAAATCCACTAATAACAAAAATCAGTTACAAACAACACAACATGCAAGCACACAAATCAACCTATTCTAAGTTTAGGAATATACCCCACTTGGCTCCTTCTAACTTCTGATAGATCTGATTTGTTGATGATGTTCTCCGGTTTGCTAACTTCCTTTGCTTTAGCTTCTTTACATCGACTCAATGATCTCAGATCTTAAACACAACACTTCCAGTGTAGTAGTGTGTAAAGTGTTTGTGTAGTGAATCCTATTCACATGCATGAACTCACACACACTTAGATTTACAAACAGTCATATACAAATTACATATAAAGTCTATATGCAGTGATTTTGTTATTTTTCTTTCTTACAAAACTAAAAACCTTTTGACCTTTAAATATAACCCAGATTCCACGGAGATCTTTCTTAAGAAATCGGTCAAGACCTTTCTCAATCTCTTTTGAAAATATTTAGGAGATTGAAAACCCTCCAAGTGCGAATCCAACTAGGTCAGGTTAAGTTTTGTAAAAACAGAAACTATAAAACATTTTTAAAACCAAAACAGAAATGATTTTCTTAAACCAAGTTGAAAATATGCAGATCTAGTGAAAAATGTAACATTCAGAGTATAGATCTAACGTTTCTATGAAAAAGAAACTAGATCTTCACTCTAACGTTTAAGTTGTGTACAAGATCAGAAATCACGAGGTTACAGCAACAATATGAACAAACCACTCTCTCTCTCTCTCTTTCAAACACTCAGGTTGTGTTTGGGGTAAGGTTTATTTGAAGGTTTGTTTCAGAGACGAAGTGTTTAGGGTTAGGGTTTGGTTTTGGCTAACTGTTTCCCTTTCTCTCTCTTCTCTCTATTCTTTTCTCTCTTCTCTCACTTCTCTCTTCTCTCTCTTATTTTTTTCTCTCTGGAAGAGGAATGCCCAAATGTTCTCTAAGGCTGAGAAGTGAAGGGTATTTATAGTTCCTGGGGAAGGTTCTGGACGTTCGAGGCAAATCAAAGGCTGGGATCAAGTCTTCAAAGGTTTGACTTGATCCAATGGTTCTAAAACAGCGGTGGTTTAAAACGATTCTAATTGGTTCAAATGGATAGCACCGGGATTAACCAAGAACGCATGCAGACCCTTGATAAGAAATGATCCAACGATAAACAATCATCCATCCAACCCTCTCACATAAGAAACACAAATACATTAACCCGGAGGATGACAAGTGTTGGCTGGTTATAGGCTCTCACACGCGCGTCAAAATAATTACAAAACCTCACCCTGAAGTCTCTAGCACTTTGAGATCGTACCCAACCAAACAATTCAGTGAAAAAAGAAGTTTCTTAAAATAGTAAATTAACCCCAAAAAATTTATTATCCCATTTTATTAATAAAAACAATTATTAAAAAAAATGTTTAAAAAAAGTTTAAAAAGATTTAAAAATTATTTAAAATTCCCAAAAAATTATTAAAGCTCCAAATCAAGGGGAATTAAACACACTCAATTTTAGGCAATATGAACACATGTATGCACTTCTAATTGTGTGTTGTGTGATTCATTTTATACCATCATTGATATTTGAAGAGGATTAGAGAGATAGGTTCTGAGGCTTTTTAGTTTCTAGGATGGACTACAAATTTTGTCAATATTTCCAAATTAGTTGAGCACTTATACAATGTAGACTTAAGCAAGTCAAAGGTATAGGGTGCTTCAATCTCCCCCTTTGGAAATATGAGACAAAATCTCCTTTGAGTTAGCTTAAAACTCGTAGGGAACAAAAAATAAAACCTAGTCCTATACAAAAGATTCTATCTACCCAAATCCTAGAAAGTCAAAAATTACATAACTCAACTATTTACAAATTTTTACCCTAGAAACGGTAGACAATCAGAAGAAGAGATTCCTGCAAATATACACACTAAGATCAAGCAGTTTAGATGAAATGTGAATAAAAATGAACTTCATAAAACTCAAATTTCTCCCCCATTTTGTCTCAAATGGACAAAGGGTAAAACTTAAAGTCTTGAGAGTTTAATCAGCGCAAACCATGCCTATAGAATTTCGCAAGTACAGAAATCTGTTATAGTCTAAAGGTTTAGTGAACATGTCTGCAAGTTGCAGATCAGTAGGCAGGTAATGAATTTCTAATTCCTTAGTTTCAACAAGTTCACGAATAAAATGATGCCTTATTTTAATATGTTTAGTTCGCGAGTGTTGAACCGGGTTTTTAGATATGTTAATGGCGCTTTGATTGTCACAATACAATTGTAATTGTTCTTCTTTAATCCCATAATCACTTAACATCTGTTTGATCCATAACAATTGAGCACAGCAACTTCCTGCTGCTATATATTCGTACTCAGCCGTAGATAAAGATGTACAATTCTATTTTTTACTACTCCAACCAACTAAATTATTGCCGACATAATAACAGGCACCTGATGTACTTTTACTATCATCAGTACAACCGGCCCAATCAGCATCAGTATACCCTATGATGGTGCTACAGGTATCTTTAGTGTACCTAAGTCCAAGGTTAAGAGTGCCTTTTATGTACTTTATTATACGTTTTACACTCAATAAATGGCTCTCTTTAGGGTTATTCTGATAACGAGCGCACAGACATACAGCATACATTATGTCTGGCCGTGAGGCAGTTAGGTAGAGTAGGCTACCAATCATACTACGATAGAGTGTGGAATCAACTGACTTACCAGTTTCATCTTTACATAATTTAAGAGTAGTACTCATAGGTGTTTTGGCGACTTTAGCATTCTCTACGCCAAATTTCTTAACAAGGTCTAAGGCATACTTGGTTTGAGATACAAAAAGACCATCAGAATTGTGTTTCACTTGAAATCCTAAGAAAAGTTGTAGCTCCACCATAAGGGACATGTGGAATTCCTTATGCATACTAGCAGAAAAGGATTTAACTTCAGAGTTTGAAGTTGACCCGAAAATGATATCGTCTACGTAGACTTGGGCTATAATAATGTTTTTGTCAAAATTTTTGACAAATAGAGTCTGGTCATTTCCTCCTCTCTTAAAACCCTTTTCCAATAAAAAGTTGGAAAGGCGTTCATACCAAGCTCTAGGATCTTGTTTTAAGCCATACAAAGTCTTTTTTAGACGAAAGACATGATTAGGGTATTTAGGATCAATGAACCCTTTGGGTTGTTCTACATATGTCTCTTCGAACAGGATACCATTTAGGAAAGCAGATTTGACGTCCATTTGATAAAGTGTGAATTTTAAGTAACATGCTATGGTGAAAAGAAGTCGAACAGATTCAAGACGAGTGACAGGGGCAAAAGTCTCACTGAAATCTATCCCTTCTAATTGAGAGTAGCCTTGAGCAACTAGTCTAGCTTTGTTTCTAAGGATTACCCCATTTTCATCAGATTTGTTCTTAAAAATCCAACGTGTTCCAATAACATTTTTATTTTGAGGCCGAGGTACAAGATACCAGACATCGTGAATGACAAATTGTAAAAGTTCTTCCTGCATAGCAGAAATCCAGTGTGTGTCATTCAATGCTTCATTATCATTTTTCGGTTCCACAAGGGAGACGAAACATGCATAATTAGCATAATTTCTTAATTGGGATATAGTACGAACTGGCTCATTAAGATTACCGACCACGTTGTCAATGGGATGATCTTTAGAAACCCAACCAGGTACTTCTGGACTCTCAATAGGTAATGAGTCATCTATTTCTGCTGAATCAGTTTTGAAATCATTTTCAGATTCAACCACAATAGGTGATTCAGATATCTTATTTTCGACAATAGTGTCACTTACAATTACATTTATCGATTCCATAAGGGCCTTAATACGTAAATTGTATATACGATAAGCACGACTGTTTGGTGAGTATCCTAAGAAGATGGCTTTATCACCACGAGTTTCAAATTTAGACAGATGTTCTCTGTCTTTATAGACATAACACTGACTTCCAAAGGTTCTTAGGTATTTCAGATTAGGTTTCTTACCGTACCACAACTCATAAGGGGTTTATTTAGAGTTTTTACTAAGATAGACCCTATTAGTGATGTGATAGGCAGTTCTAATAGATTCCACCCAAAAGTATTTAGGTAGGGATTTGGCATGCAACATGACACGTGCCATCTCTTGAAGAGTTCGGTTTTTCCTTTCAGCAATACCATTCTGCTGAGGAGTCTTAGGGGCACTGAATTCATGTTTGTAACCGTTGTAGTCACAATATTCCACTATTCCTGTGTCTATGAACTCTCCTCCTCTATCACTACAAATGCGATTGACTTGTGTGTCCTTCTCATTTTCAATTCTTAAAAGAATTTTCAAAAAGTTCTGAAACGTGTCAGATTTATGTTTCAAGAAGGCAACCCAAGTGAATCGTGTGAAATCATCAACCATGACAAGGATATAACTGTGTCCACAAAGACTAACAGTTCTAGAGGGACCAATAAGGTCCATATGGATGAGATCTAAAGGTCTAGAGGTGAGAATGTCTTTAACCTTTTTATGCGAAGTCTTAACTATTTTTCCTTCCTGGCAATGACCACAGACAACACTAGAAATAGGTTTAGTTTTAGGAATGCTTCTACCTATCTCTTGACTAGACAATCTACCAAGGATATCATAACTTAAGTGACCCATACGATTATGCCAGATCTCATTGTCATCCATTCTGACAATGTTACAGGTTTCAGAACTAGTCTTGACAGTATAACAATTGTCAGGTGTTCTAAATCCTGTAATAATGCATTCACCTTTACCATTTAGAATTTTACAATTGTTCTTTGAAAAGGTGACAGTATGGTCAGAGTCACAAAATTGTGATATACTTAGGAGGTTGGCTTTAAGGCCTTTAACTAATAGAACATTTTCGAGAACAGGCATTCCTTCTTCTTTTAGGGTTCCTTTACCTATGATCTGAGATGAAACACCATCACCAAAAACTACTTTCCCACCAGCAAATCTGGTTTGGTTTAGAAGTTTTGTTTCATCTCCTGTCATATGTTTGGAACATCCTGAATCTAAGTACCAACCAGATGAAGTGTGTTCAGCTTTTAAAGCAGTGATGACAATGTTACACTTCATTTGGGGTAAAAGATCCTCTTTTCTAACCCAAATAGCTCTAGTTTTAATTTTTCGCAAGTTTGCTCTCATTTGATAAAATTTTCGAGACGCTTTTTGTCGAAAAACATTTGGAGCAGCAAACTGATTGTTGTGAAAAAGTTGAGCTTTTGGTTTAGGAAAGTTTCTGGGAGCCTTTCTCTTAAATGAACTCTTAGTTTTGGTCTTTCTATTTCTATAGTTAGAGTTCTTATCAGGTTGTCTTGGAAGGACATAGTTGTTACGACTTTGCCTAGAATAGTTAAAGTTCTTATAGACAGAAGTATTGTATATAGGGGTGTTTAGACGCCTAGCATAACAACCTTCAAAGGAGTGACCATAAATGTCACAGTAAGAGCAATATTGATTGCTTGAGGGATGAATTTCCTTAGGAAAACTTCTAAAGATAGGTTTGACAGCGTTCTGTTCATAAGTCTTATTTCTAGGGGGTATGGTCTTATAGGTAGAATCAGCCTTTCTGATCAAAGGACAGACGTATTTAGTCTTAAGTGCAGTCTCAGCATTAGAATAACTAGACTCTCCAATGTCTTTCTGTTGTTGCTTTTGATCAAATTCATTTTTAATCAAATGAAAGTCTGGACATGTTTCAATTGGTCTTTTGCCCCCAGACACAAACTTAATAGGTTCAAGTTTTGTATTTTGAGATTTGTTCTTAGGGCAAAATCCAATGCCGGTTCTATCATCAGAATTGGTCTTGGAGTCAACAACAAAGTCAGTAAAACAGTTTGAATTGTTTTTAAACTTAGAAAACTTTTTAAAAACAGTAGCTGTCTTTGTTTTTGCTTCCTCCAATTCTAATAATGTTCCCTTATATTTCATTTCCAGGGTTTCATTAGTTTTAGTCAACTCTTTTAATTTTTGATCAAAAGTTTCAATTTCAGATTGATGAGATAGACACTGGTTAGTGTACTCTTCAGCATTCAACTTCACTGTAAGACTTAGATCATCTAATTTCTTAGTAAGGTGTCTAACAGTCTTCTCCAATCTAGTGCCTTTTTTAAGAGTCTTAGCATACAAGGTATGGATATCAGGGAGGTCATCTGTGTCTGAGTCGCTAAGTGAAGTGTGTGTAGTGACCCCTAACGATTCAGTTTTAGTACTCACGCACCCATTTGCATCGTCATTATCGAGATCACTTTAACTCACACACACGGAACTAGAACTAGCAACATTTTCAGACAATAGAGCATCTAGGCCAATCAAAGCAGTATTCACACAAGCAGAAGTAGGAGCATCATTATCACACACATGAGTATCATCATTGTAAATGATCTTAGCATAAAAAGACATGCAAGGGTCAAGTACATTAGATGACTCAAGTTCCTCTTCATCAGAGTCACTTGAATCATTCCAAGTTTTACAGACATTGGCTCTATTGTGTGTGTTGGCTTTATTCAGATTAACTCTGCAGTCGTGTGCAATGTGACCTAGTTTCCCACATCTAAAACATTCAATATTTTTAAGGTCTCTAGTGGGTCTGGAATTGTTGTCCTTAGGATGTTTGTCAAGTCCTCTCTCATGAGGTTTTGGATTAGACAGAGTAGGATAATTAGGCTTGCCTTGTTTAGTAGCTTGTTTGTTTCGAAATTTGACAATTTTCTTAAATTGTTTAGACATTAAGGCAATCTGATTATCTAGTTTGTCTATATCACACTCCTCATCAGAGTCAGAGTTGGTCAAATTGGACTCAAGTTTGGGTATCTTAGAGGCAAAACTCAAGTTAGAGTTAGGTTGTTTTCTTTGAGAATGATTCAATTATTTCTTAAAGTCTAATTCCATTTCCACAGTTCTAAGTTTGCTACTGAGTAACTCAGGAGTAAGGTTTTGATCATTCATTTCCTCAATAGCATACCTCTTACTGTCGAACTTTTGTGGTAATGACCTTAGAATTTTAGAAACAATTTAATTTCTATCATAAGTAATACCATTAGCATGCAACTTAGTGACTATATCAGTTAAGTTCATGTAAAAATCATCAAAAGATTAAGAATCAGACATGATCAAAGAGTTGTACTGCTGGATAAGCATTTGGGTTTTAGCAGCTTTGACTCTTGAGTCTCCTTCATGTGCAGTGATTAATGTGTCCCATGCTTCCTTAGAAGTAGCACAAGATGAAATTCTTTTGAACTCATACTCATTAATGGACATAAAAATGGCATTCTTGCCTTTATTGTTATTACGAGAAATAGTTTTTTCTTCTTGGGTAAATTCACTTAAGATTTTCTTTACCCTCTCATCACTTCCTTCAGTGGCTGGTTTTGTAGGATAAGTGTATCTATTTTCGATAATATCCCAGACATCATCTCCTAAAGTCCCTTGGAAGAAGGCAACCATCCTTACATTCCAGTAAGCAAAGTTGTTTCCATCAAAGAGAGGAGGTCTGGACAGATTACCAAACCTTTCATTCTTCTCGTCCATAGTTAGGTTTTTCAGAAAACGATTTCAGAAACACAAGATCTTTTAAAATAAAAGTTAACATGGCTCTGATACCAATTGAAAAACGTCGCTAATGCCGTTTAACACAAGGTTAAACTGTATAAGCAACTCCGAATGTTTGTTGGAGAAACCCTTTTCTTTTGAAAATAAAAATTATAAACAAGATTTGTTTACAAAGAAACTTATGTACGAGATTAATTAAGATTATGTAATCAGTTTTTAAAACTAAGGCAGTTTCAAAAATTCAGCATACTTAAAGAATGAGGTGAGTAGATGAAGATAATCAACACAAAGATTTTAACGTGGTAAAACCTCTCCCAACAGAGGAAACATCCACGGTGACTTCTAAGTCACAAAAACAAAAATCCACTAATAACAAAAATCAGTTACAAACAACACAACATGCAAGCACACAAATCAACCTATTCTAAGTTTAGGAATATACCCCACTTGGCTCCTTCTAACTTCTGATAGATCTGATTTGTTGATGATGTTCTCCGGTTTGCTAACTTCCTTTGATTTAGCTTCTTTACGTCGACTCAATGATCTCAGATCTTAAACACAACACTTCCAGTGTAGTAGTGTGTAAAGTGTTTGTGTAGTGAATCCTATTCACATGCATGAACTCACACACACTTAGATTTACAAACAGTCATATACAAATTACATATAAAGTCTATATGCAGTGATTTTGTTATTTTTCTTTCTTACAAAACTAAAAACCTTTTGACCTTTAAATATAACCCAGATTCCACGGAGATCTTGCTTAAGAAATCGGTCAAGACCTTTCTCAATCTCTTTTGAAAATATTTAGGAGATTGAAAACCCTCCAAGTGCGAATCCAACTAGGTCAGGTTAAGTTTTGTAAAAATAGAAACTATAAATCATTTTTAAAACCAAAACAGAAATGATTTTCTTAAACCAAGTTGAAAATATGCAGATCTAGTGAAAAATGTAACATTCAGAGTATAGATCTAACGTTTCTATGAAAAAGAAACTGGATCTTCACTCTAACGTTTAAGTTGTGTACAAGATCAGAAATCACGAGGTTACAGCAACAATATGAACAAACCACTCTCTCTCTCTCTCTCTCTTTCAAACACTCAGGTTGTGTTTGGGGTAAGGTTTATTTGAAGGTTTGTTTCAGAGATGAAGTGTTTAGGGTTAGGGTTTGGTTTTGGCTAACTGTTTCCCTTTCTCTCTCTTCTCTCTATTCTTTTCTCTCTTCTCTCACTTCTCTCTTCTCTCTCTTATTTTTTTCTCTCTAGAAGACGAATGCCCAAAAGTTCTCTAAGGCTGAGAAGTGAAGGGTATTTATATTGCCTGGGGAAGGTTCTGGACGTTCGAGGCAAATCAAAGGCTGAGATCAAGTCTTCAAAGGTTTGACTTGATCCAATGGTTCTAAAACAGCGGTGGTTTAAAACGATTCTAATTGGTTCAAATGGATAGCACCGGGATTAACCAAGAACGCATGCAGACCCTTGATAAGAAATGATCCAACGATCAACAATCATCCATCCAACCCTCTCACATAAGAAACACAAATACATTAACCCGGAGGATGACAAGTGTTGGCTGGTTATAGGCTCTCACACGCACGTCAAAATAATTACAAAACCTCACCCTAAAGTCTCTAGCGCTTTGAGATCGTACCCAACCAAACAATTCAGTGAAAAAAGAAGTTTCTTAAAATAGTAAATTAACCCCAAAAACTTTATTATCCCATTTTATTAATAAAAACAATTATTAAAAAAAATGTTTAAAAAAAGTTTAAAAAGATTTAAAAATTATTTAAAAGTCCCAAAAAATTATTAAAGCTCCAAATCAAGGGGAATTAATCACACTCAATTTTAGGCAATATGAACACATGTATGCACTTCTAATTGTGTGTTGTGTGATTCATTTTATACCATCATTGATCTTTGAAGAGGATTAGAGAGATAGGTTCTGAGGCTTTTTGGTTTCTAGGATGGACTACAAATTTTGTCAATATTTCCAAATTAGTTGAGCACTTATACAATGTAGACTTAAGCAAGTCAAAGGTATAGGGTGCTTCAAAGTCAACTCCCCAAACCGGGTCAAACACTTTGGAATGTCGAATTACATCTCCTAACCTTTCCAATGGTTCACCCCTACGCGATTCGGACTTACCATACGGACGAACGATCCATTTCCATCTGAAGTTTCCCGTCCAAAGGATCGATGAGCACTTTAGAGCTACATTTAACCCAAAGTCAACTCCCAAACCCGGGAGTGGTCCAAGGACTTTTGAAGGCCTCTGAATTACCTTTCCAACGGTTTTCTCCGTGTGCAATTCAGATCAACGGTTTGCGCTCTACGATCAATTTTCCAAAGGAGTATGAAAGAGACTGCCAAACGACAGGTCCCAGACCCTACCTATCGGCAGTGTGCCTAAACGCACCTATCGATTAGCAGGACAAGGGCTATGCCAATTGGAAATTCCCCGCACCTATAAAAATGAGGGCTTGACCTCATTACAAGGGGAGCCTAGATCTAAAATACCTCACTCTCAGCGAATTTAGAAAACCTCACTCGAAGTCAGCGTGATTTCCACATCCAAATACCTTTCCAACCTTCACTTTTCATCAAACTTGGTGAATTAGCTACCCTTCATCATCATCCAAGTGCAAGGGTTGCTCTCCAACATTCAAGATCAAGCTCAAGATCTTCAAGAAGGTCCAATTTTCTCAATTCTCTCCTTAAATTCTCATAAATTCGCATTAACTTATGTTATTACTTAGCACTTTTATTCTCTCATATCACATATCCCAATATACTTTTTATTTAGTACTATTGCACATCTCTTATTTTCATATAAATAAAAACTCAAAAAAATAAGAAAAAGAGGTTTTGCTCAGAAATTCCAAATGGGAATTCTCACATTTTTCTCACACTTTTCTCACAACTAAAACACTTTTTTACACACACACACACACACACATACAAGAGAAGTCCCCGGTTGGATTTATGGGATAAATCTCACCCCTCGTTTTGCATACGAACTACATGGAATTTGATGCCTCTATAGGTCACGTAGGCGTCTCGAGGTAAAACCCAAGACTGGAGTCCTTTTTCTACTCTTTTCCTATTTTTATATATTCTTTAGACTTAATTCTCTCAAATTCTATATATTTACATATATATGTTTGTTCTCAATGGCATATTATTCCACATGCGTTATCATTCCCCTATAATGATCGACGCTAGGATAATCGCATAAATCCTATTTTATAATATTTCTTTTAGGAACATTCCTATGGATGAATCGCTTTATCTCTTCCATGATACAAGTCGATGATTCCTATCTCCACTACGTATACACATGTATACATATCACGGGTAAAATAATGGAATTAACAACAACCCAGGAGAAATCATAAGGGTGGAATGGGTGCCTAACACCTTCCCATTTCGTAACTTAGCCTCCGAACCCTTTTTCAATCATTTTGGTAACACGACCTCCTCTTTTGCCTCATCTAGTGCTGCCTTGGCTGTTGTATTTATGTGGGGTACTGATCGGCCAGACCCTACAGAGTTTTATTATTCTCTTACTTATGTTTGTTTATCTCATCCCAATGATTCTAATCATAAGTCTCATGTTCACAATCTTAGGTATCCAAGTCCTCCCTCAAACTATTCTCTACATTCTCGACATCCTTCCCTTTCTGTATTAAAGGAAGCCTCTTCTCAACCCAATCATCGAGACGAGAAAGAGTAAAAAGAGACTGCAAAATAATAAAGAAGACAAGTTAGTATGATACAACACATCAAAAGAAAAGGTTCAAGATAACAAAGGTCAGAAATGATTACATGAGCAACTCTATGGATACTAAACTCTATGAGATGAGTGGCATCCATTTCCTCTAAGCAAACACTTATCAACTCTCGACACCATCAAAGAAATAGCCGTCTCTCTCTATATATATATATCCTCAATATCAAGTTAAAATTCGTAAGAACATCAAGCAAGCCTACCATAAATGAATAATTGAAGCACAAAATAACCAATATCATTAATGTTTCATTGATTGTAAATTGTTATAAAAACAATGATGATTATAAATTGTTACAAAAACAGTGAGGCCCATTTGGTTATGCATTCAAAAAACTCGATTTAAACACTATTTTTAAATGCAGTTTTAAAATTTAGTTTTTTGTATTTATAAATATTGGTGCGCATTTGGTAAATTTATTTTTAAATATAATTTTCTGAAAATTTGACAAAACTGACAAGCATATATGTATATATAGTCAAACATTCCAACATACCTCATTAAATATACATAAAAAGACATGATAAATTTATGCATATTTAGGATGGATGTATGTAAGCATTTATGTATTATGTATGTATCATACATAAAACTTTCATACATACATGATACATAAATATATACATACACATATACATACATACATCATAAATATGCATAAATTTATCATGTATTTTCATGTATATCTAATGAGGTATGTTGGAAAGTTTGACTATATATATATATATATATATATATATATATATATATATATAGAGAGAGAGAGAGAGAGAGAGAGAGCGCTAGGATCATGTGCACACTAAGTTTCAACACCATTTTTTTTAAAATAGTAAAAAAAATATTTCTGAGTTGATTTTTTTTGGTGATATTTAAACATTTCAACGGACTCATGTAAAAATAATCATCCCAAAAAAACTTTTTTTACTATTTTAAAAAAATCGGTCAAACTTTTGCTACTTTTAAGTACTTTAAAAGCTGCAAAAAGTTTGACCGATTTTTTAAAAATAGTAAAAAAAGTTTTTTTGAGCTGATTTTTTACATGGGTCCGTTGAAATGTTTAAATATTACATGAAAAAACTAAATTCAAAAATATTTTTTAATGCTTTAAAAAATTGGTGTGCGCCAGCATTGTGCAAACTTAGTGTGCACCGGAGCCTGCCTCCCTCTCTCTCTCTCTCTCTCTCTTATATATATATATATATATATATATGATATTGCATGTATAATTCACAATAAAATCATATGCATACATGAATTGATAATATATTTAATATATATGCACTATATGTATATTTTATATTATTCCATACATTGATAATATATGTATAAAACTATATATAAGTATCATGTATCTATTGATAATATTATTTAACATATGTATCTTAGTATATTTTTTTTTATAAAGTATAAATATATGTAATTCTGTGTACATATACATATATTTTTTTTATTTATAATAATTATATACATATTAATGTATTATGTATGTACGTTATATCTTAAGGTATTATTGAATAAAAATATTAAGAATGAATAATTATGAGTTGAAAAATAAAAATATAATTTAGAAAATACCCCTTCAGTGTTTTATGAAAAAAAATGATTATAACACCAGAATATTATAAATCAGTATTTAAAAATAAGTGTGTTAAATATAAATTTTTATCAGAATTGTATTTAAACACTGGGAAACAAACTTATAATTGCTAATCAAATTGGCAGAGTAATTATACCTCAAGTACTCTTGTTCATATGTGATTTGAATTTTCTTCCCCTGAGATCTACCTGTCTTTGTCCTTTTACCACCAAAAGCTAGTGGCGGAGCCATGAATCTAGCATAGGTGAGGCACAATCCATTGATGGGGGTTCGGGTACGTTAGCCCCTAAAAAAAAACATTGAATACAATATCTTTTTTTAAGTAGGTTCCTTTTGGACATCGATTTTATCCGTTGGAGGCACCACATTTTCGCGAGTTCTTTTATAATACTTTTTCATAACTGAAATTGCAAGTTTAGATATTAAATTATTTTAGATCAACAAACATTAAATTATATAAAAAACAAATTGCAAGTTTAAATAAATATTAAATCCAAAACAAAAAAACAAATGGTAACAAATAAAAATTAAATCATAACAAATCATGAGTTCAAATCTAAATAACAAATCTAAACAGTAAACAAAGATAGATTGGGGTAATTTAGTTGGAGCAAATATAAAAAACATTGTTACAACAATGGATGAAGGAAGGAGGGAGGAAGACCTTAACAATGATGCCACGAAGGAGGCGTAGGGCAGGTACAGTAGCGGCAGTGGGCAAGAACGGAGAGGGCAGACATTTTCTGTCAAAGAGGCAAACTTTTTTTAGACGTAAAAGTCTCTTACTATCAAAGAGGGTTTTAGGTTATAACTAATGGATATTTTTCCATTTTGGCCCTATTTTTTCTTATAATCATATTTTATTCCAAAATAATTAATTATTTTTTTATAAAAAATTATGGGTGGGGGGCACTCCTCCCCCCCCCCCCCCCCCCCCCACACACACACATCCTACAAAGTGGCTCCGTGACGTGATTGAAAATGTGTCCCTAATGTGTGATTATATCAATTCATGTGCAAACCAGGTGCGTAAGTAATAACCCGGTAAGATGGGGTCGAATCCTCAGGGAAATAGGGCGAATGCTCGTGACGACGATAGGAAAGATTACGAACCATAAACTGACTCTAGAAAAAGAACAAAAAGATGATGATTTGGAGATTGATTTCTACTAACTAAATGCAAACTAAATTAAACTTACTAACTAAATTACGTTAGCATAATTAAAACTACAGGAATCGATTAATTATGAATGATGAAAAACAGATTGGAATACACTCCCCGGAACCCTAGTATGTTTACAGGATACAAAACTAGTTATGAATTAGATAACTGATTAAACCCAATTTTTATTAATCTCAAGCATTAAATATATGAGGGTATTATCCCGCATCATATGTAATCAAGAGTAAGAATAAAGCGGTGTCGAAATAGCTACCACGCGCATCGCACTCTTAAACACCCCGATTATCTAGGGAAAATAAGGTTAAAAGTCCTATGACGGTTGTGATCACTACACAACACGATTCAAACATTATTTAATTCAAAGAACTAATTTTCTATTCGTGTAAACCACATTGGGTTGGGTTCATGCACCCCAACCCTTGAAAATCTAGCCTAGCATGGTGCAACTAACTAAAATTATGTTTTCTACTGTGCATGAAATTAAAACCATCATGAAATCAAACATATAAGAAAAAGAGAATCTATTAACGATTGGAGATAAACCAAACATGCTCTAAATAATGAATTCAAACAATAAATAAGAAGAAGAAACAAACTTTTCTGCAGAAATCTGAATTGAAAATCAATAAGTTGTAAAATTGATCTCCTAGGGTTCTTGACTACTTTTTCTCTCTAAAACTATGCTAAAAAACCTACAATTAGTCTTTTATGTCTGATAAAAAATTGGAATAAAAACACTACGTTTTTACAAGAGTTTGATCCATACACCACTTTAATTTTGAAAGAAGATAATTCTGAAATTCGACATCTGAACCGATCCAGACCAGAAATATCGGTTCGATTTGCCTTTTACCAAAAGTTTTTGCACTACCGGATCGGTTCATTTTTCAACATCATCGGTGTGGTTCGGCATTTACAGGACATTTTCTTCCCCGTGATTTTTTGTCATCTTCAAATATTTATAACTTCTGATACCGCTTCTTCCTATGTGCTCATAGACTCGAGATCTTTTACTCCTCTTTAGGCTTGTCGTCCGAATTTGAGATGCAATTTACTCTTTTGCCCTTTGACTTTTCTTCTTTTCTCTTCTTTCATTCTTCCGGTTTCTTTCTTTCTTTTCGTACACCAAATGCCTGCAAGATCGATGAGAAATACAAGAAACTTGGTATACTTGTTAGAAAATGTCAGTAGCAATGATATGAGATAAATCAACTCGAATTACATCGCAGGAAATATAAAAAGACTCTAAATTATGGGGATAAATACGAAGAATTTATGCCTAATCAAAACCCCAACTTAGAACTTTTATCGTCCCGAGCAATGTAAAAGAATCAAAACATGGTCAAACTCTTATCAAATGTCTTATTGGGATGGAATACTTCTTTCGCGGGCAAGCGATTGCATTTAGCGTATGCAATAAGCCTTTAAACCCCTAGGTTACCCTAGTAGTACGAGTGGTGTCTCGTGAGGGTTTGAAGTGAATACACCCACAAAATTCAATTTGGACTCAAAGAAAAATTCAAAATACTTAAAAATTTGTGACAATCCGCTCACCAAAATAAGGGTTGGCCAGCCCGATACTTAAATAAAATAGGAATCATCGATGGATCATCCTCGGCATCAAAAATAAGAAAATAAGTATACGGGATAACCACTCTACACTTTAGAAAAACGGGTTGCCAAAAATTTTGTTTTATAATTTAAAGAAAGCATTTTAAACAACCCAAGATTGAAAAAGAAAGTGGAAACCCCAAAAACATGTATTACGACAACAACAAGTATACAGTATGGGGATCGAATATGCTGTCGGTCAACAGGTACATACAATGTATTTAACAAGTTCATTAGGTACATATTACATCCATTAGACAGTTACAAAAGTTTGGGCCACACGCCCGAATAAAAGATCCGATCATAATTAGCGTGCAAAAAGGTAGGCGTCTATCCAAAGTATCCCGTAATATCCGCAAATTCTTACGTCCCCTCAAAAGCAACGGAATAGGAAAAATCAGAACGGGCGCCCTTGAGGCAGAGCACCTGAGTGGATATAAATTCATGCAAAACAAGGAAAATGAACGGGTCAGGGCCCGGTTTTATGTGATCGCCAGATGAATAAAAAGCATGACAGTTATGATCAGTTAATCATGAATAATGAAGATGACAGTCTAACATGGTAACCTCATATTTTAAACTAAGACAATTTAAATGATTATAAATTCAATTCAGTTATACAAGAGGATATGAATAAGCATCATTTATTTAAAAGCCTTTATCATTTCTCACCTTTTCATTTCATCTTTCCATTCCTTATCAGGAATATAGTTTCTACCATGTGCTCTTTGTGGCATTTATCTCAATTGTATGCTCTTTATGGCATTTATAATCCATCAAGTCCCACTTGATTAAGAATAGTTATAATAATATATATATAACGATTCTAAGACCGCCCGTCCGGGTTTCTCCACTGAGCGCGCCCCTAAATGACCGTCATCTTCCAGGGCCTATCAATTACGACACCTGGGCACCTACAACGCAAGACGTCGGGAAGCGTCCATATGCCTGCGGGCTAGTAATAACCACACCCAAAATTACCTAACCATCGTAAAAACATACAATAAATGCTCATATGGCCCAGGACTATATCCATCCTGCATTCACTAGCCAGGGGGCTTCACCTCACGCGCGAACTTCCCTTATGATGTCATTTAGAGAGGGTGTGTTTAAGTAAAATAACATTTACATTAATCATGACTAAGTAAATTATCATTTACTCTATTCATTCCCAATTCCATTTCCATTTTATCAAATGCATTATAGTTATCCAGAGTTATACGTAGTTCACATCATCGTAACAACCTCAATGAATAAATAAACTCCCAATATATTCTTCAAACCTTTTTAGGGTTATAATAATCCACAAAGGCTATCGTACTTCGATTGATCCTCTAAAGTCTCCAAACATGATTTTACAATCCCCTAGACTAGTATTAATTTAGTAAAGGAAAGAAATGCACTTACCTCAATTTACATACCCGCGAAATAACCCCCACATAGCCCATTTCTAATGTAGGATAGTCAATTAACTCATCTAGAACTCTAGGACTCTAGGTTTATTTCATTTAAGAAGGTTCCTAGGGCCTAAGTCTAAAAGAAAGGGTTGGAATTTAACTAACAAAAATCACCTAAAAGTGCAGGATTTCCGAATCGATTCGGCCAGGCCGAATCGATTCGGTCAAAAAAGAGAATCGATTCAGACCCTCCGAATCGATTCGGTCAGGAAATCTTGGTTTCTGCATAAATGCCAAATCGATTGGGACAGGCTGAATCGATTTGGTCCAAATAGACTTGGAAATTGTCCCTTGGGCGAATCGATTCGAACAAGCTGAATCGATTCGGTCCTGCGAATTTGCCAAGTTTGGCTATGGAGTCTTGAACTCCTAAATTCTCCCAACTCCAATCCCACCAAACCAAGATCAATAAATTCAATCCACTACTCATAAATGCACCTTGCAACAATAAATAACCCCAATAAACATCTAAATCCACTTTCAAGGGTCCAAGACTCATAAATCCATAAAAACCCTAACATCGTTAAACCATGATTAATACACAATTATCAATACTAATTATTCATCTTAAATCACATTATAGCAAGTAGAAAACTTGCATTAAGCTTGCAAATTCAGATTTTCCGTGTAGTAGCAACAATCCAACTTCAATGTCCAATTTCTTCTTTCTCTCCAAAGTTCTCTTCCTCTCTCTTTCTCTCTAGGTTAGATATATATTTAAGAGAAATAAATGACTTAACTAGACATAAATCGTGCCTTTAGTCTAAATTCCCAATTTAAGTGGTTAATTCCACATTAAAATGACTTGCAACTACACATAAGTCAAAACCAGTCAAAAGTGCCCAGAACATAAAAATGCAACATGACACTCATTTTGACTATCCCGCACGTTCCGGAACTAACTACACTATAACTCATTTCAAGTTCCAATTTCATTTTAAACCATAAATGTCATTTAAATTTTATGACACTATAAAACTCAACAGGTGGATATTTACATGCACATACCGTAAATATGCAACAGTTTAGTAAATATTAACTTTTCTCTCATTCAATTAATATTTACTCCATAATCCCACATTTTATCTAATTACTACATATGGTAAATTAATATAAAATAGGTTCTCAAAAGTGAGGGTTTTTACATACTCCCCCCCTTAAGAGGGAATTTTTCCACCAAAATTCAAGCGTACCTTGTAAGAAGAGATGCGGATACTTTTCTCGCATATCATCCTCCCGTTCCCACGTCGATTCTTTGGCATTGTGATGAGTCCATTGGACTCGCACCAAGGGCACCACTCGAGACCTCAACCTACACTCCCCATGCTCTAGAATAGAAACTAGTTGTTCTTCATATGAGATATCAGGTTGTAAGTTGATATCCTCGAAAGGTATATGCCAAAGGGCACCTTCACACCTCTTATACTTCTTCAAAGATGAAATATGAAATACGTTATGAATTTGCTGTAAAGGTTCCGATAGGGCAAGTTGATATGCCACTATACCTACCTTGGAAACAATGGGAAAAGGTCCAACATAACGCGGCGCAAGCTTTCCTTTCTTTCTGAATCGCTTTATGTCTTTCATTGGTGACACCTGCACCAAGACTTGATCCCCAACCTCCATCTCAACATGCCTTCTACCCGCATCGGCATAGCTCTTTTGTCGATCTTGAGCTATTCGAATGAGATTCCGGATGAGTTCAATCTTGGAAGAAGTATCCTAGATCATTTCAGGTCCAAGGAATTTATTATCTCCCACCTCCAACAAACATGTGGGTGACCTACAAGGCTGGCCATAAGGTGCTTCATAGGGCTCCATTCCAATAGTAAATTGGTATGAATTATTATAAGAAAATTATACCAAAGGGAGATATTGTTCCCAACCACCCTTGAAATCAAGCACATACATACGGAGCATATCATCCAACATTTGGTTTACTCTTTCAGTCTGGCCATCTGTTTGAGGATGATAAGAAGTGCTTAACTTCAATTCGGTTCCCATGGCCTCTTGGAAACTTTGCCAAAAGCTGGGAAAAAAATCTTGTATCATTCAGAAACTATATTTAAGGGCACCCCATGGAGTCTACCAACCTCCGCGATGAACAGCTGGGCATAGCGAGCGGTATCATAATCTGTGCGCACGAGTAGGAAGTGTGCTGACTTAGTCAAGCGGTCGACAATCACCCAGATAGAATGTTATCCACTCTGCGACCTCGGTAAGCTCATAATAAAGTCCATCGATATACTCTCCCACTTCCACACCGGAATCTCCAACAATTGCAACAAACCTGTCGGTCGCTGATGATCAATCTTAACCAATTGACAAGTAGTGCATTGGGATACAAACTCCAAAATATCCCGCTTCATGCCTGGCCACCAATACTGGCGGTGCATGTCTTGATACATTTTGTCCCCACCAGGATGTACAAAAAATTTTGACCCGTGAGATTCTTTTATCACGACCCTTATCAAATCCCCTTCATTCGGGACGATGAGTCTCCCGTGAAAATGTAATCCACCCTCTGAACTTATCAAGTAGGATTCTGCTCCCTCGGATAGCAATCGGCGTATATGGTCCTGACAACCTTGACACCTTCCTTGGGCTTCTACAACCCTTGCTACAATAGTAGGCGTAACAGTCATCACAGATATGAACGCCCTAACAACCGCGTCCTCCTGACTGAGCTCTTTCCACTTAGCTTTCCATACCTCCACTAACTCCCCTTCAGGCTTTCTACTCAAAGCATCCGCCACCACGTTCGCCTTACCCTGGTAATAGTGAATGTCAAATTGGTAGTCCGTCATAAACTCCAATGATCGGAGTTGTCTCATTTTTAAATCTTTCTGTGAAAATAAATACTCCAACGATTTATGTTCCGTGAAGAAACTGAATTTCTCCCCTAGGAGATAGTGCCTCCAAATCTTCATGTCAAAGACAATCGCGGCAAGTTCCAAGTCGTGTACTAGATAATTCCTTTCGTGAGGCTTTAGCTTGCGATAACCATAAGTAATGGCACGTCGCTCTTGTTGGAGTGCACCTCCCAAACCTTGTAGAGATGCATCAGTAAAAACTAAATATTCCAATCCCGACTTTGGCAACGCAAGGACTGGAGCAGAAGTCAACCTCTCCTTCAGCTCATCAAAAGCGGACTGACAAGAATTATCCCATACAAACCTCACCCCTTTTCGGGTTAAATTTATTAAAGGGCTAGCAATTTTGGATAAACCCTTGATAAATCGACAGTAATAACCCACCTAACCCAGAAAACTGCGAATATCGATCGGTGTCGTGGTCTGACCCCACTCCCTCACCGCAACCACCTTGCTTGGGTCTACCGAAATACCCTGGGATGACACAATATGGCGCAAAAACTGAAATTCCTATAACTTAAAGACACACTTCTCGAACTTAGCGTACAGTTGGTGATCCCTCAACCTTTGCAGGACCAACCTCAAATGAGTAGCATGGCAAAATTCCGTCTGAGAATACAATAAGATGTCATCGATGAATACAATAACAAACTGGTCCAGGAAGTCCCGAAATACCCTATTCTTAAGGTCCATAAACACGGCGGGGGCATTGGTTAGTCCGAAAGTCATAACTAAAAATTCATAGGACCCGTACCTTATCAGAAAAGCGGTCTTGGATACATCCTGCTCCTGTATCCTCAACTGGTGATACCCCGTCCTCAAATCGATCTTAGACAAGTACGACGCTCACCTAAGTTGATCAAACAAATCGTCGATACGAGGAAAAGGGTATTTGTTCCGTATGGTGACTTTATTCAACTCTCTATAGTCAAAACATAACCGGAGAGAACCGTCCCTTTTCTTCACAAACAACACCTGAGCACCCCACGACGATGTGCTACGCCGAATAAATCCCTGCTCCAACAACTGCTAAATTTGGTCCCTCAACTCCCTCATTTCAACAAGAGCCATACGATAAGGAGCTCTCGCGATCGGTCGAGCCCCTGGCGCTAAGTCAATTACAAACTCAATCTCCCTACTAGGAGGCAATCCCGGTATTTCTCAAAAAACATCTTCAAAGTCTTTAACAACCGAAATAGAATCTAGGGACACAACTACGTCCCGGGAAGTCTCCTCCGCAATGCAATACAAATAAGTGCTAGTACCTCCTTCTAGGCGAGGCATAACCACCAAAAACATTTCTTGCCCCAGAATAGCAAACACTATACTCTTCCCATAGCAATTTACTACCGCGTGATACTTTACTACCCAATCCATACCCAAAATCACATTATACCCGGCCATGTCAAGGACGAGTAAAATGGCCTCAAAGCACAAATTACCAAGAGTAATTCCTATTTGTTTACAAATAAAGAAAATCAGTGATCCATCTCCCATCGAAGATTCTACGCTCGTAAATGTACCCTCTGCAGATTTTATCAACTCTGTAGTCTGAGCGAAACTTCTAAAAATGAATGAATGGGTTGCACCCGTATCAAATAATACCTGACCCATATTCCCTTGAATAAGAAACTCACACTCAATCGCTGGCGGTGCCAGAGGGGACGGAGGAGGCATAACATCCTGAATATGATAAACCCGTCCATACTATAGCTGTTCCTACTGTGGAGGAACAATCGGGTTAGGTACCTATGGCAAAAACTGAACATATGGCTGCTGTGGAGCCCTAGGAAGTTGTCCCCCAATCAACTTAGGACACAACCTCTTGTAGTGACCCAACTCTCTCCATTGAAAGCATAGGTTCGTCGCATTCTCTTAGTTTTGCCCTTGATTATGTTGAGACTGCCCGAAACCTCAGCCCTGATGGCCTCTACCTCTATTTCCACCTCTACCGACTTGTTGCTGTTGCGGTCCACCTTGCCCTGCATATTGTTGTTGCCACCAGCATTAAACCCACCAAAACGTTGCCGCTTAGACAAATCCCCTTGCGGGGGGGTCCCTTTCCTTCTGCTTATTTCCCGAAGATTGGGATGAAGGAGATGCTCCTCCTTCGATCCCATTTCCTCCAGGTTTTCCTTCTTGCCCCATTACTGTAGATTTCTTGCTATTTTGTATAAACAATCTATGTTCTTGGCAATGAAGCAATGCCGCATTCATCACATCTATTAAGGTGTGCAAAGCTCGGTTACCCAGTAAATGTTATCTTATCCTCCATTGTAAACATCCCATAAACTTGGAGATTTTCCTCTCTTCTGGAGTCACCTCATTCGGTACAAAACTTGTTAACCGGGTGAACTCCTCTTCATATTCTGCAACTGACCTCTCACCTTGTACCACATCTTGAAGCTTCCATCTCATCTCCCTTTGAACTGCGGGAGGGAAGTACTTCCGATCAAACATAGCCCAAAAATTAGAGATAGTCATGGTATCCCTCTGCTCTGGTGTAGTCATTAACTCCCACCAATGTAACACAGACCCGACAAGCTTGAAAGTAGCAAGGACCTATTTCTTCTCCTCACTACATTCCACCATTCGAAGGTGGCATTGCATATCCTTCTTCCACTGATTAGCTCTAATAACATTAGATCCTCCATCAAATTCCGGGGGATGGCCCTTTAGATAGGACTCTCTAACTCTCTCCCACGGAGAAGGTCCCGTAGGAGCTTGTACATCCTGCGCTCATTGTTGATCATGTGGCATTTATTGTACCATTGCAGCCATCGCTGTGTTGACCGCTTAGGCCATAATATTTTTTACATCGGTAGCATTAATTGTTCCTTATGGCGGCGGTGGAGGACCAACCTCGTCTTCTATAACTCTATTACGTCTCACTGGGCGACCTTTCTTAGGCAGCATCTGAGATGAAGAAAATAATAGAGTTAGAATACTACATCAAATAATCTATCTTGCAGAAGATCGTAAACAAAGGCAAAAAAGTAGTCCTAACAATAAGCTCTATATCAAAGAACGCTATGGTAGAATGTGACAAGTCCGCATAGATCCTAAAGATTCTAGAACATAATGCTCTGATACCATCTGTGACAATTCGCTCACCAAAATAAGGGTTGGCCAGCCCGATACTTAAATAAAATAGGAACCATCGATGGATCATCCTCAGCATCACAAATAAGATAATAAGTATACGGGATAACCACTCTACACTTTAGAAAAACGTGTTGCCAAAACTTTTGTTTTGTAATTTAAAGAAAGCATTTTAAACAACCCAAGATTGAAAAAGAAAGTGGAAACCCCAAAAACATGTATTACGACAACAACAAGTATACAATATGGGGATCGAATATGCTGTCGGTCAACAGGTACATGCAATGTATTTAACAAGTTCATTAGGTACACATTACATCCATTAGACAATTACAAAAGTTTGGGCCACACGCCCGAATAAAATATTCGATCATAATTAGCGTGCAAAAAGGTAGGCGTTTATCCAAAGTATCCCGTAATATTCGCAAATTCTTACGGCCCCTCAAAAGCAACGGAATAGGAAAAATCAGAACGGACGCCCTTGCGGCAGAGCACCTGAGCGGATATAAATTCATGCACAACAAGGAAAATGAACGGGTCAGGGCCCGATTTTATGTGATCGCCAGATGAATAAAAAGCATGACAGTTATGATCAGTTAATCATGAATAATAAAGATGACAGTCTAACATGGTAACCTCATATTTTAAACTAAGACAATTTAAATGATTATAAATTCAATTCACTTATACAAGAGGATATGAATAAGCATCATTATTTAAAAGCCTTTATCATTTTTCACCTTTTCATTTCATCTTTCCATTCCTTATCAGGAATATAGTTTCTACCATATACTCTTTGTGGCATTTATCTCAATTGTATGCTCTTTATGGAATTTATAATCCATCAAGTCCCACTTGATTAAGAATAGTTATAATCATATATATATAACGATTCTAAGACCTCCCGTCCGGGTTTCTCCACTGAGCGCGCCCCTAAATGACCATCTTCTTCCAGGGCCTATCAATTACGACACCTGGGCACCTACAACGCAAGACGTCGGGAAGCGTCCATATGCCTGCTGGCTAGTCATAACCACACCCGAAATTACCTAACCATCGCAAAAACATACAATAAATGCTCATATGGCCTAGGACTATATCCATCCCGCATTCACTAGCCAGGGGGCTTCACCTCACGCGCGAACTTCCCTTATGATGTCATTTAGAGAGGGCGTGTTTAAGTAAAATAATATTTTCATTAATCATGACTAAGTAAATTATCATTTACTCTATTCATTCCCAATTCCATTTCCATTTTATTAAATGCGTCATAGTTATCTGGAGTTATACGTAGTTCACATCATCGTAACAACCTCAATGAATAAATAAACTCCCAATATATTCTTCAAACCTTTTTAGGGTTATAATAATCCATAAAGACTATCGTACATCGATTGAGCCTCTAAAGTTTCCAAACATGATTTTAGAATCCCCTAGACTCCTATTAATTTAGTAAAGGAAAGAAATGCACTTACCTCAATTTACATACCCGGGAAATAACCCCCACAGAGCCCATTTATAATGTAGGATAGTCAATTGACTCATCTAGAACTCTAGGACTCTAAGTTTATTTCATTTAAGAAGGTTCATAGGGCCTAAGTCTAAAAGAAAGGGTTGGAATTTAACTAAGAAAAATCACCTAAAAGTGAAGGATTTCAGAATCGATTCAGCCTGGCCGAATCGATTCGGTCAGAAAAGCGAATCGATTCAGACCCTTCTAATCAATTCGGTCAGGAAATCTGGGTTTCTGCATAAATGCCAAATCGATTGGGACAGGACGAATCGATTTGGTCCTAACAGGCCTGGAAACTGTCCCTTGGGCGAACCGATTCAGCCAGGCTGAATCGATTCGGCCCTGCGGATTTGCCATGTTTGGCTATGGAGTCTTGAACTCCTAAATTCTACCAACTCCAATCCCACCAAACCAAGATCAATAAATTCAATCCACTACTCATAAATGCACCTTGCAACAATAAATAACCCCAATAAACATCTAAATCCACTTTCAAAGGTCCAAGACTCATAAATCCATAAAAACCCTAACATAGTTAAACCATGATTAATACACAATTATCAATACTAATTATTCATCTTAAAATCACATTATAGCAAGTAGAAAACTTGCCTTAAGCTTGCAAATTCAGGTTTTCCCTGTGTAGTAGCAACAATCCAACTTCAATGTCCAATTTCTTCTTTCTCTCCAAAGTTCTCTTCCTCTCTCTTTCTCTCTAGGTTAGATATACACTTAAGAGAAATAAATGACTTAACCAGACATAAATCGTGCCTTTAGTCTAAATTCCCAATTTAAGTGGTTAATTCCACATTAAAATGACTCGCAACTACAAATGAGTCAAAACCAGTCAAAAGTGCCCAGAACATAAAAATGCAATATGACACTCATTTTGACTATCCCGCACGTTCCGGAACTAACTACGCTATAACTCATTTCAAGTTCCAATTTCATTTTAAACCATAAATGTCATTTAAATTTTATGACACTATAAAACTCAACAGGTGGATATTTACATGCACATACCGTAAATATGCAACAGTCTAGTAAATATTAACTTTTCTCTCATTTAATTAATATTTACTCCATAATCCCACATTTTATCTAATTACTACGTACGATAAATTAATATAAAATAGGTTCTCAAAAGTGAGGGTTGTTACATACTCCCCCCCTTAAGAGGGAATTTTGCCCCCAAAATTCAAGCGTACCTTGTAAGAAGAGATGCGGATACTTTTCCCGCATATCATCCTCCCGTTCCCACGTCGATTCTTTGGCATTGTGATGAGTCCATTGGACTCGCACCAAGGGCACCACTCGAGACCTCAACCTACACTCCCCATGTTCTAGAATAGCAACTAGTTGTTCTTCATATGAGATATCAGGTTGTAAGTCGATATCCTCAAAAGGTATATGCCAAAGGGCACCTTCACACCTCTTATACTTCTTCAAAGATGAAATATGAAATACGTCATGAATTTGTTGTAAAGGTTCTGATAGGGAAAGTTGATATGCCACTAGACCTACCTTGGAAACAATGGGAAAAGGTCCAACATAACGCGGCGCAAGCTTTCCTTTCTTTCTGAATCGCGTTATGTCTTTTATTGGTGACACCTACACCAAGACTTGATCCCCAACCTCCATCTCAACATGCCATCTACCCGCATCGGCATAGCTCTTTTGTCGATCTTGAGCTATTCGAATTACATTCCGGATGAGTTCAATCTTGGAAGAAGTATCCTAGATCATTTCAGGTCCAAGGAATTTATTATCTCCCACCTCCAACCAACACGTGGGTGACATACAAGGCTGGCCATAAAGTGCTTCATAGGGCGCCATTATAATAGTAAATTGGTATGAATTATTATAAGAAAATTCTACCAAAGGGAGATATTGTTCCCAACCACCCTTGAAATCAAGCACACACATACGGAGCATATCCTCCAACATTTGGTTTACTCTTTCAGTCTGGCCATCTGTTTGAGGATGATAAGAAGTGCTTAACTTCAATTAGGTTCCCATGGCCTCTTCGAAACTTCTCCAAACGTGGGGAAAGAAATCTTATCTCATTCAGAAACTATATTTAAGGGCACCCCATGGAGTCTAACAACCTCCGCGATGAACAGCTGGGCATAGCGAGAGGTATCATAATCTGTGCGCCTGAGTAGGAAGTGTGCCGACTTAGTCAAGCGGTCGACAATCACCCAGATAGAATCTTGGCCACTCTGCGACCTCGGTAAGCCCGTAATAAAGTCCGTCGATATACTCTCCCACTTCCACACCGGAATCTCCAACGATTGCAATAAACCTTTTGGTCGCTGATGATCAATCTCGACCAATTGACAAGTAGTGCATTGGGATACAAACTCCAAAATATCTCGGTTCATGCCTGGCCACCAATACTGGCGGTGCATTTCTTGATACATTTTGTCCCCACCAGGATGTACAAAAAATTTTGACCCGTGAGATTCTTCTATCACGAGCCTTCTCAAATCCCCTTCATCCGGGATGATGAGTCTCCCGTGAAAATGTAATCCACCATCTGAACTTATCAAGTTGGATTCCGCTCCCTCGGATAGCAATCAGTGTATATGGTCCTGACAACCTTGATACCTTCCTCGGGCTTCTACAACCCTTGCTACAACAGTAGGCGTAACAGTCATCGCAGATATGAACGCCCTAAAAACCTCGTCCTCCCGACTGAGATCTTTCCACTTAGCTTTCCATACCTCCACTAACTCCCCTTCAGGCTTTCTACTCAAAGCATCCGCCACCACGTTCGCCTTACCCGGGTAATAGTGAATGTCAAATTGGTAGTCCGTCATAAACTCCAACGATCGGAGTTGTCTCATATTTAAATCTTTCTGTGAAAATAAATACTGCAACGATTTATGGTCCGTGAAAAAATTGAATTTCTCCCTTAAGAGATAGTGCCTCCAAATCTTCATGTCAAAGACAATCGCGGCAAGTTCCAAGTCGTGTACTGGATAATTCCATTCGTGAGGCTTTATCTTGCGAGAAGCATAAGTAATGGCTCGTCGCTCTTGTTGGAGTGAACCTCCCAAACCTTGCATAGATGCATCAGTAAAAACTAAATATTCCAATCCCGACTTTGGCAACGCAAGGACTGGAGCAGAAGTCAACCTCTCCTTCAGCTCATCAAAAGCGGACTGACAAGAATTATCCCATACAAACCTCACCCCTTTTCGAGTTAAATTTATTAAAGGGCTAGCAATTTTGGATAAACCCTTGATAAACCGACAGTAATAACCCACCTAACCCAGAAAACTGCGAATCTCGATCGGTGTCGTGGTCTGACCCCACTCCCTCACCGCAACCACCTTGCTTGGGTCTACCGAAATACCCTGGGATGACACAATATGGCACAAAAACTGAACTTCCTGTAACTTAAAGACACACTTCTCGAACTTAGAGTAAAGTTGGTGATCCCTCAACCTTTGTAGGACCAACCTCAAATGAGTAGCATGGCAAAATTCTGTCTGAGAATACAATAAGATTTCATCGATGAATACAATAACAAACTGGTCCAGGAAGTCCCGAAATATCCTATTCTTGAGGTCCATAAACACGTTGGGGGCATTGGTTAGTCCGAAAGGCATAACTAAAAATTCATAGGACCCGTACCTTATCAGAAAAGCGGTCTTGGATACATCCTGCTCTTGTATCCTCAACTGGTGATACCCCGTCCTCAAATCGATCTTAGACAAGACCGCCGCTCACCTAAGTTGATCAAACAAATTGTCGATACGAGGAAAAGGGTATTTGTTCCGTACGGTGACTTTATTCAACTCTCTATAGTCAAAACATAACCGGAGAGAACCGTCCCTTTTCTTCACAAACAACACCGGAGCACCCCACGACGATGTGCTACGCCGAACAAATCCCTGCTCCAACAACTGCTAAATTTGGTCCCTCAACTCCCTCATTTCAACAGGAGCCATACGATAAGGAGCTCTCGCGATCGGTCGAGTCCCCGGCGCTAAGTCAATTACAAACTCAATCTCCCTACTAGGAGGCAATCCCAGTATTTCTCAAAAAACATCTTCAAAGTCTTTAACAACCGAAATAGAATCTAGGGACACAACTACGTCCCGGGAAGTCTCCTCCGTAATGTAATACAAATAAGTGCTAGTACCTCCTTCTAGGAGAGGCATAACCACCAAAAACATTTCTTGCCCCAGAATAGCAAACACTATACTCTTCCCATAGCAATTTACTACCGTGTGATACTTTACTAGCCAATCCACACCCAAAATCACATCATACCCGGCCATTTCAAGGACGAGTAAAATGGCCTCAAAGCACAAATTACCAAGAGTAATTCCTATTTGTTTACAAACAAATAAAATCAGTGATCCATCTCCCATCGAAGATTCTACGCTCGTAAATGTACCCTCTGCAGATTTTATCAACTCTGTAGTCTGAGCGAAACTTCTAAAAATGAATGAATGGGTTGCACCCGTATCAAATAATACCTGACCCATATTCCCTTGAATAAGAAACTCACACTCAATCGCTGGCGGTGCCAGAGGGGACGGAGGAGGCATAACATCCTGAATATGATAAACTCGTCCATACTATAGCTGTCCCTACTGTGGAGGAACAATCGGGTTAGGTACCTATGGCAAAAACTGAACATATGGCTGCTGTGGAGCCCTAGGAAGCTGTCCCCCAATCAACTGAGGACACAACCTCTTGTAGTGACCCAACTCTCTCCATTGAAAGCATAGGTTCGTCGCATTCTCTTAGTTTTGCCCTTGATTATGTTGAGACTGCCCGAAACCTCAGCCCTGATGGCCTCTACCTCTATTTCCACCTTTACCGACTTGTTGCTATTGCGGTCCACCTTGCCCTGCATATTGTTGTTGCCACCAGCATTAAACCCACCAAAACGTTGCCGCTTAGACAAATCCCCTTGCGGGGGGTCCCTTTCCTTCTGCTTATTTCCCGAAGATTGGGATGAAGGAGATGCTCCTCCTTCGATCCCATTTCCTCCAGGTTTTCCTTCTTGCCCCATTACTGTAGATTTCTTGCTATTTTGTATAAACAATCTATGTTCTTGGCAATGAAGCAATGCCGCATTCATCACATCTCCAAAGGTGTGCAAAGCTCGGTTACCCAGTAAATGTTATCTTATCCTCCATTGTAAACATCCCATAAACTTGGAGATTTTCCTCTCTTCTGGAGTCACCTCATTCGGTACAAAACTTGTTAACCGGGTGAACTCCTCTTCATATTCTGCAACTGACCTCTCACCTTGTACCACATCTTGAAGCTTCCATCTCATCTCCCTTTGAACTGCGGGAGGGAAGTACTTCTGATCAAACATAGCCCAAAAATTAGAGATAGTCATGGTATCCCTCTGCTCTGGTGTAGTCATTAACTCCCACCAATGTAACACAGACCCGACAAGCTTGAAAGTAGCAAGGACCTATTTCTTCTCCTCACTACATTCCACCATTCGAAGGTGGCATTGCATATCCTTCTTCCACTGATTAGCTCTAATAACATTAGAGCCTCCATCAAATTCCGGGGGATGGCCCTTTAGATAGGACTCTCTAACTCTCTCCCACGGAGAAGGTCCCGTAGGAGCATGTACATCCTGTGCTCATTGTTGATCTTGTGGCATTTATTGTACCATTGCAGCCATCGCTGTGTTGACCGCTTATGCCATAATATTTTCTACATCGGTAGCATTAATTGTTCCTTATGGCGGCGGTGGAGGACCAACCTCGTCTTCTATAACTCTATTACGTCTCACTGGGCAACCTTTCTTAGGCAGCATCTGAGATGAAGAAAATAATAGAGTTAGAATACTACATCAAATAATCTATCTTGCAGAAGATCGTAAACAAAGGAAAAAAAGTAGTCCTAACAATAAGCTCTATATCAACGAACGCTATGGTAGAATGTGACAAGTCTGCATAGATCCTAAATATTCTAGAACATAATGCTCTGATACCATCTGTGACAATCCGCTCACCAAAATAAGGGTTGGCCAGCCCGATACTTAAATAAAATAGGAATCATCGATGGATCATCCTCAGCATCACAAATAAGATAATAAGTATACAGGATAACCACTCTACACTTTAGAAAAACGGGTTGCCAAAAATTTTGTTTTATAATTTAAAGAAATCATTTTAAACAACCCAAGATTGAAAAAGAAGGTGGAAACCCCAAAAACATGTATTACGACAACAACAAGTATACAATATGGGGATCGAATATGTTGTCGGTCAACAGGTACATACAATGTATTTAACAAGTTCATTAGGTACATTTTACATCCATTAGACAATTACAAAAGTTTGGGCCACACGCCCGAATAAAAGATTCGATCATAATTAGCGTGCAAAAAGGTAGGCGTCTATCCAAAGTATCCCATAATATCCGCAAATTCTTACGGCCCCTCAAAAGCAACGGAATAAGAAAAATCAGAACGGGCGCCCTTGCGGCAGAGCACCTGAGCGGATATAAATTCATGCACAACAAGGAAAATGAACGGGTCAGGGCCCGATTTTATGTGATCGCCAGATGAATAAAAACCATGACAGTTATGATCAGTTAATCATGAATAATGAAGATGACAGTCTAACATGGTAACCTCATATTTTAAACTAAGACAATTTAAATGATTATAAATTCAAATCAGTTATACAAGAGGATATGAATAAGCATCATTTATTTAAAAGCCTTTATCATTTTTCACCTTTTCATTTCATCTTTCCATTCCTTATCAGGAATATAGTTTCTACCATATGCTCTTTGTGGCATTTATCTCAATTGTATGCTCTTTATGGCATTTATAATCCATCAAGTCCCACTTGATTAAGAATAGTTATAATCATATATATATAACAATTCTAAGACCGCCCGTCCGAGTTTCTCCACTGAGCGCGCCCCTAAATGACCATCATCTTCCAGGGCCTATCAATTATGACACCTGGGCACCTACAACGCAAGACGTCAAGAAGCATCCATATGCCCGCGGGCTAGTCATAACCACACCCGAAATGACCTAACCATCGCAAAAACATACAATAAATGCTCATATGGCCTAGAACTATATCCACCCTGCATTCACTAGCCAGGGGGCTTCACCTCACGTGCGAACTTCCCTTATGATGTCATTTAGAGAGGGTGTGTTTAAGTTAAATAACATTTACATTAATCATGACTAAGTAAATTATCATTTACTCTATTCATTCCCAATTCCATTTCCATTTTATCAAATGCATTATAGTTATCCGGAGTTATACATAGTTCACATCATCGTAACAAACTCAATGAATAAATAAACTCCCAATATATTCTTCAAGCCTTTTTAGGGTTATAATAATCCACAAAGGCTATCGTACTTCGATTGATCCTCTAAAGTCTCCAAACATGATTTTACAATCCCCTAGACTAGTATTAATTTAGTAAAGGAAAGAAATGCACTTACCTCAATTTACATACCCGCGAAATAACCCCCACATAGCCCATTTCTAATGTAGGATAGTCAATTAACTCATCTAGAACTCTAGGACTCTAGGTTTATTTCATTTAAGAAGGTTCCTAGGGCCTAAGTCTAAAAGAAAGGGTTGGAATTTAACTAAGAAAAATCACCTAAAAGTGCAGGATTTCTGAATCGATTCGGCCGGGCCGAATCGATTCGGTCAGAAAAGCGAATCGATTCGGTCAGGAAATCTGGGTTTCTACATAAATGCCGAATCGATTCGGACAGGATGAATCGATTCGATCCAAACAGACCTTGAAATTGTCCTTTGGGAGAATCGATTCATACAGGCCGAATCTATTTGTCCCTGCGAATTTGCCAAGTTTGGCTATGGAGTCTTGAACTCCTAAATTCTCCCAACTCCAATCCCACCAAACCAAGATAAATAAATTCAATCCACTACTCATAAATGCACCTTGCAACAATAAATAACCCCAATAAACATCTAAATCCACTTTCAAGGGTCCAAGACTCATAAATCCATAAAAACCCTAACATCGTTAAACCATGATTAATACACAATTATCAATACTAATTATTCATCTTAAATCACATTATAGCAAGTAGAAAACTTGCCTTAATCTTTCAAATTCAGGTTTTCCTTGTGTAGTAGCGACAATCCAACTTTAATCTCCAATTTCTTCTTTCTCTCCAAAGTTCTCTTCCTCTCTCTTTCTCTCTAGGTTAGGATATACACTTAAGAGAAATAAATGACTTAACAAGACATAACTTGTGCCTTTAGTCTAAATTACCAATTTTAGTGGTTAATACCACATTAAAATGAATCGCAACTACACATGAGTCAAAACCAATCAAAAGTGCCCAGAACATAAAAATGCAATATGACACTCATTTTGACTATCCCGCACGTTCTGGAACTAACTACGCTATAACTCATTTTAAGTTCCGGTTTCATTTTAAACCATAAATGTCATTTAAATTTTATGACACTATAAAACTCAACAGGGGGATATTTACATGCACATATCGTAAATATGCAACAGTTTAGTAAATATTAACTTTTCCCTCGTTCAATTAATATTTACTCCATAATCCCACATTTAATATAATTACTACATACGGTAAATTAATATAAAATAGGTTCTCAAAAGAGAGGGTTATTACAAAATTGTACAATTTAAACCTTTCTAAAAGTGGTCACCGTAAATTCATATTCGCAAGTCTCAATTCGTAGTGTGTGTGTGCAAAGCGAAAAATTTAACAGCTAATTTCCACCGACTGATTATTACGTTACTTTATGAAAATTCACTTTGATTCAATTTCTCATGGGTTACTCTCACAAACCCCTCAAAATGTAGCTATTTTCTCTCGGTGTGCGTGATTTAAATAGTAAATGTAAAGGAGCACAAATTCACACACACAAATTTAAAAGACGAAAATTTTATGGTGAAAAGATCTCGTCATCGGAATATGGTCATTGGAAAATGGGAGCATTGCCTCTTATTCACACCAATAAATCTCTCTTATTATCTTTTCGTGTCTTAGCTCTCCACGCAGTACTTAATTTCGAAATTTGAACTTAGTTTGGTCTTTTTCGGGTTATAAGGTGTATTAGGTAAAAATTAAGAATAGCTTGGAATTTCGGAGTTGGAAAATTTTCTTTACGATTGTCCGTTAGTGCTTTTTCGGGATTTTGCTCATTTTTCTCTTTTTTTTAGATCTTTCTTTTCTTTCTATTTTTGTTGAGCATTATTCTATTTTTTTCTTGCCCCTTTTTATTGCACTGTTTGGATTTAATTTTTGAATTTCCCTTTTTCATAATTTTGGGCTATTTAGGATTGTCAGGTCATCAAACAAAAAGGACAAATTTAAGTAGGCTAAAATTGGGTTGCAAAGGGAAAAAATTTCACAACTTTTTATGGCTAATATTTTTGGGTAATAAACGAGGGCCTACTTCATTGCTCGAATTACTAATCAATGTACGATATGCTTCTCGAGATTAATTAAGTTTAGAGATATCTTAGCGCATTTTTCGAGACAACATCTGACACGTTTCTCGTAACCGTTCAAAATAAGGGAATTGAGATCACTAACGACTTATTTCAATGTTGAATTTAACTTTGAGTTAACCATTAACTCGGATTGATTTTAAAAACTCGCAAAAAGTGATAAGCTCGAAATCTTACCGGGTTGATTAATCTCTACAATCATTCATAAAGTCGTCAATTTTCTTTCAATTTCCATCTTTGGTCAATTTTGGCTTTGTGCATTTGAAAATTTTCAATTTGAGACTTAAAAAATTGTGACATTTTAAAAAAATTTAATTCCAAATTTTATTTATTGTTAAGAAAATATTTTTGGCTTTTTTATATTTTTTTTCAATCTTTTGGAAATTTTTTAAAAATTCTATTTTTTTTTTTGTTTTTGGGCATTTTGAACTTTGTGAAATTTGGAAGCTCATGCGTATCCCCCCTAACTTAGACTTTTGCAAAGTCCCTATGCAAAATGACTAAAATCTAAAATTAAGAAAGAGTGCATAAAAATTAAGCAAAGGACAAAATGTAACTTTGTATTAATAACAAGCAAGTACACGAAATGATAGGATAGGAATTTCATCGTTCTTAATTACAAAAAAAGTTGAAGCAGTTAAGTACGTAAAATTGGAAGAACTAAATAAGACAAATAACCAAACAACCATTGGGCTACTGAGGGGGTAGGTTTGACGAGCCAAGGGCATTGGGGTCATATGGATCATAAAAATATATCGGCGGTGGCACACCCATATGCAGGAAATAGATTTCTGCTTATAGTCGAGACATCATGCTGGTATCGCACTGGTACGCTCGACCATCCGCTTGGTAGTCGGTGCAGTATTCATTGATGAACCCGTCAAAGCGTGTTTCCAGCGTGGAAATGCGACTATCAAGATCTGCTCCCGTCGGCTTATAATCAAAATCAGCCGCTTCATCATATTCCTCCTCTGCTCCCTTGGCCATCTCAACGTCCTCAGCCTCTTCTAAACATGGACTCTTTCTCTCTTAATTTTTTGGACACTCCCACAATTATTTCTACGAATGAACTCCCTCGAAGCTCTCTATGACCTCACGAACCATGTGTTTATATTCCTATCCTCTTACAACTTTCACCTACGGACTCCTAACGATCCTAACCTAACTCCATCTAATATACACAAGAATCAACCCATACGTATCGTGGGTGCGACAAACTCTCACAATCTTGAAAACTCACCTGACCCCACTTATGGGGTTCGATGCTCTCCTTGTTTCTCCCATCCTAGGATTGTAAACAAGTAATTGAAACAAGTTGGGAACCTTCCTAAAGTTATAGGAGTCACATTTAGATTCGTGATATGGGTCCTGAATGGGATTCTAAAGGTGCCCAATCGAGTTGCAACGTACTTGTCTCGACTGAGAGTTCTCGGCTCTGTCAAACTTGGATGGACTTGTTAAACTTTGATCTCTCTCAACTTTAGGAATTCTTGGGTTGGGCACTAAGTTGGAAGAGACTCCCGTTTTCTCATCTCTTACATCTGAAAGTTTTAATGGCATCCGTGGATGGTCACGAAGAGGAATCTCATTTACCCGATTTTTCTTTTCACTCTCCTCGACGTGATTACATGATTCCAATTGAGATTGGATGTCAATAATGAGGTTTTGATCCACCGGCCAAATTTTTCTCTCAACCTTTTCTAGGTTCGTGACATCTCTCACTTACTCAATCTCCAAATCCTCTATCTCACACGTAACAACATGATCTCTTTCGTACTCCATATTCCTCATATACACTCATATTTCTCGGCCTCTAGCTCAATGCCCTAATTATCGCTCTCACTTGCTTTAACCTGGAATACCCCTAACGGATCTCTCATGTGAGTCCTCTTGTGCACGTGTACTTCCTCTATAAGTTTTATCTCCCGCGGTTCGCACTCATCACCTTCATTCTTGGTGTTGTTAAAGATATTTGTCTCAAGGGTCATGTTCCCAAATGTTAGTTGCATTCTCCCATTTTGAGTATTAATAAGCGCATTATCCGTAGCTAAGAACGGGCAGCCAAGGATGACGGGAACATGATTGCTCGGGAGAACGGATGGCTCCTCATCCCAAATGACAAAATCCACCGGGAAGTGGAAAGTGTCAATTTGGACGATCATATCTTCAACAATTCCCTGAGGCATCTTCACAGAGTGATCCATGAGTTGGAGAGTCATATTTGTGGGCTTAAGGGCCCCCAAGTCTTGCTTCTTATAGATGTAATAAGGGATAATGTTAACATGTGACCCTAAATCTATTAGCGTTCTTTCGATTCGGTTCTTCCCCATGATGCACGAAATGGTGGGTACACCCCGATCTTTATATTTTGATGGAAGGTCACTTAATAGTACCGAGCTGACGTTTTGGGTCAAAAAAACATTCTTTTTTACCGTTAGCCTACATTTCACCGTGAGTAAGTCCTTAAGAAACTTTGAATACGAGGGAATTTTCTTGATAGTCTCGAGAAAAGGTAAATTGATCTTTATTTTCTTAAGAACGCCCATAACATCGTCACTGGAGGTCCCTTATTGAGATGGAACCAACCGTTAGAGGAACGACGCATCTATGGGTGGTTTCACTTGACTTTTGGCCCACTAGTGTTGTCCTCATCGTCACTCTCATTTAAGGGGGCATCTTCGACCTCGTTAGTATCTAGCGAAACCTCCTTATCTTTGGATTCCTCGTGTGGGAGAGGAGATAAATCAATGACTCTCCCACTACATAGAGTGGTAATTGCACTACATTGCTCATGATGCTCGTGTGATGTAGCTCTAACACTAGATTGAACTTGGGGAGGTCTTTGGCCTTGGGCTGAAAACTTACCCTTTTCATGGATACTCATGGATGCTTGCAACTTAGAGATATTCGCATTTATCTCGGAGAACATTCGGTCATATTTAGCATTGGTTGCATTTTGGGATTGTATGAATTAATTTAAATCACCCTCGAGATTTCTCCGTAGTGGAGTGACATACGGTGGGGGAGGAGGTACTTGCATATGTGCTTGCATAAGTGGTGCTTATTGAAAATGAGGAGGTGCGTTATGTGTGAATTAGGATTCATATTAGCGTTTTATTGCCCATAACTGAACCCAAGATGGTTTCTCCATGAAGGGTTGTAAGAATTCCTATGATGGGCATTAATATTACCCTTAAAATCTCCTACGGCATTCACTTGCTCTTGGAGCATGACCTTGTAGGTGGGTCTCATCGGGCATTCCTCTGTTGAATGTCCCGCCTCACAAATAGTACACACCTTCTCTCTTGATTGAGTGGATCGAAGGGTTTCTCATGACCATGATTCGAGAACGTCTTCCAATTTTTGCTCAAGTTGACTAAATTAAAGTTCCATACAGCGTCCTTATTCACGTGGTAAAGACCAAACATGAAAGGAGCAGTGGACGATTGTTTAACCCGATTTTGGGTACTAGGATCGGATTTTTCCCATGCTTGAGTAATCTCGGTGACATACTTGAGATGGGCCTCAGCATCATTTTCATCTAACTGCCAAAATGGTCTTTCACACATAGTTTGAAAGAGTTGTTTAGACCCTATAGTTAGCCCTTGATGAAAGAAAGAGATATTGTGATGCCTCTCAAGTCCATGATGTGGACAAGCGTTAACTAACTCTTGGAAGAGCTCCCAACACCGATCGAACAACTCATTATCTTGTTTTTGAAAGAATTGAATTTGAGCATTGATAGAGTTGGTTCTTGTGACACCCCGCCAAATAAAATACCAGGTGATCAGTCCTATATCAAATTAAATAGGAATCTCATATGGATCATTCTTAGCATCACTGTCGAAACTTTTTAAAAGTTACTAACCACCTAGTATTCAAAAAGCTGATCTCCAAATTTTTATCTTTTTATTAATCGAGACATAATATAATGCGAAATAAAATAAACATCACATTTGATAGAGTCAATTCATCTCATTAAAGAACTAAAACAAAGTCTTGCTGAATAAACCATTGGCTAAATCCAAACCAAAATAAATTAACAGTTAGTAATAAATCCCATACAATCTGAAATGAAATAACTGAATAAAATCATGAGCGACATGCTCGAGATAAACTGAGATAACATTATTAAAATAGTAATAAAATAAGAGAAGCGTCTATCCAAATCCTGCAACATCCACACATACTGCAGCTGCTAGCCCTAGAGTGAATTCAAGACTGGTGTCCCTATGGATGGGCACCTAAAAAGTTTTGAAAATATTTAATAGAAAGGGTTAGAATCTAAAACATTTTGAAAATATTTAGTAAATGATTAAATTCCTGTAACTTAAAATGCATAAATGCTTTTCATATTTAGGCCAGTGTCTCACTCTCTTGAGGACATACTCACCCCTCAACTAATGTGCACACCTAATGCATTCTCTATAACCCACCTAGTCATCTATCCCGTAACTAGCTCTTGATATAATTCTTTCCGGACATACTACTCTAAGCCGAGTATGTTTAAAATATGATTTATAAGTTATTTGTCATTTTAACTTAAATAATCATCTTTCCTTTAAGTCCAGATAACATCCACACTAATTATATAATAAATACACCTTTTCTCCATGTATTAGATTACCCGTATATAATTATTTCTCCCATTATATACATAACACTATATTACAACATTCACACATATATTGAATATACATATAATCCATCCTCCCGAGTAATACCTCACTGGATGTATTCTCTAAGGTGCTATCAACCCAGGCTACTAAGTCCCACTAGGAGTTCCAAGACAACTATGGTCCGCCGAATCGGAACGTAAATAATAAATGTAATAGAGGTGGTCGTATTCCCCTAAGTATGAGAACGTCATCTCAATGCCCCACCTCTGAAATTGGACACAATGACCTGAGGATATGCTTGCCCTACTCCTCAAGCTAGGGGATTCACCCACATCACGCAACCTCCTTTGATGGCACTAGAGTATATAATTTAAATAAATATCTAGTCACTAATATTTATAAGCACACAATATATATATATATATATATATATATATATATATATATATATATATATATATATATATATATATATATATATATATATATAATTTAAATCCCGACTTTACGGTGTACAAAGATCTGTAGCACTGGCCTAAAATATTCCCGACTCTATGGTCCGACTCTAATTAAATTAATTTACCGATTAATTTTATTTTATATTTTCTCGAGTCTATGGTCCAACTCTAATTTAATTAAATTAATTAATAATTAAACTAATACCTTGGTATCTCTCAACCAATTATCCAAACTCGCTCACTTGGCCCGAAATTTACTATTCGGAATTAAATGCCCAAATTCCCTTTAATAAGTTTGACGCACACTTCCTAAATAATTTTAACCTAAATGTTTATATCACATTAAATATAAAACAACCTTATATTGTTTGTCCCTAAAGTCCCCAAAATCCCAGATTTAAGACACTTCCTTACTGTACACAATTCTCCCTTAAATTTCAACCCAAGTCGATTAGTACAGTAAAAGCAAAGTGGTCCGAATTTGCCATCTCGTTCAAATGAGAAACAACGTCATTTGAACGGCTGGTGATGTCGTTTGAACCATAATCACCATCATTCGAACTAGAGCATTGGTCTTTCGAATGACTTGCAACGTTTTTTTTTTCTCCCTTAGTCCAGAATCAGTTCTCCGACATTAACAAAAGCTTACAACCTTTCTTACCCAGAAATCAACCCAGAATTTACATAATAGGTTATACGAATCAAAACAAATCCCAATATCTTTAACTCCTAATTTATATCTCCAACTGTTAATAAAGAAATGAATCCATATGATTTTTTTCACAACTTTTACAGTCAATAACATCTCTAATTAACTTACAATTTATTCACAGTATAATATGAATTCATAAGCCCTATCATATGCGTCCCAAAACTTGATTCGTAACATCCACAAATTTAAAACCCAATTTGTATTAACCCAACCCAAAATCATGTGTTTAACACTTACCATGATATGAATTGAAATCAGCAATTTATATAAAAGCAAGTTTAGCCACTTGCCTTATGATTCATAGAGTCTGATTATTCCTTTGGTGTAGAGATTTGGTTTGTTGAAGAACACCTCCCTTGTTCTTCCTTTTGGCTCAGTTCTCCCTTTTTGCTCCTTTGCATTCCCAGATTTCTCCCAACTGTGTTATGGCTGCCCACAACTCCTAAACATAGGTTTTTATCTCCAAATTCCATTTTCAGTCATATGGGCCTAATTAAAATGGCCCAAATACCCCTGTGTGGGGTCGATTATGGCCAAAAATACCTCGTGACTCATTTACCACTCCCGGGTATACTTTTTTTACTATCTTGACCCATCCAGACTCTACCCTGCACTTAGAATTGACATCTGAATTAATTTATAAAAATCCTTATCTTGCACCTAAATTAGTCTATACCTTACTCCCGGTTGAGATAAATAAATACCACATCACTAATACGCATTACGATATAAATATATTATTACTATTCACTTAGTAATTTAAATTCCATAAATATTAACCATTTACTCTCCCGATTAATATTTAAATAAATATTAACACAATTAATTCAATTAAATTATGACACACAAGTAATTTAAAATTTACCCAAATTAATTAAGTATTTAAATGCACAGAAATGCGGGGTGTTACATACTTCCCCCTTACAAATGAATTGCATCCTCGAAATTAGGTCATACCTGCGGCGAATAACTCTGGATACTGCTCTCGCATTCCTCCTCTCGCTCCCATATAGACTCATCAACGTTGTGATGACCCCACCGTACTCTAACTAGTGGTACAGCCTTAGACCATAGCTTGCGCTCACTATGATACAAAATATATACAAGTCTCTCCTCATATGGGATGTCTAGATGCAAGTCAATCTCCTCGAGTGGAATGTGCCAGAAATCCTTCTCGCTCCGCTGACATTTCTTCAGCAATTCCACGTGGAACACGTAGTGTATCCGCTGAAGATGCTCTGGAAAACCCAGTCTATAAGCTACCTGCCCCACTCTATCAATGATAGGGAAAGTTATCACATACTGCGGTGCTAGCTTCCCCTTCTTACCGAACCTCATCACTCCTTTCATAGGAGACACCCAGACTAACACCTGATCGCTAGCCTCTAACTCCACATGTCCCCGAGCAGCATCTGCATAACTCTTCTTCCTATCATGAGCTATTCGAATACGTCCCCGGATAAACTCTATCTTAGTAGTCATCTCCTGGATCATCTATGGCCCCAATAGCTTCTTGTCCCCCACCTCTAACCAATATGAGGTCAAGCGACAAGGTCTCCCATAAAGCGCCTCAAACGGTGCCATGCCAATCATAAACTGGTAAGAGTTATTATATGCAAACTCTACCAAAATAAGGTATCACTCTCATAAAGCTGCGCATATCTCATCGTCTTAAAATCCGTACGAACTAGTAATAAATGAGCTACCTTAGTCAACTGATCCACAATCACCCATATGGAATCATGACTCCTCCATGATGTAGGCAACCCCGTAATAAAGTCCATAAAAATGCTCTCCCATTTACACATGGAAATATCAAGTGGTTGTAGCATCCTTGGAGGTCTCTGATAATCAACCTTCACAAGCTGGCACGTAGAACATTTCGAAACAAACTCTGCTATGTCCCATTTCATCCCTGTCACTAGTACTGCCTCCTCATATCCTGGTATATCTTATCCCCATTGGGATGTATCGCAAACCTCGAACCATGGGACTCATTCATAACTGCATGCCTCAAATCCTTATCCGCTAGCACGACTAACCTCCCATTAAAGTGTAGGCCTCCCTCTGAACTAATTGAATAACACTCTGCTACCTCGACCAGTAGTTGATGTATCCTATCCTAGTAGATCTGGTCCTCCGGCTGTGCCCTCACAACCCACATAATAATTTCAGGAGTGATCGATAAAGTTGACATACATGCCTTGGCGACATCGTCATCGTGTTGAAGCTCACTCCACTTCACTTTCCATATCTCTGCAATCTCCCCAGTGGGCCTCCTGCTTAACGCATCTTCTACCACGTTCGCCTTACCACGATGATACTGGATATCAAACTAGTAGTCCTTCATGAATTCTAGCCACCGCCTCTGCCTCATATTCATATCCTGCTGCGTGAATAAATACTGAAGTGACTTATGATCCGTGAATAAAGTAAACTTCTCTCCCAAAAGATAATGCCTTTATATCCTCAAAGAAAAGATGACTGCTGCCAACTCTAGGTCATGGGTGGGGTAATTTTTCTCATGGGGCTTAATCTTTCGAGATTCATAAGCTATAGCCCTCTCCTCCTGCTATAACACACCCCCAAGTCCCTGTAAGGATGCATTAGTGTAGACCCGGTACTCCAATCCTCCCCTAGGCAAAGTAAGTACAGGTGAAAATGTGAACTTTTCCTTTATCTCATTGAAAGAAAACTGACAGTGGTCATCCCATACAAATTGTACCCCCTTGAGAGTCAGATTCTTCAATGGACCCATAATTTTCAAAAACCCCTTAATGAATCGTCGGTAATTACCTGCCAACCCCAAAAAGGTACGAATCTTTATCGGTGTTGTGGGTTGTCCCTACTCCTTCACCACCTATACCTTACTTGGGTCAACAGTAATACCCCGATCTGACTTTATATGGCCGAGAAATTGCACCTCCCGTAGTCAAAATCTATATTTCTCGAATTTGGCATAAAACTAGTGGTCCCGTAGTGTCTACAAAACCATACGCAGGTGCTCTACATGCTCCTCCTCTGTGCGTTAGTAGACCAAAATGTCACCAATGAACACGATAATGAACTGGTCGAGATACTCTCTAAAAACCCTATTAATGAGATCCATGAACACTATTGGTGCATTGGTGAGCCCAAACAGCATCGCCCTAAACTCGTAGGATCCATACCATGATAGAAAAGCGGTCTTAGGAACATCCTCCTCTCAGATACACAGCTGATGATACCCTGACCTCAAATTAATCTTTGAGAAGTATTTTTCCCCTCCCAACTGATCAAACAAGTCATCAATCCTAGGTAACGAATACGTATTTCGTATATTCACCTTGTTCAGCTCCTTGTAGTCTACGCACAACAGAAGTGAACCATCCCTTTTCTACATGAACAACACAGGTGTACCCCACGTCGATGTTCTCTATCGAATTAAACCCTGACCCAAGAGTTGTTGAATCTGCTCTCTCAGCTCACGCATCTCTGAAGGGGCCATATGGTAAGGTTCTCTAGCAATCAGTCTCAAACCCTGTGCTAAATCGATAATAAACTCAATCTTCCTGCTAGGTTGTAACCCTGGTATCTCTTAAAATACATCCTCAAAATCCCTGATGACGAGAATCAAGTCTAATGGAATCACCACCTCTTATGAGGTATCCTCCTTAATATAATACAAATGAGTGCTTGACCCTCCCTCAGGAAGAGGCATCGCCACTAGGAACATCTCTTGTCCCAGAATGGAGAACACGATGGTCCTCTCAAAGTTATCTATCGTCTCCCTGTATCCTTCTAACCAATCCATGCCTAGGATGACATCATATCCCTCCATATCTAACACTAAAAGGTTTGTAGCTAAACTTAGTCTCCAATTGTAATATCGACTCCTCTACAAATCGAGTGTATAAGTGACCCACTCCCCATGGGTGACTCCACACACATAAAGAGACTATCGAAAGTCTCTAGAAAATATGGTTTTAATAAATGAATGTGACTCCCCAGTATCAATAAATCCTACCCTCATCCCCGTGAATAGGAAACGTACCCTCAACTGCTGGCGGCACCTAAGGTGTTGGTGAAATGGGGATATCCCGGATGTTATACACATGCCCATAGTGCATCTTCCCCTGCTACTGTGGGGCTGGTGGAGCCGGAGGCCTCTTTAACTGCTTCCCCTGTTGGGAACCCTACTACTAGCCCCTACCTCTCTGTGGGAACTCCCTCTTAAAATATTCGGTATGGCCACAAATAAAGCAACACTTATATCTGTCTCCCTATTGCTGGCACAACTGGGCCTAATAAGGATGTCCCTGGTGTTGGCCCTACTGGACTCCTCCATTGTTCCCTTAGTCCTGTCGGCCCTGAGGAACCTGCTGCTGCTGATTAGGGACCTGTTGGCCCTGCCCAAATCCCTGACCTCCCTATCGAAAACCACCAGATTTAAACTTCTTAGCCTGATTCCCCTGCTAGAAATCGTGTCCCTACTGGCTACATGTCTGCTGCTTGGCTCCACTAGTAACACTCCCACCTACCTTGCCATGTTGGCTCGGCTCGCCACCCCTCTTCCTTCCCTTTAGATTTTAGCGATGGTCTTGGAAATGCAATAAAGCGACATTGACAACGTTGGTATATGTCACCAGTGCGGGGTTCCCAATCAAATGCTCCCTGATCCTCCAGGCTAAACCAGTCATAAACCTATCCTTCTTCCGCTCTTCATTGCTAAATCGGCCTAAAATTTTGCCAAATGGGTAAACTCCTCCTCGTACTCTGCCACTTTACACTCTCCCTGAGTCACCTCACTGAATTTCCTCCTCATCTCGGCCTCAAATGCTGAAGGAAAGTACTTGCGGTCAAACCGCACCCAGAAGTTATCAATGGTCATCGAATCCCTATCTCCAATAGTGGTGATGGACTCCCACCCTTATAGAGCTTCCCCGGTCAACCTGAAAGTGGTTAACATCTTCCTCTGTACCTCACTGCAGTCAACCATGCGCAAGTGACGCTGCATCTCTTTCTTTTATTGACACGCTAGCACCACCTCTGAAATTGGAAGCTATGACCTGGGGATATACTCGCCCTACTCCTCAAGCTAGGGGATTCACCCACATCGCGCAACCTCCCTTGATAGCACTAGATTATATAATTTAACTAAATATCTAGTCACTGATATTTATAAGCATGCAATATATATATAGTTTACATCCCGACTTTACCCTGTACAACATCCGTAGCACTAGCCTAAAATATTCTCGAGTCTATGGTCCGACTGTAATTAAATTAATTTACCCATTAATTTATTTTATATTTTTCCGAGTCTATGGTCCAACTCTAATTTAATTAATTTACTCAATAATTAATCTAATACCATGGTATCTCTCAATCAATTACCCGGACTCGCTCACTTGGCTCGAAATTTACTATCCGGAATTAAATGCCCAAAATTCCTTTAATAAGTTTGACACACACTTATTAAATAATTTTAACCTAAATGTTTCTCTCACATTAAATATAAAGCAACCTTATATTGTTTGTCCCTAAAATCCCAAAAATCCCACATTTAAGACGATTCCTTACTGTACACAATTTTCCCTTAAATTTCAGCCCAGGTCAATTAGTACAGTAAAAGCAAAGTGGGCCGAATTTTCCATCTCGTTCGAACGAGAAACGGCGTCGTTTGAACGGCTGGTGATGTTGTTTGAATGACAATCACCATCGTTCGTCAACTTTTGTATTTCCACAGAAATCAACCCAAAATTTATATAGTAGGTTCTACGAATCAAAACAAATCCCAATATCTTTAACTCCCAATTTATATTTCCAATTGTTAATAAAGACATGAATCCATATTATTTTTCCACAACTTTTGCAGTCAATAACATCTCTAATTAACTTACAATTTCTTCAAAGTATAATATGAATTCATAAGCCCAATCATATCAATCCCAAAACTTGATTCGTAATATCCACAAATTTAAAACCCAATTTGGATTAACCCAACCTAAAATCATGTGTTTAACACTTACCATGATATGAATTGAAACCAACAATTTATATAAAATCAAGTTTAGCCACTTGCCTTATGATTCGTAGAGTCTGATTCGAACGAGATATAATTGAGTTCAGTGATAAAGACCAAAGTTAGGTCTTAGCTTTATCCTTAAGGAAAAACGAAAAAGTTTTAGGCGAATGACGTCTTGCATGCAAGCTTGATCACTAAACGTATCGCATGCCTCTTAGAACTCACGAAGGTGGAGGTATGGTTTCTCCAAATCCATGTCGTGAAACGTGGGAAGGATTTGTATCATCCCATTACGAAAGTGGAACTGTTCTGCATTGTATGGAAGTAGAATGCATCCAGGGGTGATAGTTCGCTTAGGATATAAGAGTACTTTCATGGGATGATACGGTAGATCTCCCTCCCCCGTACCAAAACTAGCACTATATGACATGTCTCTCTCTCCCAATGACTTGAAATTCTCACTCGACATGCTCGGAGTGTGACTCAATGTGTGACTTGCGATAGAGTTAGGCGGTGTAGAAGCTAAAACCTAAAATTGCAGTACGTTAGGAGTGTGTGGGCTATTGAGATTGTACTCAACTATCGGATTATAGTGAATGCGGGTGGGAGTAGATTGAGGAGTTTGTTGTGGATTTTGCATGAACGGACTTTGAGAGAAGTTAAAAAAAATCTTTTTTTTCTTTTCTGATTTTTTTTGGATTTTGGATTTTGGATTTTTTGATTTTTTTTTTGGCTTTTTATGTTTTGGAATCAATTTTGAATTAAATCAACTAACCTAAAAGTTTACCTAAATACCTTCAAGATCGATGAGAAATACACGAAACTCAGTGTACTCGTTAGAAAATGTCAGTAGCAATGATATGAGATAAATCAACTCGAATTACATCACACGGAATATTAAAAGACTCAAATTACGGGGATAAATACGAAGAATTTATGCCTAAAAATTACCCCACCGCTGCCAAAAACTTAACCTTCTTCCACTTGCTTCAATTTTACCTGAAGCGATCTCTTCTTCAATCCTACCAGATCTCTGGAATTACATTCATATGTTAAATTCAAAATTCCTTTCAATAACTACATATTTAAGTGAAAATCTGAAGTTGTAAAAAAATAATTACTTATACATTAAACAAAATTGATTACTGGCACACTTTTATTTATCTATGGAAATAATACAATATGTCTGAGTAATATATGCTAAGACAAAAAAATTAAAAATTATAACCTTATCTAGAGATAGAACATAGTAAAAGCTGTTGAAATTCAAGAAAATGGTGAAAATCTTTTCCCACTATCGAGGAAAGTGCAGCTAAAATAAACAGCCTTTGATATTTTTTTGTGAGATCAACACTCCACTTTGATGGTTAATGTCAAATGGCCAAGTGACTTTAAAATAAGGAAAACTTAATTTAAAAACGGAGTAATATAGTACAACTTAAACCCTTTAACATAACCTTTCAAGGTACAAACTCTTCATGTCCTATGATAGTGAAGACTGCTTTTTTTCTCCAATTTATGACCATTAAAGTTATGATTGCATTCATGAAGAAAGTTATATATGTGAAATCAATGGTTGTACTCTGCATTAGTCAAATTGAAGAAATTACAATTATTCTTAACGACTAGTGGGAACGTCACGCGATGCGTGGTCGAATTTAAAAAAACTTAATTTTTTTGTTAGTGTGTCTTTTTTCACATAATATATTTCGTGAGTGAAAGGAGATAAAATTTTAAATTAATAGTAAAAGTCATATGATTGACATATTTTTAAACAAAAATTACATTAAAATGTTCCATAAAGTTTCGGCAAAATTTTGAAGTGTCGGGGTATTGGTAATTGTAACACCTGTATACCAAAGATCGAAACAACCAACCAAAATATAAAACAACATTTTATTAAGTACAAAATTTTCCTCCTTTACATTTCGTCAAATAGGTTGTGTTCATAATATAAAGATTAAATAACCTATTAACTTTAAACCGCAAAAATTTAAGCATATATAGGTTAGTTTTACAAAAGTGGGTTTTGTAAAAAAAATATATTATTGATACTTCTACCATTTTAAAGATATGCTCATAACAAAATAAAAGAATATGATACTCCTACCATTTTATACAGTTTAAATTTCATACCTAACGTCTACCATTTTAAAGATCTTCTCCAAAAAAGATCTGCTTCAAAAAAATTATTTTTATCTATACAATTCTTTCGACTTCTACCATATAAATAACTTCATATGTTCCTCACCAACTTGATACAAAAAGGTATCATTCATTCAATCACATACTTTACGACTAACTAATCCAAACTTGTACTATCTCAATTTATGTTCAAACTTTATTATGAGTAAATAAAACATCAAGAAATAAGAGTAAGTTAATAAAATTAAGACGTTAACATATTAGCGAAAAGGTGGGGTGTGAAGTGTCTAACAATAACAATAGATACAACTATGTCAAATCCGACATCAAATCCTCATATACCTTTAATAAAATTAAATAGCACATATAATAATATGGAAACTCACACATGCGACAATCCCAACTATCCTTTTCCTGTTGTATCACTCAAAAGAATATATATCACATAACAAAATTAACTTTGTTGGTACATATTATGACTTGTTAAGTTATTCTTCACTTGAAAACTTCGTCAATTTTGGTTGTAACCAAGCTGTCCAACCCGGTCAAAATACTTGTTGTCAAGTCCTCCCTTTTCTTTAAAATAACATAATGACACAATTAAAGAAAGTACAAAGGAAGTAGACATGTTGGAAGACCAAGTAGTACCTCTCAATGAGGAAAATAGTCCCTCACCTCTGTGAAGGTTGATATTTATGAGATTAAGAATCACTTGCTGTGATTGTAAATATCTGTCATTTTTTGTTTTCATTTTCTCTTATACAACGAAGTTATAGCAGTTGCTATTTACTTTGTTGCATTCTAAATAAATTAAATTCAATGAACGAAAGAATGTGAAATGAAAATATTAGTAAATGAAAAGAGAATGATAAAGAGAAAGAGAAAGAGAAAGCGGGATGAACGAAAAGTCTGGGAAAGACAAATAAAGGGAAGGAAGATATATCAGATATAAAGGTAGAAACCACGTGGATATCTCAAATGACTTTTAAGATGGGTAAAATGGAATTCCTTTATGATAACACGTGGCGAGTTAAGGTGCTTTCAGGCTAAAATTTTATATATATACATAGATTTGTTGTCCCATGTGAAAAAGCTACCGCATAAAGAATGCATATGAATAAAAAAAACATACCCATTACCCTTCGTCATTTTCAAAAAAGAAAAATATGCAATCCCATAAAAAATTAAATATATAACAATACTCTAAATACCCATAATCCCTTTTATCGCATTCAAATAAAAAATTAAAAAAATAATTAAAATAATCATCAAAAGTAAATGTTTATTGACCATGCCATGTGTTCGATCCTTAAATGAAATGAGGAAATTGTTTCGATCGCCAAAGATAATTTGTCATATGCACGAAGGTTTACGGTGGAATCACCGTGCAATTGTCGGATGTAGATACAAAAACTAGGTGTGGATTAGGTTCCAGGTTGTAGAGTAGATGTATCAAATATATCTAATTAAAAATGGTGTCTCTATATATGGCTTTGCCACTTGACAATGATAATTACTAAACTCCATCTCATTCCATTAATTACATCATTATTTTAATCATAGTCCCCTCTAACTTTTAATCTCCGCGATTTCCTTCGCAACCTCTCTAAAAAATCCAAAAGACTACCTCCTTTTGGATTCTTGATAGTATATTATCTAAGTGAGGATTTGAAAATAAATTGAGTTTTAGTTAAAAAAATATAATTTTTTCATTGGGCATGTAATACGATTTTTTTGGGTTTTAAATGCATATATGTGTTCTTTTTTGCCAATAATGTTTTTCTTTAGGTTTTTGTGTTCAATATGTACTTGTATTTTTAGTTATCATTTGTCTTGTTTGATTTATACTTAAAGGTGCCAAAACATTTAAATATGTCAAATATTCGGACTTGAAAAAGTTGCCAAAATTTTCGTATGATATTTTGTAATTTTATAATACTTTTTCACCAAATTATTTTTCCCTATATATTTTCTTTGAAAATGTTATAATTTAATATTTTATGATAGATAGTTATATAAATAAATATGGCATATAGGAGCTCTCATGCCCTTGTTAAAATATTAATTTTGTTACTGATTTCATATTTTCATTATAAAATTTCAGTATATGGATCAATACTTTTTTTTACTATTTTTTTAATTACTTTAGAAATGAATCAACACATGTTAGTGATGTTTTGGGAAAAAAAGTATGATCTTAAGAAATGATGGAAGAAGATATAATTTATTTTCTTTATTTCTATTTTTGGTGAAGAATAATATATTAACAATAGTTGGAAAATGTTGTATACTTTTATTTTTATTTTTGATTTTATAACAGTTCGCGTAGCAGATGTAGGTAAAAGGAGAGGAAAAGATGTAGACTAATTGTAAGTAATGGACGAGTGTCACGTCGATGCCTTAATAAGAGGGAGCAATCATTTTTGTTTTCCATTTTTTAGTATTACTATACATGTGGATATTATTTTGAAGGACTCTTTTTGGATTTTTTTTTCTCTTGTCAGCATTAAGAAAAATCCAAAACTATAGAGATTGTTCAATGACAGCCGGATATGAACAAATGTCCATTAAAGGTGTTGGCGGCTTAAAATGGCTAGTGAGAATATTTCCTTTTTTGTGAAGTTTGCAGGGCAATTTAGCAAAAATCTTGTTTATCACGATTAGATTTAATATGGTATGTACTAGGGGTGGCCATAGGTCCGAGGCCCGCCAAGCCCGTCCAATAAAAAAATAGGGCTTGGGTAAGGTGAATAGCCCGCAGAGCGGGCCTGGCAAAATTTTATAGGCCCGATTTTTTTTCGGGCGGGCTTGGTCATGAGTTCTTAAGCCCGATGAGGCCCGAAAATATATATATATATATATGGGGGGGGGGGGGGGGGGGAACTTTTATAAATATAAAAACGTATATCAAGTCTTTTCATGTAGAGTGGAAAACTTTATATATAGACTTTGTAATACATGGAGTTTAAAACAGATTTTTAATTAAAAAAATTGGTCTTTAAATAAAAAAATAGGTATTTTAATTTTTAAAAAAATCTTTTAATTAACATAACAAGGCCCGATTGGGCGGGCCTGGGTAAAGAGCTTTCAAATCTGGGCGGGCTTGGGATTACATAATAAGGCCCGATCTGAGCCCGAGCGGGCTTGGGATAGCACTTAATTTTTCAAGCCCGGCCCGAGCCCGACCGGGCCTGCCCACGGCCACCCCTAGTATGTACACCTAAATATTTTAAGTTTATAATAAAATACATATTCATTTAAGCATAGAGGTACTTTGATTTCTAAAATTTTATTCTCCATTATTCTGAAAATGGTAAAAACTTGGAATATTTTCAAATTATTATTTTTGGGGTGTTATCCAAAATGATTTTGTAATTATATTACAAAAATAAGAAATTAGTAATTACAAAATTAATATGGAACAAAAACATATTTTCGATTGAGGCAGCTGTTAAACGCTCTGATCTTAAGACAAATTTGGCCCCAAATTAGTGCTTCTCGAATGTAGCGACAATCGTCTCCCAGGATACAACAATTTTCACTTGCAAAAGTAGGACCTGTAATACCCCGTACTTTTGACTATATTTATTTTTGAGATTAATTAATTAAATGCGTATTAATTGGAAATTAATCTGGGTTATAAATACTACTGTGATGCGAGTTGGTATTTGATTATGTGCATATATGATTATATATGAACTTGGTATAATAAAACTTGTCGTGAGATTTATATACGGCATTTTAGAAATTTTGTTGAGACGCGTGGGACCGTCGCGTCACGGTATAATATTTTGATAATAAAAGTGAATTTAAAATCTATAACCCGTATGGTCGTTTTGAGTGTGCCAACGCGTCCGGAAGGGTCGAGATAGTCAGAAAGCACTACCCGGGGGTGTAGTTTGGGTCCCGGGGTATTTTTAGGCCATACCGGCAACTTAAAGGGTATTTTGGTAATTTTACATTTTTAGGAATTAAAAATGACGAAAATTAGAGATGTAAATCTGATGTGGATTAAACCCACAAAGCCCACTAACCATCCCATATTAAACCATTAGGCTACGTAGGTTATCATTTAGGTTTTCCAACTTTCCCCAAAACAAACCCTAGCCACCTTAAGCCACCATTGGAGAAGGAGTTTGGAGAAGGAGAGAAAGAGAGAAAATTCTGCAGAGATTCTTCACCAAATCAACATCAAACTCGGAAACAAACAAGGCAAGTGGTTTAATTATGTTTAATTTCAGCAAATGTTCTTTCCATGTTAGAAAATTGAAGATTTATAATTGTTATTGGAAGATGAATAAAAACCCATGATTAATTGGACTTAGGTTCTGAATATTGAGGATAAATTGCATGTAGAATAGTTTGGAGACGATTAACCTGATGTTAATACATGATTGGAAAGAAAATTAAACGGATTTTGTTGGGATAATTCATGATTCAAAATGTTAGGGTTCATGTTCTTGAGATAATTGGGGAAAAGTGTAGAAATTCATAATTTGATTGATGATTAATGAGAATTAATCCTTGAAAACATGTTAGGAGTTGACTTGAATATGTTTAGGATCAATTAGAGACCATAAAACGTTGTTGGGATGAACTTTGGAGGAGATTAGAGGTGTTAAAATGGTGAAAAACGAATTGGGGAAAATCTGGGCCGAATCTGGCATCTCGTTAGAAGCCCCTACCCAGGTCGTTCGAACGAACTCGTTCGAACGAGCTTCTAACGAGTTGACCAGTCGCTGCTAACGAGATATCGTTAGAAGGTACAGTTCGTTCGAACGAACTGGAACCTCGTTCGAACAGCCTCGTTCGAACGAGACTTCTAACGAGTTGGCAGAGGAACCTCGTTCGAACAGTCTCGTTCGAACGAGACTTCTAACGAGTTGACAGTTTGGGCTATTTTGAGCTGTTTTGAATTTTGGAGTCCCATAAACTTGTTCGAGGATATAGTTAACCTTCCATTGATGATGTAGTGATAGGTTTGGGACATTTGGGTATTTATGAGAGAGAAATTATATATAAGTGAGTTAAATTAGAACGAACCGTTTGGGTTGAGACGTGAGTGTCTATTACGACGTGAGGATGAATTATGGCGCGTATAATTACAAACCGGAATAGTATGAATTGTGACAATTATATGTTAGTACGAGAATGTGATATGTACTACGATTAAACTACGGTATTACTAAGACGTGTGTTTACTTAGTATGGGTATATGATTGTGTGTATGACATACCTACCATACTTGCTATCACGGGAGGTTGCGTTCGCTTAGGACCCTCTAATCCTTGTGTGCCTACGGGGGGGATATAGACTGGTACCTCGATGAACATAGGTCATAGAAAGACTTATTGGGATATTAATAAGTCCGCTGATCGTGGGAGCGTAGGTATGTGCGTGACCCATGTGATGTGACTGTGTTCGCCTCCACTATTTGTGATTTGTGTTATCTGAACTATTCCTGAGAGATTCGGAATATGTGATCCTTATGTACGTGATGTACCGGGATGGATAGCAGAGTATGTGTGCACCGCAGCTTAGTTCTCGGGGTGCTTGTATTGTATATTTATGATGTGAATAATATACACTTAATTAATGAGAACCTTCATGTTAATGATGTGAATATAATTACTGTATTGTCCCGAGAATAATATAACGAGTTAACTGATAGTGATATATATTGCATATTGAGCATCCGAGTTTACATTAAATCCCTATCTAATTACGAGCGTTGTATGTTAATAGAACCGGGTAATAAGGGTAGAAACTATTACAGTCTAGCTAGTTATGATGTCACTTAGCTAGTGGTTTATATCGTTGTAGATGGGTACGTACGTTAGGAGTGCACAGTTAGACGAGAGGTGAGAATATCATGTGAGTGCACGTCCTAACATGTACTTTGCATTTAATGTTTTAAATGTTTTTAAAGCACTTGTAGGTTTTTAAAATATAACTCCACATTCGGGCTCTGACCCGTTTGCTTTTCAAATCTTTTTCTTGTAAAACCATTTTAGGTGCCCAGCCACAACGACACCAAGCATAGGATTCTCATTCAGGTGACGAGCTGTAGCTGTTTGTGGAAGCTACAGGGACTTGCATATAGACGCTTCTATCTTTTGGATTCCAGAGTCACTATCTATCAGTTGTAGGGCATGTTGCCCATTTCTATTTAGAGCATCTTTTACATTTCAGTTTTCAGACTTTAGCATGTATTGTTCCTTATTCAGTTACTTTTCAGTTGTGGGATTGTAGTGAGGAGTTTTTCCTCCAGTCTTTATTTACTCTTTTGTGATGGTTATTCGTTTTACTTCAGTATGGTGAATGGTGTTATTTATTCTTTATTACACTTGTTGCATGTTAATCAGACTTAAATTAAAATTTGGCAACTTACTTTTTAAATACTAGGTGGTTAGTAATAATAAAATGTTTTCGACAGTGATGCTATCAACTGAGCCAACTTGGCATTTTGAATTAATTTAATAAAGGAGTAGCTACCCGATATTTAATTAGTCGGGGTGTCACAGGTGGTATCAGAGCATCAGGTTCTAGTGTCCTTTAGGATCTGTACGGCTATTATGTTTCCGCTACGTTTCTTTGATATAAACCCTATATTTTAGGATTGTTGTACTCTTTTTGTGTATGCTTCGTTCTTCAGCTATATTAAGTTTATAACCGTGAACTTAAAAGCTTTATTCTTATTTCAGATGCCTCCACGACGTGCACGACGAGTTCCCAGGAATGCAACGCCCGAACCCCAGCTCGCTCCAGTTCAGGGCATGATGAACGCCGCTGAGGTTGCAGCTATAGTAGCCCAAGCGGTAAATGCCGCAATTGCCGTTATTCAGCAGGCACCACCTCAGGCGCCGGTTGTCGCGCCAGTACAGGTTAATGCATTCCCGTCTGCTTGGGAGCGTGTACGTGACACTTTTCAGTAAGCGCATCCGCCAGAGTTTGCAGGTAGCTCAGATGTGGTAGTCTCGAGCCAATGGAGGAAAGACATGCAGAGGCATTTGAGGATGCATGAGTGCACTGATGTTCAGAAGCAGGTGCTAGCTACTTTCAAGCTAGTTGGATCTGCGCTACAGTGGTGGGAGTCCATTACCACCGCGGAGGAGAGGGATACCCTCATGATTCAGGAGTTCTGGGTGCGGTTCGACCGCAAGTACTTTCCGTCCGCAGTTCATACAGAGATGAGGAGGAGATTGATGAGTCAGAGGCAGGAAGGCAAGACAGTGGCCGAGTATGAGGCCGAGTTCACTAATCTGTTGAACATCGTTCCAGACGAGATACCAACAGAGAAGAAGAAGATTGAGAAGTTCACCGACGGGTTGAATTGGAGGATCCGTCAGCATCTGCTAGGGAACCAATCGTTGGCCAAGTATTCTGATGTGGTTAACGCTGCATTGTTGCACTGCCAGTACCACCGTTTTCATATGGCCGAGGGCAAGCGGTCGGGGGACTCTAGCCATCAGGGCAGGACTGGAGGACATGGTGCCAGCGGGGCACAATCTGGTCAGGGGCAGAGACAGAATGAGCAGGGCACCCAGCAGGGAGATAATAAGAGGTTCCGGTCAGGGAACTACAGACAGGGACAGGGAGGTTTTCGTCAGGGCCATCAGGGTCCAAACGGCCATCAGGGCCAACAGGGACAGAATGGGCAGCAGATTCACCAGGGCCAAGGGAGGAATGGTAACGGCCACCAGGGCCGGGGTCAGCAGGGGCAAAGGGGAGGGAACTTCCTAGGGAAGTGCTTTGTCAGGATTGTCCGGATAGGGGCAGGGCCCCACAGCAGCAGCAGCAGGGTGCTCGCCAGGAGCCACAGAGACCTATGTTTCCCGCCGCTCTTCCCGCACCGCCACAGATGGCAGCATTGCCACCCATTCCAGCAGTCCCAGCTCAGCAGGGGCAGCTCCAGTATGGACGTGTCTACAACATCCACCAGGCTGCAGTTCCACAGGCACCGCCCGCGATCGAGGGTACGTTTCCTATCCATGGCACTATGGGTCGGGTGTTATTTAATACGGGTGCTACACACTGTTTTATAGCTACACACTTCGCGAAAGCTTTAGGATTGTTAGCTACGGCAGAGAGCACAGTGACGTGTGTCGACTCACCATTGGGGAGTGGGTCACTTATTTTCTTTATATGCCGGGGAGTGGGAGTAGAGGTCGGTAGTTTGGTATTGCCTGCAGACATGTTAGTGTTAGACATGCATATTCATGATGTGATCATCGGTATGGATTGGCTCGTAGCATATAGGGCCATGATTGATTGCTTCAGCGGGAGCATTGTTTTTGCCATTCCGGGGCAAGAGATGTTTATAGTGGCGATGCCTCGCCCAGAGGGAGGATCGACCACTCATCTGTATTACATTGAGGAGGATACCTCTAAGGAGGTAGTGATTCCTTTAGATTCTATCCCAGTTGTCAGGGAGTATTTAGATGTGTTTCAGGAGATACCAGGCTTACCACCTAGTCGAGAGATAGACTTCGTTATAGATTTGCTATCGGGTACAAGACCTATAGCACGTGCACCGTACCGTATGGCTCCAACCGAGATGAGAGAGCTACGGGATCAGATAGAGCAGCTGTTTGGCCAGGGCTTTATTCGCAGGAGTACCTCACCTTGGGGCGCTCCAGTTTTGTTTGTGAAGAAGAGGGACGATTCACTGAGATTGTGTGTGGACTACCGAGAGTTGAATAAGGTCACGATACGGAATAAGTATCCGTTGCCTCGAATCGATGACTTATTCGACCAGTTGAGAGGAGCTTCTTTCTTCTCGAAGATTGACTTGAGATCGGGATACCATCAGTTGCGTATCAGGGAGGAGGATGTCTCGAAGACCGCGTTCTTGTCAAGATATGGTTCTTACGAGTTTCGGGTTATGCCTTTCGGCTTGACCAACGCTCCAGCAGTATTTATGGACTTGATGAACAGAGTGTTCAGGGATTTCCTAGATCAGTTTGTCATTGTCTTCATTGATGACATTCAGGTTTACTCTCAGACAGAGGAGGAGCACGCCGAGCATTTGAGGCAGGTTTTGCAAACACTTCGTCAGAACGAGTTGTATGCAAAATATGAGAAGTGCGGGTTTTGGCTGAAGGAAGTCCAGTTTTTGGGACATATCATTTCCGATCGGGGAATATCTGTTGATCCGGGGAAGGTGTCAGCGGTGAGGGAGTGGGGACAGCCCACGACACCAACTGAGATTCGTAGTTTCTTGGGTTTGGCAGGATACTACAGGAGGTTTATTCGGGGTTTCTCGGAGATAACGGGTCCTTTGACACATCTTACTCGTAAAGGTGTGCCATTCATTTGGAGTGATGCCTGTCAGTTGGCGTTCGATGAATTGAAGGACAAATTGACCTCGGCACCTGTGTTAGCATTGCCGAGACCGAGAGTTGAGTATTTGGTTTACACCGATGCGTCTTTGCAAGGACTGGGAGGTGTATTACAGCAAGAGAGACAGGCCATAGCTTTTGCTTCCCGTAAGCTTAAGCCTCATGAGAAGAATTACCCCACGCATGATTTGGAGTTGGCAGCAGTGGTATTTGCCCTATGGATTTGGAGGCACTATCTTTGGGGGAGAAGTTCCAACTGTTCAAGGACCACAAGTCCCTACAGTACCTGTTCACGCAGAAGGAGTTGAATATGCGGCAGCGTAGGTGGCTTGAGTTTGTGAAAGACTACCAGTTCGACATCCAGTACCACCCGGGTAAGGCTAACGTGGTAGCAGACGCGTTGAGCCGTAGACCAGTAGATGAGGTGGCAGAGGTGTGGAAGGCAAAGTGGAAGGAATTGGGACACCAGGATGCAGTGGCCCGATCTTTCATGTCTGTGATGACCGTTACACCGCAGATTATCACGAAGGTAGTACGGGCACAGGCCGATGACTCGTTCTGTATGGAGTAGATAGTTCGATTACTAGCAGAGGGAGCCGAGTCCTATACCGTTAGCTCAGACGGGGGATTGCGCTTCAATGGGATATTGGTAGTTCCGGAAGGGGAGGAATTGCGGCACGATGTGATGGCAGAGTCGCACGGCTCACGGTTCGCAGTACATCCCGGAGGGGACAAAATGTACCAAGACATGAGATGGCAGTATTGGTGGAGCGGTATGAAGAGAGATATCGCTGATTTTGTTTCGAAATGTGCCACTTGTCATCTTGTAAAAGTGGATCATCAGAGACCAGCAGGATTGCTACAGCCATTGGAGGTCCCGGTGTGGATGTGGGAGAGCATATCCATGGACTTTATCACGGGGTTGCCTACGTCGCAGAGGGGTCACGACTCCGTTTGGGTAATTATGGACAAGTTGTCCAAGGTCGCTCACTTCTTACCCGTAAGGACTGACTACACTACGGGACAGTATGCCCAGCTCTTCATTTCAGAGATTGTGAGACTTCACGGTGTGCCCCTAAATATCGTGTCTGACAGAGACAAGATATTTGTTTCGCGGTTTTGGGAGAGTTTCCAGGAGGCCATGGGCACGGAATTGCGGTTGAGTACGGCTTACCATCCGCAGACTGATGGGAAGACTGAGCGCACGAATCAAATGTTGGAGGACATGCTACGCATGTGCATTATTGACTTCGGGGGTGGATGGGAGCAGTACCTTCCACTGGTGGAGTTTGCTTACAACAACTCCTATCAGTTCACTATTGGCATGGCTCCGTTTGATGCATTGTACGGTAGGCCTTGTCATTCCCCAGCATGTTGGTTAGAAGTGGGGGACAACAAACTACTTGGGCCGGAAGTAATTCAGGATACTTCGGCAAGGATTGAGTTGATTCGGAGTCGCATTCGGGTAGCTCAAGACAGGCAGAAGAGTTATGCTGATGCGAAGAGGTATTTCAGGGAGTTCCAAGTGGGGGACCAGGTTTTGCTCAGAGTATCTCCTATGAAGGGGATTATGCATTTCGGGAAGAAGGGGAAGTTGGCACCGAGGTATGTGGGGCCGTTTCCTATTATTGAACGGATCGGACTGATTGCGTATAGACTTGGGTTACCGGAGCATTTGCATCGGATTCACGATGTGTTCCATATTTCCTCGCTGAGGAAATACCTTAGAGATAATTTGGCTCATTCTCACATTGCTGTGGAGGACATCGATCTCCAGCCGGATAGCTCTTACGAGGAGGGGTCGATTGCTATTTTGGACCGAAGCGAGAGAAAACTGCGGTCGAAGATAGTTCCGTTAGTGCGAGTTCAGTGGCGACATCACAATGTCGAGGAGTCCACATGGGAGCACGAGGATGAGATGCACGAACGTTATCCAGAGCTGTTTTTAGCAGGTACTTTCTAGTTTCGAATTTCGGGACGAAATTCAGTTATTAGGGGGGAAGTATGTAATACCCCGTACTTTTGACTATATTTATTTTTGGGATTAATTAATTAAATGCGTATTAATTGGAAATAAATTCGGGTTATAAATACTAATTTGATGCGAGTTGGTATTTGATTATGTGCATATATGATTATATATGAACTTGGTATAATAAAACTTGTCGTGAGATTTATATACGGCATTTTAGAAATTTTGCTGAGACGCGTGGGACCGCCGCGTCACGGTATAATATTTTGATAATAAAAGTGAATTTAAAATCTATAACCCGTATGGTCGTTTTGAGTGCGCCAACGCGTCCGGAAGGGTCGAGATAGTCAGAAAGCACTACCCGGGGGTGTAGTTTGGGTCCCGGGGTATTTTTAGGCCATATCGGCAACTTAAAGGGTATTTTGGTAATTTTACATTTTTCGGAATTAAAAATGACGAAAATTAGAGATGTAAATCTGATGTGGATTAAACCCACAAAGCCCACTAACCATCCCATATTAAACCATTAGGCTACGTAGGTTATCATTTAGGTTTTCCAACTTTCCCCAAAACAAACCCTAGCCACCTTAAGCCACCATTGGAGAAGGAGCTTGGAGAAGGAGAGAAAGAGAGAAAATTCTGCAGAGATTCTTCACCAAATCAACATCAAACTCGGAAACAAACAAGGCAAGTGGTTTAATTATGTTTAATTTCAGCAAATGTTCTTTCCATGTTAGAAAATTGAAGATTTATAATTGTTATTGGAAGATGAATAAAAACCCATGATTAATTGGACTTAGGTTCTGAATATTGAGGATAAATTGCATGTAGAATAGTTTGGAGACGATTAACCTGATGTTAATACATGATTGGAAAGAAAATTAAACGGATTTTGTTGGGATAATTCATGATTCAAAATGTTAGGGTTCATGTTCTTGAGATAATTGGGGAAAAGTGTAGAAATTCATAATTTGATTGATGATTAATGAGAATTAATCCTTGAAAACATGTTAGGAGTTGACTTGAATATGTTTAGGATCAATTAGAGACCATAAAACGTTGTTGGGATGAACTTTGGAGGAGATTAGAGGTGTTAAAATGGTGAAAAACGAATTGGGGAAAAATCTGGGCCGAATCTGGCATCTCGTTAGAAGCCCCTACCCAGGTCGTTCGAACGAACTCGTTCGAACGAGCTTCTAACGAGTTGACCAGTCGCTGCTAACGAGATATCGTTAGAAGGTACAGTTCGTTCGAACGAACTGGAACCTCGTTCGAACAGCCTCGTTCGAACGAGACTTCTAACGAGTTGGCAGAGGAACCTCGTTCGAACAGTCTCGTTCGAACGAGACTTCTAACGAGTTGACAGTTTGGGCTATTTTGAGCTGTTTTGAATTTTGGAGTCCCATAAACTTGTTCGAGGATATAGTTAACCTTCCATTGATGATGTAGTGATAGGTTTGGGACATTTGGGTATTTATGAGAGAGAAATTATATATAAGTGAGTTAAATTAGAACGAACCGTTTGGGTTGAGACGTGAATGTCTATTACGACGTGAGGATGAATTATGGCGCGTATAATTACAAACCGGAATAGTATGAATTGTGACAATTATATGTTAGTACAAGAATGTGATATGTACTACGATTAAACTACGGTATTACTAAGACGTGTGTTTACTTAGTATGGGTATATGATTGTGTGTATGACATACCTACCATACTTGCTATCACGGGAGGTTGCGTTCGCTTAGGACCCTCTAATCCTTGTGTGCCTACGGGGGGGATATAGACTTGTACCTCGATGAACATAGGTCATAGAAAGACTTATTGGGATATTAATAAGTCCGCTGATCGTGGGAGCGTAGGTATGTGCGTGACCCATGTGATGTGACTGTGTTCGCCTCCACTATTTGTGATTTGTGTTATCTGAACTATTCCTGAGAGATTCGGAATATGTGATCCTTATGTAAGTGATGTACCGGGATGGATAACAGAGTATGTGTGCACCGCAGCTTAGTTCTCGGGGTGCTTGTATTGTATATTTATGATGTGAATAATATACACTTAATTAATGAGAACCTTCATGTTAATGATGTGAGTATAATTACTGTATTGTCCCGAGAATAATATAACGAGTTAACTGATAGTGATATATATTGCATATTGAGCATCCGAGTTTACATTAAATTCCTATCTAATTACGAGCGTTGTATGTTAATAGAACCGGTTAATAAGGGTAGAAACTATTACAGTCTAGCTAGTTATGATGTCACTTAGCTAGTGGTTTATATCGTTGTAGATGGGTACGTACGTTAGGAGTGCACAGTTAGACGAGAGGTGAGAATATCATGTGAGTGCACGTCCTAACATGTACTTTGCATTTAATGTTTTAAATGTTTTTAAAGCACTTGTAGGTTTTTAAAATATAACTCCACATTCGGGCTCTGACCCGTTTGCTTTTCAAATCTTTTTCTTGTAAAACCATTTTAGGTGCCCAGCCACAACGACACCAAGCATAGGATTCTCATTCAGGTGACGAGCTGTAGCTGTTTGTGGAAGCTACAGGGACTTGCATATAGACGCTTCTATCTTTTGGATTCCAGAGTTACTATCTATCAGTTGTAGGGCATGTTGCCCATTTCTATTTAGAGCATCTTTTACATTTCAGTTTTCAGACTTTAGCATGTATTGTTCCTTATTCAGTTACTTTTCAGTTGTGGGATTGTAGTGAGGAGTTTTTCCTCCAGTCTTTATTACTCTTTTGTGATGGTTATTCATTTTACTTCAGTATGGTGAATGGTGTTATTTATTCTTTATTACACTTGTTGCATGTTAATCAGACTTAAATTAAAATTTGGCAACTTACTTTTTAAATACTAGGTGGTTAGTAATAATAAAATGTTTTCGACAGTGATGCTATCAACTGAGCCAACTTGGCATTTTGAATTAATTTAATAAAGGAGTAGCTACCCGGTATTTAATTAGTCAGGGTGTCACAGGACCCCGATTTGCAAGTCTGTTTGAACCAACCGTTTAGAACTCTCATATGAACTCACTGATCATTGACTGACTGTCTGAATTTTCGTAACCTTTAAAAAAAGACCCCACGACACTTATTTATACAAAAATAAATGGAAGTTAAAAAGCGATTGGAAATCACAATAATCAACTGTTGGAAAGAACCAAATTTAACTATCAAAGGAAAAATAAAAATAAAAATAAAAATGGACTGGACTGGGCCAAAATAAAATAAATAAAAGAAATGAAACCCAAAATTAAATAAAAAAGCCCAATATAATTTGCCCCCAAAAGATTATACTTTAGTCAAGTTAAAGCACCAAGGCCCATGAGCCTTGAGCTCGAGCTAGAGTCGGGCCGGGCAGGCAGTGGCGTGCGCGCTCGTGTGGGCTTGGAAGCCAAACCAAGCCCATGTAAGACCTCCCTCCTTTAAAGATTTGGGATACCCCAAGTGCCCCGAGCCTTAAGGCCAAATTGGGTTATATTATACTTCACCCATTTTACACATTCTTCCTATGTGGGGCAAGCTTTAACTCAAATACTTCAACCATTTTCAATGTTCCAAGTGAGTACTTTGAGATATAATTTCTCACTAAATAATTTATGCTTTTTCTTATATGAGTATACCACGTTATACTCCTTGCAGAGGTGAATGAGTTACCACTTTGAGTTGTCTCGAAATATGCGTGGGTCCCATAATAAATTGACCCAAAAGTTGACCAAAATTTGATTTTATCAACTTAAGAAAACCCATAAATTCTAACAATCCCCCACATGAATGAAAGTTGGTTGGATCAATATAAATGACTATGCAGACACTAGAGAGTTCTATAAAAAATTCATATATTAGGAGAGATAGCTTTTGGCTTTGAATATTCCCTAGTGAAAGACTATCGAATTTACTTACTGATCAGTGAACGCGATGTCTTGAACTGTTCAGTGTTTTGTGTAAATCAATTTAATACACTTCACACATTAATTTTTCAAACAAAGTTGATTCTTTTGGCTCTGTTCATTTTGGCCCTAAACAATTCTTGGTTTCACGAGTGCTTTAGAGAATTTCAGCCTTTCCAATTCTCATAGAAGCGCCCCCTTCACACTCACATAAGTGACTTCCCATTAAAAGTATCCTACTATACCCCACTTGAATTTCAAAGTATAGGAGTCATTAAAAGTTAATCTTATCCTTACTTACTTTGTAGGAAGCACTCTTTTATCATAGGAACAGGTATGAGTTTGAAATTCATCAGTGCTCTTTTCAAAGAGTCAGTCAAGATTTGGTTGTCCCTTTGAACCTAGATCTTGGGATCTCCAGTCAGCAAGGTAGGGTTTCCATAAAGACAACTCTTTATTTTATAGGATTTATTCCCATTCCCCTCGATAAATTATACACTTGCTCTATATTTAACCCTTTACTTAATGGATCCGTTATATTGTCCTTAGACTTAATATAATCAATGGAAATTATTCCACTAGAGAGATGTTGTTTAACCATATTATGTCTTCGACATATATGTCGAGACTTACCATTATACATATGACTCTGTGCTCTGCCAATTGCCGATTGACTATCATTATATATGCAAAGTGTAGGCATAAGTTTTGGCCACATTGGAATATCGTTTAAAACGTTTTGGAGTCATTCTGCTTCTTCTCCAGCTTTATCTGAAGCTATAAATTCAGACTCCATTGTTGACCTAGCAATGCAAGTCTGTTTGGAGAATTTCTAAGACATCGCTGCACTTCCAAGTGTGAATACATAACCACTTGTGGATTTACAATCCTTTGAATCAGATATCCAATTAGCATCACTGTATCCTTCAAGTATAGTTGGATATCTCGTCTAGTGTAATCCATTATTAAGAGTGTATCTTAAATATCTAAAAACTCTTATTATGGCTTTCCAATGGTCTTTACCTGGATTACTTGTATATCGACTCTATTTACTAACTGAGAAGGCAATATCTGGACGAGTGCAGTTAATGACATACATTAAACTACCTATGACATGATAATATTCTAATTGAGATATAGAATTTCTAGTATTTTTATATAAATGAAGATTTGGGTCAATAGGTGTTTTAGCAATGCAATCACTACCTTTATCGAACTTATCAAGTATCTTCTCAATATAATGAGATTCAGACAAAATAAGTTCTTCGAATATTTTAGAAATTTTAATTCCCAATATAACATCGGCAATACCCATATCTGTAAGAACATAAGTTTATCAATGTCCGTTATCAATTAGTATGTCGTATACCTCTACAATCGTCGAAGAATGTTCAAGATCACATAGCAACAAGACAGATATGAATATCAAATTTCTTCCATAATCAAGCCTCCACGAGATTAATTTGGTAAATGTTGTGTTTTTATTATGTAGCATTTCACTCAGAAAGGGATATTTTTCATCAAAAAATTTCTAAAAGTTAGAGCGGAGTTTTTAAGTTTTTCGTCAAAATTATTTTTCGAAGTTTTAAGGCGCTGCATTTATTGGGAAAAAAGAAAAATATTTTTTAATGGCTCGTTCGAACGACAGCCCCTGTCGTTCAAACGACATAAGGTCTCACACGAAGTTTTTTTGAGTGAAACGTGTAACCGTTCAAGCGAGATTTGATTTCGTTTGAGCGACCTGTCGCATTAATTTTTCTATTTAAGCGTGTTAAACAACTTTGTTTTTGGCAAGAAGGCCTGCGATTTTTTATTCATACGAAACTGCTATTGTAAAAACATATGTCTTATCACTTTTAGGTTCTTAAACCTTTTTATTTTCAATTCACAATATCACAATGTTTATGTAAATTGTTTTGGAACCCAAGAACAAAACTTTGCTATTGCTCAACCTTTGTGGAGTGTGTCTCTACACCAAATGACTGAAGTTATTGAGATTCGATGCGTGTCGATTTTTGCTAAAGATTAGACTACGGTTCATGTGGATTCGTTGTGTGGAATTCAATGCTGACTCTAGGCTGAGTGTCTATGTAGGTTTGCTGAGGTTAACTTATTGCAAATTTCATTGTAATTGTAAATTGCGATATAATTGTAGTGAAATAAAAGGTTTTGCCCTGAGGGGAGTTTTTCTAAAATCTGTGAGTTAGCATATTTGTGTTTATGTTGGTTTGACACACGCGCACACATAGATGTTTGTTTAAGGGCTGAATTAATTTGATTAAAAAATTGACTCTACTTAAATAAGTTTGTAGTTGAAATTTGCACATTTATTTGAAATCGGTATCATGCACGGCGCATCACTCTTTTCAAATTGGTATTAGTGCAGGTTACGCTAATTTATACCATATTCCTATTTTTTGCAAAATTGTGTGATATTGATTTTTTTGAAAAATCTATTTTGTGAAAAAATTATCGCAATGTTTCCAAGTGAAAACTTATATAATCGGTTGCCAATTTTTGACGGGTCTAATTATGCTTACTGAAAAGCCCACATGAGATCACATTTAAAAGCAACCGGTGAGAGAGTTTGGTTAATTTGTGAAAGAGGTTGGACTCCTCCCACTATCACTACGAATAATGTCACAAATTTAAAACTTGTGTTAGACTGGACTGATGATGAGTTTAGGTGGAGAACCTTTAATTCACGTGGGCTTAATGCAATTTCTGGACACATCACCCCTTACGAGTTTCGACGTATTATGACGTTCACCACGTCTAAAAACGCATGGAATGTTTTACAACTCACCCATGAAGGAACTAACGCGGTCAAAGAGTTTAAAATTCAAAATTTAACTACTCAATTTGAAACGATTACCGTGCTTGAGACCGAGTGTTTTGATGACTTTTATGCATGTTTGTCTAACATTGTCAACACTAGTTTCAATCTTACAAAGATTTTAAGATCACTCCCAAAATATTTTATCCCTAAAGTGACTGTTTTGAATACCTTATTTAATTTGAATCGTCTGAAATTAGAAGAGCTAGTAGGAGACCTCTAGACATATGAGATTGACATGTTTCCTAACACTTTCAAGCCTAAGGATAGAGGGATAGCACTTAAAGCCCACTTTTAGATGAAAAGAAAGTGAGTTTTTGTGAGTCCGCGTCTGAGGACGAGTATATTTTTATGTGGCCATGCTTGCAAAGAATTTTAAAAAGTTTCTCAAGTTTTCAAAACAAAATTCTTCCAATAAAAAGTTTTTTGAGAAAAAGAAAGAAAAGGCCAAAGAAAACAGTGAGAAAGAGAAATAGGGTGAGGGAGATTTAGAAAAACTAACTTGTTTTGAGTGTGAGGGCAAATGGCATAAGTCGTTTGAGTGTCCTACTAGACTTAGGAGATAGGACAAGAAAGTTGTTATGCCATCCACCCTTATTGGTAGTGAGGAAGAGGTGAGTGATACCGGGGATGAAAATTCATAAGGAAAGTTTATTACCTTTTTTGCTAGCCATGAGAGCACACCCAGTTTGTCCCACAATGATGATGACACTTGTGCACGTGAGACCCTCGAGGATGATTTGAGTGTTTCTAGCGAGTCTGAGAGTAAGTGTGCTAGTGAGGGTGATAGTGAGATCCAGACCGCATTTAGAGATTTGTACACCGAGACTTTAAAGACTAAAAAATTGATTAAGCAGTTAAGTTTTATGCTGCGAGATTTGTAGACAGAGTTAGAAAGTTTGAGGAAGTTTGAGGCAAAAGCGAGTCAAATTGAGAAAGTGAAGGTTTCATTGAGTGAACACTTGATAGCTTTAGGCCAGGAAAAGAATGAACTTATAACCCATGTGTCACAAATAGAGAGAGATCTTAAGCATTCCCTGGAGGTTAAAGTCATTTTAGAGAATAAATCCTAGAATGAAGGAAAGATGGTTCTCAATCCCATTTTGGGTAGTGGTGAGAATTTAGGAATAGGCCATGACGGTGCATCCACTTCACTTGTTGCACTCGAGGCAGTTCTCACTTTAGGGTGTGATTCACATAGCTCTCAATGATGATACGAGAAATCTTCCACTTGTCATTCTTGTACCAACAAGTTGAGTATAAGGTATGTAATGAGCTGATAAAGCAAGTAAAGAGAGATAAAAGACAAGATATAGAGTGGTTCAACCAGATAAATGGGCCTACGTCCACTGTGTTGCTCCATTATCTTTCTATGCGTTGCGTAGTACAATATGATTAAGCCTAAAGAGGCGTACAAGTATGAGAATAGAAGAGAATACATGGTAGCAATGATTTCGGGATGCCAGAGCTATGGTTGAGATGCTTAAATGAAAGCCCCCAGCGAGGCAGAGATAGAAAGAGATCAACTTTAAGCCATGTATCCATGTAAGAAATGAACCCGGATCCGAAATAATGAATTTTTCCCCTATCTCGAGGTGTGAAACTCTCTCTCTCTATATATATATGTATATATATATATATATATATATATATATATATATATATATATATATATATATATATATATATATATATATATATATATATATATGTGTGTGTGTGTGTGTGTGTGTGTGTGTGTGTGTGTTGTTACTGTATCACGGCGATGTTGCGGTTGTCTAGATGACAGTCATAGATGCAAAATATATTATATAAAGGGGTCGCAGCCTAAATATCAAGGGCTGAGGTTAGTATATAAGGCATGTAACAACACAATAGAGAATGATGGTTGCGGTAAATGAACCTACTCCGTATCATGTGTTCTCGGTAATACGTTACGATATATGTGCTATCAATAAGCCCCCAAGGCGTAGTGACAAGGAATTGGTGTTGCGTCTTGATTCTGTTAGTGCCGCAGCATGTTCCCCAATCCACGCTTTATGTTCCCGAGCCCTCTTATATAAATTGTTCTGGCCGTGCACTTCGTCACTTTTCCAAAATCTTTGAGAGCATATCGAGAGAGAATTTCTCGCGTTTGTCTCCTTGTGTTTTCTAGCGATCTCTAGCATCTGCGGGTGGTGGTTCTAGGGAGGTCAAAGGTGGTTTCTCAATTCCAGGTAATTTTCCAACCATTTTTCACACTTTTGCATATCTGCTTCGAATCTGCGTATTGGATTTGATGGAAACTTTTTGGAATTCATTTTCTATAACATGATTTTCTGAGAAAACTCCCACACGATTGATAGGAACTTTAGGTTTTTGATTGATAAAAAATCATGTCTTTGCAAAATAGCTGTGACTTCTCCAAAAATTAAACTCATATCTGTCAATTTCTCCATGAATTGAGCTTGCTTGAATGATTACTCATTCTAACTTCAATTGTATATTAACTGCTGCAATGATTGCTCTTGAATAGGATTGTAGTAACTAATTTCTCTTGTGATTTGAATAGATCTTCATATGATTGAAATAGGCTTATGTAGTTGAAATTTGCTAGCCAAATGTAGACTTTTAGGTTTCTCACTTTGTTTTTTACATTCTTGAGAGGGACCTTTCATATTCTAGGGCTTTTGATCTTTGAATTAACCCAAATTAAATACTGACTTGTTTGAGTGAGCGGCTGTGGCATGATAAAATGTCTCTTTAGTATATTAAGGTTGTCCTGAATCAATTCAACCTTCAATTGGTTTAATAAACTTCTGCGGTCTGTAGTAAGTAAAGGCTGCGGCATGAAGGACATTAAAGGCTACGGCATGTAAATATTTGGCTGCGTCCAGTAGAATATTCCTTTTTCCTTAGGTTCTCATATTAGAGTCTGCGACATGTAAGAAGATAATAACTACGACATGTAAGAAGATAACATTCCTCCATCCCCCAAAACAATATGCCACATCGACAATTAACTTCTAGGGCTTTAGAACCCAACACTTGGCATATTTAGCCAATTTTGCTAATCATTTATATTAAGTCTTTAAATCTGACATATCATTATTCCTGTCACGGCTTCTGAGACACATTTTAGGACCATATTGGTTACGGCGCCAAACAACAGACTCTCTTCTTTTCAGGTATTACTGCATCCATATGAACTTTGACACAAACGAATTTCTAAGAGGATTTTTTTACAAACATTTTGGAGCCTCTCATCCCGAACTTCCTTCAGTGTGTCCTTTGAGGACAATAAGGCCTTGCTAGTTGAGAGATTGCCCTAATTGTGTAGTGCTAGATTTAGACTCAGATTCTGCGGTCACGGAGGAAGAGGCTAATTTAAGTAATTATGCAATGGATATATATGAGAATGCCACGAAAGGGGGTCCCTCTCAGGTTAGGGATATACCTACTAGCACATCTGGGAGGTTTGAGAGACCTCTTACTGCGCTTAGTGTTCGCGGCACTATGACCCAAGAATGGGTGGAATAGGTTTCTAAAGCATTTGAATTTCATGAGAATTCTATGTGCTCAGCCCCTACCGCGGAACAAAGGTCATGCACGACACTTGCTGATGATGGGATCTATTTCCCCCTCCATGCTTTCACATATGGGCTACGGCTTCCTGTCCCCGTTCTAGTTAGAAGAATTTTCCAGATGATGAGTTTATCCTTAACACAATTAGATCCCAATGGCTGGAGGGAAATTCTTGCAGTAATAGTGTTATGGAAGAAAAAATTCAAGAGAGACATTACTCCTGCGGAGTTTTTCCACTTTTACCGCCCAAAGGAAAACTTCGTGAAATTTGCGGGGTATTATTACTTTTCTGACAACGACAGAGATGAGACCCTTTATTCTGGGAGGCCTACCAGTGTGAAGAACTGGAAGGGAAAATATTTTTACATTTTCGGAGAAGGATGGGAGATCCACCCCCAAGAGACTGAGAGGGAGAGAACTTTTAGGATACCGCGGCACTGGGGATGTCCCTCTAAGCTTTGTAATTTTTTTTGAATTATGGCCACATCCCCTCTTTATAGTTGCATATAATTCTCCATGTTTTGCTTTTGTATTAACCTTTGCCTTTTTCTGCAGCTCTTGACAATATACAACTGAGTGAGTGGTAAGAGAAGAGGTTCATTAAGGTCGCAACAGTTCCTGCTGATAAGAAGAAGTTCAACACTCTTGTGACCTCCGCTTCAATTTACACGGGAGGCTTCTTTCCCAACAAATCTATTACCAAAGAGATGGGTGATGAAGGTAATACAATTTTCTTTCATTTTTGATTCCGCGACAATTATCTTCAAGCTTTGGATGTTAACCTTGCTTTATTTCTTCTCAGGTGAAGAGATTGATAAATCTCTGTTAGCATCTCAGCTTGCTGAGATGGGTGAGGTTGCTGTTTTCCTCAATAACAATACTATGCAAAGGAAAATAAAGAGGACAAAGTCCAAATCTCCTGCTACAGCCTTATCTAGAGACCAAGTAAACCCTATCGTGCCTCAAAATTAGGTTGTGGACCATACTACTCATGTCACGCCCCAAATTTAGGCTGTAGATAATTCTACTCTTATCGTGCCCCAAAATCATGTTGAGGAGGAGACCTTTCATGAACGAACTAAAGGTAACTTTAACGACGACATTGGAGCTCACTTGGTCGCGACAGGTCTAATGTCATCTCTCTATGATCAAGGCGATCGCGGCACTTTGTCTGTTCATGAGAGAAATTCTCCTCCCCCCCCATCAATATTTACTGTTAATGCAAATCTGGAACCACTACAAAGTAGACGTCCGCTGCCATAACTACGCATGCCAGATCCTCAGTCTTCTTAGGGCACAACTGCTCATGTTGTCCATAGGATAAATAACGCGATGGATGGAGCCGACCTAGATCGGTTGGTGGATGAGGACCACGAGGACGTGGAGTTTTATGCCCTCCACAATCTTCTGAAAGTAAGTAATTCCAACTTTCTAATATTCTTTGTAGCTTCAGTTTTATTTTTTTACTTTTAATACATTTACAGGCTGCAGAAGTTGTGGAGACCCAGAAACTCAAGTATGAGGGTCTATATAGGCTTAAGGCGGCCGCGAATGGATTTCACAATGCTGATTTGGTGAAGGCAAGAGCTGAATCTTTTGAAGTTGGAAAGAAATCATCCGCGAAACCCCTGAAAGCATATAAGATTGCTGTCGATGCTAAGGTTGAGGCTACATAAAAGGCCAAAAATGATGCTGATCAGAACTTCAACCAGGACGCGGAGGCTCTCAAAGCTTCCCAAGCTCAGACTGCGGCTGCTGCTCAATTTGTGGAACTTTATAATAGCAAGCTTGGACTTCTTTAAAAGAAGTATGAGGCATTGGAGATAAAGGTTGTTAATTATGAAAGGTTCATACTGCGACGATAAAGAATATGAAGGAAGCTCATGCCACGACCATTAAGAAAATGGATGAGGACTATGCAACGACTATCAAGAAAAAGGATCAAGATCACACTGTGGCCCTTCAATTGGCCACTGATAGCACTGTGGAGTCATTCAAAGCTTCCAAAGACTTTTACCTCATCAATAATAAAGCCTACCTCCGCAGCTTCCAGGAATCGAGGCATAGGGTCATCAAAAATTTCCCAGAGTTTAAATAGAAAATTATTTCCTGGAAGTTGGGTGATGCTGAACATGGCCAATGTGTGGTTGAGATCAGGGCTGCTATGGAAGAAAGAGCCAGGCTAAGGGCGGAGGTAGAGGCCATGGCAGCAGAGCAAAAGACTAAGACCGGTGCAAATGATGACGAGGGAAATAAAAAAGATGATGCATCATCTTAGTCTTCTTTTAATTATCAACATTGGGGTTGCATCCCTCTTAATTTAACTTTGTTGATATTCAAGGCTGAAGACTTTTGTCTGTATAACCTCAACACTAATATTTGCCAAGATTTTTAGCTTCTAATTTTTAACATATGGGGCTACTGCCATTTTAAACTTTTGCAAACTTTATTATCAAGCCTGCGACCACTTTTAGAAATTAATACTTTATTTATCTCATTTGCATACCTTATTCTTCCAATGCTTTGATGCTTGAATTGATGCTTTTACATTTGAATTTCTTGCTTGAATGCTCTTGAGAAAACACTTCAAAGACGCCTTACTCAAAATAGGTTGTGGCCTGATCCATTTTTCCTTTGAGATCTTTCATTCATTAAAGCAACTTAGTGAGGATAAGGTTGATTGCGGCCCCTTCTTACACTTTTTGTAGAATGAGAAGTTTGAATTTGTTTGTATTGTTGCACCTTTTAGCAGTAGGCTGTGTTTGTATTCTCTTAGTAATAGTGGATATTGGATAATAAGTCCCTTGACGCAGATAATTAAGTCTTTGGACCACTTTGCTTCAATACTTGTGTACCCATTTTTTAGGCTGCGTCTAAACTTCTTCTATTTTTTCCAAATGGGTTGTAATGCTGAGGTCGCGGCTTAACTTCTTTTACTATAATCTTCCATCACTTTCAAAGTCTTGTTCAACCCAAATGATAAGGATGCAACATCCTTCTTTATTACCGAGAATGAACTCCTTGATGGCTATGGCACCTTTCTAGCCCTTTTAAGGAATTGATGACAGCATGCTGGGCTGGGGCCATCCTCTTTCTGTAGCTTTGGCTTATTTCATGATGTCAGTGTCATAATTTCTTTCAGTTTCTTTTATTGCATTTCGTAGCTTTCCTTTAGTTGCTTCGATTGGGTTATTATCAGTCCCCCTGGCTAGGTATTATGAAGCTTCCCCAAGCTAACATAAGATCACCCAGTTAATGATGTTTTGTCTCTATCCACCAAGTTAGTTATGTTTTGGGGCTTAGATCGCCAAATGAATGATGTTTAGTCTCATATCCACCAAGTTAATGATGTTTTAGGGCTGAGATCACCAAATAAATTATGTTTAGTGTCATAATTCACCAAATTAATGATGTTTGTCGGGGAAGTAACCCCATGGGCTAATGACACATCCTGAAAGCTAAAAATGGGCACTGTAAGCCCTTGCGGCTAATGACGCATCCTGAAAGCTAAGAACGGGAACTTGAAGCCCTTATGGGTGATGTTGCATACCAATTTAGATAGCTTCTCTCAATAGTTGCTTTCACCATTTTTAATTATCACTTGCTTTCGGACAATCAGACGTCTTGACGGTCATTGTCTATTTAGATATTATCATTCTCGATATAACATATTGTCTCGAATCGAGATCTATTTAAGAAAAAATGATCTTTTATAAGTTAATATTTTATGGAAATGAGAATCAAAATATGTCATTATAAGAGTGTACTTCATTTCATATATCTATTTATATATATATGACTTTGTAAGGACAATACAAAGTTTAATTTAAAACAGCATAAGAAGAGTTTCACTGTAAAATAGAAACAGATGAAATATAAAACATAAGCATGAAAATGGGCATGTGTCCTCTCCAGCTAGGTTGCACCCCTCAGGCATCCTTTAGGAACAGCTAGAGCACCCTCTGCCTTGTGAGCCTCTCAATTTCATCTTTCAGGGCATAGCACTGCTTAGTGTCATGGTCGTGGTCCAGATGGAATTTGCACCACTTGGCTTTGTTCCTCTCATGGGGTGGATCTTTAAGCTTCTATGGCCACTTCAGAAGCTTGTCCTATTTTATGAACTCGAAAATGTCTTCAACTGGGAAGGCCAATGGGGTGTAGGACTCAAAGACCCTTTCTGCCTTCTCCACTTTCATTTTTTGGTTCTTATATGCTTCTTCTGCGGATGGAACTGCTGGTACTCCCGTGATAGTGAAGGTTGATGAGGCAATGATCTTGGGTGCCTCACCCACATTGGATAAGGCCGTGAACTCTAGCATGAGTACCCTATGGGTCAAATAGTTGACCTGAGTTTAGAGTGAAGCATGACTGTCCTAGAGATGGTTGAGGTGATTGTACAATTGCACAATCTCATCTTTGACTTCTGTGCTCTGGCTGGATTCTCCTTCCATTTTCTGCTTTGTTAGTCTTTACAAAGTATATATAATCTGAGACAAAACTAACGGAAGTGAGTAATCACAGAAATATTATATTAACCAAGTAGGAAGTTGGGATGCAGTATTTGCACTACTGCATGATATTACCGCTTAGGCCGCGGCCAGTAAGGCACACCAGTGTACTGCCATGGCCTTTGAATGACATTCACCAAGGTTGAGCTGAAGACCACCTGAGTCCATTACCCGATCATTTGGAGCTGTTGTAATACAACCGCACTAGTAGAGGTCGCGGTAAGAGGTGTAATTGAACTCCCAGGCTGCATCCTTTTCTAGGCAGTGAAGGGAGCAATCCCAAAATAAAAACCCAAAAACTGAGTTTTTCTTTCAGAACAAGTGGAGAGCATACCTACTAGGGTCTATCCATGAGAGAATATCCTTTGGGTGCATAAAAAAACACAATTATAATGATAAACCCTAGATCATAGGTAGAGAATAACAAAAAAGGGAGAAAATATAATTCTTCCCTAATCATTCACCTTAACGGGGTTGAAGCCCATCGTGCTTTTCATCATAATCTAGCTAAAATGATATCACAAGGGTATGTAAAATATATCTAAGGTCATAAAGACCAAAGAGCATAACTGAATATACGAAATACCTATTTAAGGGTGTAAATATAAAATAGAGCTCAATAACCAAAATTTACTCATGAGATGATGATACAAAGGATCCCCGTGAATAAAATAAGGTGTTTAAGAACTCAAAACATAGAGAAACAAGATTGAAATACCTCGTTTCCCATAGATGGTGCCAAATTGATGATACGAGAAATTGTCCACTTCTCGTTCTCGTACCATCAAGTCAAGTATAAGATATGTAATGAGCATATAAAGCAAGTAAAGAGAGATAAAAGACAAGATATAGAGTGGTTCAACCACAAAAATGGGCCTACGTCCACTAAGTTGCTCCATTCTCATTATATGCGTTGCGTAGTACAATATGATTAAGCCTAAAGAGGCGTACAAGTATAAGAATATAAGAGAATACATGGTAGCAATGATTTCGGGATGCCGGAGCTATGGCTGAGATGCTTGAGTGAAAGCCCCCAGCGAGGAAGAAAGAGAGAGAGATCAACTTTGAGCCAGTAGAAGTGTAAGAAATGAACCCGGATCCGGAATAATGAATCTGTCCCCCTATCTTGAGGTGTGAAACTCTCTCTATATAGGTGTTTTCTTGCTGTATCACGGAGATGTTGCGATTGGCTGGATGACAGTCATAGCCGCAACATATATCATATAAAGGGGCCGTAACCTAAATCTCAAAGGCTGCGGCTAGTATGTAAGGCATATAATAAGACAATAGAGAATGATGGTTGCGGCAAATGAACCTACTCCGCAGCATGTGTCTGCGGTAATACGTTATAATATATGTGATATAACTCAACCCAACCCACCTAAGCGTCCCGTACCTTATAGGAGAGCGCCTGGGAGACGTTTTGAAAGAGGTGTACCTAGGCCTATTTATGTTTGCACCATTCCAATAAAAGAGTACACCTTAGGGAATTTTGTTTTAAGTTGGGTCATGTATCACGTTTTTCTACTACATGTGTTCATGCACACGCACCTACACCTGACGCTCCGGATGATTACACGAGAGATTTTGCACATATTAGGGAGCAGGTACTGTTTTTGGTCAAGACTTCACATGACTCGATGCAGGTTTTTTATAAGATGTCACCACCTTTGGAAAACTCCACCGCACCTACCGGTTGAGGTCTAGACTTATTTGCTAGCATAGGTTGATTTCCATGAGGATATTTTTGCCTATTGCTAGTGTGTATCATTTTTGTAATTATGTTTTCCTTTGGATATTTTTTTGAAAAAATACAAGAAGATTTTATTTTAATAAAATATTTGAAAACGACAAAAAGATTTTTATATTTTGTTTTTACTCCGTATATGGATCGACATTTAGGATGACCGAGTCACAATTTCATTCCATATCCACGTGATGATTTTATAGTGTTTTGATATGCATCATCATTTCATTTTTTGTGCTTTACAATATTTGGAGTCATTGAGATGTAATTCAGTGTTACTACCTACGTGTTTGACTCATGAGTTCCTTTAATGCGCACACACACTTATTTGTTTAATTATTGTACTTATTAATCACATATTAGTTGGAGTGTTGTCATCTCAATTTGTCTTTAAAATGAACCATATGCGATAAAACTTGACAATGGAAGTAGTGCATGTAAAAGTCATTTACTGTGAGGAATTTAATTGCAATATGATGAGTGAATCAAGGTAAAGGGCTACGAGGGTTAAAAATTAACTCGTCAAGAAAGCCACCGCTTTAAAAGAGCTCAAAAAAATTTAAAGGCAATAAAAAAAAAATATTCCCAAAAGGAACCACCTGAAAAGAAAAATACAATGATTATTATTTATGATTGAGTTTGGATGGAAAGAAATGAAAAATAGGTTTGCACATCCTGATAGTGTCTTGAAAAAATATTCATAGTTTTAGACGTTATTGGTGTGGGAATCACTTTTGACTTTGATGTGTTGATGGATTGAGTCGATGTCATTTAAATTCAACACTTTTCAACACCTAAGAAAGATTTTGAGATTCATTCCATATAAGTACACGTATACATCGTGCACATATATTATGTTTGATTTCTTTGATTTTCCTATTGAATATGTTCACACCCATTCATTCCGTATCCATTATTTGGTTGTCTTAGTGTAAATTCATGGTGTGATTTTTGTCTTTTTTAGAAAAAAATTGAAAAATCAAAAATAGTTTGTGAAGTATGTTTTAGTATCTCTTTAATTGTGTCAACTCCATTATTGATTTGTTTATTTGTTTCCATGTCTATTTTGGTCAAATAAAAAGAGGGAGACCGAATTATGGGAGTTTTTTCATTTTGGAGGAGATTTTATTATGATTATTGATGTATTTCTATATCATTTAAAACACAATACGTCACGAGGTATTTGCTTTGTTTCACGTGTGTAGGCACAACAATGGAAGGTCATATGTTACACACCCTGGTGAGAAAAGCTTGAATATTTGAAGATTTGATGTTGAAGACTTTGAAGAAAAGTTTTGATACCTACATGTTTAGTACCTTTTCATTTTCAGGTTCATGAGGGTATTAGATGTGTATATGAATTTTTTTTGTTTTGATAATTCGGAAGTTTTTATTTTGTACCGACATAGACATAGGGAGAGATTTGTAAGGACATAAGTTTATAAATGTCCATTATCAATTAGTATGTCGTATACTGCTACAACCGTCAAAGAATGTTCAAGATCACATATGCAACAAGACGGATCCCAATGTCAAGTTTCTTCAATAATCAAGCCTTCGTGGGATGAATTTGGTAAAAGTTGTGTTTTTATTCCTTATCATTTCACTTTCATAAAAAAAAATTTAAGTGTTGGAGCGGCGTTTTTAAGTTTTTCGTCAAATTTATTTTTCGAAGTTTTAAGGCACTGCATTTACTGGGAAAAGAAAACGAAAAATATTTTTCAATGGCTTATTCGAAAGATAGCCACTGTCGTTCAAACGACAAAAGGTCTCGCGCGAAGTTCGTTCGTGCTTGTTCGACGCGTGTAACCGTTCAAGCGATATTCAATTTTGTTTGAGCGACCAGTGGCCTTAATTTTCTATTTAAGCGTGCTAAATAACTCCATTTTTGGTGAAGACATGCGATTTTATGTTCATACGAAACTGCTACTGCAGAATCATATGTCTTCTCACTTTTAGGTTTTTAAACCTTTTTGTTTTCAATTCACAAGATCCCAATGTTTATGAGAATTTTTTTGTAACCCAATAAAAAAACTTTGCTATTGGTCAACCTTTGTGGAGTGCGTCTCTACACCAAAAGACTATGGTCATTTAGGTTCGCTGCGTGTGGATCTTTGCTGAAGATTGGACTGCGGTTCATGTGGGTTCGCTGCGTGGAATCCATTGTTGACTCTAGGCTGAGTGTCTATGTAGGTTTACTGGGGTAAACTTATTTCATATTTCATTATAATTGTAAATTGCGATATAATTATAGTGGAATATAAGGCCTGGCCCTAAGGGGATTTTTCGTGAAATCTATGAGTTAGCATATTTGTGTTTATATTGGTTTGACGCATGCACACACGTAGATATTTATTTAAGTGATGAATTAATTTGATTCAAAAATTAACTCTAATTAAATAAGTTTGTAGTTGGAATTTGCACAGTTGTTTAAAATCGGTATCACGCATGGCGCATCACTTTTTTCAATATCTTTCATATCAAATTTACTGGACAAGATTTTTTTAATAGATTTAATAATATCCTTATTGATGATGCGGTAAACAGCACCACCAGATAAGGTGTTGTTAAGCTCTAGCTAGTGATAACAATGGCAGCACAAGAGTGAATATATAGTAGAATGAGGTGAGGATAAGAGGAGAAACACTAGTATTTAAGTGGTTCGACCAATCAGGCCTACGTCTACTTTGAGTGTGTGAGTAATTTCACTAGATGAAGGCACTAATGGCCGTAGATACAATCTCTCAATATTTCTCTGTACTGTGTAAACCAACAGAGTTTTAGCTAGGGTTGTAATTATCCATCTTTTACAAGGTAGATGAAGACCTCTATATATAGTGCTTAGGGGGTGTAATGTACCCCCCAAGCATGCAATGAGCATGTGTATGAGGATTGAACCAGTATCCTAATTACACATGGCTAATCTTATGTAGATAATGATGAACGCAATATTCCCTCACGTGAGGGGAATGATTCGATTATAACTGATTTGACCACGTGTTCCAAACCTTACATGTTCTTGCATATGATCGGACTTGTGTCCTTGACTGATGTAACCCTGGCCTGGATGAGTACGAGGTTGGTGAAGTCCAATAGTGTGGCTTTGTCTTGTCAATAGACATTATGACCTCGGTCGAGAAGACTTGCCGAGGTTAGGCACAAAGGTGAGATGTAACGTCAGCTCAAGCAGGGTAGGATGTTGACAATAGCCTGCCCCCATAAGGCACTACTGACCTTGGATGCTGCAAAGCCGAGGTTGGTAGTAGAGAGTCGACCTTGCAGAATATGACCTTTCTGATGGCAGTTATGAGCTTCTTGTCAACTCGGTCGTGAGACAGGCCGAGGTTAGTGACTCCGAGTACGAGGGTGAACTTTGGGCATATCAATCACCCCTAGCCCTTAGTCTCCTATGTGAGTAGGTGATTGAGGGATATGCTAGGCTGGTGCTGAGTTTCTTTTAATTCCTTGTGGTGTGAAGTGATCTCTTGACACATGTCACTCACTGAAGTAACAAACGTATCCCCCAAGGTGTTGATATTTATGGCAGCGTCTTTTTTGTTTCCAAGGGTAATAATGGGGGCATTGGAAATCGTGCCCCATCATTGAGTAGGTTTAAAACCTTCTTCTCTTTCCTCATTCTCTTTTTTTGCCCGCCTAAGCTTTTTTATAACTATGATTTCCTTTAAACCTCCATAGATGGTTGCGATTGAGGGTTCTTTGACTTTTAAGTCTCTTCCTTCTTCCATCACACTTAGTCAGGTATTGCTCTCCTTCTCTCTCTTCATTTGTTAACTTTCATTTTTGAGTTTAAGCTTTTCTGGTGACTTTTATTTTTTTAGAGATATTTCTTCCACTATTAAGTGGTTGTTGGGGTAGGATAGCAATGGTTGAGTGGCGCTAGGGCCATTCTAGGTTGCTCTGAGGTTACTTTAGCCACAAACTTCATTCTTTTAGGCTTCCGGCGAACTTCTGTCCACCTTTTTCGGTGACCTGCCCTTGAGTGTTCTTGGTGTTCTTCGTTTGAGACCTTTCAATTTTCACCCTTTGATCTTTAATTTAGGTTCTTTAAGTTGTGTATCTATTTGTATCTATCTTTCCCTTAAGTGTAGTGTCATCTTTTGTTGAAAGCGAGAGCTTTTCTCAATCAAAGCTCTGATACCACATGTTGACGCGCGAGGCCCCCAATTTTTAAATCTTACTACAAATAATTTCCTTTTTAAGAAATATGCGAAAGCGAAAGATGGTTCAATACACAAAGTAACTAATTTTAATTTATCTTTTCAAATTAAAATTAAACCAAGTGAAATAGGATAAAACTCACACAAAATTTTAATTTCACTAAACCACAATTAAATAACCCAAGTCCTATAAATTTGCCTAAGTCATATTTGTCAATATTATCAAATTAGGCCAAACTAATTTTTAACAAATTAAATTAATGACTTGAATTATCTACACATTACCAAATATTAATTTAGCACCAAATTAAACATAAGTAGTGATTAACCCAAATTTTATCTTTTTACCTAAGCATGCATTCTAGGTGAGTATAACAAAGATAAAATAAACAATGAATCACTACACCGCGATGTACGAGGAAAAGCCCACAATAGGAAAAAACCTTGGATGGACCTAGCCTCAAATCCACTAAGTACGATTCTATAAATACAAGATAGTAAGACTTATAACACTCGACTCGATCCCTCTCAAGCCCTTATGCTCCTTCTTGTATACACCTCCTCCTAGCGAATAACCACGGAGCTCCACCGCGGTCTCAGAATCCACCTGTCGGACTTTTTATGGTCACCGCCACCCGAACAAGGAGCCTTTCTCCAAGTGTGTAAATCAACATAAAATTCTTCTTCTTTGTAGGATGTAGAAACAAACCCAAACGAACTCTTCAAATGATAGAGTAATACTCGGTGCCAAACACTCCAAGCAATGATATATATATTGGAACTTGGAATAAATAATATGGGTGTAAACTAGAGTGTTAAATGATTTTTTCTTTGAAAGATGAACACTCAAAACATGAACGTTTTCTTTTTGGAATTTTTCACTCAAACTCTCTCTTAGAGATGGAAAGATGTGAAAAAGTTAAGTGGAAAAAGTTGGTTCCCTCACATATTAAGTATGCCCAAAATTTAGTGGGAAAAGAAGTGGGAAAGTGGGAAAAAACTGCTCAAACCTGCCAATTAACTGTTCCCACCAAAACTCATTCGAACGACATTTTCGTTCGAACGACATTTTCGTTCGAACAAAGTCTCGTTCGAACGAGCCTTCTAACGAAGTTCGAGTATGAACTCGTTCGAATATCATGTTCGTTCGAACAACACTTTGAATGATATTCCAGTGGCTAATGTGGGAACTCGTTCGAACAACATTATTGTTCGAACGACAAACTCGTTCGAATGACAAATCGAACGAAGTTCCAGAAAGTCTGAATTTTGATTTTTGGCCCAGAAACTGTATATACTTGATTTTAAATTTTTAATAAAATCTTTCTGAAAATAAACAACATTTAAAAAAAGTACACCCAATATAAATTGTTCCAAGCTCCTATATATATATATATATATATATATATATATATATATATATATATATATATATATATATATATATATATATATATTCAAATGCATTCATACCTTAGGAGCAATGGAACCATGTTGATGATGTAGAAACGAGGCACAGTAAACTCAGCATTTTGATGAAGCTGTAAACTTGTCCGCTACGTCTTTAACTTTAGCATGTCATAGGCTTGAAGGATGATCAATAACTCTATCCTATGACTCAAACGTTTTTGTTCGGAATTGAGCCAAAACTACAAAGGAGTCAATTGGAAATTTGTGTCCTTACAAATCTCCCCCTTTGGCTATTCCGGGATAAAAACCAAACAAAAAACCTAATGGGCCATCAAGATCTACTAGACTGACAAAAATGTCCCACCCAAAATAAAATTACATATCTTGACTCAAACAACCCAAGGATCAATATCTTTGCCGATGATGAAAGTTGCCATTTAGAAAAATTTCTACACACTTAAGCAAACTATCAAACGCATAGGGAATATAAAAATATTAAATGCAATTAAAATAATTACTCCCCCTAAATTAATTATCCCCTTTATCAACTATGATCTACCTAAGAAGATAGCGCTCTCCCCCTAAGTAAAATCTCCCAACCTAAGATACGATGACAATAGGATTAGTTACCATTTCTCCCCCTATCATTCTCCCCCTTTTTGTTTAGGAATAGACAAAGGCTTAAGAATCAAAACATTAACTTATATCCCATAATTAAAGCATGTACACCCTTAAACTAAACAAGGGATAAGTAGAACGGGATAACAAGCTAAACATGCAATTGTGCAAAAAATGATGAGAACATTAAAGCACATGGGTAACAAAATCACAACTCATCCAACAAATAATAACGGATACCAACTGGGATGCAAGAAACATATACCAATATGATACATAAGTATTAAGCACGTGATACCAACAAAGAATGCAACAAGATGGATACTAATTATGAATTAAAGCATAGATGGACTAGAAAACAAGGCAAAGACCAAATAAAAACATATCAAATATATGTATACATAATATATACCAAATAGACTCAAGTACACATATATAGATATAAACACACAAATGACAAAAAATAATATAGCTTTTCACACTCGTATGGCAAAAATGTGTCATATGGAAACGGAAGTGTTGGGGTGTGAACTAGTAACAATTAAATTTAGACACAATCACTTAAAACATATTCACAGAGTTCTCAATTGATTTCAAACTTCATCACATTTGAATATAACCTCGTGTGACAATATAAATTGAACTCAATGAACAAACATACACAATGCATACAATCCTAGCATGTTGATGATTCTACAAACCAATAGAGTCATGACATTGAAAGCGCAACTAGGATAAACGGACATTGTGCAAACCATTGATATACCATCCAATCTCCCTCAATAAGCATATATTAATTTTGAATGAATATATCAGTCAAACATAGGCCTTGGCAATTATTTTTCTTTGTAATGCCATATTTTCTTTTAGGCCTTTAGACCACGTATTTCTTTAGGTCCAAACAAACGATGGCTTACTATTTGCAAAGGATAATAAATCCTTTCGGAGCCCTTCCATGTGCAAATTTATATTTATCATTTTTATTTCTCACACAAATCTCACGTGCAACGGATTTTGACATGCACTAGTCCTCCTAGGTCACACATATGTAGATGACAAGATTGGTAGGAGAACGCCTCACAAAGCTCAAATATAACATGTGACGATTAAAATTTCAAAAGAGCTCGTGCATGTGTGAATAAAGGCATATAAAAACAGAATCCATTTAAACAACACAAAATCCAACTACTCCACGTAAGCATGGTAAAGAACATAATAAGGACTGACAATCTAAACCAAAAGTTCTAGCCAGATGGGAGGGTAAAAGATGGGATTCAAACACAAATGTATGCCACATAAAGTGTATTAAACTAAAATACACACAAAAAAATCTTTTTGAGTTTTTGAAAATTTTAACCAAAAATAAAAATGTATACTCAAAAGACAAACAAAAATCATTTGCATTTTTCATTAACCATGAATTACTACTAAAAGGGTAAAACACAAATGATAAACAAAAATCTTTTTGTATTTTTCATTTAATGCAAACAAAAGAAATATAATACAAAAGATAAACAAGTCATGATTTCTAGCATGAGATAAGAAATAAATCAATGACTAGAAAATGACTAAACATGCATAAACCTAACAATGATATATAATTTGAAACAAAAAACGCTAGAGTATGCAAATAAAACTAACACATTGAACCTTTAGATTTTACAAGGGAGGAATCATGTGAAAGTAAATGAGAATTAAATATCCTATCTTGTAAAGCTACCAAGTTGGATCTCCTAACCCAAATCAATGAGGAATGACTATCTCGGGTTGTAGGAATCTTGGCTACCTCGGCTGGCTTACGTAGGAATTTTCTAGGACCTCGTTTAAGATCAAAATAAAATTTCCTAAGATGACCTTTTCGACCACAATGTGAGCACCTAAAGACTCGGCGAAAAGACTTACCTAAGGAATGATCATTAAAAGATTTCCTAGGCGATTCTCCTAAAACATTGGCTTTGGATTTATAAGTAGACTCGTTACAAGTATCGAAGCCTAAACCACAAGTGTCTTTTTTTATTTGGACCGTGCCTAAGATTTTAGCTAGCTTTTCGGACCTACACTCCAAATCAAATTTGACGTTACTAGAGTCTATTAATTTATTTTCTAATTCTAGGATGTTAAACTCTTATAAAATAATTCTCTCTTCAAACTTGAGAAGCTCCTTTTTCAAAGATTCCATTAAACCTCTAAGGCTATCTCTCTCGCCTTCTACATATTCAAGCTTCTCTCGAAGAGTTCTCTCTCGTTTCCTAAGGTCTTCCACTAACGCACTCTTATTAACGACCTTGACATGCTCTCTTAAGCAAGCTTCTCACTTAAAATTAGCTCTTTTTAATTTAATAGATTCTTCATAAAGTTTTTGAAAATCATTTTGAAGTTCACTCAGATTAATCACTTCTTCATTTTCACTCTCTCTCTCTTCTTCGCTCTCATTACCATAAAAAATAAGGTAATCAAAAACTTTGACCACGAAAGTGTCATGTGTTTGACTATCTTCATGAGAAGATTCACTATCGGTGCTCACATGACTAGCCATAAAAGCCACAAAGTTGGGCTTAGTGGGGGAATCGGGTCACTCTTCCTTATCACTATCACTAAGGGTCGCATTATATGAAATGGGTCGCTTACCCTCTCTCTTTAGTTCAGTGGGGCCTTCAAAAGCCCTATGGCCATACCCTTCACAACCAAAACACTTATCTGACTCGTCCCTATTTAAATTTTCTTTAGGAGTTTTAGGGATATTTTCGGCTTTGTCATCCTTAGAAGTTTCAAATTTATTAAAATTATTTTTAAATTTTTCTTTGTTAAATTTAAGAAATTTTTGAAATTTTCGAGCAAATAAGGCCATGTCTTCCGAGTCACTATCACTCTCGCTCTCTACTACTTGTTTATCCTCTTTTAGGGCTTTTAAAGCAATGCCCTTTTCAATTTTCTTTTCAGATTTAGAGGGAAACATGTCCAGTTCATAGGTTTGTAAATCACCTACGAGCTCTTGTAATTTTGTAGAGGCTAAAGTTGGTAAAGAATTTAAAACGGTCACTTTTGAAATAAATCTATCGGGTAGGGACCGTAAAATTTTCTTTACTACTTGGTTGTCTCATATTTTCTCTCCCAAATTAAAAGATGAATTAACAATGTCTTAAAGTCTAGCATAAAATTCATCAAAAGTTTCTTTTTCGTTCATTTTGATGTTTTCAAATTGAGTGCTGAGGTTTTGGAGTTTTAAAGCTTTAACGACACTTGTACCTTCATGAGTGAGTTGTAAAATATCCCAAGCTTCTTTAGCGGTTTCACACGTCATAATGCGTCAAAATTCATCCGGTGTGATTGTGCTAAACAAGGCATTTAAACCTTGGGAATTAAAATTAGAAAGTTTAAATTCGTTCTCACTCCATCTATCGGCGGGTTTGGGAACACGCTCATTCTCTACTAAATGCGTAGGTGAAAACCACTCGTTAAGGACAGATAACCAAACTCTCTCGTCGATAGATTTTAGTACCGATTTCATTCACGCTTTCCAATACGAGTAGTTAGAACCATTGAAAATAGAAAATTTTAAAAATGGGGAAAATTCGATTTTAGCCCAAAAAAATTTAAAGGATCTTAACGAAGTAAATTATCGCTTTGGCTTTAATACGACTTGTTGAGAGTGATATCTTTTCTCAATCAAAGCTTTGATACCACATGTTGACACGCGAGGCCCCCAATTTTTAAATCTTACTACAAATAATTTCCTTTTTAAGAAAGATGCGGAAGTGAAAGATGGTTCAATACACAAATTAACTAATTTTAATTTATCTTTTCAAATTAAAATTGAACCAAGTGAAATAGGATAAAACTCGCACACAATTTTAATTTCACTAAACCATAATTCAATAACCCAAGTCCTATAAATTTGCTTAAGTCATATTTGTCAATATTATCAAATTAGGCCAAACCAATTTTTACCTAATTAAATTAATGACTTGAATTAACTACACATTACCCAATATTAATTTAGCGCCAAATTAAACATAAGTAATGATTAAACCAAATTTTATCATTTTACCTAAGCATGAATTCTAGATGAGTATAACAAAGATAAAATAAACAATGAATCACTACGCCGTTATGTACGAGGAAAAACTCACAACGGGAAAAAACCTCGGACGACCCTAGCCTCAAATCCTCTTAGTTTGGTTTTATAAATACAAGACAGTAAAGCTTACAACACTCGACTCGATCCCTCTCAATCCCCGATGCTTCTTCTTGTATACACATCTGCCTAGAGAATAACCACGGAGCTCCACCGCGGTCTCGAAATCCATCGATCAGACTTTTTATGGTCACCACCACCCAAACAAGTAGCCTTTCTTCAAGTGGGTAAATCAACACAACCTTCTTCTTCTTTGTAGGATGTAGAAACAAACCCAAATGAACTCTACAAACGGTAGAGTAATACTCGGTGCCAAACACTCCAAGCAATGATATATTTATTGGAACTTGGAATAAATAATATGGGTGTAAACTAGAGTGTTAAATGATTTTTTCTTTGAAAAATGAACACTCAAAACATGAACTTTTTCTTTTTGAAAATTTTCTCTCAAACTCTCTCTTAGAGATGGAAAGATGTGAAAAACTTAAGTGGAAAAAGTTGGTTCCCGCACATATTAAGTCTGCCCAAAAGTTAGATGGAAAAGAAGTGGGAAAGTGGAAAAAAACTGCTCAAAACTGCCAAGTAACTGTTCCCGCCAAAACTCGTTCGAACGACATTTTCGTTCAAACGAAGTCTCGTTCGAACGAGCCTTCTAACAAAGTTCCAGTATGAACTCGTTAGAAATCTCATTGGAAATGTCGTTCGAACATCATGTTCATTCTAACGACACTTCAAACGACATTCCAGTGGCCAATGTGGGAACTCGTTGGCAAACTCGTTCGAACGACATTACTGTTGGAACGACAAACTCATTTGAACGACAATTTGAACGAACTTCCAGAAAGTCTGAATTTTAATTTTTGTTCGAGAAACTTTATATACTTGATTTTAAAGTTATAATAAAATCTTTCTAAAAATAAACAACAGTTTAAACAAAAGTACACCCAATATAAAATGTTCCAAGCTCCTATATATATATTGAAATGCATTCATACCTTAGGGGCAATGGAACCGTGTTGACGACGTAGAAACGAGGCATAGTAAAATCGGCATTTTGATGAAGCTTTAAACTTGGCCGCTACTTCTTCAACTTTAGCATGTCATAGGCTTGAAGGATGACGAATAACTCTATCCTATGACTCTAACGTTTTTGTCCGAAATTGAGCCAAAACTACAAAGGACTCAATTGGAAATTTGTGTCCGTACAACTTCCTTATGCTCAGACCCTTGTACCAACTTATATAAGAGTTCCCCTCTTTTTGTGACAAGACTTTTGAGAAGATTATGCAGATAGAACTAGCCCAAGAGGAAGACCGCAGGGCTGAGGCTTTTCCCCTCACACCGATTTTTCCTCCACCACTAAAGTTCATATACCCTGAGCCTCTAAAGCCTACTGAGCCTGTAGAGATTCTTGAGGATCTTGTCCCAATGTCTGAGTCCTCTTCCTCAAAACTTATGTCAACATCTGAAGCAAGTGAATCTATAGACTCTTTTCAAGAGGCTATGGATTATTCTCCTAGGCAAGGTGAGGTTCCTGAGGAGGCTGAGGTTTCAAGCCGTGCCTCATATCAACAAGGTTCTATCACTTCGCGTAGGTGTTCTGATGTTGAAATCTTAGAGCCCAATGTAGTAATTCCACCTCCCATTGATGCCATTTCTCTATCGGTTGCTACTGGGGTTAAATTTGCTCATAGGTTTCCTTGCCGTTCCCCTACAACTACCCAGACTGACATCGCCAGGGATGGTGATGATAGTAAGGATAGCGAACTCGATACCTCTGAGGCGGACGAGTATAAGATTACCTTCAATGAGTAAGACCTTCTTACTTTTAGGCACACCCATTCCATAAATTCTTCAATCATCCATAGGAAACCTATGAAGGATGAGAGGGCCTTTGATGGTCGAGATGGAGAAATCTGTGTTTATGATCAGATGTTTAAGTTGGCCTTTCGTCTTCTTATTCACCCAACCATCAGAGCTATACTCTCCCACATAAATCTTGCCCCTTCCCAACTGTCCCCAAAATCCTAGAGGGTTATGATTGGGGCATCATCCTTTGGGGGGTTTATCACCATTCAGACCTTCTAGTTAGAGATTTTACAGGCTGTTGCATCCCCTCCTCTGCTAAAAATCACCCTAGCTATTACCATTTCATAACTAGGAAATTAGAGAAGAAAATGGTATTGGTTACCCAAACTTCAAACCATAATTGGAAACCTTGGTACTTATTTATTTTCGGGGCTTAGAAATTTGGTTCAGATGAGGCTTTTGGAACGTCGGTTCTAAGGACCCCTCTGAGATGGGGAAGGTCTCCCTTGATGCTAAAGCCGACCCTGGACTTATCCAGGATAATAACAAGAACGTTGAGGACCTTCGCAATTAAGGTGAGAAAGGTCGTCTCATTAAATATGAGCATCTGATAACCCCTTATTACCTTTCTCAGACAGGTTTGGGGGTGGTCCCTTAGAAGAGCTTCATAAGTTTTCAACATTTTTCTTACCCATCATACCTCTTATATTTTTAATCTCTGACTGAATAAATCATGGACTTGTCTTTCATTGCATCCAGCAGGTATACCAGACGAGCTTTAGGAGATGTCTATTCCTAGTCTAGTGAAGCTCATGGAAAATAGAGGTGGTAAAAGTGCACCACCACTGGCGTCAAAAAGGAATATCGACACCTCTAGGGACGATGCTAATAAAAAGAGGAAGTCTAAAGCTAAACCGGCGCATACGAGGCTGAGTAAGACCCAGTCTAGGGATCGTGCCATCCCATCTCTACAGACGATACCTTGGTTGCTCATCTATCTCTGGTCAAAATTAGAGATAGCCTAATTAGCCATAGTATGAAGGCTGTCGATGCTATTAGTTCAATAATGATTGAGGAGTACAAGAGTTTCCTACGCTCATTGGATGTCCCTTTACTGGGCGAGTTTGCTCTCTACAAGTCAATCCAGGTATTAGTTTTTTTTTAATTTCTCATAAGTGTAACATCGGCTTTTGAGAAATTATAACTCTTATGTTCATACATCTGATCTTCTTTTGTAGGGTGTCTTATCTTTTCATCGTATTGTTGCTTGAACTTTGAAAAATATGCCCATTATAGAAAAGAGGAAGGAAGTTGAGAAGGTTAAAGCTTCTCTAAATGTAGAGGTTGTAAGGTTGAACGGGGTCATCAAGTAGATGGACAATGACATGTCTCAGCTCAAGTAGTATCATGACAAAGATTTGAAGGCCAAGGACGATGTTCTTCAGTTTAAGGTTAATGTTGTAGTTAAGGCTGCTTTAGAAGATGTTATTGAGAAGGCCATCAAAGACTACAAGGTCTCTGATGAATTTGTCAGCTTTGGTTTTGAATACCTTGAAAGAGATATCAAAGCGATTAGAAAATAGGCAGCCATGAAGGAGAGCGAGTCTCGTGTCTTGACTGCATCAGAATTTATTGGTCTTGTCTTTGGAGACCCTCGGTTCTCTCAGGCCTTGAAGGAAGTTGAAAATTCTAATGCTGCTCCAATCGAGACTGCTCCTCTAGATGTTACAAAGACTGAGGACGCTACTCATCATGATGATAGAGTTGAAATCATAAACGTCTACCTTGACCAGAGGACTGATTCTGTTGGTGGGTCAGCTCCCGCCGAGACATAGGCTTTTTTGCTAGTGAAGCTTTTTAATATTTGTAACTTTGATGAAATTTGTCTATAATTATTATTTTTATGAACTCTGATGGACTCTTGGTACTCTGACTTGTAACTTTAAATCCTTTTAATGATAATCAAAAGTAGTTCAACCAATTCAGATTCTATTGCTTCATACGATGTTTTGTTTAAAATTCATTTGTTGGTGTTGCCATATAATTGCGATGTTTTACATCTTATTTTCACCAATCTAATGTTGCTTGAGGTTTGAGGTCACCAAACTATGGTTTTTTACCCTCATATTTTCACCAAATAACGATGTTAAAGGTCTGAGGTCACCATATCATGGTGTATCACCTCATACTTTCATTAACTAAATGATGTTTAAAGTCTGAGGTCACCAAATCATGGTGTTTCACCTCATACTTTTACCAACTTAATGATATTTTAAGGTCCTAGGTCACCAAATTATGATGTTTCACCTCCAATTTTCACCAACTTAATGATGTTTTAAAGTCCGAGGTCACCAAATTATGATATTTTACCCTCATATTTTCACCAAATAATGATGTCTAAGGTCAAAGGACACCAAATTATGATGTTTTATCCTCATATTTTTCACCAAATAATGATATTTAAGGTCCGAGGTCACCAAATTATGACGTTTCACCTCATACTTTCACCAACTTAATGATGTTTTAAGGTCTGAGATCACCAAATTATGATGTTTCACCTCATACTTTCATCAACATAATGATGTTTAGGGTATGAGGTCACCAAATTATGATGTTTTACCCTCATGTTTTCACCAAATAATGATATTTAAGGTCCGAGGTCACTAAATTATGATATTTCACCTCATACTTTCACCAATATAATGATGTTTTAAGGTCTGAGGTCACCAAATTATGATGTTTCACCTCATACTTTCATCAACTTAATGATGTTTTAAGGTCTGAGGTCATCAAATTATGATGTTTAACCTCATATTTTTACCGACTTAATGATGTTTTAAGGTCTTAGGTCATCAAATTATGATGTTTCACCTCATAGTTCACCAAATAATGATGTTTAAGGTCTGAGGTCACCAAACTATGGTGTTTCACCTCATACTTGAACAAACTAATGTTAAAAGTATCAGCACAACATTGTTATCTTTTCATTCACATCCTTTGTATAAATTGGTAGATGTATTACAAAAAGATAAAGGACTGTAACATCATATGTAATATTTCTTTAAGTGATTGGCATTCCAAGGGTTGGAGAAAGGTTATCCTTCCAGATTTTCTAGTCTATAGGTACCAGGTACAACCTCATCAATTACCCTGTAAGGACCATGCCAATTAGGGTGGATCTTGTTTTTTTTTTCGATGTCTTCTTCAGGACTAGGTCCCCCACAACTATCAGCCTTGATTTTACCCTCTGATTTTAGAATCTCACAGTTCTCTATTGGTAGGCTGCCTTTCTTGTCTCTTCATCCTCTCTTCTTTCCTTGATCAAATCAAGATCAAGTATTCTCTCTTCCCCATTCCTTTGAGGGTCATAGGTCTGAACTCTATGAGTGGTAAGTCCTACCTCTGTTGGGATGACAGCCTCTGAGCCATGGGCTAACATAAATGGAGTTTCTCCTGTGGGTGTCCTAGCTGTCGTCCTGTAGGCCCAGAGCATAGCATATACCTCCTCTATCCATCTTCCTTTGGCCTCCTCCCACCTCTTTTTTATCCCATCAAGGATTGTTCGATTTTTTATCTCAGTCTGGCTATTTGCCTGGGGTCGTCTAGGAAAAGAGAAGAACTACTTGATCCCCACTCTTTCGCAGTATTTGTCTACAAATATGTTCTTGAATTGGGTACCATTGTTTGAGATGAGGGTGTTTGGAAGACCATACCAGCATATAATGTTCTTCCAGATGAACTGGAAGGTCTTTTGTTCAGTTATTGTGATCATTGGCTCAGCTTCTACCCATTTGGAGAAATAATCAATTGCCACTATTAGGAAATGATAGTTGTTTACAACTCTTGGCAGGGATCCTACCAAATCAATGCCCCATACTATAAATGTCCAAGGGGAGATGATTGAAGTCAGAGGTTGGTGAGGCTGATGAGGGATGGTGGAGAACCTCTGGCATTTATCACAATTCTTCACATACGCGGATGTATCTTTGGCTAAGATCGGCCACTAGTACCCCTGAATGATAATCCTCTTAGCCAACGGACTTCCTCCTATGTGACTGGAATAAGATCCCTCATGCACATCGTGCATAATGTGTGGAACCTCTGAATGATGGACACATTTTAGGATAGAGAGCAAGAATCCTTTTTTTATATAGTACATCTCCTACAAATGAGAATTTAGCAGCACTGAACCTCAGCTTTCTCCTTTCTAACTTTGACTCTTGTAGCTCTCCCTCTCTGATGTATCTGATAAGAAGGTCCATCCATGATGCTCCCATACTTAGGTTTAGTCAAGTTCTATCAACCTCTTCCTCTTCGATGGTTGGCTTGAGCAGAATCTCAACTGGTACTGTTCTCCTTATGTTTGTTCTTGTTATTGAGGCTAACCTCGCGAGTGCATCAGCTCAGCTATTATCTAGCTGAGGTATCCTCTTCATCTTAACTTCCTTGAAGCTCTCTAGCATCGATCTCATCCTCTTTAGGAATCTGTCCATCCTTTCGTCTTTGGCCTCATACAACCCCAGGATTTGGTTCACGACGAACCTTGAGTCACTATGGACTTGGAGCTGGCCGACATTGAGGGATTTTGTCAAATAGAAACCTACTATCAATGTCTTATACTCTAACTCATTGTTGGAATCTTTTAAGTTGAATCTCAGTGCGTATTGAATATAAGTACTATCTGGTGCTGACACTATCAACCCTTCTCCACTTTCTCTTTCACAAGATGACCCATCGACGAAGAGGTTCTAGTTGGTTTCACATGAAGAGAAGTTACCCTCTACTAGGGTCCCTAGTCTGAAGAGGTATCTCTTTTCTTCATTCTCAACTGATCTTTGTCTAACTTCACTTGACTCCACCTCATCTGAATCTCAAAAGACATTTCTATCTAGTTCATTTGCAGTCCCGTGATTCTCCTCAATATTAGCCTTTTTCCAGATAAACTCGGCTATAAAGTCTATGAGTGTTTGTCCCTTGATGGAAACCCTATGTTGATAAACAACATCGTATTCCCCCAATTCGATTGACCAGGTCATTAACCTTCCTGACTTCTCAGGCTTATGGAGGACCTGTCTGAGTGGGGAATCCGTGAGGACAACCATAGCGTGGGCTTGAAAGTATGGTTTCATTTTCCTAGAAGCATGTATTAAAGCATGGGCTAACTTTTCAATCTGAGGGTACTACTGCTCAGACCCTTAAAGTGTCTTTCTATTGAAGTAAACTGGTCTTTGCACTCCATCCTCTTCTCTTACTATCGCAGCACTAATGGCTGACTCTGAGAAAACTAATTATACATATAGCCTCTCCCCCTGAATTGGCTGGGATAGTAGTAGGGGAGAACCGAGGTAGGATTTGAGATCTTTCAAAGCAATGCCACATTCCTCATTCCATTCTAATGCCTTTCTAAGAACTTTGAAAAAAGGAAGACACTTATATGTGGCTCTTGAAACGAACCTGTTAAGTGCAGAAACTCTTTTGGTTAGCCTCTAAACGTCTTTGATAGTTCCGGGTGTCTTCATTTCCATCAAAGACTTGATCTTCTCAGGGTTAGACTCTATTCCCCTTTGGTTGATGATGAATCCTATAAACTTTCTTGATCCTACCCCGAAGACACATTTGGTGGGGTTGAGCTTCACTATGTATTTGCTCATAGTGTCAAACATTCTTTCAAGGTCGGCCACATGAATGTCGACCTTCAGACTCTTTCGGCAGCATGTCATCCATATAAACTTCCATGGATTTTCCTATCTGATTTATGAATATCTTATTTACAAGATGTTGGTAAGTAGCCCATGCGTTCTTTAGGCCAAAGGGCATGACCTTGTAGCAATAGGTCCCCTTGTTTGTAATGAAGGTTGTCTTCTCTGAGTCTGCCAAGTCCATAATGATCTGATTATACCCGGAATATGCATCCATGAATCTCATGAGCTCATGTCCCACTGTGGCATCAACCATATGATCTATACTAGGCAAGGGAAAACCGTCCTTTGGGAAAAATTTGTTTAAATCAGTGAAATCTACACACATATTCCATTTCTTATTAGCTTTGGGCACAATGACAGCGTTAGATAACCACTCAGGGATATGACCTCTCTGATGAACTTGGCCTCTTCCATCTTTCTAACCTCATCTCTGATGATATCATACTTTTCCCTTGAGTACACTCTTCTTCTCTGCTTTATGGGCTTGGCATCTTCTACAAAATTGAGTTTATAGCACATAATCTTAGGATTAATACCCAACATGTCTGCATGGCTCCAAGAAAAAATACTTTGTCTCTTCATTAACATATTTACTAGTTCCACCTTGATCTCAGGTCTTAGGGATTTGTCAACTTGGATGATTTTTTTTGGCTCATCCTCATTGAGGATGGTAGATTCTACCTCCTTTGTAGTCTCTCACTTTTTGAGCTTTGTTTCATCCCTAGGATCAAGCGTGTCGATGTTATATGTGGTTGTTGCCTTCTATGAGCTTATCTCTCTTCTGCAGAGTTGAAGTAGCATTCGTGTGCCGATGTTTGGCTCCTTACACTTCCCTTACTCTATAAGGAGTCAGTAATTCTAGCATTTTGTGGATCGTTGAAGGCACAACCTCAAATTCCTTGAGGGTTACTCATCCTATAATGAGGTTGTAAGCTGAGAAGATGTTTTTATCAATCACAAAGAACTTGATTTTTCTGGTTAACCTTTTAGGCCATTCATCTCCCATTCAAACATACATTTTATACATACCTAATGGATGAACCTTTTCACCACTGAATCCAATCAAGGGATGATGATAAGGAATAAGCCTAGCTCTGCTGAGGCCAAGGCTCTTAAAATAGGGCCAAAACATAACGTCTGCAGAGCTACCCCCATCAGCGATGATCCTATGAACTTCACACCCGTGCACCCTTGTGGTGATGAATAAAGGGTCATTATGGGGAGCTAAGATACCCTTGAAGTCAAGTCATGAGAAGCCGACCATGCGGGTGTCCATATCTACCTTCTTTCTCTTCTTGCACTTAACCTCTGTAGATGCCAAGTTCACAACCTCATCTTTAGTAATTGCTTTAGCCTATACCACATGAGCCTTGCGATCAGCTACCTCTGATCCATGCCCTGCTAGTCGCCCACAAATAGTGTTCACACTGAAAGAGATCATACTGACCCTCTTCACTGGGGAATTGTCATCTTTTGAAGGGAGGTCAGGGTCATCGTCATCATCATCATCATCTGAGTCGTCAGCTCTTAAGGTAGGGACCTCTTCCCGACATTTATCATTTCTTTTCTTTTTAGGTTGTCCCCATCCACTTCTAAAGGTTGAACTAAGGGTTCCCCAGTTGTTATGCAACGTCGGCTGTTGACCTCACCCTAACCACAGTCTCGGCCATGTGGAGGTCGTCCATGATGAGGAAGATGATCACCACCTTCCCTTTGTTAGCCAGCTATGCTTCTTAACCTGGATAGCCTCTGCCTCAGATCATTAACTGGGTCGAGCCTTTTGAAGGTCGACCCTCCAATTAAGCAATTAAAAGCTGACCCTCTCTGTTTTACATCACCATCTCGTCTTTCACACTGACCTCGACTCTGCTGTATAGGACATACAGTTTTGTTTGAGACCTCATATGGCTCCCAACAGTCTGCCGTGTCATCTTCCACCTCAATTTCATCGTATCTATCCTCAGGTCAAGGGTTTCTTTACCTCCCGAGGTGTAAACACCTAGGGTCAGCAACATCCCTCCTCTATTGAGGAGTAGGTTGGTCCTTTTGTGGTGCCTGGGGTGGTCCCCTGGCCTCCTGCTATGGTTGAGTAGCGGTTGGAGTAATCATCTCTGATGAGACCCCAGATGGTCTCATTATGTTTTAGCTTAGCTGGAAAAATGCTCCTGTATCACTTGCTGAGTTGCAGCCAAGGACTTCAATACTGCTTCCACCCCAGCCATCTCGGACTGGGACGGTGCCTGGCTAGAATTGGGTCCTCTGACATCAGATTGTGGATGAGGTGGTTGTAACTCCGGTGCCATACGCTTGAGCTTTTGATGAGATGATTATAGAGCTTGGAAACCTTAAGGGACCCCTTTCAATTGTGAAACAACTCCACGCGAAGGGTGAGGCTTGGTTCACCACCAGAGTCTCCTGTAAGGTTAAGCACCAAAAGAGGAAGAGATGAATATTCTCATTCCCACAGACGGTGCCAAAATGATGATGCTATAAATAACACCACCAGATAAGGTGTTGTTAAGATCTAGCTGGTGATAATAATTGCATCACAAGAGTGAATATATAGTAGAATGAGGTGAGGAGAAAAGGAGAAACACTAGAATATAAGTTGTTCATCCAATCAGGCCTACGTCCACTGTGAGTGTGTGAGTAATTTCACTAGATGAAGGCACTAATGGCCATAGATACAATCTCTCAAGATTTATCTCTCTACTGTGTAAACCAACAAAGTTTTATCTAGGGTTGCAATTATCCATCTTTTACAAGGTAGAGAAAGACCTCTACATATAGTGCTTGGTGGGTGTAATGTACCCCCCAAGCATGTAATGAGCATGTATATGAGGATCAAACCAGTAACCTGATGACACCTGGATGATCTTATGTAGATAATGATGATCGCAATATTCCCTCACGTGAGGAGAATGATTCGATTATAACTGATTTGTCCACGAGTTCGAAACCTTACATGTTCTTGCATATGCTCGGACTTGTGTCCCTAACTGATGTAACCTCAGCCTGGATGAGTATAAGGTTGGTGAAGTCCGATAGTGTGGCCGAGGTTAGGCACAGAGGTGAGAGGTAATGTCGGCTCAAGCAAAGTAGGATGTTATTAAATAACCCGCCCCCATAAGGTGCTACTTACCTCAGTTGCTGCAGAGCCGAGGTTGGTAGTAGAGAGTCGACCTTGTAGCATATGACCTTTCTAATGTAAGTTGTGAGCTTCTTATCAACTCGGTATTAAGACATGACGAGGTTAGTGACTCCGATTACGAGGGTGCACTTTGGGCATATCACTTATTATTTCCAATAATAAGCATATCATCTACATAGAGACAAACAATGACATTGCCACTTGTAGTGTTTTTAATGTATACACATTTATCACACTCATTTATTTTAAATCCATTTGACATCATTACATTGTCAAATTTCCCATGCCAGTGTTTAGGTGCTTGTTTTAATCTGTAAAGGGATTTGACAAGTTTATACACCTTCTTTCCTTTACCTGGAACCTTAAACCCTTTTTGTTGTTCCATATATATCTCTTCATTTAGCTCTCCATTTAAGAAGGCAGTTTTTACATCCATTTCATGTATCTCAAGATTATATAACGCTGCAATGGTTATTAACATTTGATTGGATGTTATTCTCGTAATAGGTTAGTAAGTGTCAAAGTAATCTAGTCCTTCCTTTTGTCTATAGTCTTTAGGTACAGGTCTAGGTTTCTATTTATGAATCCATCCATCGACTTTTAATTTCCTCTTGAATATCCACTTACATCCAAGAGGTTTACATCCTGGTGGAAGGTCAACCAGTTCCTACATAAGATTTTTCATGATGGATTCAATTTCACTATTGATGACTTCTTTACAAAAAGGCAATTCTTGAGTTGACATCACTTCTGCAAAGTTTCTAGGCTCACTTTCTAACATATATGTTATAAAATTTGGACCAAAATATTTTGAAGTCTTTGTTATTTTGCTGTGTCTAGGTTCGAGGTCATCATCTTTCTCAATATATTCATTTTCCATATTATTTTGATGACTACTAGATTCAATATCATAATTTCTTTTATAAGAACTTGAATCAACCACTTTAATTTTTTTTTGGAAATATATCTTCAAAGAAATATGCATTCATAGACTCAATTATAGTATTTACGTGTATATTAGGAATCTTAGGTTTATGTACAAGAAGTCGATATGCACTACTATTAATTGGATATCCAATAAATATGAAATCAATAGTTTTTTATGTTATCTTAATCCTTTTAGGATCAAGAACCACTACCTTTTCTAGAAACCCCTACACTTTGAGATATTTATAGGAAGGTTTTCGACCTTTACACAATTCATATGGCGTCTTTTGTAAGTTCGTATGAGGAATTTTGTTAAGAAGGTAGTTTGCAGAAACCAAAGCTTCCCCCCCACAAGTTCTGAGGTAAACCCGAACTTATAAACATAACATTCATAATTTCTTTTAAATTTTGGTTTCTGCGTTTCGCAATCCCGTTAGATTGAGGTGAGTAAGGAGAGGAAGTTTGATGAATAATTTTGTGTTTTGAACAAAACTTTTCAAAAGGTTAATCATATTCACCTCCTTTGTCACTCCTAATTACTTTAATCTTTTTGCTAAGTTGTTCTCAACTTTATTTTTATAATGTTAAAAAATATTTACCGCCTCATCCTTGCTTCTGAGAAAATATACATAGCAATATCTTGTGCAATCATCCATAAAAGTAATAAAATACTTTTTCCCACCTCTTGTTTGTACAAATTTTAAATCACATATATCACTATGAATTAACTCAAGAGGGTTTGTACTTCTTTCAACATTTTAAAAAGGACTTTTAGTTAACTTTAATTCCACACACGTTTCACACTTGTGACTTGAGTCGATACTAAATTTTGGTATGAAGTCTAAATTAATTAATCTACGAATAGTATCATAATTAACATGACCTAATTTACCATGCCAAACATTACAAGACTCAAGCAAATAAGCAGAAGATGCGTTCTTATTATTATTAATAGTTATTACAGTCATTACATTGAGTTTGAAGAGCCCATCGCCCAAATATACTTTACCCACATACATGCCACTCTTAGTGAGTACAAATTTATCAGATTCAAATACAAGTTTAAATCCCTTCTTGCTAAGCAGTGATCCTGAAACCAAGTTCTTTCGAATATCGGGGACATGAAGCACGTCGTTGAGAGTAAGTTCCTTTCCTGAAGTCATCTTGAGTATAACTTTACCTTTTCCTTCGACCTTTGAAGTAGAAGAAATTCCCATGAAAATTTTCTCCTCGTGATTGGAGTGTTGTTAGGAAGTAAACATATTCTTGTCATAACATATGTGACGAGTGGTCCCAGTGTCCACCCACCATTCCCTAGTGTTTCCCACCATGTTGACTTCAAAAACCACGGTCGAGAGGTTCAAATCATTAATATTTTAATAAATGTTCTCAACTTCAGTGACATTGGCTTGTGTTTTCTTATGTTTCTTATATCCTTGATTTTTTTGTTTACGACAATCTTTAGCATGATGTCCCGACTTGTCACACACAAAACATTTTCCATCAAACTTTTTAAATTTTCCACTTTTAGGCCCTTTGTTTGGCCCACCTTTGTTCACACGCTTCCTTTTCTTGTTCTTACTACTTTGCCCTTCTTCCACCACATGCGCTTCGGATTCCATAGGATTTCCAGTTTTCTTTTCTAACACTCGACTATCCTCTTCAATCCTTAACCTCACAATCAAGTCCTCAAGGCCCATTTTTTTATGTTTATGTTTCAAATAATTTTTGAAATCTTTCCAAGATAGTGGCAATTTTTCTATCATAGTATCCACCTTAAAAGACTCACTTACTTCCATTTTTTCAAAAAATATTTCATGATAAATCAATTGGAGCTTTGGTACTTGACTAATGACAACCTTTGAATCAACCATTATAAAATCCAAGAATCTACCGATAACAAATTTCTTTATTTCGGCATCTTCTATTTTGTATTTTTTATTCTCAGACTCCCACACATCCTTAGCATTTTTAAGAGGGTTATACACATTATATAATGTGTTTTATAGATTATTGAGGATAAAATTTTTACATATAAAATCAACATGTTTCCATGTATCCACAGCGGTAATTATTTGCCTCTCAGTTTCACCTTCTTTCAAAGTTGGTTCCTCTTCATTAAGGAATTTTGCCAAGTTCAAAGTTGTTAAATAAAATAACATTTGTTGTTGCCAACGTTTGAAATCATCCCCTTTGAAATTTTTGGATTTTTCACCATGTCCAACATTAGTTGGTACTATCGCAACAGGCAAAGCAGAAGTATATGTCATTTCTATTTTAAACAAAAATAAATGTATGTTTATATTAGGATGTGTGAGTGAAATATTATATTAATACAGTGTTACGAATGTAACAAAAATTAACTTGTTGGAAATTCACTAGAAAATAAGCAATGATATGCTAATTTTCTGAGTAACAGAAATACATGCAATAAATAAATTATATTTTCTGTAGAACAAAAAAAAATTATTTTACAAAAAACCTTTACAGAATGTAAAAACAATATTTTTTAATACTGAAAATAAAATATTTTTGTGATTAAGTAACACAAAAAAACCATTATGGAATTAAAATATATGATAAAATTCGTCTTAAGATTATTATCCAAAATGATTTTGTAATTATATTACAGAAATTGAAAATTAGTAATTACAAAATTAATATGCAACAAAAATAGATTTTCGATTGAGGCAAGTGTTAAACACTTTGATCTTAAGATAAATTTTGCCCTGAATTAGTGCTTCTCAAATGCAGTGGCAATCATCTCCCAAGATACAATAATCTTCACTTGCAAAAGTAGAACCCCAATTTGCAAGTCTATTTGAACCAAATGTTTAAAACTTTCATATGAACTCACTGATTATTGACTGACTGTCTGAATTTTTGTAACCTTAAAAAAAGTCCGCAGGCCATTTATTTATACAAAAATAAGTGGCAGTTAAAAAATGGTTGGAAATCCCAACAGTCGACTATTGGGAATAATCGAATTTAACTGTCAAAGGAAAAAAAACGGACTGGACTAGGCTGAAATAAGCTTGGAAGCCAAAACAAGCCAATGTAACTCCTCCCTACTTCAAAGAGTTGGGATACCCCAAGGGCACCAAGCCTTTAATCCAAATTGGGTTATATTATACTACACCCATTTTACACATCCTTCCTATATGGGACAAGCTTTAACTTAAATACTTCAACCATTTTCCATGTTCCAAGTGAGTACTTTGAGCTACAATTTCTCATACAATAATTTATGATTTTTCGTATGTGAGTATACCACGTTATACTCCCTGTGGAGGTGAATGAGTTACCACTTCGAGTTGTCTCAAAAGACGTGTGGGTCCCATAATAAATTGACCCCAAAGTTGACCAAAATCTGATTTTGTCAACTTAAGAAAACCCATAAATTCTAACATGGGGCTGGTTTTAGTACCTATCCATTGGAAGAATAACCCAGCCGTGCATGAAACATAAATTTAAATAAAATAAAAAAGAGATGTGAGACTAAATTGAAACCAACTATTCATTTGGTAGAGTGAAAATGTGAAAGCAAAATAAAAAGGCAAGATGATTTTTTTTTGCTCAACACAGTTTATCCCTTTAAAAGTGGAAAGAAAAAAAGGTTGAAAATATTAAATAAATGGAAATATTTAAATGTAGATGTTTAAGTAATTCATTAATATTTTATTTAATTGTTTTTCTCCAACCAAATACGACGAATGGATGACTATTAGCGTCTTCATTCGAATTCCTTTCTTCTTATCAAATAAATCTGAAATAATATTTTTTTCCCTCGATGAATAGAAAATCATCTTTTCACATTTTCTTTCTTATCAAATAAAGCCTATATATATATATATGTGTGTGTGTGTGTATATATATATACATATATATATATATATATATATATATATATATATATATATATATATATGTATGTATGTATGTATGTATGTATGTATGTATGTATATATGTATGTATCAATCACAATATATTTTTACCTCTAAAAAAGTAGATAAATAAGAAATGTATATATATATATATATATGTATATATATATATATGTATGTATGTATGTAAGTATGTATGTATGTATCAATCACAATATATTTTTACCACTAAAAAAGTAGATAAATAAGAAGACCATAACACTTTGATTCTAATTTAGTGCTTAATGTTAGGCAAAATATAATTTTTCATAAATATCTTCTAATTGGTTATTGGGTAAAAGAGGAAAAGAATCATAATGACGAGTGGACACTTGGGGACAAAAGATAGAGCGAGTTAGGTCAAGTATAATAGAACAAATTAGTAACATAACGAAACCTTAGTGCCCTAATGTGGGTGCGGGAGCGAGGTCGGGTGCGAATGCGAGTGAGTCAATGCGTCGAATTTTAAATTATTGTAATTTAAGAGCGCCACCAGTGCGTTTGTGTATTTAACATATAAATATATATTTATAATATATTGTTATGATTTATATATATATATATAAGTCTATGTATTTTTTTAAATGTATAATTATGTCTCATGTAATTAAGCAAACAAATAATATATAGTTTAATAACAAAAGTTGAAAATAATTAAAAGACAAAAGCGAGTTTCTCATAATTAAATGATAATTAGTAAAAGATTTTGTTGAGATGAGAATAATTTTAATATGTAAATTAATTTTTTATATATAATTATATAATTATATAACGAAGATGTGCTATAGTTTAATTTTACAATGACAGCTACAAAGTGTAACAAAAAAAAGATCTATCCTGCACCGATTGAGGAGAACAAACCCACTCCACTAAGACAATTTAATTATACACTTTCTGACAGAAAAGTTGCAGTAACATTTGGCAGCAACAAAAGTCTTTGCAATACTAATTGTAATAAAAGGCTTTTGTATCTATTCACTACCAAATCGAGTAAAAATTTAGTATACACGAATTTGACTTCCTAGGTTCGCAAATTCAATTTCTTTAGTTCGCTAATTAGCCATGAATTCACACCGAATCCATGAATTCGCGGATTGAGAGTGCATCCGTTGAGGTACCCAAATGAATTAGGGCACTATGAACGAAACCGATATTAATCATTACAATAATTAATCAAGTGAATGGTCAACACATATGTTGCTAATTGTGTGAAAATACATTTATTCATACAGAAGTTGATCATGTAAGTTTCTCAGTGAAACACTTCTTTTTGATAACCCGCTCATCAAAATAAGGGGTGACCAGCCCGATACTCCAATAATAACAGGAATCATAGATGGACCATTCTCAGCTTCACAATAATACAATAAGTATACGAGATAACCACCCAATATTTCAGAAAAACGGGTTGCCAAAATTTTTATTTTATAAGTTGAAGAAAGTATTTAAACAAACCAATTTGAAAATAAAGTGGATACCCAAAAGGACTTATATTACATCCGCATCAAGTATACAATAAGGGGGCCGAATATGCTGTCGATAAATAGTATCTTACAACAATATTCAACAAGTTCATTGAGTTATATAATACATTACAGTAAGCAAATACAAAAACTTTAGGCAACGCCTGAATAAGTGACCCGATCATAACTAGAGTACAAAAATGAAGGCGTCGATAACAACATATCCCGTAATATCCGCAAAGTATTACGGATCCCAAAACACCAGAATAGGAAAGTCAGAACAGCCGTCCTTGCGGCGGAGCACCTGAGTGAATGAACAATTCATGCAAAATAAGAAATATGAATGGGTTAGGGCCCGATTTTATATGATCACCAGATGAATAAAGAGTATGACAGTTATGAACAGTTTATCATGATTGATAGTGATAAGAATTTACCTACTCAACTCAATGCATAAACTAAGGCAATTAAATGATCATAAGTTTAATTCAGTCATGCAAGAGGACGTGAATGAATATCATTAATTAAAATCTCCATTCTTTACCCTGTTTCATTTCATCGTTCCATATCTCATTTTGAAACATAATCACAGTTATTTGCCCTTTATGGAATTTATAATAAATCAAGTCCCACTTGAATAAGAATAGTTATATACATCTATATATAACGATTCTAAGACCGTCCTTCCACTGGACGCACCCCTAAATGACTATCATCTTCCAGGGCCTATCAACCAAGACAATCTGGGCATCCTAACGCAACGTCGGGAAGTGGACATATACCTGCGAGTGAGTCATAACCACACTCAGAATTACCCCACATCGCACAATAAATACAACATACGTAATAATCGTTCATATGACCGAGGACTATATTCACCCTGCATTCACTAGCCAGGGGAGTTCACCTCATGCGCATACTTCCCTTATGATAGCATTTAGAGAGGTGTGTTTAAGTAAATTATAATTTACCATTTTATTTCCATTTTAATAGATACATCACCTTTTATTCGGAGCCATACGTAATTCATGCCATCATTATAACTTCAATGATTAATGAACCTCTTAATTTATTCTCCAGACATTTTATGGTGTTATTATAAACCACCAAGTCTAGCTTCTCCCAATAATGTGTCGAAAGTTCCTCAATTGATTAATTCTACATCTCAAAATATTACACTAACAAGTTAAGGAAAATAAATACCTAATCATCAATTTGGTAATCCCCGAAATAAGTCCCAATTATCCCCTTCCAACCTATGGTAGTTTCCTAACTAACTTAAGACTCTAGGACACTAGGTTTACTTCATACAAGAAGGTCCCTAATTCCTAAGCCAAAGAGAAAAGGGTCAAAATTGAGTTAGAAAAAAATAACTCAAAACAGCAAGATTCTAAATCGATTCGCCCTAAGGACGAATCTATTAACTCCAAGCTGCGAATCGATTCGCCCAAAAGCGAATCGATTCGGGTGAAGAACCCAACTTTCTATTTTAGACAAATTGATTCAGATTTAACCCGAATTGATTCGGGTCCCCAGACCTGTAACCTTACCCCTTAGCGAATCGATTCACCTAAGGGCTGAATCGATCTGGCCTGACGAATTTGACAAGAAAGGGGATATGGGTTATGAACCCTAATTTTCCCCAAATCCCATTTCTACTCCAACCAACATCATTAATCCAACCCACCAAATCATTAATGCATCTAACTACTAGCATTTACACAAATAAACATCTAAATCAACTTCTAAGGGTTTAAAACCTACAAATCCCTCAAAATCCCAAAGTTGATAAACCATAACAACTACACAACAATCAATACAATTTATTCACCTTAAACCATATATTAGCAAGTAAGAAAACCTGCCTTGAGGTTGAGATTTCAGATTTCCTTTGATAGCAACAACTCCAATCTTCAATCTCCAATTTTTTTCTTTTCTCCTCGTTTCTCCTCAATTCTCTTCCTCTCTCTAACTCTCTAGGTTTAAGAACATGTATTAGGGAAATTAAAGGAATTGGAAGACTAAAAATCGGGGGATAACAGTACTTTCCAACTTAAATTGTTAATACCACATTAAAATGACTCATAACTACGCATTTAAGCCATAACAAGTCAAAAGTGCCCGAAATCCAAAAACACAATATGGATCTTATTTTGACTATCTCGCACATTTCGGGACTAACTATGCCCTCTAAATTGGCATCCGGAAATATTTAAGTCATTACAAGTTCCGGTTTCATTTATACCATAAATGTCATTTAAAGCACATAACACTATAAAACGTAACATGATGATATTTACATACACATAACAGTAAATATGCAACAATCTAGTAAATATTATCTTTCAACTCATTCAATTAATATATACTCCATTTTCCAACATTTTACATAATTACTTCACACAGTAAATTAATATAAAATAAGTTTCTCAAAAGCGAGGGTTGTTACATGCTTGAACCCGAAAGAAGAAAAAGAAATACCACTTAGCATCTTAAATTAAATATTCTTTTGTCACACTTATTTTTTGATCTATCGCAAATTAATATTAGTATTTTAAAAATAATATACAAAACTAAATTAAATTACCAAGTTGTCTGTCCAAAAAATACCCTTAAAAAATTAATGATTCAAGTGTTTGTCATGTGTTCAAACGTAAAAATATAAATTTAAATAATTGTGTTCTTAAATTGTTTTACTTTCAAATAGGATGATTAAATGGGGACGTCCGATTCATTATGTCGCATTCTTATTTCATCCCAGATTAATATTTATGTTTTAAAAAATTATATATAAAATTAGGTGAGATTACCATGTTACACATTCATACAATACCCCCTAGATACTGACATCTAAATTCATATCATGAAGATATTTGACATTCAAATAGAGAAACTATTAAATTGGGATAGATAAAGTCGAAAACTTAAGAGTGTTTAATTTGAAATGATTGTTGAGAAGAAATAAAACATAAGCAATATTTTCAAGTTGAAAGATTCATATAGGCAACATAAACCATAAGATTTTTTTTGGTGAGGGTTAGAATTGCAAAAACAAATTATGCTTCAACAAAATTTGATATATGTTATTTCCATAACGAGGAGATCATCTATAAAAAATTAGATCCGAAAATTCAACTTGGAAGAGGGTGAAATGATGATCACTAGTTTATGCATCCAATTTTCAGAAATAACCCACTTCCAATTTGTATTTTTGGATGATTTGTTTTTTTAGATGATCTCTTCATTATGGAGGCCACGCATATCAAGTTTGTTTGAAATATATAAAATTTTGACTATTTTTTAAATGGGTATGTTCATAGGTATGTTGTTAGGATATTGGGTTCCTAAGTTGCAAATAAATTTTGAAAAAGTAGCTAAAAATATTTTGGGGCTGATTATTTTTATAGGGTGTCTAAAAAATTAAAAGGTGTATGGACACTATGTAAAAAATCTTACGAAAATAATTTTTTACTATTTTAAAAAACGTTCGGTCAATATTTGTCACTTTGTAAATTGCTTTAAAACCAACATATGAAAAACTTATTTAGGGTTGAATTTTTTGGGGGGCATCCAGGGAATGTTTAGATTCCTTATTAAAAATAAAAGAACATGTTTTACACTCCATAGGTTTTATCGGTATATGCTTTATTCCGGAATAAACAATTGTGTCACGGTGTCTTTGTATAGAGTCCATTGAGTTCTAATTGCACATCACTGAAGATGAACACAAATAATTGTGATAAGATCTCTCGTACAGTACTGAACTGAAAAGACAATGGGAGGTTTGGTAAGGTTTTTCAACTTTTGTATTTCATTTCATTTATCTTGTAAATTCTAAGTTGGCATCATAAAACTTGTTTTAGAAGTGAAGAAAAGGTTTTAATTATTTTTCTAGTTTTACAACGTACGTGAAAAAAGTGGATCTTCTTCAAACAAGCACTATGCCAAAAATAGAAAATGGTCACGGTAGGATGGTCCCAGTTTTGGATCATGACCACCTTGTCCACACTCTAAAGTAATGACCATAAGTTTTTACCATGACTATGTCTATGACTCCCATTCAGGAATGAGTTATACCACATGCTACTGTGACGACCCGCGATCCGAGATAAGGGGTGGCCAGCCTGATACTCAAACGTAATAGGGATCATGGATGGATATTATTCTCAGCATCAACAAAAATAAACTGAGTATACGGGAAAACCACCCAATAAATCAGAAAATGGTTTGCTATACAGTTTAAAAATTTAAAACCAGTTAAGAAAATTAAATTTAAACAACCCAAATCTGATAAGTAAGTGGAATTCCACAAGAGTATGAATAATACAACTAAGACGAATGTATACAAAAGGACCGAATAAGCTGTCGATCCACAGCAACACACACAAAGTATCACAATTTAAATATTTTACATAATACATTCATTAAACAAGTACAAAAGTTTGGGCCACACGCCCGATGAAAAGACCCGATCATTTATAGAATACAAAGATGAGAGCGTCTAATATAATGTCCTGTAAGAACCCGCAAAATCTTACAGCTCGTCGAAAGCAAAGGAATGGGAACATAAAAATTGGCGTCCTTGCGGGGGAGCACTTGAGCGGATACAATCATACACACAACAAGGAAAGTAAACCGGTCAGGGCCGGGTTCTATATAATCACCAGAAGAAATAAAAAGCATGATAGGAATGAACAGTTATGCATGAATGATAAGGATGATAAATTTACATTACAATTTAACTAAATGATGAAATGAAATATCATTTACATAATAGAAAGAAAAGTAATAACTTAAATTAAAAACCTTTCCTCATTTATCAAGTTTCCATTACCTTTTGTATTCCTTAATAGGAATAAAACCATTTATTAACTTCCATAGTTAATTATCTTACCAGTTCATCTTTCCATTCCTTAATAGGAATACCATTAATATCAAGTGCTCTTTATGGCACATATCTCATTAATCTCATTCCCATGCTCTTTATGGAACGTATCATGCTCTTTATGGCATATATCCATCAAGTCCCACTTGATGCAGAAAAGTTATATTCATATACATATAACGATTCTAAGACCGCCCCTCCGAGTTTCCCCACTGGGCGCCCCCCTAAATGACCATCATCTTCCAGGGCCTATCTATACAAGACAACCTAGGATCATAACGCAACGTCGGGAATAGGCCATATGCCTGTGGGAAAGTCAGGACCACACCCGGAATCCCCTAACCAGCGCAGAAAAACATATAAAACCCCCCCATATGGCCTGGGACTATATCCACCCTGCATTCACTAGCCAGGGGGCATCACCAAGTGCGCGAACTTCCCTTATGATGTCATTTAGAGAGGTGTGTTTAAGTAAATTAACATTTACCATTTAAATCGCACTTTCATTTTCAATTACCATTACCAAATTTCCATTTCCATTATCCACGTATTTGGTTCATTTTATTCGAACCTATCATTATTAAACAACTGGGTTCATTTTATTTGAACCAACCATCATTAACAAAATTTGGGTCCATTTTAGTTGAACCTATCATCATTAAGCATTTGGGTTCATATTTTGCGAACCTAATTCCCCTCGAATATCGTCATTAATATTCCTCAAATTACAAGTCCTGACTAAATCTCCAAATGATCATTATGATCCTACAAGTCCCCAAAGTTCATAAAATTTTGATAAGCCCTTAAGTCTCCAAACATGGGCCTACAACCCCTATCCTCCTATTAAGAAGACCAAAAGAGTGATGCCTAAACATCACTTTGGGACCCCCCCCTTTGGACTTAACCCCAAGTGAAATCCATTCCACTCTAGGGTGACAACCAGACTCAACTAGGACTCTAAAAGCCAAAGTTTACGTCATTCAAGAAGGTTCCTAAGTCCCTATGAAAAGAAAAGGTTTAAAAGCAAAAGTAAAATTTTGGGAAGAAAACAGGGGACCGGTCGACCGGTCCCAAGACCGCGGTCGACCGCGTCTCAAGTTTTTGCCTAAGAAGAAAATCAAAAAGCTCACTTTGGCAGGGCCGATCGACTGGTAAGGGGGACGCGGTCGACCACGCCTCAACATTTATGCATTTGAAAGAAAGCAGTGTGCCCTCTCCCGAAGGCCCGGTGGATCGGTCTGAGAACCGCGGTCGACCGGTCATTGCAGACCTAGACCAAAACTTTCTATTTCTTCTTCCAACTACCAAAGCCCATATCATTTAATGGAACTAATACACCAGAAATGTGTCTAATTACCATCATTTATAATATTAATCATCCAAATCAATTTCCAAGGGTTAATACCCATAAATCCAACAAAACCCTAAAATGATTAAACACAACAAATTCATAACTATCACAACTAATTATTCTCCTTAAATCATATAATAGCAAGTAGATAACTTTCCTTGATGTAGAAAAATCAGATTTGAGGAAGATACAAGCAAGATCCAAGCTCCAATCTCTCTTTTCTCCGAAGTTCTCTTCCTCTCTCTCTACTCTTTCTAGGGCTCAATTTTGTTTTAGGGGAAATAAGGGAAAATAATAAGGCTAGTAAGACTTAATCAGGGCTTAAGTCTAAAATGCCCAACTCAAATGGATAATACGCGATAAAATGGATCGCAACTACACATTTAAGCTGTAACCAGTCAAAAGTGCCCGAAATACCAAAATGCAATATGGCACTTATTTTGACTGTCTTGCACCTACCGGGACTAAATACACCCTCCAAATTATCATTTGGAAATTTATAACTCATTTTAAGTTCCGGTTTCATATTAAACCAAAATGTCATTTAATTCTTATGTCACAATAAATCACAACATGGATATTTTTACCTACTCATCAGGTAATCATACAACATTTCAGTAAATATTAACCTTTTTCATATTAAATTAATATTTACTCAACATCCATCATTTTATAATTAATTACTACGCAAAGTAAATAAGTATAATATAGGCTATCAGAAGTGAGGGTTGTTACATACTGCCCCCCTTATGAGGGAATTTTGCCCCCAAAATTCAGGCATACCTCGCAAGAAGAAACGTGGATACCAACCCGTAATCCCATGTTGATTCTTCGACACTATGATGACTACCTAGTACCCTTATCAAAGGTACTATCTGTAATCTCAATCGCCGCTCTCCACGCTCTAAAATAGGAACCGATTTCTCCTCATAAGGAACGTCGGGTTACAACTCAATATCTTCGAAAGAAGTGTGCTTAAGGGAACTCTCACATATCTTGTACTACTATACACGAGAGATATGAAACACTTCATGAACTTGTCGCAAGTGTTTTTGGTAAAGCAAGTCAGTAGGTCACCGGACCCACCTTAACATTTATAGGAAAGGTCCAACGTAACACGGTGCAAGTTTTCCTTTTACTCGAAATGCTTAATGCCATTCATAGGCGATACTCGCACCAACACTTGGTCTATCGACCTCAATCTCCACATGTCCTCTCCCTGCATCAGTATAGCTCTTTCGTCGATCTTGGTTATACGAATGCGATTCCGAATGAGCTCAATATTCGAAGAAGTACCTCGAATTATTCCAGGTCTAAAAGACTTATCATCTTGGACCTCTAAACAATAAGCGGGAGATCCACATGACCTACCATACCAGGCTTTATAAAGCGCCATCCCGGTAGCAAATCGATGAAAATCATTATAAGCGAGTTCGACTAGAGAGATACATTGTTCCCGACTATTCTTGAAGTCAAGCACACACATAATGAGTATATCCCCCAACCTAAGGTTTACCCTTTTGGTCTGGCCATCCGTTTGAGGATGATAAGGAGTGCTTAACCTCCATTCGGTTCCCATGGCTTCTTGGAAACCTGCCACAAGTTGGAAATGAAAATCTTATCTTAGTCAAAAACTAAAATCAAAGGCACCCCATGCAGTCCAACAACCTCTCCATGCCCGACCACTACTACTGGCGGCGCATAACTTGACACATTATGTCGTTACCCGGATGTAACGCAACCTTAGAGCCGCAAGATCCCACCATATATGCCTTTATTAAGTCCATTAATTCGGGAGAAAAATTCTCTTATGGAAATGCACCCCACCCTCAAAGTCAATAGAGAAGGGTTATGTTCCCTTAATCAACATCTTATATATGTGTCTTTAACCACCTCTGTCTCTCCTACGTCATCTCGCAACAAAATGTTGCTCGCACGAAGGTTTAAATTATGCCCAGGAAGTAGTACCTTCTTTCCCATATGGCGATCACCCCCACAATGAATTTTTATTCATGCATGGGATAATACTTCCCAAAAGTTTAAACTTATGAGGCACATAAACAACAAGTCTATGCTTTAGCATTATTACTTCCCATTTTGGCAGAGACTAGTTAACAGATTCACCCTCGAGCTTAACCACATGGGCTCAGGAGTGAGATTCAATTCACCCTTCTTTACGAAAGCTGAGTGCCAACGTAACATTCTAACTACGAGAGGCCTCATCTCCTTCGGCCTAACCAACCAAGCTTTTTGAAATCTCACACTTCTCGTTACTAGGAAACAATACCTCTAGAGTTAACACACAACTTATTCGTGGTAAACTCCCAACAACCCTTCTAAACTAACGTCACATAAACTAAAGGCCTTATGTCCAAACAATCCTAAGGTCTACCTACCTATACTATATCCTATCTAGTCGTATACGCATAATACTAAGTATATCCCTATTATCCAAGACCTTTCTCAACTCCCGACATTTGCTCAGTTTCGTACGTGGGACGTCTCGCTGAAATGAAATCCAAACAAGGAACCCTCCCATTACACTACTACCTCGCGTTGTCGGTCATCAAGATATACAGGTCTAAGACACATGTTCGGGATCGAAAAGATTCTACTTATATACATTACCATTTAAATAACTGAAGATTTAACAAATCATTCACTTTTCATAAATCCTTATAATTATATACCCCACAATATATATATACCTTTTCAAATAGCCTTCTTATCAAGGCATAACCCGAAGTCTTAATTCGACTTCGCATCCCAGTCTCCCTCTCATCGATCAGAGGAGAGAACTGTATACAATGCTTTTATTTTGCACTTTATTATCCATTAATCACTCTTCTACGTGATTCTCGGCTAAACCTTTCCACCGGCAAAATAAAATAAAATAAAATTAACTAAAAGAAGCAAGAACAACATCTCTCCACTTCCAACGTCGTCGAGGTTCTCGCGTGGAGCGTCATACAAAAGAGGAATCCAAACAAGGAACCCCTCCTATACGCTACTACTCAACTATGTCGGTCGTGGAGATAAGGGCATACCAATCACATCATAGTCGACTATGTCAAGGACGAGTAAATCGGCCTCAAATCATAAAGTACCATCAGAAATCCCTAAATGTTTACAAATAAGGAATCAAGAGAACCATCACTCGTAGAAAACTCAACGCTAGTCAAATTACTCTCAGCAGATTTTATCAAATCTGTAGCCTGAGAAGAGCTCACAAACAATTGAGCGCGTAACACCTGCATCGAATAACACATAACTCAAGTACCTCTGAAATAAAAGCTTATTCTTAGTAGCGGGCGATGCTAACAAAGCTGGAGGAAGTATAACCTCCCAAATTTGATAAACTCTCCCATACCACAATGGTCCCTGCTGCATGGGAACAACCGGATCAGGTACCTGAGGTAGAAACTAAACATGTGGCTGCTGCGGAGCCCTAAGAAACTGACCCCCAAACAACCAAGGACAATCCATCTAGTAATGACCTGCCTCCCCAAATAGGAAGCACCGTCCCTTCATGTCCTCTCGACCTCAACCCCCGTTATTTCTAAACTGGGAAGTGCCTTGGCCCAGATGGCCTTTACCTCCATGACCACTCCGACCTACATATTGCAAAGTACCTTACTGTGCCTAATGTTATTGCCACCCGCAATAAACCCTCCAAAACGTTATCTCTTAGACGAAACCCCTTGTCAAGGGTCCCTCTCTTTCTGATTACTACCCGAAGGTTGGGATGAGGGAAATGCTCCTCTTCCAATCACATATTCTCCAAGCTTTCCTGTTTTCCCCACGACAGTAGCTTTCTCGCTACCCGGTGTATATAACCAATGCTCATGGCAATGGGATGAGGCTGCATTCTTAACCTCACCAAAAGTTTGTAAAGCTGGATTACCCAGCAATTGCAGCTGGATTATCCAGTTTAGACCTCACATAAACTTTGAGATATTCCTATCTTCTGGAGCCACTTCATTCGTTACAAAACTCACTAATTGGGTGAACTCCGCTTCATACTCCACCACTGATCTCTCTCCCTGCACAACATCCTGGAGCTTCTTTCTCATCTCCCTTTTGAACTGCGGGAGGAACATACTCACGATTGAATAAAGACCAAAACTCAGTGATCGTCATTTTGTCTCTCTGCTCTGGTGTGGTCATCATCTCCCACCAGTATAATGTAGATTCGACTAGCTTAAAAGTGGCAAGGACTTGTTTCTTTCCTCGCTACATTCTATCATTCGAAGGTGGCGTTGTCTGTTCTCTTTCCATGTATTGGCTTCAATAACATCCATGACTCCCTCGATTTTCAGGGAATTGCCCTATAGAAAGGAATCTCTAACCCTTTCTCACGGAGTAAGTCCCATGGGAGCTTGAACATCGTGAGCCCATTGTTGAGCATGTGGCAAATTGCTGGACCTCTGCGGTCATGGCGGTGTTAACCGCTTGAGATACTATGTTTGCTACATCCGCCGTGTTAACGGTCCCTTGTGGCGACGGTGGAGAATCTACCTCCTCTTCTACAACTCTATTTCATCTCGCTGGGCGACCTCTCTAGGCAGAATTTAAGATGAAGTAATAATAGAGTTAAAATACTATTTGAAACTATCTATCTTGTAGAAGATCGCAAACATAGACAACTACACAGTCCTAGCATTTGGCTCTATATCAAAGAAAGCTATGGTAGAACATGACGAATCCACATAGATCCTAAAAACTGTAGAACCTGATGCTCTGATACCATCTGTGATAACCCGCGATCCGAGATAAGGGGTGGTCAGCCCGATACTCAAACGTAACAGGGATCATGGATGGATATTATTCTCAGCATCAACAAAAATAAACTGAGTATACGGGAAAACCACCCAATTAATCAGAAAACGGGTTGCTAAAAAGTTTGAAAATTTAAAACCAGTTAAGAAAATTAAATTTAAACAACCCAAATCTGATAAATAAGTGGAATTCCACAAGAGTATGTATAATACAACTAAGACGAATGTATACAAAAGGACCGAATCAGCTGTCAATCCACAACAACATACACGAAGTATCACAATTTAAATATTTTACATAATACATTCATTAAACAAGTACAAAAGTTTGGGCCACAGGCCCGATGAAAAGACCCGATCATATCTAGAATACAAAGATGAGAGCGTCTAATATAATGTCCTATAATAACCCGCAAAATCTTACAGCTCGTCGAAAGCAAAGGAATGGGAACATCAAAACTGGCATCCTTGCGGGGGAGCACCTGAGCGGATACAATCATATACACAACAAGGAAAGTAAACCGATCAGGTCCGGGTTCTATATAACCACCAGAAGAAATAAAAAGCATGATAGAAATGAACAGTTATGCATGAATGATAAGGATGATAAATTTACATTACAATTTAACAAAATGATGAAATGAAATGTCATTTACATAAAAGAAAGAAATGTAATAACTTAAATTTAAAACCTTTCCTCATTTATCAAGTTTCCATTACCTTTTGTATTCCTTAATAGTAATAAAACCATTTATTAACTTCCATAGTTAATTATCTTACCATTTCATCTTTCCATTCCTTAATAGGAATAATCTTAATATCAAGTGCCCTTTATGGCACATATCTCATTAATCTCATTCATGTGCTCTTTATGTCACGTATCATGCTCTTTATGGCATATATCCATCAAGTCCCACTTGATGCAGAAAAGTTATATTCATATACATATAACGATTCTAAGACCTCCCCTCTGAGTTTTCCCACTGGGTGCGCCCCTAAATGACCATCATCTTCTAGGGCCTATCTATACAAGACAACCTGGGATCATAACGCAACGTCGGGAAGCGGCCATATGCATGCGGGAAAGTTAGTACACACCCGGAATCCCCTAACCAGTGCAGAAAAATATATAAAAACCCCGCATATGGCCTGGGACTATATCCACCCTGCATTCACTAGCTAGGGGGCATCACCAAGCGCGCGAACTTCCCTTATGATTTCATTTAGAGAGGTGTGTTTAAGTAAATTAACATTTACCATTTAAATCTCACTTTCATTTTCAATTACCATTATCAAATTTCCATTATCCCTATATTTGGCTCATTTTATTCGAACCTATCATTATTAAACAACTGGGTTCATTTTATTTGAACCAATCATCATTAACACAATTTGGGTCCATTTTAGTTGAACCTATCATTAATAAACATTCGGGTTCATATTATGCGAACCTAATTCCCCTCGAATATCGTCATTAATATTCCTCAAATTACAAGTCCCGACTAAATCTCCAAATGATCATTATGATCCTACAAATCCCCAAAGTTCATAAAATTTTGATAAGCCCTTAAGTCTCCAAACATGGGCCTACAACCCCTATCCTCCTATTAAAAAGTAACCAAAAGAGTGATGCCTAAACATCACTTTGGGACACCCCCCCCCCCCCCCCCCTTTGGACTTAACCCCAAGTGAAATCCATTCCACTCTAGGGTGACAACCAGACTCAACTAGGACTCTAAAAGCCAAAGTTTACTTCATTCAAGAAGGTTCATAAGTCCCTATGAAAAGAAAAGATTTAAAAGCAAAAGTAAAATTTTGGGAAGAAAATAGGGGACTGGTCGATCGGTCCCAAGACCGCGATCGACCGCGTCTCAAGTTTTTTCCTAAGAAGAAAAGATGAAAGCTCACTTCGGCCGAGCCGGTCGACCGGTAAGGGGGATGCGGTTGACCGCGCCTCAACATTTATGCCTTTGAAAGAAAGCAGTGTGCCCTCTCCCGAAGGCCCGGTCGACCGGTCTGAGAACCGCGATCGACCGGTCATTGCAGACCTAGACCAAAACTTTCTATTTCTTCTTCCAAATAATAAATCCCATATCATTAAATGGAACTAATACACCACAAATATCTCTAATTACCATCATTTACAATATTAATCATCCAAATCAATTTCCCAGGGTTAATACCCATAAATCCAACAAAACCCTAAAATGATTAAACACAACAAATTCATAACTATCACAACTAATTATTCTCCTCAAATCATATAATAGCAAGTAGATAACTTGCCTTGATGTAGAAAAATTAGATTTGAGGAAGATACAAGCAAGATCCAAGCTCCAATCTCTCTTTTCTCCAAAGTTCTCTTCCTCTCTCTCTACTCTTTCTAGGGCTCAATTTTGTTTTAAGGGAAATAAGGGAAAATAATAAGGCTAGCAAGACTTAATCGGGGCTTAAGTCTAAAATGCCCAACTCTAATGGATAATACGGGATAAAATGGATCGCAACTACATATTTAAGCTGTAACCAGTCAAAAGTGCCCGAAATACCAAAATGCAATATGGCACTTATTTTGACTGTCTCGCACCTACCGGGACTAACTACACCCTCCAAATTATCATGTGGAAATTTATAACTCATTTTAAGTTCCGGTTTCATATTAAACCAAAATGTCATTTAATTCCTATGACACAATAAATCACAACATGGATATTTTTACCTACTCATCAGGTAATCATACAACATTTCAGTAAATATTAACCTTTTTTATATTAAATTAATATTTACTCAACATCCGTCATTTTATAATTAATTACTACACATAGTAAATAAGTATAAAATAGGCTATCAAAAGTGAGGGTTGTTACAGCTACTCACGATCCAAAATCGTGATCCAGCCTTACCCTTATGGAAGGAAAAATAACGTCAAGTTGGTCACATAACTAGTCATGGTCCATAACTATTACCATTAACTAAAGGTCGTTACTAATATGTACAAAATATGGTCAACGTTAATAACCGTGATTCGCGATTGTGAAAGTGATGAAATTCAAAATGGTTACAGAAACTGGATCGCATTCCAAAACTGTGACTAAGTATCAAAGAATTTTAAGGATTGTGATTCTTGACTCTGATCGGTTAATTTAATTCAAAATGACCACAAACTGATCCACCATCCTAAACCATGACCCGTTTTCAGGTATATTATCATTTCGTTCATACTCTCTCTCTCTCTCTCTCTCTCTCTCTCTCTTACCATTGACCGGATCTCTTTCTCTTTTTACTTCCACTACCACCATAACGGAATACCACAAACACCGAATACCACCATCAGATACTACTGAACGGATATCTTTCTCTCTCTTTCTATTATTTAGGTTGCTCTCTCTTTGTATATGTATATGTTTATGTATATAGGTGTGTATGTATATGCATGTTTATGTAAATGTACATGTATATATAAATAAATATATATATATATATATATATATATATATATATATATATATATATATATATGTGTGTGTGTGTGTGTGTGTGTGTTTGTGTGTGTGTGTGCATATACAAGTTAGGGTTAGGGTAAAAATAACCATAAACATGATGTATATGGATCAGTTTTAAAAACTCACTACGGGTTCATTTGCATATGAAACATAATTTTGGAGTTTTTTGTTTCAACTACAGTATGTGATTATAATTGTAATTTCTCTTTCACCCTTGTGTGGTTGTAATTGTAATTTCTCTTTCACTCTCGAGGTTAATTCCAATGGTGTTTCGTCTCTTGATTGCAATTGGATATGTTATGCTTATTGTCCCAATGACATTGTGGTTTAACAATATTTCCACGGAAAATTGTTTGCTAAATCCACTGATGAAAGGTTAGTTCATCATTAAAATTGTTCCCTAAATCATGTTAGCCTAGAATTACTCCATGCACATACCTTTCCCCATATTTAGGGCCTCTATTATTTCATCAAATCTATCCTCTTATATATAACTTAAAGATGATGCTTAGTTAATACGAGGTCCAATACAAAGTTCTAATATGTAACGGTTAAAGGGTAGATTATAATTTATGGCAAAAAGTAACCATAAATATGATGTATATGGTTTATATGTATAAATACATCCAAATATAATATTCAGTCCCAAATAAAATTTAATTTAAATAATTTAATTTTTCTTATTGTTAATATTTTTATACGTATGCTCTCACATTTATTTTAAATAATTTAACAATTGTAAAAGAATTTTATGTTATTTCAAGGTGCTTAAAAAATAGGAAAGTAAAATGGTCATTTTTAAGTTCAAAGATGAAATTTGTAGCATGTTTGTGTATGTATATGGGTATATATACACATACACACTTTAATTTCTACGTTTAATAGTTGAATTGGTTATTGAATAATCATCTGAGTAGGAATAATATAGTTAATTACTAAAGTAGAATTGTTAACATTTTTTTTCTTATTGCAATTGTACTTTTCTTAACATTTTTTCTTCTTGTTCCATGTGCGCACTTAATTGAAGAACAATTATTGAACTTCATCTCATTCTAGTTGTTTTCTTTATTCATGTAATTTTATTTATATTTTCATTTATGTATATAGTCTTATAATATTTATAATTTATTGGTTGATTGTTGTGGCTGTGTTAAGTTTTTGCTATTTCTAGTAAACACAAATCGACGGAAGGGATTGCACATTGGTGGACACATGGTAATTTTGAGATTAATTAAATTAAAATATAACTTAAATTGGAATTATTGTGTTTGATTGATTAATTAAAAAATATTAATGAATTGATGTTGATATTGTGCAAATGCAGGAAATCTTCACTTAAAGGATGATCCTTTATTTCACTGATAGTCCAAGTACTATTTTATAACTTGTTACTGCATATATCTTCTTGGTTAACTGTTATTGTCGTATTCATCCCCTTCTTAAGTGGTTTCTATTTGGGTGAACATAAATTAATGGAAGGACTTGAACATTAAGGGACACATAGTAATTTTACGATTAATTGAAGTAAAATTAGGCTTGTTTAGTTTGATTGGTTAATTGAAAAACTTTACTTAGTGAACTAATAGTAATTTTAGGATTAATTAGAGCTTTACTCCTAGTATATGTATGTTGTCTCACATTTGGTAACATTTTTTATGCCTTTTTTATTATTCTCATTCATATTAGAAAACACATGCCATATTCACACCTCTCTTTTTATATATCCCCTGAGGAAAAAATGAGTCATGGTAATAATTGCTTTCAATGGAAAAATAAGAGATTATAATTAGCTCAAACAAAAACCTCTTTTACTAGTGTGCGCTTTCCTCTTTTATATATCCGAACTATTTCCTTCCTCAACTGCAGCTCAATCCATCTTGCTTTTTTAATTCCACTTCTATTACTCCATAGACATACAATTCAACACATTTATTACCACGTACCCCTTATCTCGAAAGATTATGAAAATCAAACAAACTAGGGCACCCATACACCCTCTATCCTGTGCACATCAGCACAAACATCACAGACATAACATTTTTATTTAAAACTTAACCCCGCATGCTCGGCGTAACTATTTTGTAAGGGTATTCTTGATTACCCCATCAATATTGATTTATATATAGTCTAGATTGACCATATATCCACTATTGATGTTAACTTTCCTAATACTTTCTACACTGCACTTCCTAGTTCCACTTACCTTATATCGTATAATAGCTCTCAGATCCAAGTTTTTCTCCACATATGACACAATTAACATTCAAAACTGATGCCCTGGCATCTAACAACGTCTCCTAACTCCCGACCTTTACATGGAACATCATTCAATTAAAATCCAACTAAGGAATTTCTCCAATGCCCTATCATTTGGAAATATCGGTTATCAAAATCTTGTGCCCCAAGACACATTTATGGTACACCCAACACAATAATTCTAATACCAGACATATAAGTCTAATCCTTAACTCCCACATCTCTAAAGGAGTAATAAAACAATGCACTCGCACTATTCTTAAGTCTCCAGTGCTAAATCAATAACCAGCTAAATCTCTCTGCTTGGTGGTAAGACCGATATACCCTACACACTGGTATAGAATATAATGAGACAACTACATTCTTCTAAGTCTCTATTTTAATATAATATATACGAGAATCGACCCTCTTTTAGGTCAAATATTTCAAAACAACACATTGTGCCCTGGAACAACGAACATGATAGCTTTATTATAATAATCCATTGTCTCTCAACCCATCGCTAACTAGTTCATACCCAGGATAACATCATACTCATATAACAACTTTCTTAAATGAGAAAATCTACAAAAACATATCCACTTAGTGTTCACACACACTCCCCTACATATGGAACCAAAGAGACCCATTACCCAATAGTAATTATATACACACAATAGTGATATTAATGATACATGTACTAAACTCGTCTTACAGGAAGATCGCGTGCCAATCGAATTATGGTGATGCACCCACGTTAAAAAAACTCACCCCATTTACCCATGGATAAAATATCATACCTTCCATTGCCAATGGCACTGGCCGTTTAAATGGTTCCTTGACATAGTACTCACGTCTAAACTAATCCAAAATTATGCTAACAGTTGCCTTTACTAGGCAACCTGCTCTCGTCCCCTATCTATTTTTGGACACAATTGATGCATGTGGTCCTAATTTTCACCTATAATATATTCCTCTATGTGATCCTCCTGTCTCTGGCCCCACTGGTCATGTATGTGTAGCCTTGGTCATTGGCCCTTGGGGCCTTAGTCCTGATGGTTACCCCAATTATTCCCTTAGCTTTGCTGGCCCTGTCTGAATCCACCTTCACTTGGTTGAAATTCCCTTGATCAAAATATTTTAAACGGGTCCCTTTCTTAGTTAACCCCCCTCTGGTGCCCCACTAGAACCGATCATATCCAATCTTACCTTGCTAACTAGACTCTCCAATATCTTGGCTTCCTTCCCATGGAAGCATTGATATAAACACGGTAATAGTGCAGCAGTGTCGACATCAACAGAAATCATTCAAGTCGAATTTCTCCATAAGTGCTGGAAAATTCTACTCGTGAGTCCCTCGTTAAACTTAAGGACCCTATTCACCTTCGTATCCACCTCATCGACTATAAAATTTCTTAAACAAGTATATTCTTCCTCATACTCGGCTACTGTCCGACCCTTTTGAAATAAATACAATAAATTTCTTCACATCTCTATCTGAACATCAGACGAAAGGATTTGCATCAAAACGTACTCAAATTCTTTGATACTTTATAGTATAAATCTGCGTAGATGTGGTGACTAACTCCCATCACTACAACACTACTCCTACGATCTTAAAAATTTCCTAAAATTTAATCCTAAGTGACATTGCACTCCATATACGCAAATGCCTTTGGATGTTCTCCTTCCATTAGCTAACTAATACATGTCCACACTTTTCTCGAACTCTTGTTGTAGCTCTTCAGAAAATCCCTTTAAACTCTTTCACATACCGACTGTGCTGGGTGAGTCTAAATTGGCGCCACCATCTTCTTTGGTGGTATTTTAGGAAACTATTATGATCTAGAGGTCGTAACAACATTATCTGCCAGAGCAATAATATTGGATACTTTTAATGCGACCACCATTTTTAGAATAGTCCATGGCTCTGGTTGAGCCTCTCCTCATGTAATCCTCCTAACGGCCTTCGTTGGTCGTCCTTCTCCTATTCGTCTTTCGAAACTCTACCAAACTCGTATAATATTCACTTTCATTATACATGATAGAAGGATAACGTAATCACAACGTGAATCAACATTCCTGACATAGGGCTCTATATCCAAGGATGCTATGGTAGAAAATGAAATAAATACACACAGGTCCTAAGGACTCTAGAATTTGATGCTCTGATATCATCAGTGACACCCCAGTTATTAAAATAATGGGTGGCCAACCCTTTACTAAAATAAAACATGAATCTCATTTGGCTCATTCTTAGCATCACAATCGAAGTCAATTAATTACTAGCCACTTATTATTAAATTAAGTCTATTGTCAATTTTAATCTTTATTAACAACAAGACACTCAACCCACAATATAGTTAAACAACTAAAGTAAATCCATAGCAACAATATAAATATGAAACATAAGTCTATTACATGCCAAATCCTTAACCGAATAAACCATCAGTTGAAATAATAACAATACAATAATTCTAAATAAAATGAAATAAAATAAACCGTTCAAATTAGGCAACATGCCTTGAATGATACTGACCCTATCTAGAATGTGATGAAATAAACTACTAAAATAATATCTCTCAACATCCACAATTTCTACGGCTCTGGTACCTGATAGAATGATCAAGCTTGGTGTCCCTTTGGCTGGATACCTAAAAGGTTTGGAAAGTACTTTTAATATGGGTTAGCGCCCAAAAACCTTTTTAAAAACATTTTTCAAGTAATTAAAATACATCATTAATGAAGTCCATTCTTCCATATTATAAATTAGTGTCACGCTTTCATGAGACATTATTTACCTCTCATCTAAAGTGCGCACTTAACGTTTGCATTTTTACCACTTAGTTATGCTTGCTTCCTAACTAGTCTCATACCATCCTTAATTATATATGCTATCCCATCACCACGTATTTTACCAAATTAATTCCAATTACCATTAATAATTATCATTCTCAATTGTAATCTATTAATTAAAGTCATTAACTTTCACTAGTTAATTTAACATTATTCACATTTTATGTTTAAGCCATGTATACTTGTTCAAATTATTATACACAATATTCACACCATAATATACATACATATCATTCACTATATATGTATACCCGTCACCCCTCCGAGATAAAACTCCTAGAGATACGGTTATCTAGTGAGATTTTCTATAGGACAAAATTTCCTCACCCTGGAAACACCAGGACAATATCGCCTACCATACCCGAAAATAAAGCGTATTGGAGGAGATTATAGTCCTGAGCCATTGAGCATAACCATGCCAACATTACCTCACTCGACTCCAACTTTATCAGGCATGCATGGTGATATAATCTAGGGTCGATACTTAGCCTGCTTTCACTCACCAAGAAGAACACCCACATCATGTAACCTTTACATCGATATAATATTACATATACACTATCTATTTACCCGTACATGTTTATCAAAATTCCATTTAGCCGTGCCTAACACTCATGGCACATATAAATAATTTTCACAATATTGTTCATTCTCATAATTTTATATAACCGTGTCTATTACTCATGGCATATATAAACCATTTTTAGAATAGTGTTCATAACCCTAATTAACTAATTATTCACTAAATTAATTTATTAAATCTCATCATATAAATTTTTGCATATGTATTAGTTTCACTCAATCCGCATCCCTATTGTTTGAATTTTAATCCAACATCCATTATTCATTTTTGAATAAAATTATCCCCATTTATTTTGGCTTATATCCCCGATAAATCTCAAATAATTTTAACTCACCATCTCAAATCATATATATTTCCATAAATTCTCAATTTTCGTCGGCCATTTAATTCAATCCCTGGATTAACATCTTAATCTTTTCTAAAAAAAATAGAAGCATCGTTCCGTGGGAGGGCAATCAAATCGGTTTGGTCGTGGGGCGAACCGGTCCGCCCTTGAAAATCTGTCCCAGATACACCAGTCTGAATTTCAGTCATTTCAAACTAAAAAAGGATCATCAACATAATCGATTTCAATCTCAATTATGCTTGATAGACTGTCTATCAATAAGATTGATAATTACATATAATAATCATCTAAATATGTAACTTTCATGGGGATAAATTTCATCTCTTTATGTTATATCTCAAGTTCAATCGCAAGTTTTCTCTATATTAATTCCACTACATGTGAACTCATAATCCCAAAGTTTCATGATTAAAATTCATCCATAAATTTCCACCATCATATGTCACAACCCATTCGCATAACCCTTTCCCAAAATTCCAAAGTTTGACATGTGAATTCCACCCAAAATAATTTTCCCAACTTTAATATGACAGAAATTGAAAGCATAATTATTTACCAAGATAATCACTTGCCTTAACAGTTTATAGTGTCAGGATTTGATGAAGAGGATGATGAATCTCCTAGAAATTTTCTAAATCTTCAATCCCTTATTGTTCTTGAGTTCTTTTTCACTTTATTGCTTGAACCCTTGAGTTTCCTCTATAATTCTATTCACTTTCTCTCTAACTCTTGGAACGAAACCTTTAGAATATAAGAATGACCTTTCTATTTCACTCATCCTTTCAATATTAAGTAAGAATCCCGAAATTGGCTTTTCACATACCAATAAAATGGCCAAAAGATCTAATAATTAATCCCGAATAGTCTTAAAAACTCTCGAGTCCCAAACACAACCCTCGGGTACTTAATTCAGACTATTTTGACCCATTTTGGATCAACCGTGCACTCAAAATTATCATCAGAGTCACTTATCAATGGTTTTCATCTCAACCTCATATAACTTATCCAAACGTGTATAGGTTAAGATACTAATAAGTCTTGTCACGTTTACTCACTTATGACTTAATATTATTTTATTTACTGTATCACACTAGTAAATACATAATCACATATGTATTAATTTATTTCACTTTAAATTAATATTTATTGATTTTCTCATTGTTTCTTAGTTTATTTAAATTACGCGCACATGAGTAATTTAAATGACAAATTAAATATATTCAAAACTATGGGGTATTATAAAAAACAAATTAGAAAGCTTTCACCATTTTCTAATAAATACTACAAGAATTGAATGAGAAAGACACCCAAGTAACTAGAATAAGAAGTGATAGGGGAGGTGAGTTTAAGGAAATTAGTGTTATTGAGTATTGTGATGATAATTGATATTCCCATCAGTTTCTGCAAAAACTCCTCAATAAAATGGTTGGATGTAAAAATAGGAATGTTCAAGGAACGACGTGTAATACCCCGTATTTTTATGGCATTTAATTATGTGATTAATTAAATTAAATTGGAATAAATTAATTTAATATTAGTCCAGATTTTAAAATAAATATTTACTAGCGTGACGAGAGTTAATAATTATATGTTGAACATTACTAGATGAGTAAAGTAATATATGAGATTTAATTTATTAGAAGTTATCGCGAGTGAATAATACGACAATTATAGAAATTAAGTCGGGACGCGCATGTGTCATGTCGGGACTAAATTAATGGAATAAAAAGCAAATAAATTATAAATCGCCTGTATAGTCATTTCAAGTGCGCCAACGTGTCCGAAAGGGTCGATATGGTAAGAAAAGTGTACTCGGGGGGTTTAGTTTGGGTCTCGAGGCGTTTTTAGACCTGATCGGTAACTCGGGAGGGCATTTTGGTAATTTCCAATTTTAGGCCTTAATTATGTACGAAAATTGAAGGGTTATATCTGATGGAAGTTAGAGTCCTCTAGGGTTAGAAACATTAGAGTTGCAGAGAGGCTAAGTAAGAGAGAAGATAGAAGGCTTCCAAGGAGGAGAGCCACCAACCCTACACCACTCTCACCAATTCCACCACCAACGCGTAGATCGGAAGAAGGGGATCGTTCCTATACCACTCTAATCCATCGGACCAGACCTTTGATTTTTAGGAAAGTATCTAACTTATTATTCTTTAGTTGATAACACATCCATGCTAGTGTAGGAGATAATAATTTTATGTTTTCATGAAAGATAAATGATAATTGGGAGATTTATATTGAAATAGAGCCCTATGTTTAGGATTGTTGATTTCTATGATGATATTTCGTTATCCTACTATAACGTATATACATTAGTGAATTTTATTTGCATTCGAGCGTGTTCAAACAATGAAGTATAATAGACGAGGGTCGTTAGGCGGACAGCAGGAGGCAGGGCTTAGTTGAGGTTGTAAAGTGTATTCGAGGATGATGACCATAGTCAAGGTCACCCCTATTATGACACGAGAAGCCAGGAATGTAAAGATCGCTAGGGCACAACATATGATTTCCAATTGCTGCTATAGTTGAAAGTGGTGCCAAGTTAGTCTCACCCAACGTGGTAGGACTGGGATAGAGTCAAACAAAACATTAAGGAGAGCCATCAGTGGAAGTTCTAGAATTGCCAAAATTGTGTGTGTTAACCAACAAAGGTAATATATCCAAAGGATTGGGTATATGGAGGAGTGTGATTAACCGGAAGTGAAAATTTGGGGTAAAATTTTCTTTACTCGTTGGGGCAAAGTTATAATAGTGGGAGTCAACCACCACATTTAGAAGTGAAATGTTATGTCAATAGAAGGATCTTAGGTATGATTTATGGTTTGATCGTGAGTTACTTCATCATATGCTCAGGTTAAGATGTGAATGTTGTTCTGAACTCATCATAGGAGGGCAGGACAGAGGTCCATGTGTGAAAGTGAATTTAATTATTTAGCGAATCTTGTGTTGGATGAAGTAGATAAAAATGGAGAGGAGGATTTCAAGTGGGAAATCAACTCATAAGAAAAGTTGACAACATTTAAAAGGAATTCTGCTGGACAGTCGATCCATATGGTGATAATGTCATGCATTGTCCATAGAGATGTTAACGCTTTTTTGTGAAGGGAACTAAAGGAATCAAAAGATTTAGTTGAGGAGTAAGACTGTATGAAAAGCAGTTAGTGAAACGCCGCAAAGGGGAGACCCATTTGGGGACCCATTTAAATGATTTGGGTAGCTAAATCCTTACCAAGCGATGGTGAATTCTGTAAGGTCTATCGAAGCCAGTAGTGTGTTCCTTAGGGCCAACAAAGCTAAGGGAACATTGGGGGTAGCCATCACGATCGAGCCTATCAAAGTTTGAGAGAAGGACAACCCTCATATGGTCAGTATGACCGGTGATAAGTGGCCTATGTATAGAGGTATTTTGTGGAGAGTGAAATCGCATGCGTTAATATTTCTCGAAGCCTAGAAAAGGTCAATGATTAAAGTAGTTTTTTTTTTCGTTCAGATAGGTGTCTTTTGTCCAAAAACCATTTGAGTATCCAGGGCGATTGGCAAGGTAGAACTATAAGTTTTACACTCGGAGGATGAGGCGTGTTTTATGTGACACGAACGAGTCACTATATTTTTATTTTTGCTAGATTCGCACGTGAGACGAGCTTAATGCATATATCGATAATGTCATTATTATGTGAATGTTTTCCTTGGTATAGCGGGATTATCTTTAGTGTTATTCACGGAGGATGAATGGGTGTATTGTTAGTGGTATATACCTTATCAAGGTTACTCGTTTTAGTGACATGTTATACGAGTATGATATTATCTTGATTATGGTTTTATAGTAATAATTAAACCGATAGTGGGTGGATATTGCAATCCTATAGGGGTTGTTATCGTAGTGCAGGCTATTTTGTTCTGGCGAAGCCTCACCCACAAGAGGGTAGGGCTCGTATGTATATCATATATTATAGAGACTTAGAAGGGTATAGTGGTATCTAAATTCTTAGTCCCAGGGTGTGTAAGGACTTTATTATCTTGATTCGGTGAGTATTAGGCTTACTGTTGAGCGAAAAGATTTAACTTATTATTATGTTAGTGCTCAGGACTTGGTTATAGTAAGAGCGCATTGTTATATCTTTACTTTTGAGACCCAAGAGTTAAGATCTATATTCATATGTTTGGGAACAAGATTTCGAGAGTCCTGATTGTGTGTGTACGAGGTTTATGGAATGTGATTACCACCAATGTTGGGCGATAGTGAAATTGCTGAAAAGTTATTTGCTTAAGTGTAATTGCAGGAGGAGATGTAGCTTTTATGTCAAAAGGCGGGAATATAGGGGTACATGTTATGGACAGAGGGCCTAATGGACTTCGATAACTGACAATGCTTGGTAGTAGTGTATCGGGGGGTTTCTTATTTGGATTTCTCTTTACGAGACATCCCACGCATGAAACTTGGTGTAAGGTTGGAAGTAGGGAGATGTTTAGTCATTAGTCCATGAGTTCGGTACCTCGATCGTTATTGGATCAAGTAGTTATAAATGTAAGTTGGAAGTTAAATTAGGATTTAAGGCCAGTGGAGCGGGTTGTGTGGTAAGGAAGCATTAAAAAAAATTTATCACCACGAGTTGAAGGGTGGAATGATGTTGAGGATTTAAAATTTTGATTTCTATGGTGGTTGGGAATATCCAAGTGTTATAGCCACGTTGTGAATATAGGGAAAATAAATAATTTAGTTTTATGTGTGAAGTGTATGTGATGTTTATGCCAGTATGCATGGTTTATAGGGTGTGTGGGCATCCTGGTTAGCTAATGTCAGAATCGTCTAGATTAAAGGGACGTAGGAATAGATGTGTGAAATATATGACCGTGGGACTAATATAACGAAGTATAAATGGAAGAGTGGATTAAGCATCATGTGAGAAGGACGATAATCCATCTATGTGTGCAATCAGAGTAACACACTCGAATTTGGTTGAAAGACTATGAAAAGCCATCTAAAAAGGGGTATTCCTTGAGAAGGGTAAGATTTGACTATGATGGAAAACACTTAGATCAGAGTTTTACCTTGTCAAATGTTGAGAGCCACTTGTGCATAGGTAGAATGATGATGTTAGTAAGGTATAAAAAAAGTCCAGAAGTGCACATCTTGGAGAAAAGTGCACGGGTCGGAACTTTCGGTATATGCCGAGGAAAGAAGGGGAGTATTAAGTATCACTTAATGTGAGATATTAAAAGTGGAATTCGATGTTGAGCGGGACATAGTGAGTACTCTCCGCGTGTACCACTCATAGATAGAAATTGGTTGGAGCAAGAGGATCTGCCAGAGAATTTTGTAACAAACCAACAATTCCTGTAATGGAAGAGGGCAGTCCATTTGGTAAATTTCTCTGATGGGTTTCCAACCTCAAGATAAGGTCACGAGTCCCTTAGAATATGTGGAACAAGTTGACCTAAAAGAAATTAATTTTTATTCTTTTAGGTGAGTTACACTATTAGACAGTATGCCCCAGTCTTTCATTGAAAAGAAGGATCGTGCCAGTGAGTGGTCCTGCTCGATATTATTCTGAACTAGAATGAGATCCTTGAACCCCACCTTCAATACAGGATTTTAGGAAGCAGTGGGGATGACGTTTTGTTTTGAGCAAGTTACATCACCTATAGCCCGAGGAGTAGACGAAATGTGACATACGGCTAGTGGAGCGGTATGAATGTAATTTCAGACTCATTGTGATCATTTCATATCCATGACAATTATAGCTGTTAGATAAAGTATATTACGGTACTTGGGAGAAGATATTACCAAATGGTAAAGTAGTGTGTAAGAACTCATACCTATTTATTGTGGACAAAGTTCTTATCGAGGTTTTGTGTGGAAAAACCTTAACTATTTTTCCCTGGTAGTTTAGAGGTGAGTGGATAATCGGATTTTTTTTATTGGTCGAGTTAGAGTTCGAAAACTATAGTGTAATTACCACGGCTATTTTAGGAGACTTTAACTGTTATAAGGGTAAAGTCGTCGAAAATCGAGATTCGAAGAACTGACAAGAGTAGTTAGATGTTCATATGGTTTCTCTCAGGATGGGAGTTTCGTGTTTATATAAATACGAGTAGTTGACACGTAGTGAGGTGCGGCCTCCCAATAATATTGAGATAGTGGGGGCCAATGATGTATAGGATCGTCTCATTCAAATGTCGTCGGATAAAAGCACAACGTGAAGTGTTGTTATTGAGGCGTGACCCTATAACTAGTAAAGTGTCGAGAGCGTTGAATAAGCTTACTGTGAGTCGGGGGCTATAGTGATTGAGAGCCTTACTCTGAAGTTAGTTTTGCATATTGATAAAGTATCCATAATTATTTTACCAGGTAGGCCTTATTTTTCGAATTTTGGGACAAAATTCCGTTATTAGGGGGGAAGTATGTAATACCCCGTATTTTTATGGCATTTAATTATGGGATTAATTAAATTAAATTGGGATAAATTTATTTAACATTAATCCAAATTTTAAAATAAATATTTACAATCGTGATGAGTTTTAGTAATTATATGTTGAATATTACTAGATGAGAAAAGTAATATATGAGATTGAATTTATTAGAAATTGTCGCGAGTGAATAATACGACAATTATTGAAATTAAGTCGGGACGCGTATGTGCCATGTCAGTACTAAATTAATGGAATAAAAATAAAATAAAATATAAATTACCCATTTGGTCATTTCGAGTGTGTCAACGTGTTCGGAATGGTCGATATAGTCAGAAAAGTGTACCCGGGGGTTTAGTTTGGGTCTCAAGATGTTTTTAGACCTAACTGATAACTCAGGAGGGCATTTCGGTAATTTTCAGTTTTAGGCCTTAATTATGGACGAAAATTGAAGGGTTATATCTGATGGGAGTTAGAGTCCTCGAGGGTTAGAAACATTAAAGTTGCAGAGAGGCTAGGAAGAGAGAAGAGATAAGGTTTCCATGGAGGAGAGCCACCAACCCTACACCACTCTCCCCAATTCTACCACCAACGTGTAGATCGAAAGAAGGGGATCATTCCTATACCACTCTAATCCGTCGAACCATACCTTTAATTTCAAGGAAAGTATCTAACTTGTTGTTCTTTAGTTGATAACACATCCATGCTAGTGTAGGAGATAATAATTTTACGTTTTCATAAAAGAAAAATGATAATTGGGAGTTTATATTGAAATTCTGAGTAGAAACCATGTTAGGACAACCCTATTGTTATATGTAGATAGTTAACTATGAAATTGACGTCCAATAGATGTTAAATTCTGGAAGAATTAGGAAGATATTTATCATAATGATAAAAATAGGGTTCTTAATGAATTAGCTTGAATTCACCCTTTAATTGATGCCCCTTGATGAATTTGTATATGTTTTACGTTAGAAATCATGTATGTAGGATGATACAACTGTTGGTTTGATTATTTGGGAGTTTGGGATGAATTAATAGAGGTTTTAAGGATTTATGTTAATAAAACCCGTCCATTAAGAATTGCAGAATCTGGGCCAAGAATTGCTCGATCGATCGATCGACTCAAGAATGTCGATCGATCAATTGGATCGATCAATTGACCCTTTTTCACCGATCGATCGACCCCTCATGGAAACTAAAACTTTTCCCCATTTTAATGATTATTCAATCCCAATGTGTAAGGACCCTTAGACATAATTTAAATATCATAACAGGACTTAAGAAGGACCAATAGGGTATAAGTAGGGTCGGGGTAAGACGACTTTATATGAGATTTAATCGTAAGATTTCGGTGGTATGAATTGAGTGGGAAATCGTGCGTACGTTAAATTATACCTTGTAAGAAATAATAAAGACTTAGACTAGTAAGTTATAGAGTGTACACCTCTTGATTTCATGCTTATCAATATGAAACACTTCGAGAGATGAGAAGTACTTAAGAACTTGCGGTAATTGAGAAAATGAAAGAATGATTTAATTAAAGGTAGGACTCGGGCATTATGTACCATGTATGGTTAAAATATTATGGGTTGTGGGCGTACCTATATGAATAATGTGAATATATATATATATATATATATATATATATATATATATATATATATGGGTGTATGTATATGTGTATAATATTGTATATTTGTGTGTAATAACACCCGCGCTACTTGCTATCACGGAGGTTCCGCGTCGGGGCAGTCTTATCTCGATTGGACCTTTATGGGGGATATTTACTTGTACCCTAGAACATAGCATTCCTGAATACATGCTATCTGAGAATGATATTCAGACGGTCCTAAGAGACATGAGGGTATGTGCTGACCTCTTAGTGATTGGGAACTATGCTTGGCCTCCAATATGTGTCTTTTGTGTTAATACAATTCGAAAGTGATTCCGGACTATTATTTCCCTTTGTACGAGAGATACGAGGACTTGATAGCAGAGTATGTCGTCACCATAGATTTATGTTGGGTTCCCTATTAGTATATATATTATGAGTGGTAAATATATATATATGTGAATAATCTACTATGCTTGTAACTAGATTCAAATTGAATAATTAATAGTAAATGAATTAAGTGGTTGTGAACTTAAGTCCGTATTGAGATGAATATATTTGGCTTAATATATTCATAAGAAAAGGTTATCTGATATAAACTACAATCATACAATTTCCCCTCACCCAATTCTGTTAGACTAGTGTATTGGGTTAGACTAGTGTATTGGGTTAGACTAGTGAATTGGGTTAGCTTTATCTAGATTACTTCATTAGTACGTTAAGCGTGCACACTAGTTGAGGGGGGAGAATTCCCAAGTGACTGTTGAGGAACTAACATGTATGTAATATCAGCTGGTAAGCATTTCAAATACTTGCTAAACTATTTTAAAGTTGTTTTGCACTCGGGCTCTGACCCGTTTCCTGTCATCTCTTCCTCCTCTTGTATATATATATATATATATATATATATATATATATATATATAAAATAAAGTAGAAAACTTATATATGTCATAAGCTTCAAGTATGATGTCATCAATATGATTTTATCCTGTAATGACTATTTTGCCCCTCAAGCATTTGAGTTCCCACTCTTTTGTGACACCCCAACTAATTAAATACCGGGTAGCTACTCCTTTATTAAATTAATACAAAATGCCAAGTTGGTCCAGTTAATAGCATCACTGTCGAAAACATTTTTAATGATTACTAACCACGTAGTATTTAAAAAGTGAGTTGCCAAATTTTAAGTTAACTATGATTAACATGCAATAAAAGGATAATGAAAGAATAACAACCATTCACCATAACGAAGCAATAGAATAACCAACAATATAATAATAAGCCCGGAGGAAAAAATCCTCACAACAATCCCACAACTGAATTAAGTAAAACAATGTAACCTGAATTAATTACATGCCAAAAGTCTGAAAGTCTGAAATAGGAAATGATTCTAATAGAAATGGGCGACATGCCCTACAACTGATGAAAGCTGAATATAGAGTCAAGATAAATGAAGCGTCTACTAGAAAAGTCTTGTAACTTTCACAAACAGCTACAGCTCGTCACCTGAGTGAAAATACTATGCATGGTGTCCTTGTGGCTGGGCACCTAAAATGGTTTTTACAAAAATAGATTTGAAATCAAACGGGTCAGAGCCCGAAAGTGGGGATTATTTTAAAAACAGCAAGTGTTTTAATAACATTAAAATAATGAATGTAAAATACATGTTAGGACGTGCACTCACATGAAGTATTCACCTCTCGACTAATTTGTGCACCCCTAATGTACCGTACCCATCTAAGTGACATACATATCTAACCAAACCGTAATAAGTTCTACCCCTTACTACTCAATTCCCATTATACGTCCTAGCATTATCAAATAAATAGAGGTCTTGCTGAACTTAGGTTCTCAATTATTAGCAATACAATTCATTACAAGTTATCCCTTTATAGTTACTCAAAGCGTTTCTATATATATATACGCACAATACCAACATGAAAGTTCTCATTAATTTAAGTGTATATTATTCACGCCGTAAATATACAATACAAGCACCCGAGACTAAGCTGCGGTGCACATATACTCAGCTATCCATCCCTGTGCATCACGTACATAAGGATCACGCATTCCGAATCTCTCAGGAATCGTTCTCAGATAATAGCAAATCACAAACAATGGAGGCGAACACTGTCACATCACATGGGTCACGCACATACCTACGCTCCCACGATCAGCAGACTTATTAACATCCCAATAAGTCCTTCTCTGACCTATGTTCTCGAGGTACCAATCTAAATCCGGGCAACACAAGGATTAGAGGGCCCTAAGCGAACGTAAACCTCCCGTGATAGCAAGTATGGTAGGTATGTCATACACATAAAATCATATACATATACTAAGTATGCACACATCTTAGTAATCACCATAATTTATTTGTGGTACCCTTATCATTCTCGTACCGACATATAATGTTACACAATTTACATATTCCCAGTTAATATAATTATTCAAGCCGTCAATTGTTCTCACGTCGTAATAGACACTCACGTCTTAATCCATAATTTCCATTTGGTTCAAATCAAACCTCTAGGTTTTTACTTCTCTATATATCCCAAATGTCCCTACCATAACAATTTATCATCAAGGGAATGTTATCTCTACAATTAAATAAGTTTACGGGACACGCGAAGTCAAAACAGGCCAAAAACCTAAACTGTCAGCTCGTTAGAAGTCTCGTTCGAACGAGGCTGTTCGAACGAGAGTTCGTTCGAACGAAGTGGGCCTTCTAACGAGATCTCGTTCGAATGAAAGTCATCGAACAAACATCTCTATCGTTATAAGTCAAACTGTCAACTCGTTAGAAGCTCGTTCGAACGAGCTCGTTCGAACGACCTGGGCAGGTCTTCTAACGAGAGGCCAATTTCGAGCCCATAAATTCCTTTTTCGTTTTTCCATCTTTTCTTCCACTCTAATCTCATCTAAACATCAATCCAACAATTGTTCAAGATTTCTAATCGTCCCTAAACATACTTAGGTCACATACTAACGTGTTTTGTGGGGTTAATTCATTCTAAACATCATCCAAATATCAAATCTATACATTTTTCCCCAGTTTTAAGAACATGAACCCTAGAAATTCTTAAATCCCCAATGAGTCTAATTAAATTCGTTTTTGTTTCATCCAAAATATATTATCATCAGATTAATCACCTACATACAATTCTACATGCAATTCCTCATCAAAATACAAGTTTCAAATTCTAATTTAATGGGTTTTCATCAATCTCCCAAAAACAATACAATTTTATCAATTTCCTACGCATGGAAGAAGCATTCTCTGAAACTAATGAAATTAAACCACTTGCCTTATGTGTATCTCTGATTTTGATGCCGAATTGATGAGTGGTTCTCTCTCTCTCTCTCTACAAGTCTTCTTCTCCAAGGTGACAATGGTGGCTAGGGTTTGCCTTAGGAAACTTTTTGGAACTAATTCCAATAACTCCCGTAGCCCATTAAGTCATTTAGGATAGTTAGTGGGTAAAGTCCAAATCAGATATTAATTCCTAATTTTCGTTGGTTTTAATTACCAAAAATCCAAAATTACCAAACTACCCTTATACGTTGCCGGCATGACCTAAAAATGCCCCGGGACCCAAACTCAACCCCCGGCTAGTGTTTTTGACTATCTCGACCCTTCCGGACGCGTTGGCACACTCAAAACGACTATACGGTTAATAGAAATAAAATTCACTTTTTAATTAAATAATAATCTTCCTGACGCGACTGTCACACGCATCTTAACAAAATTTCCCAAATTGCCGTATATCGATCTCACGACAAATTTAATAATTCAACATTCATATATAGCCATATATACTCATTAAAATCAAATACCAACTCGCATCTCGCTAGTATTTTTATCCGAATTAGTTCCCAATTAATAGACATTTAATTCAATTAATCCCATAAATAAATATCATAAAAATACGGGGTATTACATACTTCCCCCCTAATAACAGAATTTCGTCCCCAAATTCGGAACTAGAAAGTACCTGGTAAGAATAACTCTGGATAACGTTCGCGCATCTCATCCTCACGCTCCCATGTGGACTCCTCGACATTATGATGTCGCCACTCAACACGCACTAACGGGAATATCTTTGACCGCATTTTCCGCTCACTTCGGTCCAAAACAGCAATCGGCCCCTCCTCGTAGGAGCTATCAGGCTGGAGATCGATGTCCTCCAAAGAAATGTGAGAATGAGCCAAATCGTCTCTAAGATATTTCCTTAGCGAGGAAATATGAAACACATCGTGAATTTGATGCAAATTTTCCGGTAGCCCAAGTCTATACGCAACCGGTCCAATCCGCTCAATAATAGGAAATGGTCCCACATATCTCGGTGCCAACTTCCCTTTCTTCCCGAAATGCATACTCCCCTTCATAGGAGATACTCTGAGCAAAACTTGGTCCCCCACTTCAAATTCCCTGAAGGACCTCTTCGCATCAGCATAGCTCTTCTGCCTGTCTTGAGCTACCCGAATGTGACTTCGTATCAGCTCTATCCTTGTCGAGGTATCCGGAATCACTTTCGGTCCAAGTAGTTTGTTGTCCCCCACCTCCAACCAACATGCTGGGGAATGACAAGGTCTACCGTACAACGCTTCAAATGGAGCCATGCTAATGGTGAACTGGTAGGAGTTGTTGTAAGCAAACTCCACCAGAGGAAGATACTTCTCTTATCCACCCCCAAAATCAATGATGCACATACGTAGCATGTCCTCCAACATCTGGTTTATACGCTCGGTTTGCCCATTGGTCTGCGGATGATAAGCCGTACTCAACCGCAATTCCGTGCCCATTGCCTCCTGAAAACTCTCCCAAAATCGAGAAACAAATATCTTATCTCTGTCAGACACGATATTTAGGGGCACGCCGTGAAGTCTCACTATCTCTGCAATAAAGAGCTGGGCATACTGTCCTGTACTGTAGTCTGTCCTTACGGGTAGAAAATGCGCGACTTTGGTCAACCTGTCCACAATCACCCAAATGGAGTCGTGACCTCTCTGTGACGTAGGCAACTCCGTGATAAAATCCATGGATATGCTCTCCCACATCCACATTGGGACTTCCAATGGCTGTAGAAGTCCTGTCGGTCTCTGATGATCCACTTTTACTTGCTGACAAGCGGTGCATTTGGAAACAAACACGGCAATATCTCTCTTTATCCCGCTCCACCAATACTGTCATCTCATATCTTGGTACATTTTGTTCCCACCGGGATGTACCGCGAACCGTGAGCCATGCGACTTTGCCATCACCTCGTGCCGCAATTCCTCCCCTTCCGGAACTACAAATCTCCCATTGTAGCGTAATCCCCCGTCTGAGATGACGGTATAGGACTCGACTCCCTCTGCTAGTAATCGGACTATCTTCTCCTGAAAGAACGAGTCATTTGTCTGGGCCTTTACCACTCTCGTGACAATCTGTGGTGTAACAGTCATCGCCGACATGAATGATCGGGCCACTGCATCCTGGTGTCCCAACTCCTTCCACTTTTCCTTCCACACCCCTGCCATTTCATCTACTGGCCTACGGCTCAACGCATCTGCCACCACGTTAGCCTTCCCCAGGTGGTATTGGATATCAAACTGATAATCCTTCACGAACTCAAGCCACCTCCGTTGCCGCATATTCAAATCCTTCTGCATGAATAGGTACTGTAGGGACTTATGGTCCGTGAACAATCGAAACTTCTCCCCCAAAAGGTAATGTCTCCAAATCCGAAGGGCAAATACCACTGCCGCTAACTCCAAGTCATGAGTGGGGTAATTCTTCTCATGAAGCTTAAGCTTACGGGAAGCATAAGCTATGGCCTGACTCTCTTGCTGTAATACACCTCCAAGTCCTTGCAAGGACGCATCGGTGTAGACTAGATACTCAACTCCCGGTCTCGGCAATGCTAACATAGGTGCTGAGGTCAACTTATCTTTCAACTCATCAAATGCCAACTAACAGGCATCACTCTAGATGAATGGCACACCCTTACGAGTCAGATGTGTTAAAGGACCCGCTATCTTCAAAAATCCCTGAATGAACCTCCTGTAGTATCCTGTTAGGCCCAAGAAACTACGGATCTCAGTCGGTGTCGTGGGCTGTCCCCACTCCCTCACCGCGGATACCTTCCCCGGATCAACAGATATCCCCCGGTCAGAAATAATGTGCCCCAAAAACTGAACCTCCTTCAGCCAAAACACGCACTTTTCATATTTTGCATACAGCTCGTTCTGACGTAGCGTCAGCAAAACTTGCCTCAAATGCTCGGTGTGCTCCTCCTCTGTCTGGGAGTAAACCAGAATATCATCAATGAAGACAATGACAAACTGATCTAGGAAATCTCTGAACACCCTATTCATCAAGTCCATAAACACGGCTGGAGCATTGGTCAAACCAAAAGGCATAACCCGAAACTCGTAAGAACCATATCTCGTTAAGAATGAAGTCTTCGAGACATCTTCTTCCCTGATACGCAACTGATGGTATCCCGATCGCAAATCAATCTTCGAGAAGAAAGAAGCTCCTCTCAACTGGTCGAATAAGTCATCGATTCGGGGCAATGGATATTTATTCTGTATCATGACCTTATTCAATTCTCGATCATCCACACACAACCTCAACGATCCATCCCTCTTCTTTACGAACAACACAGGGGCACCCCACGGCGAAGTACTCCTCCGTATAAACCCCTAACCCAACAACTGCTCAATCTGATCCCGTAGCTCTCGCATCTCTTCCGGAGCCATACGGTATGGTGCACATGCTATAGGTCTCGTATCTGGTAATAAGTCTATGACAAAGTCTATCTCTCGACTGGGGGTAGGCCTGGTATCTCCTGAAACACATCGGAATACTCCCTGACAACTGGGATCGAATCTAAAGGAATCACAACCTCCTTAGAGGTATCCTCCTCTATGTAATATAGATGAGAGGTTGAGCCTCCCTCTGGGCGAGGCATCTCCACTACAAACATCTCTTGCCCCGGAATGGCAAAAATAATTCTCCCACCGAAGCAATCAATCATGGCTCTATAAGCTGCGAGCCAATCCATACCAATAATCACATCGTGCTCATGCATATCTAATACCAACATGTCTGCAGGTAATACCAAACTACCAATCTCTACCCCCACTCCCCGGCATATAAAGAAAATAAGTGACCCACTCCCCAATGGTGAGTCTACACACGTCACTCTGCTCTCTGCTGTGGCTAACATCCCTAAGGCTTTCGCAAAATGTGTAGCTATAAAAGAATGCGTTGCCCCCGTATCAAACAAAACCCGACCCATAGTGCCATGGATAGGAAACATACCCTCAATCGCGGGTAGGGCCTGTGGAGCTGCTGCCTGCTGAAGCTGGTATACTCTCCCATACTGCAGCTGCCCTTGCTGAACTGGGACCGCTAGAATGGGTGGAAATGCTGCCATCTGTGGTGGCGCCGGGAGGGCGGCGGGAAACACGGGTCTCTCCAGCTCCCGTCGAGTACCCTGCTACTGCTGTGGGGCCCTGCCCCTATCAGGACAGTCCTGGCGTTTATGGAAAGTCTTGCCATAAACGTAACACTTCCCCGGGAAGTTCCCCCTTCTCTGTCCCTGCTGCCCTCGGCCCTGGTGGCCGTTACCGTTCCTCCCCTGGCCCTGCTAGCCCTGCTGAAGCTGTTGTTGACCATTCTGACCCTGCTGGTTCTGATGGCCGTTCGAACCCTGATGGCCCTGCCGGAAACCTCCCTGTCTGTGCCTGAAATTTCTCGATCTGAACCTCTTGTGATCCCCCTGCTGGGAACCCTGGTCACCCTGTCTCTGCCCCTGAACAGATTGTGCCCCACTGGCACCATGTCCTCCCATCCTGCCCTGATGGCTGGACTCTCCCGATCTCTTTCCCTCAGCCATGTGAAAGCGGTGATCCTGGCAGTGTAACAGTGCAGCATTAACCACATCAGAGGAAGTGGCCAACGATAGATTCCCCAACAAATGCTGATGGATCCTCCAATTCAACCCGTCTGTAAATTTCTGTATCTTCTTCTCTTCCGTCGGTATCTCATCCGGAACAATATTCAACAGATTTGTGAATTCGTCCTCATACTCGGCCACAGTCTTTCCTTCCTGTCTGAGATTCATCAACTTCCTCCTCATTTCCGTGTGAACGACTGACGGAAAGTACATGCTGTCAAACCGCACCTAAAACTCCTGTATAGTGAGAGTATCTCCCTCCTCCACGGTGGTAATAGACTCCCACCACTGCAGTGCAGACCCCACTAGCTTAAAGGTATCTAGTATATGCTTCTGGACATCGGTGCACTCATACATCCTCAGGTGACGCTAAATGTCCTTCCTCCACTGACTCGAAACTACAACATCGGAGCTACCTGCGAACTCCGGTGGGTGTGCTTTCTGAAAAGCATCACGTACACGTTCCCAAGCAGACGGGAATGCATGTGCCTGAACTGGCGCAGCTACTGGCGCCTGAGGTGGTGCCTGCTGAACTACGGCTAGTGTGGCATTTACCGCCTGGGCCACAATGGCTGCAACCTCGGCGGCATTCATCGTGCCCTGAACTGGTGCGGGTTGTGGTTTTGGCGTAGCATCCCTGGGAACCCGTTGTGCACGTCGTGGAGGCATCTAAAATAAGAATAAATTTTATAAGTTCGCAGTTATAAACTTGAAATAGCTGAAGAACGTAGCATATACAAAAGAATACAACAGTCCTAAAATATAGGGCTCTACATCAAAGAAAGCTCAGCGGAAACATAATTAGCCGTACAGATCCTAAAGGACACTAGAACCTGATGCTCTGATACCACCTGTGACACCCCGACTAATTAAATACCGGGTAGCTACTCCTTTATTAAATTAATACAAAATGCTAAGTTGGTCCAGTTAATAGCATCACTGTCGAAAACATTTTTAATGATTACTAACCACCTAGTATTTAAAAAGTGAGTTGCCAAATTTTAAGTTAACTCTGATTAACATGCAATAAAAGGATAATGAAAGAATAACAACCATTCACCATAACGAAGCAATAGAATAACCAACAATATAATAATAAGTCCGGAGGAAAAACACCTCACAACAATCCCACAACTGAATTAAGTAAAACAATGTAACCTGAATTAATTACATGCCAAAAGTCTGAAAGTCTGAAATAGGAAATGATTCTAATAGAAATGGGCGACATGCCCTACAACTGATGAAAGCTGAATATAGAGTCAAGATAAATGAAGCGTCTACTAAAAAAGTCCTGTAACTTCCACAAACAGCTACAGCTCGTCACCTGAGTGAAAATACTATGCATGGTGTCCTTGTGGCTGGGCACCTAAAATGGTTTTTACAAAAATAGATTTGAAAGCAAACGGGTTAGAGCCCGAAAGTGGGGATTATTTTAAAAACAGCAAGTGTTTCAATAACATTAAAACAATGAATGCAAAATACATGTTAGGACGTGCACTCACATGAAGTATTCACCTCTCGACTAATTTGTGCACCCCTAACGTACCGTACCCATCTAAGTGACATACATATCTAACCAAATCGTAATAAGTTCTACCCCTTACTACTCAATTCCCATTATACGTCCTAGCATTATCAAATAAATAGAGGGCTTGCTGAACTCAGGTTCTCAATTATTAGCAATACAATTCATTACAGGTTATCCCTTTATAATTACTCAAAGCGTTTCTATATATTTATACGCACAATACCAATATGAAAGTTCTCATTAATTTAAGTGTATATTATTCACGCCATAAATATACAATACAAGCACCCGAGACTAAGCTGCGATGCACACATACTCAGCTATCCATCCCGGTGCATCACGTACATAAGGATCACGCATTCCGAATCTCTCAGGAATCGTTCTCAGATAATAACAAATCACAAACAATGGAGGCGAACACTGTCACATCACATGGGTCACGCACATACCTACGCTCCCACGATCAGCAGACTTATTAACATACCAATAAGTCCTTCTCTGACCTATGTTGTCGAGGTACAAATCTAAATCCGGGCAACACAAGGATTAGAGGGCCCTAAGCGAACGTAAACCTTCCGTGATAGCAAGTATGGTAGGTATGTCATACACATAAAATCATATACATATACTAAGTATGCACACATCTTAGTAATCACCATAATTTATTTGTGGTACCCTTATCATTCTCGTACCGACATATAATGTTACACAATTTACATATTCCCGGTTAATATAATTATTCAAGCCGTTAATTGTTCTCATGCCGTAATAGACACTCACGTCTTAATCCATAATTTCCATTTGGTTCAAATCACACCTCTAGGTTTTTACTTCTCTATATATCCCAAATGTCCCTACCATAACAATTTATCATTAAGGGAATGTTATCTCTACAATTAAATAAGGTTACGGGACACGCGAAGTCAAAACTGGCCAAAAGCCTAAACTGTCAGCTTCTTAGAAGTCTCGTTCGAACGAGGCTGTTCGAACGAGAGTTCGTTCGAACGAAGTGGGCCTTCTAACGAGATCTCGTTCGAATGAAAGTCATCGAATGAACATCCCTATCGTTAGAAGTCAAACTGTCAACTCGTTAGAAGCTCGTTCGAACGACCTGGGCAGGTCTTCTAACGAGAGGCCAGTTTGGAGCCCAGAAATTCCTTTTTCGTTTTTCCATCTTTTCTTCCACTCAAATCTCATCTAAACATCAATCCAACAATTGTTCAAGGTTTCTAATCGTCCCTAAACATACTTAGGTCACATACTAATGTGTTTCGTGGGGTTAATTCATTCTAAACATCATCCAAATATCAAATCTATACATTTTTCCCCAGTTTTAAGAACATGAACCCTAGAAATTCTTAAATCCCCAATGAGTCTAATTAAATCCGTTTTTGTTTCATCCAAAATATATTATCATCAGATTAATCACCTACATACAATTCTACATGCAATTCCTCATCAAAATACAAGTTTCAAATTCCAATTTAATGGGTTTTCATCAATCTCCCAAAAACAATACAATTTTATCAATTTCCTACGCATGGAAGTAGTATTCTCTGCAACTAATGAAATTAAACCACTTGCCTTATGTGTATCTCTGATTTTGATGCCGAATTGATGAATGGTTCTCTCTCTCTCTGCATAATTCTCCTCTCTCTCTCTCTACAAGTCTTCTTCTCCAAGGTGACAATGGTGGCTAGGGTTTGCCTTAGGAAACTTTTTGGAACTAATTCCAATAACTCCCATAGCCCATTAAGTCATTTAGGATAGTTAGTGGGTTTAGTGGGTAAAGTCCAAATCATATATTAATTCCTAATTTTCGTGGCTTTTAATTACCAAAAATCCAAAATTACCAAACTACCCTTATACGTTGCCGGCATGACCTAAAAATGCCCCGGGACCCAAACTCAATCCCCGGCTAGTGTTTTCTGACTATCTCGACGCTTCCTCATGCGTTGGCACACTCAAAACGACCATACGGTTAATAGAAATAAAATTCACTTTTTAATTAAATAATAATATTCCTGACGCGACTGTCACACGCGTCTCAACAAAATTTCCCAAATTGCCGTATATCGATCTCACGACAAATTTAATAATTCAACATTCATATATAGCCATATATACTCATTAAAATCAAATACCAACTCGCATCTCGCTAGTATTTTTATCCGGATTAATACACATTTAATTCAATTAATCCCATAAATAAATATCATAAAAATACGGGGTATTACATCTTTTTTTCCCTACCAAATTTACATTTCAATTCAAAATTGGGGTACTTTGGTAAAACCCATTTTATCAACTTCTCCCACTCTCTCATTACCCACGTAAACAACCTCTTCTCTCCCATTCTCTCATCAGAACCCCCCCCCCCCAAAAAAAAAAAAAAAAACCACCTCAAACATCAACCCTACTCTCCACTTCTTCAAGCGCTGTCGTCGCACTTTCCTTCACGACGTCGTTGCTCTCATTATACCCCTCACTCACACACACACACACACACTCTCTCTCTCTCTCTCTCTCTCTTATCCTCCCAGATCTGCAAAATAGTTGAGATCTATGGTTCGATTCTCAGGTAAGTTGATTTTTGGGTTATATTTCAACTTTATCACGCTTATATTGTTTATTTCTTTACATTTGTAATGTTTTTTTTTGTAGATCTATTGTTTGCGGTAATATGAGATCAATCTGTGGTTCTATTTGTGTGGGTGAGTGTTTTTTTTGCTGATATGTTAAGATATTATTGAGTTTGATCATTGTTGTTTTCAGGTATTATTCTATTTGTGGGTAAGTGTTATTTTTTATTTGGTGCTGAAATTTTTAATTTCGTTTTTATGGCTTATATACACAGGAAGGGATAATTTTTCCTTCTTACTGTTCATTCTTGGATTAGTTTCTTGAATTATATGTTTTATTGGGAATGACTTTAGAACTTTGGTATTAATATTAGTTTTATGTATGCAGGTTGATAATTTGTGTAAAAAGAAATGCAAGTGGATGGGGAATATGTCACTTTGAGGTATACTAAACTTGAAATATATCACTTTGAGGTATACTAAACTTGAAATATATCTCTTGATTCTCAATTTTGGGAGTCTCAATTTTGGGAGTGTACTGATTTTTTAGATTTTCTAAATTGAATGGATGTCCATACTTCTTTTTATATGGTAACCATTATAATGGTTATTAATTCATGGGGGTGAACACACTAGAAGCACTTTATCTCTGGCTTACCAGCTTCAATCCAAGACCTCTACACCTTTATTTATTTATCAATGTTTTTTAAATAAATACTTTAGGTAGAAAATGGTAAACAACCTCCACATTGGTCTTGAAGTTCGGTTCTAAAATTAGAGTTTGAGTTACACTTTATTGAGAGTACATTTAGGGTTTCCAGTGGTATATGGATTTTTGAGTCCATTTTTGTGTTTATTTTGGTTTTGATGTACTGATGTGGTCTCTTGGATTTCTTTTCAGTATGAATTTTGGGTTCAATCATCTGAGGGATTGATTGGCATTTATAGTGTGCTTATTTTTGTTTTGTTGGAAATAATTTAATGCTTATTTTTGTTTTGTTTCTATTCATTTGTTTTGTACCGTTTAGAATATTATGCATCTCTTATAAGCGAATGACTCATTTGGGATATTTGGTATCTTCACTCTAATATAAATTTACTGATGTTTGAAATGTGTTCTAATGCTATAACACCCTGGGAAGTATGTGTAATGACCCAAAATATAGGGAATGCTCCTACCATGTTTAGTGGGGGTGTAGAGATTAAAGTTACCAAAAGTGCATCGTAAGTTTCGGTAGGCATTGTGATGACATAAGTAAATGTTTGGGAGGATGAATTACTGAAATTTTTGTGATGACATTGTGATGACACAAGTAAGAGTTAGAAATTATTCTAATAGTTCCTTTATGTTTTGATGTGTTATAAATGTGTTCAACATTAGACATATTTGGGTTGGACAAATGAGTGAGAGATGGCATCGAAGCCATTACCGGATTGAAAATCGACTTGGAAAGCAGAAAAGTGAGGAATGACATTAAGCAATTGGGGAGGGGGGTGATTGCACACATATTGCACACATAAAGTGTTATTTCTATTATGGATTACCTGATTTAGAGTCTTTCTATAGATAATGACCCTTTTTTCCTAACATTTCTCATATGCTTCAGATATTGGTAGTTTCCTATTGTTTTCTCTTTCTAAATTTCAGTGCAATGGTGTTGTAGCTACTCAATCGAATAATGCAAGCAATGACATGAACATCGTAGTAAAGGTAGACCACCACATAACAAAACTCAACACAGGGTTGCCGAATGTACTAAATTTCTCGAGGGAGAAATATACTACTCCAATCTTGGATTCTATTACATATCCAACTCATAGGTAGAATTCCATCTGCATATTCAAATTACTATCTAAATTTGGTGTCGAATGTTTCTTAACTCTCAAAAGTATTAAGATTCAAAGTGTTAAGATTCAATATTACTACGAATTAGTTTCAGGCCATTTGTGGTGCTCCAAATACCTGACAGATTTTAGAAGAAGGAAAATTCAAGATATTACTTATATACAAATTAAATAAACTCATTTAATTTATGTGTGTTTCCCCATTTTTACTAGGAAAAACTACATATATTTTCAGGAGATTATAGTTAATGTCTAGAAGTAGATATCAGGTTGAAAAGGGAATTTTTTGTCTATGGGGGCTAAAATATTCCTCATTAGTCAAATGCTTCAGAGTATTCCTTTTCATTTCAATTTATATAATCGAGGTTTGCTTATCTAAGATATCTGAGGCATTCTTATTGGTTATTACTCTTGATCTAACTCGGATGTGGTTTCAGTGAGATACAGGTGATGGTGTCGTGAATCATTTCTCCATCCTTATTTTTTAATACTATTGTTTGTTTTTTGGTTTTGTATTATTTGAGATATAAACTATTTTTTGTGACTGCGGATCATACTAATGGTAATTTGTAGAACATAATTTTCCATTTGTCGTCAACTGCAAATTGTTCCACATATTCCTCGAATATAAGTGAGAGTTAAGTAATCCAAATTCCCATTTTGAACCACTAAAGTTCTTTCAGTTTTTACTAGGTTTGTAGAAACTTGCATTTTTTTCTTTCTTCCAATTTCATATATTATCTATATTGGATAGTAAACATTTAGTTAAAGTTTTTTTTAACGAAAGCATGAAAACAAAATTTCATAGTGTTCCATCACCACGGCCATTGATGATGGAATATACGTCAATCGGTGACACCAGAATCAATGGCATCTGATCTTTTATGATCACTTGAAACATAATTGGAATCACTAGAAACATTGGTAAGATGACCATAGGCATCAATGATCTCTATTTCGGAGTTAAGGTCAGTTTTTTAATCCTCACTGATATTCACTTTGGTCATCCTCTTGGCAGGCAAATAAGGTCATGTTATTTAATTTTGGTTATGAAGATTAATTTGGAATTTGTTTTATAGATCTTTATGGAAATTTCTAAAATTCAATCTATGTATATTTTACACTGTAATACTAAAATTCAATCAATGTATGTTAATATATATGCATAAATCTAGGCATCATACTTCTAACAATTTCAAACGTTAAAATCTTTATATTCTTCTAACAAATTGAAAGATAACATCCCTACCCCTTAAAGCTTATGGTTGGCAGCATCAACTTAATGCGAGTCTCTGTGTATGGTTCATATTGACATTTTAATGCGAGTCTCTGTTTAACCTCTTTACTTTATTGAACATACAAGAATCGGGAGGGTCAATAAGAAAGAACTTTATGTATGAATTCTTTAGCTTCATAAATCGAGAAACACCTGCCATGGTACCACATGTTCTTACTATTGCAACGAAAGCCTGTAACTTTCCACCTGCCTTATACATCTATAAGATTTTGTTTTCAATGCCACCTTATTTACTTCTGATGCTCTTCTCAGTCAAACATTAACAAAATGGTCTTTGTGTGTAATTGAGCAGGCCTAGCTATTTCCACTGTACCTCCAAAGGTCCTCCAAAATTTGAATTTTTTCAATAGCAACATCATTTGGGATGACCACATGGCATGTTCATCCATAAGAAGTTGCCACAGTTGGAACATGGATAGCTATTATTCCATCACTCCTATTTGTAACTACTCCACCTTGAGATAGCAGTCATGATTCCTATCCCTCTTCTTTTATTTTAACGGTAATCATATCTTCAACGCTCCCATCTGGATTCAATAACTCTTCTTTTCTAATAATTTCACAACCGGTGCCTTTGAAAAGGCTATTAACCTAATGTGTTTGGTCTCTTTTTTATATCTTGATTTTTTTATATGTTGAATTTTTACTGATTTAATTTTGAACATGTGCGATATCTTTGTGTTCCACTTCGGCATTAGTTTTTATTTTTATTTTATCCTGATTCCGAAATGAATGTTTTTCTATTGTTCTACTTTAATGGAACATGCCTCAAACCAAAATTCTTTGATGGAATATGCCTCAACTGAAATAAATGCTTTCTTCTTACTATATGTTATGTCGTATATTTATTCGATAGTTAGGGATCTGATACTATTATTCACGATATGTAATTTGTAAATTTTCTTATTCGTTGCAGTCACAAAACAAAACAATTAGGTTGTGTGAGAGATGCCTCATAACACCTCATGAAAAGATGTGTTTTAGCCATGAGTTAAAATGAATGGAGGTTGAATCACAAATAGAATTCAGTTTTCCTATTGGTTTTCTTATGAATCATTTATGGGGACTTTGTTCACATATTTCAAATTTTGCCTATAAATTATAACTATCAACGTCTTGAACTAGAAACAACATTAAAATAAAGTGAAGGCCATGACTATAGTTTGAAACCCCTAATTTAAATATTATGTAATAGACATCCACTTATCTTTTCAAATTAACCCCAAAGCTTCATGGACAAACTCAATGAGAATTATTGTTCCCAACCGCCATTTGTTACCACGACATTTTAAGTTTCCTTGGGCAGTCATTTATCTCTATTGCTCCTCGAAATTGCATTCTTCAAATAAGTTATATATCATTATTTTTATGATGCAGGTATGATGTCTAGCAGTAGGGATAATGATCTAATACAAAATGAAGTGTTCTTGAGAGACAGAATTCCCATGTGGGTAGGAGCTGTAGGATACACAATGTTTGGCATGTTGGCAGTAATTGCAGTTTCCTTCATATTCCCAGAGCTGAAATGGTATTGTCATTGTGGTCTACATTTTTTTTCCATCTTTGGCTTTGGTGCATACATTTTTTTAGTCGAACATAAATTAGGTTTTTCCATATGGTGCATAGGTATTCTGTTTTTATGGTGCATACATATTCACCTCCACTAATATGTTTTTATGGTGCATAGGTATCTAACAAGATGACCAACCTAGAACTTAATGAACCATGTTTCCATTGTTCTTAAAGTTGATGTGGTAAATCCATCATCATAAAAAATAATTATCTTATAGTTTCAATTAGTGCGAATAAATGTGTACAGTTTGGTGGATTTTTTTTTGTATACAGTAGCTTTTTTTATATACTCACTTATGATCAGTTGATCAATTATAGCCTCCCTCACTTACCAATCAGTAGATCAGTTATGACATCCATATGGTGCATACATTATCTGTCAACTATACTGATCATTGAGACTCCTATAACTGATGCATAAGTGAGTAGTTATAGCATCCATACAGTTAATACATTTTTTAGTCCAAAATAATTTGGGTTTTTCCATATGGTGCATAGGTATTCACCTCTACTGATGTTTGGATTGAGAAAGGTTATGGTGGATTTTTTTATGATGTTTGGATTGAGAAAGGTTTAAAGATGACAAGTTTATATCGTGAGGTGATGCAGTTGATCAAAAGCATTTTTTGCTTCCTATATCTGCAGCTAACGTCACATGTGCTTCACAGTTATAGCATCCATATGGTGCCATTTGCGCTTGCTTCAAACTCTGTACGAAAAAATGCGATTGTGAGCGTGATCAGTTTTTGAGTTGAATTAACTTTAAATGCAGTGGATTGATTTAAATTGAATTAACTATAAATGCAGTGGTAATTTATAATACTTAATTTTTGAGTTGTTTTATTGATTGTATAATTTATGTTGACACTCTTTTTACAATTTAGAGGTTGATTTGTCTTTAATGAATGTAGGAATGTTACCATATTATAGTTGTAAAGTCATGTAATATTGAGGGAGCTTTGGAGAATGGATTTAGTGTCTTACCATCTGGATTTCAAGTCTTGCTAACCAATCATGTATATATTTTTTATGTCCTTTTTTCTTCACAGGCCCAACTTGTCTCAACTTTTGTGTATTCGATTGTGATGTATCACAGGTACATTTTGATTCCGTTGGATACATATATTAAAAATTTGTAATCTTATATAGACCTCAGTAGACTTCAGTAGACATTTTGATTCTGCTAGATACATACATTTTTCTAACCAAGTTTTCTTTTTCTGCTGTTAGATTTTAGGAACTTTCCTTTTTGTGCTTTGATTTAAAAGTAGACTTCGATCATTTTCATTCTAGACTTGGATCATTGCAGGGTTCACTTCTCAAGGTACGAAGTACACTTCGATCATTTTAATTCTAGACTTCAGTAGACTTTGTTCAATTTATTACATAGAGTTGTAATATTACATAGACTTCAGTAGACATTTTGATTCTGCTGGATACATACATTTTGCTAACCAAGTTTTCTTTTTCTGCTGTTAGGTTTTAGGACCTTTCATTTTTGTGCTTTGATTTACAAGTAGACTTTGATCATTTTCTTACACAAAGTTGTAATCATATACTTCAGTATACATTTTGATTCTGCTGGATACATACATTTTGCTAAACAAGTTTTCTTAGCTTTCATTTCTTAACATACATTTTGCTAACCAAGTATACTTCTATCATTTACATTCTAGACTTGGATCACTGTAGTGTTCACTTCTTGAGGTACGAAGTAAGTTGTAAGAGTGTTCTCCGTTAATGATACATCATTAGAAAATGGAAAACACACCAGTGTTGGTACTGAATCTTCAGTTGACATTTTAAAGTAGCATAGGCCATTCTTAGTTGACAAATAAATCCGACTTCACACTGGTTTTTCAATTAAAGTAGCGTAGGCCATATTTTATGCCCTATTTTTACCTTTTTCCAGTTGGATTCTTTGATTGTTACGACTGTTACAATGCTTCCATATTTTTATAATGTGTATTGTGCAAAAAGTTTCCGATGTTAAAAAAATTCCTTATCTTAAGATTTAATGATTAATTTATTTTCATTTAGATACAATAGTTGTATTGAATGATAAATTTATTCTCTAGCTGATTAATTTTTGTTTCTCAGTTCACTACCAGTTCTTTGATTTCATTCTGATTGAAACTTGATGGACACTAAGATTCTGATGCTAAAGCTTGCATCAATCATTTTTCATTTGACTGTGTTGAAGCATGACAAAAGGTTAGTAACCAAAAAATAAGCATAGAAAATAAATTAGAACCCTAAAAAAATGCGACACAATCTATACTCCCCACGTTACAAATTCCAGAAATATACTAGAAAGATTACATAACTTGGTTATCTCACGAAACCAAACAAAAAAATAAATACATGATACACAGGTCTGGTAGCCAAACATAATACACAGGTCTGGCAGCCAAAAATAAATACACTTTTTCTTAAATCTCTCTCACCAAAGGGACTACATGATACACAGGTCTGGCAGCCAATATATAAATGTGGTAGCTCAAACTTGGTCTCCCTTACTTATTTAGAGTGGCTTCACCACTGATGCATCCACTACTGATGAAACCATTGAGGTAACATTTCATTTTCTTACAAACACAGTCCTTATAATACCAAACAGTTTGGTCAAATATTATAGTACCTAATAGAGATGCTTTGGTTTATAATACTACATAAATTAATTGATCAAATTTTACTTAATGGAAATAACATTTCTATCCTAGTCCCCGGTGTTCCCCTGATCTGGAATGAAGTTTTTTGTTGAACAATGGGAAATTTACAATCACTTTCGGTCAGACATGGTTGCTAGAGGATGGGCGATGTTGTCTTCAATTGATATGCTGAATTGTTAATTGAATTTATTCTATTCCTCATGAAAATAGTTATTTATTTCCCTTTTAAACTGAGATGCTATTTATTGTGTGACTTTTTTGCATTGTTGTTGCATCTTATTCTCTGAACATATTACATGATTGGTCGAAGTCAGAAGAAATATCATGATGTAGAATGCAAAAAAAGGTAGATATCTTTTATTGAGTTTTTGGAATTGTTGTGAAGATAATTTGATAGTTGGTTTCAACCTACACATATCGTAAATGATCACATGCATGGCCCATAATGTAATACCCCGTATTTTCATGGCTTTTAAATTATGGGATTTATTAAATTTAATTGAGATAAATTAATTTAATTTTAATCCGGAATGTTGTTTTAAATATTTACTAGCGTGGCGAGAGTTAGTAATTATTGGAAATTTGTTATTTGTTGAATATTACTGGATGAGTATAGTAAAATATGAGATTCATTTTTTATAATATTGTCACGTGTGAATAAAATGACAATTATGGAAATTTAAGTCGGGATGCGCCTGTGTCGTGTCGGGACTAAATATTGTTAAATAAAAGTAAATATTTTATAAGTTGTTTGTATGGTCGTTTTGAGTGCGCCAATGCGTTTGGAAGGGTCGTGATAGTCAGAAAAGTGTACCCGGGGGTTTAGTTTGAGTCTCGGGGCTATTTTAGGCTTAATTAGTACCCCGGGAGGGCATTTTAGTCATTTTGTATTTTTGGGTAATTAAACCCACGAAAATTAAAAGGGTTATATAAGATATCTAGGTTGTCTTCTAGGGTTAGAACAACCAAAGACAAGTGACGTCCATAGGAGAGGGAAGGAGAGAGCTTCCAAAGCAATCCAAGGCCTGAAATCCATCCGTTTGCACCGCCTCCACCACCAACGCGTAGATCGCGAGACGGGGAACGCAAACACACCAATTTCGGCACCAAACCAGACTTCTGAAAATCCCAAGCAAGTGTTTATCTTGCTTATTTTCGTTGGTGCATCACTCATATTAGTGTAGGAATGATTAGGATGAGATTTATGGAAGAAAAACCGAATTTGAGATAGGAAATTGCATGTAGTGATGACTTAAATGATATTCTGGAAACCCTTTGTCATGTAGAGGAGTAAACCACGAAATTATGATGTTTACAAGAAGGAAATTCTGGAGAATTCTTGTTAGAACCATGTTTAAGATATTTCTAGGGTTCTTGATAATTATAATAATTTTTGGGTTGTTAATCCATGTTTAGTGACAAAAATCTACATGCTTTACGCTGGAAATATCTGGTATGATGATATAATGTTAGTAGTATAATTTTCTGGACGTTTGGGTATGGAAAGTTAGGATTTGGATGAAGTTTTGTGAGAAAACCCGTAACCACAAAACTGCAGGATTCGCCATATCTGTTTGATCGATCGATCGAGCCCAGAGCTTCGATTGATCGAAGGTTCGATCGATCGAGCCCCAGACCTCGATCGATCGACCCCTCCTAGAAGACTTAAGTTTCCCCTTTTTAAATTGATGAATTGATTCAAAATGAAGAAAACTCCTTAGACATCCTTGTTAAGATAATTTGGGAGATAACGATGACCAGTAAGATTCATTAATGAATAAGAGACCTTTAATGTAAGGCGAAATATATATTTTGGGATATCTTACATGAGGGACAATGTAAGTATATGTTAAAGGGGAGAGACACGTAAGAGAGAGTTACGTTGTAACATAAATGGATACCTACTGAATTGGACATTTGGGAGAATAGAGTCCATGAGGGTTACGTAGTAAGTTGGAAAAACCCTTCGAATTAAAGTGAGAAATGAACCATTATACGAGATAACTAATAATGGGAAAATAAGGATAAATGTTGTGAATATGGGTTATGAGATAAACCTAAATTGATATAATAAAAGTAGTATATTTATATAATTGTGTATGCATATATTATATACTTGTGAAAATCATGCCCGCGCTACTTGCTATCCCAGAGGTTATCGCGCTGGGACGATCTTATCCTGTGTTGCCTTATGGGGGATACTGACTCGTACCCTAGAAGATAGGAATCCTAGGTACGGGCTATCGGATCGATAGTCGGACGGTCCTAAGAGATGTGAGGGTATGTACTGACCTCTTGGACTTGGATACTATGCTTCTCCTCAATATTGTTTGTGTATGTATTTGTACAGTTCAAGAGTGATTCCGAACTTGTATTCCCTTTAGTGTGATTGATACGGGTATTGGATAGCAGAGTATGCCCGCACCATAATTTTTATGTGGGGTGACGTTATGATATATATATTATACGAGTAGTTAATATATATATATGAAATTCTGAAATCTAGAACTGCCTACTGTGATTTGATATGTAGGACATGGTTGATGACTCAAATTATAATAACTTGTGTTGAGAAAGTATAATATGACACTGGAAAACTTTATTGATTAATAAAGTAAAAAGGAGAACTTTGGTTACAAATTGAAATCTTACGTTTTAAATACTTGTGTTGTTCAGTTGTAAATCCTGCGAATAACCTAAGATAAGTTAAATAATTGGGGAAAGATAGTGTGGTATATGACAAGATAGACCATTGGGAAGGTTAGTGCGATAGGTGTGCACATTAGAAGAGAGGTGAGAACTTCTCAAGAGAGTGTCGCACTAATATGTTGTTGCATTGGCCTGTAATCAATTTAAATACTTGCTAAACTATTTTTAAAATGGTTCTACATTCGGGCTCTGACCCGTTTGCTGTTACTTCTTCTCTCTTGTGTCTATATATATATGTATTACAGGTGCCCAGCCACATGGGTGTCTTACTTAGGATTCTTTGGATGGAACGTGCTATAGCTTTTGTGGGAGTTGCAGGCCATTGCTTAGACGACCTCATTGTTGACTCTACTTCTAGTTCGACTTTATCCAGCAGGGGCATGTGTCGCCCTTTTCCATTATTTAGTTAGTATTGTCAGAGATTGTAATTTTTACTTTCAGTACCTTTATTTCTGGATTTATTAATGTCAGGAAGTTTTCCTTTGGTGTTGTAAATATTGGGACTATTTATTGATGGTTAAATTCTTGAATGTTCATTTCTATTCTCATTCCTAATGTGTGACTCTTAAAAATGTAAAAAAATTAAAAGTTTTATAATAGGATTTAATAAAATGAGAATAAGGTTTTAAATGGTTTTGACACTTAGCTTAATTATTTAGGGTGTTTAAATTGGAAAAGTATTTTAACGACAGTGATGCTAAGAATGAACCAACTATTCACCTTGATTTTAATTTAATAAAGGAGTGATCGCCCGGTATTTAATTAGGCGGGGTGTCACACATAATACCTACATATTAAAAAAAATAAACCTTTGGTTGTTATGTTTACAACTTTGATGTTAAAATAGTAAAACATTAAATCATATTAAAAAAAATCACAATGCCTAAGTCACAATAATATACTTCCAATTAGTTTCTTCTCTCATAGAAACACTACTGTCTATTTTTTTTTAACATTGCATTCTTTACCTTTACACTTCAATATTAATCCCTCATCCCTGTTACTTTACGATTAAGATTTTTATTTTATAAATTAATATTTTGAATAGTTTATATTGAGTCAGTAGATGTTATGGGGATATCTTAGAATTTAAGATAAACAATAAGAGATATTGATAGCTTTAAGAGAGATCAATAAGTGAATGATATATAATGTCTTATGTTTTAGAAATGATACAGATATCTCTTATGTTTAAAGCATACACATAACATAAGTTGTTGCAATATTTCTGCTTATTAATTTTTACATTAAATTAATAATATAGTTATCTCTTACAGTAATTAACTACAAAGGCAGTATCTACATTTTAATCATGTGGATCTGTATCTGCATATAACTTATACCAAGGGTTGGTGTCTAAGAGCCCCATATTTTTAAAGCTTGCACTCTATCTTAACACAAAATGTATCGGGACACTTAAAAAGTCGTAGGGATTATAGAAGAATGAGATTACAGAAGAATGACCCCAAAGGTCAATGTGCAATAATTGGAGAGGCAAACAGATTTATAGGTAGCCTCAAAATCGTTGACGAAGATGGATGGATAAGACTCTTATGCTAGGTAGTGAGAAAGGTATTGGATGAAGCAAAAGTAGTAATTATGGTCATGTCCACATGTATTTACACCATACATGTATGGCAACCAAGTTTGCAGGGCTGTCGTGTGCGGACTACAAACGCGAGCGTGTGTACACGACATAATACAAATGCATAATAGACACATTGCTCTTTCTCTAATTACTTCTCTCTGTTATGATTTACTTTTTGGATTTATGCATTTCATGTTGAGGTGTGAAATCAAAGAAATGGACCTCTCACAAAAGGTTATTCTTTGTATATTTAAATATAATTTCGCATGGAAATGTCTCTTTTTTCAGGCTTGAGGACAGATGTTGCCATAAGGATGCGTTGGACAATGGCAATGGATGATAGGAAGGCAATAATCATCACAATAGTTATTGAAACAGCGGCAGCACGAGCATGATAGTTATCCATGGCATGACATCAAAAAAATGATGAATAATCAAAAGCCATATCATGGACATAAACAAGCAGTATAATTTCGTAAAGACATATTTAAGGCACGAGAAATAAGCCGACAACTCCAATAAATGTTTACGCTGGGAAATATAATCGGGTAGCAAGGGCCTTACAGTTGAAAAGAAGTGTTTCTGAGTTCGGGAGGAAGGTTGGGAAAATAATCGTTTGTATTATATTAAATTGGGTTGACCGTTATTTTATTATTATGTTAGCTTTCCCGAATATCGTCATGATTTTTTTAAAGAAGTTTTTTTTGTTCAACTATTTGTTTGATGAATTTGGACATTTTGAATATTGTACGATTGGTTGTTACCCCTTAAGCAGGGTGGATAGTCCAATAAACAACGAAGATTATGCCCATTTTTTTTAGAATTGACACTTTGTTAATTTGAGTCACAATGTGAATTAAATTGATGAATTTAGACTAATAAAATGTTGTTGGACTATTTTTTATTTGTTAAACAGGGTGTTTAATCATATAAACAAAGGGGATTATGGCCAATATTTTTAAAATTACATTTTTTTGTTGGCAAACGAAATTTTTGCCTTCATGCAATCATATACTTTGAAAATTTTCATCATTTTGTGATTATCAGCGTGCCTTCAGGCACGGGCATACCCTAGTGTGTATATATATATATTACAGGTGCCCAGCCACAGGGGCGCCAGGTCTAGATCTTTGGACTATTGACGTGTTGCACCTAGTGTGGGAGTTGTAGGTCCTTGCAGTAAACGACTTCATCCTTGTCTTCTCAGACCTTTGTAATAACCCTCGATTCTGGGAGGCTCATTTTATATTAATTTTATCGCATGAGGTAATTATATAAAATGTGGGGACTGGGGTAAATATTAATTGAATGAATTGAAAGTTAATATTTACTATACTGGTGATATTTATTGTAGGTGAAAGTAAATATCATCAGGTTGCATGTTTTGTAGTGTCATGTATTTTAAATGGCCTTTTAGTCTAAATAAAAATTTGAACTTGAAATAATTTATAAAAATTTCCGGATGCCAGTTTAGAGGGTGTAGTTAGTCTCGAAAGGTCCAAGACAGTCAAAATAAGTGCCATAAAGAGCACATATAAATGCCACAAAGAGCATTTGAAAAATGATTATTTTCCTGATAAGGAAAGGATTTTTACAAAATGAAAAAGGGAGATAAAATGCCATAAAGAGCATAACATTGTGATTTTTTACATATAACTCCTGTTAAGGAAAAAGGATATATGAGGAAATTGGTACATATGATAAGTTTTCAGATTAATGTTAACTCTTTTATCTTTCTGCTTAGTTTATGCTTTAAATTGTGTAGTTAGATAGTTATATCTCTCATCATGATTCATCATTCATAACTGTCATACTCTTTATTCATCTGGTAATCATATAGAACCGGGCCCTGACCCGTTTATATTTCTTGTTGCATATGCATCTTGTCTCCGCTCAGGTACTCCTCCGCATGGATGCCTGATTTGAATTCCTATTCCGATGTCCTTGGCGAGCCGTGATGCATTGCGGGTATTACGGGATACAATTAGTATAGACGTTTTCATATTTTTTCATTCTAGTTAAGCTCAAGTCTTTTATTCGGGCGAGGGGCCCAAGCTTTTGTAAATGTCTAATGAAATGTATTATATAAATTAACGAGTTTGTTTAAATGCTATTATAAAGTTTGTTGACCTTTACACATCATGGGTCTCTTTATAGTATTCTTGTTGTAATTACTTATGTATGTCTCGGGTCTTCCCCTATCTTTTCAGGAATTGGGTTGTCTGTTTTCCTTTATTTATTTTAAATTCAAAATTTTTGGCAACCCGTTTTCTGAAATTTTGGGTGGTTATCATGGATACTCTATATCTTTATTGTGATGCTGAGAATGATTCCACCTATGATTCCGTTATATTGGAGTATTGGGCTGGCCACCCCTTATTTCGGATCACGGGGTGTCACAACCTTCTATTTAGTCATCATTAGATAGGGCATGTGTCACCCATTTCATGTTTTATCTAGTTCAGAGAGATTTGTACTCTTGATTTATTTCAGTATTCTTTTTTAGTTGGTATTGCTTTTGATTATTACATTGGCCTACGATTTGGGATATTTTATTTGGATTGATTTATCTAGCTTGTTTTTTTCATTTGGATGGTTTAGTTTTTAATATTATTCATGTTCGTAAAAATGTTTTCGTATATTAAATCATAACAATAGGACTTAATCTCTAAAATGAAAGGTTTTGACACTTAGCTTAATTATTTATTAGGTGATTAATAAAGAAAAATTGTTTTTCAATAGTGATGCTAAGAATGAACCTATCGGACACTTTGATTTAATTTAATAACGGACTGATCACTTGGTATTTAATTAGGTGGGGTGTCACACGACCCGCGTGCTTTTTCATACTAAAAACATACCTCTATATTTTTGGGAAGAAGCTTGTACTACTGCTATTCACATTATAAATCGCGTATACCTTAGGAAAAATGTCAAAATAACTCCTTATGAATTATGGTTTAATAAAAAGCCCAACCTGAAATATTTTCGAACATTTGGTGCAACCTGTTATGTTTGCAATGATCTTGAAATTTATTTAAATTTAAAGCCGAAGGGGATAAAGCCATTTTTCTTAGTAACTCTCAAAATAATTTGGCATATAAAGTTTACAATTTGTGAACGAAAACCATAATTGAGTCCATTAATGTTATTGTAATTAACAACACAATTGAGGAAATTAGTAAAGACCCACCTGTTGGGATTGAATTGGAATAAAACACTTTAACTGAACCAATTCCAACAGTAGATGAGTCTTTTGCCAATTATATCCCCGCATGTACCTAACTGGGTTTCTAAAGACCACCCAGCCACATAAGTTATGGGTAATATCTCTGGGCCTGTGAGAACTAGAAATCAATTACGTCATGTCACTCACTTAACTACCTTTGTATCCCTAGTGGAACTAAAAATAGTTAATAAAGCATTAGGTGATTCATATTATATTGATGCGATGCAAGAGGAGCTAGCTCAATTAAAAAATCATGACGTTTGGTATCTAGTCCCGAGGCCCAAAGATATTAAGGTCATCGGCACAAATGGATTTTTAAAAATAAGAGCGATGATAATGGAATAGTCGTTATAAACAAATCTAGGATTATGGATCAAGGGTACTCACAAATAGATGTAATAGACTGTGACAAGACGTTTGCTCTGGAAACTCATCTCGAACCAGTGAGATTACTTCTAGTTGTTGCTTGTCATTTATTGTTCAAATAGATGTAAAATCATCTTTGTTAAATGGCATTCTGACTAAAGAGGTATATGTAGAATAACCTAAAGGATTTTAGGACCCTTATAATCCCAATCACGTCTATAGGCTGAAAAATGGACTTTATGGTTTAAAACAGGCCCCTCGAGCATGGTATTAATGTTTGACAAGCTTTTTATCAATGGTTTTGTTAATGGTGGATCCGATAAAACATTATTTCTTAAAAAATCTAAAAAGGATTTTTAATAACTAATTTATTGATGATATTGTCTTTGGATCAACATCTCGAAATGCGACTGGCAATTTTTCAAAAGCCATGAGTATTGAATTTAAAATGCCTCTTGTGGGGGAGTTACAATAATTTCTAGGGTTCTAGATTAAATAATATGATGATGTATTGTTTATATCTCGGTCAAAGTACGCTAAGGATTTAATTAGTAAATTTGGGCTTGAAAATGCTAAAACATCTTCGACACATATGAAAATTAAGACTCAGTTAACTAAAGATGAACATGGCACTGCTGTTGACCCCACTTTATATCGCAGTATAGTTTGTAGTTTACTATACTTAACTGCATATAGACCCTATATTCAATATGCTATCTACATTTGTGCACGATTTCAATCCGACCCTAAAGAGTCTTATCCTACTTGTGCCAAAATATTTTAAAATAAGTAAAGGTACAGTTGATTATGGACTTTTGTATTCAAATAACTCCACTTTAGATATAATTGGGTACTCAGATGCAGATTGGGTTGCTTCTATGTAAGATAGAATTTAGTAGGTTGATCAAGTAAAAATCAAGATAGTGTAACATTATCTATGGTTGAATCTAAATATATTATTGTCGGTGAATGTTGTACTCAACCTGTATGGATTAAGCAAATGCTACACGATTTATTATGGTAATTAAAGTGCAATCAATATTAAAAAAATATTGTGCAACATGGTTGAACTGAACACATCAATACCCATCATCATTTTATCAAGGAGTTAGTTTAAGAAAAAGATCTAGTTATTTAAGATATTGCTATTGATAAACAACTTGCTGATTTGCTACTAAACTGTTAGATAAATCCAGATTTGAAAGACTTCGACACAGATAATTAGAAAATTATAGTTATGTATTTATTATTTATATGAGATCTCTGAGATTTTAGGACAAAGATATTAAGGTAATACGATATATCTTAAAATTAGCTCAATGTAGGAGACGCATGTTAGTCTTACAACTAATATTTCTCTAGTTAACTCTCAACCATTGTCTAATTTAGCCAAAATGGTAGAGGGATGAATACATAATTACAATCAAGTTGTTGATTGCTTCTTAAGTTCTTTACAATATTTTGTATATAATCTTTAACTTTTCTTGACCATATTCATCTCACTCGTGATCTTGGAAGATTAGTTTTATTTTGTCCTTTCAGGATTTCTGCTCATCCATCGTATTTGAGTCTTTTTCTTTTCAAGGACTGGGTGGGTAGATAAAACTCTTTTGTAAAGAAAATATTTAGGCTACCTTTACCTTAGTACATAATTTGATGTACTCAAGGGTTTTTTCAAACTTAGTCTAAAAGGGGAGATTAAAGGGCCTTATGTTGACATTCATAGGGTTAGGATTTATTTTGTTAGAGAGTGTAGAGCTATATAAAACTTCATTTAGTTGGATTCAATTTTGATAAAATATTTGTGTAATTAGTGGATATGATAGTTACCATATTTCTCTATGTGCTTAGGTCAGTTTGGTGTGCTCATGCAACTCTTCAAAGTCCAATGCCCAAGAAAGGTAATCTCTCACACTTTTACTATACTAAAAGAAAATCTCAATTAGGGTCACCACTATTAACAAACACATTACACGCACTATTCAGTTCCATATTATGTTTTTGTGCATGTGCTGGTATTTGATTAATGTTTCTATGCTTTAAAACAATTTAATTCTATTTTAATTTGGAATTATGTGAAAATAATTTTTTGTGTCATACTTGTCGCAAAGTATTCTTCTACATTTTTTGAAATTTTTGTGGTGTTAAGTTGATATTATTTTAATTAAAAACAAATTTGATTTTATATAATATTTGTTTTAAATTCTGGTTTTATTATATGTTCAATACACCTGTTATACATGCATTTATACGCTGGTTGTAAGCGTCTTATACTCCTTTTATACGCTAACAACACACATTTTTTCAAACTTCCCCAAACGATATTTTTTAAGAGAACCAAAGAAGATATGGTTAGTTGATGCAAGCTGGTAAACACATTTTCTACACGGTTTCTTATTTAATCTAAAACGATAACATTGTAACAAATAAATCTAGAAGTTTCTAGTGGGTTATAGCTCGCGTACATGTGTCTTTTTTATAAGTTGGCTATTTGTGTCTCTTTCTTGTCCATTAGATTAATTTATTATCATTGACTAGCAATGTTTTCACGTGATCCATGTGTTGTCATTTGTGACCAATTAGGACACACAAGTAAAAATAAGAGGTTTTGGTCTCCATTTTTTAACAAGGAGTTAGAGATAAAGAGATTCTGCCAAAATTACATTTAGAGAGAGAAAAAGAGTGAATATTACACACACATTCGCATACCCATTTGTGTTGTTAGTGAGATAAACTTCCTCACAGTTTTTCCTAGTAACTCAAAACAAACCACACACATTTTCTATTCTAGTGTGTTTGTTATTTTGATTTAATATAAGTTTCACCTTGAAATAATTTTTTGTAAACTCTCTACCTAGATTTCAAAACGAATCTGATGTTTTGAAAACCTAGGGTTTATTTTTTTACAAATTGATTTACACGGTAATATTTTTTCTTTTAAAAAATCTCTCTAAATCATATACCCCATGTATTTACAATCTCTAAGTTGTAAATCTTGTGTTGTTTTGATTCAGTTTAAGCATAATTGATATATTGTTTTATATATTCTTTACATCCATTTTTGTTCTTATTATTGTCGACCTTGAGTGGTTCTTTGTGTTCTAAAAGGGTGATCTATTAGATCGAGACAGGCTTGACCCCAGTATTGAAACCAAAGTACATTTGTGTGTAGAGTTATCTTGGATATTTTTTTTCATATTCTCTGTCTAAATATATAACCCGCAACACGTGTTGTCTCTGAGCTAATTTGTTGTTAACTAAAACTTGATAATATTTGTATAAAGATAAACATAAACGTGATAATATTTGGTTCTTAATCTAAATATGATATTAAAACATATTTAAGGACCTTGCATCTAGATCAGTACATACGGACCTAAAGATCTGACTTGATTTTGACTGAAGGACCAAGACTCGGGACTAATTGAATTTTCTGACTTAGTAAGATCTTATTTAAGTTTACATTAAAACCTTGAAGTTTTTGTAATGTAAAATTGGTTAGGGTTTATACAAAACAAAACATATCGTTTTGCTTAAAAACATTCTTGTGTATATACTGATATAATAAAGATTGTGTTATTATACTCTAATATCATTGATTGTTTTCTTATCTTCATCGAACAAACTGCTATATACAGTAAATATTTTCTAGAAAAGATTTTAATACTCTATCTTAGAGTATATCTTTAAAACGAAATATATTCTGATTACTTGTTTGTTCACTATACAGACACAATTATTATTGCTTGCATTGTAAGATAAGTCACACTATTGCACTAAGCATTGAGCGATGCTGAGAGAGTGAAAGGAATCCAAAATAGTGAAGAGAAAGCTGTTCAACAAATATGAGAACAAGAGTAGAAGGGAGTCTGACCAAGAAAGGGAATTTTAGTTTAGGTAACTTGACTTTGATTTATTTAGTTTCTAGTTTGCTATTAGTAATATCGTTCATATTGTTTTAGTGGACTTAAGTAGATTAGGTGATACTATTGGGTCCATGATTTTTATCAGGGGAAGAGTTTCTTCCAAGTTAAATAAATCCCTTATGTTTTACTTTTCTATAATATCACCTCACAAGAAAAAGGTAGGAAAAAAGATTAGAAACTCACCTAATTAATCTGAGATTTTGTTATTTGTTTAACTAAGATAATAATAGTGGAATATATCTAACTAATTCAATTTTGTTAAGTTGGTAACCTAGTTAGAAGTTTAAGTAAAAAGTTTAAACTTATTCCTCTCGAATCCTTGGTTAAGACTTGCAAGTAGTTAGAGTTTACTCAACTATAATTACTTTCGTAATTTCTTTTAAAAATGTGACATATGAACACGATGGAATGGATATAATCATTACAATCATACAAAACCATGTTATTATAAATAATACATATCAATGCATAATTTCTAACATGTAAACCTAGGATTTATTTTTGGTGGACAACATGGATCTTTTTAAAATATGATAAATCTATAACCAAGACTCTCATTCCAATTTTTGGGGATATATATGTCAAAAAAATTAAAAAGTTTGATTCCCAAAACTTTTATTGATCAGGCAATAGAAAGATAATACAATAACTAGGTTTAAATTAGAAACCTAGGGTTTCGAATCATGGTCCCCTTCTCAGATCTTGCAGGATCACCAGATGATGGGAAATAGACTTTAAAGAAGATTAGGGGGTTCATTTTATTATCCTCCAAATCCATGCTGCAATACACAAAAATTCTTCTATCTTTTAGTAAATGATCCTTCAAGAGAAAATTATATGTGTAAGCACTCTTTGAGATGAATACTTGGTATTTTGAGTGAAATATGGTCTTTTATCTCTACAACCTTTCACATAAATGTGAAAAATACTTTTCAACTCACTTTCAAACCCTCAATAATAAGTATGCATCTTAAAACCTCGGGTTACACCAATATATATAGGTATAAGTCATGGGCATGGGATAAATTAAATTTATAGAGAGTCTAGTCCTGTTATTTGGTTAAATTGACTATACTGACGACCCAAGACAAAATAATTAAATTGGATTCCAAATAGGTAATTAGAAGTCCCAAAATACATCACCATATTTTTTACTTTCTTCATTTCATCGTAATTAGTTCCACTAAATAGTCATGACTTCACTCCATCTTAATTATATCAAAACCACTCAAATGATGAGATCTTGTTTGAAAAGTTTCTATGGTATATAATATAATTATCTGCTTTAAGAATACAATACCCACTTGGTCAAATTAATTCGTTATTAATCAATTTTAACCAACTTCTTATTTATTCTTTGATTCTCGAAATTAACTTATGTGATACTGTACCGTTTATAAAATAATCCACTAATCATGTTTACTTATAGAATTAAAACTTATAAGCCTATCAAGGGGGCATCATAATCATAGATATTTCTTGGACGTGGATTCCTCCAAATTATGATCTCCAACCTACTTACATAACGATTACCCGACTCCCGAAGATTTAGATCCAGTGAGATTAAATCACATCCTTAATAATCAAAGCAATATTTCTTCAAGAATTTCACTCCTCTTAGTCCTCGGGATTAAGAACCTCTGCACCCTTTACAAAATTGTGAGATCATGATAGTATAATCTAGTCAACACCTAGACTTTAATCTCACCTATAGTCATGTTCAATACATTCTTGAATGCACCGATCACAATCCTCTTTGAACTATCAAACAAGTTCCAAATCCATCAGGAAAGTTTCTCTCTATTTATGATAAATTTCACTCATAGCTTTACCGATAATTTGTCAAATCCCTATTTAAGTTATGAATTGTTTAACTTTGATAGAATTATAATTTCGATCTCCCGTGATCAGGTCAAACCCAACTCACTAGAATTACTAATAAGTCTAGTTAACCGATATTTCACAAAATATATTAATAAAATAACAATCGGACATTCTCAAAATAATTGTAAGAGAACGAAGTTTACATGTGTGCCCCAATAGGACTAGATTTTCTTATCCTGTTGACCAAATATACGTTGAGTCTTGTCCTTGCAATCATTTCGGTAAAATGTCATGCAAATCATTTGAAGGACATCCTCATCTTCATGCATATCCTTTTATACCACTATTAGGAATGGTAAATGGACACGGAGACTCATGCATTTTTTACTAACGCATGTCGCCTTAAAGAAAATACTCTATGTGTGTGTGTGTGTGTGTGTTGATTTGGATCTTTAGACATAAATATGAAATGTAAAACTACTTTTGAAAACTCTTAAAATTTGCATTTTATAAAGGCTGCTGAGGTTTATCATGGGATGTACGGACATTGTTCGTCACAATTAAGTATGTCGTATACCGCTACAACCGTCGAAGATGTTCAAGATCAAATACGCAATAAGACTGTCTGAATATCAAGCTTCATCAACAATCAAACCTCCACAAAATGAATTTGGTAAAGCTGTGTTTTTAATTCCTTAATATTTCACTTAGGATATTGGAATATTTTTCACAAAATATTTTTTAAGTGTTGGAGCGGAGATTTAAATGTTTTTTTAGTCAAAAATATATTTTTTGGAGTGTTTGAGACGGTGAATTTACTGAAAGGATAGACAAGAAAAACATATTATTTTATGGGTCTCATTCGAACGACATCGTACGATATTCAAACGACATGCGGTCTCACCCAATACTACAAATGACAGCGTTTTTCGCTCGAACGACAGTGTGTCTCGCTCGAATGACCCCCCTTAAGTTTTCTATTTAAAGAACTCTTCAACTCCATTTTCCACAAGAATTCAGTACGTTTTTACATTCTGCAAACAATGCAAAATCAATAGAACCTTTTGGCTTCTTCTTTTAGTGTTTAATCACTTTTGTTTTCAATTCACAAAAGTCCCACTTATTCATGTGAATTGTTTTGGAGTTTGAGAACACACTTTGCTGATGTTCATACTTTTGTGGAGAGGATATTTACATCAAATCGTTGCGTGTCATTGAGGTTCACTGTGTGTGGATCTTTGCTGAGATAGGACTACGGTTCTTGTGTAATTTTGTGTGTAATTCATTATTGACTACATCGACCGACGCCTGCGGGTATTTGTGTGTCAACCAACTGTATTTCATTCTAACCGTGTAAGTTAAGATTTACAATTATAGTGAAATAAAAAGGTTTTGCCCTGAGGGGATTTTTCCTAAAATTTGTGTTGCATATTTTATTTATGTTGGTTTGACACTGCACACACGTAGCTAGTTGATGTTAAGGGATGAATTAATTTGATTCATAAATTGACTCTAATTAAATAAGTTTGTAATTGGAATTTGCGCATCTATATGAATCTTTATCACACATAGGTTTTACAAATTGGTATCAGAGTCGGTTACGCTAATTTATCGCGTATTCGTATTTTTCGCAAAGTTGTGTGATATTGACTTTTTTGAAAAATCATATTTTTAAAATTTTCGCAATGTTTCCAAGTGAAAACTTATATAATAGGTTGCCAATTTTTGACGGGTCTAATTATGCTTGCTGAAAATCTCGAATGAACTCCCATTTAAAAGTAATCGATGAAATAGTGGTCATTTGTGAAAGAGGTTGGAATCCTTCCACTGTCACCGCGAATAATGTCACGAATTTAAAAACCGTGTCAGATTGGACTGAGGAAGAGTGTAGGTGGAACACTTACAATTCACGAAGGCTTAGTGCAATTTTTGAACACGTCACCCCTGACGAATTTTGACGTATTATGACGTGCACCATGTCTAATTAAGTGTGGAATGTTTTGCAACTCACCCACGAAGGAACTAACGTGGTCAAAAAGTCTAAAATTAAAAATTGTACCACTAAATTTGAGACGATCACTATGTTAGAGATTGAGTATTTTGACGAGTTTTAAGCCCTTTTATCTGATTTTGTCAACACTAGTTTTAATCTTGGTGAGCATATACTTGATGCACGAGTGGTAAAAAATATTTTAAGATCGCCGTCGAAACATTTTATCTCTAAAGTGACAGTTTTAAATACCTTAGGAAATTTGAGTCGTCTGAAATTAGAAGAGTTAGTAGGAGACCTCCGGATGTATGGAATTGACATATTCCCCAGCACTGTCAAACCTAAGGATAGAGGGATAGCGTTTAAAGCCAAAACTAGGAAGGAAAACGAAGTGTCCACAAGTGATAGGAAAATAAAAGTGAGTTTTTATGAGTCCGAGTCTGATTTTGACATGGCCTTGCTTGTAAAGAATTTTAAAAAGTTTCTCTAGTTTTTCAAACAAAATTCTTTCAATAAAAAGTTTTCGAAGAAAAACAAAAAGAAAGACAAGGCCAAAGAAAGAGGTGATAAAGAAAAAGAGGGTGAAGAAAATTTTGAAAATTTGAGTGATAGTGAGGAAGATGTCAATGATTCCGAGGATGAGTGTTCACAAGGAAAATGTATTGCCTTTTTAGACAATCACTAGAGCACACCCACAACGATGGGGACACTTGTGCATGTGAGAGCCCCGAGGAGGATTTGAGTGTTTGTAGCGAGTCTAAAAGCGAGTATGAAAGTGAGCTCCAGATTGCTTTTAGATAATTGTACACCGAGACCTTAAAAACTAAGAAATTGAATATAGAGTTAGGAATTAAGGTGAGAGATTTGAAGAAAGAGTTTGAGAGTTTGAGAGATTTTGAGGCTACGACGAGTCAACTTGAGAAGGTGAATATTAGTTTGAGTGAGCAGTTGATCATTGTGAATGGGGAAAATAGTGAATTTATAGCTCATGTGTCACAATTAGACAAAGATCTTAAGCATGCACTGGAGGTTAAAGTCACTTTGGAGAATGCATCTAAGAAGGTTGGGAAGATGGTTCTCAATCCCAGTATGGGTAGTGGTGGAATAAGTCATGACAGTGCATCCACTTCTTTTGTTGCACCCGAGTCAGTTTCTACTTTAGTGTTAGATCCGCATGAATCACGACCCGACTCACCTTGGTGTTCCATACCCGTTAGGAGAGAACGTTCTAGAGTTTTTGAGAGAGGTGTACCTAGGCCATTTTATGTTTTCACACACTGTAAGAAAAGAGGGCACGTTAGGGAGTTTTGTTTTAAGTTGGGTAATGTGTCACGCTTTGCTTCTACACATGTTCTCACACATGCACGGATATGTTTGAATTTTGTGATTATCTATCACATGTTGGTTTAGTGTTTCCATATCAAATATGTCTATACAACGAACCAAATGCGATAAAACTTGACAAATAGTAGTGCATGTTATAAACCGTTTGTGAGTTTGTATGATTTATTTTGAAAAACGGAAAAGGGTTGCAAAAGGTATTTAATTTTTCCTTTGCGATAAAGCCACAGTTTAAATCGACCTAAAAAAGTGAGGAATTGAAAATTATCCGTGGTCCAATGAGGTGTAAAAAAGCCTGAAAAAATTTGAAAGGCAATAAAAACAAATATATGCCAAATAGGGGCTAATAGATTTTAGTTTCATCACCTCATAAGAAAAATAAAAAGAATTATTTTTTAATGAGGGAGTTTGGATGGAATTTAAAATGGTTTGCACGTCCTTGAAAGTCATGAAAAAGAATTACATAGTTTTGGACATTATTAGTATGGAAATCATTTATACTTTGATTTATTGATATGATTAAGACGATGTCATCTAAATTCAATAATTTTATACCTAAGGACTATTTTGATGTTCATTTGTTAGCAGTACACTTATGCATCTTGCACACATGTCATGATTGAATCAATTTTTCTATCTAATCAGTTCACACCCATTCATTCTGTTTCCATGATTTGTTTATCTTAGTATAAATTCATGGTGTGTGATTTTTTGTAACATCATTTTTGCTTTTTTTGTCTGAAAAATAAAATATAGTCTGTTTGCCTTGGTTTACCGTGACACCCGGATCGATTTATATTGTTTATTTTTTTCCTTGTCTACTTCGAACAAATAAAAAGGGGGAGAACGAATTATGATTTTATGGGGGAGTTTTAAGTATGGGGGAAAATTTATTATGCTTTCATGTTTATTCTTATTTCATTTCAAACTCGATATGTAACAAGTTACTTTCTTTGTCTCATGTGTGTAGGTACAATTGAAGATCATTATGTTACACACGCTGATGAGAAAATCTTAAAGTTTTGAAGATTTGATTGTTGAAGTAAAGTTTGAGGACTTGACAGTTTATTGTATCACTTTTGAGTTTATAGGAGGGTAGATTTGTATAGGTCATTTTTTCAATTGATAATTTGGATGTTTTTAGTTTGTACCGGCATAAACATAGGGGGAGATTTGTAAGGCCATTATTTGTCACAATTAAGTATGTCGTATATCGCTACAATCGTCGAAGATGTTCAAGATCAAATACGCAATGAGACGGTCCGAATATCAAGCTTCATCAACAATGAAACCTCCGCGAAATGAATTTGGTAAATATGTGTTTTTAATTCCTTACTATTTCACTTAGGATATTGAGAAATTTTTGACAAAATATTTTCTAAGTGTTGGAGCGGAGCTTTTAATGTTTTTTCGTCAAAAATATATTTTTTGGAGTGTTTGAGGCGATGCATTTACTGAAAGGGTAATTGAGAAAAAATATATTATTTTATGTGTCTCATTCGAACGACACCGTATGTCATTCAAACGACATGCTGTCTCGCGTAATACTTTAAACGACAGCGTGTCTCGCTCCAACGACCTGCCGCTTTAAGTTTTCTAATTAAGGGACTCTTCAACTCCGTTTTCCATAAGAAGTATGTACATTTTTACATTCTGCAAATAACTTGAAATCAGCAGAACCTTTTGGCTTCTTCTTTTAGAGTTTAATCTCTTTTCTTTTCAATTCACAAAAGTCCAATTATTCATGTGAATTGTTTTAGAGTTTGAGGAGACACTTTGCTGGTGTTCGTACTTTTTTGGAGAGGATATTTACATCATATGGCTGCATGTCATTGAGGTTCGTTGTGTGTGGATCTTTGCTGAGATAGGACTGTGGTTCTTATGGATTCATGCGCGTAATTCATTACTGATGATGCCGACCGACACCTGCGGGTATTCGCGTGTCAACAAACTATATTTTATTGTAACCGTGTAAGTTGCGATTTACAATTATAGTGAAATAAAAAGGGTTTTACCTGAGGGTATTTTTCCTGAAATTTGTGTCGCATATTTTATTTATGTTGGTTTGACACTGCACATACGTAGCTATTTGATGTTAATGGCTGAATTAATTTGATTCATAAATTAACTCTAATTAAATAAGTTTGTGATTGTAAATTGAGCATCTATTTGAATCTTTATCACACGTAGGGTTTACATGGGAGACCTTCACCATAGTGATGTGACACTCACTGCAGCGTCAGTGTCTCACTAACGGCGCCTTTGTTTAGAGATTTTTCATAGCTTGCGTTTTATCCTCCATTAAAGGTTCGCTAAATCATTGAGAAAGCTCGCTGTAATGACCTTGTCCCGCTGGTTGTCTTATGCCGCATTCAAAAAGTCAGAATACGTGTGCGACCTGGATTGCCTCAGGTTCACAACAGCGATGCCATAGCTTGTTGCAGCAACCTTGTGGATATACATGTCAGATAAGTGCCGAAAGCCACTTTTTGAGCTAGATACCTTCACATCCTTCTTCATAGCCGCTTAAACTAAAGATCTTTCCATATCTTTCTCTCTTACACCTTGTAACTCTACTTAACTACTTTTACCTTCATCACTTATCTTGCAAGCATGGTGATATATGTAAGTGGGTTGGACTTCATTTTGAAAGATAAAGTATAAGTGTAATTTTTTTATTTCTTTTGTGGACAAAATCTTTTTCCAAATCTTTCTTGGCATAATAATCACTTTCAAGGAGAGAAAAATACTTTAATGAAAATATTTTTTTTTAATCTTGTATTCATCACCCAAACAAATTAAATATCGGGTAGCTACTCCTTTATTAAATTAATATAGAATATCAAGTTGGTTCAGTCTTAGCATCACTGTCGAAAATATTTAGTTACTTACTAGCCAACTAATATTTAAAATAGGGAGATGCCAAATTTTATTAATTAAATTACAATTATCCAAGTAATTAAATCATCATTCATCAATCGCATAAACAATCTCATATGAATAACCAACGTAATGAAATAAACTGAGTCTGGAGTAAACACTCCAATAATATTACCATAGTAAAATAAAATCCCAATACAATAGTCTGAATAAATAAACCAACATCTGAAATAATGACAGTCTGTATCTACAATCTCTAAATAAGAATGGGCAACATGCCCTAACTGATATGATTGACTCTGAAGGAACCAAGGATAAATGAGGAGGCGTCTAATACCGAGATCATGTACCTTCCACAACAGCTACAACACGTCGTCAGAAAAGAAATCTTATGCTTGGAGTCCCTGTGGCTAGGCACCTAAAAGGTTTTTACAAAACAAAAAAGATTTGGAGGAAAATGGGTCATGTTTAATTGCATTAAATAGTAAATATTATATACATGTTAGTTGCGTACTCTCACTTGAGTTTCTCACCCCTCCACTAATGTGCACGCCAAACGTATACCCTTAACCAATACTAGTTATGCCACTATCTAACTAGTCTGTACTAACTCTTGTTTTCACATTCTACTATAGGGTACCTACTCGTATTACCCTAAGAGGTTATAGTTATATCCCACATTCATATCCATTAAATTAATTATCTCAAGTGCTATTTAAATTCTCACATTTTTAACCCTTTTAAATATCTTAGTTATTCGAATAAACTAAGCAACAGTGAACCAGTCACAAGTACATATATAAATCACTCTATGTACATATATACATATATGGCACCCCTAGGCTAAGCTGCGGTGCACGCATACTCTGCTATCGAATCCAAGTACGTCACCTACATAAGGATCACAGGTTCTGAATCGCTTAGGAACCGTCTCAATACAAATCACACATATTGGAGGCGAACATAGTTCACATACCCATGGGTCACGCACATACCTACGCTCCCATGGTCAGCTGACTTATCAACTCACAAATAAGTCATTCACAGTCCAATGTCCTTGAGGTACCATTCTAAATCCCCCTGAAGGAAAACAAAGATATGTTGGTCCTCTCCCGAAAATCAACCTCCCGTGATATCAAGTATGGTAGGTATGTCATACATACAATAACCCATATAATAAGTAATCACACAACTTAGGTAATCATCATATTAATATAGGTATACACCAGCCCTATATCTTAAGTCTCATATGTATCTTAGTATCATCCTGAATATTCCACGTAATATGTTTAGCACAACAACTCTCGTCGTGTAAGTCCGAATACTTAAACCTACCCCAAAAGGTTACTAAGTCACCCACTAGTCCCTAAGGTTATCTCAATAATTCAAAGTCCCTCTTCTACTGCTCCTAACATTAAGTTATCATTCATCCCAATTTCATTCCTAATTTATAAAATTTCCAGTGGTACCTTACTCGGTAAACACCCATAAGTATCCCATTCAATCCCAAAAGGTACAACATTTTCCGGGCATAAACTACAACCCTACCGAACTTAACCATGTTTCACAATATTCTATTAAACCCCCTAAGAGTTCTTACAAGCTTCGTATTTGTCAAACCTTAAAGGGAAATAATCTACAAAAATTAGGAGGAGTCGATCGATCGGGGGAAAGGGTCGATCGATCGACATTCATGGGTCGATCGATCGATCCATCAGGTATTGCAATTTCGCATAATTTTTCCTACGAGCTTCATTAAACTTAAGCCTCAAATAATCTACTATAATGTCCCAAGCTCCCAAATATTTATTCCTAGCATCATACCAACATAAATACATAAGTTCCAACGTTTTAGAATCATCAAATCACAATGGCGAGACAATTTCTGGGATCAAATCATTTATTTTTCATAAAAAAAAACTAGTTCTCCTATTTTCTTTAAGAACATAATATAACTCAATATAATTTCATAATTCTCTACCCATGGATCATAATTTCGTGGCTGCTATATTACCAGAAGTTAAACTACATGCAAAACCTACCAAGATTAAGATTTTTATTCTTCAAATCCCTTCATTCATCATTTTTCGAGGTTATTCTCCAATTCTAAACTAACATGGATGATGTATGCACTGAATTATTACAAGTTAAATCACTTTCCTGGAAATCAAAGTTTTGATCCTTTGGAGAGGATGATACAGTAGTAATCCTCTCTTCTCGATCTATCCGATGGTGGTGATGGTGGTGCAAAAAGCCTAAAGGTGTGGTTCTCCTTTGGTAACTTACTCTTCTTCTCTAATGGTCATCTGTGAATTTTGGTGACAGAAACCCTAAGGATCCTAAGTGTTGGATGATATAATCCACTTAAAATTTGTGGGTCACTATCCCTCAAATAGTAAAGATGACTAAAATACCCTCTCGAGTTTCCGGTTAGGCCTAAAATGCCCCAGGACCCAAACTAAACCCCCGACTAGTTTTTTCTGACGATATCTACCCTTCCGAACACGTTGGTGAACTAAAAATGACCATACAAATGATTCAAAAATAATTTACTTTCAAATCCATTAAATTGATTCCTGACACGACTGACACGCGTGTCCCAACTTAATTACCAAAACTGTCGTATTTTCAACTCGCGACAGTTTTAATAAATTCAATAATCATATATTTCCATATTCACTCAGTAATATTCAACATTATCATCATAATCAAATACTAACTCTTGTCTCGCTAGTTATTTAAATCCAAATTAATTTTCAATTAATTATACCAAAGTAATTTAATTAATCCCATAATTAAAAGCAATTTCATTTAATTAATCTTGTAATTAAAAGCTATAGAAATACGGGGTATTACATACTCCCCCCCCTAATAACGAAATTTCGTCCCGAAATTCGAAAAGGTAAGGGATAACTGGTAAAAATAAGTAACATCCGTTACTCAAAACCAACTTCAAAGTAAGGCTCAATCACTATAGCCCCCCCCCCCCCCCCCCCCCCCGGGCTTCACAGCCAACTTGTTTAACACTCTCGATACCTTATCAGTTATAGGGCCACACCTCAATAACGACACCTCACCTTGTGTTCCTACCAAACAACATTTGAATAAGAATAGCATATACATCATTAGTCACATTATCTCAATATTATTAGGAGGCCTCACCTCACTTCGTATCCATTCCCGTGTTTATCTAAACACAAAACTCCAATGCTGGGAGAAACCATATGAACATCTAACTACTCATGTCTATTTTTTGAATATCTGTTCCCGTCGGTGTAACTTTTACGACAGGCAATACCCAACTAGGATAGTTTGGGGTTATTCTGTTATAGTCATCGGACTCTAAATCCTGACTAATTCAAAACTCTAATTATCCACTCACCTCTAAACATCCAGAGGAAGGATTCTAAGGTTTAACCATGCAAAACCTCAATAAGTACCTTGTCCACGATAAATAGGTACAGGTTCTTTCACACAACTCTACCATTAGGTCATATTCTTTCCCCATTATCGGATTGTACTTCACTTACTAGTTATTCCCATTGTGGAAATGAAATAATTGCAATGAGTCCAAAATTACTTTCATACAGATCCACAATCGTTAATCACCTTGCGTCTACTCCTTGGGCTATAGGTAACACAACCTGCTCAAATTGAAACGATATCCCGCCTACTTCCTGAAATTGAAGGTGGGGTTTAAAGATCTCATCCTAGTTCAGAACAATACTGGGCAGGACCACGTACCGGCGTGATCCTTCTTTTTAGAGAAAGGCTGGGTCACACTATCTAATAGTGTAAATCACCCCAAAGGTATAACAATTACTTTCCTTTTGTTCATCTTGTTCCACACATTCGAAGGAACTCTTGACTCATCTTGAGGTTGGCAACCCATCGAAGAAATTTACCAACCTGACTCTTCCATTACTGGGATCGTCGGCTTGATACAAATTTTTTTGGCTGATCATCTTAATCCAACCGATTTATATCTATGAGTGGTGCACGTGGAGACTACTTACTATGTCCCTCTCAACACTGACTTTCACTTACAGTTCCTCCTATTAAGTGGTACTTAATAATCCTCTTCTTCCCTCAGCATATAGCAAAAGTTTCGACCCATGCACTTTTCGCCATGATATGCACTTCTGGACTCTTTATACCTTAATGACATAATAATTTTATTTACGCGCAAGTCACTCTCAACATTCGACTGGGTAGAACACCCCCTTTTTAAATGGCTTTCCACTGCCCTTCAACTAAGTTCGGGCGTGCTACTATGATTGCACATGAATATATGGATTATCATCCTTCTCTCATGACACTTAATCCACTCTGCCACTTCCATTTTGTTATTTTAGTCCCACAAGAATATATTTCACACAACTATTCCCACGTCTCTCTTTTCCCAGCGATTCTGACATCAGCAAATCAGGGTGTCCACACACCCTATAAACCGTGCATACTGGTTTAAACATCGTATACACTTCATACATATACCTAGTTCTTGTGACACCCCGCCCAATTAAATATCGGGTGATCAGTGCTTTATAAAAAAATTAACAAAATGTTCGGTCGGTTTATTCCTAGCATCACTGTCGAAAACTTAAATCCAATTAATTACCTAACATTTAATTAAGCTAATGTCAAAACATTTTTCCAATATAATTTGAAACCAATTAATTCCATTAATTTCTGAACAATAAATTATAAATCACACACAAGAAATGAATGCTGATTAAATCAATTACTAAATAATTAAGACTGGATAAAACCTTCCAGTTCAAAGTCACAAACCAAACCATAATAAATAATCAATCCAACAGAAGAGAACTACAAAGGAATCGAGTACAATCCCGCTAATGAGGATGGGCGACACATGCCCAAAACTGAAATATCTTAACTAGGAAATGAATAAAATAAGAGAAGCGTCTAATCTCAATGACCCGCAACTTCCGCAACAACTGCAGCTCGACAAACCATCCAAGTATCTAGAACCGGTGTCCCTGTGGCTAGGCACCTGTAAACGGGTCAGAGCTCAAGGTTTAAAAATGATTTAGCAAGTATTTAAAACTAGTTCTTAAAACAAGTCTTATACGCATATTAGTTATCGAACTCTCACATGAGTTTCTCACCTCTCATCTACTGTGCACGCCTAACGTACATCTAATCTCCCCCTAGTTATACCACCCAGTCTAACTAGTTAGAAACTATACTAATACTAACTATGCTCACTAGTAGTATTCCCGTATCGCCCATACAATACGCAATTCAGATAATTTATCTCACATACTAAATTTCATTATTCACCGTTCGAAAGGTTAATCTTTTATCCACTAAGATTATTTTATCTTTCATTTCCACTATATCTACTAGTTTCACAAAGTAGAAAGTTACCCAAGTACACCCATACATATATATAGTCTCATCATCCCTATATATATACACTAATCCTGCACCCTTAGGTTAAAACTGCTTGGTGCAATGTAATGATTATTATTATTACCAAGTCTACAAATTTCACACCGTAGAAATATTCACAAGTTCATATATATATATATATATAGTCACATCATCCCTATACATATATATATACTAACCCTGCACACCCCGACTGAGACCCATTAGTGCACCTATCAAGAAAATCCTTCATCCCGGAGTTAGCACCCATTAATTCACCTATCAATAAAATCCAGCACCCCCGAGTTATCACCTATTAGTGCTCCTAATAATAATCATCCTTGTACCCCCGGGTTATCACCCATTAGTACACTTAACAATAAATTTTTTGCACCCCCGAGTTATCACTCATTAGTGCGCTTAACTATAAGGTTCTTGCACCCCCGGGTTATCACCCATTAGTGCTCTTAACAATAATATCGCATAATAGGCACACACACGTCCTATTAAGATTTATAGGTATTTACCCAACCTACATATATGCTTCTCATACGTATTTTGATCTCAACACTACGTATAGTATAAATATTTTGATTACTATCTCTCTCATAACATCCAAGGTATATTCTCTCTATACCAAAATAATTAAAGTATTAATTCTCACATAGTTTTCTCAAAATTCTGTCATGTTTAAATTTACTATCTGGTAGTTTCTCTCACTCCAATAAATTGGTAAACTCAAAATTGGACTCTAAGAAAATCCCAAAAATTCACTACGTCGCTCGAACTAGAAGGGTTGTCGCTTGAACCAGAAATAGATCTCGTTCGAACCTGAATGAGATATCACACGAATGACTGCCATGTGTCATTCGAACGACTTCGAGCGAGATACCTATCTCGCGTGAAGGACTTCTCGCGAGATCACGCGAGATGTCCCTGTTCGTCTTCTTGCCCAGATTTCCAGCGTTTTTCACCAATTTTTATCCTAAAAACCTCTACGATTTATCACCCAACACCTCATCATCAATCCTAATCAAGCCATAGTAGTTTATATAACGTTCCTAACATCCTAGGATCATTAATTCCTCATCAATCATCATAATTATGTAAAATTCCCAAATTAATTCACATGAACCCTAGTTTCCTAAATTTCAATTACAGAACCTAATCAGCCCTGATTCGTTCATCAATATATAAGATTCAATTTCATGATTTATCCTCCACATACATGAAGGAATATAAACAACTAATTAACCCAACATTTTAATCATCATTTAACCTCCAATTTTCACCCAATTAACATATGAATCACAATTAACTTCACCTACTCTAACATGAGTATGATTATTGCTAATAGAAAGAAAGTAATTACGCGTTAGTGGAAACAATTGTGCAAGGTGAGGATAATTTGGCATTCTCTCTTATAATTTAGTTCTCCCTCACACCCTCTATGTCCATTCTTGATTTTTGTGTACTTTAACCCTAATGGAACTCCCATAGATGATAACATTATTCTCTAATTTTCGTCCATTTAATTTTCCCAAAAGTCCAAATTACCAAACTACCCATATGGGGTGCCGGTTTGGCCTAAAATCTCCCGAAGTCCAAATAAGATACTCCGGTAGAGTTTTCTAACTATCTCGACCCTCCTGGACTCAACGGCGCACTCGAAATTACCATACGAGTTAATAAAAATAAATTCTCTTTTTATTCCATTCAATTAGTTGTGACACCCCGCCTAATAAAATATCGGGTGATCAGTCCTATACCAAATTAAAACAGAAATCCCAGTTGGTTCATTCTTAGCATCACTGTCGAAAATTTTTTAAAACATACTAACCACCTAGTATTCCAAAAGATGGTGCCAAATTTTAACTTTTTAATTAAACAAAACAGTAAATGCGGAAATAAATATAAACCATTCACATAACTGAATAAAACTCAACTGAATAATTAATTACACAACTTGCCGAATAAACTATCGGCCACCAAAGTGAAATAATTCAATACAAATATTCAACACCGAAATAAAACAAATATGACCACTGTACTGAGAAGACAGGGCGACAAGCCCTAAATAAAACTGAAACTGATGCATAATTCCTACTCTAGGAATAAATGAACGATGGGTCTAATCCAAACTCCTGCTAGCATCCACATATGACGTAGCTTCGTATCCCTGGAATAGAATATCAATCATGGCGTCCTTGTGGCTGGACACCTAAAAGGTTTTGAAAATAGTTTTATAGCAAGGGTTAGAACCCAAAATATTTTGAAAACATTTAGCAAGTGAATTAACTGCAGTAATTTAAAATGCATGAATGCGCTTCATATTTAAGTTACTGTCGCACTCCCTTGTGGACATTCTCACCCCTCCACTATTATGCACACCTATTGGTTACCTTGACCCCCATCTAGTTGCACTACCCCGTCCAACTAGTCTTGGTATAACCTCCCCTTGTCATACTACTCTAACCTGAGTATAATGATTCTTGAATTATAAGTTATCTCACAATTAACTTAATTAATTCCTTCTTAAATAGTAGCATATAACCGTGTCACCAGTTATATAAAGTAAATACATCACACACTGTATTATTACCCGCACATAATATTGAATACCATTATATACGTGCCTTTACTAAAACATCCACACCCATGACATACGTATATCCATCCCTCCGAGTATACCCTCGTCGGATGATTCCCTCTAAAGTGCTATCTCACTAGGTGTGCTCACAAAACCTACTTCCCCAAATTGGAATCGCTCACCAACTTGGCTCAAACTAAAAACGTAGTAGAGGCGGTCATATTCATTCCCTGAAAGTGAGATAAATCCCTCACCCATATACCGGACGCTATGACCTGGGGATATACTCGCCCTACTTCTCAAGCTAAGGGATTCACCCACATCGCGCAACCTCGCTTGATAGCACTAGAGTATATAAATTGAATAAATATCTAATCACTGATATTTATATCACACACAATAGATACATGTATATATATATATATATATTATCACTACACCGTATATATATAATATAAACTCCATCTTTACCGTGTACTCAAAATCCCGTACACTAGCCTGTAATTTCCTGAGTCTGTGGCCCGACTCAACATAAGTAATTTTCTCACTTAATAAGTTATCATCTTCCTGAGTCTATGGTCCGACTCTAATATAATTAATTCACACCTCAATTAATATAATACTTTCCCCGAGTCTATGGTCCGACTCTAATTAAATTAATTAACACACCCATTGATTTAATACCTACCCCAGTCTATCGTCTGGCTCTAATTAAATTAATTAACACACCTATTAATTTAATACCTCCCCGAGTCTATCGTCTGACTCTAATTAAATTAATTAAAACACTTATTAATTTAATACCTACCCGAGTCTACAATCCGACTCTAATTAAATTAATTATAACACCTATTAATTTAATACCTACCCGAGTCAACAATCCGACTCTAATTAAATTAATTATCACACCTATTAATTTAATACCTACCCGAGTCTACAATTCGACTCTAATTAAATTAATTAACACCTCTATTAATTTGATTACTTGGCATCGCCCAACCAACCTACCCAGACTCGCTCACTTGGCCGATAACTTAATATTTCCCGAGTCTATGTTCCGACTCTAGATTAATTACTCTCTCAATAATTAATTTAATAATTTTCCGAGTCTACCTTCCAACTCTACCTTCATTAATTAACACATCCATTAATTTAATAACTTGGTGTCACTCAACCATTATCCCAGAACTCGCTCACTTGGCCCATAACTTAATATTTCCCGAGTCTATGTTCCTATCGCAAGGAAACACATAATAGGCATTCAAAACCCAAGTAATCCTATAAAACAGTAGGTATTTACACAACCCAATTATTCATACTTGTACGTAATATATTTCTCTCTAATATTCAATGTACTTGTTTGCTTTACGAATTTATTTCACTTTCGTATTAATTGAAGTATTCACACAACTCTAAGGTTCCTAGTTACCCCTTATTATATCAATTTAGTAGTTACCCTTGTTAACCCACTGACCTAACGAATTTAAGCTCGCTTACGCTTTTCCCTAATTATATTCTTATCTTCTCGAATTAGAGTACGTCACAATCAAGCATATGAATCTCCACTTTAACTCTCTCCCAAAATAAAAGTACTACACTCAATCACAGACCTACTTCCATATCATTATTCCATCAATATATTTCATCAAGGTCCCAAACACTTCCCCGATAAAATTTTAGGCATTTGAGGCTTAAAAAGAAAAATCTCAAATTTTTTGGCAGATTAAACACCCTCTAGTAAAATTTCAATTTCTCCCTCTACAGAACTCTGATTGACCTAATTCTAAGTTCATTGGATAGCTAAGAGAGATATATTTCCATTAATGTATGTTTCACACTCTAATTCGAAGCAAAATTCAAATTCCACACGTTTAAATCACGTCAAAATTCTGGCATATTACTATGTTGACATATCAAACACCCTGTAGTAAAATGTCGATTACTCCCTCTACAGAGCTCCGATTGAACCGATTCTAAGTTCATTAGATAGATAAGAGAAATACCTTTCCAGGATTGTATGGTTCACACTCTAATTCGAAGTAAAACTCAAATTCCATACGTTTAAAGTTGTGTAAAAAATTCTGGCAGATTAACCTCTTGTGTTCATCAAATAAACCCTAAGTTATTCAAGATTCTTGTTCTTTATCCAATAACTCATAAAGATTCCATTTTATTCATCAAATATGTTCAAATTTCATTTTATCTTTACTTAGGGATATATAATACACCTATTTCTTACTTTGAATCTCAGCCAAGTATTCCATTAACAAAACCCCATTTTGTACCCATTTATCCCCAAAAACGAATTTTAGTTTACACATCACTAAAATATGAATTGGATATCACCATTTACACATTACAACAAGTTAACCACTTGCCTGGAATTGTTCGTAGTGTCTGACTCGTTGGTGTAGTCCCTTAATTTGGCTCCAAAATCTCCAAATTGGCTCTTGATTTGCTTTCCCCCAAATTTCCTCTCAAACCCTAGGTTGAGAGTTATGTTGACTGCCATTCCCTATTCTCTCAATTAGGTTTAAAAACCTTAATCCCGTTTTTGGCCATCTAGGCCTAATTAAAATGGCCCAACTCACACCGTGTGGGCCCGACTATGCCCAAAAATATCTCGAGACCCAATTACTACCCCCGGGTACTCTTTCTGACTATCTCAACCCATTCGGACGCAACCGCGCACTCAAAATTGCCATCTGAAATACTTTTCGACATTTCCAAATTTTGACCGCAAAATGGGACACACCTTAATTCGAAGAATTAAACTTAAAGTCACCAATTATAATTAATTCGGCTCACTCAAATAAATTCTCTAACTCATGAATTTAAGTTTCACAAATTTAAATATTTTTATCACTCCCAAAAATAATTAAATATTAAATCCTCAAAATTACGTGGTGTTACATACTCCCCCCCTTACAAAGGAATTTCCTCCTCGAAATTAAGATGAGCATAATGTTGCAAGCTTCGCATATTACTCTCTAGTCATGTGCCTCTAAGTTCACTATATCTATCCCATCCGCTTCTAACCATACGTTACACAAGTATGCATTTAGATTAACCAGGGCGCCCATACACCCTCTACCCATGCCTAACTGCATGAAATTTTCCTTAATTAACCTGGGTACTCATACACCCTATCCCCGCGCTTTACTATACGAAAGTTACCCGACTATGCTAGTCGTAACCTGAAATATAACTTTGAACATGTAGTCATATCACATATATATATACATATATATCTACTGCTCGGGGTACCCAACCCATGTACTAACGACCAAACATCTTCCCACTTTCCAATGTTGCACTAAGTTTCATGTGTGGGATGTCTCGCAAAGCAAAATCCAAACAAGGAACCCCCTATACACTACTACTTAACAATGTCGGTCGTTGAGATCCATTAGACCCTCAGTCCAAGCATGTACCCCTAAATACTTGTCTTTTAACAAAAAAGTATATACGCCTACCCTCATGTTACTAAAGACACCTAAAATATCGTGCCCTTACTATCACTAGTCATTGCGCAAAATAAACCCCGAGCTATCTCTCTTTGCTCGAACATAATTCTAACCACTCTGATTCACTTTAGTAAACACCCCTACTTACTGGGATAAAATGTGAGAACACAAAACCTCACTATGTGTCTATCGCACCACACAATATAACATATATACACACATATGCATAAGCTAAACACTCTCTCAGGTGATACTTAGTACCAATTATATCCTGGTGTCGCGAACACCAACATCACACCACTATCCAGAATAGTTAAATTCCATCGCTATCCAGCCGATATTTAGGAAAAATATTAGTAACCTTACTCCCATAATTCTTGAAAGTAGTAACTCCTCTCATAATTCAAACATTCTCTCAGTGTAAACCTCTACTCTCCCGTTAAGAACACCAAAGAAACTCCACTACCCCACGGAAAGTTTATCCACATACTATGGCTGCTACAGCCAATGCACCCACTAAGTTCTACTCACCTGTGTACTCTAGTGAAAAATAAGTCTTATTTTATGACATCCTCTTTGTCACTCAAAAATATACCCCACGCCCATAGGGTAAAAATAATTACCTCCATATTCCAGCTGCGACGGCTGATCCTCGAGTTTCAGAGCATCTTCTCCCTGCCCGAATGCTCCCAAGACTTGATTTAGTGGATATAAATCCAGACCTCGTCCTGTAGTTGACCCATGCCTCGATTAAGACAATCTCTCTTCATGTGTCTCGCTTTCCCCACAAACGAAACACATTCTGATACATTCACCCTTCCACCGGTCCCTTCCATGCCGATCTTGTTGGAATTCCTGGCCATCCTACCAATAGCCCCCAGTTCGAAATTATTTGGCATGATTTCCCTGCCAAAAATCCGGCCCCTGATCTCCCCCAGTCTGCTCCTGGGATACCCTCCTGCGTTATCCAATTGGCTAGTTTCCACTCCCCTCCCGCTTCCTTTCACGTGGAAGCGATATTCCTGACAGTGATGGAGTGCTGCATTAATGACATCAGTATAAGATACTAATGCGTATTTAACAATTAAATGTTGTCTGATTCTCCAGACAAACCCATCCATAAGCCTTTCTTTCTTTCTCTTTTCCTCGCTTACCTCATCCAATACAAAATTTGCCAACGAGTGAATTCTTCCTTGTAATCGGCCACTGAACGGTCTCCCTGAGTCACCTCTCTAAATTTTCTTCTCATTTCGGTCTCAACCACTGGAGAAAAATACATGCGGTCGAACCACACCCAAAACCCTGCAATAGCTAGCATATCCCTTTCCTCAATTGTGGTAATCGACTCCCACCTCTGTAGTGCTGCTCCCACAAAACAAAAAGTGGCTAGCATTTACTTCCGCACCTCATTGCAATCTCTCATGCGTAGGTGATGTTTGATATCTCTCTTCCTTGACACGCTAGCACTACACCTTAACCCCCTCACAACTCTGGTGGATGCCCACTTTTGAAAAATCTCTCTTACTTGCTGCCACCCCGACGGCCCCGCGTGAGCCTGAACATCTGGCGCCACTAACACTTATGGCTGATCCCATGGAAAGTACCTTGCCATGGCAATCATTATTGCTTCAACTGCCTACGCCACTAATTCAGCTACATGTGCTGCTGAAATCATCTCTGGTAGTTGCTGTGGTAACTGTTGCTCCTGATGAGCCTCCCTAGTCTCATCTTCCCCTGCTACCCTAGCTGCTTCCTCTCGTGGGCGGCATCTGGAATGAGAATCGAATCGTATGAGTTCACTCTCAAATATAAATTTGGAAGAAGAACTTATATGTGCATACATATGAGAATACAATAATCCTATAATAGGGATCTATATCAAAGATTGCTAAGCCGAAATGTGAAAAGCTTCACAGATCATAAGGACACTAGAACCTGATGCTCTGATACCATCCGTGACACCTCGCCTAATAAAATACCGGGTGATCATTCCTATACCAAATTAAAACATAAATCCCAGTTGGTTCATTTTTAGCATCACTGTCGAAAACTTTTTAAAACATACTAACCACCTAGTATTCGAAAAGATGGTGCCAAATTTTAACTTTTTAATTAAACAAAACAGTACATGCAGAAATAAATATAAACCATCCACATAATTGAATAAAACTCAACTGAATAATTAATTACACAACTTGCCGAATAAACTATCGACCACCAAAGTGAAATAATGCAATACAAATATTGAACACCGGAATAAAAAAATCAGAAAACTGTACTGAGAAGACTGGGCGACAAGCCCTAAATAAAACTAAAATTGATGCATAATTCCTACACTAGGAATAAATGAACGACTCGTCAAATCCAAACTCCTACTAGCATCCACATATGCCGCAGCTTCGTATCCCTGGAATAGAATATCAATCCTGGCGTCCCTTTGGCCGGACACCTAAAAGGTTTTGAAAATAGTTTTATAGCAAGGATTAGAACCCAAAATATTTTGAAAACATTTAGCAAGTGAATTAACTGCAATAATTTAAAATGCATGAATGCGCTTTATATTTAAGTAACTATCGCACTCTCTTGTGGACATTCTCACCCCTCCACTATTGTGCACACCTATTGGTTACCTTGACCCCCATCTAGTTGCACTACCCCGTCCAACTGGTCCTGGTATAACCTCACCTTGTCATACTACTCTAACCCAAGTATAATGATTCTTGAATTATAAGTTATCTCACAATTAACTAAATTAATTCCTTCTTAAATAGTAGCATATAATCGTGTCACAAGTTATATAAAGTAAATACATCACACACTGTATTATTACCCGCATATAATATTGAATACCATTATATACGTACCTTTACTAAAACATCGACACATATGACATACATATATCCATCCCTTCGAGTATACCCTCGCCGGATGATTCCCTCTAAAGTGTTATCTCACTAGGTGTGCTCAAAAAACCAAGTTCCCCAAATTGGAATCTCTCACCAACTTGACCCAAACTATAAACGTAGTGGAGGCGGTCATGTTCCTTCCCTGAAAGTGAGATAAATCCCTCACCCATATACCGGACGCTATGACATGGGGATATACTCGCCCTACTCCTCAGGCTAGGGGATTCACCCACATCGCGCAACCTCCCTTGATAGCACTAGAGTATATAAATTGAATAAATATCTAGTCACCGATATTTAATATCACACACAATATATACACGTATATATGTACTATCACTACATCGTATATATATAATATAAACTCCGGCTTTACCGTGTACTCAAAATCCCGTACACTAGCATGTAATTTCCTGAGTCTGTGGCCCGACTCAACATAATTAATTTTCTCACTTAATAATTTGTCATCTTACTGAGTCTATGGTCCGACTCTAATATAATTAATTAACACCTCAATTAATATAATACTTTCCCCGAGTCTATGATCCGACTCTAATTGAATTAATTAACACACCCATTAATTTAATACCTACCCGAGTCTATCATCTGAATCTAATTAAATTAATTAATACACCTATTAATTTAATACCTCCCCGAGTCTATCATCCGACTCTAATTAAATTAATTGAAATACTTATTAATTTAATACCTACCCGAGTCTACAATCTGACTATAATTAAATTAATTATCACACCTATTAATTTAATACCTACCCGAGTCTACAATACGACTCTAATTAAATTAATTATAACACCTATTAATTTAATACCTACCCGAGTCAACAATTCGACTCTAATTAAATTAATTATCACACCTATTAATTTAATACCTACCCGAGTCTACAATTCGACTCTAATTAAATTAATTAACACCTCTATTAAGTTGATTACTTGGCATCACCCAACCAACCTACCCGGACTCGCTCACTTGGCCGATAACTTAATATTTCCCGAGTCTATGTTCCGACTCTAGATTAATTACTCTCTCAATAATTAATTTAATAATTTTCCGAGTCTACCTTCCAACTCTACCTTCATTAATTAACACATCCATTAATTTAATAACTTGGTGTCACTCAACCATTATCCCAAAACTCGCTCACTTGGCCCATAACTTAATATTTCCCGAGTCTATGTTCCTATCGCAAGGAAACACATAATAGGCATTCAAAACCCAAGTAATCCTATAAAATAGTAGGTATTTACACAACTCAATTATTCATACTTGTACGTAATATATTTCTCTCTAATATTCACTGTAATTGTTTGCTTTACGAATTTATTTCACTTTCGTATTAATTGAAGTATTCACACAACTCTAAGGTTCCTAGTTACCCCTTATTATATCAATTTAGTAGTTACCCTTGTTAACCCACTGACCTAACAAATTTAAGATCGCTTACGCTTTTCCCTAATTATATTCTTATCTTCTCGAATTAGAGTACGTCACAATCAAGCATATGAATCTCCACTTTAACTCTCTCACAAAATAAAAGTCCAACACTCAATCACAAACCTACTTCAATATCATTATTTCATCAATATATTTCATCAAGGTCCCAAACACTTCCCCAATAAAATTTTAGACATTTGAGGCTTAAAAAGAAAAATCTCAAATTTTTTGGCAAATTAAACACCCTCTAGTAAAATTTCAATTTCTCCCTCTACAGAACTCTGATTGACCTAATTCTAAGTTCATTGGATAGCTAAGAGAGATATCTTTCCAGTAATGTGTGGTTCACACTCTAATTCGAAGTAAAATTCAAATTCCACACGTTTAAATCACGTCAAAATTCTGGCAGATTACTATGTTGACATATCAAACACCCTGTAGTAAAATGTCGATTACACTCTCTAAAGAACTCCGATTGACCTGATTCTAAGTTCATTAGATATCTAAGAGAAATACCTTTCCATACATGTTTGGTTCACACTCTAATTCAAAGCACAAATCAAATGGTATACGTTTAAAGATGTTTCAAAAATTCTGGGAGATTAACCTCTTGTGTTCATCAAATAAACCCTAAGTTATTCAAGATTCTTGTTCTTCATCCAATAACTCATAAAGATTCCATTTTAATCATCAAATATATTCAAATTTCATTTTATCTTTACTTAGGGATATATAATACACATATTTCTTACTTTGAATCTCATCCAAGTATTCCATTAACAAAACCCCATTTTGTACCCATTTATCCCCAAAAATGAATTTTAGTTTACACATCACTAAAATATGAATTGGATATCACCATTTACACATTACAGCAAGTTAACCACTTGCCTGGAATTGTTCGTAGTATCTGACCCGTTGGTGTAGTCCCTTAATTTGGCTCCAAAATTTCCAAATTGGCTCTTGATTTTCTTTCAACCAAATTTCCTCTCAAACCCTAGGTTGAGAGTTTTGTCGACTGCCATTCCCTATTATCTCAATTAGGTTTAAAAACCTTAATCCCGTTTTTGGCCATCTGGGCCTAATTAAAATGACCCAACTCACCCCGTGTGGCCCCAGCTATGCCCAAAAATATCCCGAGACCCAATTATTACCCCCGGGTACTCCTTTTTGACTATCTCGACCCATCCGGACGTAACCGCGCACTCAAAATCGCCATCCGAAATACTTTTCGACATTTTCAAATTTCGACCCCAAAATGTGACACACATTAATTCGAAGAATTAAACTTATCGCCAATTATAATTAATTCATCTCACTCAAATAAATTCTCCAACTCATGAATTTAAGTTTCTCCAATTTAAATATTTTTATCACTCCCAAAAATAATTAAATATTAAATCCTCAAAATTAGGGGGTGTTACATTAGTCCCGACACGACTCACACGCATGTCAGACTTAAATTACCAAAATGTCGTATTTCTCACTTCTGACAATTTATCGAATTTCGTAATTCCATAAATATCCCACCGTAATATTCAATAATTCTCAACAATAACAATTAACCCTTGGCACGCTAGTTAATAATTGTTTTAATCCTGACTAATAACAAATTAATTTCTCGTATTTTAATTTGATAAATCCAACAACAATAATTAATCACATAATTATTTAAATCGTCAAAAATATGGGGTGTTACAATTCTTTATTGTCCTTGTATTCACAACGTGGATATACCACTTAGGCATTCTCAATCACCCCAGGATTTGAAATTCTAAATCCTCCTTAACATTATTCCATCCTTTAACTTGCCGCGATAAAAAAAAAATCAATACTTCCTCACCACACAACTGGATCTACTGGCCTTATATTGTAATTTAACTTTTAACTTACAGTTATAACTACATACCTCTATAACGACCGAGGTACCGAACTCATGGACGAATGACTAAACATCTTCGTTCTTCCAACCTTACTCTAAGTTTCATGCGTGGGATGTCTCGTAAAGCGAAATCCAAGCAAGGAATCCCCCTAATACACTACTACCTAGCATTGTCAGTCATCGGAATTTGTTGGCCCTTAGTCCTTAACATGTGTAGACACCCCATTCTAGCACCCCCTAACCTCTCCTTAGGTCCCTAGCATCTCCCTTCATCACTATAATCCTAAGTCATACCCCGGGTACTAACCTATAGGCCATCGAGCACCCCAGGCTCCATTTGACCAAAAGTCAAACTCTTCAGCTCGATCGAGACTGAATGAATCTTCAAAGGGTGCTAAAACCCCTTTCCAACGGTCCATCCCATCGCGATTCTAGCTTACGGTGCAAACGAACGACACATTTTCCTTCAAAACTTGATTAGGACGCCACCGAGCACTCTCGGGATCTGTTTGACCAAAGTCAACTCTCCAGATCGATCAAGACAGAATGATTCTTTAAAGGGCACTGAAACCCCTTTCCAACGGTCTGTTCCGTGAATGATTCTGACTTACGGTACGAACAAATGATCCGTTTTACTTCAAAAGGTCATCGAACGCTTCCAGGCCCCGGTTGACCAAAGTCGACTCCCCAAACTGAATCAAACTCTTTGGAATGTTGAATTACATATCATAACATTTCCAACGGTCATTCCCATGCGCTATTCTGACTTACCATGCGAAAGAATGATCCATTTGCGTCCGATAATCCCCTGTCCAAAGGACCGACGAGTGCTTCCGAGCCATATTTGACCCGAAGTTAACTACCGAACCTGGGATCAATCCAAGTAATTTCGAAGGTCTTTTAAATACCTTTTCATCGGTTCACCCCGTTCGCAATTCGGATCAATGATTTGCATTTTACGACCATTTTTTTAAGGAAGCTGAAAGAGACTGTCAAATAGCAAGTTCCAAATCGTGCATATCGGCAGTGTGCCTAAAACTACCTACCGATTGGTAGCACCAGGACTATGCTGATCAGTAATGCCCTGGGCCTATAAAAGGGAGGGCCTGACCTCATTGCAGAGGGACCCAAGATCTTAAATCCATCACTTTCAGCGAACTCAGAAAACCTCTCTCGAAGTCAGCGTGATTTCCACATCCAAATCCTTTTCCAACCTTCACTTTTCATCACCTTTTTATTCAAACTTGGGCAATTAACTACTCTTCATCACCACCCAAGTGCAAGGGCTGCTCTCCAACATTCAAGATCAAGCTCAAGGTCTTCAAGAAAGTCCAACGTTCTCAACTCTATCTTCAAATTCTCCTAACTTTGATTTAACTTAATTTATTACTTAGTACTTTTATTCTCTCCATCTCACATATCCTAATATACTTTTTATTTAGTATTATTGCACATCTCCTATTTTCATATAAATAAAACCCAAAAATTAAGAAAAATAGGGTTTGCTCATAAATTCCAAACGAGAATTCTCACACTTTTCCCACAACTAAAACACTTTTTACACACACACACACACACACACACACACTTAAGAGAAGTCCCCGATTGGATTTATGGGATAAACCCTACCCCTCATTTTGTATACGAACTTCGTGGACTTTGATGCCTCAATAGGCTACGTAGGCGTCTTGGGGTAAAACTCGAGACTCGAGTCCTATTTCTTTTCTTTCCATTTTCTATTTTTCTAATTCTTTAATTTAAATATCTTAGATTCTATATATTTACATATACATATATTTGTTCTTACTGGCGTATTATTCCATACGTGTTATCATTCCATTATAACGATCAACACTAGGATACTCGCGTAAATCCTATTTTCTAATATTACTTTTAGGAACATTCCTATGGATGACTCGCTTTATCTTTTCCATGATACAATTCGATGACTCCTATCTCACCACATAGACACATGCACACATATCATGGGAAAATAAAGGAAAATAACAATAATCCATGAGAGACTGCAAGGGCGGAATGGGTTCCTAACACCTTCCCATTTCGTAACTTAACCTACGAACCCTACTCGAGTTATTTTTGGTTTTGTATGTATCAGTATGTCTTTGGATGCTGCCCTTAGGGATGGCTCCACCTTCTTTTGTCTGTTTTGAGTAAAATAGACTAGCAACTCCATCTCTCTACATTTTTGAAAAGTGCGACTGTGTGATAATGATTTAAAATAAGTTCGCAAGTTTCTTAGTAACCCTTATTTAATTAGAGTCAACTTTTAAACCAAACAAAATCAGCCCTTAAAGATGCATCTAAATCAACCCATCAAATATAAAGCATGTGACACAAAGTTAAGGGAAAATCCCCGCAGGGCAAAACCTTTTATTTCCAGAACTTTGAATAATTTACAAGACCATTGACTTACATACAACCTGATAATCACCCACAAGTGTAACGTACGGTGTCTTCGGCAAACCTTCAAAGCAACGGCTAGAAACAGTGTCGGCTGGAATCTCCCGCAGGAACTCCAGGTGGTCAGCAATGAAGAAGAGAGATGGCTTCTCTACAAGGGTTGAACAAATACAAGGATGTGTTCTTGGGTTCCGAAAAAGATTCACAAAGTTTTGAAAATTGTGTGAATCAAAACATGAGTCTTAGGACTCAAAAAATATGAAGACTAGAGGTATTTGGACTCTCAAAAACGTCTTCTAAAGTCTTGCAAAATAGCTCCCCCGAAGTTGGTTTAAATCGGAAAACAAATGAAGAGTTTTGCGAATTTAAAACAATGAAATTCTATCCAGCATACAGGGACCCCAAAGTGGTTTGGGTACCCTGCAAACCGGTTCGCCCCCCCGAACCGGTTCGGGCTGGGTTCGGGGACATTCGGTGGTCAAAGGGGCTTTCAGCACTTAGAAAAAATTCCAAGGAGATTCTTGGAAATATCTCCATTTTCAACGGGCCATAACTTGTTCACCGTAGCTCGTATTGAGGTGCCGTTTCTTCGAGTATCTTTGTTGAGGCAAGCTCTTCAACTTTCCAGTTGACCGGTCCTTCTGACGGTGACTGTAAAATTACCAAATTTCCCTTGAACTTCCCTATCAAGCCTTGTTGCACTGTTTTGACTTCTCTTGTGTACCACTTGCATTACGAGCCTAAAATCATGGCAAGTGAAGTCGTTGAGGTAGATGAGGGACACATGATGGAGATAATAAATTCTTGATTCCAGAAATTCGGATTGAGGCCGTCGTGTGAGATCGTGTAGAGACATGCCAAATGTAACGGCGTACGACATAAATAAATGAAATATTTCGGACATGATAAAAATGTCCTTACAAATCTCACCCCATGTCTATGCCGGTACATACATAAAAAATCTGAATTATCGAATAACAAAATTACCTATACAAATCTACCCTCCCATGAACCCAAAACTGGAAAAGGTACGAATGAATAGTCTCCATCGTTTGTTCTTCAAATCATCAGGAATCTTAAATCTTTTCTCATCGGAGTGTGAAATTCAGTGATCATCAATGCATTACCTACACACATGAGATAAAGAAAAATACCAAGTGATGTATCGAGTTTGAAATTAGATAAACATAGATGATAAGCATAAGTCAAATCTCAAAACTCCCCAAAATTCAAACTCCCCCAAAATAAGATAATTCGTTCTCCCCCTTTTTATGATGTCCCCAAATAGACAAATGAGAAGAATGAATCAAATAAGCAAAATCGGGGTGTCACGATATTCAAAACAAGGCATCAATCAATATGGCAAACACGCTCTTGCAAGGAGATTCGCAAAAAAAATCTTCATAAACTATTTTTGATTTTTCAATTTCTTATACAAAACAAAAAAATAGATACCAATTGAAAAAAAAATATGATACAAAAAAAATCACACCATGGATTTAGACTCAAACTACCAAGTCATGGAAACGGAATGAATGGGTGTGAACACATTCGATAGGTAAATCAACTCAATCAATTATATGAGCACGATGCATATGTGTACCCCTAACGAATGAGCATCAAAAGTATCCTTAGGTGTAAAAATTTGTTGAATTTAGATGACATCGTCTTATGCAAATCAACAAATCAAAGTCAAAGTGATTTCTACACCAATAACGTCCAAAACTATGTAGCGCATTTTCAAGCATTTCAAGGACGTGCAAACCCATTTTAAATTCTCCAACCAAACTCCCTCATATATATTTTCTTTTAGAGGTAATCTAAATTCTCAAACTTTGGAGAATTGGTGCAAAAACCTAAATGGCCCATAATTTGGCATGAATTTCTTTTTATAGCCTTTAAATTTTTTCGGGCTCTTTTAACCTCTTTCGACCCCGGATAATAAAATTCCTCCATTTTTTAGGTCCAATTTTAACGGTGGCTTTTGCGCAAAGGATAGATAATTACCTTTCGCAGCCCCTCCCCCTTTTCAAACAAAGCACACAAACTCACAAAACGGTTTTTATATGCACAATTTCCTTATCAAAATTTATTGCGCTTGGTTTGTTTTAAGGAAAAGATTGAAGTGAAAACACCCAACCAACATGTGATAAGACAAGCACAATAATCAAACAAATCCGTGCACGTGTGTAATAAAGGAAATCATGAGTCAAACATGTAGGAGGTAACACTAAATTACATCTTAATGACTCCAAACATTATAAAGCACAAGGATGAATTGACCTATTGTCTCAAAACACTATCAAATAGTCACATGAAAATAATGGAATGATGTTGTGACATGGTCATCCTAAGTGTTCATCCATAAAAGGTGCAAAATAAAATACAAAAATCTTTTTGGATTTTCTCAAAATTTTATCAAAATAAAATCTTTTTGTATTTTTAAAAAAATTTCAAAAAAAATAAAACATAAAAAAATGATACATACTAGCAATAGGCAAACAATGTCATCATGAAAATCACCCTATGCTAGTAAAGAAGTCAAACCTCAATCATTAGGTGTGGAGGGGTTTTCCAAAGGTGGTGACAGCTTATGAAAAACCTCCATCAATTCTTGTGAAGTTTTGACCAAAAACTTAACTTGCTCACCTAAATGTGCAAACTCTCTCAGGTAGTCTCCGGGAGCATGTATAGTATCATGTGTGCCAGAAACACGTGTAGAAGAAAAACGTTACACATACCCCAACTTAAAGCAAAATTCCCTAAGGTGTCCTCTCCTTTTGCAATGAGAGCAAACATAAATAGGCCTCGGAACACCTTTCTCAAAAACTCTAGGACGCACTCTCCTAATAGGAATGGGACACCTAGGTGGGTTAGGGTGAGACTCACGTGAATCAAACACTAAAGTGGGAACCGGATCAGGTGCTAATTGGGAAGTAGAAGCACCGTCATGACTTATTCCTAACTTCTCACATTTACCCTTATGAACCACCTTTTCAACTTTCTTAGGTGCGTTCACAAAATTGAGTTTGACCTCCCTACCACGTTTGAGATCACTCTCGAGTTGGGACACACATGTCGTCAGACTAGACAACGTGTCGGTGAAATCACACTTCTCCTTTCTCAAAGCCTCCTTCTCTTTTCCAAATCTAAAACCCGACGACCTAAATCACGATTATACTTCTTAGTTTTCAAGGTCTCGGTGTACAAATCTCTAAAAGCTTTTTGGAGCTCACTTTCATCTCCACTCTCACTTTCACTTTCTCCCTCACTCAAAGAACACAAATCACCATCATCGCTTTCATGTGCACTTTTGTGAGATAAAGTGGGTGTGCTCACACGACTAGAAAAAGCTAAAAACTTCTCACCACTAGTCTCATCACCCTCACCTTCACTATTATCACTAAGTGTGGCGGTCATAGCAGTCTCTTTGCCCTTTCTCCTTATCCTAGTAGGACACTCTCTAGCTATGTGCCATTTCCCTTCACACTCAAAGCACCTGATCTCATCCTCCATGTCACTATCTTTGGCCTCCTCTTTCTTTTTATTTGACTCAAAAGGTCTCTTTTTATTGGAGAAATTTTCTTTATTCATTTTGAGAAACTTTTTAAAAAATTTCGCAAATAAGGCCATTTCATTAAAATCAAAATCTTCTTCAGAGTCGGACTCACAAACTTTTTCTTTCTTTTTCTTAAAATGAGTCTTTAACACAATGCCATTATCCTTAGCCTTAATGGTTTTGGGAAACATGTCAATCTCATAGGTTTGAAGATCTCCTACAAGTTCTTCCAACTTAAGTGATTTCAAATTTCCCAAAGAGTTCAAAACAGTGACTTTAGGAATAAAGCATTTTGGGAGGGATCTCAAAATCTTTTTAACGACACGCGTGCTATCAATCACCTCACCCAAATTAAAACATGTGTTAACAATGTCTGACAAACGAGCATAAAAATCATCAAAGCATCTAGAATCAGACATGGTAATAGTCTCAAATTGGGTGGCCAGATTTTGTAATTTAGAGTCTTTGACCGCGTTCGTACCCTCATCTGTCAGTTTCAAAACATCCCAAGCCTCTTTAGACGTGGTGCACGTCATAATTCGACGAAAGTCATCCAGAGTGATAGCACCAGAAATAGCACTCAGACCACGGGAATTAAAATTGGACAATTTATAATCATCTTCAGTCCAGGATGACACGGGTTTTAAAATGGTGATGTTATTAACAGTTACCGTGGGAGGAGTCCAACCATTTTCCCAAAGCAACCAAACCAGCTCGTCAATGGATTTTAAAATCGATTTCATACGAGCTTTCCAGTAGGCATAATTAGACCCGTCAAAAATAGGCATTTGATTCAATAAGTGCTCCATAAGAAAAAATACGAATTTTCACAAAATTGATATTTCAAAAAAAATCAATATCACACGATTTTGCGGGAAATAGGAATACGCGATAAATTAGCGTAACCGGCTCTGATACCAATTTGAAAACGTGAGTAGACAAATTGTATTAGAAAGTAAATCCTCAAAAAAAATCAGGATCACGCAATATATTAGCGTAACCTGCTCTGATACCAATTTGAAAACATGAGACAAATTGTACCAGAAAGTAAATCCTCGAAAAAAATCAGGATCACGCAATAAATTAGAGTAACCTGCTCTGATACCAATTTGAAAAGTGCGACTGTGTGATAATGATTTAAAATAAGTTCGCAAGTTTCTTAGTAACCCTTATTTAATTAGAGTCAACTTTTAAACCAAATAAAATCAGCTCTTAAACATGCATCTAAATCAACCCATCAAATATAAAGCATGTGATACAAAGTTAAGGAAAAATTCCCGCATGGCAAAACCTTTTATTTCTTGAACTTGGAATAATTTACAAGACCATTGACTTACATATAACCTGATAATCACCCACAAGTGTAACGCACGGTGTCTTTGGCAAACCTTCAAAGCAACGGCTAAAAACAGTGTCGGCTGGAATCTCCCGCAGGAACTCTAGGTGGTCAGCAATGAAGAATAGAGACGGCTTCTCCACAAGGGTTGAACAAATACAAGGATGTGTTCTTGGTTTACCAAAAAGATTCACAAAGGTTTGGAAATTGTGTGAATCAAAACATGAGTCTTGGGACTCAAAAAATATGAAGACTAGAGATATTTGGACTCTCAAAAATGTCTTCCAAAGTCTCGCAAAACAGCTCCCCCGAAGTTGGTTTAAATAGGTAAACAAATGAAGAGTTTTGCGAATTTAAAACAATGAAATTTTATCCAGCATACAGGGACCCCAAAGTGGTTTGGGTACCCTGCAAACCGGTTCGCCCCCCCGAACCGGTTCGGGCTGGGTTCGGGGACATTCGGTGGTCAAAGGGGCTTTCAGCACTTAGAAAAAATTCCAAGGTGATGAGAAACATGTGTGCTCGTGTTCAAATGATCAAACCATATATAAAACCCTTTTAACACAAACAAACCCTAAACATGCAGCAGTATGTGATTGAATAAATAGATAATCTACGCAAGAACATTCAAACACATGCAATTAAGGAAAAATCCCTCTCAGGGGCAAAACCATTTATTTTCACTATAATTTGTAAGAAAACGTCTTACAATCGGATTACAATGAAAATACAAGTTGACTAAGAATTACCCTCGGGTATCGAATTCTGTAGTCGCGGCTGGAATTATCCCTTTCCAGTAGGTCTGCAATGAAGAAGAAGAACGGTCTCCTCCACAAGGGTTGAACAAACCAAAGTTGTGTTCTTGGGTTGCAAAAGGATTCACAAAGATATGGCAATGATATGTGAATCAAACCATGAGTTTGGGAACTCAAAAATATGAAGACTAGATGTATTTGGACTCTCAAATTCGTTTCCTAAAGTCTTGCAAAACAACTCCCCCGAAGTTGGTATTTATAGGAAAAAATATGAAGAGTCCCACGTTCTTAAAACTCTAAAATTCTATCTAGCGTACAAAAAAAACAGCATTCTTTAAGGAATTTTCTCTATCTTCAAAAGGTCATAACTCCTACACCGTAGCTCGGATTGAGGTGATGTTTTTTCCAGTATCTTCGTTGCGGCGAGCTCTTCAACTTTCTAGTTGACCAGACCTCCGAACTATGGATGTGAAATTACGAAAATGCCCTTGAACTCTCCTATTGTGCCTTTTTTTTCACTGTTTTGACTTCCCTTGCGTACCACTTGCATCCGTTTAGATTCTCCAACCAAACTCCCTCAGATATTGTATTGAATAGAGGCATTCTAAATTCTCAAACTTTGGAGAATTGATGGTGAAACCTAAGTGGCCCATATTTGGCATGAATTGCTTTTTATTGCCTTTAAATTTTTTCGGGCTCTTTTAACCTCTTTGGACCTCGGATATTAAAATTCCTCCATTTTTTAGGTCCTTTTTAACGGTGGCTTTTGCGCAAAGGATAGATGATTACCTTTCGCAGCCCCTCCCCATTATACAAAAACACACAGTCTCACCAAAACGGTTTTTACATGCATTCCAATCTTGTCAAGTTTTCTCGCATATTGTACATTGTATAGACATGATTAAGATGAAAACACGCAAGCCAACATGAGATAGACAAGTGCAATAATAAAATATAGCAGTGCATGTGTGCAATAAAGGATATAGGAGTCAAACATGTAGGAAGATATCACTAATTACATCTCAAAGACTCCAATCAATGTAAAGCACATGGATGAAATGATGTAGCCTCTCAAATCTCTATCAAACAGTCACATGGATAAATGGAATGAAGTTGTGACTTGGCTATCTTACATGCTCATCCATAAAAGAAGCAAAATACAAAAATCTTTTTGGATTTTTTCAAAAATTTGGAAAAATAAAATCTTTTTGTGCTTTTCTCAAAAATTTTCTTAAAGGAAAATCTTTTTGTATTTTTTTTCAAAAGAAATATAAAAAGCAAAAAGAATAAAACAAAGCTGTACAACAAAGTAATGGTACATATAAAACAGACTAGCAATAGGATGCATATGATATGAACATGAAGAAGCATCCTATTCTAGACATAGACCAACCCCTCAGTCAACTGTGCAAATCCCTAAAGATTTCCTAAGACTCTCAAATCTAAGGGCATCTAAAGGTTTCGTGAAAATATTGGCTAACTGACGGTCGGTAGGAACAAAACTCAGGGATACAACTTTCTCTTCAACTAACTGACGAATAAAGTGCTCACGTATCCTGATGTGTTTTGTGCGTGAATGCTGAACTGGATTGCGGGATATGTGTATCGCGCTCGTGTTATCACAGGAAATGGTCATGGTGTCTTGTGATATCCCATAATCCTCCAGAATTTGCTTCATCCACAAGAGTTGTGTGCAACAACTCCCGGCGGCTACGTACTCAGCCTCCGCAGTGGACAAAGAGATGGAATTTTGCTTCTTGCTCAGCCAGGAGACAAGAGCAGAACAAAAATAGAAACACCCACCAAAAGTGCTCCTACATCCATCTACATCCCCAGCCCAATCGACATCTGAGTAGGCGGACAGACGGTCATCGGTATCAAAGGAATACCAAATCCCGTATGAGAGAGTCCCACTTATGTATTTAATAATACGTTTTAAAGCAAGTAAATGTGACTCTTTTGGGGATGCCCGATAACGCGCACAGACTCCAATACTAAAGGCGATGTCGGGACGACTGGCAGTCAAGTAGAGGAGACTACCTATCATACTCCGATATAAGGTTTGCTCTACGTCCTTGCCTGAAGTGTCCTTACTAAGCTTGGTAGTGGTACTCATAGGTGTACGTGCATGCTTAGCGGAGTCTAAACCAAATTTCTTCACTAGGTCTCTAGCATACTTGGATTGGGAGATGAACATCCCATCCTCTAGCTGACGAACCTGGAGACCAAGGAAGAATGTAAGCTCACCAACCATGGTCATCTCAAACTCACTTTTCATCTCCTCCTCAAAGTGGTGAGCATGCTGGGAGCATGTGGATCCAAAGACTATGTCGTCCACATAGACCTGGGCAACCAAAATAGCACCGTCATCTCTCCTGACAAACAACGTCATATCTACTCCCCCTCTCTTGAAGCCACGAGCTAAGAGATAAGAAGTAAGCCTCTCGTACCAAGCACGGGGTGCTTGCTTCAAACCATACAAGGTTTTCCTCAGATAGTAGACGTGCTCAGGGTGCTGAGGGTCTTCAAACCCTTTTGGTTGTTCAACATAAACCTCCTCCTGTAGAATGCCATTCAAAAAGGCACTCTTGACATCCATCTGATACACCTTGAAGCGCAGATGACATGCGATGGCGAGCAGAAGACGGACGGACTCAAGCCTCGCAACAGGAGCAAATGCCTCCCCAAAGTCTACACCCTCTATCTGTGTGTAGCCTTGAGCGACCAACCTAGCCTTATTTCGGATTATGGTACCATTTTCATCCATTTTGTTCTTAAAAATCCACCGGGTACCTATCACATTAATCTCACTAGGTCGGGGGACAAGTTCCCAGACATCATTCTTTTTAAACTGAAGCAACTCATCCTGCATAGCAGATATCCAGTTTTCATCCTTGAGTGCTTCTTTATGGTTCTTGGGCTCGACTTTGGACGTGTAGCAAAGATGGATAACAACGTTCTCTAGCTGAGCACGAGTCTTGACCCCTAGAGTGGGATCACCAACAATGGCAGAAGGGTCATGACTCTTGCGAACCCAAGCAGGTGTGTCCCCTAACACAGGAGTAGGGCCCACAGAGTGTGAGAAAGGAACAGGTAAATCACTGTCAGAACAATCCTCATACTCACACTGAAGGTTAGGATTAATAACCGTCGGAGGTTCGTCATCTTGCACGGTGACGTTTATTGATTCCATAATCTTAGAGCTCTTCAGGTTAAAAACCCGGTACGCTCTACTATTCGATGAATATCCTAGAAATATTCCCTCGTCGCTTCTGGAGTCGAACTTTCCTAATTCTCTCTATCCCGAAGGATGTAGCATTTACTCCCAAAGACAAGGAAATATGCCAGGTTGGGCTTCTTGCCAGTCCACAACTCATAAGGAGTGTGAAGTGTGTGTGGACGCAGATACACCCTATTCACCGTGTGGCATGCAGTAGACACTGCCTCTGCCTAAAATCTCCTAGAAACTTTACGACCTAGAAGCATAGATCTAGCCATCTCTTGGATCGTTCTATTCTTTCTCTCAACAATCCCATTTTGCTGAGGAGTTCTCACAGCAGAAAACTCATGTTTGATGCCAAGGCTATCATAGTACAAATCCACCTTTGCTTCCTTGAATTCAGTGCCGTTGTCACTACGTATTCTGTTAATAGTGACACCGTGTTGATTTTGCAGGACACGGCACTTGGTCGTTAAGAAATCTACAGCATCGGATTTCTCTCTCAGAAAACCTACAATGGAGTATCTGGAGAAATCATCTACCATCACGAGGATGTACCTCTTACCACCTAGACTCTCAGTACGAGTGGGACCCATAAGATCCATGTGAATCAACTCCAGAACACGAGAGGTGGTAATGGAATGTAACTTCCTATGAGGACTACGAATTTGTTTTCCCAACTGACAGGGTCCACAAACGGTCGAAGTTGACTTTCCAAGATATGGTAAGCCACGTACTAGGTCCTTTTTAGATAAACGATTGAGATCTCTAACATTCATGTGACCTAGACGTTGGTGCCACAGATCCATAGGAGTGATCGTGGCGCTGTTGCAGATAAGTGAGGATGTGGGCTCTGATACCAATAGAATTTTAGAGTTTTAAGAACGTGGGACTCTTCATATTTTTTCCTATAAATACCAACTTCGGGGGAGTTGTTTTGCAAGACTTTAGGAGACGAATTTGAGAGTCCAAATACATCTAGTCTTCATATTTTTGAGTTCCCAAACTCATGGTTTGATTCACATATCATTGCCATATCTTTGTGAATCCTTTTGCAACCCAAGAACACAACTTTGGTTTGTTCAACCCTTGTGGAGGAGACCGTTCTTCTTCTTCATTGCAGCCCTACTGGAAAGGGATAATTCCAGCCGCGACTACAGAATCCGATACTCGAGGGTAATTCTTAGTCAACTTGTATTTTCATTGTAATCCGATTGTAAGCCGTTTTCTTACAAATTATAGTGAAAATAAATGGTTTTGCCCCTGAGGGGGATTTTTCCTTAATTGCATGTGTTTGAATGTTCTTGCGTAGATTATCTATTTATTCAATCACATACTGCTGCATGTTTAGGGTTTCTTTGTGTTAAAAGGGTTTTATATATGGTTTGATCATTTGAACGCGAGCACACACGTTTCTCAAATTGGTATCAGAGCAGGTTACGCTAATCTATCGCGTATTCCTTTTTTTTCCGCAAAATTTTTCTAAGATATCAATTTTCTGAAAAAATTGATTTTAAGTGGGTGTTCAAATGGAGAAGTCATATTATAAAATGCCTATTTTTGACGGGACAAATGATGCTTATTGGAAAGCCCGTATGAGGTCGGCTTTAAAAGCCATTGTTGAACGTGTCTGGATTTTGGTTGAACGAGGGTGGACTCCTCCCACCGTGACTGTTGATAATATGACCAACTTGAAACCTGACATTTCTTGGTCTGATGAAGAAATTAAATGGTCATCTTTTAATTCTAAGGGTATAAGTGCTATTTCTGGGTCTGTCACACCTGATGAGTTCAAACGCATAATGACGTGTACCATGTCAAAAGAGGCATGGGATGTTTTACAACTCACCCATGAAGGAACAAATGCTGTGAAAGAGTCTAACTTGCAAAACTTGACAACTCAATTTGAAACAATCACCATGCATGATTCTGAATGCTTTGATGAATTTTATGCTAGACTTTCTGACATTGTGAATACTAGTTTTAATCTTGGTTAACAAATTCCGAATGCTAGAGTTGTTAAAAAGATTCTTCGTTCTTTACCTAAGCGTTTTATCCCTAAAGTCACTGTGCTAAATTCTATGGGTAATTTAAATACGCTAAAATTGGAAGAACTTGTAGGAGATTTGCAAACTTATGAAATTGATATGTTCCCTAAAAATGCTAAATCTAAAGATAAGGGAATTGCTCTTAAAGCCCAAGAGAGAAGGAGTGAGGGGTCAGCTAGAAAGAGGGTAGAGTCATCTAAAAAGAGAGAGACTGACACGTCAGATTCTGAGTACGATTTTGACTTAGATGATTTGGCTCTTTTCGCAAAAAATTTCAAGAGGATTCTCAAATTTAAGAAAAATGGCAATTTTAAAGATAAAAAGAAATTTGAGAAACGTGTGTGCTCGCGTTCAAATGATCAAACCATATATAAAACCCTTTTAACACAAACAAACCCTAAACATGCAGCAGTATGTGATTGAATAAATAGATAATCTACGCAAGAACATTCAAACACATGCAATTAAGGAAAAATCCCCCTCAGGGGCAAAACCATTTATTTTCACTATAATTTGTAAGAAAACGGCTTACAATCGGATTACAATGAAAATACAAGTTGACTAAGAATTACCCTCGGGTATCGGATTCTGTAGTCGCGGCTGGAATTATCCATTTCCAGTAGGGCTGCAATGAAGAAGAAGAACGGTCTCCTCCACAAGGGTTGAACAAACCAAAGTTGTGTTCTTGGGTTGCAAAAGGATTCACAAAGATATGGCAATGATATGTGAATCAAACCATGAGTTTGGGAACTCAAAAATATGAAGACTAGATGTATTTGGACTCTCAAATTCGTCTCCTAAAGTCTTGCAAAACAACTCCCCTGAAGTTGGTATTTATAGGAAAAAATATGAAGAGTCCCACGTTCTTAAAACTCTAAAATTCTATCCAGCGTAAAAAAAAAACAGCATTCTTTAAGGAATTTTCTCTATCTTCAAAAGGTCATAACTCCTTCACCGTAGCTTGGATTGAGGTGCCGTTTTTTCCAGTATCTTCGTTGCGGAGAGATCTTCAACTTTCTAGTTGACCAGACCTCCGAACTATGGATGTGAAATTACGAAAATGCCCTTGAACTCTCCTATTGTGCCTTTTTTTCACTGTTTTGACTTCCCTTGCGTACCACTTGCATTAAGTCCCTAAAATCTTGGAACGTGAAGTCATTGAGGCAGATGTGGGACATATTAGTGGAGATAATGCATGCTTGATTCCCGAAATTCGGATAGAGGCCGTCATGTGAGATCGTGAGGAGACGTGCCAAATGTAGCGGCATACGACATAAATAAATGAAACATTTCGGACATGTGAAAAATGTCCTTACAGGTGATTCTTGGAAATATCTCCATTTTCAACGGGCCATAACTTGTTCACCGTAGCTCGGATTGAGGTGCCGTTTCTACCAGTATCTTTGTTGCGGAAAGATCTTCAACTTTTCGGTTGACCGGTCCTCCGGACGGTGGCTGTAAAATTACCAAATAGCCCTTGAACTTCCCTATCAAGCCTTATTGCAATGTTTTGACTTCTCTTGTATACCACTTGCATTACGAGCCTAAAATCATGGCACGTGAAGTCGTTGAGGCAGATGAGGGACACATGATGGAGATAATAAATGCTTGATTCCAAGAATTCGGATTAAGGCCGTCGTGTGAGATCGTGTAGATACGTGCCAAATGTAACGGCATACGACATAAATAAATGAAACATTTCGGACATGATAAAAATGTCCTTACAATTTTTCACCTCACACATCGCCGACGGCGGTCGAAGCGCTATCGAGAGGGATGTGCGGGACAAAGATCCTCTCATCGCGTTAGATGATCCCTCCTCTCTCTCTCCGCGAGGATTGAGGGATGGCCACAGTGGTGACTCTGCTGGAGATTACCTTTTTTATATGAGGGCTAGACTCTATCTACATGAGTGTTTTATTTTCTTATATACTCCCCTACTTTACATGTTCTCCATTTCATGTGTACCTCATTCTTATGCTTATATTCACACACTTGTAGAATATTCTCCATGTACACTTCACACCACGTGCACCTAGGATGACATATATTCACATATTGCATGCATCACCCATCCACACTTGGTATACTATTAGTACTTGGACTTTTCTCCCTGTTAGGGCATAATCAAGAAAGATACTCTCACCATAAGATACTAATAAGAGAATCATGAATGATTCACACGACATCACCAAAGAGCATTTTGATTTACAAAATTTTGTCCAGTAACTGGAAGGTCACTTCGTGATGGGCGCTTGATCGAGCGCGAATCGTGCATCATGTAATACGCAAATCGTTGTTATCGGTTCGGCGACTCAATGAAAAAAACCTAAGCTACAACTACACTTGACAAGCAAGCACAGTGGTAAGTCGGGTATCGTAAGAAATCCACAGGGAGTGATTGAATTTTAGATGTTAATTGCTTTAAAATTTCGGGAATAAAAGTGTAAAATAAATAAATGAAAAGGTGATGGGTGGTTATGGTGGAAAAAGAAAAGAATAAGTTATGCTACACAAAAGTAAAGCGAGGATCGGGATCGCATCCTACCAAACGGATCGAAACAACTACTAATCAAGATTCTGGCTCGAAAGCAATTTAATCGAGGATTTACAATTACGCATAAACATCACACAATAAGGAATTTAACCCAAAGTTGCAAGATTAAACATTTAACGCAAAATGGTCACACGCGGATTAAATTCGGATTATCACTATAAACACTAAAGTTGCGTGACAAATAAAGTTAAACGCATAACAATCCAACTTTAATACACGCGGTTTCAATTGAATGCAATTTTACACAAAACCTAACTTTCGAGGTCAAATTCCGTAAATGGCGGAACGAAATCCCGACCCTAATTATCTTGGGGCTAAGCATGAATAAACTAAATTAACACTGCAATTAAACTAATTACAACAAGAAATAAATTAATCTAGGCAAGAAAGTAGAGAAAGCAAGTAAATGAAAGCATGGAAATTAAGGAAGACAACAAAATTAATGTAATTAAAACTAAGGTACAACTTACAAAACAAAGAGTACAAGAGAGGAGTAGGTCAAATCTCCCAAGTTTACTAACCCTAAAATCTAAGACAAAATGAAGATATGAAGATCCCCTCTCAAAAATGAGAGAAGAGAGTATTTATACACAAAATATCCCATGGTAAACTTGTAAATAAACAAGAAGAAAAATAAATATCTGCAGGACCGAATCGATTTGGGGTGTCCGAATCGATTTCTTCAAAGGGATCTGATCACACTGGTCCAAACCGAATCGATTTGGGGTGTCCGAATCGATTCGGTACCTACAGGTATGAAATCTGCAGCTTCGTCCTGTTTTGCGGAAAATGCCGCCATTTCTTCGTTATAGCTCGAAATTAGGCACGGTCGGAGGCTACGCGAAGATAACTCAGAGGGATACAACATCCAAGGAGACATTGGGCCAAAAACCCAAATTTTGAAATGACTAAAATGCCCTTGATTGTGACCATGAGTGTGAATTTGAAGTAAAAACCATCCTAAAAATGCCATAACTCCATCATTACAACTCGGAATCAAGCACCGTCGGCTGCCACGCGAAGAGAAATCAAAGTGCTTAAACTTCCGTGAATAGCTCGGGATTCAAACCTGAATGCTGAAATTACTAAAATTCCCCCGAAGCTGCAAAAGTCGACGAAACGTTTCCGAAAAGCGCCCAAACTTCATACTAAGCATCCAAATACCTACAAAAGCTCAATTAACCCCTGCAAAGCATGTATATATAGAAATACGAGGTTGTCTGGTTAACGAGCATAAGTATATGGATTAAGATACTCGATGGGACTAATAACGCGTAGGTTAACAGGTGAAATATCCAATATTTGCGTCGTATCACACCCCCTAACTTACACATAGCTAGTCCCTAGCAATGAAATAGGAAAAAATAAGAACTACAGGCAATCCAAAACAAGATACAAGTGCAAAATGGGATGAAAAAGTAATAAAAAGATAAGGCCACTTTCGCGGGCGAACGATTGCATTTAGCATATGAAATAAGCCTTTAAACCCCTAGGTTACCCTAGTGGACGAGTGTTGTCTCGTGAGGGTTTTCATGGATAATACCCACAAACATCACATGGTTTCCTCAAAATATGCCCAACCCAACATGCGAGAAACTCAACAACAACGAAAAAGATTTCAAACATATTATTAGCATATTGAATGAATTCAAGCTAAAGTCCGTTGTTATTAACAGGTTGAATGCACCTCATAGAATTGAAACTTTAAAGTGGGAGGGGGAGAGAAAATGCAAAATATGATTTCGTAAAAACTTAAATAAACCGGATAAACATAAAGCAAGAAAATATTCAATCCTCACGGTCATTACGCTCATCAAATGAATTCACTCGGAACGGGAGGTAACACACGGAACATGCGGGCATAAAGAGTAAATGTAAATGGAAACTAGGCCGCACACATGTCACAAATGAAGAACGCTATATAGGAAATGAAAAACTTATAATCTCAATGAAAGATATCGCACATTAAAAGAGGCAAAATGCATTTTCACAGATTATCAAAACTATTATGACTTTTAAATCAAATTCACCTTAAGATCACATAGGACTTGATAGGGTTATAATGTAGGCTAGGACAGGGTACGAAACGAAAGGGATGTATGTACGAATTCAAAGTGTTCGGGATGAAAACTTGGGATAATGGGAAAATACGGGCAATACCAAAAATGGATAGTAACTTCCAAACAAGCATTAGATATATCATCGGGAGAGTAATCAAAGCTTATTGAACTATATACACAACATATATACAAACTTTCTCTTTTCTTCTTTTTCTCATGTTTTCTTTTGTTTTCTTTTGCTTATTGCTTTCTCTTTTTCTTCACTTTTTTTTTACTTTCTTTTCTTTGCTTATCAAACTCTCATATGCCTAAATTGTAACCACACTACACAACATCATTCAATCCCAATCAACATTCGAAACAAAGGTATGTAAGGTTATATGTATGGTGTATAACTCCAATTTGGAGTTGGTTATGGAATTTTGGGTAATGAAATGAAAGGCTAATATTTAGGCTCAAAGGGGTTGACTAGGGAAACATATAAGGTGAGGTCAAGGTTAATATGGGTGGTATAACAAAGATAGCCTATGATCATTTCATAAAGTTTACACAATTCTCAAGTCAAAACAATATATGAAAACATGCTCAAGTAATGCATTTCAAGTATGAACTCAATTAATGAACGGTCAAATGAAAGAATAGTGAGATTACCAATGAATTCAACGTTTTCAATGAGAAAAGAAAAGTGTATAACACTCACAAACGACGAAAGGTACAAAGCTTACTCAGTGTAAGTATATACAATGCAACAAAATATTCCCGGGTTATAAAAATCTTAAACCAAATCAATATGACAAGGAAAGTGCATATGCTCATAGGATAAAGTTTAATTCATGAAGTTATTCATAATATCAATGATTTAAGGACTAAAGTCTAATAACTTTTAAAATCGAGAACATTCATCATTGAGTTGTCTATTGGCTCGGGCAATTATTAAAATTTATCATCGAAAACAAGGCAAAACGCCCAACAAAGGAGAAAAAAGAAAGAAAATATTTTTGAAAATTTTCAAATTTTTCACAAAAAGGCATACATAGTAACTAAATGTGAGCAAATCCATGGACAAAACAAAGAAATGGATAAAATATCCTACACCCCCTAACTTAAATGTTGCATTGTCCTCAATGCGCATTAAGAACACAACACAAAGAGAGGAAAATAACGATATTACCCAAAATTGGAGCGATGACCATAAGCGCGAGTCCAAAGGAATCTACAAAACAAGTTAGTACCGAGCAAAGTAAAAATAAATAACAAAAAGTTAACTAATTACACTAGACTATATTAAAAGGAAAGAAAAATAGGAAAGAAAGAAAATTAAAAAGCTAACTATTTACAACCTACTATTTAGGCTTCACACTAACTATACACTAGAAGTCTAAATAGTTGAGGGTCCACCCAAAAAGGGATTTGACTTTGAAAGATTAACGCTGGACCCTCCAAAACGAACATGCCTCCCGAAAAATAAGAATTCCGTTTGAACAACGAAAGGCATGTGGGTGGTGAAAAAAGTGAACCATCGCCAATTTGAAATTTTGGGCGGACGATGGGGGATTTGGATAATAAGGATGAAAGTTACACTTGAGGTCCAAGAAAAATCGACTCATCTCCCAAAGATTTTTCAAATGGAATGGGAGATGGTGAACACGTGGGGATAACATCCATCGAAAACAAATTCGGTAAGGAGTCCTCATCGACAAAAAGTGTAGAAGTTTTAAAAGTTTTTACCGACTCATAGGAATCAACTGGTAATTCTAATGGTTCAATGACGAAAAACGTAGATGGTAATGAAATAAATTCAATCTCCGTCAATATATCGTTGGAAGGATATTGAATTTCAGGGGAGAGAGATTCACATTCGATGAGAAATTCTTTGAAAAATTGAGGTGAAACACAAGTTTCCACCTCCTCGTTGTTTTGTGCATAAGAATTCATCTCATCGCAAAGTGCTCCAAGTCTCATTCCTGCATCATTTAGGCTTTCCAAACCTTGGGAGTAAAGAAGAAAATTTTCTTCCAAAGTAGGCTTCCTCGGCTCAAGAGCCTAGAATTCCTCATTTGGTTGAAACTCGCCTTTGAAAGTATCAGAATAAGAATCATCATTAGATTCGAATAATGAATCCAACTCAAGCTCCCAATAACGATTTTCATTCCGATAATTGTTTTCAAGTCTTTCAATCTCAAGAAAATATTCAAAATGGAAAACTTGAAAACTATCCCCAAAGTAAGAATCATTAGAATAACCGTAATAACTATAATAGTAGGACATGATTACCTCGTTGTTTGCAGATGGAGAATCCGAGCAACAAAGTGAGCAACCACGAATCAAAGTTTCTTAGCGCTCAAATATTCTATCCTGCAAAAAAGGTTAAAACAAAGAATACAAATACAAAAGGAAAAATACTACGAAATAATAAAACAATTACTATCTAAAACACACTCCCCGGCAATGGCGCCATTTTGATCGAGCGCGAACCATGCGTCGTGTAATACGCAAATCGTTGATATTGGTTCGACGACTCAATGCAAAAAACCTAAGCTACAACTACACTTGACAAGCAAGCACAGTGGTAAGTCGGGTATCGTAAGAAATCCACAGGGAGTGATTGAATTTTAGATGTTAATTGCTTTAAAACTTCGGGAATAAAAGTGTAAAATAATAAAATGAAAAGGTGATGGGTGGTTATGGTGGAAAAAGAAAAGAATAAGTTGCGCTACACAAAAGTAAAGCGAGGATCGGGATCGCATCCTACCAAACGGATCGAAACAACTACTAATCAAGATTCCAGCTCGAAAGCAATTTAATCGAGCATTTACAATTACGCACAAACATCACACAATAAGGAATTTAACCCAAAGTTGTGAGATTAAATATTTAACGGCGCGGATTAAATTCGGATTATCGCTATAAACACTAAAGTTGCGTGACAAATAAAGTTAAACGCATAACAATCCAACTTTAATACACGCGGTGTCAATTAAATGCAATTTTACACAAAACCTAACTTTCGAGGTCCAAACGCGTAAATGGCGGAACGAAATCCCGACCCTATTTATCTAGGGGCTAAGCATGAATAAACTAAATTAACACTGCAATTAAACTAATTACAACAAGAAATAAATTAATCTAGGCAAGAAAGTAGAGAAAGCAAGTAAATGAAAGCATGGAAATTAAAGAAAACAACAAAATTAATGTAATTAAAACTAAGGTACAACTTACAAAACAAAGAGTACAAGAGAGGAGTAGGTCAAAGTCCCAAGTTTACAAACCCTAAAATCTAAGACAAAATGAAGATATGAAGATCCCCTCTCAAAAATGAGAGAAGAGAGTATTTATACACAAAATATCCCATGGGAAACTTGTAAATAAACAAGAAGAAAAACAAATATCTGCAGGACCGAATCGATTTAGGGTGTCCGAATCGATTTGGTCAAAGGGATCTGATCACACTGGTCCAAACCGAATCGATTTGGGGTGTCCGAATCGATTCGGTACCTACAGGTATGAAATCTGCAGCTTCGTCCTGTTTTACGGAAAATGCCGCCATTTCTTCGTTATAGCTCGGAATTAGGCACGGTCGAAGGCTACGCGAAGATAAATCAGAGGGATAAAACATCCAAGGAGACTTTGGGACAAAAACCCAAATTATGAAATGACTAAAATGCCCTTGATTGTGACCTTGAGTGTGAATTTGAAGTAAAAACCATCCTAAAAATGCCATAACTCCATCATTACAACTAGGAATCAAACACTGTCAGCAGCCACGCGAAGAGAAATCAAAGGGATTAAACTTCCGTGATAGCTCGGGATTCAAACCCGAATGCTAAAATTACTAAAATGCTCCCGAAGCTGCAAAAGTCGACGAAACTTTTTCGAAAAGCGCCCAAACTTCATACTAAGCATCCAAATACCTACAAATGGCCAATTAACCCCTGAAAAGCATGTATATATAGAAATATGAGGTTGTCTGGTTAACGAGCATAAGTATAGGGATTAAGATACTCGAGGGAGCTAATAACGCGTAGGTTAACGGGTGAAATACAAAATATTTGCATCGTATCAGCGCTGGTCCGGCAGGGCGCAGTTAGCCTGAGTGATATGCAGCTAACCTTCCATTGACCAAGTACCTTTGACATATATCGAACCTCATCATACCAATTAACCGAAGTCATGACGGAAGGTATATCGTAGGGAACTCATTCACGTATTCCAAGTATATCGAATTCACTCTCACACGTACCATCCCCACGAGGTATATAGCGAGCAATTCACATACACTTAGGAAAATCAAATGGCTTGTCCACACGTACCGATTTCCTTCAAAAGAAAGACGTATATCGTGTAAGCCACGCCAAAGGAGGGAACCCTTTCCGATTCACCCAACCAACTGCATACCCGCATATAGGTCACAAGCCTAGGACACATGTTAGATTGTTGATTTTAACTCGAAACTCTGCCAAAATTCTGGGTCGGCCTGTCGCCTAAATTTTCTTGCATTTTTAAAATGGGACCCTGTCGGTGAGCATGGTCACAAGTCCAATCATAGCTTTGCATATGTTACAAACCCAACTTTTCTAGGCTCCGATCCCGTCCGGTATTTCATTTTGCATTTAGGATAATTTAATACAAGTGAGAACATAATAATTATAATAATCATGCTGAGACTCGTCTCCTAATAATATTTCCCCCTTCTTTATTAAAACAATCCAAAAACATTTATCATTTATTTATCAAAAATCCAAAAAGATTTTTTCTTTTTTTTTTTATCAAAAATCCAAAAAAATGTCAAAAATATTTTCATTCTTCTTTTTTCAAAAATAAATCCCATTTTACGCCTTTTCAGATCGATTTCACGCCCTTGGCCTGGCTCCTTATTGGCTTCGGTCTTTAGTCAAATCACCTCGAAATTTTGTCAGTTCCCCTTCTACTTGTTTGAAGTCTTAAATCCACCCGCTTTCCATGGAGAACATAGATCAACTACCAGTTTTGCAGCCAGATCTAATGGGAGTCTTAGCTCATCCTGTGTCCAAGATTGACAACCTTCAGACTGAGGTCCGAGAGATGCAATAAACCCAAGTTCCTATTCTTCAAGAGCCCGAGGCCCTATTCCCTTGTGCTATGGGTCCACCCGAGACTATCTAGGTTCCCGAAGAGTATCATCACGCTCCACATGCCTCTCCTGCTAATGGGTCATCGTCTGCCCAGCTTCCTATGCCAAACCTTGCCCAGCCTGGGGCTAACTTGCCTATAATGATGGATCCAAAAGAGGAAGATCTTAACAAGGTCAAAGAAGATCTCTAGATTCTAACTAAGATGTTCTACCAAGTTAAAATATTTGGGAATTACATGGACTACACCCACAAGTCTCCTTATCCTAAAGCAAGGTTACCTGAGAAGTTTAAGATGCCAAATATCGAGAAATTCGAAGGAAGCGGACCCCTCATTGTTCATTTTTGCAGTTATCACTGTTCTATGACTCTCATAGGAGATTCTGAAGAAGTGATGGCCCAATTATTTCAGCAAACTTTGAAGGACGGCGCCCTCCGATGGTTTTTGTCTCTCGAGGAGTCCAAAATCCGCAGCTGGGAGGATGTAGCCCGAGAATTCATGTCGGATTACAAATACAATGAAGTACTTGAGGTCACCCATCGTGATTTAGAACTGCTCAAACAAAACTCTGGGGAATCAGTCAGTAACTTCATAGCCCGGTGGAGGTAAAAAGAAGCCACCATGACTAATCGGCCATCCGAGGAAGAACAAGTTAACATAGAAGAACTTTTTACCCCATGTCCGAGCAATAATGGGAGGACAATACTGTCCCCACTTATGATCACTCAAAGAAGCAGGAGTAAAAATTGAGGAAGGTCTTGCTAAAATAGAAGTTGAACCAAAGAAAGTGTCCGGACAATTCACTCATAGAAAATGTGATAAACTTGTCAATGTTGCAGTCTCAACCATCAACAACATCTCTCAACCAACCACCTCGTGGGCATAAGAAAGCTTCCATATCCCAGTCTGAAAGGAATAAACCAAACTCCATGCTCCCCTCTCGAAAGTTTATCAGTCCCTATTAAACCGAAACCTCATCATACCCTTGGACCCCCTTCCATTGCCAAATCCACTTCCAAGAAACTTCAAGGCAGAGGCCCATTGCGCCTTTCACCAAACTGCTGGTCATACCATCGACCAATGCTTTCACCTTCGAAACATAATCCAAGGTATAATTAACCGGTATACCATTGCCCCACCAGCCAATCCTAAGCTAAGCACTACTCACAACCGACACCCAAATCATGCCAATGACATCTTCTTAGGAGGGAACCCAAAATTTGATCCCTAAACTCAAATCACACCCATATACTCTCCCAAACCTCTCCAAACTTGCCCATTTTCCTCCTACACCCTACTAGCCTCACTATTTAGGCACTGTCACTCCTTACCAGAGCATGCATCGCTGTCCGTACCCATTCTGAAAATAGAAGCATGGAATGATCAGAAGTATTAAATCAACTCCTAGAGTTCGGGCTAAAATTGCCCTCACAAATGATTATTGATTGCCAGAGGTTCACTACGCTATTCTTAGAATCGTAGAAATGGGCCCGAGAGTCGGACAGTTGGGTAGTACCAACCGATGAAGTCAGCCTAGATGACGTTGTCCAGATTATGGCAAAATTATTCAGGAAAACTAATAATATTTGAAGTATGACTGAGTTACTCGATACTATGAAGCTACAAGGGAGCCTGGTCCCTTTACCCTTACATCTCCTCTCATATTGGGAGGACCTGTATGAATAATCCGTTGAAGTTGTAGAATGCATCAACTTTACATGAAAAGATAGAATTGTTTCCATAGGATGGGGGGGGGGAAGAATTTAAAGATTCAAATGAAGAGCAAGCTTCCGATAAAATTGGCCTGATAGCCGACATGTATGGGATGATATCATTTAAAGAACTCCTCGGAGAAATAAAGAAGGTGGCAGAACAATATGATATTGGCGAGGAAACAGGGTTCATATTCTTCCCTTCTTCAGTAAATCACATGACCAGATCCTAAGCTTACTACAAACCAATGACAAAGGGAAGGGCGTCAAAAACCTTCCTATGCCAGATATGACCCTCGAGGATAGAAAGATCCTCGATCAATTGAATAAAACTCAAGCTAACATCACTTTATGGGGAATTTTCATGTCCTCACAGCAGCACATAAATTCTTTGATCAAGTTTCTCACAGGACCTACAGTTCCTCCTTCTACCACACTAGAAAAAGCAATAAATTTAGTCGAATCCCTAATCTCTACCCGAATGCTATCCTTTTTTGAAGAAGAAATCCCCATAATTGGTCCAAACCACAATCATGTAATCAATATCTCCGTCGAAGTCATGGGGAAGATCGTACCACCCTCTCTTGTCAATAATTGATTCCCCTTGAATTCCTGCCCATTAAAAACCTTCGAATGCTTAGGACTGAAGTAAAGTGACCTCGCTCCAACCTCCTTTGTTGTACGTGCCTACGATAATACTCGTCAGGAGATGATGGGATCCATAAAACTTGTAATAGGGGCTGGCCCTATAAACCCTATCATTGAATTCCAAGTTATTCACATCCCAACTTATTTAAGCCTGTTGTTTAGATGACCTTCAATCCGTAGTATCAAGGGTGTGTCTTCCTCACTCCATCAGAAATTAAAGTTCTTCATCGACGGATGAGTTATCACCATTTTGGGCGACAGCGATAATACCAAGGGTGTAAGTACCAGCAATCCAATCCTTGAGATATAGCAAGGGTCAAATGATATGCTCCTATAAGGATTCCAAGTCGAGCCACTTCTACTCATGGTAGGGGACGATTTCAGAGAAAGGGTTTGTCTAGAATATGACCCTCATGGCAACGTCAATGTGATTCAGATGTTCACAACCATGCACTTCATGCTCGAACTAGGGCTAGGACAAAGACAGCAAGGGATAATTGAGCCCATTGTACTGAAAGAAGCTTTCCCTCCTTGTGGTTTTGGGTATCCACTATCAGAATAAGAGTTCAAAAAAATCCGTCAGTCTTGACCAAAGAGAAGATTAGACTGCATCCAGACTATCCCAGGGGATTCATTAAATGGGCGATTCATTAAAGAGGGCAAAGACTTCCCCTTTTGAGGCTTTTCAGAACCATGGTATGACCATACAAACAAGAAGATGAAGCCTAGAATGAAGATCTTTTTCCAAGACAGCTACCCATGGGACGAAAGTTCCCAACACCATGTACAACCGATCATGAAAGATACTGAAGATTACGAGGGAAGTGACTCCGAGGATTCGTTTAACATACAGACAGTGGGGTTGACACTCTGCATGGTTCATTCAAGCATTACATCACTGGATCCATCCCACCTGATTAAAGTTGCTGATACACCTCCCCTCAACTGGCGTGCTGCGCCAGTTTTACCTGTTGAAATACCAGCTAACCCCATTGTTTACCCCGTCTCTTTTTCTCGTGTCTATCCTTTCTCTAATGTAATTAAGACCTCCTTTGATGAGGTTCTCAATGTTTTTTTTCCTATTAATGGAATAAATGAAGATTTTGTGTATCTTGTTGTGCCTTACATTAATTGTGTAGATTCTAATCAAACTTTTGATAATGATGATTTTGCAAATGAACAATTCTTAACTGATCTAAATAAGGTTAATAACAAACAACATAACCATGTCCAAGTTAATTAAGAAGAAAATGTTGTTGTTAACCTCGGTTCTAGTAGACAATTGCACGAGATTAGGATAGGGGCTACTCGCAACGAGCATGAGCGCTCATAACCTGAAGAATTGCTTAAGAAATTCATAGATGTCTTCGCGTGGTCCTATCATGATATTCCTGGCACTGATCCTGATATAGCTCAACATGAGATCCCCACTCTCCCAGACCACCATCTTGTCAAAAAAGAATTGAAAAAGCTCCACACCTAATCGTCGCTCAAAGTCAAAGAAGAAGTTGTCAAACAGCTGAATGTAGGCTTCATTCGTGTGATCGAATATTTCACATGGCTAGCCAACATAGTCCCAGTGATTAAATCAGGAGGGAAAATTCAGATGTGTGTAGACTATCAGGACTTGAACAAAGTGTGACAACCCGCGATCCGAGATAAGGGGTAGCCAGCCCGATACTCAAACATAACAGCAATCATGGATGGATATCATTGTCATCATCAACAAAATAGACTGAGTATATGGGAAAAGCACGGAATAAATCTGAAAACGGGTTGCCAAAAGTGTACAATTTTTAAAATGCAATTAAGAAAATTAAATTTAAACAACCCAATCTGATAAGCAAGTGGAGTTCCAAAAGGGTATATATATAATACAACTAAAATGAATATATACAAATGGACCGAATAGGCGGTCGATCCACAGCTACATACAATGAAGTACAACAATTTAAATATCTTAAATAATACATTCATTAATCAAATACAAATGTTTGGGCCACACGCCCGAGTAAAAAGACCCGATCATATGTAGAATAACAAGAAGAAAACGTTTAACTCAAGGTCCTATAATAACCCACAAAATCTTACAGCTCGTCAAAAGCAAAGGAATAGGAACATCAAAACGGGCGTCCTTGCGGTGGAGCACCTGAGCGGATACAATCATATATACAACAAGGAAAGTAAACCGGTCAGGGCCGGGTTCTATATGATCACCAGAAGAAATAAAAAGCATGACAGAAATGAACAGTTATGAATGAATGATAAGGATGATAATATGCATGTTAAACTACAATTACAAATTAAGATATTATAACTAATTATGAGATGTAACACAATTACAAAAGAAAAATATAAAAGTAAATAACTTTAATTTAAAACCTTTGATCATTAATCCAATTTCCATTATCTTTTGTATTCCTCAATAGGAATAAAACCATTTATTAACTTCCATAGTTAATTATCCTTCCATTTTATCTTTCCATTTCTTAATAGGAATACCATTAATATCAAGTGCTCTTTATGGCACGTATCCATGCTCTTTATGGAATATATCCATCAAGTCCCACTTGATGCAGAAAAGTTATATTCTCATACATATAACGATTCTAAGATCGCCCCTCCGAGTTTCCCCACTGGGCGAGCCCCTAAATGACCATCATCTTCCAGGGCCTATCTATACAAGACAACCTGGGCACCTATCGATACATCGGGAAGCGACCATATGCCTGCGGGAGAGTCAGGACCACACCCGAAATCCCCTCACAAGCGTAAAAAACATATAAAACCCCCGCATATGGCCTAGGACTATATCCACCCTGCATTCACTAGCCAGGGGGCATCACCAAGCGCGCGAACTTCCCTTATGATGTCATTTAGGGAGGTGTGTTTAAGTAAATTAACATTTACCATTTTAAATCTCATTTTCATTTTCAATTTACCATTACCAAATTCCATTTCCAATATCCATGTGTTTGGTTCTTTTTATTCGAACCTATCATCATTAAACAACTGGGTTCATTTTATGCAAACCTGTTCCCATGAAATATTATCATTGATATTCCTCAAATCACAAGTCCCGACTAAATCTCCAAATGATCCTTATGATCCTACAAGTCCCCAAAGTTCGTAAAATTTTGATAAGCCCTTAAGTCTCCAAGCATGGGCATTTAACTTCCTAACTTCTAAAAGTTTAAATAAAAGAAGAAATGCCTTAACATTTCTTTAAATACCCCGGGAAATAAAGATGACCCAATTCTAATCTAGGGTAGCGACCAAACTCAACTAATACTCTAGGACTCTATGTTTACTTCATTCAAGAAGGTTCCTAGGTCCTAAGCCTAAAGAAAAAGATCAAAATTTAAAGAGGAAAATGACTCAAGGCTACAGGAACCGAATCGATTCGCCCCAAGGGCCGAATCGATTCGCCCCAAAATACGAATCGATTTGCCCTTAAAGCGAATCGGTTCGGAAGACAAATCTTACATTCTGCATACTGCTGAATCGATTCGGCCTTAACCCGAATCGATTCGGGTACACAGACCTGGGAAGCTGCATCTATGCGAATCGATTCACCCTCGGGGCCGAATCTATTCGCCCCTGCGAAAATGCCAAGAATGGTTATGGAGTTCTAAACTCCAAATTTTCTCCCAACTTCAAAACCAACCAAACCCAAATAATCTAATGGAACTAATACACCAAATATATGTCTAATTACCATCATTTACAAGATTTATCATCCAAGTCCATTTCCAAGGGTTAATACCCATAAATCCAATAAAAACCCTAACTAAACTAAATCATAACAATCCACAATCTATCAATGCTAATTAATCCACTTAAATCATATAATAGCAAGTAGGTAACTTGCCTTGTTCATACAAATGCATATTGATTTGGTGTAGGCAAAGATCCAAGCTCCAATCTCTCTTTTTCTCAAAAGTTCTCTTCCTCTCTCTCTACTCTCTCTAGGGCTCATGTGTGTTTTAAGAGAAATGAGGGAAAAATAATAAGGCTAGCAAGACTTAATCGGCCTTAAGTCTAAAATGCCGAACTCTAATGGCTAATACGTGATAAAATAAATCACAACTTCACATTTCAGCTATAACCAGTCAAAAGTGCCCGAAATGCCAAAATACAATATGGCACTTATATTGACTGTCTCGCACCTACCGGGACTAACTACAACCTCCAAATTATCATCTGGGAATTTTATAACTCATTTAAGTTCCGGTATCTCCTTAAACCAAAATGTCATTTTATATCTTATGACACAATAAATCACCACATGGATAGTTTTACCTACTCATCAGGTAATCATACAACGTTCAGTAAATATTAAACTTTTTCATATTAAATTAATATTTACTCTAAATCCATAATTTTAGAATTAATTACTACATATAGTAAATAAATATAAAATAGGCTCTCAAAAGTGAGGGTTGTTACATACTCCCCCCCTTATGAGGGAATTTTCCCCCCAAAATTTAGGCCTACCACGCAAGAAGAAATGCGGATACTTTACCCGCTTGTTATCCTCGCGATCCCATGTCGATTACTCGACACTATGGTAACTACATTGCACCATAATCAAAGGTACTATCGGCGATCTCAATCGCCACTCCCCTCGCTCTAAAATAACAAACGACTATTCCTCATAAGAAACATCAAGTTGCACCTCAATATCTTTGAAAGGAATGTGCCAACTGGCACCATCCCATCTCTTGTACTTCTATACAGGAGAGATATGGTACACGTTATGAACTTGCTGCAAATATTTCAGTAGAGCAAGTTAATAAGCTACCGGACCCACCTTGACATTTATAGGAAAGGTCCAATGTAACGCGGTGCAAGTTTTCCTTTTCTACTCCAAAGCGCTTGTTGCCCTTCATAGGCGATACTCGCACCAACACATGGTCCACCGACCTCAAACTCCACATGCCTTCTCCCCGCATCGACATAACTCTTTTATCGATCTTGGTTATACGAATGCGATTCTGAATGAGTTTGATTTCCAAAGAAGTATCTCGGATCATTCCAGGTCCGAGAGACTTATCATCTCACACCTCTAACCAACAAACGGGAGATCCACAAGGCCTAACATACAAGGCTTTATAAAGCTCCATCTCGATAGTGAATTGATGGAAATTATAATAAGCAAATTCAACTAGTGGGAGACACTGTTCCCGACTAATATTAAAGTCAAGCACGCACATAAGGAGCATATCCTCCAACATATGATTTACCCTTTCGGTCTGGTCGTCTGTGGAGGAAGATAAGAAGTGCTTAACCACAATTTGATTCCCATGGCTTCTTGGAAACTTGCCAAGAATGAGAAATGAAAATCTTGTTTCAGTTGGAACTATAATTAAGGACAACCCATGCAGTCTAACAACCTTTCTATGCCCGACCACTAATACTGGCGGCGTATATCTTGACACATAAGTCGTTACTCGCATGTAACACAACCTTAGAACCGCAAGATTCCACCATTTCTGCCTTTCTTAAGTCCCTCTCATTCGGGACAAGATTCTCTTATGGAAACGCACCCCACCCTCAGAATCAATAGAGCAGGGTTTTGTTCCCTAAATCAACAGCTCTTATATGTGGTCTTAACCACTCGTGTCTCTCCTACGACATCTTGCAATGAAATGTTGCTCGCACAAAAGACTGAATTCTTCCCAGGAAGTAATACCTTATTTTCCTTTACAGTGGTCACCCCCACGATAAATTTTAAATTTAAACATGGGATAATACTTCTCACAAGTCTAAACTTATGAGGCGCATTAACCATAGGTCTATGCTCCAGTACTATTACTCCCCATCCTGGCAGAGACTTGTTAACTGAATTCATCCTAGAGCTTAACAACATGAGCTCAGGAGTGAGAGTCAATTCACCCTTTCGTTTCCCACGAAACACTCTACAACGAGATGCCTCAACTCTTTCGTCCTTAACTACCAAACCTCTTGAAATCTCCCACTTCTCATTTCTAGGAAACCAATCCCTCTTAGAGTTAACACACAACTTATTCGTGGTCAACTCCCGATAACCCTCCTAACTAATGTCACACAAACTAAAGGCCTTATCCAAACAATCCTAAGGTCTACCTACCTATATCTTACCTAAGTCGTATACCTATAATACTAAGTATATCCCTAGTGCCCAAGACCTTTATAAACTCTCGACATTTGCTCAGTTTCGTGCGTGGGACGTCTCGCAGAAGAAAAATCCAAACAAGGAACCCTTATGTTACATTACTACCTCACGTTGTCGGTCATCAAGATATACAGGTCTAAGACACATGTTCGGGACCGAAAATATGTTACTTATATACATCACCATTTAAATAACTGAAGAGTTAATAAATCAAACATTCGCTTTTCATAAAGCCTTATAATTATATACCCCACAATATATATATACCTTCTCAAATAGCCTTCTTATCAAGGAATAACCCGAAGTCTTAATTCGACTTCGCATCCCAGTCTCCCTCGCATTGATCAGAGGAGAGAACTGTATACAGTGCTTCTATTTAACACTTTATTATCCATTAATCACTCTTCGACGTGATTCTCGGCTAAACCTTTCAACCAACAAAATAAAATAAAATAAAATGAAATGAACTAAAAGAATAAAGAACAACATCTCTCCACTTCCAATGTCGTTGAGGTTCACGAGTGGAGCGTCCCGCAAAAGCGAAATCCAAACAAGGAACCCCTCCTATACGCTATTACTCAACTTTGTTGGTCGTGGAGATAAGGCATACCAATCACATCATACCCGACCATGTCAAGGATGAGTAAATCAGCCTCAAAGCACAAAGTACCACAATACATCCCTATATGAAAGCAAATAAGGAATTGAACGAACCGTCTCTCGTAGAAAACTCGACGCTAGTAAAAATACTCTCAGCAGATCTCATCAAATCTGTAATCTGAGAAGAGCTCATAAAATAAATGAGCGCGTAACACCCGCATTGAATAACACATATCTTAAGTACCTCTGAAATAAAAACTTACCCTTAATGGCGGGCGGTGCTAACGAAATAGGAGGAAACATAACCTCCTAAATTTGATAAACTCACCCAATCAATCGAGGACACTCCATCTTAATGACATGCCTCCCTACATAGGAAGCACCGTCCCTTCATATCCTCTCGACCTCAACCCCCGTTATTTCTAAACTGGGAAGTGCCTCCACCCAGATGGTCTTTACCTCCATGACCACCCCGACCTACATGTTGCAAAGCACCTTCACTGTGCCAATGTTATTGCCACCCACAATATACCCTCCAAAACGTTGTCTCTGAGACGAAACCCCTTGTCGAGGGTCCCTCTCTTTCTGCATTACTACCCGAAGGTTGGGATGAGGGAAATGCTCCTCCTCCAATCCCATGTTCTCCAAGCATTCCTGCTTGCCCCACGACAGTAGATTTCTTGCTACCCGGTGTATATAACAGATGCTCATGGCAATGGGGTGAGGTTGCATTCATAACCTCACCAAAAGTTTGTAAAGCTGGATTACCCAGCAATTGTTTTCGGATTCTCCAGTTTAGACCTCACATAAACTTTGAGATCTTCCTATCTTCCAGAGCCACTTCATCCGGGAAAAAACTCACTAACCGTGAAAACTCCTCTACATAATCCGCCACAGATCTCTCTCCTTGCACAACATCCTGGAGCTTCTTTCTCATCTCCCTCTGAACTGCGGGAGGAAAATACTTACGATCAAACAAAGCCCAGAACTCAGTGATCGTCATTGTGTCTCTCTTCTTTGGTGTGGTTATTATCTCCCAACAGTGTAAAGCAGATCCGACAAGCTTAAAAGTGACATGGACTTGTTTCTTACCCTCGCTACATTCTATCATTCGAAGGTGGTGTTGTTTGTTCTCTTTCCATTAATTGGCTTTAACAACATCCATGCCTCTATCGAATTCTGGGGAATTTCCCTTTAGAAAGAACTCCCAAACCCTTTCCTACGGAGTAAGTCCCATAGGATCTTGAACATCGTGAGCCCATTGTTGAGCCTATGGCAATTGTTGGACCACGGCGGTCATGGCGGTGTTAATTGCTTGAGCTACTATGTTTGCTATATCCACAGCATTAACAGTCCCTTATGGCAGTGGCGGAGGACCTACATCCTCTTCTACAACCCTATTACGTCTCTCTGGGCGATCTCTCTAGGCGGCATTTGAGATGAAGAAATAATAGAGTTAAAATACTATCTGAAACTATCTATCTCACCGAAGATCGCAAACATAGGCAACTACACAGTTCTAACATTAGGCTCTATATCAAAGAACGCTACAGTAGAACGTGATGAATCCCCATAGATCCTAAAGACTCTAAAACCTGATGCTCTGATACCATCTATGACAACCCAAGATCCGAGATAAGGGGTGGCCAGCCCGATACTCAAACATAATAGGAATCATGGATGGATATCATTCTCAACATCAAAAAAATAGACTGAGTATACGGGAAAACCACCCAATAAATCAAGAAAAGGGGTTGCCAAAAGTGTACAATTTTTAAAATGCTATTAAGAAAATTAAATTTAAATAACCCAATCTGATAAGCAAGTGGAGTTCCAAAAGGGTATATATATAATACAACTAAAACTAATGTATACAAATGGACCCAATAGGCTATCGATCCACAACTACATACAACGAAGTACAACAATTTAAATATCTTACATAATACATTCATTAATCAAATACAAATGTTTGGGCCACACGCCCGAGTAAAAAGACCCGATCATATGTATAATAACAAGAAGAAAACGTCTAACTCAAGGTCCTGTAATAACCCACAAAATCTTACAGCTCGTCAAAAGCAAAGGAATAGGAATATCAAAATGGGCGTCCTTGCGGTGGAGAACCTAAGCGGATACAATCATATATAGAACAAGGAAAGTAAACCGGTCAGGGTCGGGTTCTATATAATCACCAGAAGAAATAAAAATCATGATAGAAATGAATAGTTATGAATGAATGATAAGGATGATAATATGCATGTTAAACTACAATTACAAATTAAGATATTATAACTAATTATGAGATGTAACACAATTACAAACAAAAAATATAAAAGTAAATAACTTTAATTTAAAACCTTTGCTCATTAATCCAATTTACATTATCTTTTGTATTCCTCAATAGGAATAAAACCAATTATTAACTTTTATAGTTAATTATCTTTCCATTCCTTAATAGGAATATCATCAATATCAAGTGCTCTTTATGGCACATTAATCTCAATCTCGTGCTCTTTATGGCACGTATCCATGCTCTTTATGGCATATATCCATCAAGTCCCACTTGATGCAGAAAAGTTATATTCTCATACATATAATGATTCTAAGACCGCCCCTCCGAGTTTCCCCACTGGGCGCGCCCCTAAGTGACCATCATCTTCCAGGGCCTATCTATACAAGATAACCTGGGAACCTATCGATACATCGGGAAGCGACCATATGCCTGCGGGAGAGTCAGGACCACACCCGAAATCTCCTCACCAGCGCAGAAAACATATAAAAACCCCGCATATGGCCTAGGACTATATCCACCCTGCATTCACTAGCAAGGGGCATCACCAAGTGCGCGAACTTCCCTTATGATGTCAATTAGAGAGGTGTGTTTAAGTAAATTAACATTTACCATTTTAAATCTCATTTTCATTTTCAGTTTACCATTACCAAATTCCATTTCCAATATCCATGTGTTTGGTTATTTTTATTCGAACCTATCATTATTAAACAACTGGGTTCATTTTATGCAAACCTATTCCCATGAAATATTTTCATTGATATTCCTCAAATCACAAGTCCCGAATAAATATCCAAATTATCCTTATGATCCTACAAGTCCCCAAAGTTCGTAAAATTTTGATAAGCCCTTAAGTCTCCAAGCATGGGCATTTAACTTCCTAACTTCTAAAGGTTTAAATAAAAGAATAAATGCCTTAACATTTCTGTAAATACCCCGGGAAATAAAGATGACCCAATTCTAATCTAGGGTAGCGACCAAACTCAACTAATACTCTAGGACTCTAAGTTTACTTCATTCAAGAAGGTTCCTAGGTCCTAAGCCTAAAGAAAAAGATCAAAATTTAAAGAGGAAAATGACTCAAGGCTACAGGAACCGAATCGATTCTCCCCAAGGGCTGAATCGATTCGCCCTTAAAGCGAATAGGTTCGGAAGATAAATCCAACATTCTTCATACTGCCAAATCTATTCGGCCTTAACTCGAATCGATTCGGGTACACAGACCTGGGAAGCTGCATCTATGAGAATCGATTCGCCCTAGGGGGCGAATCGATTCGCCCCTGCGAAATTGCCAAGAATGGCTATGGAGTTCTAAACTCCAAATTTTCTCCCAACTTCAAAACCAACCAAACCCAAATAATCTAATGGAACTAATACACCAAATATATGTCTAATTACCATCATTTACAAGATTTATCATCCAAATCCATTTCCAAGGGTTAATATTCATAAATCCAACAAAAATCCTAACTAAACTAAATCATAACAATCCACAATCTATCAATGCTAATTAATCCACTTAAATCATATAATAGCAAGTAGGTAACTTGCCTTGTTCATACAAATGCAGATTGATTTGGTGTAGGCAAAGATCCAAGCTCCAATATCTCTTTTTCTCCAAAGTTCTCTTCCTCTCTCTCTACTCTCTAGGGCTCATGTGTGTTTTAAGAGAAATGAGGGAAAAATAATAAGTCTAGCAAGACTTAATCGGCCTTAAGTCTAAGATGCCCAACTCTAATGGCTAATACGCGATAAAATAAATCGCAACTACACATTTATGCTATAACCAGTCAAAAGTGCCCGAAATGCCAAAATACAACATGGCACTTATATTGACTATCTCGCACCTACCAGGAATAACTACGCCCTCCAAATTATCATCCGGGAATTTTATAACTCATTTTAGTTTCGGTATCTCATTAAACCAAAATGTCATTTTATATCTTATGAAGCAATAAATCACCAAATGGATATTTTTACCTACTCATCAGGTAATCATACAACGTTTAGTAAATATTAACCTTTTTCATATTAAATTAATATTTACTCTACATCCATCATTTTATAATTAATTACTACATATAGTAAATAAATATAAAATAGGCTCTCAAAAGTTAGGGTTGTTACACAAAGCCTCTCCAAAGGATGATTATCTATTACCCAATATCGACATGATCGTGGACAATACAGCCAGTCATGCTCTCAAGGCATTCGTCGATGGATTTTTTGGATATAACCAAATCAAAATGCGCCCAGATCATCAAGAAAAAATCACGTTTATCATACCGTGGGGAACCTTTTGCTACACTGTTATGCCATTTGGTCTCAAGAATGCTGGGGCTACTTGCCACAGGGTTGCCACAACCATCATACCCTATTTGATTCACAAAGAATTTTAGGTGTATGTGGATGATATGATTATCAAATCCAAAACTAGAGAAGGCCATGTTCCCGCTCTCCGAAAGTTCTTCGAACGATTGTGACGGTATCAGATGAGACTCAATCCACATAAATGCATCTTCGGTGTTACAAAAGGGAAAACTTTTAGGATTCATGGTCAGTGAGAAGGGGATAGAAGCGGATCCTGCCAAGATGAAGGCCATACTTGAGGTGCCACCTCCCCGAATGGAGAAAGAAGTATTTGGTTTCCATGGGAAATTGCAATACATCAGCCAGTTCATCATCTAGCTAACTTCCATTTACGAACTTATTTTCAAAATCCTCTGAAAGGATTCAACCAAGGTTTGGAACGAGCCCTGTAAAGATGCTTTTAACCAAATAAAATAGTATCTGACCCAACGTCTAGTAATCATGCCACCAGAGCCTAGTCTCCCCCTTGCTCCTATACCTAACCATAACCGACATTGCAGTTAGGGCTTTGCTATCCCAATACCTCGAAGAATTCCATAAAGAAAGAGCCATCTATTACACCATTCATAAATTTATCGAGTATGAAGTCAACTACACTGCCTTGGAAAAGGCATGTGTCACGCTTGTTTGGGTCACCCAAAAGTTACGACACTACATGATCGCCTTCCCCATCAAACTTGTATTTTGAATGGACCCCATCAAGTACCTGCTTAAGAAACCCGCCTTATCCAACCAAATGGCCCGATAGTTGATGCTCCTAGCCGAGTTTTATATCGTGTACATCATGCAGAAAGCCATAAAAGGAAGAGTCATCTCTGACTACCCCATGGAAGAAGTTGATGTTTGGATCTTCAAATTCCCAGATGAAAACATCATATGTGATGTTCAAGATAACCTTTGATGGTAAATTTTCTTTGACGACACTACCAACAGAAAAGGATATGGCATTGCAATACTTTTGATTGCCCCAGATGACTCCCACCCTCCCATCGCTATCAAGTTGGATTTCCCCTACACCAACAACATGACTGAATACGAGGCGTGTACGGTAGGCCTTAAGGTCTCTCTCAAGAAAGTAATTCAATGTATATATGTCTTCGGGGATTTCGTCCTCATCATCGGTCAAGTGCTCAGAAAGTGGAAAGTCAATGATGAGAAACTCCAACCCTTACATGCCCACTTACAAGAATTAGCCTCCCAATTCCAAGATATAACCTTCCACTACCTACCTCGAGCAAAGAATAACTTAGTCGATGCCCTTGCGACCTTGGCCTCCATGGTCGACTTGCCCGAAAGAATAACAATGACCCCCTTCCTAGTCCAAAAGCAAGATAAACCAACCAACTGCTACCACATTGAGATCATCACCAAAGAAGATTCTAATTCTTTAATTTAATTATCTTAGATTCTATATATTTACATATACATATATTTGTTCTTAGTGGCGTATTATTTGATGAGCGTTATCATTCCATTATAACGATCAACGATAGGATAATTGCGTAAATTCTATTTTTTAATATTACTTTGAGGAACATTCCTATGGATGACTCGCTTTATCTTTTCCATGATACAAGTCGATGATTCCTATCTCCAACACATATACACATGCACACATATCATGGGGAAATAAAGGACAATAACGACAATACATGAGTGACCGCAAGGGCAAAATGGGTGCCTAACACCTTCCCATTTTGTAATTTAGCCTCCGAACCCTACTCGAATCATTTGATTTCATATGTATCAGGATGTCTTTTGATGCTGTCCTTAGGTATGGCTCCACCTTCTTTTGTCTGTTTTGAGTAAAATAGACTGGCGACTCCATCTCTCAACATTTTTTACCTCACACATCACCGACGACAGCCGAAGCTCTTTCAAGAGGGATGTGCGGGACCAAGATCCTCTCACCACATGAGATGAGCCCTCCTCTCTCTCTTCGCGAGGATCGGGGGATGGCCACAACATGTACCCCTATATTCCCATCTCTTTACACAAAAGTTACATCTCCTTCCGTAATTACGCTTAAATAAGGAACTTCCTTCGAAAGACACGATCACTTAACATTGGTGGTAATCACATTCCATAAACATCATACACCTATAATCGGGACTCTAAAAATCCTGTCCTCAGATATATAACTATCAGTGTTAACTCCCTCGTCTCTATAGAAGAAATATAACAATGCGTTCTTCCTATTACCAAGTCCTGAGCGTTAGATATAATGACGAGTTAATTCCTTCCACTCAAATGTAAACCTAATAGACCCTAGATTATCTCAATAAGGTCCCTACACACACTAAAATCGAATATCTCGAGACCACCACACCTTTCGAAGTCTCTAATATATATATATATATATATATATATATATATATATTCAAGCTCGACCTTCTCCCAGGTGAGGTTTTTCCAGAACAAAACATCCTACACTAAGGTAGTAACCCCGATAGACTTGTGATATTCGCCCACTACCGGTCTAATCATTTCTAGAAAACCATAATCATGATAATATCTTACTCGTATAATACATCACTAAAACGAGTAATCTTAACAAAGTATATACCACTATCGATATACCCATTCATCCTCCGCAGATAACTCTAAAGGTAGCCCCGTTATACCAGGGAAAATATTTACAAAATAATAACGTAGTCGATATATACACTAAACTCATCTCACATGAAAATCTAATAGTGATCAAAATGTAGTGACTCGTTGGCGTCACATAAAATATGCCTCATCATCTGAGGATAAAACTCATACTTCTTCCTTTCCAATCACCCCGGCTTCTCAAATGGTTCCTGGATTTAACATGCCTGTCAGTATCGAACCGAAAATTACATTAACCATTGCGCTTTCTAGTCAGCATACCCTTGTCCCTTTACTCGCTTCGGGAAAAAAATTTAAGGCACGGGGTTTCACTCCCCACAAAATACCTGTGCACATACTCCACTTATCTCCGGTTATATGGCCATGTTAGGGTTGTCCTTCTCTCGTACTTCGACAGTCTTGATCCTGACATCTACCCCCATTATTCCCTCAGCTTTGTTGGCCCTAAGAAACATGTTACTGGCTTCAATAGCCCTTACTAAATTCACCATAGCTTGGTAAAATTTAGCTATCTGAATCATTAAAATAGGTCCCGTGATAGGTCTCCCCTTGTGGTGCTTCACTAACACCGTTTCACCCAGTCTTGCTCTATTACTAAATTCTTTGATTCTTGTAGGTCCCCATACAAGGAAGCATTAACATCCATATTTATACGATGCAAGTATTGTGTATTTCACCCGTTAACATATGCATTATTAGCCCCCTCGGGTATCTTAATCCCTATATTTATACCCGTTAACCAGACAACCTCGGATTTCTATGATAACATATTTTACATGGGATAATTGAGCTTTTGTAGGTAGTTGCATGCTTAGCACTCCTCGTAAGCTTTGCGTGGCCATAAATGGTGCGCAAATTGGAGCTATATCGAAGAAGTTACGGGCTTTTGAACGGAAAAGAATTTCAAACCAACCAAAATAGGGGAGAAGATTCAAGACCTGTAGGTCCTAATCAATTCAGTCCTTTGCCGAATTCATTCGGTTGGAGGTAGTGTGAAAATTTTTCATGTCCGAATTGATTCAGATTTTAGTCGAATCAATTCATCCTCTTTTTAGAATCGATTCGAATTTTACCCGAATCAATTCGGCCTGTGTTGTCTCGAGATTTTCCCTTACCCAAATCGATTCGGCCCAATTCCGAATCGATTCGGCCTTGAAGATATTTGTTTTTATTCTCTTTATTTACAAGTTTTCCATGGGATATTTTGTATATAACTCATTTCTCTCATTTAGCAGAGGATATCTTACATTTCACGTTAGTTTAGGGTTTGTATGGAGCTTTTCCCTACTCCACCACTTTGGGTGTTTTGCCCACTTTGATGTATGTAAGCTTATTAATTTAAGTTGTATTTCCTTATTCTCTTTCTTTCTTTACTTGCTTCCATTAATTTCATGATTCGTTAATTAGTTGCAGTTAATATATTTCTTGCTGTAGTTAGTTTAGTTGTAGTTTAATATAGTTTATTCATGCTTAGCCCTTAGATAAATAGGGTCGGGATTTCATTCCGTCATTTACGGGTTTGACCTCAAAAGTTAGGGTTTCGTGTAAAATTGCATTTAATTGAAACCTCACGTATTAAAGTCGGATTATTATGCCTTTAACTTTCTTTGTCACACAACATTTGTGTTTATAGCGATATTCCGAATTTAATCCGCGCGTGATAATTTTCCGTTAAATGTTTAATCTTGCAATTTTGGAGTGAATTCCTTATTGGGTGATGTTTATGCTTAATTGTAAATGCTTGATTAAATTTCTTTTGAGCCGGAATACTGATTAGTAGTTGTTTCGATCCGTGTGGTAGGATGCGATCCCGATCCTCGCTTTACTTTTGTGTAGCGTAACTTCTCTATTTCTTTATTCACCTTTCCTAACCATCACCTTTTCTTTTATTTATTTTAGACTTTTACTACTGAAGTAATTAAATCAATTAACATCTAAAATTCAATCACTCCCTGTGGATATCTTACGATACCCGACTTACCGCTGTGCTTACCTGGCAAGTGTAGTAGTAGTTTAGGTTTTTGCGTGTTGAGCGGGAGCCAAAATCAAGGACAGTGTCCCTACACCAACACTCGGTTCCCCTCGCATCACATATCGACAAACGCAACATTGTTGTCATCTGCATTGATCGCCCAAGCATAATTTCCCATAAGTGCTAGCAATTTTTCTTATTTGTTGATTTCCCCTTTAAAATCCTCTTCTCCATTGTACCTACTTCATTCGGTGCAAGGTTCATTAATTAATTAAATTCCTTTTCATAAAGGGACCTCTGTCGGGCCCTTTGGTGTGAGTTGAGAACAACATTCGCATCTTGTGTTGAACATCTGATGAAGGAACTGAGGTTAAATAGTACCTGGTATCCTTCCATTGACACAACATTTCACTTCTAAATGGGGTGGTTGACTCCTACCATAATAACTTTGTTTCGACAAGACAAGAAAAATTTTACCCAAAATTTCACTTCCCGTTAGACACACTCCGACATATGCCCAAGCCTTTGGATAGTTTACCTTCGTTGCCTAGCACGCACGATCTCCGCATTCCTATAATTTCCACTACTGGTTCTCTTCAATGTTTCATTTGACTCTCTCCCAATCCAACCTTGTTAGGTGAGTCTAATTTTACTCCACTTTCTACTATAGTAGTACTTGAAAGTCATATGTTGTGCACAAGTCGTCTTTAACATCTAGGATTTTCGTACCATCATAGGGGTGACCTCAACTACGATCATCAGTCTTGAATATACCCTATAACCTCAACTGAGCTTTACCTCCTGTTGTCCGCCCAACTTCCCTCGCCTGACATACTGCATTGTTCAGCACATGAACACACTCGAATGTAAATAAGATTCACTAACATATACATTATAGCAGGAGAACGAAATCTAACCAAAGAAATCAATAATCCTAAACATAGGGCTCTATATCAAAGAAATCTACATTAGAAGCAACATAAGCAGCAGAGATCCTAAAGGACACTAGAACCTGATGCTCTGATACCACCTGTGACACCCCAATTAATTAAATACTGGGTAGCTACACCTTTACTAAATTAATACAGAATATCAAGTTGGTTCAGTCTTATCATCCTTGTCGAAAACATTTAGTTACTTACGAGCCACCTAATATTTAATATAGAGATATGCCAAATTTTATTAATTAAATTAACAATTATCCAAGTAATTAAATCATCATTCATAAATTTCATAAACAATCTCATATGAATAACCAACGTAATGAAATAAACTGAGTCCAGAGTAAACACTCCAATAATAATGCCAGAGTAAAACAAAATCACAATACAAGAGTCTGAATAAATAAACCAACATCTGAAATAATGAAAGTCTGTATCTATAATCTCTAAATAAGAATGGGCAACATGCCCTAACTGATATGATTGACTCTGAAGGAACCAAGGATAAAATGAGGAGGCGTCTAATATCGAGATCATGTAGATTCCAAAGTAGCTACATCACACCATCAGAATGGAAGTCCTATGCTTGGCATCCCTGTGGCTATGCACCTAAAAGGTTTTTACAAAACAAAATAGATTTGGAGGAAAACGGGTTAGAGCCCGAGGTGAAAAAAGTTTAAAAATAACAAGTGTTTAATTGCATTAAATAGTGAATATTATATACATGTTAGTTGCTTACTCTCACATGAGTTTATCGCCCCTCAACTATTGTGCACGCCAAACGTATACCCTTAACCAATACTAGTTATGCCACTATCTAACTAGTCCGTACTAACACCTATTTTCACATTCTACTATAGGGTACCTACTCGTATTACCCTAACAAGTCATAGATATATCCCACATTCATATCCATTAAACTACTTATCTGAAGTACTATTTAAATTCTCACATTTTTAACCAGTTTAAATATCTTAGTTATTCGCATCAACTAAGCAACAGTGAACCACTCACAAGTACATATATAAATCACTCTATGTGAATATATACATATATGGCACCCCTAGGCTAAGCTGCGGTGCACGCATACTCTGCTATCGAATCTAAGTACGTCAACTACATAAGGATCACGCATTCCGAATTGCTCAGGAATCGTCTCAATACAAATCATACATATTGGAGGCGAACATAGTTCACATAACCATGGGTCACGCACATACCTTTGCTCCCATGGTCAGCTGACTTATCAACTCACAAATAAGTCATTCACAGTTCTATGTCCTTGATGTACCAATCTAAATCATCCCGAAGGCACACAAAGATAAGTTGTTCCTCTCCCAAAAATCAACCTCCCGTGATAACAAGTATGGTAGGTATGTCATACACACAATAATCCATATACTAAGTAATCACACAACTTAGGTAATTATATTAATATAGGTATACACCAGCCCAATATCTTAAGTCTCATACGTATCATAGTATCATCCTGAATATTCCTAATATGTTTAGTGCAACAACTCTCGTCGTATAAGTCCGAATACTTAAACCTACCCCAATAGGTTACTAAGTAACCCACTAGTCATTAAGGTTATCTTAGTAATTGAAAGTACCTCTTCTACTGTTCCTAACCTTAAGTTATCATTCATCCCAATTTCATTCCCAATTTATAAAATTTCTAACGGTACCTCACTCAGTAAACACCCATAAGTATCCCATTCAATCCCAAAAGGTACAACATTTTTCGGGCATAAACTACAACCCTACTGACCTAAACCAAGTTCCACAATATTCTAGTAAACCCCCTACGAATTCTTACAAGCTTGGGATTTGTCAAACCTTAAAGGGAAATAATCTACATAAATCAGGAGGAGGCGATCGATCGGGGGAAAGGGTCGATCGATCGACATTCATGGGTCGATCGATCAATCCATCAGGTATTTCAATTCTGCATAATTTTTCCTACGAGTTTCATCAAACTTAAGCCTCAAATACTCTACGATAATGTCCCAAGCTCCCAAATATTTATTCCTAGCATCATATCAACATAAACACATAAGTTCCAACATTTTAGAATCATCAAATCACAATGGGGAGACAATTTCTTGGATCAAATCATATATTTTTCATAAAAAAAACCTAGTTCTCCTATTTTCTTCAAGAACATAATATAACTCAATATAACTTCATAACTCTCTACCCATGAATCATAATTTCATAGTTGCTATATTCCTAGAAGTTAAACTACATGCAAAAGCTACTAAGATTAAGATTTTGATTCTTCAAATCCCTCCATTCATCATTTTTCAAGGTTATTCTCCAATTCTAAACTAGCATGGATGATGTATGCACTGAATTATTGCAAGTTAAATCACTTGCCTAGAAATAGAAGTTATGATCCTTTGGAGAAGGTGATACGGGAGTAATCCTCTCTTCTCGATCTATCCAATGGTGGTGACGGTGGTGCAAAAAGCCTAAAGGTGGTGGTTCTCCTTTGGTAACTTCCTCCACTTCTTCTCTAATGGTCGTCTATGAATTTTGGTAATGGAAAACCTAAGGATCCTAAGTGTTGGCTAAGATAATCCACTTAAAATTCGTGGGTTACTATTCCTCAAATAGTAAAAATGACTAAAATACCCTCTCGAGTTTTCTGTTAGGCCTAAAATGCCCCGGGACCCAAACTAAACCCCCGCCTAGTATTTTCTGACGATCTCGACCCTTTCAGACATGTTGGTGAACTCAAAGTGACCATACGGATGATATAAAAATAATTTACTTTTAAATCCATTAAATTGGTTCCTGACACGCGCGTCCCAACTTAATTACCGAAACTGCCGTATTTTTAACTCGCAATAGTTTTAATAAATTCAATAATCATATATCACCATATTCAGTCAGTAATATTAGACATTATCATCATAACCAAATAATAACTCTCGTCTCAGTAGCTATTTAAATTCGAATTAATTTATAATTAATTATCTTAAATTAATTTAATTAATCCCATAATTAAAAGCAATTTCATTTCATTAATCTCATAATTAAAAGCTATAAAAATACAGGGTATTACAGTATGGTCCCAACCATAAACATAACCATATAAAGTACCCATCAAGGCCCGTACATAGCTAAGGCCTACCAAAATGTCTTAGGGGAACTATTGCATTATACTAGGTAGAGTTATAGGTTGTATTATCCCTATAACCTCAAAATATCGACCGAGGATCATCACTACACTTTCAAACCAATAATATAGTCCCATCCCCAAAGCTATATGTAAGATTTCTCTCCTGTTATCACCACCGGATAATACGGGTATAATAGTAAAGTAATGTCGGGGTAAAATGATCGAGTTAAATCTCGTCTGATCACCGGGGTTCTTATCAACATCACACGCTTCCCATAAGGACATTCACTCTAGTATGTTGTACCACGAGGACTCAATAATAGGTATGTTGTCACATAAAATACAAGAATTTTAAATCCTATCATACAAAGGTTACTAAGGCTTGAGATTACCTAACTTAACATATCACTTATTTAGATATCCAATGTCTCAATCAAAAAAGTCACAACCTTAAACCCATAATATCCATACATCCCTATATGAATTTAACTAAGTTGGAGGTCATCCTAAGCTATCGTAAATCAACAATTCATCCCTAAAACCCGTTCCCCAAATTACCAAGGTTTGAATGTATTTTCGGAAAATGTCAACATAAGCTTCCTTTTTAAGAGAAATTAGTTCATTTAATACTCCATTATTTTCTGATATCTTTATACCAACATCTATAGAATCCAAATATCTTTATGTGGCTTGTGATTGTGCATCAATCCGATTCCTAGCCAAGAAGTTATAGCCATTTTAGTTTTCTATGTTTTAGGGAGCACATCTATTTGCCCAAAAACTGAATCGATTTGCCCCCTCTGATCATCAACTTCGCACGAGACCTGTATTATCTTCCAAAATTCTTCCCAAATCATTCTAAAACCGTCTAAATATCCACACAAACCCTTCTCCTCCATATATAAGTACTATAACATAAAAAATTATCAATATTAACATGTTTCAACCAGTCCCTTCAGGATTTAAGGTATTGAATTAGGGTTTTATCTCAAGAACCCTAATTTTGTCCAAGAACACTAATTCATCCAATTTTTTCAATTGTCCATAAATTCAAATCAGTGTCATGGTTCTTTTGAGGATTAAACATAATATAATTAATTCCTACTCATCCTAGAATAGTTTCCATTCAAAATCTTGTATAAATCCTAAATTATCAACTATCTAAGTAGCCTAGTTTCTTACCTTAATTATACAAATTATAATTCCAACTAATTCAATCCTCTAATTTAAATTTCCATTTGATTTAATTCATATTTCAATGAGTAAGAATATCATAACCTAAAATAATTAAATTCAAATCCTAATTAAACTTGCCTCAATCACAATAGTGAAGAACTTGTGCTAAGACCTCTCAATTCTATCTCTTCTATTGGAGGTACTTCCCTATCACCCTTATGAAGCTGTTCAAATTGTAATCCGTTAATTGTGTTAAAACAAATGACTCCTTAAGCTACTAAACCCATGAAATTAGATTAAACCACTACATTGGCCTCATTAAATATAGTCTAAAAAGATCTCAAATAATCATAAAATATTGATCAAGCCCTATACCATCCCAATGGACTTAAAAACCATGCCTTTAGAATAAAACGGACCTTATACGTGTCTCGAAACCAACCTAAGTCATTTAATAAAATTTATTATTAAGCTAGCTCGATAATTTAGTAACATAGCGTGTATGAATCCAAACGTTCATAATTTAATTAATTTAATAATTCAGAATAACATGACATTATAGGGAAATACTTCACAATCGTTGATATCCGACACCAAGGGGATAATCCAAACAAAGAAAAACTCGATACCAAATTCCTGACCATTCTATAGTCGCCCATAATACACAATCGCGTTAAAATATTTATTTATCATTTTATCATGTATTAAATCCGATTTCTTAAATAATTTATATAACATATAATAATATATCACAATGTAAAAGAATAAGATAAAATAAGTTCACAATTTATTTAATGCATGAAAACATGCGATATTACACTCTCCCCCCTAAAATAAGGAGTTTTGTCGTAGAAATTGAAATTCATTATACTTATACTCATATACCTACAAATATCGTGCTCGTATCATCTTCATACTCTATGCATAATCTGATCATATTATAACCTAATACACATTAAATTCTCCTATCATAAATAATGTTCACCTAACGCTTAACCAGCTACTCTAACAATTGAAAACTATAAATTGTTCTGCAAGAATTCCTCCATTGTGTACCCATATTAACATCGTATCTACACTGATGGTGATAATGTCAGTATAATATCCCGTACTTTTATGTCAATAATTTTCACTTAATTAGTAGACCTATTTTGGTAGTAATTATTAAATAGAAATTAATAATTATTTAAAAGTAATTGGCTACGCGGAATATTAGTAAAATTTAAATCGGGCATGATTATGTGATTTAATTATACCGCATGTGTTGTGTTGTCAGAAATAATCAAATGTGCATGCTATGTGAATTTTGTATACCGCATGTTAGTATAATTAATATGTGTAATTGATAAATGGGTATGTAAGTGGTTAACACATAAAATAATTAATTGTATTATTTTAGTCTACACCGAGGGGTTTTACCAAGTGATTTGATGTATGCCTAATTTGAATGGGTTCTAGAGTAATTTAGAATTCTGTATACGTGTTTTAAACATCCTAAGTTGGGCCCGGGGGTAGGTATACCATTAGGAGAGATTTTGGGCTATTTCGAGTAGCATTCTAGGCTCTTTCGGGAGTCCAAAATTAGGCCTTATTAGGATATAGGGTAATTAAGAGTTTATTTATAATTCAAATTACATTAATTAGGATTTCATATCCACTTTACTTAACCCTAAAAGCCTTAATCATTCTAGAAGAGGTTAACAAGCTTGGAGAGGAGAAAGGAAGGGAAAATTTAAAGAGGAGTCATCAATAATCTTCTATAAGGCAATACTTTTCTTGCAATATGTTTAATAATGTGTTTTTTAATTTATAGTCATACTTTCTCATATGATTTCAAGCTTGTAATAATCTTAGATACTAATTTATATGATCATTTATGATTGAGACTGATTAGGATTATTGCTCAATTAATATTACTATAAAAGTTAAGACTTTGCAGATAAAACCAGAAATTGATATTGAATAACTAACGGGAATTTTGTCAAAATCCATGTGTTAGGATCCAACTTCGTTTCTGAATTAAACCCATGAATCAATTAGGAGTTTTCTCTGAGAATTTTGATGGAAATTATAACCCATTATTATTCTAGGCAAAGATATGTGTTTATTAATAACTCTTACATTGTAGGAATGATTATGTTTAGAATACTTATGAACCTATGTATATTTCATTAGTTTTTATGAATTCGTAGTTGATCAAATTGAGGTTTACAATATTTAAAAGTCGTTAATTGAGATAGGGGAAATTGATCACATTTGAATTATAAGAAAATTTGGGCTCACTACTCGGTACAAATCAATTCGTCTTGAAGAGCGAATCAATTCGTCCTTAGGACAATCAATTTGGATTCAAGGGCGAATCGATTCCACCCCTGGATTTAGTTAGGTCAAACTGGGGGAAATAGTTATAGAATTTTTACGAGTTCATTCAAGTATGTTAGAGGTTATCCAGGTAAGGGGTGACTGATATAATTTGGGATTTGTATTGTCAGCCATTATGCAATAAGTGTAATAATCAACTAGGGAGTTAATAATTGAGGACATGGAACTAGATTTCGAGGTTATGAGGATTGAGTTGAATTGGATCAAGGCAAGAGAGATACGATAGACTATTGGGTAGTTACATATGTGTTGTGTGTTATATATATGTATTCGATATTTTTGTGGACATGCTTGTACTTGTGGTGAATCTATCAGTTTGGGGTTGCATTCGATATCGAGAACGTGTACTACGCGCCAACTGAGATGAACTGGGACGTAGTGGAGGTCCTTATTTTAGATCATACAATCATCGGTCACAGCTTCATGATGAGAGAAGCAGGTGACCTGATCCATTTACATAGTTTGGGTATGGGCGGTAGGTGGTGTCACTGCATAGTGATTGCCTTACTTATGTGTATTTTATTTAATCCCATTAGGTGATGGACTCCGGGACATCGAGGGTAGATGCCTTCGTATCATATAATAGTATTTATATATATATTAAAAACTAATATAGTCAGATGAAGTAGGAAATTGTTAATAGATTAGATACAATGTTAAACATGTTATGAACTTTGTGTGTGTATTGGAGGGTTAGTATTGTTATTGTGATCGTGTATGTGTAGGTTGTTACATATTTATTCTCCGATAACTAGGCGATATTGATTCATTATGATAGTGTGGAGACTAGTTATGATTGTATGGATTGGGATGAGTTTACGCATAGTATTGCACTTTGATGAGGTATGAGATTAAGGGTGGAAATTGGGGCTATTGGGTCGTGTTTTGACCTGGCCCGACATTATATTTTTCAGCACGAACATGACATGACATGACACAACACGATATTGTGTTTTGTTAACATGATCCGTTATTAAATGGACCCAACATGAATAGCACGATAAAAAAGTCATGCCAATTAGGCAACAATTGACATGGCCCAACACCATAACCCATCAATTATTATTAATTTGTATTTGGCACAATTGACATGACCCGGTATGATAACCCATCAATTACTTTTTATTTTAATAAAAAATGCATCTTTTATGAAATGATAAAAAAATATAGAAGTTAAAAAAATTATATATATGAAAATGGAATGCATGCAAGGCCTTGAATTTAATAACTCACCCATACATATATGGTAGATTCAACAAGTTTTCGATCAACATATTAGCCACCATAATTATTAATTAAAATCCCAACCAAAAATTTCCAAACAATAACTAATCTACTAAAGTTAATTCATCACAATCCAAAACAATAATAGTTTTGGACAAAACCAAATCATAATGTAGATAAAAATGGAAATATTAAAGTTCAACAAAGACTTGAACTTTGCTACTCTTCAAAAATCAGCCCCATATCCCCACCACCATAAAAATCATCATTTCATCCCACCACACAAAATCATCCCTACATATAAAGGAAAAAATATATTAATGATAATTAAAGGATACACAGTAAATCTAAATTTAAATAACTAAATAAAATACCTTGCTAGTATGAAACTAAATGATGTCTTTAGTAAGCTCATAAAAACCCAACTCCAAATCTCCTACGGGATAATAAGAAACCAAATTGTAAGTAATCCACAATTATTTTGAATTAAGTTAAGTACACAAATTGTAAGTAACCCTCACTTTCCCGATTCCTTCATCTATTGCTTTTAGCCCATCTTGTACTATTAAATTGAACACATGTGCAACATCGAACATGAAAATACTCACCTCTACTTACAAGTTCACCTTCATTATTTAATTGAATTCTTTAGCAATTCAGTAGATGTATCATTACTAAGTGCATTATCCAAAGTAATAGTGAACAATTTATTGTCAGTACCGGATTAATTGGGACAATGTCAAACTAATTCCATACCTCGGACCAATGCTCCCTATATTACTTATCTTCTTCAACACTTTCGAGTTTAACCGTTAAATCACTGACATTATCATTCTCGCACGAACTATACTTTTCCTTGTACACGTTCTAGTAAAAAAAATTAAAGCATGACTAGTATATAATATACTAAACAATCCAAAAATAATATCAGTTTAAGTATACAACTTTGTAGTATAACTAGTATGTAGGCCACGCGATGTGTGGCCGAATTTATCAAAACTTTATTTTTTAGTTGTTGTGGCACATAATATATTCCATAATTGAAAGAAGATAGAATTTTAATTTAATATTAATCATGTATGAAAAAGATATATTATACATAAGACAATATAGGAATATGAAAAACATATACAACTCCATACAAATACTAAAATGAAACAAAAAAGATAACCCGTTACATTCACCTCATGAATACTCATGCCTTCCTTTCTCTCAACATCCCTCGTTTTTGTTTCCAAAAGCAGGTTGATTTGATAGTATAAAGAAATATTTGTAGAACCCTCATTTCTTTTACTTATCTCCCTTGTTCATCTTGCAATCAACATTTGATAGAATTCTTAAAAGACTTTGCACGTTGATAGGTTTAGATGGTGGAAAGTTTGGACCTGGGTAGGTGATATATGGCATTACAAATATTGTGTCATGGTTGTATAATTATATAATCAATGTGAACAGTCTAAAACTGAAGTTTAAAAGTTTTTTTTAAAAATCAATGTGACTCTTTAAGGATGAAGTTGAATGGATTTTCCTGGGAAGATGAAAACAAAAGAAAAAGGGGGCGTACAATATCTGGTGCCCAGTATGGGAAAATAGAATGGTGTTTCATAAAAAGTAATTATTCTTAAGCATTTATTATGATCACATGTCATCCTTAGAGAATTCACAACTTTTATATAATTGTTATATAGATTTGGTAAACACGAAAAACCAACAAATGGAAGGGCGCCCATGAGAGTGCCTAACAGAAAATTATAGCAGTGGTTAAGTAACATATGTATTTTATAACTAACAGTGTCTACACAAGATATGTATTAGGAATATATAACAGTGCCAAAACAAAAGGAGGGCAGTTAAATTTTAAAATTAGTAAATAGTAAGAAAACTTGGGATAATTAAAATCAGTTTATATTCTTTTCTTAAAAAATTAACAATCAATACTTCTTAAACTTAGCCATGTTTGTTTTTAGTGAAAATTCATTTATATTTTTTGACTGAAAATTTTATTGTAACTTACATATTCCTAATCCCTTCCCAAGGTTATAGAAAACTTACCTATTCCTTAACTTTTTTATTCTTATACAAAACTTTTGTATTCCTTAACTTTTTATTCAGTCATTTCGTGAAGCAAGTCGTGTGTGAAGATGAAGATTCACAAGGAGCCCAACTTCCATTTCTTGCTAACACTAACAAAAATAGTAGCTGATGATCATCAATCTATAAAAGTAAAAAATTAAAATCGTAGCTGATGATCCTTAATAGATTGATGTGGTAGGTTGTGTGGTATTTTTGAAAATTTCAGCATCTTATTCACAACCAGATAAGCTACATTTGATGTTGTGTTTTCGGAGGACTTCGATCTTTTTCCTCTGTCCATTGTGGTAATAAATGTTGGAGGCCAGCAGAACAAAATTTGGCAAGATCTAAATCCAACAAAAGTAGATCTGGGCGGCAACGTCAGATGAGAGACGGGGCTGCGAAGACAAATAGAGGAGAAGTTTTGTTTGTTGTTAAAATGTTAAGGTTATATTTTTGGGGGGCTTTTACGGTCTAATCCTTAGACTAATAATTTTGGACAAAAAAATTAGGTCCAATAAATTTTAAACGATCAGGTCCAACATATAAATAGCACGAAATTAAAACAAACAAGCACTATTTATAAATCGAAGCACCAAAAATTCTCTTCGTCAAAAATCCCTCTTCGATCAAAAATCTCCCTTTGATCAAAACCCAATCGTTGAAGTTCTACCGAGCATTTTACATTCCGAATCAAATTCTTCCAAACACCACTAACAAGTATGCATACATTCTCTTATCACCTGTTTGTCCTTATGTATTTTGTGTTCTCATATGTATAAATTTGTAGACACATGGACTAATGAAATCACATTCTTCTTCTTCATGATATGAAAAAATATATTTCTTTCCCTCATTTTAATTGCAAAACACACTTTTTTCATGTTAGATATATGTATTTTATCATTGTACTTTTCCTCCTGTATACATCATTTATTCAGGATTTATCAAGGACTAGGAATATATACATGATTGGAATATGTACATGTATAAGTCCTGTTTTGCGTGTACTATCAAAAAGTACACGCAAAATACACAGAGTACACGCACATTGAAATTAAATTTGTCAATTTAATATGCGTGTACTTTTATGTTTTATACGTGTACTCTATAAAATATATATTTCAAATCCATATTTGATCAATCCTATGTTATTTTGGTCCGCGCCAGTGGCATTTGAATGATATTCCATGAGTTTGTAAGAAGTATTATTATTGTGTTAATATTTAGGAATGTTTTTGGTTCGCGCCAGCGGCATTTGAATGATATGTTATTAGCTTGTAATCAATATTATTGCTTGTACTTTTTCATTTTTTGCGTGTACTTTGTTGAAAGTACACGCAAAAAATTCATAAGGTACACGCACATTGAAATTCAATTTGTTCAATCCAATATCCATGTACTAATGTTTATTATCAGTGTACGATTTTGTATTGTTGTGTTATTGTTTAGGAATCGTAGGATCAAGTATGTTCAACTACAAAACTTCTGCTTGCACGTTCGAAGATCTTAACAATATAAAACCTTTCACATTGACAGTAGTACTAATGATGACGAAATTCATTTTGTCCTTCGCATCAATGATAGAGCTAAAAGATTACTTGGTTTCTACTACTACTATGAAGACATTTACTACACTTTTGATGTGCAACAGCTTCAAGTAACTGAATCGAAAGCGAACGACTTAGCTAAACGAATTGAGCAGTATTGCATAAGGGGTTTCGATAATGTTGGAGCTTTTAGCATGTAGCTATTGTATCACTTCTTTACTGAATATGTTAGGAATAGAGAATCGTGGTTTTTGACTTGTCGAACAACCTCTGTTAGGTATTACCATGAAACTGACGATATATATTATCGCCTTTAGCATGTATTTTGTTGAGACTTGTATAAATTGTTTGAGAGAATATTTCATGTACTTTTGTTAAATACGCTTGTATTTTATTGTTTTAGTCTATGTTTTATTCTAATTCGCATGTATTTTATTTTTTGTACATATCATTATAGGTTCGTAATTTAAATTTTGTTTATAGATCAATATAACGAGGATGAAGATGAAGGCAAGAAGAGGAAAGAAACAAAAAAAGAGCAGTCTTGATGATAGTTCTTCATCCAGTTCCAGTTCCAGATCTAGTTCTAGTGTGGCATTGAAATCTAAACGTCCTGCAAAGAAGAATGACCAATATCGATAAAATATTGTTAGCTTTCTCCATAATTTCCATCAGATTAAAGATAAAATAAACAATAGCCATATTGAACTTCTTAAAAAGACTCCATTTTGGGAGCTTTTCAATGCCTACTACAGTGAGAAAGTAGTAGAAGTGAACCACAAGAAGACGGATAAAAATATTTTATCAATTATCCAGCTGTACAATACGAAAATCAAAAGTTTCCATATGAAGAGTAGGATTGCAATAATTCCAATAGATATAAGTGAAATATTTGGCATACCACTAGTTGAGGGTTTAAAATCAATAGATATGAAAAAGCGAGCGAATACTGCTCAAAAATCTGGATTACAGGCACGATACTTCGCAAAAAGAATAGGAAAGTAAGAAATATTGAATGGTTTGAAGAAATCAGTTGAATTGGAGACAGATGAAGGCATTGCCGATTTTTTAAGAATTGTGTCTCCACTTCTTGAACAAACTTCACCCTTGGAGAATTTTGGTTAAAATACATCGACAATATGGAGGAAATGAATAAGTATGATTGGGCATCTGTTGTGCATGAGTTTCTCATACATTCACTTGACAAATCAGCAAGTTCAAAACCTAGCACAGTTACTGGATGTGTCATTTTCCTACTGGTGAGCAAAAAAACATCCTGATATTTCAAAATTTACATACCAATACACACGTGTACTTAATAAAAATGACGTGTATTTTGAAAATACACGTTATATTTTCACTTGTATTTTGAAAATACACGTGACATTTTCACGTGTATTTTGAAAATACACGTGATATAACAAGTGTATTTTGAAAGTACGCTGGTTATATTTACAAAACATAGTACACATTTACTTTATAAAGTAGAAGTGTATTTTCAAAGTACACGTGATAATTTAACGTGTAATTTGAAAATACACGTCTTATATCACGTGTATTTTGAAAATACATGTCTTATGTCACGTGAAAGTACACTTGTATTTTACAAAGTACACATGTACTATGTTTTGTAAATATAACCAGTGTACTTTCAAAATACACTTGTTATATTTTTTGTCAATATTATAAATGTACTTTAGAAAGTACACGTGTACTTATATTGACAAAGTACACGTGAACTTTGTAAAAATCACCTGTACTTTCAAAATATAATTGTAAAATTTGCAAAGTACACGTTTAATTTTTTGTGTATTTTGAACAAAACACTTGTACTTTCCATTATGAATACCTAGGTAATACAATTATTAATATCATTTTGTTTTTTATATGATCAAAGTATTGGGCATGTGAGAAATTTGAAATTATTTCTCCTATTGAGGAATTTAAATATAAGACGCCAAAATTCCTGAGGTGGAAATTGTCTTCTTTAAGACAATGATTTGTGAAGAATGACATCGCAACAGTAACTTTGAAGCAGTCTACAAATAAACCAGCTTGTAAGGACAGTTCTGTACAAATGGAATCTCAGTTTAAAGGGCCAAGTTACTCTTTGAACATTTCTACAGAAAGTCCTATACATGTTGATTCATTATCAGAAAAAGTTGTTGAAGATATTAATGACAATGAGTTTTCACATGGTTGGAATATGCCCCTTAAAAACATTGTGACTCCAAAGAAAAAGAAGGGAAAAGATCAACCAAAGGTTAATTCGGAGGAACAAATTGCTGTTTTGAAAAGGGAATTGTTGGAAAAAAAACTAATAAACTATCAAAAACAACTGAAGACTTTAATGGTGCACTTGAGAAGGTGACCTCTTTAGAGGTGGAGAGTGTCATTTTGAATGTACAGTTGCAGGTAGATCGTGATTCACTTTATGAAGCCCATGAGGAAATGAAGAAGTTAAAGGTGGAGAATTCCAACCTTTTGAAGGAAAAAGATTTACTAAATAAGTTGGAGGTGGAAAATGCCCAACTAGTTGAGTTAAACAATTCTTTAAAAGAAAAGCTTGATCAAGTCATAATGAGTGGCTCATATAGAATTAAATAATTGGATGAATCATTGAAAAAATAGGCATAATCAACACGAATTTTGGAACAAATAAATGGATATCTATCTCAGAGTAATGAAGATCTAAAAAAAAAGTATGATGATACATTGCAAAAATGGAAATATGCTGACATAGAAAAGATGACATTGAGGCAGAATCTTGAGGAGTCAGAATTGAAAAGAACTCAACAGGTACTTTTGATTATAAATAATGCAGAGTACACACAGTTTTCCTAAAGTACACGCAGTTTTCCTAAAGTACACACAATTTTATTTTATAGTATTTTTAATGTAGTTTTATTTGATATTAGAAATAATGTAGAGTACATCCATTATTTGATTACAAATAATGCAGTTTTATTCAAGTATTGCTTATAATCTAACATTCTTTTTGTATAACAGGAAAACAATAATAAAATTCTTAATGACGAAATTTCGGAGTTGAAGAACAATCTTGATGAATCGGGATTGAAAAAATAGATCAGGTATCTATAAAGTACAATAGATATATAGTACACGCATTTAATTTCTAAAGTAAACAGAAATTATGATGAAAGTACATGCGTATATTATGAATTTTACAAAGTACACGTATTGTATAAATTTTATAAAGGGCACTCGTCTATTTATAAAATACACGCGTGTATATTATAAAATACACGCATGTATTTATAAAATACACGCGTGTACTTTATAATCCAACATTGTTTCAAAAAATACACGCAATAGAAAATGAATCATTGTTTCAAAAAATGCTTACAATCCAACATTCCTTGTTAAATATATCAGGCAAACACTAATAAACAACACATGGATGAAATTTTGAATTTGAAGATTGAACTAGCCTCAAAGACAGTTCAGGGCACACCCAAAATACCCAAAACAAAAGGGCCTCTTACTAGAGGACAAAAGAAAAGAAAAGTTGACAGCGAAACCGAGAAGCATGAACCAATTAAGAAACAAAAAGAGTCAAAGCTGAGAAAAGGCCCTCTAAGAATAGTTCAGCGAATGAAAGAAACTCACTTCAAGCAATCAAAGCATACAAATATCTCGATGAAGCTGCGAAGAAAAAAATTGAGGAATTTATTCAAAATGCTGAGCCAAGGTAAAGTGTATTGTTTTATGATTTATCACTTCACTAATTTATATTTTTTTTGGTGCAAAAGAATAAGGTTATTATTATTATACAATTCTTATTGCTTATATAAAATGCATGAAATTTATTTTCCAAGGGTTGGTTTCGTATGTCCCATGGGAAGATTTTGTTGAAGTCCTCAATAATCAAGAAATTTCAAGCCAAGTATGTAGTCCAAATATTAGACATTCATTAAATTTCAACATCATTATTTCCTCACCATTTTATATTGTGTGAAATAGATAATACTTGCCTTTAGTGAAGTACTGAGGTTAAAATTGTCAGAGGAAGGGATCTCCCACTCACACACTTTTTATGATTATTTTTGGGTAACCAAAAGCCTCGTGAAATAAAATTTTAGTTTTTTTTATTAACACAATGTCTATAATTTTATTCAGATAGAAGCTTGTAGCAAAAATGAAGTCAATAAGAAGGGGGAGTTATACAGAGATTTATTTGAATACTTAGGCACTTGTAATAATTTGTTCATTGTACTAAAACATAGCATAGAACATTTCACATTACTTGTCAGACACAAAAAAGAAAATAAAGTGGTCCACATGGATTCCCTTCGATCGAACGATAAGGAAAAAAGCACAGTATACTTCGATGATGCTCAAAAAATTGTTAGTGCCTAAACTTATATTATAATGTACTTATATTATACACGTGTACTTTACCATATAATGCGTGTATTTTCTATTAGTTGCACATAATCACACAGACTATCAAAGTACACGCTTCATATTTTAAAATACACGTGAAATGAACCAATACAAATTACGTGTACTTGAATATTATATGTGTACTTTTAACTCTTTAGGCAAAGTACACGCATCATATTTTAAAATACACGTGATATGAAAAAATAAAATATGCGTGTACTTTGATTTTATGCGTGTACTTTTCACTCTTTAATCTTCATATACTGCTTTATTTGTATACACTAAATATTTGTCTTCTTAACAGCTTTCTGTCTATTGGAGACTGAAGCATAAACAATGAAAACAATGGCTTCAAAACTTAGAGAAAGTTTGATGAAGGTACATCAAATGAGTTTATATTGGATGAAGATCCATTGACACATCAAGAAAAAATGACAGTAGATTTCTTGCTGGAAAGTGATCTCAAATTTGACCTAATAAGAGATCATGAATGCCCTAAGCAATATAATGAGTAAGAAAAAACCTCATTTCTAAAAATTACTAATTTGTATATTTTTAAAAAAAATCATTCACATCATACTAATTTGTATATTTATTTTATCTTAATTTCAGGGTTGATTATGGGTTGTTCTGCATGTACTACATTGAACAAATTAGGAGAAATAAGGAAATGCAAAAATTGTTTGAAGAACCTGATATGGTAAAACACAAAGCATATGTAATAAGGGAAATTCTTCTATTAAAATATTTCTTCCCCCGAAAGGAGAAAAAACTTCTATAAATTGATTCAAATACAAACCATATTTGTAATTTGTTTTGTGTTATGTTGGTTATTGTTTACAATATTTACTACACCAAAATGTTTCGGTGGCACAGACCACAATCCACGTAAGATATAGACAAATAATGCCTGACTGTTATGAAACAATGTACACGCATTTTAACTAAAACTACAAGTGATAATTACTAAGTACACACATGAATTCTTCAAAGTACATGTAATATAAACATATGTACACGCACAGGTTAATGTAATAATTTGTTATTTTTAATTGAAAACTACTTTATATATTTATTTAGAAAGACATAATAACCAAAATCAATTTATTAAGCTCAACTACTTTCTTCCCAACTACTTCTGGCTAAAGAAATAAATATCTTTAACTTTTCCTATAAAAGAGTAATATGTGTTCCTTTCTTAACCATTGCATCTAGGGTAAAGATTACATAATGACTAGTCTAGCAGAAAAGTTGCATGATACTCTTGAGAGAGATGAAAGAAATAAAAAAAAATAAGGCAAATTACGAAAAATCTTTCCTCATATGAAACTGCCTTTGAGCAATTTCAAACATATTCGAGGGAAGGTTACTCTAGACTTCCACCCAATCCCATAGATTTATTTGATGTGGATGAGGACCCTCCTCAAATACATGAAGACCTCACGTCTTTCTACACACAAGAAATTCCCATGAAAATCGCCAAGATGAAGGAGAAGAAGGCTCTCCATGAAGGCCTTGTAGTTGTCATAGAAGAGGAAATTCGACACTAGTTAAATTTAACTGACTCTCTTCTTGACACCCTAGATGCCTTTGATAAAGTTCCCTAATAGAAGCCTTCTTTAGTTTTTTCAGCTTTTGTTATGTGAAAAAATTGTACTTTATTTTTTTGTTTTTAATAAAAAATTTATTTCTTTCTTGCATGTATTCTCACTTATGTCATACACCAAATATAGTAAAGTACACGTGAACCTTTATAAAAATGATCACGTGTATTGTAAAAAGTATAAACATTAATATCATTTATTGTCAAAAAATAGGTATGTCAAAATATGATTCTATCTATTATAAATTATAATACATGTAAGTTTTTATAAAGCACACGCACAAGATATTGTCCTAAACAATTATATAAATGCGTGTACTTTATATATTACACGTGTACTGTATAAAGTACAAGCATAGTCTATAAAGTACACGCTTATTGAAATACTTGTATAATAATGTCGCTGGCACGGACCATAATACACATAGGAATCTAAGAATATGAGTGTTATAAGTGTATTTTATAAAGTATAAGCACATTGTAATGTCCAAAACCATTTTCCCAATAGTACATGCATTTATATACGTCTACTTGGTAAAATTACATGCAAAATACATAAAGTACGCGTATATTGAATTAGATTTTAGTTATATCAATATGCGTGTACACGTATATTTAAAAGCGTGTACTTTATATATTATGCGTGTACTTCATAAAGTACACGCATATTTCATCAAGTACACGCATATTATATTTATATTATGCGTGTACATCAAAAAGTACACGCAAATTTCATCAAGTAAATCTAAATTAAATGTAATTAATAAAGTACACACACGCTTTTATATAGTACACGAAGATTGAACTGACAAAATCCATTTTTAAATGCGTGTACTTTATATATTCTGCGTGTACTTTATAAATTACATGCATATTCCATCAAGTACACGCTTTGATAAAATGGCTTTGGTCATCAAAATGCGTGTGTACTGTACATAACATGCATATACAAATGTAAAGTACACATGAACATCAGGAAAAATGATCACGTGTATTTTATGAAAAATACATGTACAGCTACACAAAAAACAAACTTAAAAATGAGACTAAAAACTAAAATTACATTCATTTATGTGAAATAAATGGTTTATTAATTAATGTATTCAATCAAATGGTTAAAATGAATGAATTCAACAATTTTAAACGTACTCAAATGGGTTCCTTACAAGTATACCTGTAATGACCCGTTTTACTACACCTTGATCAAGTAACTTCCCTTATTGTGATCTCACCGAAAGACTTTATTCTCTTATTTCTTGGCCTGCCAATCGGTCTCTTAGTCATTGGTGGAAGAACATATGGATTTTTAGGTATAGAAATATTTAAGGAAATAAAATCAGGAAGAGGAACTATAGGTATCGAGTATGATTTTATGTAGAAAGATACCTTATAGTACTCCTCAATATAATCATAAATACTGGTCCCTTTCCTCCGTACAATAGAAACAGCATGATAACATGGAAAAAATCTAATCTGCCAACTCTTATAAGAACAAGTCCTTTCTCCTAAGTCAACTGTTGCTCGCACATTTGAATGAACTTCAAATACGTTTTGACTTGAGTGAATAATAGTCCAATATCGGATTTTATTCCAATTTTCATTCCGTAACTTTTGGAAAAAAGGACATAGCTCATTTGTCCAAGTGTCAGACTCAACAAGTTTGTTTCCATTGAAATTCATAATCTTCACTCTCAATTTATCAAGCATATTCATTACTGGTAAATGCATTTCCTTAAATATCGATGAATTGAATGACTCCGCAACACTAGATGCCATGTCATGATACCATTTACCAGGGAAATATGCACAGGACCAATTCTCGGGAGGCAAACTATCAATGAAATCAGCAATAGTAGTTCCTCTTTTCTTCTTCAATGCTTCAATATTCTTGTGAAATACATCTACTGAGACAGCATATGAACAAGACAAAAAATATTTAACAATTTTCTTTTGAAATCCAACATAATTCCCACGAATTTTCTTTTTTATATTCCCTTGTAAATGATGTACACACTAGGAATGTGCAGACAACGGGAAGACCCTCGAAATAGCTTCAAGTAATCCATTATTTCGATTTGATATAAATGTTATGTTTCGGTATTGCTCAACTACTGCACTATGAAAATTGACAAGAAACCACACCCAATTATCTTCGGTTTCAGAATCTACAACATCACATGCAACAGGAAAAGGGCCTGAAATATAAAAATATACAAAATTAAAATAAATAACATATCCATGTAGAACACATCGTACTGCTGGCACAAACCTTAAAACACATGGGAAATATATTATGTGTTTAATTTAAATTGTATGTAAATAACAAGACAAAACATAAAAATGCACAGTACATGTGATAAAGATAAAAAGACATGCACGTTTACTTTCCAATCTTTAGCTTGTACTTTGAATTAGTTTCAAATAACAACACTAAAATTAACGTACATTCATAGTACATGTGAAGTAAACAAAGACATTCAAAGATACTTTACATTTTTAACATGTACTTGGCTTTATTATTTATAAATAACAACATATATCAACAAAGTACATGCATAAAAATTAAAAGTACACGTGAAATTAACACAAACATTCACGTGTTCTTGACATGTACTATGCATGTACTTTAGTTTGTATTCAACATAACAACATCATCATCAAAGTACACGCATAAAAATAAAAAGTACACATGAAATTAACAAAAACATTCACGTGTACCTGACATGTACTATGCGTGTACTTTAGTCTATATTCAACATATAACATCATCATCAAAGTACACGCATAAAAATGAAAAGTACACGTAAAATTAACAAAAACATTCACGTGTACTTGACATGTACTATGCGTGTACTTTAGTTAGTATTACACATAATAAGACGTATCATCAAAATACACGCAGAAAAATGAAAAGTACACGTGAACTAAAACAAAGACATTCAAAGGTACTTTATATTTTTATGCTTGTATTTTGATGATCTGGAATGGAACAAACAAAATTTCAATGCAATACACAAAATAAAACATTTAGATTTAATTTACCATTATTCCCATTCCTTGCAGTTGCTGATAATATTGTTCCACGGTAACGGATCTTCAAAAAGGCACCATCAAGAAATAAAACTGGTCTGCAGTATTGAAATCCATAAATACATCATCTAAACATTACAAATATTTTCTTGAATTTTTTACTCTCATGGTCCACATCAAGGATGCAATGCGACCCAGGATTATACTGCAATAGAAGTTCACGGTAATTATTCATTAATGCATAAGAAACCTTTTCATCACCATGTATATCAACAACATCCATCTCTTTCGCACGCCATGCGTGTTGATAAGCTATATCAAGACCATAATTCTTCTTCATATCTCTAACAACATCAATTGATCTTAATAGCGGGTTATCTCTAAGATCATCAACAACCAATGTTGAAACCAACTTTGAGGCTATCATTTTGGCTTACGGACTACGGAAGACACCTCTACATGTATGCTAATTATTCATTGCACATATGTAAAAGTATCCATTTATTGTAGACAATGATGCATTAATTCTCCACATGCAATTCTCAGTAGTCTTTTTAGAGCATCCAGCCGTCACTCGAGTTTTATCATTCTTCAAATACACATACTTGAACCTAACGTGAACGGCATACTTTCGCTACTTATCACGAAATTCCACTACACCTCCTTCAAAACACTGCTGCGAATGACTTATATAAGTCTTCCAATCATTCGAAAGATAGAATTTCGACTTACTTAGCTCCAGACCTCCAAGATAAAAGTCATTTTTAATGTAACTATTAAAATCATTTGCAGTGCATGATGATAAAGACTCTAACCTCTATGTATTTATATCACCACTGTCAACCCCCTCAGAACTTGTTTTACTACAGTCAACCCCTTCAAAAATTCAATTAAAGCATTCAACCAGTTCATGACAAGTATTACTTGGCAATGCTAATGAATCAATAACATATATCCAAATGAAATTAGCTTTCACGATCAATTGGGATCGCGACATACAACAAATATCGTTATCACAAACCAACATGAACCGACATTCATCATCAAATGAATACCTTTATGAAAAACTCCCACTTCTCAAATTAGTAAACCTAATACACTAATCATTGCATATGAAATCTAATGAACTATCTTCAAATATTTCAATACAAGCCATATTATCCAAATAGCAACACCTTGCTATTATACTACTTACCATAATGTCCTGCAGTAAAAGAGGCACGAAAAACATTTACTTCAAAGTCAACAATTCTAAAAATGTGTGCAATAATTTAATGCATGAAATATCAAAATATTTATATATAATTAATATAAAATTACAGGCGCTATTTAAAAACCTATACATGAAGAAATAAAGTAGACGCATACTTTCAAACAAATAAAAACGTCTACTTTATAAACACTGCTTGCACTTTGAAAACTGATGTCGAACTGGTTAGTTTCGCTGGCGCGAACCTACATCAATAAGTGATTTAATACCAACTCAAAATCAAGTACTCTTAAAATTAGAATGAAGCATCAATAATATTCATTCAGCACATTTAACTAACAATTACAAATATTAATAAATATAACTTATATATGAAGAATCCAAACATAAATGCATAAAAAACACAAAATCAAAACATATACATATAAAACATATAAAAAGTTATTCAATCACATGAATTACGAAATTACAATGAGTCTCTTGAATCAAAACAAATTACATTGACCTATTGTAATCGGTCGAAAATAGAAAAACCAAATGCTGATAAAGATAAAGTTACAAATGATAGAGACAAGTGCTACAAGTATAATCGATTAAGAACACTGTAATCGATTATTCGACAGATGAAAAAAGAATCAAGATTGATATTATTTTTTATTACATTTTCCTTTTCGATTTCGGAGAATAGTGGTTAGTTGCAGAGAAACCTCCGATAACCAATTAGGTTTATGATTTTTTTAGATTGACAGTATTTATATGTTGGATCTAATCATTTAAATTTTTTTTCACCGATTTTTTTGTCCAAAATGTTTAGTCAAATAACTAGACCGTAAAAACCTATCAATTTGCTTTTATACCATATCAAACTATTATGTTTTATTTTTAAGTATTTTTGGCTAGTGGTTATTTTTTAAATAGATGTGGGTACCCTAAATTGGTTCTTATTAGGTGACAATTGTGTTCTAATTGGGTTAATTTGGACTCTAATTGAGTTCCTTATTGTGTTCTAATTAGTCTACAATGGATCAATTGTGGGCCAATTTCGTGTCAATTTGTTGACACGAACACAACACAATCTTCTACCGGATCGAAAAACGTGGCCTGAACACGACAAACCATTTAGATTTCATGTAGATTTTAGGGTTGGTCGTGTCGTGTTTTTGTGTCATGTCAAAAATTTCCACCCCTAAGTGAGATACTCATTGCATGTGAGAGCCGAGGGTGGCATATATTGTGAATTAATTGTATCATTATTTATTGGTATTGAAAGTTAATTCTTGTAACTTTAGGGCTATGATCCAAATTATTAAAAATATTTTCCAGGTTCACCTAGACAGGGTCAACAGGGCTGAAGTAATATCATACTTACCGTTCCACTTGCATAGCATATTTAGTCTTTTGATTCTATCATAGGTTGCTACCCATTTTATTCCAGTCATTTTTATTTTAGAGATTGTATGGGCATAAGTCTAGGATTTATTTATTCAGTCAGTTTAATTAGGGTCGTATTATTCAGATATATCTATGTCAGTGAGATTTGAGACTTACTTATTTATTATTTCCATTTCAGTTCTACATTATATGCGTGGATGTTTCAAATTATTGTTTTTATGTTATGGTTCAATTTTACGAATGGTCTAGATTGTTAGATAAGCCCTATCTTTGGCGTATTGGTTTGGCCAACCTTTATGTGGAAAATGGGGAGGTCCTCACTTCCTAATTTGAGAGATGGATTTTAGGCAATGAATCCCTGCAAAATTCTCTCCAACATCTCTCAACACCCAAGTCCACACTCCAATCACCTGCTTCGATCACCTGAACCATCAACAGTCATGGCCTCCCTCATGTCTACATTACAAGGTCGTTGCCCCCATTGCACAGGACGTGTATGTTATGCATTTAGAATATTTATATCCTCTTATATGCCTCTAAGAACCCCAAAACTTGTAATATTATATGAATCTAATGAGAATCAGGCTCCATAGTGGACGAAGGCTCATTTTCATGGCGGAACCACTCTAAATCTCATATTATATCTCTTTTACTCTATTTTCTATACTTTAACTATTGTGTATGAGTTTGATGATATTATTTACTTTGTTAAACCATTTTTAGATAACAAAAATTTGTCACTCTCTATGGGAAACGATGTGTTCTACCGAGTTTCTCTTAAATTGGGTCCCTTATGCCTTATTTCATCCATAAGAATCTCCGACCTACATCTCGTGGGTGAGATCTTAGTGGTTAGACCCATATTTGCATATAAACCTATTAAGGGTATCTTCATCTTTTCAGATTTGTTTCTCTAATGTAAACTTAAAGTTTTGGGGCAAATCCATCTACACAACAATACAATGGGTTGAATTAAGGGTTATCAATCAATCGATCATTTATCGATCGATCGATCCTACAAGATTTTAGATATTTATTCTTCTTTCTTTTTGTTTCGTTGGAATTAATTCCACTCAATACAAATAGTAAGTGGATTTTTCTTATGTAGTTATTTGATAATATAGTAAAGACATTTTGGAAGACTTTTACTCTCGTCCGTCTCCTAGGGTTTATTACATTTTCTTCATTATATCTCTTCATCTACTCATTTATAAGTTTGTTGAGGTTAGTTTCATTGTACTTTGTAGCACTTAGTAATCTTTTCATCATTAATATAGTTGCTATCTTTGAACCCTAGCATTTAATGGCTTTATTCCATTTACTTAATCGTACTTTGAATGTTTGTATTGTTATTGTCACGAGTAACTTGTTTAATTTGTTTAGGATCATAAACCCACCTTAGATGATCGTACATATTTGTTGATTTTTAGTTTGAATCCAATTATTGGGTGTATGTCTTAATATTGGAGTATCGTGGTATATTAACTAATCAAATCATGTCAGGGTTGTATTTTATACTTTACTCCAACATCTATTCATTTGTTCAATAATTTACTGGAACTGCATTTTATATTGTTAGGTTGATAGTTTTTGTGCTCAATTGTTCAAAAATAATAAATTATTACCAATTGATTGTGATTTAATCGTAAAGCCCATTTTACTTTTGATATTTCCAGGTGGGAGAATTCTCCAAGACCTCTTTCAAATCAAGTTTTTATTCCGTTAAATTAAAACTCGCTTAGTTCAATTTTCTCGAGATAAGTGTTTCACTTAATTGTGGTTCACTTTAGTTCATTAATTCTCTCAAAAACATATATCATATTTTCGTATATTTTGATCTCCTACTTCTTAACATTTAACTATAGGAATATAAACTTTACTTCACATAAGTCTCTGAGAAAATAGAATTCGGCCTTATTGACTTTTTACTACACTCGTTATTAGCGTAAACTTGTACTATATAATATTTTAGGAGAGTCACATATCATATAAAGTATCCGCACATACTGCTACCCTAAAAGAAGAGATGGGTTATATGAGACTAAATGCTTGGGATCATCGAGTGGTGCACAACACACACACACACACACACACACACACACACACACACACACACACACACACACACACACACACACACACACACACACACATATATATATATATATATAAATTTTCCAAATTCACCCCTCAATTTATTGATTAGGAAGGTCCCTAACATGTTATATTGTATCATAACTCATAAACCAATAATATAAAGTAAATAGCTGTAACACCCCGCATTTTTAGAAATAATTAAATTTCATAAATGGGTGTAATTTGGAAATTTGAGGAATTATTGTGCATAATAATTTTTGGAGTTTATGAGTGTTAGATGATTTCCAATGCATGTTATAATTACTTTTGGGAATAAGTAGATGAGTTGGATTATTTTATTACATGTCGCAGTTGAGTAAAGTGATAGAGGATAATATTTTAATCGGAAAATCCGCATTGAGATGTACTGGGTTTAATTAGTGGATTGCGGTCAAGTACCTCGGATGGAGATTTTGAGTGTGCGATTGATTTTGGAAGGGCCGAGATAGTCAGAATAGAGTATCCGGGAGTAGTGTTTGGATTCCCGGAATTTTTGGATTAATAAGGACTCGTAATTGAGTGAACGAGTCATTTTTGAATTTAAAGGGATAAACCCTTATTTCTCCCAATATAAGGCACGGGAGAGGGAAAGAAGAAAGGGAAAAAGAGAGAAAAGAAAGAGCAGAGTTAAGGAAGAGATAAAAGAGGAAGAATAAGGAGGTTCCGGCCAAACTCCGTGGGATTCGACTCGAGGTCGTCGGATTTTCTCCACGAGGCAAGTGTTTACTATTTTTATTTCCTTTTGAGCCTAAATCTCATATTGTAATTTGGTAACAACAAATTAGACAATTTTGGTGTTGGGTTTTCATGAATCAAAACGGGTTTTCGAAAGTTAAACAAGTAAACCCCGAATAATATCCAATTTGAGAAATTTAGGAATTAATTAAAATCGATTGTTGGTTATGGGTTCTAGGATGTTTAAAACCCTTTTTATGTGTGTGTATGCCGTTGATTAAGGTCAGAGGATGTTAGGAGAGGAGATTAAAGATTAGGAGAAGCTTTAATGGCTGAAACAGCCTCTCAGAGAAGAAGCTGTCCAGGGCGATCGATCGATGGATGGCCCATGGTCGATCTATGGATGGCCCATGATTGATCAATTGATCCTTCAAGATTTTTGGCAATTTTGCCTAGGGTTAATTATATGGGATAAATTTCAACATTAATTAATTCTAGTCTATTTAATTTAGGAATTAAAGATTCATTTAGGGAATTAATACCTAGCCATTTGAGTAAATTTATAGGGGCTAGGAGAGTGCTAAGATGCGTGGCACAAAAAGTACATTTTCGAGGAAAATAAATAGATTGAGGAATTGAATGTTTAGGGCTCCTAAAATGAAGTGGGCACCTCTAAATAAATTTCAGAGCGTGATGTAAATTTTGGATTCATGAAAAATGGGATCCATGAATTATTTATTCGTGGGTGTTTAAGGTGAGTAACACTCGAGGGAATATTTTGGTGAGTGATTATATATAGAGATTGGTACGCGTAGATAATGTGATTATATGCCGACCATAATTGAGTAAATCCTATGAGGCGGCTAGGATGGAATTTGGGATATTTGGAGAGTATATATATCCCTAAAAGTGATAAAGGTACAAGTTGTATATGAAGTGAGGGAATACTTATGAACTTAGTATTTTAAGTATGTAAATACTTATGCTATTACAAGTGGGAGCATTTGGGTTCGGCTATTGCTATATAAGGTGGCAATTATAGCCATTTATATAATTGAGAAATGAAATGGGTTATAAATATATACAATGTGATTATAGTATTTATTATATGATAAGTATACATATATATATCTGTGTGTGATTGGTATATGTGTATCTTAGAGGCTGATTTCCACGGCCTTTCCCTTAGCGTAGGGTTGGAACAACCAGGTAATATATTTTTCTCTAGTGCGATCCAGGGAGGTTGTGTGATGTGGGTGAATCTCCTGGCTTGAGGAGAAGGGTGAGTATATCTCCAGGTCATCTCGTCCCGCATTAGAGTGCGATGTGTGTACTCCACTTGCAGAGGGAACATGACCGCTTCAACCGTTGTGTATATTTTACCATGACCATTGAGTAAGTCTGGCTTGGTACCATGGTACAGTGAGTAAACCCGGAGTTGGATCGGCACTATGAGACTGCATCCTGAAGTTATAGCTCATTGGGATGGTTATTGTACTTGTGTGTATAGTATATTACTTGTGTATGAGAGAAAGAATATATATATATGTATCTCTGCTAAGAGTAAATAGATAAAATGAATATCGATTAAATCTCAGTTCAGAAGATTCTATCCGGGTGTATATTTTAATATGTATAGGAAAATTGAGTATGATAATGTGTATAATTAAATAAGTATGTATATATACGTGGTATACTGAGGGTCTAATGGATCTCGATGATCAGCACTGCCAAGTAGTAGTGTGTCGGGGGAGGGGGGGGGGGGTTACTTCTTTCTTTTTGTTTCGTTGGAATTAATTCCACTTAATACAAATAGTAAGTGGATTTTTCTTATGTACTTATTTGATAATATAGGAATGTTATTTTGGAAGACTTTTACTCTCGTCCCTCTCTTAGGGTTTATTACATTTTCTTCATTATATCTCTTTATTTACTCATTTATAAGTTTGTTGAGGTTAGTTTCGTTGTACTTTGTAGCACTTAGTACTCTTTTCATCATTAATATAGTTGTTATCTTTGAACCCTAGCATTTAATGGCTATATTCCATTTAGTTAATCGTACTTTGAATGTTTGTATTGTTATTATCACGAGTAACTTGTTTAATTTGTTTGGGATCATAAACCCACCTTAGATGATTGTACATATTTGTTGGTTTTTAGTTTGAATCCAATTATTGCGTGTATTTCTTAATATTTGACTATCATGGTATGTTAACTTATCAAATCATGTAAGGGTTGTATTTTATACTTTACTCCAACATCAATTCATTTGTTCAATAATTTACTGGAACTGCATTTTATATTGTCAGGTTGATAGTTTTTGTGCTCAATTGTTGAAAATAATAAATTATTCCCAATTGATTGTGATTTAATCGTAAAGCCCATTCTACTTTTTATATTTCCAGGTGGGAGAATTCTCCAAGACCTCTTTCAAATCATGTTTTTATTCCGTTAAATTAAAACTCGCTTAGTTCAATTTTCTCGAGATAAGTGTTTTACTTAATTGTGGTTCACTTTAGTTCATTAATTCTCTCAAAAACATGAATCATCTTTTCGTATATTTTGATCTCTTGATTCTTAACATTTAACAATAGGAATATAAACTTTACTTCACATAAATCTCTGCGAAAATCGAATATGTCCTTATTGTCTTTTTACTACACTCATTATTGTCGTAAACTTGCACTATATAATATTTCAGGAGAGTTACGTATCATATAAAGTATCCGCACATGCTGCTACCCTAAAAGAATAGATGGGTTATATGAGACCAAATGCTTGGGGATCATCGAGTGGTGCACAACACACAGACACACACACACACACACACACACACACACACCCCTCAAGTTTTTTATTAGGAAGGTCCATAATATGTTATATTGTATCGTAACTCATAAACCAATAATATAAAGTAGATAGCTGTAACACCCCGCATTTTTAGAGATAATTAAATTTCATAAATGGGTGTAATTTGAAAATTTGAGCAATTATTGTGAATAATAATTTTTGGAGTTTATGAGTGTTAGATGATTTACGATGCATGTTATAACTACTTTTTGGAATAAGTAGATGAGTTGGATTCTTTTATTACATGTCGCAGTTGAGTAAAGCGACGGAGGACAATATTTTAATCGAAAAACCCGCATTGAGATGTATTGGGTTTGATTAGTGGATTGCAGCCAAGTACCTTGGATGGAGATTTTAAGTGTGCGATTGATTTTGGAAAGGTCGAGATAGTCAGAATAGAGTATTCGGAGTAGTGTTTGGATTCCTGGAATTTTTGGATTAATAGGGACTCGTAATTGAGTGAACGAGTCATTTTTGGGTTTAAAGGGATAAACCCTTATTTCTCCCTATATAAGGCACGAGAGGTAAAGAAGAAAGGAAAAAAGATAGAAAAGAAAGAGGAGAGGAAAGGAAGAGAGAAAAGAGGAAGAAAAGGGAGGTTCTGGCCAAACTCCGCAGGATTCGACTCGAGGTCGTCAGATTTTATCCACGAGGCAAGTGTTTACTTGCTTAATTTACTTTTGAGCATAAATCTCATATTGTAATTTTCTAATAACAAATTAGACAATTTTGGGGTTGGGTTTTCATGAATGAAAACGGGTTTTCGGAAGTTAAATGAGTAAACTCCGAATAATATCTAATTTAAGAAATTTAGGAATTAATTAAAATCGATTGTTGGTTATGGGTTCTAGGATGTTTAAAACCCTTTTTATGTGTGTATATGCCGTTGATTAAGGTCGGAGGATGTTATGAGAGGAGATAAAAGCTTTGGAGAAGCTTTAATGGCTGAAACAGCCTCTCGGAGAAGAAGCTGTCCAGGGCGATCGATCGATGGATGGCCCATGGTCGATCGATGGATGGCCCATGATCGATCGATCGATCCTTCAGGATTTTTGGCAATTTTTCCTAGGGATAATTATATGGGATAAATTCCAACATTAATTGATTGTAGTCTATTTAATTAAGGAATTAGAGATTCAATGAGGGAATTAATACCTAGCCATTTGAGTAAATTTATAGGGGCTAAGAGGGTGCTAAGATGTGTGGCACAAAAAGTAAATTTTTGAGGAAAATAAATAGAATGAGGAATTGAATGTTTAGGCTCCTAAAATGAAGTGGGGACCTCTAAATAAATTTCGAAGCGTGATGTAAATTTTGGATTCATGGAAAATGGGATCCATGACTTATTTATTCAAGGGTGTTTAAGGTGAGTAACACTAGAGGGAATATTTCGGTGAGTGATTATATATAGATAATGGTACGCGTAGATAATGTGATTATATGCCGACCATAATTGAGTAAATCCTATGAGGCGGCTAGGATGGAATTTGGGATATCTGGAGAGTATATATGTCCCTAAACTTGATAAAGGTACGAGTTATATATGAAGTGAGGGAATACTTATGGACTTAGTATTTTAAGTATGTAAATACTTATGTTATTACAAGTGGGAGCATTTGGGTTCGGATATTGCTATATAAGGTGGCAATTATAGCCATTTATGTATTTGAGAAATGAAATGGGTTATAAATATATACGATGTGGTAATAGTATATATTATATGATGCGTATACATACATATCTATGTGTGATTGGTATATGTGTATCTTAGAGGCTGATTTCCACGGTCTTTCCCTTGGCGTAGGGTTGGAACATCCAGGTAATATATTTTTCTCTAGTGCGATCCAGGGAGGTTGTGCGATGTGGGTGAATCCCCTGGCTTGAGGAGAAGGGTGAGTATATCTCTAGGTCATCTCGTCCCGCGTTAGAGTGCGATGTGTGTGCTCCACTTGCAGAGGGAACATGACCAACTCCACCGTTGTGTATATTTTACCATGACCATTGAGTAAGTCTGGCTTGGTACCGTGGTAAAGTGAGTAAACCCGGAGTTGGATCTGCACTATGAGACTGCATCCTCAAGTTATAGCTCGTTGGGATGGTTATTGTACTTCTGTGTATAGTATATTACTTGTGTATGAGAGAAAGAATGTATATATGTATCTCTGCTAAGAGTAAATAGATAAAATGAATATAGATTAAATCTCAGTCCGGGAGATTCTATCTGGGTGTATATTGTAATATGTATAGGATAAGTGAGTATGATAATGTGTATAATTATGTAAGTATGTATATATATGTGTTGTACTGAGGGTCTAATGGATCTCGACGATCGGCACTTCCATGTAGTAGTGTATCGGGGGGTTCCCTGTTTGGATTTGGCTTCGCAAGACACCCCACACACACGAACATGGCACTGCGTTGAGACTGGGGAGAAGTTTAGCCCTTAGTACTCAGGTTCGATGATTATTAGGTGTTGGGTGAAATATATTAATTAGGGGGTAACTTCACAAGGATGTATTAAATGGATGTGATAAGTGTGCACTTTTAGAAGAGGGGTGAGGGGTATCTCATGGGAGTGTGATACCAAATTTAAATAAGAGGTAAAACATATTTTTTTAAATATAGCATTTATGCACTTGCAAAATATTTTCACAACTCGGGATCTAACTCGTTTTTCTACTTTTTCCCCATCTTGCTATATATATATATATATATATATATAGGTGTCCAGACACAGAGAGGCTTGGATGAAGATACCTTCGAGTCAGACGTTTGCTGCAGTTGTTGTGGACGCATGCAGGTTTACTGTGATACTTCTATCCTTGTAATCTAGATACGAGGTACTGTATAAACATTCGAGCCGAAAACCCAATTTCATTTATTTATTATTTCTCCGCCTTTTAGTGCAGCATTTGATTTGATAGTATTATGTTAAACCGAGTGTTCGGTTATTGTATTTCATTTCAATTTTATATATATATATATATATTGTGGATGTTTTAAATTGTATTCTTTGTTTAAAAAGAGTAGTTAAATAAAATTTTGAGGCCAGCCTAATAGGTTATTAGTAATTAAATTGGTTTTCGCCAATGATGCTAAGAGTGAACCATATGCAACTCCTGTTTTAATTTGGTACATGAGTGATCGCCCGGTATTTTATTATGCAGGATGTCACAGATGGTATCAGAGCATCAGGTTCTAGTGTCGTTAGGATTCTATTCGGACGTTCTACGCTTTCAGTGTTGTTCTCGGTTTGATATCGAACCTTAGGATTAGGATTGTTGATTCCTCTTGCGAGATTCCGTCCTCCTTCCATATCATAAGATTATAGTAATATTTTGCGCGCTCGTTTGATATTCATGTGTTTATCGATGAAGGACGACCACAGAAGGCCATTGCAAGAGTAGCAGAAGGCAGGACTTATTTGGAGCAGTTAGTTGAAGTCGTAGACTAGGACCGCAGTAGAGGTCACTTTCCTTGTAACATATGTTAAGGATGGTTGCAATGACTACTAAATAATAGTAGTTATGATAATCCCAGTACTTTTGTAATAGAGAGTGCTGCTAAACTTGAATTCCCCAGTGAATTAATTTGGGAAAAAGGTTCGAAAGGTCTTCGATAAGGACCATACGTTGAAGTTAAGTCATACGAAGGCAGTGCATCATTACTCAATGGAAGTAGAAGGCTCAGAAGCTTTGACTTAGAGCAGGGTATGGAAATTTGAGGAAATTTTTTCACTCGTGGGAGCAATATTGAAATGGTAGGAACAGTGGTCACCATGTTCGGGAGAGAATGATGTTTTTCTCAAGAAGGTATCTTACCGATGGATTTAACTGCGAGTTCCCATAATTTTGTTGGAATGAAAATAATGCAATTTTGAATTATTCACATAAGTATCGGTTAGAGATCGACAGTGAATAAAGTGTGATATGGAGAAGTGAACCTTGTACCAAAGTAAGGTAGGTACAATAAAGAGAGAGTCCTTCAGAGGAATGATAGGCTCACTGGTAAGTGTTGTTAACACTTATGGAGAATTAGAGTTATGGAAGACTTAAAGAAGGGCTGTTGAAGCCGGTAGTGGAGTTTCCTTTTAACGAAGAAGTTAAGGGGACTATGAAGGTGATTGTTAGGATCGAGGTTATAGAGTCCGATGATACTGATAACTATACCATGGTTAGGAAGGCCAGTGATGGGGAATGTGGTAATGTGGAATGTTGAACCACACGGCTAGTCCTTGCCCAGTAGGAATTAAAGGACCAGAGTGGGGTACCGAGGTAGGGCATTGATGAGAGTAGTTTTGGTTCGATTAAGACAAGTGTGTTAGGTCAGGGAACCAATCAGGGCAGTCAGGAAGACTGGCGACGTTATTATTATTCGTTTCACCTAGGAAGGAGGTAGTGTATTTAGTGTGACTAAATAGAGTCGCGGTATTCCGCTAACCCTAGATTCGTGTGTGTAATTCGAGCTTTGGGGCGGTGTCGATAACATTATATAATGTATGTCTATATTTTCTTTCGCATTAGCGGGGTACTATTTTGGATTTGTATCTGGTTTGTATTACTCGTTTTGTATGTGTTAGACGAGTATAGTACTATTATAAGAGTTATGTTATTGTATTATTGGAGCGATAGCAGGCTAATGATTGCAAGACTATCATGTCCGCGGTTCCAGGGTGGAATACTTTGTTGTTGCGATATCTTATTTGGATACAGATTGAGCTCGCTTTTATTTTTATGTTTATATGGAACTTCGGTGAGTAGATGTTTCAGTATCATGATTTGAATGTGTGGCGACCTTATTGATATGATATAAGGTATGCATGATTTATTGTTAAACTATGAGTATTAAGCTTGTTATTATTTGCACAAGGACTTAGTGTTAGTACGATCGCTTAGTGGTGTGGCTCTTGAATAGAGATAGGAGTTCAGACCACATTTGTTGAAAGAGGGGATAGGGTTATCTCGGTTGCATATTTGAAGCTAACGGACCTCCACGATCGACAAAGTTAAGTAGTAGTGTATTGGAGGGGTTTCTTGTTTGGATTTCACTTGTGAGATGCTCCACGCATAAACCTTAACGACGTCGAGATTGGAGAGATGTTATGGGATGCAAGGATATTGGTTTTGATGATAACTTACCTATTGTAGAGAAAACACTATGGACTGAGAGCCGTGTGATGAGTGTATGCTTATAGAGATAAAAGTGCTATGGAAAAGCACTGAAATGGTTCTCTCACCATAAGTATGTGGGTGAGACAAGGTAAAGGATATTGATTTGAGGCTTATAGCCATGCCTTAAATAGAAGGCTAATTAATAGGACGTATCTTTTAGTTAAGATGATCGTAACATCTTGTCATGGAGTAGTGATAAAGGGTGAAAAGTAGCATCGCGTCAAAATGCTAATCGTTGTTTTCTGTTCACCGCCTTAATACAAAAACCTAAATTACGACTGCACTTGCGATACAAGTATAGCGGTAAGTCGGGTATCGAAAATCCACTGAGACGAGTTGCTAGAATTTATAGGATTTAATACTACTAAAATAAAAGTGTAAAAGGTGATAGATTGGAAATAAAGAAAAGGAAAAAAATAAGAAGTTAAGTCTAAACTAGAATTAATAAACGAGAGTCGGGATCGTGTTCCCACCATAGGTTAAACAACTAATAATTAGAATTTCGGTTCGAAAACATTTAATCGAGCATTTTCAATTAAGTATAAACATCACACAATAAGGAATTTAACCCAAAGTTGCGAGATTAAACATTTAATCAAAAATGGTCACCCGCATCTTAAATTCGGATTACCGCTATAAACACTAACGTTGCCTGACAAAGAAAGTTAAATCCATAATAATCCGACTTTAATACGCGAGGTTTCAATTAAATGTAATTTTACACAAAACTTAATTTTCGGAGCTCAACGCCCATCAATGGTGGACACACGACCCAAACTCTATGTAACTACTCACTACACATGATTAATCTAATTAAATAACTAATTAATAAACAAAACAAGAAATAAATAAACTAAACTAATTTATCTAGGCAAGAAAGTAAAGAACAACAAAGAAATTAAGATAAAACAACTAAGTACAAAGCTTGAAGATAATGGATAGTAATATTAACTTACAAAGTGGGCAAAATACCCCTGGAAATGAGGAGAGGGAAGCTCCAAAAAATCCCCAAAGTTCTCTAACCTAAAATGAAATATATCCCCAAAGAAAAGCCCCAAGCATTCTATTAATACCCCAAAATAAATCTCAAACAAAACTAAGGCAAAAAAACCCCAAATAAGTCAATTTTCGTCCATATCTGATGGGACCGGTCGACCGTGGCTTTGGAAATTGCCTTGGGCTAGAGACATCCCACTTTTCCTCTCCGAACCAATTTTTACGCTTTTCACGGAAATGGCCATAACTCCCTCATACGGAATCGAAATGAGGCATGATCAGAACCGACGCAAAGCTAATTCAATTATCTACATGACTATGTTTTGAAACCCTCCAAATAATATAGTATGAAATTATCAAAATGTCCTTGAAGTAGAAGAAAATACTGAAACCTTTCGGAAATGGGCATAACTTCCACATACGGAGTCAGAATGATGCACGGTTAGTGGCCACGGAAAGATAATTTGATGATCTACATGCTGGTAAATTCATTCCATAAAAAATAATGAGTTTAAAAAGACCAAATTTCCCTTAAAGTAGCATTCGACGATGGAACTTCTCCGAAATGCAACCGAACCTCACTTTTAGCGTTCCAATACCTACAAAAGCACAAATAACCCTTGCAATGCATGTATAAATCCAAGGTTGTCTGGTTAATGAGCATAATTATAGGCATTTAATATCATAAAAGTGTTAGAATGCATAAAGATAATGGGCGGAAATTTGCAATATTCGATATGAATCAAGTAGGTGCCCGATTAGTTAGACTTTCTATTTCGTTAAGATAGAAGGTTAGTGGTAGAAGAGCGTAAGTAGGTTATCAAGGTAGGATTTAGGATATCCCACTAGTGTGCCTCGTGCCGCTATATCTCGATGACCGACGATGCGAGGAAGTAGTGTACCAGGATGGTTCCTTATTTGGATTTCGCTTTGCAAGACATCCCATGCATGAAACCGAGAAAATGTCATAATTTGAGTGAGGACTTGGGCACTAGGGATACTTTGGATAGTACTAGTTTTACGTGTGTTGGAAACACATCAATCGTAGGATTATTTGAATTTTAAGTCAGAAGTATCAGTGGCATCGATGTAAGGAGGTAGTTGTGAGTTAACCACAAGAAGATTAGTTGGTTCACCTTGAGAAGGATCGGATTTCCAAGTATAGGAGGAATTAAATTTTGCGGGTTAGGAAAACCCATGTGTGAGTATTACGCCGAGGAAATAGGGTCCATCATTTAGAGAGAGTATGTGTGGGACGTTTGTATTAGTTATGCAGAGAGGGTGTATGGGCACCTTAGTAAGTTGGTTTTACATACCGCCTAAAATAGAAGGGGCGTCGTATATAAAGTTTAGGATTATACTATAAGGCAGTTGTAGGTAAGATTGTAATTTGTTAGATGGAACGTCGTACGGGTCATACGAAAATTCAATGATGTAGGCGTAACGAGAGTTGGTGCACCTAAGATGAGCAATCAGATGACACGAGTAATCAAGCGCTAGTGTAGTCTCCATTTTTAGGGAATTCATATGTCCCGATGTGGAAAAGTGGACGTTTAGAATAGCAGATCTCCGATGGGATTGATAAGTTAGAGTGGCGGTTATAGGCTCGATTCCTTTACATGCAGTTGTAGAAGCACTAGGTGCGATATGACGTTATAGTCAACCCTATGACCGAGGCAGTGTCGTAGCATATGGAAATTTTGATAAGATTGTGGTCAAGCTAGCATGTTGGAGCATTTTTCACTTTGGTATACAAGGACATGGTGTAATTAATAATCCGAGGATGGTGATGTAGGTTATGTCCAAATTTCGAGGGCGAAATTCCGTTGTAAGGGGGGAAGTATGTAACACCCCACATTTTTAGAGATAATTAAATTTCATAAATGGGTGTAATTTGGAAATTTGAGGAATTATTGTGAATAGTTTATGAGTGTTAGATGATTTTCGATGCATGTTATATCTACTTTTGGGAATAAGTAGATGAGTTAAATTATTTTATTACATGTCGCAGTTGAGTAAAGCGATAGAGGACAATATTTTAATTAGAAAATCCGCATTGGGATGTATTGGGTTTAATTAGTGGATTGTGGTCAAGTACCTTAGATGGACATTTCCAGTGTGCGGTTGATTTCAAAAGGGACGAGATAGTCAGAATAGAGTATCCAGGAGTAGTGCTTGGATTTTGAGAATTTTTTGATTAATAGGGACTCGTAATTGAGTAAACGAGTCATTTTTGGGTTTAAAGGGTTAAACCCTTATTTCTCCCTATATAAGGCACGAGAGACGGAAAGAAGAAAGGGAAAAAGAGAGAAAAGAAAGAGGAGAGGAAAGTAAGAGAGAAAAGAGGAAGAAAAGGGAGGTTCCGAACAAATTCCGTGGGATTCCATTCGAGGTCGTCGGATTTTATCCACAAGGCAAGTGTTTACTTGCTTTATTTCCTTTTGAGAAGAAATCTCATATTGTAATTTGGTAATAAATTATTAGACGATTTTGGGGTTGGGTTTTCATGAATCGAAATGGATTTTCGGAAGTTAAACGAGTAAACCCCGAATAATATCCAATTTGAGAAATTTAGGAATTAATTAAAATTCATTGTTGGTTATGGGTTCTAGGATGTTTAAAACCCTTTTATATGAGTATATGACGTTGATTAAGGTCGGAAGATGTTAGGAGAGGAGATAAAAGCTTGCGAGAAGCTTTAATGGCTGGGACAGCCTCTCAGAGAAGAAGTTGTCCGGGGATATCGATCGATCGATGGCCCAACGTCGATTGATCAATCCTTCAGGATTTTTGGCAATTTTGCCTAGGGTTAATTATATGGGATAAATTCCAACATTAATTGAGTCTAGTCTATTTAATTAAGGAATTAAAAATTCATTGAGGGAATTAAAACCTATCCATTTGAGGAAATTTATAGGGGCTAGGAGGGTGCTAAGATGAGTGGCACAAACAGTACATTTTCGAGGAAATTAAATCAATCGAAGAATTGAATGTTTAGGGTTTCAAAAATGAAGTGGGGACCTCTAAATAAATTTCGGAGTGTGATGTAAATTATAAATTCATGGAAAATGAGATCCATGACTTATTTATTAGAGGGTGTTTAAGGTGAGTAACACTTGAGGGGATATTTCGGTGAGTGATTATATATAGATAATGGCACGAGTAGATAATGTGATTATATGCCAACCATAATTGAGTAAATCATATAAGGCGACAAGGATGGAATTTGGAATATTTGGAGGGTATATATATCCCTAAAAGTGATAAGGGTACGAGTTATATATGAAGTGAGGGAATACTTATGGACTTAGTATTTTAAGTATATAAATAGTTATGCAATTACAAGTGGGAGCATTTGGGTCGGGTTATTGCTATATGAGTTAGAAATTAGAGCCATTTATATATTTGAGAAATGAAATGGGTTATAAATATATACGATGTGATTATAGTATATATTATATGATATGTATACATATATATCTGTGTGTGATTGGTATATGTGTATCTTAGAGGCTGATTTTCACGGGATTTCCCTTAGTCTAGGGTTGGAACAACCAGGTTATATATTTTTTTCTAGTGCGATCTAGGGAGGTTGTGCGATGTGGGTGAATCCCCTGACTTGAGGAGAAGGGTGAGTATAACCCCAGGTCATCTCGTCCCGCGTTCGAGTGCGATGTGTGTACTCCACTTGCAGAGGAAACATGATCGCGTCCACCGTTGTGTATATTTTACCATGTCCATTGAGTAAGTCTGGCTTGGTACCGTGGTACAATTAGTAAACCCGAAGTTGGATCGGCACTATGATACTGCATCCTTGGCTCATAGCTCGTTAGGATGGTTATTGTACTTGTGTGTATAGTATATTACTTGTGTATGAGAGAAAGAATATATATATATATATATATATATATATATATATATATATATATATATATATATATATATATATATATACTAGGATATGCCCGTGCCTGAAGGCACGACAAAAATTTCCAAAGTACGTAATTGCGAAATGAAAGCAATTTCGTTCCCCCAACAAAAAAAAAATGCTAAGTCGTATATAATGTAAGTTACAAAGTTTTATATATAATAGATATAGTGTTGCACAATTTATAAAACAACTAATCTTATTTAAGAAAGAAAAAAATACTTCAACAATATTATTAATAATCCGTCATACACATCGTATAACACATTCAACTCAATTCGTGAAAGTAACAACAATACTTAATTCAAAAAAATTTGTTACATAACACAAATAATTGTAAAAAAAATTGAACAGAGATTCTTCTATTTATAGGATTATCCTCCCTGTTTAAGAAATAAAAAAATAACACAAAAACTATATTCCACATATGACGTTTATGATTTTGAGTCGAGACATCCTGCATTATTCATTGCCTCGTATGCATATCCCACGGTCACAGCATCATCCCCTATTACTGAAGTTATGTGATTGGCGTTATCTAACAAATCCCTCTCAACAACCATTCTTAAACCCGTCGACTTCCATACATTGGATACACCTGTCTAACATTGACATTTCAATAAAGAACAAATATGAGATCATGCGTTCATGTAATAAAATTGACACTAAACATTCAAGACTTTAATCTTGCAATAAAATTCACACAAAACATTCATTTTTAATGAAGTTGAAAGTATCTAAGTACACAAACTTAAATATATATCACCAACTGAACCTTTACTTTAATGCTTTCTCAATGGTCCATGAAGTGCAGAAAACATCTAAGTGAAAATATAAAGTCACAAACAAAGTTAAACACGTATTTAGGATGTTTATCAAACACCTAACAACAAATAATGAAAAAGTAAAAGCTTACTTATCCGTCCTAGTTGGGGTAGATGTAAACACAAATAGTTAGTAAAAATTCCCCATCATCCTCTGATCCAACTAAACAAAATAACAAAGCTATCGTATCCTTAACTTCAGTTAATTGATGTAGTATTATAAAACAGAGAATCTGTATTAGGTACTGCAAAATATTTTTACCAAATTATTTGGCATGATAAAAGGGACGAAATTTGAAAGAGAATGAAATGTTGTTACAACTACTGTTACAAATATGCAACAACAAACATGCAGCAACAGCAGCATTAATATTTGAAAAAAAGATGCAACAGCAGCAGTATTAGCAAATATGCAGCAGTAGCAGCATTAGCAACAGCGGCACAACAAATATGAAGTAGCAGCAGCATTCACTGTGCTCCAACGTATCCGATATTTGTATGGAGGACTGTAACGAAGTACCCATGCTCCAAAGTATGTATGCCTCGGGTATAAACCTTGTAATAGTAATCGTGTGCAAATTTGTAAATCCGTGAAATGCATCCTACATCCACCAAAAAAAGGAGATAAATGAGTAAACCTCACTAAAACACATGCATTGAAGACTATAGCTCGTCAAATAACAGATAAAAATTAAAACGGATCCTATTTTCAATCAACATTAAATTTGAATCAAACAAAATCCCCAATAGCATTTCCATGATAAAAATGACACTTATATTATTTTTAATGCACAAACTTTTTTTTTTAAACTTACAAAACAAATGTAACTTTATACAAATTTTATATCAAAAATTCCAATCCAAAAATAGTAACATGTAATATTTAAACCCCAAATGCATATGTACTGAGTGATTTTTAATACACAAAAACAATAAAGAAACAATAGATCTAGAACCAATATAGGATGTGTTTGGGGACAAAATCAATCTAGTTTCAATCCCGAATGTAATAGAACCAGGAGAGAATAGGAATATACTTGGGAAATTATCCGAGGAGATTTCTCCGGTCATGCCTGGGAAAATTGAGGAGCCAATAATAGAGCTGAATAATAATATGCCCATGCCACGGGATGCTCAACTGCAATCACTGATGACAACCTTATTTCTGGGACAATCTCCCCTGTCCATCTACTTTGACTCGATGAGATTAACAATGTACTTGCCCTCTAAAACTTGCCAAACACAACATGCCTCTGATTCAGCCAAGGTGTCTTCACAGTGTATATGAAGAATTGGCTACCATTAGTATTGGGGACTACAATTTCCATCCTAATAACTCTAGGTACAACATGAGTCATCTTGAAATTATCATATTTAAATGTACACCCATATATGAGTTTACCACCGGTGACATATCCTTTTTTGATGTATCCTTAAATCATGAAATCCTTAATGACGCGATGGAGTGCGGAACCTTAGTAGCCAAAATCCTTCTCTCCTATGCACAGAGCACATAAATTCCCTGCTATTTGGTGAAATTCATCACCATATAATCTAGTCACAATTCTCCCGATAAGATTTCCTACACATGAAAGATAAGAGTTAATGAGTCATCAAATCTGCAATTTATACTATATTAAATATAATGGAGTCACAAATGGACCCAGAAAAGGCAATCCAATATCATTTGTTGCTTGAAACATGCAACTTTTGAATTCTGAACAGAATGGGAAATGAATAATCTCCAAAATAAGTATACATCTTTACAATTGAAAATGTTAACCTAATAAGCCCATATATTTGATCCATTAACATAAATCAAGCCTTCCCCCACGGTATCAACCATAAAAATGATATTTGATTAAAGTCGGTCAGGTAGCTTTGCATTTCATCTTGTCGAGTGTGCGCTTCTCGATTAAAAACAATTGTGCCAAACAGCCTGAACTTCCTTCAAACAGGAAGTACGACTGATCTTAGCACTCGTGGAATCTGCAGCAGCGAAAAGAAAAATACTAATTGAAGTGATGAGCATGAAATGTAAATGGAATTTAAAATGCGTGTTTGTTAGATGTTACCGTCGGCTACGATGGAGGTTAAAACCTCATGGCTAAGGCGGACTTTGTCGATTTCGTCAACGTCAGCGGGTGGGTCAGGGGGTTTGCGTGAGGATCTTCATAAGGAAATGTTAGGATGGATTTTTGGGGTTATAAGAATTTATAATAGACTTTATAAAGAATTGCGTGAGGATTTCTGGGAGTCGAAAGCGAGCACTGTTCCCGCAATAATGTATCCAACTTCACTCGGGTTGAGATTTGTTCTTTATCAATGCCTGTACAAAAAAATTAGTGTGAGAAGTGAATGCTACAAATTGAATCAAACCTCTATTTTAAATATTAATCAGACGATTAAAATTGAATCAACTTACACAGGTCAGTGAAATAGGAAATTACCCGTTCATTAAAAAAATAGAAGAAAAAGTTCGTTAGTTTAAGACTCCAAATACAAAAGTGTACGCCGTTGATAGGATTGAAGAATTTTAAACAAAAAAGTAAGGAAAGAAAATTAGGGATACCATAATTAATTATATCTATTGATAATGTGTAAAGTACTACCCATGAAAGCCACTATTTAATAAAAAAAATGCATAGTTAACAAATACTATCCATATAAACTATAACATATATGTGGATTCTAAACAATGTATAAAAACAACCGCATAACCTGAAAAACCAAAATAAACACCAAACCATCAACTATATTATAATCTGAACTTTTAACCCAAAGTTCATAAATTAAATCTGATCATCAACTTAATAATCCATATAATAAATCAAAGATGTTAAAAGACTTAAACCCTGAGTTTTAAAACCCTTAAAGACCAAATATGAAGTTTTAGAGAGACATAGAAAAAGTACCTTTTCAACAATGAATTTAAAACAATGGTAGATCTGCAAAAAGGAAAACAAATACGGATGTAACACAAATTAAAACGCTCTTAGTATGTATTTCAATGAGTGGAATAGAATCTATTACTAAAAAGTTTAAAAGGAAATGAAAGAAACATCCCGTAAGTCCTGACATCCTCCCATAGAGTCAAAATAAAAAAATATAGAAAACTAATATAAAAATATAAAAATATGGAAAGAATGGCGTGGAATGACAACATGGCTAGTAGGACCTAATCAAAAAAATTTGACCTAAGACAATGACATCCCAACACAAACTAACGCAACCCCAAATGATAACCCAGATAAATCAAAATACTCAAATAAAGCCATACATCATCCAAAATCATCCCAAAGTACCAAATCCACCCACATAGGCCGAAAGCTCCAACATCGAAATAGGCAAATGTAAAAAGGGAATTCGATAAATTCAGAATATTAGGATAAATCAAACTCAAACCAAGTGTGTGATATCAAACCAATAAAAATGTCATCTTTGATTTGAAAATGGTGAAAGAGTGATATACACGATTTGAAATATATGAATACAGCACAATATAAATTCAAAAGGTAAAGGAATTTACCTAAAAATGGAGTTAAGAGTCTGAAGTTGAGAAGGAATTTGGATTCCTGTTGTGACCCATCCGATGCCTGCTATGACCGAGCTGTGATCGCAGCGATGAGCTGCTATGCAGCCCATTATCAGCTACGTCCGTAGCTGCTGAGATGAGTGTTTGTTCCAGTTATCTCTCTTACAGCCGAAGCAAACGTTATTTTTGTAAGACCTGCACTTTTAATAAAATTAAAAAAGTAGTTAGGACATGAGATGTTTAACTTAATGTAAATGTTCTAAAAGAAATCAAGTAATATGCTGGACATATGTTACGACAATCAAACGAAATGTTTGTAACGTACTTGTTACGACAATCGAATGATATGTTCTTGGACATACATTGCAGCAGCCTAGACAAATGTTATTGTGGCCTGGAAAATATCTTCTGGTAATGAAGTAGCCTGTAGCAGCAACTTTTGAAATCGAGTTTAAAAAAATTAAGAGAGTATTGTATGACTAAAATGAATAAGTCAAATTGAACTGAGTGTAAAAAATTTAAATGACTTTAAAGAGAGTGTTCAGTCATCCTGTAGCAGAAGCTTTTGAAACCGTGGTTAGCTGTTCAGAATTTCAAACCAATCGTTAAAGGATTATACAGAGGTATTAGTTAAATAAAACCACAATGAGATGTTTAAAAGAATATTCAACATGTAATAAATATAAAACATTCAGAATATATAGCAAAATAACAAACTTGGGATCATATTGTTGGCAAAAAGAAGTTTACACGCTAGGAAAAAAAATAAAATCACCCAGAATGTAACTATCAAACAAATTGCGTAACTATAAAAAAATTGCGTAACTATAAAAAAATTGTTGTAGCATAAATAATGAAAACATTCGGTCCATATCAAACACAATACATCAAGAAAACACAAATTGTTGTCGATTGCAGTGTATAGTATAGTTGTCCTAAAGAAAATATATTTGGTAATAAGCAAAATGACAGTGTTAGAGAACATAAAAAAAGAAGAAAAGATATCAAAGAAACTAATAATTACCTCTGTTGTGGTTGTGCGGGATATGGTCAAACTACCCTTGAAAATGATTAAAGAGATGGATTAAAGAGATATGTCTTCTTCGCACAATTCCTTATACTGATAATCAAAGGTAAATAACGCGGGAATGAGAACCAAATTGGAGATACAAAATTAGTAGCTGAAAAAGTAAAGTACACAGATTACTCAAACACAAACATAAACAAAACAATTAATTGCTAAAATGTATAACTCGAAGTTTAGAACAATAAATTTCAAGAAAACCCAAAATTCAATTTTAAACCCCCTAAATTTAAAGAATACCCCAAAAGCTCAGTGGGTATCAAAAAATGTAAAACAACAGCAAGCCCAAAAATCTCCAAAAAAATAAGTAAACCCTACCAATCAAATGCTTAACATGGTTTTAGATCGTTGGAACCATGGTGTATACCCATTGCAGTCTCAATAAACTATTGCAAGATCTTTTATACCTTTTGCAAGCTAAATATACCTGTTGCAAAACCCCAAATCCACTATGTTAACTAAAAAAAACTCGAATTAAAATAACTCTTGCAAGCTATATATACCTGTTGCAAAAACCCCCAAACAAAAAAATCAACTACTTTAATTCAAAAAACCCAATTGAAGTTTGAAAACAAAACAATAAATCAACTATGCGTATAACTAAAAAACTAAATGCGAATTTAAAAAAACAAAAATCAACCAGTTGTGTGATTGTTTGTGTATGTGCGTGTGTAAGAGGGTGAGAGAGAGAGAAAGAGGCGGATGGAGATGGTGGAGGAAGTCGGGTTCGTGTATGTGCATGTTCATGTGTGAGTGTGTGAGTGTATAAGAGAGATTACCTTAGGGTTGGCAAGCTTGGATGCGGAGGCTGTAATAGATATCGAGGAAGGCAACCTGAGGAGGGTTTTCTTTGGGAGAGAACCAAAATCTGTGAGGGGGAGATAACGAAAGAAACGGGATAGGGTTTGTGTGAGAAGTAGAGGAACATTGTTATTTTCACCAAAATAACCCCCAATTTTGAATTAAGTCGTAGGTTTGGGAAGTAACAAAAGAGGGGGAACTAAAAATTTGATGGGCAAGAAGGGTATTATAGGATATAAGTTAATCTTAACCCTTCATTTCGTGCCTAGGTGGCTTTGATCTGAACTGTGAATTGTCTTCCCAACTTATGAATAGTGAAAACACCATTGCTCCTTATTATAACGGGTCCACCATCAACATATTCCCCCTTCGCACTCTCACCTGTCTAGAATACACTGCCTCAAAATTAAGATCATCCTCCGCCTATTAGGGATAATTACAACACTCGCCGAGAGGTCCTAGGGGTTATTTTCCCTACCCTCATAACAGGGCACTGTGAAGTGGAAATTATGTAGAAGACGAAAAAGCAAATATGTATGTTAAAAATGCAAGGCAAGAACATACCATTGATATCACTGAGGTCATGGTCTCCGCGGACATTTTCCAACCAAAATTTCATGTTAAATTCAAGCAAAAAATAGCATGCCTTAAATTTCAAGATGAACAAAAAAAAGAATATCATTTTAATAGGATCAAATAAAAGAATGATGGTAGCATAATATAACACTGCCTTAAATTTCTATCGTTCTAACATAATGTCTTACATCCAGCACATTAACATAATGTTTCATCCAGTACACTAACATGATGGAAAACTAACATAATTGATTCAAACTAATATAATGCAAGTATAAGCGTGTACATATACAAAAATAATCGTTGGATAGAATCAATATTGTAATCACTTCATCATCATCTCTACTTGAAATCCAATGGTCATGCAACATGGAACAACAAAGAGCACTAAATCATTGGGGTAGTTTCAGTAAAATCGAGAGTGCATGACAATTGATCACTTTAGTTTCTGTTATAACTTGTCAAGGAATTGGGGTAGTTTCAGTAAAATAAAAACAATTTATAATCACTCATTGTCAATATACACAAAAACATCAATTCTTTCTTGCCAAAAAATGACTTGTGGCTTTGCCGGTAGCCAATTACTTTTATTCCCAAATCCAAAAACAAAGTATTTCTTAAAAGGGACCAATACATTAATTACCCACCTGCAAAAAGTCAAATGCATTAATTACCACCAAACTGTAGGTAGAATCAGAACCGATAAAAGAGATGTTAAAAATAACATTAAAATGGGACCCAAATAGTAAGAAAATCAAGTTTCAAAAACCTATAAAAAAGGCTTACTACATTTTTCACATTTGACTTCTAAGAAATGATGATGTTCTTAAGAACATTGTGGAGCATTTAAAGCGGAACAATTTCAATCTTTGTGCGGTGTACTTTCTTGATTATCAGTTTAGAACTGATGTGACCAAGTTTATAAGTGGTTGTATAGCTTCACTCTATGCAATGGTACAACCTTGCCACAAACAGAAATAGACATTGAAGATTACTTTACCTTGAACTTTACTTGCAGAGTTGAATCGATGCATGGCTCTTCAATTTGAAAAGCTTAATAGATCTTCGATCGAATTGGTGAATCTGTATAGTATGGTCAGCTTCAATATGTTTCGTCACAAAATAATAACTACAATATGTCATATCACAAAGAAAAGAGAATGTAATATGTATCATTTCAACAAATGTCTCAAAATTCACTCTAGAATTATTTCAAACAATTGGCATGCAGTAAATCAAAATACTCAGCCTAATATTCAAAGACCGAGTGCATTTAAATTCCGAAGCAATTCAAAATTAGTATCACCATACATGACTAAGGAAAGTTCGACAGCATGATAATGCACTTAGAGAAGAAAATTAAATAACAAAGTTAAAGGAATCCAAAAATAGGCATATCTTCAAACACTTACAATGCAACTGAGATTGAGAATCGTCTTGCCCCTAAACTTATTACCAAAGGGTCGGTTAGCAGTGCCAATATGAACGTGAGAAGCAGTGTTAGCACCCTCTCCACGTTTGTGGCTTCAGCACCGGGTCCCTTTCTTCAGCATCGTTCCTAACTACAGGGGCGGGGCATAATAAATGTGTTAAATATGTAAAATATAAAATTGTAAGACAAAAAATATTAATTCATTTCATTGAAAACAAATCCCTTAGATTTACAGTATTATAATAATTATATATACCGGAAAATTACAATTTTCACAATCTGTTCAAACATTTTCACACATGTCCATACACAATCTGATGAAGCATTGTGTGGATAAAATACTTGGGAATGGGAGAATTGAAATGGGGTATTTGTTTGTCACCTGAATTTAGATTCAATCTTGTTTCCATCATCGTTGTTTTGAAATTAATGCAACAGGATCACACCATAGTCATATCAACAAATATCTCAATACACAATACACATTTTCAAGGAAAACATAGTCCCTAATAGCACACAAAAACTGTTAAAAAGTAGAAAATTTACTGTTTAAAACCAGTACCCATGGCTTTTTTTATTATCCTACAACAGCCACTTGAAACTTACCAAGTTTTGATATTATTATGAGTTAGATTGTGAGAATATGAGGGTGTATGCCTATTGCTGAATGACATGAAGTGAATCAAATTAATAAAAATGAAAACTTTCTCATCATTCACTATCCTACTTAATAGCTTGTAAGTTCAAGTTCGAAAGATACATACGATACCCTACCACTTCACTCCTCTACAATCTATTTCATTCGTTCCTTTGCAGCCAAATAAGTCGGCTTGAATCTCAAAGACTTGATGTATTTTTCGTATGTGTTGAGGAATGTATGGGGACCCATCATGATATAAATGTTTACCATTAAAAAACATTGAACACTAAACACAAAAGGTAAAAATCAGCATTAATGACATAATTTACAAATAATACTTGCACTGTAATGAATAAAAAGGAATGAAAATACATATTCAAAATCACACACCAGCAATATATTAAAGTAATATCCATGATACTCGCTAATACATGTGAAAACTCATTAATGAATTAAAACTAAAAATATTGAAAAAATTACCTAGCAGTTTTAAGTTATATCCATGTGGAGAAAAGTATAAACATCTTGCACTTCGGAAACCATGAGTAATACCCACTAATGCCTGGATACCTGTATATGAAAAACAAACCCTTAAATCATTAAAAAACCCTAAATTACAACACCCTTAAATCCATTACAAAACCCTAAATTACAAAAAGAAAAATCTTAAAACGACAAACACGAACCCTTAAAATCGTAAATCTAAAATCGATTAAACCTAAAATCGAAACCGTATAACCCTAAAATCGAAACTATTCAAAACTTACTTAAGAGAAGAGGCAAGGAAAGAGGTGCGGTGCCGCGAGGAGAGAGATGTGGTTGTTGGGCTGAAGCAGGGGAAGTAGATTTTGTGTGGGTGTAGATACGGGAATGGGAGAAATTGATAGAATGAGGGAGAGAGGTTGTGCTTGTGAAATGAGGGTCCGGGAGAGAGAGTGGGGGCTTTGGTAATTGGTATTTGGCAGCAAGGTTAATTTCCAATTTTATCCATCTATTTGAATTTTGGGTAAAAGGAGGAAAGGAAATGAAGGGTAAAAAAGAGGGGGAACTCAAATATATAAAGGACAAACTTGTCTTCCAAATTTGTGAATAGTGAAAACACCATCCTACTTTATTATATAGATATATATATATATATATGTATCTCTGCCAAGAGTAAATTGATTAAATGAATATAGATTAAATCTCAGTCCGGGAGATTCTATCCGAGTGTATATTATAATATGTATAGGATAAGTGAGTATGATAATGTATATAATTAAATAAGTATGTATATATATGTGGTGTACTGATGGTCTAATGGATCTCGACGATCGACACTGCCAAGTAGTAGTGTATCGGGGGGGTTCCCTGTTTGGATTTCGCTTCGCGAGACATCCCACACACGAACATGGCACAGTGTTGAGACTGGGGAGAAGTTTAGCCCTTAGTAATCAGGTTCGATGATTATTAGGTGATGGATGAAATAGATTAGTTAGGCAGGGTAACTTCACTAGGATGTATTAAACGGATGCGATAGGTGTGCACTATTAGAAGAGGGGTGAGGGGTATCTCATGGGAGTGCGATAGAAAATTTAAATTTGAGGGAAAACATATTTTTTAAAATATAGCATTTATGCACATGCAAAATATTTTCACAACTCGGGCTCTGACTTGTTTTTCTACTTTTTCCCCCTCTTGCTAAATATTATATATATATATATATATAGGTGTCCAGACACAGGGATGCCTGGATGAAGATTCCTTTGAGTCAGACGTCTGCTGCAGTAGCTGTGGATGCATGCAGGTTTACTGTAGATGCTTCTATCCTTGTAATCTAAATAGGTGGTAGTATATAAACATTCGGGCCGAAAGCCCAATTGCATTTATTTATTCTTTCTTCGCCTTTTAGTGCAGCATTTGATTTGATTGTATTATGTTAAACCGAGTGTTCGGTTGTTGTATTTCATTTCAGTTTCATATATATAAATTATGGATGTTTTAAATTGTATGGTTTGTTTAAAATGAGTAGTTAAATAAAATTTTGACGCCAACCTGATAGGTTTTTATTAAATTGGTTTTCGACAGTGATGCTAAGAATGAACCATATGCGACTCATGTTTTAATTTGGTACATGAGTGATCTCCCAGTATTTTATTAGGCGGGGTATCACAATAGACTTAGAACAATTGAATAAACACGATTTAATAACCATAAATTAAAGAAATTGTATTTGCGTATATTTTTGTGTATTTATATGTTGTGACTGGTGATGTGACTAAAAATTAGGTTATTAATTGTAATTGAATTGAATTTTAAGTACGGTAATGAAATAATAATTATTTAACGAATAAAAATAATCATGTTGTTGAAATAATTAGAGTGACCTTAGTGACATGTAGAAAGTTTGGTTACACCTAAAAAGGTTGGGTTTTAAGGCCCATAGGTTAGTACATCACTTGTACTAGACTTTAGGTTATTTACAATCGATTTTGGGCTCAACGGGTTATAGTCCATATGGGGATTAACCCTAATTTTGTGGTTAGCATTATAAAATGAATAAACAAGTTAATTTAAATCAGTTTATACATCTTCGAGTAGAACCCTAAAGATAAAGAGAAGATGCTGAGAGAAGGAGAAGAAAAATTGGGGCTTTTGGTATGGGAAGTTAACCTACTTGAATTAAAGCCAAGTTTATTTAGTATAATTTTATAATTGAAGTTATGTTATAGTATGATTGGCATTGGAATCTAAAGTTATAATTTGTATAATCCAAATTAGGCAAGTTAATGAAAGAAATTAGAATCATGTAAATTGGCTAATTAAGTGATAAATCATGCTCTTAGTATAGTATTAAATTGATTGGATTCATCATAATTCGGAATAGAAATGGTGAAATTAGTGATATGGTCATGATGTTACATGTTTAAGAATTAGAAACCCTTTGTTAATTTTGTGGATTAAATAGCAATTGGGTGGAATTGGGATTAAAGTACTCTTAGGATTCTTGAGATGAGGATTTGGATTAAGATCTTAAGTCTACGTTTGGATTCATCTAAAATCATTAGAATTTGGTTAGGATTACTGTTAGAATGATTCCACATCAATATATTGAAGTTTAAAGAAATTTATGGGCTTGTTATGAAGGATTTAGGTTTAAAATGGCATATTTCCATAGAGAAGATGAAATTTGTGTGAATCTCGTTCAAATGAGATTATGTACTCAATCGATCGAAGTTAGATTCTCATTCGAATGAAATGAAGGAATCGCTCGAATTACATACGTGTTCTCGTTCGAATGTGGAGATCAAATAATATTTTTTAAAAATTTTATTTTGAATTAAAAGAGTTTAATTCAGGAATAAAACCAAAAATTAGACTTGTAACCCTTAGTTGTGTAGGAATATTTGTATAAGTTATGTGGTGACAAATATTTTCAACACAAATAGATAAGAGAAGCGCAATCACTAAGCAAAATAAAGAAGATAAAATGTCAATCATACAACAGGAGATGTACGTGGTTCAGCAAGAATGCCTACGTCCACGGTGGTGCAGTCAGTATTATTTCTATATACTCCAGGGAGAATTTATAGAGAATACAGTGCATCTCCTGTTGTGTGATTAATATTTTATCTTCTTTATTTTGCTTGGTGATTGCGCTTCTCTTATCTATTTGTGTTGAAAATATTTGTCACCACAATTGGCGTCGTCTGTGGGAACGTTTATCTTCCCTGAGAAAGCCCACACCAACAAAGGAGTTCAAAATGTCTGGTCATAACAGTAATGCTTCTTAGGCAGGAGATATCCAAGAACAACCATCTCCTCGCAGAATCAGATCTCAAGTTCGGTGCTCAGATCAGAGGATTCACCCAGAGAGGCCAACCTCGAAGGAAAGCCTAGGACCAGCGAGGTCCACCCAAATCTCTAGACTGATCGATGCCTATGAGGCAAGACTCCAAGCGCAAAGGGAGTCCTCTCATAAGTAGGAGACAGAGAATGCTCGCCTCAAAAGGAAATTAAAAACAATGGAGAAAGAGCTCCATTGCAGCCCTAGACGACGTCCTTACCGCACTCTTAGCCCTCAGGCGAGCAAGTCTCGCAGCTGAGGAAGGAACCCTAGGCGGGGATCCCAAAAGAGTGAAAGGCATGAGTCAGGTAGTGACTCACTCGAGAACCAGTGACCGGCTCGCCATTACAAGAGCCCAGCTTGCAGTAATGAGAACATACGAGATTTGATCCGAAAGGAGATGGACCAACACCCAGCACATCGCGGTGCAAGATCAACCTAGGAACTTGCTAGATGAGCTCTCAATACCCAGATGAAATCCCCTTTCTCGAGGGAAATAGTAGAAAAGGAAGCCCCCAAGAAGTTCGTTATTCCAAAATTCAAGATTTACGATGGAAAAATTGATCCCATTGATCACGTTAGACAGTACCGACAAGCCATGTCCCTCTGGAACCACATAGATGCATTAATGTGCTGGATTTTTCCTTCAAGCCTATATGACGTGGCACAGAAATGGTTCAAAAGGATCCCAAATAGGTCTATCAGGAGCTTTGAGTCCTTAGCCGAACTCTTTACGGCCCGCTTCATTACTAGTAGCTCCCATCCCAAAAGGATGGATGCTTTGATAACAATGAAAAAGTCACCTCAAGAGACCCTTTGAGACTACACGAAGAGGTACTGGGAGTTATTCAATGAGGTCGAGGACTACTCGGAGCAGGTAGTAGTGGACTTTTTCAAAATTGGGTTTCCCAGCTCTTCCCTCCTGTACCAGTCCCTAAAAAAGAAAGAGGCCATTACCATCGACGACCTGATGACTCGTATCGAGAAATACGCCAAGGTGGAGGATGTCACTCACCTCAGCACGGGAGAGAATGGTCGAACCAAGCTCGATGCGAAAGGTAGCGATAGAACTGAGAACTAGAAGAAAGGAGGAAAGAAAGGGGGCAAGAATGGCTCCAAGAATGGAGGCAAGAATGATGTGTCGAAAGCATTTTAGGCAGTCAATACTGTCTTCAGAGAACCAATTTATAAGATTCTCACAAAGATCAAAGACGAGCCATTTATTAAGTGGCCCAAAAATATGGGAGGAGATACCTCAAAGAGGAACAACGCGCTGAGATGCACTTTTCATAAGGAGGGAGGACATAAGATCGAGCATTGTAAGGATCTTAAGTCCCACCTCAAAGAACTGGCCCAGTCTGGGCATCTGAATGAATTTGTGGAAAAGAAGGAAGAGAAAGTGTCTGCCAATGGAGAAGCAAGGCCTGACAACGTGCTTAAAGATGATGCTGGCCATGAATTCGCAGTAATTTATAGGGCATCTGATGTGAAGCAGATTCAAGGAAATTAAGCTCAAATGGAGGTAAAAAATCTTACAGCAGTGATGCAAGCTTTTCAGATCGATCTAGTAAAAATACAGTCAGGAAAGTGTTGGTGAGCAGACGACGTCGACTATAGTAAGCATATCGTATTCACAGATGAGGATCTGGTGGGAGTGAGAACCCCACATCATGATGTTTTGATCATTACTCTCAGGATAGCTAACTATGACATCAAAAAGTTACTTATCGACCAAGGAAGATCATCCGAGGTAATGTACCTCGACCTGTTCAGAAAACTAAAGTTAAGCATCGCCGGCCTAAAGGAAGCCATTGTCCCTTTAGTTAGATTCATTGGGAAAGTGATTATGCCCTTGAGAAATATCGTGTTTCCAGTAAGGGTGGGAAATGTCTCCAACATGATTGAGTTTCTAATGGTTGATATCGACTCGCCATACCAAGCTATCCTCGGCAGGGGATGGCTGCACGCGATGAAGGCAGTCTCCTCGACCTACCATCAGAAGCTCAAATATGTAATCGAGCGAGGAGTAATAGAGATTCATAGTGATCAAGCGATGGCAAGAAAGTGCTTCATAGCGTCCATCCGCCCAAGACCAGAGAAGAAGGCCGACCAGCCCAGTGAGAAAGGTGAAGAACAAGAAGGTCTGATACCTTCGAAATAGCAGTTAAAATACGAAAGGCCCGGAGTGGAGGAGACCAGGCTCCTCCCCTCTGAATGGGTTATCAAGGACCTGGAGGAAGTTACAGTTGTAGGTAGCAACGATGACAGGATCTTCTTGATTGGAGCTTCTCTCACAGATCAGGAAAAGAAGGAGTTAACGATTCTACTGAGAAGCAATGCAGATGTTTTCGCATGAGAACCATATGAGCTGCCTGGAATTGATCCTAGTGTGGTTTGTCATCAGTTGCACATCAACCCCACTTTCAAATCAATCACGCAGAAGGCACAGCGAACTGCGCTCGAGAAGGCAAAGTTCGTGGCAGAAGAAGCTGAAAAACTGTTGGATGCAGGATCCATACGGGAGGTCCAGTTCCCCAAAAGGTTATCCAACCCAGTAGTAGTTCTAAAAAATAACGGGAAATGGAGAGTCTGCATCGACTTCACTAACCTTAACAGGGCGTGCCCTAAAGACAGTTTCCCTCTTCTAAAAATCGATCAACTAGTGGATGCCACAGCAGCTCACGAGAGAATGAGTTTTCTGGATGCATACTCAGGGTATCATTAGATCCCTCTGTACGCTCCAGACCAGGACAAGAGAGCATTCATCACCACCATTGGATTGTACTGTTACAAGGTCATGCCCTTCAAAACCAAAAATGCAGGGGCAGCCTACCAACGGCTGGTCACCAATATGTTCAAAGACCAAATGGGAGATACCATGGAAGTCTACATCGACGATATGCTCGTCAAAAGCAGGAAGAAAGAAGACCACCTCTCAGACCTATCAAGAACCTTCGAAATCCTCAGAAAGTATTGAATGAAACTTAATGCAAGCAAATGTTCTTTCGGTGTCCAGTCAGGAAAATTTCTTGGGTACTTGGTCAGTAAGAGAGGCATCGAGGCTAACCCAGACCAGATCGACATAATAAATAGGGTACAACCTCCTCGCACAATCCAGAACGTACAGAAGATCACCGGCATGCTCGCTGCCTTGGACCATTTTATCTCAAAATCCTCCGAGAAGTGAATCAAGATTACTCGAGGGCATTGAACGAGCTCAAGGCTTACCTTAGCTCACCACCACTGCTCGTCATACCCCAGGAAACAGATTCCTTGTACTTATACCTCGCTGTTTCCAACCACACTATCAGTTCTGCATTGATGTGCGAAAAAGCAGGAATCCAGCACCCCATTTATTATGCGATCAAGACTGTATTAGAGGCCGAGCAGCGGTACCTACCACTAGAGAAGCTCGCTTTTGCACTAGTAGTGGCTTCAGGGAAGTTGAAGAACTACTTTGAAGCTCACACTATCATCGTCCTTATATCGTACCCCCTTAAAGCAATCCTGAGAAAAGTGGATTTGTCGAGCAGACTGTCTAAATAGTCAATCGAGCTCGGACGATTTAATATCCAATTTCAACCAAGGAACGCAACCAAAGGGAAGATACTTACTAATTGCATAGCCGAATTCACAGGCGAGCAGCCTCTCGACCAACTTCAACCCGTAAAGTAAAGAAAAAATCACGTAATAGAAGGAGTATAGAAGCTATTTATTGATGGAGCCTCCAATTCAAAGGGGGCAGGAGTATGCATTATGTTTGTCACTCCAGAGGACACAATCCTTGAACAAGGAATCAGGCTTGGATTTGAAGCCTCCAATAACGAAGAAGAATATGAGGCTTTAATAGACGGCCTCTAGAAGGCAGGGACTTTGGGGGCAAAGAATTTACAGGTGTTCGGCGATTCACAATTAGTCTCCAATTAGATAAGTGGAGACTACATTGCAAAAGATGAAAGAATGGCAGCTTACCTCGCCTTAGCAAAAAGGCTAATGGAAAACTTCGAGGAAGTCAGTGTCCAGCATTTTCCCAGAGGATAGAACAGCCATGCTGATGCCCTAGTAGCCCTAAGTTTGACAATCAATTCCGACTTAAAAATAACAATCCCCATCGATTTCCTCGCTCATCGGAGCATTAACCATAACAAAAAGCTGCCAAGCGTGGAGCATGTGCTCCAAATTGAGTTAGCACCCAGTTGGATGGATCCTCTAAGGGACTATTTAAAGGATGGCGCACTTCCAGATGATAAGAAGACCGCTCACCAGATAAGAGTCAAAGTTTCTCGCTTTCACTTATCTCTTGAGGGCAAGCTATATAAGAGATCATTTTTTGGTCCCTACCTTCAATGTGTTCACCCAAGGGATGTCGAATAAATTCTACATAAACTCCACGAGGGAATCTGTGGAGGCCATATTGGAGGAAGGTCATTGCCTTTTCGAGCAATGAAGGAAGGCTATTGGTGGCCATACATGCAAAGAAACTCTGCAGTCTACGTTCGCAAATGCGAGAAATGCCAACTTTATGCTCCTATGGTCCATCAACCTGCCAACAACCTAACATCACTCTCCAGATCATGGACATTCGCCCAATGGGGAATGGAAATTTTAGGGCCTCCTACTACCGCTGTCAGCAAACGCAAGTATCTGTTGGTCGCAACTGACTACTTCACTAAATGGATTGAGGCGGAACCCCTGGCAAACATCCGAGACACAGATATGATAAGATTCATATGGAAAAATATTATCACCCATTTTGGCATCCCCATAACCATCATCACTGACAATGGAATACTGTTCCAGAGCGGATCCTTTCAGATTTTTTATAATGAGCACGAAATCAGACACCATTTCAGCTCGGTGGCTTATCCTCAGAGCGATGGCCAAGCCGAGGCTTCTAACAAGACAATGATCGATGGGTTAAAGAAATGATTAAAACGAGCCAAAGGCGCATGGGTGAAAAAACTATCGCATATTCTGTGGGCCTACCGTACTACCCCATATCGAGAAATGGGGGAAACCCCATTCTCACTAATGTATGGAATGGAAGCAGTCATCCCATTGGAAGCAGGTTTTCCTACTATGAGGTCCACCCTTGTCGACTAGGGCTAGAATGATGCAGCATTACTCACTGAGCTTAACCTAGCCGACGAACGCCGAGAGCTTGCCTTAGTAAAACTAGCGATCTATTAGTAACAGCTCGCAAAGCACTATAAAAAGAAGGTAAATCCAAGGGCATTCTGAGTTGGGAACTATATCCTAAGGAAGGTCCTAGGCAGTGCAGTAAAACCATCGAACGACAAGTTAGGGACAAACTGGGAAGGACCCTTCAAGATAACAGGAGATGACCTGTGAGGAGCCTATCACTTAGAAACGCTGGAAGGTAGAGAGATACCTAGAGCATGGAATGCAACCAATCTTAAGAAATTCTATTTCTAGATTCTTCTTTTGTTCTTTACTTCTGAAATTGGAAGCTCATTTCCTTATCATTAATAAAAGTTGTTTAGCAGTTGCATTCTACGAAGTGTCAGTTAACTAGTATATGAACTTTATAACTCGTACACCCTTTCCAAGTGATAGGCACACTAATCATTACACTATAGCAGGGAAATCACCCTCCTCAGGTTTTCGTTATGAAACATGAAAAACCTTTTAGCATTGCCCCTGGAAATATATGAAGCCCTACAGGAGATCCTTAGGCAATATGGCCAAATCAAAATTGGTTGCCAAATAATGTTTGGTTAATAAAATCCTGATCGGATAGAGCATCCAACACCAGGTGTGTCCTCACCAATTTCCACACTTAGGCCTAAAGGAGTGTGGCGACACGACCTAAAAGGTTAAAGTGGGGCAGAATGGTATCTCATAAGAATACTGAACTAGGGGGACACTCACTTGACAATGAAAACTTACAAATCTAGTCAGCCAAGAGAGGCCCAAGATTATTGAGCAAAGTCTAAAAGATATGGAAAATATACAACACTTGTTTAATCGGCAAATTCCCCCAGAACATAAATTTTATATTATTTCATCACATTTACAACAAATACAACCCATGTTTAGTCGACAAGCTCGCCCAAAACATCAACATTACATTACTTCATTATAATGTATACAGAGTTACTGCTGGAAAAATCTCAATGCGATCAAGGCCTTTGAACGAGATAATCAGCCACGTGAGCTCTTCAACCATCGTCGAGATGGGTAACTAGCTCATCCTCGACTTCATTCGCATCTAACTCCAATAGCTGCCGAGGGATGGCATCAATAGGGATCCACTGTTCATCTCTCCGAAAGGGATTAGGCATTAGGGTGGAAGGAGAGATCTCATAACAATACCAGAGCATTGAGTTCCTTAGTACTTGCAGCTCCTTCAGGTCACTCAACCATCCCCTGATAAAGGCAAGATCTTCAAACTCTGTCAGCCTCGTCAGAGGATCTAGCCAACCTTGGTCGTAACCATCGGCCCATACTCGTCGAGGCCCTCTCTTAAACAGATGCCTTAGCCGAGTGACGTCCCTTTGAAGCCCAATAGCAATCATATATGCTATTTGGAAATCGCCACGAAGCTCTTCCATTTCCCTAGTTGGACTTCTTGCGTTTGTATAAGCTCATGGAATAGTCAATGGGGTAGAACCTTGCATCACATGAAGAACATCCCTTAGTCTAGCTCCAGCTCGTGATGAAGAGGAACCTCGTAATACTGCAGGAGCGATGCTCAGCGCATGCTCCCTGAGTCGTGAGACTTCCCTCCTCAAAGCCTCATTCTCTTACTGAAGAATTTTACCAACCTAGTTGATCTCAGAAGCATCTAGAAGCCTTGCTCTCAGAGTATTCACCTCGTCTTGAACTAAGGCACCGACTTCTTCCATCTCTTGGAGCCTGTCTTTCAGTTTAACAACGAGCTCAGTCTGCTCTATAAAATTCTTGTTCCTCAATCATAGCAATTTGTAAATCCTCATAAAGGTATGATGAACTTCAGGACTTACATCAGGACCAAGCATTCTTCCCAATTGAGAAGTGGCTGGTATATAGTCATCCACATCAACCAACTACAGGCCATAAAAGAGCAGTAAAGGAAAAAATAAATTAGTGCACTAGGGAAAGAAACCTTCTCATTTAATTAATATGCAAAAGGATCAGAGTACACCGAGGAACAGAAAGGAAAATTACAAATAAAAATACAAAATTAACCCTAAGGGTAAATTAGTTGGCGACCTCGGGCTGCCCAGAAGAAGCTAGCTGCTTCCCCTTATCAGCAGCAGTAGGATCACATCCCTCAGTAGGGACAACCTCTGTCGCCTGAACAGGAAGGGTGTTAGCAGGAACTGACTGGGAGGCAGGATCAACACCTTCGATGGCTGGGGCTGGGGCTTTATCCATAATTGGATTTGGGCCTGGATCGTGCTCATCGAACGGGGAAGAGGCAACGTCCACACTAGCAGCTAAAGGGGCATTTTTCCAATCCTTCTTGAAGTTCAGACGACTAATGTAGCGTATCTAAACCTCAGTGTCTTCATATGCGATAGCCTACCGGGAGTTATATGAGTCCTCCTTAACGATGGATGCCTGAGACTCCTTCTCCTTTAGCTGCTCGGTCAGCACTTTGTTCTCCTCCATAACAGCCAGCTTGCTCGAGCAGACCAGATCGCAGGCTTGCCACAGTTCATTCAGTTCTTTGACCACTACCTCCCTTTCTCGATTAGCTTTGACAAGGGCCAGATCAGAGGACGTCCAGGCAGCATCAGTAGCCTTCAAGATAGCATCGAGCTCGGCACTTTTCACCCTCAAAGCAGCATTTTGCTTATCCATCTCGCCATTCTTATTGATTAACTCATTGCGAGAACGATAAAGCACAGCAAAATCAGTCACAAACTGCAAGTAAAAGAAGATATTAGAAGAAGGAAACAGATAAAAAATGGCAAGCATTAGAGATGAGAAATAGACTTACCAATGTTAGCCTCTAGCTCACTTGTAGAGCTAATTGGTCAGTCCCCAACACCTTTTGGCGGTCAGCAGGAAGGACTGCTCGCTCAAGGAGTGTAGGGGCCAACTAGGGAGAAGTGGCAACCGAGGCACTTTCCGACAATGCGAACACAGGCACTAAGGCCTGCCTAGTCTTTGTCCTCGCCTCCATTTTTCTCCTCTCCTCTTCCTTTTCCTTCTCCTTCTCTATCCTCCCCCTCTCCTTGACCTTCCTCTTCTCCTCAATCTTCTTCTTCTCTTCTTCCCTCTTCCTCTATCTCTCTCACACCTGCTCTTCTTCCTTCCTCTTCTTCTCCTGCTCCTGAGTAGCAGACCGAGAACCAGTAGCAATAGCCCAACTGCTGGACTTCTGCTACTTCGACCTTTGAGCAAGGAGCACATCATCATCATTATTATCATCATCACGAATCAGGTTTTTCCTTGGAGGGACCATTTCCTCGCTATAGCTGCTAGAGGTACTTAAAGGATCTTGGGCTTCAGAAACTTCTTCTGAGCTAGAAGAACTGTCACTGCTAGAGCTCTCTTTATCGGAACCACCTTCAACACCTCCCCTGATATCACTCTCAGAACTGCTCTCCTCCTCGTCCAACTGAATGGGATCGATAGCAACTTCCTTGGAAGTATCAAACTCGGGAATGCTATCCATGGGCCTCGCTATAAAACTAGACCCAACATTTTTATACTCGAGCAAGAAAGAAGCAGACCGAGAATATTCACCGTCAGCTAAGGGCTCCCTAATATTCCAAGCTTTAACCAACTCTGAAAGTCGAACCTCGTTGAGGTCAGGCTCCAAGTTCTTCAACCTCGTTGAAAAGAAAATAGGAAAAAGTCATAAAGATCACAAATTAACAAAGAAATTGAAAGGACGGAGCAAAGACTACCTATGTACTCTTCCCCATAAAAGGGAACAGTAAATCTATATGACCTTGACCCCTCAGTCTGGGGGGTGAAGTGCCAATTTTTAGTAAGAAAGACATCATGCCAGTAATCCTTGTGGGAATCAGGTAGGTTTACTACCAATACCCTGTCAGGACTCCTGGCCTTGAGATAAAGAACACCAGAGCTAGTTCGAGAAAAGGAATAGCAAAAATAGACTTCGGCGAGCCCTAATTTGGTGCCATAAAGTTGATTTATTCTATGGACTCCATTGATTATCTTCCATACATTGGGAGAACACAGTGCAGGAACAATGTTGAAATAACCAAAGAAATGCAAGAATAAATCGTTTGGAGGAAAATTAAGCCCCGCTTGGGAAAGCAACAAGATGTGAATCTAATGAGCGCCCTCTATCTCTCTAACATTTTTAGGAAAAGAGGCGCACTCAATCTCTACCCACTCTGGGATATTGTAAAATTTCCTAAACTCGGACACTGATATATTACCTATCTTTGCCATTTGTAAACCCTAAACTACAAATTCAAAGAAAGTACAGAGAGTAAGCAAAGGAGACTTACGAGATGAAAGTTTGACTTAGACAATGCAAGATCATAAGACCAAATGACGAGGGAGATCGAAAGAAAAGAAAATGAAGACCTGGAAAAGAGGGAACAAATTGCTAAAACTCGCAAACGATGGAAGAACACTAAGAAGCTTGAAACGACAACTATGAAATGCTGCTCAAAATGACTTTGAAATGTTACTAATCATCGCGCACAGGACACGAAGAAACTGTCGCCTAAATCAATCCTCAAACTTTGGTAAGAGTTACGTGATATGCAATAGAGCCATTATGACAAATCATTTAAATTTATTGAGCCCAAATTATGGCCCAACAAATTTAGGGGCAATTGTGGATACCCGAATTTGGCATCACGGGCCCAGACGAGTAACCTAATTAAAACGGCCCAAAGTCCAAACCCTTCACACCTTAACATTAATTCAGTTATGACTTAGTCTTCTCCCATGTTCTCGTATAGAGATGTTCCAGGAGAAGATCGTAAACGTGGGGGAGTCCAACACCCCTACTCCCCAAAGACAGACATGTATATAATAAACCCTAGGTCTGGGGCAAAAGACACGCACTATATTCTCCATAAATGCTCCCCGAAGTATATAGAAATAATACTGACTACACCACCATGGATGTAGGCATTCTTACTGAACCACGTATATCTCCTGTTGTTTGATTGACATTTTATCTTCTTTATTTTGCTTGGTGATTGCACTTCTCTTATATATTTGTGTTGAAAATATTTGTCACCACAAGTTATATATCAAGTGTGCATACCTAGAAAATACAGACTAGATTATATATCAAGAGTGAATACCTCGAAAATACGTACTAAATTATATAGCATGTGTGCATACTTGGAAAATACGTACTATATTTTATTAACAGATATTTGTAATTAGAAATTATGTTCTAAATTATAATATCAGGTGTGAGTACACACAAAATACGTACTAAATGGATTATATTTATATATCGTGCACTGATAGTTATTGCTATTTTATATATGGAAGATTGGACTTATACCCCAGAGTATATGGATAGACATATAGAGAGTTATTCCCGAATAATATATATTTTGTACTTCACTGAGTTGAATAAGACTTAATCATGGGGACATATGGGGATGGGAGTTGACTCATAAACGCTTGTAATATTAAGAGTTATTTTGGGGTTGGGACAACCTAAAAACAACTAAAATACAATATAAAGGTGTGTAGTTATATTGTATCCCAATGTCAATTTTATTGTTATACATTTTAGACTTGTTGGTAACACCTTCTATTAATATTTTTCAAGTCATTGGCCACCAGTGGAGCCTCATCCCTAATCTAGTTTTAAGCTACTCTTCATTGTGAATTTCATAGTATGTGGGTGTCGAGCCCGCACGCTCTAATTTTATAACACTTTTGCTCCTATGTTAGGTTCAAACTAGAGTCAGTTATTTACTTCTAAGCTCTGCATGTATTACATTGGTGATAGTTTCGAGGATTCTATTACTTTATATCATATAGATTAAGTATCTAAGTATTGGGGTTCATCTCCGTATGTTTCATTTTTGGTTCATTGCTCTTGTTATATTCATAGTCATGCTTATAATGATGTTCAATTTTTTAGACTCCTATTCTATTTACTTTAAACCTCATCAATTTAGTTTAAATTTGATATAGGTATCACAGTTGATATCATAAGAGTCCAGGTTCTAATGTCCTAGGGATCTTGAGTACTTCCAATGTTTTTCGTGTGGCATCCTTTGATACATTGGATTTTTTACTTAGGTTTTGTACTTTATGTTTCATAGGTGTACTTATAATTTTTTTTACTATTTTTAAGATGGTGAACACACGAAGACGAGAAGGCCTACCACAACGGGCCTCTAGCCCCAAGTCATAGGTAGCCACACCACAAAAACAGTTGCAACCACCTCCACCTCTGCCACACGAACAAACACCTGTTATTTCATAGACTAACTTGGCCGATATTATCACACGGATTGTACTTGCGACTATTGCAACCATACAACAATAGCATCCATCCCCACTACCACCACTTGTGGTTGTACCTATTCCTGTTCAGTCGACTAAAAATTTATAGGTTATTAAGTTTTTCAAAAGAGACATCCACCAAAGTTCTTTTGATCTACTGACCCTATAGCAGCACTATAGTGGTGGTAGAATAACGAGCGCCATATTTGTCTACTAGAGTATACTAACAAATAAAGACAGGTGCAAGGTAGTTTAAGGATGGTAGGAGATGCCTTACAGTGGTGGGAGTCTGTTACCACTTTCAAGAACCGATCTCAGTTTACTATTTCATAGTTATGAGAAAAGTTTGAGGGTGAGTACTTTCCTCCAGCACAATAGGAATCTTTGAGAGCTAAGTTTGATAAATTGAGCAGGAAGACTCCATAGTAACAGAGTATGAGAAATAATTTACTCAACTTGTACTCTTTTACCCAAAGATAAAAAATTAGGATCCAAAATAGATAGACCAATTTATTTGAGGCCTAACATGGGGAAGCAGGTGCATACTAGTGGGAAATTTGACATACACTTATTACACACTGGTAGTGGACATTGCACTGAGATATTTCCATGTAAGGCTGGAAATTTTTGACACGATAACCCATTTATGATAATAACCCAAAATGTCCCGAAATTGACAAGAATAGCTTGTATAGATTTAAGAGTAACCAAAACGTATACTCAAATAAAAATCAACGCGACCCGAAAATGACACGATTGACTCGAATTTCCACCCCTATTTCCATGACTTTAGAGAGAAAGAAGGAACTGAAGAAAGAGAATGTAAGTAATGTCCATGGGCTAAAGATATGAGAGGCAAGAAACTCATCCAGGTAGTAGGGAGGCTCCCAATTTTAGAGAGGACTGAGTCAAGGGGAATAACCCCTAAAGAGATTTAGAAAAAGTGAGGATTGTTTGTTTCCAGGGCGACTAGGTTTAAGGTCAGTACGGCTAAAGGGTAGAGGGGTAATAAGTATAAGGATAGAGGAATCAGTTCCGAATCTAGGGAAAGGAAATCAAAATCAATTCCACAAACATTACCAAAAGGAACAATGTTACACTTTTGGGAAGTTGGGTCATATTTCCAATTAGTTCCCTAAGGGTAATAGGGCTAGGTCAATACCATCAGCAGTAAGCTCTTTCAGCCCCACTATAGTACCCAACCTTTCCATAAGAATAAGCCCATTTGGATTTTCCTTTAGCACAGAAACACCCACAGCTTCACTATGAACATATCTGTGATGTCCATTAGGCAGGAAAAATAGCACAACTTTAGGTGATTGAGGGTATGTTGTATATTTATGGTAGTTATGAACGATTTTTATTTTATACAATCAAACCACATTCATTTTTTAATTCATTTGCATCTACATTGGGATTGGTAGATACAATATAGGATGTTTCTTTATAGGATGATACCCTAGTATGTAAGAGTGTTGCATTATGTTATATTTATAGTGGAGTGGCAGTAGAGATCAGTCAATTGATTTTTGTCTGTAGACTTTTTATTATTGAATATGTCAACGTATGATATCATTTTGGGCATGGATTGGACAACCCATTATCACGTGAAGATATATTATAATGTGAAAATGATTACATTTTCTATTCTAAAAAATTATATGTTCTTAGTTGCTATGCCTAGGATCGAAGGAAGGTCTTGCACACACTTATATTACGTTGATGTTACTTCGTTTGAAGAGGTCACGACATCGTTAGATTATGTACCTATTATTCGGGAGATTAAGGACGTATTTGAGGATGTGTTAGGATTACCACCGGCGAGGGAGGTATATTTTTGTGTATATTTGATGTCAAGAACCGGGCACCCGATCGCAAGGGCACCAAATTGGATAACTTCATTTAGATGAAATAGTTGCATGAGCACATCCAATAGTTATTGAGCCAACGATTCATTGGGAGGAATATGTCTTCTTGGGGAGCACCATTCTTATTTTTAAGGAATAGAGATAGTTCACATCAATTATGTATAGATTATTGGGAATTAAATAAATTCATTATACTGAAAAAGTATTGGTTGTTATGTATCAATGATTTATTTGACTAGTTGAGGGGTTCATCATTATTTTTCAAGATTGATGTGTGACCAAGTATCATCGGTTTCATATTCAGGAGGAAGAAATTCTGAAGATGGCTTTTTGATGCAATATGGTTCATACAAGTTTCGGGTCATGCCATTTGGGTTGACCAATGCGCTAACAGTATTCATGGATATGATAAATCAAGTATTTTGAACATTTATGGATTAGTTCATTATTGTGTTTATCGATGATATTTTGAAATACTCACAGTTGATAGAGGAGCGTGCAGAGCATTTTATTTGGTTTTACAGACACTATGGGAACATAAGTTGTATGAAAAGTTATCTAAGTATGGGTTTTGGATGTGAGAGATACAAATCTTGGTCCATGTTACATCTGCAGCTCAATTTTTGTTGGATTAAAGAAAGTTTTTGAAGTGGTTTAGTAGGGATAACTCACGACGCTTATGGAAGTTAGGAGTTTCTTGGGTTTGGCAGGGTACTACTCGAAGTACATTTAGGGTTCTCAAAGATTGACAAACCACTAACTCGCCTCACAGGTAATGGGATACCTTTCATTTGGAGTGCAGACAACCAGAGGGATTTCAAAGAGCTCGAGAAGAAACTCACTACCGTGCTTGTTATTGTATTGCCATAGACCGACATGAAGTATTTGGTATTTACATGAGCATCACTTTAAGGATTAGGAGGTGTACTTATGTACGAGAAGAGGCCTATAACTTGTGCATACCACAAGTTAAAGCCTCGTGAGGGTAACTACCCACTCATGATTTGGAGTTGGATGCAGCAGTTTTTTCCCTCCGTAGTTAGAGACACAGTCTGTTAAGAGAGAGGTTCATGTTATATTCTAATCACAAGAGTCTCTCGTACTTGTTTAAACAGAGAGGGTTGAATATGAGATAGAGTATATGGATTTAATTCGTGAAGGACTACCATTTTTCGATCCAATACAATCTGGGGAGGGAAAATATGGTAGTTGATGCATTAAGTCAGATACTAATCGTTACTTTGGAAACATTTTGGGCCAAACATGAGGATGATTTACTGGATATGTAGGAAGCATAATAGCGCGCCACTTGGTAAATTGACTTGACTTAAACATTTTTGGAATTACTTACCGTTACGCTACCCATGGTGACGATGGTGATACAGACATGGGTTTAAAGTACCTGTAGTTATAAGAAGTTACAACATCTAGTGTCGGGCGGAGTTCCTTTATCCTCTATCAGTTCAGATGATAGTTTGAGATTTTAGGTACAATTGGTAGTTCTAGATAATTTTGAGTTGAGGAGGGCATTTTTTCCAGTGCATACAACTTATGGTACATCCAATAGGGGATAAAATCTATTAGTGCATCTATCGAGTGTCTGGTGGATCGAAATCAAGAAATATGTTACAGAGCTAGCTTCTAAGTCTACCACCTATCAACTAGTAAATATGGAGTGCCAAAGATCGAAAGCGAGTAAAAACATTTGGAGATTACTGAGTTGAAGTGGGAAAGTGTTTCCATGGACTTTATAGTGGGATTATTGAGGTCCCAGTGATGTCATAATTCAATTTGGGTCATCATTGACAGATAGACCAAGGTAACTCATTTCCTTCCAGACGGACCGACTTCACAGTCGAGTAATATGCCAAATTATTTATAACAGATATTAGATGACTTCATGGTGTGACATATGACATTTCATTCGACCAGGACAACACTTTTATATCCCATTTCTAGAGAGGGTTTTAAGAGGTTGTAGGAGTACAGTTGATATTTGAGCATATCGTTTCACCGTTAGTCGGACGATCAAAATGAGCAGGTGAATCAAATTTTAGAGGATATTCTTCGGGAATGTGTGTTAAATATCAAAGGAGGGTAATATCAACATCTACCTTTTGTTTAATTTTCATAAATCAATAGATACCAGCAGACTATTGGTATGGCACCTTACGAGGAACTATAGAGGAGATTGTGTCATTCGCCAACTTTTTGTTGGAGTGGGGGAACATGGGATGTTTGGACCAAAAGTTATTCAGGACACCTCAAAGAAGGTGTAACTCATGCAAGAACAGATAAAGACAACACATGATCGGTAGAAGAGTTATGCTGATAAGAGATAAAATAAATTTGAGCTTCAAGTGGGGGCTCGGGTTCTTCTACAAGTGTCCCCCATGAAAGGGATGATCAGATTTAGGTCTAAGGGGAAGTTTGGCACCCCGTTATATCAATCCCTTCACGATTTTGGAAAGGGTAGGCCTAGTGGCATATAGATTGGATTTAGCCTACCACCTTCAATGGGTACATGATGTTTTCCATGTACCGATGATGAGGAAGTTTTTAAGGAACGAAGATGCCTACTAGCATATCGAACTTAATGGGATTGAGTTATAGCTCGATGCAAGTTATAAGGAGTGATAACCATGAATTCGGGACAAGAGAGATAAGACTTTGTGATCAAAGGTCATACTATTATTCAGTGTCTAGTGGGTATATCATAGCGAGGCCGAGTCAACCCGGGAGAAAGAGGACAACATGTAGAAAAGATATCCAGTGTTATTCTAGTCAGGTATGAAATTGAATTTCGAGGAAGGAATTCCTAGTTTTAGGGCGAAATAATGTTATACCCCGCAAATTAAATTAATTATATTTGTGTATATTCGTGTATATTTATCTACAGTGACTGGTGATGTCACTAAAAATGAGATTATCATTTGAAATATAATTTAATCTAAAATACCGTACTAAAATAATATTATTTAATGAATAAAACAAATTATGTTGGTGAAATAATTAGAGTTACTTTAGGGTCATGTAGAAAGTATGATTACACCTAAAATAGTTAGTTTTAAGGCCCATAGGTTAGTATGTGACTTGGGCTAAACGTTAGGCTATTTAGAAACAGTTTTGGTCTTAATACAGTATGATCCTTGTGGGGTTTAACCCTAATTTCGGGGTTAGCATTATAAAATGATTATTAGGGTAAAGTTAAGTCATTTTTAAATCTTGGAGGAGAACCCTAGAGCCAAAGAGAAAAATCTAAGGGAAGGGGAAGAGGAATTAGGGCTTTTGGCTTAAGAATTTAACCCATTTGAATTAGAGGCAAGTTTATTTTATATAATTTTATAATTGAAGTTGTATCATAATATGATTGCCATTGGAATCTTAACATAAAATTTGTGCATCCTGAATTAGGCAAGTTAATTAACAAAGATTACAATCGTATTAATTGGGTAATTAAGTGATGATCCATATTCTTAGGATAATATGAAATTTCTTAGATTCATCATGATTCAAAATATAAATTGTTAAATTAGTGATATGGCTATGAGGTTACATGTTTAAGAATTAAAAACCTTTGTTAGTTTCGTAGATTAATTTGCAATTGGGTGGAATTTAGACCTAAGTACTTATATGGTGCTTGAGATGAGAAATGGGATTAACATTTTAAATACTGGTTTAGATTAATCTATAATCATTATATTTAGTGATTCGACTCAAAATGTGTCTCTAACTCGTGTGATTACGGCCAGGGTAAGACAACCGCTTAGGTAATAATCCGATAAATCGGGTGTCAAACACATGGACTAAGACAATATCTTATGATGAATACTAAGTAAGATGACTAACCCTAACGAGTGAATCACAAAAGAGAAACAAAAAAGATGATTATGTTGGAAATATGTACACTAGTTCTAACGAATGCAACTAAATCCTACTAAGTTAATTATGCAAGTCAGACTAAAGATTGACTGATTAATTAATATGAACGAAAGATAAGGCTAGAATACAATCCCTCGACCCTAATAATTTCATCCAATACAAAACTAGTCAAGAATTAAACATTGAATTGAAAAGAAGACTTTATTTGTTTCAAGAATCACATATATGAAGGAATTAACATGCACAATACATAATGAAGAAAAAATAAGGTGCGTTACAAGATTTTTAATATGCGCGTCGCATTCTTAAACACTCCGGTTACCTAGTGCAAATGGAGTTAAAAGTCTTATAACGATTATATTAATAAAATGCCACATTTTCAATTATTTGTTTAATTCAAGAACATATTTTACATCCATGCGACACACATAGGGTTGGGTTCATGCATCCCAACCTTTGGAAACCTAGTCAGATAGTGTTGCTATTTAAAAACATGATTTCTACGTTGCATGTGAATCTATTAATCATTAAGGTGTAGATAATCATGCAAGAAATAATTCTAAATTATGAAAGATGCCAGAAAATCAGAAAAACAACTAATATCAAAGATCAAAGGAGAAGAAGACAAAATACATTGAATATTGCTTGAAAATGATCCACATATCATAAACGTGATGAAGAAGTAAACTTCTTATGTTATAGACTCCTTTCTCCCTCTAAAACTAGGTTAAAGTAATGTGCGATATGATTCCTATTAAGTTATAACTCATTGAAGTCGTTTTTGAAAGAGTCCTAAACCCATACAACTCTAGGTAAAAATTTAGAATAAATTAAAACTCGCGCTCAGGTCTACTGAATCGGTTCCCTCGGAATCCGAACCGGTTTACAGGTCAACTATTATAAATTTCCTCTTTTATCGCTGGATTATCTTCTTGACTTCGAACTTGCATAACTTCTTCATCATAGCTCGTGTTAAGGCACCATTTCTTCTAGTGTTCTTGTGACTTCAAGATCTTCAACTTTATGCTTCCTACACCTCCAGACTATGTTTGAAAAATTATGCAAATTCCATTCAAGTTCCTTTCCTTTGTTTCTTTCACTGTTTCGGTTTTTCTCCTGCATTCACTTGCAAGAAATACCGATAAAAACACATGAGAAATACATAAAATAAAAAAAACAACTCGATAGAAATGGTTAGTATCATGAATATGAGAAAAATCCAATTTTTTCGCACCACATGGGATAATAAAAATGCTTAATTTACAAGGATAAATATTAAATATTTATGCCGAATCAAAATCCCCCTAACTTAGGACGTTGCTCGTCCCGATCAATGCAAAAGAATAAGAATTTGAGTTAAAAAAAAACTTCTAAACACTTTATTGGTATAGCACAACTTTTTTGTGAGAAAGCGATTGCATTTAGCATATGCAACAAGCCATTAAACCCCTAGGCTACCCTTGTAGGACGAGTGGTGTCTCGTAAGGGTTTGCAGTGAAATTATTCACAAAATTAGCGTAAGCAAAAATTTCTAATCAAGTCAATTTGTTTGTAATTAGCTTAATTCCTGAAAAAAGAAATTGAGTCTAGACTAGTTATTAATTCGATAATATTCAAAGTCTATAAATATTCAAGATTGAAGGAGTTGCAATTTAAAGCCATGAAGAAGAAATCAATTCAAGTTGTAATTTCACACTTTGTTTGTTTTAAGATCACAGGGGTTTGAATAATCAAAGGAATATGTGACTTAGAATTTTGGTTAAATATTGGATGAATTAAATGTTTTTAATTTATGGGAATTAAAATTAAAAAAATTTGAAAACGCATTTTAATATTTGAGTTAAAATATTTTATTAAATATTTGAGGATTGGATTTAAATGGGGAACTTGTTTCACTGTTGTTCAAACGACATCCCAAATCATTCTATCGATAGTGCATGTCATTCAAACGACATCGCATGTCGCTCGAACGAGAGCAGTGCCTCGAATTTTGTGTTTCATTGGACTCTGTTTTGCTCAGTTATAAAAACAACACTGCATTGACATTTTTCAGAGAGATGAACAGTTTTAAAATTCCCATTTTGTTTATTTTCATCCGAAATTTATTAAAGATCCAATTTGCATAATTCCAAAGGTTTGTGATCCTGAACATATTTGTTGGAAGACGTTCTACACAAGTTGCTGACTGAGGTCATTGGGCGTGCTTGAGGGTATTCCTTGCTGAAGATTGGACTACCATCTTTGAGGTTCATTGGGTGTGGATCTTTGCTGAAAAAAGAACTACGTGTTCTTGAGGAGTAGCTACGGTTATTCCTTTGCTGACAACATTGACCGACACATGCGGGTATTAATGTGTCACTGTATTTCATTGTAATCCGTGAAAGTTGTGATTTACAAATTATAGTGAAATAAAAAGGTTTTTTCCCTTCAGGGATTTTTTCCTGAAACTGTCTGTTTTTCTCGCATGCTTTATTTGTTCAATGGGTGAAATTGATTAGATGCATGTTTAGGGTTTAAAGAATATAAAATTGGAAGCCATTAAATTTTAATTGAAAAATTGGTTTTACCTAAAGCACTTGTTAAAGGGCATCTTCAAATTGGTATCAGAGTTGGCTGCACTATTTTATTGTGTTTCTGATCCCGTGACTTTAGGTATAGCTTTCGATAATTTTGATGATTTTAGACACACGTGTTTGAAACTTCTACTTTTAAATCTCGCATGAAGTCTTCTTTTAAAATTTTTGTTAAAAAGGATAATTTTGAGAAGTGTCTTTACTGCGAAGGGTTTGGACATAAGTTAGATGAGTGCCCCACTAAACTTAGGGAGAGTTTTAATAAACCATTAAATCGTGTTTCTACCCTTAGTGAGAGTGACCCTGAAGAAGAAATGTTTTATGCTACTAAGCGAGAACTTCCCACCCTTGTGGTTAATCATGTAAGTGATGACGACATACTTTTGCATGATTCTTCCGTAGTCACGGGTTGTGATACCCTAGAAAGTAAGGGTGAGGTGAGTGATGATGGGAGTGAGGATAAGAGAGACTTGAAAACTTCTTTTAATGAGTTATACGAAGAAAGCTTAAAAGCTAAGAAGGAAAAATTGAAGCTAGAAGAAAAATTGAAAGAACGCGCCATTGAAAATAATAATTCCAATACTTTAAATGAGGAAAATTCGATATAAACTGGAATATGTAGAGGGTGAGAGAGATAGTCTTTGAGGGTTGATGAAGGCTATGGAAAAGGAACTACTTGAGTTTGAGAATTCTAGGCATTTACTTGAGTCGAGGATCAGTGAGATTGAGGAAAGATTGAGAGATTAAAGTAAGGTTAAATTTGATTTGGAAGCTAGGTCTGAGAAGTTAGACAAAATCTTAGGAATCTTCCAAATCAAGGATAATAGGTGTGGTATTGGCTTAGATAAACATGTTCCACCCGTTCCCAAAGACAATACTAGGCTAGCTAGAGAGCCACCCAGGGTTGTTAGGAGAGAGCCACCGAGGAATGTTAGATTTAATCGTCTTATAGTAAACACTCCTCGTCGTATCTACACCTGCACTCATTGCGGTAGGAGAGGTCATCTTAGGAGTTTTTGCTACAATCTTAAGCACGTTCCTAAAAAGTCAACGAATGTGGAAGTTCCTGTTTCAAAATCCCCCACTCGTCGTTTCACACCCACATGGGTTGGAAAATCATATTTAGAGGCGTTAAGGATTAGACTTGGTGATACGCGTGTCATTTCACGTGGATCTCCACATGTCTCATCTTGCAGCTGAGCGTGTTCATCGGTTTTTCATACTCTAGTTTGTTTTGCGATATATACTCTCTCTAAAGTTATGACGTTTATCTATTTGTCATTTTGAGTCTATTTAAAAATACAAAAAGATTTTTGGTTTATGAACACTTTTTGAAAAATACAAAAAGATTTTAGGTTTTTGAACACTTTTTGAAAAATACAAAAAAAAAATCATTTTGAGTTAAATTTTTTGAAAAACACAAAAAGATTTTTGGTTTTTGAGTCAAGAACCTTCATGTCTAATATGTCTTGTTGGTGTGCTTGGACCCCCATCACTTCATTATCCATGTGGCTAGGGCATTTGGTTATAATTATTGATGCATTAAATGATCTTAACCATTGTCATAATGGAGTGGTCTCGAAATTGATGTGCATTTTGATTCATCTTTCAATATACGTCATTCTTGCACACATGCACGAGTTTTTATGAATGTTTGACATCACATGCATATTTGAGTTTGGTGAGACGTTCTTATCTCAATTTTCTCATCAATGCGTAAGTAGTCTTAGAAGAAGGTGTGCATGTAAGAACCGTTTACCATAAGGAACTAAAATGCAAAATATGATGAGTGTTACGGGAAAGGGCTACGAGAGTGTAAAATTGACCCGTCGTGGTAGCCACCGCATAAAAAGAGCCCCGAAAAAATTAAACAGCAATAGAAAGATAAATATGCCAAAAAATTTGTCCATTTAGTTTAGATCACCTCAAAAAAAATTAAGTGTGTATTATTTATGAGGGTGTTCGGATGGAAAGTAAAAACGGGTTTGCACCACAAATCCTAGAGATGAAACATTACATCAAGACGCTATTGTTTGTAGAATTGTCAAAATTCCGGATTTCTGTTTATATTGATTATTTAGTTCATTAAGCTCATCTATTAATTGTCACACATGGCTATAACAATATTTTTTGACATCTTGCTATTAATTCGAGCATCTTGAATGTTTTGATGTATTAGGATTGTGACTCATTTGTCGTAGTACACGCCCATACACTTCATATCCATGTTTGAGCACATTGACTATATGTCGGCATAAATTTCACAAAAATTTTAACAGAGTCTGTTTTATTGGTATTTTCTGTAAATGTTTTTGGTTGGAAATTTCTGGGTTTATATTTGTTACATTGTTCAAATGATGTATGATCCCGTTCGAACTATGTCTCATGTCGCGTGAAGAAGGTCGTTCAAACTACATTTATTTTTGTTTGAATGAGACTAGTTTCATTCGAACGACATTGGAATAAATATAAAACCTCGTCATCTCAGCTCAGTTCGCTTGTTCCAAACACTTAGAAATCCTCATTTGCTACCATGTTAGACCGGCCCTCTCTGCTGCTTCTCACGATCTCATTTTCGCCCATAATCTTGTGGATTGAACCGATTTGTTAACCTAAAATAACCCTTTTTGTTGGATTAGAGTCTCAAATTTCTTATTTAAGGTACTTTCTCAGGTGTCCCTTCTTCTGAATTGTCACTCATTCCTTGAGCATGTTTGAGTTTGTTACTGTTATTGATTTCAGAGTCAAAGATAAAATGTGTTATAATACACGATTTTACCTTCTAATTTATTGATTTTATGTATTGTTCCTAGTTTGTTTTTTAGATTGAAATCAATAAACCGTTAGTGTGTGAAAATTTGGATTTTTTGGATTAAATCTCATAGACATCGTTTATTTTTTTCGTGTGATAATTTTTTTTGTATCCATTCTGAGTCTGTAAAAGAGGTGTTCATGATTTTTTTTCACAAAATTATATCTTTCGGATGCCAACAAGTACCTCTCTAGTCTGGTTTATTTTTTTTACACATGTACTAGTGTATTCTTCTGCTGACTGGGTTTATTATTGTTTAATGGTTGGTTATATTTTGGTTTATTCAGTGGTTTGGTTGGATATGTATGGAGATAGGCTCGTAGGCGTCAGTTTTGTCCATTTTCCCCATCCTACTCTACATTCATGTTATCTGTTTGATCGACATGCCTCCTTGACATAAGGGTAATTTTTCTGGTAGGACAGATAATCCATCCACCTCATTACGAGCTCAGAGAGCTATGAGTAATAGGCCACCTTTCTCTCCAGTGCGTTGGTAAAATGTATTTGAGTACGATCATTATTTCCATCGTGGTTTGCTCATTCACGCAGTTGTTAGGGAGAAAGTCTTCTATGTAGATCAGTTTACTGAGTTATCTATTCCCACTTGGATGTTTGGTAGGGGTTGGGATAGGTTGTTTGACGCATAGGGTATGGTATACCCTGACATTATTTGAAAGTTATACTATAGGGCGATGCACACTTCTGCTGGTATTCAGTCATCAGTTAGGGGAGTCCACCTGTTAGTCACTATTGATCTTCTTTCTGAGATGCTTCAGTTACCCCAAGTCCCTGATGCGATTTTTCCTAAATGTTTTGAGGATTGTCCTTCGTCGGATGAGATTATTCGACATTATTTTTGCGAGATTCCTCACATAGGGAGTACTATGTATCACCATTAGTTGCATATCGCATTACATATTTTTAATCAGTTTGTGTCTTCATCAATCTATCCTCGAGTCAATCATACTTAGATTTTCTTTGACATAGTTTATTTTATGTACTCAGTGTGTCATGGTGGGACATTGATCTACCTTATCTTCTTTTTCAAGTGAAGTCCTTTGTTACCATTATTGGTACCACACCTGTATGGCATGCTCTTCCTTACGGACTCCTGGTATCTCGTTTATGAACCTTTGCTGGAGTTCCAGTTTTAGAGGATGATGTCTGCATTTCTTCTCCTTCCTTCATTGATCGTAGTACTTTGACTCAATCTGAGATTCATTTACCATTTGATATGAGAGCGAGACCTCCACCTTGTGACACATCATTTTTTAGAGAGCCATCTAGTCCTTCTAAGCCAAGTTTTATACCTTCATGGTCTTTTCCCTCTAGATCTAGATGACCTACTGTGGAGGAGTTTGATGCACTATAGGCACAGGTGGCGTCAGAGTCCCAGATGTACGATTCTATGATAGCACGATATGATGCAGAGGCTGAGTCTAGGGCTCATAGTGTCTCGTAGATGACTGCCTTCTTTGATGATATGAGACGAAGGGAGATGAGTAGTGGAGCTAGTTCATCAGGATTGGGAAACATTATTTCTACATATGATGATGATGATGATGATGATGATGATGATGATGATGATGATGATGATGATGATGATGATGATGATGATGATACATGTTGATGTATTTATTTTTCTAGAGACATTGTATTTGAGTTTTTGGGCACTTTATGTATTGTAATATTTATCTTCATATGATGTGATCATGGACTCCTAATGATACAATTTATTTATGTGACTGGGATATATATATTGTTATGCAGTTCTGATATTCATTCTTCTGTTATTTACTTTCTGCTATTTTTTCTCGTATCCACTGTCACAATTTATCCTGCTTATCATTGATGCCCATTTCTACTTGTAAGTTTTATCTGTCTTGTGATTTATCTATTCCGAGAAAAAAAAGGGAGAGATATGTGATGTAGGGGGAGTTTAATTAAAATGGAGCTTTAATTAAAAATTGAGTTTAAATTTATTAATATATTATTATGTTCCTCCATACTTAACTTAGGTATATTTGTTTATGTCTTGTGTGTGTAGGTACATGTTTAGAGATTCAAATATTCATTACTACATCACATTCCAATATTCAGAGACTGTTTTATACTTCTTAGACTCGGATGTTGCTTCATAGTTTATTAATGTCCTGTATTTTTCATATTTGGGTTTCTGGAAAGGATGTTTCAGTAAATCTAGCATTTTTATTTTTTGTTTTGTCCTGGAATAGTCAAAGGGGGAGACTTGTAAGCACAAATTTCCAATCAAGTCAATTTATTTGTAATTGGCTTAATTCCGAACAAAATAAATTGAGTCTAGACTACTTATTAATTCGAGCATATTCAAAGTCTACAAAGATTCAAGATTGAAGGAGTTGCAATTTAAAGCCATGAAGAAGAAATCAATTCAAGTTGCAATTTCACAGTTTGTTTATTATTAGATCACACAGGTATGAATAATCAAAGGAATACGTGACTTAGATTTTTGGTTAAATATTGGATGAATTAAATGTTTTTAATTTATGGGAATTAAAATTAAAAAGTTTTGAAAACGCATTTTAATATCTGAGCTAAAATATTTTATCAAATATTCGAGGATTGGATTTAAATGGGGAACCTGTTTCACTATCGTTCAAGCGACATCCTAAATCGTTCTAATGACAGTGCATGCCGTTTAAACGACATCGCATGTTGCTCGAACGAGAGCACCGGCTCGAATTTTGTGTTTCAGTTTTCTTAGACTCTGTTTTGCTCAGTTATAAAAGCAACAATGCGTTGATGTTTTTCAGAGACATGATATGTTTTAAAATTCCCATTTTGTTTCATTTCATCCAAAGTTTATTCAAGATCCAATTTGCATAATTCCAAAGGTTTGTGATCCTAAACATATTGTTGGAAGACTTTCTACGCAAGTTATTGACTGAGGTCATTGGGAGTGCTTGAGGGTATTCCTTGCTAAAGATTGGACTGCAGCCTTTGAGGTTCGCTGCGTGTGGATCTTTGCTAAAAAAAAGAACTTCGTCTTCTTGAGGAGTAGCTGCGTTTGTTCCTTTGCTGACAACACCGACTGACACCTGTGGGTATTTGTGTGTCACTGTATTTCATTGTAATCCGTGTAAGTTGTGATTTACAAATTATAGTGAAATAAAAAGGTTTTTACCCTTCGGGGATTTTTTCCTGAAAATGTTTGTTTTTTCCGCATGCTTTATTTATTCAATGGGTTAAATTAATTAGATGCATGTTTAGGGTTTACAGAAGATAAAATTACAAGCAACTAAATTTTAATTGAAAAATTGGCCAAATAAATAAAAATCGTACAATTTAAATTTCTTAAAAATAGTAACTATAAATTTTTATCCACAAATCTTAATTCATAATGTGTGTGTGTGTGTGTATGTGCGTGAAGCCAAAAAGAAAACCACTAACTTTCATCGATTGATCATGTAAGGACATATTTTTATAAATGTCCGTCACAATTAATTATGTCGTAAACCGTTACAATCGTCGAAGAATTGAAGAAGTTTTCATCCGCAAAAGACGAATGCGAATTACAAGTTGTCTTCAACATTTAAGCCCAAAAATATGATCTTTGGTAAGATAATGTTTAAAGTTTCATTTACGTTTCATATTAAGAGTGTTGGGATATTTTTAAAAAGAATTTTAAAAAACTTTTATATAAAAATGTTTTTATAAATGTTTTTGTTCAAAAAGGTTATTAACTGTTTTAGAAATAATGTGTTTTGAAAAGTTTTGAGGAAATTTGCTAAGGCAGTAAGCGGACCTCGATTTCGACGCCATGGTCGTTCAAACGAGAACACCATCTCGTTCGAACGATATTGACATATCGCGCGTAGTCTTTCGAGCGACACGCGTATCTCGTTCGAGCGAGATGGGCTTCTCGTTCGAGTGACCTCTCTTTTTGGCTGACACACTGCTTTACTTCTGTACATTAACCGCCTCATCAATTTCTTATATAAAGGATGTCAGTCCTTTGTTTTGGGATACAGAAAACAGTTTTCAACTTTAAAGAGTTTTAACCTTTGAAACTTTTGTTTTGTTTATCTGCCCAGAATTTAATTCAATACATTTGGCAGAAAGTTTTTCTCCCACAATTTAAGGGTTCAAATATTTGTTTGTTTACAATTCACAAAAAATCCCAATTACTTTTGTGCGAGTTGTTTTGTGGAACCCAAGAACATATTTTTCTTTGGTTTATTCTTTCTGGGGAGAACTCTTAAATCGAAGAGATGCATGCTAATGTGGAAGGATTGCTTATAAAGTTCACACTTGTGGAGAAGCCATTTTCTTCTTCGTTGCTGACCACCTGGAGTTCTTACGGGAGATTCTAGTCGACGATATTTCTAGTCGTTGCCTTGGAGGTTTGACGAAGAGATCGTGCGTTACACTTGTGGGCGATTATCAGGTTGTATGTAAGTCAATGGTCTTGTGAATTCTTAAAGTTCTAGAAATAAAAGGTTTTTCCCTTTAGGGATTTTTCCTTAATATTTGTGTCAGGTGCTTTATCTATTTACGAGTTGACACACGCGACACATAGATGCATGTTCAGGAGATGAATTACTTTGGATTAAAAATAGACTCCAATTAAATAAGGTTTACTTGGAAACTTGCGAATTAATTCAAATTGATACCACACAGAGCGTTTATTACAGTTTTACAAATTGGTATCAGATCGGGTTACGCTAATTTATCGCGTGATCCTGATTTTTCAAGGATTTTTTTTTGATACAATTTGACTTATCACGTCATCAAATTGGTATCAGAGCAGGTTACACTATTTTATTGTGTATTCCTATTTTCAGCAAAATTTTGTGATATTGATTTTTTTTTAAATCAGTTATATGAAAAATCGCAATTTTTTCGATGGAGAACTTGTCTAATCGGATGCCCCCCCCCCCCCCCCTTTGATGACACGAGTCAGAGTTTTGATGATATAAATCGTTTGAATTTCGCATTTGCAAAAAGAATTAAAGTTTTGAAAAAAGAAATTCTCGTTTTAAATCCGCAATGGATCTTTTGCAAACGGTTCAAAATCAAAGAGATTTTTATCGTGAAAAATTTGTTTCCTTGGACCATTACTTTGTTGCTTTAAAATTTTCTAGGAAGGAGAGTGATGATAGGGTCCTATTTTTAGAAAAATAATTAGAGGACATTAAAAATTCGATGGTTTGTGTTTGTGCCAAAGAGGATAAAAATATCTTAGTCAATGAGTTTGTGGCACGTGAAGAGACTCTTAGGAAAAAGTTTGTTTTAATTGAGGGGGAGAGAGATACCCTTTTAGGAATAGTTGAAAATTTAAAAAGGCGTACCTTAAATTGGAAGAGTCTAATTCTTTGCTTGAGTTAAAAATTTTGAAGTTAAAAAATGATTGGACAGACTCGAGTAGGTTTGATAGTGATGGTAATGGCTCATCGTGTTCTCGTGTTTCTAGTGCTAAACCAAAACCATTATTTATTTTAGAGGGTCAACTATTTCCAAGGATGTTAGAAAAGGTCAACCCATTGGTGTCGTTCCACCCGTTTACACATGTTCATATTGTGGTAGGAAAGGTCACCTTAGACATTTTTGTTTTGATCTTGGAAAATGTCCTTGGAAGTTTATGTCTAGTGTTCCCTTGGTTCCTAAATCCCCCACACGACGTTTCACATCTATTTGGGTTAGGAAATTACTTTTAAAGGCACTAGATTTTAGACAAATTGATTCTCGTTTTCTTGCACATGATTCTTTTCTTGTCATATCATATAGATGATTGTGTTCGCATGTTTGTCATACGCTAGTTATGATTTTTGATATATTTTTGATAGCTTTGTGACATATACTATTTGTATAGAATTTTGTTTTTGAAAATTATTTGAAAAATCAAAAAAGAATTTTGTATTTTGTTTGCACCTTTTATGGATGGACACTTAGGATGACCGAGACACAATATCGTTCCATTTTTTCATCTGACTATTTGATAGTGCTTTGAGACAATACGTCAATTCATCCATGTGCTTTATAATGTTTGGAGTCATTAAGATGTAATTAAGTGTTACTTCCTACATGTTTAACTCATAACTTCCTTTATTGCACACATGCACGGATTGATTTGATTATTGTGCTTCTCTTATCACATGTTGGTTGGGTGTTTTCACTTCAATCATGTCCTTAAAATGATCCAAGCGTGATAAAACTTGATAAGAATGTTGTGCATGTAAGAGACGTTGTTTTTTGTGATTTATTTGAAAACGGTAAATAGCTACGAAAGACTATTTTTTATCCTTTACGATTAAGTCGTCGTTTAAATTGGACCTAAAAAATTGAAATTTTTTATTATCCGGAGTCCAAAAAGATTTAAAAGAGCCCAAAAATATTTAAAGGCAATAGAAAGACATTCATCCCAATTATGGGCCAATTAGGTTTTTACACCAATTCTCTAGAGTTTGAGAATTTAGTTTAAAACCTCTAAAAGAAAATATCTATGAGGGAGTTTGGTTGGAGAATTAAAACGGGTTTGCACGTCCTTGAAAATCTTGAAAAAACACTAAATGGTTTTGGACGTTATTGGTGTGGAAATCACTTTGACTTTGATTTCTAGATTTGCATAAGAAGTTGTCATATAAATTCAACTAATTTTTACACAAAAGGATACTTTTGATGTTCATTCGTTAGGAGTACACGTATGCATCGTGCACATATGATTGATTGAGTTTATGTACCTATCGAATGTGTTCACACCCATTCATTCCATTTCCATGACTTGGTTGTTTGAGTCTAAATTCATGGTGTGATTTTTAGTATCTTATTTTTGTATGAAAAATTGAAAAATCCAAAAATAGTTTGTGGATGTTTGTGGGGTACTCATTGGCATGCGTGATAATTGATTCATATTTTCTATGAATTTTTATCGTGACACTCCATGTTTTTATTGTTTCTTTTTATCTGTCTATTTGGGGTCATAATAAAAAGGGGGAGAAAGAATTATCATATTATGGGGGAGTTTTTTCATTATGGGGGAGATTTGATTTATTAATGCTTTATTCTTATATCATTTCAAACTCGATGCGTCGTGAAGGTTTTTGCTTTATCTCATATGTGTAGGTACAAATATTGAAGATCACGATATTGAACACCCTGATGAGAAAAGCTTTCAGAGTTTTGATGTTGAAGAAAAATTTGAGAACTTACAAATTTTACCTTTTCTACTTTGGGATTCATGGGAGGGTAGATTTGTATAGGTATTTTGGTATTTGATAATTCGGATGTTTTTATGTATGTACCAGCATAGACCTAGGGGATATTTGTAAGGACATATTTTTATAAATGTCCGTCACAATTAATTGTCGTATACTGATAGAATTACATTTGCACATATTTTTTCATCGTTGCTTGAAAAGTCTTCTAGTCAAAATCCTCAAATCCCTACAAATATATATCAAACTAATATAGAGCGGTAAGTAAGGGTATCAACACACATCAAGGGGTAAAGCTAGAGACAAATTCAATTGTAGTTCACTTTTTATTTTCTTTTTGGGTTTTTGCTTTTTCTATTTTTTTAGCTTTTTCAAATATTAAAACAATTAGGTGAGGTGAGGTGAAATAACAGTAAACTATATGGAAGATCAAAATACAAATTAAAAGTGACTAAAATGAAAAATAAAGTCTAACACAAAAATAAGAGATAAAGTGAGACAAATAAATTTGAGAACAAGGAGTGGGATTACACCACAAATTTTAGTTATTCTAATTAATTAATTTAATTAATTGAATTCTCCCAAATATATATCAAACTTTCAAATCAACTCTCATTACAAATGTAATTTTAATAGTAACCTTTTAGAAAATTAAGTTTAACACCCCACAATTCTAGAAATTAGATCTACACTCCTTTTAATTGATCATCCACTAGGATCGATCAATTAAAATTTATGTAAATCTTCGAAAATAAATTTAGAGTTGAAATTCAAGTAATAATACCTCACATAAGAAACCTCTATCTCTAGTTCGAATCTAAAATGGATATTATAACTAGAATTTTTATTTTCTCTCGAAAATCATTTACCCTCTCTCGAGGCGTAAATTTAAGGGTGAGGGATCAAAATTAACATTCAAAGGGAATTTTCAAGTAATCAAACTAATTAAATTAAAATCACATCAAATAAGGGTTCCCCCCACACCTTGAAAGGGTATTTAGCCTAACATGGTATGAAATTTGAGAAATTAATAATCAAAGGCATATAAAATAAAGTAAAAGAGAAGAACAATCAAACCAAATCTCTGAGTGAAATTGGACTTCAATTCTTGAATTGCAATTTACATCCCTCCAATTTGTGTGATCAAACCAAAATTACATCAACAATTACACTAAAAAATGATTCTCACTAATTTATTTTTCTCATTAATCTAAAAAAAAAAAAAAAAAAAAATTCTAACCTAAAAAAAATTAAACTAAAAAAAAGGTGTTTCTCTCTCTAAAATTCTCTCTACAATTCCTTATTCTAAACCCTTTCTTTAAATTGAGTCTTCCATTCTTTAAATAGTAGGTATGGAGCATGGGGGTAAATATGAGAAGACAAGTGTGTATGGAATATGGAAGGTATTTGGGTGAGGGTATCTAGGGAATTATGCACACATGTGCATGAGTAAGAGGTGAGGTCATGTGGGTAGTGTGGTGGTGAGGATTAAATCATATTTGATTTGAGGGGTATTTTGGACAATTGGGGAAGAAGTGGTAGTTGGGGGTATTTGGGTAAAATGGTTTTAAGTGGTTTTAAGTGGCAAAACAAATATGCGGACATTTTGGTTTGTTGTGTTTTGGCAGCAGGATAAATCGTGTAGCTTTGTGAATGAAATGGGTCCATGGCTTGGATTGGGCAGATGGAATGGGTTGCGGTTTTGGGTTTTTGGTTGGGTTTGCGGGTCATGGGGCGGTTCGGGTATGGCCGTAAGGGGTCAAGATGGCTCTGATCGTTGGCGGGTTTGTCCACCGAAAAGGGGGTTGGGGTTGCCCGGTGTTAGGATTCGGGATAGATTGAAAGTTGGTCGGGTGCTGAGATGGGTAAGGTGAGGTGGCGGATTGGAATCGCCGAAATGGCAGATTTCCGGTGGGTGGAGATCGGAAGGTGGTGGTAATGGGTTTAATGGAAGATTTAAGGGGAGAGAGATAGTGGGTTTGTGTGGGGTGAGAGAGTAAAGAGAAGTTTGTTGTTAGTGTAAATGGAGGTTAGGTGAGAGGAGAGAGAAAGTGATGGGTTTGGTGAAGATGATGATAGAGGTGATAAGGTGTGTGAGGATGTAAGAGAGTAAGTGTGTGGTTGGGGGGTTTGTTTGTGTGTAGTTTAGTGTATGATAGGTGGGTGTGAGTGGGTTTAGGTGTAGGGGAGTTTATGTGTGTGTTTTATTTGGATACCTAAAAATAACATAAAAAACTAAAAGTAATAAAAATAAAAATAAAAATCCTACTTCTAATAATAAAATAAAGACTCAAATTAAAAATAAAACTAAAAAAAATAAATAAAATAAAAATAAAAAATGGAAATCTATTAAACTAAAAACTAAAATTCAACCAAAAAGTAAAATATAATAAAACTAAAAAATAAATGAAATCCTAAAAAAATCTAATCCAAATAAAAACTAAAAACTAATCAAAATCAAAATAAAATAAAATTATACTAATAAAGATAAAATAGAAAAATAGAAAACAAAACCTGGAAAATACTAAATAAATCAAAAATAAATACTAAAAATAAAACAACTCAAACTAAAAATCTAAAAAATATTAAAAAGGGACAAACAAAACACACACAGGGTTTGGGGTGGGTTTGGGGTAGGTTTAGGCTCGGTTTAGGCTCGGGTAAGGTTACGGGGGAGGGAATTAGCTCCATTTCCATGCGTATTTGCCTTGATATATAGCTTTTGACACCACAAACGGACGTTTGACCTACAAGATAAACATTTAAGCACATAAGACCCATATTGCAGAGAATTAGCAACTAAAGTACGTCTATTCGGGGTATAAAATGTACAGTTTTGGGTGCTTATCACATCACCCCCAAACAGAGCGTTGTTAGTCCTCGAGCAATGAGATAGAGAGAAAGAGAAAGATAAGTAACCAAAAATGTACCACTTTCTAGGGCACTTGCGATTGCACTTAGCATGTGCAGCAAGCCTTTAAACCTATAGGTTGCCCTACAGGACGAGTTGTGTCTCGTGAGGGTTTGTAGGGAATATACCCACAAAATTCTTATTTGCAAAAATTTATTGAAAGGCAGTCAATCTCTTATTAGACATAGAATGATCGTACAATCCATCACAAGAGAAAATATTTTGAGAAATACAATCTAGAAGTGCATAAAAAGTTTAACTAAGTAAATACTCAAGGCACATCCTTCCTAGAACTCAACGTGTGTAGTGTGAATTTGTCAAAATGGGTCGAGTATCACAAGAGTAATTCCTAGATTGCCTTATCGAAATCAACGCTTCAACTTCAAATCTCACAAATATATCTCTCTCTCAAACGAACTCTCGAGATTAGGATCAGTGTATCGCTCTTGTGTGTGAGGAGGTGAGTAAATGTACGAAAGTTCAAATGTCTCACACACACATAAGAAAGAACGAAAAATTTGAAAGAAAATAATCTCATGAAAGAATGATAAGCACTATAGTGAGAACGTCGAGTTATTCACCACGTCGACTTTCATTTGCCCGAACACCTAGGGTAACATGGATGATAATGGGTGAGGGAGAAATGAAATGGGATATGTGGGATGAGGTGAGGTAGGATAGGATGGGATGATGATATGATGGATGGATGGTGGATATTTGAGAAGAGTGTTTAACACTTGAAGAACAAATGTATTTATTTGAAAACTAACTACTAACTAAAAACTCTCTTTCTTTTCTTTTCTCTCTTTTCTTTTCTTTTTTTCTATATATATTTTTCTTATTTTTTTCTATATTTTTGTAATTTTTCTATTTTTTCTTTCTTTTTTTTTCTTTTCAAACTAACAATGAAGACATTTAACATTTGGAATCAACACTCTTTTTCTCAATATAATGATGGATGATATATGACTGGAGTAGGGAATGTGTATGGATGATGAGAATATGAAAAGATAATGGGTGAGTGAATGAAAATATGATATGGAAAAGTTGTAGGTGTATAGATGAAAATCTAGTGATCGGGATAAATTTCAAGACACGTGTTTCTTACAACTCGAAAGTGATGTCGTTCTCAGTGATCAAGCCAAAATTTAGTGAATGATAATGAGATCATGCAACAATTTAAGTGCGGACCCAAATGAAGTTGAATCAACTTGTGACTCGGAGATTGCATAAAACTCTCTGAAAGGTGAAAGGCACAAATCTCACAAGTTAAAGTCTCCCTAGTGAGCCTTAAGGTTCTCTTGAGAATTATAGTACTCTTCAAATCTAAACCGTAGTGACGTGATAAGTGCATAAATTTTGTTGAGTCTACAAATTCATGGTGCAACATGCCTTGTTACGTATTACATAAGCTATTTAAAAAAGATAAAGCCTCTGGCTTGATTCCTAGACTTAAAAGATGGATGATAGAAAATTCACGTCAATGAGTGAGATGAAAGAAATAGCACGAAATTTTAAAAATCAGGTTCAAAAATAAAAAAAAAATCAAAAGAGGTACGATTTTGATAAATTTTCCCACCCCCAAACAAAAAGGAACATCGTCCTCGATGTTAAGTAAAATAATTTTTAAAATTGAGAGCATAAGGTAGGAAAGACATTAACAGAATCAACCGCCAATAAAGTGAACAAATGAATCCAGAAAGAAACCTGAATAAGAAGTGAGAGAAAAAAATGTGTACAAGTCCATAATATGGTAAAGAATTGGGTGATGTTAAACAAGACCCCCAAAAAGGATGAAACTAGTACAAGAAACGCGGGCTGCCTCCCGGTAGCGCTAAGTTTAATGTCTTCAGCCAGACCAAAGGCATCTCACCCTAAAGATAAGAACTATGAAAGCGCGGGGGGATAAAAAATGGGTGATGAGAATCACCCCCAAACAAGACTGACGCGTTAGTCTTGTTGGATCAGGGATACGAATGGTCAATGCATTTGTATGTCAAAGTGCATCACACGATGCAAAGCATCGGTGGAACATGGGCGAGTGGGTATTAGGGTAAAGGTGAAGGTGAATAGGTATCGGTCTCGGGCCTTATTGAGCTTAAAGGTGAGGGTTAAGTCGCCAATAATAAATATTCTTAAAAAAGTAATTTCCTTTTTGGATGCGAAAGCGTAAAGGTGATGGTTCAACTTAAAACAAATTTTTAATTTCTTAACAAATTAAAATTAAACCGAGTGAAACTAATTGAAACACACACTCATTTAATTTCACTTAAACGCCATTAATACAAGTCCTAGAATTTTGCCTAAGTCATATTTGCCAATATTTCCAAATTAGGCCAAACCAGTTTTAACAAAAGACTTGAATTAAATAAACTATTACCCCAAATTAATTATGCACCAAATTAAATTAAGTGTGACAATTAAAACCAATTTTATCTTGACTTATCATAAGCATGAGTTCTAAGTCATTATGTAAGATAAAAATAAATCAATCACACTACGCCGCGATGTACGAGGAAAAACCCAAAAACGGGAAATAACCTCGGATCGCCCTAGCCTCAAATCCACTAAGTACGGAATTACATTTACAACACAGATGACGTACTTCCTCAACTCGAACCCTATCAAGCCTTGGTGCGTCTTCTTGTAACCAACTCTTCCTAGTGGATAACCACGGATCTCCACCTTGATTTTGGACTCAACAATAGGAAAATAGGTACACCGTCAACCACACGTGGTGTCTTTTACCACATGAGAATGCCGCAGAAAAATGAACTCTTATTCTTTGAGGGATATAGAAGAAAACCCAAACTTCTCTTTAAACAAATGTAGACATAAACCGGTGCCAAAATGCTCCAAGCAAAGTATATGTATATATGAACTTGGAAGAAACGAATATGGGTGTAACTAAGTGTTTAATGGATTTTTCTTTATAAAATAAACACTCAAACTCATGAACTTTTTCTTGGAAGAAGCAACTCACAAAACTCCCTCTAGGAGTTAGTATGTTATGAAAAAGTTCAACCTTCAATAATGATTCCCGCACTTAGAGATGTTGTGAAAAGATAGTGGGGAAAGAAGTGGGGAACATGGGTTAAAAATTGTCAAAAACTGCCAAAAAATGTTCCCGCCTGACATCTCGTTCGAAGGACATTTCGTTCAAACGAAAGCTTGTTCGAACGAGACTTCTAACAAAGTTCCAGATTGAACTCGTTAGAAATCTCGTTTGATATCTCGTTCGAACAACATATCGAGTGACATTTCAAAGGCCTATACTGGGAACTCATTGGCAAACTCGTTCGAACGACTTATGGTTCAAACGATAATCTTATTCGAATGACACTTTGAACGAACTCACAAAATGTTCAAAAAAATATTTTTAAGCCCAGAAACTTTATATACTTTTTATAAAAGTTTTAATAGAAAACATCTGAAAACAAAATACATTTTTAAAACCTAACACCCAATATAAACATGTTCCAAGCTCCTATATATATATGTAATGCATTCATACCTTGGTAGCATGGAACCACTATTGATGACGTTGAAACGAGGCACATAAACCATGGCTTTTGATGAAGCTTTATACTCTTTGACGCTATGTCTACAACAAACACGTCATAAGCTTGAAAGATAATCAATATACTCTATCCTATGACTCAAACGTTTTTGTCTGGAATTGAGCCAAAACTACAAAGGACTCAATTGGAAATTTTCGTCCTTACAAATCTCCCTCTTTGGCTATTCCAGGACAAAAACCAACAAAAAACCTAAAGGGCCATCAAGCTCTGCTAGACTAATAAAAAGTCCCACCCAAAATAAAAATACAATGCTTGACTCAAACAACCCAAAGGATCACAATCTTTGTCGTTGAAAGTTGTAGCTTTACAAAATAATTCATGCACACTTAAACAAACACATTACCCGCATAGGGAATATCAAAATATTTAATGCCTGCAAAGTAAGCTACTCCCTGAATTAATTATCTCCCTTTATCAAGTATGATCAACTTAGAAAGACGTCTCCCCCTAAGATAAATCTCCCTTAAACTAAGATAAACTAAGATACGATAATAATAGGATTAGATACCATTTCTCCCCCTATCATTCTTACTCCCCCTATCATTCTTCTCTCCCTTTTTGTTCAAGAATAGACAAAGGCTAAGGATGCAATAAAATGATACCAATATGATATATAAAAATTTTAAGCATGTGATATCAACAAAGAATGCAGTAAGATGGATACCAAGTATGAATTAAAGCATATATGGATTAGAAATAAAGTCAACGACTAAACAAAAATATCAAATATATGTATACCTACTATATACTAAAGAAACTCAAGTACACATATATAGATATAAACACACAAATGACACACACAAAATATACTAGGAGTCTTTCACACTCGTATGGAAAAAAGGTGTCATGTGGAAACAGAAGTGTTGGGTTGTGAACTAGTAACGATTAAATTTAGACCCAATCACTTAAAACATGTTCACGGAGTTCTCATTTGATTGCAAACTTAATCACATTTGAATATAACCTCATGTGACAATATAGATTGAACTCAATGAACAAACATACACAATGCATACAAGCCTAGTATATTGATGATTCTACAAACTAATAGAGTCATGACATGAGATACGCAACTAGGATAAACGGACATTGTGCAAACCGTTGATATACCATTCAATCTCCCTCAATTAGCAGTTATATTAATTTTGAATCAATATATCAATCAAATATAGGCCTTGGCAATTATTTTTCTTTTTAATGCCATATTTTCTATTTTTAGGCCTTTGGACCACGTATTTCTTTTAGGTCCATTCAAAATGGTGTCTTACAATCGCAAAGGATCACTAAGTCCTTTCGGAGCCCTTCCCCGTGCACATTTATATTTATCATGTTTTCATTTTTCACACAAATCTCACGTGCAACGGATTTTGACATGCACTAGTCCTCCTAAGTCACAAATATGTAGATGACAAGATTGGAAGGAGAACACCTCACATAGCTCATATATACATATGAAGTTAAAATTTCAAAAGAGCTCGTGCATGTGTGAATAGAGGCATACAAAAATAGAATCCATTTAATCAACACAAAATCCAACTACTCCATAAAATTATGGTAAAGAACATTTTAAGGATTGACAATCTAAACCAAAAGTTTTAGCCAGATGGGAGCGTTAGAGAAGGGATTCAAACACAAGTATATGCCACATAAAGTGTGTCAAACTAAAATACAAAAAAAAAAATCTTTTTGAGTTTTTGAAATTTTTAACCCAAAATAAAAATATATACTCAAAAGACAAACAAAAATCATTTGAACTTTTCATTAAGTTTAAATTATCAAGAGATAAAAACCCAAATGATAAAAAAAAATCTTTTTGTATTTTTCATTTAATGCAAACAAAATGAAGAAATAAAATACAAAAGATAAACAAAAATCATTATTCTAGCATGTGATTAAGCATGGGGCATAAACTTGAAAATGATTAAACAAGCATACATTTAGCATGTAAATATAGCATGAAGTACAAACGCTAAAGTATGCAAACACTAACACATTCATCCTTTAGATTTAGCAAGGGAGGAAGCATGTGAAAGTAAGTGAGAATCAAAAACCCTATTTTGCAAGGCAACCAAGTCGGATTTCCTAACCCAAATTAATAAAGAATGACTATCTTGGGGTGTAGGAATTTTAAATACATTGGTTGCTTTATGTTGGGATTTTGTAGGAATTCGTTTAAGATCAAAACAAAATTTTCTAAGATGACCTTTTCGACTATAATGTGTACAAGTAAAAACATGTTGAAAAGATTTACCTACGGAGTGATCTCTAAAAGCTTTCCTAGTAGATTCCCCTAAAACGTTGGTTTTGTCTTTATGAGAAGATTCATTACAAGTATTGAAGCCTAAACCACACATATCATTTTTAATTTGGACAGTTCCTAAGATTTTATCTAATTTTTTCGAACGACACTCCAAATCAAATTTGACATTACTAGAGTCTTTTAATTTATTTTGCAATTCTAAAATGTTGGACTCTAATAAAACATTTCGCTCTTCAAAAGCAAGAATCTCCTTTTTCAAGGATTCCATTAAACCCCTAAGGCCATCTCTCTCGCCTTCTATATATTCAAGCTTCTCTAGAAGAGTTTTCTCTCGTGTCCTAAGGTCTTCAACCAACATACTAGCATCAACGACCTTGACACTCTCTCTTAAACTAGCTTCTAACTTCAAATTAGCTCTTTTCAATTTAATAGATTCTTTGTAAAGTTCTTGAAAAGCATTTTGAAGTTCACTCACAGTAACATCTTCTTTATTTTCACTCTCTCTTTCTTGTCCACTCTCATTATCATCAAAAACAAGGGAATCAAAAACTTTGACCTCAGAAGTGTCATGAGTTTGAGTATCTTCATGAGAAGATTCACTTTTGGTGCTCACATGACTAGCCATAAAAGCCACAAAATTTGGCTTAGTGGGGGAATCGGGTCCCTCTTCCTTATCACTATCACTAAGGGTTGCATTATATGAAATGGGTCGTTTACCCTCTTTCCTTAGTTTAGTGGGGCACTCAGAAGCCCTATGGCCATAACCCTCACAACCAAAACACCTATTTGACTCGTCCCTATTTAATTGTTCATTGATTGGTTTAGGGATCTTCTCGGCTTTGTCATACTTAGAAGTTTCAAATTTCTTAAAATCATTTTTAAATTTATCTTTGTTAAATTTAAGAAATTTTCTATATTTACGAGCAAACAAAGCTATGTCTTCCGAGTCACTCTCACTCTCGCTCTCTACTACTTGTTTGACCTCTGTTCGGGCTTTTAAAGAAATGCCCTTTTCAATTTTCTTTTCAGTTTTAGAGGGAAACATATCTAGTTCATAGGTTTGTAAATCACCTACGAGCTCTTCTAATTTCGTAGAGGCTAAAGTGGGTAAAGAATTTAAAACGGTCACTTTTGGAATAAATCTATCGGGTAGGGACCTAAAAAATTTCTTTACAACACGGTTGTCGGGTATTTTCTCTCCCAAATTGAAAAATGAATTGACAATATCGGAAAGTCTAGCATAAAATTCATCAAAAGTTTCATTATCGTTCATTTTGATGGTTTCAAATTGAGTGGTGAGGTTTTGGAATTTCTAAGCTTTAACGACACTAGCACCTTCGTGAGTGAGTTGTAAAATATCTCAAGCTTCTTTAGTGATATCACACGTCATAATGCGTCAGAATTCATCCGGTGTGACAACGCTAAACAAGGCATTCAAACCTTGGGAATTAAAGTTAGAAAGTTTAAATTCACCCTCACTCCATCTATCGGTCGGTTTGGGAACACGCTCATTATCTACTAACTGAGTAGGTGGGGACCACCCGTTAACAACAGACATCCAAACTCTCTCGTCGATAGATTTTAGTGCCGATTTCAAACGTGCTTTCCATTACGTGTAATTAGAACCATCGAAAATAGGAAATTTTGAAAATGCGGAAAATTCCGTTTTAGCCAAAAAATATTTAAAAGATCTTTAATGAAATAATTTATCGCTTTGGCTCTCATACCAATCTGAAGTCGCCAATAATAAATATTCTTAAAAACAGTAATTTCCTTTTTGGATGCAGAAGCAATAAGGTGATGGTTCAACTTAAAACAAATTTTTAATTTCTCAACAAATTAAAATTATACCGAGTGAAATTAATTAAAACACACACTCATTTAATTTCACTTAAACGCCATTAATACAAGTCCTAGAATTTTGCCTAAGTCATATTTGCCAATATTTCCAAATTAGGCCAAACCAGTTTTAACAAAAGACTTGAATTAAATAAACTATTACCCCAAATTAATTCTGCACCAAATTAAATTAAGTGGTACAATTAAAACCAATTTTATCTTGACTTATCCTAAGCATGAGTTCCAAGTCAGTATGCAAAATAAAAATATATCAATCCCACTACGCCGCGATGTACGAGGAAAAACCCAAAACGGGAAACAACCTCGGACGGCCCTAGCCTCAAATCCACTAAGTACGGAATTACATTTACAAGACAGATGACTTACTTCCTCAACTCGAACCCTCTCAAGCCTTGATGCGTATTCTTGTAACCACCTCTTCCTAGAGGATAACCACAGAGCTCCACCGCGATCTTGGACTCACTAATCGGACAAAAGGTACACCGTCAACCACACGTGGTGTCTTTTACCACATGAGAATGACGCAGCAAAATGAACTCTTCTTCTTTGAGGGATATAGAAGAAAACCCAAACTTCTCTTTAAACAAATGTAGAGATAAACCGGTGCCAAAATGCTCCAAGAAAAGTATATGTATATATGAACTTGGAAGAAACAACTATGGATGTAACTAAGTGTTTAACGGATTTTTCTTTATAAAATAAACACTCAAACTCATGAACTTTTTCTTGGAAGAAGCAACTCACAAAACTATCTCTAGGAGTTAGTATGTTATGAAAACGTTCAACCTTCAATAATGATTCCCCCACTTAGAGATGATGTGAAAAGATAGTGGGGAAAGAAGTGGGGAACATGGGTTAAAAACTGTCAAAAACTGCCAAAAAAGTTCCCGCCTGACATCTCGTTCGAACGACATTTCGTTCGAGCAAAATCTCGTTCAAATGAGACTTCTAACGAAGTTCCAGATTGAACTAGTCATAAATCTCGTTTGATATCTCGTTCGAACATAAGGTTCATTCGAACAACATATCGAGCGACATTTCAAAGGCTTATACCGGGAACTCATTGGCAAACTCGTTCGAATGACTTGTGGTTCGAATGACAATCTTGTTCGAACGAAACTTTGAAGGAACTCACAGAATGTTCAAAAATTTCTTTTTAAGTCCAGAAACTTTATATACTTTTTATAAAAAATTTAATAGAAAACATCTGAAAACAAAATACAGTTTTAAAACCTAACACCCAATATAAACATGTTCCAAGCTCCTATATATATATATATATATATGTAATGCATTCATACCTTGGGAACATGGAACCACTATTTATGACATTGAAACGAGGCACATAAACCATGGATTTTGATAAAGCTTTATACTCTTTGCTGCTACGTCTTCAGCAAACACGTCATAGGCTTGAAAGATAATCAATATACTCTATCCTATGACTCAAACGTTTTTTCCCGAAATTGAGACAAAACTACAAAGGACTCAATTGGAAATTTGCGTCCTTACAGAGGGAAACTAGGGACCTATAAGCATGATGCTCTAGTTGGTGAGGAAGGCGAAATGGGGTAGAAAGTGTAATGGGGTGAGGCTCATAGAAATCACACGATCGTTTGATGAATGAGCGATGATAATAGTCGCTCTGTAACACGCCAGGGAGCTGTCGATGGGAAAAATCAACACCACAAGGAAGTGGTGTGCATGGAGGAACAATCTCAATGTCAAGAAAGTGGAGAGTAGCACCACAAATACTCTCATGTAAAGAAGAGGATGGATTTAGGTTAGGATCTAAAAAGGTGAATGGAAATATGAAACGTGGAAAATCAAGATCCAAACCAGGTGGTGGGGTAGACGGGATAATGGGTGGGTCAGGTGGGATAAATAGTGGAGGAAGATGATCCAACTCAAGCATAGGAGACACACACTCATTGGGAGGAGTGAAGGAATACTCATAAGGGAGTGTGGTTTCTAAAGATGGAGTTGTCAACTTCTCCACAAGAGTAGCGTTGGTGAATGTGGTGGGTGGGTAAGACGAGGCACCAAGATCTAAGATAGAGGAATCACTAGAAGTATCGGGCTCAAAGGGATCCATGCATGGTGGGATATCATCCATATCCGGATAATGAGGAACTATCAGGGATTCTATCGCGGGAAAATGGTGAGCACTCTTAGCCGGAGCTAACCTAGGATGAATATTCTCATTGGGAACACAAGGGTAAAGCTCGATAGGTGTACACTCGGGCATTTTTTTGGATTTATCGGGAAAGGGAATGTGAAATGCAATTATGGGTTCATTTTGATATGGTGGAATTTGTTCAGGCTCATTATCGAAAGGTACTTCAACACAATTATCGACTTAGGGCCCAGACAATGGGATGGTCTTAACTTATACATTCTCGGGGTGGTAGGGTTGGTCACACTCAAAATCCTTGTCACAAGAGGACACATCATCATCACACTCGGGTGCAACAATGGGTGGATCCATGGAAATCTCTGACTCTCTCGCACACTCCAATTCATTTAACCTTTGTTCAAGCATTTGGAGAGCTTAATTTTGGATTTGAGTGTCTTGATCTTACTCGAGTATGAAATTTTACAAGAGGCTTTCGAGAGCGGATGTCGATGGTGGTGGTGGTGGAGTGACGGGTGGTGGTGGTTGAGATGGACACAACTCGCTATGGATAGGACTATACGGAGAATACTCGTATGAAGTGTGTGTAGTGGGGCCAAGTTCATCATACACGAAAGGATCGCTTTCATGATGGACAAATGGTTGATATTTAGTGGGTGCATAGTGAGGGAATTGACCGTGAACGGGTGCACAAGGTTGCCATGATGACTGTTGGAACGTGTGAGGATCCACAACATCGGTTTGGGATTCTTATTGCATGAAAGGGTGATCAGGCCTCCAAGAATAGCTAGGGTACTCACACATCTCGGGATGAAATACATCGGGATAATAGGCCGAGGTGGGTTCCGGAGCAGTGTCATATGGATACACATGTTCCACGGTGGTTTCGGATGGATATAAATAGTATGGGCACTCATGAGACATGTGATCGGCATAAGAACAGTGGGTGCATTACAAAGGATCAGACACGTCGACACTTGATACCGAGGGTGATGGAATAGTAGGTGAGTGCATATATGGGTCATGAGTACCAGCGGTACTCATAAGAGAGCGGTGACCACTAAGAATATCATAAAGAGATGGCTCAGGTTCACTCTCACATGTGTCACGTGTCAATGGAAAATGACCAAAGTATTTCCGTAAAGGACGTTCTTCGGCCATGTGGAGAGAAATATTTTTTTTGAGTATTTTAAATTTTTCAAAACGAAAGAAAATATTTTTGGATTTTCTAAAAATAAAAGAAAGAAAATATTTTTGGATTTTTCTATAAAAATAAAGAAAGAAAATATTTTTGGATTTTTTGGAAGAAAAGGTGGAGAGAAATATGGACTCTTGATTTGGACGAACTAACTAAAATCGAATACCGAAAAATGTATTGGACACACGCAAGCCAAGGAGAAATCCTAACTAGCACATAGCCAATTTTTATCTTTAAATTTAGTGAAAGGGTAGTCAAATTTTAATTAAGTCCACGGGCGATAAAAATCATGGAATTTATCTTAGTGATCGCCTTTGCAAAAATATTCTCCTAGTGGGCTACCTAGTTAATTGATTTTAAATTTAGTGATCACTAGGGTAGCACACAATTGGTAAGCGAGTGAGTCGGGTGAAGAAATCCCTTCTCGTGATTGACCGGGTGTAGGTCTTAGTAATTTAATTCAACACCATTCGAAAATAATTGCCATAATAAAATCACATAAGAGCACACAAAGCACACAAAATAATTGACTCGCTAACAGGAGAGGCGCGAGGGTTTTAGAAATGTACCTCCCACGATTTTTAGACCGTGGGGTGCCAAAAAATTTGAGTCAGCCGGGGAGAGATTATGCCAACCTCAGTCGGCCCCATGAGTCCTACCTACCCAAAGTAGAGAGGCTTCTAAATCCTCACCTTTGGACGCCCTATCTCTACCTTATCCGGTTTCCCTATCACGCTTTCTTCGAATATTATAATTTTTTAAAATGAAAAATAAAATAAAGGTGCCTCTATGCACCGCAATACAAGAAATGATAAAAATATTAATACATGCCTTCTAAAATAAAGAAAAATGGTACTAAAATGCAACAAAATATAGGACATAAATGAGCTACAAAATTGGATTCGCTCCGAGTGCTTCACACTCCCAGGAATGGCAACGACGCATTTGATAACTTTGCTTTGGTGTGTCGTTGTTAAAAGCCAAGTTAATCAAAATCCTCAAATACCTACAATATATAACAATCTAAAGTGTAGCGGTAAGTAAGGGTATCAATCCAAATCAAGGGGCTAAAGCTAGAGACAAACGCAATGGTAATTCACTTTTTATTTTCTTTTTGGGCTTTTACTTTTTTTTTTTTTTTGCTTTTTCAATATTAAAATAATTGGTGAGGTGAGCTGAAATAACACTAAACTATATGGAAGATCAAATTAAAAACTAAAAAGTGACTAAAATTAAAAATAAAGTCTAACACAAAAATAAGAGATAAAGTGAGGCAAATAAATTTGAGAACAATCAAGGACTGGGATTACACCACAAATTTTACCTATTCTAATTAATTAATTGTAACAACCCAGGTTTTTGGGCGACTATTTTATACTATTTTGCCTGATGGGAAAATTTTATAAAATAGGAGATGTTGGAGTAAATATTATTTCCCGTGAGACTTAGGAATAATAATTACTATGTTTTGTCTATTTACCGTTATGAGAAGATAAATAGCATTATATTGTGATATATTGCATTGTTATATGTAAAACGACGGTTATGACTCATAAATAAATTTGGGTAAAATTAATGAAATAAAATGAAATTTAGAACATAAAAATAGTTCACGTTATTCCAAATGCCAAAATAGGGGGTGTGGTTGTTTTTAGAATAGTCGAGATAGTCGAAATAAGTGCCGTGTTGTATTTTTTAGATTTGGGCATTTTTAAGGGGTTATGACTCAATTAAGTGGTTACGAGTCATTTTAGTGGTGTATTAGCAATTTAAAGAGGGGAATTGTGTTTTATGACCCGTATAAGTCCCCCCACCCCTTTTTCTTTCTTCATTTGTGAGAGATGCCAAAGGAGACAGACAGGAGAGGAGAGAGTTGGGAGAAGTAGAGAGGAAGAGAGATAATGGAAGATTTGGGCCGAATTCCGTCGTTACCGGAGGTGATCCGAGACTACGAACCTCGAGGCAAGTTTCTTATTTGCTAGATATGGATTTAATGTGATAAATCTGCATGTGTAGTTAAGTTTTTGTAGGTTTAAACCCTTAATGGGTATTTGTTGATTTTGGTGATTAAACCCTTAATCTTATGTTTTAATTTGATTTGAAGAGAAATAATTAGTTATTTGATGTGTAGAAATAATTTTGTAGTGATATTTGTTGTTGTGGTTGGGTGAAATAGCGAGTAGAAGATTGGAGGGTTCGTTAATGGCTGAAACAGCTTCCCGGGGAAGAAGCTGCCCGCCAGGATCGATCGATCGAGCCTGGGGTATCGATCGATCGAAGCCTTCGATCAATCGACAGCCAAGGGTCGATCGATCGACCCCTTCTGAAAAGGTGACATTTTTCCTAGGTTGTTCTACCCTTTTTCTTTTAGGTTCGAGGTTTAGGAACCTTCCTTTGGGAAGTAATTAAGAGTCCTAGAGGGTTGTGTTGGGTAGACTAATGTCCTAGGCTAAGATGGGATATTTGGGCTTACCCCGAGGACTAGATTTTATAGGTTGATGTCCGAATGAAATAGGAGATTAACCTAAGGAAAAATTGAAGATAAAATGTTAGTGTGAGACATTTGGGAGTCACTCCTTCAAGGAGATTCATTTTAATGGTTTAGGAAATTATATTTTAGTTCAGGAGGCTAGTTTGAGGATGATGGCATTTTAGGTCTTAGGTCATTAATAAAATATGACTTAATGAATAAGAAATGCATAATATAAAATGTGGTACGAAATGAATAAGTACAAATGATTTTGAAAATGTAAAATTGGATGTTTTAAAAGGAAAAGTAACGGTTTTCATAAATGTTAATTTATGATTACACACCTTCCTAAATCATTATCATAAGGGAAGTTGCGCACGTGTGGTGAAGCCCCCTGGCTAATGAATGCAGGGTGGATATAGTCCCTAGGCCATATGGGCAATTATATTACTGCGCTGGTTAGGGGATTCTGGGTGTGGTCTTGACTTTCCCGCAGGCAATATGGCCGCTTCCCGACGTTTGGTAGGTTCCCAGGTTGTCTTGTATAGATAGGCCCTGAAAGATGATAGCCATTTAGGGGCGCGTCCAGTGGGGAAACCTGGAGGGACGGTCTTAGATTTATTAAAGCAATTCATTATAATGAATTGGCTTTAATTACATTTCCTAGATGGATGAAGGGAAATGGGATATATGGTACAAAAGTATTTTTATGCTAATAAAAATGACTTTTGATTACACTTCCTGGATGGAAGAAAGGAAGTGGGGTTGTATGATAAAGGATAAAGCATTTTTATGTTAATAAAACTTGCTTTAAAAATGTATTTCTCTTGGAAGGAGGAAAGGAAATAAAATTTGTAAAGAAATTGTATAAATGAGATTAATTGGTAAACATTTGATAAAATGTTGTACCATTTATATACATTCCTAAGAAAGAAATAGGAATGGTGCATGTAGAGTTATGAGATTTACTTGGTAAACATTTTATAAAATGTTGTACCATTTATATACATTCCTAAAGAAAGAAATGGGAATGATGGTTTAGATGGTAAATGGATTTAATTATGTTTTCTTGAATAGTTGTAAATTATATGCATTCACTTACACATATATTAATTACGTGTTAAGGGTCTAATGGATCTCAATGATCAACCTTGCCTAAATAGTAGTGTATCGGGGGGGGTTCCTTGTTTGGATTTCTCTTTGCGAGACAACCCACGTACGAATAGGGCATAGTGTTGAGACTGAGGAGAAGTTAGCCCTTAGTACTTGGGTTAACTAGAGCATCTCATGATATTGCGCTAGGTTGCTTTTAGATTGAGAGGTGAGAAATATTATTGTTAATTGCGAGAGAATTACGCACTTACCTGTCATGCATTTTAGTCACATGGGAATTATATCAAACCGGGCCCTGACCCGTATATATTTCTTTGTTTCTGCATATACTCTTTGCCGTACAGGTTCTCTTCCGCATGGACACCCGAATTTACATTTCCATTCCAGTTGTCATGGAGTTACTGCATATTGCGGATGTTGTAGGTTAATTGTATTAGACGGTTCTTTCTATTATGCTTTAGTTATGTTCAGTTATTTATTTGGGCATGTTTCCCAATGCATTGCACTCATTTATTATATTGTAAATGTTGAAATGTAATACTCGGTGTAATTATTTGTATTGGTCTGTTCACCGACAGCTTATTCGGTGATTATTTATTATACTGGCATTCTTTATTCATCGGTTTTTGATATCCACCATTTTTACAAATGGGATTGTCTAAGTGTTTTTATTTTACTTACTAAATTTTAAATTGACAGTCCGTTTTTCTAAAATGATTGGTGGTTATCTCGTACTATTATTTTAATCGATAGTGATGCTGAGAATGAACCATATATGATTCCTGTGATTATTAGAGTATTGGGTTGGCCACCTATTATTTTAGTAGGCGGGTTGTCACATTAATTTAATTAATTGAATTCTCCCAAATTAATATCAAACTTACAAATCAACTCTCGTTGCAAATGTAATTTTAATAGTAACCTTTTAGAAAATTAAGTTTAACACCCCACAACTCTAGAAAATAGATCTATACTCCTTTTAATTAATCACCCGCTAGGATCGATCAATTAAAATTTATGTAAATATTTGAAAATAAATTTAGAGTTGAAATTTAAGTAATAATACCCCACTTAAGAAACTAGAATGGGTATTATAACTATCTCTAGTTCGAATCTAAAATGGGTATTATAACTAGAATTTTGATTTTCTCTCGAAAATAATGAACCTCTCTCGAGGCATAAATTTAAGGGTGAGGGATCAAAATTAACATTCAAAGGGAATTTTCAAGTAATCAAACTAATTAAATTAAATTTAGATCAAATAAGGGTCCCCCCCCCCCCCCCCCTAAAAGGGGATTTAGCCTAACATGGTATGAAATTTGACAAATTAATAATCAAAGGCATATAAAATAAAGTAGAAGAGAAGAACAATCAAACCAAATCTCTTTGAGTGAAATTGAACTTCAATCCTTTAATTTGCAATTTACATCCCTCCAATTTGTGTGATCAAACCAAAATTACATCGACAATTACACTCAAAAATGATTCTCACTAATTTATTTTTCTCACTAATCTAAAATTAAAAATAAAAATAAAAATAAATTCTAACCTCAAAAAAACTAAACTAAAAAAAAGGTGTTTCTCTCTCTACAATTCCTTATTCTAAATCCTTTCTTTAAAATGAGTCTTCCATTCTTTAAATAGTAGGTATGAAGCATGGGGGTAAAAATGAGAAGACAAGGGTGTATGGGATAAGGAAGGTATTTGGGTGAGGGTATCTAGGGAATTATGCACACATGTGCATGAGTAAGAGGTGAGGTCATGTGGGAAGTGTGGTCGTGAGGATAAAATCATATTTGGTTTGAGGGGTATTTTGGGCAATTGGGGTAAAAGTGGTAGTTAGGGGTATTTGGGTAAAATGGTTTTAAGTGGTTTTAAGTGGCAAAAAAAATATGTGGACATTTTTGGTTTCTTGTGTTTTGGCAGGAGGATAAATCGTGTAGCTTTGTGAATGAAATGGGTCCATGGCTTGGATTGGGCAGATGGAATGGGTTTCGATTTTGGGTTTTTGGTTAGGTCGGCGGGTCATGGGGTGGTTCGGGTATGGACGGAAGGGGTCAGGCTGGCTTCGATCATTGGCGGGTTAGTCCGTCGGAAAGGGGGTCGGGGTTGGCCGGTGTTAATATTCGGGCTAGGTTGAAAGTTGGTCGGGTGCTGAGATGGGTAAGGTGAGGTGGCGGATTAGTATCGCCGGAATGGAAGATTTCCGGTGGGTGGAGATCGGAAGGTGGTGTTAATGGGTTTAATGTAAGATTTAAGGAGAGAGAGAGAGTGTGGGTTTGTGTGGGGTGAGAGAGTAAAGAAAAGTTTGTTGTTTGTGTTAATGGAGGTTAGGTGAGAGGAGAGAGAAAGTGATGGGTTTGGGGAAGATGATGATAGAGGTGATAAGGTGTGTGAGGGTGTAGGAGAGTAAGTGTGTGGTTGGGGGGTTTGTTTGTGTGTAGTTTAGTGTATGATAGGTGGGTGTGAGTGGGTTTATGTGTAGGGGAGTTTATGTGTGTGTTTTATTTGGACACCTAAAAATAACATAAAAAACTAAAACTAATAAAAATAAAAATCTAAAAAATAAAAAATAAAAATCCTACTTCTAATAATAAAATAAAGACTCAAATTAATAATAAAAATAAAAAAAAAACATTATTAAAATAAAAAATGGAAATCGATTAAACTAAAAACTAAAATTCTACAAAAAGTAAAATCTAATAAAACTAAAAAATAAATGAAATCCTAAAAAAAATCTAAACCTATTATAAACTAAAAACTAATAAAAATCAAAATAAAATAAAATTACACTAATAGAGATAAAATAGAAAAATAGAAAACAAAACCTAGAAAGTACTAAATAAATAAAAAAATAAATACTAAAAATAAAACGACTCAAACAAAAATTCTAAAAAATATTAAAAAGGGACAGACAAAACACACACAGGGTTTGGGGTAGGTATATGCTAGGTTTAGGCTCGGATAACGTTACGGGAGAGGGAATTAGCTCCATTTCAACGCGCATTTGCTTTGATATATAGCTTTTGACACCACAAACGGATGTTTGACCTACAAGATAAACATTTAAGCAGAGAAGGCCTATATTGTCGAGAATTAGCAACTAAAGTACATGTATTCGGGGTATAAAACGTATAGTTTTTGTTGCTTATCATATACCGTTACAATCGTCGAAGAATTGAAGAAGTTTTCATCTACAAAAGACAAATCCGAATTACAAGTTATCTTCAACATTCAAGCCTAACAATATGATCTTTGGTAAGATAATGTTTAAAGTTTCATTTATATTTCATATTAAGAGTGTTCGAATATTTTTAAAAAGAGTTTTAAAAAGCTTTTATATAAAAATGTTTTTATAAATATTTTTGTTCAAAAAGGTTATTAATTGTTTTAGAAAAAATGTGTTTTGAAAAGTTTTAAGAAAATTTGCTAAGGCAGTATGCGGACCTCGGTTTCGACGCCAAGGTCGTTCAAATGAGATCACCATCTCGGTCGAACGACATTGAGATGTCGTGCGTAGTCGTTCGAGCGACACACATATCTCGTTCGAGCGACTTATCTTTTTGGCTGACACGCTGATTTACTTTTGTACGTTAACCGCCTCATCAATTTCTTATATAAAGGATGTCAGCCCTTTGTTTTGGGGCGTGGAAAATAGTTTCCAACTTTAAAGAGTTTTAACCTTTGAAACTTTTGTTTTGTTTATCTGCCCAAAATTTAATTCAATACCTTTGGCAGAAAGTTTTTCTCCAACAATTTCAGGGTTCAAATATTTCTATTGTTTACAATTCACAAAAAATCCCGATTACATTTGTGCGAGTTATTTTGTGGAACCCAAGAACATATTTTGTTTTGGTTTATTATTTGTGGGAATAACTATACAACCGGAGAGATGGATGCTATTGTTGAGGGAGCCCTTGTAAAGTTCACACTTGTGGAGAAGTCGTTTTGTTCATCATTGCTGACCACCTAGAGTTCTTGCGGGAGATTCTAGTCGATGATATTTCCAGACGTTGCTTTGGAGGTTTGATAGAGACACTGTGTGTTACACTTGTGGGCAATTATCAGGTTGTATGTAAGTAAATGGACTTTCGAATTCTTCAAAGTTCTAGAAATAAAAGGTTTTTCCCTTCGAGGATTTTTCCTTAATATTTGTGTCACGTGCTTTATCTATTTATGGATTGACACGTGCACACACATAGATGCATGTTTAGGGGATGAATTACTTTAGATTAAAAATAGACTTCAATTAAATAAAGTTTACTTTGAAACTCGTGAATTAATTCAAATTGATATCACACACCGCATTTATTACGGTTTTACAATTGGGTATCAGAGCGGGTTACGCAAATTTATCGCGTGATCCAGATTTTTCAAGGATTTTTTTTATACAATTTGACTTATCACGTCATCAAATTGGTATCAGAGCAGGTTACACTATTTTATTGTGTATTCCTATTTTTCGCAAAATTGTGTGATATTGATTTTTTTCTAAAAATCGGTTTTGTAAAAAATCACAATTTTTTCGATGGAGCACTTATCTAATCGAATGCCTCCCTTTTATGACACGAGTCAGAGTTTTGAGGATATAAATCATTTGAATTTGACATTTGCGAAAAGAATTAAAGTTTTGAACAAAGAAAATTCTCCTTTTAAATCCGTGATGAATCTTTTGCAAACGATTCAAAATCAAAGAGATTTTTATCGTGAGAAATTTGTTTCCTTGGACCATGACTTTGTTTCTTTAAAATTCTTGAAGAAGGAGAGTGATGAAAGGGTTCTATTTTTAGAAAAAGAATTGAAGGACCTTAAAAATTCGATGGTTTGTGTTTGTGCCAAAGAGGATAAAAATATCTTAGTCAATGAGTTTGTGGCACGTGAAAAGACTCTTAGGAAAAAGTTTGGTTTAATTGAGGGGGAGAGAAATACCCTTTTAGGAATAGTTGAAAATTGAAAAAGGCATCCCTTAAATTAGAAAAGTCTAATTCTTTGCTTGAGTCAAAAAAATTTACGTTAAAAAATGATTTGACAGACTCGAGTAGGTTTGATAGTGATGGTAATGGCTCATCGTGTTCTCATGTTTCTAGTGCTAAACCTAAACCATTATTTATTTTTGAGGGTCAACTAATTCCAAGGATGTTAACAAAGGTCAACCCAAAGGTGTCGTTCCACCCAATCACACATGTTCATATGGTGGTAGGAAAGGTCACCTTAGGCGTTTCTGTTTTGATCTTGGAAAATGTCCAAGGAAGTTTATGTCTAGTGTTCCCTTGGTTCCTAAATCCCCCACACGACGTTTCATATTTATTTGGATTAGGAAATTACTTTTAGAGGCACTAGAATTTAGACAAGTTGATTCTCGTTTTCTAGCACATGATTCTTCTCTTTCCATATCATATCGATGATAGTGTTTGCATGTTTGTCATATGCTAGTTATGCTTTTTTATATATTTTTGCTAACGTCGTGACATGTACTTCTTGTATAGATTTTTGTTTTTGAAATTTTTTTCAAAAATTCAAATAGAATTTTGTATTTTGTTTGCACCTTTTATGGATGGACACTTAGGATGACCGAGTCACAACATCGTTCCATTTTTTCATGTGACTATTTCATAGTGTTTTGATACAAAAGGTCAATTTATCCATGTGCTTTATAATGTTTGGAGTCATTTATATGTAATTAAGGGTTACTTCCTACATGTTTGACTCATAATTTCCTTTATCGCACACATGCACGGATTTGTTTTATCATTGTTCTTGTCTTATCACATGTTGGTTAGGTGTTTTCACTTCAATCATATCCTTAAAATGAGCCAAGCACGATAAAACTTGATAAGAAAGTTGTGCATGTAAGAGACGTTTGTGAGTTTGTGTGCTTTATTTGAAAACGATGAAGGGCTACGAAAGATTATTTTTTATCCTTTGCGATTAAGCTACCGTTTAAATTGGACCAAAAAAATTGAGGAATTTTATTATCCAGGGTCCAAAGAGGTTTAAAAGAGCCCAAAAAATTTAAAGGCAATTAAAAGAAATTCATGCCAATTATGGGCCAATTAGGTTTTTTCACCAATTCTCCAAAGTTTGAGAATTTAGTTTAACGCCTATAAAAGAAAATATCTATGAGGGAGTTTGGTTGGAGAATTAAAATGGGTTTGCACGTCCTTGACAATCTTGAAAAACTTCTAAATAGTTTTGGACGTTATTGGCGTGGAAATCACTTTGACTTTGATTTGTTGATTTGCATAAGGCGATGTCATCTAAATTCAACAATTTTTTACACATAAGGATACTTTTGATGTTCATTCATTAGGAGTACACGTATGCATCGTGCACATATGGTTGATTGAGTTTATTTACCTATCGAATGTGTTCACACCCATACATTCCGTTTCCATGACTTGGTTGCTTGAGTTTAAATCAATGGTGTGATTTTTAGTATCTTATTTTTGTATGAAAAAGTAAAAAATTCAAAATAGTTTGTGGATGTTTGTGGGATACTCCTTTGCATGCGCATTGATTAATTCATATTTGCAATGCATTTTTATCGTGACACTCCATGTTTTGATTGTTTCTTCTTATCTGTCTATTTAGGGACTTCATGAAAAGGGGTACAAAGAACTATCATGTTGTGGGGGAGTTATTGCATTATGGGGAGATTTGATTTATTAATGATTTATTCTTATATCATTTCAAACTCGATGCGTTACGAAGGTTTTTGCTTTATCTCATGTATGTGGGTACAAAGATTGAAGATCATGATGTTGCATACCCTGATGAGAAAATATTTGAGAGTTTTGATGTTGAAAAACATTTGAGAACTTGCAAATTTTACCTTTTCAGTTTTGGGATTCATGGAAGGGTAGATTTGTATAGGTACTTTGGTATTTGATAATTTGAATGTTTTTATGTATATACCGGCATAGACATAGGGGGAGATTTGTAAGGACATATTTTTATAAATGTCCGTCATAATTAATTATGTCGTATACCGTTACAATCGTCGAAGAATTAAGGAAGTTTTTATCTACAAAAGACGAATCTGAATTACAAGTTGTCTTCAACATTCAAGCCCAACAATATGATCTTTGGTAAGATAGTGTTTAAAGTTTCATTTACATTTCATATTAAGAGTGTTGGGATATTTTTAAAATTAGTTTTAAAAATCTTTTATATAAAAATATTTTTATAAATGTGTTTGTTAAAAAAGGTTATTGATTGTTTTAGAAAAAAATGTGTTTAGAAAAGTTTTGAGGAAATGTGCTAAAGAAGTAAGCGGACCTCGCTTTGGAGGTTTGACGATGACACCGTGCATTAAACTTGTGGGCGATTATCAAGTTGTATGTAAGTAAATGGTCTTGTGAATTCTTTAAAGTTCTAGAAATAAAAGGTTTTGCCCTTCGGGGATTTTTCCTTAATATATGTGTCCCATGCTTTATCTATTTATTGGTTGACACACACACACACATAGATGCATTTTAGGTGCTGAATTACTTTGGATTAAAAATATACTCCAATTAAATAAGGTTTACTTGGAAACTTGCTAATTAATTCAAATCTATATCATACACCGCGTTTATTACGATTTTATAAATTCGTATCATAGCGGGTTACGCAAATTTATCGCGTGATCCTGATTTTTCAACGATTTATTTTTTTATACAATTTGACTTCTCACGTCGTCAAATTGGTATCAGAGCAAGTTACACTATTTTATTGTGCATTCCTATTTTCCGCAAAATTTTGTGATATTTATTTTTTTTGTAAAATCAGTTTTGTGAAAAATCGCACTTTTTTCAATGGAGAACTTATCTAATCGGATGCCCCCCTTTGATGACACGAGTCAGAGTTTTGATGATATAAATCATTTGAATTTGACGTTTGCGAAAAGAATTAAAGTTTTGGAGAAAAAAATATCGTTTTAAATCCGTGATGGATTTTTGTAAACGGTTCAAAATCAAAGAGATTTTTGTTGTGAGAAATTTTTTTCCTTGGACCATGACTTTGTTGTTTTAAAATTGTCCAAGAAGGAGAGTGATGATAGGTTTCTATTTTTAGAAAAATAATTCAAGGACCTTAAGCATTCGATGGTTTGTGTTTGTGCGAAAGAGGATAAAAATATATTAGTCAATGAGTTTGTGGCACATAAAGAGACTCTTAGGGAAAAGTTTGCTTTAATTGAGGGGGAGAGAGATACCCTTGTTGGAATAGTTGAAGATTTAAAAAGGCATCCCTTAAATTGGAAGAGTCTAATTCTTTGCTTGAGTAAAAAATTTTGAAGTTAAAAAATGATTTGACAGACACGAGTAGGTTTGATAGTGATGATAATGGCTCATCGTGATCTCATGTTTCTAGTGCTAAAGCCAAAAGCATTATTTATTTTAGAGGGTCAACTAATTCCAAGGATGTTAACAAAGGTCAACCCATAGGTTTCGTTCTACTCGTTTACACATCTTCATATGGTGGTAGGAAAGGTCACCTTAGGCGTAATTATTTTGATCTTGAAAAATGTCCTAGGACGTTTATGTCTAGTGTTCCCTTGGTTCCTAAATCCCCCACACGACGTTTCACATCTATTTGGGTTAGAAAATCACTTTTAGAGGCACTAGATTTTAGACAAGTTGATTCTCGTTTGCTTGCACATGATTCCTCTCTTGCCATATCATATAGTTGATTGTCGTTGCATGTTTGTCATACGCCAGTTATGCTTTTTGATATATTTTTGCTCGTGTCGTGCCCTGTACTTTTTGTATAGATTTTTGTTTTTGAAATTTTTTTCAAAAATTCAAAAAGAATTTTGTATTTGGTTTGCACCTTTTATGGCTGGACACTTAGGATGACCAAGTCACAACATCGTTCCATTTTTTCATCTGACTATTTGATAGTGTTTTGATACAAGAGGTCAATTCATCCATGTGCTTTATAATGTTTGGAGTCATTAATATGTAATTAAATGTTACTTCCTACATGTTTGACTCATAATTTCCTTTATTGCACACATGCACGGATTTGTTTGATTATTGTTCTTGTCCTATGACATGTTGGTTGGGTGTTTTCACTTCAATCCTGTCCTTAAAATAAACCAAGCCCGATAAAACTTGATAAGAAAGTTGTGCATGTAAGAGATGTTTGTGAGTTTGTGTGATTTGTTTGAAAACGGTGAAGGGCTACAAAAGATTATTTTTTATCCTTTGTGATTAAGCCGCCATTTAAATTGGACCTAAAAATTTGAGGAATTTTATTATCCGGGGTCTAAAGAGATTTAAAAAAGCGCGAAAAAATTTAAAGGAAATAAAAAGAAATTCATGCCAATTATGGGCCAATTTGGTTTTTGCTCCAATTCTACAAAGTTTGAGAATTTAGTTTAACACCTCTAAAAAAATATCTATGAGGGAGTTTGGTTGTAGAATTAAAACGGGTTTGCACGTCCATGAAAATCTTGAAAATGCGTTAAATAGTTTTGGACGTTATTGGTGTGGAAATCACTTTGATTTGTTGATTTGCATAAGGCGATGTCATCTAAATTCAATAAATTTTTGCACATAAGGATACTTTTAATGTTCATTCGTTAGGAGTACACGTATGCATCGTGCACATATGATTGATTGAGTTTATTTACCTATCGAATGTGCTCACACCCATACATTCCCTTTCCATGACTTGGTTGCTTGAGTTTATATCCATGGGGTGATTTTTAGTATCTTATTTCTGTATTAAAAATTGAAAAATTCAAAAATAGTTTGTGGATGTTCGTGGGATACTCCTTTCATGCGCGTTGATTGATTCATATTTTCTATGCAATTTTATCATGACACTCCATGTTTTGATTGTTTCTTCTTATCTTCCTATTTAGGGACATCATAAAAAAGGGTACAAAGAATTATCATGTTATCGGAGAGTTTTTTCAATATGGGGGAGATTTGATTTATTAATGTTTTATTCTTATATCATTTCAAACTCGATGCATCACGAAGGTTTTTTCTTTATCTCATGTGTGTAGGTACAAAGATTGAAGATCATGATGTTGCACACCCTGATGAGAAAAGCTATGAGAGTTTTGATGTTGAAGAAACATTTCATAACTTGGAAATTTAACCTTTTTAGTTTTGGGATTCATGGGAGGGTATATTTGTATAGGTACTTTGGTATTTGATAATTCGAATGTTTTTATGTATATACCGGCATAGACATAGGGGGAGATTTGTAAGGACTTATTTTTATAAATTTCTGTCACAATTAATTATGTCGTATACCGTTACAATCGTCGAAGACTTGAAGAAGTTTTCATCTACAAAAGACGAATACGAATTACAAGTTTCTTCAACATTCAAGCCCAACAATATGATCTTCGATAAGATAATATTTAAAGTTTCATTTACATTTCATATTAAGAGTGTTCGGATATTTTTAAAAAGAGTTTTAAAAAGCTTTTATATAAAAATGTTTTTATAAATGTTTTTGTCCAAAGAGGTTATTAACCGTTTTAGAAAAAATTTGTTTTGAAAAGTTTTGAGGAATTATTCTAAGGCAGTAAGCGGACCTAAAGTTTCGATGCCAAGGTCGTTCAAGTGAGATCACCATCTCGTTCAAACGACATTGAGATGTCGCGTGTAGTCATTCGAGCGACACGCGTTTCTCGTTCAATCAAGATGGGCTTCTCTTTCGAGAGGCCTGTCTTTTTGGCTGACACGCTACTTTACTTCTGTACGTTAACTGCCTCATCAATTTCTTATATAAAGGATGTCAGCCCTTGGTTTTAACACGTGGAAAATAATTTCCAACTTTAAAGAGTTTTAACCTTTGAAACTTTTTTTTGTTTATCTGCCCAGAATTTAATTCAATACCTTTGGCAGAAAGTTTTTCTCCAACAGTTTAAGGGTTTAAATATTTGTTTTGTTTATAATTCACGAAAAATCCCAATTACTTTTGTGTGAGTTATTTTGTGGAACCCAAGAACATACTTTTCTTTGGTATTTTATTTATGGGGAGAACTCTACAACCGGAGAGTTGCATGCTATTATGGAGGGAGTCCTTATAAAGTTCACACTTGAGGAGAAGCGGTTTTCTTCTTCATTAACGGCCACCTGGAGTTCTTGCGAGGGATTCCAGCCTATAATATTTCTAGCCGTTGCTTTGGAGGTTTGACGAAGACACCATTCATTACACTTGTGGGCGATTATCAGGTTGTATGTAAGTCAATGATCTTGTGAATTCTTCAAAGTTCTAGAAAATAAAAGGTTTTTCCCTTCGGGAATTTTTTCTTAATATTTTGGTCATGTGCTTTATCTATTTATGGGTTGACACACGCACACACATAGATGCATTTTAGGTGCTTAATTACTTTGGATTAAAAATATACTCCAATTAAATAAGTTTTACTTGGAAACTTGTGAATTAATTCAAATCGATATCACACACCGCGTCTATTATGGTTTTACAAATTCGTATCAGAGCGGGTTACCCTAATTTATCGCGTGATCCTGATTTTTCAAGGATTTATTTTTTTTTATAAAATTTGACTTCTCACGTCGTCAAACTGGTATCAGAGCAGGTTGCACTATTTTATTGTGTATTCCTATTTTTCACAAAATTGTGTGATATTGATTGTTTTTGAAAAATTCATTTTGTGAAAAATCACAATTTTTCCGATGGAGCACTTATCTAATCTGATGCCACCCTTTGATGACACGAGTCAGAGTTTTCATGATATAAATCGTTTGAATTTTACGTTTACGAAAACAATTAAAGTTTTGGAGAAAGAAAAATCTCATTTTAAATCCGCGGTGGATCTTTTGTAAACGGTTCAAAATCAAAGAGACTTTTATTGTGAGAAATTTGTTTCCTTGGACCATGACTCTGAAGAATGAGAGTGATGATAGGGTCCAATTTTTAGAAAAAGAATTGGAGGAACTTAAAAATTCGATGGTTTGTGTTTGTGCGAAAGAGGATGAAAATATCTTAGTCAATGAGTTTGTGTCACGTGAAGAGACTCTTAGGGAAATTTTACTTTAATTGAGGGGGAGAGAGATACCCTTTTAGGAAAAGTTGAAAATTTGAAAAAGGCATCCATTAAATTGGAAGAGTCTAATTCTTTGCTTGAGTCAAAAATTTTGAAGTTAAAAAATGATTTGACAGACTCAAGTAGGTTTGATAGTGATGGTAATGGCTCATCATTTTCTTTTGTTTCTAACGCTAAAGCCAAAACCATTATTTGTTTTAGAGGGACAACTAATTCCAAGGATGTTAGAAAAAGGTAAACCCATAGGCATCGTTCCACCCGTTTACACATGTTCATATTGTGGTAGCAAAGGTCACTTTAGGCATTTTTATTTTGATCTTGGAAAATGTCCTAAGAAGTTTATGTCTAGTGTTCCCTTGGTTCCTAAATCCCCCACACGACATTTCACATCTATTTGGGTTAGGAAATCACTTTTAGAGGCACTAGATTTCAGACAAGTTGATTCTCGTTTGCTTGCACATGATTCTTCTCTTGCCATATCATATAGATGATTGTGTTTGCATGTTTGTCATATGCTAGTTATGCTTTTTGATATATTTTTTCTAGCGTTGTGACATGTACTTTTTGTATAGATTTTTATTTTTGAAATGTTTTTGAAAAATCTAGAAACAATTTTTGTATTTGATTTGCACCTTTTATGGATGGACACTTAGGATGACTGAATCACAACATCGTTCCATTTTTTATGTGACTATTTGATAGTTTTTTTATACAATGGGTCAATTCATCCATGTGCTTTATAATGTTTGGAGTCATTAATATGTAATTTAGTGTTACTTCCTACATGTTTGACTCATAATTTCCTTTATTGCAAACATGCACGAATTTGTTTGATTATTGTGCTTGTCTACTCACATGTTGGTTGGGTGTTTTCACTTCAATCCTATCCTTAAAACGAACCAAGTGCGATAAAACTTGATAAGAAAGTTGTGCATGTAAGAGACGTTTGTGACTTTGTGTGCTTTGTTTGAAAATAGTGAAGGGCGACAAAAGATTATTTTTTATCCTTTGCGATTAAGCCGCCGTTTAAATTGAATCTAAAAAATTGAGGAATTTTATTATCCGTGGTCCAAAGAAGTTTAAAAGAGCTTGAAAAAATTTAATGGCAATAAAAAGAAATTCATGCCAATTATGGGCCAATTAGATTTTTGCACCAATTCTCCAAAGTTTGAGAATTTAGTTTAACACCTCTAAAAGAAAATATCTATGAGGGAGTTTGGTTGGAGAATTAAAACGGGTTTGCACGTCCTTGAAAATCTTGAAAAAGCGCTAAATAGTTTTGGACTTTATTGGTGTGGAAATCACTTTGACTTTGATTTGTTGATTTGGAAAAGACGATGTCATCTAAATTTAACAAATTTTTACACATAAGGATACTTTTGATTTTCATTCGTTAGGAGTACAGGTATGCATCGTGTACATATGATTGATTGAGTTTATTTACCTATCAAATGTGTTCACACCCATACATTATGTTTCCATGACTTGGTTGCTTGAGTATAAATCCAAGGTATGATTTTTAGTATCTTATTTTTGTATGAAAAATTGAAAATCCAAAAATAGTTTGTGGATGTTTATGGGATAATCCTTTTCCTGCGCATTGATTGATTCATATTTGCTATGCAATTTTATCGTGACACCCCATGTTTTGATTGTTTCTTCTTATCTATCTATTTGGAGACATTATAGAATGGAGGAGAAAGAATTATCATGTTATGAGGGAGTTTTTTCATTATGTGGGAGATTTGATTTATTAATGCTTTATTCTTATATCATTTCAAACTCGATGTGTCACGCAGGTTTTTTCTTTATCTCATGTGTATATATACAGAGATGGAAGATCATGATGTTGCACACCCTGATGAGAAAAGCTTTGAGAGTTTTGATGTTGAAGAAAAATTTGCGAACTTGCAAATTTTACCTTTTCAGTTTTGGGATTCATGGGAGGGTAGATTTGTATAGTTATTTTTGTATTTGATAATTCAGATGTTTTTATGTATATACTAGCATAGACATAGGGGGTGATTTGTAAGGATATATTTTTATAAATGTCCGTCACAATTAATTATGTCGTATACCGTTACAATCGTCGAAGAATTGAAGAAGTTTTCATCTACAAAAGACGAATATGAATTACAAGTTGTCTTCAACATTCAAGCCCAACAATATGATCTTTGGTAAGATAATGTTTAAAGTTTCATTTACATTTCATATTAAGAGTGTTGGGATATTTTTAAAAAGAGTTTTAAAAATCTTTTTAATAAAAATGTTTGTATAAATGTTTTTGTTCAAAAAGATTATTAACTGTTTTAGAAAAAATATGTTTTGAATAGTTTTAAGGAAATTTGCTAAGGAAGTAAGCGGACCTCGATTTCGATGCCAATGTCGTTCAAGGAGATCACCATCTCGTTCGAACGACATTTAGATGTCGCGTGTAGTCGTTCGAGCGACACGAGTATCTCATTCGAGCGAGATGGGCTTCTCGTTCGAGCGGCCTGTCTTTTTGGCTGACACGCTGCATTATTTATGTATGTTAACCGCCTCATCAATTTCTTATATAAAGGATGTCAGCCCTTTGTTTTGGGACGTGGAGAAAAGTTTCCAACTTTAAAGAGTTTTAACCTGTGAAACTTTTATTTTTTTCATCTACCCTGAATTTAATTCAATACCTTTGGTAGAAAGTTGTTCTCCAACAATTTAAGGATTCAAATATTTGTTTTGTTTACAATTCACAAAAAATCCCTATTACTTTTTTGTGAGTTGTTTTGTAGAACCGGAGAACATATTTTGCTTAGGTTTATTCTTTGTGAGAAGAACTCTACAACCGGAGAGATGCATGCTATTGTGGAGGAGTCCTTATAAAGTTCACAATTGTGGAGAAGCCGTTTTCTTCTTCATTGCTGACCACCTGGAGTTCTTGCGAGAGATTTCAAGCCGACGATATTTCTAGCCGTTGCTTTGGATGTTTGACGAAGACATCGTGCGTTTCACTTGTGGGTGATTATCAGGTTGTATGGAAGTCAATGGTCTTGTGAATTCTTCAAAGTTCTAGAAATAAAAGGTTTTTCCCTTTGGGGATATTTTCTTAATATTTGTGTCACATGCTTTATCTATTTATGGGTTGACACACACACACACATAGATTCATGTTTTGGGGTTGAATTACTTTTGATTAAAAATAGACTCCAATTAAATAAGATTTACTAGGAAACTTGTGAATTAATTCAAATCGATATCACACTCCGCGTTTATTACGATTTTACAAATTGGTATCAAAGCAGGTTCCGCTAATTTATCGCATGATCCTGATTTTTCAAGGATTTGTTTTTTTTATACAATTTGACTTCTCGGGTCATCAAATTGGTATCAGAGCAAGTTACACTATTTTATTGTGTATTCCTATTTTCTGCAAAATTGTGTGATATTGATTTTTTATGAAAAATTAGTTTTGTGAAAAATCGCAATTTTTTCGATGGAGAACTTATCTAATCGGATGCCCCCCTTTGATGACACGTGTCTGAGTTTTGATGATATAAATCGTTTGAATTTTATGTTTGCGAAAGAAATTAAAGTTTTGGAAAAATAAAATTCTCATTTTAATTTTGTGATTGATCTATTGCAAATGGTTCAAAATCAAAGAGATTTTTATCGTGAGAAATTTGTTTCCTTGGACCATTAATTTGTTCCTTTAAAATTGTCCAAGAAGGAGAGTGGTGATAGGATCCTATTTTTAGAAAAAATAATTGGAGGACCTTAAAAATTCGATGGTTTGTGTTTGTGCCAAAGAGGATACAAATATCTTTGTCAATGAGTTTGTGGCACGTGAAGAGACTCTTAGGAAAAAGTTTGCTTTAACTGAGGGGGAGAGAGATACCATTTTAGGAATAGTTGAAAATTTGAAAAAGGCGTCCCCTAAATTGGAAGAGTCTAATTCTTTGCTTGAGTAAAAAATTTTGAAGTTAAAAAATGATTTGACAGACACGAGTAGGTTTGATAGTGATGGTAATGGATCATCGTGTTCTCATGCTTATAGTGCTAAAGCATTAACCGTTATTTGTTTTAGAGGGTCAACTAATTCCAAGGATGTTAGAAAAGGTTTACCCATGGGTGTCATTCGATCAGTTTACACATGTTTATATTGTGGTAGGAAAGGTCACGTTAGGCATTTTTATTTTTATCTTGGAAAATGTCCTAGGAAGTTTATGTTTAGTGTTCTCTTGGTTCCTAAATCCCCCACACGGCATTTCACATCTATTTGTATTATGAAATCACTTTTAGAGGCACTACAAGTTGATTCTCGTTTGCTTGCACATGATTCTTCTCTTGCCATATCATATAGATGATTGTGTTTGCATGTTTTTCATACGCTAGTTATGCTTGTTAATATATTTTTGCTAGTGTTGTGACATGTAGTTTTATTATAAATTTTAGATTTTGAATTTTTTTTGAAAAATCCAAAAAAAATTGTATTTTGTTTGCACCTTTTATGGATGGACACTTAGGATGACCGAGTCACAACATCGTTCCATTTTTTTATGTGACTATTTGATAGTATTTTGATACAATAGGTCAATTCATCTGTGTGCTTTATAATGTTTGGAGTCATTAATATCTAATTAAGTGTTACTTCTTATATGTTTGACTCATAATTTCCTTTATTGCAAACATGCACGGATTTGTTTGATTATTGTGCTTGTCTTCTCACATGTTAGTTGGGTGTTTTCACTTCAATCCTGTCCTTAAAACGAACCAAGCGCGATAAAACTTGATAAGAAAGTTGTGCATGTAAGAGACGTTGGTGAGTTTCTGTGCTTTGTTTGAAAATGGTGAAGGGCGACGAAAGATTATTTTTTATCCTTTGCGATTAAGCCGTCGTTTAAATTGGATCTAAAAAATTAAGGAATTTTATTATCCGGGGTCCAAAGAAGTTTAAAAGAGCCCAAAAAAATTTAAAGGCAATAAAAAGAAACTCATGCCAATTGTGGGTCAATTAGGTTTTTGCACCAATTCTCCAAAGTTTGAGAATTTAGTTTAACACCTCTAAAAAAAATATCTATGAGGGAGTTTGGCTGGAGAATTAAAATGGATTTGCACGTCCTTGAAAATCTAGAAAAGCACTAAATAGTTTTGGACGTTATTGGTGTGGAAATCACTTTGACTTTGACTTTGATTTGTTGATTTGTATGAGACGATATCATCTAAATTCAACAAATTTTTACACATAAGGATACTTGTTACGTTTATTCGTTAGGAGTACACGCATGCGTCGTGCACATATGATTGATTGAGTTTATTTACCTATCGAATGTGTTCACACCCATATATTCCGTTTCCATGACTTGGTTGCTTGAGTTTAAATCTATGGTGTGATTTTTAGTATCTTATTTTTGTATGAAAAATTAGAAAATTCAAAAATAGTTTGGGGATGTTTGTGGGATACTCCTTTGCATACGCGTTGATTGATTCATATTTTCTATTTTATCGTGACACTTCATGTTTTGATTGTTTCTTCTTATCTGTCTATTTAGGGACTTCATGAAAAGGGGGACAAAGAACTATCATGCTGTGGGGGAGTTATTGCATTATGGGGAGATTTAATTTATTAATGCTTTATTCTTATATCATTTCAAACTCGATGCGTTACGAAGGTTTTTGCTTTATCTCATGTATGTGGGTACAAAGATTGAAGATCATGATGTTGCACACCCTAATGAGAAAATCTTTGAGAGTTTTGATGTTGAAGAAACATTTGAGAACTTGCAAATTTTACCTTTTCAGTTTTGGGATTCATGGAAGGGTAGATTTGTATAGGTACTTTGGTATTTGATAATTTGAATGTTTGTATGTATATACCGGCATAGACATAGGGGGAGATTTGTAAGGACATATTTTTATAAATGTCTGTCATAATTAATTATGTCGTATACCGTTACAATCGTCGAAGAATTAAGGAAGTTTTTATCTACAAAAGACGAATCCGAATTACAAGTTGTCTTCAACATTCAAGCCCAACAATATGATTTTTGGTAAGATAATGTTTAAAGTTTCATTTACATTTCATATTAAGAGTTTTGGGATATTTTTAAAATTAGTTTTAAAAATCTTTTATATAAAAATATTTTTATAAATGTGTTTGTTAAAAAAGGTTATTGATTGTTTTAGAAAAAGATGTGTTTAGAAAAGTTTTGAGGAAATTTTCTAAAGCAGTAAGCGGACCTTGGTTTTGATGCCAAGGTCGTTCAAACGAGATCACCATCTCGTTCAAACAACATTGATATGTTGCGAGTGGTATTCGAGTGACACGCGTATCTCGTTCTAGCGAGATGGGCTTCTCGTTCGAGCGACCTGCCTTTTTGGCTGACACGCTGCTTTACTTTTGTACGTTAAACGACTCATCAATTTCTTATATAAAGGATGTCAGCCCTTTGTTTTGGGACGTGGAGAACAGTTTCCAACTTTAAAGAGTTTTAACCTTTTATTTTGTTTATCTGCCTAGAATTTAATTCAATACCTTTGGCAGAAAGTTTTTATCCAACAATTTAAGAGTTCAAATATTTGTTTTGTTTACAATTCACAAAAAATCCCAATTACTTTTGTGTGAGTTGTTTTGTGGAACCCAATAACATATTTTGCTTTGGTTTATTCTTTGTGGGGAGAACTCTACAACCGGAGAGTTGCATGATATTGTGGAGGGAGTCCTTATAAAGTTCACACTTATGGAGAAGCCATTTTTTTCTTCATTTCTGACCACTTGGAGTTTTTGCGGGAGATTCCAGCCGACGATATTTCTAGCCGTTACTTTGGAGGTTTGACGAAGAAACTGTGCGTTACACTTGTGGGCGATTTTCAGGTTGTATGTAAGTCAGTGGCCTTGTTAATTCTTCAAAGTTCCAGAAATAAAAGGTTTTTCCCTTCGGGGATTTTTCCTTAATATTTGTTGTAACAACCCTCGCTTTTAGGAGGATGATTTTATATTATTTTACCACATAAGGTAATTATATAAAAAGTTGGGACTGGAGTAAATATTAATAAAATGAGTTGAAAGTTAATATTTACTAAATTGTTGCGTATTTACTGCATAAGAAAGTAAATATCATTTGGTTGTATGTTTTATGGTGCCATGCGATTTAAATGACACTATGGTTTAAATGAACCTGTAACTTGGAATAAATTATAAATTTGCTAGATGCCATTTTAGAGGGCGTAGTTAGTCCCGGAATGTGCGGGGCAGTCAATATAAGTACCATATTGTAATTTTGGGTTCCGGGCACTTTTACCTGGTTTTAACTTAAATGCGTATTTGGGAGTCATTTTAATGTGGTATTAACTACTTAAGTTGGAAGACTTGTGTTAAGCCCCGATTTTAGTCTTCTAAATCCCCAAATTTCCCTATTTTATGTCTTAAACATACAGAGAAAAGGATAGAAAGAGAGAAGAAGAGAAAAATGGAGAAAGAAGAGAGAAAATGAAAATTGAAGATGGATTGTTGCTACTACACAAAGAAACTTGAAATTTTAACTTTAAGGAAAGTTTTCTACTTGCTAATATGTGATTTAAGATGAATAATTTATGTGATAGTTGTGTATTTACATTTATGGATAAAAAATGGAATTTATGGGATTTAAACCCTAATCTTAGTTTTGATGATAAAATTGTGAATCATAATTGTTATAAATCATGTAGGATAATCTTTGGATAGGTAAAGGTTGTTGGTTGTGTTCAAAATGGAAGAGATTTGAGATTTGGGAAAATTTAAATCATCACTTGGGTTTAGTTTTTTTGAAGAAGAAAGAGCCCTAGGTCTGCTATGACCGGTCGACCGCGATCTCAGGACCGGTCGACTGGGGCCTTCGGGGAAGGGCTTACTGCTTTCCTACAAAGGCATAAATATTATGCGCGATCGACCGCGGTCCCCTGACCGGTCGACCGACTCCTTAAATCTGAGTTTCTGCTTTTCTTTTTAGGCAAAATTTGGAGACGCGATCGACCGCGGTCTCAGGACCGATCGATTGGTACCCTGTTTTTCGTCTTTAAACCTTATTTTGTTTCCTAGGTTTATTTTCTTCAATAGGGACTAGGATCCTTCTTTAATGAAGTAAATTTAGAGTTTTAGAGTCCTAGATGAATTAGTTATCCACCCTACATTAAAAATAGGTTATGTGGGGACTTTTCCGGGGATATGCCAATTGATGTTAGGGCATTCTTTCTTCTAGTTGATTATTATTAAACTAGGAGTCGTAGTGTTATGTTCGGGAGACTTTAGAGGCTTCGTTGAGCTATGTTAGTAATGATGGCTTATAACAATACCGCAAAAAGGGTGTTGGGAGAATAAATTTAAAGATGATTTATTCATTGAGGTTATAACGATAAGTTGTATTAAGTATGGCTCCGGGTATAATATGAGGTATTTACAATAATGTAAATGATTATGGTTTCGGATAAAATGAAACATGTATATATGGAAAGAAAATAAAATGCAAATGATAATAATGATGGTAAATGATGATTTACTTAATCATGAATATGGTAAATGTTAATTTACTTATACACACCTCTCTAAATGACATCATAAGGGAAGTTCGCGCGCTTGGTGATGCCCCCGGCTAATGAATGCAGGGTGGATATGGTCCATAGGCCATATGAGCGATTATGTTATGTTTTCTGCGCTGGTGAGGAGATTCCGAGTGTGGTCTTGACTCTCCTGCAGGCATATGGCCGCTTCCTGACGTCTTACGTTATAGGTGCCCAGGTTGTCTTGTATAGATAGGCCCTGGAAGATGATGGTCAATTAGGGGCGCGCCCAGTGGGGAAACTCGGAGGGGAGATCTTAGAAACATTATATTTATATAAATATAACTATTCATAATCAAGTGGGATTTGATGTATGAGATATGCCATAAAGAGCATGATGTAGTTCCATAAAGAGCACAATGAAATTCCATAAAGAGCATGTGATGATGATTATATTCCTGATAAAGAATGGAATGCCATGAAGGGCAGGTAATTGAGATAAAATCCACAAAGTGCTTAATGGTAATTATATATTCCTAATAAGGAATGGAACTAAGAATGATTCAGAGTACGTGATGAAAGTTTTAGATTTATGTTAATTATTCTTATTCTTTTGCATAACTTAATTAAATTATTGATTCATTAACATGGCTTAGATTATTCTTCTAAATTGTGTAGGTAAATTCTTATTTCTTTTAGTCATGATTTACCATTCATAAATGTCATACTATTTATTCATCTGGTGATCATATAAAATCGCGCCCTGACCCGTTCATATTTCTTGTTGTGCATGCATCTTGTATCCGCTCAGGTACTCTGCCGCAAGGACGTCTGTTCTGACTTTCCTATTCCGGTGATGTTGACGAGTCGTGATGATTTGCGGGTATTACGGGTTACATTGTATAGTCGCTTTCATTTTTGCTCTCTAGTTAAGATCAAGTCTTTATTCGGGCGTGAGGCCCAAGCCTTAATAATTGTTTAATGTAATGTATTATATAATTTATTGAAATTGTTCTTCATTATTGTAGAGTCTGTGGACCGATAGCATATTTGGTCCATTTTATTGTAAATTGTAGTTATTGTAATATAAAATCTTGGGGTTCCCACCTTCTCTTTTCAGTATTGGGTTGTTTAATGTTTTCTTTAACTTTAAAAACAAAAATTTTGGCAACCCGTTTTCTGAAGTATTGGGTGGTTATCTTGGATACTCTATATTTTATTGTGATGCTGAGAATGATTCCATCCGGAACTCCTGTTATATTGGAGTATTGGGCTGGCCACCCCTTATTTTGGTGAGCGGGTTGTCACATTTGTGTCACATGCTTTATCTATTTATGGGTTGACACACGTACACACATAGATGCATGTTTAGGGGCTGAATTACTTTGGATTAAAAATAGACTCCAATTAAATAAGTTTTACTTGAAAACTTGCAAATTAATTCAAATCGATATCACACACCACGTTTATTACGTTTTACGGATCATTACATTAATTTTTCAAAAATTTTGTTTGATTCAAATTCTCACGGATGCTCTCATAAAGAAATCACTTGGAATGCGTCTATTTTCTCTCGATGTGTGTGATATAAAGAGTAAATGCATTAGAATACAAATTTACTTACATAAATAGAAAGACAGAATATTTGGGTGACTAGATCTCATGATCGGAATACAGTTGTTGGAAAACGAGAAACATCGACTCTTATCCGCACCAATTAATCTATATTATTATCTTTTCGCATCCTTGCTCTCCACGCGGTAATTAATTTCATCATTCGGACTAAGTTACGACTTTCTCAAGTTATATGGTGTTTTAGGTAAAATGGTAACGGTCAAAAAATTTGGAGTTGGAAATTTTCCTCGTATATGATGTCCATCGGTAATTTTTCAGGATATTGCTCTTCTTTATTTCTCTTGTTTTTTTCTCAATTTTTCCTCATTTTTCTATTTTTTCTTGTTATTTTTGTTGAGCATTTTTTTATTTTTCCTTGCCCCTTTTTATTGCACCATTTGGACTTAATTGATTAATTTTTATTTTCACAACTTCGGGCTAAATGGATTTTTCATGTTATCAAATGAAAACGAAAAATTTTATTAGGCTCAAAATAGCTAGCAAAATGATAGTTTTTCATTACTTCTTATGGCTAATATTTTTGGGCAAAAAACGATGTCTAACTTCATTTATCTAAATGAATAATTATTTTACCATATCCGTCTCGAGATTCATTTAATTTAGAGATATTTTTAATGCATTTTTATTACAATATTTGACTCATTTTTCGTAAGCGACCAAAGCAAAGACTTAAATATTTTTAACGACTTATTTAACACTGAAAAGAACTTTGAGTTAACTATTAGCTCAGATTGATTTAATTACTCACAAAAAGTGATAGATTCGAAATCTCACCAGGTTAATAATCTCCACACTTATTCGTAAAGTCGTCAATTTTAGCTCAATTTCCGTTTTTGTCAATTTCGACTTAGTGCATTAAGTTTTTACAAATTTAAACTTCAAAAACAAATTTTAGTGATATTTTTGAAAATTTTAAATTCCAATTTTTATTTATTTTGAAGAGAAATAAATTTTGGATTTTTGAAACTTTTCAATTTGTTTGGATTTTCAGAAATTTTCTAATATTTTTGAACTTTTTAAAATTAATTTTTTTGGGGCATTTTAAAATTTTATGAAGTTTTTCAAAGACGCACTTGCCCCCCCCCCCCCCCCCCCCCCCCCCCCAACTTAGACTTTCGCATTGTCCTCAAGTAAAATGACTAAAATCCAAATAAGAAAAGAACAAGTGTGAAATGGAAAAGGACCAAAATTTAAAATGCGTTTGTTTTCAATTAAGAGCACCACATAAGTACACTAGGAAGGTGAAAGCAAATACATAGTTTTTGCAAGATAATCGATGAAAAATACAAGAACTACATACATAAACCCATAAAACTAATGTGAAGGCCCGGGTGCATTTTGATCATGAGAATAGGGATCATAATAGTATGGGGGCAATTGTGAATCAGGATCCACTTGTAACCTATACATTTTCTCTTGTAGGTGGACCATCATGCTTGTGCCGCGCTGATAGGTCTTCCCGATATTCATTGATAAAATCATCGAATCACACCCCCAGATCATCAATTCGATAGTTAATAACAATCGAATGGTAGGTGCCTTCATCAAAATCGGGTTCAAAGTTGTCATCGCCCTCACTTCCATTTGCTCCTTCTTGCCACCTCTTCTTGCATAGGGGCGTCCTCTTCCATGAACTCTTCTTCTTCCACCACCGGGGATGGAGGGTGGGACATTCACAATTGTCGAGCACTTCTATGGGTGGAAAATAGCCCAATCGGTTTCAAAAATTTAGTGTGTGAGTCAAGAGCCCTCATCTCAGCATCATGCATAATTTCGGAAATGAGGTGCACATAGGTAAGAGAAATTTTTGGTACTATCATATGCGACAGGGAGAATTTTCGTGTTGAAGCGTTAGGCGAAGTTGATTCCGCTTGCCTCGTCTAGAAAATGGTATAAAAAGTTAACGTGGCGTAGGAAGACCACTGAGTTTTAGGTGGTTTAAAGGATCATGCCACAAGTAATTATGTGGGCGTTGCATATGGGCTGAGGGAGTTTTCCCACCGAGAAAGTGTCTTGGATCCATTATTCCTTTGGGTCCACCCGAGCGATGCACTCTGCTTTGGTGTGGAGCACCTATTGGTCGAGTAAGCAAATGGTTGGGGTAGAATGACTACCCTTTCATGCATCTTCATTTGAATGATGGAGAGGGAGAACGAAATACGGATCTCGTCCATGTAGACTTCATGGAGTGTGAATTTACGGAATAGTGTAGCATTAAAAAAATTCACTTCCTCTTTATAGACCCTATCGAGCAATGGGTCAAAGAAATTGCACAACCCACGGTGGTGGAAGAGGGAGATGACCACAACGGGGAGCTCCTCCAATTTGACTCGACGTTCGATGTGAATGGTGTGTGTGGGCTTGAAGAAGGCATCATACCATTCCCTCTCTAAGTTGGATTGGAAAATATAGTGAGCCTCCTCATCTAGGATATCGATTGAGTCGTACTTGAGGATATGAGGGTTGTGATAGGGCGCCATTGAGAATTGGAGTAGGATACTTGATAACAATTGAGAGAAGAAGTAAGTAGGATTTTTGGTGTGGAGTAAATGGTGTGGGGGGTATTTATAGGTAGGAATTAGTGGGGTTTTAAAGTAATTGGGAAAGGTGGAGGTGGGAAAGGGGAAAGGATGAAAATAGGGGTGGGGGAGGTTTTGGGGGGAGAATTTCATATAGAGGGATGGGAGAAAATAGGGAATGAATTTGGTGGGAAAAATGGGGGAAGAATCTATTGCAGGTACTCCGACCCGGTTTGGGGGGTTGCAAGAGAACCGGTTTGCTGGCAAACCAATTCGGCCTAGGGTTCGGCCATCACCCTCTGCCTTAACATACTTTTTCTTCATTTTTCTCATGGGGTAAGTGTTCCAACCCCCGATATCTCATATGTAATGTATCTGAAGCCTCCCTAAACACTTAGGGACCCCGGGACACCTCAACCTCACTCTCGTAACTCATGTATGCTCTCCTGTATGTGAAAGCCCAACGTGGTGCTCCTAATTTTCCTAAATCGCAACTTCTACAAACCTTTAAACCACCCTAAAACTAACTTTACTCACTAGTATACAACAAAAATCAATCCATAGGGGTCTCTCAAACTCAAGCATCCCCATAGATGGGGTCCGACGACCAAACCGTGTCAGCTTAATTAACACACGCCTCAAGATATGGCTTTAGGCGTTGTCCATTAACTTTAAATGTATCCCTATCGTTCAGATTTTCTAACTCAATTGCACCATGGGGAAACACTTCCTTTATGAAAAACGGAATGGTCTACCTTGAATGCAACTTGTCAAGAAATAAGTGTAATCACAAGTTATAAAGAAGAACTTTTTATCGAGACGACACTTCTTTCAATGGATAGTGTGCTCATGCGCGAGTTTCATCCTTTCTTTGGATTTGCAGGTGCTCTCACACGCGTCGTTGCATATTTCTTCCAACTCATGCAATTAAAGTTTTCACACTTCGCCTACTTTATCGAAGTCGTAATTCAACCTCTTGATTTCCCAATACGCTTTGTGCTCAAGCTCAACGAAAATATGGCAAGGTTTTCCATAGATAAATAGTAATGGGGACATCCCGAGGGGGTACTTATAGTCGATTCGATAAGCCCATAGTGCATTGTTGAATTGCGTAGACCAATCATTTCGGTTAGGATAAATGTTCTTCTCAAGAATTTTCTTTATCTCATGATTCAATAACTCGGCTTGCCCATTTGTTTATGGGTGATAAGTCGTCCAACCTTGTGGATGATGCCATACTTCCTCATTAATTTCTCAAATGGCCTATTGCAAAAGTGCTTGTCGTTATCACTAATAATCGCTTTCGGAGAACTAAAGCGAGAAAGTATGTGTTCTTGGATGAACTTTATCACCACCTTGTTGTCATTCGTCCTAATAGCTATAGCCTCAACCCATTTTAACACATAATTTACCATGGCGAGGGAAAGGACCCATGAAGTCCATGCCCTATGTAATACCCCGTATTTTTATGATATTTATTTATGGGATTAATTGAATTAAATGTGTATTAATTGGGAATTAATCCAGATAAAAATACTAGCGAGATGCGAGTTGGTATTTGATTATAATGAGTATATATGGCTATATATGAATATTGAATCATGAAATTTGTCGTGAGATTGAAATACGGAAATTTGGAAATTTGTTGGGGCGCGTGTGACAGTCCCGTCAGGAATATAATTATTTTAATTAAAAAGTGAATTTTATTTTTATTAACCATATGGTCGTTTTGAGTGCTCCAACGCGTACGGAAGGGTCGAAATAGTCAGAAAACACTAGCCGGTGGTTTAGTTTGGGTCCCGGTGCATTTTTTGGCCATACCGGCAACGTAAAAGGGTAGTTTGGTAATTTTAGAATTTGGGGAATTAAAACCCACGAAAATTAGAGTTAAAAATCTGACTTAGTCTTAACCCACTAAGCCATTTCCAACCCCAATCTAGGTAGTGGGCTACGGGAGAAGTTTAGACACCTTAATCTTGCCAAACCAACCTCCATCTCCATTGTCATCCTCAGAGAAGAAATTTGTAGAGAGAGAAAGAGAAGAGAATTCTGCAGAGAGAGAGAGAGGACAATTCAACCTTCTAGATTCGACATCAAAATCAGAAAAAGACATAAGGCAAGTGGCTTAATTTCGTTTTTGCAAAGCATGCTTCTTCCATGTGTAGGAAATTCATATAATTGTATTGTTTTTGGGAGATCTATAAAAACCCATGAAATTGGAGTTGTGAATTCAGATTTTTAATGTAGGATTGCATGTAGAACTGTTATTGGATGATTGAACTAAGAGAATTACTACTTGTTATATTGCAAAAACGGATTTAATTATAACTATGGAAGACTTTAAATTTCTAGGGTTCATGTTCTTGAAAATTGGAGAAAATTGGAGAGATTTGATGATTAGATGTGGTTTGGGATGATTAGAACCCATATAAATGTTGTTATACGAATCTAATATGTTTAGGGATGATTAGAAACCTTTAAACCTTGTTGGAATGACATTTAGATAAGATTAGAGGAGAAGAAAAGTTGGAAAAACGTAATAGGAATTTTCTGGGCTCAAACTGTCACCTCGTTAGAAGACCTGCCCAGGTCATTCGAACATGCTCGTTCGAACGAGCTTCTAACGAGTTGACAGTTTGCCTTCTAACAAGAGGGATGTTCGTTCGATGTCTTTCGTTCGAACGAGATCTCGTTAGATGCCCAGTTCATTCGAACGAACTCTCGTTCGAACCAGCCTCGTTCGAACGAGACTTCTAACGAGAGGACAGTTTGGCCTTTTTGGCCTGATTTGATTTCGAGTGTTTCGTAACCTTATTAAATGGTAGAGTTGACATTTCCTTGACGACTAATTGACATAGTTGGGACATTTGGGATATATTGGGGAGTAAAATATAGAAGTGCTGTTTGAACTAAATGATATTTATGTGTTAGAACACGAGTACTAATTACGACGTGAGGATATTGGGTGACGTATAAACCGGGGACAAGCGTGTGGGTATAAGAACGAGAAGTATACCACTAAAATAAATATGGTAATAGCTAAGATGTGTGCATGCTTAGTATATATGATTTGATACCTACCATACTTGCTATCACGGGAGGTTTGCGTTCGTTTAGGGCCATCTAATCTTTGTGTGCCTACGGGGGGATATAGATTGGTACCTCGAGAACATAGGTCAGAGAAGGACTTATTGGGAAGTTGATAAGTCTGTTGATCGTGGGAGCGTAGGTATGTGCGTGACCCATGTGATGTGACTGTGTTCGCCTCCATTGTTTGTGATTGTTGTTATCTGAGAACGATTCCTGAGAGATTCGGAATGCGTGATCCTTATGTACGTGATGTACCGGGATGGATAGCAGAGTATGTGTGCACCACAGCTAAGTCTCGGGGTGCTTGTATTGTATATTTATGACGTGAATAATATACACTTAAATTAATGAGAACTTTCATGTTGGTATTGTGAGTATAAATACGGAAACGCTTTGAGTAACTATCAAGGGATAACCTGTAATGAATTGTATTACTAATAATTGAGAATCTGATTTTAAGTAAAGCCCTCTATTTAATTGAAAATGCTAGAACGTATAATGGGAATTGAGTAGTAAGGGGTAGAACTTATTACGGTTTGGTTAGATATGTATGTCACTTAGATGGGTACGGTACGTTAGGAGTGCACAAATTAGTCGAGAGGTGAGTACTTTATGTGAGTGCACGTCCTAACATGTATTTTGCATTCATTGTTTTAATGTTATTAAAACACTTGCTGTTTTTAAAATAATCCCCACTTTCGGGCTCTGACCCGTTTGCTTTGAAATCTATTTTTTTGTAAAAAAACCATTTTAGGTGCCCAGCCACAAGGACACCATGCTTAGGATCCTCATTCAGGTGACGAGTTGTAGCTGTTTGTGGAAGTTACATGACTTTGCTAGTAGACGCTTCATCTATCTTGACTCTATATTCAGCTTTCATCAGTTGTAGGGCATGTTGCCCATTTCTATTAGAAACATTTCCTATTTCAGATTTTCAGACTTTTGGCATGTAATTAATTCAAGTTACATTGTTTTACTTAGTTCAGTTGTGGGATTGTTGTGAGGAGTTTTCCTCCGGACTTATTACTATTTTGTTGGTTATTCTATTTCTTCGTTATGGTGAATGGGTGTTATTATTTCATTATCTTCTTATTGCATGTTAATCAGAGTTAACTTAAAATTTGGCAACTCACTTTTTAAATACTAGGTGGTTAGTAATCATTATAATGTTTTCGACAATGATGCTATTGACTGAACCAACTTGGCATTTTGTATTAATTTAATAAAGGAGTAGCTACCCGGTATTTAATTAGTCGGGGTGTCACACCCTAATAGTCGAATATCTTGATCACGATAATAGGTGTCAAAGGCATCTTGTCTCATCGATTGATGGCTCCCATCCATTGGCATTAATCGTATGATTAGGAATGAGTGTTTGCATCCCAAAAAATTATGGGCCAATAGGAACCGCTTTGAAGGATCTTAGAGTTTGGCTATTCATGAAAAAATGGTCTCCACATGCTTCTGTATGACAAAAGTGGATGACATTAGGAATCTCGTCATCCAATACACAACTTCAGACTATTTGGTTCGCGTACTATTTGTTCAAGTAGGGGTCGTTATAAAAGAACATGCACGACCAAGTAAGGAACTTCTTCTCTTGCGGTGTCCAATCAGGGGGACAGACCCTGTGACAAGATAATTCATTATATTCGCAAACCAAGGGAGAGAAAAAGTGGAAAATAATTGCTCATCTGGAAATTATTCATCTATGGTCATAGTTACACTAGTACGTGGAGCAAAAGCCTCGATAAATGAGCGTCTACGACATTTTATACTCCTTTTTATCTTTAATGGAAAGATCAAATTCTTAGAGGTGTACGATCCACCTAATGAGGCCCCGCTTCGCATCCTTTTTGTAAAGTAGATATGTGAGAGTCGCATGGTCAGTGAAGTAAGTAATGGGTGAACCTATGAGATAGGAGAAAAATTTATCTTGGACAAAGACTACTACTAGAAACTCTTTCTCCATGGTGGATTACTAAATTTGAGGTCCGATTAAGGTCTAGCAATCGTAGTAGATGATGTTGGCCTTCTTATCTTTTCGTTGCCCCCAAACATCCCTAATCGCATAGTCACTCACATCACACATAAGCTTGAATAGAAGAGACCAATCTGGATCTTGCATGATGGGAGAGGAGACGATCATGCTTTTAAGTTTTCAAAATCTCCTTGACATGCTTCGTTCCACTAAAAGGGGGCATCCTTCACTAGTAGGTTGATTAAGGTCCTATCACTAGCACTAAAATACTTAGTAAACCTACGGTAGAAACCCTTGTAGCCCAAGAAAGAATGCACATACTTTAGTGACTTAGGTAGGGGAAGATCAACAATGACGTTAATTTTTTCGCTATCCACCTCAATACCTTTGTACGACACTATGTGGCTAAGAACTACACCTTCGATAAAATGGCAATTCTCCCAATTTACTACCAAGTTTTTTTCCACACATCGAGCTAATACCTTCTCAAGATTGGCGAGGAAGTGGTCAATATAGGGACCAAAAGTGCTAAAATCATCCACAAACACGTCTAGTTCTCTCTCGACCATATAACTAAAAAGACTAATGATGAAAAATTGAAAGGTCGTGGGTTCATTAGATAATCCAAATGGCATATGTTTGTAGGCAAACATGTCAAAAGGAAACATGAACGTCATCTTTTCTTAATCCAATACGTCCACCTCAATTTGGTTATATCCGAAATAACCATCTAAAAGTAATAAAATGGGTGTCCCGCTACTCCCTTTAGCATTTGGTTAATAAATGGTAAGGGAAAATAATCTTTCCTGGTGCCTACATTGATCTTTCGATAGTCAATACAAACGCGTCACCTAGTGATGGTAGGTTTTGGGATAAGTTCACCCTTATCATTCTCGACCACACTCATCCATAACTTCTTTGGGACGACTTGACTAAGACTAACCCATTTGCTATCCAAGATGAGATATATGATGCCCGCATCCAATAATTTTATAATTTTCACTCTCACAACATCTTTCATAGTGGGGTTCAAATGCCTTTGCATCTCCCTCGAGGATTTCACGTCCTTCTTGAGGTGGATTTTATGGGTATAAATTAGAATATTATACCCTTTAAATATGCGATGTTCTAACCAAAAGAACTTTGGTGATTCCCCAAAATGGTCATAAGCTTGTTCTCTTGCTCTTTGCTTAGGCTCGAGCAGACAACAACATGAAATGTCTCATCCTTTACTAAGTAAGCATATTTAACGTCGAAAGAAGTTTTTTCAATTTGAGGGTAGGAAATTTCTCATCGAAGGAAACTGTGTGTGACTCCTTCGGTAGTAGTTCCTTGAATCTAAAGGCCCAAATAATATCTCTTACATCCTCATCGCTCTCACTCTCATCCAACAACTATCTTATCTCATTCACCTCCCTTTCCAACTCGGTGTATGCACTATCGCCCCCACTCACCATAACAAGACACGCCTCTAATGGATCCCTAGTGTTATTACCCTCAAAGTGTTCGTGTACTACCTCCTTGATAAGATTTGTCTCGCATAACTCGTCCTCATCACCCATTTACTTGGTGATGTTGAAGATATTAGTCTCAAGTGTCATATTCCCAAACGTGAGTTGTATTTGTCTATTTCATGTGTTAATAAATGCATTAGCCTTAGCTAAGAATGGGCGGCCAATGATCACAGGAACATGATGGATCGATGGAGAGGAGGGCTTAGTGTCCCAAATGATAAAATCTATCGGGAAGTAAAAAATGTTGACATGGACGATCACGTCCTTAATAATCCCCCGAGGTATCTTCACAGAACAATCTGCGAGTTGGAGAGTAATTTTTTTGGGCTTAAGGTTTTCCAAATTGAGTTGTCTATAGATGGAGTACGGGATAATATTAACACTCGTCTAATAGTGTTCCATTCGTCTAATAGTGTTCTCTCAATTTCTCTCTCTCTCATATGGTGCAAGAATTGGAGGGTGAAACCATTTCTTTATACTTTGACGGGAGGTCGCTCAAAAGAACCAAACTTACATTTTGTGCTAGAAATACCTTCTTCTTTACGTTTAGTCTAAGTTTCACCATTATCAAGTCCTTAAGAAACTTTGAATAAGCGGGAATTTTCTTTATTGCGTCGAGAAAAGATAAATTAAGCTTTACTTGCTAAAGCACTTCCAAGATATCGTCATGGGTTGCCCCTTTAGGGGTAGGAACCAAACATTGAGGGTAAGGAGCAACATTAGGGGGTTTCACTACCATCTCGGTCATAATTGTGTCCTCCTTGTCACTCTCTTCTAAGGGGTCATCTTTGGCCTCTTTTGTGTTAGGAAAAATCTCATTTTCGTTTTACTCGTCGTGTGGGGAGGTGATAAGTCAACAACCTTCCCATTATGTAGAATGGTAAACACTTAACATTGCTCTTTGTTCTCATCTTTATTAGAGCTAACATAATTCTGACCTTGGAGAGGTCTTTAGCCTTTGGCGGGAAACTTGCCTTTCTCTTGGACACTTAGGGATGATTGCAACTTAGACAACAATGCCTTCAAGTTAGCATAATTTTGGGCATTTTGAGAATTTATCGCTGACTCAGTTTGCATGAATTGATTTAAAGTGTCATCAATACTTCTTTGCTATGGGGTAATATAAGGAACAATAGGTGGTGCTTGTATGGGTGGAGCTTATTGGAAAGTTGAGAGTGGTGGAGGGTGTTGGGAAACAAGGGAATTTGGATTCAACGTTTCATTTTATTAACCATAACTAAAACCCAAATGGTTTCGCCTCGAAGGGTTATAATAATTTCTATGTGGGGCATTAAAGTTGCCCTTAAAAGATCCTACCACTTCCACTTACTCTTGGTGCATCACTTTGTAAGCGGGTATCATCGGGCATTCCTTCGTTGAATGTCCCACCTCACAAATAGCACACACCTTATATATTAATGCTCGAGTGGATCTATATATGTCTCTCCCCTAACCTCGACCACGTCCTATAGACTCTTTGTTAGTTGATTAATTTGGAGTTTTAGTTCGGCTTTCTTATACAATTGATAGAGTCCGAATGTGGCAGAAATCGTGGATGTTTGTCTAGGCTGGGGTTAGGTACTTGGGTTCGATGTGTTCCATGATTGAGTAGTCTTGGTGATGTACTTAAAGTGTTCCTCCGTATCATTCACGTCTAATCCTAAGACCTCTCCCTTTCACATGGTCTCAATGAGTTGTTTGGAAATTAAGCTTAGCATATGATGGAAGTAAGACATGAGCCTCCACTTCTCAAAACCATGGTGTGGGAACATATTGACTAACTCATTGAAATTCCCCAAACATCAATCAAAGGTCTCGTTCTCATTTTGTCTAAATTTTTGAATTTGAGTCCTAATCAAATTGGTCTTAGGTGCGGGAAAGAACTTTTGGAGAAATTTGGCCTGCATATCCCCTAAGTGGCTATCGAGTTTCGTGATAGTGACCAAATCCATGTATTATCCTTATCTTTTAGGGAGAAGGGAAAATCTTGAGATGCACTACATCTTGAATGCATTCTTCGTTCGTGAAAGTCTCGCATGCCTCCTCAAACTCTCGAATGTGGAGGTAGGGATTTATGACTCCCTACTGTGGAATGTTGGGAGACTCTGGATCATCCTATTTCTAAAACAAAAATGCCCTGCATTATACGGGAGTATAATGCATCCCGAAGTGATGGTTCACTCAAGATATAAGAGGTCTCTTATAGTGCTTTATGGTAATTCACCCTCACCCGTACCATAACTAGCATTGTCATACATTTTTCTCTCTCTCAAAGACTCAATATCCTCACCGGACGCCCTAACCGTGTTATGCGCAGTGTGACTTATGATGGAGTTGGGAGGTTTAGGAGGTGGAACCCAAAAATTTGGAGCATTTAGGTGCGTCGTCTATCGGAGGTAATCTCGACTGTGGGATTCTCGTGCACTCTAGGAATTATGGGATTAGGAAGAGTGTTTTGCATTTAAGGATAGAGAGAAATTTTTTTTGTAATTTTTAATTTTATGAATGTGTTTGGCTTTTTTATTTTTTCAAAAATTAGAGTCAAATTATTGGATTAATTCGACCTAATCTAGTATATCTACCTAGTCCCGGACAATGGCGCCAAAAACTTGACATGCCTCAAAATGTGTCTCTAATGCGTGTAATTACGGCTCAAGTGTAAGTTGATTGCTCAAGTAATAATCCGATAAATTGAGTGTCAAAGACAAGGACTAAGATGATATCTCGTGATAAATACTTAGTAAAATAACTAATCATAATGAGCGACTCACAAAAGAGAAACATGAAAGATGATTATGGTGGCAATCTGTATACTACTTCTAATGAATTCAATTAAATCCAATCTAATTTAACTACGCATGCAAGACTGAAGATTGAATGATTAATTAATATGAAATAAAGACAAGGCTGGAATAGAATCCCCCGACCCCTAGTAATTTCATCGGATACAAAACTAGTCAAGAATTAAACATTTAATCGAAAAGAAGACTTTATTTGCTGCAAGAATTACATATACGAAGGAATTAACCCGCATAATACATAATCAAGAAAAAAACAAAGTGGATGATAAAATTGCTAATACACACATCACATTCTTAAACACTTTGGTTACTTAGGGAAAACGGAGTTAAATGTCCTACAACGGTTATATTAACAAAATGACAGATTTTTAATTATTTGTTTAATTCAAGAACATATCTTATATCCATGCGAAACACACAGGGTTGGGTTCATGCATCCCAACCCTTGGAAACCTAGCCAGACATAGTGTTGCTAATTAAAAACATGATTTCTACGTTGCATATGAATCTATTCATCATTAAGGTGTTGCTAAGAATGCATGAATTAGTTCTAAATTGTAAAAGATGCCAAAAAAATAAAAAAATAACTAATATTAAAGATTAAAGGAGAAGAAGAGAAACTAGATTGAATATTTCTTGGAAAACATCCAAAAATCTTAAACTTGATGAAGAAATAAATTTCTCACATTCTACCCTCATTTTTCCCCTCTAAAACTAGGTTAAACTAATGTATGATATGCCTTCTGTTAAGTTACAACTCATTAAAGTTATTTTCGAAGAGTACTAAACCCATACAACTCAGGTAAAAATTTAGAATAAATTAAAATTCACGCTCAGGTCAACTGAACTGATTTCCTAAAAATCCAAATCGGTTCGTGGGTCAACTTTTCTAAATTTCCTCTTTTTCCCCTAGATTATGTTCTCAACTTCGAACTTGCATAACTTCTTCACCGTATCTCGAATTGAGGTGTTGATTCATCTAGAGTTCTTTTGACTTTAAGATCTCCAACTTCCATTTGGATCCGCACGTGGAATATGGCTGCAAAATTACATAAATGCACTTCAACTTTCTTTCCTTGGTTTCTTTCATTGTTTTTATTTCTCTCCTACTTTCATTTGCACGGAATACTTTTTAAATGCTCGAGAAATATACAAATAAGAAATACTTGATAAAAATGGTTAGTAGCATGAATACGAGATAAATCGAGTCTATTTACACTGCACAGGATAATAAAAATGCCTAATTTACGGGGATAAATATGAAATATTTACGTCGAATCAATTACTATTAGAATTGTTATACATCGATATATTAAATTTTAGAGATGTTTATAGGCTTGGAATGAAGGCCTTAGTTTTAAAATGGCATATTTCCGCAAAGAAGATTATGTTCGGGGTGAATCTCGTTCAAACTAGTTGTGTCCTCGTTCGAATGAAGTTCAATTCTCATTCGAACTAGATGAAGGATTCAACCAAATGACATATTTATTCTCATTCGAATGAGGAAATCAAAGGAGAATTTTTTTTTGAAATTTTTATTTTGAATTAAAAGAGGTTAATTCAAGATTAAAAGTAGAAATGAGACTTGTAACCCTTAGTTGTGTAGGAATATTTGTATATATTATATCAGGTGTGCATACTAGGGAAATGCGTACTAGATCATATATCACATGTGCGTACCTGAGAAATACATATTATATTTTATGTGCGTACTTAGAAATTACGCTTCAAATTAAAAAATTAGGTGTTCGAACATGGAATATACATACTAAATGGATTATATTTATCTATTATGTAATGACAATTATTACAGTATTATAGTTTGAAGATTGGACTTGTACCCCAGAGTATATGAATAGACATACATAAAGTTGTTCCCGAATTAGTATATTCTCAGAGGTCTAGAATAATTATTGGTGTATACTCTACTGGGTTTAATAAGACTCCATCATGGGGACATATGGGTATAGGAGTAGACACATAGGTGCTTGTAATATTACAGTTACTTTAGAATTGGGATAATTCAAATGAAACAAAAATATAATATGAATGTTTTTAGTCCTATTATGTCCTAACGTTAACTATATTGGTATACTACTTAGACTTCTTGTTAATGTATTCTATTAAAGAAATCCAGGTCATATGCCACCAATGCAGCCTTATCCCTGATCCAGTTTTGAGTTACTCTTCATTGCGATTTCATAGGATATAGGTATCGAACCTACGTGATCATCTTTTATATTTATTTTACTCTTATGTCAAATTTATGCTTAAGTTAGTTACTCTCTTTCCAGTTTGTCACGTATTATAATGGTGATAGTTTGTGAGGATTTTATTACTTTATATTATGTGGATTACGTATAATAGTATTTGGGGCACCTATATATGCTTCATTTTTGGTTAATTGCTCTCGTTATATTTATAGTCATGCTTAGAATGGCGTTAAATTTTTTAAACTCCTCTTTTATTTACGTTAAACATAATCAATCTAGTTTAAATTTAATGGGGTGTCACACACGATCAAAGTTGTTAGCTAAGAATGTCGTGTTTTTTCCTACCCGATAAAACATGTCTTTTCGATTTCAAAAATAAGATCCCTTCCTCCCGCTTTTAAAAATGATGAATATGAAGTCCGAGAAGCTATAGTACTATTGATCCTCTAACTCCCAATCCGATTTCCTTCTTATGTCTTATTGGTGTGGCTCGTAGGTCATTGCACGCCGTGCGATGGACGCATCATGTCTCCTTTTTTAGTGGAGAATCCACTCCTCATTCATCGCTCAACTGCGTCTAGACCATCATCTAGGCAAGGTTAACTGAATCCATGTGTTCCTAGTTGTGACTAAATGAATAAATGAAGAATTGCACCTATAAACTTCAATATCTCTTGCTATGTGTATCCTCTTACTTATTATTCTGAGGGACATAGAAACGTACAAATGGCCTTTTCAAAAGCCCTACCATTATCTTTCATAAAATGAAATTTGGTTTCTCTCATAATAAAAAATAGGAATCCCTCCTATTATGTGACCTACTTAGACTCATATATTCGGTATATCAATAAACAATAAGCACATGAAAGGATATACAATTAAAACTAAGCAATTTTAAGAGAGAATAATATAACCTCCTTCAAATAGATGAATTTGGGAATAATTATGAGCCGAGAAGAAAGAACCCGGGGCGGGTCTAGGCAGACTAGTCACTCTGGAGAAAGTTCTTCGACTGGATCAATGCTTGTGTAAACCCCCAAAAATCATGAAGGTCTAGCATAGAAAAATGATCAATCGTGGGAACCTAAGATCAACAAATAAGAAATAAGGCTTTCAATCCTAATCTATGACTTTACCCATTCTTTTTTCCTTAAAGGCCTTATAGGTTATTCATTAGAAGCTAAACCTAACAATCAAACCTCCACGATCACCTGATCTGTTACCTACAACCCTTGGCTTTCATTGATTTATTTGTCAAAAGCCTTTGAATCTTAGCTCCAAATACCATTATTTTTCACCCATGATACCATATATATTCGTGTCTAAAACATTCATTTGTTGCAAAATATTAATTTTAGTTGCTGTCGACTAGTATTCCACATTTATTAAGAGGGTATTTTGGGATGCATTAGTTTGGACTACAAATATGGGTGTTACCCCTTTTGTATTGACCCAATGAAATGAAAAGTTGTTCCTTCCTTTAAACTCACTGTTTCCCTTATTTTCATAACATGTTATCAACACGAGATACCATATCTTTTCCAAAGTTACAATAACAACAAACCCTCTCCACCGTTGATAATAATCATTATTTTTTATTTTTTATCTCTTAATCACTGAAGAAAGCTACATGTTGGTAGTTCAAATTTTATTTATGTTAATGTTAATTATACGACATATGATATACCCGTTTATATCCTCGGCCTGGCTGAAGATTACCTCCAAACGGACGACCCCTATGAGGGGCGGACCCCCCATCGGGCTCCAGACGACACTACGAGGGGCCGACCCTTCACCAGGCTCCAGACGACCCTACGAGAGTTCGACCCTTCACCGGGCTCCAGACGACCCTACGAGAGGCCGACCCTTCACCAGGCTCCAGACGACCCTACGAGGGGCCGACCCTTCACCAGGCTCTAGACGACCCTACGAGGGTACGGCAGTACGAGGCCAGAATTGGGCCAGACTCACTGCCGGGAGGAACTTTGCCCTCGGCCTCGGCCCATAGGCCGAGGGTGACATCATCGCAGTGCGTGGTTTGGGAGACGCGTGGAACAGTGTGCGTGAGGCTCACATGGCACGTGGGAGACCGTTATAACAAAATCACACCCTCACATGAGGGAATATTATGTCATTATTTGGCATCTACAGGTGTCAACAGGGGATTTACTAGATCATCATTCACATGCACCATGCATACTTGGGGGGTACATTACACCCCCCAAGACCTATATATACTTGTCATCTACAATCCTACAAGGGATCGTTCAATTAACTGTAGCCCTAGCAAAAACTCTGCTTGTACACACAGTAGAGAGAGAGAGGGTTATGTGCATTGTATCCAAGGCCATTAGTGCCCATACTTAGTGGATCACACACTCACAGTGGATGTAGGCCAATTTGGCTGAACCACTATACATCAGTCTTATTTCCTCTTATACTCATCCCCTTCTACATACTTATACACTTATACATCTCTATGGCTGCCATGGCTGCTACTGTTTGAGCTTACTATCACTTATCCGGTGGTGCTAAATCTTAGCATCATCAGTTTGGCTCCGTCTGTGGGAACGAGAAGACATCTCTTCCTTTGTACAACTTGACCTCACTGGGCGCTCTGGTGGTGAACCAACACTCCCCCTGAGAGGAGGTGTTTCACCATTGAAAGAGACCCACTAAGGTTCCCAAGCTCACCAGTCTTTTCTTCAGTTCAACTTTTCATAGCTCAAGCACATGGCACCTGAGATGCCACCACCACCACTTCCCCCGCCGGATGATGGGGGAAGACCCAGTTCCAGTCAGCCTCCGTCTCAGTCTGAGATGGCTGATGTGGCGGCAGCCTTAAAGTCTCTGGCAGCAAGCCAGCGGATGATGCAGGAGCAGTTCACAACTCTAAGCCAGAACATACTAAGAGCACCAGGGGTTTCACCTGAGATGATTAATCCGGCAGTAGCTCCAGGGCAGCATGAGGCCAGGGGACCACCCCAGGCACCATGCAAAGACCTGCCACCCCCTCAGCGGCGTAGGGATGTTGTTGACCCCCGGCGTCTACGCCTAGGGAGGCAAGAAAACCCTTGCCCTGAGGATAGGTATGGAGATCTGGAGGGAGAGGAGGCTCCTATAGAATGCTGGGAACCATATGAGGTCTCCAACAATACTGTACAACCTCTCCAGGACAGTAGAGGAAAGTGCGGAAGACCAAACCCTGATGATCACCCGAGTGGCTCTGCTTTTGATCGCTTGAGCAGGGGGTCGGCCTTTGAGAGGCTAGGCCCAGTAAATGACCTGTGGAAATAGTTGTCCAGGCCAAGAAGTGCTGCGAGATCTAGGAGGGAGGCAGCAGATGGCTGACCCCGAGGACAAGATGATGGCCAAAGGGAAGTGAACAGCCGACACAGGCCTACTGCAGCAGAACCCTCCGTCCACCTCGGAGAGGCAGCAGGGGATAACATCGGTCAGGCCGACCCTGTGAGGCCCTAGAATGAATCAATCCAGCGGTTAGAGGATAAGATCAGTGATATACTGAAGATCCGAGACCCTCTTCAGAGGGGGTACACCATAGTCTCACCCTTTGTGGCAAAGATAGTCAACTTCCCCACGCCGTCAAAGTTCAAGCCACATGTGGTCACCCCAAGGTATGACGGGAGCACCAACCCCGTCCACCACATGGAGATGTATCAGTCAGCAGCAGACATATACTCTATCTCAAATGAGATGAGGTGTCTTGCCTTCTCTGGTACCTTGACAGGGGCTATGCATGTCTGGTACACGTCTCTTCCAAAAAATTCCATTGAAAACTTTAAGCAGTTGGCAGACCTGTTCATCCATAACTTCTGCTTTGGGGTGAGGCCACAGAAGAAGACCACCCACCTGCTTTATGTTAAGCAGGGGAAGAGTGAGAGTCTGAGGGACTACATAGCCAGATTCAATAAGGAGGAGCTGGAGTTGGAAGACTATGAGGAGAGCATAGCTATGACAGCCCTGATTGGAGGACTCCAAAAGGGGAAGCTATTATGGAAGCTTGCTGAAGACCCTCCGAGGACGATGGCTGAATTGTTGTCGACAGCAGGAAAGGTGATGAACGCCGAAGAGGCGATGGCTATAAAATATGAAGACGAAAGAGGAGGTGCTAGTGGGAGTAAATACCCTAAGAAGAACAAAGAGGGGAAGAAGAGGTCCACGGATGACAAGTTAGCGGGATACACCCCTCTGATGGTAAGCTGTGAACAGATTCTCAATGAGATAAAGAGCGACCGGTCCCGGAAGTGGACTGAGAAGCTGAGGGCACCCCCCGACAAGAGGAATAAGAACCTGTGGTGTGAATTTCACCAAGACCACGGCCACGAAAGGGACAAATGATTTGCTCTGAAAGATGAGATTGGGAAGATGCTGAAGGAAGGTAAGCTCAGAAAGTACGTTGACAAAGGCACCTTCAAGAGGGGCCGAGGAGCCGACCCCAAAAAGAAGAGAGGTGATGCATGTAAAGAAGATCCTCAAAAAAGAGGGGACGACCCTTCTGATGATGAGGATGACCCTGACCTCTCGCCGAGAGACGACCAAGGCCCTGTCAAGAGGCTTAATATGATCTCGCTCGGAGTGGGAATGATCTCCGGGGGTCTTGCATGAGGAGGGTCTGAGGTCACCGACAGGAAGGCCCATGTGGATGAGGCCAAGGCAGTGACGAAGACGGTACACGCACCCTCCCTGGAGGTCAAGTCAGAAAAGAGGAAGAAGGTTGATATGGACACACTGATAGTGGGGTTTTCAAGAATGGACTTCAAAGGCCTTTTAGCCCCACATGATGAACCTCTCGTCATCACTACCAGGGTGCACGAATGCGAGGTGCCGAGGATCTTGGTAGATGGGGGTAGCTCTGCAGACGTGATGTTTTGGCCATGCTTCAAAGCCTTGGGTCTCAGTCGTGCTAGACTTGTCCCGTACCATCATCCACTGATTGGGTTCAATGGGGAAAAGGTTCACCCCCTTGGAGTGTATGAGGCTGATGTCAGGATGGGGGACGAATGGCCGAGATGGCTCACCAAGAATGTCAGTTTCTTTGTGATGGATGAGCATGTGTTTTCGGCCTACAACATCATACTGGGGCGTGTGGCCCTCAAGGAGTTTGAAGTTGTGCCGTCTACGGTCCACCAGATGATCAAATTTCCTACCCCTTACGGGGTGGGGGAAGTTCAGGGAGACCAGACGACAGCGCGAGAATGTTACTACAACTCCGCTGAAGAAAGGGAGGCACATAAGAGGGTTACGACCACTTACAATATTGATAACCTAGACCCCAGGGATGAGACGAAGCTGAAGAAATAGGAGGACGCGGAAGAGGTAGAATCCATCATCCTCGACGAGGATTACACGGAAAAAACCGTCCAAGTCAGCAAGTCTCTGAAACCCAATATCAAGGAAGACCTCGTTAAACTGTTGAGGAGAAGGCGAAGTGTCTTCGCATGGAGTCATGTAGATATGCCGAGGATTGACCCTGAAATCATGTGCCACAAGATCAATGTGGTAGAGGGAGCGAAGCCGGTGAAGCAGAAGAGGAGAATTTACTCCAGAGAAAAATATGAGGTCATCAGGGACGAGGTTAAAAAATTAGAAGACGCTGAATTTATCAGAGAGGTCATCTACCCTGAATGGCTGTCCAATGCAGTCATTGTCCCAAAGGCCAATGGCAAGCGGAGAATGTGCGTGGACTTCACAGACCTCAACAAGCATTGTCCTAAAGACAGCTTCCCTCTCCCCTGCATCGACCAGATGGTAGACGCTACCGCAGGCCATGAGCTCATGAGTTTCATGGATGCCTACTCAGGGTATAACCAGATTTTCATGAACCCTGAGGACTCGGAGAGGACAACCTTCATCACTGACAAGGGGACATACTGTTACAGGGTCATGCCCTTTGGCCTAAAAAATGTGGGGGCAACGTACCAGCGCCTCGTAAACAAAATGTTTGAAGACCAAATTGGGAAGTCTATGGAGGTCTACGTAGACGACATGCTGACTAAGAGTCTGAAGGCAGAGGATCATGTGGCAGACCTGGAGAGGACCTTTAATATGATGGACAAATATCAGATGAAGCTTAATCCGGCCAAGTGTGTCTTCGGGGTCGGAGCCGGGAAGTTCTTGGGGTTCATTGTCATCCAAAGAGGCATCGAGGCCAATCCTGAAAAGATAAAGGCCCTTGTTGAGATGAAGACCCCCAAGTCCATTAAAGACGTTCAGAGACTCACAGGGAGAGTTGCTGCCTTGAACAGGTTCGTGTCTAGAGCCACAGACAAGTGTTTGCCATTCTTCAAGATCCTTAAGAAGGCCTTAGAATGGAGCGAAGAGTGTGATGAGGCTTTCAGGGACCTAAAGTCATACTTGGGGTCTCCCTTGCTGCTGTCACGACCCGTGCAGGGTGAACGACTTTATGTGTACCTCGCCGTCTCAGAGTCGGCCATCAGTGCAGGCATTGTGAGAGACGAAGACGGGATACAGAAGCCTGTGTATTTTAACAGCAAGGCACTCCAGGGGGCAGAGCAAAGATACCCGAGGATGGAGAAGTTGGCCTACGCCTTGATCCATGCCTCAAGGAAGATGAAGCCGTACTTTCAGTCCCATACAATGGTCATCCTCACCGACTCTCCTCTTAGGCAGGTCCTACACAAGCCAGAAAAATCAGGTAGGTTGATGGCCTGGGCTATAAAGCTGGGGGAGTTTGACATTGTGTATCAGCCTAGGACGGCCATTAAGGGGTAGGCATTGGCAAACTTCGTGGCTGAGTTCACTTGGGAAGATGATGAGGCCGAGGGTGAGACCCTCGGGAAGATAGATACACAAGACAGACCCGCTGACACACCCGCAGATAGGGCTGAGACAAGCACCGCTAGAAGGAAAGCGACTGAAAACGAAGAGGAAAGATACATCTTTAGACAGGGGTCCCTCTCTGAGGGAAATTTTTCGGAGGGAAAGACTCTGTGGAGCCTCTTCATTGACGGGTCCTCTTGTGACAGCGGAAGTGGAGCTGGACTGATACTATCAGCACCCGATGGCACAGACGTTGAATACGCCCTGAGGTTCAACTTCAAAGCCTCCAACAACGAGGCTGAATATGAGGCCTTATTAGCAGGCCTCTCCTTCGCCAAGTCTCTTAATGTCGGCCAGATCCTGGTCCATAGTGATTCAAGGCTAGTAGTGAATCAGATACTAGGAGCCTACGAGGCTAAGGACGAGAGGATGGCTAAGTACCTTGAGAAGGTGAGGTCATTACTGAAAGGCTTCAGAGAAGTGAAATTAAGGAGGGTGCCTAGGCTCGACAATGGCCGTGTTGATGCCCTTGCTAGGTTGGCCTCGGCAACAAGAACAGACATTAAGAGGACGGTCCTAGTAGAAATTTTGATTCGGCCAACTATTGAGGACGCTGAGGGAACACTTAGAAATTGCCTAAATGTTTCTCAAGAAGCTTCGTGGATGGACCCCCTGATCAGATACATTAAAGAGGGTGAGATGCCAGAAGCAAGGCAAGAAAGGAAGAAGCTGAGGTACAGGGCTGCAAAATTCACTGTCATCGGAGACACCTTGTACAAAAAGGGGTTTTTGCTCCCCTTACTTAGGTGTGTGCATCCCTCATAAGTCCCTTCCATTTTGCAAGATGTGCATGAAGGATCGTGCTCAAGCCACATCGGGGGCAGATCCTTAGCGAAGAGGGTGATCACCCAGGGGTACTGGTGGCCGACCTTGGGGAAAGACGCCGCGGCATATGTAAAAAGGTGTGACAAATGTCAAAGATTTGCCACCATTCCTCACCAGCGCCATCAGCCTCTTACTTCCATTACATCCCCATGGCCATTTGCAGTATGGGGAATTGATCTAGTAGGACCCTTGCCTAGGGCCATCAATAACTATCGATTCCTCATCGTAGCCATTACATATTTTTCAAAATGGGTGGAAGCGGAGCCGATGGTGACGATCACCGAGCAGAAGACCTTCCAGTTCATCTGGAAAAATATTATATGCAGATATTGTTTCCCCAACGCCCTCATCTCGGATAATGGGACTCAGTTTAAGAATGACTCTCTACAGAAGTACTGTGAAAGGGTGAGTATCAAACAATTTTTCTCCACCCCTGGCCGACCTCAGGCCAATGGGCAAACAGAAGTTACAAACAGGACAATCCTAGATGGAATCAAGAAGAGGCTTGAGGAGGCAAAAGGAAGATGGGTCGAGGAGTTATATGCCGTGCTATGGGCATACAGGACGACAATGAGGACCTCTGCCGGAGAGACCCCATTCATGCTAGCTTATGGATCAGAAGTCGTCATCCCCCTCGAGATTGAGTTTCCTACACATAGAGTCCAAGTGTATGACCCCCAGAAAAATGCGGAAGAGAGGAGACTCGACTTGGACCTGATTGAGGAAATGAGGGAGGACGCTGAGATAAGGCAGGCCGCCTACCATCAGAGGACCGCAAGGTTCTACAATCAGAGGGTGAAACAGAGGCCTATCGCAGTGGGGGACTTGGTCCTCAAGAAGACTTGGCAAAAGCCCAACAAGATTCATCCTAATTGGCATGGCCCATATAGGGTCATCGATGAAGTCGTCCCTGGGACCTACAAACTAGAAAACCTAGAGGGGGAACCTTTTTCCAACCCCTGGAATGAAAATCATTTGAAGAAATACTATCAGTAGTGTTGTAAGGTCTTGATAGACCATAGTTGTAATAAGAGTCGCTCCAACAGAACGCTTTGAAAATTAATGAGAAATATCAGTGTTTCCCCTCATCTTGTGGTTGTCAGTTCTAGCACGCATGGAAACATCTACAGAGAACCACCCTCGGCTATAATGAGGTCCAGTGAAGGGGACGACCCCACCACTGTCCTCAAAAAAGACGAGGGAAGACAGTTAAAAACCATTAAATTGGTAAATTGATCCCTCGACTATAATGGGGACCAGTGGAGGGGACGACCCCACCACTGTCCTCAAGAAAGACGAGGGAAGACTGTTAAAAACCATTAAATTGGTAAGTTGATCCCTCGGCTATAATGAGGGCCAGTGGAGGGGACGACCCCATCACGGTCCTCAAAAAAGACGAGGGAAGACTTTGTTAAAAACCAGTAAATTGGTAAGTTGATCCCTCGGCTATAATGGGGACCAGTGGAGGGGACGACCCCACCACTGTCCTCAAGAAAGACGAGGGAAGACTTAAAAACCATTAAATTGGTAAGTTGATCCCTCGGCTATAATGGGGACCAGTGGAGGGGACGACCCCACCACTGTCCTCAAGAAAGACGAGGGAAGACTTAAAAACCATTAAATTGGTAAGTTGATCCCTCGGCTATAATGGGGACCAGTGGAGGGGACGACCCCACCACTGTCCTCAAGAAAGACGAGGGAAGACTTAAAAACCATTAAATTGGTAAGTTGATCCCTCGGCTATAATGGGGACCAGTGGAGGGGACGACCCCACCACTGTCCTCAAGAAAGATGAGGGAAAACTTCATTAAAAACCATTAGTTTGGTAATTTGATCCCTCGGCTATAATGGGGACCAGTGGAGGGGACAACCCCACCATTGTCCTCAAGAAAGACGAGGGAAGACTTTGTAAAAAACCATTAATTGGGTAACCTGATCCCTCGGCTATAATGAGGGCCAGTGGAGGGGACGACCCCACCACTGTTCTCAAGAAAGACGAGGGAAAACGTTATTAAAAACCAGTTTGGTAATTTGATTCCTCAGCTATAATGAGGGCCAACGCAGGGGTTCACCCCTTGTTCACCCTCAAGAAAGACGAGGGAGAGGTTAGTGGCATTAACAAAGACAGCAAACCATACAAGAAGCAAATATGGAAGACAGTAAAGAAGACAATGGTATTAATGAAATGCCAGTTATACAAAATATCAAGTGTTTTGCAAAGTAAAGTACAAAAATGTTGATTACACAAAGAGGGTATCGGCTACAAACAGCCACCCTATTGAGCAAGATCAGAGGGCAAGGCCTCGACATCAATGGGAGGCTCTTCTATGAGTATGACAGGCTGAACCTCAGACGTGCCCATGCCTTCGACATGATAAGACTCCACTTGGGCCAAGGCTTCAGCAATGAGGGGATCGTCCAGCTGAACTGCTTCAAGAGAAGGTTGAACAGACGACACTGCATCAGCAAACTTTAAGACGACCCATCGACAGGCCATCTTAATTCCTCTCTCCAAGTATTCAAGGCCGAAGCCTTAAAACTCGTCTGAGAGTTTGTAGGCCTCCATAGCATCGGCCTCGGCTTTCTTGACAGCTGCTTCCAGATCGGCCTTGTGCTGAGCCCCTAAGTTGAGTAAAGCCTCATCCTTCTCCTTTATGAGCAAGTCCTTGGCCTGCTGGTCGGCATCGTACTGCCTTGTCAGCTCATCTAAGACCCTGGCATGCTCAGTCCTAGCACTCTCGAGTTCAGCCCTCGCAGTCTCGAGCTCTATCTGTAGGTCGGCCTCATGCTGAATGGCCCTTTCGGCCTCATGGAACTTTCCCTGATTTTTAGCCATCCACTTTGTGGCCGAGGTGAAGGCACAGACGGACTGCATAGAAAAATAAACACATGTCAAGAGGCCGAGGAAACAGCTGGTGAAAGAATGAAATTAAAAGAAGTTGGTCAAGACCATTACCTGTGCAAGGGCGTGCAGACCATAGTCTTACACTTTGGCAGGAGGCATCTTCGACAGGAACTCGTAGTCAGAGGCCGAGGGTGCTGAGAACATTGAGGCCTTGGCTGCCCTCAAGTTTTCTATGAGTGATGAGGGATAGTCCCTCAGATGTGCTAGGTTCTGAGACCAGAAGGCCCCCAGGCTGGATGAAGAGGTCGTCCCCTCAGAGGCTTCGACCCTGGCCCTCGTCCGAGCATATGGCCGAGGGTCGATAGGGGCCTCAGGCTCCTTTCTTTTACGGCTATCAGCGATCGGCTCCACCACTGTCGGCCCAGCGGCCCTCATCTTCCTCGGAGCCTGCTGAGGCTCCTTCCCTTTCTTCTTTGCCAAGCCTGATAATAAGCTGGGAGCAGTCATTTCCCAGAGATAGTCTGATATACCTGCAAGACGACCTGATAAGAGGACGACACGTCAGAAAAATGCAGAGATAAAGAGGAAACACTTCAAAAATAAGTAAAGAATGGAAAATGTTCAGTATAACTCACATAGTTCTATCATAGGGCCGACCCTCAGACCAGCTTGTTTAAGGAACCGAGGGGTCATCAGGTCTTCAAATTTTGGAAGTTCACCCTCTCTCCCTCGTCCTCTCAGATATTCAACGATGTCCTTCTCCTCCAGACTAAGTCCAGGGTCTGACCTGGCCTTCATGGAGGGGTTAGACCATCTTCTGGGTACCCTCAGACCATCGAACGTGAACTCCCACTCCCCAGAGATAAAGAATAATCTCTTTTTCCAATCGTGGTTGGAAGTTTGTGCCACGTGGAGGAGTTTCTTCTCAGACCTCCTCGCCCCCAGATGATAGTATCCAGGTTGTTTAGACGAAGAGGTGATATTGTAGCAGCCCAAGAATAGGTCGGCTGAGGGCTCGTCGGTGAAAGCATTCTTCCACAGGGAGATATAGCCCAGGATCGTCCTCCAAGAGTTGGGAGGAAGTTGAGAGGGGGCAACACCAAGGGCAGACAAGATATCTACAATGGCAAGATGCAGAGGGAATCTGACTCCAACCTTGAACATTTGTTCATAAACTTCGACCTCTCCCTCTTCACAATCAAAAACCCTCTCAGACTCAGAGGGAACCCTCATAGTTACGCTGAGGGGCTCTCCGTAGGCATGCCTCCATATCAAGAGGTCGCGATCCCTAATAGAGGAGATATAGGATGAGGCATGGGAGGTATCAATCTGGTCATCTGTATCATCGCCCTCGTCCTCAATCCCCTTTCCCTCGGCCTCATCATCTGCCGGACGACCATGGGGAAAGGCCACCTGAAAGGCATGGGGAGATAGGGTTGTCACAGGGACAGCCTCGGAGGGAACCATACCCTCGGCCTCTCGGCCTGGGCCTAAGTCAGATGTCTCTCTCCTACTAGACGTTCCAGTGCCAGTTGGCGACGACGCTCTCTCGTCCATCTCACTTGACTGACACTCGGCTGGACGATGGGACGACCCACAAGACTCAGATGGTTCAAATGGTTTTATTGTGGCAAGAGGAATGGGAAAGATGGGTCGTACCCAATTACGGTCGGCCCCTCGTCTCCTCTCTTCCTCTTCCTCTACTCATCTGATCTCTACAAAGAGCTTCTCTCTCAAGGATGGGAATTCAGGCGCTAAACTATAAAGCTTCCTAAGCATTAAAAGGGAAGACCCTACACTTGGAGAAATTTGGGGAACTTAACTACAAACAAGTTTGCAGTTGACCAAATTAGACTTTTGAATTAAAAAGGGAATTGATGGTTTTCACTCAAGAACATTCAAGAAACAGTTGCCGGAGAAGACACCGAAAAAAGCTATGGGATAACTCAAAGAAAATGCAGCCCTACGAGCCTAAAAAGCAAACAGAAATGAAGGAAAAAGAGAGCGCTGAAGGATTACCTGATAAAGAGAGAGCAAGAACTGCCCAAGTCGCTAAGCTTGAAGGATTGAAGGCTGCAGAAATGGTGACGAAAACTGGTAAAAGGCTAGAGAGAGAAGTCTTGGGCGCGAAGAAGAAGAAGAAGAGAGAGAGAATTCAAAAATCCATTAAATACCTTAGTAATGAGTGGGCCCATTGACCAAGACAGGACACAGCCCACGAGGAAGGCATCATTAGGGCACAAAGCCCCAAGATAAGTGTGCAGCCGCCATACCTTGGAAACTGGAACAACAATAAGTATCTGCCCAGGTGTCACTCACCTAACTGATCATGCACGCATCTCAATTACAACACTATCCCTCAGCCATCTCAATAGCACATATGGCTAAGGGCTGGGGGGTGATTGATATACCCGTTTATATCCTCGGCCTGGCTGAAGATTACCTCCAAACGGATGACCCCGATGAGGGGCGGACCCTCCATCAGGCTCCAGACGACCCTACGAGGGGCCGTCCCTTCACCAGGCTCTAGACGACCCTACGAGAGGCCGACCCTTCACCAGGCTCCAGACGACCCTACGAGAGGCTGAGCCTTCACCAGGCTCCAGACGACCCTACGAGGGTACGACAGTACGAGGCCAGAATTGGGCCAGACTCACTGCCGGGAGGAACTTTGCCCTCGGCCTCGGCCCATAGGCCGAGGGTGACATCATCGCAGCGCGTGGTTTAGGAGATGCGTGGAACAGTGCGCGTGAGGCTCACATGGCACATGGGAGACCGTTATAACAAAATCACACCCTCACGTGAGGGAATATTATGTCATCATTTGGCATCTACAGGTGTCAACAGGGGATTGGCTAGATCATCATTCACATGCACCATGCATACTTGGGGGGTACATTACACCCCCCAAGACCTATATATACTTGTCATCTACAACCCTATAAGGGATCGATCAATTAACGGTAGCCCTAACAAAAACTCTGCTTGTACACACAGTAAAGAGAGAGAGGGTTATGTGCATTGTATCCAAGGCCATTAGTGCCCATACTTAGTGGATCACACACTCACAGTGGATGTAGGCCAATTTGGCTGAACCACTATACATCAGTCTTATTTCCTCTTATACTCATCCCCTTCTACATACTTATACACTTATACATCTCTATGGCTGCCATGGCTGCTACTGTTTGAGCTTACTATCACTTATCTGGTGGTGCTAAATCTTAGCATCATCAACATACATAGTCATGCTTTAATATATGTCATCACTTGTGGCTCAAATTTTAATGCAGTCCTTGCACCATGCGATAACTATGTCATCTATTAATAGTTACATTGATTTTAAATTATTCTTTATGTAATAGTGTGTATACATATATTACAAATAAATATTCAAGAAGTAAACTTGTTTATACCATTTATATTAAATTTAGTGCACGGCCATACAGATTGTTTAAACAAGGTTATATATCAATTTGTGTTTTATATCTTTTTACCCGTTTAATTAATGTTGTTTAGTCCTTTGGATAAAATTTTAAAAGATATCGATTTGAGAGACTTTTCCTAGATAGATTGATAAATAGATAGATAGATAGATAATCCAATGCAAGAATACAATTGTTATGTGATTTTTAGTATATACAAATTACCCCTAATGATTTTAAATTATTTTAAATGTTTGCATACTTTTTTAATTGTTCATAATTTATCCTTAGATATTTTTATAATTAAAATTTTGAATAATCAAATTTGAGATTTATTATTTTTTCCATTTAAAGTTCCTTAACCAATATTTGGGGTCATCGATTATCAAATTAATTAAAATTTAGGGCTTCAAGTTACCAATTGTTATTTCATATATGCGCCATAAAGTTACAAATTCTGATTTATATTTTGGACATGAAGATCCAATAAAATATGCCCTTAGTTCAAACTTGACATCTTGATTATAAGTATAATAGGGCAAAAGACACTAAAACTCCCCTAACAATTATTTATAATTTGGACCGAATGTTCCAAAAAATATTTTTTCTAATCAAACCAAAGTTTTAATTATTTATATTATACAAGTAAGGAAATTAAAAGTTCAAAAATAATTAATTATAATTTGGACCTAATGCTTCACATTTTCTTCTGTTTGAATTAGTCTTAAAATAAATTAAAAATTAAAACACGACTTTTCAAATTCTTGACCTTTCATTTTCTTCATTGAACAAAATATCTTTTCATATACCCTTTTAGTGGCTAAAGGTTCCCTTAAATATCTATTTAATGGTTTTAACATCAAACCCTTATCTTTTGACCTTTTGGTTCATTAAAGCATTAAATTATATTTTAATGGTATTTAGTTATAATAATGTGGGGCCTCCAAAGATCCTAGATATTAATAAAACTAAACCCAAAATTTCTTTATATTCTGCATAACCAAAATATCTCACAAAAAATAATAAGAATATAAACTCATAGTTTTTAATTAAGGGCTTGCCATACCTGATTCTGAACTTGAAGTTTGAGTTATTGAATTATTCTTTGTGATTATTTTAAATATGCATTATATTTTTTCTTATTATAATTTATTAATTGATCAGTTTAATATGTCAACTTTTTCTAAAATTGAATTTGAAGCACTTGACATTTCTGGGAAAAATTATCTTAATTCGTTCCAAAATACAAATCTTCACCTCCAAGCTTAAAATCTTGGTGATGCCATAACACCTAACAATATGTCCAACCAGGACAAATCTAAGGCTCTCATTTTTATGAGGCATTGATTATGGATAAATATTTCATATTTATTCCTTTAATTTTGGTACTTTTATGGTCCCGTGCATTGCATTTAACCCGAATTTATCTTGTATTTAAGCTATTAAGCCTTTTCGGAAAGTGTTTCTTGTTTTGTATATTGCTCGTGTGGCTTACAGGTATTTCATGCAAGTAAATGCGGGAGAGAAATAGAAATAGAAATAAAAATAGTGAAAAAAATAAATAAAATAAAGTTGAAGGGTATTTTTATAATTTTTTAGCTAAAACCCGGATGAGGAGCCGACTAAAAATTAAACATCTTGAAGTCACAAGAATACTAGAAAAAATGACACCTCAATCCGAGCTACGATGAAGAAGTTATGCACAATTGAAGTTGAGAAAGAAATCCAAAGAAAAGAGAAGAAACAAGCCAAGATAGCAAGTTCAGCTAAATCGAATCCTGAACCGGTTTGGAATTAATAATGCTCCATATCCTTGATAAAAGTTAGTCACGCTTTAAAATTGTGACAAATTGCACTATTTTTTATACTAGAGAGTTTTATGTTTTGAGGACTCTTCTAAACGACTTCTAACCTACATATTTAGTCATTAGTGTTAATGAAAATGTATTTTATCCCTAAATTAATTAAATTAGTTTAATAATGTACATTTTAGTTTAACTTAATATATTGATTTTGACGATTCCAGACATATTTTTATTTTATAAATATTCATCATTGTATAATCTTGCCTCGACTTTACACAACGATATATCCGAGTAAAGGTATTCAAGTATTTTGCACTTTTGCACTTGACACATTAGACACTCATGAATATATTAATTCAGATTATGTGATTGGTTGTCTAAATATTTTTCCAAAAGAGAAATAAGAATATTTTTTGTTGAAAATAATTTCAAACAAAAAAACTTGATATTACTTTTGCTTAAAATTAGTTTCTTATTCTAAATTCTCGGAAACTTTTACACACTAAATTTGATTTTTCTAACACATTTTTTAATGGTGTTTTATTCGTCCATACCATGCCTTATTTGTTTTGTCTGCTAAATCATAAGGCTATATAGAGTTAGGTAAGCACGAGACATCATTAGATTTAACCAATAGAAGATTTCGGCCCTTGGCAGTACATGAACTTGACGCCTACTTTTGTTTGTCCTTGGTTGAGTTTAACTTTTTTATGAATGTATGGTTTTAAAACAACTATTGCCAAGACCTCCTAGTGTACGACTATACCTTTGGCTAAACAGATTTTACCACCAGTTGGCCTTACCGTGTTAACGCTGTTTCTTTTTATCTGTACGGATGTCAGCTCACTCCCTGTTATATATATATAAAAATTCATGTGGGTTTTCCTTACCCACTCCCTATCATGTCCTGTCCTTTATAAGCTTTTTAAACCCATGTGGGTCTGGCCGAAAGCCCGGTTATCCAAACATTTTTCTAATCTCTTTTACCGCCACCTATCCATTTGATTTGACAATTGAGTGTTAAAGACTTTGCAAGTCATCTTTTATTCAAGTCTCTATCTGCTTGCTTGGCCTAAAGTCCCTTTTTACCAGCGAACTGACCATAGGTTTATTTTATAATAAACCTTTTGTTACTTGACGAGGTGTCACCTTTAGCCTTATTATACCTGCTACTGTACCCGTAGCTATTTGTGATGGGATTTACCTGTTCAAATTTTGACCGCCTATTCGCCTATAACCTTAGGCCTCTGCCATAGTTGTCAGCTAATTTTTTATTATCCACTCCGATATCTCTTGTTCGAGATCTATATCTGTCCGTATCTTTTAATCCGTAAATAATTAAATATGTATATTTGTTGATACTACTCTGTCCGAAATGTTTCTTTATATAAGATGGAAATTATTTCCTTTGTAAAATATCTGTGAAACTATTCTGTCCGTAATTTCTTTTGTATCAGTAGGAAAACATTTTTTTTGTAAAATATCTGATATAATTTATTTAACCGTTGTCATCCATTTATCTAATTTATCAGTATGTGTCCTTGACAGTTTTCAAATGATATTTTATCCTTTACACATCATATCTGTATTTTTGATTCCGGACTTACACTTCACCAAAACACATCATATCTGTATTTTACATTTGGACTAACATATTCTTACAGGAGTTATTTTGGGATGTAAAAAGAACCCACTTTCAGTCCCATATTTTCAGATGATCATTGTTGTGCTACAACAGCTATATTTTTATTGAGAAGAAAAATGAAGATTTGCAGTTCAATCTTGGAGATTTTTTTGTCCTCTCTCATCTCAGAAAATCAGTTGCATTTAATGCAGCCTCAGACCAAATTCCATTCTCTTCTGCAACGGCCATATTTTTATTGAGAATAGAACTGGAGATTTATATATCAGACTTGGAGATCATTTTCAGTCCTCTTCCATCCAAGAAAATCTGGAGCATTTAATGCTCAATATGCTGTGTCTAACAGCTAGTTTTTGAATACACATTTAAAGCTGTGAGAGTTGCATTGAAGGGAGTAAAGAGAAGAAAAACGAAAATATGAGACAGACTTGAAATATTATTGAGAGCATTTTATTTTACTACTCAGCTACACATTCAAGAGAGCAATAAATTTTATCATCTGCTCAATCATTGAAGAAGAAGACTTGTGCCTACTTCAACATCATTTATTGAAGTCTGATTCAAGAAGGAGAAACTCAGATTACAAATTGTATTTTAAGGAGTTTCAGTATTGTATCTTGTACTACAAAAATTCAGATTTGTTGTGAATCTTTGTTGAAGCTTCGGTTTGTACCGGTAATTGGTTCCTACCCGCAAGTGGACCACGGGGTTTGAAGCTCGGAGTTAGCTTGCAAACATTTGTACGCGGTGGTTTGATCCTACCCGCAAGTGGATCAGGTTTAGTGAAGCGCAAAGGAGACAAGGGCTCTAGGCGCGTGGACGTAGGCCGGGATTTGGCCGAACCACGTTAAATTTCGGTGTCATTTATTTTCCGCACTTATATTTATTTATTTGCGTATGCTTGCTTAAGTTAATATTTTCAGCACACTATCTTGCAAATAAATTAATTCCGAAATTTGACTAAATTATTTTTAAGGTTAAAATAATTATTTTTGAATTAAATAATTAATTTCAGAATATCACTTTATATTAAATACGAAAATTAATTTAATATTTCTAGAGTGTTAAAATCTGCATGTCTAGTTGTTTAAACTAGTTAGTTGCATTTATTTGATATTGTTGGATTTATTCTTTATAGATTTATTATTCTGAAATTTGTTTAAGTGATTTAAATTTAATATTTTTCTGAAATATTAATTTGACATTAAAGTTTGTAAAAACTCAATTCACCCCCCCTCTTGAGTATAATCTGGGAAACAATTGGTATCAGAGCCAGTGCTCTTCTTATTTATTTTTAGATTTAACAATCTTAGAGTTAAAGATCCATGGAAAACTTTACTGTTTCATCTCTTGGTGAGGGTCAATCTATAAATAGACCTCCTTTATTTTCAGGAAATAATTATAGCTATTGGAAAAATAGAATGAAAAATTTTATTCAATCAAATGATTATGCTGTTTGGAGAGTTATTATAAATGGTCCTAATATCCCCATGAAAGTTGTTAATGATGAAAATGTTCCTAAAGAAGAAAATGAATGGAATGATGGTGATATTAGAAAAATTCAAATAAATGCTAAAGCTATGAATATTCTGCATTGTGCACTTGATGTAAATGAGTATAACAGAATTTGTTGTTGTGAATCTGCTAAAGAAATTTGGGATAGACTAGAAGTCACATATGAAGGAACTAGTCAAGTTAAAGAAGATAAAATTAGTATGCTTGTTCATAATTATGAGTTATTTAAGATGATGTCTGATGAATCTATTTCTGATATGTTTACTAGATTTTCAAATATTATAAATGGATTGAAATCTCTTGGTAAATCCTATACTGATTCTGAATTAGTGAGCAAGATTCTCAGGTCACTACCATCTGCTTATATGACAAAGAAGCTGGCTATCAAGGAAGCGATTAGAGAAAGACCTATTTCTCTTGATGAGTTATTGGGTTCCTTAATCACCCATGAAATGGAACTTAAGGAATTTGTTGAAGTTGAGAAACCAAAAGCAAACAAAATTATTGCTCTCAAATCTTCAAGCAAAAATATAGAAAGTGAAGATGACAATGATGATGATGATGAAATTTCTCTATTGGCTAAAAATTTCAAAAAATATCTCAATTCTAAAAAGAAAGTCAAGGAAAGGAGAAAGAAACATTTTTCAAAAGAGTTCAATGATGATCATCAATCCAAATCTGAACCAAGATGCTATCATTGTGATGAAGTTGGACACATTAAGCCTAATTGTCCAAAATATAAGAAAGGGAAGAAGGCATTGAAAGCTACAACATGGAGTGACTCCGACACAAGCTCTTCCGATGAAGATTCAAATGAAAATGAAACTGCTCATCTATGTTACATGGCAATGGAAAATGGGGTACATTCTAACCCTAACTCTAGTGATAGTGATAATGATGAAGTTGATGATTATGAAGTTTTACAAAATGTTTTTGATGAATTATGTGAAAGTTTTGATGAACTTAAAAATAAATATATTAAACTTAAGAAGTCTCATTCATTAGTTTCAACTAAATATGATTATATGTCAAATGATTTTGATGAGTTGAAATTAGAAAATGAAACTTTGAAAAATGAAATTAAATCTTTGAAAAAGGAAAAATCTGTTATTGTCACTTCTCCTCTTGAAATTGAAAATATTGAATTAAAAAGGGAGATTGAATATTTAAAGAAATCATTAGATAATTTTACAAAAGGAAATTAATATTTTCATAAAATTGTTGAGACACAAAGGATTCGATTTAATAATAATGGTATTGGATATGATGAAGGAAATGAGAAAAAGACTTATTCCAATTTATTGAAATTTGATGCTTCATCTAGTCTACCTAATCATTTATGTTCTTATTGTGGTAGACACACACATTTTTCAGATTTATGTCCTTATAAATTTAGAAAAAGAAAATTGGCATGGATTCCTAAAGGAACCAAGATGTATACTAACCCCTATGGACCTAACACATTTTGGGTACCAAAAGAGAAAATTTTCAAAGTTGTGTAGGTTGCATTTTGAGAAGGAATGTGGATTTTCAAGGCATATGATTTGGTCATATTACATATTTCAAGTATCATTGCCTAATGTTGGAAATGCCACACTTGGTAGAAGTTGCTTGTATATATCTTTGGTATTGGTAAGGTGGTAAGGAGCACCTTTCTTGAAATTAATATCATATGTTTATTAATGATTTATTTCATAATTGATATATTTCCATGCATAGAATATTTGTTGAGCTTGTTGATAATTTAGTATTCTCATGTAAATTTGTATATTTATTATTCTTGATGATTTTATGTTATATGTCACATACACTTGAGTTTGTTGATAAATTTTTCGTTGGTAAATATTCATAATTTTTTTTTATTACATCTTGATATATTTTTTATGGATAATAAGATTGGAAAAATTCATGATTTTATTGAAAATTAATCTGAAACGAAAATGTCATTTGAGTACATTCTAGTATATTAGTTATATGTGATACATGTTAATATTGTAACATTCACTTGTTGATTTTGATGATATGGTCACATTAATCTCTATGAGTTAGTTTTATTGCATACTACATGATTAATGTCATTGTTCGAATATTTGTAACATTCACGATGAATATTTTTTTTGGTTGGTAATATTTGTGTTATGCATGTTTGAATTGAGAAACCACTTGATCAACAATTGATATCACTTGTGTGACTTTTCAAAAAATGATTTTAAGAAGTTAATTTTTTTTATATTATTTTATCTCATGAAGTAGATGCACCTTATTTGTTATATGCATATATGCTTTCATTGGTATCCCTTAGGGGGAGATAAATGTTTATTGAAAATTTTTCATAAGATAAATGCTTTATAATTTTTTTGAGCAATATGATTGATTATTTCGAGAATTTAAGCTCGTATCTTGAAAATGGCAAAGCTTGAGAAAAATGCTATATTGTTTTTCGCTATTTCTAACTCATGTTATGTGCTTTATTCCAAATTATTTGAACACATCGAGTTATGAAATGTTTTGCGCTTGAAAGTTTATATCATGTTGATGAATACAACAATTGGTATTGCGCTTATTGAAAATTTATGTTGCAATTTTATTACACTAGTAAGAGAGTTAATTATGCAAATTGATATATCTCTCATATTTGCTTTATTTGAGAACATTGAGTTGTGATTCCGATTTATGCGTAAAAAGTTGTTCCGAGAAATCATTGTGTGCAACGCACGGTTTGTGTGACTACAACATTTGGCATCAGACAACTATTTGTATTATTTATCATTAATGCATTTTGAAAAGTTGATCATTTATCTTTTATTATTTATTTTGCTGACTTGTGCATTATTTAATAGCATTATTGTCGATTTATAAATTCAAATACATGCTATGAATATTTATGATGAATATATGTCGACACATGTGCGTATTGAAAATTTTACCCGTGTCACTGTTATTTTGTCGTATCTTGCCATTCTCCTATAAATACATGTGCGGTTACTCCTCTTCCCTCAAAACATGAAGTCGTTTTATGTAGTATGGGTGGGAAAGTTTCCCGGCATTTACACCACTTGGGGAGAGTGTGAACTTCAAATCAAGGGAGTTAGTGGCTCTCAATACAAAAAATATCCCTCATTTGATACCGCAATGCTTGCAATCCGCTCTTCTCCACCACATGCTCCGTGGGTAAAACCACCCTCTTGGCCTTTCGTTTTACCTCAAAATATGCATTCACATGCTCCTACTTCTTCTAATGAAAATGTTGCATCCTCATCCTCTCAAAACATGGCTGAAAATTCTGTTAAAGTTGTTGTAGAAGGCAAGAAAATCACTATTGAGGGCAACGCTAAAGATGTGTGTCATGTGGTTAACAACCTTAAGTTGTAAATCTCTTATGAAAATGTTGTTGAACTTTCTGTTGATGTCTTATGCATTATTTGATGATATTATTGTCTATCTACTAAATCAAATGCATGCTATGTTGTGCTTAGAGAAAAATTATTGGTACTCACATATGTCCCTTACAATTTATGCATAAATTATTTTTGATAGGGGGAGCTTCGCTTTTCAACCGTGACACTCGAGATTTATTTAAAATATCTTTTTGATAATGTCAAAGGGGGAGAAATATTTATGATTCACTATTTGTGCTTAATATTTCATTTTATGAATATATGTGAATCATTGTTTGTCATCATCAAAAAGGGGGAGATTGTTAATGAAAATGTATTTTATCCCTAAATTAATTAAATTAGTTTAATAATGTACATTTTAGTTTAACTTAATATATTGATTTTGATGATTCCAAACATATTTTTATTTTATAAATATTCATCATTGTATAATCTTGCCTCGACTTTACACAACGATATATCCGAGTAAAGGTATTCAAGTATGTTGCACTTTTGCACTTGACACATTAGACACTCATGAATATATTAATTCAGATTATGTGATTGGTTGTCTAAATATTTTTCCAAAAGAGAAATAAGAATATTTTTTGTTGAAAATAATTTCAAACAAAAAAACTTGATATTACTTTTGCTTAAAATTAGTTTCTTATTCTAAATTCTCGGAAACTTTTACACACTAAATTTGATTTTGCTAACACATTTTTTAATGGTGTTTTATTCGTCCATACCATGCCTTATTTGTTTTGTCTGCTAAATCATAAGGCTATATAGAGTTAGGTAAGCCCGAGACATCATTAGATTTAACCAATAGAAGATTTCGGCCCTTGGCAGTACATGAACTTGACGCCTGCTTTTGTTTGTCCTTGGTTGAGTTTAACTTTTTTATGAATGTATGGTTTTAAAACAACTGTTGCCGAGACCTCCTAGTGTACGACTATACCTTTGGCTAAACAGATTTTACCACCAATTGGCCTTACCGTGTTAACGCTGTTTCTTTTTATCTGTACGGATGTCAGCTCACTCCCTGTTATATATATATAAAAATTCATGTGGGTTTTCCTTACCCACTCCCTATCATGTCCTGTCCTTTATAAGCTTTTTAAACCCATGTGGGTCTGGCCGAAAGCCCGGTTATCCAAACATTTTTCTAATCTCTTTTACCGCCACCTATCCATTTGATTTGACAATTGAGTGTTAAAGACTTTGCAAGTCATCTCTTATTCAAGTCTCTATCTGCTTGCTTGACCTAAAGTCCCTTTTTACCAGCGAACTGACCATAGGTTTATTTTATAATAAACCTTTTGTTACTTGACGAGGTGTCACCTTTAGCCTTATTATACCTGCTACTGTACCCGTAGCTATTTGTGATGGGATTTACCTGTTCAAATTTTGACCGCCTATTCGCCTATAACCTTAGGCCTCTGCCATAGTTGTCAGCTAATTTTTTATTATCCACTCCGATATCTCTTGTTCGAGATCTATATCTGCCCGTATCTTTTAATCCGTAAATAATTAAATATGTATATCTGTTGATACTACTCTGTCCGAAATGTTTCTTTATATAAGATGGAAATTATTTCCTTTGTAAAATATCTGTGAAACTATTCTGTCCGTAATTTCTTTTGTATCAGTAGGAAAACATTTTTTTTTGTAAAATATCTGATATAATTTATTTAACCGTTGTCATCCATTTATCTAATTTATCAGTATGTGTCCTTGACAGTTTTCAAATGATATTTTATCCTTTACACATCATATCTGTATTTTTGATTCCGGACTTACACTTCACCAAAACACATCATATCTGTATTTTACATTTGGACTAACATATTCTTACAGGAGTTATTTTGGGATGTAAAAAGAACCCACTTTCAGTCCCATATTTTCAGATGATCATTTTTGTGCTACAACAGCTATATTTTTATTGAGAAGAAAAATGAAGATTTGCAGTTCAATCTTGGAGATTTTTTTGTCCTCTCTCATCTCAGAAAATCAGTTGCATTTAATGCAGCCTCAGACCAAATTCCATTCTCTTCTGCAACGGCCATATTTTTATTGAGAATAGAACTGGAGATTTATATATCAGACTTGGAGATCATTTTCAGTCCTCTTCCATCCCAGAAAATCTGGAGCATTTAATGCTCAATATGCTGTGTCTAACAGCTAGTTTTTGAATACACATTTAAAGCTGTGAGAGCTGCATTGAAGGGAGTAAAGAGAAGAAAAACGAAAATATGAGACAGACTTGAAATATTATTGAGAGCATTTTATTTTACTACTCAGCTACACATTCAAGAGAGCAATAAATTTTATCATCTGCTCAATCATTGAAGAAGAAGACTTGTGCCTACTTTAACATCATTTATTGAAGTCTGATTCAAGAAGGAGAAACTCAGATTACAAATTGTATTTTAAGGAGTTTCAGTATTGTATCTTGTACTACAAAAATTCAGATTTGTTGTGAAGCTTTGTTGAAGCTTCGGTTTGTACCGGTAATTGGTTCCTACCCGCAAGTGGACCACGGGGTTTGAAGCTCGGAGTTAGCTTGCAAACATTTGTACGCGGTGGTTTGATCCTACCCGCAAGTGGATCAGGTTTAGTGAAGCGCAAAGGAGACGAGGGCTCTAGGCGCGTGGACGTAGGCCGGGATTTGGCCGAACCACGTTAAATTTCGGTGTCATTTATTTTTCGCACTTATATTTATTTATTTGCGTATGCTTGCTTAAGTTAATATTTTCAGCACACTATCTTGCAAATAAATTAATTCCGAAATTTGACTAAATTATTTTTAAGGTTAAAATAATTAATTTTGAATTAAATAATTAATTTCAGAATATCACTTTATATTAAATACGAAAATTAATTTAATATTTCTAGAGTGTTAAAATTTGCATGTCTAGTTGTTTAAATTAGTTAGTTGCATTTATTTGATATTGTTGGATTTATTCTTTATAGATTTATTATTCTGAAATTTGTTTAAGTGATTTAAATTTAATATTTTTCTGAAATATTAATTTGACATTAAAGTTTGTAAAAACTCAATTCACCCCCCCTCTTGAGTATAATCTGGGCAACAATTAGGTTTCTTTTAAGAGAGAATTTATTCATGTAAAATCTCCTAATCAAGGAAGACATCTATCAGAATAATTTATATATTTTACACCTTTATTTCAAGAGTTTTTTTCGGTTCTTCTTCAAGCTTTGATTTCTTCTTACATGTTTGTGTTCTTCAACCTTGGTAACCCTAAATTTCAGCATTTTTATTATCATTTCATTATTTTTTTCGTGCTTGTTAATGGATTCTTGCGTTGTTAACACCATCATGTTTAGAAGCTAGTTCAATGGTTGGGATCATGTTTTCGCCATTGATGGGCATTAAGCTTTGAAAGTTAGATTTTGGGTAGAAATACAATCAATTGAAACCTTGTGTATTAAAGTTGGAGTATTAGGTGTTTAACTTTCTTTGTCATGCAACGTTAGTGTTTATAGCGATATTCCGACATTAATCCACTTGTGACCATTTTCGATTGAAAGTTTTATCTCATATTTTTAGGTTACGTCTTTTCATGCATGAGGTTTATGATTAATTATTAATGCTCGATTAAATATTTTCGAACCAAAATCCTTTATACGCATTGTTTAGCCCATAGCGGGGGTGTGATCCTAATCCTGTTTTCTTATTCTTTGCTTAAGTTTTAATTAGTTTTAGTTAACTTCTTTATTTTTCACCTTTATCCTTTCACATCCCCATCATCATCTTTTACACTTTATTTTAGAAGTAAGAAATCAATTAAAATCTATTAAAAATTCCATGTGGATTCGATACCCAGACTAGCCGCTATACTCTATAAAAGTGTAGTTAAAGTTTAAGTTGTTTGTATTGCGATCAATAGCCAATAACAATGATTAGCCTATTACACGAATGCTCGATTTTTGCCTCGATCAAGCATCACATCCAGAGTGAATTAAAACTAACCACTTAACTGTTGAAGATCCTCTTGAATTATGGAACTCCTTGAAGGGGCATTATGACCAACAGTATTCGGTCATTCTTCTATCTGCACAATATGAGTGGCTTAACCTGAGATTTTGGGATTTCAAAACAACAATATAATTTTTCATGCTAAAAATTACCTCCAAGTTTAAGTTATGCGGATAAAAATTAAATGATGAGAATATTTTGGAGAAAACTTTCTACACTTTTCATGCCTCGAATATGCTCCTACAACAATATCAAGAGCGAGAATTCAAAAATTACTCAATGTTAATCGCATGTCTCCTAGCTGATGAGCAACATAATGACTTACTAATGAATGATCATACTTCTAGACTAATAGGATCCGTAACACTCCCAGAAGTGAATGCTAACTTTGCTCAAAAATAAAAGTAGTAAAGATTATGTGTGTCAGGGTTGTAGCAACCCCAAAAGAGGGGGGCCATTATAAATATGGCGCACGAAAAAGAAAAAAAACTTCAAGCCCAACTAGAAATGTAATGGACTCAATAATAATAGGAATCAAAAGTCATCTCCACTAAAGTCAAATGATATACGTCATAGATGTGATCCTAGTGGGAATTGGATATAAAATAATAGTTCGTTCAAGAAAGTTGTGGAATAATATCAGACATCGAAAAAGGGAGTGGAGACTAACGTTATGGAAGGTTTTGAAGATTGCTAAATGATGGAGACAAATATGATGGAAGTTCCTATAGACCTCAAGAATATTTATGGTACCCATATAAATATCTATTACTTTTGTGTAAATGTGGATCGTAATCTTATTCATAATGAGGCATTTGATGCTATGATTTGTGCACCCCCAAATGTCCCTAAGACCTAAATAATTATGTTTTATTTTTGCTAAATATTTCTCCAATAATGATTTTTGCATTATGATTGGAAATATCTTTATGTTTTTTATTTATGTTGTTATTTCAATTAAAACGTGGTTTTACATTTATCCTTATAATGCTTATATGGTTAGTAAATTATATTTCAATTATTTTACTCATCTTAAAGGTATTGATCCAAAAAATGGACGTAAGCAATGTCATTTATGTGGAAGATGATGGAACAACCCTACTATTTTAAAGAACTTAAAGTTTTTATTAAACTTGGTATATAATAGGTCAACTATTTTGACAATTGTCGCGCCTATTAAATAATTGAAGGCTCCAAAAGAGATCACATTGTGCTACTTAACGTTACCCATTTGCTCATACAAAATGAAATATACTTGAGCAATTCTAAAAGAAATTTGTTGAGTTTCAAAGATATACAAATGAACGAGTATCATATACAAACAAGTAATAAAGATGACGAGGAGTTCCTTTGCATTATTCTTAGCATTGGAAGCCAAAATATCATACTAGAAAAACTCTTTATATTATCCATGGAATCACATTATGTCATAAACTCGAAGCTCGATATCTTAATACATTGATATTATGTCATGACCTTTTCAGTCACCCTGCATCCAACATGTTACATAAGATAATAAATAACTTGAATGGGAACTCTTTATCAAACTAACATCTTACCTTCCATTGTTATCACTTTTCCCCCGTGTACTCAAGTGAAATTAATCACAGGCCATCATTTCCAAAATAGCCTATAAGTCACCATATTTCTTACAATGGATTCAATGAGATATTTGTGGACCAATCTAATGTTTTAGTGGACCTTTCAAATATTTTACGATTTTAACGGAGGCATAAGAACGATGGTCACATTTTTGTTTACTATCAACTAAAAAAAATTATTTTGTCAAATTGCTTGATCTAATCATCAAACTTATATCACATTTCCTAATCAACACATTATACCAATTATCTTAGATGATGCACGAGAATTTACTTTCCAAGTTTTTATGACTATTTTTTATCAGTAGAATTTGATGTTGAACACCCAGCTCCACATTCCCATACTCAAAATGGTTTATCCAAAACATTGATTAAGCATTTGTAACTGATCGTACGAACTTTGATTATGCAATTCAAACTCCCAGTCTTTGATTGAGGTCATATTATCCTACACGTTGCCAAATTAATCCAGTTAAGCACAACTTTTCACACCATTTTCCCTTCTTAACTCATGTCAACATGTTAGCCAAATATCGCACACTTGCATAAGTTGGGTTGTGATGTGAACATGTCCATCTCATCGGCACAACTTACAAAAGGGGTCCCAAACATCATTTGGGAATATGTATCGATTATTATTCACCCTCAATCATTCGTTATATTGAGCCATTGACAAATGATGTGTTTATCATTAAATTTTCGGATTGTTATTATGATGAGACATTCTTTTCACCGTTATGGGGGAGGAAAGAACGATCCTATAGTTCATTTTTCCCTAAATTAGTGTGATAATTAACATGGAATAATTCCACTTTACCTTATATAGTCCCTCGTACGGCTCAATGTGGGCATGAAGTATGAAAAATAATACATCTTCAAGAAAATGCAAATCAATTGCCTGATGCATTCAATAATGCATTAATAGTGACTAAGCCTCACATACTCATGAAAAATGCACCATCTAGAATTGATATTCCGGTGGGGCAAACTTTGATTCAGTGGTAAATGAATTTTTGTTCATGTCGTGGACCTATAGGTTCCAAAGATTATGCTTTGCGGAAGTGGAGATTAAATAAAAAAAAATATGCACTCATAATACTCTGGAAGAGGTCATGGACAAAAGATCCATTTTCTCTTAAACCCTTCAAAGGTTTCTATTTTTTAAAAGACACAAGTCCCCGAAATGACTATGAAAGCTCCAGAAAAGGCTAAATCACCTCATAAAAATAAGGCAAAATTACAACTAGGTCCCTTATTGACAATTTTAAAACATTTAATGACAATTTACTATCAGGTTCACTTGTTATGCCACTATCGTGGAATTCTACAAGAAGAGAATTAGTGGACTTAAGTGTTTAAAATTTGTCAAAATTCCTTAAGTGTTTAAATTTATTTGCGAGGGACCTAAGAGTACTTTGCTATAAAAATAATGACACCTTTATGTTTATACAAATTCAAGAGAAATGTAGGATTGCAATGAAATAGTTATCAATGACATATGTACGTATACAGTAGCTACAAAAATTTCAAAGGGCAAAGATGATTATTTAATACAACGTACTATAAATGAATATCAACAAAGATAAGATTTTCCAAAATGGGAAGTTTCCATCAAGAAAGAAATTGAATCTCTAAATAAATATAGTGTATTTGGACCTATGGTACAATCCAAAAGAGGTTATCAATAGGTTAAAAATGGATGTTTATAAGAAACTACAATGAGAAAATTAAAATCACTTGATATAAGAGACAACTTATGGCTCAATTTTTTTTACCGCCCTGTTATTGATGGTATAACTTTCTAATATCTTATTAGTTTAGTGGTCTCTAAAAATCTATATATGAGACTCATGAATGTTGTTACCGCTGATTTATATGGGGACTTAAATATTGAAATCTGTAATTATATCCCAAGAGAATTTTCTTTGTCTAAAGAAAAGCTGAGGAGTATGTACTTAGTTGGACTAAGACATTCATTGTATAATTTATAGCAATCGGGAAGTATGTGGTACAACTATCTTAGTGAATTCTTGTTAAAAGAAGGGTATGAAAGCAATCAAATTTCCCTATGTGTCTTTATAAATAAATCTTTAGTAGGATTTATGATGAAAATAATTTATGTTGATGATATATATTTAATCAGGCATTTATAAGAGATAGAGAAAATTGTTAACTATTTAAAGAATGGATTTTAGATGAAAGACCTAGGGAAAATAAATTTTTATCTCAACCTGCACATCAAGATAAATTATAATGGAATTTTATCCACTAGTTTAATTATACTGAAAAGGACTTAAAATGATATAGTATGCGTTAATCAAACCCACTGAGTACTCCCATGATTGTTCGATCTTTAGACATAAAGAAAGATCCATATCGTCCCGAAGAGGATGAAGATGAAATATTGGGTCAAGAAGTACCTTATTTAGGTTCAATTGGTGTATTGGTATACTCGACACAATGCATTAGACACAATATTAAACCCAAAAAATTTTGTTACTAAAAATAGTTCTAAAGTAACAAAAAAAGGCATTGTACTGATATCAATCATAACCTAAGATATCTACGGTGAATTGATGACATGGATTTGTTTTATTCTAATAACTATAGTGGTCGAGAGTTAGTAAGTTATACAGTATTTGGATACCTCTCTAGTCCTCATAATGATCGATCTCAGGCATGTTGTATATTTCTTAGCGGTGATATTACTATTTCTTGGGGTTCTACAAAACAAACTTCAGTAACTACGTTTTCTAAGCACTTTAAAATTTTAGCTTGTGACCAATCTAGTTGTGAATGTGTATGGATGAGATCTTTAATACAACATTTTTGTAGTTCTTGTCAATTACTTGCCATTAGAGATGTTCCGAGTATCATATAGGAAGACAATACAACATGCATAGCCTTAATTTAAGAAGGACTCATCAACAAAGAAAAAACTAAGCATATTTCACCAAAGTTTTTCTTCACTCGTGAACTTCTGAAGAAAAATAAAATTGAAGACAAACAAGTGCACTAAGGTGACAGCTTAACTGATTTGTTCACTAAGTTACTTCTGAAATCAACATTCCAGAATCTTGTACGTGAGATTGGAATGCGTCGACTTCATCAATAGACAAATTGATGCATGCCAATTAGGGGAACCTCTTATCACGGGAGAATCGGGAAACATGTTTTTTGAGACATGCGTGAGTTATACTCAATTTCCTTTAACGAGGTTTTTTCCACTGGTTTTCTGGTAAAGATTTTAATGAGACAACATCCAACACAAATTTAATTATCACAAAAAGTTTTATTATTTTTCCAACTCGATTTTTTCATAGTAATACTTTAATAAGGCAACTGTCATTGAATGGTGGATATAGTGTACATCCAAGCGGGTAGTTGTAAAGTATGTATTTTAGTAGATGATCACTAATATTCCACATTTATGAAAGGGTCTCTTGTGATGCATTGATTTGTTCTATGAATTGGAATGACACCCCTCTAGCATTGACACAAATAAAATAAAAAGTTTTTTCTCCCTCTAAACTTTATTTGTATCCCTTGTTTTCACGACACCCATTTTTATATTCCATTTTATGTACAGATTGTTATGTGTAAGTCCTATTTGCAGAGTTTTTTCTTATTTTAGTCTCATTGATTAGTCAACAATTAATTAAGTCCTATTTTGAAATTTACGAGCTCTAAAAATTAAGACCCGTATTCAATATAGAATATTTTTAAAAAAATAAAAAAGATGTATTTCCTTTTTCTGGCAGGTAGTAAATATTTACTGCTTGTGTAATATTGACATAGTAAATGTATAATGTTTGTAAAAACGTCCTGGACATAAAACTGATTCATTTTTCAGTGAACACAATAAATATTTACTGTCTTGGTAGAAATAAAAATGGCATTTTTTTCTTTGTTTTTAAGCAGATAGTATAGATTTACTGTCTGTGTAATATTAACACAATAAACATTTTCTACATGTGAACTTTTGAAATATAAAATTGTTTCATTTTTTGATGAACAAAGTTGTAGGCATAACTTTTTAATTTTTTTTAGAATTTTATGAGGTTCATGAATCTTTTTTGAAAGATTCTCAAGAATAGATTTTAAAAATAATAATTTTTTAAATTAAAAATTATAATCATGTGGAGATTAAAAAAGAATACATTTCAAAAACTCATTCGAAGCTTTTTTTTTTTTTTTTGGTCAGAGGGTAATCTCCAAGTTAATTTACGCGCACCTTGAGACAACTGAAACTTATTTACGTAGAATCTATTCAAATGGGTAAAAAAACATATGTTCAAAATAATATGATCACGAGACGCCAACTTGACATATATGCTATGAATTCATCACTTATTGTCAAAGATTTAGAGCACACACTTGTTTGGCCAGAGACAGTTTTATGGAAGGGTATGACTTTCACACCATTAATTAGTCACACATAGGATGGAAATCAAGCTGCGGATCAATGTGTGTAGCTAGCACATGGGTTTTCATTTTGTAATGCAGAAAATGACCTGTCGTCACCAACCCAATGTGTGTGTGAGAGAGGGAGCTCCAAAAGTCCACAAACGAAGACGGATTATTGGATCAAGCGTGCTCTTACAGGCCTATTGCATAGGGCATTGAAAATATGTGCATATAGGGACTTATGGGTGTCCTTTCAAGTTCACGTAGTTTCATAAATAACTGTTGAGAAATTATCCATCTCTCCCTCGCCCGTATACATACAGCCACTTGTTATTTGCACATTATATTATGCAGCGGCTAATCCGGATTTTTTTGTTAAGTGGATTGAAAGTTTTGAATGGTGTCAAGAGTTCGAAAATTTGAGGGCGCGTTTGGTTCCCTGTTTAGAAAACTCAATTTAAACGTTATTTTTAAATACAGTTTTAAAATTTAATTTTTTGCGTTTATAATTATTGGTGAGCATTTGGTAGACTTGTTTTTAAATACAATTTTTTAAAAATTTGACAAAATTGACAAACATGTTTATTTATATCATACATATGTGTGTGTGTGTATAAACATACATGATACATTAATGTATACATACATATAGACATACATACATAATAAATTATATACATGTACATTTAATATCATGTATTTTTAAGTATATACATGCTATATGAATGTATACATACATACATACATCATAACATTTAATATCATGTATTTTTAGCTATATTTAATGAGGTATGTTGGTGAGCTTAACTATATATATATATATATATATATATATATATATATATATATATATATATATAGTTAAGCTCACCAACATACCTCATTAAATATAGCTAAAAATACATGATATTAAATGTTATGATGTATGTATGTATGTATGTATGTATGTATGTATGTTTATACCTCATTAAATATAGCTAAAAATACATGATATTGAATGTTATGATGTATGTATGTATGTATGTATGTATGTTTATATATATATATAATTTAGGATGTATGTATGTATGTATGTATACATAGTTAAAACTTTTATACATACATATATACATACATATTTAATGAGGTATATAATTTAGGATGTATGTATGTATGTATGTATAAAAGTTTGAACTATGTATACATACATACATACATCCTATATATATATATATATATATATATATATATATATATATATATATATATATATATATATATATATATATATATATATATAATGATATTATATGTATAATTCACTATAAATATATACATACATGAATTGATAATATTTTTTAATAAATATGTACTATATGTATATTTTATATTATTCCATATATTAATAATACATGTAAAAAATTATATATAAGTATCATGTATCTATTGATAATATTATTATTTAACTTTACATTATTCCATACATAATTTTGTGTACATGTACATATATATTTTTTATATATAAGAATTACACACATATTAATTTATTATGTATGTATATTATATATTAAGGTATAATTGCTTTAAAATATTAAGAATGAATAATTATGAGTTGAAAAATAAAAAACAGAAGTTATAAAATACCAAAAACCTGTTTTCTGAAAAACTTGATTATAACACATAAATATTATAATTCTGTGTTTAAAAACAGTTTGCCAAACGAATATTTTTATCAAAATTGTATTTAAACACAGAAAACAGAATTATAGTTGCAAACCAAACAGGCCCTGAGTTTTTGAAGTTATTTTTTTTATTATTATTTTGAGTTTTATATAAATTATAATTTTATAATGTCCAAATGACTACTCTCAATTATTATTAATAATATCTAATTAATTTCAACAAAATAAACAAACTTTAATAAATATTCACATTATCCAAATTTTAGTAGTAATAACAATTAAATTTTGCTTAATATCAAGTATGAAAATGAGATAACTCACCTGGTACTATTAAGGTTCAACTCAAGCACGCATCAGATTCGGATACGATTTGTGTATTGTCTCCTCTTTTCCGTTTAAAAAAATTCTCCATGACTTTCTATATTTACAACAATTTCAAACTAATTTAAAGACAAATTTTAATTTGTTTAGATTCAAAACTTGTTTAAATTCAATTTAATCACGTATTATGAACAAATTTCAAACTTCAACACAAATTTTAAACTGTTTCAAACGGCTTGTTGATTGACATATAAAAAAGATTAAAACACATTTGAGTTGTTCAACACAAATTTCAAATCTCAACACATTTTAATACATTTAAGCTCTTTCAACACAAATTTAAACACAGTTTGTTGATACCTGTTTTGATGATTGAAGCCCCGGCGTGTTCAGACGGGTTCGGTGAATTCTGGAGAGGCTGAGAGGTTCGACGCCGGTGCGGTGAGGCAAGTCACTGTAAGGAGATGAGGTGAGGTAAGGTGAGGTGAGGGGCCGCGGCTGAGAGAGAGAAGATAGGAGAAGAAGGTAGGATTTGAGAGAGAGAAGTGAGGAGCCGCATCACGCGTGTGTTTGAAACGTGTAAGTTTTTATTTATTTATTAATTACATACTTACACCATCATCTTTGTAAATAATAAGAAAACACCTTTAAGTCTGAATTTTGACCCAAAAACCTTTATTTATTTTTAAATTTGAACTGGACTGGCCGCTCCACCTCAGCCTATGGTGTGTCCGCCCCTGATATTATGTCAACATGAATTTATTAGCTCTGCTTGAGATTAGGGTTGTAAACAAATATTTGAAAATCCGCATTCGTCCGATATCTGAATCCGAATTTATGGATATTTATCCGAAAATATGGAAACGGATACGAATATGGATACTCTATAAAAATATTCGAGAAAACGGATACGGATAATACTAGTATCCGACACGGATAATCCGTATCCGATTCACAGTATCCATTTTATCGGATATCCGTTTTACCGGATATCCGTATCCGTCAAACATATGTTTAAAATATTACTAATAATGTTAGTACTAGTATTACTAATAAAATAATATTAAAAAATCTTAATTGTTTATTCCCCAAAACAAAATAAACACATACTCCACTCAAAACAAAACATCCTAAAGTTATTATTTTATTGGGTATATTATAAAGTATCATGTATTATTATTTTATTGAGTATATTATCATGGAGTTACACTAAAGTTACAATCTATGAAGCACGAACACGTAATATGTGTTTCGACACGTGACACGCGACACGTGATTGATCCAAAAATTAGGATACGACACGCTATGATACGTATAATATATAATGTATATTTAAATATATATTAATAAAATCCACCATATCACACACAACATACACCGACTAAAGAACATATACTCAAACTCCACTCAAAACAAAAAAAATTAACTTCGTTTCATTTCTCTTTCGTACAAAACAAGAGAAAAGAAACTCTCACGTGGTTGTTCGTTAGTTTCCTTAATTATAAATAAATGTAAGAGAAAAACAAAAAAGAATGTAAGAGAGAAACATAAAAGTAAAGAGATGGTTTTGATTGTGATGAAAACTGAAGTTAACAACATGTATATTATATACAAAATAAAAATGTATACTTATTAAAATAAAAATTTCAGTATGTTTTGAAGACAAAAGGTACATGAGGTTATCATTCTCAATAAATTTGATTAATCTAAAAGGTGCATATTTATTTCTATTATTATGAAATGCGACTGCTAATTTTTTTTGGATGGCTTTAAGCTTATATGGTTGTAAAGTATGGATGACTTTAAGCCATATTATCATTATGGAATGATCCTATTATTATGGAATCCATAATTGTTGATGTTAAGACGCGGTAATTTTGTTAGATATTTATTTGGATTTGATTGGATTTCATTGGATTGGATATTTTACTTGTTATTTTTTGTGATGGCTCAATAATGTAAACGGATACGGATATTATCCGAATCCGAGGTATCCGAGCGGATACGGATATGGATAGTTGTTTTAACTATCCGGACGGATAGGGATACGGATACAGATAGTACATTCAGATAGCGGATACGGATATGGAAAACATGGTATCCGATCCGTATCCGTCCGTTTACCACCCCTACTTGAGATATATCATTTTTTGTAGGTTGGATGGTTAAAATTGAAATAATACTAAGACCACTTTTTTTGTTTTAGGCTAATAATTGAAAAAAATAAAAAGGAGAGCTTTTAATAGCACTTAAATATAAATGGTTTAGCTTATCTTCTTAATTATAAATGAGGCGAGTGAACCCTTGTGACCGATAAAGTTGGTGTCTCCCAAAATCCCACTTAAATGGCCCAAACATAAAAATGTAGGAATTTGTTAACTTATTATTTTCTTCCTTAAATATCCTTGTGTGTCGTTATATTGTTAAAGAATAGACTACACCTTCTAACACTTTTTTCCCGTTTTCATATTTTCTTTGTCGCATTTCTCTCTCTCTCATTTTCCTTTTATAGCTTTTCCTCTCTTTATATCTTTTTTCACGCTAGGCTTGCTCCTCTTTTCACTCTTTCTTGTACCTATGTGAGACTCCTCTTTTTTGTTTGTCAAACTTACGTTGGACGCGTCGTTTTCTCCCTCCTTTATATGTTTGTCGGATTGTTCTTTTTCCTTTTTTCAAACATGACGCAACACAACGCTTTCCCTCATTTTATTTCATTCATTCTTAGAATAGACTCCACTTTTCTTTTGTTTGTTTCATAGGTACCTATGTTAGACTCATCACTTTCTTTTATTTTAATTCTTTCATATTATATCTCTCTTTCCATCTTCCCACTTTGAAACTTTATGCTTCCTCTAATATCTTCGTATAATTTACGGATTAATCTGTATCATATATACAAGATGACTTTGAAATTTGATTTATAATTTACACTTGGTTACAAACATATTTGACTAATTGAGCTATTTGATGGACGAGTGTCCACGCCCATAAATAGAAGGTCACGTTAATTTTGACGACAACTATATCATTTGGCATGAAGATTCCATTTATTTTTAAGCCTTTAGAGTGAATTGTTAGAATTATTTTAAAGAATAATTCTATATAATATGGTACATGATTAGAGTAATACCAAAAGTCACTTGGGTTAATGAAAGAATATTTCAAATATCAAGAGTCAAATAACTCTTGGTTATCTATCATGATGGAAGGTTAAGATTAAGTGAGTGTTGAAGATTTGGGTCCCTGCCTATGAATAAGTGACTGATTTATATCATTCAAACACATGAAAAGATAATATAATGTAATTACAGGATAAAGGAGAGAAATCCAAGAGTCAAATTTGTGTTTATTTTAGAATACTAAGATCCAACCGTTGGAACATACTGAAATTGGAATACGTTCTTGCCGTGTATGAAAGAAAGTCGGGGTCCGAAATTCAGTCCGATCGGACATCTCTAAGGTCGACTACTCCGTCAATCTTTCCATATGTGACATGATGGAGTTGGACGCACCAATGATAACCTCTTCACTCGTCAATTCTAATTTTGACTTGGGTATTCAACTCTATTTTGGACACATATGATAATTATGTAGATTAAGGTCATATATTTACATAACAGTTTATATGTTCATGTATTGTATTATTGAACCATAAAAACTGTTAATTGATTTATTAAATATAAATCTAACATGCGGTATCAGATCACATAATTATCCTTTGTGACTAAATATGAAATTCATATTTTATATCAGATTTTATATTCTAAATTATGAGACTTATGTGATGTTTTTATTATATTTTTTTATGACTCTAATTTGGACTTAGTTTAAAATCTACTTATGTTTATGAATAATAGTTTCTGCGATATTTTTATTTTCTGTCTCTGAATCTGTTAAGAGTTATGTGTAAACTCTCTGCGACATACTAATATTCTATCACTGAATCTGTTTATATTGATGTGTGAATCTTACTGGGACGTTTTAGTTTTCTGTCGCTAAATCTGTTAATGTTTATGTATGAAAATCTTATGTGACGTTTTTGTTTTCTGTCACTAAATCTATCTAGATTCATTTCTATGACGTTTTGAATATTTTCGTCCCGGAAATCTTATTGCCTATTATGAACTCTATATTTCAAGTGACATTTTTTTTGTGTCACCAATTAAAAAAAAAATTGATTTGAAAATAACGTTTACTTTTATATCTCTCTCACGAAAATTATACTTTCGAATTCCGCGAATTGGAGATCGATTCTTATGCAATTCTAATTATATTTGTGGTAAAAACTAATTTTTTCATTTTTGGATATTGTACAAGATTTTTTTTCACTACATATGTAATGTTTATATTGTTTAGATGTTCTTATGTGCTTTATATCATTCCAAATCATTGTATGGATATTTCTCATGTTAATAATCTCATGTGCTAATATTTTCATAAAGATAGGATGGGTGTCCGCCAAAGTACCCTACCCTATGTTAGCGTATATTAGATTAAAGAGTATTCTATTTGGTTGCAAAAATTCCTAAAATAATTGTGACATAATATTTATATGATGTTAAATTAGGAGGAAAGTGTCTTAATCTATAGTCATAAATATTCAATTACTGTGTACGCTTCTATATTGGGACCTCTGATTATACATCAAGAATTACGTATAATATTTTTTGGGGGATATTAATTTTATATCCATTACATAATATGAGTGTGTATGTATGTTCCATGAAAGTAAATTTATTTTGCAGACTTTATGAATTAAAGATTTAAGCGTAATTAAGGATAAATCAATTTAAAATATGTGTGAATGCAACCAAATGAATGAATTGGTTCATCTTTATAATCACATAATAGAAAAATTCATAAAATGAGATTTTGTTTACCAAAATTTTATGACCAAATTAAAATTGGTTTTGGTTCCCTAATTGTGATTTTCTTTTGTGACAATTTTAATTATGTGTTTAAAGTCGCTTATTTTATAAAACTGTAAATCTGAATATTTTGAGACATTTTCAGTAACAGTTTTCTTATACCTCTAATAAGCAATAATTGATATTAAAATTGTCGACTTACCCGGGATTGATAAAAAAAATTATGTCAATTCGAGAGGATTTGATGATGAAAAATCACATTTTTTTTAGGAATAAATGTTGTTATGACTATTTTAGCACATTTAAGCTCTCAAAACATTAAATTTGTCACATTTGATAATAATGACAAATATTTCTTTCCCAATTTTTTTTCTACGCTTATTGGGAAGATTATTTTTTTAAGAATTTTCTTATAGCGATTACTCAAATTTTTCATTATTGAAAATTATGGATTTCTCCATTTTATGTGTTTTAATAAATACATCAGTTGTCTTATCTTATTTGGCTGTCATAATATTTTCGGTATATACTAAATATTGTTATGACTATTATGGTTATGGTTAAGGTTTTGATATTAATATTTATATTAGATTAGATTAGGTATCCATTAAATTGCCATAACCTATAATTATAAATATTAAATTGTTGTGTATAAATTTGGCTGCCAGTGAGTCCAAATATAATGATGAATGTTAGACTGTTGATGCAATGCTGTTGCAGGTTGTTCATTGTACCAAAGGGATAATTTCGATTATCAAATGAACATTAATGAGCAATTTTTTTTTCGCATCAACTTAAGCTCGAATGATTTAAATTTCTCTTTGAGACTAATATTTGCATAAAGTTTTATTCGGTGTTCAAAATTGTAAATATTATATTAATGTGTATATGTTTATTATGCCCAATATGAGTAAAGCAATATTAAAAGCATGCCCTAAAGTTTTCTTCTTAGCATTTATAGCGCGATTAGATTATGATTCCACCAAAGTGGTGTTAGAATTATTTTAAAGAATAATTCTACATAACATGGTCTATAATTAGATTAATACTAAGAGTCACTTTGGTTAATGAAAGAGTACTCCAAATACTAAGAGTCAAATAACTCTTGGTTATCTACCTTGATGGACGGTTAAGATTAAGTGACTGTTGGAGATTTGGGTCATGTCCCTGCCTATAAATAAGTGACCGATTTCCATCATTTAGACACATGAAAAGACAACATAATGTAATTATAGTATAAGGGAGAGAAATACAAGACTCAAATTTGTGTTTATTTTAGAATACTAAGATCCAACCGTTCGAACATACTGAAATTGGAATACGTTCTTGCCGTGCATGAGAGAAAGTCGGTGTCCGAAATTCAGTCCGATCGGACATCTCTAAGGTCGACTACTCCGTCAATCTTTCCATCTGTGACATAATGGAGTTGGAGGCACCAATGGCAACCTCTTCACTCGTCAATTCTAATGTTGACTTAGGTATGTTTTTCAACTCTATTTTGGACACATGTGATAATTATATATATTAAGGTCCTATATTTACATAACAGTTTATATGTTCATGTATTGTATTATTGATCCATTAAAACTGTTAATTGATTTATTAAATATAAATCTAATAGTCTAGTCTAATCAACTTTCAAATATTAAATTTATGATAACATGCAATACGATATTTAGGCATGCCTTAAGGTTTTCATCTCAGTATTTATATCATGATTAGTTTACGATTCCACCAAAGTGGTCTAATCTAATAAATTGTAAATGTTGAATTTTGTGATAACATTCAAATACTATGTCTTGGTTGCTCTAAAGAGTTTGGATATAGTTTTGAGTGTTCGGATAAGTAATAATTTCATTATGATTAACCCATTGTGATTTAGTTGCTCCCAAGAGTTCGGTTACAATAGTGAAGTTAATATTAAGGGGCAATATGTTTGTTTATTAAGGTTGGTATCGGTTGCTCCAAAGAGTCCATAACCTTCCTTAATTTATAATCTGTTGAAAACATTAGTGATTGTTGAAATTATTATACGATCCATAAAATAATTTAATATTCATATAATGGATAGTTTGGTAGCCACCAAAGTGACCCAATAAGAATGCTTGTGAATATTAAATTTAAAGATAAAAGTTGTAGTAATAACTTATTATGCTTATATATGTGAAGACATTAATGGGGTATATTTGATTTATTTCGTCAAGTAAGATAATTTCCCAAAGGAAATTTATTTTGAGTAAATGAAATAAATATTAAGAGATTATGCAATTAGGTGGTGAAAAGTTATCCTAGATAGCATGTTCATCTAAATTACATAACATGGTACCCAATAAAGTCACACACACACATATATATATATATATATATATATATATATATATATATATATATATATATATATATTCAAAGTTATTACGAAAGAATATCCACATTTATAAAATGTTATTAATGTACGTGTTCTCAACTCATAGCATTAATGTAGTGAGCTATTATTTCATTAATTTGATATTACCTTTTTCTCTAAAACTGCATATTTCCCCCCTTTAATGTGCTTGAGACTGATTTCTTAGAATGAAATAAAGAAGCTAAGTTTAACTTAAAATTTCTAAATCGTTATAATTCAGTTTTACTTATGGATCCCACTATTAATGAATTAGTGCGTGAAACTCTTTTAAAACCTTGAAGAATTATTAAACAAATTCATCATAGAGTTTATGCAAAATCTCATAATGTTCGAGATTAAAATGAGTACTCATTATATAACATACATATTTTAAGCTTCATTATGTGAATTATAATATATCATTCACTATGAATGAAATAATTTGCTTTGTTTTTCAAAAAAAAAAAAAACTAGAGTGCTACGAAACATGGTTCTAAATCAATATGAGGATGCTTACAAGACAAACCATAAAACAAACGATAAATTCTTGGATTCCTTTTCTTATGTTATTTTGGAATCATTTCAAAACCCCTCGGTGACCTTTCAAAATATTTTTCTCCAATATATAAAGCATCTTTAGGTTTATATGAGAATATATTTTCCTTAATTATGGTATTCTCATTTGTGGTTTGTACAATTATTTTTATGAAACTTATACAAGAAAAATGATTATGATCCTATATCATAATGTTGGACTTCAAAGTAGCTTTTCGATGTTGTGGCTCTTTTAAATACATACTTACTTTGATGATTTAATATATTAGATTGTCTTTGGGTTGTCACTTATGAATCTTGATACTCATGTTTGAGCTCTTAAGGTTTTATAATTTTAAAATGATCTATGTGGCCCAAGTGGGAGATTATAGTCATTGGATAGTGGACCTACATAGATCATATCGTTATAAAAAAACAAATCAAACGCAACAAGTCGATATCACCACAAGATTTATTCACACAAAAATGAATGTATATGGTTAAAAGTGTATTATATAAATTCCAGTTACTTACCCAATTAGACACGCCCGCATGATTGGGAATGTCTAGTACATGTATGGATTTAGAATCTACTAAATGAATTGGAATTTATAATTATGTCGACACTCGAAAGAGGGTGCATTAATTACTTTCGAAATAGAAAATATTAAATGTCAAATTCTTTAAGGAATGGTGAAATTAGTGGGAGTATCAAACCACATAATGTGGTTATAAAAGAAGTTAAGATACTCAAGTCATTCCTTTAACTTCCAAAGTAATTCTTCTTTTTGTTAATGGATATGAATAGTTTTAAGAAACTCTTAAATGTTATTGCTATTTTGACTAATTGTGAGATTTATCACAAGAATGCGAATTTGAATGATGAGTAGGAAAATATCCGATTTTGATAATCAATGATATAAAGCTAGACTTATGGTCAAAGTTTTTGTTACGAATAGACAAAGGGGCGCAAATAAATATTTTCAACTATATCTTTGAATAATAAAATTTTACGTCTTTAGTAGCTCCTTTTAAGTAAGAGTTACATTTAGTGTGAAAACTTATGAGAGTTTAAGAAAAGAACTACAGAATTTGAGAAATCACTATATAAACTTATGTCAGTTTTCCATTCATGGTATTTTAAGAATACTTTATGTATTTTGATTAAGTATATATATACCTTGAAGTCAGTGGGAGTAAATTTATATATTTCTTGAATTTATCTTAATAATGAATGATCAATTAGAGAAATGAAATAGCTTAAGAGTATGAAGTAATGAGATGCTTAAAATATTATATGCTCACACTTATGGTAATTGTTCTCTCTTGATGAAGTAGATTTGTTTTGGCCTAGTGACCAATATTGTGAAAGAGTGAGAAACAGTTAAATATTGTGTGTAGCATGCTTTGGGGCTACAACTTATGGATTATGGTTGCGAAAAATTTCTTTTGGGACTTGAAGTTGTCGACACTATTATCAAGTCGCTGAAATATTATGATAATTACGCTATACTCTTCATTATGAAGAAGTGATAGGTATTTTAAAGAACCTAGGCACATTAGAATACAATACCTATATGTGAATGAAGAAGTTCAGAAATAACAGGTGTCAGTCGAACACATTAGTTTAAGTGTTAACGCAACATATTCACTAATAAATGGATTATCACCAAAGGACAATCATGAAACATGCTTAAGATATGAGTCTTGCGTGTAGCCAATTAAGTATGAGTGTTAGTGGATTGTTTGGTTCTTATATTTTATCACTATACTTGGTATCGATTAGAGTGTATTCTGAACATTTCGATTTATGTCTTGCAATATAGGTTTACATGCGTGTGAATTGATGAATGTGACAAACATAGTCTTTTATATAAGATATTATTAGAACATTATTGAATAACTCAATTAAAGACCTTGTTGGATGAATTATTACTGTTGTGGTACATGGAAGAGATCATGCTCTTGAATTAGTATGTGAGCAACATGACCCGCATTAATAGTTTTTTTGATTAAGGTATTTATGAAAAACCATTTAAGGATGACTCAAAAATTATTGCGCGCCATATGATAATTATGGACCAAGTGGAGAATGTTAGAATTATTTTAAAGAATAATTCTACATAATATGGCTCACAATTAGATTAATACTAAGAGTCACTTTGGCTAGTGAAAGAGTACTCCAAAAACCAAGAGTCAAATAACTCTTGATTATCTACCTTGATGGACGGTTAAGATTAAGTGACTATTGGAGATTTGGGTCATGTCCCTGCCTATAAATAAGTGACTGATTTCTATCATTCAGACACATGAAAGGACAATATAATGTAATTATAGGATAAGGGAGAGAAATCCAAGACTTAAATTTGTGTTTATTTTAGAATACTAAGATCCAACCGTTGGAACATACTGAAATTAGAATACGTTCTTTTCGTGTATGAGAGAAAGTCGGTATCCGAAATTCAGTCTGATCGGACACCTCTAAGGTCGAGTACTCCATCAATCTTTCCATTTGTGACATGATGGAGTTGGAGGAACCAAGGACAACCTCTTCACTCGTCAATTCTAATGTTGACTTAAGTATGTTTTCAACTCTATTTTGGACACATGTGATAATTTTGTAGATTAAGGTCCTATATTTATATAACAGTTTATATATTCATGTATTGTCTTATTGATCCATAAAAATTATTAATTAATTTATTAAGTATAAATCTAACATGAATGTGTCGGCAATTATGATCTCACCAAGTTGAGAAATCCAATCAAGTCACAGAGGAAACCCACCCCCCCCCCCCCCCCCCAAAAAAAAAAAAAAATCTTTTGGAATAATAATAATAATAATTAGTATTAATAAAATATTCTCTAAAATACATTATTCGCCACAAGGATGTCCCCTAAAAGTTCACCATCACCTATCACGTCTAAAAATGGACCGAGGATGATGGTTTCAAACATCAAAAAGAAGTCTCACAAATCTAATATTATTAGAAGTAATCAACAAAGAGCTATCATCTTCCTTCTCCTTTTTATCCATTAAGAAAATCACACCAATATTAGGATTCGTTTGGTTACCTTTATTTGCCATGACAAATGGGATATTTGTCAATAATTCGGTGCGTTTGGTACAAAAATTTGCCTATAAGTTATTTGTCAACGTACAACACCTCTTATGCATAAATTTGTCACAAATGCTGGCAAACTTTGCTTTGCTATTTTAGTGAAAATATTTACCACGCAACTTTGTCAATTCTTACTAGTGAGTTTTTATTACGAAAACATTTTTAAAATGTTTTTTGAATTGTTAGAAAAAGGTTTTAAATAAAAAATTGTTTTATATGATACAAAAAATTGTTTAAAAAATTTGTTCTAAAACTATTTTAAAAAAGTTTTTAAACCGTTAAAAAAACTGTTTTAAAAAAATTTAAAAACTATTTTGAATAATTAAAAAACTGTTTTAAACATTTTTTAAAACTGTAAAAGTGTTTTTCGTAACATTTTTAAACATTTTTTCGTAACATAGAAATTGTTTTTTCGTAACATTTTTAAAAACTATTTTTAATAAATAATTTAAAAACAGTTTTAATAAATTGTTTTTTCCTAACATTTTTAAACATTTTTTCGTAACAGTTTTCAACATTTATAAAAACTGTAAAAACTATTTTCTCGTAACATTTTTAAACATTTTTAGAAGTTGTAAAAATTATTTTTAATAATAAAAACATGGAGGAAGAAGAAAAGAAAAAAAGCAGTTCTTTAGTTTTTTAATAAATAATTTTGGGGTAAAAAATAATTTTTTATATATAGTTTGTTACTTTTTTAATATATAAAAATGGGGAGTAAAAAGAAAAGAAAAAACTATTTTTTATTAAATAAAACTTGGGGCGAAAATTAAAAAAAAAAACATATTTTTTGTTATTATATATGATAACAGGGATGAAAACGTGTTATTAAAATGTTTTGCCTAAAAAACTTGTTTTACCTCATTTGGTGTTTGATAGCCTAATGTGAGAAAAATAATATTTGTCTTGGCAAATTTTGTCTATGGCAAATTTTACCATGGCAATATTTGCCATGGCATGCACTAAACGGACCGTTACTGATCAATTTATTTTAAAAACCTTGCCTCTCTTATCTAACGTGTAGATTTCGTGCGGTTCTTACATCTTATGGTGATTAATATCTAATACCATCTTAACATTCCATAGGTGCATATTTTCTTTAACACTTGAAGTTTTTATTTCCAAAAGAGAAGCTTTATTCAAAACAACAGTATTTTACAGTGATGTTGCTTTGAGGCTGACCACACTATAGTACTACAACTCTGATCACTAAATAAAAAAGGAGATAAAAACTCGGAACATGCGTAAAAAGAGTAGGAAAAAAAGGACTCGACACAGAGAATGCAACAAGGACATCGGCACACATGTTTACTTCTCTATAACAGAGATACATGGTTAAGTGCTAGAACTGCTAGAAACCGTCATGGATTGCCTAGATCAAATCTCCTTGCACTAGAGGCGGGGCTAAGATCTTGTATATCATGTGGAATACAATCGACAATCTTTTTCAATTTTAATAAATTTTACGCCCGTATTAAAAGCTATATCTAGACCTATTTTAAGAGCCCAAAGCTCAGCAAATATTAATGACGCGTATCCAATATTACGAGAGTATCCACAAATGAACTGCCCTTGAGAGTTTCGAATGATACCACCAATGGAAGATAGTCCCGAGATGTGAGATTTCTCTCCATTCGTGTTACATTTATAGAACAGAAGCACCAGAGGCGTCCAAGCAACATGGTACTATCTTTTTTTATACTTTATTGGGTGGGTTATCCCTTTTTTGCAGGTAAAAAATGGATAATCTGGTAATAAAGAGAATGTAGGATCAAGTATTTAATAATTGGTTTGTGTCAGAAGATGACCTCATTTCGAGCAAGCCATAGAACGCGAAGGGAGAAAATAGGTCGAATTGATTGGTATGTACTCGTGGACGGCCCACATTCCTCGTTCAGATATCAAAGAAGGGCTAGCACCGTGATATTTGTCCCATCGTGTAACATGCGAACATGAAAGAATGTTGGGCATTCAGTATAGACATGAATATTGGAGTCTGTGAAGTCACATAAAGGGAAGACGGGTGGCATAATTTTATGATAATAAAATAAAAGATTTGTCGTATGTAGAGCCTGGTGTACAAGAAACCAAAAAAAGATTTTGAGTTTTGGGGGAGTGCACACTTCCAGAGCTAATGCCATGAAAGAGTCGGAGTGTGTTGTTGAATGGATTCCTTGTTCAACCAGTGGAAAATATCTCTAATCGAGAACAACCCCGTGTGGCTAAACCACTAGTAGGGCGTGTCATGTTGGGTTTGGGGGGATATATAGAGGGACTAGATATGGGGTAGGAAATATAAGGACAAGTATTGGGCTACCTTGTGTAAATTAAATTAATGGTTGTGAATAAAGCTAGAAAGTGGGGCACTAAGAATAAAGGAAGGCGGGAATTGAAACCATTGCCTATAGATTCCTGGAGCACCCAAATGTGATGTCCAAATAAAATATTTCCTTCCCCGATTCCCCATTTGATTCCTCTTTGGAATAGGGGAATAAGTTTAGAGATTCGAGTTCGACACCAGGATGCATGGGTGTGCCTATTATCCCTCAATAGATTTGTGTTGGGATAATATTTTGTCTTGATAGTATAGGTCCATAAATTCCCTAGTTTGGTAAATAGCTTCCAGAGTAGCTTTAGCATATTCATAGTATTAAGGATGTGCAAGTTCTTGATTCCCACGTCCACCATATCTTTTCGATAATGTAATGGTAGAACATGTTGTTCTTGTTTTATTACAGTTTGTAGTCGCATTCCAAAATAATGCTTTAATGTTTTGGGTGAATGTGTGGAGCGTATGATCCGGAAGTGGATATACATACATGTTATATGATGGTAAGGACGTACATACCACGTTGATGAGTGTCTACCGACCTGCGTAGGATAGAAAATCTGTATACCACATGCATAGCTGAGCGTCCAGGTCTGCGGTAAGCTCGAGAAACACACCACGCGTGACCCAACCAGTAATAAGGGGAAGACCCAGATATTTTTCATGGCTCGGGTTATAATGAAATCCTATCATGGTTCGCATTGTACGCATGGTCCAGTGAGGAGTTGATGGTCCAAAAGTAATCATAGATTTATTTCGGCTAATTGTTTGCCCCAAAATAATGGGAAAATCCTCAAGAACAGTCCTGAATTGGGTTATAGTACTAGGGGTTGGTTGGAGAAAAAATATACAGTTGTTTATAAATGCAAGACTCTGAATCAAAGGTCCTTTTGGAGAGAGCCGAAAGGCTGTTGTATTTTTTAGGAGACATTCTTGTTCAATTTTTTGAACAAGGAAATCTAAGCCTAATATAAACAATATTGGAGACAAGGGATCCCCCTATCTCAGACCTCAAGACGATTGAAAATTTGGCTCCAAGATGCCCATTGATCGGTGTCTAGAGAGAAATGGAGAAGACACGTGAAAGAAGATACGTGATCCATGGTTCCAGGAACCCATGTTGTTATAGAATCCAGTTAAGGAACGGCCATTCCATTTGGTCATATGCTTTGAATAAGTCAATTTTAACGACACGACTTCCCTTTTTTAGATTTTGACTTGCTCATAGTGTGCAACATTTCAGGCGTAATTAGAATATTGTCCTGAATATGACAATTTACGACAAAAGCTTCCTGGTACAGAGATACCAGGTATTAGAGGAGGGGCCACGTACGTGCAATAATGATGGAAGAAATAATCTTATAAATGGCGTTGCAAAGACTAATAGGTAAAAAATGAGATACTTGGGTTGGATTTGGCCGTTTAGGGATGAATATTAGTAAAGTGTAATTTATAGAGTGTGGCATTCTGCCTGATTTGAAAAATTCCTGAATAAGATTGCTAACTATGGGGGCGACCTCTTCCTAATGGATTTGACAAAATTTAGCTGTCAGTCCATCCGGGCCTGGGCTCTTACATTTACCCATACGCTTTAGGGTGGACCATATCTCCATTTTTGTAATCTGTTATAACAATTTAGCTTTTTTCAAAGTGTAATTAGAATAAAAAGATAATTAACTTGTAACAAATGTTGAAGTTTATGCAACTAGTATTTGGATTAAAAATTATGTGTATAGGATTGATACGCAGTCGATGATTGCCACAGGTGTGGAAGAATTTTGTGTTTTCATCTCCCTCCAGAATCCACTTTAGTTTAAATTTATTTTTCCAAAGATAGGCAATGTGTTAGTTCCTCTTGAATTTGTCATTCTCTAGAGAGAGATAACTGGTCAGGAAAGTTTTCAAGGTGTTTGCGCACCTATAAAAGTTCTTGTTGATGTTTTAACATTTTTGTTTCCATGTTCCCCAAAACTTATTTTTTCCATGAGATGGCCTCTTGTATGAAAATGTGAGTTTACTTGAGGAAGCAACTTGTCTGTGGCCCAGCTACCGATCAGCTCCAATGGGAATGAAGCATCTTATGGAAAGAAGGATAGGCAGCCCATTCTTTAAAATAAATGAAGTGTTGTGAAAATATGAAGCGGTTTTGGCATATTATTTAGTAGAATTGTAGTAACCAATATATTAGGATGCATGCTTAACAATTTCATGTCCGCTAGGCCCATGTGCAATCGCTCATGTACGGGGAGATCGAAAAATGTTTTAGCTTTCAAGGTAAGGGATGTCCCACTGAACCCTAAGTGATAAGCACAAAAAATTGTACATTTTATACCCCGAATAGACGTACTTTTGTTGCTAATTCTCGACAATTTGGGTCTTATGCGCTTTATTGTCTATTCTTTAGGTCGAATGCACGTTGCGATGTTCAAACGCGTATTTCAAGGCAATTGTACAGATTATGGAGCTAATTACCAATCCCGTAACCCTAGCCTACCTAACCTAGCCTAAACACTGTCCTGAACCGTGTGTGTTCATTTTGTCCCATTTTATTTTATTTGTGTCATTTTATTTTTAGGGTTTATTTTATTATTTTATTTTATTGAGTCATGTATATATTTTTAGGATTTTTAGCGCGTCGTGTATTAGTTTTTATATTTTCTTTTATTTTCTTAGTTTTTAGTGAGTTTATTATTTTTTCATTTTGTTTTTATTTTAGTCGTGTGTAGTTTTTTTAGAGTTTGTATAGTGTGTCGTGTCGTGTCATTTTTATTTTAGTTGATTTTTATTTTTTTAGTTTAGTTAAATTTTTATTTATTTTTTATTTTATTTTTAATTTTATTAGTTTTATTTTAGTTAGTGTTATTTTTAGGTGTCCAAATTGAACACATACATAACTCACTCACACCTAAATCCCATACACACCATTTACTCCTAAACTCAACCCATACCACACCCTAATTTCCTACACCCTCACTACACCCAATCATCACCACTTCATCTTACCCGACTTCACTCTCTCTCTCCTCACTAACCTTCATTGCCAAACCCAATAACAAACTCAAACCTCCATTAACACACCAATCAAAACCCACCTCCCAATACCCATCACCATCTCTCTCTTCTATCCACCACCAAATCAAATCCACCACACTACCTCGCCGGCGACCCATTTCGCCGACCCCACCTCGTCCCCATTTCCGGCGATTCAAATCGGCCTCAACCAGCCCAGCCCCGGACACCTCCTACTCACTGCCTAACCAGTACCCGCCACCTCTGTCCCAAACCCGTTTTCCCATTCCGGCCCTGCTTCGATTTCATCCAAGAACCATTTCCCATATACCCATTATCCATTTTAAATCCAGGTCCCCAAACCCATTTGAAAACCAAAAACCCATTTCTAAGCTCATGTTTCTCTCACCGGCTAGTTAACAAGACCGAACCAAATAAAGCCCACATGCCTAATAAAACCATTTAAAACCCATGTACCCTTTTTCCCATATTTTTCCACAAATACCCCCAACTACCTATTTTAACCCAACTTCCCAAAATACCCTTATTCACCCCTCATCCACCTGACCTCACACAACCCATGCACATTTGTGCATTTTCCTATTTTAACCCCAAGTTATCCTCACACCCCTCATGTCCATTTAATCCCTACCCAATTTGCCCTTAGCTCCATGCCTACTATTTAAGGGAGATGAAGACCATTTGAGAAAGGATCTCCAAATTAGTTTTTAAGCCTTGTGTGATAAATTTCTCTACACCCCTCTTTAGAGAGTATTTGCATTTTTAGCAAATATCTCAATATAAAGGTGTGTAGTGAAATTTATCTCTAGGATAAATTCAACCCCACCCCTCTATAATGAATTTTTGCATTTTTAGCAATTATTTCAAAATAGATTGATGTAGTTGAATTCATCCCTTTTGGGATCCATTCCTTTATGTTTAGATTTTGCATTTTTAGCAATTATCTCAATATAAATTAATGATCTAGAATTTATTTCTTTGGGTGAGTTCTAATGTACAATTTTATAATGTTAGGATTTGTATTTTTAGCAAATCTCTTTTATTATTTAATTGTCCATTATTAATTCATCCACTATCCTTTTTATTATTAATTTATAGTTTTTAGTTTAGATTCAATAAATACATTAGTGAGGGATTATGATTGAGTGATTTTTGTGTATAATTGAGAGATTGTTGATGTAATTGAAGATTCCATTCCAATTCAAGGCTTAAATTGGTTTGATCTATTCCTCTCTTATTAATTTTATTTTAATCATCTCATGCTTCATTTGTTTATCTTATATTTTGGATGATGATTATTAAGGGCTAATCTCCCATTTATGGGATGAAATTTTGAAGCCCTTATGAGTCCAATTTTGTTAGTTTACTTATTCGGACAATTTGGTTTATCTCACTTTTCTTAAATTAGCTTTTACTTCTTAATTAGTGGTTATAAAAATTAGTATAGTTAGTTAAAAAAATCCCTTGAAAAATCCATAAAAAATATAAATAGAAAAAAATAGAAAAATAATAATAAAAAGCAAATGAATCTATATATGTCCTCCCCAATTTTGTGTTTTACCCTTAGATGTGGATTGATACCTCACTTACTGCTATATTCTAGTTTTGTTATACTTTTATAGGTTTGTGAAGATTTTTGATGGATAAAGGAGTTGCACAACGACAAACACATTACAGAAGAAATTTTTTTACTCTATCAAATGGCGTCGTTGCCGGGGAACAAAAAATCTAGTTATCAAATGGCGTCGTTGCCATTCTAGGGAGCGTGAAGCCCTCGGAGCGGATTCAATATTGTAGTTCATTTATTTTCAATCTTTTGTTGTATTTTAGTACCATTTTTCTTTAATTTAGAAGGATTGTATTAGGATTTTTATCATTGCTTGTATTGTGGTGCATAAAGACACCTTTATTTTATTTTTCCTTTTAAAATTTTAATAATCGAAGATAAGCTTGATTGGCAAACCGTACAAGGTAGAGAGAGGGCGTCCATTGGCGAGGATTTAGAAGCATCTCTACCTTGGATCGGTAGGACTCCCGGGGCCGACTGAGATAGGCGTGATCTCACCTCGGTCGACTCAAATTTTTCGGCACCCCACGGCCTAAAAACCGTGGGAGGTACATTTCTCAAACCCTTGCGCCTCTCCTGTTAACGAGTAAATTTTGTGTGCTCTTGTGTGATTTTATTCTAGCATTTATTTTTCGAATGGTGTGATGAATTAAATTACTAAGACCTGCACCCGGTCACTCACGAGAAGGGATTTCATCACCCGACTCACTCGCTTACAAATTGTGTGCTACCCTAGCCATCACTAAATTTAAAATCCATTAACTAAGTAGCCCAATAGGAGAAAAATTTGAAAAGGCGATCACAAAGATTTTTGTGATTTTTTTTATCCCCCGCGGACTTAATTAAAATTTGACTACCCTTTCACTAAATCTAAGGATAAAAATTGGCCATGTGCTAGTTAGGAATTCTTCTTGACGTGTGAGTGTCCAATTTAATTTTTCGCTAGTCGGTTTTAGTTGGTTCGTCCAAAATCAAGAGTCCATATTTTTCCTCACTTTTTCTTCCAAAAAATCCAAAAATATTTTCTTTCATTTTTATAAAAAAATCCAAAAATATTTTTAGATTTTTAAAAAAAAATTCAAAATGAAAGAAAATATTTTTAGCAATTATCTCAATATAAAGTAATGATCTAGAATTTATTTCTTTGGGTGAGTTCTAATGTACAATTTTATAATGTTACGATTTGCATTTTTAGCAAATCTCTTTTATTATTTAATTGTCCATTATGAATTCATCCACTATCTTTTTTATTTTTATTTTGTAATTTTTAATTTAGATTCAATAGAGATTTTTATCATGAAATAGAGAAGAGAATTCTAGAGAGAGTTAGAGATAGTTTAGTGTAGAAAATAAATTAGTATAAACACCATTTTATAAATAGTTTTAGTTTTATTTTTGTTAGATATTTGTGAGGTTAAATTTTGTAAGAGATTTAATTGAGTGATTATTTAATTGCAAATCACTTGGATGCTCAATTGGAGGGATGTAAATTGCAAATTCAAGGATTGGAGTCCAATTTCACTCAAATAGATTTGGTTTGATTGTTCTTCTCTTTTACTTTATTTTATTAGCCTTTGATTGTTTGATTATTAATTTGTCAAATTCCATACCATGTTAGGCTAAATCCCCTTTCAAGTGGTAGGGGAAACCCTTATTTGATGTTATTTTAGTTTTGAATATTAATTTTGATCCCTCACCCTTAAATTTACGCCTCGAGAGAGGGTAAATGATTTTCGAGAGAAAATCAAAATTCTAGTTATAATACCCATTTTAGATTCGAACTAGAGATAGGGGTTTCTTAAGTGGGGTATTATTACTTGAATTTCAACTCTAAATTTGTTTTCTACGATTTACATAAATTTTAATTGATCGATCCTAGCAGGTGATTAATTAAAAGGAGTGTAGATCTATTTTTTAGAGTTGTGTGATGTTAAACTTAATATTCTAAAAAATTGCTATTAAAATTACATTTGCAACGAGAGTTGATTTGTAATTTTGATATTAATTTGGGAGAATTCAATTAATTAGTTAGAATAGCTAAAATTTGCTATGTAATCCCACTCCTTGATTGTTCTCACATTTATTTACCTCATTTATCTCATATTTTAGTGTTAGACTTTATTTTTCACTTTTAATCACTTTCTAGTTAGTTGTTTTCATCTCACATTTTAGTTTAGTGTTATTTCACCTCACCTCACCCTATTGTTTTATTATTTTAAAAGATTAAAAAAAAAATAGAAAAAGCAAAAATCCCAAAAAGAAAATAAAAATTGAATTACAATTGAGTTTGTCTCTAGCTTACTCCCTTGATGTTGATTGATACCCTTACCTACCTCTACGCTTGAGATTATATTATTTTGTAGGTATTTGAGGTTTTTGATTAGAAGATATTTTCAAGCAATGACGAAACAAATACACCGAAAAGTCATTTCTATCACTAAGCATGAATGTTGTGATTTTCCATAAAGTTGCGTAATGTCTGTTCACTTGTGTCTTGGAAACTTTTACCCCATAGCTTTTCACGCGGACCTAAAATAGTATTATAATCCTCCATGAGTAATCAGGGGTTCATAATAGAATTTGATAAATGATGTAGTTATTGTCATACCTGAGTCTGAGTTGGAGGTTGGGGAGGCATGTAAGCTACGGTGAGCTCCATGGATCCCGCTGCGGGTCCATGTTCAATAAGGACATGTATAAACCGTGGGGAAATAGTTATTTCGTGTGATGTAGTAGGACCTTCCATTAATAGTATCCCGGTTCCTCCTGATTGTCCCCGGGCAAGCGATACAATAAGATTACGAAAAGGCAAACGATTGATCTAGACAAGGGATTGTCTTGCATCCATGAATGTATCCAATATTACTGCAATATAGGGTTGATGACGATGAAAAAAATTCATAAATTCTGGCAGGAAATTTGGACGACATGTGCCCCTAGCATTCCGCAGTAAAATCTTCATGAGATGCATTTGCAGTTGTGATCGTATCAGGATCTGCTCTGGGAGAATGTATACATATTCATTTTGTACGAGTGGGTTGATCATGATTTGTGCTTCATTTAGTACCTGTTGGGCATGAAAAGTGTAAATCAACTCCGATTCTGGGTGATTCCTATCGCGATGTTATGCGGCGCTAGATAAAGTTGTTGACTGAGTTAGACTAAGAAACAAATTACCAGAATACACGTGCTCTACATGGTCGAGAAGAATATATGGTTCGGACATCAATCAAACATATGAATATCCATGTATACATGTTATTTATTTTTTAATCATACAAAAAGTTATATATAATATATTTAATGTTAGGATCTTAGATCAAAATGATTATCACAGATAGTATAAACTATAAGATAAAATATAAAAACATAACTTGATCTTATTTATAACTAAAATATCAAGAGTAATAACTTTATCTAAATTTGTTTGAGAGGAAGAAGTTGGAAATATTATTCTCCACTTGAATATGGAATCGTCATTTTGATGATTGAAGTTATTGGTGTTATACTTTATATGAATATGTTATCATCATTTAGATAATTGGAGTTTTGGAATTTCTCTCCCTTAACCTAATTTCATTCATGTTGTAATTTTGTAGTGTCTGGTGGATGGATATCAATCACTTATTTATAGACAGGGAGAGTACTCAATTTGCAAAAGTCAATCAATTTGAACCGACTCTTGATATTTGGAGTACCCTTTTATTAATCAAACTGACTCTTCGTAATAATTTAATTATGGAACACATATGAAGAATTATTATTTCAAATAATTCTGATATTCTACCACTTTATCCATGATTATCATAAGGTACGTAATAATTTTGTATTCATCCTTAAATATTTTTTATAAACACTTAAATCAAATAAAAAAATGAATGTGAGTCGTAACGGTTACATACTAGTTCAAGAGTATGTTCCTTCTATGTACTACTATATTAACATATTATTTAACAAGTTCTATAGTAGGGCTTATCATAATGATATAATAATGTCATATAAAAAGACTATTTTTGTCACTTTCATCCTTTCACATGCATGTAATCCAATATTGGAAGACAAAAATTTATTGTTCAAAGAACTTCTTAATTGACATCGAAACATAGTGCCAACTAAATAAGCACTAAAAAACCCACAATCTCATTATTTTTAATGACTTCACTCAACACTCATATGTTCAACATCTTTAGAAATATCCTCGGTGGTAGTCATTTAGTAAGTGAATTTTCTATGTAAATACTCGTACTTATGTGTTTAAGTAACACCAATTGTGTCTGAACTTAATCTTTGACAAATATGTATTTTAATTTAATATGTTTAACTTCCTTAGAATAACTATCAATTCTTTATTAAGAATGCAACGGCAACATAATATTTCAGTGCTTGTTAATAGTGTCGATAACTCCTAGTCCTAAAATAAAATTCTGCAACCATAATTCATTCATTGTAGCCTCAAAGCATGCTAAAAACTCAGTTTTCATAATTGATAAAATATTAATGTATTATTGCTCACTCTTTCATAATCTTAGCTATTAAGCCAAAATAGAGACAAGTAGTAAAGACCGAGACAAATACATCCATAACTATTAAAATTATATATGTAATAACCGATCATCTTTAAATGAACAATTTTCATAAGTGTAAGCATATTATTATTTTAAACATTTCATTCCTTAATACTCTTGAAATATTTTATTTCTCAAATATATCTTTAATTATTAATGTATAGAGAATTTCAAAATATATAAGCTTACTACCACTGACCTTAACCTATATATACGAATATAAATACATAACATATTCTTAAAATAGCATTGGTGGAAAACTAATATAAGTTTATATAGTGATCCAACATATACAGATTTTCACTTTGAATGTAACTCTTAATAAAAAGGAGCTACTAAAGCCATAAGAATTTCACATTTTAGGATATAGATGGAAATGTCTATTTACACCCCTTTCTCTATTAATAATGAAATCTTTGACCATAAGTCTATCTTTATATCATTAATTATCACCAGGGTCGTGTTTTAGTCTTAATAATGCATTTAAACTTGACTCTAGCATGTCAATTAGGTAATTCAACGAGATCTTAAACTTAATTTTGGTAATTAATGGCATTATCATTTTTAAAACTTATGAAAACAAAATCAAATATTTCCTTACTCTCTGTCAAATTCACATTCTTGTGATAAATCTCATAATCATTTAGAATAGCAAACTCATTTAAGAGCTTCTTAAAACTATTCATATCCACTAACCAAAAGAAAAATTAATTTGGATATTAAGGGAATGATAAGAATATCTTAACTTCTTTTATAACCACATTATGTGATTTGATACTTCCACTAATTTCATAATTCTTTAAATAATTTGGTATTTTCGATTTCAACAGTGGGTAGTGTATCCTTTTGAAAGTGTACAGACATAATTCCAAATTCCAATTCTATTGGTGTTCATGTATATACTAGAAATTTTCAATCATGTGGTGGTGTCAAATAGGTAAGCTTATATAAAACACTTCTAACCATAAATATTCATTTTCGTGTGAATAATTCATGTGGTGATATTGATATTGTTGCGTTTGAATTGTTGTTTTATAATCGCGTGGTCCATGTAAGTCTACTATCCAAGGACTATAATCTCTCACTTGGGCCACGTATATCATTCTTAAAATATAAAACCTTAAAAGCTCAAACGTGAGTGCCAAGATTCATAAATGATGATCTAAAGACAATATAGTTTATTAAATCACCAAAGTAATTCTAAATTTAAAAGATTCTGATATTCAATTATGCTATAAGATTGAAAAGATACTTTTAAATTCAACATTATGATATATGATCATAATTATTTTTCTTGTAAAAGTTTTATTAAAAATATAATTTTACAAACCACCAATGAGAATATCATAATTAAGGAAAATACATTCTCATATAAACTAAAAAATTCTTTTGTATACTCAAGATAATTCCTTCACTGTCAAACTTAAAAAAAAATTAAAGGTCATCAAAGGGTTTTTGAAATGAATCCAAAATAACATAAGAAAAATAATTAAAGAATTTATGGTTTGTTTTAAAATTTGTTTTGTAAGCATCCTCATATCGATTTAGAATTATTTTTTCCTATAGCTCTAGTATCAAAAAAATAAAACAAACTAATATCACTCCTATCAAACGACATATTATAATTCACACAATATTATAGCTTAAAATATATATGTTGTAGAATGTGTACTCATATTTTAATCTCTAACATTATGATATTTTGCATAAACATTATGCCTAATCCGTTTAAGAATTCTTCAAATTTTAAAAAGAATGCCACATGCCAATTTAATCATTAATAGTGGGTTCCTCGAGTAAGATTGAATTATAACGATTTAGCACTTTTGAGTGAAACTTAGCTTATTCACTTCATTTTAAGAACTAGTCTCGACGGCATTATAACGGATAAAACATGCAATTTTAGAGAAATACAATTATATGCAATGAACGAGATAAATAACTCACTACATTAATGCTATAAGTTGGCAACACGTACATTAATAACATTTTGTAAATGTGGACTTTCTTTTGGAATAACTTTGAATATGTTACCTTTCACAACCTAATTGCCTAATTCCTTAATATTTATTTCAGTTACTCAAAATAAATTTCCTTTGAGAAATTATCTTTCTTGACGAAATAAACCAAATATACCCCATTAATGTCTTTACATATATAAAAGCATGATGAGTTATTACTACCACTTTTTTCTTTAAATTTAATTTTCACAATCATTATAGTTTGTCATTTTAATTACTACCAAACTATTCATTATATTAATATTACATTATTTTGTGGAGTGTATAATGATTTCAATAAATATCAATATTTTCAAAATGCGTATATGGGCAATGTGTTTATAAACTAAGGATTGATATGGAATCTTTGGACAAAACGATACTAACCTTATTGAAAAAATGTATTGCCCTTTAATATCAAGTTCAATATTGCAATCAAACTATTTGGAGCAGTCAAATCACAACAACTTTATCATAGTGGAATCATTAATAATCCGAGCACTCAAGACCATATTCAAACTCTTTGGAGCAACCAAAATATAGTATTTGAATGTGATTACAAAATTCTGCATTTCTAGTTCATTAGATTAGACCACTTCGGTGGAATCATAAGCTAATCGTGATATATATACTAAGATGAAAACCTTAAGCCATATTGCTAATATTCTATTACTCATATTGGACATAATAAGTAATACAAAGTAATCTAATATTTATAATTTAGAAGCAGTTTTGAGCACCAAATTAAACTTTACGTAAATATTAGTTTTAAGGAAAAATTTAAATTCTTCGAGGTTAAATTGATGCAAAAGAAATTTTCTCATTAATGTTAATTCAATAATCGTAAGGGTTATTTAAGGTTTGGTGCCCATTTAATTCCCTATAATGAGTCACCCCCCCCCCCCCCCCTCTCCGGAATTGACTTTTTAAAGGTTTGGCCCCCATTTTTAACTCTTCGTCCACTTAGTTATTAACCCCCATGTTTTTTTGCCATTTATCCCCAGATTGCCCCTTTTTGTTGTTGGGACATTACTAGCCATCGGAAGACTGCCTATGTAAGCTCCAACGTGCCATTCATTTTGTTACCAAAATGGGGGAAGGCTCAACTTCATCCTACGATGTTATTTTATAATATTTTTTTGCTAATTTATTTTGCTAATTTATTAATATAATTTATTAAACTCAATTATTAATTTGTACTCCATTTTTTTTGCAGGTAATATGTCAACTTTGCGATGAAAGTGGTCATGTAGACAAATTATGTCCATCATTGTCGAAAAATCAAACGCAACAAGATGTGAAGAAAGACGTATCATTTTAATGTGCAGAGGAAGTACATTGGGTTAAACATTGATCGTGGAAGAATACGAAGTGTCTAAAATGTTGGAAGACCCCAAGAAATTTAGGGACGTCTAGGAAACAATGGAGTTACGGCAAAAAATTTCTCAATTGTGTTGATTGTAGTAGTTTCGAGTGGCTCGACACCGCTAAACAAAACTGTCCAAATATGAAATTGAAAGTGAAGTTGGAAGTGACATTATATGATTTATATAATGGTTTTAAAAGTAGTGTGAATTTTAATGTTTGATTTAATAATTTCTCTAAAGATATCAATTGTTTTAATGATATTTAGATGATTTTATTTTGACTTCCATTCAATTTTGTATATCCAACACTTTGTAGACAACAAAAATAGTGACCGGGTTAATAACTTTCCATAACAACTTAAAATCCAAAGTACATAACAACCCAAAATAACTTATGTGGGTACCCGGAATTTAGTACTATAGGCCTGGACGAGTAGCCCAGCCCTAGCGGCCCAAAGTCCAGGCCTCTCATCTTTTGTATTGATCCAATCTCCTCACGATCCCATGAAGGGAAGTTATAGGGGAGCACGATCCCATGAAGGGAAGTTATAGGGAAGATGGCTAATATGGAGGAACCCATCATCTCCACTAACTAACCTACACATATATAAATTAAACCCTAGGTCCGGGGCAAAGGACAAGTTGTATTCTCTATACTCATTCCCCAGAATATTGAGAAATAATACTGACTGCACCACCGTGGACGTAGGCATCTCTTTGTTGAACCACGTATATCCGTTGTTGTGTGATTGGCGTTTTATTTGTTCTTTCCTGGTCATTACTTCTCTCATATTTATTTGTGTTGCATAATCATTGTCTCCACAATTGGCGCCATCTGTGGGAAACATTCATCTTTCCCTGAGAAGAGCCCACACCAAGAAAAGAATCTAAGATGTCTGGTCATAGCAGCAACGCTCCTCAAGCAGGAGATATTCAAGAGCCACCTGCTCCTCGCAGGATTAGGTCTGAAGTCCGACGTTCAGATCGTGGGGCTCGCTTAGAAAGGCCAGCCTCAGAAGAAATTCAAGGACCAACAAGGTCCACGTAGATATCCAGATTGATTGATGCATACGAGGTAAGGCTCCACGAGCAGAGGGAGTCTTCTCGCAGATACGAGGCTGAGAATGCTCGCTTGAAAATAAGACTGGAAAGACTGGAGAAGTAACTACGTCCTCATACCAGAAGACACCCCTATCGCACTCCTAGCCCTCAGGCGAGCAAATCTCGTAGCCGAGGAAGGAGCCCTAGGTTGGAATATCAAGGGGTCGAAGGTGGCGACTCAGACGACGACCTCCGCGAATAACTAAAAAGAGATCTCCGCTACCAGAGCCCTGCTCGCAGCGATGAGAACATACGGAACCTGGTCCGCAGAGAAATGGACCAACATCCAACTCACCGCGGCACCAGGTCGACTAGAGAACTCGCCAGGAGAGCCCTCAAGACCCAGATGAAATCACCCTTCACGAGGGAAATTGAAGAGGAAGAGGCTCCCAAGAAATTTTCCATTCCAAGGTTCAAGATTTACGACGGGAAGACTGATCCCATTGATCATGTCATGCAGTACCGGCAGGCCATGACCCTCTAGAATCATCGGGATGCACTGATGTGCCGTATTTTCCCCTCGAGCCTCCATGACGTGGCCCAGAAATGGTTCAAAAAACTCCCTCACTGATCCATCAGAAATTTCAAATCCCTGGGCGAGCTCTTTACGGCCCGGGTCATCACCAGCAGCTCCCATCCCAAAAGGATGGATACTCTATTAACCATGAAGAAAATGCCTCAAGAAACACTCCGAGACTATGCGAAAAGGTACTGGGAGTTATTCAATGAGATCGAGGACTGCGCGGAAGAGGTGGCAGTGGCCTCCTTCAAAATTGGGTTACCTAACTCTTCCCTCCTTTACCAGTCCTTGACGAAGAAGGAAGCTATGACCATTGACGACCTGATGGCCCGGATTGAGAAATACGCAAAGGTGGAATATGTCACCCGCCTTAATGTAGGAGAAAACGGTCGAGCCAAGCTCACTACCAAGGGAAGTGAGAAAGTTGAGAACCAGAAGAAAGGAGGAAAGAATGGGGGAAAGAATGGCTCCCAAAACGAAGGGAACCCTGACGTAACAAAATCGTTCCAGGCGATCAACACTGTCTTCAAAGAGCCAATTTACAAAATTCTCGCGAAGATCAAGAATGAGCCGTTCATCAAATGGCCCCGGAAAATGGGAGGAGACCCCACGAAAAGAAACAATGCATTAAGATGCGCTTTCCACAAAGAGGGAGGGCTTAAGACCGACCACTGCAAGGCTCTTAAGTCCCACCTCGAGGAGTTGGCCCAGTTTGGACATTTGAATGACTTTGTGGAAAAGAAGGTAGAGAAAGTGGTTGCCCACAGAGAGGCAAAACCCGACAACGTGCTGGAGGATGATGCTGGACATGAATTCGCAGTAATCCACGGAGTATCTGACACCAAGCAAATACATGGGAACTCAGCTCGAATGGAGGTAAAGAAACTGGCAGCGATAATGCAAGCTTTTCAGATTGATCCAGCAAAATCACAGTCAGGAAAATGTCGGCGAGCAGAGGACGTCAACTACAACAAGCATATTGTTTTCATGGATGAAGACCTAGTGGGAGTAAGGACCCCACATCATGATGCCTTGGTCATTACACTCAGGATAGCCAACTTTGACATCGACAGGCTGCTCGTCGAACAAGGAAGCTCATCCGAAGTAATGTACATCGACCTGTTCAGGAAATTGAAGTTGAGCGTCGTCGACCTAAAGGGAGCTACTGTCCCTCTGGTCGGCTTCACTGGAAAAATGACCATGCCCCTGGGCAAAATAGTACTGCCAGTGCACGCTAGAAATGTTTCCAAGATGATCGAGTTTTTGGTGGTCGACATTGATTCACCGTATCAGGCCATCCTCGGCAGGGGATGGCTTCATGCCATGAAGGAAGTCTCCTCAACCTACCATCAGAAGCTCAAATATGTTACCGAGCGAGGAGTTATGGAGATAAACGGTGACCAGGCGATGGCAATGAAGTGCTTCATAGCGGCCATCCGACCAAAGCCAGAGAAAAAAGCCGATCAACCCAGCGAGAAAGTGGAGGAAGGTGCAATTCCTTCCAAATAGGAATTAAAATATGGAAGGCCTGGAGTGGAAGATACCAGGCTCCTCCCCTCTGAGCGTGTCATCGAGGACCTGGTGGAAGTGGCGGCTAGGGAAGGAAACAATAGCAGAGTCTTCCTGATCGGAGCGTCACTCACCGACCAAGAGCAAAAGGAGTTGTCAACCTTACTCAGAAGCAACATAAATGATTTCGCTTGGGAACCTTATGAGCTTCTAGGAATCGATCCCAATATGGTCTGCCATCAGTTGCACGTCGATCCCATGTTCAAGCCGATAAAGCAGAAGGCACGGTGAACTGCTCCCGAGAAGGCCAGAGCAATAGAAAAAGAAGTCAAAAAATTGCTGGAAGCAGGATCCATACGGGAAGTGCAATTCCCCAAATGGTTATCCAACCCAGTGGTAGTTCCGAAAAGCAACGAAAAGTGGAGAGTTTGCATAGACTTCACTGACCTCAACAAAGCCTCCCCAAGGATAGCTTCCCTCTTCCAAAAATAGACCAACTAGTAGACGCCACCGCAGATCACGAACGAATGAGTTTCCTGGACGCGTACTCAGGATATCACCAGATTCCCTTGTATGCCCCAGATCAGGACAAAACGGCGTTTATCACGACGGTTGGTTTATATTATTACAAGGTCATGCCTTTTGGGCTAAAAAATGCAGGGTCAGCCTATCAGCGGCTAGTTACTAAAATGTTCAAAAATCAAATGGGAGACACAATGGAGGTCTACATCGACGACATGCTCGTCAAGAGCAAGGAGAAGGAGAATCACCTCTCGGACCTATCAAGCACCTTCGAAATCCTCAGGAAGTACCGAATGAAACTTAATGCGAGCAAGTGTTCGTTCGGTGTCCAGTCAGGGAAGTTTCTTGGGTATTTGGTCAGCAAGCGAGGCATAGAGGCTAATCCGGACCAGATTGATGCAATCAACAGAGTGCAACCTCCTCGCACAATCCGAGATGTACAGAAGTTCACTGGGATGCTCGCTGCTCTAAATCGTTTCATTTCTAAATCCTCCGAGAGATGCAAGCCTTTCTTCCAACTCTTAAAGTGCAGAAAAGCAGTAGAGTGGAGCCCAGATTGCTCGCGAACATTGGACGAGCTCAAGTCCTACCTAAGCACTCCACCACTGCTTGTCATACCACAGCAAATGGACTCTTTGTACCTCTACCTCTCTGTATCCAGTCATACTGTCAGCTCGGCGCTAATGTGCGAAGTTACAGGAATCCAACATCCCTTCTATTACGCGAGCAAAACCTTATTGGATGCCGAGCAGCGTTTCCTACCATTGGAAAAACTCGCATTCGCCCTAGTAATAGCCTCGAGAAGGCTGAACCATTACTTCGAAGCTCATACGATCATCGTCCTTACATCACGCCCCCTAAAGGCTGTCCTAAGGAAGGCGGATTTATTAGGCAGGCTGTCTAAATGGTCAGTCGAGCTCGGCCGGTTTGACATCCAATTTCAACCAAGGACAGCTATCAAGGGTCAAATCCTCGCTGATTTCATAGCTGAATTCATAGGAGAAGAGCCCTCCGACCAGCCTAAGCCAACAGAGCAAAACAACCAAGCTACAGTGGAAAGCTGGAAACTATTCGTTGATGGAGCCTCCAATTCAAAGGGGACAGGGTTAGGAATTATTCTCATCACTCCAGAAAACAAAGCCCTTGAGCAAGGAATCAGGCTGGGATTTGTAGCCTCCAACAATGAAGCAGAATACGAAGCCCTAATAGAAGGTCTCCAAAAAGCGCAAACTCTGGGAGCAAAGCATTTGCAGGTATTCGGCGATTCGCAACTAGTTTCCAATCGGAAAAGTGGAGACTATAACGCAAAGGATGAAAGAATGGCAGCCTACCTATCCCTGGTGAAAAACTTAATGATGAGCTTTGAAGAGATCAACATCCAACAGTTTCCTAGGGGGCAAAATAGCCACGCTGATGCGTTAGCAGCCCTGAGTTCGGCAGTTGATTCTAGCCTTAAAAGGGTTATCCCTATCGATTTACTCAGTGGCCCAAGCATTCACCCCAACTGCGAGCTACCAAACGCGAAACCAATACTCCAATTGGAATCAGCCCCCAGCTGGATAGATCCCTTAAAGGACTATTTGAAGGACGGAACGCTTCCAGAGGATAAGAGAACTGCCCACCAGATAAGAGTCAAAGTTTCTCGCTTTCACTTATCCACAGGAGGCGACTTGTATAAAAGATCTTTCTCTGGTCCCTACCTTAGATGCGTCCACCCAGGCGATGTCAAGGCAGTGCTTCACGAGCTTCACACAGGAATCTGTGGAAGTCATGTTGGAGGAAGGTCTCTAGCCTTCCGAGTAATGAAGTAAGGCTATTGGTGGCCATACATGCAAAAGGACTCCGCAGTATATGTCCGCAAATGCCTGAAATGCCATATTCACGCTCCTATGGTCCACCAGCCCGCCAGCGAATTAAAATCCCTGACCAGCCCCTGGCCTTTCGCCCAATGGGGAATGGACATCGTGGGACCACTGCCCACTGCTTCCGGCAACCGCAAATACCTGTTGGTTGCAACTGACTACTTTACCAAGTGGATCGAGGCAGAACCACTGGCGAACATCCAAGATGCTGACATGATAAGGTTCGTATGGAGTAATGTAATCACTCGATTCGGAATCCCCAGAACCATCATCACTGACAATAGAACAGAGTTCGAGAGTGGCCCTTTTCAGGACTTCTGCAACGAACACGGGATCAGGCACCACTTCAGCTCGGTGGCCTACCCTCAAAGCAACGGACAAGCTGAAGCTTCCAACAAAATAGTGATCGCTGGATTGAAGAAGCGGTTAGAGCGAGCCAAAGGCGCATGGGCAACTGAGCTACCGCATATCCTATGGGCATACAGAACGACTCCTAGGCGAGCAACAGGAGAAACTCCATTCTCACTAATATGTAGTATGGAGTCAATCATCCCACTAGAGGCGGGATTTCCAACAATGAGATCCGACCTTGTCGAACAAGGCCAGAACGATGAGGCTTTGCTCGCTGAACTCGACCTAGCCGACGAGCGCAGGGAACTTGCCCTAGTGAAACTAGCGAGCTATCAGCAACAGCTCGCGAAGCACTACAGCAAGAGGGTCAACCCGAGGAGATTCAAAGTTGGGGACTATGTTCTAAGAAAGGTCCTGGGCAACACAGTGAAGCCATCAGACGGTAAACTGGGCCCAAACTGGGAAGGACCTTATAAGATAATTAGAGACGACCTGCAGGGTGCCTATCATTTGGAAATGATGGAGGGCAGGGAGATACCACGAGCATGGAACGCAGCTAATCTCAAGAAATTCTATTTTTAGGAATTCTATTATTAAATCTTTTATTGTATTCGTTATGTGAAAGGACAATTCATTTCCTATCTCACTAATGAAAATCTCTCAGTTGATCACTCTCTAATTAGTAACAGTTATATTTTATTACACATCCCTTCCAAATCACAGACATAATGGTCGACATAGCAGGGGAACACCCCTCCTCAGGTCATCGTCATAAAGCACGACAGACCTCTTAGCATTGCCCCTGGCAATATATGAAGCCCTACAGAGTATTCTTAGGCATCAAACCTTCTTTGGTTAAACAAAATCCTGATCGGATGAAGACATCCAATATCAGGTGTGTCCTCGCCAATTGCCCTACTTAGGCCTAAGGGAGTGTGACGACACAACCTAAAAGGTAAAGTGAGGGCACAATGGTATTCTTGCATTATACTGGACTGGGAGGACACTCGTATGACAAAATAAAAAAATTATGAAGCAGCGAAAATATTAAAAGATTGGATGAACACGTTTAGTCGGCAAAATTGCCCAAAACGCGAACTTTTCATTAATCCTTTATATTTACAAACAATGATAATACATGTTTAGTCGGCGAAGCTCGCCCAAAGCATTTACATTATTAAAAAGAAAAAAAATAACAAAATCTCAAGGAGGTGGAAGCCTCCGAACAAGATACTCAGCAACTTTAGCTCTTCTTCCATCATCAGGAGTAGGGGCTAGCTCTTCCACGACCTCAATTACGTCCAACTCCAATAGTTGCCGGGGAATAGCATCAATGGGGATCCATCGATCATCCCTCCTGAATGGATTGGGCATCAGAGTGGAGGAGGACATCTCGTGTCGATACCATAACACCGATTTCCTCGGGACCTGCAGCTCTTTCAGGGCACTCAACCACCCTCTGATAAAGGAAAGTTCCTCGAACTCTGATAGTCTTGTTGGATCATCCAGCCAGCCTTGATCGTAGCCATCAGACCACACTTGTCGAGGACCCTTCTTGAACAAATGCCGTAGTCGGTTGACGTCCCTCTGGAGCCCAGCAGCAGTTACATAAGCTCGCTGAACATCATCGCGCAGCTCCTCCATATCCCTCTCACGCTGTTCCTCGGCTTCCCTGTTCCTACCCCTGGCACTCCTTCCAGCACGCGAGAGGGGAGGCCGAGCAGCTCGCGACGAAGAAGAGCCTTTCAGGACTGCCGAAACAGTGCTCGGCGAATTCTCCTTAAGCTTTAGGACCTCCCTCCTTAAGTCTTCATTCTCCTGCTGCAGGAACTCCCCAACCTGGTTAATCTCGGTGGGCTCCAGCAACCTTTCTCTTAGTACACTGACTTCTTCGTGTACTGAGGCACCGGTTTCTTCCATCTCCTGGAGCCTGTCATTTAGCTTGGCCACCAGCTCGGACTGATCCTTATATTTTTGGTTTCTTGACTTAGCAAACCTGCATAGTCTAGCAAAGGCCTGGCGAACAGCAGGGCTTGCATTAGGACCAAGAGTCCTACCCAGTTGGGAGGTAACAGGAATATAGTCATCAACATCAACCAACTACAAGTAAAAGAAGGAGAAGATAAAGAGATCAGCATAAACAAAAATGAAGTCTTTTCATTAATAAGGAACGAGGTTACATCGGATTGAAAAATAAAAAAAATTACAGAGCAGCCCTATCAATTAGCAACCTCAGGTGGCCCCTTGTCCCTATCAGCATCAGCAGGGGCATTACCCTCTATAGAGGTGTCCTCTGTCCTCTCAACCAAGGGAGCGTCAGCAGAAGTCACATGAGAGACAGGATCAGTGCCTTCAGCAGTTGGGGCAGGGTCCTCATCTACGACTGGCCTCGGCCCTGGATCGTGCTCGCCAAAGAGTGGGGATGCAACGTCCACCCCGGTAGCCACGAGAGCCTTATTCCACCCTTTCTTGAAGTTCAGACGACTGATGTAGCCTATCTGAACTTCAGCTTCCTCATACGCAGCAGCCCAGCCGGAATTATAAGAACCTTCCTTGGCAGTAACAGCCTCGGACTCCTTCTTCTCCAGCTCTTCAGAGAGAACCCTTTTCTCCTCCAGCATAGCTAGTTTTCTCGAGCAAACTAGGTCGTAGGCCTGCCTCAGCTCTTTTAGTTTCGAGATCGCCGCACTTCTCTCCTTATTCGCAGTAGCAAGGGCCAAATCAGACGAGATCCGAGCAGCATTGATAGCCTTAAAACTGGCCTCGAGCTCCTTACCCTTCAGCTTCAGAGTAGAGTTTTCTTGCACTAGTTCACCATTCTTCTTCACCAGCTCGTCACGTGAGCGATACAGCACAGCGAAGTCGGTAACAAACTACGAAAAAGAAAAAGATATAAGAAGAGGAAAGCAAGAAAAGTCAGCAAAACATGAGAGGAAAAGAAACCTTACCAGAGCAAGCCTCTGACTAGCCTGAAGGGCCAGATGCTCCGAACCTATTGCCCGTTGGCGATCATCCGGGAAGACAGCTCTCTCAAGAAGAGCCGAATCTAGCGGAGGGGAGATTGCCATGGAAGCTCCCTCTGGCAGAGCAGACACTGGAACTAAGGCCTGCTCGGCCTTCGTCCTTGCCTCAGCTCTCCTCTTCTCATCCTCCTTCTCGCTCTCTCTCTTCCTCTTCTCCTCGACCCTTTTCCTTTCTTCCACCTTCTTCTTCTCCTCCTCTTTCTTTCTCTCCCTCTCTTTTACTTGCTCTTCTTCTCTCCTCTTCCTCTCTTGCTCCTGAGAGGAAGGCCGAGAACCTCTAGCCACAAACCCAGATGCAGACTTCTGTTTCTTTGACCTTTGAGCGAGGAGCACATGGTCATCATCATCATCATCATCTCTGATCAGGTTCTTCCTTCGAGGCATATCTTCACCAGAACTGCTGGAAGTACTCGACGATCCTCGAGCCTTAGAAGCCTCCTCAAAATCAGAAGAGCTGCTACTATCAGAGCTCCCTTCACCAAGATTACCTGCAGGCTCACTTTCAGAGCTGCTCTCTTCTTCGTTCAACGGTATCGGCTCAGCAGTAGTCTCTCCCAAAGAATCAAACTCTGGTACACTGTCCACAGGCCATGCTATGAAGCTAGGCCTATGTTCTTATACTCTAACAAGAAAGCGGCAGATCTGGGATGCTCGCCGTCACCCAAAGGCTCTCTGATGTTCCAAGCTTTAACCAACTCAGAAATTCGGACCTCGGTGAGGGCAGGATCCAAGTTCTTCGACCTCACTATAGAAGAAAAAACAAAGAGGAGTTAGAAAATTCATAAATCAGCAGAGATTGAAACAATAGTATGATATCTACCTATATATTCTTCCCCATTAAAGGGAACAGTGAACCTCTCAGACCTCGACCCTTCAGATTGGGGAGAGAACTGCCAATTCCTAACAAGAAAACCTTCCTGCCAGTAGTCCTTATGGGAATCAGGTAGATTTACTACCAATACCCTATCAGGGCTCCTAGCTTTGAGGTACAACACACCTGAACTAGTTCGAGAGAAGGAGTAACAAAAGCAGACCTCGGCGAGCCCTAACTTTGTGCCATACAGTTGATTTATCTTATCCACGCCGTTCACTATTTTCCATACATTGGGTGAACATTGTGCAGGTACAATACTAAAATAGCTAAAGAAATGCAGGAACAGATCATTAGGGGGAAAATTAAGTCCCCCCTGGGAAAGCAACAAAGCATGGATCCAGTGGGCATCCTCTATATCCCTAACGTTCCTAGGAGGCGAGGCAAAACACTCAATCTCTACCCACTCAGGAATGTTGTAGAATTTTCTAAATTCCGAGATTGACCTATTTCCAATCTTCGCCATTGGAAAATACAAGAAAAGCTACAAACCAAAGAGAAAATGCAAAGGGCACGAGAAACTTACAAGACAGAAGATCAGGTCAAATGGCGAAGAAACAACGAGAATGGAGATCAAAAGTAGAAGATACGAAGCGCAAGAGTTCTCAGAAGATATAAGAGTGATGGAAAAGCTGAAACGACGAAAAGAAATGAGCCTTATTCCAACAAAACTTCAAAATCTAATCATATCGCACAGCAAGCGAAGCGACTACCGCCAAAAATCGACTCTACAGCTCCCGAGGAATTACAACACAACTACTATGGCTAATCATTTAAATCTGTTGGGCCCACATGTAAGGCACAATAAATTTAGGGGCAATTGTGGGTACCCGAAATTTAGTACTATAGGCCTGGATGAGTAGCCTAGCCCTAGCGGCCTAAAGTCCAGGCCTCTCATCTTTTGTATTGATCCAATCTCCTCACGATCCAATGAAGGGAAGTTATAGGGGAGCACGATCCCATGAAGGGAAGTTATAGGGAAGATGGCTAATATGGAGGAACCCATCATCTCCACTAACTAACCTACACATATATAAATTAAACCCTAGGTCCGGGGCAAAGGACAAGTTGTATTCTCTGTACTCATTCCCCAGAATATTGAGAAATAATACTGACTGCACCACCGTGGACGTAGGCATCTCTTTGCTGAACCACGTATATCCGTTGTTGTGTGATTGGCGTTTTATTTGTTCTTTCTTGGTCATTACTTCTCTCATATTTATTTGTGTTGCATAATCATTGTCTCCACAACTTAATAACATCCATTTTACATCCAAAACAAGTTAACATCCAAAACAAGTTAATAACATCCAAAACAACTTAACAAATTTCCATCTTAGTTGTCATTTGGTGGTAGGGAAACTTAGGAGGGACAATTGTTTTGTTTATCTTCGTGCCTCCTCTAAAACCAAGTCTTGTCTTCTTATACACATGTCTAAAGGAGTATCTGTGGTGTGACTCTCCAAACACTTCCTTCACAGCATCTATCAACCCTTTTTGTTTCTCTGACATGAATGTTAGGGGTAGCCTATGCTTCTTCAAATGGGGAACAAGTGTCCTTAGAAAGTCTCTCCATGCATCAAAGAACTCAGACCTGCAAACAAATATACCAATGGGGAATATCCCATATTTCCATTTAGGGACACTATAGAAGGAAACACACCACCATACTTACTCTTTAGGAATGCTCCATCCAAACAAGAATTAGTCTGCAACCATTGATAAAGCCATCCAATGATGCTTTGAATGAGATACATATTGAAATAAAAGACTGATCAATAGGGGACTTGTACCATTCTACAACACTACTTGGGTTCATTTTTAAAATTTGATTCTTTATTTCTAGAACCATTCTATAACCCTCTTTGTAACTACCAAACACCCTCCTATGACAAATCATCTTGGTATTACATGCAGTCGTGCATGACACCTTTGTTTCATGTTTCTCCTAAATTTTTGCAATGATGTGTTTTGCCTTGAACTCATGATGGTTCATTATAGATGTTTTTATTTGATTTGCAACCCGAACAACATGTGCTTTTGAGTTTTTGCATCTCTTATCACTATTACAAATGTGTTGATTATTGAAGCTTCTAAGCATGGAAGTGTGTTCCTTTGGCAGCCTTCTAACATACACCCTCTATGAACATTTGGGGTCTTTTCACACAAATATAATCTTCAAGTTGTCATTATTCTTCTGTTTGTATTCAAACTTCTTCTCAGTGGAATATCTCCTCATGTATTGTCTGCAATGCTTCATAGTAAGCCATAATATCTTAGTATGCAAATCTACAATGTCTCCCATATCAGTAACAGCTTCTTCACTATCATACACTTTGTGAGTTTGATAAATGAATTCCTTAAATTCATACTCCATTAACCCAATACCTCTCTCAATTACTGCTCAGTTGACTGCTATGATTCCATGTCCTCAAGATGCTCTTAAGCCAATCCCATACTTTCATCACCACTAGATTCCTCAGTATGACTCTCCATGTACTCATTATCTTCATTAATACTATTGTATACTTCTTCTGCAGTCAAGTTATTATACTGACCCATGCTAGATGGTGCTTCATTTGGATTCTCAACCACGGGTGCTTCTTGTGTAGTGCCAAATGGATTATCAACCACTAGTGCTTCATGTGTAGTATCAAATGGATTATCAACCATTGGTGCTTCCTGTGTAGTGTCAAATGGAATATCAACCACTGGTGCTTCACGTGTGATCTCAAATGGAGTCTCAAATAGTATTAAGAATTGGATCTTCTATAGTATTCTCAAGTAAATTAAGGAATGCCCAGTTAGCTTCATCACTGCCACCAATGAGTACATGCTCTGTATCACTGGTTGTATATGGATTTTGTTTGGTAAGCCTAGGGGACCTTCTGGGTTACTATGGGTTAGGGACTGAGTGTATTGTTGTGGTAGGGTTGAGTGGGTTGTTATGGTTTGGAAGTAAGGTAAAGGTGAAAATTTCCATTCATAGAAAAAATAAGGTCCCACATTTTTATCAAGTCTTTGTCTCCCAAAATAGGTTCTAGGATCCCCTCATTTACCTAATATATGTTCAAATCCTTAAGCACATACATTTCTTCCTAGTCTTTTACCAAGTCAATAAAGCAAAGTTGATCCCCATCCCCATCAACTAATTTAAAATTCTGATAACCTAGATATGTGAACCTTTGATCATTCCGAAACCCCCCATAGTGGACCACAAATGTATTTTTCCCAAGTAAAGGCCTATACAAAAAGTTAAACATAATATAAGACAAAAAATACAGAAAATATCTTGGAAATTCCAAACCAACAAACAAAACATACATGCATGCAACAAAATACCTTCGACAACTCAATACCAGATGAAATAACTTGAAACCCTAAGTTTTTCTTCATTTACATCCCAAATATGGCAAAATACATTTAAAAAAACTTAAATATAAGACTAACCTTTTATTAGTGTGATCAATACCACGAAATTGAGTGAAACCCTAAATTTTTAACTGAGATTTCTTGTTGTAAAGAGATAGAGTGAGAGAGAATATAAGAGTAATCGTTGTCAAGAGAGAGAAGAAAACTTAGAAATGGTTAATAATTGTGTTACAACTGTGAAGTTTAACGAATGGGGTTACATATTAAAGCAGGGGTATTTCAATAATAACATGGGGATTAACGACTAACTGGACAAAAAGTTAAAAATGGGGGTCAAACCTTAAAGAAGTCAATTCCTGAGGGTTTGACTCTTTATAGGAAATTAAATGGGGGCCAACCCTTAAATGACCTTAATCATAATTATACCTTTGGAAAATATTACAATAAACAAATCATATCATTATTGCATCAATAATGTGACATTCATAATTATATTTGGACATACGAACAACAAATTTTACACATACTAATTTAAAATTTATAATTATAGACTATGAGACTTTGATGGACACCTAATCGAGCATGATATAAATATTAATGTCAAAACCTTAATCATAATTAAAATAATGATAAAAATATTTGTCATATACAAAAAATATTACATAATATGAATATTATGACAGCTAAATAAGGTTAAACATCAAATGTAGTAATTAAAACACATAAAATGAAGAAATCCAAAATTTCCAGTAATGAAAAATTTTGAGTTATCACTACAAAAGTGTTAAGAAAACTCTTCAAAAAATCTCTAATAAATGGAATTTGAAAACAGTTTGGAGAAAAAAAATATTTGTCAACTTTATTACCAAATATGACAAATTTAAAGTTTTTAAGGAATTAAAGGTACTCAAATAGCCAAAACAGCGTCCATCAATGAGTTTTGATTATTAGGCCATTTTAGATTGACATAAAATTACATTAAATTCCGAGTAAGTCGACAATTTTAATTTCAAACATTCCTTATTAGAGACATAAGAAAATGAGCCACTAAAAATGTCTTAAAATTTCACATTTACAGTTTTATAAAACAACCAGATTTAAAGATATAATTAAATTGGCACAAAAGAAAATCACAATAAGGGAACAAAATATAATTTTAATTCGGACATAAAAATTTTGAATTCGAAATCTCATCTAATGAAATTTTCTTTTATGTGATTATAGAGTCATACCAATTGATTCATTTGGTCGCATTCACAAAGCGCATAAGTTGGTTTATCCTTAATTGGCCTTTAAATATTTTATTCTTTCATGGAACATACATGCATAAACATGGTGTAAAAATAAATCTTTCATGGAATATACATGCGCACATATATTACATAATGTATGTAAAAATAAATTCCCCGAAAAAAATATTATACACAAAACTAAATGAATAATCAAGGGCCTAATTATAGATGGATGCACAATAATCTAATATTTATAACTATAGATCAAGGCACTTTTATGTCGTCCTAATCTAACATCATATATAAAAATCAGTGTTAAAAGATTAATTCAAAATTATATTAGGACACTTGGGCAACTATATATAGATTATACACAAGAATTCGATTTATTAGAAATGTTATTGTCAAACCTATAATCATACATTTAATATGCTAAACTTTATATTAAAACTTTTTGTCAACATCAAATAATATATAACATGAATATTAGAACACCCATTCAATGATAAAAAAATATATCTAGAGATTTATACCATAAAATATGAGAATAATTTATTTTTTCAAAAATGGAAAACTTTGAATTATTACTACAGTAATATAAGCAATCTCTTGAGGATCACTCTCCAATTTGTGGAATCTTAAAATCAATTTTTAAGCAAGACTTAATAGTGTTGACATTATTATAAAATGAAAAAAATGCATTTTTAATGGTCTAAACGATGTCAAATCGCGAGATAGGGTGGTGCCCATTGTTTACAATGAGTTTTATTTATTTTGACGTATTCAAGTGACCATCCGAATTTCATAAAATTTCGAACAAGAAAAAAGATCTATTGCTCAAAATGTCATGAAAAAATTTATTAATTCATTAATTATTTACCCGGATTCCTTTTGTAGACAAAAACTCTTAATGGAAAACCATGAGATCAAAAATATAAGTATGATATCACATGTAGACATAATCAAAAGAACATGTAATTAACAATTTTTTTTGGATCTATAAATCCAACGCATGAATATCCAAGTATGCATATTATTTATTCTTTGATCATACAAAATGTTTAAGATATTTAACATTAGGATCTTGGATCAACATGATTATCACACATTATGTAAACTAAAAGATAAAAAAAAAACTTAACTTGACCCTATTTAAAAGTAAAATATCAAAATTCATACATTGATCTAAATTTGTTTGAGATGAAAAAGATGGAAATATTATCCTCCAATTGAATATGAAATCATTATTTCGATGATTGAAGTTATTGATATGATACTTCATATGAATCTGTAATCATCATTTAGATGATTGAAGTTTTGTTGTTTCTCTAACTTAACCTAATTTCATTGATATTGTAGTTTTGTAGTATATGATTGATGGATATCAGTCACTTATTTATATGTAGATAGAAGACCCAATCTCTAAAAATCACTCGATTTGAACCATCCATCAAGGTAGATATCAAAGAATTATCCTTTAAAATGACTAACAATGACTCTTGGTATTATAAAGAATTATCCTTTAAAATAATTCTAACAATGACTATAATATCCTTATGAAGCTAAATACTTTAGAATTCAGAATCTAATCGCAAATATATATGGAAAATGCTAGGGACGCCTAGTTTGGACTCAATTTTAGGACAAAGTGATGTGTCATCACCACATTGGGTGACGGAGTTTAGAACTCGATGATGTGTCATCACCATATTAGGTGATATTTATAGTGGAATCCATGTGCCCCACTCAAATCACCCAAAGTGATGCTGGCATATCGTTGTGTCTCAAAATTGGGTCCAAAAGTCGAGTCTTCCTAACGTTCCTCACTATATATTGTTGAAGTTACATAAAAAAAGGTATCCTAGTCCCCTCATGTCTTACCCACTCATATTTTATATGAAACGATAGTTTTACTGTTATAATCTCTCTACTACCTTTTTTTATCCACTTGACTTCTAATTTAGAATTGATTGTAAGGGTATATCTACCTTTTCATAAAATGATACTGAGAGATGACATTTGGGGAGTGGGAACAGCCGGACACTATACAATATAGGAAAATATGGTGATAAATTATTAGATTCTTTAGAAATTAATGATAAGGACAAACTAAAAATAAGTTTTTCAGTAAGTCCACATGTGTTACAACTATTAATATAGATATAATTACACTTACTATTGAAATACAGTTATACTTACTAATATAGATAGAGTTACAATTGCAATTGTATATATATTAATAAGTGTAATTATGTCGTTTGGACTTGTCGTTAATTACTTAAAAGTTAATGAGTTTAAGATACCAAAAAGATTATTGCTGGGACTGATCATATATAAATATACTTTTAAGGAATTTATTGGCAAATGCCACTACAATATAGTAGTTTATGAAAGAATATCATTTTACAAAATGTTTTAACCAAATTATTTAACTTCCCAAAAAAAATTCTAAACAATCTACAATATTTTATTGATTTTGAAAATTTTAGATATTTCCCATCAAATGTCTCTAGTGATTTGGCGAATAAGCTCTTTTGTATTTAATCATATATTGTGGATCGATTTTAAAAATCTTTTGATACCATCTATGGACTTAGTAAACTATTTTGAGGTGAATTTAAAAAAAAGATAGATTGATAGAATAGGATTTTCAAATGATGTACAAAATAATCCTTATATATCCATAATAAAATAAAAAATTGTAGTAAATTTTGGCTGAATTACTTATAGTGTCCATTAAATCCATATATCTAAATTGATTGTTAAAACTAGTAGATTAAGGCTTGTGAAAATGCACCTGTCTTTTTAAAGAGGGAGTTTTAGCCTCATAAACCCCTAACTTGTTAAAACATAATTTTAAAAATTATGTTTAAAGATTAAAACATAATTTTAAAATTGTGTTTAAGGATTAAAACATTATAAATAATTTCAAGATAAAATGAAAAAAGATTTATTTTTAGATTAGATATAGAGATGGGGAAGTTTCATAAGAAACTATGCATCTAAATTACTTTCGCGGTTTATATTATGATGATTATAGTGCAAAAACATTCTCAGATATGATTTAATTGCATATTTTTTGTATGTTCCGCAATTAACTAATCAAATGCACTTTCGCTACATATTATCATTACAAAAACTATTTTTTATCTTAAAAATTATATAGTGTTGTTTTTAAAAAAATTGAGTAAATTATTAATATCCTTAAGTAGATATATAAATATTTAGTTTTCAAAATTAATTTGTAATAAGTTTTTATCTTTGCGATGATAAAATATCCCTTTAAAAGTGTAGTTTTTTGGGCTTAACTCCTTAGTCCGTATAAAATAAATTTTGTAAAATATGCATGAATGTTTTTTTTTTGTTTAGATATGAAATTTTTTAATTTGTACTTGGAATTTTATAATATATAAATATTTTTTGTAATATACATGTGTTATAATTTTTTATACTCTAATTATAAGGTATACATTAAGAGATGAGGGTTGTTAGTACTAAAAAAATATGTAAGTGATATGTAAGAATTATATCCTTGAAAAACTCCCTTAAAAGTGACACACTCCATTATACTTTAATGAGGTGTAAAAAAATGAAAATCTCCATTAAAAGTGCATGTGCATGGAATGTCCATATCAATATCAATAGCTTAGGAGACGAATAAGTACAAATTATACCTCATGGCTCACTAAATTCTAAAGAGTCCTTTAAATGTTGATTAAAATGTTAATAAGTTATATATGTGTGTGTGTGTGTGTGTTTTGATAATTATAGTATTGAAAAATATCTCCTAGTGACTGTCTAAATTAGGAAAAATGGTATCATGTGTGGATAATGTCATTTTTCCTTAATAAATACAAATAAAGAAACGACAGGTATTAGAGAGATCCACTTCTTAAAAAATTCGTCTGACTGTGACCGAGAAACAAAATGTACTATATTTACTAGAGGATATAATAAGACTTCCTAAACGTACAACAAATTTGTCTAATTATAAGTATCGACGGATATTTTTTAGTTTTTTGCAGTTGAATCCCTTGATTAGACGTTTTGGATATTTTAACTGGGTCAAACAAATTTTAAACGATTAGGTACATATAAATACCCTTTTCAATCATTTCATTCATTTTGTTATCATTGACCTAATTAGCGATTGCCCCCCCCCCCCCCCCAATAACCTATGATCTTCTTCCTTCTTTCCACTTCTGTTCAACCAGCTTCGTTCTCTCCAAGAAATAAGAAATCAATTCTTTTGAAGACTAAAATTAATAAATTTTAACCTACATTTACCTAGTCATAATTCGATCATTTGTAAGTTTATACTTGTTATCAAAAATTATTTTGCATGTCGATCAATTATGATAGGTGTATATATTTAATTTTGATTTAATCAAATCATTGTAATTGTGTAATGCATGTGATGGAATGACTTCCATATTAAATGATTTGACTGTTTGTTTTGATAACATGTTTTGTATATTTATATGAATTTATTTTCACCGTGTGTTGTATGTATTTGGTTTCGATTCAATGAAATCATTGTAATTGTGTAATGCATGTGTTGCATTAACTTCAATATTGATTGTATGTGGATTCGATTGATTAAATCATTGTAATAGTGTAATGCATGTGATAGAATAACTTCAATATTAAATAAATTATTTGATTTTTTGCTTTGATAATATGTTTTGTAAATTTATATGAATATGTTTTGACTGTGTATTGTATGTATTTCATTTCTATTCGATGAAATCATTGAAATTGTTTAATGTATGTGCTGGAGTAACTTGAATATTGATTGAATTATTTGATTGTGTGTTTTGGTAGTTTGTTTTAATTTAATATCAATATGTTTTGACTATGTGTTTTGATGTTTAGACATAAATAATCAAAACATTGTGTTTTGATTTTCTAATAAGTTCTGTAAGTATATGTTTTTATTGTGTGTTCATTAGTGCATGTACTTTATGTTATAGATTTGTGTCATAAAACATAAAGTACACGCAAATTATATAGCTCACAACAAAATTGCATTAAAATATACGCATTATGATATAAAGTACACGTGAACTTGTACTGATTTATTCTCATTTTGTGTTTTGACTGCATTTTGGCATATGTTAATATGAATATACTTTGTTACTTAATTTCATAACTTAGTAGACTTATCATGTTTTAATTAAGCATGTTTTTTTGGGCCCGCACCAATGGCACACGCAATATATATATAACTCACAACAAAATTACAGTAGAGTAGGCGCATAAAGATATAAAGTACACATGAAATTCTACTACTTTATTCTCATTTTCTGAATTAATTTGTAAGAGTATTACTTAATTAACTAATTAATTAATTAATCCTTTTGTATCTACCTTTGTCGGTGCCAAAGTTCGATGTGAAACGAGGTGGGTTAGTGTCAGCTTGACAGCCAACTGTAAAATTTATGTCAAATATTGTGATTTATTCTCTAGTTAAAAGAAGAAACGTAAATAAAAATAACATACATAAAATTTGATTTCGTACGTGGAATTTAGGAACACTAACTGGTAAGTGTAAAGGACTTATGGATACCTTAAAATAGAGAAAAATCAACATAGCATTCCTACAAAAAACTAAATGAAAGGGTGAAAAGTCTAGAGAGATAGGAGAAGTTTATAAATTATTTTACTCGGGAGGGATATATAATCGTATAAATGGAATGGATATCATTGTTGATCACTATATGAAAGATAAAGCCGTGTATGTTAAAAGATTTGGATATATATTAATGAGTGTTAAGATCATCTTAGATAAAAACAAGTTTGTTTTAATACGTGCTTACGCTCCCTAAGGAGCTTTAAATGGAAATGTAAAAAAATCATTTTGGGAATTATTGGATGATGTATTACAATAAATTCCTATGCATTAAAACGTATTTTTATAAAGTGACTTGAATGGACATGTAGGAGTAGTACGAGATGGTTATCCAACGATACACGGAGGATGTGGTTTTGGTAAACATTTTTTTAAAAAAAGGAAGAACATTTAATAAAATTTAAAAGCGAAGAGAATAAACTCAAATAGACTATTTCTTACATAGAATGAGAGACTTTTACACATGCAAAGATTGTAAAGTTATACTAGGTGAAAGCTGTAGGTACCCAGAATTTAGGACCATGGGCCTGGACGAGTAGCCCAGTTCTGGCGGCCCAAAATCCAGGCCCTCTATCTTTCATATTGACCCGGTCTCTCCCCACGATCCCATGAAGAGAAGTTATAGGGGAGCACAATCCCATGAAGGGAAAAGATAGGGAAGATGGCTAATATGAAGGAACCCATCATCCCCACTAACGAACATACACATGTATAAATTAAACCCTAGGTCCGGGGCAAAGGACAAGTTGTATTATCTGTACCTATTCTTCAAAATATAGAGAAATAAGACTAATTGCACCATCGTGGACGTAGGCACATCTTTGCTGAACCACGTACACCTGTCGTTGTGTGATCGCCATTTTATTTATTCTTTCTTGGTTATTACCTCTTTCATATTTATTTATGTTGCATAACAATTTTCACCACAATTGGCACCGTCTGTGGGAACCGTTCATCTTTCCCTGAGAAGAGCCCACGCCAAGAAAAAATCTAAGATGCCTGGTCACAGCAGCAACGCTCCTCAAGAAGGAGATATTCAGGAGCCACCTGCTCCTCGCAGGATTAGATTTGAAGTCCGACGTTCAGATCAAGGGGCTCGCTTAGAAAGTCCGGCCTCAGAAGAAAGTCAAGGACCAGCAAGGTCCACACAGATATCCAGATTAATCGATGCATATGAGGCAAGGATCCACGAGAAGAAGGAGTCTTCTCACAGATATGAGGCTGAGAATGCTCGCTTGAAAAGAAGACTGGAAAAACTGGGGAAGGAACTACATCCTGATACCAGGAGACGCCCCTATCGCACTCCTAGCCCTCAGGCGAGCAAATCTCGCAGCCGAGGAAGGAGCCCTAGGCGGCAATATCAAGGGGCGAAGGTGGCGACTCGGACGACGACCTTCGCGAACAACTAAGAAAAGATCGCCGCTACCAGAGCCCTGCTCGCAGCGACGACAACATACGGAACCTGGTCCGCAGAGAAATGGACCAACATCCAGCTCACCGCGGCACCAGGTCGACCAGAGAACTCACCGGGAGAGCCCTCAAGACCCTGATGAAATCACCCTTCACGAGGGAAATTGAAGAGGAAGAGTCTCCCAAGAAGTTTGCCATTCCTAGGTTCAAGATTTACGACGGGAAGACTGATCCCATTGATCATGTCAGGCAGTACCGACAGGCCATGACCCTCTGGAATAACTGAGATGCACTGATGTGCCGTATTTTACCCTCGAGCCTCCATGACGTGGCCCAGAAATGGTTTGAGAAACTCCCTCACCGATCCATTAGAAATTTCAAATCCCTGGGCGAGCTCTTTACGGCCCGGTTCATCACCAACAGCTCCCATCCCAAAAGGATGGATGCTCTATTAAAAATGAAGAAAACGCCTCAGGAGACACTCCGAGACTACGCGAAGAGGTACTGGGAGTTATTCAACGAGGTCGAGGACTGCGCGGAAGAAGTGGCAGTGGCTTCATTCAAAATTGGGCTACCTAGCTCTTCCCTCCTTTACCAGTCCTTGACAAAGAAGGAAGCTACGACCATTGATGACCTGATGGCCCGGATTGAGAAATACGCAAAGGTGGAAGATGTCACCCGCCTTAATGTAGGAGAAAACGGTCGAGCCAAGCTCACTACTAAGGGAAGTGAGAAAGTTGAGAACCAAAAAAAAGGAGGAAAGAATGGGGGCAAGAATGGCTCCAAAAACGGGGGGAACCCTGACGTTACAAAATCGTTCCAAGCGGTCAACACCGTCTTCAAAGAACCAATTTATAAAATTCTCGCGAAGATCAAGGATGAGCCGTTCGTCAAATGGCCCCGGAAAATGGGAGGAGACCCCTCGAAAAGAAACAATGCATTAAGATGCACTTTCCACAAAGAGGGAGGGCATAAGACCGAGCATTGCAAGGCTCTTAAGTCCCACCTCGAGGAGTTGGCCCAATCTAGACATTTGAATGACTTTGTGGAAAAGAAGGTAGAGAGAGTGACTGCCCACAAGGAGGCGAAACCCGACAACGTATTGGAAGATGGCGTCGGACACGAATTCGCAGTAATCCACGGAGTATCCGATGTTAATCAAATCCAGGGTAACTCAGCTCGAATGGAGGTAAAGAAGCTGACAGCGGTAATGCAAGCTTTTCAGATTGATCCAGCAAAATCACAGTCAGGAAAACATCGGCGAGCAGAGGACATCAACTACAACAAGCATATTGTTTTCACGGATGAAGATCTTGTGGGAGTAAGGACCCCACATCACGATGCCTTAGTCATTACACTCAGGATAGCCAACTTTGATATCGACAGGCTGCTCGTCGATCAAGGGAGCTCATCCGAAGTAATGTACATCGACCTGTTCCGAAAATTGAAGTTGAACATCTCCGACCTAAAGGGAACCACTGTCCCTCTGGTCGGCTTCGCTGGGAAGATGACCATGCCTCTGGGAAAAATAGTACTGTCAGTGCGCGCTGGAAATGTTTCCAAGATGATCGAATTCTTGGTGGTCGACATCTATTGACCGTATCAAGCCATCATCGGTAGGGGATGGCTTCATGCAATGAAGGCAGTCTCCTCGACCTGCCACCAGAAACTCAAATATGTCACCGACCGGGGAGTAATGGAGATACATGGCGACCAGGCGATGGAAAGGAAGTGCTTCATAGCGGCCATCCGACCAAATCTAGAGAAAAGATCCGTTCAAACCAGCGAGAAAGTGGAGGAAGTTGTAATCCCTTCCAAATAGCAATTAAAATATGGAAGGCCTGGAGTGGAAGAGACCAGGCTCCTCCCCTCCGAGCGTGTTGTAGAGGACCTAGTAGAAGTGACGGCTAAAGAAGGCGACAACAGCAGAATCTTCCTGATCGGGACCTCACTCACTGACCAAGAGCAAAGGGATTTGTTAACCTTACTCAGAAGCAACATAGATGTTTTCGCTTGGGAACCCTATGAGCTGCCAGGAATCGATCCCAATATGGTCTGCCATCAGTTGCACGTCGATCCCACATTCAAGCCGACGCAGAAGGCACGACGAACTTCTCCCGAGAAGGCCAGAGCAATAGAAAAAGAAGTCGAAAAACTGCTAGATGCAGGGTCCATACGGGAAGTGCAATTCCCCAAATGGTTATCCAACCCAGTGGTAGTTCCGAAAAGAAACGGGAAGTGGAGAGTTTGCATAGACTTCACTGACCTCAACAAAGTCTGCCCCAAGGATAGCTTCCCTCTTCCGAAAATAGACCAACTAGTAGACGCCACCACAGCTCACGAACGAATGAGTTTTCTGGACGCATACTCAGGATATCACCAGATCCCCCCTGTATGCCCCAGATCAGGACAAAACGGCGTTTATCACGACGGTTGGTTTATACTGTTACAAGGTCATGCCTTTTGCGCTAAAAAATGCATGGGTAACCTATCAGCGGCTAGTTACTAAAATGTTCAAGAATCAAATGGGAGACACAGTGGAGGTCTACATTGACGACATGCTCATCAAGAGCAAGGAGAAGGAAAATCACCTCTCGGACCTATCAAGTACCTTCGAAATCCTCAGGAAGTACCGAATGAAACTCAATGCGAGCAAGTGTTCCTTCGTTGTCCAGTCAGGAAAGTTTCTTGGGTATTTGGTCAGCAAGCGAGGCATAGAGGCTAATCCGGACCAGATTGATGCAATCAAAAGAGTGAAACCTCCTCGCACAGTTCGAGATGTACAGAAGCTCACTGGAATGCTCGCTTCTCTAAATCGTTTCATTTCTAAATCCTCCCAGAGATGCAAGCCCTTCTTCCAACTCTTAAAAGGCAGTAAAATAGTAGAATGGACCCCAGGTTGCTCATGAGCATTAGACGAGCTCAATTCCTACCTAAGCTCTCCACCACTGCTTGTTATACCACAGCAAAAGGACTCTTTGTACCTCTACCTCTCTGTATCCAGTCATGCTGTCAGCTCAGCGCTAATGTGTGAAGTTACAGGAATCCAACATCCAGTCTATTACGCGAGCAAAACCTTATTAGATGCCGAGCAGCGCTACCTACCATTGGAAAATCTCGCATTCGCCCTAGTAATGGCCTCGAGAAAACTGAAGCATTACTTCGAGGCTCATACGATCATCGTCCTTACATCACACCCCCTCAAGGTTGTCCTAAGGAAGGCGGATTTGTTGGGAAGACTGTCTAAATGGTCAGTCGAGCTCGGCCGATTTGACATCCAATTTCAACTAAGGACAGGGTCAAATCCTTGCTGATTTCATAGCTAAATTCACAGGCGAAGAACCCTTCGACCAGCCTAAGCCAACTGAACAAAATAACCAGGCTATAGGGGAAAGCTGGAAACTATTCGTTGATGGAGCCTCCAACTCAAAGGGGGCAGGGGTAGGAATTGTTCTCATCACTCCAGAAAATACAGTCCTTGAGCAAGGAATTAGGCTGGGATTTGCAGCCTCCAACAACGAAGCAGAATACGAAGCCTTAATAGCAGGTCTCCAAAAGGCACAAACTCTGGGAGCAAAGCATTTGCAGGTATTCGGAGATTCGCAACTAGTTTCCAGTCAGATAAGTGGAGACTATAACGCAAAAGATGAGAGAATGGCAGCCTACCTCTCCTTGGTAAAAAACTTAATGACAAGCTTTGAAGAGATCAGCATCCAACAGTTTCCCAGGGGGAAAAATAGCCACGCTGACGCCTTAGCGTCCCTGAGCTCAGCAGTTGATTCTAGCCTTAAAAGGATCATCCCTATCGATTTCCTCAGTTGCCCAAGCATCTACCCCAACTGCGAGCTGACAAAAGCGAAACCAATACTCCAATTGGAATCAGCCCCCAGTTGGATGGATCCCTTGAAAGGCTATTTAAATAATGGAACGCTCCCAGAGGACAAGAGAACTGCCCACCAGATAAGAGTCAAAGCTGATCGCTTTCACTTATCCACAGGAGGCGACCTGTATAAAAGATCTTTCTCCGGTCCTTACCTTAGATGCGTCCACCCCGGCGATGTCGAGGCGGTGCTTCACGAGCTTCACGACGGAATCTGTGGAAGTCACGTCGGAGGAAGGTCTCTAGCCTTCCAAGCAATGAAGGAAGGTTATTGGTGGCCTTACATGTAAAAGGACTCCACAGTATATGTCCGTAAATGCCTAAAATGCCAACTTCATGCTCCCATGGTCCACCAGCCCGCCAGGGAATTAAAATACCTGACCAGTCCCTGACCCTTCGCCTAATGGGGAATGGACATTGTGGGACCACTGCCCACCGCTACCAGCAATCGCAAATACCTGTTGGTTGCAACTGATTACTTTACCAAGTGGATCGAGGCAGAACTGCTGGCGAACATCCGAGATGCCGACATGATGAGGTTCATATGGAGAAATATAATCACTCGGTTCGGAATCCCTAGAACCATCATCACTGACAATGGAACACAGTTCGAGAGTGGCCCCTTTCAGAACTTCTGCGACAAACACGAGATCAGGCACCACTTCAGCTCGATGGCCTACCCTCAAAGCAACGGATAAGATAAAGCTTCCAACAAGACAGTGATCGCTGGATTGAAGAAGTGGTTAGAGCGAGCCAAAGGCGCGTGGACAACCGAACTATTACATATTCTATGGGCATACAGAACGACTCCTAGGCAAGCCACGGGAGAAACACCATTCTCACTAGCATATGGTATGGAGGCGGTTATCCCACTAGAAGAAGGATTGCCTACAATGAGATCCGACCTTGTCGAGCAAGGCCGGAACGATCAGGCTTTGCTCGCTGAACTCGACCTGGCCGACTAGCGCAGGGAACTTGCCCTAGTAAAACTAGCAAGCTATCAGCAACAGCTCGCGAAGCTCTACAGCAAAAGGGTCAATCCAAGGAAATTCAAAGTTGGGGACTATGTTCTAAGAAAGGTCCTGGGCAACACAGTGAAGCCATCAGACGGTAAACTGGGCCCGAACTGGGAAGGACCTTATAAGATAATTAGAGACGACCTGCGACGTGCCTATCATTTGAAAATGATGTAGGGTAGGGAGATACCACGAGCATGGAACGCAGCTAATCTCAAGAAATTCTATTTTTAGGAGTTCTATTGTTAGATCTTTTATTGTACTCATTATGTGAAAGGACAGTTCATTTCTTAATGAAAATCTCTCAGTTGATCACTCTCTAACTAGTAACAGTCATATCTTATTACACATCCCTTCCAAATCACAGGCATACTGGATGACATAGCAGGGGAACACCCTTCCTCAGGTCATCGTCATGAAGCATGACAGACCTCTTAGCATTGCCCATGGTAATATATGAAGCCCTACAGAGTATTCTTAGGCAACAAACCTACTTTGGTTAAACAAAATCCTGACCGGATGAAGACATCCAATACCAGGTGTGTCCTCGCCAATTGCCCTACTTAGGCCTAAGGGAGTGTGACGACACGACCTAAAAGGTAAAGGGAGGTCACAATGGTATTCTTATACTGGACTGGGCGGACACTCACATGAAAAAATACAAAGGATTGTAAAGATGCAAAAATATAAAAGGATTGGATGAACACGTTTAGTAGGCAAAATCGCCCAACACTCAAACTTTTCATTAATCTTTTATATTTACAAACAATGATAGTACATGCTTAGTCGACGAAGCTCGCCCAAACATTTACAATTATTAAAAATAAAATCTCAAGAAGGTGGAAGCCTCCGAGCAAGATAATCAGCAACTTTAGCTCTCCTTCCATCATCAGGAGCAGGAGCGAGCTCTTCCACGACCTCATTTGCATCCAATTCCAATAATCGCCGGGGAATAGCATCAATGGGGATCCATCGATCATCCCGCCTGAATGGATTGGGCATCAGAGTAGAGGAGGACATCTCGTGTCGATACCACATCATCGAGTTCCTCGGGACCTGCAGCTCTTTGAGGGCAATCAACCACCCCCTGATGAAGGATAGCTCCTCGAACTCTGATAGTCTCGTCGGAGATTCCAGCCAGCCTTGATCGTAGCCATCGGACCACACTTGTCGAGGACCGTTCTTGAACAAATGTCGTAGACGGGTGACGTCCCTCTGGAGCCCAGCCGCAGTCACATAAGCTTGCCGAACATCGCCGCGCAGTTCCTCCATTTCCCTCTCATGCTGTTCCTCGGCTTCCCTATTCCTACCCCTGGCACTCCTACCAGCACGTAGGAGGGGAGGCCGAGCAGCTCGCGACGAAGAAGAGCCTTGTAGGACTGCCGAAATGATGCTCGACGAGTGCTCCTTAAGCCTTAGGACTTCCCTCCTCAAGTCTTCATTCTCCTGCTGCAGGAACTCCCCAACCTGGTTAATCTCGGTGGCCTCCAGCAACCTTGCTCTCAGTGCACTGACTTCTTCTTGCACCGAAGCACCGATTTCTTCCATCTCTTGGAGCCTGTCCTTCAACTTGGCCACTAGCTCGTACTGATCCTTATATTTCTGGTTCCTTGACTTAGCAAACCTACAAAGTCTAGTGAAGGCCTGGCGAACTGCAGGGCTTGCATTAGGACCGAGAGTCCTACCTAGTTGGGAGGTAACAGGAATATAATCATCCACATCAACCAACTACAAGTAAAAGAAAGAGAAAAGAAAGAGATCAGCATAAACAAAATGGAGTCTTTTCATTAATAAGGAACGAGGTTACATCAGATTGAAAAAGAAAAAATTACAAAGAAGCCCTATGAATTAGCAACCTCGGGTGGCCCAGAGGCGGATGGTCCCTTGTCCTTATCAGCATCAACAGGGGCATTACCCTCTGCAGGGGTGTCCTCTATCCTCTCGACCAAAGGAGCATCAGTAAAAGTCGCCTGAGAGACAGGATCTGTGCCTTCAGCAGTTGGGGCTGGGTCCTCATCTACGACTGGCTTTGGCCCTGGATCGTGCTCGTCAAAGAGTGGGGATGCAACGTCCACCCTAGTAGCCACGAGAGCCTTATTCTACCCTTTCTTGAAGTTTAAACGGCTGATATAGCCTATCTGAACCTCAGCGTCCTCATACGCAGCACCCCAGCCAGAGTTGTACGAGTCTTCCTTAAGGGTGGATGCCTGGGATTTCTCCGCCTCCAGTTGCTCGGCCAGAGCCCTGTTCTTCTCTGCAAGGTCTAGCTTGCTCGAGCACACCAGGTCATAAGCCTTCCTCAGCTCGCCAAGATCCTTAACCGTTTCATCTCTCTCGCGAGCAGAATTAACAAGATCCAGGTCAGATGAAACTCGATCTGCGTCAGCAGCCTTCAGGTCGGCCTCCAGCTGAGAACCCCTGGCTACCAGAGCAGATTTTTGCTGTTCCAGCTCACCATTCCTTCTCACCATCTCGTCACGAGAGCGATAAAGCACGGCGAAGTCGGTCACAAACTGCAAAGAACAAGGGAGGGATCAAGAAGAAGAAACCATCAAAATTTGTTAAAAGAAATTGAGAATTAGAAGAGAACTTTACCAAGGCAAGCCTCTGGCTAGCTTGCTGAGCCAGTTGATCGGACCCCAACGCCCTCTCACGATCTGCAGGGAGGACTGCTCTCTCGAGCAGCGCAGGGGAAAGCTGAGGAGAGGCGGCCACCGAAGCCCCCTCAGGCAAGGCAGACACTGGGACTAGGGCTTGACCAGTTTTGGTGCTCAATTCCATCTTCCTCCTCTCCTCCTCTTTTTCTCTCTCCCTTCTCTTTCTCTCCTCCACCTTCTTCTTATCTTCCACCTTCTTCATCTCCTCCTCTTTTTTCCTCTCTCTTTCTCTCTCGCTTGCTCCTCCTCTCTCTTCTTCTTCTCTTGCTCCTGAGAAGAAGGCCGAGAACCAGTAGCTATGGCCCCGGAGGCAGTCTTCGATTTCTTGGACCTCTGTGCAAGGAGCACGTCATCATCATCGTCATCTCTGATCAAATTCTTCCTGGGAGGCATCTCTTCACCAGAACTGCTGGAAGTGCTCGACGATTCTTGAGCTTCAGAATTTTCCTCAGAATTAGAAGAAATGCTACCAACAGAGCTCCCTCCACCAAGATTACCGACAGGCTCACTTTCAGAACTCCTCTCCTCTTCGTCCAACTGAATTAGCTCGACAGTAGTCTCTTCGAGAGAAGCAAACTCTGGAATACTGTCCACAGGTCGTGCTAGAAAGATGGAACCCACGTTCTTATACTCTAACAAGAAATCGGCAGATCTGGGATGCTCGCCGTCACCCAAAGGCTCTCTGATGTTCCAAGCTTTAACCAACTCAAAAATTCGGACCTCGCTGAGAGCAGGTTCCACGTTCTTTGACCTCGATGTAAAAGAAAACACAGAAAGGGGTTAGAAAATACATAAGTCAGCAAAGTTTGAAGCAACAGTACCAATATCTACCTATATATTCTTCCCCATAAAAGGGAACAGTGAATCTTTCAGATCTTGACCCTTCAGATTGGGGAGAGAACTGCCAATTCCTAACAAGAAAACCCTCCTGCCAGTAGTCCTTATGGGAATCAGGTAGATTTACTACCAATACCCTATCAGGGCTCCTGAGGTACAGGACACCTGAACTAGTTCGAGAGAAGGAGTAACAAAAGCAGACCTCGGCAAGACCTAACCTTGTGTCGTATAATTGATTTATCCTATGCACGCCATTCACTATTTTCCATACATTGGGCGAACATTGTGCAGGCACAATACCAAAATAGCTAAAGAAATGCAGAAACAGATCATTGGGGGGAAAGGTAAGTCCCCCTTGGGAGAGCAACAAAACGTGAATCCAATGTACATCCTCTATATCCCTAACGTTCCTAGGAGGCGAGGCACAACACTCAATCTCTACCCACTCGAGAATATTATAAAATTTTCTAAACTCCGTGACTCACCTATTTCCAATCTTCGCCATTGGAAAAATACAAGAAAAACGACAAACCAAAGAGAAAATGCAAAGAGCACGAGAGACTTACAAGACAGAAGATCAGGTCAAATGGCGAAGAATCAACGAGAGTAGAGATCGAAAGCAGAAGGTACAAAGCGTAAGAGTTCTCAAAAGATAGAAGATTACTGGAAAAGCTGAAGCGACGAAGAGAAATGTGTCTTATCCCAGAAAGCCTTCAATTCTAATCATAGTGCACGGATAGCGAAGCGGGTGCCGCCAAAGCAACTTCACAGTTTTCAAAGGATCACAAATTAGCCATAATGGCCGATCATTTAAATTCATTGGACCCATGAACATGGCCCAACAAATTTAGGGGCAATTGTAGGTACCCAAAATTTAGGACCATGGGCCTAGACGAGTAGCCCAGTTCTGGCGGCCCAAAATCCAGGCCCTCTATCTTTCATATTGACCCGGTCTCTCCCCACGATCCCATGAAGAGAAGTTATAGGGGAGCACAATCCCATAAAGGGAAAAGATAGGGAAGATGGCTAATATGAAGGAACCCATCATCTCCACTAACGAACATACACATGTATAAATTAAACCCTAGGTCTGGGGCAAAGGACAAGTTGTATTCTCTGTACCTATTCTTCAAAATATAGAAAAATAAGACTGACTGCACCATCGTGGACGTAGGCACATCTTTGCTGAACCACGTACACCTGTTGTTGTGTGATCGCCATTTTATTTATTCTTTCTTGGTTATTACCTCTTTCATATTTATTTGTGTTGCATAACAATTGTCACCACAAAAGCTTAACAAATCAACATCGCCTATTAGTAATAGATTTAGCAATTAAAGGATTTAAGTACCAAAAAGAGAAAATAGATTAGCAAAATATAAAATGGAAGGATTTAAAAGGATGCAAAGAGATAGTGTTCAGGTAGAAATTCCTATTAAACATGAAGTGGGATTGGGATGACAATGTTAACAACATCTGGTCAAGAACAAAGAATGATATCGAGAAAATAGGTAGGGAAATTTTAGGCGAGACTAAAGGAAAAAAGATTCATTAAAAAGAGACTTGGTGGTGGAATGAGGAAATTCAAAAGGTAATACAAAAGAAACAAATAAGTTTTAAAGAGTGGCAAAAGAGTAAAAATCAAGAAGATTTAGAAAAGTATAAGAAGTTGAAAAGTAGTAAAAAAAATTATTAGGAATGCACAACAAAACTTACTAGATAATCTTCATCATAAATTAGGTACTAAGGAAGTTGAAAAAAAATATATATACATTGGTAAAGAATAGAGATATATTGACAATGGATATGGGCATAGTTAAGTGTATTACAGACACAAATCAAAAAATATTAATTAACGATAAAGAAATTCTAGATAGATGGGAAGAATATTTTTAAGGATTATTTCATGAAGAATATCCCAAAACAATATGTTGAGAACATTGAACCGAATATAGGAATGGTATGTCCGATTACTAAAAAAGAAGTAGAGATATTAATTAGAAAATAGAGAAAGAATAAAGCGATTGGCTCGGATAAAATATCCATAAAGGTATGGAGGACCCTTAAAATGGTTAACATGTTTATTTAATAAAAATTTAAGATAAGAAAACATCTCAGCTGAGTGGAGGAAAAGCATCATAATACCTTTGTATAAAAATAAAGGGGATATAAAAAAACGGTAATTGGAACGGAATCAAATTGATGAATCACACTATGAAATTATGGGAAAAAGTTATAGAACAAAGATTCATAAATGAGTCAACTATTTCAGACAATCAATTTGGAATTATACCCGGATATCCACCACAGAAGTTATTTACTTATTAAGGTAGTTAATGGAGAAATGTAGAAGTAAGGATAAAATTTATATATGGTCTTTATAGACATGTAAAAGGCTTATGATATAGTACATTGGGATATAATTTGGTAGTCCTTAAGGAGGAAAGGAATCCATGTGAGTTATATTAAATTTATTGAAGATATGTATGATAACACAAAGACTAGAATAATAACTATATGTGGAGAAAATAACGACTTTACGATTAAAGTGTGTCTACATCAAGGATTGTCCTTAGGTCCTTACTTATTTATTGTAGTTTTGGATGAGATTACTAAGGATATTTCCCATGGTGCATGTTATTTACGGATGATATAGTTTTAATATACACTTCAAAAGAGGGCTTAGCGATGAGAGTAGATATATGGAGAAAAGCCTTAGAGTTTAAGGGACTAAAAATCATTAGTAATAAAACGGAATTTATGGAATGTAAATTTAATAATGAGGCGTCGGATAGCATAATGTTAAAGATTTAAGAAAATGTGATAAAACAAACTATTAAATTTCGTTATTTAGGACCAGTTTTACAAAGTAATAGGGATATTGATGACGATGTTTTGCGTAAAATATCAACTGATTGGATGAAATAGAGACAAGAAAATGGGGTGTTATGCAATAAGATAATAACTAATAAATTAAAAGAAATTTTTTATAGAAATGTTATTGGTCCAGCGATCCTATATGGAGCGGAGTGTTGGATTTTAAAGAAAAAATATGAACAAAGTTTCCATGTTAGTGAGATGAGGATACCCCTATAGATGATAGGAATTACTAGAAAGGAAAAAATTGATTATGACATTGCGTTTTAATTTTTTAACATGTTGTGTAGACACCATATTCTAGGACCTTCCTAAGTGCTTCTTTAGGTCCCTAGAACCTCCCCATTCAACACAAACCCTATGCCATACTTCAATTACCGATCTAGAGGCCATTGGGTGTTCTCGAGCCCCGTTTATCTCTGGTCAACTTCATCATCAGGGAAAAAGCTCAATGAATCTTCGAAGGGATCTGAATTACCTTTCCAAGGGTCCACACCATGCACTAATCGACATAATGGTTCGAACGAATGGACCATTTTACAATCGAAAACTGATCTGGAGTCCCCCGAGCGCCCCCGGGCCCCCATTTTACCCCAATAAACATCGTCTTCAGAGTGGAAGCTCAATGAATCTTTGAAGGGCAATGAAACCCATTTCCAACAATCCACCCCGTGCATGAAACAACATAACTGTTCGGACGAACGATCCGTTTTCCTCAAAAATTGATCCGAAGGCTACTGAATGCTCTTAAGATCCATTTGACCAAACTCAACTCTTTATCTCGAATGAGACTGAATGAATATTTTTAGGTCACTAAATACCCTTTCCAACGGTCCACCCCTTGCGCGAATCAGCCTTACAGTACGGACAAATGATCCATTTTACTTCGAAAGGTCACCGGGCACTTCTCGACCCGATTTGACCAAAGTCAACACTCTGAATCGAGCGAAGATCTTTAGAATATTTAAGTTCCTCCCATAACCTTTCCAACAGTCCTCCCCATGCACAATTTGGATTACAATTTGGACAAACGATCCATCGTCATCCGATAATATCCTATCTAAAGGCCTACACCCATAAATTTTGACCGGATTCATCATCACATTTTCTCAAAACTAAAAATATATTTTCTACACACACACACATATAATAAACTCCCATCTAAATCTATGGACCCCACCCTCATGCCTCATGTGAACTACGTGGACTTTTATGCCTTTATAGGCTACGTAGGCATTTCGGGCTAAAACCCAAGACTTGAGTACTACTTGGATATTTTTATCTTTTCCCTATTTTATCCATATATTATTCATACTTGTGATTCATACTTGCATCTTATCTAACAAATATTATCGTTTAGTCATAATGATCTATATCTCGATAAGCGCACACATCATATTTTTTAATTATTATTTTGGGAACATTCTTATGGATGACCTCACTCCATATTTTCCATGATGCGAGTCAAGTGATTCCGATCTCCACTTATATATACACGCACACACACTTCGTGGAGAAGTTAAGGAAAATAGTAAAATAAGCCCATGAGAGACCGAAAGAGAGGGATGGGTGCTTAACACCTTCCCATTCCATAACTTAGCCCCCTAACCTCTGAACTATTTGTTTTATAAGCATCGGTTTATCTTTGATGCCGCTCTATCAAGGTGGTGACGTGTTCTTTTGCCTATTTTGTGCAAAATAGGCTGGCGACTCTATCTCTTTACATCACCCCACACCGATGACGGTCGAATCACTCCCTTTTTTTAGTAGTAATAGGATGCGAGACCTTTATTCTTACCTTTTTCCCCCTCCCCCGAAGCATGCCCCGGGGAGAGAGTGGGGAGAATCTCAGGTTTAGCCATAGTGACAACTTTGCTGGGGACTTACTTATCATAAAAGGGATAGACTCAATTTGGATGGGTGTTATCATTTTTTGCTTGTGTGCGTATGCACCTACATGTATGTTCCCCCTTTTCTCGTCTATTATTTCTTGAATATATCTACCTCATGCTTATATCATTCCTCATTCACACACTTGTAGATACTCTCCATGTACACCTCACACTACTTAGACGTAGGATCACTTATTTCCACATGTTTCACACCCCACTTAGAATATCCATGCTTAGGTGTCACTAGCACACACCTCCACTTATCACACTTATCCATGCTCACATATCACGTGCCACTTGTAGTTGACCCATGCTTAGGTTCACTACCACACACTTACTTGGAGATATTCACACTCTCACGTATCCATGCTTAGTATAATCTTCATGCTCCATTTACTTTCCACGATACTTGTACATTCTTCCTTATTAATATATCACTCATCATGCCAAATAAAATACTCTATGATATTGTACTAATCCAGAATCATGCATTTTTCACACTACATCACCAAGAGCATGGCCATTGGCCAAATTTTGTCCCGTATTAGGGGGTCACTTTATGATGGGCGTTGGTCCAACAGGTTGCAGTTAGCTTAAGTAATATGACTCTCACCCTCCATTGGCTAAGTACCTTTAACATATATCGAAAGTTTCCCCCCGCATCGTACCACTTTATCAAAGTCATACCAGGAGGTATATATCAGGGAACTCATTCACATACGTCAAGTATATCGAATTCCCTCTCACACATGTTGTCCCTACGAGGTTTATAGTGAGGCAATTCACGTACACTCAGATATATCAAATGGCTTGTCCACATGTACCGGCTGCCCTTAAAAGAAAGACGTATATCATGGAAGTCACGCCAAATGGGGGAACCCTTACACTAACCCAACAACTACATACCCTCGTATAGGCAACAAACTTATAGCACTCATATTTAGTTTGTCGATTACTACCCAAACCTCTGTCGAAATGCTGGGTCGGCATACTCCCCAAATTTCCATGCAATTTTGCCTTTTTCCAAAATGAGACCTTATCCACGAGCCTGGCAACAAGTCAAACCATATTTTACATATTTTTCAAACCTAATTTTCCCAGGATCGGGTCCCGTCTAGCATTTCTTTTTGCATGTTGGTAAACCTAATACAAGTGAAAACATAAACATAATAATAATCATGCTGAGACCATTCCTTCATTTTTTTCTCCTTCTTTATCAAAAGCGACAAAAACATTTTCCTTTTTTTTATAAAAAGACCAAAAATACTTTTCATCCTTTTGTCATAAATATCAAAAACATTTTTCCTCCTTTTATCCAAAATAAAATACCAAAATATTTTGTCCTACCATTTCCAAAAAATGTCAAAAACATTTTCCTCCTTTTTCAATAATAAAAGATTATCACCTTTCTCTTTCAAAAATAAATTCGAATCATTTTCCTTCTCAGGTCAATCGCATACCCAACCCTAGACCTAGCTCCATAACGCGACTCAGAAAGTGTCTCTAATGTGCGTTCACTCTAGGCTCAAGTGCAAGCCTGTCGCGTTAGTAATAAACCCGGTAAGTCAGGATCGTATCCACAGGGAAAAAGGACAACGAAGTTGTAACGACGGGAAAGATGAGTGAATCCTAACTCTGACTCTAAAAAGAAAGGAAAAATGATTTGGTTTTGAGAATTGACTACAACTAAATGCAATTATGAAATTATAAGAAAATGCAATTATACTAAACTACCTAAAATATGATTGAAAGATGATTTGAGATTTTTAAACTATGTGATAAGAAAAACAGGACGGGAATACAATCCCCTAACCCTAGTGTATTGCAGTTATAATACTAATCATAAATTTAACTTATTAATTTGACCCGGAATTTAGTACTCCCAAGCATTACGTATATGAGGTTCAAGCCCGCATCATAGTTAATCTGAGGATGAGTAAATCGGTATCGTGATAGTGACACTCGAATTGCATTCTAAATCATCCCAGTTACCCAGAGGCAAATGAGATATAAAGATCTACAATTGTTGTGTTCCTACACAATATGCTCATAATCAATCACTAAATTCAGAGGATTAATGCTATACACATGCAATTAACACATCAGGTTGGGTTCATGTATCCCGACCTTAGAAAATCTAGCCTCGCATGCTGAAAGTAAAGAAAACATTGTTTGATGTGCAGAAAATCATGATTAATCTAAGGAAAACTTGTGAATTTATGTAAAAAGGAATTGAAGAAAGGAAATAACTCACTAATCTTGCCAAAGCAGTAACAACAACAATTAACAAAACTTGTAATCAAAGAATTTATGACTGATATTCACTATTGGAATTAAAACTGTAAATTGTATCTAAACTAGGGTTTTTGAGAAAGTAAGGAAAATTATACTAATTCTCCATGCAAATATTAATAATAAAATGGAGTTATATACCCTACAAGAATTCAGGAGTTTTAGCTACACTAGGACTCTTCGTAGGAGGAGATAAGATTTCAAGATTTCGATAGCCGGACCGGTCCGGGCCTTACGCGAACCGGTCTGCTCCCATGCGGATTGGTTCTTTTTATTTTCTGGCGGATCGGTTCGGGGCGGAACGGTTCTTTTATTTTTCATCCTTATTCGGTTTTCTTTCGATCCGGGGTCTACTGGAGTTTTGCATAGCGGACCGGTCCGAGGGGAAGGCGGATCGGTCTGCCTTTTGACTTTTTGCTCAACTTTGACTGCTCATATCTTTTGTTCCGGGACTCCAATTAAGGTGAAGTTTCTTCCTATGTGCTCATGAGTATGATATCTTCAACTTCTCTTTAGGTACCTCATCCGAATTCCGGCTAGAAATTACACTTTTGTCCTTTTGACTTTCCTTCTTATCTTTCTTAATTCTTCCGATTTCCTTCTTTCGTTTCTTAACATCAAATACCTGTAAAATCACTAAGAAATACCAGAAACTCGGTGTACTCGTTAGGATAAGTCAGTAGCAAGATTATGAGATAAAGTTAAATCGATTACGTTGTTCGAGGTGCTAAAAGTAACTAAATTAAGGGATAAATTCGAAAACATTTATGCTTAATCAAACCCCCCTAACTTAGAACTTTGCGCGTCCCGAGCAATGTAAAAAAATCCTAGCAAGGCTCAACTCTTGAAAAGCATTTTATTGGGATACAATACCTTTTTTGTGGGCAAGCGATTGCATTTTAGCGTATGCAATAAGCCTTTAAACCCCTAGGTTACCCTAGTAGAACGAGTTGTGTCTCGTAAGGGTTTGCAGAGAATATACCCACAAAATTCGACTCAAGGAAGATTCAAAATATGCAAAAATTGTGTAATTCAAACTTTTCCAGAAAATAGTCATCATCAAGTCATATTTACAAGTCTCAAACCGTAGTGTGTGTGTGTGTGCGAAGACGGAAATATAACCGCTAATTTCCACCGATTGATCATCACGTTACTTACTCGAAAATTCACTTTGATTTCAACTTCTCACGAAATGCTCTCACAAATGAATCTCTCGGATTATGGCTATTCTCTCGGTATGCGTGATATAAAGAGTAAATATAATGGACGCAAAATAACGCATACAAGTAGAAAGATGGAAATTTTATGGTGATAGGATCTCATCAATGGAATACGGTTTTAAAAAATGAGAGCATTGCTTATTATTCACGCATTCAATCTCTTTTTATTATCTTTTGGTGTCTTAGCTCTCCACGCGGTAATCAATTTCGCAATTTGGACTCGGTTAGGACTTTTTCGAGTTTTAAGGTATATTGGATAAAATGAAAATGGTAGGGAAGGTTGGAATTGGAAAAGTCATTTATGATGTCCATTTGTGCTTTTTCCGGGCTATTGCTCATTTTTTTCTTCTTTTTCTCTATTTTTTTCTATTTTTCACTTCTTTTCTTTTCTCACTATTTTTGTTGAGCATATATATTTTTTCTTGCCCCCTTTTTATGCACTTTTCGGACTTAAATTCTGAATTTTTCCATTTTTTACAATTCCGGTATATTTGGGTTGTCAAACGAAAGGAAAAATTTATTCGGCTCAATTTGGGTTGCAAAAAGGGGTAATTTTTCGCATCTTTTTCTACCCAATATTTTTGGGTGACAAACGAGGGCCTACTTCATTGTCTAAAATACCAATTGCGTTTTGAGATGAATTAAGTTTAGAGATCAATTTTGGCACATTTTTCATAACCGATCAAAATGAAAGGGTTGAGATCCTCGACGACTTTTTAGGCGCTGATAAGAACTTTGAGTTAACAATTAACTCGGATTGATTTAAAAACTCGCAAAAAGTGATAGGCTCGAATCTCACCGGGTTTGTTAATCTCCACACTTATTCGTTAAGTCGTCAATTTTTGCTCAATTTCCATCTTTGGTCCATTTCGGCTTTGTGTATGTTGAATTTTTACAACTTGAGACTTCAATCCGTCTTTTAATGATATTTTTGAAAATTTTGAATTCCAATTTTTATTTATTTTGAAAAAAAATATTTTTGGATTTTTTAGAATTTTATGATTTCTTTGGAAATTTCTGGGCATTTTTGGAAATTTGTGAAGTTTTAGAAATACGCACTTGTGACCCCCCTAACTTAGACTTTTGCACTGTCCTCACGCAAAAAGGACTAAAATCTAAACAAGGAAAAATAATAAGTGCGATAAATAAAACCAACAAATGGAGAAAATGTAGCTTTTTATAACAAACAAGACTGTGGTACAATTACAAGGAAAAGCATACAAACATGTGATCAGGAAAAGAAAATAAAAACTGTCATAACCACATCAAGCTTCACTGGGGAGGGGGGGTGGGAGGAACCGGGCGCGTCTAGGCCATAGGGATCATAGTAATAGGATGGTAGTGGCGCATTAGGATCCCCTTGGCGTCGGTATATGTCCGCTTGGAAGCGGAGTATTAAGCTTGTATCGCGACGGTAATCGGTCAAAAAGTTGCTGTAGTTCATCTCAAGTGTGCCATTTGGTTGGTGAGGTTGCTTCCCGCCCACTCAAAATCAGGATCGTCCTCTTCGTTCGCCGACTCTTCATCCGAACCGATATCCCCTATTTCGACATTCGCACCGGTTGCCTCTTTTCCTCTTCTTCGCTCCGTTCAAAGCAACCTCTTCTTCACTATCACCGCCCCACCTTGCCCGAAGGACAGCTAGCTGTTTGGCGCTCTTAGTGCGGGTTCCTTGTCCAAAAGGACCGGGAATGCGAGTACGATCGAGTGATGCCACTATGCCAGCATCCTTGAGGATGAAGGTGATCAATCGTGCATAGGGAAGTGGGGCGGCACCTTTCTCATCCAAGGTCGCGGTGATGATGTCGGCATATAAGGTGCGGGCCAAGTTGATGTGAGTGTGAGGGTCAAAGAGGTGGTAAGTCAAGGTGGCCTGACGGGGCCGCATTACATAGTTGTTTGAGGTTTGCAAGATGTTATCGCACACAATCTCAAAAGTGAGGCGCGCCATCTCATTAAGGCGTCCAACGGGGACGGTTTGCCCCGTCCATGCAACATCGGGGGCAATGCGCCCCATGATCACCTCATTGGCGACCGGGGTGACGTTCCTCGGGTAGATGAATTCTTGGACGTCGGGAACATCATATTCGGCCAACTTGGCCGTGAGACGGGCCAATGAAAATGGGATGACATTCCCATCCACGTACGCTTGAGCCTCGAATTGGCCCGTCCGAACAAGGGTTCCATAAAAGGCTCGGACCTCGGTTCCCCAAACCGCTTCATAGGGTTTGTTGAGGAATCGCAACCCCTAGCCATGAATAGGGCGGTGACGGAGTTGGGCAGACCGATCCATTGGACAGCGCGCTCCACATGGAGTTTGTAATTTGGGTCGAAAAACTGATGGCACCACCGTTCGTCTTCGTGGGAACGAAATTTCCCATGGCTGGAGGGGAGGATGTCGGTGGAGTCATACTTGGTGGGGGCAACGCGTTGGGCCATGAAAACAAGATAGATTTTTTCTTGGAAAATTAAGGAGGGAGAAGAGAGGAGCTTGGTTGAAGGTGTGGAGGGAAGGGAGGGTTTGGGTGTGTATTTATAGGTGAAAGGGTGGGGGTAGGGGTTGGATTTGGAGGGAAAAAGGTTGGAGGGAAAAGGGGGTGAATTTGGGATGGAAAGGTTAGGTTTGGGAGTTGGGGAAACGAATTGGAGGGAATGAATAGGATTGGGGAGAAGGGGGTGAATCTAGGGAAGGGAAAAAAACAGACATGCAGAAAGCGGACCGGTCCGGTCTTGTAATATTCAGGCAAATTCGACTAGCGGACTAGTCCTCCTTAAATTTAAAGGAACCGGTCCGGGGCGGACAAGTCCGCCCCTAAAAAAAAGGAACCGGTCTGGCCTCTATATTTGAGTTGGATTTTTCGCCGAACTTAATTTCAATCTCTCTTCTCCGAAACGTTTCACTTTCGCAACATGCTCCCTATCAATTTGGATCAAAACCTCTTGAAACCAATGACCACCGTAACTGGATGCAATATTCCCGAAACATGCGAATGCTTTTTCCCGAATGTACCCTAATCCTATCGACGCTCACTACACACACGACTCTCGCTACACACACGACTCTCACCCCATACGCGTCGGGGGTGCGACGACCTTGCTGTAATAGCTCACTCTACCCCGTAAAAGGGGTTCGACAACCAGACAGTGTCGACTTATTCCACACACGCCTCTAGATATGGATTTAGGCGTTGTCCATTCACTTTAAATGTATTTCCCCCTTTTAAATCGTCTAATTCAATAGCTCCATGAGGGAAAACATTCTTTACAACGAACGTGCTAAACCATCGTGACCGTAACTTGCCCGGAAAAAGATGAAGCCGAGAGTTATAAAGAAGCACTTTTTGCCCGGGACGAAACTCTTTGCGTCGAATGATGCTATCGTGAGCGAGTTTCATCCTTCATTTGCAAATTTTTTCATTCTCATACGCATCATTGCGTATCTCTTCTAACTCATTTATTTGAAGCTTGCGAGATTCACCGGCTTTATCTATGGCATAGTTTAACTCCTTAATTGCCCAATACGCCTTGTGTTCTAACTCCACGGGAAGATGGAAAGGTTTGTCATACACAAAGCGAAAAGGGGACATACCGAGTGGATTTTTATATGCGGTGCGATAGGCCCATAGCGAATCATTCAATCTAAGTGACCAATCTTTTTGGGTAGGATTGACGGTGTTTTTGAGAATGTTCTTAATTTCTCGATTTGCTAGTTTGGCCTGCCCATTCGTTTGCGGGTGATAAGTCGTTCCAACCTTGTGAACGACACCATACTTTCTCATGAGCTTTGCGAATGGCCTATTACAAAAGTGCGTGCCATTATCGCTGATTATCTCTTTCGGAGAACCGAAGAGGGAAAGTATGTGTTCCTGCAGGAACTTTATCATCACTTTGTTGTCATTTGACTTGGTAGCTATATCTTCCACCCATTTAGAAACGTAGTCTACCGCAACAAGGATGTATAGGAAACCAAAGGACGGGGGGAAAGGGCCCATGAAGTCAATACCCCAACAGTCGAAGATCTCAATGATGAGTATGGGGGTAAGAGGAATCATGTCTCATCGAGTAATGGCTCCCATCCATTGGCACCTATTGTAAGATTTGCAAGCATCGTTCACATCCCAGAAGATTATGGTCCAATAGAGACCGCATTACAGAATTTTAGCGGCCGTCTTTTTTGTCAAAAAGTGGCCTCCATAAGCTTTCGAATGACAAAACTGGATGACTTTTGGGATTTCGTCATCCGGTACACATCGTCGGATGATTTGGTCGGCGCAATATTTAAACAGGAAGGGATTGTCATAGAAAAATATGCGTGACCAAGTAATAAACCTCTTCTTATCTTGCGGTGTCCAGTCGGGAGGGACGACTCTCGTGATAAGGTAATTCAGTATATCCGCAAACCAGGGCAAAGAAGAGGTAGCAAAAAGCTGCTCATTAGGAAAGTATCCGTCTATGGGTATGGGATCACTAGGTACGTCGGACGAAAGTTGTGATAAGTGGTCGGCAATGACGTTTTCTACCCCTTTCTTATCTTTGATGGAGAGATTGAACTCTTGTAGGAGTAAGATCCACCTTATGAGACGCGGCTTGGCATCTTTCTTTACATGTAGGTATTTCAAAGCCGCGTGGTCGGTGAAGCAAGTAATGGGAGAACCGATGAGGTATGACCAAAATTTATCAAGGGAAAAGACTACCGCTAGCAACTCCTTCTCTCTGGTAGAGTAGTTGAGTTGTGGTTTGGTAAAAGCCCGGCTAGCATAGTAGATGACATGATCTTGCTTATCTTTTTTTTTCCCAAAACATCCCCTATCGCATAATCTCTAGCATCACACATAAGTTCGAATGGTAAGGACCAATCCGAAACTTGCATGATGGGAGCGGACACAAGCATGGTTTGCAGTTCTTCAAAAGAGCTTTAGCATGCTTTCGTCCACTAGAATGGGGTGTCCTTCATGAGTAGGTTGCTTAAGGGTCTAGCGATGGCGCTAAAGTCCTTAATGAACCTTCGATAAAATCCCATGTGGCCCAAGAAAGAGCTCACGTCCTTGAGCAATTTTGGAGGGGGAGATCAGCTATGACATCTATTTTTTCCCTATCAACTTCTATTCACTTGGATGATACTATGTGGCCAAGAACTATTCCCTCGGTGACCATGAAATGGAGTTTCTCCCAATTCAACACTAAGTTCTTTTCCACACACCGGGCAAGTACTTTTTCCAGTTTTTTGAGATAAAGGTCGAAAGAGGTGCCAAAAACGCTGAAATCGTCCATGAACACTTTGAGTCCTCTCTCGACCATGTCTCTAAATAGGCTCAACATGCACCTTTGAAAGGTCACGGGTGCATTACACAAGCTAAATAGGATACGTTTGTAGGCAAACGTACCAAAAGGGAAAGTGAAGGTCATTTTCTCCTGGTCAAGTACATCTACCTCAATCTGGTTATATCGGGAATAACCATCAAGGAAGCAATAGTAAGGGTGTCCCGCTACTCTCTTAAGCATTTGATCAATAAATGGTAAGGGGAAATGGTCTTTCCTAGTTCCCGCATTGAGTTTCTGATAATCAATGCAAACGCGCCACCCGATGGTAGTACGTTGGGGAACTAGCTCTCCCTTAGCATTCTCAATCACTGTCATGCCTGACTTCTTCAGGACGACTTGAATGGGGCTCACCCACTTGTTACCCGAGATTAGGTAAATAATCCTAGCATCCAATAACTTGATAATCTCGGTTCTCATAACTTCTTTCATGTTGGGATTTAGCCTTCTTTGCATTTCTCTTAAGGGATTAACATCCTCTTCGAGATGGATCTTGTGAGTGAAAATCAAAGGACTTATCCCCTTCAAATCAGCAATGTACCAACCAAAATCACTTTGGTGCTTCCTCAGAATTTTCAACAATTTACCCTCCTGCTCTTCGTCTAGGCTAGAGGAGACAACAACAGGAAATGTCTCATCCTCTCCTAGGTATGCATATTTAATATGGGAGGGGAGTTTCTTTAATTCAAGGGTTGGAAATTTTTCGCTGGAGGGAATCATGTGTGTATCCCTCGGAGGTAACTCCTCGAATCTAGAAACCCAACTAACATCTCTCGCATCCACGTCCGACGCTCTCTCATCGAGTAACTCTCTCAACTCCTCAACTTCCCTCTCGAAGTCGGTGTACGTCCCCTCACTCTTGTGTCTCGCCACTAAACAGGACCCTAAGACGTCACCACAATAATTCTCCTCAAAGTACTCCTCTACTATCTCATCTATTAAGCTCACCGCGTGAAGATCATCTTCTTCCCCTATATGTTGGGCTATGTGGAAGATGTTGGTCTCTAAGGTCATGTTCCCAAAGGTGAGTTGCATTCACCCATTCCAAGTATTAATGATTGCGTTAGCCGTAGCTAAGAATGGGCGCCCAAGGATGATGGGAACATGGTTGCTCGATTGGAAGGAGGGCTCCGTGTCCCAAATGACAAAGTCTACCGGGAAGTAGAAAGTGTCAACTTGGATGATCACGTCCTCGACTATGCCTCTTGGGATCTTCACTATTCGATCCGCTAATTGGAGAGTGACCTTTTTGGGCTTGAGGTCGCCCAAATCAAGTTGCTTATAAATGGAGTAAGGGAGTATATTGACGCTTTCTCCCAAGTCAAGTAAGGCTTTTTTGATTTTGTTTTCTCCAATGATGCAGGAAATGGTGGGTGCACCGGGATCTTTAAATTTAGGCGGGAGATCATTTAGTAGAATGGAGCTCACGTTTTGTGCTAGAAAGACATTCTTTTTTACCTTCATCTTTCTCTTTACCGTCAACAAGTCTTTAATGACTTTTGCATAAGCTGGAATTTGCTTAATGGCATTAAGGAAAGGTAAGTTCATCTTTACTTGCTTTAGTACTTCTAGCACGTCCTCACGTGGGTTTCCTTTATGGGAGGGAATCAACCTTTGAGGAAACGGAACTACGTTGGGTGGTTTCACTACTACCTCTGGCTCACTAGTGTCTTCTTTGTCACTCTTATTCAAGGGGGCATATTTGGCCTCTTTCGTGCTGAGAGAAATCTACTTATCTTTCGTTGTGTCATGTGGGGGAGGTGATAAATCAACGACTCTCCCACTTCGAAGAGTGGTCATAGATTGACATTGCTCCTGATGTTCAGTAGAGGTGGAGCTAACACTAGTTTGACTTTGGGGAGGTCTTTGGCCTTGGGCAGGAAACTTTCCCTTCTCTTGAACACTCAATGAGGATTGTATCTTTGACAGACTTGTATTTATGTCGCTGATTAGGCAATCATATCTAGCATTGGTCACAGTCTGGCTAGTGATAAATTGATTCATAGTATCCTCGAGAGTTCTCCGCGGTGGCAGGATATATGATCCTTGAGGTGGTGGTGCTTGCACGTGTCCTTGCATGTGTGGAGCTTGTTGAAAGTGTTGTGGTGGAGGAGGGTCAACATGTGAAGGAGGATTCATCGCAGCATGTTGTTGCCCATAGCTAAAACCATTATGGTTTTTCCATGAAGGGTTGTAAGAATTCTCGTGCGGTGCACCAAAATTACCCTTAAATCCTCCTATACCACTAACCTGCTCTTGAAGCATTACTTTGTAGGCGGGTATAGTTGGGCATTCCTCAGTTGAATGACCCGCCTCACAAATTGCACACACCTTCTCGACGGGAGTTGGCATGGATTTAGTTGGTCCTCTTCCATATACCTCACATAGATCTCGAAATCCTTTCTCCAGCGTATCTAATCGACTGTCCGTCATAGAACTCTTATCTACTTGAAATAGCCCGGACGCTGCTGGAGTGGTGGTCACTTGACGAGTTCGATTTTGAGCATTAGGATCAGATGTATCCCAGGATTGGGTAGTCTCTGCGACATACCTTAGGTGGAGCTTAGCATCGTGGGCATCTAAATCGACAAACGGACCACTACCCATGGTTTCAACGAGTTGTTTGGAAGTAAGGTTCATCCCATTATAGAGAAAAGATATGATTTGTGCCGTATCAAATCCATGATGGGGACATGAAGCAACTAACTCATTGAAATGCTCGTGACATCAATGAAATGGCTCACTTTTAGATTGCCTGAACGCTTGAATTTGAGCCTTTATAAATATCGTTCGATGTGGTGGGAAGAATTTCTTGAGGAATCTAGATTGCAACTCGTTCCAAGATGGAATCGAGCTTGGAGGTAAAGACCATAGCCAGGTCTTATATTTATCTTTTAGTGAGAAGGGGAAGAGTTTGAGGTGGATCACCTCTTGTGTGCAAGTTTGATCATTGAGAGTATCGCACACATCCTCAAATTCCTTAATGTGAAGATATGGTTTTTCAGAATCCATACCATGGTAATGAGGTAACATCTGGATCATCCCATTTTTTAAACGGAATTGCCCGGCATTATACGGGAGTATAATGCATCCCGGAGTGACAGTGCGCTCGGGATATAAGATTTCTCTCAGCGGGCGGTATGGGGCCTCTTCCTCACCGACGGCTGCACTACTGTACTGTGACATCTCTCTCTCACTTAACGACTCGGTGCTCTCACTTGGTGTGCTCGAAGTGTGCTCGGAGGTGTGTCCTAAGAAGGAAAATGGAGTGTTATTGGAGATTGAGTGTGACAGTGTGGGAGGTAGAATCCAGAACGATGGGGCGTTAGGAGTGTGGGGGCTATTGGGGTTGTACTCAACTATTGGATTTTTGTGAATGCTGGTTGGAGTATTATGAGGTGTGGGAGTGAGTTCAGAATTTTTCATTAATAGCTTATGAGAGATGATGGTGAATCTTTTTGTGCTTTTTGATTTTTTTTATGTTTTTGGATTTTTTGAAATTTTTGGTCAAAGTGTCTAATGTGCGTTCACTCTAGGCTCAAGTGCAAGCCTGTCACGTTAGTAATAAGCCCGATAAGTCGGGATCGTATCCACAGGAAAAAGGACAACGAAGTTTTAACGACAAGGAAAGATGAGTGAATCCTAACTCTGACTCTAAAAAGAAAGGAAAAATGATTTGGTTTTAAGAATTGACTACAACTAAATGCAATTATGAAATTATAAGAAAATGCAATTATACTAAACTACCTAAAATATGATTGAAAGATGATTTGAGATTTTTAAACTATGTGATGAGAAAAACAGGATGGGAATACGATCCCCCAACCCTAGTGTATTGCAGTTATAATACTAATCGTAAATTTAACTGATTAATTTGACCCAAAATTTAGTACTCCCAAGCATTACGTATATGAGGTTCAAGCCCGCATCATACTTAATCTGAGGACGAGTAAATCGGTATTGTGATAGTGACACTCGAATTGCATTCTAAATCATCCCGATTGTCCAGAGGCAAACGAGATATAAAGATCTACAATTGTTGTGTTCCTATGAAATACGATCATAATCAATCACTAAATTCATAGGATTAATGTTATACACATGGAATTAACACATCAGGTTGGGTTCATGTATCCCGACCTTAGAAAATCTAGCCTAGCATGTTGAAAGTAAATAAAATAGTGTTTGATGTGCAGAAAACCATGATTAATCTAAGGAAAACTTGTGAATTTATGATAAAAGGAATTGAAGAAAGGAAATAACTCACTAATCTCACCAAAGCAGTAACAACAGCAATTAACAAAACTTGTAATCAAAGAATTTCTGACTGATCTTCACTATTGGAATTAAAACTGTAAATTGTATCTAAACTAGGGTTTCTGAGAAAGTAAGGAAAATTATACTAATTCTCCGTGCAAATAATAATAATAATAAAATGGGTTTTTATACCCTACAAGAATTCAGGAGTTTTATCTACACTAGGACTCTTCTTAGGACGATATAAGATTTCAAGATTTCAATAGTCGGACCGGTCCGGGCCTTAGGAGAACCGGTCTGCCTCTCATACGGATCGGTTCTTTTTATTTTCTGGTGGATCGGTTCTTTTATTTTTCATCCTTCTTCTGTTTTCTTTCGATCCGGGGTCTACTGGAGTTTTGCATAGCGGACCGGTCCGGGGGGAGGGCAGATCGGTCTGCCTTTTGACTTTTTACTCAACTTTGATTGCTCATATCTTTTGTTCCGGGACTCCGATTGAGGTGTCGTTTCTTCCTATGTGCTCATGAGTATTATATCTTCAACTTCTGTTCAGGTACCTCATCTGAATTCTTGGTAGAAATTACACTTTTACCCTTTTAACTTTCCTTCTTATCTTTCTTGATTCTTCCGGTTTCCTTCTTTCGTTTCTTGACATCAAATACTTGTAAAATCACTAAGAAATACCAGAAACTCGGTGTACTCATTAGGATAAGTCAGTAGAAAGATTATGAGATAAAGTCAAATCGATTACGTTGTTCGAGGTGCTAAAGTAACTAAATTAAGGGATAAATTAGGAAGAATTTTTGCTTAATCACTTCATATTGGCTTTGGTATTCCGTCAAGCTCTGTCAATTCCCCCGCTACTTCCTCCGAGTACGGAATCCACCTTCCTAACTTTCCATGGAGAACACAGATCAAGTACTAAATGTGTAGCCTGATTTAATGACGGTCCTAGTCTAACTTACAGCCTAGATTGACAACCTTCAAATCGAGGTTCATGAGATGCTGTGAAACTTAATCCCAGTTCCCAAGGATCTCAAGGTCCTCTTTCCTTGTGCCATGTGTACGCCTGAACTTGAGCCTATTTGGGTCTTAGAAGAATATTCACATGCTCCATGTGCCCCTCCTATTAATGAACCAACACCAACTTATCTCCCTATGTTGAATCTTGCCCAACTAGGGACTAACCTGCCAGTAATCGTCAATCCGAAGGAATAATAATTGAAAAGGTCAAAGAGGAACTTAAACTGTTATCTAAGAAGTTTTCCTAAGTCAAAATCTCTAAGAACTACATGGATTATACCCATATGTATCCCTACCCTAAAGCAAGGCTACCGAAAAAATTCAAAATGCCCAACATTGAGAAGTTTATGGGTAGCGACCGCCTAATTTTTCATCTTTGAAGCTACCACCGAGCGATGACTCTCCTAGGTGCCTCCGAGTAAATAATGACCTAGATGTTCCAGCAGACTCTGAAAGACAACGCTCTTTGTTGGTTTCTATCCTTCGAGGAATCTAGAATTTGCAGTTGGGAGGGTGTTGCCCGTGAATTTATGTCGCAGTACAAGTATAATAAGGAGTTGGAGGTTACACGCCATGATTTAGAAATTATCAAGAAGAATCCTGGAGAAACTATCAGTAATTTCATATCAATGTGGGGAGAGAAAGTGGCCACTATAACCAACCGGCCTTTTGAAGATAAGCAAGTTAGCATCACGAAGAAAAACTTCTTACCTCATGTCTGAGCGACGATGGGAGGATAATATTACCCACATTTCCTAGCCCTTTGGGAAGAAGGATTGGAGAGCCAAAGAAAGTATCCGGATAGTTCACTCCAAGAAAATATAAAAATCCTACCAATACTACAGTCTCGACCATTAGCAATATCTCACGGCCTGCTACCTCTTAAGGACTAGAAAGCCATTCTAACCCAGTTATAAAAGAATACATCAAGCATCATGCTCCCCTATCTAAAGTCTACCAAGCCCTATTGAGCCGTAATCCATTGTAACCTTGCCCATTACAAAACACACTTCCCAAATTTTCAAACCCGATGCCCATTGTAATTTCATCAAAATATGGGTCGTTCCACTGATCAGTTCTTCCATCTCCGAAATATAATCCAAGGTCTGATTGATCGGGGAGTCATCACCCAACCAGCCAATCCTAAACCCAACATCACTCATAATTCAATTCCAAATCATAAAAATTCCATCTTCCTAGAAAATGATTCGAAATTACACCCGACCCATTTTCCCCACCAAGAAATGTTGCTCCTTACAAGAGCATGCATTACCGTTCATACTCATTTTCAGGGAAAAGATATGGAATTGCTAGCAATACTGAACTAACTTTTAGTGTTTGGTTGAAATTTTCCTTTAAAATGACCATTGACTACCAGAAGTTTAGCACATTATTCATGGAAGCCCAAAAGTGGGCTTGTGAGTCAGATAATTGGGTGGTACCCATTGACGAAGTCAGTTTAGATGATGCAGTCTAGATTAGGGAAGACATGTTGTAAGGACATTTTTCACATGTCCGAAATGTTTCATTTATTTATGTCGTACGCCGCTACATTTGGCACGTCTCCTCACGATCTCACATGACGGCCACTATCTGAATTCCGGGAATCAAGCATGCATTATCTCCACTAAAATGTATCACATACTGCTGCATGTTTAGGGTTTGTTTGGATTAAAAGGGTTTTATATATAATTTGATCATTTGAACGCGAGCACACACGTTCTCAAATTGGTATTAGAGCAGGTTACGCTAATCTATCGCGTATTCCTTTTTTTTTCCGCAAAATTTTTCTAAGATATCAATTTTCTGAAAAAATTGATTTTTGAAAAAGTGCGTGTTCAAATGGAGAAGTCATATTATAAAATGCCTATTTTTTACGGGACAAATTATGCTTATTGGAAAGCCCGTATGAGGTCGGCTTTAAAAGCCATTGATGAACGTGTCTGGATTTTGGTTGAACGAGGGTGGACTCCTCCCACCGTGACTGTTGATAATGTGACCAACTTGAAACCTGACATTTCTTGGTCTGATGAAGAAATTAAATGGTCATCTTTTAATTCTAAGGGTCTAAATGCTATTTCTGGGTCTGTCACACCTGATGAGTTCAAACGCATAATGACGTGTACCACGTCAAAAGAGGCATGGGATGTTTTACAACTCACCCATGAAGGAACTAATGTTGTGAAAGAGTCTAAGTTGCAAAACTTGACAACTCAATTTGAAACAATCACCATGCATAATTCTGAATGCTTTGATGAATTTTATGCTAGACTTTCTGACATTGTGAATACTAGTTTTAATCTTGGTGAACATATTCCGAATGCTAGAGTTGTTAAAAAGATTCTTCGTTCTTTGCCTAAGCGTTTTATCCCTAAAGTCACTGTGCTAAATTCTATGGGTAATTTAAATACGCTAAAATTGGAAGAACTTGTAGGAGATTTGCAAACTTATGAAATGGATATGTTCCCTAAAAATGCTAAATCTAAAGATAAGGGAATTGCTCTTAAAGCCCAAGAGAGAAGGAGTGAGGGGTCAGCTAGAAAGAGGGTAGAGTCATCTAGAAAGAGAGAGACTAACACGTCAGATTCTGAGTGTGATTTTGACTTAGATGATTTGGCTCTTTTCGCAAAAAAATTCAAGAGGATTCTCAAATTTAAGAAAAATGGCAATTTTAAAGATAAAAAGAAATTTGAGAAAAATAAGTTTGAAAAGAAAAATGAAAAAGTTTCCAAAAATCCTTCTCTGAAAGAAAGTGAGAGATGTTTTGAGTGTGATGGTAGGGGTCATAGAGCTTTTGAGTGTGCCAATCGTCTGAATAGAGATAAAGGGAAAGCTGTCCTTAATGCTACCCTTAGTGACGACAGTGAGGTCGAGACGGTGGATTCTGGAGATGAGACACCGCATGAGTGTAACTTCACCGCATTCATGGCCAGCCAAGTGAGCACTCCTAGTTCTCCTCACGACGATGAGGATGATGCTTCACAGGGACACCTCGACAGTGAGATCGATGTGAGTGAGGGGGAGGATGACACAAGTGAGAGCGAGAGTGATATACAACGCGCCTACGCTGAGTTATATTCTGAGTCTTTTAAAACTAAAAAGCGTAACAAAGCGTTAGTTCTTAAGATCACTTTCCTAGAGGAAGATTTAAGGAAAGCGAGAGAAAGAGAGTTCTCCACCTGCACCGCCCTGAGAGAGAGAGAATCTACCTGTGTCGAGAATGAGAATTTGTTTAGAGAGAGAGAGAGAGAGTACTCTAGAGAAAGAGAGAGGGGACTTGATCAAGCAAGTGGCTAGTCTTACGAGTCAGCTCCATTCCTCCGTGGAGACTCGGAAGAAACTTGAAGACCTTGTTGCCCAGCTGACTCATGATCTTGAGAAAGCACGGGAAGTCAAGGTACAAATCGAGGACAGATCTGGGAAGATGGGAAAGATGCTCCTCGGCCCCGCCTTAGGTTTTGGTGATCGTCAAGGAATTGGATATGATGGTGCCTCCACGTCCCAAATTGCACCTGGACCAGTTCGTGAGTTTACTACAACTCCTTATGGTCACCGTAAAAAACCTCGAAGGAGAGTTCGACCAAGAAAAGCAAACCAAGGTCCGCCTTTGACTGAGATCTTTTGTACTTATTGCAAAAGAAAAGGCCACCTTAGGGAAACTTGCTATAGCATGGGTCGGACACGACGTACTACTGCTCCACCACGACATACTGATGAGTTTTCTAGTCTGAGAGAGCGAGTTGAGTTCTTAGCTGCCACGACTCAGAGTTTGATGAAAGAATTCCGACGGATGCCTTCGCCGTTAGTGAATGCTTCTTACATTCCAGCTAAAACCAACAAAGGCAAACAAAAGGTCATCTTTTCTTGGGTGCCTAAGAAAGATAAAAAGTCCTTTGTTGTTCATGTTGCTCTCAAAGCACATAATACCTCACAGTGGTATTTTGATAGTGGGTGCTCCAGACACATGACAGGTGATGCCTCATTTTTTACTACTCTTGAGGATTATCAAAATGGCAGAGTCACCTTTGGAGATGGGAGTAAGTCTAGCATTATAGGACGAGGTACTATCGAGTTACCTGGTTTTCCTAAGCTAGAAAATGTTTTGTACGTCAAAGGTTTGAAAGCAAACCTTCTCAGCATTAGCCAGCTCTGCGACACTAACTTTGCAGTAAAGTTTGATCGGGACGCGTGTAAAGTCTACAATCAAGCCGGTAAAATTTTGATGCAAGGGGTGAGGACCGAGGATAATTGCTATGGGACTGAGCCCACATCCTCACTTGTCTGCAACAGCGCCACAATCACTCCTATGGATCTGTGGCACCAACGTCTAGGTCACGTGAACGTTAGAGATCTCAATCGTTTATCTAAAAAGGACCTAGTACGTGGCTTACCATCTCTTGGAAAGTCAACTTCAACCGTTTGTGGACCCTGTCAGTTGGGAAAACAAATTCGTAGTCCTCATAGGAATTTACATTCCATTACCACCTCTCGTGTTCTGGAGTTGATTCACATGGATCTTATGGGTCCCACTCGTACTGAGAGTCTAGGTGGTAAGAGGTACATCCTTGTGATGGTAGATGATTTCTCCAGATACTCCATTGTAGGTTTTCTGAGAGAGAAATCCGATGTTGTAGATTTCTTAACGACCAAGTGCCGTGTCCTGCAAAATCAACACGGTGTCACTATTAACAGAATACGTAGTGACAACGGCACTGAATTCAAGGAAGCAAAGGTTGATTTGTACTGTGATAGCCTTGGGATCAAACATGAGTTTTCTGCTATGAGAACTCCTCAACAAAATGGGATTGTTGAGAGAAAGAATAGAACGATCCAAGAGATGGCTAGATCTATGCTTCTAGGTCGTAAAGTTTCTAGGAGATTTTGGGTAGAGGCAGTGTCTAATGCATGCCACACGGTGAATAGGGTGTATCTACGTCCACACACACTTCACACTCCTTATGAGTTGTGGACTGGCAAGAATCCCAACCTGGCATATTTCCGTGTCTTTGTGAGTAAATACTACATCCTACGGGATAAAGAGCAATTAGGAAAGTTTGACTCCCGAAGCGACGAGGGAATATTTCTAGGATATTCATCGAATAGCAGAGCGTACCGGGTTTTTAACCTGAAGAGCTCTAAGATTATGGAATCAATAAACGCCACCGTGCAAGATGACGAACCTCTGACGGTTATTGATCCTAACCTTCAGTGTGAGGATGAGGATTGTTCTGACAGTGATTTACCTGTTCCTCTCTCACACTCTGTGGACCCTACTCCTGAGTTAGGGGACACACCTGCTTGGGTTCGCAAGAGTCATGACCCTTCTGCCATTGTTGGTGATCCCACTCTAGTGGTCAAGACTCGTGCTCAGCTAGAGAACGTTGTTAGCCATCTTTGTTACACGTCCAAAGTCGAGCCCAAGAACCATAAAGAAGCACTCAAGGATGAACACTGGATATCTGCTATGCAGGATGAGTTGCTTCAGTTTAAAAAGAATAATGTCTGGGAATTAGTCCCCCGACCTAGTGAGACTAATGTGATAGGTACCCGGTGGATTTTCAAGAACAAAATGGATGAATATGGTACCATAATCAGAAATAAGGCTAGGTTGGTCGCTCAAGGCTACACACAGATAGAGGGTGTAGACTTTGGGGAGACATTTGCTCCTGTTGCGAGGCTTGAGTCCGTCCGTCTTCTGCTCGCCATCGCATGTCATCCGCGCTTCAAGGTGTATCAGATGGATGTCAAGAGTGCCTTTTTGAATGGCATTATACAGGAGGAGGTTTATGTGGAACAACCAAAAGGGTTTGAAGACCCTCAGCACCCTGAGCACGTCTACTATCTGAGGAAAGCCTTGTATGGTTTGAAGCAAGCACCCCGTGCTTGGTACGAGAGGCTTACTTCTTATCTCTTAGCTCGTGGCTTCAAGAGAGGGGGAGTAGATATGACGTTGTTTGTCAGGAGAGATGACGGTGCTATTTTGGTTGCCCAGGTCTATGTGGACGACATAGTCTTTGGATCCACATGCTCCCAGCATGCTCACCACTTTGAGGAGGAGATGAAAAGTGAGTTTGAGATGAACATGGTTGGTGAGCTTACATTCTTCCTTGGTCTCCAGGTTCGTCAGCTAGAGGATGGGATGTTCATCTCCCAATCCAAGTATGCTAGAGACCTAGTGAAGAAATTTGGTTTAGACTCCGCTAAGCATGCACGTACACCTATGAGTACCACTACCAAGCTTAGTAAGGACACTTCAGGCAAGGACGTAGAGCAAACCTTATATCGGAGTATGATAGGTAGTCTCCTCTACTTGACTGCCAGTCGTCCCGACATCGCCTTTAGTGTTGGAGTCTGTGCGCGTTATCAGGCATCCCCAAAAGAGTCACATTTACTTGCTCTAAAACGTATTATTAAATACGTAAGTGGGACTCTCTCATACGGGATTTGGTATTCCTTTGATACCGATGACCGTCTGTCTGCCTACTCGGATGCCGATTGGGCTGGGGATGTAGATGGATGTAGGAGCACTTCTGGTGGGTGTTTCTATTTTGGTTCTGCTCTTGTCTCCTGGTTGAGCAAGAAGCAAAACTCCATCTCTTTGTCCACTGCGGAGGCTGAGTACATAGCCACCGGGAGTTGTTGCACACAACTCTTGTGGATGAAGCAAATGCTGGAGGATTATGGGATATCACAGGACACCATGACCATTTCCTAGTCTCGGATGTCCCTTAGCCAAATAGTCGACACCCGGACATGCTTTGAGGAAAACAAAAGGGAAATCATTCAATCTGAAGCAAAAAATCATAAAAACAAAGGACAAAGAAATGAAAAGATATACCTCTAGATGAAGGACGTCCTCCATCAGTCCACAACACCTCCGGGTCCACTGCATTAGTGTGGTATTGCATATTCAACGATCCCCTTACGGCCAGTCTGATATTGTAGGAAGGAGGAGCAAGCTGAAGGAATGGAACCTTTGTCGTCGCTACCGTCACTGACGATGACGGACCACCGGTGCTATGGGAAGACCCCACTAGTTAACTCGTAGCCCTACCCGAAGTCATAGGAGGTGGAGGCATATTCTCCACGTCATAGATGCGGGAAGGCATCAACCATCTCGTCATGAAGCTAGGGTAGTCGTAAGTCACAACCGTATTCGTGTAAAACGAATAGGGCTTGCCAACCATTGTCGCTACTCTATCCACCTCCGATATCTCTTGCACCCACCTCATGTACCTCGGGGGCATCATCGATGGACCTCCACCTCATCCTCCATGATTTGTGCGACAACTCTCTTTCCCAGATACCAAGAATAGCCGAACTCGTGAGCTAATAGTCAGCACATATGAGCATTAATCCCGGTCACTCCTATGTACTGGATAGCCGTACCCCAGGGACAAAAGAGTCACCTGCATTTTTCCAAAATAAATTCAATACTTTCACAAAATTCCGAAAAAGTATTTAAAAAATAAAAAGAAAAATAACGCAGTTGCTCGTCAGGACATTTAAGACCTGGCACACGATCGACAAGTAAAGAGACTGCTTCGATTGTCGGTTGGACTTCCGCCACTGGTAGGAAGAAGCCCCCCATCTGCTCATCCCGTAAACCAATCAAATAGGCATTGAGCCCAATAACCTCTTAAAACCACGTTTACAAAAGGGATAAGAGTTAGAAATCATAAGAAGTCAAAAAGGATATGCAAGAAAATACATAAAGAGAAATGAAAAAATTACCTCCAAAAGATACGTGGCTCCAGTAAAGTCTGCCAACAGCACCGGCTAAAAGCATCCATAGAAGAATAAAGGGTCGCCAAAGTCAGGCTCACCCAGTCATAGAGAGGGATATTCGAAAATGCCCTAAAAATGGTAAAAACCATAAGTCGACGACGTCGCCACTCGTTGCCACCAAAAAATTTCCCAACAATAAAATAATAAATAAGCGGTCCGTTTGCCTCACCTATAGCTCGTCGGTCTTATCAATTCTACGACTTAGTAAAACCTTTCGAAGAAGAGAAATACGGATTGATTCCCTCAAAACTATCCGTCCCATATCACCCAACGCAACATCAATCGCCGTAGGTGTCACCCTCAGAGATCGGTCCACCTCAATCAACGTGCCATCACAGTCGATCCCCAGTAGCTATTGAACATTAATGGGGGTCATCGTCATCTTCCCAAAATCCAAAATGAATAGTGTGGGTAGTGTCCCACCACCTCTCTCCAGTGCACATTGAACGGTCATAGAGCGCGACGTCTCATCCAAAATGGCTAAAACCCACAGAAGACCATCCAATGCACGACTGTAGGAAGGTTCTCCCACACATCCCTGCATCCCGTTGTCCCTCGTAAATAGAAGCTCTAGCAGCTATATCAGTCTGCCAAAACTGAAGATAAACCTTTTGTCAGAATTCAAAGAACAAGAAAATGCAGAATGCTAAAAGTCATGTGGTGCTTACATTGCCCTTGGGGTTCCTCACACTAGACGACTGGTCGTGTGAAGGCTTGCACAAAAAAGTGAGATCATCGAAAAGAGGCTCGATAAAATCATAAGTGTTCTCATTAACCAATGTCAGGGGAACCCTCACCCGCCACTCCAGGTTCGCTCAATCGTTAATGCCTAACCACCCAATGTGGGTCTCGTTACTTGAGAAACATTCCATTTTGTAGTCTCGAACAAGGAATGAATGTAGGAGCAGATTGCAGAAGATAGAAAAGCTAGAAACTGTGAAAAATGAATAGAATTTGCCCCTTTTTATATGAGGCCAAGGGGAAAGTCGATCAGTATTTCCCTGACACCCACTGATCGAAAATGTCCCCTCCCCTTTCCTAGGCAGTCCAAAAGATCATGCCACTGTCGATTGGCAATTACTACTACCTTCTGATCAGCACTACCCTTGAAATTTCATACAAACAAATCTCTGAAAATTCCAAAAACTTCTCAAAAAATTCCTAAAATTGCCAAATAAATATCGAAACATATCTTCACCAAGAAACCCATCTTCAAGCTCCCAAATACCTAGTCGGATTCATACCACATTTTATTCCCATCTTAGGCCCTGAAAATCAATGCACCGCATCCTAAAGATTCACTATACCCCCCCCCCCCCCACACACACACATAATCCCCAAAACTGTAGCAGGACTACATAAATCCTACCTATTTCCCCAGCAGGAATTCTCAAATTGAACTTTCTCCCAGAAAAATTCCAATTTCCCCAAGCAAAACTAGAAGCACTAATCGGGCATCTCTCCAGCAACGTCTCTAAGAAACAAATTCCCCAACGAAATATGAAAATCCTCAGTAAAAATCTACATGCTTACCCAACAGGACTAGGTAAACTTCTTCTCAATCCCTATATTGATATCTCTTCCCCAATATAATCTCAAAAAGGTAAATTTAAAATACCCCGGGAGAGATATTCTCATGCCCCTACTTAAGGTCCTTAGAATTGACCTTGACCCTTAGAATTGGTTGCATCCACTTAAGGTACTCAAAATTGACCTGGACCCTCTGAATTGGCCGCCTCTACTTAAGGTCCTCAAAACTGGTTGCATCCACTTAAGGTCCTCAGAATTGACCTCGACCCTCAGAATTGGCCACCTCTACTTAAGGTCCTTAGAATGATCTCGACCCTCAGAATTGGTAACCCCTACTTAAGGTCCTAAGAATTGACCTCGACCCTCAGAATTGGTCTCCTCTACTTAAGGTCCGCAGAATTAACCTCGACCTTCATAATTGGTCGCATCTACTTAAGGTCCTAAATATTGACCTCGACCCTTAGAAATGGTCGCCCCTACTTAAGGTCCTCAGAATTGGTCGCATCCACTTAAGGTCCTCGAAATTGACTTAGACCCTCAGAATTAGTCGCTTCTACTTAAGGTCCTCAGAATTGACCTCGACCCTGAGAATTAGTCGCCCTTACTTAAGTTCCTAAGAATCGACCGCCACCCTCAGAATTGATTGCCTCTACTTAAGGTCCTCAGAATTGACTTGGAACCTCATAAGTGTTCGCCTCCAACTTAAGGTCCTCAGAATTGGTCGCCTTTACTTAAGGTTCGCAGAATATACCTTGAACCGCAGAATTAATTGACACACCTTTAGGTCCTCAGAATTGACCTCGAACCGCCAAATCAACCATCCCCGTTATTATCTAAGGTCCTCAGAATCGACTTAGACCCTCTAAATTGACACTACACCAAAACCAGCGATTGGTCACGGCCAAAATCCCTGAGCAAAGCTGTGGGTCACGGACTTGGGCCGTGACCATTTCGGGCGTGACCATTTTCGTCAATTTTTGTGGGTCGCGGCCCAAGTCCGTGACAAAAAAAATGGTCACGGCCGAGAGGGGTCACGACAGATGGTTGCGGACTTGGTCCGTGACCCATACCGTGATGGGTCGCGGCTCTCATTCGTGACCCACAACCGTGACAAATTGGTCGCGGCCAAAGTCCGCGACCCACGTCCGTGACAAAAAAAATATAAAAAAAATTGGTCGCGGCGTTAATCCGTGACCCACAACCGTGACAAATTGGTCGCGGCCAAAGTTCGCGACCCACGACCATGACAAAAAAATTTAAAAAAAATTGGTCGCGGCCCTCATCCGTGACCCACAATCGTGACAAATTGGTCGCGGCCAAAGTCCGCAACCCACAACCGTGACAAAAATAAATAAAAATAAAATGGTCACGGACTTTTCCCGCGACCACTTTTATGCGCGACGAAAAAAATAAAAATGGTCATGGACAAAGTCCATGACCATATTTAACTATAATTGAAAAATATATATATATTTTTTTGGTCCAATCCTAAAATTGGGGGTCCAGTGAGTGCACCGTCGGTTGCTACGTGTAACGTTGGACGCGTACGAGGTATTAAAAATATTTATTATTGGCAAAACAATAAAAAAAATCACAAATTACGAATCGAGAACGTTGTTAATAAACAAATATATATACAAACTTATAAATATTACACGTCTTAATAACTCACAGACCAAAAAAAAAATTGGACAGAGTTTCCTCTATTTTCTTGACATTCCAAAACCTGTAAATGTAAAACCTGCTTATTATAAAGCCCGCACGGCCATAAAATTCAACAATCAAAATATAAAAGCCAGCACGGCCATAAAACTAAACAATAAAAGTCTGCATGGCTGTAACACAAAAAAACCAATCCTGAATGTCCACAACATATAAACAATCTTCATGATGTAGACCATTGCCTCCTTCGTTTGTTCCGCGTGCAAAAATCCTACAAATGATAGGATACATAAAAAAAAATATCAGTAACCAAGTAGTTTTACAAAAAAATTAATCAAGCTGAAAAAATGCATATATGAGTTAAAATTATCAGTAACCAAGTAGAACTATGCAAATTATCGTTGTATTCTCAAATCGGGAGTCTCGCGGCTGCGGGGTCAGTTCCTACGAGTTACATTGGTCCCGTGGGAGGTGTTGGTGCCACCCACGGGGCCGTTAGAGGGCTTTTTCGAGTTTTCACCCTCTAATGCCATATTTTTAAGCCTAAGTCAAGAAATATGCAAATTATTGTCGTATTCTCAAACCGGGAGTCCCGCGGCTGTGGGGTCAGTTCCTACGAGTTACATTGGTCCCGTGGGAGGTGTTGGTGCCACCCACGGGGCCGTTCGGGGGATGTTTCGATTTTTCACCCTCTAACGCCATGTTTTGCTTAAGTCTAGAAATATACAAATTACCATCGTACTCTCAAACCGGGAGACCCGTGGCTGCGGGGTCAGTTCCTACGAGTTACATTGGTCCCGTGGGAGGTGTTCGTGCCACCCACAGGGCCATTGGGGGCTGTTTTGAGTTTTCACCCTCTAACGTCATGTTTTTAAGCCTAAGTCTAGAAATATGCAAATTAACGTCGTATTCTCAAACCGGGAGACCCGCGGATGTGGGGTCAATTCCTACGAGTTACATTGGTCCCGTGGGAGGTGTTGGTGCCACCCACGGGGCCGTTCGGGGGGTTGTTTCGAGTTTTCACCCTCTAACGTCATGTTTTTAAGTCTAAGTCTAGAAATATGCAAATTACCGTCATATTCTCAAACCGAGAGACCCGCGATTGTGGGGTCAGTTCCTACGAGTTACATTGGTCCCGTGGGAGGTGTTGGTGCCACCCACGGCGCCGTTAGAGGGATGTTTCCAGTTCTCACCCTCTAACGCCATGTTTTTAAGCCCAAGTCTAAAAATATGAAATTATCATCTTATTCTCAAACCGGGAGTCCCGCGGCTGCGGGGTCAGTTCCTACGAGTTACATTGGTCCAGTGGGAGGTGTTGGTACCACCCACGGGGCCGTTCGGGGGCTGTTTTGAGTTTTCACCCTCAAACGTCATGTTTTTAAGCCTAAGTCAAGAAATATGCAAATTATCGTCGTATGCTCAAACCGGGAGTCTCGCGGCTGCGTGGTCAGTTCCTATGAGTTACATTGGTCCCGTGGGAGGTGTTTGTGCCACCCACGGGGACGTTCGGGGGTTGTTTCGAGTTTTCACCATCTAACGCCATGTTTTTAAGCCTAAGTCTAGTAATATGCAAACTACCATCGTATTCTCAAACTGGGAGTCCCCCGGCTACGGGGCCAGTTCCTACAAGTTACATTGGTCCCGTGGGAGGTGTTGGTGCCACCCACTGGGACGTTCTGGGGTTGTTTCGATTTTTCACCTTCTAACGCCATGTTTTCAAGCCTAAGTCTAGAAATATGCAAATTACCGTCGTATTCTCAAACCGGGAGTCCCGCAGTTGCGTGGTCAGTTCCTATGAGTTACATTGGTCCCGTGGGAGGTGTTTGTGCCACCCACGGGGATATTCGGGGGCTGTTCCGAGTTTTCAACCTCTAACGCCTTGTTTTTAAGCCTAAGTCTGGAAATATGCAAATTATCGTCGTATTCTCAAACCGGGAGAACCGCGACTGCGGGGTCAGCTCCTACGAGTTACAATGGTCCCGTGGGAGGTGTTGGTGCCACCCACGGGGATGTTCTGGGGCTGTTTTGAGTTTTCACCCTCTAACGCCATGTTTTGCTTAAGTCTCAAAATATGAAAATTACAGTCGTATTCTCAAATCGGGAGACCCGCAACTTGGGGGTCAGTTCCTATGAGTTGTATTGGTCCCGTGGGAGGTGTTGCTGCCACCCACGGGGACATTCGAGGGCTGTTTCGAGTTTTCACCCTCTAACGCTATGTTTTAAGCCTAAGTCTACAAATATGCAAATTCTAGTCGTTTTCTCAAATCGGGAGTCCCGCGGCTGCGTGGTCAGTTCATACGAGTTACATTGGTCCCGTGGGAGGTGTTGGTTCCACCCACGGGGCCGTTCGGGGACTGTTTAGAGTTTTCACCCTCTAACGTCGTGTTTTTAAGCCTAAGTCTAGAAATATGCAAATTACCGTCGTACTCTCAAATCGGGAGTCCCGCGGAAGCGTGGTCAGTTCCTACGAGTTACATTGGTCCCGTGGGAGGTGTTAGTTCCACCCACGGGACTGTTCGGGGGATGTTTTGAGTTTTCACCCTCCAACGTCATAGTTTTAAGCCTAAGTCTAGAAATATACAAATTACCGTCGTACTCTCAAAATGGGAGACCCGTGGCTATGGGGTCAGTTACTACGAGTTACATTGGTCCCATGGGAGGTGTTGGTGCCATCCACGGAGACGTTCGGGGGCTGTTTTGAGTTTTCACACTCTAACGCCATGTTTTTAAGCCTAAGTTAAGAAATGTGTAAATTATCATCGTATTCTCAAATTGGGAGTCCCGCGGCTGTGGGGTCAGTTCCTATGAGTTACACTGGTTCCGTGGGACGTGTTGGTGCCACGCACGGGACCCTTCGGGGGCTGTTTCGAGTTTTCACCCTCTAACGTCATGTTTTTAAGCCTAAGTCAAGAAATATGCAAATTGCCATCGTACTCTCAAATCGGGAGTCCTGCTGCAGCGTGGTCAGTTCCTACGAGTTACATTGGTCCCGTGGGAGGTGTTGGTGCCACCCACGGGGCCGTTCGGAGGCTGTTTCGTGTTTTCACCCTCTAACGTCATATTTTTAAGCCTAAGTCTAGAAATATGCAAATTACCGTCGTACTCTCAAACCGGGAGACCCGTGGCTATGGGGTCAGTTCCTATGAGTTACATTGGTCCCGTGGGAGGTGTTGGTGCCACACACGGGGACGTTTGGGGGCTATTTCCAGTTTTCACCCTCTAACGCCATGTTTTTAAGCCTAAGTCAAGAAATATGCAAATTATCGTCATATTCTCAAACCGGGAGTCTCGCGGCTGTGGGGTCAGTTCCTATGAGTTACATTGGTCCCGTGGGAGGTGTTGGTGCCACCCACGGGGACGTTCGGGGGCTGTTTCGAGTTTTCACCCTCTAACGTCATGTTTTTATGCCCAAGTCTAAAAATATGCAAATTATCATCGTACTCTCAAACCGGGAGTCCCGCGGCAGCGTGGTCACTTCCTACGATTTACATTGGTCCCGTGGGAGGTGTTGGTGCCACCCACGGGGCCGTTCGGGGGCTGTTTCGAGTTTTCACCCTCTAACATCATGTTTCTAAGCCTAAGTCTAGAAATATGCAAATTATCGTCATATTCTCAAACCGGGAGACCGACGACTATGGGGTCAGTTCCTACGAGTTACATTGGTCCCGTGGGAGGTGTTGGTTCCACCCATGGGGACGTTCGGTGGATGTTTCTAGTTTTCACCCTCTAACTCCACGTTTTTAAGCCTAAGTCAAGAAATATGCAAATTATCGTCATATTCTCAAACCGAAAGTCCCGCGGCTGCGGGGTCAGTTCCTACGAGTTACATTGGTTCTGTGGGACGTGTTGGTGCCACGCATGGGACCGTTCGGGGGCTGTTTCGAGTTTTCACTCTCTAACGTCATGTTTTTATGCCTAAGTCTAGAAATATGCAAATTACTATCGTACTCCCAAACCGGGAGTCCCGCAGCAGCGTGGTCAGTTCCTACGAGTTACATTGGTCCCGTGAGAGGTGTTGGTGCCACCCACGGGGCCGTTCGGAGGCTATTTCGAGTTTACACCCTCTAACGTCATGTTTTTAAGCCTAAGTCTAGAAATTTGCAAATTACCATCGTACTCTCAAACCGGTAGACCCGCGGCTATGGGGTCAGTTCCTACGAGTTACATTGGTCCCGTGGGAGGTGTTGGTGCCACCCACGGAGACGTTTGGGGGCTGTTTCGAGTTTTCACCCTCTAACGCCATGTTTTTAAGCCTAAGTCAAGAAATATGCAAATTATCATCGTATTCTCAAATCGGGAGTCTCGCGGCTACGGCGTCAGTTCCTACGAGTTACATTGGTCTCGTGGGAGGTGTTGGTGCCACCCACTGGGACGTTCGGGGGCTGTTTCGAGTTTTCACGCTCTAACGTCATGTTTTTAAGCCTAAGTCTAGAAATATGAAAATTACCGTCGTACTCTCAAACCGGGAGTCCCGCGATAGCGTGGTCACTTCCTACGATTTACATTGGTCCCGTGGGAGGTGTTGGTGCCACCCACGGGGCCGTTCGGAGGCTGTTTCGAGTTTTCACCCTATAACGTCATGTTTTTAAGCCTAAGTCTAGAAATATGCAAATTATCGTCGTACTCTCAAACCGGGAGACCGGCGGCTATGGGGTCACTTCCTACGAGTTACATTGGTCCCGTGGGAGGTGTTGGTGCCACCCACGAGGACGTTCGGGGGCTGTTTCGAATTTTCACCTTCTAACGCCATGTTTTTAATCCTAAGTCAAGAAATATAAAAATTATCGTCGTATTCTCAAACTGGAAGTCCCGCGGCTGCGGGGTCAGTTCCTACGAGTTACATTCGTCCCGTGGGACGTGTTGGTGCCACCCACGGGGCCGTTCGATGGCTGTTTCGAGTTTTCACCCTCTAACGCCATGTTTTGCTTAAGTCTTGAAATATGAAAATTACCGTCGTATTCTCAAACCGGGAGACCCGCGGCTGTGGGGTCAGTTCCTACAATTTACATTGGTCCCGTGGGAGATGTTGGTGCCACCCACGGGGCCGTTCGGGGGCTATTTTGAGTTTTCACCCTCTAACGTCATGTTTTTAAGCCTAAGTCTACAAATATGCAAATTACTGTCGTACTCTCAAATCGTAAGACCCATGGCTGTGGGGTCAAATCTTACGAGTTACATTGGTCCCGTGGGAGGTGTGGGTGCCACCCACGGGGCTGTTTCGAGTTTTCACCCTCTAACGTCATGTTTTTAAGCCTAAGTCTAGAAATATGAAAATTACCATCGTATTCTCAAACCGGGAGACCCGCGGTTGTGGGGTCAGTTCCTACGAGTTACATTCGTCCCGTGGGAGGTGTTGGTGCCACCCACGGTGCCGTTAGAGGGTTGTTTCGAGTTCTCACCCTCTAACGCCATGTTTTTAAGCCTAAGTCTAAAAATATGAAATTATCTTCATATTCTCAAACCGGGAGTCCCGCGGCTGCGGGGTCAGTTCCTACGAGTTACATTGGTCCAGTGGGAGGTGTTGGTGCCACCCACGGGGACGTTCAGGGGCTGTTTTGAATTGTCACCCTCTAACGCCATGTTTTGCTTAAGTCTAGAAATATGCTAATTACCGTCGTATTCTCAAGCCGGGAGACTTGCGGCTGTGGGGTTAGTTCCTACGAGTTACATTGGTCCCGTGGGAGGTGTTGGTATCACCCACGGGGCCGTTCGGGGGCTGTTTTGAGTTTTCACCCTCTAATGTCATTTTTTTAAGCCTAAGTCTAGAAATATGTAAATTACCGTCGTACTCTCAAACCGGGAGACCCGCAGCTGTGGGGTCAGTTCCTACGATTTACATTGGTCCCATGCGAGGTGTTGGTGCCACTCACGGGGCCGTTCGGGGGCTATTTCGGCTTTTCACCCACTAATGCCATGTTTTTAAGCCTAAGTCTAGAAATTTGCAAATTATCCTCGTATTCTCAAACCGAGGGGTCCCGTGATCGCGCGGTCAGTTCCTACGAGTTACATTGGTCCCGTGCGAGGTGTTGGTGCCCCTCACAGGGCCGTTCGAGGATTGTTTCGGCTTTTCACCCACTAACGCCATGTTTTTAAGCCTAAGTCTAGTACTACCAATCTCTTTCAATGGATGACGAAGCCAAAGCCAAAGGAAACGCGGCCTTCATCGCCAAAAACTTCACCAACGCAATCAGATTCTTCACAGAAGCAATCCAATGTTCCCCCACCAATCATGTCCTCTACTCCAATCGATTTGCCGCCTACGCCTCCTTAAACCAATACACATAAGCCTTAACCGACGCTCAAAAAACCGTCCAACTAAAACTCGACTGGTCCAAAGGCTACTCCCGCCTCGGCGCCGCTCATCTCGGCCTTCACAACTACGGCGACGCCATTTCCTCTTACAAAAAAGGTCTCGAAATAGACCCAACAATGAACCCCTCAAATCCGGCCTCGTCGACGCCCTATTTTACGCCTCCAAATCACGCTCCCCCCATCCGCCTCAAACCTCTTCGGGGACGCATTTTCCGGCCCCAAGATATGGGCTAAACTAACATCTGATCCCTCAACAAGAACATATCTTGAACAATCAGACTTCGTTAAAATGATGCAGGAGATTCAGAAAAACCCCACCAACTTAAATCTCTACCTAAAGGATCAGAGAGTTATGCAGTCGCTTGGGGGTTTACTCAACGTCAAACTTTCCACGCGTATGCCCGACGATATGGAGATGAACGATTCAATTCCGAAGAGAAATTATGAGCCCGTCAAGCAGCCTGAGCCTGAACCTGAGCGGGGACCGGAACCGGAACCGGAACAAGTACCAAACGAGGAGAGGGAAATTAGAGAGAGGAAAGTGGAGGCGCCGAAGGAGAAGGAGGCTGGGAATGCGGCTTATAAGAAGAAGGATTTTGATACGGCGATTGGGCATTATACAAAAGCAATTGAATTGGACGATGAGGATGTTTCGTTTTTAACTAACCGGGCATTATACTGTTATATATAACAGTTATAGCTGTTATATACTATTATATATATAATAGTTATATATATTACAGTTATATACTATTATATATAACAGTTATATAATGTTATATATATAACAGTTATATATATAACAATTATATACTGTTATAATAACAGTTATATACTATTATATATAACACTTTTATATATAACAACATATATATAACTTATATATATATATATATATATATATATATATATATATATATATATATTATGTTGAATCAATTTATGTCGAACTCTAGAGTAACTTGAAATTATTGGTATCACTTTCTCAAGCATCATATAAGTAAGAGGAGCGGGGGTTTAAATCTTAGAAACAGGTGTTTAGGTAGTAGAAGCAGCATAAGCAAGAGGAGCAGGGGCTTGGGCCAGGGGCAGTAGCACTAGTAGGGGGATACTGTCAAGAATTTCTCGAGTCTTTCAAATTAACTATTAGTATTGATTGTCGAACAGTTGAAGTTGTTGACATTATATACTGTCAAGAATATCACTGTGTACTTGTGCTTGTACAAGACCACCATATTGTGCTAAGTTTTATTTCCAGACTAAAAGTTTGCCATGTACACTTGATCATTAACTATTATAATATGAACGGTTAACTGCTTTTAGTTACGGCAGTGTTGGTCTCAAGGAAGCTGATCTTGTATGTTGAATTCAATAATGGATATGCTCTCGAGTGGAATTGACTAACCTGCGAGAAAGTCTTTAAATATCTATTTGAAATTCATAAGATCATGATGACATTATAAGGTAGGGATTTCATAATTTTATTTTTGCAAATTTACGTCGTACACTCAAATCGGAAGCCTCGTAACAATGCGGTCGGCTCCTACGAGTCACATTGGTCCCGTGCGAGGTGTTCGTGACTCTTACGGGACCATTTTGTGTTTGTTTTACGTTTTCACCCTTCGATGGCATGTTTTTATGCTTAAGTTATTTTTTAAAAAATTTACGTTGTACACTGAAACCGGGAGCTCCGTGACTACGCGGTCGGTTTCTACAACTCACATTGGTTCCGTGCGACGTGTTCATGACTCTTACCGGATTGTTTTGTCGCTTTTTATGTTTTCACCCATCGATGGCATGTTTTTATGCTAAAGTCTAATTTTTTGCAAATTTAAGTAGTACACTCAAATTGGTAGCCCCGTGACTATGCGATCGGTTCCTACGAGTCACATTGATCCCGTACGAGGTGTTCGTGACTCTTACGGAACCGTTTTGTGGCTGTTTTACGTTTTCACCCTTCGATGGCATATTTTTATGCTTCAGTCTAATTTTTGCAAATTTACGTCGTACACTCACTCAAGAGCCCCGTGACTACGCGGTCGGTTCCTACGAGTTACATTGGTCCCATGCGAGGTGTTCGTGACTCTTACGGGACCGTTTTGTTGTTGTTTTACGTTTTCACCCTTCGATGGCATGTTTTTATTCTTAAGTGTAATTTTTCACAAATTTACGTCGTACACTCAAACCGAGAACGCCGTGACTACGCGACCGGTTCCTACGAGTTACATCGATCCCGTGAGAGGTGTTCGTGACTCTTACGGGACCGTTTTATGGTTGTTTTAACATTTTTACCTTATAAAAGTATGTTTGTATGCCTAAGTCTAACGTTTGACAAATTTACGTCGTATGCCCAAAGTGGGAGTGCCTTGACTACGCGGTCAGTTCCTATGAGTCACATTGGTCCCGTACGAGGTGTTTGTGACTCTTACGGGACCATTTTGTGTTTGTTTTACGTTTTCACCCCTCGAAGGCATGTTTTTATGCTTAAGTCTATTTTTTTTGCAAATTTACGTCGTACACTCAAATCGGGAGTCCCGTGACTACGTGGTCGGTTCCTACGAGTCACATTGGTCCCGTATGAGGTGCTCGTGACTCTTACTGGACCGTTTTATGGTTGTTTTACGTTTTCACCATTCGATGGCATGTTTTTATACTTAAGTTGAATTATTTTTAAATTTACATCGTACATTCAAAACGAGAGCCCCGTGACTACGCGATCGGTTCCTACGAGTCACATTGGTACCGTACGAGGTGCTCGTGACTCTTACGGGACCGTTTTGTGTTTGTTTTACGTTTTCACCCTTCGATGGCATGTTTTCATGCTTAAGTCTAACTTTTTACAAATTTACGACGTACACTCAAATCGGGAGCCCCGTGACTACGCGATCGATTCCTACGAGTCACATTGGTCCCGTGAGAGGCGTTCGTGACACTTACGGGAACGTTTTGTGGTTGTTTTACTTTTTCACCCATGGATTGCAATTTTTTATGCTTAAGTCTATTTTTTTGCAAATTTACGCCGTACACGCAAATCGGGATCCCCGTGACTATGCGATCGGTACCTACGAGTCACATTGGTCCCCTGGGAGGTGTTCGTGACTCTTACGGGACCGTTTTGTTGTTGTTTTACGTTTTCACCCTTCGATGGCATGTTTTTATTCTTAAGTGTAATTTTTCACACATTTACGTCGTACACTCAAACCGGGAATGTCGTGACTATGCGGCCGGTTCCTATGAGTCACATTGGTCCCGTGCGAGGTGTTCGTGACTCTTACGGGACCGTTTTGTTGTTGTTTTACATTTTCACCCTTCGATGGCATGTTTTTATTCGTAAGTGTAATTTTTCGCAAATTTATGTCGTACACTCAAATCGGGAACGCCGTGACTACGCGGCCGGTTCCTACGAGTTACATCGATCCCGTGAGAGGTGTTCGTGATTCTTACGGGACCGTTTATGATTGTTTTAACATTTTTACCCTATAAAAGTATGTTTGTATGCCTAAGTCTAACTTTTGACAAATTTATGTCGTATGCTCAAAGCGGGAGTGCCTTGACTACGCGGTCAGTTCCTACGAGTCACATTGGTCCCGTGCGAGGTGTTCGTGAGTCTTACGGGACCATTTTGTGTTTGTTTTACGTTTTCACCCCTCGAAGGCATGTTTTATGCTTAAGTCTAATTTTTTTGCAAATTTACGTCGTACACTAAAATCGGGATCCCCGTGACTACGCGGTCGGTTCTTACAAGTCACATTGGTCCCATGTGCTCGTGACTCTTACGGGACCGTTTTGTTATTGTTTTACGTTTTCACCCTTCGATGGCATATTTTTATTCTTAAGTGTAATTTTTTGCAAATTTATGTCGTACACTCAAACCGGGAACGCCATGACTACGCGACCAGTTCCTACAAGTTACATTGGTCCCTTGAGAGGTGTTCGTGACTCTTATGGGACCGTGTTTCTCCTCCTTCAATTTCTCCTCCTTCATTTCAAATACCACCTCACCTTTAGCTTCTGCCCCCCGCACTCCCTCCAACCAACCACCACCATACCAAAACCCTACCACCAGCAACCCTCGACCAACCAAACCCTTGTCCAGCTTCAATCGGCAAAAACCCAATGCAGATCTGGTGTCGATCGTCCACCTTGATGTCTAGATCTAACCCTGACATACAGAAATTGATGTAGGTGTGTGTGCGTGTGTTCCGTTATGCATTTGTGCGTGTGGGAGAGGTAGATATAGGAACATGTTATGGTGGTCGGTGGAGTGGAGATTCAACCGGCGGTCGAGCAGAGATCAACCAGCGGTGGTGTATTTGTTCCATGTCAAGTTGTAGCCTCCTAATATCTTGACATAAACGTAAAAAATTCACATTAATCACAAGATACGTGATATACTTTTTCAGAGGCAAATCAAGAGCACACCCAACAAATTTAATAACATGTACATTTATCGACACTAGTATCAATTCAATAAATTCAACATAGTATTCAACAACCAAGCCAACAATATCTCACTATAGTAATGTGCACACGTGTTTGCGACTCGTATTCCAAAATTATCATTTAATCATATTTTGTCAAAAAAAAAACAAGCATATTTTGTCAAAAAAAATACATACACATACAATCTAGGATTTCTTGACATAATCTATACATACACACATACAATCTAGGGTTTATTTAAACCCTAATATTTTTTTGACATAAATCTATGCATATATATAACCCACAAAAAGGCGGATGTAATTTTTTTTTACTTATTATAAATCCATTTAATTATATTTTGTCAAAAAAATATAATGTCTAGAGTTTTGAATAATATTTTGCCAAAAAAAAATACATACATACAATCTAGGGTTTATTGACATAACCTATACATACACACATACAATCTAGGGTTTACTTAAACCCTAATATTTTTTTGACATAAATCTATACATACATACACATACAATTACACACATAAAAGAACAAAACATAAATTAAAGTATCTGTATTTGTATCTCATCAAACAAAAATCAAAACAGATATATATGATTGTATCTCATGAAACCGAAATCAAAAAACCAATAACCCTCATTCAAATATATGTATCTCATCAAACAAATCAAAATAGAAATTAAAGTAAGCTAACCTTACCGGTGGCAGCAGGGGTCGGCACCAGAGAGAGAGAAAACCCACCGGTGTTTGATGAGAGAGAGAAGCCATAACTTTATCTTTGACGAGATAGAGAGAGAAGCGGGTAAATTAAAATGAAAGGGGTAAAATGTTAAAGTGCATTTTTTTTAGGAATTACATGGTCACGGCCATCAGTCGCGACCCACCTCGCAACCCATAACCTTGCTCCTGCTACATGAATGGCTAATGGTCACGACCTACAGCCATGACCCCTATGCGCGACCAATGTCAGACCTTGAATTGAAGGATGGTCACGGCCCATAGCCGTGACCCCCATGCGCGACTAGTTTCAGACCTTGAATTGAAGGATGGTCACGGCCCATAGCCGTGACCCACATCAATAAATGGTCACGGCCCATAGTCGTGACCCTCAATCAGTGATACGCAACCATTTTTCATCAATATTATTGCTTGAATGATGTATGGTCATGGCCCATAGCTGTGACCCATACCAAGAAATTGCCACGGCCCTAAGCCGTGACCCCCAATGTGTGTACTATCTTCTTCGTCATGCCATCGGTCATGGACTTGGGCCGTGACCCCTCCGCGACCAAGCCTGGAGGGAATTTTGGCGCGAATTTGGCGCCAAGATGGTCACGACCTAGTCACGGCCCAAGTCCGTGACCACCGTGTCCGTGACCACTTCTAGAGCATCGATAATTTAGTGTGATAATAAATATGGTCACGCAAAATATTGAGTGGGTCACGGCCCAAGTCCGCGACCAGCTGGTCGCGGACTTGGGCTGTGACCCACTGGGCATGACCATTCGCAGGATTTGGTGTAGTGTGATCATCCTAATCTCCTTAGGTCCTCGAAATCGACCTCTTCCCCCAAAACATCATGTGGCATCTATTCAACAGTTTTCACTTGTTCCAAGCTCACCTGCCAAGGGACTCTATAGACACCACATTTTATAACCCTCTTAAGTCCTTCATTAGGTTCCTAGCACCTCCCCATTCAACAAAAAACCTAGGTCATACTCCAAGTATCGATATAGAGGCCATCGAGCACTCCCGGGCCCCATTTGACTCCGAGTAACTTCATCATTAGAGAGAAAGCTCGATGAATCTTTAAAGGGATTTGAAATTCATTTCCAGCAGTCCACCCCATGCATGAGTTGGCATAACGATTCGAACGAGTGGACCATTTTACTATCAAAACCCGATCGGGAGGCTACCGGGTGATCCCGAGCCCCGATTGACCCAATCAACTTTGTCGTTATAGAAAAATCTCAATTAATCTTCAAAGGGAACTAAAACCCTTTTCTAAAGGTCTGCTCGATGCACGAAATAACATAACCATTCGGACGAATGATCAATTTTCTCTTGAAAGCTGATTCGGAGGCCACCGGGAGCTCCCGGGCTCCTTTAACTAATGTTAACTCTTCAACTCGAATGAGACTAAATGAATCTTTGTAGGGAACTAAATACCCTTTCCAACCATCCACCCTGTGCACAAATCAGCCTTATGATATGGATAAATGATCTGTTTTACTTCGAAAGGTCACTGGGCACTTTCGAGTCCTGTTTGACCAAAGTCAACTCTCTGAATAGAGCAAAATGCTTTGGAATATCGAAGTTCCTTGCATAACCTTTCCAATGTTCTGCCCCGTATGCAATTCGAATTGACGGTTTGGATGAACGTTCCATCGTCGTTCGGCAATCTCCTATCCAAAGGATAGACGGGCGCTTTCGAGACCCATTTGACCCAAAATCAACTCCTAGACCCGAGATAGGCCAAAAGGATTCTAAAAAGTCTCTAAATTACCTTTCTAACGGTATGCCCCATGTGCAATTTGAATTTACAGATTGCATTCTGTGATTATTTTTTTTTGAAATATCTACACGAGGCTGGTAATTGGCAGGTCCATTTCCCTGCCTATCGATAGTGTGTCTAGGGTCACCTGCCGATTAGTAGGACAAGGATAGTGCCGATCGGCAGTCCCTCTACCCTATATAAGGAAATTATGATCTCACTCCCAAAGAACCTTAGAAACATCAACTTCAATTATTTCAACAACATTCTTCCTAAGTCGGTGAAGTTTTCTTGTGTGAAATTCTTCTCCACCTTTCATTACCATCACTTTCATACCCAATTTAGCAAAAATCTCATTCTCTCTCATCCTATATTCATCCCAAATTGCAAGGAAGTTCATCAAGGATCAAGATGAAGCTTCAAGTCTCCAAAGAAGGTACAAACATCTTAGTTATATAAATTCCTAATTTAGCTTTTCACCTTTCTTAGATAATACACATTTAATCTTTAATCCTTTATTATTTATATTCGACATAATATATTTTCTTTAAAAAAACAAAGCAAGAAAAATAGGGTTACACCCATAAATTTTGATGGGATTCATCATCACATTTTCACAAAACTAAAAATATATTTTCTAGACACACACATATACTAAACTCCAATTTAAATCTATGGGATAAACCCCCACCCTCATGCCGCATGCGAACTACGTGGACTTTGATTACTTTATAGGCTACGTAGACGTTTAGGGTTAAAACCTAAGACTCGAGTCCTATTTTAATATTTTCATCTTTTTCCTATATTATTCATATTTGTGATTCGTACTTGCATCTTATCTAACACATATCATTGTTTCATTATAACGATCAATATATCGATAACTGCACACATTATATTTTTCTAATTATTATTTTGGGAACATTCATATGGATGACCTCACTCCATCTTTTCCATGATTTAATTCGAGCGATTCGGATCTCCTCTTATATAGACACGCACACACACTTACCGAAAAAGTTAAGGAAAATAGTAACATAAGACCATGATAGATCGAAAAGGTGGGATGGGTGCCTAACACCTTCCCATTGCGTAACTCAGCCCCTGAATCTCTGAACTATTGGTTTTGTAAGCATCAATTTATCTTTGATGCCACTCTCTCGAGGCTGCGACATGTTATTTTGCTATTTTGTGCAAAATAGGCTAGCGACTCTATCTCTTTACGTCACCCCACACCGACGACGGCCAAAGCAACCCCTTTTTTTAGTAGCAATGGGGCGCAAGACCTTTATCCTCCCATTCCCCCCTGAAGCATGCCCTGGGTAAAGAGGGGGGAGAATGTCAGGGATGGACACATGTTGTGTATGTTGAAAAACCTTACTAAGTTGTTTAACACAAGTTAAAACAGTTAAGTAAGTTCCAAATGACTTTTTTTAGGAAACTCTTTTATAAACTAGAACATTAACACAAGATGTGTTTCAACATTATGAACAAGTTATTTCAGGTTCTTGGAAATATGTTTTAAAGTTAAACCTAAGTCTAATTTGCAACAGTACTAGTGAAGAGTTAAAAAACACACACAAGAGATGGAATTTTTTACGTGGTAAAACCCCAAATTAGGGAAAATATTCATGGTGACCTATACGCTACAAAATAAAAAAATCCACTAATAATCAAATAATATTGCTAGCACTAATCATGCATTCAATAACCTAAGACTAAGATAGAAATGTACCTACACGAGTTCTCCTCTCTTAGGCACTTCCGATCTGACCTCTTTGACCTTCCTATAAGCTTCTTTACCTTCATCCTTGTCCATTGTTTGTAGTGGCTCAAACAATCTTATATATCTCAAATGAACCACACAATCTAGTTATTCGTGTGAGAGTGACAACGATCGTGATGTGACTAAAACTACATGCAAGAATGCATCTCATACCTCTTAATATTTATACAAATAAATCCTATAAATTACACAGTTTTCTATATGAGATAAAGAGAGTTCAAATCTTCTAACAAATTCAAACTTTAAAATTTTTTAGATCTCAAAATAATCATTCTAAAAAATAGATTCAATCATTTCCAAACTTATTTATATACGAGAATAATTTCACAAACTTTGAAACTTGCGTTTTTGAAACAAAACTTTTCAGATCTAAAACTTTAGACTATAGGGAGTCTCTTTTTCAAAGTATTTGAAAAATAAAGTGGATCTTTAAGAAATATATACATACAAATCAAGATCTAAAAATAGATATCAAAAATCCTAAAGTATGACGTGTATTATATCTCTTAACAATTCTTAAATTTTCTAAAGAGAAATTTGAGATCTAGTGTGAAAAGGGTTCTTAGGAGAGATATAGGTTGAGGAGGATCTTCAAACAGTAAAACCACACACCAAACTTACTGGAAAACCTAGAAAATCTAACTCTCAACTAAAGGGGTTTTCTGACTTTGAGTGTATATGAAAATAGGTGTTTGGTTTTAGAGAAAAAACTAAGGGTTTGATAGTTTTGGAGGACTGGTTTTTCTCTCGCTCTCTCTACTATTTTCTTTTTTTTTTCTCACTCTCTACTCTCTTATTTTTCTCTCAAATGAGACAAATGCCAAAGTTTCCAAATCTCTAACAAAGGGTCTCTATTTATACTGATCAATGAAGGATCTAGACGTTCAAAGGCAATCAAGGGCTCTGATTAATTTGACGATTCAACATTCAGATCTAAAGGCTGAAGTTACACAGCTTTTATTTTCACTCTGATTGACCCTAACAATTATCACATGGATTAACTTCTAAGACATGAAGGATGTTGATAACACATGATCCAACGGTGGTAACTAATGATTAGTTTTGAGAGTGTAAAGAAACACAAATGCAACCGATAGAAAGCAAACACGTGTAAGGATATAACTGATTGTAAAATGTGTGTTTCTAAATTTTTTAAAATATCATTTCCACCCACAAATGTCTTTAGACCTTTTATATTCTACCCTGGCAGTTTTTAAAGGATAATAATAATTCTAATTAATCCCACAACATTTTAAAACATGATTTTAAATGTTTAAAAATACTTTAAAAAATGTTTTAAAAATCCCTAAAAATATGATAATATTTGTGCACACACATTAACACCTATATGCATGAATTGTGTCCTATAGTGTGTTCAAGAGATAAGAATACATTCATTTTTGGTAGATTTATTGGACTTGAACTGGAAGAAGTTTGTTGATGAATCTTGTAGATACCTTAGAGGGGAGGCTCATGAAATCTAATCCTATTTTATCACCATATCCAAACTAGTTGGAAGTCCTATATGGTGCAGACTCAAATGAGTCAACCATATAGTGTGTTTTTAATCTCCCCCTTTAGAGATTAGAGACAAAGTTTCCTTGAGTAACCTGTACTTGTGGGTAAAAATAAAAGTCCTAGATTTCCTAGACAAAAGAGCTATCTACCCATTCCCATCCTAGAACCAAAAATAAAAGAAAGAAAATACATAACTTGTAAGGACATATTTTCATAGGTCCGTTATCAATTTATTATGTCATATACCGTTACACTATCGAAGATCTTTCAATAGACATCTGCATCAAAGACGGATCCGAATTACTCAAGTTCTTCATCATTCAAGACTCTGCGAAGTTTACTTTGGTAAGGTTATGTTTTAAATACCTTTACTTTTCACTTAGATCTTTTGGGATATTTTTTACAAATTGGTATCAGAGCTTATTTAAGAGATCTCCATTTTACAAATTGGTATCAGAGCCTGTTGCACTATGTTATTGTGTTTTGATCCTGATTTTTGCACAAAAATGGCTTTTGATGGTTTTGATGATCTTCGATGTCAAATTTTTGAAAAAGTTAATTGGAAAATTCACACGAACTCTTGTTTTAAATCTTCTGTTGAAAACGAATCTGAGAGGTGTTCTTGTTATGAGGGTATTGGTCACACGTTAGATGAATGGACCACAAATTTAAAGAAGAAATTGAATAAACCGATTTCTCATGTTTCTACCCTTAGTGATAGTGATTCGGAAGAAGAAGTCTTTTATGCTTCTAGGCGAGAGCTTCCCATCCGTGTGATTAGTGATGAGAGTGAGGGTGAAAAGAGTGAGGAGGAAGAAGAAGAATTGAGTGAGTTGCAAGTTGCCTACAATAATTTGTATTTTGAATGCTTAAAGACAAAAAAGGCAAACTTGAAACTTGAAGCTCAATTGAAAGATTGTGCCTTAAAAAATAATGATGTTTTAGTTGAAGAACTTAGGGCACGAGAGAAAATTTTAAGAGAGAAGATGGGATATGTCGAGGGTGAGAGAGATGATCTTCGAGGCGTGATGGAATCTATGAAAAAGGAGCTTCTTGAGTTTGAGTATTCTAAGCGCTTGCTTGAATCTAGGATAGGAGAACTTGAGAAAAGTTTGAGAGATTCGAGTAAGGTGAAATTTGATTTGGAGTCTAGGTCTGAAAAACTTGATAAGATTTTAGGCACTATCAAGATTAAAAAGGATAGGGGTGGGATTGGTTTTGAAAAACATGTTGCACTCATTCCCACACGTATGAGAGAGCCTCCTAGGATTGTTAAGAAAGAGACACCTAAGGTTGTTAGGAAAGAGCCCCCTAAGAATATCGTGAGAGAACCTCCTAGGATCATTAGGAGAGACCCACCTAGGAAAATTTGGAGAGACCAATCGAGAAATTTGAGGAGAGGGACACCTTTAGGTAACACACATTGCCCGATTTACACTTGCACACATTGAGGTAGGCAAGGTCATCTTAGGCGATTTTGTTACAAGCTTTTAAATGAACCTAGGAAGGTTAATAGAAGAATAAATTCTATTCCCCACACCTCGTTACACATCGATTTGGGTTAGGAAATCAGATTTAGAGGCTTATGGTTTACTTGTCCACGATTCCCGTTTGCTTGCACGTGATTCACCCCATGTGAAATCTTTTGGTTGATTGTGTTGGATGTTTGTCATACACTAGCGACGCATCATGTTATACTCTTTCTAGTGTTATGACTCACTTTGATGTAGCGCACATTGGTATATTTGTTTCATTTGTGTGTTTCGCTACTGATTTAGTACTGCTTTGGATCTATTTGCCCCTTTCAGGTACTGTTTTCACGAAATTTTTGCACTGGGCAAAAATGTATGATTTTTTGGGAATACTGGGAATTTTTTATTTTCTCATTCGAGTGAGATGAATTGTCGTTTGAGCAACATCTCTATCTCGTGTGAAGTCGCATCTCGCGACATGCCCTTGTCGTTCGAGCGACAGAGCGATATCGTTTGAGCGACCTGTCTGAAAATTCTATTTTTGCTTCCCTTCTAATTCTAGTACCCGGTGTTCATATGCTTAGATTTTTGGTACTGATGGGTTTGCTTCTGGTCGTTTATATGCAGTTATTCTTGGTATCCATGCTTAATTGATAACACTGCATTACTCATTTATCACATATGCGTTCATTGTGGATTCTCTTGTGTGATTACTACTTGCTAGTGTAGGATATTGTTTATATCGATATTATATGTCTATTACTGGTTGTATCATTTTGTAGTTATATTTTTTTTCCTGTTTGGAAATTTTGAAAATTTGTGAAAAATACAAAAAGATTTTATTTTGACAAAATTTTTTAAAAATCCAAAATGAGTTTTGTATTTTATTTGCACTGTTTATTAATGAAGACTTGGATGACCGAGTTACAATTTCATTCCATTTATCCATGTGACTATTTGATAGTGTTTTGAGACAATAGGTCAATTCATACATGTGCTTTATAATGTTTGGAGTCATTATGATGTAATTAAGTGTCATTTCCTACATATTTGACTCATAATTTCCTTTATTGCACACATGCACGGATTTGTTTGATTATTGTTCTTGACTTATCACATGTTGGTTGGGTGTTTTCATCTCAATCATGTCCTTAAAACAAACCAAGTGCAATAATACAAGAGTAATAAAAGTAGTACATGTAAAAACCATTGGTCGTGAGGAATAAATTGTTTAGTTTGAAAAAATGATGAGTGAACATGAGAAAGCGCTACGAGTGAATAATAATCACATCGTGAAATCCACCATTTGAAAAGAGCACACAAAAAAAATTAAGGCTATAAAAAGATGAAATATGCCAAAAATTTGGGCCAATAGGCTTTCTCTAAGTTGAGAATTTAGTACCTCTTCAGATATAAAGAATTGCATTATTATATATGAGGGAGTTTTGGATGGATATATCAATGAGTTTGCACATCCTTTGAAAAGTTCTCGAAATGGCACTAAATAATTTTGGACGTTATTGGTGTGGAAATCATTTAGACTTTGATTTGTTGATTTGATTAAGACGATGTCATTTAAGTTCAACAATTTTAACACCTATGGATTCTTTTGATGTTCATTCGTTAGGGGTACACGTATGCATCGTGAACATATGATTGATTGAGTTTATTTACCTATCGAATGTGTTCACACCCATTCATTACGTTTCCATGACTTGGTTGATTGGAGTTTAAATCCATGGTGTGATTTTTTTGTATCCTATTTTTGTATGAAAAATTTGAAAAAACAAAAATAGTTTGTGAATGTTTTTGGGACATACCTTTGCATGCGCGTATATTGATCTTTGTTTGCTATGAATTTTATCGTGACACTCCATGTTTTAATTGTTTCTTCTTATCTGTCTATTTGGGGACATCATAAAAAAGCGGAGAAAGAATTATCAGTTATGGGGGAGTTTTTGCATTATGGGGGAGATTTGATTTATTAATACTTTATTTTTATATCATTTCAAACTCGATGTGTCACGAAGGTTTTGCTTTATCTCATGTGTGTAGGTACAAAGACTGAAGATTATGATGTTGCACACCCTGATGAGAAAAGCTTTGAGATTTGATGAAGATTTTTGAAGAACAGTTTGAGATCTTGCAAATTTATTCATGGGAGGGTAGATTTGTATAGGTATTTTGGTTTTTTGATAATTCGGATTTTTTATGTATGTACCAGCATAGACATAGGGGGTGATTTGTAAGGACATATTTTCATAGGTCCGTTATCAATTTATTATGTCATATACCGCTACACCGTCGAAGAGCTTTCAAGAGACATCTACATCAAAGACGGATCCGAATTACTCAAGTTCTTCATCATTCAAGACTTCGCGAAGTTTACTTTTGTAAGGTTATGTTTTAAATACCTTTACTTTTCACTTAGATCTTTTGGGATATTTTTTACATAACTCAACTATCATACAGACCAATACCCTAAAACAGTGATATCTGGACAAATGGTTCTGAAATGCCTGAAAGAAAACACTTAAGGTGGCATATTAGTTGAGTCAAGAGAGATAAAAATATAGTAAGTTACTTAAATATTTCTCCCCCAATTTTTCTAAAATGTACAAAAGGGTGAAACAGATAAATAATCATAATAAATCATCTAACAACTTATAATAATGCACAGGTTTCTTCAAGAGACTCCTATAGAAAATAGAGATAGGATGAGTCTTTTGTCATTTGTTACACGACCGTACCCAATTTCCTCGAATACCAATTATCAGCATGAATGTAACCGAAGGATATACGAAAAGGTGATAGATAGTTTATTCAGGACTAACCATACTAATAAATTTTCATAACGATTCAAATCTCGAGTTATATAAAGGATTAGTAAATAAGTTAGCTAATTGAAGTTCTGTAGGTAAATAGTTTATCTCAAATTCTTTAGATTCAACTAATTCACAAATAAAATGGTGTCTTATCTTGATGTGTTTAGTGCGTGAATGTTGAATAGGATACTTAGAGATATTTATCGCACTTTGATTATCGCAATAGAGATGTATCTTTTCTTCATTAATGTCATAGTCACTAAGCATTTTCGTAATCCACATTAATTGAGCACAACAGCTTCCTGCAACTATATATTCAGATTCTACTATGGAAAGTGAAGTGCAATTTTGCTTTTTACTACTCCGTCCTACTAAGTTATTACCTATATAATAACAAGAGCTTGATGTGATTTTCCTATCCCAATCTGTGTCGGTGTATCCTATAATTGTGCTAGGTGTATCATTTGTGTACCATATGACTAAATTTATTGTGACATTAATATATTTGATAATTCATTTGACACATTGCAAGTGACTTTCCTTAGGTGCACTTTGGTAACGGGAATAAACGTATATAGCATACATGATATTAGGACACGAGGTTGTGAGGTATAACATGCTACCTATTATACGTCTGTATAGGGTAGGATCTATAGGTTTCCCATGTTCATCATTATAAAGTTTAATTAAAGTACTTATGGGAGTCCTAGAAACGTTGGCACTTTCTAATCCAAACTTTTTCACTAACTTTATAGCATATTTGGATTACGAAATGAATAATCCATCTGATTTTTTTTACTTGTAGTCCTCAGAAATATTAAATCTCCCCCATAAGAGACATTTGTAACTCCCCGTGCATAATTGTAGAAAATTCTTTAACCTCAGAAGGGTAAGTAAAACCAAATATTATGTCGTCTACATAAACCTGAGCTATTAAGGCATGTTTGTTAAAATGTTTAACAAATAATGTCTGGTCATTTCCACCTCATCGAAACCCTTTATTGATTAAAAAGATTGTCTAGCATTCGTACCAGGCCCGAGGGGCTTGCTTTAAACCTTATAAAGCCTTTTTCAATCTACAAACATGATTTGGGTAATGAGGGTCAATAAATCCTTTCGGTTGTTCAACATAAGTCTCCTCTGTCAAAATACCATTTAAAAAGGCGGATTTTACATCCATTTGATAAAGTGTGAATTGTAAGTGACAAGCTAAGTCCAAGAGTAATCGAATAGACTCAAAGTGTGTGACCGGGGAAAAGGTCACCTTAAATCTATTCCTTAAACTTGAGAATAACCTGGGGCAACTAACCTAGCTTTATTTCTAACTATCATCCCAGACTCATCTGTTTTATTTTTGAAAATCCAACGAGTGCCAATAACCTTTTTATTTTTTGTCTTGGGTACTAGATACCACATTTCATGACTTTTAAATTGGACTAAATATTCTTGCACAACAACTATCCAGAATGTATCATTGAGTGCTTTATTTACATTCTTTGGTTCTATTCAAGAAACAAAGCATGCAAAATGAGCAACATTACGTAATTGGGATCTTGTACACACTGGATCTTCAGGGTTACCAACAATACTATCTATGGATGATCTTTAGAGACCCAGTTGGGCACATTAGGGGTCTCAGTTGGTAAAGGATCAAATATCTCTGGACAATCATAAGTAAAATTATTTTCAGATCCATCGACAATAGTTAGCCCTTGTTCTTTACTCTCGACATTAATGTCACTCACTATCACATTTATCGATTCCATTATGACTTTGGTACACACATTATAAATGCGATAAGCCCGACTATTAGGGGAGGAACCCAAAAATATGGCTTTGTCACCACGGGTTTCAAATTTAGACAAATGTTCTCTATCTTTACAAACATAACAGATACTCCCAAAAATTCGAAAATATTATAAATCGAGCTTTTTGCCATACCAAAGTGTGACAACCCGTTCAAAATAATAACGGGTGGCCAACCCTATACTACATTAAAACAGGTATCTCAGATGGCCCAGTCTCAACATCAACTGACAATACTAAATAATATAAGGCTAACTACCCGAAATCATTAAAAGTGGATTGTCAAAAATTTAAAACTTTTATTTAACAACAACAACAAAACCAACTTTGCAACTATAAACAGCAATACACATCTAACTATGAGTGATAAATGCAAACTCCATATATATATACAAGAGTGCAATACAATGTACGAATAGCATACCCGAATAAGCTGTCGGGTCACAGACAATACAATAATCTGAGAAATGAAATATAAAAGTGTTAATCTACAACACTTGAATATAAACTCAATATACAACTGAATCCAAATCTAGATATACAAAGATAGGAATTGACTAAAACAAAGTGCCGCAACGGTCCGCTACTGCCACAGCTCCACGAATGCACTAGATGGATGAACATCAATGGTGTCCATGCGGAGGAACACCTAAAGTAATACAATATATACATGGAGGGAGAAAATATAAACGGGTCAGAGCCCGAGTTGAAAACATTTTATAGCAAGTGCATTAAAATTCATAATAATTATAAATGCATTATTACATGATTTAATGGAATCGAACTCTCCATAATAATTCAACTCGCCTCTCAACTAAATCACGCACTAAATGTATGCACGTGATCTCCAAATGGATGCCTAATTCTACTAGGTAAAAGAATCCAACTTGAATCCAATTGAAATATGTAATTAAATCATCTAACCTATCTCCAATTCTACACTTATCATAATTCCATCTAAATTATATACTTTAATTTAAATGTTATAGTTATCTTATATTTGTTCATTTATTGAACATATAAAGTTATACAATCATCCTCATAACCACATCATCACAATACATCAACATTCATTTACTAGAATTTCATATATTCTAGTGATGCCCTTATTTGGCATGTAAACATATATATATTATTATATATGAGTTATTAGCATCAAGAGTTAAGGACTAAACTCCTCTCGATTCTCAACACGACACTGCGTTTCGTGCGTGGGACGTCTCGCCGAGGCAAAATCCAAACAAGGAACCCCCCGTTACACTACTCCTGACCGTATTGATCCTCGAGGCTCATTATGCCCTAAAAGAATGATGCATGTAACCCAAATTATTATCCAATTTTAATTAAATAATATTCCCAATTGTCAATAGTACACGGCGTTTCATGAGTGGGACGTCTCGCCAAAGCGAAATCCAAATAAGGAACCCCCCCCCCCCCCAGTTACACTACTCCTGGCATTGTTGATAGTCAAATATATATATATATATATATATATATATATATATGAGCATTAAGGGATAACTTCTCCCCAACTTCCAACATCACACTGTGGTTCGTGCGTGGGACGTCTCGCTGAGGCGAAATCTAAACAAGGAACCCCCACGATACACTAATCCTGGAAACGTAGGTCATTGAGGTCCATTATGCCCTCGATACCCAAGTAAAAGCACAATCAATAACAATCCAACCAAGATATAACTCGAGCACACAGGCTCACATGCTATCATCTTCCAGCAGCCCATACATGTAGCGAACTGGGGCCACCTGGTGGGGTTCAACGACACCAACCTCATGATCAACTCATGCACACGACGTCTCGGGAAACGATCATAGATCCTAACTGGAAACTGAGAACGACACATACCCAAGACTTCTCACCCCCAAAACAAATAATGTATATCACATAATAATCACATGGACGACTATGACCTGGGGAATATCCACACCCTGTTCTTCGAGCCATGATGCTCACCCTCTATGCACGTAACTTCCCAAAGATAGCAAGGAGGGGGTATGCTTAACTATATATATATATATATATATATATATACCTTCATATAAGGTATACATAAATCACCACATAATAAAGATATACCATCATATAAGGTATACCTACCACATCATTTTCATATTTATTATAATCTCTTAGGCGCAATACAATTAATGTCATCGTTTAGTATATTTCTCTCTCTTGAGATACTAATCGTCATTTCTCACACATCATCCCCACTTCTCGCTTGAAGCTCACATGTCGCTTCGAATTATGAATTGTCTCTCAATTCTATTTAAGTTAAGGATATTCATTATCCCAATGCACCTCAATTTGCATTTATAATCCTCCAACCATAATAGGGTTCAATTCATTTTATGAGCCTTTTAAGTTATCCCGGTTGGAATTGGATCCTAAGATCCGAAATCTCTAAGCTATTCTCATTCTTTCATATGAATTGTAATTATTATCTCCACGTAGAATCTCCAAATCAAGGTGGGCTTCCCCACTTAGAATATACCATATTATCTAATCGGTATTCCTCAAATTTAGTCAATATGACTCCAATTATTTCTTATAAGGGAAACTCTCTAAAAGTCTCCAAAACATACTCCAAATAACTCATATAGAGGTTCCCAATCGATAACCTTGAACAAAACGGAATGAAATTCTCCCTAGAAAAACATTCCTTGAAAAAGTCCTATTTTCAAATCGATTCGGGCCAATTCCGAATCGATTCGGACCAGCGAATCGATTCGGGTCATCAGAACTGGGACTCTGTCTCAGGACGAATTGATTCAGATGGGGTCCGAATCGATTCGGTCACTCAAACCTAGTCATCTGCATATTTCCGTTCAGAACTCTTGAAAATGGCTACTTTTTAAGTAAGCCGAAATCCCAAAATTTGTTTTAATCATCTTCCAACCATTTTTATCCAACCCAATCACAAATATATCATCAATATTCATCCTTGAATACATATAAATTAATTTTTATCCTCAAATCAAAGATCTACATATCAAATCTAAGATTATACCCAAAAATTAGGTTTTGATATACTAAACCTAAAACCCAAAGATTCAATCCACAAATAATGCAATAAATGGTACACGACAATTATTTAGCAAGTTTAATCACTTGCCTCGGGTTCGTAGGGTCTGATCCGTCCTCGAAATCGCGTGGATGCCGGAAAATATCCATTTTCTCTCTCTTTTGTCCTTATTTCTCTTCTTCTTTCTTCTTCTCTCTTTCTTTCCTTCTATTTCTCTTTCTCTCTTTGGAGAAATAAATATCATGTAGGCTTAATAGGACTTTCTCCCAAATGTACAGATCTTTAAATGATAATACACACTTTAAATGACCTAGTAACTTTAATTCGAGTCAAACGGTCCCAAATTATTTCGGAACCTAAATAGACCCCAAGTACAGTCATTTCGACTTTCTCGACCCTTTCGAACACAATGGTACCCTCAAAATTTCCATTCGACACACTTTCTAATGACTCCAAATTTTGACCTCAATTGCTAATTTAATTATTCTCCAATAAAATAATATTTATTTCTCTCAAAATAAATAAATCATCGTCTCCAAGACCTCGGGTTGTTACAAACTTCCCCACTTACAAAAATTTTGTCCTCGAAATTTTAGCTAAACCTAATTCTCCAAAGCTCAACTAGTTCCTACCACTCTCATCCTTAATAATCCTATCTCCAAACTTCTAACTTCCTACAACGAATTTATTTTAATTTAAGTTGATTTTGAGTTTTATAAAAACAAGTTCCACAACTAGGGCGCCCACACACCCTTTATATTTGAGCTTTATGCTCGTACCAATCATAATGAGGCTTTATTTGCCTCCAAAATTCCAAAATTCCATAAAGATAAACAATACTAACATTTTAATAGTGTTAAAAATTTTGAATGGTCCAAAGAAATAACTCCTCTCAATTCTTGACACTCGCCACTTTCGTGCGGGGGACGTGTCGCAAAAGCAAAATCCAAACAAGGAACCCTCCCAATAAACTACTATGTAGCGACGTCGGGGATTGAGAGTTTTTTAAATTCGGACTAGAGTTTGAAAGAAAAAAAAATTTGAAAATCATTTTGAAATGGCCCAAAGGCCGAGAAATTTTTTTATTTTGAAAACAGTTTATTTTGAAAACGGTTTATATAATATAATCTCCATATAAAATGCCTTATGTCCAACACAAGGTCTTAACAATCATCAAACATATAACAATATGTAGCTCACAAAAATTAGCATAATTATGAGCTAAACTTTCCTGCGTCCCAACAATCCACAATCTTAACTTTTATCAAAACAACATCTTTCATCTTTTCAATATATTGCCATTTATAAGGCTCATCCATATTTGGAATACAACAATTATATAAGTCTAACATGACTATATAAAAAGAAGTAGCTTTATCATTACTACTTAACACACCATAACCATTATTACATTCACCACAAAGCTTATAGCTCTTTGTGAGCGTATTACAAAATTATCAAGTCTTTTACAAGATAATAATACAAGAGCCTAACTTTCTCAACATTCCCTTTAGGGACATTACATACATAGTAGGTCTATAGAATTACCCTTTCATAAATATCTCCTATACGATATTCCCCAATACTTTACATAGTAATATTCCTATTCATAAAGGAAAATAACTTACATCATTCATCTCTAGTCCAATTACCCTTCCTCATCAATGGGATCCCAAACATAGTCCCCCGGTCTAAAATGACCTCGAATTTGTTGTAGGTGTTGCACTTCCAAAACTTCATCAAAACATGTCCCCTTACCTCGTTTAGGACAATCTCTCTTTTTATGACCTATTTCTTTACAAAAGAAACACTCACCCACAAATCCTTTCTGCCCACTCGCATTATTGGCACTCTCTTCGCCAAACTTACTTGATTAACTCGAATCTCCAAAGTTCTTACCCTCTTGCAAATGAAGATGATATTCATGACACCTTAGTAGTACCGCATTCACTACCTCGATGAAAGTCACTAACTTAGGATCCTCTAACAAATGTTGCTGAATTATCCAATCTAAACCTCGAACAAACTTCGATATACGTTTCTCTTCCGTATTTACCTCACCAGGTACTAATTTCGCCCATCTAGAAAAATCTTCCTCATATTCCGCCACCGTTATATTACCCTGAAAAATCCCCATATTCTGAGTCGGGGAAGGAAAATACCTTCGATCAAAAAATTCCCAAATTTTTGTTATAGGTAAAGTATCTCTCTGTTCAGATGTGGTGTACTCCCACCATTGAATAGACGCACCTATTAGCTTAAAGGTGGCTAAAAATTGCTTCTGCACCTCACTGCACTCCACCATACAAAGGTGCCTCTGTATACTATTCTTCCATTGACTTACAGCCATTGCATCAACTCCCCCTGCAAACTCGGGAGGATGCCCCTTACTAAAATCTTCCTTCACCCTCTCCCATAAAGATAATCCTAAATGGGGTTGGGCTGCTTGAACGGCAGGTTGCTGCGCCATCATAGAAACAGCAACAGTTACTGCTTGTGCCACAATATTGGTAACTTCATATGTAGTCATGTTCCTTTGAGGCATTTGGGGTTGTACTTTTTCAGCCCCTTTGTTTGCCCTTACTAAATGACCTCCCTTCGGTGGCATTTGAAACAAGAACAATTGTATCAGAACGCCTTTCAAATATTTTCATATCGCAGAAGAAATATGGACGTAAGAATGTAACCGTCCTAATAATAAGGCTCTACATCAAGAACGCTTACGTAAGATCGTAGTAACTCGCACAGATCCTAGAGACACTAGAACCTGATGCTCTGATACCATCTGTGACAACCCGCTCAAAATAATAACGGGTGGCCAGCCCTATACTACATTAAAACAGGTATCTTAGATGGCCCAGTCTTAACATCAACTGACAATACTAAATAATATAAGGCTAACTACCCGAAATCATTAAAAGTGGATTGTCAAAATTTTAAAAATTTTATTTAACAACAACAACAAAACCAACTTTGCAACTATAAACAACAATACACATCTAGCTATGAGTGATAAGTGCAAACTCCATATATATACAAGAGTGCAATACAATGTACGAATAACATACCCGAATAAGCTGTCGGGTCACAGACAATATAATAATCTGAGAAATGAAATATAAAAGTGTTAAAATATAAACTCAATATACAATTGAATCCAAATATAGATATACAAAGATAGGAATCGACTAAAACAAAGTGCCGCAACAGTCCGCTACTGCCACAGCTCCACAAATGCACTGGATGGATGAACATCAATGGTGTCCATGCGGAGCAACACCTAAAGTAATACAATATATACATGGAGGGAGAAAATATAAACGGGCCAGAGCCCAAGTTGAAAACATTTTATAGCAAGTGCATTAAAATTTATAATAATTATAAATGCATTATTACATGATTTAATGGAATCGAACTCTCCATAATAATTCTACTCGCCTCTCAACTAAAGCACGCACTAAACGTATGCACGTGATCTCCAAATGGATGCCCAATTCTACTAGGTAAAAGAATCCAACTTAAACCCAGTTGAAATATGTAATTAAATCATCTAACCTATCTCCAATTCTACACTTATCTGAATTCCATCTAAATTATATACTTTAATTTAAATGTTATAGTTATCTTATATTTGTTCATTTATTAAACATATAAAGTTGTACCATCATCCTCATAACCACATCATCATAATACATCAACATTCATTTACTCGAATTTCATATATTCTAGTGATGTCCTTATTTTGCATGTATATATATATATATATATATATATGAGTTATTAGCATCAAGATTTAAGGACTAAACTCCTCCCGATTCCCAACATGGCACTGCGTTTCGTGCATGGGACGTCTCGCCAAGGCGAAATCCAAACAAGGAACCCCCCGGTTACACTACTCCTGACCGTATTGATCCTCGAGGCTCATTATGCCCTCAAATAATGATGCATGCAATCCAAATTATTATCCAATTTTAATTAATTAATATTTCCAATTCTCAACAGTACACGGCGTTTCATGCGTGGGACGTCTCGCCGAAGAGAAATCCAAACAAGGAACCCCCCCCCCCCCCATTACACTACTCCTGGCACTGTCGATAGTCGGGATAGGTGATATATATATATATATATATATATATATATATATATATATATATATATATATATATATATATATATAATGTGAGCATTAAGGACTAACTTATCCCCAACTTCTAACATCACACTGCGGTTCGTGCGTGGGACGTCTCGCCGAGGTGAAATCCAAACAAGGAACCCCCCCGATACACTAATCCTGGCAATGTAGGTTGTTGAGGTCCATTATGCCCTTGATACCCAAGTACAAGCACAATAAATAACCATCCAACCGAGCTATAACTTGAGGACGCAGGCTCACATGCTATCATCTTCCAGCAGCCCATACACGTAGCGAACTGGGGCCACCTGATGGGGTTCAATGACACCGACCTCGTGATCAACTCACGCACACGACGTTCCAGGAAGCGATCATAACTCCTAACCGGAAAGTGAGAATGACACATACCAACGAATTCTCACCCCCAAAATAAATAATGTATATCACATAATAATCACATGTATTACTATGACCTGGGGAATGTTCACACCCTGTTCTTCGAGCAAGGATGCTCACCCACTACGCACGTTACTTCCCAATGATAGCAAGGAGGGGGTATGCTTAACTATATATATATATATATCATCATATAAGGTATACATACATCACCACATAATAAAGATATACCATCATATAAGGTATACCTGCCACATCATTTTCATATTTATTATATGCTCTTAGGCGCAATACAATTAATGTCATCGTTTAGTATATTTCTCTCTTGACATACTAATCGTCATTTCTCACACATCATCCCCACTTTGTATTCACTATACTATTTCTCGCTTGAAGCTCACATGTCACTTCGAATTATGAATTGTCTCTCAATTCTATTTAAGTTAAGGATATTCATTATCCCAATGCACCTCAATTTGCATTTATAATCCTCCAACCATAATAGGGTTCAATTCATTTTATGAACCTTTTAAGTTATCCCGATTGGGATTGGATCCTAAGATTCGGAATCTCTAAGATATTCTCACTCTTTCATATGAATTGTAATTATTATCTCCACGTAGAATCTCCAAATCAAGGTGGGCTTCCCCACTTAGAATATACCATATTATCAAATCGGTATTCCTCAAATTTAGTCAATATGACTCCAATTATTTCTTATAAGGGAAACTCTCGAAAAGTCTCCAAAACATACTCCAAATAACTCATATAGAGGTTCCCAATCGATAACCTCAAACAAAACGGAATGAAATTCTCCCAAGAAAAACATTCCTTGGAAAAACCCTGTTCCGAATCGATTCGGGCCAATTCTGAATCGATTCGGCCCAGCGAATCGATTTGATTCGACCAGAAAGGCGAATCGATTCGGGTCATCAGACCTGGGACTCTGTCTCAGGACGAATTGATTCAGATGGGGTCCGAATCGATTCGATCACTCAGACCTGCATATTTTTGAATCGATTCAGTAGGAGGCCGAATCGATTCGGCCCTTCAAAACTCTCGAAAATGGCTACTTTTTAAGTAAGACAAAATCCCAAAATTTGTTTTAATCATCTTCCAACCATTTTTATCCAACCCAATCACAAATATATCATCAATATTCATCCTAGAATACATATAAATAAATTTCTATCCTCAAATCAAAGATCTACATATCAAATCTAAGATTATACCCAAAAGTTAGGTTTTGATAAACTAAACCTAAAACCCAAAGATTCAATCCACAAATCATGCAATAAATGGTACACAACAATTATTTAGCAAGTTTAATCACTTGCCTCGGGTGCGTAGGATCTGATCCATCCTCAAAATCGCGTGGATGCCAAAAAATCTCCACTTTCTCTCTCTTTTCTCCTTCTTTCTCTTCTTCTTTCTTCTTCTCTCTTTCTTTCCTTCCATTTATCTTTCTCTCTTTGGAGAAATAAATCTCCCGTAGGATTAATAAGCCTTTCTCCCAATTGTACAGATCTTGAAATGATAATACACACTTTAAATGACCCGGTAACTTTAATTTGAGTCAAACGGTCCCAAATTATTTCGCAAGTACAGTCGTTTTGACTTTCTCGACCCTTCCGGACACAATGGTACCCTCAAAATTTCCATTCGACACACTTTCTAACGACTCCAAATTTTGACCTCAATTGCTAATTTAATTATTCTCCAATAAAATAATATTTATTTCTCCCAAAATAAATAAATCATCGTCTCCAAGACCTCGGGTTGTTACACAAAGTTCATGAGACGTTTGTTTGGTATTTTTTCGAAGGTATACTATGTTGATAATATGACACACTATTTGAACTATCTCAACCTAAAAGTATTTTGGAAAGTTCTTAGCATGTGTCATTACCGCAGCCATTTCTTGGATTGTGCGATTTTTATGCTCAGCAACACCATTCTGCTGAGGTATTTTGGGTGCACTGAACTTGTGTTAGTAACCATTACAGTTACAGTATTCTGTTACGCCTAAGTCTCTAAATTCACCTTCTCTATCGCTACAAATTTGATTGACTTGGGTATCTTTTTCATTCTCGATTCTTAAAAGAATCTTTAAAAACTCTCTGAATGTATCAGATTTTTATTTTAATAAGGCTACCCAAGTGAATCAAGTGAAATTATCCACCATAACCAAAATATGACCATTACCACAATGTCTTACAGTTTGGGAAGGACCCATGAGATCCATGTGGATTAGCTCTTGAGGTTTTGTTGTTAAAGTTTCTTTAACTTTCTTATGAGCAGATTTAACTATTTTTCCTTCCTGACACGACCCAAAAACAACATTTGGTTTTATTTTTGGTAATCCTCTAACTATATCTTAGGAGCTTAACTTGCTAAGATTATCATAATTTATGTAACCCAGATGATTATTCCAAATTTCATTGTCATTAAGTCTGGCTAACCGACAAGTCTCATTACCCGGATTTACTGTGTAACTGTTATCTGGGGTCATCTTACCAGTAAGGATGCAATCACCATTCTCATTTTAAGATTTTACAATTAGTTTTTTAGAATGTGACTATATGGTTGGAATCACAAAATTGTGATATACTTAGCAGATTAGCTTTAAGACCTCTCATTAATAAGACGTCTTTGATGATAAGAAGTCCTTTTTATCAGATTGTTCCTTTGCCTGTGATCTGAGTTGTTACTCCGTCCCCAAACAAAAAAATTTCCTCCTAGGAAGTCAGTGCTGTCAAATAATTTAGTATCATCTTCGATCATATGTTTGGAACATCCAGAGTCTAAATACGAACCAGATGCAGTGTGTTCATCTTTTAATGCGCTTATAACTATGTTGCACCTCAACTAGGGTATTAGATCGTCCTTTCTAACCCATATAGCTCTGGTTTTAAAAGTTTTGTGAGATTTTGGTTTAGAATTAGATCTAAGACTCCTTCTCTTAGATTTTTTCTTAGTGTTAAGACCTTTTCTTCCTATTCCTATAGTTAGAGTTTTTATTGGGTTGTTTAGGAAGTACATAATTATTTCTGCTTTGTCTAGAATAGTTAAAGTTTTTATAAACATGTGATTTATAGACATTCATTGAGACAGTGTCCATAAATATCATAGTATGAACAATATTAGTGGCTAAACGATTGTCTCTGATTTTTAAAATCTTTGAAAAGAGGTTTATCCATTTCCTGGACATTAACCTTAGGTCTAACTGCAATGTTTTCTATTAAGGTTCAAATCTCCTAAAAAGGGGCAAATGTATTTAGCCTTAGGTTCAGTAGTGGGATTTCAACAATTTTTCATCAAAATATGTGGCCCTTTTTGTTTATTCTCAAAATTAAGTTTTATGTCTTGAAAATCAGGACATAGATCAATAGGTCTTTTTCCAGGAGACACAAATTTTATATTTTGTGAAGTTTTGGTTTGTGTCTTAATTTTTTTATCAAAACCTATGCCTATTTTTTCTTTAGAATTAGTTTTACTAGATATAATACAATCTTTAAAACAATTGGAATCGTTTTCAAACTTAGAAATCTTTTTTAAGACAGTTGAAACCTTTTATTTTGATTATTTTAATTCTATCAAAGTTTCCTTGAATTTCGTTTCCAAATCTTCATTTCATGCAGACGGTTCTTTAATTTTTTCAATAAAAATTTTAGTTTTAGTTTTATTGGCCAAACATTGATTAGTATGGTCCTCAGCATTCTGCTTTACCATTATGGTTAGTTCTTCTATTTTCTCAGTTAACTCCTTGATAGTCTTTTCTAGTCTATTTATCTTACAAAGGATCTTAGTGTAATCATCATTTTTAGTCTCTTCTAATGCAGTGTGTGTGAATTGTCCCCTAGCATTTCATTTATCGCACTCACACACCCATTCAATTCGTCGTTAGAGCGATCACTTTGACTCATACACATCGTCGAAGAATTATTTCTAGCAACATCAACAATATTATTTTGTAAGAAAAGAGCAGAAAACCAGTAGTAGGCACAACATTATCAGTCATAATAGATCTAGGCATAACAACATCAAAATAGTCTCAGGCATATCATCAGAATAAATAGTTTTAGCAAAGAAAGTCATACAGGGGTCAAAAGAATTGGAAGACTCATGCTCATCTTCTTCAGAGTCACTTTAGTCATCCCAAATCTGACATATATTGGCCTTAACATTATTATTGTTAAGTATAACTCTATATTTATTGGCATAATGACCTAATTTCCCATAACAATGACATTTAACATTTTTCTATCTCCGTCCTTGGTCTATGATTATCATCAGTATTTGTCAAGATTTCTCACATGAGGTATGTTATTAGAATAATTTGAATAAGCGGCCTTCCCTTATTTAGAAGAAACATTATTTCTAAACTTCAAAATTTACTTCAAATGTTTAGACATTAGGGCTATTTGATTATCCAAGTTATCTAAGTCACAGTCTTCATCAGAATCCAAATCATTGTTAGGTACAACAAAGTGTGGTGTGCTCATTTTAGACTGGAATACTACATTGCGACTACTGTGTCTCTTTTTATTATTGGAAAGATGTTTCTTGAATTCCAATTCCATTTTTATAGTCCTAAGCTTGATATTGAGGAGTTCAGGAATTAAGTTTGGGTCATCAATTTCCTTAATTTCATAACGTTTGTTCTCAAACGTAGGTGGAAGAGATCTAAGAATCTTAGAGACTATTTTTTTCCTATAATACATAAATTCCATTAGGATGTGATTTGGTAATAACATCACTCAGTCTAATGTATAATTCATCAAATGTTTCAGTTTCATCTATAAGGAGAGTATTATACTATTGGATCAACATCTGAGTTTTGGCTGCCTTAACACTGGTATCACCTTCATGAGCAGTGACCAACGTGTCCTAGGCTTCCTTAGATGTTGAACATATGATATGTGTTTAAATTCATGTTCATTAACATACATAAATATGGAATTTTCCCTTTATTGTTGCTTAAGGAGGCTAGTTTTTCTTCCTTGGTAAACTCATTTAGGAGTTTTTTAATTCTTACATTGCTACCATCTACAGCAGGCTTAGTTGGATGAGTATATCCATTTTCTATAGCATCCCAGGCATCATCTCCCTAAGTTCCTTGGATGAAGGTAATCATCCTTACTTTATAGTAAGGAAAATTGGTCATATCAAAGAGGGGAGGCCTGGACAAATTTCTTAAATGCTCAAATTTTTCGTCCATTAAGATTTTATTTTTAAAATAGTTTCAAAGAACATGATCTAAAAGCTTTTGAAAAATAGGTACTCAGCTCCGATACCAATTGAAAAACCTTACTAAGTTGCTTAACACAAGTTAATACAGTAAGCTTCGAACAACGTTTTGAGGAAACTCTTTTATAAAACAAAACAGTAATGCAAGATGTGTTTCAACATTATGAACAAGTTATTTTAGGTTCTTGGAAATATGTTTTAAAATTAAACCTAAGCCTAGTTTGCAGCGGTGGTAGTGAAGAGTTAAAAAACAAACACAAGAGACACAATTTTTTACGTGGTAAAACCCCAAATTAGGAGAAACATCAATGGTGACCTCTATGTCACAAAATAAAAAATCCACTAATAATTAAATAATATTACAACATTACAAGTACTAATCATGCATTCAAGATCCTAAGACTAAGATAGAAATGTACCTACACAAGTTCCCCTCTCTTAGGTACTCTTGATCTGACCTGTTTGACCTTCCTAGCAGCCTCTTTGCCCTCATCCTTATCTTTTGTTTGCAGTGGCTCAAACAACCTTATATCTCTCAAATAAACCACACAATAGGTGTTCGTGTGAGAGTGACAGTGATAGTGATGTGACTAAAACAACATGAAAGTTTTCATCTCACACCTCTCAAGATTTATGCAAATAAATCCTACAAATTACACAGTTTTCTATATGAGATGCAGAGAGTTCAAATATTCTAACAAAATCAGACTTCAAAATTTTTCAAAACTGAAAAGAATCTTTCTGAAAAATAGATTCAATCATTTCAAAACTTATTTATATACAAGAATAATTTCACAAGTTGTGAAACTTATGTTTTTGAAACAAAACTTTTCAGATCTAAAACTTTAGACTATAGGAAGTCTCTTTTTCAAAGTATTTGAAAATAAAGTGGATCTTTATGAAATATACACATGCAAAGCAAGATCCAACAAAAAAAGATATCAAAAACCCTAAACTATGATGTGTACTATATCTCTTATCAATTCTCAAGAATTCTAACGAGAAATTTAAGATCTACTGTGAGAAGGGTTCGTAAGAGAGATACATGTTGAAGAGGATCTTCAAACAACATAACCACACACTAAACTCACAGGAAAACCTAGAAAACCTAACTCGCAACTAAAGGGGTTTTCTGAATTTGAGTATATATGAAATAGGTGTTTGGTTTGTGAGAAAAACCTAAGGGTTTGATAATTTTGGATGACTCATTTTCTCTCTCTCTACTCTCTCTCTCTCTCTCTCTCTCTCTCTCTCTCTCTCTCTACTCTCTTATTTTTCTCTCAAATGAGATGAATACCAAAGTCTTCAAATGTCTAACAAAGGGTCTATATTTATATTGATCAAGGAAGGATTTATTTATTCGAAGGGAATCAAGGGCTATGATTAATTTAATGATTCAACATTCAAATCTAAGGGCTGAAGTTGCACCGCTTTTATTTTTACTCTGATTGGCCCTAACAGAGTTCACATGGATTAACTTCTAAAACATGCAGGACGTTGATAACACATGATCCAACAGTGATAACTAATGATCAATTTTGAGAGTGTAAAGAAACACAATGCAATCTGTAAAAAGAAAACACGTGTAAGGATATAACTTATTGTAAAATGCATGTTTTTGAAGTTTTCAAAATATCATTTGCACCCACAAATATGAGCAACTTTATGGAGAAGATTTTTGTCCTCATTCGAATCTGCTGGGAGCTTACTATTTTTGCCTCCAAGAATCCTTCGAACCTTTGGTGAACAATGGCCAGGCATTTTACCATAGACTCCTCCCTAGCTTCATAAACTCCTAATATCTGATTAATGACTAGCTGGGAGTTGTTATATATTGAAATTCGGTCGGTTCCCTTGGATGAAGCTAAACTTAATCCAGTAATTAGGGTCTTGTATTCTGCTTTGTTATTGGAGGCTTCAAACTGAAGCAGTGCGTATTCTACATCTATCTCATCAGGCGTGGTGATGGTAATGCCTGCACCACTTCCTACCAAACTAGATGACCCATCAACATATAGCTTCCATATAGCACCGTCTTGGTTGGAATTTGTTTCTTACATTTTATCGAACATGAAAGTTTATGATGGGACTCATCATACAGTCCCTTTGCTTCTTTGAATAAGATCTCTCCCTGGGGAGTCTGTTCGGTGCTGCCAGGATCTACGGTATCCTCTAAGTGTAACTGTTCATTACAGGGAACTAAGCTCTCTCCCGAGGGAGTCTTCTCAGATGGTTTATTATCATAAGTGAACTCTAAGATGAAGTCCGCCAATACCTGCCTTTTTATAGTGGTCATTAGTTTGTACTATACATCATACGCGCCCAGTTCAACTACCCAGGCCATGAGCCGACCAGACTTTTCTAGTTTATGTAGGACTTGACATAGAGGCAAATACATATAGATCACCATAGTGTGGGATTGGAAGTATGGTTTCATCCTTTGTGAAGCTTCTCTTAATGCCAATGCCAATTTCTCCATTCGAAGGTATCGAAACTCAGCCCCATGGTACGCTCTACTAGTAAATAAACTAGTTTTTGAACCCCTTCCTCCTACCTCACTAGTGTCGAACTAACAACTGATTCGGACACTGCGAGATATAAGTAGAGTTTTTTTCCAATAACTGGTCATGGTAATATAGGTGGGGAGCCCATGTAACGCTTCAGTTATATGAACCCAATTTCGCATTCCTCATTCCATTCGAATGACTTTCGTAACACCTTAAAGAAAGGCAAGCACTTATTAGTGGCTCTGGAAACAAACCTGTTCAGCGCAGCCACTCTCCCTATTAGCCTCTGCACATCCTTCATCGCGAATGGGGATGAGATATAAGATAAAATTTGGTTGACGTGAATTTGTGTGCTTAGCCTAAGATACAAGTAGTTCCATATATCCTTTGCACGTGCATTCTTAAATTATAATCAGAGATGGTTACACTAATTTATTGTGTCATCTTTTAATTGTGGGAAAATATGGAGAGTTTGTATTATTAGCTACTTATTTCTTATGGGTCAAATTATGCATATTAGAAATCTTGAATGAGGTCAGCACTGAAGTCAGTTGATGAGAGAGACTGGCTTGTCTGTGAAAGAGGGTGGTCACCAACCACTGTGACCAATGAACAATATTAAAAGTCTTAAATCTATCAGTGCCTGTACAGAGGATGATTTTAAATGGAGTAATTTTAACTCCCGCGGCTTTAAGTGCAATTTCTGGAGCCGTCAATCCTGACGAGTTCCAACAGATCATTACGTGCACCACGTTTAAAAAAATGTGGGATAATCTCCAACTCACTCACGGGGGTACCAATGCTATAAAATCATCTAAGCTACAAAATCTCACCACAAACATTAAGACTATTACCAAGCAAAAATTTAAGACTTTTGACGAGTTTTATGCACGTTTATCTGATATAGTTAATTCTAGTTTCAATTTGGGTGAGAGAATTCTTAAGACGAGAGTTGTGAAAAAGATTTCAAGATCCCTACCATCCAAGTTTATCCCTAAACTCACGGTCCTTGACTCTGTGAATTTCTAATACTCTTAGGTTAGAAGAACTCTTAGGAGACCTTCAAACTTATGAAATCAATATGTTCCCCAAAACTTAAAAGAAAAAGGAAATAATTATTGCTTTGAAAGTTCAGTCTAAAAAAAGTAAAAGGTTTTAGATTCTGACTCTGAGTTTGATTTTGAGTTTAATGATCTTGCCTTGTTTGCAAAAAGGAAATCAAGAAATTTCTCAAATTTAACAAAGAAAATTCTTCCAAAGAAAATAAGAGTTTTGAGAAAAATAAAATGTCATCGAGGGAAAGAATATTTATGAGAATGATCAAGTGAAATGTTTTGATGGGAGGGGAAATTCCACCAAGCACATGATTTTTCACTATGCAAAAGAGATAGGGCAATGACAAAGATGCATAAAAATACACTCTTAGCGATAGTGACTTCAATTCGGTGCATTCCAGGGATGAATAACCACATGAACCATGCATTGCATTCCTGGTTAGTCAAGTTAGTACATAGAGTTTTTCCCACGCTAATGAGGACATTTCTAAACTTGATAACCTCACAATTTTTTGAATCATTCTAGAGAGAGTGAGAGTGATGAGGATAATTTGAGTTAGGGAGAAGACGGACTTCAACGCACCTATCACAAAATTTACAAAGATTATTTGAGAACCAAAAAGCAAAATAGAAGTTTGACTCTTAGGTTGTCTGATTTAGAGAAAGGATTAAAGTTTTAAGAGAATGTGAGGCATAGGTGAGTCAACTTGAGAAGTTGAAAGTTTCTTTGTATGAGCAATTGATAGTGGTTGATAGGGAGAAGATCGATTAGACCGAAACTATGGCTAGTCTAATGAGAAATATTCAACATTCATTTAAGATATTCGGATCACCCCTCTATCACATCCATTCATGAGACTTTTTCATGGTGTTTTGAAGCATGGATTCATTTCTTTAGTGTGCGTAATAATTCATGAATAGCATTTCGTTATTCATTGATGACTACTTTCTTCATGGTAGACTTTTTATCACCTATATTGCACACATGAACGGACTTTTTGAACACTATACTTGCTTATCATATTTTGAATACAGTGTTGTTATCTCAATAGTGTTTAATAACAAACCAAATGTACTAGATATAAGTTGTGCTTGTATGAACCATTACCCAGATTTTGTTTCCCAGAAAAATTTATTTATGCTATGTAATAGAAAGGGACTACGGAAGAAAAAATTCTCTTTGCGTTAAAATCCATCATTTGCTAAAAGAGCCTAAAAGATTAATGGCACACAAAAATAGAAGTGCCAAGGCCATTTTTTTCATTGATGCTTCACTATATTTTAGCATTATGATATCTTCATAATTTTGAGAGTGAATTCTTCAATATATGAGATTTTATGGTTGTTATAAATTAGAAGATCACTAGATTTGCACAACGGACTCTCTTCAAAAACATTAAATAGTTTGGCGTTATTGTTTTGAGAAGTATCTAAATTCATGCCATGTTACATAAGTCAAGTCAATTTCAATTAGGTTCAACATTCTTACACCTAAGGTTGAAATTAAGTTCTTTCTTTAGAAGTATCTCATAACTTCGTGCAACTTTGTTATGTTTGCCTATGTTGATTTTCTCATGGAAAATGTTTACATAATTACTTTTCATTTTCATGATTAAGATATTTTAGTGTTATTCCATGGTGTGATGTATTTTCTACCTATATGTACTTTTAATATATGTACTTTTTATACTTGAAAATTTGAAAATTTTCAAAAATTGTGAGTATGCCTCTTTGTGATTTCATTGCATGTGCTTGCTTGATTATCTTTGTTATGTTATTTCTTTTGGATTTGCGTGATGTTAACATTTTGGGATTAGTTTCTAACCCTTTGTATATTATGGACAAAAAAGGGAAGAACAAATTGAGGGGGAGTATATTTATTTTTATTTTAACACGTACGTATCATGGTATTTCTTTTGGTTCATATATGTAGGTCATTTCGCCTTGATGATGATTTCATGGACTATACAAGATGAAGACTTTCAGTTGAAGAATTATACATTTATGCATTTTTGTTTCTTGGTTAGGGAGGGTGCTAGTTGTATTAGTCCAAGGGGTCAATTTTGTCTTTGGTTTAAGTTTTGTACCGGAATAGCCAAAGGGGCAGATTGTAAGAGTAAGTTTTATAAGTGCTCATTTTAGTTTTATTTGTCTTATCTTGTTACACCTCACTGGATTTTCATGGTTTTTCTCAAGTATTTAAATAGAAGAAATGCTGATGACATTTTCAAGATTGAAGATTGCTCGTCACAACTTTACCCGAGAAGAGTTATGAGGTGGTTTGATAAAGCTTTAACTATCCAGGGGTCGTTTTAAAAAAAGTTTATGTTTAAAAGTTTTTTAAATGTTTAAAATGATCTTTAAAGATTTTTTTTTAAAATAGATAACTCGTTAGAATGAGATTGATGAGTGAGTTGTATACCATCTTTAGAATGAAATTTCTTCATTCGAATGGGACCTGGAATGATGCCTTTGGTGTTCACTCTTCCAAGTTTCGTTGGAAGTCGTTAAAAGGAGATAAGCTATGTCATTATAAAGGAGTGGTAGTTTGCTTGAACAACTATGCGTGCTTTTGTTAAAAAAATCTTTAATCCATCTCTCTTTGCAACATCTTTCCCTATAAGTAGATATAGGGGATAAGACTTTAGAATAAGACTTTTTAGAGTTCTTTTTCGGATCAAACTGTGACACCCCGCCTACTAAAATACCAAGTCGCCAACCCGTGATAAAAAAAAGTTGGTCTCATATGGCCTATTCTTAGCATCACTGTCGAAAATATTTTCAAACTTACTACCCACCTAGTGATTTAAGTAGACTGGGCCAAATTTTATCTTTCATTAATAAAAAAAACATGAGAAAATAAATAATAATTAAAACATCCACATAAACTAATAATTGAAACCAATACAGATGAATAATATAAATAAGGATGACCGAATCAACTATCGGTTCAATAATATAATTCAACAATCAATCGAAACAATAAACATGATACACAAGATCAAATAAATAAACTGGATACTAGACCTGAAGGTGAGAAACCCAAATGAGTATTGAAGTAAAGTCCCTACAATAGGAATAAATGAATGAAGCATTTATAGGAAAGTACTGCAACTTCCACATAAGTTGCAGCTATGCATCCCTGGATAGAATCCTCAAGCTGGGCGTCCCTGTGACTGGACATCTAAAAGATTTTGAAAAATATTTTAAAGGGTCAGAGCCCAATTAAAACATTTTGAAAATATTTAGCAAGCAGTTACATTTCAATAATTAAATATGCATGCACTCTTTTCATATTTAAGTTAGTGTTGCACTCTCTTTAGGTATAACTCGCCCCTCATCTAATGTACACACCTAACACTTTCCTGCTAACCTTTCTAGTTAAGTGTAATACCCCGTACTTTTGACTATAATTATTTTTGGGATTAATTAATTAATTGCGTATTAATTGGAAATTAATCCGGGTTATAAATACTAATGAGATGCGAATTGGTATTTGATTATGTGCATATATGATTATATATGTATTTGGTATAATAAAATTTGTCGTGGAATTTATATACGGCATTTTAGAAATTTTGTTGAGACGCGTGGGACCGCCGCGTCACGGTATTATATTTTGTTAATAAAAAGTGAATTTAAAATCTATAATCCGTATGGTCGTTTTGAGTGCGCCAACGCGTCCGGAAGGGTCGAGATAGTCAGAAAACACTAGCCGGGGGTATAGTTTGGGTCCCGGGGTATTTTTAGGCCATACCGGTAACTTAAAGGGTATTTTGGTAATTTTACATTTTTAGGAATTAAAAGTGACGAAAATTGGTGATGTAAATCTGATGTGGAATTTGGCCCACTAAGCCCATAACCAACCCATATTAACTCAGAAAGCTACGTAGGTTATCATTTAGGTTTTCTAAGTTTCCCCAAATCAAAACCCTAGCCACCTTAAGCCACCATTGGAGAAGAGCTTGGAGAGAGAGGAATTGCTGCAGAAAACTTCATCTAATCTACACCAAACTCAGAGACAACCAAGGCAAGTGACTTTATTCCATTTAATTTCTGAGAATGTTTCCTCCATGTTAGAAAATTCGGATTTATGGTTTGTTCTTGAAGAAAATATGAAAACCCATGTAGTTTAGATCATAGGAATTGAGAAATTGTGAAGAGAAATGCATGTGGTATGTTAGGTAGATGATTTCCCTTATAATAATTGTGATTTTAAGGAATTAAAACGAAATAAATTCTGGGATTTGATGATGATATAAACCTAGGGTTCATGTTCTAGAGAAATTGGGAAAAGTGTAGAGATTTGTAAATTTGGTTGATGTTATGATGATTTAATCCTTGAAAACATGTTAGGAGATGATGTGAATATGTTTAGGATGAATTAGAGACCCTAAAACGTTATTTGGATGAACTTTGGAAGAGATTAGAACTGATAAAAATGGTGAAAAACGATTTTTGGAAAAATCTGGGCCGAAACTGGTGGCTCGTTAGAAGCAGCCCCCAGGTCGTTCGAACGAACTCGTTCGAACGAGCTTCTAACGAGTTGACCAGTCGTTACTAACGAGTAAGGATTTCGTTCGATATCTCGTTCGAACGAGATATCGTTAGAAGGGACAGATCGTTCGAACGAACTGGGATCTCGTTCGAACAGCCTCGTTCGAACGAAACTTCTAACGACCTGACAGTCCAAACTCGTTCGAAGTCTCGTTCGAACGAGACTTCTAACGAGCTGGCAGTTTGGTCCCTTTTGGACTGTTTTGACTTTTGGAGTTCCGTAAACTTGTTCGAGGATATAGTTAACCTTCGTAGTGATAATATTGGGACAATTGGGTATTTATGAGAAGGAATTTACATACGAGAGTGTTATTACATGGACGGTTTGGGTTGAGACGTGAGTTTCTACTATGACGTGAGATAATTATGGCGCGGATAATTACAAACCGGAATAGTATGAATTGTGTTAATTAAAGTTAGTATGAGAATATATACTACGACTAAAATACGGTATTACTAAGATGTGTGGTTACTTAGTATTAGTATATGGATTGTGTGTATGACATACCTACCATACTTGCTATCACGGGAGGTTGCGTTCGCTTAGGACCCTCTAATCCTTGTGTGCCTACGGGGGGGATATAGACTGGTACCTCGATGAACATAGGTCATAGAAAGACTTATTGTGATATTAATAAGTCCGCTGACCGTGGGAGCGTAGGTATGTGCGTGACCCACGTGATGGTGACTGTGTTCGCCTCCACTATTTGTGATTTGTGTTATCTGGACTATTCCTGAGAGATTCGGAATATGTGATCCTTATGTACGTGATGTACCGGGATGGGTAGCAGAGTATGTGTGCACTACAGCTTAGATTGCGGGGTGCTTGTATTGTATATTTATAATATGAATAATATACATTATATTAATGGGAATCCTCATGCTAATGTTGTAAAAATATTACGGTATTGTTTCAAGATATATAATGAGTTAACTGATAGTTATATCATTGGCATATTTAGTAACTGAGTTTACGTTAAACCTCTATTTAATTACGAGCGTTGTTATGTTAAATGGAACCGAGTAATATGGGTAGAACCTTTGGCAGTCTAGCTAGTTATGTTGTCAGTTAGCTAGTAGTATGGGTCGTTATAGATGGGTATTTGCGTTAGGAGTGCACAGTTAGACGAGAGGTGAGAATATCATGTGAGTGCACGTCCTAACATGTACTTTGCATTTAATGTTTTAAATGTTTTTAAAGCACTTGCAGGTTTTTAAAATATAACTCCACATTCGGGCTCTGACCTGTTTGCTTTTCAAATCTCTTTTTCTTTGTAAAACCATTAGGTGCCCAGCCACAAGGACACCAAGCATAGGATACTCATTCAGGTGACGAGCTGTAGCTGCTTGTGGAAGCTACAGGGATTTGCATGTAGACGCTTCTATCTTTTGGATTCCAGAGTCATTATCTATCAGTGTAGGGCATGTCGCCCATTTCTATTTAGAGCATCTTTTATATTTCAGTTTTCAGACTTTAGCATATTTTATTTCACTTTCGGATATTCATTTCTGTTATGGGATTGTAGTAAGGAGTTTTTCCTCCAGACTTTATTTACTCTATTGTGATGGTTATTCAGTTTACTTCAGTATGGTGAATGGTGTTATTTATTTCTTCATTACATTTGTTGCATGTTAATCGGACTTAAAAATTAAAATTTGGCAACTTGATTTTTAAATACTAGGTGGTTAGTTATAATAAAATGTTTTCGACAGTGATGCTATTAACTGAGCCAACTTGGCATTTTGAATTAATTTTATAAAGGAGTAGCTACCCGGTATTTAATTAGTCGGGGTGTCACAGGTGGTTTCAGAGCATCAGGTTCTAGTGTCCTTTAGGATCTGTACGGCTATTATGTTTCCGCTACGTTTTCTTTGATATAGAGCCCTATATTTTAGGACTGTTGTACTCTTTTTGTGTATGCTTCGTTCTTCAGCTATTTTAAGTTTATAAACCGTGAACTTATAAACTTTGTTCTTATTTCAGATGCCTCCACGACGTGCACGACGAGTTCCCAGGAATGCAACGCCCGAACCCCAGCCCGCTCCGGTTCAGGGCATGTTGAACGCCGCTGAGGTTGCAGCTATAGTAGCTCAAGCGGTGAATGCCGCGATTGCCATGATTTAGCAGGCACCACCACAAGCGCCGGTTGCCGCGCCAGTACAGGTTAATGCATTCCCGTCTGCTTGGGAGCGTGTACGTGACGCTTTTCAGAAAGCGCATCCGCCAGAGTTTGCAGGTAGCTCAGATGTAGTAGTCTCGAGCCAATGGAGGAAGGACATACAGAGGCATTTGAGGATGCATGAGTGCACAGATGTTCAGAAACAGGTGCTAGCTACTTTCAAGCTAGTGGGATCTGCATTACAGTGGTGGGAGTCTATTACCACCGCGGAGGAGAGGGATACCCTCACGATTCAGGAGTTCTGGGTGCGGTTCGACCGCAAGTACTTTCCGTCCGCAGTTCATACAGAGATGAGGAGGAAGCTGATGAATTTGAAGCAGGAGGGCAAAACAGTGGCGAATATGAGGCCGAGTTCACTAACCTGTTGAATATCGTTCCAGACGAGATTCCAACAGAGAAGAAGAAGATAGAGAAGTTCACCGACGGGTTGAATTGGAGGATCCGTCAGCATCTGCTAGGGAACCTATCGTTGGCCACTTATGCTGATGTGGTTAACGCAGCATTATTGCACTGCCAGGATCACCGTTTTCATATGACCGAGGGCAAGCGGTCGGGGGAGTTTAGCCATCAGGGCAGGACTGGAGGACATAGTGCCAGCGGGGAACAATCGGGTCAGGGGCAGAGGCAGAATGAGCAGGGCTCCCAGCAGGGGGATAATAAGAGGTTCCTGTCAGGGAACTACAGGCAGGGTCAGGGAGGTTTCCGCCAGGGCCATCAGGGTCCAAACAGCCATCAGGGCCAGCAGGGACAGAATGGGCAACAGTTTCATCAGGGCCAGCAGGGCCAAGGGAGGAATGGTAACGGCCACCAGGGCCGGGGACAGCAGGGGCAGAGGGGAGGGAACTTCCCAGGGAAGTGCTTTACTTGTGGCAAGACTGGCCATAAGAAGCAGGATTGTCCTGATAGGGGCAGGGCCCCACAGCAGCAGCAGCAGGGTGCTCGCCAGGAGCCACAGAGACCTATGTTTCCCGCCGCTCTTCCTGCACCGCCACAGATGGCAGCATTGCCACCCATTCCAGCAGTCCCAGCTCAGCAGGGGCAGCTACAGTATGGACGTGTCTACAATGTGCACCAGGCTGCAGTTCCACAGGCACCGCCCGTGATTGAGGGTACGTTTCCTATCCATGGCACTATGGGTCGGGTGTTATTCGATACGGGTGCTACACATTGTTTTATAGCTACACACTTTGTGAAAGCTTTAGGATTGTTAGCTACGGCAGAGAGCACAGTGACGTGTGTCGACTCACCATTAGGGAGTGGGTCACTTATTTTCTTTAGCCGGGGAGTGGGGGTAGAGATTGGTGGTTTGGTATTGCCTGCAGACATGTTAGTGTTAGACATGCATGTTCACGATGTGATCATCGGTATGGATTGGCTCGTAGCATATAGGGCCATGATTGATTGCTTCAGCGGGAGCATTGTTTTTGCCATTCCGGGGCAAGAGATGTTTATAGTGGCGATGCCTCGCCCAGAGGGAGGATCGACCGCTCATTTGTATTACATTGAGGAGGATACCTCTAAGGAGGTTGTGATTCCTTTGGATTCGATCCCGGTTATCAGGGAGTATTCAGATGTGTTTTAGGAGATACCAGGCTTACCACCCAGTCGAGAGATAGACTTCGTTATAGATTTGCTACCGGGTACGAGACCTATAGCACGTGCACCGTACCGTATGGCTCCGGCTGAGATGAGAGAGCTACGGGATCAGATAGAGCAGCTGTTAGGGCAGGGCTTTATTCGCAGGAGTACCTCACCTTGGGGCACTCCGGTTTTGTTTGTGAAGAAGAGGGATGGTTCACTGAGATTGTGCGTGGACTACCGAGAGTTGAATAAGGTCACGATACGGAATAAGTATCCGTTGCCTCGAATCGATGACTTATTCGACCAGTTGAGAGGAGCTTCTTTCTTCTCGAAGATTGACTTGAGGTCGGGATACCATCAGTTGCGTATCAGGGAGGAGGATGTCTCGAAGACCGCGTTCTTGTCGAGATATGGTTCTTATGAGTTTCGGGTTATGCCTTTCGGCTTGACCAACGCTCCAGCAGTGTTTATGGACTTGATGAACAGAGTGTTCAGGGATTTCCTAGACCAGTTTGTCATTGTCTTCATTGATGATATTCTGGTTTACTCTCAGACAGAAGAGGATCATGCCGAGCATTTGAGGCAGGTTTTGCAGACACTTCGTCAGAACGAGTTGTATGCAAAATACGAGAAGTACGGGTTTTGGTTGAAAGAAGTACAGTTCTTGGGTCACATTATTTCCGATCAGGGAATATCTGTCGATCCGGGAAAAGTATCAGCGGTGAGGGAGTGGGGGAAGCCCACGACACCAACGGAGATTCGTAGTTTCTTGGGTCTAGCAGGATACTACAGGAGGTTTATTCGGGGTTTCTCGGAGATAGCAGGTCCTTTGACACATCTTACTCGTAAAGGTGTGCCATTCATTTGGAGTGATGCCTGTCAGTTGGCATTCGATGAATTGAAGGACAAGTTGACCTCAGCACCTGTGTTAGCATTGCCGAGACTGGGAGTTGAGTATTTGGTTTACACCGACGCGTCTTTGCAAGGGCTTGGAGGTGTATTGCAGCAGGAGAGACAAGCCATAGCTTATGCTTCCCGTAAGCTTAAGCCTCATGAGAAGAATTACCCCACGCATGATTTGGAGTTGGCAGCAGTGGTATTTGCCTTACAAATTTGGAGGCACTATCTTTTGGGGGAGAAGTTTCAGCTGTTCACGGACCACAAGTCACTACAGTACCTGTTCACGCAGAAGGAATTGAATATGCGGCAGCGTAGGTGGCTTGAATTTGTGAAGGACTACCAGTTCGACATCCAGTACCACCCGGGTAAGGCTAACGTAGTAGCAGACGCGTTGAGCCGTAGGCCAGCAGATGAGGTGGCAGAGGTGTGGAAAGCTAAGTGGAAGGAATTGGGACACCAGGATGCAGTGGCCCGATCTTTCATGTCTGTGATGACCGTTACACCGCAGATTGTCACGAAGGTAGTACGGGCAGAGGCTAATGACTCATTCTGTCAGGAGCAGATAGTTCGATTACTTGCAGAGGGAGCCGAGTCCTATACCGTTAGCTCAGACGGGGGATTGCGCTTCAATGGGAGATTGGTAGTTCCAGAAGGGGAGGAATTGTGGCACGATGTGATGGCAGAGTCGCACGGCTCACGGTTCGCGGTACATCCCGGAGGGGACAAAATGTACCAAGACATGAGACGGCAGTATTGGTGGAGCGGTATGAAGAGAGATATTGCTGAGTTTGTCTCGAAATGCGCCACTTGTCAGCTTGTAAAAGTGGATCATCAGAGACCGGCAGGATTACTACAGCCATTGGAGGTTCCGGTGTGGATGTGGGAGAGCATATCCATGGACTATATCACGGGGTTGCCTACGTCGCAGAGGGGTCACGACTCCGTTTGGGTAATTGTGGACAGGTTGTCCAAGGTCGCTCACTTCTTACCCATAAGGACTAACTACACTACGGGACAGTATGCCCAGCTCTTCATTACAGAGATTGTGAGACTTCATGGTGTGCCCCTAAATATCGTGTCTGACAGAGACAAGATATTTGTTTCGAGGTTTTGGGAAAGTTTCCAGGAGGCCATGGGCATGGAATTGCGGTTGAGTAAGGCTTATCATCCGCAGACCGATGGGCAGACAGAGCGCACCAACCAGATGTTGGAAGACATGCTACGCATGTGCATTATTGACTTCGGGGGTGGATGGGATCAGTACCTTCCACTGGTGGAGTTTGCTTACAACAACTCCTATCAGTTCACGATTGGCATGGCTCCGTTTGAGGCATTGTACGGTAGGCCTTGTCGTTCCCCAGCATGTTGGTTAGAAGTGGGGGACAACAAACTACTTGGGCCGGAAGTGATTCAGGATACTTCGGCAAGGATTGAGTTGATTCGGAGTCGCATTCGGGTAGCTCAAGACAGGCAGAAGAGTTATACTGATGCGAAGAGGTTTTTCAGAGAGTTCCAAGTGGGGGACCAGGTTTTGCTCAGGGTATCTCCGATGAAGGGGATTATGCGATTCGGGAAAAAGGGGAAGTTGGCACCGAGGTATGTGGGGCTGTTTCCTATTATTGAGCGGATCGGACCGGTTGCGTATAGACTTGGACTACCGGAGCACTTGCATCGGATTCACGACGTGTTCCATATTTCCTCGCTGAGGAAATACCTTAGAGATAATTTGGCTCATTCTCACATTTCTGTGGAGGACATCGATCTCCAGCTGGATAGCTCCTACGAGGAGGGGCCAATTGCTATTTTGGACCGAAGCGAGAGGAAACTGCGGTCAAAGATAGTTCCGTTAGTGCGTGTTCAGTGGCGACATCACAATGTCGAGGAGTCCACATGGGAGCACGAGGATGAGATGCGCGAACGTTATCCAGAGCTGTTTTTAGCAGGTACTTTCTAGTTCCGAATTTCGGGACGAAATTCAGTTATTAGGGGGGAAGTATGTAATACCCCGTACTTTTGACTATAATTATTTTTGGGATTAATTAATTAATTGTGTATTAATTGGAAATTAATTCGGGTTATAAATACTAATGAGATGCGAATTGGTATTTGATTATGTGCATATATGATTATATATGTATTTGGTATTATAAAATTTGTCGTGGCATTTATATACGGCATTTTAGAAATTTTGTTGAGACGCGTGGGACCGCCGCGTCACGGTATTATATTTTGTTAATAAAAAGTGAATTTAAAATCTATAATCCGTATGGTCGTTTTGAGTGCGCCAACGCGTCCGGAAGGGTCGAGATAGTCAGAAAACACTAGCCAGGGGTATAGTTTGGGTCCCGGGGTATTTTTAGGCCATACCGGTAACTTAAAGGGTATTTTGGTAATTTTACATTTTTAGGAATTAAAAGTGACGAAAATTGGTGATATAAATCTGATGTGGAATTTGGCCCACTAAGCCCATAACCAACCCATATTAACTCAGAAAGCTACGTAGGTTATCATTTAGGTTTTCTAAGTTTCCCCAAATCAAAACCCTAGCCACCTTAAGCCACCATTGGAGAAGAGCTTGGAGAGAGAGGAATTGCTGCAGAAAACTTCATCTAATCTACACCAAACTCAGAGACAACCAAGGCAAGTGACTTTATTCCATTTAATTTCTGAGAATGTTTCCTCCATGTTAGAAAATTCGGATTTATGGTTTGTTCTTGAAGAAAATATGAAAACCCATGTAGTTTAGATCATAGGAATTGAGAAATTGTGAAGAGAAATGCATATAGTATGTTAGGTAGATGATTTCCATTATAATAATTGTGATTTTAAGGAATTAAAACGAAATAAATTCTGGGATTTGATGATGATATAAACCTAGGGTTCATGTTCTAGAGAAATTGGGAAAAGTGTAGAGATTTGTAAATTTGGTTGATGTTATGATGATTTAATCCTTGAAAACATGTTAGGAGATGATGTAAATATGTTTAGGATGAATTAGAGACCCTAAAACGTTATTTGGATGAACTTTGGAAGAGATTAGAATTGATAAAAATGGTGAAAAACGATTTTTGGAAAAATCTGGGCCGAAACTGGTGGCTCGTTAGAAGCAGCCCCCAGGTCGTTCGAACGAACTCGTTCGAACGAGCTTCTAACGAGTTGACCAGTCGTTACTAACGAGTAAGGATTTCGTTCGATATCTCGTTCGAACGAGATATCGTTAGAAGGGACAGATCGTTCGAACGAACTGGGATCTCGTTCGAACAGCCTCGTTCGAACGAAACTTCTAACGACCTGACAGTCCAAACTCGTTCGAAGTCTCGTTCGAACGAGACTTCTAACGAGCTGGCAGTTTGGTCCCTTTTGGACTGTTTTGACTTTTGGAGTTCCGTAAACTTGTTCGAGGATATAGTTAACCTTCGTAGTGATAATATTGGGACAATTGGGTATTTATGAGAAGGAATTTACATACGAGAGTGTTATTACATGGACGGTTTGGGTTGAGACGTGAGTTTCTACTATGACGTGAGATAATTATGGCGCGTATAATTACAAACCGGAATAGTATGAATTGTGTTAATTAAAGTTAGTATGAGAATATATACTACGACTAAAATACGGTATTACTAAGATGTGTGGTTACTTAGTATTAGTATATGGATTGTGTGTATGACATACCTACCATACTTGCTATCACGGGAGGTTGCGTTCGCTTAGGACCCTCTAATCCTTGTGTGCCTACGGGGGGGATATAGACTGGTACCTCGATGAACATAGGTCATAGAAAGACTTATTGTGATATTAATAAGTCCGCTGACCGTGGGAGCATAGGTATGTGCGTGACCCACGTGATGGTGACTGTGTTCGCCTCCACTATTTGTGATTTGTGTTATCTGGACTATTCCTGAGAGATTCGGAATATGTGATCCTTATGTACGTGATGTACCGGGATGGGTAGCAGAGTATGTGTGCACTACAGCTTAGATTGCGGGGTGCTTGTATTGTATATTTATAATATGAATAATATACATTATATTAATGGGAATCCTCATGCTAATGTTGTAAAGATATTACGGTATTGTTTCAAGATATATAATGAGTTAACTGATAGTTATATCATTGGCATATTTAGTAACTGAGTTTACGTTAAACCTCTATTTAATTACGAGCGTTGTTATGTTAAATGGAACCGAGTAATATGGGTAGAACCTTTGGCAGTCTAGCTAGTTATGTTGTCAGTTAGCTAGTAGTATGGGTCGTTATAGATGGGTATTTGCGTTAGGAGTGCACAGTTAGACGAGAGGTGAGAATATCATGTGAGTGCACGTCTTAACATGTACTTTGCATTTAATGTTTTAAATGTTTTTAGAGCACTTGCAGGTTTTTAAAATATAACTCCACATTCGGGCTCTGACCCGTTTGCTTTTCAAATCTCTTTTTCTTTGTAAAACCATTTTAGGTGCCCAGCCACAAGGACACCAAGCATAGGATACTCATTCAGGTGACGAGCTGTAGCTGCTTGTGGAAGCTACAGGGATTTGCATGTAGACGCTTCTATCTTTTGGATTCCAGAGTCACTATCTATCAGTGTAGGGCATGTCGCCCATTTCTATTTAAAGCATCTTTTATATTTCAGTTTTCAGACTTTAGCATATTTTATTTCACTTTCGGATATTCATTTCTGTTATGGGATTGTAGTAAGGAGTTTTTCCTCCAGACTTTATTTACTCTATTGTGATGGTTATTCAGTTTACTTCAGTATGGTGAATGGTGTTATTTATTTCTTCATTACATTTGTTGCATGTTAATCGGACTTAAAAATTAAAATTTGGCAACTTGATTTTTAAATACTAGGTGGTTAGTTATAATAAAATGTTTTTGACAGTGATGCTATTAACTGAGCCAACTTGGCATTTTGAATTAATTTTATAAAGGAGTAGCTACCCGGTATTTAATTAGTGGGGGTGTCACATTAAGATAACCCACCGAACTAGTCGTATCACACCTCTTTCTACCGCACTACTCTAACCCGAGTATTCTTACTTTGATTATTAAGTTATCTTCTCATTAACTTATTAATCAGTTCAACTATATTATATCATATGACATTAACACGATTTATATAGGCAACACTATTTTAATCAATAAACTTTCACACTAGTTATATAAGAAATTCCCTTGTTAAATCATATAACTTTCACACTTGTTATATAAGAGATACATTCACACTTATGTATTAATATTGTATACAATTACCTACTTATATTATATACGTACTAGTATACTACAACATTCACACACATGTTAAGTATAATAACCATCAATTCTGAGGATGCTTTCTCCAAAATGCTATCATGTTCCAGGCATGCTCACTCTAACCCGACTACCTCAAGTTGGAATCACTCTCGAGCTTGAGAAAAATAAATAAATGTGGAAGAGGCAGTCATAGTTCCCCGGATGTGAGATAGAATCATACCCAAGACATCTCACCCCTAAAAGAATCACACATATAAATACTGGACCCTATCACCTGGGGATTATACTCTCCCTTCTCCTCAAGCCAATGGATCCACCTACATCGCACAACCTCCTATGATAGCACTAAAGGGGTATGTGATGATGCTAAGATTTAGCACCATCGGATAAGTGATAGTAAGCTCAAACAGTAGCAGCCATGGCAGCCATAGAGATGTTTAAGTGTATAAGTATGTAGAAGGGGATGAGTATAAGAGGAAATAAGACTGATGTATAGTGGTTCATCCAAATTGGCCTACATCCACTGTGAGTGTGTGATCCACTAAGTATGGGCACTAATGGCCTTGGATACAATGCACATAACCCTCTCTCTCTCTACTGTGTGTACAAGCAGAGTTTTAGCTAGGGCTACAGTTAATTGATCGATCCCTTGTAGGGTAGTAGCTGACAAGTATATATAAGTCTTGGGGGGTGTAGTGTACCCCCCAAGTATGCATGGTGCATGTGAATCATGATCTAGCCAATCACTTGTGGACACCTGTAGATGCCAAATGATGACATAATATTCCCTCACGTGAGGGTGTGATTCGGTTATAACGGTCTCCCATGTGCCATGTGAGCCTCACGCGCACTGTTCCACGCGTCTCCCAAACCACGCGCTGGCGATGACGTCACCCTCGGTCTATGGGCCGAGGCCCAGGGCAAAGTTCCCTTCGGCAGTGTCTGGGTAAATTCTAGCCTCGTACTGTCGTACCCTCATAGGGTCGGCTGGAGAGTGGTGAAGGGTTGGCCCCTCATAGGGTCGGATGGAGTCTGGCGAAGGGTCGGCCCCTCTGAGGGGTCGTATGGAGCCTCTTGGAGGGGTCGGCCCCTCGTAGGTCATCCGTTTGGAGGTTATCATCAGTCAGGCTGAGGATATAAACGGGTATATCAATCACCCCCAGCCCTTAGCCATAGGTGCTATTGAGATGGCTGAGGGATAGTGTTTTAAATGAGATGCATGTATGATCAGTTAGGTGAGTGACACCTGGGCAGACACTCATTGCTATTCCAGTTTCGAAGGCATGGCGGCTGCACACTTTGCTTGGGGCCTTGCACCCTAATGATGCCTTTCTCGTGGGTTGTGTCCTGCCTTGGTCAATGGGCCCACTCATTGCTAAGGTATTTAAGAGATTTTCAAACTCTCTCTCCTTCTTCTTCTTCTTCTTCGCGCCCAAGCCTTCTCTCTCTAGAATTTTATCAGTTTTCATCGCCATTTTCTGCAGCCTTCAATCCTTCGAGCCTAGCAACGTTCTTGCTCTCTTTATCTGGTAATCTCTTTCACACAACGCTCTCTTTTGCCTTCATTTCTATTTGCTTTTTAGGGTTGTGGGGCTGCATTTTCTTTGGGTTATCCCATAGCTTTTTCCGGTGTCTTCTCCGGCAACTGTTTCTTGGATGTTCTTGAGTGTTCTTGAGTGAAAATCATCAATTCCCTTTTTAATCCAAAAGTCTAATTCGGTCAACTGCAAAATTGTTTGTAGCTAAGTTAGCTAAGTGTGGTGTAATTTCTCCAAGTGTAGAGTCTTCCCTTTAATGCTTAGGAGGCTTTATAGCTTAGTATCTGAGTTCCCATCCTTGAGAGAGAAGCTCTTTACCGAGATCAGACGAATAGAGGAAGAGGAAGAGAGAAGACGAGGGGCCGACCCTAATTGGGTACGACCCATCTTTCCCATTCCTCTTGCCACCATAAAACCATTTGAACCGTCTGAGTCTTGTGGGTCGTCCGCTCGTCCAGCCAAGAGTCATTCAATTGAGATGGACGAGAGAGTATCCTCACCAACTGGTGCTGGAACTTCTGGTAGGAGGGAGACATCCGATCTAAGCCCAGGCCGAGAGGCCGACGGTACGGTTCCCTCCGAGGTTGTTCCTGTAACAACCCTTTTCTCCCCATGCCTTCCAAGTGGCTTTCCCCCAGGGCCCTCTGGCAGATGACGAGGCCAAGGGGGAGGGGACTGAGGACGAGGACGATGATACAGATGACGAAGTTTATACCTCCCATGCCTCGTCCTTTATCTCCTCTGTTAGGGATCGCAACCTCCTGATATGGATGCATGCCTATGGAGTGCCCCCCAACGTGACTATGAGGGTTCCTTCTGAGGATGAGAGGGTTTTTTTATTGTGGCGAGGGAGAGGTTGCAGTTTATGAACAGATGTTCAAAGTTGGAGTCAGATTCCCTCTGCATACTGCCATCGTAGATATCCTATCTTCCCTTAGTGTTGCTCCCTCTCAACTTCCCCCCAACTCTTGGAGGACGATCCTGGGCTATATCTCCTTGTGGAAGAATGCCTTCACCGACGATCCCTGGGTTGACCTATTTTTGGGCTGCTACAACATCACTTCCTCGTCCAAACAGCCTGGATATTATCACCTGGGGGCAAGGAGGTCTGAGAAGAAACTCCTCCATGTGGCACAAACTTCCGACCATGATTGGAAAACGAGGTTTTTCTTTATCTCTGGGGAGTGGGAGCCCGTCGTCGATGGTACGAGGGTCCCCAGGAAATGGTCTAACCCCTCCATGAAGGCCAGATCAGACCCTGAACTTTGCCTGGAGGAGAAGGACATTGTTGATTACCTGAGAGGCCAAGGGAGAGAGGGTTAACTTCCAAAATTTGAAGACCTGGTGACCCCTCGGTTCCTCAAAGAAGCTGGTCTGAGGGTCGGCCCTCTGATAGAACTATGTGAGTTATACTGAACATTCTCCATTCTTCACTTATTTTTGAAGTGTTTTCTCTTTAGATCTGCATTTTTCTAACGTGTCGTCCTCTTATCAGGTCATCCTGTAGGTACGTCAGACTATCTTTGGGAAATGACTGCTCCCAGCTTATTATCTGGATTGGCCAAGAAGAAAGGAAAGGAGCCTCAGCAGGCTCCGAGGAAGACAAGGTCCGCTGGGCCGACGGTGGTGGAGTCGGCCACCGATAGTCATAAAAGAAAGGAGCCTGAAGCCCCTATTAACCCTCGGCCAGATTCTCGGATGAGGGCCAGGGTCGAAGCCTCTGAGGGGACGACCTCTTCGTCCAGTATGGGGGCCTTCTGGTCTCAAAACCTGGCGCATCTGAGGGCCTAGCCCTCGTCGCTCATTGCAAATTTGAGGGCAGCCAAGGCCTCAATGTTCTCTGCACCTTCAGAAGCTGATTATGAGTTCCTGTCCAAAATTCCCCCTTCCAAAGTGTACGACTATGGTCTGCATGCCCTTGCACAGGTATTGGTTTTGACCCACCTCTTTTAATTTCATTCTCACTAACTGTTCCCTCGGCCCCTCTTGACATCTGTTTATTTTTTGCGCAGTCTGTTTGTGCCTTCACCTCAGCCACCAAGTGGATGGCTGAGAACCAACAGAAGTTTCATGAAGCTGAGAGGGCCCTTCAGCATGAGGCTGACTTGCAGACAGAGCTCGAGACTGCGAGGGCTGAACTGGAGAGTGCTAGGACTGAGCATGCCAGGGTCCTAGATGAGCTGACGAGGCAGCATGATGCCGACCAGCAGGCCAAGGACTTGCTAATAAAGGAGAAAGATGAGGCTTTACTCAACATGGAGGTCAAGCACAAGACTGATCTCGAAGAAGCTGTCAGAAAAGCCGAGGCCGATGCTGTTGAGGCTTACAAGGTTTCTGACGAGTTTCAGGGCTTCAGCCTTGAATATCTGGAGAGGGGGATCAGGACGGCCTGTCGATGGGTCGTCCTCAGATTTGGCGATGTCGTCTCCTCGGTCCGCCCTTCGATTGAGGCAGTCGGATTGGACGACCCTCTGATCGCCGAGGCTCTATCCCAAGTAGAATACCAAGTGCAGGTTGAGGGGGTCGGCACATCTGAGAATCAGCCGATTATGGTTGTTGAAGAGACCCCTTTGGTGGATGTTGAGGCTCTGCCCTCTGATATTGTCCCTTAGGGTGGTTGTCTGTAGCCCATACCCTTATAATGTAGTTATTATTTTTGTACTCTCTTTTGTAAAACACTTGGATATCTTGTATCACACTTTCATTAATATCATATCGTCTCCTTTACTGTCTTCTATATCAGCTTCTTGCATGATTTGCTGTTTTTGTTAGCCACTAACCTTTCCCTCGTCTTTCTTGAGGGTAAACAAGGGGTGAACCCCTGTGTTGGCCCTCATTATAGTCTTCCCTCGTCTTTCTTGAGGACAGTGGTGGGGTAGTCCCCTCCACTGGTCCCCATTATAGCCGAGGGTTAATCACCAAATTAATGGTTTTTTACAAAGTTTTCAATCGTCTTTCTTGAGGACAGTGGTGGGGTCGTCCCCTCCACTGATCCCCATTATAGCCGAGGGTTAATCACCAAATTAATGGTTTTTTACAAAGTTTTCCCTCGTCTTTCTTGAGGACAGTGGTGGGGTCGTTCCCTCCACTGGTCCCCATTATAGTCGAGGGATAAACTTACCAATTTAATGGTTTTTAAGTCTTCCCTCGTCTTTCTTGAGGACAGTGGTGGGGTCGTCCCCTCCACTGGTCCCCATTATAGCCGAGGGTTAATCACCAAATTAATGGTTTTTTACAAAGTTTTCCCTCGTCTTTCTTGAGGACAGTGGTGGGGTCGTCCCCTCCACTGGTCCCCATTATAGCCGAGGGATAAACTTACCAATTTAATGGTTTTTAAGTCTTCCCTCGTCTCCATTATAGCCGAGGGATCAACTTATCAATTTAATGGTTTTTAAGTCTTCCCTCTTCTTTCTTGAGGACAGTGGTGGGGTCGTCCCCTCCACTGGTCCCCATTATAGCCGAGGGATCAACTTACCAATAATCAACTTACCAATTTAATGGATTTTTTGTCTTCACTCGTCTTTCTTGAGGACAGTGGTGGGGTCGTCCCCTCCACTGGTCCCCATTATAGCCGAGGGATCAACTTACCAATTCAATGGTTTTTAACAAAGTCCCTCGTCTTTCTTGAGGACAGTGGTGGGGTCGTCCCCTCCACTGGTCCCCATTATAGCCGAGGGTGGTTCTCTGTAGATGTTTCCATGCGTGCTAGAACTGATAACCATAGGATGAGGGAAATACTGATATTTCTTATTAATTTTCCAAAGAGTTTTGTTGGAGCGACTCTCATTACAATTATGGTCTTTCAAGACCTTACAACACTATTGATAGTATTTCTTCAAATGGTCTGCATTCCAGGGGTTGGAAAAAGGTTCCCTGACACGACTCAGAATGTGTCTCTAAGGTGTGTACTCTCTAGGCTCAAGTGCAAGCCTGTCGTTCAAGTAATAATCCGACAAGTCGGGTATCAATCCTCAGGGAAAAAGTACAACGGAGTTGTGACGACGGGATAAGATAGAGGAATCCTAACGTTGACTCTAAGAAGAAAAGAAAAAAATTGATTTGGTCTTTTGGGATTGATTAAACTAAATGCAATTACGAAAGTATAATGAAAAATGCAACTAACTAAACTACCTAGATTAAGAATGAAGGATTGAATTGAAACTTTTAACTAAATGATGAGAAAACGGGAAGGGAATACAATCCCCCAACCCTAGTGTAATGCAGTGACAACGTTGATCATAAATTTATCCGATTAATTTAAACCCGGAATTTAGTACTCCCTAGCATTATGTATACGAGGTTCAAGCCCGCGTCATACCTAATCTGAGGATGAGTAAATCGGTATCGCGGTAATTACACTCAAATTGTACTCTAAATCATCACGAGTACCCATAGGCAAACGAGATATAAAGATATACAATTCTTATGAAATTACGCGATACGATCAAAATTAATCATTACATTCATCGGATCGACGTTATACACATGCACTAACACATCAGGTTGGGTTCATGCATCCCAACCTTGAAAAACCTAGCCTGACATGTTAAATTGATTAATGCATGAAATAATGACGTTGCATGTGTAGGAATTCATGATGAAATTAGCTAGAAGCATGTAAATACGTATTATGTATGCGAAAACAAGTTGAATCGAATATGAAAACTAAGCATGCAAGAATAATCAATAAGAAACAAGAATCTTGAATTAAAACTAGAAAAGCAAACCCGAAACAATGAAATCTTGAAGCAATTTATTCCCTTGATGTTCCTAGATGTTCCTCCCCTTTCTTTCTATCAAAAAACTCTCTAAAAATAACCCTAAAGGTTGCTCTTAGGTTAATACCTCCGTTCCCCACAAGTTTGGAGTCTTTTAAACCTATTAGGAGACTTGGAGACCAATCAAAATAAAAGACAAAATTCGCGTGTCAGGTACATGCGAACCGGTTCGCATGTACCTGGCTGGGGTTCGCATGTACCAGGCTGGTCTTGCCTTCAACACTTAGATTTTTTTCTGGTTTTTCTCTTCTTTTCTTGGATTTTTCTTCAACTTCAACTGAGCATAACTTTTCAACCGTAGCTCGGATTTGGGTACCGTTTCTTCCAGTGTGCTCGTTGTTCCGAGATCTTCAACTTTCTAGAAGGCCCCACCTCCAGAATCGGGCTGTAAAATTACGAAAATGCCCTTGAACTTGCCTTCCTAGCCTTTCTTCTATGATTTTTCCGCAACTTCAAGGGGTCATAACTCTTTCATCGTAGCTCGGATTGAGGTGCCGTTTTTTCCGGTGTTCTTGTAATTGAAAGATCTTCAACTTTCTAGTTGGACCCACTTCCGGACTAAGGCTGAAAAATTACGAAAATGCCCTTGAACTTGCCTTCTTAGCTTTTCTTGCACTGTCTTGCTTCCTCTTTTGCACTGCTTGCATAATTAACCTGTAAAACCAATAAGAGAAGCACGAAACACGAAATACTTGCCAACGAAGGTTAGTAGCATAAATGTGAATCAAATCCATATCTGTTACATCACTCGGGTTCACAAAAGTACTGAAATTAGGGGAATAAATATACAATATTTATGCCCAATCAAACCCCCCTAACTTAGAACTTTGCGCGTCCCGAGCAATGTAAAAGAATGAAAGTAAGAGTTAAGGACACTTCAAGGACTTTATTGGGATAGAATACCACTTTCGCGGGCAAGCGATTGCATTTAGCGTATGCAACAAGCCTTTAAACCTCTAGGTTACCCTAGTAGGACGAGTTGTGTCTCGTGAGGGTTTGCAGTGAATATACCCACAAAATTCGACTCTAAGAAAATTCAAAATACGCAAAAATTGTACAATTCAAACTTTTCCATAAAATAGTCATCATCAAGTCATATTTACAAGTCTCAAACCGTAGTGTGTGTGTGTGTGCGAAGCCAGAAATATAACCGCCAATTTCCATCGATTGATCATTACGTTACTTATCCGAAAATTCGTTTTGATTTCAATTTCTCACGGAATGCACTCACAAACGAATCTCTCGGATTATGGCTATTCTCTCGGCATGCGTGATATAAGGAGTAAATGTAATGGAAGCAAATACACGCATGTAATTAGAAAGACGGAAATTTTATGGTGGAGGGATCTCTTCAACGGATTACGGTTTTAAAAATGGGAACATCGCCTCTATTTCGCACATTTAATCTCTTATATTATCTTTTGGTGTATTAACTCTCCACGTGGTACTCAATTTTCGCAATTTGGACTCGGTTAGGACTTTTTCGGGTTGTAGGGTGTATAGGGTAAAATGAAGGAGGTATGAAAGGTTGGAATTGGAAAAGTCATTCGTGATGTCCGTTTGTGCATTTTCCGGGCTATTCCTCATTTTTTTCTTCTTTTTCTATTTTCTTTTTTTTCTTTTTTTTCTTTGTTGCTATTTTTGTTGAGCATATTTATTTTTTTCTCTTGCCCCTTTTTTGTTGCACTTTTCGGACTTAAATTCAGAATTTTTTTCATTTTTCGCAATTCCGGGCTATTTTGGGTTTTTTGGGTTGTCAAACGAAAGGAAAAATTATTTGGCTCAATTTGGGTTGCAAAGGGTAATTTTTCGCTACTTTTTCTGGCCAATATTTTTGGGGTGACAAACGAGGGCCTACTTCATTGTCCAAAATGCCAATTGCGTTACCATTGGCGTTTCGAGATGAATTTAAGTTTAGAGACTAATTTGGCACGTTTTTCAAGGCAACATTGCACACATTTTTTAAAACCGATCAAAATGAAAGGATTGAGATCCTTGACAACTTATTAAGCGCTAAAAAGAACTTTGAGTTAACAATTAACTCGGATTGATTTAAAAACTCGCAAAACGTGATAGGCTAGAATCTCACCGGGTTTGTTAATCTCCACATTTATTCGTTAAGTCGTCAATTTTCGCACAATTTCCATCCTTGGTCAATTTCGGCTTTGTGTATGTTGGATATTTACAATTTGAGACTCCAATTTGACTTTTAATGATATTTTTGAAAAATTTGAATTCCAATTTTTATTTATTTTGAACAAAAATATTTTTGGATTTTTCAAAATTTTATGATTTTTTTGGAAATTTTGGGCATTTTTGAAAATTTGTGAAGTTTTAGAAATACGCACTTGTGACCCCCCCTAACTTAGACTTTTGCATTGTCCTCAAGCAAAAAGGACGAAAATCTAACTCAAGGCGAATGAAAAGTGCGGAAAAATAAAACAAACAAATATGAAAAATGCAACAAGACACTATATGACACTCATGCATGACTCAAAAATACGACAACAATCACCCCATAAGCGTCGGGGGTGCGACGACCTCTCATCTCTCCATAAACTCACCCGACCCCACTTATGGGGGTTGATGCTCTCCTTGTCACTCCCGTCCTAGGATCATATTCCAATAATCGAAACAAGTTGGGACCTCGCCCATAGATAAAGGATAGACCGGGAGACTCGTCGTGACTAATTGGAAAAGGATCCTCGTGATGCTGACTCAAAGCATGGTCAACGTGCACTGACTCGGAGGGGACACCTAGGTTTCTTTCAATTTTTAAGACGCATGGGTCGGGCTCTAAGTCGGATGAACCACAACTTTTCTCCTCACTCGCCTTCGGGACCTCTAGTGGTATGGGTGGATGGTCACAAAGAAGAAATTCATTGATTTTATCTTCCCATTCGCTTTCTTCTAGGTGTCTAAATGAATCCATTAGAGTTTGGACTTCGTCGTTAAGGCTCTCATCTAGGCTCTCATCCACTGGACCGAATTCTTTTTCAAATTCTTCCATGCTCATGTCCCCTAGATCTCTCTCTCTCGCTGTGCCAACGTCCTCTCTAACTTGCTCGCTTTCTAACTCCGCCATTTTTCTCTCTTCTAACCCCTCTCTCTCTCGCTCTGCTGCGGTCACTACACACCTCTCTTCTACTTTTCTCTCCGCGTCACAACTACCACCGTTACTTGATGAAATAGGGCACACTCCTAACGACTCTCTCTTGTGGGACCCTTTATTATCGTGATTTATCATTAAAGATGATCCTAAGGTGTCTCCACAATAATTCTCCTCATTGTATTCCTCTATGATCTCATTTATAGAACTCACCGCGTGAAGATCATCTTCTTCCCCTGTCTGTTGGGTGATATGGAAGATGTTGGTCTCTAAAGTCATGTTCCCAAAAGTGAGTTGCATTCGCCCATTCCTAGTGTTGATGATTGCGTTAGCCGTAGCTAAGAACGGGCGCCCAAGGATGATAGGGACATGGTTGCTTGAGGTAAAGGAGGGCTCCGTGTCCCAAATGACAAAATCTACCGAAAAGTAGAAGGTGTCAACTTGGACGATCACGTCCTCAATTATGCCTCGTGGAATCTTCACGGTTCGATCCGCTAGTTGGAGAGTGACCTTTGTGGGCTTGAGGTCGCCCAAGTCAAGTTGCCTATAAATGGAGTAAGGAAGTATGTTTACACTTGCTCCCAAGTCAAGTAAGGCTTTCTCAATTTTATTATCTCCAATGATGCATGATATGGTGGGTGCACCGGGATCTTTGAATTTAGGCGGGAGATCATTTAGTAGAATGGAACTCACGTTTTGAGCTAGAAAGACATTCTTTTTAACCTTCATCTTCCTTTTTACCGTCAACAAATCTTTGATAACTTTGCCGTAGGCTGGAATTTGCTTTATGGCATCAAGGAAGGGCAAGTTTAGCTTTACTTGCTTAAGTACTTGTAGCACTTCATCACGTGGAGTCCCTTTTTGAGCGGGAATCAATCTTCGAGGAAATGGTGATGCGGAGGGTGGTTTCACTACCACCTCAAGCTCACTAGTGTTTTCCTTATCACTCTCGTTCAAGGGGACATCTTCGGCCTCTTTCGTGCCGGGTGAAATCTCCTTGTCTTTAAGTACGTCTCGTGGGGGAGGTGACAAGTCAACTACCCTCCCACTACGTAGAGTGGTGATTGAGCTACATTGCTCAGGATGGTCGTGGGGTGTCGAGCTAACACTAGTTTGACCTTGGAGAGGTCTTTGGCCCTGGGCAGGAAACTTTCCCTTCTCTTGAACACTCAATGAGGATTGTATTTGTGACAGAGTCGCATTTATGTCGCCAATTAGACGATCATATTTGGCATTGTTTGCGGTCTGGCTTGCGATGAATTGATTCACAGTATCCTCGAGAGTTCTCCGTTGTGGCGGGATATAATTTTCGTGAGGTGGTGGTGCTTGGACATGTCCTTGCATGTGTGGAGCTTGTTGAAATTGTTGTGGAGGAGGAGGGGCAACATGCGAAGGAGGGTTCATTACGGCATATTGTTGCCCGTAGCTAAAACCAGGATGGTTTTTCCACGAAGGGTTGTATGAATTCCCATGCGGGGCAGCGAAATTAACCTTGAAACCTCCTATACTACTAACTTGCTCTTGAAGCATTCCTTTGTAGGCGGGTATCGTCGGGCATTCCTCAGTTGAATGTCCCGCCTCACAAATCGCACACACTTTTTCGACGGGATTTTTGATAGATCCAACTACCTCACATAAATCTCGAAATCCTTTCTCAAGGGTGTCCAACCGACTGTCCGACACAGAGGTCTTATCAACATGGTATAGGCCGGATGCCGATGGAGTGGTGGTCGCTTGACGATTTCGATTCTGAGCATTAGGATCGGAAATATCCCATGATTGGGTAGTCTCGGCGACATACCTCAGGTGAAGCTCAGCATCGTGGCAGTCTAGTTCGATAAACGGACCACTACCCATGGTTTCAATGAGTTGCTTGGAGTTAAGGCTCAACCCATTATAGAGGAAGGAAATGATTTGAGCTGTATCAAATCCATGATGGGGGCACGAAGCAACTAACTCATTGAAACGCTCATAACATCGTTGGAATGGCTCATTATCCAACTGCCTGAACGATTGAATCTGAGCCTTTATGGAGATTGTTCGATGTGGTGGAAAGAACTTCTTGAGAAATCGGGATTGTAACTCGTTCCAAGATGGAATCGAGCTCGGAGGTAAAGACCATAGCCAGGTCTTAGCTTTATCTTTTAGCGAGAATGGGAAGAGTTTGAGGCGAATCACCTCTTGTGTGCAAGTTTGATCGTTGAGAGTATCACACACGTCCTCAAATTCCCTTATATGAAGGTATGGCTTTTCGAAATCCATACCGTGATAGTGTGGTAGCATCTGGATCATCCCATTTTTGAATCGGAACTGCCCGGCATTATACGGGAGTATAATGCATCTCGGAGTGACAGTGCGCTCAGGATATAAGAATTCTCTCAACGGGCGGTACGGAGGCTCTTCCTCACCGGTAGGTGCATTACTATGCTGCGACATCTCTCTCTCACTTGACGATTCGGTGCTCTCACTAGGTGTGCGCGAAGTGTGTCCTACGAAGGAGAAGGGAGTGTTTCTAGAGATTGAGTGTGACGGTGTGGGAGGTGGGATCCAGAATTGTGGGGCTTGTGGAGTGTGGGGACTATCAGGATTATACTCAACAAGTGGATTTTCGTGAATGCTGGTTGGAGTATTATGGGGTGTGGGAGTGGTTTCAAAATTTTGCATTAAGTTTGTGAGAGATGGTGGTGAATCTTTTTGTGCTTTTATTAATTTTTTTTTTTTTTTTATTTTTGAATTTTTGTTCAAAGCTTTGGATTAACTCGATCTAATCCTAAGTCTACCTAATTCCCCGGCAACGGCGCCAAAAACTTGACACGACTCAGAATGTGTCTCTAAGGTGTGTACTCTCTAGGCTCAAGTGCAATCCTGTTGTTCAAGTAATAATCCGACAAGTCGGGTATCGATCCTCAGGGAAAAAGGACAACGGAGTTGTGACGACGGGATAAGATAGAGGAATCCTAACGTTGACTCTAAGAAGAAAAGAAAAAAATTGATTTGGTCTTTTGGGATTGATTAAACTAAATGCAATTACGAAAGTATAATGAAAAATGCAACTAACTAAACTACCTAGATTAAGAATGAAGGATTGAATTGAAACTTTTAACTAAATGATGAGAAAACGGGAAGGGAATACAATCCCCCAACCCTAGTGTAATGCAGTGACAACGTTGATCATAAATTTATCCGATTAATTTAAACCCGGAATTTAGTACTCCCAAGCATTATGTATACGAGGTTCAAGCCCGCGTCATACCTAATCTGAGGATGAGTAAATCGGTATCGCGGTAATTACACTCAAATTGTACTCTAAATCATCACGAGTACCCATAGGCAAACGAGATATAAAGATATACAATTCTTATGAAATTACGCGATACGATCAAAATTAATCATTACATTCATCGGATCGACGTTATACACATGCACTAACACATCAGGTTGGGTTCATGCATCCCAACCTTGAAAAACCTAGCCTGACATGTTAAATTGATTAATGCATGAAATAATGACGTTGCATGTGTAGGAATTCATGATGAAATTAGCTAGAAGCATGTAAATACGTATTATGTATGCGAAAACAAGTTGAATCGAATATGAAAACTAAGCATGCAAGAATAATCAATAAGAAACAAGAATCTTGAATTAAAACTAGAAAAGCAAACCCAAAACAATGAAATCTTGAAGCAATTTATTCCCTTGATGTTCCTAGATGTTCCTCCCCTTTCTTTCTATCAAAAAACTCTCTAAAAATAACCCTAAAGGCTGCTCTTAGGTTAATACCTCCGTTCCCCACAAGTTTGGAGTCTTTTAAACCTATTAGGAGACTTGGAGACCAATCAAAATAAAAGACAAAATTCGCGTGTCAGGTACATGCGAACCGGTTCGCATGTACCTGGCTGGGGTTCGCATGTACCAGGCTGGTCTTGCCTTCAACACTTAGATTTTTTTCTGGTTTTTCTCTTCTTTTCTTGGATTTTTCTTCAACTTCAACTGAGCATAACTTTTCAACCGTAGCTCGGATTTGGGTAACGTTTCTTCCAGTGTGCTTGTTGTTCCGAGATCTTCAACTTTCTAGAAGGCCCCACCTCCAGAATCGGGCTGTAAAATTACGAAAATGCCCTTGAACTTGCCTTTCTAGCCTTTCTTCTATGATTTTTCCGCAACTTCAAGGGGTCATAACTCTTTCATCGTAGCTCGGATTGAGGTGCCGTTTTTTCCGGTGTTCTTGTAATTGAAAGATCTTCAACTTTCTAGTTGGACCCACTTCCGGACTAAGGCTGAAAAATTACGAAAATGCCCTTGAACTTGCCTTCTTAGCTTTTCTTGCACTGTCTTGCTTCCTCTTTTGCACTGCTTGCATAATTAACCTGTAAAACCAATAAGAGAAGCACGAAACACGAAATACTTGCCAACGAAGGTTAGTAGCATAAATTTGAATCAAATCCATATCTGTTACATCACTCGGGTTCACAAAAGTACTGAAATTAGGGGAATAAATATACAATATTTATGCCCAATCATTCCCCCTCTAGGTTTTCTAGTCTATAGGTCCCAGGGACAACTTCATCGATGACCCTATATGGGCCATGCCAATTAGGATAGAGCTTGTTGGTCTTTTGCCAAGTCTTCTTGAGGATCAAGTCCCCCACTGTGATAGGCCTCTGTTTCACCCTCTGATTGTAGAACCTTGCGGTCCTCTGCTGGTAGGCGGCCTTCCGTATCTCAGCGTCCTCCCTTCTTTCCTCAATCAGGTCCAAGTCGAGTCTCCTCTCTTCCGCATTTTTCTGGGGGTCATACATCTGGACTCTATGCGTAGGAAACTCAATTTCGGTGGGGATGACGGCTTCTGAGCCATAATCTAGCATGAATGGGGTCTCCCCGGTAGAAGTCCTCACCGTCGTCCTGTAAGCCCACAGCACGACATATAACTCCTCGACCCATCTTCCTTTTGCCTCCTCATGCCTCTTCTTGATTCCATCTAGGATTGTCCTGTTTGTAACTTTTGTTTGCCCATTGGCCTGAGGTCGGCCAGGGGTGGAGAAAAATTGTTTGATACTTACCCTCTCACAGTACTTCTGTAGAGAGGCATTCTTGAACTGAGTCCCGTTATCCGATATGAGGGTGTTGGAGAGACCATATCTGCATATAATATTTTTCCAGATGAACTGGAAGGTCTTCTGCTCTGTGATCGTCGCCATCGGCTCCGTTTCCACCCATTTTGAAAAATAGTCAATGGCTACGATGAGGAATCGATAGTTATTGATGGCCCTAGGCAAGGGTCCTATTAGGTCGATCCCCCACACTGCAAATGGCCATGGGGATGTAATGGAAGTAAGAGGCTGATGGGGCTAGTGAGGGATGGTGGCAAATCTTTGACATTTGTCACACTTTTTTACGTATACGGCTGCGTCTTTCCCCAAGGTCGGCCACCAGTACCCCTGGGTGATCACCCTCTTCGCTAAGGATCTGCCCCCGATGTGGCTTGAGTACGATCCTTCATGCACATCTTGCAAAATGGAAGGGACTTCATAGGGATGCACACACCTAAGTAAGGGGAGCAAAAACCCCTTTTTGTACAAGGTGTCTCCGATGACAGTGAATTTTGCAGCCCTGTACCTCAGCTTCTTCCTTTCCTGCCTTGCTTCTGGCATCTCACCCTCTTTAATGTATCTGATCAGGGGGTCCATCCACGAAGCTTCTTGAGAAACATTTAGGCAATTACTGAGTGTTCCCTCAGCATCCTCAATAGTTGGCCGAAGCAAAATTTCTACTGGGACCGTCCTCCTGATGTCTGTTCTTGTTGCCGAGGCCAACCTAGCAAGGGCATCAGCACGGCCATTGTCGAGCCTAGGTACCCTCCTTAATTTCACTTCTCCGAAGCCCTTCAGTAATGACCTCACCTTATCAAGGTACCTAGCCATCCTCTCGTCCTTAGCCTCGTAGGCTCCTAGTATCTGATTCACTACTAGCCTTGAATCACTATGGACCAAAATCTGGCCGACACTAAGAGACTTGGCCAAGGAGAGGCCTGCTACTAAGGCCTCATATTCAGCCTCGTTTTTGTAGGCTTTGAAGTTGAACCTCAGGGCGTATTCAATGTCTGTGCCATCGGGTGCTGATAGTATCAGTCCAGCCCCACTTCCGCTATCACAGGAGGACCCGTCAACGAAGAGGCTCCACAGAGACTTTCCCTCTGAAAAATTTCCCTCAGAGAGGGACCCCTGTCTAAAGATGTACCTTCCCTCTTCGTTTTCAGTCGCTTTCCTTCTAGCGGTGCCCATCTCAGCCCTATCTGCGGGTGTGTCTGCGGGTTTGTCTTCTGTATCCGTCTTCTCGAGGGTCTCACCCTCGGCCTCATCATCTTCCCAAGTGAACTCAGCCACGAAGTCTGCCAATGCCTGCCCCTTAATGGACGTCCTAGGCTGATACACAATATCAAACTCCCCCAGCTCTATAGCCCAGGCCATCAACCTACCTGATTTTTCTGGCTTGTGTAGGACCTGCCTAAGAGGAGAGTCAGTGAGGATGACCATTGTATGGGACTGGAAGTACAGCTTCATCTTCCTCGAGGCATGGATCAAGGCGTAGGCCAACTTCTCCATCCTCGGGTATCTTTGCTCTACCCCCTGGAGTGCTTTGCTGTTAAAATACACAGGCTTCTGTATCCCGTCTTTGTCTCTCACAATGACTGCACTGATAGCCGACTCTGAGACGGCGAGGTACACATAAAGTCGTTCACCCTGCACGGGTCGTGATAGCAGCAAGGGAGACCCCAAGTATGACTTTAGGTCCCTGAAAGCCTCATCACACTCTTCGCTCCATTCGAAGGCCTTCCTAAGGATCTTGAAGAATGGCAAACACTTGTCTGTGGCTCTAGACACAAACCTGTTCAAGGCAGCAACTCTCCCCGTGAGTCTCTGAACGTCTTTAATGGACTTGGGGGTCTTCATCTCAACAAGGGCCTTTATCTTTTCAGGATTTGCCTCGATGCCTCTTTGGTTGACAATGAACCCCAAGAACTTCCCGGCCCCGGCCCCGGCCCCGACCCCGAAGACACACTTGGCCCGATTAAGCTTCATCTGATATTTGTCCATCGTATTAAAGGTCCTCTCCAGGTCTGCCACATGATCCTCTGCCTTCAGACTCTTAGTCAGCATGTCGTCTACGTAGACCTCCATAGATTTCCCAATTTGGTCTTCAAACATTTTGTTTACGAGGCGCTGGTACGTTGCACCCGCATTTTTTAGGCCAAAGGGCATGACCCTGTAACAGTATGTCCCCTTGTCAGTGATGAAGGCAGTCCTCTCCGAGTCTTCAGAATTCATGAAAATCTAGTTGTACCCTGAGTAGGCATCCATGAAGCTCATGAGCTCATGGCCTGCGATAGGGTCTACCATCTGGTCGATGCGGGGGAGAGGGAAGTTGTCTTTGGGACAATGCTTGTTGAGGTCTGTGAAGTCCACGCACATTCTCCACTTGCCATTGGCCTTTGGGACAATGACTGCATTGGACAGCCATTCAAGGTAGATGACCTCTCTGATAAATTCAGCGTCTTCTAATTTTTTGACCTCGTCCCTGATGACCTCATATTTTTCTTTGGAGTAAATTCTCCTCTTTTGCTTCACCGGCTTCACTCCCTCTACCATATTGAGCTTGTGGCACCTGATTTCAGGGTCAATCCCTGGCATATCTACATGACTCCAGGCGAAGATGCTTCGCCTTCTCCTCAACAGTTTAATGAGGTATTCCTTGATGTTGGGCTTCAGAGACTTTCCAACTTGTACGGTTTTTTCTGTGTCATCCTCATCGAGGATGATGGATTCTACCTCTTCCGCAGCCTCTCCTTTCTTCAGCTTCGTTTCATCTCTGGGGTCTAGGGTATCGATATTATAAGTGGTTGTAACCCTCTTGTGTGCCTCCCTTTCTTCAGCGGAGTTGTAGTAACATTCTCTCGCTGTCGTCTGGTCTACCTGAACTTCCCCCACCCCGTAAGGGGTAGGAAATTTGATCATCTGATGGACCGTAGATGGTACAGCTTCAAACCCCTTGAGGGCCACACGCCCCAGTATGATGTTGTAGTCCGAAAACACCTGCTCATCCATCACAAAGAAACTGACCTTCTTGGTGAGCCATCTCGGCCACTCGTCCCCCATCCTCACATCAGCCTAATACACCCCAAGGGGATGAACCTTTTCCCCACTGAACCCAATCAATGGATGATGGTAGGGGATGAGTCTAGCACGACTGAGACCCAAGGCTTTGAAGCATGGCCAAAACATCACATCTGCAGAGCTCCCCCCATCTACCAAGATCCTCGGCACCTCGCATTCGTGCACCCTGGTAGTGATGACGAGAGGGTCATCATGTGGGGCTAAGAGGCCTTTGAAGTCCATTCTTGAAAACCCTACTATCAGTGTGTCCATATCAACCTTCTTCCTCTTTTCTGACTTGACCTCCAGGGAGGTTGCGTATACCGTCTTCGTCACTGCCTTTGCCTCAGCCACATGGGCCTTCCTATCGGCGACCTCAGACCCTCCTCCTGCAAGACCCCCGTAGATCATTCCCACTCCGAGCGAGATCATATTAAGCCTATTGACAGGGCCGTGGTCATCTCTCGGCGGGAGGACAGGGTCGTCCCCTCTTTTTTGAGGACCTTCTCTACATGCATCGCATCGCTTCTTTCTGGGGTCATCCCCTCGGCCCCTCTTGAAGGCGCCTTTGTCGATGTACTTTCTGAGCTTCCCTTCCTTCAGCATCTTCTCAATCTTATCTTTCAGAGCAAAGCATTTATCCGTTACGTGGCCGTGGTCTTGGTGAAATTCACACCACAGGTTCTTATTCCTCTTGCCGGGGGCTGCCCTCAGCTTGTCAGGCCACTTCAGGGACCGGTCACTCTTTATCTCATTGAGAATCTGTTCACAGATGACCGTCAGAGGGGTGTACCCAGCCAACTTGTCATCCGCGGATCTCTTCTTCCCCTCTTTGTTCTTCTTAGGGTATTTACTCCCACTAGCACCTCCTCTTTCGTCTTCATATTTTGCAGCCATCGCCTCTTCGGCGTTCATCACCTTTCCTGATGTCGACAACAGTTCATCCATCATCCTCGGAGGGTCTTCAGCAAGCTTAGATAACATCTTCCCCTTTTGGAGTCCTCCAATCAGGGCTGTCATAGCTATGCTCTCCTCATAGTCTTCCACCTCCAGCTTCTCCTTATTGAATCTGGCTATGTAGTCCCTCAGACTCTCACTCTTCCCCTGCTTAACATAGAGCAGGTGGGTGGTCTTCTTCTGTGGCCTCACCCCAAAGCAGAAGTTATGGATGAACAGGTCTGCCAACTGCTTAAAGTTTTCAATGGAATTTTTTGGAAGAGACGTGTACCAGACATGCGCAGCCCCTGTCAAGGTACCAGAGAAGGCACGACACCTCATCTCATCTGAGATAGAGTATATGTCTACCACCGACTGATACATCTCCATGTGATGGACGGGGTTGGTTCTACCGTCATACCTTGGGGTGACCACAGGTGGCTTGAACTTTGACGGCATGGGGAAGTTGACTATCTTTGCCACAAAGGGTGAGCCTATGGTGTATCCCCTCTGAAGAGGGTCTCGGCTCTTCAATATATCACCGATCTTATCCTCTAACCGCTGGATTGAGTCATTCCAGGGCCTCACAGGGTCGGCCTGGCCGATGTTATCCCCTGCTGCCTCTCCGAGGTGGACGGAGGATTCTGCTCCAACAGGCCTGTGTCGGCTGTTCACTTCCCTTTGGTCGTCATCTCGTCCTCGAGGTCGGCCATCTGCTGCATTCCTCATGGATCTCGCAGCACTTCTTGGCCTCGACAACTGTTCCCGCAGGTCATTTACTGGGCCTAGCCTCTCAAAGGCCGACCCCCTGCTCAAGCGATCAAAAGCAGAGCCTCTTGGGCGATCATCAGGGTTTGGTCTCCCGCACTTTCCCCTACTGTCCTGGAGGGGTCGCACAGTATTGTTGGAGACCTCGTAAGGTTCCCAGCACTCTATAGGAGCCTCCTCCCCCTCCGGATCGTCATACATGTCCTCAGGTCAAGGGTTTCCTTGCCTCCCCAGGCGTAGACGTCGAGGGCCAGCAACATCCCTACACCGCTGAGGGGGTGGCAGGTCTTTGCGTGGTGCCTGGGGTGGTCCCCTGGCCTCATGCTGTCCTGGAGCTGCTGCCGGAGTAATCATCTCAGGTGAAACTCCTGGTGCCCTTAGTATGTTCTGGCTTAGAGCTGTGAACTGCTCCTGCATCATCCGCTGGCTTGCTGCCAGGGACTTTAAGGCTGCCGCTACATCAGCCATATCAGACTGAGGCGGCGGCTGACTGGAACTGGGCCTTCCCCCCTCATCTGGTGGGGGAAGTGGTGGTAGTGGCATATCAGGTGCCATGTGCTTGAGCTATGAGAAGTTGAACTGAAGAAAAGACTGGTGAGCTTGGGACCTTAGTGGGTCTCTTTCAATGGTGAAACACCTACTCTCAGGGGGAGTGTTGGTTCACCACCAGAGTGCCCAGTGAGGTCAAGCTGTACAAAGGAAGAGATGTCTTCTCGTTCCCACAGACGGCGCCAAACTGATGATGCTAAGATTTAGCACCACCGGATAAGTGATAGTAAGCTCAAACAGTAGCAGCCATGGCAGCCATAGAGATGTTTAAGTGTATAAGTATGTAGAAGGGGATGAGTATAAGAGGAAATAAGACTGATGTATAGTGGTTCAGCCAAATTGCCCTACATCCACTGTGAGTGTGTGATCCACTAAGTATGGGCACTAATGGCCTTGGATACAATGCACATAACCCTCTCTCTCTCTACTGTGTGTACAAGCAGAGTTTTAGCTAGGGCTACAGTTAATTGATCGATCCCTTGTAGGGTAGTAGGTGACAAGTATATATAGGTCTTGGGGGGTGTAGTGTACCCCCCAAGTATGCATGGTGCATGTGAATCATGATCTAGCCAATCCCCTGTGGACACCTGTAGATGCCAAATGATGACATAATATTCCCTCACGTGAGGGTGTGATTCGGTTATAATGGTCTCCCATGTGCCATGTGAGCCTGACGCGCATTGTTCCACGCGTCTCCCAAACCACGCGCTGGCGATGACGTCACCCTCGGCCTATGGGCCGAGGCCGAGGGCAAAGTTCCCTCCGGCAGTGTCTGGGTCAATTCTGGCCTCGTACTGTCGTACCCTCGTAGGGTCGACTGGAGAGTGGTGAAGGGTTGGCCCCTCATAGGGTCGGCTGGAGTCTGGCGAAGGGTCGGCCCCTCTGAGGGGTCGTATGGAGCCTCTTGGAGGGGTCGGCCCCTCGTAGGGTCGTCCGTTTGGAGGTTATCATCAGCCAGGCCGAGGATATAAACGGGTATATCAGTATGTATTCCTATAAATATCTTTCACACCGATATCTATAGAGCTCACAAATATATATATATATATATATATATATATATATATATATATATATATATATATATATATATATATATATATATATATATATATTAATTATCATACATAATCTGTATACATAGATTTAATAAAGTCCGGTTAACACGTGCCTAACACCCTTAGCACTAGCCCAAAGTACCCAACTTTATATCCCGACTTGTAATTTAATTAATCACACAGTAATTAATTTTATTAACAATTCACACTAATATTTATAAATCACACAAATATATATACTATCACCATCACCGTATATATATAATTTAATTTAACCCGGATTACCAGTGCCTAAGTCCCGCAGCACCATCCTATAAAAATATCTGAGCCTATATCCCGACTCTTAATTTAATTAACTACACATTAATTAATCTATTAACGTAGTGTCACTCAACTACTATGCTAGGACTCGCTCACTCGGCCCGAAATTCAACCCTTTTAGAATTTATTACACAAAAATTTATTTCTCAAGGTCGCACCCCTATCCCTTTTAACTTATAAATTCCTTAACACCCATCTCCTAAGGCTCTAGATATTTTAGTCCACATCATTTTTCACTAATTAACTCACTTGGCCCAAATCTTAACACTTATGAATATATTACATAAATTCGTAAATAAGTTTGACACCATTATTAACTTTAATAATCCTTAATACTCATCTCCTAATATACTAGGTATTAAGTTCCTTTAAATTTCACACTAATTATGCCCCCTTAAAGTCAACAACACAATTTAGTCCATATAAACAAACTAGCGGATCTGTCCAAATATTTTAACCATCGATCTATCGATGGAAATCGATCGATCGACCGATCAATGCTGGCAGCTTCTTCTTCACTGCGAGTTCGGCCCTTAAATCCTTATGTTAAACATGTTCTCATATTTCATAAATCCCTTAAAAATTGTTAATTAACATCAACAGGTATCAATCTCCGAGATGGATTTTTACGTTTTCTCTCTATATCACTTTCTCCAATTCGAATCTAAAATCCATGTTTTATCAACAACAACTACTAGACTATTCACATGGTTTAGATTCCTACATCATGAAATTCCATTTCATCATCAATTTAGCCTTTAATTTACACAACACGGTTCATTCATCCAAAACCCCGTTTTAATGAAATACCCCCAAATCAATTTCAATTACACCACCATAATATGAATTGAAATACTGCAATTAAATTGAGAGAAAATTTAACTACTTTCCTGAATAAATTCGTAGGGTCTGATTTCCTTTGATTTAGACGGACAAAGAACACACCTCTTCTCTTGGTTGGGCTCCCAAAAGCTCTCCTAAACTCTCCCTCTTTTCTCCTATGAAAAATAGGGTTTTCCATTTGAGTTGTGTCTACCACAAACTTCCTAATATATGTTTTATATTGTTAATCTCTAAATTAAGCCTATGGGCAAATTAAATGACCCAAACCCCGTGTGAGACCGGTTATGGCTAAAAATGCTTCGAGACCCAATTACTACCCTCGGATACTCTTTTCCAACTATCTCGACCTATTAGGAATCAATCGTGAAGTCAGAATCATCATTGGAGTTACTTAACTAAAATCTCCCACCTCGACCTCAAATTATGACACATATGAATTTTAAAAATAACCCGAATTAATTAAATCTCAATTCACTAATTTAATTAAATCCTCTAGATAAATTTAAATCCTTTATCACCAAATTTATTAAATATTGTATTCTCATAAATACGGGGTGTTACATACTTCCCCCCTTACAAAGGAATTTCGTCCTCGAAATTCAGTGAAGTCTGGTACTCCATGCCTCAAAAACTTCCTTACTCACATGCCCTTAAGATCGCTACACATATCTCTACCCATTCTAATCACAAATTATATTCAATATTAAATTAATTATCCACGGCACCCATACACCCTATACCCATGCTCATTTGCACGAATGTTACCCGACTCTACTAGCCTTAAATTGTAATATAACTTTCAAATAACAGTTATAACCACATATATGTATATTAAACAAAGTACTGAACCCATGTCCTAATGGCCAAACATCTCCACACTTCTAATGTTGCTCTAAGTTTCATGTGTGGGACGTCTCGCAAAGAGAAATCCACTCAAGGAGCCCCCCGATACACTACTACCTAATATTGTCAGTCGTTGAGATCTTCTAGGCTCTCGGTCCATAGCACGTACCCCAAATAATTTGTCTCCTGACATAAAAGTATACTCGTCCACTCTCATGTGACCAAAGAAATCATACAATACGGAGCACCTTACCATCACTAGTTTCTTAACGCGAATCAATCACGAGCTATATCTCCCCACTCGATAATAAGCATATCCATCCTAAATCCCATCAGTAAATGTCCCGACTCCACGGGATTAAATGTGACAATACAAACACTTTCTTATAAGTCTATTAGGCAACGCACGATAACATGCATACACGTATATATAGACTAGACCCTCTTTCTGGTGATAACTAGCACAAGTACTTTATCCTTTGGATCAGCGAACATCAAGTCTCACTATACTATATATTATATATCAAATATCCCGTCTTAAATATCACTAACTTCTCGTATGTAATACACTTATGTCAAGATCATCTTCGCACTCTCGGCGTGGCTATACCATACAGGTATTCTCAATTACGCCACAATTTGCAATTTAATTCTTCTCGATATTGCCCCACCGATTACTTGTGGTGCAAAATTTTCCTCAGTGCCTCCTTCGCAGCACTACCTGACTCCACTAGCCTTATATCCTAATTTCTTTCAGCTTAAAGTGTGCCCCCTACACATTCAACAATTTACCATTTAAAATGACGCACTAGCATCCAACAACGTCTCACTACGCCCAACCTTTATTAAGGTCCATGCGTATAACATCCCACAACATATAACATGCCATTTTTCTGAGGATACAAAATTCAATTAATTTTGTGATAAAGGATTTAAATTTATTTGGAGGATTAAATTAAATTAGTTAATTGAGATTTAATTAATTCGGGTTATTTTTAAAATTCACGTGTCGTAATATGAGGTTGAGGTTGGATATTTTTGTTAAGTAACTCTAATGATGATTCTAAGTGCACGGTTGATTTCGAATAGGTCAAGATAGTTAGAAAAGAGTACCTGGGGTAGTAATTGGGCCTCTGGGCATTTTTATCCATAACGGGGCTCACGCGGGGGTGTTTGGGTCATTTTAATTTAGACCATAGGCTTAATTTAGGGATTAGAAATATAAAACCTATATTAGGGAGTTTGTGGCACACATGATTCAAATATAAAACCCTAGTTTTGCAGAGGAGAAAAGAGGGAGAATTTGGGGGAACTTTTGGGAGCCAAACCAAGAGAAGAGGTATGTTTTTCGTCAAATATTCATTTACATCGACGGAAATTAGACCCTACGAGTTTATTCAGGCAAGTAGTTAAACTTTCTCTCAATTTAATTGCAGTATTTCGATTCATATTATGGTGGGTGTAATTGAAATTTATTTTGAGTAGGTATTTCATGAAAATGGGGTTTTGGATGAATGAACCGTGTTGTGTAAATTAAAGGCTAAATTGATGATGAAATGGAATTTCATGATGTAGGAATCTGAACCATGTGAATAGTCCAGTATTTTTTGTTGATAAAACTTGGATTTTAGATTCGGATTGGAGAAAATGATATAGCGAGAAAACCTAAAAACCCATCTCGAAGATTGATACTTGTTGATGTTAATTAACGATGTTTAAGGGATTTATGCGTGATGAGACATGTTTAACATAAGGCTTTAGTGTTGGGAGTGTTTGGATTAATATCTGGGTAGAGAAATAAAGCTTGGAGGAACTTTAGTGGCCGAACTCGTAGTGAATAAGAAGCAGCCAGCACAGACCGGTCGATTAATCGATTGCCATCGATCGATCCATGATCCAGAAATTTGGACAGTTTCTCTAGTTTTTTTATATGGCCTAAATTCTGTTGTGGACTTCAAGGGGGCATAATTAGTGTGAAATTTAATGGAGCTTAATACCTAGTGTCTTGGGATATGAGTATTAAGGATTATTAAAGTTAATAATGGTGTCAAACTTATTTACGAAATTGTGTAATATATCCATAAGTGTTAAGATTTAGGCCAAGTGAGTTAATTAGTGAAAAATGATGTGGACTAATATACCTAGAGCATTAGGAGATGGGTATTAAGGGATTTAAAAGTTAAAAGGGGGTGTGACCTTGAGAAAGAATTTTTTGTGTAATAAATTCTAAAAGGGTTAAATTACGGGCCAAGTGAGCGAGTCCGAGCATAGTAGTTGAGTGACAATACTTTAATAAATTATTTAATATGTAATTAATTGAATTGAGAGTTGGGATATAGGCTCAGATATTTTTAGACTAGTTCTAAGGGAGTTAGGCACAGGTTAGCCGGGTCAAATTAAAGTATATATATACGATGATGGTGATAGTATGTATATTTGTATGAATTATAAATATTAGTGTTAATCGTTAATAAAATTAATTAATGTGTGACTAATTTAATTACAAGTCAGGATATAGACTTGGATACTTTGGGCTAGTGATAAGGGTGTTAGGCACGGGTTAGCCGAACTTTAATAAATATATCTATACGGATTATGTGTGATAGTATATATATATATATATATATATATATATTGTGTGCTCTATAGATATTAGTGTGAATGATATCTATAGGAATACATACCCCTCTAGTGCTATCATAAGAGGTTGCACGATATAGGTGAATCCCCTGGCCTGAGGAGAAGGGAGAGTATAATCCCCAAGTCATAGCGTCCAGTATTTATATGTGTGATTCTATTCGATTAATACGTCTTGGGTATGATTCTGTCTCACACCCGGGGAACTATGACTGCCTCCACCACATTTATTTATTTATTTATTTTGATCTCGAGAGTGATTCCGACTTGAGGTAGTTGGGTTAGAGTGAGCATGCCTGGAACATGATAGAATTTAAGAGAAAAAATCTGTGGAGTTATTACTTGGGAATGGATGGTTATTATACTTGACATGTGTGTGAATGTTGTAGTAGACTAGTACGTATATAATATGAGTAGATAATTATAAACGGGATTAATACATAAGTGTGAATGTATCGCTTATATAACTAGTGTAAAAGTTATATGATTAAAAAGGCGTTGCCTATATAACTCGTGTTAATGTTATATGATTTAATATAGTTGGACCGATTAATAAGTTAATGAGAAGATGACTTAATAATCAAAGTAAGAATACTCGAGTTAGAGTTGTGTAGTAGAAATAGGTGTGATATGGCTAGATAGGTGGGGTAGCTTAACTGGGAAGGCTAGCAGGCAAGCATTAGGTGTGCACATTAGGTGATGGGTGAGCTATATCTCAAGAGAGTGCGACACTAACTTAAAAATAAAAACAGTGCATGAATATTTAATTATTGCAGTTTAACAGCTTGCAAAATATTTTTAAAATATTTTACTTGGGCTCTGTCCCACATCTTTTCCAAAACCTTTTAGGTGTCCAGCCGCAAGGACGCCCAACTTGAGGATTTTATCCAGGGATGCGTAGTTGCAAGACGCTTCATTCATTTATTCCTAGTGTTGAGACTTTACTTCAATACTCATCAGGTCTAGTATCCAATTTATTTATTTGATCTCGTGTACCCAGTTATTATTTCAGTTCATTGTTGAATTATATTATTGAACCGATAGTTGATTTGGCCATCCTTATTTATATTATTCACATGTGGTTGTTTCAGTTATTAGTTTGTGTGGATGGTTTAATTATTATTTATTTTCGCATGTTATTTATTAATGAAAGATAAAATTTGGCACCAGTTTATTTAAATCACTAGGTGGTTAGTAACTTTGAAAATGTTTTCGACAGTGATGCTCAGAATGAGACATATAAGAAGAACATTTTATTTTGATCACGAGCTAGTCACCCGGTATTTTAGTAAGTGGGGTGTTACAGATAGTATCAAAGCTTAGGTTTACGACAACCCTCGGGTCTTTGGGTTTGGGTCTAGCATCGTGGTTAGGTGTGTTTTGTTGGAGATTGGGAGTTTTTGTTGAGGATGTGGTTTGCATCGAGGTTAGGATTAGTAATCTTAATGTGACGATGTTTAGAATTGTCTTAAGGACTTTAGTGTTGTGATGGTTTTTGAGAGATAGAATCGAATAGTGTTACATGATAGAGAGCGTGGGGAAACATACGGGTAGGATTGGGTGTATTAGCGCCTAATCGTGGTTTTTATGATAAGCATTTGTGCACCGTATTTTATCTTGAGCGTTAGGCTTCATCAAATTTTGAGGAAGAAATTAGTGGGGAAGTATGTAACAACCCGTAATTTTATCTAGTAATTAATTAAATTAATTCAGAATTTAAAAAATCTAGTTTAAAAGACTCCTAATATGAGTATATATAAGTCTTGGGTCGTTTTTTTTTTTTGTAGCATACCATGAGGTGTCCAGGCCGACATACGCGCACCTCGACTAATCCCCATTCGCAGTTCGTGGCTTCCGCTGGCCAAGAATTATTTTGACAATCCCAAGTATCGAACTGGGGACCAAACCCATTCCACCCCCAAGACTGTCCCAGTGGCAGCCTTATACCACTGGGCCAAAAGGCTTGGTTTTGGGTAGTTTAGAATAGTCCTTAAAACATAAAACTCTATAGGATAAAAAAAATTAGGCTAAAAATAAAAATCCCGCTTCAAATAATTTGTCACGGTTCTGAAGCGTGACTAACAGGTGAACTGTTTTAGATTTAACAGGATTCTAATGCCACTTAAATTCTCTAATCTTTCTCCGCTTAAATTAATACGGGGTTAGGACTTTCAAACATATTTTCACAACCTATAAGATAAGTAGACCCTTATAATTTTCATCTTCTTCTTCCTACAAACCCTAGCCCCAAAGTTATCAAGTTTCAACCCAAGATTTGAAGGCTTATTTGGTGTTTTCTCGAGTTTGGGCTAGAACGAGTTTTTATTATTTTCGTACGAGGAACGCAGTGGTATGATTAGAATTTTGAGGCAGAATCTTTTGAATTTCTTTTGAGGATTTTTAAGGTACGGGGTTTACACAATATGCTTCTTAAATGTCTCAAGAGTAGTCATTTTGTTTCTCATTTATTTGTACTCATATTTTTGATATCATGACGTTTATAGGAATCGAAATTATTGATTTGATTTGAGATATTGTATTTGTTGATGGTCATGGTGTCGTGAAAATCTTATATGGCATGGAGAATGGTCACCCTCCAATAGTCCAATAGCCAGGATGAGGCTTTATGAAGCTTAGGTGAGGTGAGGTGAGGTGAGGTTATAACTTGTGACCTGTTGATGTGTTTTTGAAAAAATAAATTGGTTTAATGCTCGGATGTCGCATTGAACTTGAATTCAGATTCGTATTGTTGCATTTATTCACCATTATTATTTAAAGCATCTATTCTTGTCATATTGTGTACTTCCCCGTATTTTTCTTTTAGTGGCAGGTTAGTGTGGATTTGGACGCTATGAATTTTTGGAGGATTTTAGAGCACAATGTTTGGAAGATTTTATCTTTGTATAGCTTGGCAGTGTAATTTATTTGGAGAGATTAGTTTATTTTTACAAGGAATTTAATTGTAATTATTTTAGATGTGTAAATTTTGGATTTGTTATTATTATTTTTGTGGAATATAGATGCTCTATACGAATTATTGAGGATTTAGTTTAGTTTTAATCGTAGTAGCGCCTCGTGTTTTTTTACGCGAGGTGACACAAACTCTATTATTTTTCCCCCTTAGATTTTTAAGGATCACTTTTCCAAATGAAAAAGAACACAATAAAAGTTCTAAAACCCTTGGAGATATTTTTCTCTATTGTGGATTTGTGGAGTCAATGCCCTACTTCTGAAGAAGAAGGGAAATGCGTATTCCAAAGGTTGATCGATGGATACCGAGGCAAGATTTGCTTATTGTGGGCAATGTTGAAATGCGTGATATTTGGTAGAAGCATTGAAGACTATTGAATTATACTTAGTGCATCTATACGTAGTGTATAAGTTGTTAAGTGTCCGTCAATTCTGATATAGTGATGAATTGAAGGTTTTTCCCTAAAAGAATTTTTCCTCTATTTCTTCTTCTTCTTCTTCTTCTTCTTCTTCTTCTTCTTCTTTTGGTTTTGAATTTAGCTTCACATTTTCGTTGCATTTCACATTAAATTAATCCAAGATAAAATTTTGGTAAAAGCGAATTTGTGTGTTTGGCCTAAGATATAAGTAATTTCATATATCCCTGGCACGTCATTCTCACGCTGTTGTCGGGGAATTGTGTTTTCTAGAATTTCATTGATTTAGTATTTCATATATATTTTGTAATGTTATTTATTCTTAAACTTGTTTTGTGGACTCACACATTCATGGGATTTTCCATGGACAAACAATTAGGTAAGCATGTCTTACTCTGATGTTCTCAGTGATTATAATGGTATTTTAGGTTTGCAATATCGTCATTCGAATAATTTTTAAAGTCTCCCCAAACCAATGAATTTGGTATGCTTGCAAAATGAGGAAATTAAAAAGCCTATGACTTTTGGTGAGTATTTACAAAATTTAACAAATGATTTTGGGACTTCCGAATATTATCCTCTTCACAAGGTTCTACAAAAATCTTACAATAATAACATTGAAGACTTTTGTAATAGTAATTCTGAAAACTATTATGACATTAATCCCCAAACTTTTTATACTAATAGCTTTGAAAGTTACGATAATAGCTCTCAAATTAGTCTTTTTGGTGAAGTTGCAAAACTGTTGAATTCATTTGGTGTATTTTTGCAATGTCAAAAAATTGAAGAATTTGACAATTATTATCGGGAGGAAAACAATTGTTGGGAACATGAATTAGATGTATTGTTTGATGCTAATAATGATTCTTCTCTTAAGACATTGAAATACAAAAAATGCTTTGAACCAAATGAGGAATTCAATGATTTCGATCAAATGATGCCTACTTTAGAACAAAACATCCTTCTCGTAGCCCAATGTATGATTGAGAATGAGAGAAATGAATAAATGGATGTATTATCCCTTTCAATGATATGATTTCTTTGTTGAAAAATAAAGAGGAGGTTGAGACTTGTTCATCACCTCAAATATTTTTGGGCGAAAACTTCACTAAAATGATCCTATCTCCCTTGAACTTCAATCTTTGAGCGATGATGACTTATATTTTGAGATTGAATTTCTTTCCCCACCATTTTAGTTCCCAATTATTGAACCATTGCGACTACTACATGATTTTAATTAAGGTCCCTGTAATTATCCTTTAAAGTTAAACTATTTTATGGGTGGATCCTCAAACTGTTCAACTTCTATTTTATAGTTAATTTAATAGTTAAATTTTGTTGGACATAGTAGCTTGTTTCTTTTATTTTTAAATTAGTGTAATTAGTTAAAAAATCATTTTTCTTTTTTTGTTATGCGTGGTACTAATGTTTGTGTAGGTTCAATGCACTTGAATTATCGTAGATCGCTCGTCCCAAGCATGATTTTGTTTACAAAATTTCAAAAATATTTTGTTTCGTTTCTTTTTTCTCTTGTGGTCCCCACGCTAGTTGTCACATTTCTTCGTCTCAGAACGTTCAAATTTTTGGATTGCCCAACTTTTAAATATTTTGGCAGTCACGCGTAATCGCACACACACACACACATATATATATATATATGAGCAATTTACAGTTAGATCCCTTGGTAACATTTTTTAAACATTTAAGGACAATTTACTATTAGGTCAACTTATTATACCACTAGCGTGGACTTTTACAAGAAGAGAATTAGTGAACCTAAGTGTTTAAAATTTGTCAAAATTCCTTTAGTGTTTAAAATTTATTTGTGAGGGATCTAAGAGTACTTACCCCTATATATATATATATATATATATATATATATATATATATATATATATATATATATGTCCCATCCTTTTTCCCCCCTCACATCCCACACAATAAAGTAAGGAAAAAGAGCCAAAAATTACAAACCATCGATCGATGGCATCAATTATTGACAATTTAGAAACCACTACACAATTTTATCAATCTATCGATCGATCGACTCCATCAACCGATCGACACTCCCAGATTTTTCACACTTTTACTTATGTAAAACCCCACTTTTCCATCACCCTCCTTCAATTCCCTTACCCAATTTTACACTTTTCGAGCACTAGTTTTCAAATACTCATCTCTAGCCTAAAATTAATCCCATTTTAATACTTAAAGGTATGAATTATTATCTTTTACATTGATTATTTGGGATTTTTGTTGGGCATTTTCACAATTCTAGGGCTTGTTTGATTAGTGTGGTGTAAGTTGGGTCTAAAGACATTTCACCCATGAGTGATTGTTCATTTATCCATGTTCTCACCATGTACACACATTTATCATTGTTTGCATTCTTATTGTGTATCTTTGGGTATTGTAACATTACATTTGGGGTGTTGTTGTCATACTTAGATAGTTTTGGAGGCATTGTTGATGATTTGTGTCCCAATTTCCAAGTTGTTCATTTAAATTCTATGTTTATGTCATTAAGTAGAACACATTAATTTGATTGTTATGGTGATTGGTGTTTTGGATTGTTTGATTGATATATCCACTGCTTTCTTGGATAGTTGGGATGCTTATGCACTTTTGAGAAATTTTGTTGAACTTCACAATATATTGATTGTTCCAACTTGACGTAATTGCTATATCATTATAAAATCTCATTCATGAACACATTTTTTGATTCATTGTTTGAATTTTTCATGAATGAGGGTTGTTTTGTGGTTCAAATTTCACCCCCACTACCATTTTCACATTGTGCACACCAAGTGTTTGTTAAAATGCTTCAAGGAATTTTACTCTTCACCATAGCAGACACTAGATTGTTTCACACCCATTGTCACATTTTGACACGTTTTAGCACAGTGTGGTATGTTTTAACTTATTATTGCGCACTTTAGCACATCGATCGACCGACAAACCATTTCAACTTTTGCACCTCATAATTATTAATTTTTCTTACGATTTATATTATTTTACCGAATTATTATTTTATATATTAAAATGTCCAAAATTGAGAAATATACGTTGACTAAATGAATCCCACGAGAGGGGGTGGATGGATTCCGTTGTCCACAGGATTGAGATTGGTATTGTGTAAATTTTCAAAGCTCACTAAGGCCACTATCTATAAACCAAGCTTGAGTTTTTGTTGATATTCCTATCGAAGCCCGCACTCTTTTTCGACGATTCAACTGGGAGGATTTTATTTCTATGAATGGAATGATTAACAAAGAATTAGTAGGGATGATTTATGCATCGCTGGTGTTGGTTAAAGGGAGGAAGTCATCATTTGAGGCGTTTGTACGGGGTGAAAAGATCCCGTTCACCTACAAGGACTTGTCCCGTTAGATGGGCAATGTGGTAAATCTTGAATGACGGCATTATATTTTAGTAAGGCACATTGATTTAGTTTTTGGTGCCGGGAAAATGTTGGAGCCCAAAGAAAGCATTCAGGGCGGTGTGGAGGGAGGATTTGACTAGAGTGCAACATTATAAAAAGTGCACACTTCATGGTTACATGTAATTGGTCAGAGGTTCGCCACAAACATGTGACCTTTATATACGCTTTATTGAACAACCCGGACGATATTAATTTGCCCGACATCTTTTTAGACATGATTCATTATGCATACAAGGAGGCAGCCAATACATTCCCCTCCTATTTTATCGCATTGATCACTTCCACATGCCTTGTTGTTGGCTGCCTCGATCATGAGTCTAACAAAAAAGCCCCGAGGTGTGATTTATTAGCTCAATTTTTATTTATTATTTGTCATCCACGTGTATATTTATTAATTTATTAAAAAAATCAAAAATGAAAAATGAAAAAAATAATTTTCTTTCTTTATTTTCTCTTTCTTGGGTCGTTTGCCTAATTTCCAATGATTAATTAAATAATTACCCTATTCAATTGCCAAATCAATGACGCATGTTCTATTTGTTTCATGTTATTAGACTTTATTCCTCAAATTATTCAATATCGGAAAAAAAATATATGAATTAAACTTTGAAATCCATGAGAAGTTGACCATATTTTGTTAAATGATTCAATAGGAAAATTATAACTTACTGATATTCTATTGCTTTATTTACACTAAAATTGATCAAGCTTTGTGCTTTTCTTCATTTGTGATTATTTATACATTACTCTTTTCTTTTCTTCTTGAAAACATTAAAGTTGTCAGTAATCTCATTTTCTTCTATTGATTGTTCATTAATTGAGTTTATATGAAAGTTATTACTTGAGCATGATTTTTAAAGTTGTTTTGGCTCAATAATCACATAAATCTTATGAAATAGTCATAGGACGTCTTTGTTAATTAAACGATATTAAAATTTACCTCATCCTAAATATTTTCCTAGTCAACCCTCTATGAGCCTAAATATTAACCTTGAAAACCAAATTCCCATAACGAACTCCACATTGGAGTTTTTAAACCATATATACACTTTTTATACCTTTATTTGGAATGATACTTGGGCTTTAATGATGTTTCCGTACTTAGTTTCAATTATGCATATGAGTTGAATTTTATTCTCGAGAAAATTAAGTGAAAAAAATAAAAATAAAAAAGTGAGTGAGAAAAATAAAAGAAAACAAAAAAACAAAGGTATTAAAAGAAGAAAAAATCCCTTAGTTATTAGAGAAAATACTGAAAGTCATACCTCATGCATTGATTTGTATGAAAATCATATTCCAATTTGAAATTTCCCATGAATTTTCATTATTTCGCTCATTTTTTCCAATATATATATATATATATATATATATATATATATATATATATATATATATATATATGTGTGTGTGTGTGTGTGTGTGTGTGTGTGTGTGTGTGTGTGTTTTGCAAGATTCATTTGGGGTTTTGGAATGTTTATCAGAGCAATCGGTTGTGTTTGGAAAAGTTTCATTGCTTGACTGAACTTTGTGTGGATTTTAGTCATTTCAGAATTTCAACCTCGGGCCCGAACTCTTCAAAAATGCTATAATTATCCGAGTTAGCTTTGCATAGTCACCGACGGTGTGTCATTTAGATGTTGTATTGTCGAGTTATAGTCGTTCAATCAAAGCATACTTACTCCTTATTTTGAAAAAGAATTATGAATGGAAACAGGGTATAGATCGATCGATGGCTCCTCATTTTATAAAGAGATCGATAGCAGTGCAGCTGAATTGAAGACCATTGATCGATCGATCATTGTAGATATTTGTTCCTTATCTTCACTTTTATTTTTGGTTTAATTAACTTACTATATATAGTAAGTTGGTATTATTCCTTGGGAGATAATTTTAATTAGTTTCTAATTGGTTTTTAACTTTGGGAGCTCTTTTCTGCCTCTCTCCTAGGGTTTTTATCCCTTTTGTGTGTAAGATTACAAATAACTATCTTTTCCATTTATATAAGCTTTCATAGTTAGTTTCAAGATTATTAGTTAATTTCTTCAATTTATTTATTGATTTCCTTATTGTTTTCCCCAAATTCCATATGTTACCATGGTTTTTAACTAGGTTAATTTAGGTTCAGATTATGGAGCTCACAAAGGATTAATAGGTTACTTTGCTATGATATAATGCTTTATGTTATTTTTCATTAATTAATTGTTCTTGATTTTGCACCTAGAGAACTTAATGGAGTATATCATGTATACTCCATGTTTGTTATCATCCGTGTGTAATTCGGGAGTATTTGTTGGTATCAAAATCAAACTAAGCTTTTATGATAATTTAGAGGGTGACAAATCAAGGTTCTATTAATTGTCGAAATGAGGTTAGTCTTGAAAAATGGTTTCCTTTCCATCGAACCGTTTATGCTGACTAGTCGAGGGATGTAATTCTCATACTAAAGTCTCATTTCTTATTAATTACTTTTGCTTCAATACTTCCCTATTTTAATTATAGTATAAAATGTTTTGAACCAAAAATCATCTTTTAAACTTTTAATTGTCAAGTAATAAATCGATTAAATTATAAACAACGTTCTTTGTGGGTCTTGATAATCGAATTCGTCGCTATACTTACAAAACAATTATAGTAAAAGTTTAGATTCTTTCATGAAGGGTTTAGACTGGTTACAACGACCAACATCCTTACACGATTGCTCGGGTTTTGCCTCATCACTCGCTATAAAGGAATAAAACCACATATATCATATATCCCATGTCCACTTGAGTATGGCCCACTCATATACAAAATAGTTGGGTTATTCTTAAGCCTTCACATAAAAGTACAAAGGCCTATCCTTATTGATTTAGGAAATTACTCATGTGCACTAGGTATAGTTATATGTCGTTCCCTTACTTTAACCTCAAAGAATCAATCAAGGGAAATAACTATTACCTCATGTCTATCATATAGCACCTATACCCAGGTCTATAGGAAAGAACTCCCTCGTTTTACCCACTCAGGATACAGTATGTCAAAAGATGATCAGGATAATAGCACCAAGGTAAGCCTGTCATAATCACCGACATACTCACGTGGTCAATGTCATATGCGCCCCATCAAATCCTCCCAGTGCATCCCCTAAGAGAACACACACGCTCAGTAAGATTGGACATAAATCTTATAAACAGTAATCACTCCTACATAAGGACTACTAAAATATTTTCTTAAATATTGATTTAATTATCTCTAATTAAATAAGAATTATGTTCCAAATAGATGCAAAGTCATTCGAATAAAATCCTTTGTCATTTTAATGACCCCTCAAAGTTGTTCGAAATATAATTATATGTCGTTCGAACTGGAAGCCTATGTCCTTCGAACCAGAAAGCCTCGTTGTTCAAACATAATTTTCTTTTTCGTTTGAATAAAATACCAAACTTGTTCGAATGAGATCATCAGAGTGTTCATTTTCTCCAAAGTACAGAAAGGACCATTACCACATAAAGACCTAACTTTAAAGTCTTTAAACATCAATATACCCATTATCCTTCAAGTAAAACATCTATAACTTCCTTATTAACAAATGTAAATGCATTTTAGATAATTAAAGCCATTATAAATGATCTAATATTATATGATAAGATTTCAACCCTAAGCTCATAGTTTAAACAAAATTTATCAAATTTGTTCACAAATTCGATTTAACAACTAATTAACGATAAGGGATTTTACATATTAATCGTACTATGATTTATATCTAAAGTTATTATATTCCAATTACATGATTTCATTAAGGGATTCAACATCAAACTACACTAGTTCATCAACGTGTGATTTAGGCTTTTTTATGAAGAGGAACATGACGCTTTTAAATATTATAAAGATAAAATTTAGAAAAAAATCACCTCCAAGGTGGCATGAACAAGCTCTAGCGAAGATAGCTAATAAAACAATTGATTGTTAAGCCCAATGAATTGAATTTTATAAAGCTATAAAATTGGGGGTTTATAAATAACCCCATTACAGATGAACCAAAGAAATGGTTAGGAGACATATCAAGTGGTCGTTCTAATATTCGGCATCCCACTAAGATCCATTCTATATAAACCTTTGAGTAACTTAGGGAAGACATCAATAGAGTATGGCACAATAAGCCTTTTAAAAGCTCATCCATGATTAGCAAGGGCGTATGCACATTGGTTACCATCTCAATAAACGTGGGAGAAGGTTATAGGACTGCCTAATATGAAGTGATGAATTTGGCTAATGATGGTTTTGATCGACCAAGGGCCTGAAATATTATTATTAAGAATATCCATCAAGATTTTGGAGTTATATTCCACAATAAAATCGTAGATAAGAATTTCCTCACATGCTTTAAGTCCATATAAAATGTAAAGAGCTTCCACTTTGATGTTTGTAACCATCCGGAAGAAACATGTGAATCCCTTAAGAATTACCCCTTAGGATTTCTTACCAAGTCTCCACCACCACCAAGGTCTGGGTTTTCTTTTAACTAACCATAAACATTAATCTTTATGTCCTTATTGGGGGGGAGAGAGCTATTTTACAAGGTTACTGGATTTGATCATATCCAAAGGGACGATTTTAGCATTGAAAATGGTGGTATTATGAGGAAACTTAGTGTTTTTATTAACATGAATGTGAACCATATCAATGATTTTTTATTTTAGTCTAGAAATGACAGGGGATGACCCCTCGTATTTGGACTTGCATCTTGCTTTCCAAATGGTCCAGCAAATGAAAGCTAAAAGAATCCAATGAATCAAACCTATGTCTGAGTTATTATCAGAATACCACTAGGCTATCAAAATGCCTCTAAAATACATATATTTTGAATCAATACTCAACATATGTTGTTGATGAACGGTGATAAATACTTGGCCCAGTCACTATTACCAAAACGATTGTCATTATTTTACTCTTTAAAGAATGAGTAACAACTACATCGCGAATGTCCTCTTACACCTTTAGATTGAAGATTTAAGTCTAGGTGAAGGTAATTGTGAAGAAGTTTCCAAAGGAAAAAATATATTTTTTTAAGGATATAGGTGTGCCAAATGAAGATGCCAAACAAGGAGGATGAATGTTTCTCTCTAATAATATGCCATGTTGAGGAAAGAGAGAATTGACCATCCAAATTTCTATCCAAATGAGTTGGTCTACCTCATTAAAATAAAATATGTTTGTGTTAGCAAATTTAAAATTCATGTACGGGGAAGTTGACTTCATCAAAATATCCGAGTTCCATTAATTACCACTCTCCCCAAAAGAAGAGATTTTGGTGTCATGGGTGGTAAGCCCTTTATTAATTATATTCCCTTCCCCAATCCAGTTATCACAACAAAAGTTTATGTCTCCCTTCCCAATAAGCCAACACATGGACTCATCTTCTTTCCTTCTAATGTTAGTCATTATTCTCCAAATATTGGATCCATACCTGGGTTTAATCGTACAAGGGTACTTTAGTCTTCCATGCATGGCAATTAGAAACTTGGTTCATAAAGAGTTTTGATTTCTGAATTTCCACCACAATTTGAGAATATATGATTCCACACAATCTTGAATGGATTTGACATTAATCCCTCCTTCATTATAGGGGAAACTCAGATTTTTCCATTTTGACCAATACAATTTAGGAATAACTTCGTTATGGCCCCATAAGAAATCATCTATAATCATTTCTATTTTATAAGGAACTTTCTTAGTAGGGGGAATAAAGGGTATAAGGTAAAGGGGCGTAGTTTAAAAAACATGACTGAGAAGAATTATTCTCGCTCCCATAGATAAAAGTCTAGATTTCCAAACTAAAAGCTTGGACCTCATTTTGAGGAGTAAGTCCTTATATAAAATAACTCTTTTTCTTCTTGTGTAGATATGAAAACCAAGAATTTTTTGGATATTCCCAAAATATAAGAGATCTCGCTAGTAGTTGAGATAGATAACTCATTAGAATAGACTAATGAACTTTTTTTTATAACTTCAGCTTTTGACCTAAATTTTGCTCATACTGTCTTAAGAGCTTCTTGATCTTTTTAAGGGAGGCACAGTAACCTGGGGAGAAATGATTAAATCATTAGAAAAAACAAGATGCAATATAACGGTGCATTCGATAGGAATTTTATATCTTTTGAACCCAGTAGCATAGGCTAAGTGATTTGGGTTTCTCGATAAGACTTTCGATTATATAATGAATAAGGAGGGAGATACGGGATCTCTTTATCTTAGCCCCCTATTTTTTTAAAGAAACCCCATGCCTCCCCATTTATGAGAATTAAAAAGTGAGTGTTGGAAATTAGTCTCCACATCATGTCAAGGAACATCTCACTAAAACAAAATTTTCTAATGACTTGAATGAGAAACAACAAAGAAACCCGATCATAAGATTTTTCCATATCCACTTTCACCAGCACATTTCCCCATTCATTTTTCTCACGAATGTCCCCAATCAGTTCTTGAGTGAGAGTGAGAGTGAGAAGAATATTTTCCCCAATGTTCTTGCCTTTGACAAATCCAACTTGGTTAACAAATACAATCTGGGTAGAATGGAGGCAAGTCTAGTATCAAAGAGTTTGGAGACGATTTTGTTAAAGAAAGTACAGAGACTTATAGGATGCATGTACCCAAAAGATTTAGGATTTTTCTTTTTAGGAATGAGGGGAATGAGGATAATGTTAGTGGATGTAACTAAAATTGGCAAGTTATTTCCCATAAAGAAATCGATAACCACTTTGTGGATGTCTTCCCCAATCACTTCCCAAGATTATGGAAACTAATTCCTAGTGAAACCACCAATGCCCGGAGCACTATAAAGATCCACAACTGCTTGTTTAACCTAAAAACTATCAGTAATGGAGCTTAAGAGAGCATTGTCATCATTCGTGATCAAATTTAGGATGTGAGTTTCAAGGAGTTGTTAGTCAGATTGGAGCTCAAGTCTCAAAATTGCTTAGAGAAGAATTTTATATCCTTCTCTTCGATATTATATTGAGAATCATTCCAGTCATCCTTATCATTTTTTATGCAATAAATGAAATTTTTAGCTCTTTTCTTCTTCATAGAAGCATGAAAAAACATGGACTTGCAGTCCCCCTCTTTTGCCCTTTTAAGTTTTCCTTTCTGTCCTCAATATTCATCTTCTTTACTGTTAAGATTGGTAAGGTTTGCATAGGATTTGTAGAGGGCTTCTCTATTCTCATATTAGGGTTATCTTCATGCTCCATTTTATACTTTAAAACATCATCTTCAGTCGCAATATACTTCTGTGGAGTGTTCCACACCTACTTATGCCATTTAATTAGAGTATCTTTAACATTATTTAAGTTATGGGTGATAGCATAAATAGGGTTTCCTTCTTTATAAGGACTCCAATGTTCTCTAATTAATATAATTAATGACTAGTTCTTAGACCAATAATCCTGGAAAATAAATCTTTTTACTCATTATATCCATAGGAGGAGAGGAGAGTGATCTGAGGCTTATTTATTAAGATGCTTAATCAAGAGTCAAGAAAATAAGGTGAACCACTTAACATTAGCAACAAATCTATCGATCCTCTGCCAAATATTCGCAGCGACACCTCTTTTATTCAACCAAATGTATTTGAACCTAGGAATCCCAGATCTTTGAGGCCACAATTGTGAATGCAATCAAAAAAATTTGAGGTACCATCCGCATTAAATTCATTTTCTCCTATTTTTTTGTCAGCAAAGGTCATAGTGTTGAAGTCCCCCCACTATCCACGACTCCATAGTAGTTTCACTGTTCTCATAGTTCCACAATAGAACCCGATCAGCCATATTACAATTGGCATATACTAGAGTAAACTTGATAGGCATAGGGAGTGATAAGTGATTGATATTGAAAGAAATGGCCTAGTCCATTTAGGACTGAGTAGAGAAGTTGATTCCATGAGTGGAAATCATCTATAGAGAATTGGAGTTATTAATCAAAAATAAGTTTTCTTTTATACTCTTCAGTTTTGGACTTCATAATTTTGGGCTTAATGATAACTAATATAAACATTATGAATTTATTTTAATCTTTTTTAGTCTTCTAATCGCACTATTCTTGGCAATCCGTCTAATATTCTAGAGAAGAAAATTAATCATTAAAATTAGGGCGGTAAATATTGGATCTAGATCTGAAATCCATTCCTAGGCTAAAAGAGCTTATTTTTTCCTTCTTTTGATTTTTCTCTTTGTTGCAACATCAGTCCATTTGTTGTTGTCATCTGGAGGAGGTTTAGGGGATAGGTTAAGAGTTTCCACCACTTGAAGACATTCTTGTTTAGTTGTTGAGGTCCCCTTAGGCATCACACTAGTTTGATAAATTTTGTTCTCCCGTGGCAGAAGGTTATTTGTGGTGTGGGGTTTATGGGGTGCTGTTTTATTCAATATTGGTTATTAGACATTGGTTTTGGTTTATCACACTGCCAATTGAGTGACGGGCTTCTAGTTGATTGTTGGAGTAAAATTCTTCTTCCTCGTCGATTGCTACGGTTTCGTCTTTATTATTAGTAGTACCACCTGATTGCTAAGTTGTTTGATAGTCATGGGCTGTGAAGTTTTATTTTATGTTGGCTATAGGCATAGTTTGAATGATTTTACCCTCTTAATATGTTGTTTCTTTTTGGTCTAGATTATTATTCCCTTATACTACACACTTCTTGTCTGCAGAATTCTTCTTTTCCACCATGGTTTGGTTGATATTGGTTCTTAGCTTTCACTTGTCATTATTCAGTAATTATTTGGATTTCTAACTCTTAAACACCATTTGATTATCGTTCATCTATTTGCCTCTAGTCCAAATCTAAGAGATCTTTGTCTTTAAAGGTGTTAAGCACCCATGTTTTAGTGATTCTGTTTTGGCTTTCTTGCCAGTTGACCTTGTTATTTTAATTGAGGGTTACTTTCATCATTCTTGGGCTTCCTGTCTTGGTCAATTTTTAGTTTGTAATGAGAAGTTTAATGACCTTTTACGGTGCAAAATTCACACAAATGAGGGATATTTTCATAGTTTACCCTTTGCCAAAATACTTTACCATTTTATCCATATTCAATCTAGACCCTATGAATTAGGGGCTTAGTTAGATCAATTTTTATACAAACTTTAGCAAGGCTAGGTCTCATTTGTGCAGCAGTGGAAACGTCTAGTTTTAGAGGGTGGGAAAGAACACTAGATATGGAAAACATACTAGATTTATTATAGGTATGGATGGCTAATAGTGGTAAGTTTATCCAAATTGGGGAGTTAGGAGACTCAAATCCTAGGTGAGATTCATAAGAGTATTTAAGCACTCTCATAGGGTAGGAATTGATATATCATATTTCTATAAGCCATAATCCTAGATTATTCTTCTTCGCGGAAGCATTTAATTAGAATATGTTTAACATTCACAACTACCACAATGAAAGATGCCTTGAAACCCAGATCCACCGTCACCTTTCTGATTGAATCAATGGAACAAAGTTCAAGAGAAAATTTACCAACTAGAGTGTATTTGTAGGGTTCAGATAGCATTTTAGATCTTCTTCTAAGAAGAAAATAATCGATTCTCCTCAGTGTGTACCAATGTGAAAGTGCGGAAGCCCTCAATTTTTAAATTCAAATATAATGAAATGGTTCAAATTTTAATTTTCCAAAAGTTATTTAAAATTTTATTTTCTTAAAGAGAACAAACCAACTTATGAAAAATAAATAAAACTAAACTAAAAGTGAAATTAAAACTACACACACAATTTTCATTTCGACTTAAACACACATTAATCCAATTCAAGTTAAACTTGCATGTTATCAAGATAAAGTAATTTTGCACTTGAATTAAATTGAACATACCCCAACATTACATTTGCACCAAATTAAATAGATTGTGATTTTGAAATAATTTTATCTTTTAGTCCTAAGAATGCATCTAGGTGATATAGCAAGAAAAAATAAATCTCAATCGCACTACGCCGGATGTACAAGGAAAACCCAAATGGGAAAAGCCTCAGACGACCCTAGCCTTAAGTCCACTAAGTACGGTTTTACAATTACAAGACAGATGACTTACTTCCTCGACTCGGCTCCCTTCAAGCCTTGACGCGTCTTCTTGTAAACACCTCCGCCTATTCGACAACCCCGAAACTCCACCGGAATCTTGGAATCCACCAATGAGACTTTTGGACAACCCTCAACCCTCAATGAAACCTTTCTTCGAGTGGGAATGTCACATCAAACAAAACTCTTATCCATTATGAGTTGAAAAGAAAACTCAAACTCTCTTCTTCAATGGTGTAGAGAAAACCGATGCCAAACACTCCAAGCATTATATATATATGTTGAAACTTGGATATAGACAAACATATGAGTGTATATGTGTTTTGAAAGGAATTTACTCCATAAAACTTCACACAAAAAAAGGAACTTTTTCTTCAAAGTATTTTGCTCTAATGTCTCTTGAAAATGTGATAAAGTTATCTTCAAAAAGTTAGTTCCCGCACTTAAGAAGCAGGTCAAAAAGGAAGTGGAGCAAAGTAGTGGAAAAGGGGAAAAACTGGCTTAAAACTGTTCCCACTGATTTTTCGTTAGAAATCTCATTCGAACGAGACTTCTAACGAAGAGACAAAACAAAAAAAAATTCTAGTTTTAAAACTCGTTCAAATGACTTCTCGTTCAAATGACTTCTCGTTCGAACGAAGTTGTTCAAGCGACCTATCTAACGAGATCTTATGCCATGTTCTAGATAATTTCGATACGAACGCGTGGCCGCTAGTTTCATATTTTTCTGATTTTTTTTGGATTTGATATGTTTTTTCTACTGAAAGGTGTCCGAGAACAAAATATTTAAAATTATGAATTCAAAAAAAGTTTAACAAAAAAATACTAACACCCAATAAATTTCTAAAATACACCCAATAAATAATGTTCCAAGCTCCTATATATATATTAAAATGCATTCATACCTTAGGAGCAATGGAACCATGTTGATGATGTAGAAACGAGGCACAACACACACGACATTTGATGAAGCTTTAATATCTTGGCCGATATGTATTCAACAAACACGTCATAGGCTTGAATGGATAAACTTGAACTCTATCCTATGACTCAAATATTTTTGTCCGGAATTGAGTCAAAACTACAAAGGACTCAATTGAAAATTTGTGTCCTTACAAATCTCCCCCTTTGGCAATTCCGGGACAAAAACCAAACAAAAATCCTAAAGGGCCGTCAAGCTCTACTAAACTAAAAAATATCCCACCCAAAATAAAGATACAATGCTTGAGTCAAACAACCCAAGGATCAATATCTTTTCTTGATGATGAAAGTTTCCATTTTTGAATAATTCTTGCACACTTAAGCAAACTATCAAACGCATCGAGAATATCAATATATTAAATGCAAAAATAAATACTCCCCCTAAATGAATTCTCCCCTTTTATCAAACAAATGACCTACTTAGAAAGGCGTCTCCCCCTAAGATAAATCTCCCTCAACTAAGGTAAGATAGATTTAGATACCATGTCTCCCCCTATCATTCTCCCCCTTTTTGTTCAGGAATAGACAAAGGCTAAAGAATCAACTAAAATTCAACAAAGAATGCAACAAGATGGATACCAATTATGATACCAACTAGGATGCAATAAAATTCAACTAATCCAACAAATAGCATCAGATACCAACTAGGATGCAATAAAATGATACCAATATGATATATAAAGTATTAAGCATGTGATATCAACAAAGAATGCAACAAGATGGATACCAATTATGAATTAAAGCATAGATGGACTAGAAAAGCCAGGCAAAGACCAAAAACAAACACAATATCATATATATGTATACACAATATATTCAAACTAAGCATAAATACACACATATAGATATAAACACCAAAATGACACAAAAAACAATAAGTTTTTCACACTCGTATGGCAAAAATGTGTCATATGGAAACGGAAGTGTTGGGGTGTAAACTAGAAACAATTAAATTTAGGCCCAATCACTTAAAACATGTTCACAAAGTTCTCAATTAATTGCAAACTTCATCACATTTGAATATAACCTCATGTGATAATATAGATTGAACTCAATGAACAAACATACACAATTCATACAAGCCTAGGATTCTGATGATTCGACAAACCAGTAGAGTCATGACATTGAAAACCCAACTAGGATAAATGAACATTGTGCAAACCGTTGATATATCATCCAAACTCCCTTAATAACCATATATAAATCAACTAAACATAGGCCTTGGCAATTATTTTCTTTTTAATGCCATATTTTCTTTTAGGCCTTTGGACCATGTATTTCTTTTAGGTCCAAACAAACGGTGGCTTACTATTCACAAAGGATAATAAATCCTTTCGGAGCCCTTCCCCGTGCACATTTATATATCACATTTTTTTATATCTCACAAATCTCACGTGCAACGAATTTTGACATGCACTAGTCCTCCTAGGTCACATAACATGTAGATGACAAGATTGGTAGGAGAACACCTCACAAATCTCAAATATACATATGAAGTTAGAATTTCAAATGAGCTCGTGCATGTGTGAATTGAGGCATATAAAAATAGAATCCATTTAAATCAACACAAAATCCAACTAATCCATGTAAGCATGGTAAAGAACATAATAAGGATTGACAATCTAAACCAAAAGTTCTAGACACATGGGAGCGTAAAACATGGGATTCAAACACAAGTATATGCCACATAAAGTGTGTCAAACTATAATACACACAAAATAAAAATCTTTTTGAGTTTTTGAAATTTTTAGCCAAATATAAAAAATATATACTCAAAAGACACACAAAAATCATTTGTATTTTTCATTTATCTTAAATTTCTAAAAAGATAAAATGCAAATGATAAACAAACATCTTTTTGTATTTTTCATTTAATGCAAACAAAAATGAAAGAAGTATAATACAAAAGATAGACAAAAATCATTATTCTAGCATGTGTTTAAGCATGGAGCATAGACTAGAAAATGACTAAAATAAGCACACAATTAGCATGGGTGATATAGCATGAAGCACAAAAGCTAAAGTATGCAAATAAAACTAACAAATTCAACCTTTTGATTTTGCTAGGGAGGAAGCATGTGAAAGTAAATGAGAATCAAAAATCCAATCTTGTAAAGCTACCAAGTCAGATCTCCTAACACAAACTAATGACGAATGACTATCTCGGGGTGTAGGAATCTTGGCTACCTTGGTTGCCTTACGTTGGGATTTTCTAGGAACTCATTTAAGATCAAAACAAAATTTCCTAAGATGACCTTTTCGACCACAATGTGAACAAGTAAAAACACGTCGAAAATTGGTACCTAAGGATTGATCTCTAAAGGCTTTCCTAGGTGATTCTCCTAAAACATGGGTTTTGGCTTTATGAGTAGATTCATTACAAGTATCGAAGCCTAAACCACAAGTGTCATTTTTAATTTGGATCGTTCCTAATATTTTATCTAATTTCTCCGAACGACACTCCAAATCAAATTTGACTTTACTAGAGGCTTTTAATTTATTTCGTAATTCTAAAATGTTAGACTCAAATAAAATATTGCGCTCTTCAAATGCGAGAAGCTCCTTTTTCAAAGAGTCCATTAAACCTTTAAGGCTATCTCTCTCGCCTTCTAAATATTCAATCTTCTCACGAAGAGCTCTCTCACGTGCCCTAAGGTCTTCAACTAAAGCACTATCATCAATGACCTTGACACGCTCTTTTAAACTTGCTTCTAACTTCAAATTAGCTCTTTTTAATTTAATAGATTCTTTATAAAGTTCTTGAAAAGAATTTTGAAGTTCACTCACATCAACCTCATTCTCACTTTCACTCTCTCTTTCTTCTTCACTTTCACTACCATAAAAAACAAGAAAATCATAAACTTTGACCTTGGAAGTGTCATGTGTTAAAATTTCATAATAATAGAAGATTGCTCACTATCACTCACATGACTAGCCATAAAAGACACAAAGTTGGGCTCGGTGGGGGAATCGCATCCCTTTTCCTTATCACTATCACTAAGGGTTGCGTTATATGAAATAGGTTGCTTACCCTCTCTACTTAGATTAGTGGGGCAATCAAAAGCCCTATGGTTATAACCCTCACAACCAAAACACCTATTTGATTCGTCCCTATTTAAATTATCTTTACGAATTTTAGGGATCTTTTCGGCTTTGTCATGGTTAGAAGTTCCAAATTTCTTTAAATCATTTTTAAATTTATCTTTGTTAAACAAGGCCATATCTTCCGAGTCACTATCACTCTCTCTCTCTCTCTCTCTACTACTTATTTTTCCTTTTTTCGGGCTTTTAAAGTAACGCCCTTTTCTATTTTCTTTTCAGTTTTAGAGGGAAACGTGTCTAGTTTATAGGTTTGTAAATCACCCATGAGCTCTTCTAATTTCGTAGAGGCTAAAGTTGGTAAAGAATTTAAAACGGCCACTTTTGGAATAAATCTATTGGGTAGGGACCTTAAAATTTTCTTTACAACTCGGTTGTCGAGTACTTTCTCTCCCAAATTAAACGATGAATTAAAAATATCAAAAAGTCTAGCATAAAATTCATCAAATGTTTCTTTTTCATTCATTTTGATGGTTTCAAATTGAGTGGTGAAGTTTTGTAGTTTCAAAGCTTTAACGACACTAGTACCTTCATGAGTGAGTTGTAAAATATCCAAGCTTCTTTAGCGGTTTCACACGTCATAATGCGTCGGAATTCATCCGGTGTGACCGCGCTAAACAAGTCATTTAAACCACGGGAATTAAAATTTGAAATTTAAATTCATTCTCACTCCATTTATCGGCGGGTTTGGGAACACGTTCATTGTCTACTAAATGTGTAGGTGGGGACCACCCGTTAACGAGAGACAAGCAAACTCTCTCGTCGATAGATTTTAGTGCCAATTTCATTCACGCTTTCCAATATGCGTAGTTAGAACCATCGAAAATAGGAAATTTAGAAAATGGGGAAAATTCCATTTTAGCCAAAAATATTAAAAGGACCTTAACGAAGTAATTTATCATTTTTGGCTCTGATACCAATTTGAAAGTGCGGAAGCCCCCAATTTTTAAATTCAAATATAATGAAATGGTTCAAATTTTAATTTTTCAAAAGTTATTTAAAAATTTATTTTCTTAAAGAGAACAAACCAACTTATGAAAAAAAAACTAAACTAAAAGTGAAATTAAAACTACAAACACAATTTTCATTTCGACTTAAACACACATTAATCCAATTCAAGTTAAACTTGCATTGTATCAAGATAAAGTAATTTTGCACTTGAATTAAATTGAACATACCTAAACATTAAATTTGCACCAAATTAAATAGATATTGATTTTGAACTAATTTTATCTTTTAGTCCTAAGCATGCATCTAGGTGATATAGCAAGATAAAATAAATATCAATCGCACTACACCAGATGTATGAGGAAAACCCAAATGGGAAAAGCCTCGGACGGCCCTAGCCTTAAGTCCACTAAGTACGATTTTACAATTACAAGACAGATGACTTACTTCCTCGACTCGACTCCCTTCAAGCCTTGACGCGTCTTCTTGTAAACACCTCCGCCTACTTGACAACCCCGAAACTCCACCGAACTATTAGAATCCACCAATGAGACTTTTGGACAACCGTCAACCCTCAATGAAGCCTTTCTTCGAGTGGGAATGTCACATCGAACAAAACTCTTCTCCTTTATGAGTTGAAAAGAAAACTCAAACTCTCTTATTCAATGGTGTAGAGAAAATCGGTGCCAAACACTCCAAGCAATATATATATATATATATATATATATATATATATATATGTTGAAACTTGTATATAGACAAACATATGGGTGTATATGTGTTTTGAAAGTAATTTACTCCATAAAACTTAACACAAAAAAAGGAACTTTTTCTTCAAAGTATTTTTCTCTAATGGCTCTTGAAAATGTGAAAAAGTTATCTTCAAAAAGTTAGTTCCCGCACTTAACAAGTAGGTCAAAAAGAAAGTGGAGCAAAGTAGTGATAAAGGGGAAAAAACTGGCATAAAACTATTCCCGCTATTTTTTCGTTAGAAATATCGTTCGAACGAGACTTCTAACGAAGAGACAGAACGAAAAAAAAATTCTCGTTCGAACGACTTCTCGTTCGAACGACTTCTCGTTCGAACGAGGTCATTTGAACGACCTATCTAACGAGATCTTAGGCCATGGTTCTAGATAATTTTGATACGAATGCGTGGCCGCCAGTTTCGTATTTTTCTAATTTTTTTTGGATTTGATATGATTTTTCTACTGAAAGGAAATATACTTACACCCAAAATAAATTTCTAAAATACACCCAATAAATAATGTTCCAAGCTCCTATATATATATTAAAATGCATTCATACCTTAGGAGCAATGGAACCATGTTGATGACGTAGAAACGAGGCACAACACACACGACATTTGATGAAGCTTTAATATCTTGGCCACTAGGTCTTCAACAAACACGTCATAGGCTTGAATGGATAAACTTGAACTCTATCCTATGATTCAAATATTTTTGTTCGGAATTGAGCCAAAACTACAAAGGACTCAATGTAAAATTTGTATCCATACACAATGATTTTGAGATTGATTGTCTTTTAAGTGTGATTTTCTAGGACCAAAGTGAGATTTAATGAGTGGAGGGTCGATCGGAAGAATAGAAGAAATATAGTAATCTATTTTGACGGTCAGGCCATGGTGCGGTTTACCAGCTTCAGTGGAGAAGCTAGCCATTATTGTGCGCATGTGTTAAGATCCCAATGATGTAGGAAAGAGACCCCTTGAGAAAATAAATTGAATTGTTCTTCCAAAAGTTGTAAGTTTTTTTGTTTAAATTAGAAAAGATAATTTGTGGGTTTATGTGATTTAATCTTAAACAAGTAATTAATCTAATAGTGGAAATTAGGTTTTCATATGATTAAAACCAGATTTCACGAATTAAGTTCATATTCCAATGAACTACAAAAATTCTAACACCAACTAAATTAAATTCTTAATCAAAGTAAACTTACGTATGACCGATTGTACGAATCAAGTCCCAATAAAGTGTAACAACTTTCACTAGGAAGCATGTAACAACTTAAAAAATGTCTCCAACAAAGTGTAAAATAATCGGGTCATATACCTTTGGGAAACCGAGCAATCAGATGATGAGGTGAAGACTTGTTGAATGTTGAAATCCCAAATGCTAAAATTCTTCATCGAGGAGAGTAGCATGACACTAAATGACCCTAAATGTTTTGTCCAATGGAAATAACCAATACTACGAATTGACTTTATCATAAACTTGTCCTTACAAATCTCCCCCTTTGGCTATTGCAGGACAAAACATAAAAAAATGACTCGAAATTTGTTAAGACAAACCGTCAAGATGATCCTAATGCCCATCCCCAAAACTGAAAAAAAAAGGACAGACTCGACTCGACTGACAATAAAGCTACTACTTGAATTTCTTTGTAGGCAAGAATCTAGAAAAAGAAATAAATAGTCTATACACATGAAACAACAAACACATAAAATGAATGGAGGAAATTAAAAAATAAATAACCAATTTACAAACTCCCCCCAAACATGTTCTCCCTCTTTTTTCCCGAAAAAGACAAAGGGATAAAACTAAACCTGCAATGTTAGTGAATATAGAATAAACCTCAAGATAGAGAACATAAAACATTAATATGAGTAAATTAGAATCCATAGCATAATAGAGAATGAAAATCATCCATTACAATGATACAAGATAAGATGAAGCAAATTGTGATTAACACCAATCCAAAATGAGCTAAATAATATCCAAATCAAAAAGCAAGAAAAGGAAATGATAATCCAATATCTGGTACAAATAAGAGTAACAAATAAATGAAGTATAAATCACTCTCTCATAAGTACATAAAATAAAATATTTGCCTAAAACAAATCACTAGGCTCAATTCTCGAGAGCATCATCTAAAGTCTCATCACCAATAGAAAATCTGGTGCCCAAAGAACCTGCACCACACCACTTCTCAAAATATTAGAGATCCTCAAATTGTTGCATTATGAGAGAGTCGCTCCATTCCTGGGCATCCTCTATATGGGTCTAGGCCTCCACGGGTAGATGTCTGCCTATCTGCATGGAGGCAAAGAATTCCTGCATCATAGCTCAGTCCTAATGGAGATCCTCTTGCATTTTCTCAACTGCAAACACATCAACCTATGTTCCTCCAACTTTGAAGGTGGAAGACGACCAGAAGTAGAGGGTCTGGACTTCTATGGAGTGGATGCAACGAGAGACTGGTATGACTCTGAGTGAGATAAAGTGCGATGAGGTGTATCCTTAGGAAGATGACCAATATCCAAATAGCAATGGGTGACTAAAACTGCAAAAGGCAATACCTATCGAACAGGCAAAGAGGGTGACATGCGAACAACTCTAAGAACTCCATAAGTATGACCAGGGACATCAATAGAATTCCTAATGATGCTAGTATACATCATACTCACATGATCCAGTGAAATATGAGTATGGTTTGCATGTAGAAAGTGGCACGCACAAATGATCCAATTATGGATCATAAAATCAGATTTGAGATTACTATGATATAAAATTGCAGAACCCCAACTATATTTCCTGAAAGACAATCTAATATGAGATCATAGTCAGTCCTAACATCTTTGGTCCAAGGGAAAGTAGGGTTGGAAAGTATGGGTAAATTGGGAAGACGGACAATGGAGTCGGTGGTGATAATAATTTCCTTACCACGTACCTTGGAGACTATACCTCTCTTAGACACAAACATTGAAAAGAAGAACTCTCGGATAGGATCGAGATAGATAGGATCATGAATATTGAACATGGGATCCTAACCACGAGTGACAAGCCATGTGAAAACTATGGTTCCCAAAAAAGAAACTAGGTTTGTAATCTTTTCCCTAACAATTAATCTAGTAGGGAACCCTAGTGTGTGGAAGAGTGTGTGATTTGCATGCGTACCCCAACGTAGATGAAGATTGGTAATGGCAATATCTTCATCCGAAGAATGTTCCTCATCCAATTGAGTCTCGCGTTTAGGTCATCGCCTTCTATCCATAAGGAAGATGTAAGAGATGACTACAACCTACCCAAATACAACCAAATAATCCTCCACAATACCAAAAAACAACAACAACAACAACAACAACAACAACAACAACAACAACAACAACAACACAAATCCCATTCTCCATCAAAATATCACAAATATGAATATATAAAACTAATAAAATAAATAAATGAAATTTTCTGACTTTTTGACAACAAAAATTTAAGATAAAAGCCATGTCAAAAATTCATTAGAGGTCATTTAACCGGGGTAACCAAAAAACTTTGTTTATGAAATAAAAATTGTATCCAAAAGTATATATAATATAGACATATCCCCAAAGAAAAATGTTAAGTTTATATGAAATGGGTCAATCATAAGAAATAAACAACACCAAAGTGTTGCATGTTTAAAAAAATACCCAAAAAATATTTACTCAAACTAAGATAGTAAAATATACTAGAGAAGGGATGAAAAAGGAATACCTTAAAATAAAGCTTTAGAATTCCAACACAAGTCTAGGAGATATGGAAAATGGCTTTAGGAAACTAAGGTTTTTATATGGGTGAAGATGGAGATGAGGAGTTGAGAATCTGGAGAGCGTGGGAGACATGGAGTGAAAAGTTGAGAGATATTACGAGAAGAGAAACCATTCTTGACTAAGAGAGAGAGAGAAAGGGAAAAATTAAAAAAAAATAAACGAATAAAAAATTAACCCAACTAGCCTGATATAAGATCGGTCGTTCGAACGATCTGGGAATCTCTCTCGAACGACGTCGTTAGAATGACATACGGACAATCAATCGAATGAGATTGCAAGCTAGGTTTGGAAAGAGGACTGTTCAAATCCTGTTCGAAGGAATCAAAAGAGATTTCACACCTTTCAAAAGCAAATAAAAGGAAGAATTTTGGGAAAATAAATAATATAAAGGCCCAACAAGGTTAAAAAAATCTAAAAAAATGATTTTCAATTGTCCTAGGTAGTGTTGAAAATAATCGAACTGTGGAAACAGAATGAATAGGTGTGAACAAAGTGAGTGAGACCATCTCCTAAGACAATGCACAAGTGCAAGATGCCAAACATTATATCTGCACAATATGCACTCACATAAACCTTGTGACAAATAAGGGAAATTCAATTGGAGACTAGCCACATAAAATAAATGCCTAGAAGTTCGATGATTCTCTGGCCAATAGCATCATCTTAAAAAGAAATATTATGATTTCTTGTGAAAACCCATTGATATTCAACCTATGTCTCCCATCAAAAGCATAAATATTTTTAATTTTACACAATAATTTTCATACAACACATTGTCCTTGGCAATTTTAATTTTGTGCCATATATTCTCCTCGTCCTTTTTTCTTGATGCAAAAGGTGGCTATTCACGCAAAGACTACCTATTTTTCGCATCCCGATTCCATTGCATAAATATACTAACTTTAGCGGATAAATATTTTTTATTTTTCTCAATCCGGGCAATGGCTCTTACATGAACAATTATTATGTTTGTTGCTTATAAGTTTAGGTGATAAAATTGATAAGACAACACATTACTTCACCTAGCGTATGTAAAGCAACATAGTCATCCTCAAGATTTCGTGATAGGTGTGCACTTGAAAGGCAGTGATATGAGGCAATCATAGAAGAATATGTCATAAAACAAGCATAAAAGAGTCATATCAATGCATAAAAAGCACAAGTGAGATGAAATCTGAACTAGCTATTCATCGAAAGCCACATGAACATGGAATGATATAAATATTCGAAAATCTAACACACATATCCAAATTGAATAAAAAAGTTTAAGGAAACGACTTTCTCTTCAACTAGCTCTCCAAACAAGTGCTCACGTATCCTAATGTGCTTTGTTTTAGAATATTGAATGGGATTTCGAGAAATATGGATTGCACTCATATAATCACAACAAATAGTCATTATGCCTTTTGAAATACCGTAATCCCCCAAAATTTGTTTCATCCAAATTAGTTAAGTGCAACAACTCCAAGTGCCTATGTATTTGACATCCGTTAAGGAAGAAGAAATGGAATTTTAATTCTTGTTCATCCATGAGACAATCATAATTCCAAAATGGAAACATATGCTTAAGGTTCACTTACAACCATCAACGTCTCCTGCCCAATCGGCATCTGAATACGCCAATAGATAATCATTAATGTTTAAAGAGTACCAAATCCCAAACGATAGGGTCCCACTAACATATTTGATAATGCCCTTAATGGAAAGTAAATGGGACTCTTTTGGGGGGGCTTGATAATGCGCACAAACTCTTACACTAAAGGAAATATCCAGACAACTAGCGATTAACTAGATTAAACTATGTATCATACTCCTCAAAAGAGTGTGATCAACATCCTTTCCTTCAATGTCCTTACTAAGCTTATGGAAGAAATCATGGGTGTATGTGCATGATTAGAGGAGTCTAAATTAAATTTCTTCACAAGATCTTTCGCACACTTAGATTGGGAAAAAAATATGTGATAACCCGCTCACCAAAATAAGGGGTGGCCAGCCCGATACTTCAATAATGATGGGAATCATAGATGGACCATTCTCAGCATCACAATAAAATACAAAGCATACGCGATAACCACCATATATTTTGAGAAAATCGGGTTGCCAAAAATTTTGTTTTATAAGTTAAGGAAAGAATTTAAACAACCCAATTTAAAAAGAAAGTGGAAACCAAAAAGAACTTATATTACATCATCGATAAGTATACAATAAAGAGGACCGAATATGTTGTCGATCAACAGTCAAATACAACAATACAACAGTTTAATGTAAATTACACAATACATTATGATAAGCAAATACAATTGCTTGGGCCACACACCCGAAAAGATGACCCAATTGTAACTAGAGTGCAAAACTGAAGGCATCTACAACAAAATATCCCGTAATATCCGCAAAGTATCACGGCTCCCTAAAAACACCGAAATAGGAAAGTCGGTATGGGCGTCCTTGCAACGGAGCACCTGAGCGGATACCAGATTCATGCACAACAAGAAATATGAAAGGGTCAGGTCCCTATTTTATATGATTACCAGATGAATAAAGAGTATGACAGTTATGAACAGTTAATCATGCCTGACAAGTAAAAGAATCTACCTACACAATCTCAAAGCATAAACTAAGACAATTTAAATGATCATAAATCTAATTTTAGTTATGCAAGAGGATATGAATGAATAACATTAATTAAAAACTTCCATCATTCTCATTGATTCATTTCATCGTTCCGTTCCTTATCAGGAAACATAATCACAATTTTATGCTCTTTGTGGCATTTATCATAAATCAAGTCCAACTTGAATAAGAATAGTTATATTCATATACATATAACGATTCTAAGACCGCCCATCTGGGTTTCACCAATGTGCGCGCCCCTAAATGACCATCATCTTCCAGGGCCTATCAACCAAGACAACCTGGGCACCTACAACGCAAGACGTCGGGAAGCGGCCATATGCATGCGGGAGAGTCATAACCACACCCGGAATTACCTCACCATCGCAGAAAACATACAATAAGAGCTCATATGGCCTAGGACTATATCCACCCTGCATTCATTAGCTAGGGAGCTTCACCTCACGAGCGCAACTTCCCTTATGATGGCATTTAGAGAGGTGTGTTTAAGTATATTACCATTTACCATTTCCATGATTAAGTAAATTATCATTTACCAATTTCATTTCCATTTTGATAGATACATCACATTTTATCCGAAGCCATACATAATTCATGTCATCATTATTACCTCAATGAATGAATAAATTCTTAATCTACTCTCCAAACATTCTTTTATGGTGTTATTAGAAACCATTAAGACTATCATAACTCAATTGAGCTTCTAAAGTCTCCCAAACACGACCTTACAACTCCTAGACTCATAATAGTTAAGTAAAGAAAGAGGATACCCTAACATTAATTTGTATACCCCCGGAATAACCCCCACATAAACCATTCCTAATGTAGGGTAGTTAACTAACTCATTTAGGACTCTAGGACTCTAAGTTTATGTCATACAAGAAGGTTCCTAAGTCCTAAGCGTAAAGAAAAAGGGTTGGAATTGAGTTATAAAAATAACTCAAAACAGCAGGATTTCCGAATTGATTCACCCTGGCCGAATCGATTCGGTCTGAAAGCGAATCGATTCAGACCAGCCGAATCGATTCGGAGAGGAAAACCTGACTTTTTGCATAATTGTCAAATCGATTCAGACAGGTCGAATCGATTCGATCCACTCAGACCTATAGGCTGCCCCTATGGAAAATTGATTCGCTAGGGGAGAATCGATTCGCCCAGCCCAGAATTGCCTAATTCGGCCATGGAGTCTTGGACTCCAAATTCTCCCAACTCATTTCTATCCAAACCAAGATTATTTATGGCAACCATCTAATCATAAATTCATCTAACAACTATGATTTACACCAATAATTATCTAAACCAACTTTCAAGGGTTCAAAACCTACAAATCCATTTAAAACCGTAAAATTGTTAAACCAAAATCAATCCACAATAATCAATACAAATTATTCATCTTAGATCACATATTAGCAAGTAGAAAACTTGCCTTGAGGTTGAAATATCAGATTCTTGGAAGATGGAAGCAAGATCAATTCTCAAATCTCCAATCTTTCTCTTTTCTCCTCTTTTCTTCACACTTCTCTTCTTCTAACTTTCTCTCTAGGTTTTAGTAATACACTTAAGAGTAATAAATGAAATGCAAGACTTAAATCGTGGATTTTGTCTAATTCCCCAACTTAAATGGTTAGTACCACATTAAAATGACTCGCAACTACACATTTATGTTAAAACCAGTCAAAAGTGCCCGAAACCTAAAAATACAATATGGCACTTATTTCGACTATCTCGCACATTTCAGGACTAACCACGCCCTCTAAACTGGCATCCGACAATTTTATAAATTATTTTCAGTTTCGATTTCATTTAAACCATAAATGTCATTTAAAACATATGACACTAAGAAACGCAACATGATGATATTTACATACACATACAGTAAATATGCAACAATCTAGTAAAAATTATCTTTCAACTCATTCAATTAATATTTAAACCATTTTCCAACATATTATATAATTACTTCACACAGTAAATTAATATAAAATAAGTTCTCAAAAGTGAGGGTTGTTACATACTCCCCCCTTTTGAGGGAATTTTGCCCTCAAAATTTAGGCATACCTTGTATAAAGAGATGCGGATACTTTTCTCGCATATCGTCCTCATGCTCCCACATTGATTCCTTAGCGTCGTGATGACCCCATTGAACTCGCACCAAGGGCACGACTCGTGATCTAAATTTACACTCTCCGTGCTCTAAGATTGCAACTGGTTGTTCTACATACGAAATATCGAGTTGAAAATCGATATCCTCCAAAGGAATATGCCAAAGGGCTCCTTCACACGTCTTATATTTATTCAAAGAGGAAACATGAAACACATCATGGAGTTGTTGTAAGTGTGCCGGTAAGGTAAGTTGATACACCACAGGACCTACCCTGGAAATAATAGGAAAAGGTCCCACATAGCGCAGCGCAAGTTTTCCTTTCTTCCCAAAATGCTTCATACCTTTCATTGGTGATACTCGCACCAAGACTTGATCTTCAATTTCCAACTCCACATGCCTTCTATTCGCATCGGCGTAACTCCTTTGACGATCTTGAGCTATTCGGATGCGATTCCGAATGAGTTCAATCTTGGAAGAAGTATCCTGGATCATTTCAGGTCCAAGAAACTTATTATCCCCCACCTCCAACCAACAAGTGGGCGATCTACAAGGCCGGCCATAAAGTGCTTCGTAGGGTGCCATCCCAATGGTAAATTGGTACGAATTATTATAAGAAAATTCGACCAAAGGGATATATTGTTCCCAACCACCTTTGAAATCAAGCACACACATTCTGAGCATATCCTCCAGCATTTGGTTGACTCTTTATGTCTACCCATCTGTTTGAGGGTGATAAGAAGTACTCAATTTCAATTCGGTTCCCATGGCTTTTTGGAAACTTCGCCAAAAGTGGGAAACAAATATCTTCTCTCTGTCAGAGACTATATTTATTGGCACCCCATGGAGTCTAACAACCTCCGCAATAAATAGCCGGGCATAACGAGCAGTGTTGTAATCGATGCGTACCGGTAGAAAATGTGTCGACTTAGTTAAATGATCCACGATAACCCAAATAGAAACGTGACCACTTTGCGACGTTGGAAAGCTCGTGAAGAAATCCATCGATATACTCTCCCACTTCCACACCGGTATCTCCAAGGGTTGCAACAAATCCGTTGGTCGCCGATGATCTATTTTCACCAATTGACAAGTAGTGCATTGGGATACAAACTCAGAAATATCCCGTTTCATACCTGCCCACCAATATTGATGGTGCATGTCTTGGTACATCTTGTCCCCACCAGGATGCACCGAAAATTTAGACCCACGAGATTCTATCATCACGGCCTCTCTTAAATCCCCTTCATCCAGGACGATGAGTCTCCCGTGAAAATGTAACCCACCCTTCGATCTTATAGAGTAGGATTCCGCTCCCTTGGTCAATAATTGGCATATACGATCTTGACAACCTTTGTCCCTTCCTTGGGCTTCTACAACTTTTTCCACCATAGTAGGCGTAACGGTCAACACCGACATAAACTCCCTAGCGACCATGTCCTCCTGACTAAGCTCCTTCCATTTAGCTTTCCATACCTCCGCTAACTCCCCCTCGGGTCTCCTACTCAACGCATCCGCCACCACATTCGCCTTGCATGGGCGATAGTGGATGTCAAATTGATAGTCTTTCACAAATTCTAACCATCGACGCTGTCGTATATTTAAATCTTTCTACAAAAATAAATATTGCAATGACTTGTGGTCCGTGAAAAGACTAAACTTCTCCCCCAGGAGATAATGCCTCCAAATCTTCAAGGCAAAAACAACTGCGACAAGTTCCAAATCATGCACCGGATAATTCTTCTCATGGGTCTTTAGCTTGCGAGAAGTATAAGAAATAGCCCGTCGCTCTTGTTGAAGTACACCTCCCAATCCTTGTAGAGATGCGTCGATAAAGACTAAATATTCCAATCCTGGCCTCGGTAACGCAAGGACTGGAGCAGAAGTCAACCTATCCTTGATCTCATCAAAAGTCGACTGACAAGAATTATCCCAAACAAACCTCACCCCTTTTCGGGTTAAATTTATCAAAGGACTAGAAATTTTGGAAAACCCCTTGATAAATCGACGGTAATAACCCGCCAAACCCAGAAAACTACGAATCTCGGTAGGTGTAGTGGGTTGACCCCACTCCCTCACAGTATCAACTTTACTTGGGTCCACCGAAATACCCTGGGCTGTCACAATGTGACCCATAAATTGTACCTCCTGCAACCAAAAACCACACTTCTCGAACTTGGCATACAATTGGTGATCCTTCAACCTTTGCAGGACCAACCACAAATGAGTAGCATGGTCAGATTCCGTTTGAGAATAAACTAAAATATCATCAATGAACACAATGACAAACCGGTCCAGGAAGTCCCGAAACACCCTATTCATGAGGTCCATAAATATGGCAGGAGCATTGGTTAGTCCGAAAGGCATAACCAAAAATTTGTAGGACCCATATCTTGTTAAGAAAGATGTTTTGGACACATCTTTCTCCCGTATCCGCAACTGGTGATACCCCGTCCTCAAATATATCTTAGAGAAGTACGACACTCCCCTAAGTTTATCAAATAAATCATCAATTCGAGGTAACGGGTATTTGTTCCGAATGGTGACTTTATTCATCTCTCTATAGTCAACACATAATCGGAGGGAACCGTCCCTTTTCTTCACAAATAAAACTAGAACACCCCACGGTGACGAGCTTCACCTAATAAACCCTTGCTCTAGCAAGTCTTGAATCTGATCCCTTAACTCCCTCATCTCAACAGGATCCATACGATACAGATCTCTCGCAATCGGTCACGTTCCCGGCGCTAAGTTAATTACAAACTCAATTTCCCTATTAGGAGGCAAACCCGGTATTTCTCGGAAAACATCCTCGAATTCCCCAACAACCGAAATAGAATCTAAGGAAATAACTACATCCCGAGAAGTCTCCTCCGCAATAAAATACAAGTAAGAGCTAGTACCTCCTTCTGAATGAGGCATACCCACTAGAAACATTTCTTGCCCTGGAATGGCAAACTATACTCTTCCCATAGCAATTAACTATCGCACGATACTTCACTAGCCAATCCATACCCAGGATTACATCATACCCGACCATATCCAGGACGAGAAAATCGGCCTCAAAGCAAAAATTACCAAGATTTATTTTTATTCGTTTACAAATAAGGAAAATGAGTGACCCATCACCCATGGAAGATTCAACACTAGTGAAGGTACTCTCCGCCGATTTAATCAACTCCGTAGACGGAGAAAATATTCTAGAAATAAACGAGTGTGTCGCACCCGTATCAAATAATACATGACCCATATGCCCCTAAATGAAAAACTTACCCTCAATAGTTGGCAGCGCCGGCTGGGCCGGAGGAAGCATAGCATCCTGAATATGGTAGACATGCCCATACTGTAGTTATCCCTGTTGTAGAGGGATAATCGAATTAGGTACTTGTGGTGATAAGCGAGCCTATGGCTTCGGTGGAGTCCTAGGAAGCTGTCCCCCAATCAAGTGAGGACACGACCTCTTGAAATGGCCCAACTCTCCATATTGAAAGCATCAATTCGTCACACTCTCTTGGTTTCGACCCCGATTGTTTCTAAACTGCCCGAAACCTTGGACCAGATGGACTCTACCTCCATTTCCACCTCTACCTGCTTGTTGTTGTTACGGGCTACCTTGACCCTTCCTAACATTACTGCCACCAACATTGAATCCACCAAATCGTTATCTTTTTTACAAGTCCCCCTGCTGGGGATCCCTTTATTTTTTCTTATTTCCCGAAGATTGGGATGAGGAAAATGCTCCTCCTCCAATCCCATTTACTCCGGGCTTTCCCGCTAGCCCCACGACTGTAGCTTTCTTACTACTTTGGACATACAACCGATGCTCTTGGCAATAAAGCAACGCCGCATTCATCATATCCCCAAAAGTCTGCAAAGCTGAATTACCCAGCAAATATTGTTGAATCCTCAAATGCAACCCTCCCATGAACTTCGATATTTTCCTTTCTTCTGGAGTCACCTCATTCGGTACAAAACTTGCTAACCGGGTGAACTCCTCCTCATATTCCGCAACTGACCGCTCCCCTTGCACCACATCTTGAAGTTTTCTTCTCATCTCCCTTTGTACTGCAGGAGGGAAGTACTTCCGATCAAACAGAACCCAGAAATCATTGATAGTCATAGCATCCCTTTGCTCTGGCGTAGTCATCGACTCCCACCAATGTAGTGCAGCTCCAACAATTTTAAAGGTAGCAAGGACTTGTTTCCTCTTCTCACTACACTCTACCATACGTAGATGGCGTTTCATATCTTTCTTCCACTGATTTTATCTAATGACATTAGAACCTCCTTCAAATTCTGGGGGATGTCCCTTTAAAAAGGACTGACTAATTCTCTCCCACGGAGAAGGTCCAGTAGGAGCTTGTACATATGGAGCCTGTGGTTGTTGGGATTGGGGTAACTACTGAACCACGGTGGTCATAGCAGCATTGACCGCTTGGGCCACAATATTTGCTACATTAGCAGCATTTATAGTTCCTTGTTGTGGTGGCGGTGGAGGACCAACATCCTCTTCTACGACTCTATTCCTTCTAGCGGGGTGGCCTCTCTTAACCGGCATCTGAAATAAAGAAACAAGAGAATTAGAATACTATTTAGATCAATCTATTTTGTAGAGGATCACAAACATAGGCAACAAATCAGTCCTAACAATAAGCTCTATATCAAAGAACGCTACGGTAGAACGTGACAAGTTCGCATAGATCCTAAAGACTCTAGAACCTGATGCTCTGATACCATCTGTGATACCCCGCTCACCAAAATAAGGGTTGCCAGCCCGATACTTCAATAATGATGGGAATCATAGATTGACCATTCTCAGCATCACAATAAAATACTAAGCATACAGTATAACCACTATATATTTCAAAAAAAATGGGTTACCAAAAAATTTGTTTTATAAGTTAAGGAAAGAATTTAAACAACCCAATTTAAAAAGAAAGTGGAAACCCAAAAGAAATTATATTACATCCTCGACATGTATACAATAAAAAGGACCGAATATGTTGTCGGTCAACAGTCAAATACAATAATACAACAGTTTAATGAAAATTACATAATACATTACGATAAGCAAATACAATCGCTTGGGCCACACTCCCAAAAAGATGACCCAATCGTAACTAGAGTACAAAAATGAAGGCGTTTACAACAAAATATCCCATAATATCCGTAAAGTATCACGGCTCCCCTAAAACACCGGAATAGGAAAGTCAGTACGAGCGTCCTTGCGGCGGAGCACCTGAGCGGATACAAGGTTCATGCACAACAAGAAATATGAACGGGCCAGGGCCCGATTTTATATGATTACCAGATGAATAAAGAGTATGACAGTTATGAGCAGTTAATCATGCATGACAAGTATAAGAATCTACCTACACAATCTCAAAGCATGAACTAAGATAATTTAAATGATTATAAATCTAATTTTAGTTATGCAAGAGGATATGATTGAATAAAATTAATTAAAAACTTCCATCATTCTCATTGATTCATTTCATCGTTCCGTTCCTTATCAGGAAACATAATCACAATTTTATGCTCTTTGTGGCATTTATCATAAATAAAGTCCAACTTGAATAAGAATAGTTATATTCATATACATATAACGATTCTAAGACCGCCCATCTGGGTTTCACCAATGTACGCGCCCCTAAATGACCATCATCTTCCAGGGCCTATCAACCAAGACAACCTGGGCACCTACAACGCAAGACGTCGGGAAGTGGCCATATGCATGCGGGAGAGTCATAACCACACCCGTAATTACCTCACCATCGCAGAAAACATACAATAAGAGCTCATATGGCCTAGGACTATATCCACCCTGCATTCATTAGCTAGGGAGCTTCACCTCACGAGCGCAACTTCCCTTATGATGGCATTTAGAGAGGTGTGTTTAAGTATATTACCATTTACCATTTCCATGATTAAGTAAATTATCATTTACCAATTTCATTTCCATTTTGATAGATACATCACATTTTATCCGAAGCCATACGTAATTCATGTCATCATTATTACCTCAATGAATGAATAAATTCTTAATCTACTCTCCAAACATTCTTTTATGGTGTTATTAGAAACCATTAAGACTATCATAACTCAGTTGAGCTTCTAAAGTCTCCCAAACATGACCTTACAACTCCTAGACTCATAATAGTTAACTAAAGAAAGAGGATACCCTAACATTAATTTCTATACCCCCGGAATAACCCCCACATAAACCATTCCTAATGTAGGGTAGTTAACTAACTCATTTAGGACTCTAAGTTTACGTCATACAAGAAGGTTCCTAAGTCCTAAGCATAAAGAAAAAGGGTTGGAATTGAGTTATAAAAATAACTCAAAACAGCAGGATTTCTGAATTGATTCACCCTGGCCGAATCGATTCGGTCTGAAAGCGAATCGATTCGGACCAGCCGAATCGATTCGGAGAGAAAAACCTGACTTTCTGCATAATTTTCGAATCGATTCGGACAGGTCGAATCGATTCGATCCACTCAGACCTGTAGGCTGACTCTATGGAAAATTGATTCGCTAGGGGAGAATCGATTCGCCCAGCCCAGAATTGCCTAATTCGGCCATGGAGTCTTAGACTCCAAATTCTCCCAACTCATTTCTATCCAAACCAAAATTATTTATGGAAACCAACTAATCATAAATGCATCTAACAACTATGATTTACACCAATAATTATCAAACCAACTTTCAAGGGTTCAAAACCTACAAATCCATTTAAAACCGTAAAATTGTTAAACCAAAATCAATTCACAATAATCAATACAAATTATTCATCTTAGATCACATATTAGCAAGTAGAAAACTTGCCTTGAGGTTGAAATATCAGATTCTTGGAAGATGGAAGCAAGATCAATTCTCAAATCTCCAATCTTTCTCTTTTCTCCACACTTCTCTTCTTCTAACTTTCTCTCTAGGTTTAGTAATACACTTAAGAGTAATAAATGAAATGCAAGACTTAAATCGTGGATTTTGTCTAATTCCCCAACTTAAATGGTTAGTACCACATTAAAATGACTCGCAACTACACATTTATGTTAAAACCAGTCAAAAGTGCCCGAAACCTAAAAATACAATATGGCACTTATTTCGACTATCTCGCACATTTCAGGACTAACCACGCCCTCTAAACTGGCATCCGGCAATTTTATAAATTATTTTAAGTTTCGAATTTCATTTAAACCATAAATGTCATTTAAAACATATGACACTAAGAAACGCAACATGATGATATTTACATACACATACAGTAAATATGCAACAATCTAGTAAAAATTATCTTTCAACTCATTCAATTAATATTTAAACCATTTTCAACATTTTATATAATTACTTCACACGGTAAATTAATATAAAATAAGTTCTCAAAAGCGAGGGTTGTTACAAAATATACCATTATCAAGTTGACACACTTGAAGACCTAGGAAGTAAGTGAGCTCGCCGACCATACTCATCTTATACTCACTTTACATTTCTCTCACAAGGAGTTGAGTATGGTGTCATGTTTGGATCTGAAAACTATGACGCCAATATACACTTGGGAAACTAAAAAAGTGCTATCATCTTGACGAACAAACGGCGTCATATCTTACCCCCTCTCGAGAAGCCAGGAGTAAGAAGATAAGAAGTAAGCCTCTCATACCAAGCATGAGGTACATGCTTAAAACCATATAAGGTTCTTTTCAAGTAAAATATGTGATTTTGGTGCTTAAGGTCTTCAATCCCTTTCGGTTGTTCCACATCGACTTCCTTCTGAAGAATGCCATTTAGGAAGGCAGTCTTGGCATCCACTTGATAAAGCTTGAATGTAAGATGACATGTTATGTCTAGTAAAAGGCGAATGGACTCTAACCTAATAATAGGAGTAAACGTCTCATCAAAATAAACACTCTCTATTTAGGTATATCCTTGGGCAACTAACATAGCTTTGTTACGAACAATGACTCCATTTTCATCCATTTTATTTGTGGACATCCGTTTGGTACCAATGACGTTAGTATCATTAGGTCGGAGAACTAACTCCCAAGCATCATTCTTTTGAAATTGAAGCAACTCTTCTTGCATGGCATTTATCCAATGTTAATATTTTATTGTTTCTTTGAAATTTTTAGGTTCGATTTAAGAGGTATAACACAAATAAGTAATCTCATATTCAAGTCGTGACCCGTTCTTGACACCTAATTCAGGATTCCTAATAATTTTTAGAGGGGTCATGACTTTTACGAATCCCAAGGGGCTGGATCCTTTTTTTAAGTGACAAGTTCACCAAATCATTTTGAGACTCACTATGATCAATATCGAGGGTGCATCACTCTCATGCGAGGAATCGTACTCAGTATCAAGAAATGTGGTTGGATCATCATCTTTTATTATAGCATTGATTGATTCCGTGACTTTAGAAATAGCAAAGTTATAAACCCTATAAGCTCTACTATTTAATGAACACCCTAAAATATACCTTCATCATTCCACGAGTCGAATTTTCCTAATATCTCTCTATCTCTAAGGATGTAACGAGGACTCCCAAATACTCGAAAATAGTCTAGGTTATGTTTCGTACCTGTCCATAATTCATAAGGAGTTTTATTAGTATGGGGACGTCGTATGATACACGGTGCTTACCACTTCTGTCTAAAACCTACGAGATACTTTCCTATTTAAAAGCATTGACCTTCCCATTTCTTGGATCATTTGATTCTTCCTCTCTACTATACCATTTAGTTAAAACGTTTGAATGGAAAAAAACTCATGCTTAATTCCAACCTCATGACAAAAAGCATTCACACTGGATTCCTTAAATTCTGTTCCATTATCACTTTGAAACCGGTCAATGGTGATGCCATGTTGGTTTTAAAGGACTCAACATTTAACCATTAAAATCTCAATAGCATTGTACTTTTTCCTAAGAAATTCAATGATTAAATATCTTGAAAAGTAATCTACCATCACTAAATATATCTCTTTCCTCCTATACTCTCGGTACGAGTGGGACCCATAAGGTCCATGTTAATTAATTCAAAGACATAAGAGGTGTTTATAGAGTTTAACTTCTTATCGGGACTCTTAATTTTCTTTCCAAGTTGGCAAGAACCACATATTGAGGAAGTTGGTTTTCCTAAGCATGGTAAGCCTCGAACAAGATCTCTCTTCACTAGACGATCAAGGTCTCTAAAATTTACACGGCCTAAATGTTAATGCCAAAGGTTGGCAAGGGAAACCTTGGCACTATTGCAAACAAATGAAGACTTTGGAATGATCCCAGAGAAATTGTCACTAGTCCTCACACCTTGTATAATAGTCTCACCAGATTTATCATAAACTGTGAACTCCGACTGGCTAAACTTAACTTCTAGGTTTTCATCGCACAACTGGCTAATGGTTATCAAATTATCTTGGACTCCTTCCATAAAAAGAACATTTTCTAGTTTTGGGAAACTAGAAACTTCAATGGTACCTCTTCCCATAATTCTAGATTTACTCCCATCACCAAAGGTGACTTTACCATCTTTATAATATTTAAGAGTGTTAAAAAGAGATTTATCACCTGTCATATGTTTGGAGCATCAACTATCAAAATACCATTTAGAGGTATTTTGATCCTCAAGATCAACATAAACAACAAAAGCCTTCTTGGTCTTATCTTTTGCAACCCAAGCTTGAGTTGTGTTCTTCCCTTTGTTAATTCTAGTATTTGGTTGGAATCATTTTTTTAGCATACAAAACCTTATAAACTCTTCCATTAAACCTTTGAATGTATTGATTAGATACTCAACTTACTTTTTAAGGTTATATAAGGAGCTATAATGTGGCCTAGGAGTATTGGTATAAGAAGTCTTTTTAAGCTTGTAACAAAAATCTCTAAGATGACCTCTTTTGTAGCAAAAAGTACAAATATAGGGTTGATTTGGAGTCACTTTTATAGGTTTCTTAGGTAGATTTCTAGTAGGTGGGTTAGGTTTAGAAGGGTTAATTTTGGTAACAAACTTAGATAAAGGTTCGGATTTAACATTAGATGACTCACCATCTTCATATCCTATACCTTTTCTCTCTTGATATCCTTTCTCCTTATAACCTAAAACTGGATCGAGAAATAACTTCCCCACTCTCACAAAATTATCCTCAAGTGTGACTAGTACTTCCCAAGAGGCCTCGAGATCTTTCTCAAGTTTGATAATTTTTTCTTTAAGTGTTTTTCTACTCTCCAAGGATTCATGAAGATCTTTGGTAACACGAACTAGAGAATCAGTTAAATCAATTTTTTCTTTACCCACAAAAATAAGCTACTCAAAGAGAGAAATCTTAATCACCTCGAGTTAACTAACTAAAGCCTCCTTCTCCTTCAGGTTTTTTAACTCCTTTTCTAATGTTAACACCTTTAAAGTTAACCTTTTATTAATCTTTTGAATTTTCATAGACTCGGTGTACAACTCAAAATAGGCGGAATGCAATTCACTTTCATAAACATCACTCTCACTTCCATTATCATCACTACCTTGTGAGTGATTGGATACAATCTCAAGTTAATGCTCAAAAATGTCAACGCTAGGATGTGACTCACTCAAAGCGCTAGCATAACTTGCCATAAAAGCTGTGAAGTTGTTTCCAGAAGGAACAGAATCATCGGAGTCTTCAAGCACATTCTTACTATCGCTAAGAGTTTCATTATAAAAAGATTTATCCTTAACTTGTCTCTTAAGCTGAGTGGGGAACTCATACGCTCAATGAACTCATCCCTTACACTCAAAACGTCTCTTTGAATCATCCTTTTTAAAGTTATTTATTTTAGAGTTCTCATTTTTAAACTTTTTTTTATCCTAATCATTAAAACATCTACTTGCCTTGTTTTTATTTTTCTCAAATTTTGAGTTTTGCTTTTTAAACTTAAGAAATTTTTTTATTGTTTTAGCTAATAAGGCCATATCTTTCTTTTGGTTATCTTTAGGAAGAATGTCTAATTCATATGTTTGGATATCACCTACAAGATCTCTAGTTTTAATCAATCTAACACTCCTAAATAATTAAGAACTGTGACTTTGGGGATGAAACGACTAGGGAGAGATATAATAATCTTCTTAACTACATGAGTTTCAGGGATCTTATCACCTAAGTTGAAACATAAGTTGACAATATTGGAAATATGATCATACAACTCATCGAAAGTTTCACTCTCTTTCATGGTGATAGTTTCAAATTTAGTTGTTAAATTTTAAAGTTTAGGTGCCTTAACCTCTCTCGTTCCCTCATAAGTAACTTGAAGAATGTCCCATGCCTCCTATGAAAATTCACAAGTCATGGTATGGCAAAACTCTTCGGGAGTAACGGCACTAAACAAAGCATTTAAACCTTTATAATTAAAGTTAAATAATTTCAACTCATTCTCACTCCATTGTTCTACGGGTTTTAAAACAATTTCTTCTTTGACAACAACAGTTGGAGAGGACCACCCTTTTTTAACAATAATCCAAACACGTTCATCAATTGATTTTAATGCGGATCTCGTACGTGTCCTCCAATAGGCATAATTAGTTCCATTAAACATAGGGGGTCTATTTGACGAATAACTATCCATATAACCTCCAGGATTCATCTAAATAACTTTTAAATACTTGCTCTGATACTAATATGAAGTTGCAAGGTTATATGGATTCAGTTCAAATTTGTGAAATACACTTCGTGATACAAGTTAATAACACAAGATACAAATTATGATTAGGCCAGCAGGTTGATACTTTCCAAGTTTGAATATTAGTTACGAAATCCTACTCAAGCATGTATGATATCAAATACGTAAAGAGAAAGCATAACAACAACTCACTGATATATGAGGAAAATTGAATTAGAAAAATTCTTGGATGGCTAGGCCTAGATAAAATCCACTATGACATGACAAGACCCACTAATATCATTTTTAATACCTCCGTACGTAGTACATGTAGATACAACACGCTGTACAACACTCTTGTGACTCGTTATCCATGAAAAAACAAACATCGTCTCTAAAACAACTTGTACAGAGGCCCACCACACACAAATAGGGATGAATGTATGAGAGGATGATTTTAGGGTTTTCAGTTCTTGGAAAAATGATCAAAAAGATCACATAAATGTTGGAGACTTTCAAAAAGAGAATTGAGGTTTTCTTTTAAAGTTCAAGAACCATTTATGCAGTTTCTCCCGAGCTCCTATATAGTTTCAAAAGTGGAAGTAGTGGAGAAGGGAGGTTAAGGGGAAAAACTACATTTTTCATAAAAAAAATCACTATTCGAATGACATAACTGACTTGTTTAAACGATATGACAAAATGTCATTTGAATGATTCTTCAAACGACAATGTAGGCAAAATCCATTAAGGATCTTATCTAAATTAATTTAAATGATTATGATAGAAAGGTCATTTGATCGACATATCAAATGACATTGCAGAAAAATCCCATGAAGGAACTCGTCTGAAGTCGTTTGAACAAACGTGTTCAAATAAACTCGTTTGAATGACCTGCTTAATTTTGGAAAATTAATTCTAACTTTAAAGATCAAAATATGTTTTGAAAACTTTCACCAGCAAGCATGTAACAACTTAAAACATATCTCCAATAATATGTAAAATGACAGGGTAATATACCTTTGGGAAACTGAGCAATCGGATGATGAGGTGAAGACTTGTTGAATGTTGAAATCTCAGATGCTAAAATTCTTCATCGAGGAGATTAGCATGACACTAAATGACCCTAAATGTTTTGTCTAACGAAAATAGCCAATACTACAAATTGACTCCATTGGAAATTTTTCCTTATAAATATGGGGTATTACACCCCCTTAAATAAGGAATTTCGTCTTTAAATTTGACTTCATATACATGACTCGAAGGTCTCAGAATACCTTGTGCCCATGTCTTTCTCTGCCCTAAGTATACTAACATAATGGGCTTTGATCATAGAGTTTTCTCTCTCTAGTCAAGAATGCATTGATGTCTCTCCTCGTAGCTCGCCTCTGATTGTAGCTTAATACTCTCGAGGTCGATGTGCTGGTATGCTAACTCGTCTCTTAAGAAGTTCCTCACCATAGACATATAGAAGGCATCGTGTTTGTATTAAAGGTGATCAAGTAAGGCCAAAGGACATGTCACTACCCCACCCTATCCAATATCATGAAAGGGCCTACATATCGGGGTGCCAATTTCCCCTTAGACCCATATCTCTTAACAACCTTCATCAGGGAGAACTTCAAAAGAACCTAACCCCAACTATCTTATGCCTCCTCTTATAAGCGTAACTCTTCTGCCAACTCTAGGCAGTATTCAGATGCCTCTTAATGAGCACCACCATCTTTAAGGTACCATAAATGAAATTCATCCCGAATATCCTGATATTCCCGTCTTTAGCCAATAAATTAGAGAATGGCATTATCGTCTATACAACCCCTCATGGAATGCCATACCACTAGTCTACCAATGACTGTTGTTATAAGTGAACTGCACAAGTGGAATTTGCTAATCCTAACTCCCCTTGAAATATAAGACCCAATCTTGTAGCCTATCCTCCAAGATAAGGTTCATCCATTTTGTTTGACCATCCCTCTGAGGGTGAAACACGGTACTCATATTCAACTGTACTCCCATAACCTCTTAAAAATTTCCCCAAACCCAAGAAACAAATGTATTATCCCCATCAAACACGATGTCTAGAGGTACCCCATGAAGACGCACACTATTTTCAATAGAGAGTCAGGCGTACTACTTGGTGTAGTCGATCCATAGTGGAATAATATGAGCCACCTTGGGCAGTCTATCGATGATGACCTAAATAGAATTATATCCCTTTTGGAATCCCTACAACCTAATATTGAACTCCATGCAGATGCTCTCCCACTTACACACGGGGATCTCCAAGGGTTACAGCTCCCCAAATGATCTTTGGTGCTCCACCATTACTAACTAGCAAGTGGAACACTTAGCCACAAACTCTAATGTGTCTTTCTACATCCTATTCCACCCCTACTTCCTCATAATATCAATGTACATTTTGTTACCCCCATAGTGCTTGGTGAATCGCAAACCATGTGCCTTAGCCAAAACTTCCTTTAGTAGCTCAGGAATCTCATCCACAACCAAACACCCATGAAACCTTAATCCTACATATAAGACAATTAAATAGAAGATAAATCCTTTGGATAAGATCTCCCACACCCTCTCATGACAAAAGGAGTTCAAAGTCTGGACCTAAATCGCTTACATCACAACATCAGGTGTAATGGCCACAATTTCTAGATATGAATCTAAAACATTCACGTTATGAAAATTTCATAACTAATCTACCAAAAAAATCTATTAATCATCCCCTTATTATGCCCTCATGACTGACAAAATAACGGTCCATTGATGGCTCAAAGTATCTGCTACCATATATGACTTGCTTGAATGATACTGAATAGATAATTGGAAGTATGTTAAAAATTCCAACCATCTCCTCTGCTATATATTTAACTCCTAATGAAGGCTCTTATGATCTAAAAACATCATAAACCTCTCTCCCAATAAGTTGTGCCTCCAGATAGGAAGAGCAAAGATTACTGCCGCCAACTCCAAATCACCGGTGGGGTAGTTGCCCTTATGAGGATTAAGATTACAGAAAGCGTAAGCTCTGGGCCTCTCCACCTATATTAAAACTCCTCCGATCACCTGAAGTAATGCGTTGATATAGACAAAATACTACACTCCGCCTCGTGATAAATCAAATACAAGTGCGATCGTGAATCTCTCATTCAACTCCTCAGAAGTTCTATAAGAGTCGGTGTTGCAAATGAATGGTACCCCCTTCCGAGCGAGGTGAGTCAGTGGCCCAAAAACATTTGAAAACTAAATTATAAACCTCATGTAGTACTGAGTTAATCCTAATAAACTCCATATCTTAGTAGGCATTATGGGATGCCTCACTTCATATGACTGACACTTTGCTAGGATTCACTAAAATCCTAGCCTCTAAAATAATGATCCCTAAGAACTTCACTCCTCTCAATGAGAACCCACACTTGGAAAACTTAGCATACAAATTATCTTCTCTAAAAGTCTATAAAATTGTCCTCATATTTTGCATGTTCTCCCCCTCAGATCGAGTATACATAAGAATATCATCGAAGAACATAATGAAGAACGGGTCTTGAAATGGACGGAATACTCTGTTTATAAAATCCATGAACACGGATAGAGCATTGGTTAACCCAAACGGCATGATCTTTTAAGTTTTTTCTTCTATGATTTTAGGTCCAAAGATATTATTTCCTCCCGACTCAGTCTAATGTAATGGGGAAGGATATGGTCTCCCATAAAGTGCTTCGTAAAGGGTTTTCTGGATGATGGCTTAGTAACTATTATTGTAAGAGAATTCAATAAGTGCTAAATGATCACTTCAACTTCCCACTAAATCTAAAGTACAAGATATCAACATGTCTTCTAGTGTTTGAATTAGTCTTTTAGATTGTCCAAGAGTTTTCGGATGGAAAGTTGTACTTAAATGTAGTTTGGTGCCCATGGAGTATTGTAATGCTTGCCAAAAGCATCCCGAAAATTGAGAAACATGGCCTAAAACTATGGATAAAGGTACTCTGTGGAGTCTAATGATATATATAATGTATAGTTCACTGAGTCCCTAGAAAGGTACGATAGTTCTAAATCATAGAAAATGTGAAAATTTGATTAGCTGATCTATGATTACTCAAATAGAATTATAACCCTAAGAAGATGTAGGTAAACCACTGACAAAGTTCATCATAATATGATCTCAATTACACTTTGGGATTGGAAGTGGTTGAAGTAATCCTCAGGGACATTGATATTTGATTTTTACTTGTTGGCAAGTCAGGCATTTTGCTACAAAATTATTTACATCTTGTTTCATTCCTTGCCACCAGTATTATCTTTTGAGATTGTGATACATCTTCGTGTTTACTGGATGTATGATGAATTTTAAGTTATGAGATTCTTGTCAAACTTCTTCTTTTAGAGGGGTATCGGAGTTTACACTTATTCGATTCTTAAATCTCAATCCTCTTTCTTGGATATAACTCCATTCTTTTGTCCTTCTCCATTTTCCAAGTTTTATTATTGGGTTTGAGGAAATTATCATATAGTTATTGTTCTATGATATTCTTTTGAAGAGTTAGATATGCGATAATATTTTGGAGAACAATTGGAACTTCTGTGTTTTCCCTCTGTAGATTATACTCTTCCATTGTAGTCATAAACTTCGTATGAAAACATACATGTTAACCTTCCTCTTATTTTTTACTTAATGCATCTTCTACGACATTTCCTTTCCCTGGATGATATTGTAATCGAAATTTATAATCTTCTAAAAATTCTATCCATTTTCGTTGACTAAGATTTAAGTCTTTCTGGGTATATATATACTTAAGACTTTTGTGGTGAGAGAATACTTGGGACTCTTCTCCCTACAAATAACATCTCTAAATTTTTAATGCGAAAACTACCATGGCAAGTTCTAAATCCTGGACTGGATGGTTAAATTTATGATTCTTTAGTTGAAGAGAACCATATTCGATTACCTTTCCTAGGCGCATACGTAAAAATCCTAATCCTTGTAAATAGGCATCGGTGTATACTTCGTATTCAACATCAATAGAAGGTATAGTAAGTATAGGGGTGGTAGTTAATTTATCCTTCAATGTTTGAAATGATTGTTTGGATTAATTAGTCCATTTGGATCATGCATCTTTGCGAGGTAACTTCATTAATTATAATGTAATTTGGGGGAACCCTTCCATAAAATGTCTATAATAACCTACAAGTACTAATAAACTTTGAATTTCTGTAAAAGTAGAAGTTTGCTACCATTTGAGCACCACCGTGGTTTTTTCTAGATCAACTTGTATTCATAACTCGGTGATTACATGACCTAAGAATTTTATTTCTTTCATTCAAAAATTGCAGTTACTTTTCTTTGCGTAAAGGTTGTGTTGGCATTAGGTTTCTAGTAAATGTGATATACTTCATTAAGTTCCCTAGGTGCAAACACAAAGACAATTAACCAATAAAAACTAACCTAAATCATCATACAATATCAAAGCAACCAATTAATGCATGGTGACTTCCATAATCTCAACATAAATTAACCTAGCTTGAAATCATGTTAAGATTTGGAATTAAAGGAAAATAATAAGGAAAATAATAAATGAAAGAAAGAAATTAACTGGCAACGCTTAAAACTCACTATGAAAGCTGATATAAATGGAAAAGTTAATGAATAGTAATCTTACACACAAAAGGGATGGAAACCCTAAGAGGCGGAAAGAGAAGATCTCCTGAATCCAAAAACTAACTAAAAACTAATTAAATAAAAACGAAAAGAGAAGAAAACAAATATATACAATGACTGATCGATCGACGGTCTTCAATTCATCCCTACTGTCATCGATATCTTTACAAAATAAAGAACCATCAATCGACCTATGGGGATCGATGGATTGATGCCATGTTCCTAGCCATAATTTTTCTTCGAAAGAAAACTGAGGATGCTTCTCTCTAACGTCGATATCTCAATCATACGATTTTGGAATGACACACCATTAGTGAATACGCAAAGTTAACTCCAAGAGATACAACTTACGTGGAGAGTTCAAGCCCGAAGTTTGAATGTTGAAATGGCTAAAATACCCACAAAGTTACGTCAAGCGATGGTTATTTTTAAAATGCAACCCCTTGCTTCACTAAACATTCCAATACCTATAAAAGCTCAAATAAACCTTTCAAAACACACAAATAATATACATGTATATATGCGTGTGTATATATATATATATATATATATATATATATATTGAAAATAAAGATTATCCAATAAATGAGCGTAAATATAGGGATTAACGGGCAATATTGTGTTAAAGTGCATAAGAGTAAAGGTCAATAATATAAAATATCCGAATATCCGGGACTAATCAGTGAGATTATACTAGAGATGTATATATGAGATACTGGCTTTCGAAACCATGTAATAATGAACACTTGAGCATATTTATAATCGCGTAACAAGAGTTCACTTGGGTTGGGAATTATACTTGCATGATATATTTAGGCTGTTTGGGTTGGGTAACTTAAAAGAAACTAAAATATGAGAGGAAAGTGCAATATTATTATTATTATGGCACAAATTTAGTTACATTCTTTCTCACTGTATACTTTCTAGGTTTAATTCTATTTGTGGAACTATTTTTCATAAATTATGCCACAGCAGCCGCCACAACCCTGAGCTTTACAGCATTTCATTCATTATCAAACTTTCATTCATAGGATATAGGTGTCAATCATGTACGCTCATCTTTACATTATGATTTCCTTTAAATATTTGCATTTATCTTTCAGTAATCAATGATTCGGATTATTTTTATTGGGATTTATTATTGTTGTGATGTTTATATATAGAAACTATGGTTAAAGGGACGATATTGCAATGGATGAGGAAAAGAAAGTCGATCTTGAAGCTTCCCAAACTCAGAACATCCAATACTCTCTTGATGATTTTGAGGTATTAAAACACCTCAACATAGTATATAATGTGTAAAACAATTTTTAAAATGGTGAAAAAATTCAAAAAAACAATCGGGTAGATTGCACTTATGGCCACCTGTCACTATAAGTGATGAATACTTTCAATTAATTGTAACCATATAGTCTTACATCGCGATTTCCTTTGACCGTGTGTCACTTGTTGTCAATAATTAAATCACAGCCAGTTTTGTCCGTCAAACCATACTCTATAGTGATCTATAACCATGGTGAGGCTTCAACGGTTTGAAGAGGATGTGGTGTACCTATTCACGATCACTTGACACCATGTGTATCCCTATAGCGGTTACATTTAACAGTGGGTTCCAATTTTAAATTAGAGTTCAATTATTAAACGGTGTATGTATTTTTATTGATTTTTGTTATTATATCCTCATTTCTTATTGCATTCATTATCATATTTTCATTTCAGTTAGATGACTCGGCACTTGATGATACATTTTAGAAAGATATAAACAATGTTATTGTACCAAGTGTATCTACTCAATGTGCTTCCTCCGAGACACCGAATATGCATGAATAAGCAACGACATCAACCTTGACCAAATTTTTGTGCGATTTGTTTCCAGATTTCACCTTATCAATGGTAAAAAACCCTATCACATAGTTTAATTTCAAAATTTCGAGATTTTTAATGTATGATAGAATTGGGTGACAGTACATTGGCAGGATGTAGCAATAAAAGAAGGATTGTATGTTAATGCAATTATGCAAAACCATACAGTCGAATTCACCACTGAGGAGGCATGTTTAGTTTATTTATATTATACTCAACTGATTTTTCATTTATAATTGAAATTTCCATATCAACGGTCCTTTCAACTAACAATGTTCGTCTTGTGCAGATTTTTATGACCGTGACAAGATGATTGATTGATGTCAATAAGTTGGTCGCAAGATTCATGCGGTTGTGATCATTTTGAAATCCAATAAGGCCAATTTATGGGACACCCCACATAATTAAACCCCGGGTGATCAGTCCTAAATTAAATTAGAACAGGTTTCTCAATTGGTTCATTCTTAGCATCACTGTCAAAACTTTTTAATTACTAACCACCTACGTGAAATTAGACTGGTGCCAAGTTTTATCTTTCATTAATTCAAAGAATTTCTCATGCGGAAATAAACCATTAACAATCACGAGCTAACTGATTCCAACCGTCACATATAAATCAGAAACTGGTCGAATAAACAATCGTCTAAAATACAACACAAATGTAAATATAGACAATAATGGATCACAAGTATCTAAAACAAATACTAAATAAAACCGTGAGCAACATGCTTGGATATCTGATAGAAAATCCCTACACTAGCAATAGAAGGAATAGAGGCGCCTATCCAAATCCTGCAACATCCACATATGCTGCAGCAGTGAATCCCTAGAATGAATCAAGCCTAGCATCCCTAGGGCTGGAAACCTAAAAAGTTTTGAAAATATTTTATAGCAAGGTTTAGAACCCAAAACATTTTGAAAACATTTAGCAAATGATTAACTTGCAGTAATAAATTTGCATGAATGTTCTTCATACTTTAGTTAGTGTCGCACTCCCTTAAGGACAGACTCACCCCTTAACTAATGTGCACACCTAACGTCTTCTTCATATCCCACCTAGTCCTCTACCCCGAAACTAGATATAACTCTTGTCAAGGCCCAACTCAATCCCGAGTATTTTAAAAGCACGATTTATAAGTTATTCATCACCTTAACTTAGTTAATCATCTTCCTTGAAAGACATATAACATTCACTAGTTATACAAATAATATAATTTTCTCCATATATTTAAATTTCCCGTATATAATTATTCACCCCATTATGTACGTACAGTTATCTTACAACAATCACACATGTTGAATGAGAATATAACACAGATATAATTAATACAATTCACTTCATATATTTAACGACTCGTATATAACTATTTATCCCATTATATACGTAGAACCATATTATAACATTCACACATATGTTGAATATAAATATAACCCATCCTCCCGAGTAAAAACTCACCGGATGTATTCTCTAAAGTGTTATCACACTTGGTGCACTCGCATAACCTAGTTACTCCAAGTCAAAATCGCTCACTAACTTGGCCAAAAACATAAATATAATGGGGGCGGTCATATTCCTTCCCTTAAAGTGAGATAATCCCCTCACCCATATAACGGATGCTATAACCTGGGGATATACTCGCCCTACTCCTCAAGCTTGGGGATTCACCCACAATGCGCAGCCTCCCTTTATAGCACTAGAGTATATGTATTAATAATATCTAACCACTGATATTTATAAGCACATACCATATATATACTATCACACACCATATATATATAAATATAAAATATCCCGGCTTTATCGTGTACTGCGTCCGTAACACAAGCCTACCATAATATCTTGAGTTTTTGGTCCAACTCTGATTATTAATTAACTTACACATTAATAAATTAAATTATTTTTGGTATCACCCAACCAATATACTCGGGCTCGCTCTCGTGGCCCGAAATTAATATACTACCCGAGTCTAATCCACGACTTCGAATTAATTAGTTTTAACCCATAATTAATTTAAGTAAGTAGTGTCTCCCTACTACCATATCCAAATTTATTCGCCCAGTCCGTTATTTTATTCTTTCAGAACTTATTTCTCAAAATTCATTCGAAATGTGTCGCCCTTAATTCCCCCACCACTACTAATTATATCCCTTTATAATCGTTAAGAATTTAATCTCATAATTAATTTTACTCTCTTAATTATGCCATGGGAAATTTTCAACTATAATTGTTACCCATATAAATCCCTAAGCCAAACTGTCGAAAAACCTGAAAGGTCGATCGATCGACCCCAACCGTCGATCGATCGATCGAACAGGTGATCGTCTTCTCCACCTTGTTGTTTCCTCCATTAACGAAATTCTCCAATTCCTAACCTTTCCTTTGGTCTGACCCAAGCACAATCAACATCATAACTATATAGAAACATGATCAGGGCCTCTCATAGAACCTCAAACATAAATTAAAACTCACAAATCTCTACTTTTCTGATTTGGGGAAATTCTCGGGTTTTTACTCGTTAGGTTCCAATTTCATCTAATTACCCCAAATTCGTCCATAATTGCTACTGGGTTTTTCTCATGTAAACCAAATACCATCACAAAGCCCTGTCATATAATTAATTCCCACATTGAATCTTATTTAAGTGTTCCTTTTTCAAAAACCCCATTTTGTACCCATTTGTACCCGAAACGAATTTCTTATTTCCACATCACAAAAATATGAATTGAATAACACCAATTAATATCACAGCAAGATAACCACTTTCCTTAAGGTTTCATAGGGTCTGATCCGAGTGTGTGATTCGCAAGGTTCATGATGAACTTCCAAAAAGTTCCTTGCCTTGTCTCCAAAAGACTCCAATTTGGCTCTAACTACTCCCTCTCACTTTCTCCCAAAATTCTTAGATTTAGATTTATGTTTCTCTGTCATTCCCCACTCTTAGATTTAGGTCTTAAAACACAAATCCCATTTTTAGCCTAATGGGCCAAGCCCAAGTGACCCAAATATCCCCATGTGGGCCCGGTTATGCCTAAAAACGCCCCGTGACCCGTTTACTACTCCCGGGTAAACTTTTTCGATAATCTCGGCCCATTCGAACTCAACCATGCACTCAAAATCGACATCCGAATTAATTTATACAAATCCTTATCTTACACCCAAATTAGTCTATACCGACTCCCGACTGAGATAAATAAATGTCACGTCACTAATACACGTTATGACGTAAATAAATTAATACTATTCACTTAGTAATTAAATTTCCCTAAATATTAACCATTCACTCTCTGATTAATATTTAAATAAATATTACCATAATTAATTCAATTAAATTATGACACATAAGTAATTTAAAATTTGCCGAATTAATTGAATATTACATGAACAGAAATATGGGGTGTTACATACTCCCCCCCTTGCAAAGGAATTTTGTCCACGAAATTTGGTCATTACTACGGCGAATAACTCTGGATACTTCTCTCACATACCCTCATGTATCCTTCCACCTATGCCACATGGAACACATCCCGTATCCGCTGAAGATGTTCTGGAAAACCCAGGCGATAAGCTACCAGTCCCACCCTCTCAAAGATAGGGAAAGAACCCACATAACTCGACGCTAGCTCCTCTTTCTCGTCGAACTTCATCACTCCTTTCATAGGAGACACCCGAACCAATACCTGGTCACAAATGTTTTCTAAATTGATGGCCCCTGACAACATAGTGCCCCAGAATATGAGCCTATACTCCTCAGGCTCCACTATCTCCAAGTTAGTAAATTCCCCTCCTATGTGGGTGTCAATTCCCTTGTTGCCAAAATGCGTGACTATCTTTCGGGTAATTACCCGCATCACCCCTGACTAAGCATGTCGAACTTGAACCTATAACTCAGGGTGACTTACGTCCCTGAACTATACGAAAGGATACAACTTACTTAATTCCCGCTGATGGACCATAACCCATCTCGGGTCCTAGCAGCTTGTTGTTTCCCCACCTCTTATATACCAAAGGTGGTTAATGAAAATTTTCCCATAAAGTCTCCTAAGGTTTGATGCAAACCAAACTGTTATGAGGCATCACACGTAACTCTACCTGTGGTAATTTCTACTCCCGAATTACCCAAAATCTAGAATGCATAATCCTCACTTCCCGTCTACCCATTGTCTTATGGCCGACACGTTTAACCCAATACGTAACTCTGTCCCTATCACCTCCTGACACTCTTTACCAAAGGTGGGACTGAATGTCTCATCTAGACCTGTCAATGGGTCGGTTTGGGTCGTGTGCGGGTTACGGGTTACGGGTCAAAACAGCCTAACCCATACACGACCCTTTAATCCTAACGGGTCTAATAACAATACCCAAACACGACCCATTAATATTAATGAGTACATGACCCAAACCATTAACACCCATTAATATTAAGGAATCATTTTGGTTCGAAATGGGTAACGGGTTGGGTGACCCTATAATACCCGTTAGTCTTCAATAGTTTAATAATAATGGGTTTTAATTGTAATTTTTATTGGGTATAGATTGGGTGACCCTATAGCACCCGTTAGTCTTTAAAGATTTAGAAATAATGGGTTCTAATGGTTATTCTTATTGGGTACGGGTTGGGTGACCCTATAGTACCCGTTAGTATTAACGGGTGTTAACAGGTAGAAACGGGTTTAAATGGGTACAGGTAAATTTTCAAACCCGAACCGTTAGTGTTAACGGGTCTATCGTGTCAACCCGTTAATGACCCAAACCCAATAAGGGTAAACCGATTAACTTATAATTTCATGTCGGGTCGTGTCGTGTTAACGGGTTATCGTGTATTTTGACAGCTCTAGTCTCATCCAAATTTCCAACAATCTTGGATGACACCTTGTTCATTTGACTCTTTCCCGTTAAGAGTAAAGTTGGGTATACTACTCTATAGTATAACCCATTCCAAGATAACAATTCGTGTTCATGTCAATCCATTTAGCAATGCGATGGAAACCTTGACCCCTCCACGATTTTACCAACCTGAGCATTAATTCCTTCACTGGAACCATAAATTAAAAATTTCCTATTGGATACCTTCCAGTCAACCCTTTTCCATCCTTAAACGATCTAACCGGAGACAAATTTCCTATGTCTCATTCATCACTAATTTCCATGCTCAAGAACTCAAATCCTTGTGCAGATTTCGTCGGGTAGGATTCTACACCATGCCTATGCGAAAAACCACTCTAGGCATAAGACTAAGTGAAACTCTTTTCTATTTTTCCGAAAAATGGGGGTTTCTCCCTTGCCTAGGGATATCTTATTACATAGGTCTGCCCCACCTTCCCATTCCCTACGGTGGAGGTAGTTCTCCTTGGTATACAAATAGTCATACTGTTTCCTTTCTCAAGAGGATTTCAGTTCACTACACTTTTCCCTTATTTTCTGACTGCCCCGCAGGAGTACATTCAATATGTTTATTTACACATCACTTTTATTTAAGATGACTCTGAAATCACACTAACCTAGGTGCCCATACACCCTATATCCCGTGCTTAACTTCACAAAAATTACCTTAATTAACCAGGGTGCCCATACACCCTGTTCCCATGCTCAATCTCATGAAAGTTACCTGACTATGCGAGCCGTAACCTGTAGTATACTTCCAACTCGTAGTCATATCGCATACATGAATAATAACCGTGGTAACCAACCTATGTACTAACGACCAAACATCTTCCCACTTCCAGTGTTGCGCTAAGTCTCATGCGTGGGACGTCTCGCAAAGCGAAATCCAAATAAGGAACCCCCCTGATACACCACTACCTAACATTATTGGTCGTTGAGATCTGTTAGACCCTCAGTCCATAGCACGTACCCCCAAATACTTGTCTCTTAACACAAAAGCATACACGCTTACTCTTATGCTACAAAAGATAATATAAAATATCGCGCCCTTACTATCACTAGTTCTTGCGCAAAATAAATCCTGAATTATCTATCCCGCTCGAAAAATAATTCTAACCGCCCTGAATCGCTTCAGTATACATCCTTTATTACAGGGAAAAATATAATAATCCAAGACATTCTTATATGTCTATCGTACCACACAATACATGCTATATATACACATATATATATATATAGTCTAGTCTCCCTCTCAGGTGACACCTAGCAGGAGTCATTCATAACCTGGTGTCACGAACATGACGCGACTAAGAATTTGTCTCAAAAGTGCGTTCCTTCTAGGCTCAAGTGCAAGCCTGTCGAGTTAGTAGTAATCCGACAAGTAGGGATCGTCTCCACAGGGATCAGAAATTGGCAATTGAGAATTATGTAGGAAAAGTTATTTATCCTTGAAATGGTTTCACAAAAGAAAATAAAAGATGATTGATGGTTTAAATCTCCAATTGATGAAAATAAACTACGTGCACAGAGAAAATCTAAGAATTGTAAAAAATTCAGATATGAATATGAGAGAAAATAGGGTGGAGTACAATCCCTCAAACCGTAGTAAATTACCGTATAAAATACTAGAATTGTAAATTGAAATTCTTGACTAAATCCAGTCTTTATAGATCCTAAGCATTACATATATGAGGAAACTAGCCCGCATCATATGAAATCAAAGGTAAATACAAAGCGGTGAATAGACAATTATACTTGTATAGTCTTCTTAAACATCCCAAGTACCTAGGGTAAGAGAGATTAAAAGATCGGCTATGTTTGCATAATTTCCATACACGATTTGGTCAATATTAAATTTACCCTCTATTTTTTACTTGGGTAATTTACCTCGGATTGAGTTCATGTACCCCAACCCTTGAAAATTTAGCTAGATATGGTTTTACTAGAAAATAAATTCATACATGGAATTATGGATGTAACAAACATTGTTAACAATTTGCAAAATAATTGAGAATTGTATTAAATATAAAGAATAAATAAGAGAATGGAAATTTGATACTTGTATTCAGCAACAGGAAAAAATTGAACTTGAATCCAGAAAATTTCTTATCCCTCAACCTTACAAACTAGGGTTTATGAAATTTTCTATGTAAAGAAAAACTAAGAAAACTCTCTAAAATCTGACTTTTTTTCTTTAATTCGAATCCCTTTTGGAATGACATGGGGCTTGGCCTTTTATAGCACCAACTTAGCACGATTTGATAGCTAATATCGATTAGATGTACATGATTCTCCACGATATTCACCTTTGGAGTTCCATAATTAATGCCAATAATTCTAACAGTCGGACCAGTCCGGATCCCATCGGATCGGTTCGTTTCTCAATAACCGGATCGGTTCTTTTTTATTTCCACCGAATTGGTCCGTCTGCTATCAGATCGGTTCTCTTGACATCGGTTCGGCATCAATCCGGTGTCTACTGGAAATGTGACATTTCGGATCGGTCCGAGATAAACCGAATCGGTCCGATTATCTTCAAGTTTGACTTTTTCTTTCCATCTTTGACTGGTCATAACTTTTTATCTCGAGCTTCGATTTGACTGTCGTTTCTTCCGATGCTCTTGTGCAACCAGGATCTTCAACTTTCCTTAAGGCTTCGAATCCGAACTCCAGGTGTAAATTTATGCTTTTGCCCTTCGACTTGTCTTCTTTTCTTTTCTTCCTTTCTTCTAGTTTCTTTCTTTCTTTTCTTGCACTAAATTCCTGTAAAATCAATAAGAAATACACGAAACTTGGGGTACTCGTTAGAAATATTCAATGGCAATGATATGGGATAAAAGAGATTCAATTGCGTTGTTTGAGATATCAAAATCACTAACTTAAGGGGCTAAATTCAGAAGAATTTATGCTTGGTCAAATCCCCCTAACTTAGAACTTTGCGCATCCCGGGCAATGTAAATGAAGCTACTCAAAGTTTTATTCTTGAGAATTCATTTATTAAAATAAAATTCCACTTTCGCAGGCATGCGATTGCATTGAGCATATGCAACAAGCCTTTAAACCCCTGGGTTACCCTAGTAGGACGAGTTTTGTCTCGTGAGGGTTTGCAGTGAATACACCCACAAAATTCTTTGTTGACTCAAATAAATATCAAAATACTTAAAAATTGTACAATTTAAACTTTTCGAAAAATAATCACCATAAATTCATATTCAAATGTCTCAAACCATAGTGTGTGTGTGCAAAGCCAGAAATTAAACCTCAAATTTCCACCGATTGAGCATTACGTTATTTTTCAAAAATTCGTTTCGATGAAAATTCTTACGGATGCACTCACAAACAAATCACTCGGACTGTGGCTATTTTCTCTCAGTATGCATGATATAAAGAGTAAATATAATGGACACAAATTCACACATACAAAATTGAAAAGAAGGAAATATATGGTGAAAAGATCTCATCATCGGAATACAGTTATTAGGAAACGGGAAACATCATCTCTTAATCACACCATTTTAATCTCTTTTACTATCTTTTCATATCTTATCTCTCCATGCAGTAATTAATTTCTCCATTCGGCCTCGGTTAGGACTTTTGGGGTTAAAAAGTGTAAAGGGTAATAATGGAAATGGACGAAATGTTCAGAATTTGAAAATGTCCTTATGACGTCCATTAGTGCTTTTTCATGCATTTGCTCATTTTTCTCTTTCTTTTTCTATTTTTCTTTTTTTTCTTGCTATTTTTCTTTTCTTGCCCCTTTTTTATTACACACTTTGGACTTACTTGATAAATTTCTAATTTTTCACAATTCTAAGCCAATTGGTTTTTTTTTTTTTTTTTTTGGGGGGGGGGGGTTATCAAATGAAAGGAAAATATTATATTAGGCTCAAAGTGGGTTGCAAAGGGATAATTTTTCACAACGTTTTTTTATGGCTAATATTTTTGGGTTAAACAAACGAGGGCCTACTTCATTGTCCAAATTGCTAATCACATTACCATATGCATCTCGACATTAATTAAGTTTAGAAATATATTTAGCAAGAATTTCGAGACAACATTTCACACATTTCCCATAACTGATCAAAATAAAGGATTGAGATCATCAACGACTTATTAAAACGCTGAAAAGAACTTTGAGTTAATCATAAACTCGGATTGATTTAAAAACTCATAAAAAATTGAAAGGCTCGAAATCTCACCGGGTTTCATTAATCTCCACACTTATTCGTAAAGTCGTCAATTTTCTTTCAATTTCCAACTTCGGTCAATTTTGGTTTAGTGCATTTAGATTGTTAACAATTTGAGACTTTAAATAGAATAAAGGTGATATTTTTGAAAAATTTAAATTCCAATATTTATTTATTTTGAAGAAAAATATTTTTGGCTTTTTTTCAATTTTTTTTTTACATACTTATATATATGCGAAGTTTTATGAATACGCACGTATCATCCCCCCTAACTTAGTATTTTGCATTATCCACAATCAAAAGGACGATAAAGATAAATAAGACGAAATAAGGAGTGTGATAAATAAAACAAGCAAATACCATAAGAAAACTGTGTAGTACAACATAACTGTATAAACGAAAGATAAAGTAAAAACAGGACACCACAAACTAACACATCAAAACCTGAAGGGGGCTGACAAGGGTCCTACGGGGATTCTACGGGGAGGGTGGGGGGTGGGAGGGTCCGGGGGTAGCAGGGTCATATGGATCATAGAAATAGGCAGGAAGGGGGGCATCGGGACCCAATTGGAGGCGGTACAGATCAGCCTGCATACGCAATATCAGACTCGTGTCCCATTGGTAAGATGACATAAACCCGTCAAAATGCGTCTCAAGAGAAACAACACGCTCGATCAGACCCGTACCAACTGGAACATAATCCAGATCAGCAGTTTCATCATACTCCTCCTCCTCGCCTTCTTCCATCTCAACATCTTAGCAGGAACATCCTCTTCCTCAGCAGCAGTCTCATCACCCGAGGTATCACTATCATCTCGACGCGCACGGATCAGCTGAATTTTCTTGTCACTTCGGGTGCGGGATTCTTTCCCAAGTGGCTTGGGTAAGTTGATAAGATCTTGCGGGGGCACAATACCGGCATCCTTAAGAAAGGAATTAATGAGACGGCCATAAGGAAGAGGGGCCCGACCCTTTTTTTCCAGCGCCGCACAAATGATATCATTATAAAACGTGCGGGCCAAAATGATAACAGTGGCATGGCCAAACAGGTGATACACCATAGTAGCTTGATGTGGGCGCATAGCCAAATCATTTGAAGTTTTCAAGAGATTGGCACAAACTATGTGAAAAGTGATACGTGCTTTGTCGGGTAACCGGCCAACAGGAAAAGTCTCAGTATTCCAAATTAAACCCGGCGCGATGCGAGACATGCAAACATCTTTGGAAACTACGAGATCATGGATGGGATATGTAAAGTGGGATGGAGTAGTCACACCTTTAGACTCGAGTTTTTGGGTCAGAATTTCAAGTGAGAACGGTATAGGTGTCGAGTCGACAAAAGCTTGAGATTCGAAATCGGCGGTATGGATGAGCGAACTATAAAACTGAAGAACTTCATTCTCCCATACAGCCTCGTATGGTTCGTTGAAAAATCAGCACCAGCCTCGGGACATGAACATCCCAGTGATAGAATTAGGCAGTTGATCCCAAAGCACTTGGCGCTCAATGTGGATTTTGCATCGAGGACCAAAAAAATGACGGCACCAATTTACCTCACGGCGAGAATGATATTCGCCATTTCCATCGGGCAGGACTTCGATGGAATTATACTTCTGGGGAGCAGCCATGAGAATGGACGAACTAGACAGAAAGTGAGAGAGGAGAGTGGAGATGGAGGTGTGAAGGAAATGGGAGGTGGTAAGGATGATATTTATAGGTTGGATGGTGGGTAGGGGGGGAGAATGGGGGGAAATAGGGGGGACGAATTTTGGGGGGGGGGGATGGGATTGGGGGAATGTATGGGGTAAGGATTGATGAGGTTTTAACCTCGGGAAGGTGCACAGACTGTAGATGACCTGATCGATCCGGGTCCAGACCGGATCCGTCCGATTTCTCTTTTTATTTATTTCTTTTTTAGGCCGAATCGGTTCCTTTTTTATAGGGCCGGACCGATCCGGTCTATTGAAATGCCTGCTTCTTCTTGCTTTACATCAGTAGTTAATTGCATCTTAATTTATCTACCTCAATATCCCCCCCAATGCAATTGGACCTCAAAACTCTTACAACTCTCATCGAAACCCGAAACACTCCCGAGACATGTATCCAATTCCCACCTCTGGTTGTGACACACAACTATTAACTAACCTACCATCCTATGACTACTATATACAACATTCACCCCATATATGTCGGGGGTGTGACGACCTCACCTTTCTTGTTCAGTTAATCCCCATAAATGGGGTCCGACAACCAGATCGTGCCGGCTTCCATTACAACCGCTTCCAAATACGGCTTGAGACGGTGTCCATCAAATTTGAATGTGTTTCCCCCTTTTTGATCCTCGAGTTTAACAGCCCCATGGGGGAATACTTCCTTCGCAATGAATGGACCTGACCATCGCGACCGCAATTTTCCAGGAAACAAGTGTAACCTCGAGTTGTAGAGAAGTACCTTTTGGCCCGAATGAAACTCCTTACGTCAGATGATTCGGTCGTGAGCTCGTTTCATTCGTTCTTTTGAGATTTTAGCACTTTCATACGCATCATTGCATATTACTTCCAACTCATTCACTGAAGTTTACGTGTTTCATCGAATTTTTCCATATTAAAGTTCACCCTTTTGATAGCCCAATACGCTTTGTGTTCAATTTCAACCGGAAGATGACAAGGTTTTCCATATACAAAACGAAATGGGGACATCCCAAGGGGGTTTTGTATGCAGTTCGATAAGCCCAGAGTGCATCATTCAATCGGATAGACCAATCTTCCCTGTTAGGTTCGACTGTCTTTTCCAAGATATGCTTGATTTCTCGATTATCTAACTCGGCTTGGCCATTCGATTGAGGATGATAAGTCATTCCAACTTTATGGACGACCCCATACTTTCGCATGAGATTTTCCATAGGCCTATTGCAAAAATGAGTGCCATTATCACTAATGATAGCCTTAGGAATTCCGAATCGATAAAGTATGTGTTCTTGTATGAACTTTATCACCACTTTATTATCATTCATCCTTGTAGCTATGGCCTCTACCCACTTTGAGACGTAGTCTAGTGCGACGAGGATGTATAGAAAACCAAAAGAGGGTGGAAAAGGCCCCATGAAGTCAACACCCCAGTAATCAAACAACTCTAAGACAAGTATGGGGGTCAATGGTATCATGTCACAGCGAGTAATAGCTCCCATTCTTTGGCATCTATCACATGATTTGCAAAAAGTATTCACATCCCGGAAGATTATGGGACAATAGAGACAGCTTTGCAGGATTTTCGCAGCAGTTTTATTTTTGGAAAAATGACCTCCACTTGCTTTCGTATGACAAAATCGAATTATCCCTTGAATTTATTCATCAGGTACACATCTTTGGATGATTTGATCAGCACAATACTTAAACAAATATGGATCATCATAAAAGAACATGCGTGACCAGGTAATGAACTTCCTCCTCTCTTGCGGAGTCCAAATGGAGGGAACAACTCCAGTGACAAGGTAATTTACTATATCCGCAAACCAAGGAAGAGAAGAAGTAGCAAAAAGACTTTCATCTGAAAAATACTCGTCTATGGGGATGGAATCTACAGGTACGTCGGACGAGAGACGTGATAAATGGTTAGCAATGACGTTTTTAACTCCTTTCTTATTTTGTATCGAGAGATTAAACTCTTGTAGGAGTAGGATCCACCAGATTAGGCGCGGTTTGGCATATTTCTTAGTCAGAAGATATTTAAGGGCTGAGTGATCAGTGAAGAAAATAATGGGAGACCCAACAATGTAGGAGCGGAATTTATCGAGAGAGAAAATGACTGCTAGTAATTCTTTCTCCATGGTGGAGTAGTTAAGCTGGGGGACAGATAATGTCCTACTAGCATAGTAAATAACATGAGCTTTCTTGTGTTTTCTTTGTCTGAGAACAGCCCCAATCGCGTAATCACTTGCATCACACATAAGCTCAAATAGGAGTTACCAATCGGGAGCTTGCATGATAGGAGCAGAAATAAGAATGATTTTGAGTTTATCAAAAGCTTCTTGGCATCCGTTATTCCATTCAAATGGAGTGTCCTTCATGAGAAGATTACTCAAAGGTCTAGCGATGGCGCTAAAGTCTTTGATAAATCTCCGGTAAAATCTAGCATGGCCTAAAAAGGACCTCACATCTTAAAGTTATTTAGGCGGGGGTAACTCAGCTATTACTTATATTTTTGCTCGATCAACCTCAATTCCCCTAGATAAGACTATGTGGCCCAGAACTACGCCCTCAGTGACCATAAAATGGCATTTTTCCCAATTGAGGACTAAGTCTTTTTCCACACACCGGAATAAAACTTTTTCAAGATTAGCTAAACATTGGTCGAAAGATGGACCGAAAATGCTGAAATCTTCCATGAACACCTCAAGACCTTTTTCTATCATGTCGCTAAAAAGACTCAACATTCACCTTTGAAAAGTTACCGGCGCATTACATAACCCAAAAGTCATACGTTTGTAGGCAAACGTACCAAACGGACATGTAAAAGTCATCTTTTCTTGATCAAGTACATCCACTTCAATCTGATTATATCCAGAATACCCATCTAGGAAGTAATAGTAAGGATGGACTGCTACTCGTTCGATCACTTGGTCGATAAACGGTAAGGGGAAATGGTCGTTTCTTATTTCGGCATTGAGATTTGATAATCAATGCAAACACGCCACCCGTTGGTGGTGCGTTGAGGTATTAATTCTCCCTTAGCATTCTCAACCACAGTCATACCGAACTTCTTTGGAACGACCTGAATTGGGCTCACCCATTTACTATCGAAAATGGGATAGATAATCCCAGCATCTAATAATTTGATGATTTCCGCTCGAACTACATCTTTCATGGTTGGGTTCAGTATCCTTTGCATCTCTCATGAGGGATTAACCTCCTCCTCGAGATGGATTTTATGGGTACAAATCAAAGGACTTATACCTTTCAAATCTGCTATAGTCCAATCAAATGCACTCCTATGATTCCTCAACACATTCAACAACATTCCCTCTTGCTCTTTTTTTAAACTGGAAGAAACAACAATAGGAAATGTATCATCTTCTCCCAGAAAAGCATATTTTACATGAGAGGGTAGTTTCTTTAACTCAAGACTAGGAAATCTCTCCTCAGAGGGGATCATGAGTGACTCCCTCGGGGGTAATTCCTCAAATCTAAAAATCTAGTCAACATCTCTCAACTTCTCAAAACTCACTTCTTCTTTCAACCAAGCTCCCAACTCTTCCACTTCACGCTCAAACTCAGTACAAGAACTCTTATTATCAACACCTTGCACCAAACAAACTTCCAGTGCATCTCCACCTATGATCCTCTCGATGTGCTCATCCACCACTTCTTAAATAAGATCAACCTTATGAATTTCATCCTCATCACCCATTTGGTTAGAAACATTGAAAATATTGGTCTCGAGAGTCATGTTTCCAAAAGTGAGTTGCATTTATCCATTACGTGTATTGATCAAAGCATTAGCAGTAGCTAAAAATGGCAACCCAACATTATGGGAACATGATTACTCGAATGTGGGGAGGGCTCTGTGTCCCAAATGACAAAATCAATCGGGAAGTAGAATGTTTCCACTTGAAATATTACGTCCTCCACAACCCCATGAGGCACTTTCCCTGTTCGATCTGCTAACTATAGAGTGATTCGGGTAGGTTTAAGATCACCTAAATCAAGCTTCTTATAGATAGAGTATGGAAGGATGTTCACACTCGCACCTAAATCAAGCAAATCTTTTTCGACTCTACTTTCTCCAATAACACATGAAATTGTAGGTGCACTAGGATCCTTGAACTTTGGTGGAAGATCATTAAGAAGTACCGAGCTCACATTTTGTGCCAAAAAGACATTCTTCTTCACCTTAATCCATCGTTTGATAGTCAAAAGATCTTTTATGACTTTGGCATATGCTGGAATTTATTGGATAGCATCCAGAAACGGCAAGTTCAATTTTACTTGTTTCAGAACATCTAACACTTCAGTACGCGAAGCCCCCTTTTTGGGTGGTGATAAGTATTGAGGAAATGGAGCAGTAGTGGGCAGTTTTACTTCAATTTCAGGTTTAAGTCCTTTATCCTTATCTTCCATATGCAAGGAGGTATCCTCAGGTTCTGAAGATTCTTTATCTTTAGATTCCTTGGGAGGTGGTGGCTCTAGATCAATTACGCGACCACTACGTAGAGTAGTGATAGCTTGACATTGTTCTGGAAAATCCGATGAAGTAGAGCTAACTGTAGTTTGCCCTTGAAGAGGGGGTTTTTGGCCTTGAAATGGAAATTTACCCTTCTCCTGAGTATTCAATGCAGATTGCAACCTAGAGATGCTAGTATGAATTTCTGTGAACAATCGGTCATACTTAGCATTTTTCTCCTTTTGAGATTGGATGAATTGATTTAGATTATCCTCAAGAGATCTCCTAGGTGGAGTGACATAAGGACCAGGAGGTGGTGGCTGCATAGGGTTTGGCATTGAAGGAGCCATTTGCTGAAATTGAGGAGGGGGTGGTGGCAAAGCCACATGTGGATTGGGAGCCATCCCATCTTGGGGTTGTCCATAGTTGAAACCAGGATGATTCCTCTAAGATTGATTATATGTATTCCCTTGCGGCACATTAAAATTTCTATGAAACCCTCATATCGCCTCTACTTTCTCAGTGTACATTGTCTTGTATGTAGGGATGGTAGGACATCCTTTGGTAGAATGACTAGCAGTACAAATGGCACACACCTTCTCCTTTCCTGATTGCGTGGGTCCAGCTACTTCTTTTAATAGAACTTCAAGCATGTCTCTGAAATTCTTTTTCAATTGGTCAAATTTATGATCTAACAAAGTGTCCTTGTCCAAGTGATAAACACCGGATGCAGCAAACAAGTTGGACACTTGTCGATTTCGGTTTTGACTATTGGGGTCAGAAGCATCCCATGCTTGCGTAGTCTCCTCTACGTATTTCAGATGAGCCTCAGTATCGCTTGAGTCTAACTCCCAAAAAATTCTTTCGCACATTGTCTCGATAAGTTGTTTAGATACTAAAGTAAGCCCTTGATGAAAAAATGAAATAAGATGATGTTTTTCGAATCCGTGATGGGGACAAGCACTAACTAACTCCTGAAAACGTTCCCAACACTTATCGAAAGCCTCATTCTCATTTTACCGAAAAGCTAGTATTTGAGCTTTGACAGAATTGGTTTTGTGTTGTGGGAAGAACTTGGAGAGAAACTTGGTTTGCATATCTCGCCAGGATAAAACAGAATTCGGTGGTACTGACCATAGCCAAGTCTTAGATTTATCCTTTAAGGAAAAAGGGAAAATTTTTAACCGGATAACATCTTATGGGCAAGTTTGGTCACCAAATGTCTCACATGCTTCCTTGAACTCTCTAATATGGAGATATGGTTTTTTAGAATCCATCCCATGAAATGTAGGCAGAATTTGGATCATCCCATTCCAAAAGTGGAACTGACCGGCATTATACAGGAGTAAAATGCAACCAGGGGTAACAGTTAGCTCCGGAAATAAAAGATCTTTCATGGGAAGATAAGGTATTTTCTCCTCTCCAGCACCAACACCAACACTACCGTGTACAGACATATTGCTACCAAACGATTCAAAACTTCCACTCGGTGTTTAACTCAAAGTGTGACTTGTGATTGAATTATTCGACAAAGGAGGTGGAACCCAAAAGTGTGGAGAATCGGTGGTATGAGAATTTTCAAAACTAGCTTCAGCAATAGGATTTTTGTGGACTTGGGTGAGAGGTGGATTTTTCATGTAATCTTACAAGAGATGAGATGAAAACTGATTTTTTTTTTTAAATCACTTTAGGATTAAAATCACTTTCCTAAGAATTACCAATTGACGATTCCCGATAAAGGCGCCAAAAAATTGACGCGACTAAGAATTTGTCTCAAAAGTGCGTTCCTTCTAGGCTCAAGTGCAAGCCTGTCGAGTTAGTAGTAATCCGACAAGTCGGGATCGTCTCCACAGGGATCAAAAATTGGCAATTGAGAATTATGTAGGAAAATTTATTTATCCTTGAAATGGTTTCACAAAAGAAAAGAAAAGAAAAGATGATTGATGGTTGAAATCTCCAATTGATGAAAATAAACTACATGCACAAAGAAAATCTAAGAATTGTAAAAAATTCAGATATAAATATGAGAGAAAATAGGGTGGAGTACAATCCCTCAAACCGTAGTAAATTACCGTATAAAATACTAGAATTATAAATTGAAATTCTTGACTAAATCCAGTCTTTATAGATCCTAAGCATTACATATATGAGGAAACTAGCCCGCATCATATGAAATCAAATGTAAATACAAAGCGGTGAATAGACAATTATACATGTATAGTCTTCTTAAACATCCCAAGTACCTAGGGCAAGAGAGATTAAAAGATCGGCTACGTTTGCATAATTTCCATACACGATTTGTTCAATATTTAATTTACCCTCTATTTTTTACTTAGGTAATTTACCTCGGATTGAGTTCATGTACCCTAACCCTTGAAAATTTAGCTAGACATGGTTTTACTAGAAAACAAATTCATACATGGAATTATGGATCTAACAAATATTGTTAACAATTTGCAAAATAATTGCGAATTGTATTAAATATAAAGAATAAATAAGAGAATGGAAATTTGATACTTGTATTCAGCAACAAGAAAAAATTGAACTTGAATCCAGAAAACTTCTTATCCCTCAACCTTACAAACTAGGGTTTATGAAATTTTCTATGCAAAGAAAAACTAAGAAAACTCTCTAAAATCTAACTTTTTTTCTCTAATTCGACTTCCTTTTGGAATGACATAGGGCTTGGCCTTTTATAGTACCAACTTGGCACGATTTTACAGCTAATATCGATTAGCTGTACAAGATTCTCCACGATATGCACCTCTGGAGCTCCATAATTAATGTCAGGAATTCTAACAGCCGGACCGGTCCGAATCCCATCGGATCGGTTCATTTCTCAGTAACCGGATCGGTTCTTTTTTATTTCCATCGGATCGGTCCGTCTGCTATCAGATCGGTTCTCTTACCATCGGTTCGGCATCAATCCGGTGTCTACTAGCAATGTGACATTTCGGATCGGTCCGAGATAAACCAGATCGGTTCGATTATCTTCAAGTTTGACTTTTTCTTTCCATCTTTGATTGGTCATAACTTTTGTTCTCAAGCTCCGATTTGACAGTCGTTTCTTTCGATGCGCTTGTGAAACCAGGATCTTCAACTTTCCTTAAGGCTTCAAATCCGAACTCCATGTGTAAATTTATGCTTTTACCCTTCGACTTGTCTTCTTTTCTTTTCTTCCTTTCTTCCAGTTTCTTTCTTTTCTTGCACTAAATTCCTGTAAAATCAATAAGAAATACACGAAACTCGAGATACTCGTTAAAAATAGTCAATGGTAATGATATGGGATAAAACTGATTCAATTACGTTGTTTGAGATATCAAAATCACTAACTTAAGGGACTAAATTCAGAAGAATTTATGCTTGGTCAAAATACCAAAACTTACTATCACTATCCGTAATAGTTCACACCCATTGCTAACCAATCCATACCCAAGGAAAAATCACGCTTCCATAACACTCCTTAAAATGAGTAAATCTCATAATATATACCCTCTCAGTTTTCACACCTGCTCCCCTGTGAATAAGACCAAATAGAGCCCCGTTACCCCGTGGTAACCATATACTTAATAGTAACACTACTATACACCCATTAAACTCATCCCCTACACGAATATAGTGCTAACAAGAATATTGTGATCACTCGTGTCACGAAATTCACCCCATTTATCCGAGAATAAAACTCATACTTCCACTCGCCTATCCACCGATGACCCAAATGGTTCCTGGAGATAATATTCCCATCCGACGGAACCAAAATTTTGCAATTATTGTCCCTACTGGGCATTCCACTTCTATCCCCTGCCTCACTGTGGACATAATCAATTGTTGTGGTTCCACTTCCGCACATAAGACACCTCTCTGTGTCAATCCCATTCCTCTGGCCCAAATGGCCATGTCGGGGTTGTCCTTCTCGCGTACTTGGTACTCTTGGCCCTGAGTGCTACCCCCGTTGTCCCTTAGGCTTCCCTAGCCCTATAGGAATCCTTATTAGCCTCGATGACCCAGATCAAATCCACCGTCAATAAGTTGAAATTTAATTAATTTAAAATGTCAAGATGGGTCCCTTACTAGGTATACCCTTCCGTCGTGCTTCACTAGCACCATTAAATCTCATTTTGTTCTTAGGTTAAACTCTCTAACCTTATTGGCTCCTGCATCTTAGAAGCGTTAATGTAAGCTGGAAAACAAAAGATATTGACGACCTCAACACTAGTCATCCTAGTCAGCTTTCCCATCCATTATTGTGTATTCTCACACGGTTCATTATCCATTTGCGGGTTCCTTTATCGTTCTCCGTATCCCCTTCGTCGGTTACGAATTTCGCTTATACAATTTATCATCTCTTCGACGATCAGTTACAATCTAACCCATTTTATAAACTCTGAAATTTCACTCGCATCCTTATTTGAATAGCGGATGGACAATCTTATGGTCACACCGTACCTAAAATTTCTCGTTTGACTCCATATATTCTCCTTCATACGTGGTGACTGACTCTTCTACCACTACAACACTGGGCCAAAAATTTCATTCAAAATTTAGTCCTGGGCGCCACCGCACACCATCCTACAAAATTGTCTTTGGGTTATTTCCTCCCATCGACTTATCGCGCTACTCTACTACTCAATCCTTATAGATATCCCTTCCAAAATGGTCCTTCCACACTTTCCCCACCCTTTGCTGACTACGCCGGGTTAGACTGAAATTTTACCACCGTTATCTATAATAGTGCTTTGGGAGACTATGGCTCTCGGGTGATTACTCTATCCCCACTGTCCTGAACAACAACCAAGATGATTCCTATCACGATCACCATTTCCATAATACCATATGTCTTCTGTTGAGCCTCTCCTCCTGCAATTCTCTTATGGCCCTCGTTGGTCACCCCAAAGAATGTTCAGTATACAAATCCCAATCGAACTCGGGTATGAATCACCTCACTATAGTTGAGAGCAGGAGAACGTAACTCGCATACGCATAGGAATAAAATAATCCTATCATAAGGCTCTACATCAAAGAACGCTACGCTGAACAGTGAAAAGACGCACAGATCCTAAGGACACTAGAACCTGATGCTCTGATACCATTTGTGACACCCCGCCTAATTAAACCCCGGGTGATCAGTCCTAAATTAAATTAGAACAGGTTTCTCGGTTGGTTCATTATTAGCATCACTGTCGAAACTTTTTAATTACTAACCACCTACGTGAAATAAGACTGGTGCCAAGTTTTATCTTTCATTAATTCAAAGAATTTCTCATGCGAAAATAAACCATTAACAATCACGAGCTAACTGAGTCCAACCATCACATATAATTAAGAAACTGGCCGAATAAACCAACGGCTAAATTCAACACAAATGTAAATACAGACAATAATGGATCAAAAGTATCTGAAATAAATACTAAATAAAACCGTGAGCAACATGCTCGAATATCTGATAGAAAATCCCTACACTAGGAATAGAAGGAATAGAGGTGCCTATCCAAATCCTGCAACATCCACATATACTGCAATAGCGAATCCCTGGAATGAATCAAGCCTGGCGTCCCTGTGGCCGAACACCTAAGAGGTTTTCAAAATATTTTATAGTAAGGGTTAGAACCCAAAACATTTTGAAAACATTTAGCAAATGATTAACTTGCAGTAATATATATGTATGAATGCGCTTCATATTTTAGTTAGTGTCGCACTCCCTTGAGAACAGACTCACCCCTCAACTAATGTGCACACCTAACGTCTTCTTCATATCTCACCTAATCCTCTACCCCGAAACTAGATACTTGATATAACTCTTGTCAACCGCCCTACTCAATCCCGAGTATTTTAAAAGCATGATTTATAAGTTATTTATCACCTTAACTTAGTTAATCATCTTCCTTAAAAGACATATAACATTCACTAGTTATATAAATAATATACTTTTCTCCATATATTTAAATTTCCCATATATAATTATTCACCCCATTATGTACGTACAGTTATCTTACAACAATCACACATGTTGAATGTGAATATAACCCAGATATAATTAATACAATTCACTTCCTATATTTAATGACACGTATATAACTATTTATCCCATTATATACGTAGAACCATATTACAACATTCACACATATGTTGAATATAAATATAACCCATCCTCCCGAGTAATAACTCACCGGATGTATTCTCTAAAGTGTTATCACACTAGGTGTACTCGCATAACCTAGTTACCCCAAGTCAAAATCGCTCACTAACTTGGCCAAAAACATAAACATAATGGAGGCGGTCATATTTATTCCCTGAAAGTGAGATAAGCCCCTCACCCATATAACGGACGCTATGACCTGGGGATATACTCGCCCTATTCCTCAAGCTTGGGGATTCACCCACTACGCGCAACCTCCCTTGATAGCACTAGAGTATATCTATTAATAATATCTAACCACTGATATTTATAAGCACACACCATATATATACTATCACACACCGTATATATATATAAATATAAAATATCCCGGCTTTACAATGTATTGAGTCCGTAACACAAGCCTATGCATAATATCTTGAGTTTATGGTCAAACTGTAAGGACATTTTTGTCCATTATCAATTTGTATGTCGTACGCCGTTACACCGTTGAAGAAACTCAAGATCGCATCTACATCAACGGATCCGAATATCAAAGTGTCTTCAACATCATATCCTCTGCGAGAATGAACTTGGTAAAATTTTGTTTTTACGTTCCTTAAAGTTCATATTTAGTATTGGGAAATTTTTATAAAATGTTTTTTATAAAAATAAGAAGTAAGTTTTTTCAAGCAAAATGAGGCTTTTAAAAGTTTTTTAGTTTTCTGGGAAGCCGGACCGGTCCGCCTCTGTACCGGACCGATCCGCCTTGCTTTGTCCAGTAGACCACGGACCGATTGCGAACCGAAGAAGCCAGATTTTAAAAGAACCGATCCGAGGTCGGACCGATCCGCCCCCAAGCCGGATCGGTCCGCCTGGGATAAGTTCGAACAATTCCGTGAGTTATTTTTCTACCAACTTATTTTTCCTATATATACCTATTCCGATGGTATATTTTTCAAGTCTTTGAGAAAACGTTTCCAAGAGTACAAACACAACAAGACTTCAATTTTTGATGTGCCAAACATCTTTTTGATTCACACACAAAAATCCCAATTACTTTTGTGAATCTTTTAGAACCCTAGAACACAATCTTGTATTCGTTCAACCCTTATGGAGAAGCTTTCTTTCTTCTTCATTGCTGCCCTCCTGGAAAGGGAAAATTCCAGCCGACAAACTTGTGGAGAAGTCATTTCTCTTCTTCATTGCAGCCCTCCTGGAAAGGGATATTTCCAGCCGCCGACTACAGAATCCGACACCTGAGGGTAATTCTTAGTCACTTGTATTTTCATTGTAATCCGAAATTATACTGTTACAATATTATAATGAAAATAAATGGTTTTTCCCCTTTGGGGGATTTTTCCTCACAAGCATGTGTTTGATTTTTCCTGAAAGTGTTTGTTTTATCCTGCATGCTTTATTTTATTAGATAAATCATCTAGATGCATGATTTAGGGTTTAACTAAAATTTGGGATTAATTAAAATTGGATTTTATTTGAGAAGTCGCAATATTTCCATTGTAGCTACTCTCTCAAATTGGTATCAGAGCGGGTTGCGCTAATTTATCGCGTGATCCTGTTTTTTTTTTCAAGGATTTATTTTTTTGATACAATTTGACTTCTCACGTCGTCAAATTGGTATCAGAGCGGGTTACGCTAATTTATCACGTGATCCTGATTTTTCAAGGACTTATACTTTCTGATACAATTTTTCTACTCACGTCTACAAATTGGTATCAGAGCCTGTTGCACTAAGTTATTGTGTTTTGATCCTGATTTTGCACAAAAATGGATTTTGATGGTTTTGATGATCTTCGATGTCAAATTTTTGACAAATTTAATTGGAAAATTCACACGAACTCTTGTTTTAAATCTTCTGTTGAAAACGAATCTGAGAGGTGTCCTTGTTGTGAGGGTGTTGGTCACACGTTACATGAGTGTACCACAAATTTAAAGAAGAAATTGAATAAACCGGTTTCTCGTGTTTCTACCCTTAGTGATTGTGATTCCGAAGAAAAAAAAATTATGCTTCTAGGAGAGAGCTTCCCACCCATGTGATTAGTGATGATAGTGAAGGTGATGGAGGTGTGGATGAAAGTGAGGAGGAAAGTGTAGATGAGCGTGACTTGCAAACTGCTTTCAATGAACTTTATGCTGAAACTTTGAAAACAAAGAAAGAAAATTTGAAATTGAAAGCTCAATTGAAAGAGTGTGCCATAAAAAATAATGACTTTTTAGTTGAAGAACTTAGGGCACATGAGAAAATTTTGAAAGAGAAGCTTGAGTACGTCGAGGGTGAGAGAGATAGTCTTAGAGGGTTGATGGAGACTATGAAAAAGGAGCTTTTAGAGTTTGAGGATTCTAAACGAGTACTTGAATCTAGGATAGGTTAACTTGAGGTGAAATTGAAAGATTCAAGTAAAGTGAAATTTGATTTGGAGTCTAGGTCTGAAAAACTTGATAAGATTTTAGGCACGATCGAGATCAAAACGGATAGGGGTGGGATTGGTCTTGAAAAATATGTTGCACCCATTCCCACACGTGTGAGAGAGCCTCCTAGGATTGTTAAGAAAGAGGCACCTAAGTTTGTTAGAAAAGCGCCCCATAGGAACATCGTGAGAGAACCTCCTAGGATCATTAGGAGAGACCCACCTAGGCAAATTCGGAGAGAGAAACCGATAAATTTGAGGAGAGGGACACCTTTAGGTAACACAAACCGCCCGATTTACTCTTGCACACATTGCGGTAGGCAAGGTCATCTTAGGAACTTTTGTTATAAGCTTTTAAATGGACCTAGTAAGGTTAATGAAAGAATAAATTCGATTCCCAAAACCCCCACACTCCGTTACACATCAATTTGGGTTAGAAAATCGGATTTAGAGGCTTATGGTTTATTTGTCCACGATTCCCGTTTGCTTGCACGTAATTCACCCCATGTGAAATCTTTTGGTTGATTGTGATTGCATGTTTGTCATACACTAGTTGTGGTTTCATGATTTATTTTTACTAGTGTGATGACTTGTACTTTTTGTATAAATTTTTGTCTATAAATTTTTTTTTGAAAAATACAAAAAGATTTTATTTTGATAAAATTTTGAAAAATCCAAAAAGATTTTTTTTTTTTTGTTTACACCGTTTATGGATGAACACTTAGGATGACCGAGTCACAGCATTATTCCATTATTTTCATGTGACTATTTGATAGTGTTTTGAGACAATAGGTCAATTCATCCATGTGCTTTATAATGTTTGGAGTCATTAAGATGTAATTAAGTGTTACTTCCTACATGTTTGACTCATGTTTCCTTTAATGCACACATGCACGGATTTGTTTGATTATTGTGCTTGTCTTATCACATGTTGGTTAGGTGTTTTCACTTCAATCATGTCCTTAAAACGAACCAAGCGTGATAAATTTTGATAAGGAAATTGTGCATATAAATACCGTTTTGTGAGTTTGTGTGCTTTGTTTGAAAACGGGGAAGGGCTGCGAAAGGTTCATGCCTTTGCGAATTCTAAGCCACCGTTAAATTGGACCTAAAAATGGAGGAATTTTATTATTCGGGGTCCAAAGAGGTTAAAAGAGCCCGAAAAAATTGAAAGGCAATAAAAAGATATTCATGCCAAAAAGGGGCCATTTAGGTTTTTGCACCAATTCTCCAAAGTTTGAGAATTTAGATTACCTCTAAAAGAAAATATATATGAGGGAGTTTGGTTGGAGAATTTAAAACGGGTTTGTACGTCCTTGAAATGCTTGAAAATGCGCTACATAGTTTTGGACGTTATTGGTGTGGAAATCATTTTGACTTTGATTTGTTGATTTGCATAAGACGATGTCATCTAAATTCAACAATCTTTACACCCAAGGATACTTTTGATGTTCATTCGTTAGAAGTACACATATGCATCATGCACATATGATTGATTGAGTTGATTTACCTATCGAATGTGTTCACACCCATTCATTCCATTTCCATGACTTGGTTGTTTGAGTCTAAATCCATGGTGTGATTTTTGTATCATATTTGTTCAAATTGGTATCTTATTTTTATACGAAAAAATTTGAAAAATTCAAAAATAGTTTGTGAAGATTTGTTTGAGCATCTCCTTGCAAGAGCACGTTTACCATATTGTTTGATGCCCTGTTTTGTGTACCGTGACACCCCGATTGTGCTTATTTGATTCATTCTTCTCATCTATCTATTTGGGGACATCATAAAAAGGGGGAGAAAGAATTATCATATAATGGGGCCGTTTGTATTTTGGGGGAGTTTTTGAGATGTAGCTTATGTTTTTTTTTATATATTAGTATCCATGTTTATCTCATTTCAAACTCGATATGTCACGTGGTATTTGCTTTGCCTCATGTGTGTAGGTATAAAGATTGAAGATCAATATGTTGCACACCCTGATGAGAAAATATTTGAGATTTGATGATTGTTGAAGATTGAAGAACAAACGATGAAGATTTAAACATTTGTATCTTTCCATCTTTAGGGTTCATGGGAGGGTAGATTTGTATAGGTCATTAGTTGATAATTCGGATATTTTTTATGTATGTACCGACATAGACATAGGGGGAGATTTGTAAGGACATTTTTGTCCATTATCAATTTGTATGTCGTACGCCGTTACACCATTGAAGAAACTCAAGATCGCATCTACATCAATGGATACGAATATCAAAGTGTCTTCAACATCATAGCCTCTGCGAGAATGAACTTGGTAAAATTTTGTTTTTACGTTCCTTAAAGTTCATATTTAGTATTGGGAAATTTTTATAAAATGTTTTTTATAAAAATAAGAAGTAAGTGTTTTCAAGCAAAATGAGGCTTTTACAAGTTTTTTAGTTTTCTGGGAAGCCGGACCGGTCCGCCTCTATACCGGACCGGTCTACCCTCTACCCGGACCGATCCGCCTTGCTTTGTCCAGTAGACCACGGACCGATTGCGAACCGAAGAAGCCAGATTTTAAAAGAACCGATTTGAGGTCGGACCGATCCGCCCCCAAGCCGGACCGGTCCGCCTGGGATAAGTTCGAACAGTTCCGTGAGTTATTTTTCAACCAACTTATTTTTCCTATATATACCTATTCCGATGGTCTATTTTTCAAGTCTTTGAGAAAACGTTTCTTAGAGTACAAACACAACAAGACTTCAATTTTTTATGTGCCAAACATCTTTTTTATTCACGCAAAAAAATCCCAATTACTTTTGTGAATCTTTTAGAACCCTAGAACAAAATCTTGTATTTGTTCAACCCTTGGGGAGAAGCCGTCTTTATTCTTCATTGCTGCCCTCCTGGAAAGGGAAAATTCCAGCCGACAAACTTGTGGAGAAGTCGTTTCTCTTCTTCATTGCAGCCCTCCTGGAAAGGGATATTTCCAGCCGCCGACTACAGAATCCGACACCTGAGGGTAATTCTTAGTCACTTGCATTTTCATTGTAATCCGAAATTGTACTGTTACAATATTATAATGAAAATAAATGGTTTTTCCCCTTTGGGGGATTTTTCCTCACAAGCATGTGTTTGATTTTTCCTGAAAGTGTTTGTTTTATCCTGCATGCTTTATTTTATTAGATAAATCATCTAGATGCATGATTTAGGGTTTAACTAAAATTTGGGATTAATTAAAATTGGATTTTATTTGAGAAGTCGCAATATTTCCGCTGTAGCTACTCTCTCACAAACTCTGATTATTAATTAACTTACACATTAATTAATTAAATTATTTTTGGTATCACCCAACCAATATACTCGGGCTCGCTCTCATGGCCCGAAATTAATATACTACCCGAGTCTAATCCCTGACTCCGAATTAATTAGTTTTCACCAATAATTAATTTAAGTAGTGTCGCCCTACTACAATATCCGAACTTATTTGCCTAGTCAGTTATTTTATTCTTTCAGAACTTATTTCTCAAAATTCATTCGAAATGTATCGCCCTTAACTCCCCCACCACTACCAATTATATCCCTTTATAATTATTAAGAATTTAATCTCATAATTAATTTTTCTCACTTAATTATGCTAGGGGAAATTTTCAGCTATAATTTTTACCCATATAAATCCCTAAGCCAAACTGTCGAAAAACCTGAAGGGTCGATCGATCGACCCCAACCATCGATCGATCGATCGAACAAGTGTCGTCTTCTCCGCCTTGTTGTTTCCTCCATTAACGAAATTCTCCAATTCCTAACCTTTCCCTTGGTCTAACCCAAGCACAATTAACATCATAACTATATAGAAACATGATCAGGGCCTCTCATAGAACCTCAAACATAAATTAAATCTCACAAATCTCTACTTTTCTGATTTGGGGAAATTCTCGGGTTTTTACTCGTTAGGTTCCAATTTCATCTAATTACCCCAAATTCGTACATAATCGCTACTGGGTTTTTCTCATGTAAATCAAATACCATCACAAAACCTTGTCACATAATTAATTCCCACATTGAATCTTATTTAAGTGTTCCTTTTTTAAAAACCCCGTTTTGTACCCATTTGTACCCAAAACGAATTTTTCATTTCCACATCACAAAAATATGAATTTAATAACATCAATTAATATCACATCAAGATAACCACTTTCCTTAAGGGTTCGTGGGGTCTGATCCGAGTGTGTGATTCGCATGGTTGATGATGAACTTCCAAAAAGTTCCTTGCCTTGTCTCCAAAAAACTCGAATTTGGCTCTAACTGTTCCCTCTCACTTTCCCCCCAAATTCTTAGATTTATATTTATGTTTCTCTGTCATTCCCCACTCTTAGATTTAGTTCTTAAAATACAAATCCCGTTTTTAGCCTAATGGGCCAAGCCCAAGTGACCCAAATATCCCCGTGTGGGCCCGATTATGCCTAAAAATGCCCCGTGACCCGTTTACTACCCCCGGGTACACTTTTCTAACTATCTCGGCCCATCCGGACTCAACCGTGAACTCAAAATAGACATTCGAATTAATTTATACAAATCCTTATCTCCCACCCAAATTAGTCTATACCGACTCCCGGCTGAGATAAATAAACATCACGTCACTAATACACGTTATGACGTAAATAAATTAATACTATTCACTTAGTAATTAAATTTCCCTAAATATTAACCATTCACTCTCCGATTAATATTTAAATAAATATTACCATGATTAATTCAATTAAATTACGACACACAAGTAATTTAAAATTTCTCAAATTAATTAAATATTACATGCACAGAAATACGGGGTGTTACAATTTAGTCATAAAGGGAAGGGTCTTACTTGGTTGTGAGAGAAGTGAGATTCATAGAAACAAAAAAGTTGAGGGTATGGATAAGAAGAGGAAATGGTGTTTTGGAATGAGAAAGTGTGATTGCCCATTTCAATTGAAAGGCATTCCGTAGGATGATGGTCGTTGGGGGTGGAATATGTTTGTAAGATACACAACCACGAGGTGTCTAAAACACTTGTTGGACACCCTTATGCCGGTCTACTTTCACAAGAAGAGTAGAACATTGCTAGTGAGATGATCAACAATGGGGTGGCCCGAAGGAAGTACTCCACACATTGAAACAGAGATCGAAAGACAATTATTCATACATTAAAACAATTTATAATGCTAAAAATAAAATAAAAAATGTTGAGATACAAGGGCACACCGCCATATAATAGTTGATTCATTGGCTCACGGAGAAGAATTTTCACTTAAATAGAAGTAATGAGCAAACTAATGTGGTAGAGGATTTGTTTTTTGCACATCCTACCTCTTATTTGTTGGTGAAATGATTCCCAACTGTACTGGTGATCAATTTCACCAACAAGACCAATCAGTACAATATGCCATTATTTGAGATGATTGGATTCACTTCCATCACACAATAATTTTACAATGCATTTGTTTTTCTGAAGAATGAGAAAGAGGAGAATTTTATCTGGGCATTGCAACATTTGCGATCATTATAAGAGCCAGAAGCTTTGTCACAAGTTGTTGTCTCTGACAAAAAACAATCTTGTCTAAACGCGGTGCCAAAGGTGTTTTCACTCTCCACCATTATATTATGTTTATTCCATGTTCAAAAAAACATAGAAGGTTCATCTTTGAAACATAACATCAAAGACCAGGATCAGCGACTATTTATGCAGAGTCAAATTAGGGTTGTGGAGTTCGAGAATACGATTGAATTTGAGAATGCATGGGTAGCTTTCTGTCAAAATTGGACAAAACTACCCCAACATAATTGCATGTTTTCAGAAGAACTGGATGCCTTTACGTTTTTAGTTCACACATGCGTGGACTAATTGGGTACTCCATTGTGGTAACCGTACAACTAACAGAGCAGAGGGTGCCCATGCCCAACTGAAAAAAGACTTAACAAATAGCACCGATTCGTTTGTGATAGTTTGGAAGGGTATGGATGAATTTCTTGGCCACCAAGTCACTCAAATACAAATGGAATTTCAGAAATCACTCCAATTAACCAAGCATAGCCACAATGACACGTTATTACATGAGATCCGTGGTAGGGTATCACACTATGCCTTAGACCTAATTGTTGTGGAGATCGATTGCATGATATTGGCCTTGAGCAAATCCACCACTAACGACCAATATACGAAGATACGATGCTCCCACATAATTTGTACCATCTACGGACTACCGTGTGTCCACGAGTTGGCCCAATGGGAGAAAATAAGCCAAGAAATTTCGCAGTGGGCGCTAGATGATCATTAGAAGAAACTTGCCATTACCCCAGACATCCCTCAGTACCATGAGCTTGAATATACTCCTGAGATGATAACGGTGGACCGAGGCACGTGAATCCATCAAAAATATGATGTTAAGCAAGTTATTGAAAATTCTACAACCCTCCTACATGCCCTTGATCGAGCCCGTACAAATTCGTCAAAAGGGTAGGCCACCTAAGGGGAAGAAGTTTGATAATATATTTACCAAAAGATCCCCTGTGCTTGGGAGCAGGATGTACCATCCACGGTTGAGCTTAATAAATATTTACAAATAAGACCCCATTGACGGGCGTGAAATCAAAGACATAGTCTAGGGAAAAGATGTATATTAAGCACGTTCCCGAGTTCTTCTAATTATTTATGGAAGATATATATGATGTCAAATCGGATGGGAAATATGGATATACGACCATTTCCAAAGGAGGTGGCATCGGGAATGGACTAGAACATTATCATGTTATGTATAATGCACTGTAGTCCGAGCTACGTAGGGACCAGCCATTATGAACTCCTATGATATTAAAAATTGCTATAGGAGATTGGACTATTTTAGACACTCATGCACAAGCGAGCATTGGTTTATCATGCCAGAGTTTGGCTATCTTGCTGTTAATGCACTTAAGCTAATGGTTGTAATGATATTCAAATTATAATGCTTAACTTGTCTTCCATTTGACGTTGGGCCAAAATCTACGATGGAAGAGAATCGCATCATCTTTATCCTCAACATATCTAATATTCATTAGTTGAATTCAAAACGCACACGATTTTATCCCATACCACCAATTGCCTCCCACTGGAAATCGAGGGTTCGTCAAGATGCCATAGAGTGGCCTACTATGTTCAAATATTGCTTACAAACATTTCATAATATATGTCCCAAAGACACTGCGATGAAAGATGAACCATGCTTGATATCGTCGGATGAATATTAGCACCTGACAGTGGTTTAAATTGGTGAAAGTCTTATGGATGATTGTAACTTTTAGTATTACATTTTGTGAAATTATTGATTATATGTAGATTGGTGGTTGGTGAAAGTCTTATGGATGTTTGTAACTTTTTATAAGTTTTTGTGCAAATATTGTTTATAGCAATTATTAGTTTCCAATTTGTTTATATGCAATTATATAGAAATTATTGGTTATATGTGAATTGAACCCACGAATTAGTTATCACTTAATAAAGCAATTATTTTATTTAAATTGGATAAAGAAAGATTTTTTATCTTTAAATCACATATACATAAAATTAAGGTGGACCATATAACAAACTAACATACGGTCTCTTATAACCGTAGAGCAAAAACACATGGTTGGATCACACCATATATTATATGATGGTGGTTTCTTCTAGTCGTATGTGACCCGACCCTGGTTGGATGCCACCGTGTATGTTATGTAAAAAGTTGAAGAATGTTTTAACCCAAAACCCATAATCACTTGAGACCGTGTATTATACGTTGGCAGTTCCTTCTAGTTGTATGTGACCCACACACAGTTTGATCTCAGTGTGTATATTATGCAAAAGGTTGAAGACTTTAACAATCTAAATGCCACAGTCACTTGAGATCGTGTATTATAATATCACAATTTCATCTAACCGTATATGACCCAACCACAATTTGATCTCACCATGTATGTTATGCAGAAAATTAAAGGATTTTGTAACCCAAATACCATGGTCACTTGAGACCGTGTATTATAAAGTAACAGTTTCTTCTCGTCGTATGTGAACCACCCACGGTTTGATCCTACTATGTTGTTATGCAGAAAGTTGAATATTTTTGTAACCCAAATACCACGATAACTTGAGAATATGTACTATAAGCTAACGGTTTCTTATAATCGTATGTGAACCACACACGGTTTGATCTCACCGTGTATGTTATGCAGAAAGTTAAAGGGTTTTGTAACCTAAATACAATGATCATTTGAGACCTTGTGTTATACTATCACGGTCGCGTCTAGCCGTATATGACCCAACCACGGTTTGATCTCACCGTGTATATTATGTAGAAAGTTGAAGGATTTCTTAACATAACAACCACGATCAATTGAGACTGTAGTTATTTATTTGATGGCAACACCACACTATAAAGGTATACATACGATAACTCCATACTGTATAAGACCCAATCACAATTGGATCCCACCGTACCTTTTATGAAGAATGTTGAAGGATTTTTCAACCCAAACACAATAAATCATAATGTAATTTACCATGTATTTACAATGAATCATGCTATCAACCAAACACAATGAATCAAAGATACAAGAAAATTAAAGGATATCAAATAAGAATTACATTGATAATATAGTTCATGCATCCCCTCACATTTAAAATTCAAACACAAGTTTACATTCAAACACATAACACAATATTGTTCATACAAACTACTTGTTTCAAAATTGTTCCCACATGTGATAATTCAAAATTGTGCATATGTTACAATCAAATTGTTTTAAAATATAGTTACATTGAAATTCTTCCAACAAATTCTGTCTATTTTCTCTATAAGCACTTCTTCGGGGGCTTTTTTCTTGGGGGCTGGATCATGATGTGCCTTGGTTCGAGTTTCTTGACACGTCGGATCCTTTCTCTTTTCTTTTTGAGCTTGCATTCCCTTGGCCTCAAGTAGGGCATTGAGTGTTACACGTTATAATTCAAGGACATCTGAAACCTCTTGGTCCGAGATGACTTCAATATCCTCCTAGAGCAGGCTAATGGCTACGTGTATCCCCTAGGCCTAAATACATAATACCATCAAATGTGTTAGAAAAATACTTAAAGAAAAGAAATCAATTTAGGAAACTTTGAATCATATACCATTTTATCGAAGTGATTTAAGTCCAGCTTGCAAATACGATGCTCGGGATTTTGAATGTATGGATGGGATATTTCTAGGTACCAATACATTTACCCATCCACACATTACCAAGGCATGGTCATCACTGCAGTCGAGCATCTGACATCGAAAAGAACACGGTCCACGCAGTTAAGTTGATACTATTTCTTGATATCAGATTTAAATTTGTAGTGGGTCTGGGTCTTTCCCCTCCTCCAATATGGGGTGCATTGGTGGTCTAGGGATTGTTTGAACACAACCAGCCTGGCATAGGACCCTCTCTAGGTAATAGGGTTCAATGACATCATAGAAAATAAGGAGGTCGTTATACCATGAGACCTCCTGAAATATATAGGCCTCGCGGTTTTTAGAGTAGGGATCCCATACAATCTAAAAGTAATTCCAAATGTTAATATACTAAAAAAGAGAAGAAATATTAAAATATTTTGCTTGAAATAAATAATACTTACATCTGAATCAATTAAATTGTCCAAGGTCTCCCTTAGCTCCAGTATCTGTGCAAAGGCATCACCTGACACCATTTGCACCCTCCATTTGCGTAGATATGGCTCGCTATATTGAAATTCCAGATTTCTAACACCCTTTGCCACATTGAAGTGGTTGTATATCCATGCCTCCAATCGAATTAACATATTAATTGGTAAATATATATAGAACAAAACAAATTAAAAGCACGTGTTGGATTTAAAATATTTACCACTAGAAGGGGGAGATATCCGACCACCTGACGAAACCCTACCCATGATGCAATCCCCAATTGTCGATATAAATACGCTAATATGCCCATCCCCCAAGCATATTCGTTGCATTTCCTAACGTTTTGCAACGAGTGGAGGTAGTAAACCGAGACTCGATTCCCTAATTTTCTAGGGAAAAATAAGCAACCAACCATAAATAATAAGTACCCCCTAGTGGCATGCTCAATCTGCTTCTCTGTGACATCCCCCAGCTTGTTAACCCTCTCCTTGCACATATTCATTATCCAATCAAAACGTATGGTATAAACAGACTTGCATTCCTCCAAATCCTCCTCCTCAGTACAAGCGATATATATGATCAGCCATTTGATTTGCGTATCCTTCTCCTCAACTTTCCTAAAACCAATACCATACACCAGTTTACCAGCTATGGGGATTTTAAAGAAATGGTACACATCATTAAGGGTGATGGTCATCTGACCGATCAGCATATGAACTGAATGCATCACCGATTGTTACCATTCAATGAATGCCAACATCGATATATAGTCTATCTATCGATAGGAGAACTTAATCGTACCCCAAAGACACGAGTTCTTCACCAACTCAATAACCCACGCATCTACCTTCGCTATGTACCACTTGTCAATTTTTTGTAATGGGACATGCACTTTATTATGACCTTATCCTCATCTAGGATCCATATAGAATAAGCGATATGGTTATGAAATTTTTTTAGCAATTTGGAGTTATTTAGCATGCACCCATCAAGCGATTGTGAATCGGAATGGCTTATTTTTTTCTTTGTTTCTTCTCGGGCGCTTTAGATGTCAATGGTTGGATTTTATCTTCCAATGAAGAAGACTCATCCATATCATCTTTGGGGTTCTATCCTTCTTTCTCTCCTTCTCCCTCTTTCTTCCTCTCTTTCTTCCTCTCCTTTCGTTCTTCCTCTCTTTCTTCTTCTCTTTCTTTCTCTCTTAATTCCTTCCTTGAATTTTCTCCTTCTCTCTCTTCTTCTTTATATGTCGCTTTTATTTCAACCCCTTCACCAATTGTTAGTAAATCACCAATGATCTGTTCAACAACTTGCTCAATTGACTACTATGTACCCCCTTCACCAACCGCTAGTAAACCAGCTACTACTTGGTCCAATACTTTATCCAATGACTGTGTAGGAGAATATCCTTTGCTCAAACCACTGGCACTACTACTAGACGAGGACGATACGGGTGGTCGAACTTCCTTTTCCACCTCCCACCTCCTCTTCCTCTGATGAGGTAGGAGGATTTCTACTTCTTCCCATTTATATAACCTACAAAATAAATTAATAAAATTATATTAACAAATGAACATCAAATTAATAAGTTCATACTAACAAATAAATAATAAATATATAGCCACATTAAAAGAAAAAAATCATATATACATACATACATACATACATACATACATACATCATGTAAAAACTTGCAAGAATTTATCTAAATAGTGCAGTTGAAATATATACATAGCCACATTTATATAACAAAATCATATATACATGCATGCATACATACATCATGTAAAAACTTGTAAGAATTTATCTAAACAATGCAATTGAAATATATACATAGCCACATTTATATAATACAGTCATATATACATGCATACATACATACATACATTCATACATACATCATGTTAAAATTTACAAGAATTTATCTACATAATGCAATTGAAATATATATATATATATATATATATATATATATATATATATATATATATATATATATATATATATATATATAGCCACATATATGAAAAAATCATATCTACATGCATACATACATCATGTTAAAACTTGCAAGAATTTATCTAAACAATGCAATTGAAATATATATATAGCCACATTTATATAACAAAATCATATATACATGCACACAAACACACACACACACACGTGTATATATATATATATATATATATATATATATATATATATATATATATATATATATATATATATATATGTGTGTGTGTGTGTGTGTGTGTGTGTGTGTGTGTGTGTGTGTGTTATTAATTGTTCATTTATATATGAAATATGTTGCTACATACGGTGGGTAGTGGCTGTGAAGAACCAACCACGATTGAAAGAGGCCGTAAAAAGTAACAATATGGTGGGATATGACCACGACGTCACCAATACAGTGTCAATTGCTCATATTTGTTATACCACAGTTAGAAGAGATCGTGAAATTGTGTCACCTTCGGCGACGAGTTGCCATAGGTGTAGACCACGCAGGTATTTTTTATTTTAAAACCATAGCTTGTTTTTATAACTTTTTATGCAATATATTACCAGTTTTAATGTTAGGGTTCAATTTAGGATAGTTAAATGGGTTAATAGTGGGGTTTAATATGTAGTTTGCATGATAGGATTTAATACACAAAATGAATGTATATATGTGATAAAATGATTGTAATGGGAGTAAGCTTTATTGGTATAACATGCCAGAATTGAAGCTTGAGAGTAAGTTGTAAGGTTTGAGAGAAAATGGGAGTAAGTTGATAGGTTAAAAGGTAAGTTGAAAGGTTTAGGAGGGAAGTTAGAGAGAGAGACGAAATAGAAAAAGTGAGGTTTAAAAATTTTTGGGTTTTTATATGGGACAACACTAATGTGGTGTTGTGTTTGTTTGGTGTTTTGTATAAATATTATGTACTTATGTGGTGTTTTGTAGAAAAGGGTATTTTGTAGAAATTTTTTTGGTGGAAATATCAGGATCTTTGCTTAAAGGTTATTTGGGTTAGGTTAAGTTACATTTTATACATTATAGACTTTTCTAGTTTTATTATTATGCCCAAATGTAATAATATTTTTATACATTATTGACTTTCTAGTTTTAATCCTCTCTTATTATATTCTAGTGGTGAAATTTTACTATACTATTATTTTAATGGTATCAGAGTTGTATTTTTGTTTATCGTTGTTGTTATACAGCATTGTCATTATTTATTATTTATCTCGATCATGCCTAGAATGTTCTTAATTATTTTATTCTTGTGATTTTTATATTATAATTGATCAATTTATTTATGTATTTTACGGGTGTCACACCCTGCTCATCGAACTCCCATGGGTTGTCCTTTAGACACCTCTGGGCCGAATGACCATCCTCTCCACATCCATAGCAATGTCGCTTATAGACTTCATTATAAATCCCTTGTTGTTAGCCCACTACTTTACCCTTATTTTTCCTACATGGATAATATTCTCCCTTCTGATCCTTACCCTAAGAGTTTTTTTCTCCATTTGCTCCACTCTTTTTCTCCTAAGTACAGTTGGTCCCATTGCATATTGCCTTCCCATTCTTAGACTTTTGAAAAGAAAAGTTTTCCCGACAGCGCATAAGTGAAGGATTCACCATATGAGTATATGTGGTGTATGAATGATTACCTAATAACATTTTCCTTATCTTTTAAGTCATTCCTCTAATGAAATAATTGACCCATTTCTACTCAGTGCTCACCTCCTTAGGTGCGAACAAAGAGATATTTGTAAACTCTTATTTATAATCGGCCGTCGTGTGTATCCTATGAACTAAAGTCATAAATCATTTCTTCTTCATTTCTCTAACTATTGGTGGACAATAATTGTCCTCAAACCTCTTCCAGAACTTAACCATATCCATACTGCCCCTCTACTCGGTAGTAGTGATAGACTCTCACCACTGCAATCCCTAAGCCATTAGCTTGAAATTAGCAAGCATCCGTATATAAAATTGTGTGCACTCCAACAACCTCAATTGCCTTTGTATGTCCTTCATCCATTGACCTGATACCAAAATGTCCATGGTCCTCTTAAAGAATGGTAGTTTCCCCTTAGAAAATGCCCCACGTGCCCTATTCTGAAGGCGTTGTAAAGCAGCAGTCATCCCTGTCGTGACTTCTTGGGCTATAATGAAAGCCAAGTCAATGGGTACTATCGGAGGTGACTTTTGTGATGGTTGTGGTCTGATGCAGTCCCCCGATTAACATCCCTAGTGGTAGTTGTTCGTCCCGTCCTACCTAGAATGTTTTCCATTTAAAAGAAAATAAGAAAATTAGTAGAATATATCGATCACTAATAACAAATACAAATCATCCTAATCGTAGGGCTCTAACATCATATAATGCAAAGCGAAAAATCTAATGGGCACAACACAGATCCTAATGACATTAGAACCTGGGATGATCTATACCAACTATAATAACCCCATTTTCCCACGTGCAATTGATCAAGACAACACGTTAAAGATAAGGCACGTTATGCAAGTTATAAAAAATTTAGCATCAATGATAAATAAAATATAACAGTAAGTAAAATCCATCCATGACATAATAATAATGAACAAAAGTAAATAACAAATATGTAATAATATAAAAGAGAATCCACTTAAACTTAGTCCACCAACTATAATAAATCCCCACAATAACTCATAGTCTCAAACTGACATGTAAATAAGCTGGACCCACCTACACCCATATATAAAAACTCAAATAATAAATATTGGAATGTTAACTGAAATGAAATAATTAATATTACATTAAAGATGATGAACTAGATATCCAATAAATGCAAGTCTGATTGTTCAGTCATGCTGCTCTTATATACTGAAAGTTGCAAATATATATATATATATATATATATATTACTTAACACTATTAGATGCGACCCATTTACGCCTTATGTCGTCCCCCGCCGACTCTTGTACAATAATACCTCACCTCTCCTCTAACCTGTGAAAGCTCTAACTATTTGTATACAACCTAACCTTAATATTAAGTCTATCGTCCCATTACTAGGTAAATCGTACCCACAATACATATAAAATTATTAACCTCCACCAAATCTATCACTAGATACATACAAAGAGTCTCATGCCCAATATATCCTAACTCACGACCAAACTAAACTCCATGCATGGGACATCTCATGAATGAAATTCAAATAAGGAACCCTCTGATATACTTCTTTATAGTCAGATCAATCATCAGAGTAAATGATAAGAGACTCCATAAGAAAGTACCAATAATCTCAATTGTCATAACATATCTGATATTGTATAGCACTAACCCAAGTCATAGGGACTCAATGGCTACTATAGAGCATCAACCTATCTCCCAAAACTACCTTATGACATAGGGTGTACAATACCATATTATAAATTCTTATGTCACTTCAGAGTAATCAACTAATCCTGAACCATCCCAACATCGAGTATTCACCCAACTCATAGTGTCCTATAATTTTCATAAATAGTCCATCCCTTAACCATCATATAGATGAGCTATTAACCAACTCAGGCCTCATCCTTGACCATATAAAGAGTATAACTTCTATAACCAAATTCATCATTAAGAAATGTACCATAACCATGTATTGTTAATCATTATATATTCATTGTGATTACCGCGGTGAATTTTAACATTATTAACTTTTTATGTACACCTCACGGTTTAAATTTAACATATAAATGTATTCCTTAATTAGTCTCATTGAAAAACTCTGAATCCTATGTATACCAATGCGGGTATACAAATAAAATACGCAAACCTAACTATAACCGCGAAAGCGCATACACACATCCAAATGTTAAGCCACTTCGAAACCCAACATATAGGCATTTAACATTATTATTAATTAATTATCCTCCTCCCACGGGTTAAGTGTGTTTATATATATACCCATGACTATACATATAGTCTAATAATTATACCCCAATACCTAAGTATACAAATATATGACAATGCATGTGGTACCCCACCCCAATGGCATACCCATAATTGTGACCCAACCTCAACTGTATAGCCTCACTTTATAACCAAGCCCAATATGCAAAATACATGATTATAAAAAAATATATATACAAAGGATATCTCATAAAACCTATATACCCAATCCCCTTCCAAATTCCTAAACCGGATTATCAAATTAATTAAAGGTTTATTAGTCATAAACCCTAATTAAATCACTCCTTTGGATTTTCAAATTTCATATATATATATATATATATATATATATATATATATAGAGAGAGAGAGAGAGAGAGACTTTTATAGATCCCAAAACCCATGGGAAAAACTCAAGAATCTTATTGAGAAGGCGGTAACTATAAAACTAATAAAAAATAGGGGACAAACACAACCGCCGTCATAGGAGACAACAAAAATCTATACTGTGGCACAAAGAGACTATATAGAGGGAGCGTACCCCGTTATAGTGGGGTGCCCCTTTTTCTTCCGCCTTTTCTTATTCCTCTATTTCGAACAAATAATGTAAAATCTTCCAGTAACGTTTAATAACACCTTCATTATACTTACAATTTATATTCTGGTCACTCATACAGAATCCTAATTAAAATCCTCACATGATTATGTTCATACCCGAACAGAAACATTAATGTCCAAAGTCCAAAATTTTTAACATACCTAAATACGGATTCAATTTCATAATTAATTACGCCATTAATTAAGTTTCTTTCATACCAAATATATAAACAACATATGAAACCATTCCTATGTATGGGTTGTAATCATCATAACAAATATATACACAGGTTGATAAGGTAATAACTTAAAACTTTATAGAAATTAGATTTTCATAGAGCATTATAAATATACATTGTTAATCCGTATTAGCCCAATGTAAATAATGATTAATCATCATATTAAAAGTCTACAATCAGATTTTAATCCTAAAACCATGCCCATACCCAATTGATACATATTCAGTGACGAAATCATAAACAAATTATGTTAGTATGATAAGCAAGAAAGTAGTTCTTGTGTTTAAAGAAGGTTGAAATTTAGTTGAACCCTCTCGAGTGATCTCCCTCTTCTTCCAAAGTTTGCCTCTGTTGCTAGGTTATAACCTATGATGTATTGTGAGGTTTAATAACTTGTTTATAACCCTACTTTCGCAGGTCCACTATGGGCCCACTTTTAGACCCATAAATGAGCTCAAAACATTAATGAGACGCTCTTAAAACTTCTCCTAAAGGGGTGCCTACCCATGGGGACCAACATTAAAAATATTATTCTGGGCATATGCATTCCCCCAGAGCCCAATCCAACCATACCAACCCATATCGTCAAAATTGATTACAATCATGTTATTTAATTTACGAGTCGTTCTCATATTATTTAAAATTCTCATTTTATATCCCGGTTAGTAATCAAAACCAACTAATCCCAATAAATTACCCATTAAATCACCATAATAAATATTAAATAATAATTTATTCAATTTCCAAAAATACGGGGTATTACACATTACTGGCCTTTGAGTGTATGATTTTTTTGAGAATCCATATGGTGGACTATTTCCACCAATTAGATTTTTAAATATTTATATCTACGTTTTAGTTAGTTTTCCTTGTAGCTTGTAATATTGAAAATTTCTTATCATGTCATTTATGTAAATATATGAGTGTTTTATCCTTTTCATTTATTATAAATCAAATCTCAAATTGGATTTTTTTTAAATTAGGAATGGATTGTCAAGATGCATGTCTAATAGTGCAATAATCCATACAATCCTCTAAGTTTGAAAATACTTTTCAAAATCAACATTGTCTTAAGTTAATGTTAGCACAATATGAGGATTTGCAAATTTGATAGAGGTCTCTAGAAGAGTCACCATAAAATGACCAAGTCGTACAAAATTACATATTGGTGATGCTTTGTATATAATCCGATATAGCATAAATCTACTCAATTTTAAAGATATCAGCTGAAATGGGTACCACATTGAGATTACAAATGAATATAATATGGAGTATCTTTGCATTACTATAACTACCTCATGCCAAAAGAAAATACGCACGAAACTTACTTCTTTATCTTCTTATTTATATCACATAAATATAAGAATCATTAAATCTTATATGAACCATAAGTTCAGTGATAAAGATACATTAATGTTTTGTAATAGACATCTTGGTCACCTATGATCCACTATAATGCGTAGAATTAATAGGAACATGTATCAGCATCAATTAAGGAACGAAAAGATTTTTTTATCAAACGATATAAGATGTATTGCTTGTTCTAAAAGAAAAATTACTTCTTAGGATATCCCCATAAAAAATTAGTATCGAGTCTCCAACTTTCATCGAAAAATTCAAGGGATATTTGTTATGATACTCACTCTTAGTGCAAACCATTTAAATCTTTTATGGTCCTCACAGATGCATTCGTAAAATGGTCATATGTTTCTTTAATTTCAACTCAAAATGTTGAATTTGCATGCTTCCTTTCTCAATCATCAAGTTACAAGCGCACTTTGTATCAAGTCACTCCGCCATAACGGCTCAGGTGAATTTACATCTCATACTTTTGACGATTATTTTATGCCTATGGAAATTGATGTTGAGCACCTAATTTCTCACGTCCACATCCAAAATGGTTTGGCGGAATTTCTCATTAAACGCCTCAAATTAGTTTCTTGACATATGTTTATGAGAACCATATTACAAGTGTCTGAGAGGGGGCATGCCATATTTCACACTGCAACATTGGTTCGTCTCTGACCAATTCCTTATCATCGTTACTCACATTTTCAACTTTTATTAGGACATGAACCAAATACTTCCCACTTACGCACTTTTGTATGTGTTTCTCAAGTCTCTATTTCACCCCGTCAATACACTAAGATAGGTCCACAATTTTGATTCAGCAGTTGTGTCAGTTTTGAGTCACCTACTATCATTAGGAATCTTAAACCTTTAATCAATGATTTTTTACCGCAGACGTTGTGAGTTTCCATTTTGATGAGATATTTTTCTATCCATTAGGACGAGAGAATGAGAAATGACGTGAAGTTATTGGAATACGCCAAATTTGTCTCATCTTGATAGTCGCACTTCTCAATGTGAAATGAAAGTATAAAGGATCACTCATCTCGAAAAGATTACAAATCAAAATTTCGATGCATTTGCGAATGCAACAAAAGTAACTATATCACATATATCATCTGGAAATGCTCGTGATTAAGTTGATATTATGATTGAAAAAACTATGAATATGGTAGCCAATAAATTAGGTAAGACGTGCTTGAAGCGTGGGCGTCCAATTGGGTCAAAAGATTAAGTTCCTCGCAAGAAGTTAACAAAGGGGAAAAATAATACTCCTGAAGATATTATAGAAATAAATTTCACAATGTCTAAACAAATTACTCCAGAAGAATAACAAGTCCTTAAAGAGACACAAACTCGGGAAGAGCCATAAGTACTTTGTTTAGAAATTTATACAAATTATGCATGCACTAGAGAATTTTGGAATCATAAATAATTTATCATCGATGGTATATTTTCCACTGCAATTGTTATTGAAATGAAAGAAAATGATGATATAAAACCACTTTATAATAATGAATGTCGACAAAGATATGATTGGCCAAAATGGAAATAAGCAATTTAAGGAGAATAGGATTCACTTGGACGACAAGAAGCCTTTGGAGCTCAAGTCCAAAAATCTAAAAATATAAACAGTATATGTTATAAATAGGTGTTTTCAAGAAAATGTAATGAGAAAGATGAGGTTGTTCAATATAAATCCCGATTTATTACACGAGGTTTCTTGTAGAGAGTTGGGATTCGTTATGAAGAAACTTACTCACCAATTGATGAGATCGAATTTAGATATTTAACCAGCCTCGTAGTCTCATAAAGACTCAACCTACATATAATGCGTGTGGTAGCATCATATCTATATGGGATTTTATACAAAACTACTTATATCAACCTAAAAGATTTAAATTGTCATAAACAAAACCACGTAGTATGTGATCAATTAAGCTTAAGGAATCATTATATGGATTAAAATAATCTCAAAGAATGTGGGATAACCACCTTAATGAGTACTTGATGAAAGAATGGTATATTAATAATCCTATACGTCCTTGTGTATTATTAGGAAAACTGAATCTGAATTTGTTATCATTGTATTATATGTCGATAATATAAATCTAATTGGTACTCCAAAAGAGCTTACAAGAGCCTAAGTATTTAAAGAAAGAATTTGAAATGATAAATCTCAAAAAAATATAATATGTTCTTTGTGTGTAGATCGTGCATAGTTCACGTGGAGTCCTTTTACATCAAACAAATTATATTAAAAAAAAAAAGACTTGAAGTGCTTTGATATAGATAAACATCATCAATTGATTCATCTAATGGTTCATAAATCACTTAACACTAAAAAGGTTCCATTTTATCATAAAGAAGATAGTGAAATGATTCTTGATTTTGAAGTACCATATCTCAATGCTTTTGGTGCCCTATTATATTTGGCACAATATACTATACTTGATATTGCTTTTTCAGTTACTTTATTAGCCATTTTAGTTTAGAACCAACTCGATAATATTGGATTGGCATCAAGCACATTATGGCATACCTTTGAGTAATAATTAATATGGGCTTATTCTACTTGAAGGAATCATATAAACCCCATAATTGCAAGGATATGCAAATGGTGGATATCTTTTTTATCCTCATAAGACTTGTTCATGGAAAAGGTATGTATTTATGTGTGCTAATGCCACAATTTATTGGTAATTTACAAAGAAGACATTAGTAACTACATCATCCAACCACTTAGAAATACTTACACTTGATGAAATAAGTAGTGAATGTGTCTGGTGGAGATCTATATTCCACATCAGAACTACATGCAAATTTCATTCGCTCACAAACATAACAACAATAGTACATGAAGAAAATGGTGAATGTAATACCCAAATTAAATGAGGATATATCAAAGGTAACATAACAAACCATGTTTCACAAATGCTCTTGTGCATGCATGAGCTCCATAAAAGTCATGAAATTGATATTCAACAAATTCATTCAATTGATTATTCACTAACTCACTAACATTAACAACATTCAAGAAGTTGGGACATGTTATCGATATGGGAGGAGTATATGATCATTCATGTTAAATCAGTGATAGTTTCATCAAAGGAGATATCAGTTGTTTTGTATATTATGCACATTGTACTCTTTTTCCTTTGCTTAGTTTTTTTTTCCTCTGGGTTATCCTGACAAGATTTCGATGAGTCGGTATATCACGCATAATGGATAAAATTATTGGGTATCCATGAAGGAGTGTTATGATCTGGAGGTGCCAAATATGTGTGGATGCTCATAATACACATTAAAGCTAGAAGCACAACAATGTGATACTAAAAGTACGATGTGTCAAGCATTTGAAATTAGAATCACGAAGGAAGGATGAGGTGTCAAACATGCAAAGTAGTAGCACGACAAATCAAAGTTAGCTGCTGACACACCAATTTGTGTTAACCTATAAAGACTCCCTTTTATTTGTACTTTGAATTATACAAGTGAAATAAATACAATAAAATCTTGAAGATTGTAATCTATTTTGTTAGTTCTATATTAGTCAACAATTTCATTTTTTTTATTTTTAGTCTTCATCAATTGGATATTAAGATTATTTTGTAAATTAAATTAAAATGACACATGGAACCTAGTGGTTGGTAAAAAAAACTATCAAGCCACTCATTCCATTAGGTCTCCAAATGAAGGTTTAACAGAATGTTAAATTGCTTTAAATTTAAAAGTTGAGAGTTAACATTGCAAAAATTAAAGGAATTGTTCTGGCATTGTAAAAGACCACAAACATTAGGGTTAAATATGCAACTTACCCAAATAATCTACTATTATATAAAGCCAATAGTCATTTAAGTTTTTGAAGTTCCGTCACATTTGAAGAGTTCAAAATTGCCCCCTCAAACTACACAGAAACACAACACTTTAAAGGATATAACGGTAAAATTGTATAGTAAATACTAACCCAAAAACTACCACACTTTCCCTCTACAGGAAGTCATTTATCTGCTCATCTTTTTATGTATCTGTTTTGTTTTGTTTTATTTTTTCTCGTTAATTTGTTTTATTTTATAGTCATGAATTTTATTCTTCCAAATTTTGACTCTTCATCTCCCAGTACACTAAATTTCGTTTTTTTTTTCCTAATTCATATTTTGTGATGAATTTTGTTCACGATTGAGTGTTCCTGGTGGCTAGTAATTAAGTTAAATAGAAGTAAAAAAATCCTTTGTGAAATTTCAGATGAAATTTTCATATCGAAATTTTGCAATAAAAACAATGTTTTTGAGGCAATCTCTTGAGGAATCATGTCAAATCCTTGATTGCCCCAAATTGAACTAAAAAGGTTTCTAGGTTTGTCCAACATACAAACCCCAAATGCGCTTTTTGGACATTTTCATAAAAATAATCAATGAAGTAAAAGTTTTCAAATTTTCCACCCACTTCTATGAAAACACACACACCCCCAAAAAAAATCAACTTTATAATTAGACAAGACCCTTACTATATTCATTGTTGTATGTGTTTTTTTCTTTGAATATGGGGAGGGAAAGCGATTAATATTAAGGAGATGGGTGTTTCTATAAATTCTATTATTTGGTCAATTTTATATAGTTTGCTTCTTTTTTGTCTTCACCTGCACCCACAAGACTATCTCCAAGGTGTGGAGAAAAATGCTCCACCATTTTGCTCGTTTCGTCGCTTCAAAGCATGGAGAAGATAATAAAGTGCTCCTATTGGGACAGTCTTGTGGGTGAATTGAGTTTGGGGGGGGATTGGGTTTGGTCTAGTGGTATAAGGCTGTCATTGGGACAGTCTTGGAAGTGGATTGGGTTTGGTCCCCAGTTCGATCCCCGACACTGTCAAAATAATGTTTGGCCAGCAGAAGCCACGAACCGCGAATGGAGATTAGTCAAGGTGCGCATAAGCTGCTCGGACACCTCATGGTATGCTACCAACAAAAAAAGATAATAAAGTGCTCCCAAAGCCAAACAAACAAATTTAAGAGCAAACGTGCTCCTAAATTTTCTTGTTCACGAGCAGCAAATGCTTGTTCGTGTGGCAATTATAATTTTACAGAAAACCTGTGTATTATGACATAGTCGCATGGCCCTTCCTTTCAGACGACTTCAATACCTATTTTCATTTATCTAATATTTTCACACATTTATAATGAAAATTAACTTTTTGTCTTTCTTTAAAACATTGTAATCAAGCATACCATTATGTTTTTAAAATCAAAACAAATTGTTTAAAAAAAATTATACTTACCTTGCCATGGGGAAAGACGAGCATGGCAAAGGAAATACAGTGAGAATGTTGAATATGTCCAATGTCCAGCATTTTGATAGAACAAAATGCTCCGGTGCTCAAGAAATGGTCTAACAAGGGGGGCAACTACTGATTTTCAAAACAAATTCGCAAATTTAGGTCCTGAATATATCCTCGTTGCAAGTTTGTAGTAGAATTTCATAAAGCACATTAAAATTTTGAAATTCTTTAAATATATGTGAGAATTTCTTGATGCATGCGTCAATTTCAAAATTATATTTTTTTTCTTTCTTTCAAAGTTGAAAAACGAGAATCATAGTTTTGACACAAACGGATCAGTGATTTTGCTAGTTCTCATAACAGATGGTCCATGAGCTCAAAAGCGTGTTCAAAACTCTATCTCTATTAAATAGACGAAACTAGCCTTACTAATACTTATAAATGACCCTTTGTATCTTCTTTTATCTTCTTTTACCCACATACCCTTAACTCTTTTAAAACTACCAATAGACTTCTTTAATCCTCAGCAAAAACATGCGCTCGCACACACAAATATATATAGTACCGACTCTTGTATAGGAGGACTGCACATAAGATATATCCATACCACCATTTACTCCTCGTATCCCCTGCTCTCACCGTGTCGCTCACTCCCTCCCTACCGAGAAAGTTGGGTTCGTAGGTTTCTCACGTGGGAAGTCCGCACAAGAGACCCAATCTCAAGTTGAAGCTTGACATTGTGCATGATGCTATTCTTTCCAATTTACATATGTTTGTGGCTAATTTTTAAGGGACATTTGAGCTTCTGCCCCCAAACTTCATGCTCAAACTGACTTTATCCCCCAAAAGTTTTTGTTAGTTGGACATCGACCCCCAATAGTGACATCAATACAATAATCATAGTAAAAGATAGTTTTAGGGTACAAAATTCAATTATCAATAACTTTGGGGAACAAAGTCAGTTTTGTAGGTCAAATCATAAATGTCTCATTTTTTAATTGCCTCAAGCTGATATAATTGGCATAAATAAAGATATGTTCAGATTTTCAGCGCACGCATCTCCACTCATGCCACGAATCTTAAAAGCGTGTAGATTACACAAAACAGAGTGAGATGCAAAAATACCCCCACTATAGTTCAATATACATAATACCCCTCAAATACTAACCAGTTAACAATATTCAAACAACTGATGATATTTGTCTGCACACAGATACTTCACACTACATTCAAAAGCTTATAGCAAAATGATACAGTAACAATACATGACATCTTCAATTTTCTTATCAATTTGCATACTGGAAAAGATTATCGTTACCGCTCCATATACATATTACACGATGACCTATCAAACCGATCATATTATTTAGAGCGGAAAAATGGAAATACAGTCTCCACTATTTTTCACGTAAGGCAACATAGTTCATATAATTATAACCCGGTCCTATCAAAATATATTGGTTCCTCTCATATTTAGTCAGCTGTCCACGTTATATAAACAAAGCACTGAAAGATCACCTTAGGTCATAAGTGACAACAAAAAGATATCCTAAACTTCAATCATCAATCTGATCTGGGGTTTCTCATTATAACGGGACAGTAGCAGATGATTTCAACTTCTTTGGCGGCGGGTTACCTCCAGATAATACCACATAAGTATAAAAGCAAAGCATAGCAGCACTGTTACATATGACAAGGAGAAGAGAATGCTTACAAGATTGTTTTAATTACAAGGCCCTGTTTGGTTCGGGGAAAAATATTTTTCAACTGGTAAAAATTCTAATGAGGAAAATTAATTCTCGAATTTAAAGTTCAAAATTTCTTTCTTGTAAAATTGTACAAGCTATAATTATGTGATTTGGTAAAAATTAAAGATGAATGGATGAAATTAATTTTCACCATTTTACTCTTTTGCTTGAGTGCTCTGACCTCGAACAAAACGGAAACTAAGGAATTTTCATGAACAATAATAGTGACAACCAGATATTTCGGTACCTAATGACAGCATAAAAGCCTGTAGGAAACAGTTTCTTCGTCTGCAAGGAAAATACGACTTTGCAGTTAAAATAGAGAACATGACAGAAAATGGGTGAAAATAATATTATCATGGTGTGATATGTTACCAATAAGTAGGTCTGAAAGTTCTTCCAAAGAAGGCAAGCAGCGAGCACTGCAAGATCAGAATTACAATATCCAAAATGAGGAGATAAGTGAATCTTCATCAAAACAACGAAGTAACATTTTCATCTTTTACTCAAAAATAGCATAGAAAGTAGACAGTAAATTTGGCAAGTCTTTCATCTTTTTCATTCATGAGCTGCTCCAGTGCCTCTTACGTTTACAATTGCCGGACTACCCTCTTAAGAGCAACTCTTAGAAATTGATTTTTGTTTATGGTTTTCCCCCCATAGATCAGATCTTAGAAATAGTAAGTTCACAATACCAAAGGGACCAAAAGATTTTGACAATACATATTAGTTGGTATCAGCAGTTGAAACATTCAGGTGATGCCAAAAGTAGTCGAGTTGACGAGTTTGGGGATCTAGTGATCAATGGTGTTGATATTGGATGGTATAGATTGTGCCTGAACAAAACAACTTGATTGATGCCTCGCATGGTGATGATGGATAGTGTAGGCACCCCAATACTGCACCCCTATCCAATGTTGTTTCGACCGTCAGATTAAAGTCACACCCACCCATCGCAATGGGTATCTCTAAGAAGACGCACGCAAAACATCAAATGGGACGAGCACCGCTCTTTAGCCCAATGTTACCAATCTTTAATGGACCGGACCTCAAAGGCCTACAACCTGTGCTGGCAGACACTGCCTATCAGCCAGAACCCTAAATAGGTATTTCGCCAACACTATGCCCTGTGGCAAATCCCGATTTTTTCCCAGTTTGTGAATGGCAATGGAAAAATCTGAATTCAAGGTGCACAAAGCAATTGTCATTGTTGTGAACATTAGAGACTTTGTGGTTGGTTTCCATTGTTTATGAATGTCAATTTAATTTAATTTTGGTGACTTAAGACTCTAAGAGACAATGATGATTTTTTTCTAATAATTACAGGCTCCCGGATTTATTTGTATTTTTTGTTTATTTGAATTTCATGTTTTATTAGGATATTTCCCTATTTTAGACGTTATTTTAGGTTAGAGGGTGGCATTGTCTTTTAATGTCTTTAAAGTATCCTTTTTAGTCTTTTTACCTTTTTTTTTAGGATTGGCTTGACTAGCAAGCTAACCTTTTCCATTGTACTCATTTTACTTTTAGAGATGAATTAGAGATATTTCTTGAGTCACTGGTCTCTAAACATTATGTTGTTATTGTTGTGTAGTTAGTAATTTACACTTCCGCCATTTAACTTCACATCAAATTGGTAGCAGAGTCTTGTTTGCTCCTGATGTGCTTGTCGATGTGGTTGGTGTAGAACCATGGATATGGCTTGTAGGAACCGACGAGTTACTCCACAACATACCCCCGCCTCCCGAGGACCGCGTCAAGTGGCATCATCCACAACATAGCCAAACGAAGTAGCAGCAGCCCGACCGGCAAAGTTTAATGCCGACCAGCATCGCCCGTCCACTTTCGACCAGATCCGAGGACTCTCAGAGCAGATCCGACCTATTAATGGCCTTCCGGAACCCCCTGTGACTGGCCCGACCAAAGCAGCCACTCACATTTCCGGACAGATCCGGCCCCTACAATCCTCGACAGAGGTTGGCGACCACATCAGAGCTCAGGTTGGGTCGGCGAGAAACCCAACTGCTTTCGATGGTCACCCCACCAGGTCGTCACATTCTAGGGCTGAAAGCCCTAGTATTTCGAAGTCCGCACACTCACCAATCACCGGCGAGCAGAATCGGCACCGGTAGACCTCCGGCAAGCACTAGGGCACAGTTGGCCATCAATGTAAGGGGATTGTGCTAGTTAGGGCTCCAGCTAGGGTTTTCAAAGGGCCTAAGGCTGCATTTACCCTAAATGTTGAGGTAAAACCCCAAACTATCCCTCCCTCTCTTAATTATTTACAGCTAGGGGCGGAGACAGGAATTTATTTTGGGTGGGGCACAAACCATTGACAGGGCTTTGTGACTATTCTCCCAGGGCTTTTTGCCAGTCAATATGTCGGGCGCTTTCGAGGACGACTTTCCTTCCAAGTGGGGAAGTCCTTGATGACGGCTTTGCTATGTTGTCGCACACTTGCCACGCTCGGGACGAGATTTTTCAAGTGGGGGAGAGAGATGTGTACGGAGTCTCCGATTTATTTGTATTTTTCGCTTATTTTATTTTCACGTTTTATTAGGATATTTCCTTATTTTAGTCGTTATTTTAGGTTAGAGGGTGGCATTTTTAGTCTTTTTACCTTTTTTAGGCTTAGTTTGGCTAGAAAGCTAACATTTTTCCTATAAATACGGCGCTTGGACATCCATTGAACTCACTTTACTTTTAGAGATAAATTAGAGATGATTCTTGGGCCATTGGCCTCTAAACATTATGTTGTGTAGTTAGTAATTTACGCTTCCTCCATTTAACTTCACATCAATTTAAGAGTAGGGATGAAGCTTGGGGCTCTTTCTTGAGGTCATCAGCACAGAAGACCCATTGTTGAACAGTCATGGCTAGATTCTAAATTTTTATCTTTAGGTAATTGGATCGATGGCTAAATTCTTCTGGCAAATTATTTGATGGGAATTAGGATTTATTGTTATCTTCCTTTTATTTTTATCTTTTAATTAGTTTGCAAGTATGTTTGGGACTAATACGTCATTTTTGGTTATTAAATGCCTTTTTAGTCATTTTGAGTATTATCTTGATTAGCAAGCTAACTCTTCCTATAAATAGCCCCTTGGTCCTCATTTGTAATCAACCTTGAATATTGAGAATAGAGAAGAGAGAGAGAAAGAAACCCATTTAATTCATTTAGTTTAGTTGTTGTTGTTGTTGTTGTTGTGTAGTGTAGATGTTGTGTAGATAACTTCTTCTTTATGCTTCCGCGTCCAAATTCACATCAAATTGGTATCGGAGCCGTGTTTGTTCTTGGCGCAAGGATGATTATCAAATACAAGTCAGATTCAGGATGGGACCACTCCGACTTCATTTTACGTACAAGTCCCACCATCGAAACCCTAGAAACCCAAGATTCAAGAAGCCCTAATATCCCACAACCTCAATTCGTTGATACTCCTCCCAAATCTACCCAAACCCTACCCATCTCAAAATCCCACCACCCAAATACCCAAACCACCCCTTCCGAACTCAATTTCCGGCCCGATCTGCAAAGCCGAATGTCGGACAGCACCCATGACTGCCGACCGAAACCGCAAGTCACCGAAACCCTAAAAAAAAACAGAATAGTCCTCGGTGGTCAAACAACCCGGCCCTACCTTGGGTCAACCAAATAAAATAGTGTATTTCGACCCTTTGAAACACCTAAAACCCACCCCGCGACAGCCGCCTACACATGTAGGGGCCAGCCCACCCATTTTTCCTCCGACTAACTATTACCCACCCTTGTTGACCCCACCGTCCACCTATATAATACCCAAACCTCTTTTTTCTACCCGGATTTTCAAGATTGTATTGTCCATGACAAGAACCAAATTTTTTTACCCCTGATCCACCCAAGATCTAACCAAAACTATCCAAAAATCATTCCCCCACAAACCCCAAACCCTACCTTCCCCATCCTTAAGAAACCCTAACACCCACGCCATCTAAAAGCCCTAACCCTAATAGACATTCATATTCAACCCCGGCAACCTCCCACCACATTACAAACCCTAATCAAACTTTCCCACCATCCGGACCTCTTCAACACACTAATCCCCAACCAATTTCTGAAAATTATAATTCAGCCCCTGCATTTTCTAATAATTATAAATCTGTCCCAAATCTATCAAGACCCTAGGATTTCATCCCTCCCCCACCCGAAAAATACCTTTCTTCCAAATTATTGTGGGATGGTACCAAATATGGGCTCGATATGAATGCATGTGCCGATTTTGACAAGGTTAGATGTGCCATCATCAGGAAACTCCAAAAATTTTAAGATTCTTGGGTTGAGACGGATTCATATCTATCTCAAAAGCTTCACACATTAGCATATAGTGCTCATTTCATCGTGGAGTATGAGATGTACCGTCAACACCTAAATAGGTGTCACTCCGAGTATTTTGAGATGGAGATGGCACGTGAACAATGGGTACGTGCACGAGCAAGATATTTGGTCCCATATTTCGAGTACTTGTCCACCGGTGTACCTCCTCCTACATCCGATGTCATTCCCACACACACCGATGATACTATCTCTTCGGATATGCTTCACGAGGATGTCTCTGAGGTTGTTGAGACCCAGACGATTCTTGTTAGTGACTCCGAGTTCCTTCCTTGTTACTTTTTTTCCATATTCGAGGAGGATGGAGGGCTCACTCGTACTCGATATAGGGATTTGGAGACATTTGAGATTGTGGACTTCATTCCTATCTTTGGGGTGGAAGATGATGGGTATTTTTTATGTGATTTTTTCGATTTATTTATTGAAGACGGTTAGGAGACTCACACTCACTATTGCGAGGTGGAAATATTTGCTTTGACAGATTTCTTTCCCCTTTTTGGTCACAATGATGAGTTTTGTGATGGTGGTTGTTTCCTATGAGGAGTATATGTTGCGTGGGGTGATCACGATTGATGCGGAATTTGTGGACCCCTTTTGGGTTACTTATGAGCAGCGCTCTATGACGCATTTCATAATTTGATGCTACGGAGGCTCATCATGAGCAATTTGGATGAAATTTGGCATCAATGGCCGGCCCTCTCCGCGTCGATCTTGTGTTAGCTCTTCATTTGGACGGATTAGAGGCCACACTCCGCCATGGCGTAAATTTGTAGTTTCTCTTCAAGGCTATTTTGTGAGTCGTTATGCGGGACGCTTCAAAGGACGATTTCCCTTTCAAGTAGGGGAACCCGCGGATGATGCCCGCACACACATTTTTTTCGCTCGGGACGAGCTCTCTCAAGTAGGGGAGAATGATGGGAATTAGTATTTATTGTTATTTTCCCTTTATTTTTATCTTTTAATTAGTTTCCAAGTATGTTTGGGACTAATATGTCATTTTTGGCTATTAGATGCCTTTTTAGTCATTTTGGGTATTAGCTTGATTAGCTCTTCCTATAAATAGCCCCTTGGCCCTCATTTGTAATCAATCTTGAATATTGAGAATAGAGAAGAGAGAGAGAAAGAAACCCATTTCATTTATTTAGTTTAGTTGTTGTTGTTGTGTAGTGTAGATGTTGTGTACTTAATGTAATATCCCGTATTTTTATGGCTTTTAATTATGAGATTAATTAAATTAATTTGGGATAATTAATTGGAAATTAATTCAGATTTAAATAACGAGCGAGACGAGAGTTAGTATTTAAATATGATGATAATGTTGAATATTACTGAGTGATTATGGTAATATGTGATTATTGAATTTATTAAAATTGTCGTGAGTTGAAAATACGACAGTTTCGGTAATTAAGTTGAGACGCGCGTGTCAGTCATGTCAGGACCCAATTTAATGGATTTAAAAGTATTTAATTTTTATGTCATCCGTATGATCATTTTGAGTGCGCCAACATGTCCGGAAGGGTCGAGATAGTCAGAAAATACTAGCCGGGGGTTTAGTTTGGGTCCCGGGGCATTTTTAGGCCTAACCGGCAACCCGGGAGGGTATTTTAGTCATTCCTATTTTTGATGAATAGTGACCCACGAAATTTAGGTTTTGTTAATCAGCCAACACTTACGGTTATTAGGGCCATTATTTGTTAAACACGAGAGAGTAACGTGAGAAGAATGAAAGGGTTTCAGGAGAACTCCAAGGGTTTCCAAGGCAAAACAACAACCACACACCACCACCGTCGGATTTGTGACCGGAAAGAGAGGGAGAACCAACCAATACCGTCATCAACGGATCAGAATTTCTAATTAGAGGCAAGTGATTTATCTTGCAAAGATTCAAAGCATATATTTTACATGATAGTTTAGATTTGATGATTTATCGTAAATAAGTGAATTAATTGTGAAACTGGAGAATTAAACATTGAATATGGGTAGGCTTCATGTAGATAAACTTCTGGGCATATACTAGTTATGAAACCATGATCCATGCGTAAGGAATTGTGAATTTATGTTGAGTTATATGAAGATCTTGAAGGAAATAGAAGAAATAGGGTTTTTATGAAAATTGGGTGTTTTGATCCAAGAAACTGATGATCCATGATGATTTAATGATTCTAATACGTTAAAGATTATGCTAATATGTCAATAGAATGATTAGTGAACTTTCTTAGGAGTTTGGAACGTTGTAATGGAGGATTTGGGGTGTAAAATTGGAAGAACCCGTAACTGTCAAAGAAATTCTGGGCAGATAACTGCTTGATCGATCGATCAATCCAAGAATATCGATCGATCGACCGTCGATCGATCCATCCATTTCTTCGATCGATCGACCCCTCTAGAAAAAGTGAAGTATTTTTCCTTTAAATAATTGAATAACTTCCATCCTTTAGAACTCTTTAGTGATGATTGATTGAGCACATTAGTACTAAGGGAAGAGCAGTAAGATAGTATTTGAAGCCCGGAAAATTATTAGATTTAATTGAGGTTAAGTGGTAGGCTTACGAATATCCGATTAGTGAGGTACGATTGTAAGTTGTGAGAACCTGAATATCTTTTGCTCCAATTATAATTTGAGGTTAAAGACTAAAAGTGGGAAACTTTAAATACTGAGAAAACCTTAGATACTAGCGGGGAATTTAATAACCCTTTTTGGGATAGGATATGTACTCGGAGCTATACGTCGAGAATTATCGCGTTAAAAATCTATTGTGTAGAATAAATGAGACGATATCATTATATGTGTAAGACATACGATATGGGGCTGGAATATACCTATACTAAAATGATGATTACCTAAGTTGTGTGAATACTTAGTACATGGATGATTATGTGTATAACATACCTACCATACTTGCTATCACGGGAGGTTGATTTTCGGGAAAGGACCGTCTTATCTTTGTGTGCCTTCGGGGGGATTTAGACTGGTACCTTAAGGACATAGGACTGTGAATGACTTATTTGTGAGTTGATAAGTGAGCTAACCATGGGAGCATAGGTATGTGCGTGACCCATGGGTATGTGAACTATGTTCGCCTCCAATATGTGTGATTTGTATTGAGACGGTTCCTGAGTGATTCGGAACATGTGATCCTTGCGTACGTGATGTGCATGGATTTGATAGCAGAGTATGCGTGCACCGCAACTTAGCCTAGGGGTGCCATATATGTATATATGTATTGAGAGTGATTTATATATATATACTTGTGATTGGTTCACTATTGCTTAGTAGATATATAACGAAGATATTTAAATGGGCTACGAATATGAGAATTTAAATAACACTTGATGTGAGTTAAAAATATAACTTGTTTGTGTAATACGAGTAGACACCTTATATTAGAATGTGATAGCAGGGGTTAGTACGAACTAGTTAGATAGTTACTAAGATGGGTTAAGGGTATACGTTAAGTGTGCACATTAGTTGAGAGGTGAGAAACTCATGTGAGAGTACGCAACCAACATGTTTATAATACGTGTTGTTTAATTGTAATTTAAACACTTGCTATATTTTTAAACTGTTTTCACCTCGGGGTCTGACCCGTTTTCCTCCAAATCTATTTTGTTTTGTAAAAACATTTTAGGTGCCCAGCCACAGGAACGCCAAGTATAGGAGTTCCATTACATTGACGTGTTGTAGCTGCTGTGGAAGTTATAGGATCTCGGTATTAGACGCCTTCACATTCTGTACTTGATTCTACTCAGGGTTACTCATCTGGTAGGGCATGTCGCCCATTTCCATTTAGAGATAGCATTCTCAAACTTTCAGTTTTCTTTCAGATATTGATTTATTTATTCAGACTCCTGTATCGGGATTTTTATATTACTCTGGCATTATTATTGGAGTGTTTATTCCAGACTCAGTTTATTTCTTTACATTCGTTATTCATATGAGATTGTTTATGCAATTGATGGGTGATGATTTAATTCTTGGTAAATTGTTAACTTATTTAATAAAATTTGGCATCTCTCTATTTTAAATATTAGGTGGCTAGTAATTAATTAAATATTTTCGACAGTGATGCTAAAACTGAACCAACTTGATATTCTGTATTAATTTAATAAAGGAGTAGCTACCCAGTATTTAATTAGACGGGGTGTTACAGGTAAATGTTGTGTAGATAACTTCTTCTTTACACTTCCGCACCCAAATTCACATCATTATTGTATTGCAGATTGCTCAGACACAATAAAAATTTCTATAGATGGCATCATTTCTTACACAGACTTTTAAAGTGGTGCTAGTTTGTATACCAATTTCAGCCTTCATGGTCTGACTGTCCAAAGCATTTAAAAGAACTTTAAACAATTGATGAATAGCTCGTTTTGATTAAATGGTGTTAGATGAAGGTTTTTTTGTAACATATTTGATTCTTGACACTTTCTTTGGGGTAATTTTTAGATTTTGAGATTCTCTGTTACAAAGGTGGTAGCACAATTAACAGAATGTGACGAGGTATATGTCGGAGTGAACACTGGGCATCCCAAAACTATTCTATACTGCTCTGTAAACTGAGAAGTTGAGTTGATGTTTAGTTTATTCAATTGTTACTTTCCATTTGGCTGCTAAGTGAAAAAAGGGAAAATAGCTCTCTCAACATTTATCTATAAACAGTGCATATGAGAACTTTAATAAATAATTTATAGTTCAATATTCTTGAATAATTCTAATATCATTGTCAAAGAGTATGGTTGTGTTAAGTCCTCTAGTTAATTTTTGTGTTAAACAATCACCCAGGTTACTTTTTTATTGGCAAAACTAAGATAGTGCCATCGGCACGGGAATACGCTAGTGTGTGTGTATATATATATATATATATATATATATATATATATATATATATATATATAGAGAGAGAGAGAGAGAGAGAGAGAGATAAATAGATAGATATAATGATAGGGAAGTTTTTGAACTGTCCAAAATATAAAAGCATAAGAAGGTATCAGATTTTGCCACATCTCCTACTTACAAAATCAATGGTTGTGATTCACACCCCAATTTTATTATCCCACCCAAACATTTAAAGCACACCCATTTCACTTTAATTCAAACAACCAGTTTCTCTTTATTCCTCAAATGTTACCTATCTCTCAATATTCCCTAAACAAAACACCGCCTCTCAATCATGCGATTCCCCTCCCTCTCTCTCTAAACCCACCATCATGAATCCATCTCTCACAAATCCACAACCGCTCCTCCACCACCACGCAAAAAAGGCCTCTCTCTTGATCTTCTCCCACCCCGTCCAAAGCTTTTTTTCTTTGGTCTAAATCATGTATGTTTGCGGTTTCAATCTGGGATTTTAGTTTTTGCATTTTCGAAAATGGATTTTTTGGTGTGAATTTGCATAACTAACTATTGTTGGTATATTTTCCTGTAATTGTTTTCTATTTTGGAGATGTAACTGGATTTCACACTGGTATAGGCTCCATTTTCTCTCTCTCTCTCTCTCTCTCTCTCTCTCTCTCTGTTCGGATTTGATTTCGAATTTAATTGGGTTCAAAATCAGGGACAGTTTTTTAGAATTTGAAAACATGTTTTTTTGGTATTCTCAAAATGGGAGAGTTAGGTTTTCAAAATATGTATGTTTGATTTACGGATTATGTTAGGATTTAACTTTTAGAATGTGTATTGTTGTATTGCAGATTTCACTATTGAAATCCCAGGTTCTCTCTCTTGGATATAATGTTGATATATTCAAAGATATACTTGCATGTCCCATTTCCACTTCAATCTTATGTACTTAGAACTCTTTTACTCACATGCATGTTTCGTCTTCAATTTATGTACCTACAACTCTTCAGATTTTATTTTTTCAAGTTCAAGAAAAAAATTTGTTTTTTCGTCAATGTGGATTGGGGTTGAAGATAATTTCTTATGGGGATTAAAAGCTGATTTACCTAAATGTGATTTGGGGGTTGATCTTGTTTGGTTGCTTTTTGATTTTGGGTTTGATTTTACTTTTCTAAAAGTTTATTTGTTGTTTTGCATGTTTCGTCATTTGAAACCCTGGGTAAGATCTCTCTCTCTCTCTCTCTCTGGTTCTCTATCTCTCTACCTACGGTGTAATACCCCGTATTTTTTTAGAATAAAATAAAACTATTTTTGGAACAAAATAAAATTGTAGGAATTAAATTAAATCAGGCAATTTAAATAATTAAGTAGGAATGAACTGATTAATTATTATTTCCTGCGATGTGAAATCGACTGTGCATGATAAATAATTTAGGTAGAAAATAATTACATGTGCATTAAATAATTGCCTAAGGCCGAACTCGATATTAATAAGTTAATTACCTTTATTAAGAGTTAAATAACTCCCTAAGAGTTCCATCTAAGAACTCTAGACTACACCACCTAGAGGGAGGAGGCAAGAATCCACAACAAGGAATTGAAGAGGGAGATTCAAGGGAAATTCAAGGGATCAACCAACATTAATAAGGCAAGAATTTTCTTGCTTACTTTTATTTGTCCAAAATGCTTCTTAAATCATTGTGATGCATTTCCATGTAGAATTCTGGATTTGCAGAATTTGTGGTAATTAATCGATGAATTGAATCTTGTTTGTAAATGTTTGGGATTTAAAAGTAAGGTAGGAGAATCCAGAAATTAGGATGGGTAATAATTGTGGGTTGAATGTTGGGAAAATTCATGAATTAGGACTCTATTGGAACTTATGTGATTATTTACCTTTAGAGAACTATTGACTATGTTAAAGATCTAAATTTCTGGTGATAAATTCTCTTACATGTTGTAGAGATTAAAGAACTTACGGATAAAAATATGAAAATACACAAACATCCGTTATGATTTCAATTCTAAGATTTAGGACTTGAACTTGACATAAAATCATGTAATAAACGATCTCAAGAGGGTAAACAAAGTTACGAAAACACAGATTCAAAACTATATTAAGGACGAAGACTTTAGAATTAATTCTGCTTAGGAAGAAAAAGAGGATTTTCGAACTTAGTAAAAATCTGGGCAGAAGGGTTGGTTCACCAACCGGCTCGGTTTTGGGGGGTCCAGGCGTGGTTCCGCTCTTGGGTCCCGGTGATTTTTAGAAGTTCATATGAGTTGGTAGGACCGTGTTTGGGCATTCGGGGAATTTATTAAAAAAAAGTATGACTATTTATCAGATAAGGACTAAATTAACTAGATGGTTAATAACATTCTATAAAGAGGGACTATTTAATAATTCAAAAAATTATTAAATAAGAATAAGTATGGAATATTGATTTCGGGCAGCTATGGGGCAATTATTAGAATAATTACCTTTACATATGATATTATTTAATTATATTTTTGTGTACATACCGATGTTCGTCGACTGTCCTATCGGTCGGGGTATGCGCGTTCGGGACCGGAGCACACGTCGGCACAAGTGCGCTAGACGTAGTATAGGTCGTATTTTAGATACTACATAGCAGCACCACTTATAGGAGTAAAGTGTTGATGCCGGGATCCATATGACACCGCTTGGTATGGGTCGTGCAATGGTGTAACTGCGTAGGTACCGCCTCACTTGCTTATATTGTGTTTTGTCCGTTTGAATAGGAGACTACTATGAACTCACCGATAGAGCACGAACGTGACACTATAGGTAGATGCCTTAGTGTCGCATATATAAGGACATATATGAAATTAATGGAAATAAATGAAAGAATTCATAAGTTTAATGTGTGGACTAAAATACAAGACCCAATACTATGTAGTACGAACGATATTAGATGTTATCTCCTTCTGGGCAGTATGATGGGGGTGAAATTGAAAAACAGTAACTTGAACGTATTTAACTTTGTCTCAGTACCTCACTTTGCTAGATGCATCGATATACTGTCATTATGTTTATTTTGTATCCATATCGGGCTATGGGTGGGTACTTAAGTAGCACTACTGTTAGGTGAGAGGTGAGACACTTTACGTATGAAAGTGACGATGGGAATACTCACTTTGAATTAACTGTACTTTTGCACCATAAAAATAAGTTAAATCTTGCACACTTTAAGGCGCTGACCCAAATTTAAATGTTCTCTCCTCCAGGTGCTCCTAGGCAAGGATAGCAGGACTGTTGACAGATCAGCCTTGCAGCCTCACTTTGCTCATCGGACTTCAGACGTTTGATTCTATATTAGGTTGCTACTCCTTTCATTTGTTTTACTTTCTTTCGGGATCATTGTATGGGCACAAGCCCGAAGTCTATTTTCTTTCAGTCAGTTGAGAAACTTATATTCGATGTTGAATTTTCATTTATATTATGTAAATGTTGGACTTATACTCGTCTTCATTATTAAATTTAATTTATTTTTAATTCGAAAGCGGTTTAAAAATAATTATTTATATGGTTCGATGCTGAAAATGGTACTAAAAATAATTGACAAACAAGCCCCATCTTGGACGTATCGTGTCTGGCCAACCTTTACGTGAGAAAATGGGGGTTGTTCCAGTTGGTATCAGAGCATCCAGTGTCTAGTGTCCTTAGGATTTGTGTTGCGTTCATTACATTCTGCGTTGCGTTCTTTGATATGTAGAGCCTGTGCTTAAGATTCATTGTATTCTTGCGATTTATACTAATTCGAACCTTGTTTGCTTTCAAATGGCAAACGGAAGGACGGGTAGACCTAGGTGCGTAGTCGCACCCACTGCAGATGAGGAGGCTCAGTCGGAGCCACAACAGCCACCTCAGGCCCCACCAGGGCAATCCATTATCACTTTACCATCGTGGCACAGGCGGTCTCCACCCCGATGGCAGCTATGCTCCAGCACTTTCCACGACCACACACTCGGTAGTAGCCACCACCACCACCGCAGTAAGTGGCAGTACCAGCCAGGCGTCGGGGTTAGTCTGGGACAGAGCTCAGGAGGCCTTCGTAAAGGGCCAACCTCCAGAGTTTGCGGGCAGTTCAGACATTTTAGTGGCGAGCAGGTTGAAAAAGGATATTCAGCGGCACTTACAGATGGTGGAGTGCACTCCAGTACAAAAGCAGATGTTGGCCTCGTTGCGGCTTATGGTGGGATTCAGTTACTTTAACTGCAGAGAGAGACAGTTTGACTATAGACGAGCTCTGGGTGAGGTTCGAGGGGAAGTATTTCCCTTGGGCAATGCAGTCAGAGATGAGGAGTCGATTAATGGACCTCAAGCAGGAGGGCTGCACAGAGGCGGAGTATGAGGAGGAGTTCACCGCTCTTTCTTACTTTGCAAAGGAGGATGTGAATACAGAGCAGAGCAGAGGAAGATGGACAGGTTTATAGCAGGATCAACCTGGCATATCAGGAAGGCACTTTTGGGGAACTCGGCATTCACTAGATGATGAATGTCACCCTTCTCCACTGCTAGGATCACAACAGGGCCTTTCAGAGGAACAAAGGTGAGAAGAGACAGGGAGTTGAGATGTCGAGCCAGTAGGGTAAGACGAGTGGAGGTAGCTATCAGGGACCAGCAGTTTAGGGGTCCTCCATCTACAGATCAGCTTAAGTGATTCCGAGATTTCGATGATCGGAATAGGCGGGCACCAGGGACAGGGCCATCACGAGGCTAGCAGGCAGACAAGCAGAGAGACGCCCATTAAGCTGGCACTATTACACTTCTGGGGGGGAGGAGCCATACGTCGAGGCGGTGCCCTCGGGGTAATCAAGCACCTCAGGAGCAGGGTGGTCTAAGAGGATATCCGGCGCCACAGGGCAGCGCCAACAGTTACCAGCTCCACTAGTTGTAAGACCAGCCGCACCAACACCCACCGCCACAGCTGTAGTACGGACGGGTGTACCACATTGCACCGGCAGAGGGACCAGCTCCAGTTCAGGCTATTGAGAGTATGTTCCCTATCTTTAGGCACATAGGTTGTATTTTGTTTGACACGGAGACATCTCATTCATTCGTTAGCACTGGTTTTGCATGTGAGACTGGGATGATCGATTTTGCTTCCGATATAATACTGCACATAGGCTCGCTAGTGGATAGAGGGGCACCCATACGATCGGTATGTCAAGGTTAATGGTCGAGATAGGGCGACTCACTTTTGTGGCAGACTTACTGGTACTAGATATGCACGTGTGATGCCATATTAGAGATGGATTGGCTAGCTACATACAAAGTCTGTGTTGACTGTTATGATTGGTCCATCGTCTTCGCATTTTCGGGACAGGAGATGTACCTTATTGCGATGTCGCGCCCCAAGGATGAGCCGAGCACACACTTATACTATATTGAGGATGAGACTTCTTCGGAGGTCGTAGTGCTGCTAGATTCCATCCCGGTAGTTAGCGAATTTTCTTATGTATTTTGGGAGATTCCAGGGTTGCCACCTAATCGGGAGATAAACTTCGTGATTGATTTCATTCCAGGCACAAGACCCATTGACTGTACACCATATCAGATGGCTCCTTTAGAGATAAGAGATTGGGCAGATTGAACAGTTATTGGGACAAGGGGTTCATTAGGAGGAGTACTTCGCCATGGGGTGCTCTAGTTTTGAATAAATGTCCGCAGCGACTTGATACTGTTCGATATGCAAAATAGGATTCATCTTCCCATCATACTTTGGCATGATAATCGGTGGCTTGAATTTCGCTAAAGTGGAATATGCCACGATAGAAGAGACGAAGGAGGATCCTTTTGCGATAACCCTCTGTAGAGCATTCTTTGATTTGGCCACCTCTCCCAGGCGGTCCTCCAGGCGCTGGATGGATCCTTTCCACAGTTGGTTATCACCTTGGGTATTTCCTTTAACTGGCTTTTCTGCTCGTCCTCAGCTTTCGGGAGAGCTCTCTTCCTTGAAAGTCTGCTCGGCTTCAGCCGACGGGAGCCTCTAGTGACGGATCTGCCTAATTCATTCCTCCGAGAGCAGTCGCACGAGGCCGCCGCCGCTTGCCAGCGGTTGCAACGGGGGACCATTCGATCAAATGTTGAGCCCCTGCTCAACCTTTCAAGCACACTAGGGCGCTCCTCCGAGTATGACTGGTCATCAAAATGGATGGGGGACTGGATGGAGGAGGTGGCTCCGAGCGATAGGACCAGTACCGCTGCAACCCGATCTGTCAGGAGGAGATAGTGTTTCCATAGGATCCCAGGTATATCCTCCTAGGATTCTCCATTGCTTGCCTGCAGTACTCCTGATTCCGCTCCTTGTGAGGTGCTGGGGAAGTCGCCCCTCGCCGCTCCCCGATACCTCTGATCCAGGGGTTGCGGCATTCGGATTGGACTGCACCGGTCTTACCTGGAAGGTGTGTCAACTGCCTGACACTTTCCTGCATCGCTTCTTGCCTTTTGTCCAGGTTCAACAGTATGATGTGTAGATCGTCCGCCCCAGTTGGGATGGACGGTGTCTGAACTTCCGCTATGTGGCTGCTCTCGGGATTATCCGCCATTCTAGATTGTCTTAGCTAGGTATTTGAATGAATGGATTTAAGTAGGAATCACAATGACTTATCGCGAGATTCCCACAGACGGCGCCAAGTTGTTGACGTCCAGAAATAGAGACAACAAATAATAGATAAATCGATAAAGAGAGAAATAATGATAATAGAAAATGGGGATGAGAGACGGAGAAAACACGATAAGTTTTACGTAGTTCGGCCTCTTAAGGAAACCTACGTCCACGGTGTTGCTAGGTTTTTATTGCACTATTATCAAAGTTACAATTAGAGTTGCTGTTACAACTCGATGATTGAGAGGGTTCCAGCCAGAGTCCCCTTCTTAAATGGATTAGTGCCCTATTTATAGGTGATTTATGGAAAATAACAACAGGAGAGGTGGATTTACACATGAAGATACATGCTTATCAAAATAACAAACTAATGTGCCTTGGATCATGGGCTGACGTCATGATTAAATGCGTGGGTGATTAATTTGCAACAGCCATGTTCTCATATTCCCACATGATTAATGAGGGGCATTCAGTGTGTAGGCACCCACAGGAATATATGGTATGTCCAACTTTATTTACACGGATTGAACAGCTGTCAAGTAAGTTGGCCGAGAAGATTATCACTGAGCCGACCTCATTTTGGAGTGAAGCTGAACACATTATTAATCCCCTTGGCGTTTGGATTTTATTCATTTTTGGGACTTATATGGGTATAACACCTAAGAACTTGATGGAAATGGGTCATATTAGGGTTAATTGTCAATTTTAGCATTTTGTATTAGTCCTTTTATTTTAGTTCATTAATTTTCTTTTTAGCGTTTTAATTGGTCTCCAAGTATGTTTGGGACTAATTAGGTATGCTTTTATTAGTATTTGACAATTTGTCCTTTTTGGTCATTTTAGGTAATTACTTGATTAGCAAGTAATAACCCACCTATAAATGGCTTTGTAGTCTTCATTTGAAGATAGCTTCAATTCAAATATAAGAAAATCTTTGTTTCTCTCTCTATAAATCATAGTCTTGATTTTAGGTCATTGACGTGTAGTTCACGTCAAATTGGTATCAGAACGACCGCTCTGAACATTGGTATTAGTGTGTATCGGTGTGTAGCATATCAAATCGTGCACTACATTCTCAATGGCCCCGAAGAGGACAACACGAATTCAAGATGAGATTAACGAAGAGTTAAGAAAAAGTCATCAAGAATTGAAAGTAAGTAATCAACAATTGCATGAAAAAGTGGATAGAATAGAAGAACAAATGAAAACCCTCATCCAACTTGTTTCCAAGTTGCAAAACCCTAGCCAACCCATTGAAAAACCTAATCCAAGACACCCTTTAACCCCTGCTGCCGACCAACCAAACAGCCCTGTTTCTGGGCATAACCCCCACTGTTCCGCATTCAAAAAGACCCACGACGGACCTGCCTCCTGCCAGAATACTACCCGACCCAATTCCGCCCCAAATGCCTGTCAAAACGACCCCAAGAAAGCCCTAACCCAACCCTATTTTTCCCTAGGCAGCCCCACCACTGCTGTCCTACACAATATACCACCCCAAACCTCTACCCACCTCCCTCGACAACAAAAGAAAATCAAGAAAACCAAACCCTTACATTTCTTGGCTACATTTCATGGGTTTCTTGAAAGTAGGTACGCAAGTCGCGTACGTGGGCGTCTCCCGCATCAAATTGAAGAATTCTTGAAAGGACGCCTCACCACGTTGGTTATTTACATTTCAAGTTCGAGGACGAACTTTTTCGAAGACAGAGAGAATGATGGAAATGGGTCATATTAGGGTTAATTGTCAATTTTAATATTTTGTATTGGTCTTTCTTTTATTTTAGTTCTTTTATTTTCTTTTTAGCCTTTCAATTGGTCTCCAAGCATGTTTGGGACTAATTAGGTATGCTTTTATTAGAATTTGTCCTTTTTGATCATTTTAGGTAATTACTTGATTAGCAAGTAATAAACTGTAATACCCCGTATTTTTATGCTATATTTAATTTGGGGATTTATTAAATTTAATGTGATGATTTATTTAATAAAAATCCGGAAATTAATTATGTTATAATTATTAACGTGACTAGAGTTAGTAATTATGGGAAACTTGTTGAATATTACTAATGAGCATAGTAATATATTATATTGGTTATATTGAATGTCATAAGTAAATTATATGACTATTTCGAAGATTTAAGTCGGGACGTGCCCGTGTCACGTCGGGACTAATTATGTTAATTAAAAAGGGAATATTTTATAAATTGTCCGTATGGTCGTTTTGAGTGCGCCAACGCGTCCGGAAGGGTCGAGATAGTCAGAAAAGTGTACCCGGGGGTTTAGTTTGGGTCTCGGGGTGTTTTTAGGCCTAATTAGTGACCCGGAAGGGCATTTTGGTCATTTTACAAAATAGGGTAATTAAACCCACGAATTTCAGCCATCCTTAGCAGCTATTTAGGTCAGCCTTTTAGGGTTAGAACATTCATAACCCTAGTACGGCCATTGGAGAAGAGAGGAGAGAGCTCTCAAGGTGATTCAAGGCCAAATACACCACCGTTTGCACCGCCGTCACCACCAACACGTAGATCTCGAGGAGGAGAACGCAACTACACCAAAATCAACAGGAAACCAGACCTCTGAAATCCCAGGCAAGTGTTTAACTTGCGTATTTTCGTTGGTGCAATATTCATATTAGTTAGGAATGATTAGGAGTATAATCTATGGAAGAAAACCCCACTTTTTGATAGGAATTTACATGTAGAAAAGATTAAAACCATATTCTGGAAGTCTTATATGATGTAGATGATTAACCCACGAATTTTGACGATTATGTAGAAGGAAATTCTGGAGAAAAACTGATTAGAACAGAAGTTAAGAAAACTTAGGGTTCTTGATGATTAGATGAGATTTTAGATTGCTTAATCATGTTTAATGATGGTTATACGCATGCTTAACGTTAGAAACATCTGGTAATATGTTATTATGTTTGTGGTATAAGTTTTGGGACGATTAGTGTTGAAAAATATGCATTTGGATGAAGAATTTTGATGAAACCCGTAACTGCACTTCTGCAGAAATCGAAACACCTGTTTGATCGATCGATCGACCCTAGAGCGTCGATCGATCGAAGGTTCGATCGATCGAGCCCCAGTCGTCGATCGATCGACCCTTCCTGGCAGCCTCTTATTTCCCCTTGTTTAATTAGTTGAATTAATTTACCATGGAATAATTTTTGGGGATTATGAATAAAATGTTTTGGGATATAGGAGAGACCAGTAGGACATATGATTAAGTGTTGAAGAACTTTATTATGTGACGATAATTGGGTTTTAGGGACAATTATTTAAAGAACGAGGAAACTACGTATTTCAAGTGAGAGATTACGTCGAATACTTACGATAGTGCATAGACGTCTACCTACTGAATTTACTACTTGGATAGTTAGAATCCACGAGTGTTACATAATTAGTGAGAAAACCCTTCGAGTTAAGGTTAGAGACGAAACCTTATACGTAATCTTAATAACGTGAAATTAAGGATAAATGTTGTAATTATGGGTAATGAGAGGAACCTATATTAATATGATGAAATTGGTATATTTATATGATTGTGTGTGCATATATTATATACATGTGAAAAACGTACCCGCGCTACTTGCTATCCCTGAGGTTACCGCGCTGGGACGACCTTATCCTGTGTTGCTTTTTGGGGGATATTGGTTCGTACCCTAGGAGATAGATATCCTTGGTACAGGCTATCGATTCGATAGTTCAGACGGTCCTATGAGGCGTGAGGGTATGTACTGACCTTTTAGAGACTTGGAATCTATACTTCGCCTCAATGTTGTTTTGTATATGTTAATACAGTTCGAGAGTGATTCCGAACTTGTATTTCCCTTTGTGTGAGCGATACGGGGATTGGATAGCAGAGTATGCCCGCACCATAATTTTAGTTGGGGTGCTAATATATATATATATATATATATATATATATATATATATATATATTATCCGAGTACTTTATATATATATATGAGATTATGGAATTCAAACTACCTACTGTGACTTGATAAGTAGGACATGGTTGTTGACTCAAATAATAAATACTGTTTTGCGAAAGTATAATATGACACTGGGAAACTTTATAAATTAATGAAGTTAAAATGAGAGTTGTGCTACAACTAGAAAGTAACCTTTTTACACGTTGACATTGTTCGGTTTTAAAACTTATGTGTAAGTTAAGATAAATTAAATTATTGGGGAGGTTAGTATGATCTAAATGTTAAGTTAAACCATTTGGGAAGGTTAGTACGATAGGCGTGCACACTAGAAGAGAGGTGAGAATTTCTCAAGGGAGTGTCGAACTAATATGTTGTTGCATTGGCCTGTATCAATTTAAATACACACACTTTCGGGCTCTGACCCGTTTCTTCTCTCCCTCTCCCCCTTGTATATATATGTATGTATTTCAGGTGCCCAGCCACAGGGGCGCCTTGCTTAGGATCTTTTGGAAGGAACGCGCTGCAGCTTAGGTGGGAGTTGCAGGTCTTTTGATTAGACGACTTCGTTCATTCAGATCCACTCCTAGCATTTTCATTCAGATGGGCATGTGTAGCCCTTTCCATTATTTCTTTATGTTGGGACCTTGTTATTTCAGTTATTTCCTAGTTCGTTATTTTGGGATTTTGTTCAGGACGGATGTATTACTTTATTTTCTCGCATGTTGACATTCGTTGATGAATGTTTCATATATTGGATTCTTTCGTTCCAGTTTATTGTGGTGTGAATCTTATTCATTGAGCTTTGTTAATAATTTAAATAAATCTTTTCTTTAAATAAAATTTGGAAGTTAATGTTAAAAAAAAAAAAAATTGGTTTTGACACTTAGCTTAATTATTTAGGGTGTTAAATTGGAAAATTATTTTGATCGACAGTGATGCTGAGAATGAACCAACTGTTCACCTTGATTTAATTTAATAAAGGAGTGATCGCCCGGTATTTAATTAGGCGGGGTGTCACATGTGGTATCAGAGCATCAGGTTCTAGTGTCCTTTAGGATCTGTGCGGCTTATTATGCTTTCAGCGTTGTTTTCTTTGATATAGAGCCCTAATACTAGGAATGTTGTGTTCATCTCTATACTTTGGGAATTCGTGCTTCTGCGATTTGTTTATTTGAATGATGAACTCATCCAAATTTACTTAAATTTTCAGATGGATCGTCAAGGAGAACTAGCTAAGACGGTTAAGGGAGTCATCGAGCAAGATCGACTCACACCTCAGGTATCCCCAGGGAGAGTATCAACCGCCGAGTTAGCAGGTATCGTGGCACAAGCAGTTACCACTGCAGTTCTACAATACCAAGAACGCAGCCTACAACTTAAAGGAGGCAAAAGACCTAGAGAGGTTAACCTAGTGCATGTGACTGACGTTGAGAATTGTGCGAAGGCACCGAATCTGCGACAACAAAACAATCAAGATAGGGTCAGTTCCAGTAGTAACGAGATTTATGTACAGAGACAAAAGTGTCAGGGACAACGAAGCCAGGTTCAGAATGAAGTCACCAAGAGGTGTTTCGGTTGTGAAATGGAGGACCCCAAACGTAAATCTTGTCTGATTCAGACTGGGGATAAACTACAACCTGACCGGCAAAGAATTTTGAAACTCTGCTATAAATGTGTACAACCGGGTCACAAGTGGATGGATTGTCCTCGCCCTGACATAGTTTTTCCGCAGATTTCCCCTCAAGGCCAGCAAGACCAGGGAAAAAGAGAGGCTAGTCAATGCCGTAAGGAAGGAAAGCAGTTTCGGGGGAGGTGTTTCCAATCTGGCAGGAATGGCCATAGGCGTCAAAATTGTCCAGAGAAGAGTAGGGCCCCACGGCAGGAATGTGCTGACAATGTACCTCAGAAGCCAACTCCGCCACCTTTTCCAACAGCCTCAGTTCAGCAGAGAGAGCTACAGGGCGGACGTGTCTATAATTTCCCACAGGCAGCAACCCCGCAGGCACCGCCCGCGGTTAAGGGTATGTTTTTCTATCCATGTTACTATGAGTCGAGATTTGTTTGTTACGAATGCAACGCACTATTTTTTTATAAGCTACTTTTTGCGAAAGCCTTAGGGTTGTTAGCCACGGCAGTGAGCTCAGTGACGTGTGTAGACTCACCATCTTGGGAGTGGGCCTTTTATTTTTCTTTATATGCCCGGGAGTGGGGGTAGAGATTGGTAGTTTGATATTACCTGTATATATGCTAGTCTTAGATATGCATTAGCATGATGTTATACTCAGTATGGATTGGCTCGCCGCTTATAGGGCCATGATTATCTACCTCGGTGGAGCATTGTTTTTGCCATTTCGGGGCAAGAGATGTTTGTAGTGGTGATGCCTCGCCCAGAGGGAGGTTCGACCGCTCATTTATATTACATTGAGGAGGATACCTCTAAGGAGGTTGTGATTCCTTTGGATTCGATCCCAGTTGTTAGGGAGTATTCCGATGTGTTTCAGGAGATACCAGGCCTACCGCCCAGTCGTGAGATAGACTTCGTTATAGATTTATTGCCGGATACGAGACCAATAGCACGCGCACCGTACCGTATGGCTCCAGCAGAGATGCGAGAGCAACGAGATCAGATAGAGCAGATGTTAGGCCAGGGTTTCATTCGTAGGAGTACCTCACCGTGGGGCGCTCCAGTCTTATTTGTAAAGAAGAGAGATGGTTCACTGAGATTGTGCGTGGACTACCGGGAGTTGAACAAGGTCACGATACGGAATAAATATCCGTTGCCTCGAATCGATGATCTGTTCGACCAGCTGAGGGGAGCAACTTTCTTTTCGAAGATAGATCTGAGGTCGGGGTACCATCAGCTACGTATTAGGGAGCAGGATGTTTCGAAGACTGCTTTCTTGACGAGATATGGGTCTTATGAGTTCCGGGTGATGCCGTTCGGACTCACAAATGCTCCAGCCGTGTTCATGGACTTAATGAACCGAGTGTTCAGAGAGTTCTTGGATCAGTTTGTCATTGTCTTCATAGATGACATCTTGATATATTCCCATTCCGAGGAGGAGCATGCCGAGCACTTGAGGCAGGTTCTTCAGACTCTACGAGAGCATCAGTTGTATGCTAAGTATGAGAAGTGTGGGTTCTGGTTGCGAGAGGTACAGATCTTGGACCATGTTGTTTCTAAGCAGGGGATTGCAGTTGACCCGAGCAAAGTGTCAGCGGTGAGGGAGTGGGGACAGCCCACGACACCGACAGAAGTGCGTAGTTTCTTGGAGATTCATTCGGGGATTCTCCAAAATAGCGGGTCCATTGACATATCTGACTCGCAAAGGGGTACCATATGGTTGGGATGACGCTGGTCAATTGGTTTTCGATGAGCTGAAAGACAAACTTGCTTCAGCGCCAGTTCTTGCGTTACCGAAGCCGGGTGTGGAGTACCTGGTTTACACCGATGCGTCCTTACGAGGACTTGGGGGAGTACTTCAGCAGGAGGAGAAGGCTATAGCTTTTGCTTCCCGCAAGCTTAAGCCGCATAAGAAGAATTACCCCACCCACGACCTGGAGTTAGCTGCGATCGTCTTTGCATTGAGAATTTGGAGGCACTATTTATTGGGCGAGAAATTCCGTTTGTTCACAGACCATAAGTCACTGCAGTACCTGTTCACTCAGCGAGAGCTGAATATGCGTCAGCGCAGATGGTTAGAGTTTGTGAAAGATTACCAGTTCGATATACAGTATCATCCGGGGAAAGCCAACGTAGTTGCTGATGCGTTGAGCCGTAGACCGGTTGACGATGTAGCGGACATCTGGAAAGCAAAGTGGAAGGAGTTGGGTCGCCAGGACGCAGTAGCACGTTCTTTCATATCCGTGATGTCAGTCACACCCGAGATTGTTACGAGGGTGATACAGGTACAGACCACAGACCCGTTTTGTCAGGAACAGATTGTACGACTCCTAGCCGAGGGTGCTGAGTCCTATTCTGTTAGTTCGGATGGAGGGTTGCGACTTAATGGGAGATTAGTGGTTCCAGAAGGAGCGGAGCTACGTCATGAAGTGATGACTCATTCTCATGGGTCCCGATTTGCAGTACATCCGGGAGGCGATAAGATGTACCAGGACATGAGACGACAGTACTGGTGGAGTGGGATGAAGAAGGACATCGCTGAATTTGTGTCCAAGTGTTCTACTTGCCAGCTAGTGAAGGTGAACCACCAGAAACCGTCAGGATTACTTCAGCCATTGGAAATACCCGCGTGGAAGTGGGAAAGTATTTCCATGGATTTCATTACCAGGTTGCCTACATCACAGCGGGGCCACGATTCTATCTGGGTGATTGTAGACCGTTTGACCAAGGTGGCCCATTTTCTGCCAGTGAGGACAGATTATACCACGGGTCAGTATGCCCAGTTGTTCGTCGCTGAGATTGTCAGATTGCATGGGGTGCCCCTGAATATTGTGTCAGATAGAGAAAAGATTTTTGTGTCACGTTTCTGGGAAAGCTTTCAGGAGGCTATGGGTACAGAGTTGAGACTAAGTTCAGCTTACCACCCACAGACAGATGGACAGACAGAGCGTACTAATCAGATGTTGGAAGATATGCTACGAATATGTGTTCTCGATTTCGGAGGAGGTTGGGAGCCACACCTTCCACTGGTAGAGTTTGCTTATAATAACTCCTATCAGTTTACGATTGGCAGGGCTCCATTTGAGGCTTTGTACGGCAGGCCTTGTCGTTCTCCAACTTGTTGGCACGAGGTGGGGGACAACAAGTTATTAGGGCCAGAAGTGATTCAGGAGACCTCCGCGAGGATTGAGATAATCAGGAGTCGTATTCGGGTAGCCCAAGACAGGCAGAAGAGCTACGCCGATGCGAAACGGTTCTTCCGAGAGTTTAATGTGGGAGATCAAGTGTTGTTGCGTGTATCGCCTATGAAAGGAGTGATGAGGTTCGGGAAGAAGGGAAAGTTGGCTCCGAGGTACGTAGGACCATGTCCCATCATCGAGAGGATTGGGCCGGTAGCATACAGGTTGGGATTGCCAGAACATTTACATCGCATCCACGATGTATTCCACATCTCGTCGCTGAGACGATATCTTCGGGATGATATGGCCCATACTCACATCGCAATAGACGAGATCGATTTACAGCCTGATAGCTCTTACGAGGAGAGACCGGTGGCTATCCTAGACTATAGTGAGAGGAGATTGAGGTCGAAGGTAGTTCCACTTGTGCGAGTCCAGTGGGAGCATCATAATGTGGAGGAATCCACTTGGGAGCGTGAGGCAGATATGCGCGAGAGATATCCAGAGTTGTTTTTACCAGGTATGCCTCATTTTCCGAATTTCGGGACGAAATTCCGTTATTAGGGGGGAAGTATGTAATACCCCGTATTTTTATGCTATATTTAATTTGGGGATTTATTAAATTTAATGTGATGATTTATTTAATAAAAATCCGGAAATTAATTATGTTATAATTATTAACGTGACTAGAGTTAGTAATTATGGGAAACTTGTTGAATATTACTAATGAGCATAGTAATATATTATATTGGTTATATTGAATGTCATAAGTAAATTATATGACTATTTCGAAGATTTAAGTCGGGACGTGCCCGTGTCACGTCGGGACTAATTATGTTAATTAAAAAGGGAATATTTTATAAATTATCCGTATGGTCGTTTTGAGTGCGCCAACGCGTCCGGAAGGGTCGAGATAGTCAGAAAAGTGTACCCGGGGGTTTAGTTTGGGTCTCGGGGTGTTTTTAGGCCTAATTAGTGCCCCGGAAGGGCATTTTGGTCATTTTACAAAATAGGGTAATTAAACCCACGAATTTCAGCCATCCTTAGCAGCTATTTAGGTCAGCCTTTTAGGGTTAGAACATTCATAACCCTAGTACGGCCATTGGAGAAGAGAGGAGAGAGCTCTCAAGGTGATTCAAGGCCAAATACACCACCGTTTGCACCGCCGTCACCACCAACACGTAGATCTCGAGGAGGAGAACGCAACCACACCAAAATCAACAGGAAACCAGACCTCTGAAATCCCAGGCAAGTGTTTAACTTGCGTATTTTCGTTGGTGCAATATTCATATTAGTTAGGAATGATTAGGAGTATAATCTATGGAAGAAAACCCCACTTTTTGATAGGAGTTTGCATGTAGAAAAGATTAAAACCATATTCTGGAAGTCTTATATGATGTAGATGATTAACCCACGAATTTTGACGATTATGTAGAAGGAAATTCTGGAGAAAAACTGATTAGAACAGAAGTTAAGAAAACTTAGGGTTCTTGATGATTAGATGAGATTTTAGGTTGTTAAATCATGTTTAATGATGGTTATACGCATGCTTAACGTTAGAAACATCTGGTAATATGTTATTATGTTTGTGGTATAAGTTTTGGGACGATTACTGTTGAAAAATATGCATTTGGATGAAGAATTTTGATGAAACCCGTAACTGCACTTCTGCAGAAATCGAAACACCTGTTTGATCGATCGATCGACCCTAGAGCGTCGATCGATCGAAGGTTCGATCGATCGAGCCCCAGTCGTCGATCGATCGACCCTTCCTGGCAGCCTCTTATTTCCCCTTGTTTAATTAGTTAAATTAATTTTTGGGGATTATGAATAAAATGTTTTGGGATATAGGAGAGACCAGTAGGACATATGATTAAGTGTTGAAGAACTTTATTATGTGACGATAATTGGGTTTTAGGGACAATTATTTAAAGAACGAGGAAACTACGTATTTCAAGTGAGAGATTACGTCGAATACTTACGATAGTGCATAGACGTCTACCTACTGAATTTACTACTTGGATAGTTAGAATCCACGAGTGTTACATAATTAGTGAGAAAACCCTTCGAGTTAAGGTTAGAGACGAAACCTTATACGTAATCTTAATAATGTGAAATTAAGGATAAATGTTGTAATTATGGGTAATGAGAGGAACCTATATTAATATGATGAAATTGGTATATTTATATGATTGTGTGTGCATATATTATATAATTGTAAAAAAACGTACCCGCGCTACTTGCTATCCCTGAGGTTACCGCGCTGGGACGACCTTATCCTGTGTTGCTTTTTGGGGGATATTGGTTCGTACCCTAGGAGATAGATATCCTTGGTACAGGCAATCGATTCGATAGTTCAGACGGTCCTATGAGGCGTGAGGGTATGTACTGACCTTTTAGAGACTTGGAATCTATACTTCGCCTCAATGTTGTTTTGTATATGTTAATACAGTTCGAGAGTGATTCCGAACTTGTATTTCCCTTTGTGTGAGCGATACGGGGATTGGATAGCAGAGTATGCCCGCACCATAATTTTAGTTGGGGTGCTAATATATATATATATATATATATATATATATATATATTATCCGAGTACTTTATATAAATATATGAGATTATGGAATTCAAACTACCTACTGTGACTTGATAAGTAGGACATGGTTGTTGACTCAAATAATAAATATTGTTTTGCGAAAGTATAATATGACACTGGGAAACTTTATAAATTAATGAAGTTAAAATGAGAGTTGTGCTACAACTAGAAAGTAACCTTTTTACACGTTGACATTGTTCGGTTTTAAAACTTATGTGTAAGTTAAGATGAATTAAATTATTGGGGAGGTTAGTATGATCTAAATGTTAAGTTAAACCATTTGGGAAGGTTAGTACGATAGGCGTGCACACTAGAAGAGAGGTGAGAATTTCTCAAGGGAGTGTCGAACTAATATGTTGTTGCATTGGCCTGTATCAATATAAATACTTGCTAAACTGATTTTAAATAACACACACTTTCGGGCTCTGACCCGTTTCTTCTCTCCCTCTCCCCCTTGTATATATATGTATGTATTTCAGGTGCCCAGCCACAGGGGCGTCTTGCTTAGGATCTTTTGGAAGGAACGCGCTGCAGCTTAGGTGGGAGTTGCAGGTCTTTTGATTAGACGACTTCGTTCATTCAGATCCATGTAATACCCCGTATTTTTATGCTATATTTAATTTGGGGATTTATTAAATTTAATGTGATGATTTATTTAATAAAAATCCGAAAATTATGTTATAATTATTAACGTGACTAGAGTTAGTAATTATGGGAAACTTGTTGAATATTACTAATGAGCATAGTAATATATTATATTGGTTATATTGAATGTCATAAGTAAATTATATGACTATTTCGGAAATTTAAGTCGGGACGTGCCCGTGTCACGTCGGGACTAATTATGTTAATTAAAAAGGGAATATTTTATAAATTGTCCGTATGGTCGTTTTGAGTGCGCCAACGCGTCCGGAAGGGCCGAGATAGTCAGAAAAGTGTACCCGGGGGTTTAGTTTGAATCTCGGGGTGTTTTTAGGCCTAATTAGTGACCCGGGAGGGCATTTTGGTCATTTTACAAAATAGGGTAATTAAACCCACGAATTTCAGCCATCCTTAGCAGCTATTTAGGTCAGCCTTTTAGGGTTAGAACATTCATAACCCTAGTACGGCCATTGGAGAAGAGAGGAGAGAGCTCTCAAGGTGATTCAAAGCCAAATACACCACCGTTTGCACCGCCGTCACCACCAACACGTAGATCTCGAGGAGGAGAATGCAACCACACCAAAATCAACAAGAAACCAGACCTCTGAAATCCCAGGCAAGTGTTTAACTTGCGTATTTTCGTTGGTGCAATATTCATATTAGTTAGGAATGATTAGGAGTATAATCTATGGAAGAAAACCCCACTTTTTGATAGGAATTTGCATGTAGAAAAGATTAAAACCATATTCTGGAAGTCTTATATGATGTAGATGATTAACCCACGAATTTTGATGATTATGTAGAAGGAAATTCTGGAGAAAAACTGATTAGAACAGAAGTTAAGAAAACTTAGGGTTCTTGATGATTAGATGAGATTTTAGGTTGTTAAATCATGTTTAATGATGGTTATACGCATGCTTAACGTTAGAAACATCTGGTAATATGTTATTATGTTTGTGGTATAAGTTTTGGGACGATTACTGTTGAAAAATATGCATTTGGATGAAGAATTTTGATGAAACCCGTAACTGCACTTCTGCAGAAATCGAAACACCTGTTTGATCGATCGATCGACCCTAGAGCGTCGATCGATCGAAGGTTCGATCGATCGAGCCCCAGTCGTCGATCGATCGACCCTTCCTGGCAGCCTCTTATTTCCCCTTGTTTAATTAGTTGAATTAATTTACCGTGGAATAATTTTTGGGATTTTGAATAAAATGTTTTGGGATATAGGAGAGACCAGTAGGACATATGATTAAGTGTTGAAGAACTTTATTATGTGACGATAATTGGGTTTTAGGGACAATTATTTAAAGAACGAGGAAACTACGTATTTCAAGTGAGAGATTACGTCGAATACTTACGATAGTGCATAGACGTGTACCTACTGAATTTACTACTTGGATAGTTAGAATCCACGAGTGTTACATAATTAGTGAGAAAACCCTTCGAGTTAAGGTTAGAGACGAAACCTTATACGTAATCTTAATAATGTGAAATTAAGGATAAATGTTGTAATTATGGGTAATGAGAGGAACCTATATTAATATGATGAAATTGGTATATTTATATGATTGTGTGTGCATATATTATATACATGTAAAAAAACGTACCCGCGCTACTTGCTATCCCTGAGGTTACCGCGCTGGGACGACCTTATCCTGTGTTGCTTTTTGGGGGATATTGGTTCGTACCCTAGGAGATAGATATCCTTGGTACAGGCTATCGATTCGATAGTTCAGACGGTCCTATGAGGCGTGAGGGTATGTACTGACCTTTTAGAGACTTGGAATCTATACTTCGCCTCAATGTTGTTTTGTATATGTTAATACAGTTCGAGAGTGATTCCGAACTTGTATTTCCCTTTGTGTGAGCGATACGGGGATTGGATAGCAGAGTATGCCCGCACCATAATTTTAGTTGGGGTGCTAATATATATATATATATATATATATTATCCGAGTAGTTTATATATATATATGAGATTATGGAATTCAAACTACCTACTGTGACTTGATAAGTAGGACATGGTTGTTTACTCAAATAATAAATACTGTTTTGCGAAAGTATAATATGACACTGGGAAACTTTATAAATTAATGAAGTTAAAATGAGAGTTGTGCTACAACTAGAAAGTAACCTTTTTACACGTTGACATTGTTCGGTTTTAAAACTTATGTGTAAGTTGAGATAAATTAAATTATTGGGAAGGTTAGTATGATATAAATTGTTAAGTTAAACCATTTGGGAAGGTTAGTACGATAGGCGTGCACATTAGAAGAAAGGTGAGAATTTCTCAAGAGAGTGTCGAACTAATATGTTGTTGCATTGGCCTGTATCAATTTAAATACACACACTTTCGGGCTCTGACCCGTTTCTTCTCTCCCTCTCCCCCTTGTATATATATGTATGTATTTCAGGTGCCCAGCCACAGGGGCGTCTTGCTTAGGATCTCTTGGAAGGAACGCGCTGCAGCTTAGGTGGGAGTTGCAGGTCTTTTGATTAGACGACTTCGTTCATTCAGATTCACTCTTAGCACTTTCATTCAGATGGGCATGTGTAGCCCTTTCCATTATTTCTTTATGTTGGGACATTGTTATTTCAGTTGTTTCCTAGTTCGTTATTATGGGATTTTGTTCAGGATGGATGTATTACTTTATTTTCTCGCATGTTGACATTCGTTGATGGATGTTTTATATATTGGATTTTTGGTTCCAGTTTATTGTGGTGTGAATCTTATTCATTGAGCTTGTAAAAAAAAAAAATTAAATAAATCTTTTCTTTAAATAAAATTTGGAAGTTCATGTTAAATATTGGTTTTGTCACTTAGCTTAATTATTTAGGGTGTTTAATTGGAAAGTTTATTTTTACGACAGTGATGCTAAGAATGAACCAAACTGTTCACCTTGATTTAATTTAATAAAGGAGTGATCGCCCGGTATTTAATTAGGCGGGGTGTCACAATCCACTCCTAGCATTTTCATTCAGATGGGCATGTGTAGCCCTTTCCATTATTTCTCTATGTTGGGACCTTGCTATTTCAGTTATTTCCTAGTTCGTTATTTTGGGATTTTGTTCAGGACGGATGTATTACTTTATTTTCTCGCATGTTGACATTCGTTGATGAATGTTTCATATATTGGATTCTTTCGTTCCAGTTTATTGTGGTGTGAATCTTATTCATTGAGCTTTGTTAATAATTTAAATAAATCTTTTCTTTAAATAAAATTTGGAAGTTAATGTTAAAAAAAAAAAAATTGGTTTTGACACTTAGCTTAATTATTTAGGGTGTTAAATTGGAAAATTATTTTGATCGACAGTGATGCTGAGAATGAACCAACTGTTCACCTTGATTTAATTTAATAAAGGAGTGATTGCCCGGTATTTAATTAGGCGGGGTGTCACATAAACCCACCTATAAATAGCTTTGTAGTCTTCATTTGAAGATAGCTTCAATTCATGAAATATAAGAAATTCCTTATTTCTCTCTATAAAAATCATATTGTCTTGATTTTTAGGTCATTGACGTGTAGTTCACGTCAGAAACTATGTTTGGACATTTGTGAAATTTCTTTCTACATACAATACTAAGTCATGTATCTGAATAAATTATATTAACCCCATTAACTTTTACCCGGAAAATGCCCCTTATAATGGAATCCGTTTTGACAAAATCGCAAAATGACATATGAAGCTAACATTATTAACTCATACACGATAACACTTTTTAGAGGTCGTACCTTAAAGCGATGGCAAGTGCCCTCGCCCAAGCTACGATTGGTCTCAGTTTCGAGACTTGGGAGCGATCTCTTCATATTATATAGTAATATGAGGGTAAGACCAGCCGACATCTACCTCTCCCAGACCCTTGTGCACCAGCGATCTCTTCATATTATAAAGTAATACAGTGAAGTGGGAGCCTTGTGCACCAGGTACGACCTTTTTTTACATGATAACACTTTTATGAATATAAAAGTAGGTCCAGATATATATTATCTAGACAATATTCAAACACCCAAAATATAATTGCTTTAGTTTAATTAATCTAGTTAATTAAACTAAAGCAATTATATTTTGGGTGTTTGAATATTGTCTAGATAATAATCATCTGGACCTACTTTTATATTCATAAAAGTGTTATCGTGTATTTTTAAATATATTAGCTTCATAAGTCATTTTGCGATTTTGTCAAAACAGATTCAATTATAAGGGGCATTTTCCGGGTAAAAAACTATAATGGTAAAAGTTAATGGGGTTAATATAATTTATCTGATACATGACTTAGTAGTGTATGTAGAAAGAAATTTCACAAATGTCCAAACACAAGTTCCTAGGTAAAGTTGAAGGCACAAAACTAGTCCACATAATAATAATTCTCACCACCCATCTATTCCACGCCTCTATTATTGCTTCTTTAAGTATCAATTATTTTTTTGGACATTGGGCACACGCATATCCTACAACATGTGATATATGTTGGTGCATGTTTTACCTGACTTTTATCTTTTTGAATGTGGGACTATAATGCATTATTCTTGTAGTGGGGGGCAAAAAAAAGTATAGCTCAGAGATGCCATATATAGACAAAAGTTCCGAAGATTATTCAACAAATTATGTTTAAGGTGGCCATTTGGTGATCACACCATCTGATTTTTTTTTTTTAAATCTTAAATGAAATAACGAAAAAAATAATAATATAAACTTGTAAGTTTATTTAAAGGTGAAAGTTTCTTAAAGTTAATATAAAGATAAGGCATATACCAAAGTCTTTCGAATACGTTTTAATACATGTTTAGTAAAAGCCTTTTTATTTTATTCCAAAATGTCCCTCACCACACAAAAACACTCAAAAAAAAGGCACTCCGTTGAGGTTCACAGGAGCTTTGGCAGTGGGTGGGGGTGAGACGCGAATGCCGCTAGCGCGGACCTTTGAAAATTAGAGAATATTGATTAAATGGATATTTGAGGGACTTATTGGAACAAAATAAAAGGGTTTGGAGTCACTGGCAGAGACAGGAATTTACTTTGGATGGGGCATAACCCATTAACATGGGGGGGCCGTGACCCCCGAAAAAAACTTGGGGTTAAAAAGATGAGGCATATACCAAATAGTCTTTCGAACATTTTTTAATACATGTTTAGTCAAAGCCTTTTTATTTTATTCCAAAACGTCCCTCACCACATGTTCACAGGAGCTTCGGCAGTGGGTGGGGGTGGGACGGGAATGCCGCTAGTGCGGACCTTTGATAATTAGAGAATATTGATTAAATGGGTGTTTGAGGGACTTATTGGAACAAAATAAAAGGGTTTGGAGTGACTGGCGGAGACAGGAATTTATTTTGGATGGGGCACAACCCATTAACAGGGGTTCCCCGGAAAAAAATTTAGGGTTATTTTTAAGTTTTACAAATATTTAATTAATAATTTGTATTTTTAGACAATTATAACTCAAATAAAACATTTTAGCTTTGAGTGGGAGAACCATTTGCTCTTTGACCGATACATCACGAGTTTGACAATTAATACAAGTTCTCCCACTCACCAAACATTAAATCATTAAAAAATATACAAATTGCCAATTTAAATAAAATGTAAGACTTAATAAAAAAAACTCAATAGCTTCAATCCAATCAAAGAAAAATGTCCAAGGTAAAAATCCTCCGGCACAAGTGGTGTTTTTAGACCCTACAGTCCACACATATGAGGATACACTATAAGGTGGCCCTAAAATGATTTGCACTCATGACCTTTAGGTTTTGAGGTAAGTGCATAGTAATAGTAATAAATATTTAAAGACTATATATCTACAGTTGTTTCTTGAATGTTAACATTTAACGTGTCACCCAGAAATTATTTCTTAAATGTGTGTTGAGAGTGACTAATAAATTCTCCACGGAATATATAAAAACTATAATCGATTATTGAAAATTTATGTAGGCACTCTACCTAGTATCCAAAATATTTATGGGTAAAAGTTTAATTTCCAAAATCTTGAGTGGGGCACTTGCCCACTCCAACCTCCATATAGCTCCGCCCTGTTTGGACTAAATGTGTATTAAAAACTATTTGAGGGATTTTTTGATAATTTTTTTTTGTAGCATACCACGTGGTATCCGCGCCAGCTTTACGCACACCTCGACTAATCCCCGTTTGTGGCTTCCGGCAAGTATTATTTTGACAGCGCCGGGAGTCAAACTGGGGAGCAAACCCAGTCGACCCCAAGTCTATACCAGAGGCAGCCTTATACCACTGGCCAAGAGGCTTGGTTGGATTTTTTTATTATTGATCCTAAAAAAATTATATACAAATTTACTTGACCTCTTTCATTTGGACTTCAAATTGAGGACCTTAAACTTGGGCCAATCGTTAGAAATAGTAAGAAAATGATTTATTTAACTAAATTTGGTGCAAATTTCTTCGTAGCAATGAGATCATAAAAAAAAATATCAAAAAAAAATCAAAAGATTCAATTAAAAAGTGGGTTAGGTGACCACCAAAACATTCATCAGCCAAAATTGTACATATTTTTTATTTTTCATTTCACCCGCTTCTGATTGAATTTTTAGATGATTTTGATAGTTTATATTCTCATTATGGATATCATATCCACCAAGTTTTGTTAAAAATAATCATTTTTTTACCATTTTAAAGACTTTCATTTTTAAGATCTATTACTTTGAGTATTTTGCACAAATTTCGAGTTAAAATGAAAGTAAAGTACAATTTTCTTATTTAAATTAAGAAAAGATTATAAACAATTTAATAAACAACAATGTAATTTAAACATTAAAGAAAATTAAAATTAAAAGTAGCAATGAGTATTCACACATTATATAAACAACCACATAAATCTGTGTGTTCTTTCCTCATCCCTCTCTTTTCTCACTATATTGTTCATTACATATAAGTTTGGCTATTTAGTTGTTCATTGTATGGATTTAATTGATTAATTGCTAAGGTATATTGTTAAGTTATCATCCTCATCTAACAATCACCATCGACACTACTCTTTTCCCAACTTCTCAAAAAATAACTGTTTTTCAATATTTTGTTCAACTTCGTTACCATATATGGTTATCAAGAAGATAATAATAATAATAATAAACCCCCTGAACTATAGCGGTTTTGCAGATAGCCCCTTAATCTAAAAAATCCAACAAAGAGCCCCCTAAACTATTGAATTTTGACACCAAAAAATATGCAAAAAATTTGTATGCATAAAATCATGTTTCACTGAAATGTGTTAGGTGTCAAAATTTAATAGTTTAGTGGCTCTCTTTGCCGGGTATTTTAGATTAGGGACTATCTGCAAAACCACTATAGTCCGGGGGGTTACTATAATTTTCCCTGATATTAAAAATCAAAAGCACTCTAAAGGAAAAAGAAAGAGAATTACCCGATTGTTCAACTTCGTTATCAAGTATAGTACCAAGCATGACTGTTATCACAATTTTTAGGTGGTGATGATTGTTTTTTTCTTTTCTTTTTTGTGGGGGTGACGATTTTGTTTTTTAACACTTTACTAAGTATCGTTGTCATAAAATGGATATTCGTGCGAAATATGGCAACTTATCCTATAACCTCCCTTACTATTCCAAAATTTTGAACCTTGATTAAGACAAGCAGGTTAATTGTTTTTTTATCCATTATTGTGGAATTACTAATATAATATTTTGTAAGGTTAGGAACCACATAAATCTGTGCGTTCTTCTCTCTTCCCTCTCTTTTCTCACTATACTGTTCATTATATATAAATTTGGCGATTTAGTTGTTCATTGTATGGGTTTAATTGTTGATTAATGGCTAAAGTATATTGTTAAGTTATTATCCTCATCTAACAATCACCATCGACACTACTCTTTTTGCAACTTCTCAGAAAATAACTGTTTTTCAATGTCTTGTTCAACTTCATTATCATGTATGGTTATCAAGAAGATAATAATAATAGTAGTAATAAACCCCTTGAACTATAGCGGTTTTGCAGATAGCCTCCCAGTCTAAAAAACCCGACAAAGAGCCCCCTAAACTATTGAATTTTGACACCTAAAAAACATGCATATAAATTTAACATTTTTTATGCATAAAATCATGTTTTTATAAACTCATTTTCAATGAAATGCGTTAAGCGCTATAGTTCAGGGGGTTACTATAATTTCCCCTAATGATAATAATAATAATAATAATCAAAAGCACTCTAAAGGAAAAAGAAAGAGAATTACCAGATTGTCCTAGTATGAATGGCAAACTGGATTTTCCTTCTCTCCAAATCTTCATGCTGAATGTGCTGAGGGCCAGCAAAGCACCTCCAAAGATCACACCAGTGCCTAAAGTAGCAGGGTTCCTTGAAAAAATAAAACCAACAAGTCCCCCACTGAAAACAAGACCACCTGTGGTAAGATTCAATCAATCAGTGACAATATCGATCAATAAACTTGAACAAGAAACTGAACCTTATTTTCTCGTTCAATTTCTGTGAACAATCACGTAGGTTTAATCAAGGGGAAAAGATACGAGTAAAAGAGCTTCACTTACGTGTTAGGTAACAACTAATATATTGGTAACATCAGTCACCATCACCATCACAGAATTTTATAATCTCTTAGGTCCCAAATTAAGAGCCATGTTTCCTTTTTTTCACATCCCAAATTAAGAGTCTACTTTATAAATTAATGAACCAAAGTCTACGATATTCAACGCAGTTTAATTGCCACTGATTATGTTAAAAGTCGGTTTCCCTTAAAAAAAAAACTATATTCAAACGTGGAATCTTTATTTGAGATGGAGCACAAAAAAAGGTCTTACAAGAACTATTAATAATACAATTCATCAATGTTGTCAATATCGGCCGATACACGATACGTATCGGACGAATCGTATCGTATCGTATCGGGGGCAAAACATGTTGTATCGGTGAATGTATCGTTTTTTGTAAGAATCGGCGATAAATAAGTAAGTATCGGACGTATCGTATTGTATCGTCGATACATACCTTTTTTGTTTTTCAGCTAAACAACGCCACTTTGCTTTTTTAACAAAAAAAAAATAGAATAAGTTGAGGGAGTTTGTAAAAGGGATTTGGGACTTGGGATTTGGTTTAGCAAAGTTACGAGGGTTTTAAAAAACAAGGAGAAGAACTTACAAACCATTACAGCTTTGCTAGGGTTTCTAATTATGAACCAAATCACATACTCCTCTCTATTTCTTCTTCTTCTTCGATTTAGGTGAGGGTTGGTTTCCATTGATCGCAACCTCCTCTCTTTTTTTCATTTATCATTTTCTTCCTTTGTTTCTTATTCCCAACAAATTTATTTATTTATGTGTGGATTAGTGTCCTGTGCAAAGTCACTATATTATTATATAATAATTATAATTAGTCTTAGTGGCTATGATTATTGTATAAATTATTAAATACTGAGAATATTATTATATTTCAATTAATGAGTTAAATTACTTATTCCTTATTTTTTTAATGTTAATATAGAATGCTCAGACAAAAAGATTTGGTGTATGATCTGCCCGCGAGTTGGTGAAGGGAAAAATAAAAGGCTGAGATTGCTAAATAATTATTGTGTTTTCTATATTCTTTTTAGATACTACACGCACGTATTTTAATGTATATAAAATTATTTATATAATTATTGAAAATCAAAATGTATCTTACGATACGATACACGATACGATACACATTTTTTTGAGAAAACGATACGGCTCCGATACACATTTTGACAACTTTGCAATTCATTACTCAGTAAGAATAGAGAAAATCATTGTCAAAATAAAATTAGTGGTGTATGAATTAATATAACCTGGAACATTGGTCACTCTGATAAGAGGTAAGGGTACGGAGGTATGTTGCTTTAGCTGGTACAAGGTACAGTGGGAAATTATCTTAGTATCATAATACTAAAAGAAACCCAACAAGAGTTCACTAATATTATATGTAGTGCATAATCTTTATATAATATATTGACAAGATATATAAACCCTTTTTGTATATATATTGGTTGGGTAGTAATTTTTCTTCTCAAATATTCTTTTATATTGACGTTTAGCGTTTCATTATTAGTAATAATAGCTAAAATGATCAATGTTAGAATTAAGAACGCTGCATTTGGAGATCCGGACTGCAAACCCACCATGTTTCGTTCGAGACGTGCAACCTAGAATCGCGGGATTGCGGTATGTAGGGCGTACAGTGATCCTGGTAACTATGGTGTGAATGTAGAGTTGACTCGAGGAGATAATCACAACCTACTTAGCCTCAAGCGTCCGGCATCCTATGGCCAAAGGTATAAGTTCGTAACTGAAATCAATACTATCCTGCTATTTGTGCTTACTACTACATGTACTGCTGAACATTGCAGTTCTAGAAGCAAGAAGCATTGAGAAATAATTTTACACAAGTCCAATATCTAATGCAATTTTGTGACATAAGGGGGAACACTAGAATACCATTAGTAAAATTATTATTGGATTGGATAAGTTAAACTTGAAAAATATTATTCTAAACTTTAGAGGAATCTTATTTTATACTTTGAAAAGTCAAATATGTGGTATAATGGTAGGGAAATGCCTTCTCAAGCAATGAGATGTACCTCTATCGGACAAATCGTAATGAATGATCTAATGAAGTTGCACCATCGTTGTTAGGAATACAACTATTCCTAGTTATTCCGATAATTCCAGTCACAAAACTCACACCGCTACTTATGACTGAGACAAAAACTCATCTTCCTCCTAGCAAGACATTCAAGCCCTTCAACATGAATTATGAGATTACGTGATTGTCTAAATGAAACATGTACAGATGTGACCTCTCCTCGACTTCGAATTAAGTGTTCTAAAGAAGACATCAAACAAATTAGTAGTAGATCAATAGTTATATGGACAAAACTGGGTACATTTGGGAGAAACACGCATTCCTTTCCTCTAACGAGCAACTCAGTACTTCCACTTATGAGAATCATGACAACTTGAATCATATCCATGTTATTTCTGCACATTTTTCTCACCCTAAACCAGCCAGAAAATTCGAAGTTGAAGGCTAAGTTATCACTAGGGATGTGCACGGTCTGATCTGACAAGATTTTGAAGAAATCAAAGACTTAGACCGATTAAACATAATCAGTTCTCAGGTCAACTTTGATGTATAAATTTCGGTCAGTTCTCATCGGGTGGTCGGTTCTAGTTTATGTAGGATCCCGGTGCGGTTCAAAATCGATTTTTCCCACATGAAGTTGCCGCCCTAACCGGACAAGGTCGTTTTTTCAACTTAACAAACCGCCCTTTAGAAAATATTGTAACACCCCGTATTTTTATCGATTTTCTATATTGGGATTATTTAAATTAAAATGGAAAACTAGTCCGGGCTAAAATAAATATTAAATAGTGTGATAAGAGTTAATATTTAGGGATGTGAATTAAATAGAATATTACTTAGTGAACAAGTAATAAAACATTGGAAATGCACTATCTTAAGTGGTGAGTGAGAAATACGAGAGTTAATGATAATTTAGTCGCGACGCGCGTGTGGGTCGTGTCGGGACTTAATATATAAAATAAAATGAGAATAGTATATGAGTCATCCAACTAGTCATTTCGGGTGCGTCAATGTGTTCGAATGGGTCGAGATAGTCAGAAAAGTATACTCGGGGTTGTATTGGGTCTCGGGACATTCTTAGACCAAATCGGCACTACGTAAGAGTATTATGGTCATTTGGGAATATAGGGTTAGAAAACACACGAATATGTGAAGGCTATATCAGTTAATATCTTGTGGAGGTAAGGGTTAGAACAAGTGAGAAACGAGAAAGGCCATAGGAGAGGAAGAGGAAAGGGTTTCTAGACCATTCACCACCATCTAGCGCCACCGTTGATGCCGGAATTGAGAGGGGTACAAGGAGGTACAATCTCTATCACCAAACTACTAAAATCAGACATTCATCATCCAAGGCAAGTGTTTAAACTTGCATAAATTGATTAGTTATAATGTCCATGTTGGTCTAGAATTATCTCTACAATGAAAACATGTTATGTTGGTTGATTTCATGGGATTTAATTACGATTTTGATTGGGAATCATATTAGAATCTAATATCCTGGGATTATATTTCGAAATTTGATTTTTAAGACACATAAAGATGGAATCTTATTGGGTTCTTGATTGAAGAACATGAATCTTGAATAACTTAGGGTTTAATTGATGAAAATAACATGACAATCTGCCAGAATTTTTTACGTTACTTTAAACGTATGCCATTTTAACTGTACTTAGAATTAGATTGCAAGCCATCGATGTCTGGAAAGGACTAGATCTTAGCTTTCCAATGAGCTTTGATTCAGCTCATTTGGAGTTCTGTAAAAAGAGTAATCGATTTTTTACTATAAGGTGTCTAATCTATCAGCATATTAATCTGCCACCAGAATTTTTGACATCACTTCAAACGTATGCCATTTTAATTTTACTTAAATTAGATTGTGAGCCATAAATGCCTGGAAAGGTCTAGGTCTTAGCTTTCCAATGAGCTTTGATTCAGGTCATTTGGAGTTCTGTAGAGGAAGTAATTGACTTTTTACCAGAGGGTGTTTAATCTGTCAAAATATTAGCGAATCGATTCCGCTGCCCATAAATTTTCCCACTTTGTTATTTAATGTGTATTTCTCCACCGGAAGTGAATGGGGGGCTTTTATGATTGATGTTAGACTATAGCGGGACTTAGGGGGAAATTTAGTAGTCCTATATTTGAGGCTTAGGGTTAGTCATCATGAGGGAAAAAGGACTAGGACCTACGAACTTAAATTAATATGATAAGTATCGGAATTTGAAATGAATTATGGGAATCTTAGGAATAAACCCATGAGTGATACTAGTCGTTAACTACTGAAATTAATAAAGGGATAACTAGGACACTTAGGGTAATGAGTGAAATTCGGGAAAATGAGAAAGAAAGGTTAAGTGTGAATCATTCGTACGTTGGGTATTCGGGGTATATGTATTACGTACTGGATATATTTACAGGTTGTGTGTATACCTATTGTGTGCATTCTTATGTGTATAAAGCATACCTACGTTGTCTGCTATCACGGAAGGTCACGCGCAGTGGGCGATCCCACCTTGGCGATGCCAACAAGGTCTGGATGTGTGCCCCAGAACATAGAACTTAGGGTTGACCACTATTTGAGTGTACGATAGTGTGACCGGTCATTTGGGTGCGTTAGGTATGTGCGTAGCCCAAAGGCTTAAGACTATGTTCGCTTCCGATGATGATTTGGTACGTGAGGTACATAGACTCGACTCGATAGGAGAGTATGCATGCATCGTGGTTCTCATCCCAGAGATGCTGTAGTTGTATATATAGATAGTGTGATATATATATATATATATATATATATATATATATATATCAGTGTTTTTAAAAGCGCGCTATTGCGAACGCAATAGCGCGCTATTGCGTTTTGCGGTGGAAAAAAGCAAGGCAAACAAGGCTGCTATTTGGGATGCTCAAAAAGCGTGCGCTATTTGGCGCTATTGTGCGCTATTTTGCGCTATTTGGCGCAACAGGAACGCTATTCATGTTTTTTTTAGAAATCACAGTTTAGTTAAGGAGGGGGAAAAGTGTTACCTTATTTCACGTACGGACTTTGTTTGGGTGAGGTATTCTTTGTTCCAAACCCTCAATTTACTTATTTACGAAGGTCTCAATGATGTTATTTGCTTTTTTTAAAAAGTTTAGCTTAAAAGGTTACTTTTATTTAATATTTTCTATTCCAAACTCTCGGTTTACTTAAACGTTTACTTATTTTACATTTTTCAGTAAATAATGTTTTTTATTTTATAATTTCCAGTTTTAAATGTTACTAATTTTTGAAATCTCAGTTCAAAATGTTTTTTTTTTAATAATTGTCAGTTTAAAATGCTACATGTGTCATAAATATCTGTTTAAATTGTTATTTATTTTATGATTTTCAGCTTTAAATGTTACTTATTGTTCAGATTTTTGTTTAAAATGTTGTTGTTGTTATTATTATTATTATTATTATTATTATTATTATATTTGTCAATTTAAAATACTACTTGTTTTATAAATTTATATTTAAAATGTTATTATATTATAATTTTAAGTTTAAACTTGACTTATTTTACAAATTTCATATTAAAATTTTATTTATTTTATTATTTTTAGCTTTGAATGTTACTTATTTTCAGAATTCTGTTTAAAATGTTATTATTATTATTTTTTTTTAATTGGCAATTTAAAAACTTTAGAAAAAAAAAATATTTATTTTATTATTTTTAGCTTTGAATGTTATTTATTTTCAGAATTCTGTTTAAAATGTTATTATTATTATTTTTTTAATTGTCAATTTAAAAAGTAAATTTAGAAATAAATAAAAAAAATCAATTTCAATTATAACTTTTTTTACCAATTTCAGTTTAAAATGTTACTTTCTTACAAATTTCATTTTAAAATGTTATTTTTTTATTTATATTTTTTTTTATAAGTTTTTTAATTAAAAAACGGGAATGTATGAATTGCTTGCGCGATGCGCGACGCGATTAGCGCGACGCTACTTAGGAGCCAGAACGCGACACCCTGCGCGACCGCGATTTAAAATATTGATATATATATATATATATATATATATATATATATATATATAGAGAGAGAGAGAGAGAGAGGTGATTCGTTCTGCTCTTGTGTGGTAGTAGAAGATATAGATAGTGTATATCTAAAGTAACCTAAGTAAGAGAAACTTAAATAATTGTTCAGAAATAATATTCGGCTAATGATTATGGTTTTACGGTAGCGTATCGTATGGGCGATACGGGTGGGCTAAGAGTATTAGTGGTTAGGTAGATGCTTATTGTAACTAGTTAGGGTGGGTAGCATAACTAGGTGGGTTTGAGTAGGACACGTTAGGTGTGCACTATAGTTGAGAGGTGAGGAACTCAAGGGAGTGCACGTGAAGCTAACGTGTATATAATAACTGTTCTTACTGCATTTTAATTACTTGCAAATATTTTTTAAATGTTTTAAGCCCTGACATGTATCAAATCTATTTTCCAAAATATTTTAGGTGCTCGGCCACAGGAACACCAGGCTTAGGAGTTCATTATGGATTGACGTGTAGCAGCTGCTGTGGATGTTACAGTACCTCGATATTAGACGTTTCCACATTTTATCATTCTCGTTCATTTACTTCAGTTGTTTCCATTTGGGCATGTTGCCCCTCTTTAGACGGTTGTTTTAGAGTCAGACTTGTCTCCGATGTTATTTCATTTGGTTTATTCGGATATTATTTATGGATTATTGTATCTGGTTTTAGACTGGGATGGGATGTTATCCAGTTACTTTATTTACTTAGTGTTCTCCGTTTGTTATTCATTATTGTGGATGGTGAATGTGGATTATTATTCATTTAATTATTGCTTGTTAATAAAGATAAGAGGTTAAAACATTACACCGGGCTATTTAGGGTATTAGGTAATTAAAAAGTTTTTCAACAGTGATGCTAAGAATGAGCCACTTATGATTCCTGTTTAATTTAATAATGGACTGATCACTCAGGGTTAGAATCGGCGGGGTGTCACAGATTGTATCAGAACATTAGATTCTAGTGTCCATAGAATCTATGCGGCTTACTACGATTTTAGCGTAGCGTCTTTTGATATAGAACCTTATTATTAGGACTGTTGTATTCATATTTACGTTCTTCTGCTATTATTTTTGTATTGATTGTGAACTCATTCAATTCGATCTGGTTTCAGATGTCACCCAAGAGAGGACAACCGACTAGGGCGCAGCGAGGGCTAATGAGAGAGAGGCTCAGCATGAGCCACAGCCACAATAGAGGACGGTGATGGCCGTAGGGATGGCCGCTATTATTGCTCAGGCAGTTAATGCTGCTATGACTGCCATGGAACTTCGTTTTCCTTAGCCAGTGGCACCGATTATCCAGACCCATAAGGGGTCGTCTGATTGGCAGAGAGTGAGGAAGGCATTCTAGAAGGGCCACCCACCAGAGTTTCAGGGTAGTTCCGATGTGACCATTGCATGTCAGTGCAACGACACTCAAAAGCAAAGGTTGTCCACGTTTAAGCTTGTGGGAGGAGCTTTACAGTGATGGGAGTCTATTACCACTTCTGAGGAGAGAAACGTTATGCCTATTATTTAATTCTGGGTGCGGTTTGACCGCAAGTACTTCCCAACGGCTGTCAAGACAGAGATGCGGAAGAAGTTTAATGAGGTGGCTCAAGGTGACCGTTCTGTAGCAGAGTGTGAGGAGGAGTTTACCCGTCTGGCTAACTTTTTACCCGACGAGGTGAACAACGAGGAGAAGAAGTTGAAGTTCATGGATGGACTCGCCTGGAGGATTGGGCAACATTTGATTGGTAACCCAGCATTGAAGACTTATACCGAGGTCGTCAATGCCGCGCTTCTTCACTGCCAGGATCATCGCTTCCATCTGGAGGGAAGCAAGAGAGTGATTGAAATTAGCCAGGCACGCAAGGCGGGAGGGAACGGTGCTAGTGGGCCACCGCAATAGCAAATGAGTAGGCACCAGGGACAGAATTCCCAGCAGGGGGATTCGACTAAGAGATTCAGATCTGGGGGAGGGTAATGGATTCAGGGCAGCTGGGTCCTCAGCAGCAGCAACATGTTCCTCAGGGCCGCCAGTGCCAAGGGAACAATGGGGGAGGCCAGTAGGACCGGGGGCCCCAGGATCAGCATCAGGGACAGCCTCGACAGGGCCACCAGAGCCAGAGACGGGGACTTCATCGACCGTTGCTTTACTTGTGGTGAGATAGTCCACAAGAGGAAAGACTGTCCACATCAGGGTAGAGTACCACAGCAAGGGGGATGCAGTCATACCGCAGGCGCCACCAGCACTTGAGAGTACATTTCCTATTCATGGGCATAAGGGTAGGATTTTGTTTGATACAGGGGCGTCGCACTCATTCATAGCTACCAGATTTGCACGCGCAGTCGGTCTATTAGAGACAGCCGATAGTCTCCTTATGTGTGTAAAGTCACCTTTGGGCAATAAGTCACTTATACACTCAATTTGTAGGGGTGTAGATATTGACGGCGCAGCAGCTACATGGACCCCTTCCTTTCTGTTGTTTCCAGCGCTTTCCCGGGCCGAGCCGGAATTCTTTAGCAAAAGCACTAGTCTCCGTTGATCACCTACCCGCAGGGAAAGCAGCATAGGTGGCAGGAACTAACTAGGGTTTAGGTACCAATTCGAAGAGCATTTCTGCTTCCCAATCCGGTCAAGATGCTGGCTTGCCCTTTACTAGTAGGGGTCTACCGGAACTCGTGCTTTTACTCGACCAACCTCTTTCATAGCTGCTTCTGCTGCCGACCTTCTAGTGTTAGATATGGAGAGTTATGATGTCATCTTGGGCATGGACTGGTTGGCAGGGTATAGGGCGATGGTGGACTGCTTCAGGAGGACCATTGTGTTTTCTATTCCGAGACATGAGATGTTCCTTGTGGCGATGTCTCTACCCGAAAAATGTCAAACACACACCTGTACTATATTAAGGAGGAGACCTCACAGGAAGTGGTTCTCTCTTTAGATTCAATTCCACTCCAGGAGATACTCGGGTTGCCACCCAGCCGGAAGATTGAGTTTGTCATTGACTTAGCACCGGGTACGAGGCCGATTGCCCGAGCGCCCCATCGCATGGCTCCTTCGGAGATGCAGGAGTTGAGGGAGCAGATTCAGCAGCTTTTGGGGCAGGGTTTCATTCGACGGAGTAAATCGTCGTGGGGTGCCCCGGTGTTATTCGTCAAGAAGAAGGATGGATCGCTTCGTCTGTGTATTGATTACAGGGAGCTGAACAAGGTTACGATTCAGAATAAGCATCTGTTGCCTCGAATCGATGACCTGTTCGACCAGCTGATAGGAGCAGCGTACTTCTCCAAGATAGATATGAGATCGGGGTATCATCAATTGCACATTAAAGAGAAGGACATTCCTAAGACCGCTTTCCGGACGCGATATGAATCGTACGAGTTCAGGGTGATGCCATTTGGGCTAACCAATGCACCAGCAGTGTTCATGGATCTTATGAATCGGGTATTCAGAGAGTTCCTTAACCAATTCGTGATCATATTCATAAACGACATTCTGGTTTATTCAAGTCCTTCTGGGAAAATAAATATTGCAGCGATTTATGGTCTGTGAAAAGACTAAACTTTTCCCCCAAGAGATAATGCCTCCAAATCTTCAAGGCAAAGACAACTGCGGCAAACTCTAAGTCATGCACCGGATAGTTCCTTTCGTGAGGTTTCAACTTACGAGAAGCGTAAGCGATAGCTTGTCTTTCTTGCTGAAGAACACCTCCTAACCCTTGAAGAGATGCATCGGTAAAGACTAGGTATTCCAATCCCGGTTTTGGCAATGCAAGGACTGGAGCCGAAGTTAATCTATTTTTGAGCTCATCAAATGCAGCTTGACATGAACTGTCCCAAACAAATCTCACTCCCTTTCGGGTTAAATTCGTCAACGGGCTAGCGATTTTTGAAAAACCCTTAATAAATCAACGGTAATAACCCGCCAAGCCCAGAAAACTACGAACCTCAGTAGGTGTCGTGGGCTGACCCCACTCTCTCACCGCAATCACCTTGCTAGGATCCACAGATACACCCTGGGATGACACCACATGACCTAGAAATTGAACTTCCTTCAACCAAAAGCCACATTTCTCAAACTTTGCATACAATTTGTGATCCCTCAATCTCATGGTCAGACTCTGTCTGAGAATAGACTAGGATGTCATCGATGAATACAATAACAAACTGGTCAAGGAAATCCCGAAACACCCTGTTCATATGATCCATAAATACAGCAGGAGCATTGGTTAGCCCAAAGGGCATAACCAAGAACTCATAGGATCCATAACGGGTCAGAAATGCAGTCTTGGATACATCTTGCGCCCGTATCCTCAATTGATGATACCCCGTCCTCAAATCGATTTTGGAGAAGTATGATGCTCCCCTAAGTTGGTCAAACAAATCATCGATGCGAGGCAAAGGGTATTTATTCCGGATGGTGACTTTATTCAACTCCCTATAGTCCACACATAACCGGAGAGAACCGTCTCTTTTCTTCACAAACAATACCGGAGCACCCCATGGTGATGTGCTACTCCTAATAAATCCCTGCTCCAATAGCTGCTGAATTTGATCTCTCAACTCCCTCATCTCCACAGGAGCCATTCGATACGGAGCTTTAGCAATCGGTCGAGTTCCCGGCATTAAATCAATCACAAACTCTATCTCCCGACTTGGAGGTAATCCCGGTATCTCCCGAAAAACATCTTCAAAATTTCTAACAATCGGAAGAGAATTTAGGGGAACCACAACATCCCTAGATGCATCTTCCGCAATACAATATAAATAAGCACTCGTACTCCCTTCCATACAAGGCATAACAACCAGGAACATTTCTTGTCCCGGAACTGCAAAAACTATGCTTTTCCCATAACAATTTACTATCGCGCGGTATTTCCCTAGCCAATCCATACCCAATATTACATCATACCCGACCAAATCAAGGACGAGCAAGTCGGCCTCAAAACACAAGTTACCAAGGTTAATCCCTACGTTTTTACAAACAAAGAAAATCAATGAACCATCACCCATAGAGGATTCAACGCTAGTGAAGGTACTTTCAGCAGATTTTATCAAACCTATGGTCTGAGCAAAACTCCTAGAAATAAAGGAGTGTGTAGCACCCGTATCAAATAGTACTCGACCCATATGCCCATGAATGAAAAACTTACCCTCGATCGCTAGCGGTGCCGGAGGGGGTGGAGGAAGCATAGCTTCCTGAATATGGTAAACCCGTCCATACTGCAGTTGCCCCTGCTGAGGAGGAGCAATCGGATTAAGCGCCTGGGGAGGAAACTGTACATACGGCTGTTGTGGAGCCCTAGGAAGATGCCCTCCAACCAACTGAGGACACGCCCTTTTATAATGGCCCAACTCCCCACACTGAAAACATTTATTAGCCGCATTCTCCTGATTCCTACCTTGATTGTTTCGAAATTGTCCCGCACCCCGGCCCTGCTAGCCCCTACCTCCATTTCCATCTCTACCTCCCTGTTGTTGTTGTCCGCCTTGACCCGGCCTGTTATTATTATTATTGCCACCAGCATTAAACCCACCAAAACGTTGACGCTTGGACAAATCCCCTTGCTGAGGATCCCTCTCTTTCTGCTTGTTCCCCGAGGTTTGGGACGAAGAAGATGTCCCCCCTCTGATCCCATTACTTCCCGGTTTCACCACTTGCCCCATTGCTGCAGCCTTCTTATTGTTCTGCACAAATAATCTATGCTCTTGACAGTGAAGTAAAGCAGCATTCATTACGTCCCCAAAGGTTACCAAAGATAGATTTCCAAGCAAATGTTGTTTTATTCGCCAGTGCAAACCTCCTACAAATCTGGAGATCCTCTTTGCTTCCGGAGTCACTTCATCCGGTATAAAGCTTGCTAACCGGGTAAACTCCTCTTCGTATTCGGCAACCGATCTCTCCCCTTGCACTAAATCTTGAAGCTTCCTCTGCATCTCCCTTTGAACTGCGGGAGGGAAATGCTTTCCATCAAACAAAGCCCAAAAATTGGTGATTGACATTGTATCCCTTTGTTCGGGTGTCGTTATTGACTCCCACCAGTGTAAGGCCGATCCGACAAGCTTAAAGGTAACGAGGATTTGCTTTTTCTCCTCACTACATCTACATTCCACCATCCTAAGATGGCGTTGCATGTCCTTCTTCCACTGGTTTGCCTTTATAACGTTCGAACCTCCCTCAAATTCTGGGGGATGACCCTTTAGGAAAGACTCTTACCCGTTCCCACTGAGAAGGTCCCGTAGGAACTAGTGCTTCTTGTCCCCTCGCTTGAGCTTGTGGCATTTGTTGTGCCACTGCAGTCATCGCTGCATTAACAGCTTGGGCCACGATATTTGCCACATCAGCGGCACTGATATTTCCTGGTGGCGGCGGTGGAGGACCAACCCCATCCTCGACAACCCTATTGCGTCTAGCGGGACGTCCTCTCTTTGGCGGCATCTGAGATAGAGAAGAGATTGAGTTAGAATATTATATAAAACAATCTATCTAGCAGAAGATCACACACATAAGCAACAAGACAATCCTAACATTAAGCTCTATATCAAAGAACGCTACGGCAGAACGTGACAAGTCCGCATAGATCCTAAAGACTCTAGAACCTGATGCTCTGATACCATCTGTGACAACCCGCTATCCGAAATAAAGGGTGGCCGGCCCGATACCCCGATGAAACAGGAATCATGGATAGATATCATTCTCAGCATCACAATGTCATACAGAGTATCAGGAATAATCACACAATATTCCAGAAAACGGGTTATCAAAAATTTTAGTTGGTAATTTAAAGAAAACACTTTCAACAACCCATAATAGAAAAAGAGGGTGGAAACTCCCACAAACATAAATATGTAATCCAATAGATAAGAAAGGACCGAATAAAGCGTCGGTCGATACAATCCATACAATATACAGTAAGTTTCATGTGTTACATAATACATCATTTATACAATTACAACCATTTGGGCCACACGCCCGAATAAAGACTGATCTTAGCTAGAAAACAATAATAGAGGCGTCTACACAAAATATCCCGTGATACCCGCAAAATGTCACGGCTCCTCAAAAGACTTAGAGAAAAGAAAGTCATTACGGGCGACCTTGCGGCGGAACACCTGAACGAAATATAGAAGATACATACACAACAAGAAAACGAAGAACCGGTCAGAGGCCGGTTTTATATGATCACTAGATAAATGACAGGTATGACAATAATGGACAGGTAAGCATGGATGATATTCTAGCATGGTAACATCATATAAAGAACTAAGACAGTTAAAATGATTATTAAAATGAAATTCAATTATACAAAGAAATAAAAGTACTTATGAGCCTTTTTCATCTTTCCTCATTTTCATTTCCGTCTTCTTTCCATTCCTTATCAGGAATGCAATTATTACTATGTGCACTTTATGGCACTTATCTCAATAGTATGCTCTTTGTGGCATATACTTTGCTCTTTATGGCATTAATGTTCCATCGAGTCCAACTCGATAATAGAATAGTTATAAATATGTATATAACGATTCTAAGACCGCCCGTCCGGGTTTCCCCACTGTGCGCGCCCCTAAATAACCATCATCTTCCAGGGCCTAACATAAGACAAGCTGGGATCCTATCGCAAACGTCGGGAAGCGGCCATATGCCTGCGGGGTAGTCAAGACCACACCCAGAATCTCCTACCCATCGCAGAAAAAATATAAAACAAGCGCTCATATGGCCTAGGACTATATCCACCCTGCATTCATTAGCCAGGGGGCTTCACCTCACGCACGGACTTCCCTTAAGATGGTATTTAGAGAGGTGTGTAACATCCATTTTATTAATTTCCATTTCGTGATTCAGTAAATTATGTTTTACTTTATCCATTTTACATTTTATCAAATGCATTATGGTATACTTCACATCATCATAATAACCTCGAAGAATATTTAAACTCCCAAGTTATCTCTCCCAAATGTCCTTGTTTGGACTTTATAATAACCCATCAAATGAGATCTAGTTCGCATTTACTCCTAAAGTCTCCAAATTCGACCTTAAGATTTCCTAGACTCTTATAGAACTACCTGACAGAAATAATGCCTAAACATTTCTTTAAATCTCCCCCCCCCCCCCCCCCCGACAGGAACCCTAGATGAACCCCTTCGAGTCTAGGGAGTCGACCGAACTCAACTAATACTCTAAGACCCTTTTTTTTTTTTACTTCATTTAAGAAGGTCCCTATGTTCCTGTGAAAAGAAGAAGTTAAGGACTGAAAATAAAATGTTTGGGAAGAAAACAGGGGACCGATCGACCGGTCCTAAGACCGCAATTGACCGCGTCTCAAGATTTGGTCTAAGAAGAAAAGCAGAAAGTTCATTTCGGCGGGGCCGGTCGACCGGTCAGGGGACCGCGGTCGACCGTGCCAAAATTTTGGGCCTTTGAAAGAAATGCAGTTAACCCTCTCCCGAAGACCCGGTCGACCGGTCTGAGAATCGCGGTCGACCGGTCTCTGCAGACCTAGACCAAGACTTCCTATTTTCAAGCAAATCCCAAAGCCAACTCATTTATTCTCGCCCACACAACATAAATGCTACTACCACTACCATCAACAATCATTCAACTATCCTTTAATGATTCAAAACCAACCAACATCCAAACCCTAGACTAGTAAACCATAATCAACTACATCATTCTCACACAAATCATTTATCTTAAACCATAAATAGCAAGTAGTAAACTTGCCTTAATGTAGAAAATACAGATTTTCTTGGTGTGGGAGCAAGAATCCTTCTTAAATCTTCAATATCCTCTCTTCTCTCTACTCTTTCTCTTTCTCTCTTTAGCTCTCTAGGTTTAGGAAATACAATTAGGTGAATAGTGATTTACTCAAGACATAAATCGTGCCTTTAGCCAAAAATCCCAACTCAATTGATCGATATTGCGATAAAATAATACGCAATTGTATATTTAAGGCATAATCAGTCAAAAATGCCCAAAATCTCAAAACACATAATGGCACAATATCTGACTATCTCGCACGTTCCGGAATCAACTGCGGCCTCCAGATTATCATTTGGACATTTTATAATTCAATTTAAGTTCCGGTCTCATTATTAAGCCAAATATCATTTTAATTCATATGATATTAATAAGCATATCATAGCAATATTCACCCATAGTTATGGTATATATGCAAACTCATAGTGAATATTAACTTTTCTTCATTAATTAGCACTCAATTCATAATCCAAAACTTATATCTAATTACCATACCTAGTAATTAATATAAAATACGTTCTCATAAGCGAGGGTTATTACACCACCTCTGCGACAATAGCCTCCTGACACATAGTGGTTGGGCAAAAGGCATGTCTTGGCATTTAATGTTTATGACGTGGAGACAACTAGTGCATCAGGCATTTAATGTTGTGACATAAAGCATAAGGGATGTCTTTTATAGTCTTTAATGATTGAGTTGCCTCGGGGGTGGTGTGGGGGGCTATTTAAGAACCCCAACCACCTTTGAGGAAGGGATGATCTTTTTTTAGAACTCTGGAGTTATTACTAGAAATACACATCAGAGAGAGAGTTATTGCAAAACTAGAGGGTTTATTCACTCACCATTGTTATTTATTGCGAAGCTTTTAATACTTGACAGAGATTGTTAAGGGTGTATGAGGTGTTCCTACCTGCCTACTAGGGTGTATATAGGGTGCTTACTTCTCTCTCCCTCTAGCTAAGTTACTTCTAAGGTTCATTACTATTTCCTGAGTTATACACGAGAGTTTTGTGAGTTTAAACTGAGTTTTTCTTCATTGGGTTCGTGTTTGTGTGTCCTATCATTAACCCAAAGCTTTGGCCAAGTTAGTTTATCATGACCATACTCAAATAGGGGTTACGCCTCCATCTTATCTAAAGTACCCTCTTACATTTGGCGACTCTGCTGGGGAGGCATTCTCCTAGGTAAGGAGTATGGCGCAAGATAATGCTACTCGAAGACTCAACTTTGATGATATCCAGCATAATGAAGAACAGGCTGCGAGCGAATTGGCGGCCTTAGGGGATGGGGCCCCTCGAGTAGAGGTACCTCCAGTTCCGACGGCGTCAGGCGTTCCAAGGGTGACACAACCTTCCACGAGCGCGGGGTTGGGTCCCGCCCAGATTACGCTCCTCATGAGCAAGTTTTATGAGTTTTTGCAAACCCCAGTAGCTTCAATTATGCTGGGAGGATTGGAGGCTAATGCTTTCGTAACACCAGGAGTAGCTCCAACGGCCCCACCAGGTGCAGGTATTGCTGGAGCAATCCCAGTAAGCGTACCCTCTATTGTGAATCCAGAAGTGGGAACCTCAGGAGCTTCGACGGCACCACCGGTAACGTTCGTTTCAGATACAACGGGCGCTCAGCCCGTGGCCCCGCCGCTGGTTGCCCCGGTAGCATCGCCCATGGAGGAAATGAGAAAAGAGATGCAGAAAGAGATGTTGAAGTTCATGAAAGCTTCCTCGCAATCCGTTGACGAGGTGGCTTCGATTTATGACGACTTTCGAACACCTTATCCTCAGAAATACAACGATGAGCCCTACCCAAAGGACTATATTCCCCCTATCTTTGAAAAATATACAGGGAAGGGTGGGAACCCGAAGGAGCACATTAAGCGTTTTGTTGAACACTTGGGAGCATATTGTAATGATAAGAAGCTTAGATTGAGGGAGTTTTCCAAATCCCTAACCGATAAGGCATACACCTGGTACTCCCATTTGACTCCCAACAGTGTTTCTACGTGGGAAGAGATGCATGTATTGTTTGTCCAAAAGTTCTTTCTGGCAGAAGATGAGTTCACCTTGACCTAACTTGGTAGGGAGAAGCAAAGACCTGGGGAAGAGGTGTTGGCCTATGTTCGAAGGTTCAGGAAAAGGTCCCTCGATGTAAGGGAAGAAGTCAAAGAGTCCAAGTTGTTGTAGATTTGTGCTGAGGGACTACTTCCTGAATACATTTGCCACCTTATCAACGAGACGCGCGAGGGGACTTTTGCAGCATTTTTGAAAGCGGCGAGAAACATCTCTTTGGTGGTGCGACCTAACCCGGTGGTAGCACCCATGATGTTCAGACAGCCGATGCAACCCGCGGGGGGAAGGTCTCAGCCCCCACGGGTAGGGTACGTCGAGGGGGAAGATAGGGGCAAAACACCGAAGAGGGACAACAAGAGGAAGTTCGGAAGAGACAGGGAGGATCCACCACCATTGCCTTGCACGATAGAAGGGGCTGTGAGTTGTTATAACGCGATGGTCCAAGGGGGAACAGTTTATGAACCAAAAGGCATTCTAATGGAAGAACCTGATGCTGCAACGAAGGTGGATCCTAAATATTGTCAGATTCATTGGAAGATCCAGCATCCAACGGGGAGCTGTTTCACACTAAGAAGAATCATTGACAAGTACATGAAGGCGGGAACGTTGCAGATCCCCCCACAAAACGTTAACAACAACCCACTACCAGCACATGGGGCCAATCTTGTGGTGGCCTATGATGAAGAGGCAGAGAGGGGAGGAGAGGAGTACGAGGAAGCTTTAGAAATTTGCACCAGGGGAATGGCTAACGTCATGTTAGCTTACGATGAAGCAAGCGCCAAGGATGTGGAGGATGTATATGACGCCGAAAGCGAAGAGGTAGACCCGACCTTAGAATATTAGGCAGTTTCAAAATCCCCGAAGTTCACTTGGTTCTTCGAACAAGTGGGGATTCCAAAGGAGTGTAGGTTGGAGATAACCTAGGCGATACTTGATATTTCGAAAAAGAACGCGGTCCCTTCGCTGAGATGGAAGGGACCCATGGCCAAGTTGGTGAGAAGGTTTCTGTCAGAGGTAACCTTCAACGATGCAGATAGGGCTGTAAGGTTCCCTCACAACAGGCCATTGTATGTGACCGCCAGGGTCAACGGAGTTAGCTACGCAAGGACTCTTATGGATGGGGGAGCTTCCATCAATATCATGCCAATCAACTCCTTCCACGCAGCCAATATTCCAGAAGGAAGGCTGGTCCCCATGCCTTTGGTGATTTCGGGGTACGATAATCAATCTTCCAAGTCCATTGGGTACGTTAACGTCGGGATTGTAATGGGAAATCTGAGTTCCCATATCAAGTTCCACGTGATAGAGAATGCAACTTCCTATCATCTGCTAATAGGAAGGGTGTGGATGCACAACCAAGGCCTAGTTCTTTCTACATACCACCAATGTGCTAAAGCGAATGTCAAGGGCACAGAGGTGACCATTAGGGCTACAAAGAGGCCCTTCGCGGTTGAAGAAGCTCACTTGGTGGACGCAGCGTTTTACACGGAGTTAGAGGAAGATGTCCGAATCTTGACAAGAAGAATGGAGGGAGCATGGGTTCCCTCGATCAAAGAAAGGATGGGGCCCTTAAACGAACAGAAGAAGGAGAGCGGCCCAAGGGAAACAGCCGAAGAAACTCAGCAGGTGGCCCCTCGGCCCCAAGGCATCTCGAAGCAGCTTAAAGACAGGATGAGACCCAGAATGGACCCGATAGAGCATGAGGTTCAGCGGCAGAGCGTGCTAAGTCGGTTCACAGGAGAAAAAGTGGCTGAAGCTTCTAGAGAGAAGAAGAGGAAGGCGATCACCACTACCAGCAGGCAATGCAAGAAAGTCGTTACCAAGGAAGGAAAGGTGGTGTACCGATTGTAACGGTGTGAGCGGGCGGCCGAAGAAACTGAGGATTAGGTTGAACCGACATATGAATGTTTTTTGGTAGATCAACGGGGGCAGTTCATGGTGATAGACAATTCTAGCATACAGGAATTCGTGGAAGAAGTCGTCGAGGAACCAGATTACATGGCAAATCAGCCAAAGCCCCATGCACAAGAGTTGGAGCAATTGAACCTGGCAAAAGAAGGAGAGGATCCAAGACCCATCTTCATCTCGAAGGATCTCAGCACTCAGAAACGAGAGGCCTTGGTCGAATTGATTCGGGAGTTTATAGATGTCTTCGCGTGGAAATACACGGAAATGGAAGGGCTGGATGAGGAAGTAAGCTGCCACAGGTTGAACGTAATGCCTTCAGCCATTCCAGTGAAACAGGCAACAAGAACGTACAAACTCGAGCTGGATCTGAAGATTAAAGAAGAGGTCCAGCGCCTGCTAACGGCAGGGTTCATCATACCAATACAACACCCACTCTTGCTATCCAGTATTGTCCCAGTGGGAAAGAAGGACAAAAACTAGATAAGGATCTGTGTGGACTTCAGAGATTTGAATTGAGCTTGTCTTAAAGATGAGTTCCCTCTACCCTCCATCGATAGCCTGATAGACGCGACGGCTGGTCATAAGATGTATAGCTTCATGGATGGGCATGTGGGGTATAATCAGATCAAGATGGACCCCTCGGATGCAGAGAAAACGGCATTCAGAACACCGTTGGGTAACTTCAAGTACAGGGTGATGTAGTTCGGCCTCAAGAACACTGGGGCGACTTACCAGAGAACGATGATGGCCATTTTTCATGACTTCTTCCACAAATTTGTAGAATTCTATGTGGATGACTTGGTCATTAAATCAAAGGAGGAGGGGTCCCACCTGAGCGATTTGAGGAAGGTGTTTTCTCATTGTAGAAGGTATAAGTTGAGGATGAACCCATTGAAGTGTGTTTTCGGAGTAACGAGTGGGAAATTCTTGGGCTTTGTGGTTGATCGACAAGGGGTGCAAATGGACCAGGACAAACAGCGGGAGATCTTGGAAATGCCAAGCCCTAAAACAGCGAGGGAGTTGAAGAGCTTCCTCGGTAAAGTCTCCTACCTTAGGAGATTTGTGCCTGGATTGGCCGAGGTAACACACCCGCTGATGCAGCTGTTGCGAAAGAGCACGAAGTTCAGGTGGGAGGAGTTCACCAGGAGTCTTTCGCTGGGCTGAAGAAGCTGCTGGTTTCACCACAGACCATGGTTCCCCCACGGGCAGGAACGTCGTTGCAGTTATATCTCACATCTACCACGAGGTCCGTCGGAGCTTTGCTGGCACAGGAGATTGATGGGCAAGAACGACCAGTCTACTACCTCAGTAGAATCATACATGGGCCAGAGATTAGATATAGCAGCCTAGAAAGGCATTGTTTAGCCTTAGTCTTTGTAGCACAAAAACTTAGGCATTATATGCTGTCTTTTACGATTCACATTGTAACTAAATGTGATCCTATTAAATATTTGTTGGCAAGAACTATATTGATTGCCAGGGCAGCTAGGTGGTTCCTCATCCTTTCAGAATATGACTTGAAGTGTGTAGTTCCTCGCGCGATCAAGTGCCAGGCGTATGCCGATCTATTGGCAATTTTTCCATCAGGAACGCTTGAACCACTTAAAGAAGACATTCCAGGAGATGACCTACAAGCCAATTATCTGGGTGCAACTGAGGAGGAGTGGACGATGCAGTTCGATGGATCTTCGGCAGAAAAGAAGGGAGGGGCAGGGGTTATTCTTTCAAAGGGAATAGAAGAGATTTGCCTTTCCTACAAGTTAGATTTCCCTTGTTCCGATAACGAAGCAGAGTACGAGGCATTGGCATAGTTGTCAAAATCGTCCGATTCGCGATTCGAATCGGATGATTCGATTCGATTCCATGTTAAAACGATTCGAATCAAAGTTAGAATCGGATATGAACAAAAAATCGTACGATTCGATACAGAATCGTACGATTCGGAATCGGGAATCGGCCATAATACCGATTCAAAAAATGGGCCCTTTTTCACCCACGTGTTCAGCACACGTTTTTTTTTTTTTTTTTTTTTTAAACTCATTTAACATACCTTACGGCCAAAACGAACAAAATCCCAACCCTAAACATACCTTACGGCCAAAAAAACCCTACTTCTACCAAACCCTCTTGCCGAAAGCCTTTATTTCAGCCAATTCGAGCACTTCCGGCTGCTTTTCTTCTCAATCGAAGGTAAGTTTGTTATTTTTTGTTGTTTATTTGATTTTGTTGGTGGTGTTTCTCTCTTATGATCCTTACGGCTGCCTTTTTTTTTTTTTTTTGGTTAAAAACCATACGGTTTTTGTTTCCCTCATATTGGCCCTTACGTTTTTTATTTTTCTCTTATAAAACCATACGTTTTTTTGTTTTTCTCAGTTATTTTGTTGTTTTTTACTTATAAAACCATAATTGGGCTTTTTTTTGTTATAAAATCACAAGTAATTTATGTTTTTATTTTTTTTTTTGTTTTTTAGTTTTTAGTTATAAAACCATATTTTTTTTAGTTATAAAACCATAACTAAAACCTTCTTTTAGTTACAAAAAAACGTATATAAAACCTGTTTTTTTTATAAAACCATATTTTTTTTAGTTAACCATAAAACCTATTTTTTTTTAGTTATAAAAACTGTTTTTTTTTAGTTATAAAACCATATTTTTTAGTTATAAAAGCCATATAAAGAACTTATTTTTAGTTATAAAAAACACATATAAAACCTATTTTTTTTTTAGTTACAAAACCATATATAAAACCTGTTTTTTTAGTTATAAAACCATATTTTTTTTAGTTAACCATATATAAAACCTGTTTTTAGTTATAAAACCATATATAAAACCTGTTTTTTTAGTCATAAAAAACACATATAAAACCTATTTTTTTTTTAGTTATAAAACCATATGTTTTATTTGCATATGTTTTATAAAACCATATTTTTTTTAGTTATATTTGTTGTATTTGCTTAAATTTTTTAGTTATTGTTTGAGTTGTTTATTAAATAAATTGATATTGATTTGTAGGTTGTTTGATCTTTGAAAATCAAAATGGTAAAGTCAAAATGGTATCATTTTAGGTGACACAAATTTCTGGAAAGCGATTAAATATTGTTTGAAAAGTGTACATCCACTTTACAAAGTTTTGAGGCTTGTTGATGGAGATGCAAAACCGGCAATGGGTTACATATATGAAGCTATGGATCGGGCGAAGGAGCAAATTGCGATTAATTTTAATCATGTTGAGAGGAGATATATGAAGATTTGGAAAATAATTGATACGAGGTGGGATCTCCAACTTCATAGGCCACTTCATGCCGCGGGATACTATTTAAACCCAAGGTAGCATGATTTATATTAAATTCTTTACTTGAAAATTCAATTATATTCTAACTTATATTATATAAAGGACTAAAATATGTTTTTTGTTTATATTTGAAGATTTCACTTCAGTGATGACTTTAAGGCCGATAGAGAGGTGAAGCGTGGTTTGTATGACACTATAGAGAGGATGTGTTCGGACACCGATACAATTATCACCGTACAAGAGCAAATGGATAAGTTTAAAACGTGTGCGGGATTGTTCGGTAGAAGTTCGGCAACGCTAACGAGAGATAAAAAACAACCCGGTGAGTTTATATGTTACTGATTTTTTTATGTTAATTTATATGTTGCTGAAATTTTATATTATTTTGTTTATGTAGCCAATTGGTGGGAAAGTTTTGGTGAAGATGTACCGGAGCTTCAAAAGATTGCTATACGAGTTCTTAGTCTCACATGTAGTGCGACAGGTTGTGAGAGAAATTGGAGCACATTTGATCATGCGCATTCCAAGAAAAGAAATCGTTTGGAGCAACAAAGGTTGAATGCTCTTGTTTTCGTGAAGTATAATCTTCAACTTGAAATGAGACGAGAGCAAAGGAGAGAATGTGGTGACTTCGATCCAATCTGTCTATCCGATATGGAGGACGATGATGAGTGGATCACTGAGAGGGATATAGAAGAACCATGTCTTCCCACCGACCATTCATGGTTGGATGTTCACGAATGCTTCCAAGATGAAGGGCCTAGCAAAAAGAGGAAGCGAGGTGAAAATATGTGGAATTATTATAATCATCGTTTATTTGTTACTAATATATATATATATATATATATATATATATATATATATATATATATATATATATATATGCTAATCTTATTGTTAATAATATATGTCAAAATTATTTTGTGTTGTATAGGGCCAAGGAATTTAAATGCCAAGGGAAAAGGCAAACAAGTGGTAGATGATGATATTGAAATTCTTGATGATGAGGACGATGATGAGGATGAAGAGGAATTTGAAGAAGGGGGAGATCAAATTATCATAGAGGAGGATGATGATGACGACGATGATGGTGATTTGGGCCTTGATGATGATGATGAATGAAGAAGAATGATCATTGATGATGACTTTTTATGATTTATTTTTGTTTTTTACATTTTCAAGCTTAAAACAATTGAGAACATGTGCTATGGTTAATTTTTGGGCTATATTTTGGTATATTATCATGTGCTATGAGTAGGTTTTTGTCATATTTTGCTTAATTACCAATTCTATAGTGTCAAATCCCATTTACGTATGTTTTATTTCATTTTTATCATTTGATTCCGATTCGACCGGTTCGATTCACGATTCGATTCGCGATTCGGGGGGTAAACGATTCACGATACGATTCACGATTTGACAACTATGGGCATTGGTACTAGGGTTGCTGGAGGCTCTTCAAAGGGGAATTCGTTAACTCTGCATTAAGGGTGATTCGAACTTAGTAATCCAGCAAGTAAACGGAGAATATGCGTTGAAACACATGAACCTGGCACCATACAGAACGATCATCCAGAGACTCCTTGGCCAGTTCCATCAAACTAAGATCAAGAGACATCCCAGAATGATGAATCGCCATCCAGATGCGTATGCAACTATTGCCCAGAAAATGGTCATGAGGAGCGATACAACTATCATCACGATTCAACGAAGAACAGCTCCTTCGGTGGTGCAATTAATGCTACCAATGGGGGAGAACGCGGACTGGAGGGGAGAGATTAGGAAGCAGCTGGAGTCTGGCGAAGGGGCAATGGGGCTAAGAGAGTTGGCCCAATATTTTACAAACCAGGGAAATCTCTACTTCAGAAACGCAGGGGGATGGTTATCAAGATGCATTGGCCCAGAAGAAGCTGAGCGAAGGTTAAAGAAAACACATGAGGAGCACTACGAAACAACTGAGGTACCTCTTTATAGGAGAATGCAGAGAGAGGGTTATTTCTGGCCTAGAATGAAGCAGGACGCGGCGGAGCTACAACGGAGGTGCGATAAGTGTCAGCTTTTCTTCGAAGCAGCTGAATGTCATTTCGTTGAAACTTAGGCCGATTGGAGGCAACCCTATATTGACTTCATTAAAGATGGAGTTGTCCCGACAGAGAAAATTGATGCGATGGGACTAAAGCGAAGGGCCCCAAGGTTCTATATCCAGGAGGGGCAACTCTACCGAAGGGGATACTTCAACAGGCCATTGCGTTGCATCACGAAGGAAGAAGAAGCTGAGGTCCTCAAACAGGCGCATGATCCAGCTCACATAGGAGGGGCCAAGTTGTATGATCAGTTGATGACGTTGGGATATTATTGGCCAACGATGGAAAAAGATGCTGCTGAGTTCGTTCGAAAATGTAAAGCTTGCCAACGACATGGAAACATGATCCATGCCCCATCGATGGACTTACTCTCTGGCAACACCTTACCCTTTTCACACTTGGGCGTTTGACCTTGTGGGGGCAATACATCCTTCTTCGAGGGGAAAGATATGGATACTAGTTGCAACGGAGTGCTTCACAATGTGGGCCGAGGCAATACCACTCAGAAGGGCAACGGCTGGGGTGGTGAGCAACTTCATTAGAGAATACATTATTTGTCGTTTTGGGATCCCAAAGGTTATTCTCTCAGATAACGGGACACCCTTCGTCAATTCAGAAGTAACAATGCTCACAGATAAGTACTCCATTGTTCACCATACTTCAACGGTGGCATACCCAAAGGGAAACGGTCAAGCCGAGGCAACTAACAAAACATTGGTTAATATTCTGGCCAAGGTGATGGAGGACTTCCCAGGATCGTGGGACGACAAGATACCAGCTGTGTTATGGGCCTATCGAACAACCAGGAGGAAACCCACAGGGTACACTCCGTTCTCGCTTGTTTATGGGGCGGAGGCAATCCTTCCAGTGGAATTAGAAGTTCCCTCTGCCCCATACACCTTGCGAAGCAGCATGCTCCCTCAGAATAGACACATGCAGTTGGAAGCGTTAGACGAGCACAGAGATAATGCGATGCAACACTTTCAAATATACACAAAACAGCTCTCCAGGGCATATGATAACTTGGTAAGACCCAGGAAGTTCGTGGAGGGAGACCTCGTTTTGAAAGCAGCGGTGAAGCACATCAGGGGACTTCCTCTACCGAAGTTTGCAGCCAATTGGGAGGGACCTTTTGTTGTAAAAGAAGCCCATGAATCAGGATATTGCTTAATTTCTAGGATGGAAGAAGACAAGCCATTTAAAATTAACAATAAATGGCTGAAGGTTTATCATGTGTAGACAATTAAGTTTGAACAATGATTGTTAATAGTTGTTATGAATATACAAGTTTTAGTTATGACTTGAGCAGAGTGAAAGAGTTGCAGGAATATAGAAATTTATAACATACAAAAGCAGTTGTAACATACAGAAGAAGTGAAAAATATACATTTTTCATTCATTTGTAAACGATGGAGCATTATAAAATTGAGAACTACTGCCCAAGAATTACATAGAAAGAAGCAAGAGGAAGATATATACAAGTGTTGACTAGCCTAAGAGGAACCATAGGTCTGAAGATGAGAAAAAATCTCCGGGAAGGCCCGAAGAGGCTGTAGTACAAGACTGTTGGGCATTGATGGAAACCACCAACCTCGTTTGTACTTGTGCACGTCTGATAAGGAGTCTTTCTCGTTTCAGCTTGGCCAGACGCAAAACTTCTTCGGCATCATCTACCTCCTTATCAACTGCTTCTAGAAGGGGTACTATTTCGGCCAACCTGGCTTCCTCAGCCGGTTGGTCCTGCTAATGCTTCTGCAATAATTCCCTCTGCCTGATCAGTTGCTGGCTCTTCAAAGTTTTTAAATATGATATAAGCCAGTTAAAACGAAAACCATCACGACCCAACTCCTTCAAATAGCCAAGAAATTGGTTAAGGAGTGGTCTGGTAACGGTCGCAGTGGGAGTGCTAGCAATTTCTGCAACAACGTTAGCCATGCCTTGCAACCTATAACTCATGACAGAGATGTTGGAATGTAAGCAATCCACCGAGAAGGTTTCAGGATGGTGATTCGCAAGTTGCTCGATCACTAGTCGTTGAGTGGCAGACATTTGGGGAGAATGTTGAAGCACCATTAAGCAGAATGCATGAGGAGCCAAATCCGACAGAGGAAGCTCGCACCCAGATTCACTCTCCGCTCCAGCACTGGTCGTGGAACCTTGGTCAGCATGGCCAGAATCTTCCGAGACGGCAGGTTCCCAATGAGGTGAGCCAACAGGCGAAAGAACGGGTGGAGAAGTCTCTCGTACAACCTGAAATAAGAAAAGTAATGAGTTTATGAAAAATCTTAACAAGTGTTTTCATTGTTAAGTCACCGTTATAGGTGGAGTTTATGAAAAATCTTAACAAGTGTTTTCATTGTTAAGTCACCGTTATAGGTGGAGTTTATGAAAAATCTTAACAACCGTTTTCGTTGATTAAGTCGTCGTTATAGGGGAGTTTGCAAAATTCTTTGACAAAAAATGCATAGAATTAAGGAAAATACCTCAGTCACGGTCGGGGTAAGAACGGGAGTCACCATAGCAGCCATAGGGGCAGGAACCGTTGGGGGCGGGCTCATTACCTCATTAGCCACAACGGGATCCCTGGTTGCAGAAGCCTCAACGGCAGGCAAAACTCCCTCACTAACATAGGGGACCAAAGCCAGCATGGGTTGTTCACCGGTAGAAGATGAGGGGCTCCCAAATGAGGCCTCAACAGGGGTGGATGCAGAAAAACCACAACGAGGGGCAGAAGCACCAACCTTGGCCTTATACGCGTGCAGACCTTCAAGAGAAGGTGGGGCGAGGCAAGATTGGGAGAAAGCTGCAACATGAAGTTCAGTGTTAAAAAAAAAAGATAAAGAGGAATAAACACAGAAAAAGGGAGAAGCACCTCTAAATGTCACTTACCTCAGTTATGGTACGAAAAAGGGGAATTGTGGTCAAGGGTCTCGTTAGCACCGTGGGAAGACAAATGTTGGCTAACAATGAAGACACTTCAACCTAGGGCGTCCCAAAATCTCAAGGATCAGCATTATAAATAAATAATGGGGTGAGACTGAAAGGACATTATACCAAACAAATTATAGAGGAAATCATACCTCGGGCTCATCTTCTTCAGCCAGAACGATGGGCAGAAGAAGCTCGGGTGGAGAAGATAAACTAGAAGGGATGGAGAGAGTTGTCTCTGGTCGCGAAGAGGCGCCCACAGAGTCAACAGCATCACCCCCCACAGCAACATCCCTTGCACGTTGAGAGGCTGAACGGCGGGAATAGGTGAGCCCGGTCATGGGCGAACGAGGAGTCACATCGGGTGGCGAAACACCGAAGCGTCCCCCCACGAAAGGGCTCACGGAGGGGCTAGGGGGATTGGCACTTTCTTCTTCAACCTCATGCACCAAAGTCACCAAAATGCATAAGCAAATGTACTTTTTCCTTAAGTAAATGGAAAATGATAATAGAACAAGTATACATACCTCAGATCTGACAGGCGATGGGGCAGGAGATAAAGGCACCTGAGGAGTTTGTCTCCTCTGGGACTTGGTACCCAGAGTTTTCTTCCTCGTTCCTGATGCACCAGTGCCAGTACCTCGAAGAACGTTTGAGCTTTTTCTCCTCTTCGTCGTGGGCTCGGTGGGATCAACAATGATTGTGGGGAAGGTTCCCGGTGGAGGAACAGCTGGAGCGTGCCGTTGGAACTCAGCGTTTATGCGTGCCACCTCAGCTTGCACTTTCCTTCTCAACTCCTCAGCTCTCTCTGCAGGCATAGGAGGAGGAACGGAGGCAATGGGGAATGCCTCCTTAGGAGCTTGAGATTTAGTCCGGGACTTGGACTTGGAAGAAGCCCCGCTCTTTGCCTTCTGGCCTGAAGGTTCATCGGTAGCAGCTTTGGTCGAAGGGGCAGCTTTCTTAGAGGCTGCAGCACTCTTGGGTTTTGGACGTAGTAGTAGGGATCATGGAACAAGAGGGAGGAAGCTCAGTGGGACATGCCTTGGGGGTCTTACTCATAGGGAACTCAACCCCAAGAATGGAGTTTCCCTTTAAACCCAACTCCAACGCAGAAAAGGAAAGAACTGGAGGGTACACTGGATCCCCCTCGATGAACTCTGCAATATCAGCCAATTGTTTCGGCCAGTATCGTGTAGCGAACAGAGAGGACACATTCCCTTGCCTTTTGTTGCTGGAAATGGTTACTCGCCCAGCCATTGCAAAACTTATTCCCCATGCAGCGGTAGATGAAAACAGGGAGCAAGCCTCGCTAAAAGAAACCTTGGGGTTTGATGATTGAAAAACTGGACGAGGAGCCTCCTGATCAAAACCAAATTGGCGGCTGCATCGATTGGGATTGTAGTGCTCACTGGTATATCCCCACTCGGTGTAGGAAGGCAGATACCCGGGGGAGAACAGAACAACCACGGCCAGCGAAGGATCTTCAATATCTGCGCCTACCTCCACTAACCTGGCCTCATGTTGGAAAAAGTCACAGTTGTGAACAAAGATGTCCTCTTCGTAGGGCCTCATAACGAAGTCCTCAAAACGATCAATCACAGGGATCAACTCCTTTCGACTCTGTTTCTTATGATAAAGGAAGGAGCATGGGGGCAGAATTTTTTCCCCAAAAGGAGGACGGTTGATCTTGGCCGCTACGGCAGGAAAACGAACATAGAGGAAGCTCGTCAGAAGGATACAGTTGGCAAAATTTGCCAAGTTATATCGACCAAGAGATCGTTCCATGTCGAGGAGGGTCCTATCAAGCCATGTATAAAGAGATCCCAAGGCAATTGCAGCCAGGGGAAGCTTGGTACCTCGGACTAAACGAAGGGATATATTGATAAGGTCCCTTCGGGGCTAGTCATTGGGTTTTCCCGGTAAAAGGAAACGGAAAAGAATGACAAGGATATAAGCAGGAAGTTCCAGCGATGTACCTTGACCAGGGGCACCTCCAGAAGAACTACCTTCAGCAGAATCCTTGAAGAAATAATTGATAAGTGGGGAGAAAGTGGCCCTGTTCGATGAACCGGTGCAGCTTCGGCATATTCGGTCCAGCTCCAAACGGTCAGCAGTCTCCTGGGCATCCAGAGCCTCATCAGTATAAGGCTCATGGCCTGTTGCTTTAAGGCCCAGGAGCTCACACACGTCTTCCAACGTCACCGTGAACTCACCCCACGCAGCGATGAGGGTATGGGTAGTAATGTTCCAGCAAGACACCAGAACAGGAAGGGCAACATTATTCTTGGAGAGAGTGAACTCACCAAACCACTTAGCCCGTTGCAGCCCAATCTTGGTGAGCGTTTCAGCATAGGAACTTCGCATGTGGAAGTTTCACGCAGCAAACTGAGCAGGAGAACCCCCGGGCGCTTCAAACTCAATGTGGAACCACAGGAAGTCCCCTCGCTCCAAACGAAATCGGAGAGTCCCCTCGGGAGGAAGAAAACCCCACTCAGTAGAAGCTTCGTCTTCATCACCCAGCAATAGAGAGTCAAACTTAGAAGAAAAATGGACCCTCTTATATGCACCAGCAAAATCATCACCTTGTCCAAAAATAGGCGATCGATGGTAAAACCTTAGTTGTTCCTGGGGGGCAGCATCCAGGGTGGTGGCAGTGCTTGGGGTGGCAGGCGGAACACCGATGGCAGACACGGTGGGGTTGCTTGAGGACGCCATGGCAAATAATGATAAAGTAACAGAAAAGCTTTGAGCAAGAAGGGTTTCAGAACGAGAATGGAGGAACACGATCACAAGTGGGGGTAGTGAAGGTAACAGAAGAAAGAAGTCAGGAGGTAAGAGCTTAACAACAATGGAGTTCTCACAGTTTTTTTTCTCTCTCTAAAGCGAATGGAAGAATGAAGACGATGAAAGCGAAGTAAGAGAAAAGAAGGGTCAAGTGTTGGGATATGGCCGTTTGAAATTTTCGAGTTCGGCGTTTAGATTTTCCCACCATCGCACGTGCGCGACCGCCTATAATCATTTCAAATGAGCACGTGGCACTTCGGAAAGTACTTTGGCAGTTGAAAAAACAGCGTCGCGTCATCAATAAACTGACGCACAGGGAACACAAAGCGTTGCCTTCTTGAACAAGTTTCCCAGAATTTTTTGTCAGGCATATCCAATAAACTTCTAACGAAGAAGATCCCACATGTCCAAACGTTTTTCGAACATAACGAAGCACCACGGGGGAGAATCTCATTTATCAGGAGTCCAAACGAGTATTTGAGAAGGTTAGTAGGTCTTTCGGGAGAATTTCAAATATTAAAGTTAGAACGGTTGAGGATCAACACGAGGAAAAAGCGGCGATGTCTCCTTGCCCCAGCCCCAATGAGAATGGCGCTTCGGCTTAGGTACATCGGGGAGAATTTTACTTTTTCCAGAAGATTATATCGTTGCGATTCTAACAGGGGAAAGAAGGCCAGAATTTTTTCACGCAGAGAAGGCTCATCGGATTGAGAAGTTTTCGTGCAGGCATTTCTTGTTCCCACAACAAATCCCTCCACGAAGAGGCAAATGTAGAGGGGGCTTGGAGGTAATCCTGAGATTAGGGATAATCCACCCATTAGCAACAGTGTTTGGGATTAAGACAGCGTGGTAGCTTGGCGTGGCAACTCATACTTTAGCTTGTTTGATTACTTAGTCATATTGTATCTTTGTTTATATTGGCTATGAGCTATAACGATTGTAATGATGTAACGAGAATAATGAATCTGTGTGAGGTCGAACGGTACTCGCGAGAGACCAGGCTTGGCAGGGCCTGGGAGAGCTTTCATGCACTATCGAATGACCTCACCGTGGGAACTTTAGAGGGGCTAGGTTTGGAGGATTGAGAAGTAAGGCACCGTTGGGGCTTGTCCTGACCATCTTAGATACACCAGGTAAAACACCGAAGGACCCTGACCGTGGAACCTCGGGCGGAGCAGCTTTGAGTTCCATCGGGCGTTGAGTTGTGAACCAAACAACCCTCTATTTAATGTCACATCTACTGTAGGTGATGTCACTAGCCAGCTAAACAATGTCAGACCTACACTAGAGTAAACCACCGTGGTATTTGGGGCTGTCAGGCAGTTGGTGAGCCACCTCTGCGACAACAGCCTCCTGACACACAGTGGTTAGGCAAAAGGCATGTCTTGGCATTTAATGTTTATGACGTGGAGACAACTAGTGCATCAGGCATTTAATGTTGTGACATAAAGCATAAGGGATGTCTTTCATAGTCTTTAATAACTGAGTTGCCTCGGGGGTGGTGTGGGTGGCTATTTAAGAACCCCAACCACCTTTGAGGAAGGGATGATCTTTTTTGAGAACTCTGGAGTTATTGCTAGAAATACACATCAGAGAGAGAGTTATTGCAAAACCAGAGGGTTTATTCACTCACCATTGTTATTTATTGCGAAGCTTTTAATACTTGACAGAGATTGTTGAGGGTGTATGGGGTGTTCCTACCTGCCTACCAGGGTGTATCTAGGGTGCTTACTTCTCTCTCCCTCTAGCTAAGTTACTTCTAAGGTTCATTACTATTTCCTGAGTTATACACGAGAGTTTTGTGAGTTTAAACTGAGTTTTTCTTCATTGGGTTCGTGTTTGTGTCCTATCATTAACCCAAAGCTTTGGCCAAGTTAGTTTATCATGACCATACTCAAATAGGGGTTACGCCTCCATCTTATCTAAAGTACCCTCTTACACATCTTCTCTTTTGGAGTAAAATAACGTTTCTTCTCCTCAATCTGAGTAGGGAAAATCTCTTCAAGGTGGTTGTCCTGCACCACTCTACCTTTCACCCATTCTCCCAAATCTAATTGAATCTCCTCCCTGCACATTAATATATATTGTATAAGTCGAAGAATTTCTATGGGTACTTCAATTAGCCACTTTGGAACCTCATTTATTCACATCCATACTGTGGATACTCGTAAGTTAAAGTACCAAAGAGAATCATTATTGAGAGGGAAATCTCAAAACCATTTGCCTATAACGGTTTTAATTTTATTTGGGAGATTGCACATCCCCAAACCTCCCCACCCCACAAGTCCATACAACAATGTGTATCTTCGGTAAGACTTCACTATAATCGGGAAAAAAAGTCAATATTGAGCACGATCTTCAACTTTGGTTCTACGAATTCATATTTCCGTAATTCAGTCATGCTTTCCCACAACAAAAACAAGGCCCAAATTTTTTGATTAAATTTACATGACATTCTACTTTTCTTTGAGATTGCTAGAAAATGTTTAATTACACTATATATATACACATGCGCGCACACACAACAATTGGCCTTACATTAGCAGATTTTTCATGTTATTATCAGATGGGAAATCAGGTTTGAAGCTTCGTTGATTATGAGGATTTCTCTTTAATATGGGAATATATCTTATGATTCCTTAAGAAGATTAATTATAGAGAAAATTATTAAGAACCTATACATTTTGTAAAACTGGGAAACCATTAGTTTTTTAAGAAGCAGAACTCGTAATAGTAAAACAATATATCTTGATCCTTGCTAAAGAAATCCTTCAGATGTGCATGGTTTTGGGGAGGGGAAGAGAAAACAAACCAATATTTAAAAGCGGGAATGTGAAGTAAAGAGTAGAATGTTAAAATACTCTCCTTGATTTTCTCTTCTTAGGTAGCACCAAAAGAAAAATGACGGAAAAGACAAGAAAAGAGCTTAAAGATTGTCTCCTCTTCCCTACATTCTCTCTTCTCAAAGGTTACCTAACAAACTGCTGCAGTTATCAGGAAAAGGGAATTACCTGGTGCATTAATGGATAAACTAAAATTTAAAAGGTATATTCAAAATCATCACTAAATTGTCAACACCATCAAGACGGTTAATTCTTTGGGAAACTAAAAAACTGTTAACGAATAATAACTGAAGATAATCATCTGCCTTTCTTAACTTCCATCGTAACAATCCTTCTCCACTTATATAAACTTCAAGTGAATCATGCTTCCATTCAATTCTCCATTTTAAGATATCAGAAGCAAGGGTCTAGTTATTTCTAGCGTTTGAAAAAGTTCCAAGTCACTTTCCTAACTCTTTTGAAACAACTGAAAAACATGAATGAAGGTAAGATGTAGGATTACATATACATTATACCAAAATTTATGCTCCCTCCTTTTTTTGAACGTCCCAAATTTAAGAGTCCACTATGAAAATCAATAAACCCAACTCCAAGATATTCAAGTAAATTCTAATTTTGGTTATTGCTTATGTTAAAAGTCATTTTAACCTTAAAAAGTTTGACTTTCAAAAAGTGGACTTCTACTTTAGCGCAGAGGGGGTAGTTTTTAAATTTTTACCAACATTAGGGGGAGGAAACAAAAAAGTGAAGGATACCATTGCTATATTTAATCTTTCTATGCGAACAACCTAAAGTTACATACCAATGAAAACACATTTTATATACACAATCAATTTTCATGATTAAAGGCACCTTAATTTTCCTCATACCTTAATTAACAAAAAAGCTCTTTGATGTCAGCATGTACATAAGAAGCAATTTTTTCCCATATGTAAACACTAGAGGCAGTCATTAACATTAAAGGGAACTCACCAAAGGGGATTCCAAAACAAAAATCGTGGATCTTAGCCGCTCTTTTCTGCTCCGGGACAATATGCACCTTTCTTTCATTTACATGTTCTTCCGTAATTGAATATGGCTTCCCTGATCTTTCATCTTGTGATTTTAATGGATCTTCTGCTGTATAACTTAAGGTGGTCTTACTTTCTGAACTGGGCATTTCTGTGCCACGTCCATCATGGCTCATAACAACCAATACCTAGAGATAAGAGTAACAATTTCAAGTAGTTTGGATAGGCTTAGTCTTTGAACAACTCTAGACATAGTTATTAATGGCAAAACCCGCCAAGGTCTTTCCAAATAATTTAGATAGGAGCAATATTGACTTTTTAAGGTAGATTAATCATTTTAACAAGTTCCTTTAACATATTTGATTGAGAGAAACGGGTCATCAGTTTCAGGGGTAAAATTTCGGGAGCGACCATTTGGAGCAGTAAACATCAGGGGTCAGTGTAATTTATGCATCTATTTAAAAAAAAAAATATATATATATATATATATATATAGCAATCTAAATAATCTACCAGTCCCTTTTTCAAAACTTAAAGACGAATGTTGAATATTAGATATAAACATGCAGGTCCACTAGATCAAACAAATAAATCTCCATTGAATTAATCGACACTTCCCTCTCGAATAAGGGTCAATACTTATGGGGAAATCTTGTCTCAATAGTGTTCAAAGACAGGAAAGCGAAAGTGTAGAAAAAGGTAGGGACATTGCCTTTCTGCTTCATCTAAGCAGGCTTAATGCTGCAATCCCTCTCCCTAGACTAGTGTCAAAAGTTTTTGATTCTCTACACTAGCTCAACCTGCTCCTAATCCTCATTTCTTTCAAATACAATTTTAGCAGGGGCGAAAGTGTTAGCTGGCTGGACCGGGCTGTAGCCCGGGTCCATTTAAGTCCAAAAAAATTAACATCACTATAATATATAAACCCAACCCAATATATTAGATAATAGCCATAAGTATTGGATACATGGATATTTGCTCGATACGTTGAGGATACGGTGCATTATGTATCCCATTTTTATTTTTTATTTATTCTTAAGATACGTCTCAAATGCATGAGGGATGGGGTGGGATATTTGGTGGATACATAAGGGGCATTTCTGCAACTTTTGAAGCAGACCATTATCTTTATAAACTAAACACAAATTAGTCATTTGTCTCTTTGTAATAAATAATTGAAAGTTCTCAACGGCATTACCAATCTACAATCCTTGCCATTGTCTCGTTGCCGTCATCAAACATGTATAAACATGATACATAAGCAACCAATATTTCAACATGAATGATGAATATTGAATTGTTGCTTAATATTTTATGCAGTTGTAATTGGCTAAAAACTTTTTCTTTTTTTCATAAAGTTATTACATTAGTAAATTTATACGTATAAGATATGTTACAATATTATTTTAATACACTAGTTATTGAGAGTTAATGTATTCTCGTATCTGTATCCAGGCTTCCCAGATTATAACCATTAACTTCACCAATTGTTTGCTCGCACAAGAACTATAACATACAGAAGGATTTGTGATGTAATGGCTTACACAAATGGGGGCCAAATAAACATGTTTATACTAATATATGGATGGTTCTAAGACATACATAACACGGAAATAAAGAAGACTAAAAACACCTATAGCCCAATACATAACAGGCCCAAATATAAAAGGAAAAATACAAAATAACATGAAATCCAACACTCCCTCTCATGCTGGAGCGAATATGTCAACTAAACCCAGCTTTGCTAATGGAAGACTGAAGCAGGGAAGTCCGACTGATTTGGTGAAGAAATTTGCAGTCTGATCTGAAGACGGGACAAAAATAGGGCGAATGACGACAGACCTTACTTTTCCCCGGGGAAAGTGAATATCAACTTCTACGTGCTTTGTTCTCTCATGAAGCGTGGAATCTGATGAGAGCATAATGGTCGATTTATTATCACAGAATAATTCCGATGATCCTTTCTCCACAAAACCCAATTCTCCCAAAATGGATCAAAGCTACAAGAGCTCACATGTTCCCTGACCCATCACACGGTATTCAGCCTCAACAGAAGAGCGAGAAATTACAGTTTGCTTTTTGCTCTTCCATGAGATGAGATGAGAACCATAGAAAGTGTAGAAACTTGAAGTGGAGCGTCTATCAGTCTTGGACCCCGCATAATCCACATTAGTGAAATAAGAGAGCTCTTTCTGAGATCCCGACGCATTAAACAACCTAAAACCTAAAGAAGACTTGAGGTATCTCAAGATATGGTAGACAGAATCCACGTGTGCAGTGCGTGGAGCATACATAAACTGACTAACCATGCTCACAACAAATACCACATCTGGCCTCGTGTTAGTTTAGTAAATCGGGTGACCAACCAATCTCTGATACACATTAGAGCCGAGAGCATTACATTAGGGTCCATCGGAGTGGAGGCAGGGCGACTTCCTATCATCCCAGTATCCTGCAGTAGATATAGAGTGTACTTTTGTTGAAATAAGAAAATCCCATGTCAAGACCCGACTACCTCAATCCCATGAAAGTGGCGGAGTGGACATAAATCCTTCACGACAAACACTCTCCCAATGTCCCGCTTAACTCGAGCAATCCCATCAGCGTCATCCCCCGTAATAATAATGTCATCCACATTAACCAACAAGATACATCTATCAACTGGCTGACGACGAAAAAGGCACGTATTATCGGAGTGAAATCTGGTAAAGCCCATCGAGGTAATCACCTTACTGAATCTGCTAAACCACGCCTGTGGTGACTGTTTTAGGCCATACAGAGACTTTTGAACCCTATATACTTTCCTGGCATACTCCCCCCACCCTCCCTCAGCCAAAAACCTGGAGGAGGATCTATATAGATAGTCTCGAATAAATCTCCATGAAGAAAAGCATTCTTAACATCCAACTGATGTAAAGGCCAAAAGTGGGACGCTGCAATGAAGATGAAAAGTCATAAGTAAGCTTGGAAACTGGGGCAAAAGTAACACCAAAATCTTTCCCCGGAACCTATGTGAATCCCTTAGCGACTAGTCTCGCCTTATAAGGATCAATGAATCCATCGATTTAATACTTCACATTAAGGACCCATTTGCATCCAACTGTCTTTTCGTCGGGAGATACAGAAATAAGCTCCCAAGTGTCAGTTTTATCCAAAGCATACATCCCGACTTTCATTGCGTCCGCCCAATTAGGATTCTGAAGAGCCTCGACCACAGAACAAGGAATAGAGAGGAGGCGCCAAACACGAGAAGGATAACGAGATTGGAAATCCGAAGTAGGATATGGTAAAGATCTATAATATCTGTGTTCGGGGAGGGAACTGGTAAAGGCGGTCGAGGGCGACGGGAATATGCCTGCAAAGTAGGCTATAGAGGATCAAAAGTAGGAGCCTCATCAAGCGATGGAATGGGATGAGCTACAGGAGGAGCCTCGTCAACCAGAGGCGAGGGGGAATGAGCTAGTAAAGTGATCACCTCCATAATATGGAACATGCTCATGAAAAGTAACATCAAAGGAGTGATACATACGTTTTGATACCAGATCATAGCACCGATACCACTTAGACTTCGAAGAGTACCCCACAAAAATGCACCGCATAGTTTTATCATCAAGTTTGGTCCAAGAGGGACTACGATCATGAACAAAACCAGCACACCCAAACACACGAGGAAAAATATGGAATAAAGCTCTATCGGGTTGAAGGCACTAGAGAGCCCCCCCCCCCCCCCCCCCCCCCAATTCCGACTTTGGTACGATTTATGATGAAAGTGGCGGTAAGGACAACAAGATGCCAATAGGATTTGGGCACCTTCATACCACTCGACAAACATCAAACTTCACCCATTAGGTGGTAATTTATATGTTCAGCCACCCCATTTTGTTCGGAGGTATATGGGCAAGAGTTGATGCAAGATCCCTTTTTGATTAAGTTGAGACCTAAACTCATTAAAAACATACTCACATCCATTATCGGACCGAATATTACGAACCACCGTCTTAAATTGAGTTTTAATCATTTGAAGAAATTGAACGAACAAGGGAATAACATCAGATTTCCTTTTAAGAAGATACACCCAAGTATACCGAGAATAATCGGCAATAAAGGTCACATAATAGCGATGACCAAAAAAGGCGGTAACAAGCATATCAGAGTGAATCAAATCAAACATAATAGGAGCACGAGTTATATGTGGAATATAACTAGTCCTAGTATGTTTGGAGAGCTCATATACTTCACATAAGAATTTTTTATCCTTACACGCTTTTGAAAGATATGGAATAACAAACATGAATACTGAAAATTGACATGCCCTAGGCGGCATTCCAAAACTGCAAGGTCTTAAGGGAAACATCAAAAGAAATGGAATCCGGCAAGATGGAAGTATTAAGACTAAGGGTGGGAGGTTGTGGTGGTGGAGGTTCCCCGAAATAGTACAACCCGCCGGCTCATAGCCCTTATCAATAATCTTCTTCGAGCCCGGGTCTTGCAAAAGACAATGGGTAGGAAAAAAAACAATAGCACAATTAAGATTTTTGACAAGTTGGCTAACGGATAAGAGATTAAAAGAAAAATTAGGGCAATGCAAAATTGAGGATGGAGCAATATCGGAAGACAAGCCTACCTCCCCCTTGCTATGGATACGTGTACGAGAGCCCTCCGCAATACGCACGTACTGACAAATGGAAACGATGGGCGAGGAAAGAAGAGATGACTCTCCCGTCATGTGACTAGTGGCTCCGAAATCCAGAATCTAAGTGGGCTTCGCAGCCTGAACATGAAAAGCGAAAGGGGCACCGAAAGTAATGGTGGCACGAGAACTAAGAAAAGAAGCCACAACTGGCGGAGCAACCGCATGAGAACAAGTGGTATCAATACCTTTGGCCATGCTAGATGAACCAAATAGTGGTATCGAAGCAAATTTATGTTGCAACAATGGATGATGACGATAAACCATCTCCTTATTACCAAACCGAGATCCGAAAGAAAAATTGCACTCATTCATGAGATGTGTAGCTAATTGAAATGGGGTACGTTCTGCCAATGAAAAAACCTTTTTTTCAATACCCAAATCACCCATAGTATCTCAAAAAAATGATCTAAAAAACGGATCATATAACATTGAAAACCTTTGGAGAGAAGATTTGTTAAAAAAAAATAGCCAAGAACACATCAACAATTATCAGAGAATCAGCAAAAACCCGTTGGAGGTGTGTACGACTAAACTTAACTAAAAAGCAAATCTGAAAAATTCCTTCAGCACATCAAATGACCTCGAAGAAGAGCACAAACAATAAATCAAGGCCAAAAAATTGGCAACCAAGTACATAGTTGTCAAATTGCGAATCGTATCGTGAATCGTTTACCCCTCGAATCGCGAATCGTGAATCGAATTGGTCGAATCGGAACCAAATGATAAAAACATAGTAAAACATATGTAAATGAGATTTAACACTATAGAATTGTAAGTAAGCGTAATATGACAAAAAACTAATCGTAGCACATGATAATATACCAAAATATATCACAAAAATTAACCGTAGCACATGTTCTCATTCATTTTAAGCTTAAAAATGTAAAACAAAAATATATCATAAAACAACCTACATATTAATTTAAAACATCCTACATATTAATTTAAAACAATAAAATAAATACTAAGGTTAATTTAAAACAGTAAAACTGTAAAACAAATACTTCCAAAAATTTTAAACAGCCTACTTACTAAGATTAACAATATTAATTTAAAACAGCCTACAAAATTACAACAAAATTAATTTAAAACAGTAAACCATATTAATTTAAAACAATAAAACAAATACTAAGATTAACTATAAAACAATATTAATTTAAAATAGTCTTCATATTAATTTAAAGCAACAAAAATATATACCTTCAAAGATTTTATAACAAATACAAAAGTTTTATAACAAAAAAAAGGCAAAAGATAGAAGACACTCTACCAAGAGAATAGACAAGAAAAGTCAGATAATAACCGAGCCAAGAGAACATGTTTTTCTCTAAAACTTAGTATCTTAACGGTATCCTTTGTTGTTTGCTTCTTTTTTTATTTGTTTTATTCAAACATACGTATGGTTATAAGGTAAAAAAAATCGCGAATAAAAAAAAAAGAGTGAATCGGACCCGAATCGAAAGATTCAAATCGTGAATCGCCGATTCGGTCCAATTCTTTAGACAATTGCGATTCTCAACTCGATTGGAATCGTTTTATGTGTGAATCGAATCGCGAATCATACGATTTTGACAACTATGACCAAGTATATGATGCTGCCAAAAATATACCGGCAACCCTCAGAGTCCGAAAGAGTGGACCAACTTAAGACATCAAGAAGAAGGGGAAAACCCTAGAGAAGGTTAAAGATGGATAAAACCCTAGTTCCAAAGGCTGAATCAACATCCCCAGGCACGATCAGGGGTTGCACACTTTCTAGAACTTACACAATAGGTGTGCGACTGCCTGGGAGGTGGAGGTTAGGGGCGCAGCTTGGAAAGGTGGCGGGAGGGTGGAAGGAAGGTGGCGGCTTAGGTTTAACTGGTTAGATCAAGGGTTTGGTGGCTTAAGTTTAGGTAGATCTAGGGTTTGGCTGCTTAAATTTAGGTAGGGTTAGGGTTTGGTAAGATAGTTTTTAGGGTTAGGATTATGGTTAGGGTTTAGTTGTGAAATGAGAGAGATTTGACTTCGATACCAAGAAGGATTTTGTGATGTAATGGCTTACCCAAATGGGGGCCAAATAAATGTATCTATACTAATATATAGATAGTTCTAGAACATACATGGTACGGAAATAAATAGACTAAAAACACATAGCAGGCCCAAATATAAAAGGAAAAATACAAAATAACATAAAATCCAACACATACTAAGTTTACATTGCATAATTACACATAACAACTTAGCATAATTAATGTGTGCCATAACAGGAAACAATATTTTAGAATCTATTTTTTCATGTCACTCGAACTCACATTAGTGCTCCATGTTTTAATGTGTGTGTGTGTATGAATGTCACATATATTTAAGATATTTGCATGAAGACATGTGTGTATCCATCACTGTTGGGGCATTGATGACAAATAAAAATTAGAAAATAAAAATTTTGAAAATAAAAAATTAGCCAACATTGAATGATAATAATAGGTAGAAAAAGGGAGCATATACCAAATAGTTTCTCAAACATTTTTTTATACATGTTTAGTGCAAGCCATTTTATTTTGTTTCAAAAAGTCCCTCACCACATAAACGCATCAAAAATAGGAGCTCCGGCGAGGGTTGTCGGAGCTCTAACAATGGGGGATGGGGAGAGGTGGAATGCCGCTAGCGCGAACATTTAAAAATAAGAGGATATTATTTAAATGGGTGTTTGAGGTACTTTTCTAAACAAAATAAAAATGTTTTGACTAAGATGTTGTTTGTTTTTACCTCTTAAGTCTGAATCTGAACCATTCAAACTTACGAGATATCAAAAAGTGTTTGTTTTTTAAATGATTAAGAGGCTAACGGCTATATTTGGCTCTTAATGGTTAAGAGATAGAATTACATCTAAAGTCTGAATGAGTCTAAATATATTCATTCAAAAGTACATTCATATATAAAAACAAATATATTTTTCAGATTGAGATTTCAGTCTTCAGATTCGGATGAAAAATCAAACGCAACCTAAATATGTATTAAAAAATATTTGGGATTTTTTGGTAATTGACGCTAGAAAAAATGCAATTGTAAAACCCATAATCCAAATCACACCCAAACAAAAATATAAAATCTCAGTTACTACACCAGTCTCAATTGAGCAGAAATATTCATTTCCCCAATCAATTTAAGTTAGAACTATATGTTTGTGGGTTTTTCTTATTTTCTGAGGAATCAAATTAGGGTTGTAAGGAGTGAAAATTGATGATACCTTGGGACGAAGATTGAGACATGGGTATGATCTGCGGTGAATTGAAGAGAAACATGAGAGTTGAGAGATGGTTGATGACATGATGACAATCAAATTTCGACAAACTTCGGGAGATTTTTCCAAATGCCAAATTGGGAAGGGAAGTGTTGGATTTGTTTGACTAATGAATGTTCTGCTGTCCAACATTTACCTAGTCCACTACTACATATTGAACCCACCCATTTCATTATTGGACCAAGTACATTAATGATTAAATAAAAAAATAATAATGTCAAATTATCACTCTTTAAATGAAGATCATTTAACGAAAAGTTCTTTTATATTTTTATAATTAACGTTTAATTAAATTCCTTTTATTTTATTTCAAAATATTTACAAGCATCATTTCTTCTCTTATTTTAAAATTTTATAAAAAAAAATTAAAATAGATAATGGAATTTTTTAAACATATAATAATGAGGTGGACTAAGTGCAAAATATATTTAGTTCCTAAGGATTAAACATCAAGTGTCCCTAAAATGAAGTGTCTTGAATATTCTTAAATAAGATTTGACTCGAAAGGCAACTAACAAACTCTCTTAAATACTGCTCATAACACTTATTAATTACACACTTGAAAGATCTTCATTTTTTTCTTTCCTTTGATTCTAAAAACCTAAAGACCCAAAGGTTTATTGTGTATTTATGGAAGACCTATTTTGAAACTCCTGGAGTTTTATGTTGAACGAACTGAAACGAAATGAAGTAAATTTCTAGAAATGGTGTATTGCCCATACACAATTCAACTCTCGCTTCTTGGACAAAATACATTGTTCGGATTTTTGGTTCTTGGGTGTTCTTGGTATAACTCCATGTGAGGAGGTTAACTTTTCGTAAGACCACCACGAAAAAATGCTCTATTGTGACTGGTATATTAGGGATAGGTTTGAGTAGCCGTCCATAAACTAATTATTTAGGACAGCCAAAACATATATATATATATATATATATATATATATATATATATATATAGAGAGAGAGAGAGAGAGAGAGAAAGGATCTCATGCATACCCAGTTTGCATACCCTCCGTGCGGACCATTTTTTAAAAATAGTAAAAAAAATAATTTCGGGCTGATTTTTTTTTTATAGTTTCTAAACATTTCAATAGGACCATAAAAAAAATTCAACTCAAAATGAATTTTTTTGCTATTTTAAAAAAATCGGTCAAACTTTGTCAGTTTTTAAGTTGTTTTTAAGTTGTTAAAAAGTGACAAAGTTTGACCGATTTTTTTAAAATAGCAAAAAAATTCATTTTGAGTTGAATTTTTTTTTATGGTCCTATTGAAATGTTTAGAAACTATAAAAAAAAAATTACATCAAAAATATTTTTTTTACTATTTTATCAAAATTGGTCCGCGCCAGCGGTATGCAAACTGGGGTATGCATGAGAATCGCTCTCTCTCTCTCTCTATATATATATATATATTATTGGGACAGTTAGGCTCACCTGTCTCAAATATTACATAAAAAAAGTTTATAAGGAATGAGTTAATTTGATGTCCCTTAAAAATTAATCCCTTAAACCTTTTAGGGACGGGTTAAATTTTTCCTTCATTTACATGATTCACTCCAATCCCTGAATTTCATTTCCCCTTCAAAACCACAATTACCCTTTTTTCTCTCTATCTCTCCTACATACCCGCACGAAAACTCTATCTCTATTGACTTAACTACAAGGGGTATCGGGTTTACCTCGCCAGTGGGGTGTGGTGTCGCTGACCAGTATTTTCCCTAGATATCTATAACTCTCCCAAATTCGTGAGTCTCTTTTTTACTAAGCAAGCAATTTAGTAATATTTAGCGTATCGTGAAGTGGGTCTCTTCGAAATGATGTCTTACGACATATATTGTTATTTGAAGTCGTGAGATCGTTGTTTTTGACTTAGTCTTCTCATAGTGATATATTTACTCCAATTGTTTTTGTTTGTATGCACATGCTTTTGTTTCTAAAACTATGGATTTCATTTACTAGTTTTTCTATTGTTTTCAAGTATTCAATTAGCTTATTTGTGTATTTGCATGTGTATTATTTGTTATTTTCAATTGTAGCTTCTTGAGAGTTATGCTTGGTTAACTTTAGTTCAATTATCGATTTGAATTGCGAATGTTTTCGTAGCCATTGGTTTTTGGATTTTGTTATTTACATTGGTATGTTAAAATAAGCCCTTTGTTCATATTCCCACTTGTGTTTGACTAAATATTTCCAATTTTTTATAGTTTTTTTACTTGCAAATTGCTTGAATCAGTTGCACTCATAGTCATTATATTTTCGTTAGCGAGAAATATTTGGGTTTGGCATATAAATTAAATGTAAATGGAGCCTCGTTGTTTTGAGATGTAGGAATGAAGACAAAATGTAATTATAGAGACAGTACAAAGAATAATATAAAACTACCATTGATGTTTATCGAGTTTTCTCTCGTTATGTGTGGTGTGTGAATATCTATGAATCACGGACATGGATACAAGTGTTGTGCCCGACATGACACAGACACGCCAACATAACAAATCTAAAAAATTAGAAATGACACAGCAAAGACACGATATATATATATATATTGTAATACCCCGTACTTTTGACTATAATTATTTTTGGGATTAATTAATTAATTGCGTATTAATTGGAAATTAATCCGGGTTATAAATACTAATGAGATGCGAATTGGTATTCGATTATGTGCATATATGATTATATATGTATTTGGTATTATAAAATTTGTCGTGAGATTTATATAAGGCATTTTAGAAATTTTGTTGAGACGCGTGGGACCGCCGCGTCACGGTATTATATTTTGTTAATAAAAAGTGAATTTAAAATCTATAATCCGTATGGTCGTTTTGAGTGCTCCAACGCGTCCGGAAGGGTCGAGATAGTCAGAAAACACTAGCCAGGGGTATAGTTTGGGTCCCGGGGTATTTTTAGGCCATACTGGCAACTTAAAGGGTATTTTGGTAATTTTACATTTTTAGGAATTAAAAGTGACGAAAATTGGTGATGTAAATCTGATGTGGAATTTGGCCCACTAAGCCCATAACCAACCCATATTAACCTAGAAAGCTACGTAGGTTATCATTTAGGTTTTCTAAGTTTCCCCAAATCAAAACCCTAGCCACCTTAAGCCACCATTGGAGAAGAGCTTGGAGAGAGAGGAATTTCTGCAGAAAGCTTCATCTAATCTACACCAAACTCAGAGACAACCAAGGCAAGTGACTTTATTCCATTTAATTTATGAGAATGTTTCCTCCATGTTATAAAATTCGGAATTATGGTTTGTTCTTAAAGAAAATATGAAAACCCATGTAGTTTAGATCATAGGAATTGAGAAATTGTGAAGAGAAATGCATGTAGTATGTTAGGTAGATGATTTCCCTTATAATAATTGTGATTTTAAGGAATTAAAACGAAATAAATTATGGGATTTGATGATGATATAAACCTAGGGTTCATGTTCTAGAAAAATTGGGAAAAGTGTAGAGATTTGTAAATTTGGTTGATGTTATGATGATTCGATCCTTGAAAACATGTTAGGAGATGATGTAAATATGTTTAGGATGAATTAGAGACCCTAAAACGTTATTTAGATGAACTTTGGAAGAGATTAGAATTGATAAAAATGGTGAAAAACGATTTTTGGAAAAATCTGGGCCGAAACTGGTGGCTCGTTAGAAGCAGCCCCCAGGTCGTTCGAACGAACTCGTTCGAACGAGCTTCTAACGAGTTGACCAGTCGTTACTAACGAGTAAGGATTTCGTTCGATATCTCGTTCGAACGAGATATCGTTAGAAGGGACAGTTCGTTCGAACGAACTGGGATCTCGTTCGAACAGCCTCGTTCAAACGAGACTTCCAACGACTTGACAGTCTAAACTCGTTCGAAGTCTCGTTTGAACGAGACTTCTAACGAGCTGGCAGTTTGGTCCCTTTTGGACTATTTTGACTTTTGGAGTTTCGTAAACTTGTTCGAGGATATAGTTAACCTTCGTAGTGATAATATTGGGACAATTGGGTATTTATGAGAAGGAATTTACATACGAGAGTGTTATTACATGGACGGTTTGGATTGAGACGTGAGTGTCTACTACGACGTGAGATAATTATGGCGCGTATAATTACAAACCGGAATAGTATGAATTGTGTTAATTATAGTTAGTATGAGAATATATACTACGATTAAAATACGGTACTACTAAGACGTGTGTTTACTTAGTATTGGTATATGGATTGTGTGTATGACATACCTATCATACTTGCTATCACGGGAGGTTGCGTTCGCTTAGGACCCTCTATTCCTTGTGTGCCTACGGGGGGGATATAGACTGGTACCTCGATGAACATAGGTCATAGAAAGACTTATTGTGATATTAATAAGTCCGCTGACCGTGGGAGCGTAGGTATATGCGTGACCCACGTGATGGTGACTGTGTTCGCCTCCACTATTTGTGATTTGTGTTATCTGGACTATTCCTGAGAGATTCGGAATATGTGATCCTTATGTACGTGATGTACCGGGATGGATAGCAGAGTATGTGTGCACTACAGCTTAGATTGCGGGGTGCTTGTATTGTATATTTATGATATGAATAATATACATTATATTAATGGGAATCTTCATGCTAATGTTGTAAAAATATTACGGTATTGTTTCAAGATATATAATGAGTTAACTGATTTATATCAATGGCATATTTAGTAACTGAGTTTACGTTAAACCTCTATTTAATTACGAGCGTTGTTATGTTAAATGGAACCGAGTAATATGGGTAGAACCTTTGGCAGTCTAGCTAGTTATGTTGTCAGTTAGCTAGTAGTATGGGTCGTTATAGATGGGTATTTGCGTTGGGAGTGCACAGTTAGACGAGAGGTGAGAATATCATGTGAGTGCACGTCCTAACATGTACTTTGCATTTAATGTTTTAAATGTTTTTAAAGCACTTGCAGTTTTTTTTAAAATATAACTCCACATTCGGGCTCTGACCCGTTTGCTTTTCAAATCTCTTTTTCTTTGTAAAACCATTTTAGGTGCCCAGCCACAAGGACACCAAGCATAGGATACTCATTCAGGTGACGAGTTGTAGCTGCTTGTGGAAGCTACAGGGATTTGCATGTAGACGCTTCTATCTTTTGGATTCCAGAGTCACTATCTATCAGTTGTAGGGCATGTCGCACATTTCTATTTAGAGCATCTTTTATATTTCAGTTTTCAGACTTTAGCATATTTTATTTCAGTTTCGGATATTCATTTCTGTTATGGGATTGTAGTGAGGAGTTTTTCCTCCAGACTTTATTTACTCTATTGTGATGGTTATTCAGTTTACTTCAGTATGGTGAATGGTGTTATTTATTTCTTCATTACATTTGTTGCATGTTAATCGGACTTAAAAATTAAAATTTGGCAACTTGATTTTTAAATACTAGGTGGTTAGTAATAATAAAATGTTTTCGACAGTGATGCTATTAACTGAGCCAACTTGGCATTTTGAATTAATTTTATAAAGGAGTAGCTACCCGGTATTTAATTAGTCGGGGTGTCACAGGTGGTATCAGAGCATCAGGTTCTAGTGTCCTTTAGGATCTATACGACTATTATGTTTCCGCTACATTTTCTTTCATATAGAGCCCTATATTTTAGGACTGTTGTACTCTTATTGTGTATGCTTCGTTCTTCAGCTATTTTAAGTTTATAAACCGTGAACTTATAAACTTTGTTCTTATTTCAGATGCCTCCACGACGTGCACGACGAGTTCCCAGGAATGCAACGCCCGAACCCCAACCCGCTCCAGTTCAGGGCATGTTGAACGCCACTGAGGTTGCAGCTATAGTAGCTCAAGCGGTAAATGCCGCGATTGCCGTGATTCAGCAGGCACCGCCTCAGGCGCCGGATGCCGCGCCAGCACAGGTTAACGCATTCCCATCTGCTTGGGAGCGTGTACGAGACGCTTTTCAGAAAGCGCATCCGCCAGAGTTTGCAGGTAGCTCAGACGTGGTAGTCTCGAGCCAATGGAGGAAGGACATACAGAGGCATTTGAGGATGCATGAGTGCACTGATGTTCAGAAACAGGTGCTAGCTACTTTCAAGCTAGTGGGATCTGCACTACAGTGATGGGAGTCTATTACCACCGCGGAGGAGAGGGATACCCTCACGATTCAGGAGTTCTGGGTGCGGTTCGACCGCAAGTACTTTTCGTCCGCAGTTCACACAGAGATGAGGAGGAAGCTAATGAGTTTGAAGCAGGAGGGCAAAACAGTGGCCGAATATGAGGCCGAGTTCACTAACCTGTTGAATGTCGTTCCAGACGAGATTCCAACAGAGAAGAAGAAGATAGAGAAGTTCACCGACGGGTTGAATTGGAGGATCCGTCAGCATCTGCTAGGGAACCTATCGTTGGCCACGTATTCTGATGTGGTTAACGCTGCATTATTGCACTGCCAGGACCACCGTTTTCATATGGCCGAGGGCAAGCGGTCGGGAGAGTCTAGCCATCAGGGTAGGACTGGAGGACATGGTGCCAGCGGGGCACAAACCGGTCAAGGGCAGAGACAGAATGAGCAGGGTACCCAGCAGGGGGATAACAAGAGGTTCCGGTCAGGGAACTACAGGCAGGGTCAGGGAGGTTTCCGTCAGGGCCATCAGGGTCCAAACGGCCAGCAGGGACAGAATGGGCAGCAGTTTCATCAGGGCCAGCAGGGCCAAGGGAGGAATGGTAACGGCCATCAGGGCCGGGGACAGCAGGGGCAAAGGGGAGGGAACTTCCCAGGGAAGTGCTTTGTTTGTGGCAAGACTGACCATAAGAAGCAGGATTGTCCTGATAGGGGCAGGGCCCCACAGCAGCAGCAGCAGGGTGCTCGCCAGGAACCACAGAGACCTATGTTTCCCGCCGCTCTTCCCGCACCGCCACAGATGGCAGCATTGCCACCCATTCCAGCAGTCCCAGCTCAGCAGGGGCAGCTACAGTATGGACGTGTCTACAACGTCCACCAGGCTGCAATTCCACAGGCACAGCCCGCGATTGAGGGTACGTTTCCTATCCATGGCACTATGGGTCGGGTGTTATTCGATACGGGTGCTACACACTGTTTTATAGCTACACACTTCGCGAAAGCTTTAGGATTGTTAGCTACGGCAGAGAGCACAGTGACGTGTGTCGACTCACCATTAGGGAGTGGGTCACTTATTTTCTTTATATGCCGGGGAGTGGGGGTAGAGATTGGTGGTTTGGTATTGCCTGCAGACATGTTAGTGTTAGACATGCATGTTCACGATGTGATCATCGGTATGGATTGGCTCGTAGCATATAGGGCCATGATTGATTGCTTCAGCGGGAGCATTGTTTTTGCCATTCTGGGGCAAGAGATGTTTATAGTGGCGATGCCTCGCCCAGAGGGAGGATCGACCGCTCATCTGTATTACATTGAGGAGGATACCTCTAAGGAGGTTGTGATTCCTTTGGATTCGATCCCGGTTGTCAGGGAGTATTCAGATGTGTTTTAGGAGATACCAGGCTTACCACCCAGTCGAGAGATATACTTCGTTATAGATTTGCTACCGGGTACGAGACCTATAGCACGTGCACCGTACCGTATGGCTCCGGCTGAGATGAGAGAGCTACGGGATCAGATAGAGCAGCTGTTAGGGCAGGGCTTTATTCGCAGGAGTACCTCACCTTGGGGCACTCCGGTTTTGTTTGTGAAGAAGAGGGATGGTTCACTGAGATTGTGCGTGGACTACCGAGAGTTGAATAAGGTCACGATACGGAATAAGTATCCGTTGCCTCGAATCGATGACTTATTCGACCAGTTGAGAGGAGCTTCTTTCTTCTCAAAGATTGACTTGAGGTCGGGATACCATCAGTTGCGTATTAGGGAGGAGGATGTCTCGAAGACCGCGTTCTTGTCGAGATATGGTTCTTATGAGTTTCGAGTTATGCCTTTCGGCTTGACCAACGCTCCAGCAGTGTTTATGGACTTGATGAACAGGGTGTTCAGAGATTTCCTAGATCAGTTTGTCATTGTCTTCATTGATGACATTCTGGTTTACTCTCAGACAGAGGAGGAGCATGCCGAGCATTTGAGGCAAGTTTTGCAGACACTTCGTCAGAACGAGTTGTATGCAAAATACGAGAAGTGCGGGTTTTGGTTGAAAGAAGTACAGTTCTTGGGTCACATTATTTCCGATCAGGGAATATCTGTCGATCCGGGAAAAGTATCAGCGGTGAGGGAGTGGGGACAGCCCACGACGCCAACGGAGATTCGTAGTTTCTTGGGTCTAGCAGGATACTACAGGAGGTTTATTCGGGGTTTCTCGGAGATAGCAGGTCCTTTGACACATCTTACTCGTAAAGGTGTGCCATTCATTTGGAGTGATGCCTGTCAGTTGGCATTCGATGAATTGAAGGACAAGTTGACCTCAGCACCTGTGTTAGCATTGCCGAGACCGGGAGTTGAGTATTTGGTTTACACCGACGCGTCTTTGCAAGGGCTTGGAGGTGTATTGCAGCAGGAGAGACAGGCCATAGCTTATGCTTCCCGTAAGCTTAAGCCTCATGAGAAGAATTACCCCACGCATGATTTGGAGTTGGCAGCAGTGGTATTTGCCTTACGAATTTGGAGGCACTATCTTTTGGGGGAGAAGTTTCAGCTGTTCACGGACCACAAGTCACTACAGTACCTGTTCACGCAGAAGGAATTGAATATGCGGCAGCGTAGGTGGCTTGAATTTGTGAAGGACTACCAGTTCGACATCCAGTACCACCCGGGTAAGGCTAACGTAGTAGCAGACGCGTTGAGCCGTAGGCCAGCAGATGAGGTGGCAGAGGTGTGGAAAGCTAAGTGGAAGGAATTGGGACACCAGGATGCAGTGGCCCGATCTTTCATGTCTGTGATGACCGTTACACCGCAGATTATCACGAAGGTAGTACGGGCACAGGCTAATGACTCATTCTGTCAGGAGCAGATAGTTCGATTACTTGCAGAGGGAGCCGAGTCCTATACCGTTAGCTCAGACGGGGGATTGCGCTTCAATGGGAGATTGGTAGTTCCGGAAGGGGAGGAATTGCGGCACGATGTGATGGCAGAGTCGCACGGCTCACGATTCGCGGTACATCCCGGAGGGGACAAAATGTACCAAGACATGAGACGACAGTATTGGTGGAGCGGTATGAAGAGAGATATCGCTGAGTTTGTCTCGAAATGCGCCACTTGTCAGCTTGTAAAAGTGGATCATCAGAGACCGACAGGATTACTACAGCCATTGGAGGTTCCGGTGTGGATGTGGGAGAGCATATCCATGGACTTTATCACGGGGTTGCCTACGTCGCAGAGGGGTCACGACTCCGTTTGGGTAATTGTGGACAGGTTGTCCAAGGTCGCTCACTTCTTACCCGTAAGGACTGACTACACTACGGGACAGTATGCCCAGCTCTTCATTTCAGAGATTGTGAGACTTCATGGTGTGCCCCTAAATATCGTGTCTGACAGAGACAAGATATTTGTTTCGAGGTTTTGGGAAAGTTTCCAGGAGGCCATGGGCACGGAATTGCGGTTGAGTACGGCTTATCATCCGCAGACCGATGGGCAGACAGAACGCACCAACCAGATGTTGGAAGACATGCTACGCATGTGCATTATTGACTTCGGGGGTGGATAGGAGCAGTACCTTCCACTGGTGGAGTTTGCTTACAACAACTCCTATCAGTTCACGATTGGCATGGCTCCGTTTGAGGCATTGTACGGTAGGCCTTGTCGTTCCCCAGCATGTTGGTTAGAAGTGGGGGACAACAAACTACTTGGGCCGGAAGTGATTCAGGATACTTCGGCAAGGATTGAGTTGATTCGGAATCGCATTCGGGTAGCTCAAGACAGGCAGAAGAGTTATGCTGATGCGAAGAGGTTTTTCAGAGAGTTCCAAGTGGGGGACCAGGTTTTGCTCAGGGTATCTCCGATGAAGGGGATTATGCGATTCGGGAAAAAGGGGAAGTTGGCACCGAGGTATGTGGGGCCGTTTCCTATTATTGAGCGGATCGGACCGGTTGCGTATAGACTTGGACTACCGGAGCACTTGCATCGGATTCACGACGTGTTCCATATTTCCTCGCTGAGGAAATACCTTAGAGATAATTTGGCTCATTCTCACATTGCTGTGGAGGACATCGATCTCCAGCCAGATAGCTCCTACGAGGAGGGGACAATTGCTATTTTGGACCGAAGCGAGAGGAAACTGCGGTCAAAGATAGTTCCGTTAGTGCGTGTTCAGTGGCGACATCACAATGTCGAGGAGTCCACATGGGAGCGCGAGGATGAGATGCGCGAACATTATCCAGAGTTGTTTTTAGCAGGTACTTTCTAGTTCCGAATTTCAGGACGAAATTCAGTTATTAGGGGGGAAGTATGTAATACCCCGTACTTTTGACTATAATTATTTTTGGGATTAATTAATTAATTGCGTATTAATTGGAAATTAATCCGGGTTATAAATACTAATGAGATGCGAATTGGTATTCGATTATGTGCATATATGATTATATATGTATTTGGTATTATAAAATTTATCGTGAGATTTATATACGGCATTTTAGAAATTTTGTTGAGACGCGTGGGACCGCCGCGTCACGGTATTATATTTTGTTAATAAAAAGTGAATTTAAAATCTATAATCCGTATGGTCGTTTTGAGTGCGCCAACGCGTCCGGAAGGGTCGAGATAGTCAGAAAACACTAGCCGGGGGTATAGTTTGGGTCCCGGGATATTTTTAGGCCATACTGGCAACTTAAAGGGTATTTTGGTAATTTTACATTTTTAGGAATTAAAAGTGACGAAAATTGGTGATGTAAATCTGATGTGTAATTTGGCCCACTAAGCCCATAACCAACCCATATTAACCTAGAAAGCTACGTAGGTTATCATTTAGGTTTTCTAAGTTTCCCCAAATCAAAACCCTAGCCACCTTAAGCCACCATTGGAGAAGAGCTTGGAGAGAGAGGAATTTCTGCAGAAAACTTCATCTAATCTACACCAAACTCAGAGACAACCAAGGCAAGTGACTTTATTCCATTTAATTTCTGAGAATGTTTCCTCCATGTTAGAAAATTCGGAATTATGGTTTGTTCTTGAAGAAAATATGAAAACCCATGTAGTTTAGATCATAGGAATTGAGAAATTGTGAAGAGAAATGCATGTAGTATGTTAGGTAGATGATTTCCCTTATAATAATTGTGATTTTAAGGAATTAAAACGAAATAAATTCTGGGATTTGATGATGATATAAACCTAGGGTTCATGTTCTAGAAAAATTGGGAAAAGTGTAGAGATTTGTAAATTTGGTTGATGTTATGATGATTCGATCCTTGAAAACATGTTAGGAGATGATGTAAATATGTTTAGGATGAATTAGAGACCCTAAAACATTATTTGGATGAACTTTGGAAGAGATTAGAATTGATAAAAATGGTGAAAAACGATTTTTGGAAAAATCTGGGCCGAAACTGGTGGCTCGTTAGAAGCAGCCCCCAGGTCGTTCGAACGAACTCGTTCGAACGAGCTTCTAACGAGTTGACCAGTCGTTACTAACGAGTAAGGATTTCGTTCGATATCTCGTTCGAACGGGATATCTTTAGAAGGGACAGTTCGTTCGAACGAACTGGGATCTCGTTCGAACAGCCTCGTTCGAACGAGACTTCTAACGACCTGACAGTCTAAACTCATTCGAAGTCTCGTTCGAACGAGACTTCTAACGAGCTGGCAGTTTGGTCCCTTTTGGACTGTTTTGACTTTTGGAGTTCCGTAAACTTGTTCGAGGATATAGTTAACCTTCATAGTGATAATATTGGGACAATTGGGTATTTATGAGAAGGAATTTACATACGAGAGTGTTATTACATGGACGGTTTGGGTTGAGACGTGAGTGTCTACTACGACGTGAGATAATTATGGCGCGTATAATTACAAACCGAAATAGTATGAATTGTGTTAATTATAGTTAGTATGAGAATATATACTACGATTAAAATACGGTACTACTAAGACGTGTGTTTACTTAGTATTGGTATATGGATTGTGTGTATGACATACCTACCATACTTGCTATCACGGGAGGTTGCGTTCGCTTAGGACCCTCTATTCCTTGTGTGCCTACGGGGGGGATATAGACTGGTACCTCGATGAACATAGGTCATAGAAAGACTTATTGTGATATTAATAAGTCCGCTGACCGTGGGAGCGTAGGTATGTGCGTGACCCACGTGATGGTGACTGTGTTCGCCTCCACTATTTATGATTTGTGTTATCTGGACTATTCCTGAGAGATTCGGAATATGTGATCCTTATGTACGTGATGTACCGGGATGGATAGCAGAGTATGTGTGCACTACAGCTTAGATTGCGGGGTGCTTGTATTGTATATTTATGATATGAATAATATACATTATATTAATGGGAATCCTCATGCTAATGTTGTAAAAATATTACGGTATTGTTTCAAGATATATAATGAGTTAACTGATTTATATCAATGGCATATTTAGTAACTGAGTTTACGTTAAACCTCTATTTAATTACGAGCGTTGTTATGTTAAATGGAACCGAGTAATATGGGTAGAACCTTTGGCAGTCTAGCTAGTTATGTTGTCAGTTAGCTAGTAGTATGGGTCGTTATAGATGGGTATTTGCGTTAGGAGTGCACAGTTAGACGAGAGGTGAGAATATCATGTGAGTGCACGTCCTAACATGTACTTTGCATTTAATGTTTTAAATGTTTTTAAAGCACTTGCAGTTTTTTTTTTAAATATAACTCCACATTCGGGCTTTGACCCGTTTGCTTTTCAAATCTCTTTTTCTTTGTAAAACCATTTTAGGTGCCCAGCCACAAGGACACCAAGCATAGGATACTCATTCAGGTGACGAGCTGTAGCTTCTTGTGGAAGCTACAGGGATTTGCATGTAGACGCTTCTATCTTTTGGATTCCAGAGTCACTATCTATCAGTTGTAGGGCATGTCGCCCATTTCTATTTAGAGCATCTTTTATATTTCAGTTTTCAGACTTTAGCATATTTTATTTCAGTTTCGGATATTCATTTCTGTTATGGGATTGTAGTGAGGAGTTTTTCCTCCAAACTTTATTTACTCTATTGTGATGGTTATTCAGTTTACTTCAGTATGGTGAATGGTGTTATTTATTTCTTCATTACATTTGTTGCATGTTAATCGGACTTAAAAATTAAAATTTGACAACTTGATTTTTAAATACTAGGTGGTTAGTAATAATAAAATGTTTTCGACAGTGATGCTATTAACTGAGCCAACTTGGCATTTTGAATTAATTTTATAAAGGAGTAGCTACCCGGTATTTAATTAGTCAGGGTGTCACACATATATATATATATATATATATCATTTTAAAAAGCAAAAAAATAGTTGTGAAACCAATTTATTAAAATTAACATGGTGCGAAGAGGCCGAGGAACTTGATATTCGACATCAAGAAGAGCTTGATCATGTTCGAGGAGAAGTTTTTTCCAAGACACTTGGCAAAATCAACAAGACAAAAGAGTTTTTTCTCAATTTGGTGCATCAAGTCGGTTTCCTCGTACCAAACGATGCATTTTCTTAGGTATTTTCTTAACAATTATAATTCTTTTACTAATAATTTGAGATTAAGCTAGGTTATGCGGGTCGATGAAAATTTAAGTTGACAAAATTAATTTATGTGCTAATTTTGTGCTTTTGTTGTTATTGTTCAGTTGAGTTTTAATGTTAAAATAGGTTGGTTTTCATAAATAAATAAAGGAAACTCTGAAGAAATATTTTAAAAATAACAAGTGATTTAAAAATAGTTAATATGATGATATACAGATTACCTTAGTGGAATATTATATTAAGTTATGTTTATTTTAACTTATATGGGTCCAGACATCATTTGGTTCGATATGGATATTATTTGGAATAAAAGTTGGTCAGTTATATAACTTTATTGACAAATGTCACCATTTGTATTTTGCATATTTATAAGTTAAATGATTATTTTTGGGTTTATTACGTTTTCAAATTTGTTATTTGATATTTTTAGGGATGATTGTAGTCTGAATCATATAACTTATGTTTTAGGTTAGTTATTTTACTTTTTGAATATGTTATGTTGGGAACCTTAAAAATGAATGAACAAATTTTCGGAGCTTCGTTGATATTTTGTTTTCGATATTTATTTGTCATAACTTGTACATTTCTTGATATTATAGTTGATATTGAATGAACTTTGAAGATTTGTATTTAAACATGGAATCCACATAAGGGGCAAGCTTTAAAATATGAATATACAATAATAGAAATATTTTTAGCACTACCCATGTCTTTTGGGATGGCTCAAACCACCTTTAAAATGCAGTGACACAATAAAAAAAATTGGCGGTAATTTTGACGCCTACATTTAAAGGATGGTTAATACCATCCCTAATAATATATTTTAGGATAACCAAACTCCCGTCCTTAAAAACTGAACCTTTGATAGTTCTTAAAGGACGGTAAAACAACTGTCCTATAAGATCATTAGAGAGGACTAACGTCGTCCTTAATACATTTGGGACCCCTAGTAGATGTGATCATACCTTGTCGTCCCTAAAATCGCCCCTAATGTAATGCCCCAATCTGGATTTATGGGTTTCCTGTGATCAATCCGGTCCAACTTGAGCGTTGGGTGTGAAGTGCAATGAAATAACCTATATATTGCTAGTCCAGTCTTATTTTAATTAACGTGTCACTTCTTTAGCATGCAATTTCAAGTTCAAACTACATGAGGGATCTGTGGGAAGCATCCCCGGAGTCTAAGCATACAGACCTACTAACGTAAAATTAAATAGAATACTTATTTGTATAACGCTCTCAAAATACGAACCCACATCCAACCTGCCGTAACAAAGACGAGGGTATAAGTCAATGCCCAGTGAAAATATACAAAATGCAGTATAGAAACGAACGTCAGAAAGAAGACTCTACATGTTATATCTGCATGCACATGCAACTACTTTGTACATATATAGATACTTATATATACTTAATACATGAAACCGATTTACTTTCGAAAACGTTATTTAGCCCGATTAATTTACCGTAATCTCATAAAATACTTCTTCTTTCTTAACTTGACATGTATCCCTCTGTTTAACACACACGGTCAAATACTTAAAACCACTACACTTTATTTAACTGAAACCATTTATTTACCGAATTACCCTTTCCATTTAAAGCGATGCACATTAGTATTTTGAAAATAACCTCTTTCAATACATGAAAACACCGGGTTAGAAAATACTTCTTTAACCTTTGAAAACCTTTCACAACAGACATTTGTGTTAATTTACGGGTTACAACTTCTCAGGTTGCTTAACTCGCCCATCTACCACTACACATTTCATTTCCTTTACTTTATGGACATTAATCAATATACACACTTCTTGTTCACTTTATCCTTTATCGAAACATTCATTAATTCATTAAAGTTAGGTTGTCTTAATACATTTTACCATACAACCCATTTCTTGACATGTTCCTTATTCCTTTATCTTTTTCTCTGAATCTTCCAATAACCACGTACTTTAACGGGCTCTACACCATTGGCGATGCCACCGTATGCTTTGGCAAGTGTTTTAGGTCTTTTACCCTAGGGATTCGGGCCCTCCTTAATTTTTTCGGTGTCCTCTGAGTTCATATTTAATGTGTTTTAACATTTTTCAAATGTCCACATTATACCACCTTTTCTTTTACCCCCTCCGAATCCAAAATTCGGAGTTTCACCGCAACCTGTGTTACACTTTGAAAATCATCATTTCATGTCCTTAATACTTTAACTTTGATTTTATTTTGAAAAAATATGTTCATTAATTACTATTTTATCAATTTGTTTCCAAATATACCTTTTACTCCATTTTAACAAATGTTAAGTTTCAAATACCATTAAGTTACCCATACCAACTTCTTAACTATCTTTAACACATCAACACCTTTTTTACCCTTAGAAGTATTATTCTTTTCAATTGGAAGCATCCTCATTTCAACACTTTTATTTCCAAGAATCATTAAACAAATATGACCACTTTATTAGAAAAACACCATTTCTTTATTAACACTTGTAGTCTTACAAACTTACAATTATCACACTTATAATTCCTTTTTTCACACACTTTGAATACTAGAATCTTCACTTCCCTTGTTTCATATTTAAACTTAACAAAACCATCCTTAAACTGGTTTATATGTTCATTATCAAAATGCTACAGGTTTATATGCATGGGAAGATAGATTTTAATCCTAAAATCCTATTATATGGGTTAAACATATGTTTCATTCTAGAAATCCTTAATACTTTGCAAAAATGCATTTTCAAGATTCAAAGGACATTTTATTTCAAACTCAACAAGTGTCCATTTTCATAAAACCTGCATTTTTGCAAGAAACTTAGAACATTATTTCACAAAATATTTTTGTAAAATTAACATCATTTCCATACATTTTATTTATAAAATGTTTAACATCAAACTTTTAAAAAATGCACAATTTTCATAAAATCTCAATATTTATTTAAAGAAACTTTGAAATATGCATTCTTCATTTACTCTCAACCAAATGATATTTTCCCAACATTTTTATTTCATAAAAATATTTATTATTAACCTACTAGAAACCATAATTTATTCATGTGCATTCTACTCATGTAATCTAACAACAAAATCACTAGTAATGCAAATAGAGTCTTAAATACTAAGGGCATATTTTCCCACCTCAAAGACTTCAAATGGTGGTAAAAAAAAGTTGGTGTAGGAGGAGCAGTTCCCACCTCCAAAGGTGACCTCAAGGGGTTACCGAAAGCATCCTCCATTAATGCTCCATATGTGCTCTATTCAAACTTTCAAGCAAAATCCCACAAAAACTCTCTTCAAACTCCATCTTCAAGAACCCCTAACAAAGCTCCACAAATTCGTAGCTCTCCTTATCCATGGTGGAAATGGGTACGTATGTTTCAAATATGGTGTAATACATCACAAATATGGGGATATAAGGTGGAGTGGTGGTGGTGGTATGGTAGATTATGGTGGAGAGAGGTGGAAGAACACTCAAAATGGAGGAAGACCCCCCCCCCCTCCTTCTTTCAACTTAAAATTAAGCCCAAATGAGTCAAATAAACCCTTATAAAAACCCTACAAAGCCTAGAATTCTCGTTTTTCCCAATCTGGGTTCATCAGAGCTCGACAACTCATCAAATCAAGGGTCTAGAATGTGACAACGCACAATGATAATCTGATTAACAAAATTTTGAAGGCCTTCGTTCGAACGAGATTGAGCCTAGTTCGAATGAGAATGGAGTCTCATTCGATCCATGGCTTCTAAAGACCTTCAAACGACCCTTAAAAGTTACAAAGTGGGGGCTCGTTCGATCCCCTACTTCTAACGAGACCTAAATATCGTTCAACTGTTCATACTTTCGTTCGAACCCTCCAAATTCTAATTTTTACTCATAATTCAACAATTATCATCAAACCTCACTTTTATACAATTTATACATAATTTAAATGAAATATTATGGGAGAGTATTACACCTAAAGACCTTTAGGGACGGATATATAGTCTTTAGGGATGATTTTTACCCATCCCTAAAAGTGAGTTTTTTTGTAATGGCCCATGGCATTGCTAAAACTAAATTTTCACTTTTGAAATCTTTATGCGGTTTTGCCCAAAAACCATGACCCGAACATATGAAAACTCCTTGTGTAATAAATTGTGGGATCCATAATTTTATGAGCTCAGAAAAGCATGTGGGAAACACACGCCTTGGGTCCCACGCATGTAAAAAGCATGAGTCAACAAAAAGATTTCATTTTAAATAGCTCTCAGTTAACACATGACAAATCATGGAGATGAGGATATGTCCAAACAAGACTTATCACCACGAGATGATAATGTAACACCCCTCCCGCCCGGGGAGAGCGAACGGAGCGCTACCATCGATAAAACTAAACTAATCCACAAATAATAAGGTATAGAGCATCTAAATCCCACAATAAAACAAGAAACCACTATTCTCATCTTCAAATTAATACAATAAATCTCTCGAAATAATTACAACAATCTAACTATCTCGAAAATAAAATAAATCTCCAAATGCTCTATACATCAAAATAAATACAAGTCTTCTCATCTCTTGTATTAAAAATTCTTTCCAAATAATCCTCGCTAAAATCATCCCAATTGGTCCATAGCACTCAAATCCGTGCTCACCTGCCAACTAAGAAAAAAATGGGGAAGTACACAATACGACAGGAATATGCTCAACAAAGATGTTAGCGATGAACAAAGCGCAACAATACGACTACAAATACTCAAATCAAATAATGCAAATCTCAATAGCATTTTATCAATACATTTCTCAACAACACATTAACCGGAGTCACCAGGCCTCACCATACCGCGCCATACTTTATCAAGTAGCCGGAAAAGGAGTCTTGGCGGGTGCCCAACATCAGTGCCATATTAAAATCTCATGACAACGTGCTCAACAACAACATGAATAATACCACATGAATCAAAATAATTCCAACAATTATTTTTCCAGATTTCAATGAATTTAACAATTCAAAATACGAGTTCAATTAAGAAGAATTCAACGGAATAAACACTCGCGAGATTTCAGGAGCATATTGTGTAAAACCCCATACCTTAAACCACCAAAAGAACCAACATGAATCATCACATAATTTCAACCTCAAAATCTAATCAGACCATCACGTTCTTCTCGCGAAAATAATCAAATCTCGTTCTAGCCCAAACTCGAGAAAACACCAAATAAGCCTTATAATCTAAGGTTGAAATCTTGAATAAGTTTGGGGCTATGGTTTGTATATGAATTCGAGAAATTTTGGAGAGGTCTTCTGGTTGAAAAGTTTATGAAAAAGTGATTTGAAAGGCCAAGCCACGAATTATTTGATATATAAAGGGTTAAGAGTTTGATTAAGAAAAGAGTTTTAATTAGATACAAACACTAAAAATTTTATTCCGGATGATCGAACCATTGGAATCACTTGAAATTTTATTATGTCGTAGCGAACGGCGAGACAGGACTGCTGACAAAAATTCAGCTTGATCAAACAGTTGAATTTCTAAAAATATTATTTTTACTAGAGAGTTTTATGTTTTGAAGACTCTTAGAGAGTTTTATATTTTGAGGACACTTCTAAATAATAAAAATTCAATTAAAACTCCATTTTAATTCCGATTTCGAAACCGTTTGAAATTCTCATCTTTAAAAATAAAATCCAACATATTTGAGCAATAAAAATAATTTTACCAAAAACTTTATTTTCCTCTATATTTTGAAAATACCCCAAAATTACGCGGGTTGTTACACTTCCCCACTAACAATGGAATTTCGCCCTCGAAATTCGCCGAATACCTAACTCTAAAAAATCAGGCCAACAATCTCCAAAAATAATCTCGTCTCCAAAATAATTTCCTCACATCTAATCTAGATGTCTAACACGAAACGATCATCTAAAGATTCTATCTCCAAAAATACGCGCCACAAAAACGCAACAGACCCAAAACCCAAGACCCGAGGGTTGTCGTATACCTATGCTCTGATACCATTCTGTAACACCCCGCCCGCCCGGGGAGAGCGAACGGAGCGCTACTATCGATAAAACTAAACTAATCCACAAATAACAAGGTATAGAGCATCTAAATCCCACAATAAAACAAGAAACCACTATTCTCATCTTCAAATTAATACAACAAATCTCTCGAAATAATGACAACAATCTAACTATCTCGAAAATAAAATAAATCTCCAAATGCTCTATACATCAAAATAAATACAAGTCTTCTCATCCCTTGTATTAAAAATTCTTTCCAAATAATCCTCGCTAAAATCATCCCAATTGGTCCATAGCACTCAAATCCGTGCTCACCTGCCAACTAAGAAAAAGATGGGGAAGTACACAATACGACAGGAATATGCTCAACAAAGATGTTAGCGATGAACAAAGCGCAACAATACGACTACGAATACTCAAATAAAATAATGCAAATCTCAATAGCATTTTATCAATAAATTTCTCAACAACACATTAACCGGAGTCACCAGGCCTCACCATACCGCGCCATACTTTATCAAGTAGCCGGAAAAGGAGTCTTGGCGGGTGCCCAACATCAGTGCCATATTAAAATCTCATGACAACGTGCTCAACAACAACATGAATAATACCACATGAATCAAAATAATTCCAACAATTATTTTTCCAGATTTCAATGAATTTAACAATTCAAAATACGAGTTCAATTAAGAAGAATTCAACGGAATAAACACTCGCGAGATTTCAGGAGCATATTGTGTAAAACCCCATACCTTAAACCACCAAAAGAACCAACATGAATCATCACATAATTTCAACCTCAAAATCTAATCAGACCATCACGTTCTTCTCGCGAAAATAACCAAATCTCGTTCTAGCCCAAACTCGAGAAAACACCAAATAAGCCTTATAATCTAAGGTTGAAATCTTGAATAAGTTTGGGGCTATGGTTTGTATATGAAAGGGAGAAATTTCGGAGAGGTCTTCTGGTTGAAAAGTTTATGAAAAAGTGATTTGAAAAGCCAAGCCACGAATTATTTGATATATAAAGGGTTAAGAGTTTGATTAAGAAAAGAGTTTTAATTAGATACAAACACTAAAAATTTTATTCCGGATGATCGGACCATTGGAATCGCTTGCAATTTTAATATGTTGTAGCGAACGGCGAGACAGGACTGCTGACAAAAATTTAGCTTGATCAAACGGTTGAATTTCTAAAAATATTATTTTTACTAGAGAGTTTTATGTTTTGAGGACTCTTAGAGAGTTTTATATTTTGAGGACACTTCTAAATAATAAAAATTCAATTAAAACTCCATTTTAATTCCGATTCCGAAACCGTTTGAAATTCTCATCTTTAAAAATAAAATCCAACATATTTGAGCAATAAAAATAATTTTACCAAAAACTTTATTTTCCTCTATATTTTGAAAATACCCCAAAATTACGCGGGTTGTTACAGATAAGTGATAAGGGGAGAGTCTAATATTTTGGGGACAATAGTAATTGGCATTATAAATAACTATAACCACCCCATTGGTGTACACACTTGGAGAGGACCTGGAAACTCCGCCAAAGTATATTCTCACTTAATAGAACTTATCCCCCTCCGTAGACGTGGGCAATCCTCGTCAAACCACGCATATTTACGTGTTCTCTACTTGTACATGCTTGGTAATATTTACTACTTAATTGTCGTATGTTCGCGTAATCAAAATAATTGAACAATAAGTTTTGTGCAATTATAATTGGTGTCGTGAGTGTGAACTATTGGATCCCTTATTTGATTCTCGTATCCCGAAATCAATTATTGGCATCTTACCAATGGATAATGTATGAGAGAACCACCACATTTTGCGCACTTTTCTAAAAAACTGACATGCCTCTCCACCCCTCCTCTAGTGAGATATGTTATAAACTCTCACTATGATGGGAGAGATCTTCTAGTTCGTCGTACCAAACTAATAATAACCACCCTATGATGGTCACGAGTTGCCATACCCTAACTTGTTTTTAATCATGATCTATGCATACGAGGAACGCCTACGTAAGTAGGTTAAAAGCATCTGACATAGGTAGAAATATAATCAACTCCACTGTCGATTAAAGCGAGTAAAGAGGGAACTCTTATAGGAGAACTGTCGGCACTCAAACGTCATCCATACCCCCAGCCCTAATGTGAGTAAGACTCGCATACTAGGAGGGAGTACGCAATGGTGAGGTGAACAACATCCCTTAAGAAACTGGGATAAAAGATCCTCGAAAATGAGAAATGGTTAAAAAAAGGATGACATACAGAGTTTCATCCATAAGTATTTGGATGGGATATTTACTCATATGGGGCCTATATAACCAAATAATTAGTTCGTGGAGCACTTTTAAACCAGACGAGGTCCCTATTCATTCGGTCTTTGAAGGCAGAGGGACCTCCCAAGAAATTTGTCATGCCTAGGTTTAAGATTTATGATGAAAGATGGACTTGTCCGACTATGCTTAGCAATATCTCCAAGCTATGGTTATGTAGGACAATAATGAGTCACTCGTGTGTATTAATTTCCCCTAAAGCTTAGGAGATATTGTCTTAAAATGGTTTGGAAAGCACCCCGTGAGATAGATTACCAGTTTCAAGCAATTGGCTAAGGCATTTATTACTCAGTTCATTACTAGCAATTCCCACCCAAAAAAAATAGATGCTCTCTTTGTGCTCGAGAAAAAGCCACGGGAAATTATTAAAGAGTATTCTAGAAGATATTGGTAGGTATACAACGAGATAGAAGATTACGGAGAAAGTCATCCTAGCCTCCTAAAAGATTGGATTCCTAGCAAGCCCATGCTTTATTAGTCATTAAGAAAAAAAGAGGCAATTATATATGTAGTAGGGGCTTAAATAAATTAACCTTGCATATTTCATAAAATGAGGTTAAATGGATTTACTAATATCTGGGCACTATATTGACTGCAATATTATTGCGCGTGACTAATATATTACGTATACCCCAGTTTGACGGATTGAATTAGACAATTCTCTAGTAATGGTTTAAATTAATTATTTGATATACCACCACATATATTGTGACAAGTGACACCATCAATATTTGACACGTGTCTCCACAGGAAACATGACATGTGTCAAAGCCCACGTGGGGCACTTTTTCTATAAAAAGAGGGTTCCCCCCTCATTTGTAAGGATGATGGTTTGACGGGCAAAGTAAGGAGAGAAATTCTAACTCTTCTCCCCCACAAACTTTCAGAGTTCCATCACACGTTTGTTAGTGACGAGCGGATTTCATAGTTTCATTATGAGTTTTATGTATTTTATACAGTATATCTACATTTGGAGGTGACTAACCGGATTTGGTACCCCGCACACCAAAACCACCAAAATCGAGTTTCTCGACGTATCGTATGGACCCACAAACTAGGCAGACTTTGATTCCATAAAGAGACGGGTACCTAGGTGCAATAACGTTGCTCAAGTAAAAAATTACGCTAGATGCGGTTCTTCCCCAAATCTAGACTACTCTCTTACATTTGGTGACTCCGCTAGGGAGGTATTCGTGATTCTGATTGCGTAATGCCTCGTGCAGATACGGAGATCCCGGTGGCGGTGCGACACTTTTCTTTAATAAAGATAAGCATTATTACTCATATTCTTTCATTTGTTTTTGTTGAATATTCCATATATATATATTTCTTTTATGAGTATCATGAATCATATATATTGAGATATAAGATGCTAATATATATCTTAAATCAAAATAGTTTGGATATTTAAGTAGACTGAATTAGAAATATGTATGAATAATTTTGTCATAAAAAAGAAATATATGTTGTTGTTATCTTTATATTAAATTTAATAAAGATTGATTAAAAAAATAAAGATGTATATTGCTCTTTAAAATTATGAGTCACAAAAATTTATAGGGTGCTAGTTCTTTGCAAGTACAACATTTTTTACATACTCCAAAATCATAAACCAAATTTCATAATATGCATTATTTATTTGCATGTGGCAGTAATATTAATCTGACCACACTCCATCAGAGCCGAAAGTTTAAAGAAAATAAGGGTCTTAACTATTAACAACTACTGGTAGCTAGATAAAGTCTATTGTTACAATATAAGTCTTTAACAAAACTAGTTATGGGCTGTCAGATAAATAGAAGACTACATGCCCCTCATTCTGCATTGTATGAGATGATTTGACTACACATCATTATATCTTAGAAAAAGACATATTACGGAAGTCATCTCTCTCCAAACTTTGGCTAAAAAAATAAAACTACGGCCTTACGACGCGCAAGAAATCTGCCATCACTCCCATCCGAGCAGCCATCCTCTCTGTCCATGAGTAGAACCGAAACACCTGTTCAAATAAAATCAAGAATTTTGTGTTTGTATGATTTGTACCAAACTTCATGTTCCTTCCGATCGGCGATAAAATTTTTAAACCCGCTTCTGTTAAAGTATATCAAACAAACCACTGGTTTCTTTAATATATATAGATATTCGCACAAAAATATTTTACACTAAATATACCCTCCGACCCATCTCGGGCGACCCATCTCAAATTGAGCAAAAAATCAACCTTGTTTTGTAAAAATAGAGAATTTTACCTCCGATGTACCTCATGTTGATCGGATCCTTCTCTGAGAAGCCAGCTGGCAAAAAGTTTACATTCGACACACCTCATGATGACCAATCATCGACCGACCCACCTAAGGATTTAAACCTTTGAGAAAATAAACCACAAATGAATCACTAAAGTATGACCCCCTTGGCAATTGTCAAAACTTGAGCAACCTCGTTAGATCTATGAGCAACCTCAATTTATGAACATCCTCGACCTCTGAGTGGCCTTGATCTTCGAGCAACAAACCTTGATCTTTAATCAACCTTCAAGAATTACCGATGAAGTGATCTTCAAACAAACTTTATCTCCTAACAACCTTGTATCAAGCATTAAGAAAGAGATAAGAAGATGAGAAACAAAAATGACCCGTTCAAAGTTACAATCCGATGCACTTTATGCTCTAGCCGACCCACCATGGGGGATTTTAAAAACTCTAAGAACCTTGGGAATACTGACCCACCTCAGGGCGGAGAGTTTTCCGAGCAGGCTTGCTCTAAGATTTGGTTGGAACCGTGTTTTGGGTTGCAAGTTCCAAGATAATAACAGTCTCTTTTATTTTAAAAATAAATAAAAAGAGGTTTTGATATTATTAGGAGTTACCTCCTTTTAAGGTAATGTTGGGTAATATTTAATAGACACGAAATTCGTCTGAGCCACCTTCATATTTTCCTAAAACTGTTAGAAACCCGAGATACTGTGATCCCTTATATGAAACAAAGAGATATATGCGTATACAAAGCATGTAATAAATGGGATATGCGATATATCGAACCTACTTATGTACCAAAGTATAAATGATTTAGCAGAGCAAGGATCTCGTGTTAATCAACATTAGATGTGTTGAAAATTACTAGGTTAAATTGAAATATCATGTAATATTTTATCCTACTTTGAGCTAAAAAATATATTATTTTTATCGTGATTAATGAAATAAATTTGGGAAAAGTCATGTACCCCCTTCGAAATCGCATGAACATTCTCAAATGAGACCATTTTGAAGATTGAACTCAAACTAATACGTGTTCATATTAGAGCGACCTAGTTAAAATAATATTTTTGAAGCAACCATGTCAAAAATGACATACTCCGAACAACCTTATCAAAATGAATTTTCAGATGACATTAGCAAAATAATATTTTTTGCCCAAGTCTTTGCAAAATGCTCAGTCATAATCGCTCGAGCAACCTTAGTCAAGGTCCCTAGAGTAACATTCCGCACAACCTCAGTTATGATTGCTCGGAGCAACCTTCTGTACAATCTCATCCATGGTTTCTTGAGCTACCCCCCGCGCAACCTCAGTCATGGTTGCTCAGAGCAACTTTCTGCACAACCTCATCCATGGTCGCTCGGAGCAAGCTTCCGCACAACCTTGTATTCGATTCATGTTCAAATATGATTTATTCACAATGTGATATTAGTTACATGAAAATTCAAATATGATATTTATTATTCACCTCAAGGTGACTCAGCATGCTTACTGACTAAATTATTCCATTTATAATTTAATAGACCCCAAAACTTCTGAGTTTTCTCAGCTTTGATAAAAAATAGCAGGGGCATGAGATCAGTAGCTCACCAAATGATGTGTTTGCACTTTATCATTCTATGATGTAAAAATGAGATTGAAAAAATATGAGCTCAATATCGCATCTTATCAAACTCACATCATGAAATTGCACATAACAATATGTTTTACATTTCCTCGAGGCATTGATGAAACCCCGCCTAATTAAATACCGAGTGATCAGTCCTTTATTAAATTAAAATCAAGGTGAACGGTTGGTTCATTCGTAGCATCACTGTCGCAAAATAAATTTCCAATTTAAACACCCTAAATAATTATGCTAAGTGTCAAAATAATTTAAAACCTTATTTCCATTTTATTTAATCCAGATATAAAAACCTTTTTAATAATTAACAGTTTAAGAATCACATAAATATGAAGAATGGTAATAAACACCCAAGAATTCAACCATTCGGATAAACCAATACCAAGTTTAAAAACTACAAATGAAATCATCCTGACACGAATTACATTCCAAAGAGTGCCAAATACTGAAAATAAATGAACATAAGTCTCTCACAAATCCAACTGAATAGGGAAACGGGCGACACATGCCCAGACTAATCAGAACTAAATAAAGAGTAGAGTCAACAACGAGGTCGTCTAAGCAATGGCCTGCAACTCCCACATACGCTGCAGCGCGTCCGTTCTAAGGAATCTAAGCATAACGCCCCTGTGGTTGGGCACCTGTAGTACATTGTAATACATACATATATATATATATATACCAGAGAGAGAAAAAGACAGGAAACAAGTCAGAGCCCGAGTGCAAAATAGTTTAAAAAAATAGTTTAGTAAGTATTTAAAATGCTTACCGGCTAATGCAACAACCATGTTAGTATGCGACACTCTCTTGGGAATTCTCACCTCTCATCTAGTGTGCACGCCTACCGTACTAATAAATCTCATAAGTTTCTTTAACTTATTCTCCATAAGGTTTTATCAGGTGAAAAGCGAGGTTATGATATTTACTTTAGGAAATCATTCTCTTCAAGATTTCTTACGTTATTTAGAATAACTCATTTCCCTTATAAAGTTCCCGAACACTTATAATAAAATTGAGGCATTTATTCATTACTTATCTACTTATACGCACAATAGAAAGTTCCCATATAGATATACGTATATATATTAGTCACACATATAATATATATACTAACGGCACCCCACATAAAACCCACGGTGCTGGCATACTCTGCTATCAAGTCCCTGTATCACACAAACTAAGGGAAATACTAGTCCGAAATTACTCTCGAATTGTATTAACACAATACACAAACAAATGGAGGCGAAGCATAGTTCTAGGTCCTTAGAGGTCAGCGCATACCCTTACGTCTCTTAGAACATCTAACTATCGAGGATACTATCTTCCAGGGTACGAGTCAATATCCCCCCATAAAGGTCCAATCGAGAGAAGACTGTCTTGGCGTGGAAACTCCCGTGATAGCAAGTATCCCGGGTATAATTTTTACACAGATATATAATATGCACAATCACACAGTCATATATATATATATATATATATATATATATTCACATTTCTAAATTAGGTTCGCCCACGACCCATAATATTATTCTAGCCATGCATAACATATCACGCTCGAGTTTTACGTATAAGTAAATCACTCTTTTTATTCTATTAAGTATAACAAATCCTTATGCACTTATCGACTCTCGAAGTGTATCCTCTCGAAATAATATATAATCAGTAGGTTCACCCTCACTATTCTACTGGTCTAAGTGTTCCTTAATCCTCACAAGATATACCATAATGTGCGCACGATTTTCCACTAAATTTATATTCCCGAAACCCCACGGTTAAATCACATATGAATCGTATTACCCGAACCTTGTCAATAACCCTACTAGTCTTTCCCAAGTCCCATTATAGTAAATGAAATATGTATAAGGGTTCCCACAAAGTGACACAGGGTTAATCATTAAGAATAAAGAATAAGTTTCAAAATTCAGAAGAGGTTGATTGATCGAAGGTAGGGGTCGATCGATCGATCGCCCAGATATTTCCTAGATTCTACATATACTATCCTACGGGTTTCATCACCAAAAGTCCTCAAAATCTCTATCAATTTTGCCTAAACTCCCAAACAACGTTTCTACTGGTACTATATACCTAACTACATGATTTCTTATGTGAAACATGTTCAAATTCATCAACGATATCGAATTAATGGGGTAAAATTGACATAATCCTCAAGAACCCTAATTTCGGAGGAAACATGCATTCTTCTAATTATTTTCCAGATTTCTTGTTTCTAAATTCATACTAATTCGTGGGTAATCCTCTACATGTGATGGGTATGTCCAGAATATATTAAATTTCTCTAAACATGCGATTTAAAGTCCCTAAATTATCAATTTCTTTCATAAAATATGTTCTTGATAATCCTAAACTAACATGGGTGAGACATATAACTAAAAACAAAGAAAGATAGATACTTGCCTGGAATTCAAGGTTCTGATTTCATGGATGAAAAGGTATGGTTGCGTTCCCCATCGCGCGATCTACGATTTGGTGGCGGTAGCGGTGCAAACGGATGAGTCTTTGGCCTTGGGTTGCTTGGAAAGCTCTCCAACTTCTTCTCTAATGGTCGTTCTTGGGTTTTGTATTGGTTAACCCTAGAAGACAACTCCTAGAGGCTGATTTATCCTTAGGAAATTAGTGGGTTTAACTACGCAAAAATGTAAAATGTCTATAATACCCTTTCGGGATGTCAATTAGGTTTAAAAATGCCCCGAGACCCGAACTAAACCCCCGGGTACATTATTTTGAGTATCTCGACCCTTTCGCACACATTGGCGCACTCAAAAAGACCATATGGGCAACTTATAATTTATTCACTTTTACTAATAATAATTGAGTCCTGACACGACACGGGCGCGTCCCAACTTAAATTTCCATAATCGCCATTTTATTCACTCGTGACAATTTTTATAGAATCAATCTTACATATTACTTTACTCATTTAGTAATATTTGACAACTTCCCAATAATTACTAACTCTCGTCACGCTAGTACATATTTAAAACCAATTTCTGGATTAAAACTAAATTAATATATCTCTATTAAATTTAATAAATCCTTGAATTTAAAAGCCATAAAAACACGAGGTATTACATACTTTCCCCCTAATAACGGAATTTCATCCCGAAATTCAGAAAATAAGGCCTACCTAGTAAAAAAATTCTGGATACTTTATCAGTACGCAAACTATCTACATAGTAAGGCGCTCAATCACTATAGCCCCCGTCTCACAGCAAGCTTGTTAAACGCTCTCATTAACGACAGGTCACATTGTGCTCCTAACCGAAGACATTCGCATAAGACGAGCCTATACATCATTGACTTCCATTATCAATATTGTTAGGAGGCCGCACCTCACTACGTGTCAACTGCTCATATTTTTCTAAATACAAAACTCATATACTGAGAGAAACTATATGAACATCTGGCCACTTTTGTCAGTTCTTTAAATCTCAATTTTCGGTTACGAAATTCTAATCCGTCTAAAACGGTTCATGGTAATTCCACCTTAGCCATCAGATTATTCTCGACCGATCCAAAATTCTGATTATCCGCTCACCTCTAAACATGCAGAGGGAGAATAGTTAAGGTTTTTTTTCACACCAAAATCTCAATAAACACCTCGTTCACGACAAACATGTACGAGTGCTTCCACGGAACTCTACCTTACTATACTTCACTTTCTAGCTATATCCGTTGTCGAAATGAAATGATCACCAAGATTTTAAAATTACCTTCACGCGTCTCTACTAATCATTAATCCCCGTGCGCCTACTCCCCGGCTATGGGTGATACATCCTACCCAAAACGAAACGTTATCCTCGCTGCTTCCTGAAATCCCATATTGAAGGTGGGATTCAAAAATCTCATCTCGATTAAGAAAATAATACCGTTTAGGACCACGTACCGGCGCGATCCTTCCTTTCAAAGGATGACTGGGCACACTAGTTAATATTGTAAATCACCCCAAAGGAATATCAATCACTTCCTTCTTGGGAGACTTGTTACACATGTTCAGATGAACCCTTGATCTTGCCTTGAGGGTAGAAACATATCCAACAAACTTTACCAACTTTACCGGCCTCTTCCATTACAGGAATTGTCGATAGCCACAAAATTCTCTGGTTGATCCTCTTATTCCAACCGTTTTCAATCTATGAGTGGTGCATGCAGAGACTACTCACTATGTCCCGCTCGACATTGACTTTTACTTGTAATGTGTCACATTAAGTGTCATTAATATTCCCATTATTTCCTTTGCGTATACTGAAAGTTTCGACCCATGCACTTTTCTCCACTATGTGCACTTCCGGACCTTTTATACCATACTAACATCCTCAATCTTTGTACGCGTCAGTCGCTCTCAACATTTGACTAATTACAACTCCGCTCTGAGTGTTCTCCATAATAATTGAATTATACCCTTCTCAAGGAATACCCCTTTTTAAATGGCTTCCCACAGCCTTCCAACCAGATTCGATGTGCTACTCTGAACACAAATATATGGATTTATCGTCTTTCACATCGCGCCCAATCCACTCTACCACTTCCACTTTATTATTTTAATCCCACAAACATTTATTCCACACATCTATTCCCACGTCCCTTCAACTCAGATGATTTTAACATCATCTAACCAGGATGCCCACACCCTATAAATCGTGCATACTAGCGTAAGCATCACCTACGCTTCACACATAACACCCAATTCTTTATTTTCCCTATGCTCACAACGTGATTACAACACTTGGGTACTCTCAATCACCCTAGAAATTGAAATTTTAAATCCTTCTTATCATCGTTCCACCCCTCAACTCGTGGTGACAAGACAAAACTTTCAATGCTTTCTTTCCACATAACCGGCTCCACTGGCCTTAATTTATAATTCAACTTCCAATTTATAGATATAATTACCTGCTCCTACTATGACCGAAGTACCAAACTCATAGACTAATGACCAAACATCTTCCTACTTCCAACCTTACGCTAAGTTTCATGCGTGGAATGTCTCGCAAAGCGAAATCCAAATAAGGACCCCCCCGATACACTACTACCTAACATTGTCGGTTATCGAAATCCGTTAGGCCCTCCATACATAACATGTACCCCTTTATTCCGTCTATTGACAAAAAAAGACACATCTCCTCCCGTAATTACGCTTAACAAAGAACATTTTGCCAATTGCACAATCGTTCAGTATTGGTGGTAATCACATTCCATAAACCTCGAATACATACAATTGAGGTTCTCGAAATCCTGTCCCCAAACATATGGATACAACTCTTAACTCCCACATCTCTAAAGGATATATATATCAATGCGCTCTTCCTAACACCAAGTCCTGAGCGCTAAACATAATAATAAGTTATATCTTTTCGCTCAACAGTAGACCCAATACATACTGAATCTTAACAACAAAGTCCCTACACACACCGGGATCGAATATCTCAGGACCATTATCCCCTCCAAAATCTCTAAAATAGATAATATAAGTGCGAGTCCGGCCCTCTCGCAGGTGAGGCCTCGCCAGAACAAAACATGATGCACTGATTCAACCACTCCGATAGCCTCGAAATCATTACCCACTATTGCTTTAACCATTTTTTTTTTATTTTTTTAAAACCATAATTAGTATAATATCGTACTCGCATATCACATCACTAATATAGGAATTCTCAATAAATAATATGAATCACTAAAAGTGCACCCGGTTATCCTCCGCGGAGAACACTAAAGACAATCCCACTTTACCAGGGAAAACATACACATAATAATAACGTTATGGATATACGCACTAAATTCTTCTCGCATGCGAATCTATTAATAAACAAAAATATAATGACTCGCTCGTGTCACATAAAACACTCTTCATCCTCCGAGGATAAAACTCATACTCCTACTTTGCCAATCGCCTTGGCTACTTATTGGTCTTCCGGACATAACGCATCTGTCTGAACCAAATCGAAAATTATATTAACCATTTCCCTTGTAAGCACCATACCCTTGCCCTTATTCTTGCTTCGAAATTTTTTAACTCACGTGGTTTGACTCTCCACAAAATACTTCAACACATAACCCATTTATCTCCTAAAATACATTCAAAAACTCATGAACGACTGGAATCGAATGCAGGAGAATCACAATCTCCTTAGAGGTATCCTCTTTTATGTAATACAAATGGGTGGAAGATCCTCCCTCTAGGCGAGGCATCGTCACCAAAACATCTCCAGGCCCGCAATGGCAAAGATAATACTCCAACTGAAACAATTTATCATGGCTATGTACGCAGCGAGCCAATCCATGCCAATAATGACGTCGTGCTCATGTATGACTAAAACTAATATGACTCCAGGTAAAATCAAACTACCAAACTATATACTTACACCCCGATTTATAAAGAAAATTTAAGACCCTTTTCCCAATTATGAGTCTACGCATGACACCGTACTCTCCGTAGTGTCTAAAAATCCTAAGGTCCGTGCAAAGTGAGTATCTATGAAACAGTATGACGCCCCAATATTGAATAAAATGTGTCCCATAGTACTAGAAGGAAGGAACGTACCATTAATGGCCAATGATGGCTGCTGAATTTCAGTATGCTGGACGTCGTACACACATTCGTGTTGTTTCTGCCCCTGCTGCTGGGGTATCTTACTCTTATCTGGGCAATCCTGCCTCCGGTGACCCATTCTGCTGCAATTAAAGCATCTACCTCTAAACTGTTACATTTTACGGCTCTGTTGGTTTTGTTCCGATTGTACAGTTCCACTTTTTCTTTGGCCTTATTGAGCATCTTGATAAAAAATGACATATGGTTGAGGACAGTCCCTCCACTTGTGACCCGTTTGTACACACTTATCGCAAAGTCCTGAAAGTTTTCATTGGTTGGGTTGGAGTTCCTCTCCAGTCTGATCCAGACAAGTTTGACATTCATGACCGTCCATTTCACATTTGAAACACCTCTTTGTGACTTCACTCTGACCCCGGCTTCGTTGGCCCTGACGCTTTTGGGTTTCCCTGCACAATTTGTTACCTTTGTGGCTTTTACGATCTTGAGGAGCTTGTTGTTGCAATTTTAGTGTCTTTGCACACTTGTTATTTCTAGTTATGACAGATTGACTGTACTCTCTAGATCTTTTGCCTCCTATAAGATATGTGCTACGTTCTTGATACTGTAAGACCACAGTGGTAACTGCATGTACCACAATACCTGCTAACTCGGCGGTCGATACTCTCTCTGGAGACACCTGAGGTGTGAGCTGAACTTTCTCATTGACTCCCCTAATGGCATTAGCTTGTTCTTCTTGACGATCCATCTGAAAATTTAAATAATCTAGATGAGTTCATCATTCACATAAACAAATCGCAAAAGCACAAATTCCCAACTCATAAAGATGAATACAACATTTCTAATATTAGGTCTCTAAATCAAAGACGCTAAGCTGGAAATGAAATAAGCCATACAGATCCTAAAGGACACTAGAACCTGATGCTCTGATACCACCTGTGACACCCTGCCTAATTAAATACCTGGTGATCAGTCCTTTATTAAATTAAAATCAAGGTGAATGGTTGGTTCATTCTTAGCATCACTGTCGTAAAATAAATTTCCAATTTAAACACCCCAAATAATTAAGCTAAGTGTCAAAATAATTTAAAACCATATTTCCATTTTATTTAATCCAGATATAAAAACCTTTTTAATAATTAACAGTTTAAGAATCACATAAATATGAAGAATGGTAATAAACACCCAAGAATTCAACCATTCAGATAACCCAATACCAAGTTTAAAAACTACAAATGAAATCATCCTGACACGAATTACATTCCAAAGAGTACCAAATACTGAAAATAAATGAACATAAATCTTTGACAAATCCAACTGAATAGGGAAACAGGCGACACATGCCCTGATTAATCAGAACTAAATTAAGAGTAGAGTCAACCATGAGGTCGTCTAAGCAATGGCCTGCAACTCCCACATAAGCTGCAGGCGTCAGTTCCAAGGAATCTAAGTATGACGCCCCTATGGCTGGCACATGTAATACATACATATATATATACCAGAGAGAGAAAAAGACAGGAAACGGGTCAGAGCTCGGGTGTAAAACAGTTTAAAAAAATAGTTTAGCATGTATATAAAATGCTTACCGGTTAATGTAACAACCATGTTAGTATGTGACACTCTCTTGAGAATTCTCACCTCTCATATAGTGTGCACGCCTACCGTACTAATAAATCTCATAAGTTTCTCTAACTTATTCTCCATAAGGTTTTATCAGGTGAAAAGCGAGGTTATGATATTTACTTTAGGAAATCATTCTCTTCAAGATTTCTTACGTTATTTAGAATAACTCATTTCCCTTATAAAGTTCCCGAACACTTATAATAAAATTGAGGCATTTATTCATTACTTATCTACTTATACGCACAATAGAAAGTTCCCATATAGATATACGTATATATATTAGTCACACATATAATATATATACTAACGGCACCCCACATAAAACCCATGGTGCTGGCATACTCTGCTATCAAGTCCCTGTATCACACAAACTAAGAGAAATACTAGTTCGGGATTACTCTCTAATTGTATTAACACAATACACAAACAAATGGAGGCAAAGCATAGTTCTAGGTCCTTAGAGGTCAACACATACCCTCACGTCTCTTAGAACATCTGACTATCGAGGATACTATCTTCCAGGGTACAAGTCAATATCCCCCATAAAGGTCCAATCGAGAGAAGACCGTCTCGGTGTGGAAACCCCCGTGACAGCAAGTAGCCCGGGTATAATTTTTACACAGATATATAATATGCACAATCACACAGTCATCTCTCTCTCTATATATAAATATTCACATTTCTAAATTAGGTTTGTCCACGACCCATAATATTATTCTAGCCATGCGTAACATATCATGCTCGAGTTTTACGTATAAGTAAATCACTATTTTTATTCTATTAAGTATAACAAATCCTTATGCACTTATCGACTCTCGAAGTGTATCCTCTCGAAATAATATAAAATCAATAGGTTCACCCTCACCACTCTACTGGTCTAAGTCTTCCTTAATCCTCACAAGATATACCATAACGTACGCACGATTTCCCACTAAATTTATATTCCCGAAACCCCACGGTTAAATCACATATAAATCGTATTACCCGAACCTTGCCTACAACCCTACTGGTTTTCTCCAAGTCCCATTATAGTAAATAAAATATGTATAAGGTTTCCCACAAAGTGACACAGGGTTAATCATTAAGAATAAAGAACAAGCTTCAAAATTCAGAAGAGGTCTATCGATCGAAGGTAGGGGGTCGATCGATCGATCGCCCAGATATTTCCCAGATTCTGCATATACTATCCTACTGGTTTCATTACCAAAAGTCCTCAAAACCTCTATCAATTTTGCCTAAACTCCCCAACAATATTACTACTGGTACTATATACCTAACTACATGATTTCCTACGTGAAACACGTTCAAATTCATCAACGATATCTAATTAATGGGGTAAAATTGACATAATCGTCAAGAACCCTAATTTTGGAGGAAACATTCATTCTTCTAATTATTTCCCGGATTTCTTGTTTCTAAATTGATACTAATTCGTGGGTAATCCTCTACATGTGATGGGTATGTCCAGAATATATTAAATTTATCTAAACATGCGATTTAAAGTCTCTAAATTATTAATTTCTTTCATAAAACATGTTTTTAATAATCTTAAACTAACATCGGTGAGACATTAACTAAAAACAAAGCAAGGTAGATACTTGCTTGGAATTCAAGGTTCTGATTTCGTGGATGAAAAGGTATGGTTATGTTTCCCATCGCGCGATCTACGATTTGGTGGCGGTCCAAACGGATGAGTCTTTTGCCTTGGGTTGCTTGGAAAGCTCTCCAACTTCTTCTCTAATGGCCGTTTTTGGTTTTTTATTGGTTAACCCTAGAAGACAACTCCCAGAGGCTGATTTATCCTTAGGAAATTCGTGGGTTTAATTGCCCAAAAATTTAAAATGTCTATAATACCCTTTCGGGATGTCAATTAGGCTTAAAAATGCCCCGAGACCCGAACTAAAACCCCGGGTACGTTATTTTGACTATCTCGACCCTTCCGGATACATTGGCGCACTCAAAACGACCATACGATAAACTTATAATTTATTCACTTTTACTAATAATAATTGAGTCCTGACACGACACGGGCGCGTCCCGACTTTAATTTCCACAATCGCCATTTTATTTACTCGTGACAATTTTTATAAAATCCATCTTATATATTACTTTACTCATTTAGTAATATTCGACAACTTTCCAATAATTACTAACTATCGTCACGCTAGTACATATTTAAAACAAATTTCCGGATTAATATTAAATTAATTTATCTCAATTAAATTTAATAAATCCCTGAATTTAAAAGCCATAAAAATACGGGGTATTATAGCGCTATTTTATTCTATTAGCATAAAATAAAATGAAGCGGGCAAGATATAACCCACATGATTATATATGACATTATAGTACATATGTCTCACAAGTTACTAATGGTTTTGTGCGAGAATCAAAGATAATTTTGTATCCTTGTAGGTATTGAATGAACATGAGCAAATCAAGCTTGAGAAATTACACCAGGCCTTACAAATGTCAAAGCCATACGCTCAAGATATTTTTTTAATCTAGAATCTTACCCAGTGAAACGTATTTAATTGTATTCATATGGAGTTGTACCCGATCTATGAGTTTTTATTTACTTTTCTTTATCTTGAGATAAAAGACAAAACAAAGAAAAACAGGGGAAAGTAGTGCATGATGTACTATTTATAATCAAACATGAACCCAGGAGACAAGCATGCTCAAACTTTAACCCAGAATGGGCATCATTGATGAAGCATCTCCAAAAGAAATGTCAGAGGTGTTCGGTGTTGCCATCGTTCGGTCCATTTGTGGCATAAACTATATGGCATTACTAGAGCAAGATAAACAAGGGCAAATAATTGCCCGCAAAACCTAAAAAATGGATAAAATATTTCTGAAAAAACTTACTGACATTAGGATAAGTCGCCTAAAGTGGTGCATTATAGTTCTGAAAAACAAAACTTATCGACATCGGAGTAAGTCGCCTAAAGTGGTGCATTATAGTTCTGAAAAACTTTACCGACATCGGGGTAAGTCGCCCAAAGTGGTGCATTATAGTTTTGAAAAAACATTTTCGACATCGGGGTAAGTCGCCCAAAGTTGTGCATTGTAGTTATGAGAAACCTTGAACTATATGGTAACCCTAACTTGTTTAAATGATTTTTATGATTACTTGACTAAGAAAGTTAGGCAAGTTTAAAGCCCCAACGTACCTAAAGGACCTTTATGGTTGCTCAACTAAGTACATTGAGGATGCTTAAAAAGTCTTAATTTACTTAAAGGACCTTTATGGTTGCCCGACTAAGTAAATTGGGCATTCCTAAAGCCCCAGTGTGCCTAAAGGACTTTTATGGTTGCTCGACTAGGTAGATTGAGGATGCTTAAAAAGTCCCAATTTACTTATGGTACCTTTATGGTTGCTCGACTAATTAAATTGGGCACTCTTAAAGCCCCAGTTTACTTAAAGGACCTTTATGGTTGCTCGACTAGGTAAATTGAGGACGTTTAAAGCCCATTTACCCAAAGAACCTAAAGTATTGCTCGACTAGGTAAATCAGGCATTCTTAAAGTCCCAATTCACTTAAAGGACCTTTATGGTTCTTGGATTAAGTAAATTAGGCTTTTTGAAAGACCCAGTTTACTTAAAGGACTTCATGGTTGCTCGACTACGTAAACTGAGGACGCTTAAAGCCCAATTACCTAAAGGACCTAAATGGTTGCTCGACTAGGTAAATCAGACATTCTTAAATTCGCGGTTTACTTAAGGGACCTTTATGGTTGCTCGACTAAGTAAAATGGGCATTCTTAAAGCCCTGATTTACTTAAATGACTTTTATGGTTGCTCGACTAGGTAAATTAAGGACACTTAAAGGCCATTTACCTAAAGGACCTAAATGGTTACTTGACTAGGTAAATCATGTATTCTTAAAATCCCAAATTACTTAGCGCACTTGTAAAAAATATTGGGTTAAAATAACCAGTTCACTTGAAACAAAAATGGTTGCTCAACCGAGTACTCTCGATAAGTTTTGATCTTACGATCGCAAAAGATCCACCACACTTAAATACCACCAATGGGTTAGTCGAGCCAGTACAACTAGAAAATTTATTTGTCAAATATTTAAGCAAAAAACCACAATAAAATTATGAAGACATGCTCATTCAAGAGGAATGAGGGCAACCCTCAATACTTCTCCAAAATGAAAAAATAGAGGCAGCAAAGATATCCATCGAAACTATATGCACATATACGAATGGTACAGATTGAACGTGATCACATGATGGCTTAAATAAAATTGAAACATAATGAATGATATTCCGTACACACAGTTGATATGCCTCAGTCAAAGCATCAATACACCAACTATGCGTACGAGGGGGAACATGTAGTAGGGGATTAAATGAATTAACCCCGCATATTTCATAAAATGAGGTTAAATGACTTATCAAGATTTACCGATATCCGGGCACTACATTGACTGCAATACTATTGTGCATGACTAATATATCGCGTATACCCCAAGTTTGACGGATCAAAATAGACAATAATCTAGTAATGATTTAAATTAAATATTTGAGATACCACCAAATATATTATGATAAGTGGCACCATAAATATTTGACACTTAGCTCCACAGAAAACATACCACTTGGGGGACTTTTATATAAAAAGAGGGTCCCCCCATCATTGTAAGGAAGATGGTTTTGGGGGAAAAGTAAGGAGAGAAATTCTAACTCTTCTCCCCCATAAATTTTTGGAGCTTAGTCACAAGTTTGATAGTGACGAGCGAATTTCATAGTTTCATTACGAGTTTTACATATTTTATACGGTATTTTGCACCCATGCGCACCAAAACCGAGTGTCCCGACGTATCATACGGACCCACAAACTACGCAGACTTTGATTCCACAAATAGACGGATATATAGGCTCAACAACATTACTCAAGTTAAAAATATGCTAGATGCAGTACTTCCCCAAATCTTGACTACTCTCTTGAACAATCTATGCCCTCATGTCCATAATTAAGAAATACACAAAAGTGGAAGATGTTATTGCTTGTGTAGATTAATATATGAGTTTGTAAAAGACCAACAACACTCGAATTAAGGAATTTTCACTCAAGAGGAAAGAGAGGAACCAAGACCCTAAAAAGGTTGTTGGGAAATTAGATTCAACACTACACCATATATCGAAGATGGTAACAGACCTAGGCTATTACCAGGGTCTCGAGTCACGAACCTTGTTCATAACTATTTTCATCGTGACCCAAAAACATAGTCACGGATTTCATTCGTGACCTAAAATAAGGATCACAGTCTCCTTCGTGGGACAATATCTAGCTTTATAGTTACGGACATGGGTCGTGACCCCATGGTTACGGACCTAGGTCATGACTATGTGTGGATTGATGTTCAAAATGGGTTATGAATATGGGTCATGACCCCATGGCCATGGACCTGGGCCATGACCATATGTGGGATGATGTTAAAAATAGGTCACGATCCAAATCCACAACCTCTAATTTTTTAATTAACAAATAATAGCATGGTCACGGTCTTAGACCATGGCCATGTTTTCATTTATTTTTTCTTAAAATTAGGTGTCACGGATTTGGATTGTGACCATAACCATTTAATAAAAAATGAAATATATTTTTAGGCAACCCCTAACAAAACACATATATTCAATAACCAATTCATATACAATTAAACAATATTGTAACTGTAGAGTTGACAATTCAAAGTAAAGCACCGTTCCATCCCAGTTAATTCATAAATCATAATAAACATTCATAAATCATACTAAACATTCATAATTAAAAGTAAAATTCATAAATCAAACTAAACATTTATAAATCAAATTAAGTCTAGATATTTGCAAATTTTCGTCGCACTATGGGGAACAATTAAGTAATAAGTTTTTTCGCCCTTTAGAGGCATGTTTTTAAGCCTAAGTTTAGATATTTGTAATTTTTTCTCATATTATCAAATCGAGTGTCCCATAACTATGCGCTCAGTTTATACGAGTTACATTGATCCCGTGAGAAGTATTTGTGATTTTAACGGGGTCATTTGGGGACTGTCTTGGGTTTTCGCCATCTAGCGGTATGTTTTTAAGCCTAAGTTTGGTTATTTGCAAATTTTAGTCATATTCTCAAATCGAGAGTCTCGTGACTATGCGGCCAGTTCCTACAAGTTACGTTGGTCTCGTGTAAGGTGTTCGTGCCTCTTACAAGGCCATTCGGGAGGTATATTGAGTTTTTACCCTTCAGCAGCATTTTTTATGCCTAAGTCTAGATATTTGCAATTTTTAGTCATATTCTCAAATCAAGAGTTTCATGATTATGTTGTCAATTCCTACGAGTTAAATTGATCCCGTGCGAGGTGTTCGTGCCTATTACGAGGTCGTTTAGAGGTTATCTGGTTTTTACCCTCTAACGGCATGTTTTTATGCCTAAGTCTACATATTTATAAATTTTAGTTATATTAAAAAAATCGAGAGTCCCGTGGCTACGCTGTCACTTCCTAAGACTTATATTGGTCCCGTGAGAGGTGTTCGTACCTTTTATGGGGCCGTTTGGGGATGTCTTGAATTTTTATATTATAGCAATATGTTTTTAAACCTAAGTCTCGATATTTACAAAGTTTAGTCATATTCTCAAATAAGGAGTCCCCAAAATCAAGGAAACGCGTGTGCACTGCCAATAATCCTGTTATTGGCTAAGTCATTAAAATGATATTTCTTGCCACAATCACTGTGACTGGATGAGGATAATCCAGGGATTATGGCAGGCAGAAGCAGTAGGGAGGGGAATGCTGAAAGAGGCGACATTTGGGAGGAAAAACCCACCTAAGGAGAGTAGGAGAAACCTTTAAGAGGCACCGGGGACTAAAAAAACTTGAGTAAATAAGGACACAAGGCGCCCGATTTCACTCGTCAACATTGGAAGGTTACTCTTAATCTCCTGCGCATCCCCATCTGTCTTGGACTGACTTTCCTCTTGGATCGAGATGTGATTCTTAACTAAAGAGATCTCGTCCATGAGAGGTGCAATGTGCTTTCATTTTATTTTCGGTGTATGTGATCTGACACCTCTCATCCTCCTTCTTTTGTCAGTTCCAAAGGTCTAGGTCAAGGCCTCATTTTTAATGTCATTATAAGGGCTGTTAATGACTTTGATCGATTCCCGTAGCGTGAAATTATATTTAGTCTTATAATTTTAACATTATTTTATATAACACACACACACACATAAACACACACGCATATATATATATATATATATATATATATATATCTATATATATATATATATAGTGATACTAACCAGAGTTGGAGCTAAATGTGGTGGAAAGTTATTATCTTTGTCACGTCACACATGTTGTACAAGCTTCCCCGATTACGTTTTTATTAGCAATTTGGACCGCCCCTTGTCCTGTCTGATCAATCACTCTTCAAATCTTCATACGGTTTAGACCACAACATGTGGATATCAACTTTTTTTGCCCTGTTTTTCTCCCTTTGGACAAACTTCTTATCCATCGCCTCATTTTTCAAAAAGATGTTCTATTGATCGATCGACATTTTAACATTCGGAGACACTGTCTTTCAGAGCCAAATGTTGGAGCTCGATGCCCCATTTGGGAAATGACTGTGTAGAAGGTTTCTCTGATATGTTCTTAGTTTTTTAGCAACCCAGGGAAGAATCTTTTTCTTTGAACGGTTGGGTAATAAAAAACATTTACAAAGTTAGTTAAAAACGTCATCCTCGATGGCTTGATCAACTATGTTCTAGTTATTTGCTCCCCCGACTCCCACATTAATTTTTCTAAGCAATAAACACTGGAATTTGAAGATCTGGATGTCATTTTTATTGCCAGTCACTACACCAAAACAACTGACTTATCACGGTCTTTAACTATGATAAGTCTGGGGGTGGGAACTTATTTATTATGGACTTATCATGATAAAAAACCATGACAAGTTCATTATACTTGTCATGGTCCTGTCACAGTCTTTGACCTTGAAAAGTTTGTGTCACGATCTAAAACCATGACAAGCCCGTGACAAAGCAAAAAAAATTATCACGGTTAAAAATTGTGACAAGTTTCTTTGTCATAGACTTGTCACGACTTTTTACCATGATAATTCTGGGCAGAATTAAAAAAAACTCATGGGCAGTATGGCCACTGTCACTGCCCAGTAGCATGTTTGTACCTGTTATAGCAAAATTTTACCTGTCCAAACAACATATATCCAAATAAAATAGAACTAATATACCAAATCATGGCATATATAATCCATATCCAAATAAAATAGAATTGAAAATATCCATATCCAAACCAATGTGCACCAAAATAAAAAAAATACAAATACAATCAAATATCCAAATAAAAAGATATTAATAATGTCACGAAGAAGCAGGTCGTAGAAGGAAAGAAGGCCACACGACATATGAATTGAGACACCCTACAATATGCTGAATGCCTCATTATTCGTGCAACCACAAAGGCGAGTTCTCCTTTCCCTCCACCACATGCATGACGTGCACTCTTGCCTCAATGTCTTGGAGGTGATGTCCATAAACCAGCATACCCGGGAGGAAGCTCAAATACCTCAACCTCCTCGCTATTGTCTCCCCACAATATATGTCGAGTAAAAATATGCTCGGTCAATCGATTGTTAACATAGGCTGCTCGGTGGGGGTCACGATGGGAAGTGGATCATCATATGGCGCCGAGTCCGTACGTATCGATGATGAAGCAGTGGCGTCCTCGTCTACCTCTACCCCCTTCTCCTTCGCCTTACCCTTGACCTTACCCAACTGACGCTTCATGAAGGCGTACATATCTAGGATCATCGCCTCCACCCTTGATAGCTTATCGTAATGGGTATCCACCTTATGTGCCAACCCATTATTGATCGTTTCCATTCCGACGATCCTAGACTTCCCCACCCGCGAGTTCACTCCCTAGTCCTCCCCTTGCGATCCGGCCCGAGCACTTGGCTGAGTGGGAGTTTGTATCCAAAGATGATTTATCGGCATCAGGCTGCGACTCGTGCACTTCCTTAAGCTTTGCCTGAAAAGACAAAAAGTACACAATTAGTTAATTAAGTAAATAAAAAAATAATAACATAATTAAAAAATTAAACATTTATAACTTACAATGGTGGCTGCGATGCTCGGGGCCGCCTTCTTGTCCTTGCCTTTTTTCGTCTGAATTTCCCCAAAGGCATCGAACCTATGTGGCCTACCCCCAGGGCCACTCTCCGTGTCCTAAAATAAAATAATACAAAATTAGTAAGTAACGCAAAGTAAGGTTAAATTAGAATAACTAAAATTACAGAAAAAAAAAGTTACCATCCTGTGCTCCACCTCAGCGTAAGACGTCCGCTCAGAGTAGTGCACATATAATTTTCTCGCCCGATTATCCCTCCCAGATTGACTAGAATTATCAATAAACTTTTGCCACTGTGCCAATGAGATCGGCTCATTCGGGGGGATGGTGTCAGGTAGTCTCATAATGGACTATCGGGTCTTCCCAAAGTACCGTGCCCGCAAATTCTTCTTTCACGTCTTATATTGATCCCTCAATTGCTCCAACGTGGAGTCTCAGAGATATGCGGGCGGGCCGAATTGTTCATGTCAAACAAATACAAACAAAAAAGAAAGTAAGTGCTAGTTGCTTATAAATATAAATATAAATATAAATATAAATATAAATATAAATATAAACACACTACCTGTAGTGCCCCCCAAATGTTCAACCTCAGGTCAATAGGCACGGCCCTCCAATCTGTGTACCCCGGGCGCCAACGATCGTCTCCAGCGACTCTAGCACTCTATCCAATGATGTCATCTTATTCTCAATGACGGACCCCAATTTGCCCCATTTTGGGGGCCTATTGGCTGAGGAGCCCTCATCGCCTCTGCTACCGCGCTCGGATGAAGTCATTTTCTGCAAACATTATTATTATTAGTACAAATATGTACATGGACTTTGAATTAATGCTCAAATCTGATTATAAGAATACATTCCAATACCAATATCAATTTATATCAATTTCAATATATACCAATACCAATTTATACTAATACCAATTTCAATTTACACACGCACACTGCCCCCCTCCCCCCACGCACACACACTCCCAGGTCATGGACTTTGAATTAATGCTTAAATTTATTAAAATTCCAATTAACATATTCAGTTGGTTCTTATAAGCATTAAAATGATCAAGTACAAATGAATAAAAAGCATTAAATTGTTGTCCAATAATAATAAGACACCAAGCCACTAGTCATTAAAAATAATTTGAATACTTATTAAAATAAAAAAAAGTGTTTCAAATTCGGTTTATCATAAAAAAATAGATTGATATTCGGTAGTGCAACCAAGTCATCCACACTATTATTTAGATGCTTTAGCACATATAGGACGATCGACCATGGCTCGTTGTTGATATACCCCGAGTAAAACACTTGCTTGACCTTTTGAAAAGTACGAACAAATGACTTATCGCTCATGTGTTCGCTGCTCTTCAACTTGGACAAGTCAACCATGATCAACTTTACAAACATTTTTATCCTCAATTCTTACCCAATCACAGTAAAATACAACGTCTTTGAAGTTTACATAGTCCAATTCAATTATATTTTGAATTACACCATAGTAAGTCATTTTAGCTTCAACGAGACTTTTATCTTTTGCGCTCGCTCGAAATAAAGTAAGAGCCTTGTATAAAATTCTCGAGTTATGTACATTTGTATTTTCCTCGTACACCCTTGCACCGAATGTTTAATCGTTCAATCAATACTTTTTGTACTCTTGTACCATAAACAAGGGTCCAGTGGCTAGACGAGCAAGCCTTGATGTCGCATCACCCGTCTTTAAGAGCTGAGAATATAGGTAAATTAATTAGGTTAGTTGTAAAGCTTTATTGTAATATGAAATTTAATAGCATCCATTTTTATTATAATTACCTCATGTGGTAACCACAGCCTAAATTCGCTGTCTGATTCTGCCATTGTTTTTCGTCTTTTATTGTTCTCGTAGGCTTCATATTTTCTGCATAGATCGTGATGAGATTTTTACAAAACTAATCATGTAAAAATTAAAATAATTTAAAAGGTAAAATAATTTAAACTTACTTTTTCCATTCTTCGACATCTTCATGTGTGTCAAATAGATAACGAGTTAGTTGTTCATGTTTCAAACTCGTTAATTTCACTCGTTTGTCCATCACGTGACCACCCTCATTGACGAACTCATCATTATCATCCACACTGGTCGAGTCAGGCATATATTCCCGAGTGTATATTGATGACTCTACGGTGATAAATTCCTCTGCAATTGATCCTTCAGTGTATCGTGTATTCTTGACGTAATCTTTGAAAACTTTCATCAATATTTCAAACGGATGCATCCACCGATATCTAACTGGGTCGTAAAAAAGTGCCTCGTCGCATAGGTGTACCAACAAGTGAACACTTATGTCAAATAAAGATGGGGAAAAGTACTTCTCCAAAACACAAATCGCTTCGTTCACCACCAATTTTGCGGCCTCTATGTGATCTCGATTGACTACCTTCTCACATAAAAGTGATAAGCAGATACTAATTTGCATAATAGCCCTCCGCAAATCCTTGTGCTTGGAGAAACAGTGCTTAAATAATAGAGGAACCAATTGCATGATCACATGCCAATTGTGGGACTTACACTTATGTAAATCATAGGTAGCATAATTCACAATTCTTTGCAAGTTGAATGAAAAATTAGATGGAACTTTCAAATTATATATTGTGTCTAAAATCACCTTCTCTTACTCACTCGTAAAAGTAAATCCACCAGGGGGAATTATTGTACTTCCTCTACTATCTTCTTTCAACCATAGTTGTGGATTAAGTTTTAACGCTTTAAGGTTTTTTCGTGCATTTTCTCCATCCTTCGAATGACTCCCCCCAAGGCATGTGCTTATAATATATTCAACGATTTTCTTCTCTGCGTGCATCACATCCAATACATGGTACACTGGGTTATTCTTCCAATAAGGCAAGTCAAATAAAATTAACCTCCTAGACCATGCTTTTTTTCTCTCAGTTTCATTCCTAGTTGGGGTCTTCTTATGATTGACATCCTTAAATTTAGGATTCTTACCTGGCATATTAGGACCACAATCAGAAGATTTACATTCAATTTCTGAGCCTGAAAGTATTCTCGGCCGTAGCCTATGTTCAACCCCGCCCGGTAAAATATCAAAATATTTTTCAAATCTAAAACTATGAGAGGGGGTAAAAAACTCCTATGGTAATGTTATACATTTTTTGAGCTAGGGCGAAGATGAAGAGATTAAGTCTCCTTTACATAAATAGGACACCCCAAATAACCATGTACTACACAATTGGATAATGTCCTATAAGCTGGAAAATCATGAATTGCCCACATCAACATAGCTTTCAGCGTGAACTCTTATTTTCTAAAAGTGTCAAATGCTTTCACACCCTCTTCCCACAACTCATTTCACTCTTCTATCTAAGTATCTAAGTAAACATCGATGTCCTCACTTGGTGCCTTTGGCCCAGGGATCAATAAAGATAACATTAAAAATTCAAGTCTCATATAGTGTGAAGAAGGGAGATTGAGTGGGGCTAGGATCACTGGCCATACACTCTAATTGGCGCTTAGATTTCCAAATGGATTGAAACCATCTATTGATATTACCAAACAAATGTTACGCTGTTCTCGAGCAAAATCAGGATACTCAAAATTCATCCTCTTTTATGCTATAGAATCAATAGGATGACGCATGAGATTTTCCACTGCTTTCGCCCTAGCATGCCAAGTCATTGCCTCCGCTATCCATGGTACTATGAAAAACTTCTTTAATTTAGGCCCAACGAAAAAATATTTCAACACTTTTTGAGGAACTTTTGAGCTTGTTCCTTCCTTGCTAGTAGATTGGACATATCTAGGTTCCTCGCATACTGGACACCGATAGAGATTTTCATACTCCTTTCGGTATAGTATGCAGTCATACAGACAAGCATGAATTGATTTATACTTTATTCCCAAGCGTTTTGAAACTATTTTTCATAATAGGATAGCTGTTTGGAAGTGTATTCTGCTTGGGTAGTAAGCCCTTCACCTAATTCAAAATTCCTATCACGCTACTGCCAGACAAACCACGTTAGATCTTTAAACTATGCAAACTAACCATGACATGTAAAGTTGTTTTTATCTTTTTCACAACCAGAGTATAACGGCTGTCTCAGCTTAAATTTTAAACTTTGGTAGTCATCGTTAAGGTTTATCCCAATATCTTCATGAGCACTTGAACCTTGTACATTGTCAGTGACCTCATTCTCTTCCACTTAATGAACTTCATACACGTCATCAACTAGATCCTCTAACATATTATGATCTATATTATCGTCCTCCTCTTGTACATCTATCCTACTTATTGAGGGTTGTTGTGAAGGTTGCTCGGGGACAAAAGGAACTTTCAGTTCCCAGTAAAAAATACAAATTCGATAACTATCTTGCATACCCCATCTTAATAAATGTAGTTCAAATGTTTTCCACTCAAACACCCACCTAGCATACGGACACTAAAGCTCTTCATCATTATGACATCTCTTTGCGCATTTCACAAATTCATTAGAACCTCTACGAAACACATCCCCTAATCCATTTGTTTCAGCCATCCACTCTTTGTATTTAGGATATCTCATCAAAACTACTACAAACAATCACCTATTATGGGTAAGAAGCATATATTCGTGAATTAGCATAAACAAAAGTGTGAACATTTAGTTCCCATTAATATAAACAATAACCTATTGAATGCGTACGCATAAGAACTAAAAGGCTAGTTTCTATGTGTAAATTTATTCGTGCATTAAAATTCAAATTCAAATTCAATTTTAATTTGAAATTAAAATTAAAATTCAATTTATAATATTAATTCTTATTTCCTCCATCTCCTCTAAAGGGTGAGTGGTCTTATCCCATTCGAGACCACATATTTTTGTAATATACTTAGCAGCTCATGCACATTGTTCTAATTTGAGGAAAATTCGACAACATATCCCCATAGTTCTCCAAGTACACGACATAGATTCACAAGTGTGAGTGTTATTTTAATTTATCAATTGAAATAACACTTAACATCCCATCATCTGGTAAGTACCCAGAAAACATTAAGATACGACTGCAGGACTTCCCCCCAAAGTAACAAGTTTAAGCCACTAAGAATATTATTATACATAAACTATGCAGTTCCAAACTATCCAAACGAGATAATTTGAGAGATCTCATTACAGGGGTAATGTCTCTCAAACGGGTCTAAGGGCTATTGAATGTGTACGCATAATAACTAGAAGGCTAGTATCTATGCGTACTATATGAATTTAAAGTATGTTTTATTTAATTATGTCTTATCACAATTCGAGAGATTTCATTTAATTATGTAATTTAAAGTATGTTTCATTTAATTTAAAGTACGCATAATAAATAAAACTTATACCAATTTATACCAAGATCAATACCAATTCAAATTCAATTTCAATTTATACCAATATCAATACCAATTCAAATGCAATTTCAATTAGAGAAACGGGTCCTATAGAATTACAATGTATACAAATTAAAAATGTTATTAATGTTTAGAGCATTTCATATGTTTCAGTGCATTTCATAAGGAGCTAAGGGGATGGTAAAACTATTTGGGCAAAGTATAGAGTCCACAAACAACATTGATACTATTTTCGGAATCATACACGCCCATGTGACATTTCACATATTGATCCCCAAATTGAAAACAACACACTAAAATCTCTTACACCAAAACAAAACATAAATTGATTCTCTCACCTCCCCAAATTGATCTCTCACCTACCCCATCACTCCCCCCCCACTCCCCCACCTACCCCCACTGCCACCCATCACTCCCCCCTCTGCTCCCCACTCCTACCCTGCCCCCTACTGCCCCCCACATGCACACACACACCCACACCCACCTACACACACACACGCAGTTCTACACACACACACACACACATACATATACAAAGGAAAGAGAGAGAGAAAAAAAACTCACCTGAAAACGTAGAGAGAGAGAGAGAGAGAGAGAGAGAGAGAGCAGTCGCGCACGAGAGAGAGAGACGGGGAAATGAAAACGGTGGAGAAAAAAGAGGCGGTAGGGATTTTTTACTGAAAAAGTTATCACGGACCTGTCAAGGTCTTTGACTGTGACAAGTCCGTGACAAGGCTGGGCGGCCCAAAGGTGAAAATTTAGCCTTTTTGGTGTAGTGAGTGAGATAATTCCCTAGAAAGGATAACCCAATGGGCTTTTCTCATTTGCTCAGAAGGTATTGGGAGTGGGGGTGGGGGTGTTGGAGTAATAGGCGTTTGTTGCCTACTCGTAGACGGAGTGGTAGAGTGAACCAATGGTGGAGAAAATAATTGTCCACCACGTGGTGATGTGAATTTTTGTTGGGATGCAGGAGATAAGAATTCTTATCGGGGTGTCACGTCATCACTTGGTACGTTTTGTTCATTGCAGCTTGACATTATTTGCAATAAAAAAATAAGCGACGAAATCTTTATACTAACATGTTTACAACTAAGTAATAATGTTTATGACTATATAAATGTATATACCTTCTCATAATAAGACTTTAAAATATGTTCAATATTTCTGATCTCCATCCATTCATTATTACTTTTTAAAAATCTTGAATTTTTGCATGTGGCCAACTAACAGGAAGCACATCTATAATTGATATATTGATTTTCGTGCCATGAACTCGAAATCCTTTTTTCTCCAAAATATTAATAAGATTCAATTTAATGTGCATATGTCGCGAGACATATAGTCTTCTCCAATGCTCTCTTTACGTAGTTGTATCCATAATAGGTCAATATTTTTTCTCCCTTTTATAATAGCGTAGGCAATGTCAGGGCTACGCCGAGATTTTGTACATGAAATATATTCTCTCAACCTCATCCTAACTTTCTATTAGGAAAATAAAATATGATCGAACAAGTAATCTTGTTGGAGATAAGCTCTAGGACATGCAAGGTAGTTAAACCGTTCGATCTTCTGATCTCCATACTTGTAAATATGAGTACCCTCTAAATGGCATGCATTGCTAAAAGAGGTATAAGTGCAGTCTAATTGCAACCTCTCTTACTCTTGTTGCCTGTGATTATCACTCTGCCTCATTTTTCTTAAGAAAAATATATGAGGGCATGCATATGAGTCCTACAAGTAATGGCTCTAATTAATCATTAACTAGTTATATTTTTCAACTGATCTAATTTTATTTTAACTTAGGGCTTAAAACCTAATTTAAGTTTTTCAACCTTAGGGTTTAAAATCCAATTACAACATTTTAGTATTTTCATATTTGTGTTTTTTCAATTTGGGTTTTTCCACATTTGGGTTTGTTTAATTTTGGGGTTTTCATATTTTAATCTAACAAATGTAATTTTTGAAAATTCTGACTACGTCATGCGCACAGTTACAAAATCCCTTCGTGTGCACGGTATTGACTAATATCAATACAGGTACAAAATGTGGCACATCTATGCAAACGGATATAAATTGGAACCGTGTGTATGAATGTGCCCAAAACAAGCATCAAGAATAATTCAGGTTTTGAAATCAAATAGAATTGTTCTCAATTAAAGGTTGAACCCAATTCATAAATGCATTTTTAGTTATGTCCATAAAAATAGTTTTTCAAGTAAAGAAAACATTGCATATTTGCATAGCCATAAATTACGTACTGAATCCATTGACGCCAAAAGATGTGCATGGCAGTCTCTATGGGAATCAAGTCATTCATATACTGATCACATCCACATGAATATCAAGTGTAACACCCCGCCTAATTAAATACCGGGTGATCAGTCCTTTATTAAATTAAAATCCAGGTGAACGATTGGTTCATTCTCAGCATCACTGTCGCAAAATAATATTTCCAATTTGAACACCCTAAATAATTAAGCTAAGTGTCAAAACCATTTAAAACCTTATTTAAATTTTATTAAATACCAATATAAAAACCTTTTTAATACCCAACAACTAAGAATCACATAAATACTAAGGATGGCAATTAACACACAAGAATTAAATCATCTCGATAATCCAAACCAAGTTATGAACTATAAATAAAATCATCTTGATAAGAGTTAACTCTCGAGGAGTATTGAATGCTGGAAATATGCATGAACATAAATCTATGACAAATCCAACTGGAATAGGAAATCGAGTGACACATGCCCTAACTATAAAGATCTAAAGTAGAATCTGATTCGATGACTGAGTTGTCTAAAGCAAGGGCATACAACTCCCACATAAGCCGCAGCACGTCCAATCCAAAGAACCTAAGCATGACGCCCCTGTGGCTGGGCACCTGTAATACATACATATATATACAAGAAAGAAAGAAATGACAGAAAATGGGTCAGAGCCCGAGTGTAAAACAGTTTTAAAAATAGTTTAACAAGTATTTAAAATGCTTACCGGCTAATATCACAACCAAGTTAGTATGCGACACTCTCTTGAGAATCCTCATCTCTCATCTAGTGTGCACACCTAACGTACCTCTAAGCCATCCTAGTTATAGTTCCCACACTAACTAGATTAACCACATATAACCATTCTTTATAGCCCAAATTATTCCCACGTATTAACCTTATAATACATATAATGGTGTTATAAACATATATATCCATTTAGATTCAACATGGATAAGTCCCTTATTAATTCAATTCAACTAAGTGTTTTCATACATAACTATCTTACATTTCTACTTTAGCCACATATTAGATATCATCACATGTATATATATATATATTCACTATATTATATATATATACTATACTGCACCCCGAGACACAGCTGCGGTGCTGCATTACTCTGCTATCTTGTCCCAATACATCACGTCACTGTATAGGGGACTATAGGTTCGGTAAAGATTCCTCGAACCACAAATACCATTTCACAAATAGTGGAGGCGAACATAGTCCTAAGCCTTTGGACTAAGCACATACCTACGCACCCAAATGACCGTTCTATACCATTGTTCTCACTAATGGTAATCGACCTAAGTCTTATGTTCTCGAGCGACAAGTCGAAGGTCCCGTATATTCATCAGGATAAGACTGCCCTCACCTGTATACCTCCCATCAACATCAAGTAAGCTAGGTATGTCATACACAAATACATAATATATGCACAATCACACAGTCATACATATAAATATTCATATTTTCAAAATTAGGTTCACCCACAACCCATAATTGTTATTATCCGTTCTCAACACAAATTTTACTCAATTATCTCTCATAACGGATTCGTCTCTTTTATTCTCATTTATTATTTACTTTATACTTACTTCTTATCTCTCGAAGTATTCTCTCTCACTAAGTATAAATATCAGTAGGTATACCCTCACTTACCTTCTAGTCTAAATCTTTAATGAGTCTAAATCTTTTAGTAAACGTACGCACAATTTCTAATGTATGAATAACTCCCCGTTAACCCTCAATTACATCTCAATTTAATTTCGCTGAACGGAGTCTATCTAGACCCTACTAGTCCTCTTAATAACTCATTATACTCCAAAAATAATAATCATGTCTTAACTGGATTAAACAAAAACGAGAAAAACATGCAGTTTTCCAGGAGGGATCGATCTATCGTGGAATGGGGTAGATCGATCGATGCTCTTGGTCGATCGATCGATCAAGCAATTCTTGCCCAATTTGCTGCAAATTCCAACCTAGGGGTTCAACCATTCTGACCCCTCCAAACCTCTATAATTTCATCCTAAGCTCCCATCAAAGTTATCCAAATGTATAAGCAATATATATAAACATGTTCTAACGTAACAACATCAATAAATCCTCAACGAATCAATCAAAAAGGGGTTTAATCTCACATTTCTTTATAAAACCAAATTTTGCATGAATAATAACAAACCTCTATTTAAATTCAGATTTTCTTCCCAAATATCATAATAAATTCTTGGGTAATCCTCTACATATGATCATGATTTCAGACTATATGGATTCTCCCTACAACACATATAAATTCTTTTCCAGAATATATAATTCTTCAATTAAAACATATGATTTTTATTCCTAGACTAACATGGAAGGTATATTAACTTGGAACTTATCAAGATATATACTTGCCTGGGATTTAAGGATATGATTTGTTGATGAAAAATATATGGCTGTGTTCCTCGTCATGCGATCTACATTTTGGTGGTGGTGGCAATGCAATTGGGTGAGTTCTAGGCCTTGGATTTCTTGGAAACTCTTCACCTTCTTCTCTAATCTCTTCACCTTCTTCTCTTATGGCTGGGCTTAGGTTTGTGTTTGTTAAACCTAAGAGACAACTCCAAATGGCTAATATATACTAACAAAATTCGTGGGTTTAATTACCCAAAAATACAAAATGTCTAAAATACCCTCCTGTGATGACAATTAGCCTTAAAAACGCCCTGAGACCCAGACTAAACTCTCGGGTACACTTTTCTGACTATCTCGACCCTTTCAGACACTTTGGCGGACTCAGAACGACTATACGGACGACTTATAATTTATTCACTTTAATAATACTAATTTAGTCCTGACACGACACAGGCGCGCCCCGAATTAAATTTCTATAATTGCCATTTTATTCACTCGTGACAATTTTAATAAAATCAATCTCATATATTACTTTACTCATCCAGTAATATTCAACAAATTTCCAATAATTATTAACTCATATCATGCTAGTAAATATTAAAAATAATTTTTAGATTAATATAAAATTAATATCTCAAATTAAATTTAATAAATCCCCAATTTTAAAAGCCATAAAAATACGGGGTATTACATAAATCTACTTGCTTAACTATGCAATACTTAAATGTTTGACGCGGGAATTAGACAACTCTATGTATAACTAAAATAAAATACATGATTGTGCTCTATGATGATTTCAACAAATGTATCAATCTCAGTACCATAAACATAAGTGGTGAAAGACATAAATCAAGAGTATGTTAATATAGCATTTAAATTAAATTCTATCACTATATCATACATATGACATCTCTGTTGGAGACATACTGATATGCAATCAACCATTGATGGTGGTGGAATTCATCATACAGTGGGGAATTATTTATTTTTCTTGAGTCCCAATTAATGGACCTCCCCAAAAACACATTACTTTAAAAACTACCCTAGTTAATTTGGGTATTTTGACCATTAATGGGGGTAGAATTCATCATACAATGGGGTATTATTTATTTTTCTCGAGTCCCAATATATGGACCTCTTAAACAACATATTCCTTTAAAAACCACCCTAGTTTATTTGGGTATTTTAACCCTACACACACATACACATACGCATACATACACATATATACACATACGCATACATACACATATATACACATACACATACACATACACATACACATACACATACACATACATATACACATACATACACGCATATATACATAAACAAACACAAACAATACACACAGCTAACACACAATTTCGTTAGAAAATAAGTCAGAGAAGAGAGGATACCTGAACTAAGGTAGTTGCCAAAGAGAGAGAGAGGGTCACCAGAGGAGAGAGGTTTACTGAAGAGAGAGAGGGCAAGAATGTAGAGAGGGCGGGGAGCAGTGTGTGGAGGGATAGGGAAGTAGTGTGTAGAGAGAGAGAGAGAGAGAGAGAGAGAGAGAGGGAGGGAGTTCGTGTGAAATGAATTCCTAAATACGATTGATTATATCTACGGGATGTGGTCACGTCCCTAGTCTGTGATCCACCTGTTGTGACCATTTATTTTTTACACATTAGTAACATGGTCATGGTCATAGACCATAACCATGTTGTGTGGCTTGTAAAAAATAAATGGTCACGATAAGTGGGTCATGGTATAAGGCCATAATCACCACCGTGACTATTCAAAATGGACCAAACTTAACTGAAACCATTATATTATCACACACCTAGTCATAGTTCGAGGCCATGACCAACTTTGGTAGGAGTTTGGCTCCTATTTGGTCACGGGTATGTGACCCCCATGGTCATGGTCTAAGGCTATGACCATATCCACTAGATGTTACCCTTTGGCTTGGTCACAACCCATGTCATGTGAGGTTTGACTATGCTCACCATCTTGGGTTGTGAACTGTCAGTCGTTACCATTCTCAATTACTGGTGTAGTGTAATTAAATCCTATCAGGCAACCAACACTATCATTCGAGAGCCGATTTACAAGATCCTCTTTAAGATAAAGGCTAAGACATATTTAAATAGACGAGGAGAATAGTCGGGGATCCAACCAAGAGAAATATGATCCTAAGGTGATCCTATCACAAGGATCAGGAGCACAAAATAAAGGATTATAAGGCTCTAAAATCCCACCCATAAGATTTTGTCCAAGTTGCACACTAGGGGATTATGTTCAAATAAAAATCGCTAAAGATAAGGTCATGACCAAGAAAAGACAGAAATAATGTTTCGAATGAGAACGATGAGGGGAACATGTCTGATGTGATCCACAGGGTATTCACTTCCAACCAAATTAAAGGAAGCACGCTCCGAATTGAGATGAATAAATCAAACTTACTCATTAAATCATTTCAATTAGATCCTTACAAACCTATAATATGAAAATGCCTTTGACTTGAGGAGGTGGACCACATAAAGCACATCATCTTCACCGAAGAAGACTTGGTAGGGGTGAGGAGTTCTCATCACAATGCGTTGGTCATATCTTTGAAAATATGTAATTGGGATGTCATAAAACTCTTAGTTACTCAAAAAGTATTTCTGAAGTTATGTATCTAAAAGTCTTTAATAAGCTCAATTTATGTTTGGAGGATCTTAAAAAGAACAGAATTCCAATGGTCGATTTTGTTAGAAAACTAATCGTGCCAATGGGAAACGTCATGTCCGTTAGGGCGGGAGAAGTATCTAAGTAAATTGAATTATTAGTGGTAGATATTGACTTACCATAAAAATCTCAAATGCATCACTGACTTGGGAGTTATGGAGATAAGTTAAAATTATACATTTTTCTCGGAAATGCTTTATCATAGTTCTCTCACTAAAGCAATAGAATAGGAAAATGCGAAGGAAATCACTCCATAAGGGAGTCTTCCCACCAAGTAATGAAAATTAAGACACATACAACCGTATAAAAAAAAAAAAAAACTACTCATACGTGAAGCCCTACAAGGCAGAATTAGGGTTTACCTTCGAGATCTCTCTAGTTTGATCTCGTCTCAACATGAAAATATATGATTATGGTTGATTTAGAATGCAGGCCCGATGCACCTCACGATCTTCTACCATATTCCCAATATGAACAGTCACGAGTAGAGTGTGGAATCTTCCTTTGTGATCGCCTTATCTTCTCACTTTTCCTCTCTGCTGTCTCTCTTTCTCACAAATCCAAATTAAGGTTTTTTGAGTCTCAAAGAGTGACGGCTGGCTTGAGAAAAAACAAGCCGTAAGTGCATATACATTGGCTACAGTAGGGATCCTAAGGAAATATAAGGATGTGACTCCTAATGGGCCTGAGAAAACCTAATCCAACCCGGATTCTAGTCCCAGTCTATTAATTATAATTAATACTACTATATAATTATAATTGCAACTCCATTCCTTAACTCAAAATTATATTTCGCGCTCTTTATTATTAATTACTTAATTCTCCCCATGTTAAGATTATAGATACCTATTAATAAAATAAATTACTTATAATTTATTTGATTAACTTCTTTAAGTCCTTGAGCGGTTCAGCTTAGCTTAAATGTAGTGTCGGATTAACATAATCCACCTGAGGGGTTTGACACATAAAAACTTATAAGCATATCAATGGGGTATCACTAGTCCCTATACCAAGATATGGATTCCATACATAAAAGACTTTTACTATATAATAATCACAAATACCCAATCTATCAAGATTATTGATCCAATAATGAATCTCACCCGATAGGTCAAAGCAATAAATAACTAGTGCATGTGTCCATCAATCATATCTGGATTAAGAGCCTTAAGTAATCCTAATAATCATGAGGCGTACATTATCTTATAAAATCAGTATAAAGAAAATGATCTCAATGCGGTCTCGTTCAATACATATAAAGTGTAATAGCATAATAAGTTAAAACTAACCCATTTCCCGTAATCAAGATACACCTACTAAAATATTATGCTACAACTCTACTGATGGTGTGTCCAATTCCATCTAAGAATGTGAACGATAAAACTTATATTTCACAAGAATTGGTGATTTTATTCTCTCTATGTAAGTCGTACTCTACACACAAAAACACTTACGGTGTAGAATAAAAGACACCAACAATATATAAAATAATGCAAATATGATGTCCATAAACGATGCTCATTAAAATAGGAAAAACTAATTTTTTTAACAATAAATCCATAACTAAAACTGTTACGTAAAGCATGGTTTAGTCTACTTCTTTAACATATCTGAGGTGGAGGAGACTTGGGTTGGGCCCATTGATCGGGTTATGGAACCTTTGGAGGAGGTAGTCATTGATCTCAACTACTTAGAGAAGATATTTTTGATTGGTAGCTTTCTCACCGACTTACAAAAGTAGGAATTGGCAGATTTCTTAACGAAGAACCAATATTTGTTTACATGGAAGTCGTACAAAATTCCAGATATCTGCTCGAAAATAATGTATCATAAGTTGCAAGTTGATATTTCATATGCAATCGTTACCTAGAAATCTCGCTGAATAGTAGACATGTCAAAGAGATGTATTGGGTCATGTTTATGTCGCATGATACCGAGTTTGAGTAAAAAAACTTAACCCATACACAACTCATTAAAAAATCATTACCAAAGAACAAACCCAAACCCGAACTGTTAGTGTTAATGGGTCACCCGACCTAAATCATTAACATCCGTTAAGTAACTAAAATTCTACATCAAAATAAAATATTATTAATTCCCAGTTAAAAATATTATAAGCATGACAAAATGTATTAAACATAATTTATAAACAATGAGTTAGGATAGTTTTAGCGAGTTTTAATAGGTGAAAATGGGTCTAATCAGTTTAATCAAAACTACCAAACTCTAACTCTTATCTTAACGGGTAAATCATGTTGACCCGATATTGACCCGAACCTAATAAGCCTAAACCCATTAGTTATAAATTTTATGTTTTGCGGAGTATTATTATTGTGTCGTATTAATTTTTGATAGGCCTACTAAATAGGCCGAGAGAAATTCAGGGCAACTAAAGATGAATTTGGGAAATTTCTTGAGGCAATGTCTATTAAGGAAGTTCAATTCTTTTAGTGTTTGTCAAACCCATTCCTGGTCAAGAAAAAACAAAAGATGGAGAGTATGTGTTGAATTTCACCGACCTGAACATAGCCTTTTCGAAAGATAATTTTTCATTCACCAAGATCGACTAGATAGTCGATGCCACTTTAATCATAAATGAATGATATTCTTAGATTCATATTCAAGATACCATCATATTCCCTTACTCAGTCCTGACCAAGAGAAACATCATTCATCACTATGCTCTGTCTCTATTACTATACAATGTTGCCCTTCAAGTGTTATAATATATGATCAACATACCAACTTCTAGTCACCAAGATGTTCGAAGAATAACTTGGGGATACCACAAAGGTTTACGTGGATGATATGTTAATAAAAAGAAATAATGGAGGAGATCACATAAAATACCTCACTAAATACTTCGATTTTACGAATGAATTTCAATGCTACAAAATGTGCTTTTAACATATAGTCGGGTAAGTTATTGAGTATTAGGTCAGCCAAAGGGGCACCAAAGCCAATCCCGAGTATATTAAAGTGCAAAGTCAACGGGAGTGCTCACCGCCCACAGTCATTTCATCTCCAAATTATCTTAAAGGCGTAGGCCATTCTTTCAAATATTAAAGAATGAGCGTAAAGGAGGTCTGGAATGACATATCTATCACAACAGTAGAAGAGATAAAAGTTTACTTAATCATCCCACCAATTTTAGTGGTCCCTGACGAGGGAGAACTCTTGTACTCATATTTATCTATCTCAGAACACACAACCAACTCGGTATTGGTCCACTAGGAAGTAAGGGGTTAGTTCATGATTTATTGCTTTAGTAAAGTTTTGATTGAAGTAGAACAAAGGTATCTTCCTCTTAATATATGCGTTGGTCATAGCATCTCAGAAGCTAAAGCACTTTCGGAGGGCTAAGTATCAAATTTTGACATCTTCTTTAATCAAGGTTGTCCTCTTGAAAGTTGACCTATCTGGACAAATGTCCAAATGGTATATGGAATTAGGAAGGTTTGATATTCACTAAAAACTTAGAACATAAGTGAAAAGACAAATTTTAGTTGACTTTGTCATAAAATTTTCATTTAAAGGATCTTAAGAAAAAAAAATAAGCAAAATCGTCATTGAATTATTCGAAAAGGGGATGTTTGGAAGTCATAGTTGGACGTTGTTTGTGGAAGAGACATTAAATTTCAAAGTATCAAGAGTATGAATACTATTAATAACACCAAATGAAGCAACAATTGAGCAAGCAATGAGACTTGATTTTGACGCCTTAAATAACGTGGCAAAATATAGAACACTTTTCGGAGGATTGATTGAGCAAATAACGTTTTCTTAGAACCACCTGCCCGAGTTAGTTTTGTGACTCAAATATTTCTTTCATCCAAATAATGGGGTGGCGGTACATTTCAAAGTATGAGTGCATGTCCAATTACCTAGAGAAAACATAAAAATTGGTCACACAATTTTAAGAAGTAAACATTTAATAATTTCCTCGAGGAAGTAATAAAAATTCTTTAGAAAATTTATCATGTGATGTCGATACCGATCTTAAGCAAAGTATCCGAGTGTAGTTCTTATAACACCCCAACATGTACCAAATAACAAAGGAAATCGAGGTTCTCGTGATCGATGAAGCACCGAGTTGGATAGAACCCATAATCAAATTCCTTAGGGAGGAAATATTATCAGAAGAGGGAAAAGGGCCTCATAAACTTAAAATCAAGGCAACTCATATTTACCTAACCCCTATGGTAATTTTGTGATCATTCATGGGACTTTATTTTCTCTATGTTTGCCTTAAAAGGATGAAATAAATCTTGTTTGAACTCTATAAAGCACCCTATGGAAGTAATGCAGGAAACATGTCGTTGGATTTTAGGCCAATCAATAAGGGTTACTGGTGGTTCTATATGAAGTGGCGTTATATTAAGTAGAATAAAAATGTGAAAATATCATAAATTTCCCCCACTTCTACACTAACCGACGACTTGAACCCGTTGACTAGCCCATGGCCATTTACTTAGTGGGTTTCTCAACATCGTTAACCCTATGCCCATAACATCTGCAAAAAAAAAAAAAAAACTTTTCGATAGGTAGAGATTACTTCACCAAAAGGATATAAGTCGAGCCCCTAACAAACATCAAAGAACCAGACACGATCAAGTTCATTTGGAGGAACATCATAGTAAAGTTTGGAACCCCACGAGTTGTCATCACTGATAACACCACACTGTTCAAAAGTGGACCCTTCCAGGAACTTTATGCCAACCATGAGATTAGACACTCATTTAATTCAGTGCCATACCCTCAAAGTAATGGGTACACAGAGGCTTCCAATAAGATGAACTTAGATGGTATTCTAAAGATATTGGAAAAGGTCAAGTGAACTTGGGTGGAAAAATTCCCACATGTCTATGGGATTATCGAACAAATCCGAGGATATCTATTGGGGAGACGCCTTTTGCAGTGGCCTATGAAACGGAAGAGATGATACCTTTAGAATCTGAATTGCCTACCACAAGGAAAAAATTGGTAAAATAATGCAATAGCGAGAGAAAAACTAGACTTTGCCTAGGAAATAAGAGGGTTGGCATTCATCAGATTGGCGTCATACCAACACCAACTTGATGGTAAGTACAACCACAACGTGAAATAAAAAACTTCCAAGTCAGTGAATATGTACCGAGAAAGATAGCATGTCCCGTGAAAAATCCATTGGATGAAAATCTAGGGGAAAATTCTGAAGGATTGTTCAAAATAACATGGGACGACGTCATTTTTATTACTTGGAAATAATAGAGGGCACTGACATCCCCTGAGCTTGAAACACAACAAACTTAAATAAATTCCACTTTCAAATTTATAGTATATTATTTAATAAGTTTAAATTTTAGTTTATCTTAGTTCCTTAACTTAGCTTGCTTGTTACTTTTACTTAAACTTTCAACCATCCGAGCTGACAGGGGCTTCATCACCCCAAAGCACCCTTTACATTGATAAAATTTTACTTATTTGATCTTATGTTTCAAACTATTGTGACATGGATATATGACTAGTCCGTTATATTCAACATGAAACAAAAGTCTGTCTAGGTGGAAAACAAGACCTATAGGGATCCCTGGGCACCAAAGTAACTAACCAAGTTGATTGGGTAAAATCATTCATGGGTAAGCTCCCCACACATATACAGTCACTCTTAAATGCGTTTAGGCCTAAAGTTGCATGTGAAGACACCTCTTAAAAGGTAAGCACATGACCCCATGAGGTCGATGATAATGAAATGATCAAGTACATACAAAAAAAGTTGACCTAAATATGATATCCATTCATTAACCAATGAGTTTTTATTACCAATAACGTAAATACAATAAAATAAGTTAACACACACTCCTAGTTTAAAGGAATGGTCCATGATCTTCTCAGCATCTTTGGGAAATTGGTTGGGCAGGAGGAAACACTTCTTTAAAACTTTGAGTTACATCCTACATAAACTTCTTGGTAATATCATCCCAAGGCGCCCAACAATACTCACTCTCAAATGGAAAAAAATATTGATATAAAGTACTGAATCTCAAATCACTTATTGTAAATAATGGAATTTAGCAAATCGCGAGGCCAATTTCTCATCCTTGTCTTTTAATAATCATTTTACACCTAATTCTAGTCTTTTGTAGCCATCTTTCCTTTATTTGGATGTTTTTTTTTAGACCTGGTTTTTTTTCCTTCTTAGGCTATGCTATCATTTTTTAAATAATTTGATAATTATTAATATATTTTACAACCTCTTAAGGTTGACTTTAAATTTCTTAGACTTGGTTGATCTTGTTAGATCTGGTCTAGACCCTATTTATCCTTACCCAACCCTCTTTAGGTTGATTTTATCTTCATGGATTAATCCTACCTCTTATGTCGACTTTAGCCTTCTTAGGTTGAATTTATCTTTTTAGATTTGATTTATACATTCTTTAATCAGACTTATCCCTCTTTAGGATGATTTAATCTTCTTAGATTAATTTTTACTCGTATGTTGACTTCAACCTTCTTAGGTTTAGTTGACAAATATTCCCTATCATAATTATGTGAAAGAGGTACGTATTATTATTCAGCTTTCTCTTATCGAGTGAAACCTTTATGTGATGGTTCCATAAACCACCGATGAGCTTAGTCCACACTTGACTCATTATGGAAGAATGTTAATCATTATGCGGGGATCCGGGACTAAAGACTATAGGTATATGGTTATGATCTTTAATAACCTTAGAGGAAATATAAATCTCAATGCCAAGAACATAGGAAGTAAAAGATATGAATATAGGGTCATTAAACTTAGCGTTTGAATATAATTCCCTTACAATATTAGGATAAACCTCTTATTTATCTGAACCATGTCGACATGTTGGAATCCATTAATGTCACACAAATTCATTGTAGATAGTGGACTGATGATCTCTAATGGAGTACCTATCCATTATTCTTTAATAAGAAAATTTCCTCATTATGAAATTCATTTCAAATGTTTGATCCCTTTGTTCACTACACCAAATCCTGCGAATGGTCACGCCCAGTTGGTCGCGGCCCAAATCCGCGACCAACTGGTCGCGGACTTGGGCCGTGACCAACTCAATTTTGGCGTGACCATATTTATTACCACACTAAATTATGGATGCTCTGGAAGTGGTCACGGACCAAATCCGTGACCACTGTGGGTCGCGGACTTGGGCCGTGACCAGGTCGTGACCATCTTGGCGCCAAAATTCCCTCCAAAATTGGTCGGGTATCGGTCACGGACTTGGGCCGTGACCATAGGCATGACGAAGCACAATACACACAAATACTGGGTCACGGCTGGGGGCCGTGACCATTTTTGACGTGGGTCACGGACTTGGACCGTGACCATATGCATGACGAAGCACAAATACACACACATATTGGGTCACGGCTGGGGTCCGTGACCAATTTTGGGCGTGGGTCACGGCTATGGGCCGTGACCAGTAGACTGCATACACGAGACTTGATTTCATTAATGGGTCGCGAGGTGGGTCACGGCTGTAGGCCGTGACCAATGTCAATCCTAACCAAAACTCAAATCCCTCGTATTTTCATTACCCCACTCGTATCTTATATTTTTTTCTTTCCCAAACGCTGCTTCCCCCTCCCCCCCCAAACCTCCCCCCCAAACGATGCGATGTTGTGATGTTGGTGATGGAGTGAGGAGCTGGTGATGCGATTCGATGTTCTGTGCTTGTGCTACCTGGATGTAGGGGCCGAAGGTGAGGTGGCAAGTTTTGGGGCCGCAAATTAAAAGCTGGGAGGTATAGAGGGTCACAAACGGGGGCATTCTCAGGTCGGGTTTCAGCGGGTGACTCTGGTGGGTTATTCGAAAGGGTTGGATAGTCGGGACTGGGGCTCCGGCATTCCATGTTGGTCGATAGTGTTGGTTTCCTACTTAGTAGCGGTTTGAATCGCTTGGGTGTTGAAATCAGTATTGCTGGTATTTCTTTCTCAAACGGTGGAGATTTCTTCCCCAAACGCTGGTAGCAGTCGTGGAGATTTTTTCCCCAATCTGTATGGAGGTTCTTCCCCAATCTGTATATGTAATATATCCATATATATGTGTGTGTGTTTGTTATATGTAATGCTATGATTTTTTCTTTGATATGTGGAGATTCCTCAAATTTGCTTTGATTTTTTTTTCTAGGTCTAAAATTTTCTGTTTGTTATATATTAAAATGATTTGTTTTCTGTTTTTTTTTCGAATTGCAGATGTAGTATTTTGTGTGCATCTATGTGTAGGTTGAGAAATGTTAATGTATAATAATTAAGGTGTAAAGAATGATGTTTGGAATTGGATAGATAGTATACTAATCTTAGTCCATAAGAGTTGTTGTGTTGATTTGTTGGATACAATTTTTTTGGGACCATAATTATTTGAAGAAATAATTGTATATATGCTCAAATGCACTACTAAAGTTTTTTTTTTTACAAAGTATAGAAAATGATGATGGATTTGGAATATGGGTGACATTTAACAATAAAGGACCATTATTGTAAATGACAGATGGCTTTAACATTATATGTCAATGGAATATGGATATTGCGTCTTTTTTCACCTTATGAGCTTAGCAAACTCTCTTCTCATATCTCCTGAAGGTGTCCTTTTGTCACCTTATGTTACTTAATGACACACTCATAGGACCTGCGAGAAAGAATGACATTTATATTGTCAAAAGTGGATTCCACTCGGAACTATAACCAGTAAAAAATAAAGATCTCCAAAGTCGAGCTATTCTACTTAGTTAGAGCTGATATCACCACTTCTGTATGCTATTAATTAATCACCCGTCGAGGAATTATGTTAAGGTGTCTGGGAATATGTATTGTATTTCTCATGACTATATATGTTTAGATTTGAGAATATTTTGTTTCAGAATCAGAGTTTGCGGAGAACGTAGGTGAGTGGTGGATTGATTATCAAGTTTCTTTTTGGATATCTAGGAGCCAGTCCTAGAGGACGAGTCAGTGTTTGTATAATTTTCTTTCGTGTTTTTTTCTTCTTCCAAGAATGTTACTTATTTAATGCTTTTGTTTTCAAAATCCCAATGGAAATGCAGGTTTAAATGCAGGACCATCTGCGAAAAGGACCTTAGGTACTCTCTCTAAGCATATTCAGATTCGTCCGCGAAATGTCTTGTCTTTATATAATTATTCTTCTAATTATTCGATTTAGTGTTGTGAGTCTAATTTGAACTTTGCGGAATGGCTATGTTCCTAATTCAACCAAGATTATAGTTTTACTGGAATGGCTTTTTTGGATTCCGTTAGATTTTTTTTAATAAAGCTAACTATGCATCTGGGGAATATATTGTATATTTTGTTGGGACTCATTTTAGTATCAGTGTGTTATAGCTCCAATTTATATTTCTAAAAAATCTTGTGTTATGCATGCTAGACGCACAGTGAAAAACATTCCCATGTATGCTCCAGCACAGTTCTACATTGACAATGTATTGTTTCGGATCAAGGAGAAGAACATTCCCTATTGCTATTGTTGCAGGTTAGATCTGCTATGCTTTACTTTAACAAAAGTAGTTATATAATTGATATGCATTATCTATTAAATCTTTTAGATGATAGAAGGAGTACGGGATAATTATTGGTTTTGTTTGGTTTGGCTGTTGGATAATTATTGGTTGTTGCTTGTTGTTGGATAGTATGTTAGAAGGAGTATGGGATAATTAGAAGGAGTACGGGATAATTATTAGATAATATGTTGATAATATTTTAGACTCCAGGTTTGCGAATACGACGATAATTTGAAAATGTGTAGACTTAAGCTTAAAAGCATGGCGTTAGAGGGGAGAAACCCGAAACATCCACCAAACGGTCCCGTTAGAGGCATCAACACCTCCCACGGGATCAATGTAACTCGTAGGAACTGACCCCACAGCCGCGGGTCTCCCAGTTTGAGAGTGCGACGGTAATTTGCATATTTTTACACTTAGGCTTAAAAACATGGCGTTAGAGGGTGAAAACTCGAAACAGCCCCCGAACGGCCCCGTGGGTGGCACTAACACCTCCCACGGGACCAATGTGACTCGTAGGAACTGACCCCGCAGCCGCGGAACTCCCGGTTTGAGAATACGATGGTAATTTGTATATTTCTAGACTTAGGCTTAAAAACATGGCGTTAGAGGGTGAAAATTAGAAACAGCCCTCTAACGGCCCCGTGGGTGGTACCAACACCTCCCACGGGACCAATGTGACTCGTAGGAACTGACCCTGCAGCCGCGGGACTCCCGGTTTGAGAATACGACGATAATTTGCATATTTCTAGACTTAGGCTTAAAAACATGGCGTTAGACGGTGAAAACTCGAAACATCCCCCGAACGTCGCCGTGGGAGGCACAAACACCTTCCACGGGACCAATGTGACTCGTAGGAACTGACCCCGCAGCCGCGGGTCTCCCAGTTTGAGAAAACGATGATAATTTGCATATTTCTAGACTTAGGCTTAAAAACATGGCGTTAGAAGGTGAAAACTCGAAACAACCCTCTAACGGCCCCGTGGGTGGCACCAACACCTCCCACGGGACCAATGTAACTCGTAGGAACTGACCCCGCAGCCGCGCGACTCCCAGTTTGAGAATACGACGATAATTTGCATATTTCTAGACTTAGGCTTAAAAACATGGCGTTAGGGGGTGAGAACTAGAAACAGCCCCCGAACGGCCCCGTGGGTGGCACCAACAACTCCCACGGGACCAATGTAACTCGTAGGAACTGACCCCGCAGCCGCGGAACTCCCAGTTTGAAAATACGACGGTAATTTGCATATTTCTAGACTTAGGCTTAAAAACAAGGCGTTAGAGGGTGAGAACTCGAAACAGCCCCCGAACGTCCCCGTGGGTGGCACCAACACCTCCCACGGGACCAACGTAACTCGTAGGAACTGACCCCGCAGCCGCGGCTGTCCCGGTTTGAGAGTACGACGGTAATTTGCTTATTTCCACACTTAGGCTTGAAAACATGGCGTTAGAGGGTGAAAACTCGAAACAGCCCCCGAACGGCCCCGTGGGTGGCACCAACACCTCCCACGGGACCAACGTAACTCGTAGGAACTGACCCCGCAGCCGCGGGTGTCCCGGTTTGAGAGTACAACAGTAATTTGCTTATTTCCACACTTAGGCTTGAAAACATGACGTTAGAGGGTGAGAACTCGAAACAGCCCCCGAACGGCCCCGTGGGTGGCACCAACACCTCCCACGGGACAAACGTAACTCGTAGGAACTGACCCCACAGCCGCGGGTGTCCCGGTTTGAGAGTACGGCAGTAATTTGCTTATTTCCACACTTAGGCTTGAAAACATGGCGTTAGAGGGTGAGAACTCGAAACAGCCCCCGAACGTCCCCGTGGGTGGCACCAACACCTCCCACGGAACCAACGTAACTCGTAGGAACTGACCCCGCAGCCGCGGGTGTCCCGGTTTGAGAGTACGACGGTAATTTGCTTATTTCCTCACTTAGGCTTAAAAACATGGCGTTAGAGGGTAAGAACTCGAAACAGCCCCCGAACGGCCCCGTGGGTGGCACCAACACCTCCCACGGGACCAACGTAACTCATAGGAACTGACCCCGCAGCCGCGGGTGTCCCGGTTTGAGAGTACAGCAGTAATTTGCTTATTTCCACACTTAGGCTTAAAACCATGGCGTTAGAGGGTGAGAACTCGAAACAGCCCCCGAACGGCCCCGTGGGTGGCACCAACACCTCCCACGGGACCAACGTAACTCGTAGGAACACAACGTTGTCTCTAAAGTGAGGTTGCATGGACAGAGGAGCATTGGGAATGGGTGTCACATGTGGAATGAGAGGCCTTATTCCTGTGCATAATCTATTAGGAGGGGATGTCATTTCTGTACTTGAAAAAGAGTCAAATAATAAACAAAAATAAATTCTAATTACATTCCCAAATGGGTATAAAAAACACAAACCAACTATTATATTTAATATATAAACCTAAAGAGAAGAATCCAACTCTTAAAAGTAGGTAAGAGTTTCAACCAATAAACACCCTTGAAGGGTTATCATGGACTAAAAAACCCATATAAATTGTAGTATTGACATGAAAATGGGTTTAACAATATAGTTTATTCAATAATCGTGAGAACTACGATAATTTATCCATTTAATCTTAAAAAATATGGTATTTCTATCATAGAAAATAACCTAGCTAAAAATCCCAACTCAATAGCCTAATATTCAAAACTCAATAAAACCTTATTAAATTGATATACAATAGGTAAATATGGTCTTACTAAGAATTTAAATGAAGAGCGAAGCAAGAAAATGGATCAAATAGAGTTTAGATGGAGCTTTATGAAGCTTCGATGGTTGTTTAGAATTCAAAGGGTGAAGAGAGATAAAATATCTGAAGTGATAGTAAAGTGAAAAGCCCAATTACGATTTAAATCGCATGTTCGTTGTTGTGGCACTTCTTCATCACGGATGGGAGCCTGTGCGAATGCAAAGATTATCCTTCATGAGTCACGAATGTTACTAAAAAAATTTGAGTTTTCCAAGTAAGGGTAAAACACTAAAAATCTAATCTGACCATGTACAATAAGGACCATTTACTCTAACACATAGTTAATGATCAGAATATTCTCTTTTAACAATTATAATAAAGGTTCAAGATTATACCATATTCACCCAAATGAAAAATAAATAAACTTATGAAGACTTAATGCATTTATAAAGCTAAGAATATAATGTGTTGTAAGGAAAAATTTCATATCAAGTTAATTTGCATTGTATTTTAGCTTTATTCTTTCTGGACAAAAAATCGTTTGAGTCATAGATTAGGATTTGAGTTCAGTTTGTCCTTCAAGCCTATGATGTGAATTGAAGACCATAAAGCCAAGTAAAGCAATTATCATATCATTCTGAGTTTCATATTGTGTTTCGTCTTCAACATTCATGGGATCTCAATGAGGTATTAATGCATATTATGTTTGATCCATGGATATGGTTTGAGTGTTAGTTTATTTATAATATTTGAGGCCATTTTTCATAAAGGATTTAAGAATAAACATATTTTTATTTCCTCAGTCCTTCAAATAAACCTGACATTTTCGTTCAAACAAGTTTTTATAAGCCTTTCAAATGACTTATCTGGTGGGTTCAACTGACAAGGAAGCCTATGTTATAACTAAATTTAAACGACCTTCAAACGAGATGTTTATGTTTAGCAAAAAAAATTCATTTAAATGAGTTTTTTTAATCTCGTTCGAATGAGTTTTATTTCATTCAAACGAGAATGCACAGCTCGTTCGAATGACCTTATAATTTTTCGTTCGAATGAATTATCTCGAAGTGTATGCCAATTTAAAATTACAAAAATCTATACAATATGTTTTGGATTAAAATTTTCACTTTTAAGCCTTTCAAAATCATTTTTCCAAGCGCAAATACAAGGCCTACAAAATCTAGTTTACACCCATTGGTTTGCGATCCAAGTTTTGACATAACATGTGTTTGAGATCTTATGTGTCTTACATCAAGACTATTTACTCTTCATTGGGAAAAGTTTTTCAAGCGGTGGACTCTATGTTTATGCATTCGTAGTGATAGGTAGAAATAGTTATTGTAATGGTAAGATCAACGCGATATCGAGATGTGGTAAGTGTCTGCATTGAGCTACCATTTGAAGGGGTCTAATGGAAAATAGAAAGAAGGCTCAAGGATAAAAGAGATCATCGAGGCTATAAGGCATTGGTTAAGTTGTGTTAAGTCTAATTTTTCTTCGTATGATACCTATATGATAGTGGATTTGCATGGTTGGGCCGTTCAAAGGATTTTCCTGTTGTGGTTTTTCTCGTACATCACTGTGTTATGGTTTGACTTATTTTACTCTTGCTATATCACCTAAATTCATGATTAGGTCAAGATAAATTTGTTAAATTATTTACATAACACTTTGGTTTAATTGGTGCAAAGATTAAAATTAGTTTAATTAATTTAGAAAATTAAAAATTGGTATTTTCATGTGACCCTAGTACATAACTCCTTTTTCACGTGCAATGAATATAACTCGTGTGAATAAGAAAAGTGAACATGTGTTGAGCATTAAACGATGAATTGTAATCTAAGGTTCAATAAAAACACCATTTTAGAAAATATAGTATGATACTTATCACTAAAAGGTCTCATTTTCCTTAAAGCACAAAATTTTAAACAAACACTTCTTTGTTCGTAAAATAAGAGGTTTATAACAAAAATATTTTTGGTCTCATATCCTTGGTTTTACTCAATTTTTGGAGGGCTAATTTTTTTTAATACATTGATTCTTTCAAACTATTTTGTAAGTGATTACTTTCACACTTAACAAAACCCAGGAAACTTATTTCCAATTTTCAATGATAAGCATCTAATTTTCCTTATGTTGTAGTCCTAACCACTTCATCACTCATGATTTTGAATATATTTTCATAATGATTTTCAATAATAACTATGAAAAATATAGACACGCATAAGGAAAAAATAAGATCCCTTATCTAAAATCACAACCATTTTAAAATACAATAAAACATTAATTACATTAAAGGGTTTTAATTTTTTGAGCGAATAATTTCTCATTGACTTATATAATCTACTCTATATTAATCAAGGTTTAAGAATATTCGACTTTCAAGCTATAAATTTCAATTTCGAGAGTACATAGACATAAACGAAACAAGTATGCAACCTTATATATAAGAGGTCATGCATTAATTTAATCTACGAGTAAACTAACATGTAAGAACATAATCAACAATTATATCTCAAGAAAATTTATCAAAGATGAAAAAAGCACAACAAAAAAAATAGTTAGAATCGATGAACGAGATAAGCTTGCTAAGGGATTTAGGTGAAACGAGAAATCAATATATTTAGTAGAGTTTAAGGGAACCAATTTAGGATTCCTTTTTATATCTACATCTATCATTTTCATACCATCCTTATTCCGTGAGTTTCATTAGGATTATTCCCAATAAAATTCCTATTCATCCTAGCATTGTGAAAACACAAGGCCGAATTGAGAAAACTGAAAAAGTTTCTTAATGACCTTTCTTATGACAATGATCACACGTAGAAGTTCTAGGCCTAGAAACATGTTCGTGATTCTTAGGAATAGACTTTTCCAAAAGTTAAACTTTCTTTAACTTCAAGAAAAAATATTTAAGGTTTTTTTTATGATAGTAGTAATAAACATTAAATTTTATATATCTTCTTATATGCAATGGTTGATTGTTGTTAATAAAATTATGAGGAATAATAACCTTCTCTTTCAAATGTTTCACATCACCACATTTCCTGTGGTTTTGAACGCTTTAGGAAATTGGCTCAACGAATGATGATCTATTTGACGATGAATCTTTGAAATTCAAAGTTTCTCCTATAGGAATTTCTTATTTGTTAGAATCTAAGTCTTTAGTAATATTTTCAATCCTTTATAAAAGACTAACATTGGATTCTTCACAAACTTGATTTTTTTCTTTCAAATTGTCCCGAGCGATGGTCAAATCATTTCTCTCATTTATCAGGGTGTAAACACATTCATCTTCAATTATATGTAACTTTTTATTTTCTAGTAGTTCATTAGGAAATTTTAAGAAGTCATTACAGCCTAAATCAAAGGCTTTAAGTCGAGGATAAAGATAATGTACACAAGATTATATAACTTTAAATAATTTAATTTCTTCCTTTGAACATTTTGTCTCATGGGAAAATTGTTTTCTCATTTCAAGGGTTTTAATTTTTTCATGAAAAACATCCCTTCAATAGAAAACTCGGAAGATGCATTATCTTTGTTCTTCTTCAAATCCTTTTCCTTTTTTAAAAGCTTTACTTTCATTAAACGTTATACATTTTTTTAGTAAGGCTTTTGATTTCAAAACTAGCCTATTATAAGAACCACACAAATCATCTTCTTCACTAGGACTAATAATAACATAAACTTTTTTAATTTCAGTAACGGAGATCCAAAAAATAGGACGGGGCAACAAGTTCGATAAAATCATAACTATTATGGCAACTAAGTAAGTCATTATAATGATCACATATTATTAACTCCATAATAGACACATTATATCTATGTCAAGACGATAAAACCTACAAAAGTGAGGTCAAGATTTGATATGAGTTGAAAGTGCATGTAATTGAGTTTGAGATGGAGCGAAAGTACTCAAATTACAGTTATAGTTGTAATAGAGAAAACCTTTTCCTTCCAATTATTTATGGGAACAAATAACATAACCTAGGTCTATTTAACAAAATATTTCACAAATTAGATTACACAAATTTTATCTTAAATATTAAATGATTAATCTAAATGTAAAATAAGTACCACAATCACATAACACTATGTCGTACCACAAAAAAACACATTAATGGAAAAAACATCGGGCCAAAATGAACGACAAATACATTGTGATAGGGCCTTACAAACGAAAACTAATGACTTATAATCACACAACGCATAAATTGACTATCCCCCCTTTCGCACCATATCTTCCACAGAATGAGCTAACAACTAAAGAACGCTACATAACCAGTATATTTTTACCTCAAGAAATGTCTTCAAATATTTCTTCTGGAATCAAACTCTTCTTTTGAAGTTGAAGAGGAACTCTATTGACACATAATTATCGGAGTACCAGTTTCTCGGATGTGAGTGATCCTAAAGGTTTCGAAAGTGTTTAAAAATACTTTGGCTTACTCAAACCTCACCATATATTTTGAAGTTATTCGTACAAGTCTATGAAGACAAATATATATAAATATATTTTCTCAAGAATAAAGGTAAAAGTGTGTTATGCTTCAATAGGACTTAGGATTAACTTTAGAAAACAAAACATCTCAAAAATACAAAAGAGAAAAATAAATCTCTGATTTTAATCTTTAGAGTGTCTAAACTCAGAAACTTATTTCTTTAAAAATTTCTCTTGATCAAATGTATTTTTCACTTTAAGAAAATTTCTTAAATAAGTTTTGCTCTGTAGAGTTTTGACAAAGATGATGATAATGAGATTACTCCCTTCACATAACTTTGGAAAGGCAAAAAAATGGTGTAGTTTTTTAACCTTAATGAAAACCACACATGATATAGTTATGCATTGTCCCTTTTAAAAATATTTATACGAACACATTTTTGCATACTTATATCACTAATACCAAATTCAGAGAAAAACACACACACACACACACATCCAAAAATAATTTTTAGATTATGAAATTATTAGTTTGAGTATGACAATGGTGTAAGTCTACAAAGGAAATTCCCTCAACCTAAGTGGCATTCCAATGAGTGATATCACAAATGATTCCCGATTGTATTTTGATGAAGCTTTTCGGTGAATATGACTATTCGTGATGATTTTTCAGAACGATCTCATTAACAAAACTCAAAATATATTTTATTACACAAAATACAATAATATTATTGCCAATGGGGGCACAAGTTTACTTATACTCTTACAAGTTCTTCGAACCAATTTATATGGTTTTTTTAATGTCCTATTAATCCCTACAGAGAATGTTTTACTAGAAATCTTTATCGACATGCTTCTTTAAGTAAATATCATTTAGGCAAACTAACTGTGAACCCTATATTAGACACTTAATTCTATAAATGAGCCATTTCCAAATGGGGTCCCATTGTTTAATAAAAAAGTTACGGGGACCCCAAATTTCGGAATGATATTTTTTCCATAAGAACCTCCTAATGTCAACTTATCTTATATGTGTTAAGGGCCTTGTCCGTTTCCATTTATTTAAATAATCGATCAATATAGTGAGGAATTTATGATCTTTAGGGCCCTTGGAAGTTGGTCGACTCTTCCCATGACCCATTGAGCAAACGACCATGGTCTTGTTAATGGGTTCAAATCCCCTTCCGTTTACGTAGTGATCACGAAAAATCTTGGCATGTGGAAAATTTCTTAACAAATTCACGACATCATTCTACATAAAAGGCCACTAATTTCCTTGCAAAATTTCCTTGTATGCAAGTGATCGTTCTCTAGCATGAGTGCCACAACATCATTTATGAATCTCTCTTATGATTTCTTCCAAATTAATCCATGTTCACGCACTTAAAGATAATCCCGGTTAATGATGATATATAGTGGTGCCATATCGAGTTCAAGAAGATACTAGTTGACTTGACTATTAACTTTTGAACCTCTTACATTTCTTTCAGAAGATCGCTATTTTTGACATAGGTCACAATTAGATATATCCAACTGGGTAACTGGTTAGTTGATTAGTGCATGAAAGGTGCGCGTGTGTAAGGTGCGCAGTCGTTGTTTTCGTTTCACCACGATAATGCAAACAAACCTAAGTTACTAATACACTTGCGAGGCAAGCGCAACGATAAGTCGGGTATCGAAAATCCACAGGGACGAGATGCTAGAATTCAATTGATTTACTACTGCGAAATAAAAGGGAAAAAGATGATTACAAACTAAAAGAAAAGATGCATGAAAGGGAAATTATTAATCTAGGCAAGTGTATTGAAACTAGACTAACTAGGCGAGTAAAACTATAGGTTGCGTCGAATATCCCTCACTCGAGTTAATTTGTATAAAATGGATACATGGGTCAATGATTTATTTACGAACGCGTCTTGTTTCGACAGTTAATTGAATCAAAGGTTGTCACGCCCCTAAATCCGCATAAAAGCCTAATAAGATTTTGGCGTCAACAAATATCCCGAAAATTGCGCACGCAAGGTCGTAAGCACGGGGCATACATGATATGCCCCGTCAAATCTCCTAGGCGCAATAACTAGGACAATGCACCCGAAGTATACCCATAAACACCATCACCAAAGCCAAGCAACGCGTTAACTAGAGTGAGTTCAATTCAAATACAACCTAATTTAAATTAGCTAGAAAGCATGGTAAAAATGCGGTAAATAAATGCGATAAAACTATACTACAAAGCACGGGAAGAAAGCACGTAAACCTAAACTAGAAAGCATGTAAATTATCTAGAAAGCAAGAATTAATGAAAAACAAGCTATATCAATGGAGAGGAAGATGGAAGTACAATCTTACAAACCCAAATGTTTTCACACCATATGAGGTAGAAGAAAAGAGCTCTCAACTCCCAAACAGTAACCTAAAATCTATCCTAAAACGTTTTTTATTTGATTATTACAACAAAAATGCTTTATATAGTAAGTGGGAAAAGAACTAGAAAAGAAAAGAGAAAAGAAAAGAAAAGGCAAAATATCACCTGGAAACAGGGGATCGATCAATTGACCCCTTTGGTCGATCAATCGATCATAAATAAAAAATCCACTATCGAGAAGGATCAATTGATCGACCCCAAACCGTCGATCGATCGATCAAGCAGGTATGAGCCAAGGCAGCACACTGTATTGCTGTTTTGGTTTCCAAGTTTTTCTCCTCCGCTAAAATTACCGTAACTTCTTCATTCTGCATCGCAATCGTGCACCGTTCGCGTCCATACGAAGCTAGCTAGGAGGGCTACAACTTCTGTGAAGATGATGGGCCAGGTGCCCAAAAGTTCACACTTAGTTATAAAAATTCCCTTGAACGTGCGATTGTGTACGAAAATCGAGCGGAATGCGTCCGAACTTCACACTTAGCATCCAAATACTTATAAAAGCTCAATTAACCCTTGCAAAACATGTTAACGTAGAAATCCGAGGTTGTCTGGTTAACGAGCATAAATATAGGGAATAAGATACCCGAGGAGGCTAAAATGCGTTCGTTCGGAGGATGAATTATGCAATATTTCCGTATCATCACACCCCATAACTTACACATTGCTAGTCCCTAGCAATGAAATAGGATGAAAAAAGAACTACAAGCAAACCAAAAGTAGGAGATAGTACAAAAGTATGGTATAACAGCATAAGGCCACTTTTGCGGGCAATTCGATTGCATTTAGCGTATACAATAAGCCGTTAAACCCCTAGGTCACCCTAGTGGACGAGTGTCATCTCATGAGGGTTTTCAGGGATGACACCCACAAACATCACATGGTTTCCTCAAAATAGGCCCAACCCAACATGCGACAAGCCCAACACTAGCGAACAATATTTCATACGCATTATTAGCACATTGAACGAATTCAAACAAAAGTCCGAAATCATTAACATTATAGAATGCACCTCATAGAATTGAAACTTTAAAATGTGGGAGGGGGAGCGAGCACATGCAAAGTGTGATTTGGCAAAAACTTATATAAATCGGATAAGCATTAAAGCAAGCATACATTCAATCCTCACGGGCATTATACTCATCAAGCGAATTCACTCAAAACAGGGAGGTAACACACGGAACATGCAGGCATAAAGAGTAAATGTAAATGGAAACTAGGTCGCACACATGTCACAAATGAAGAACGCTATATATAAAAAGAAAAACTGTAATCTCAATGAAAGGATACCGCACACTAAAAGAGGCGAAATGCATTTTCACAGATTAGCAAAACTATTATGACTTTTGAATTACATCAACCTAAGATAACATAGAACTTGTATAGGTTGTAATGTAGGCTAGGCTAGGGTACGAAATGAAGGAATGTATGTACGAATTCAAAGTGTTCGGAATAAAAACTCGGGATAATGGAAAAATGTGGGCAATATCAAAATTGGAAAACAAGTTCCAAAACGGCATTAGATATATCATCGGGGAGAGTAATCAAAGCTTATTGAACTATATACAACATTTACAACTTTCTCTTTCTTTTATTTTCTTCTTTTTCTCATTTTTCTTTTGTTTTCTTTTTCTTTTTGATTTATCTTCTTCATCACCTTTTCACTTTTTCTTTTCTTTACTTTTCATACTCTCATATGCCTAAATTTCAACTGACATCATAACAACAACATTCAATCCCAAGCAACATTCCAAACAAAGGTATGGAAGGTGTATGTATGGGCTAAAAACTCCAATGCGGAGTTTGTATGGAATTTGGGTTATGAAATGAAAGGCTAATATTTAGGCTCAAGGGGCTTAACGAGGGTAAACATATAAGGGTGAGGTCAAGGATAATATGGGTGATATAACAAAGAATGCCTATGATCATTTCCAAAAGTTTACTCAATTCTTGAGTCAAAACAATATATGAAAATCATGATCAAGTAACACATTTCAAGTATGAACTCAATTAATGAACGATCAAATGAAAGAATAATGAGATTACCAATGAATTCAACGTTTTCAATGAGAAAAGAATAGTGTATACACTCACAAACGATGAAAGGTACAAAGCTTACTCGGTGTAAGTATATACAATGCAACAAAAGATTACCGAGTTATAAAAATCTTAAACCAAATCAATAGAACAATAAAAGTGCATGTGCTCATGGGATTAAAGTTTAATTCATGAAGTTATTCACAATATCAATAAGAGAGACTAAAGTCTAATAACTTCTAAAATCGAGAACATGCATCGTTGGGTTGTCTATTGGATCGGAAAATTATTGAAATTTATCATCGAAAACAAAGGCAAAAAGTAGAAAAAAGGAGAAAAAATAAAGAAAATCTTTTTGAAATTTTTAATTTTTCTAAGAAAATCATACTAAGTAACTAACATGTGAGCAAAAACATGGACTAAATAAAGAAATGGATAGAATATCCCACACCCCCTAACTTAAAACTTGACATTGTCCTCAATGTAAATTAAGAGCCAGGTCAAAGAGAGGAAAAGAGCGATATTACCCAAAATTGGAGCGATCCCAATAAGAACAAGTCCAAAGAATCTACAAAACAAGTTAGTACCGAGCATTGCAATAACATACAATAAAAAGTTAACTAATTACAATAAACTAAATTAAAAAGGAAAGAAAAAATAAGAAGAAAGAAAGCTAACTATACATAACCTACTATGTAGGCTTCACACTATCTGTACACTAGAAGTCTAAATAAATGAGGGTCCACCGTAAAAATGATTTGACTTTGGAGGATAACCGGTGTACCCTCACATACAAGAATGCCTTCCGAAAAATATGAATTCCGTTTGAACAACGGAAGACATGTGTAAGGCGGAAGAAATGAACCATCGCCAATTAAAATTTTTGGAGGGACGATGGGGGGGTTTGGATTGAACGGGTGACAAAAACATGTGGGGATCGAGAAAAGCCGAATATCCTCCCAAGATTTTGAAATTGGAATGGGATGCGGCGCACACAAAGGCACAAATGCGATCGTGGAAGGCGACTCGAGCAAGTACTCCTCATCGGCGAAAAGGTTTAAAACATTAAAGTTTAAAATCGAATCATCGGGTACTTGTGACGGTGTGATAATAGAGCATGAAAATGGGGATAAAAGAAATTCGAACTCATGAGATGAATCATCATAGCATGAAGATTGAGTTTCGAAGGAAATAATATCATTTTCAATGAAATGTTCTTCTTTGGGGGCCAAAGATAAAATCATTTCATTGCAAATATATATTACGTCATTTTCGTCCTCACTTTCAATATCTATTATGCAATGGGAAAAGTCTAGAATGGTTTGTTCCAAAGTAGGTAAAAGTAACTCATTTGATTCAAAACATTCTTCGACCTCAAAAGTCTCGGAAGCAAAATCGTCGTCGGACTCAAATAATAAATCCAACTCATGTTCTCAACAACGATTTTTTTCCCGATAACGAGTTTCAATTTTCTCATTCTCATATATACGCAAGCCCTCACCGAATGTCATAGGTCGAGGTGCGGATGCATGAAAATGGGAACTTTGAAAATTACCATCGGACTTAAACGAAAACTCATTATTATAGGAATTTTGAAAACTATTCGAATTCGTTTCAAAATTCCTATTATAAGGAGGTAAAGGCCCAAAATCATTATCAAAATTCCAATAACCTAAATTTTGACTTTCGTTATACTCGCCCAAAGTCATATTTGAATTTGTTATACTTTGGGATTCTAAGTATTCACCGAAAGTCATAGGTTTGCGAGAATTTTGAGAATTATAACAATGATTACCGAAAGAATTGGAATAAGATTTGCTTACCCCAAAAATGACTCAAGTGGTGAATTCCACAAAATAGGTGCACGCGGGAAAAATTCGGGCTTTTCTAAGTGCTCAAATGTAGAAGTCCTCCAAAATATTAGCAAATAATACAAATAGAAAGAAAATACTCTGACATACTAAATCAAATAAAGTCTAAAACAAACTCATCCCCGGCAACCATGCCATTTTGATTAAGCAATCAAAGCACTGAACCAATTAAGATTCAAAGCAAATCATCCCCCGCAACAGCGCCATTTTGATTAACGCGTGAAAGGTGCGCGCGTGTAAGGTGCGCAGTCGTTGTTTTCGTTTCACCGCGATAATAAAAACAAACTTAAGTTACTGCTACACTTGCGAGGCAAGTACAACGGTAAGTCGGGTATCGAAAATCCACAGGGACGAGATGCTAGAATTCAATTGATTTACTACTGCGAAATAAAAGGGAAAAAGATGATTACAAACTAAAAGAAAAGATGCATGAAAGGGAAATTATTAATCTAGGCAGGTGTATTGAAACTAGACTAATGAAGCGAGTAAAACTATAGGTTGCGTCGAATATACCTCACCCGAGTTAATTTGTATAAAATGGATACATGGGTCGACGAGTTATTTACGAATGCATCTCGTTTCGACAGTTAATTGAATCAAGGGTTGTCACGCCCCTAAATCCGCATAAAAGCCTAATAAGATTTTGGCGTCAACAAATATCTCAGAAATTGCGCACGCAAGGTCGTAAGCACGGGACATACATGTTATGCTCCGTCAAATCTCTTAGGCGCAATAACTAGGACAACGCACCTGAAATAGATCCGTAAACACCATCACCAAAGCCAAGCAATGCGTCTACTCGAGTGAGTTCAATTCAAACACAACCTAATTTAAATTAGCTAAAAAGCATGGTAAAAATGCGGTAAATAAACGCGGTAAATAAATATGATAAAACTATACTACAAAGTAAGGGAAGAAAGCACGTAAACCTAAACTAGAAAGCATGTAAATTATCTAGAAAGCAAGAATTAATGGAAAACAAGCTATATTAATGGAGAAGAAGATGAAAGTACAATCTTACAAACCCAAATATTGTCACACCATATGAGGAAGAAGAAAAGAGCTCTCAACTCCCAAAACCTAACCTAAAATCTATCCTAAAACATTTTTTATCTGATTATTACAACAAAAGTGCTTTATATAGTAAGTGGGAAAAGAAATAGAAAAGAAAAGAGAAAAGAAAAGAAAAGGCAAAATATCGCCTGGAAACAAGGGATCGATCGATCAACCCCTTTGGTCGATCGATCGATCATGAACAAAAAAATCCACTATAGAGAAGGATCGATCGATCGACCCCAAACCGTCGATCGATCGATCAAGCAGACACGAGCCAAGGCAGCACACTGCATTGATGTTTTGGTTTCCAAGCTTTTCTCCTCCGCTAAAATTGCCGTAACTTCTTCGTTCTGCATCGGAATCGTGCACCGTTTACGGCCACGAGAAGCTAGTGAGGAGGACTACAACTTCTGTGAAGATGATGGGCCAGGTGCCCAAAATGTGAATTGACTAAAATGCCCTTAAACGCGCGACTGTGTATAAAAATTGAGCGAAATGCGTCCGAACTTCACACTTAGCATCCAAATACCTATAAAAGCTCAATTAAACCCTGCAAAACATGTTAACGTAGAAATCCGAGGTTGTCTGGTTAACGAGCATAAATATAGGGAATAAGATACCGAAGGGGGCTAAAATGCGTCCGTTCAGAGGATAAAATACGTAAATTTGCGTATCATCATTAGTCTCCATCACCAATATCTCTAGATATGGTTCCTCCATGCCTGAATTCTCCATGTATTCCACTTTTATTATGCTATTTCTACCAGTGTCAATAAAAGAAGTAATAGTTTCTAATACACCAACATTATTATTATAGTTTATTGCCAACTGTTGAATTGTCCCTTGCCCAACGTTGTTGAGAAAATTCATTGTTATATCTCGATAATACACCATTTTAGGGTATAATGCTTCATATTCATCCTTTAACTATAAAAGAAACGAGAGTTATAATGAAATTCTATGCACATTTCCCTAATTTAACAACTCTATAGAGGTCGACTATCGTTACCTCATACTCTGATATGATGTTGAACCATTTGAATTACAATAAGTTTGTGTGTTCAATCATGGACCCTTAAAGGATGATGAGAATAATGTTAATTCATGTGCCACGCTTGTTTGAAACTCCATCTATAAAGAAACTGCACCTATACATCTGGTTTGGAGGGTTGTGTTGGGGTTTTATTCTTAAAAACATGTATAATATTTATTTTTTAACAAAGGTATGTTAGGTTTATTTTGAAATAAGAATCATGTTTTTAAGAATGACTTATATCTTTTTAAATATATTATATACATCTCGATCAGTTGAACTTAGTAGGAATTATGGTGAATTGGGCTCGACCTGATCACATAAGAGCATAATTCTAGTTTTAGTTCAATTGTACTGTTCATAACCTAGATGAAAAGCTAACATCCCGTCAGTAAAGATGCAAGTATGATCTTAAGAGTTTATCTTGACTACAAGACTCTATCTGATGGTTCAAGAACTTGTCTAATAGTTCAAATATGATCATACTGATACATCAGGAATGTGTTGAATGAGTCAAAGGTGATATTCAAGGCTAGGCATTGATAATATTAGACTTGCACAATATCACAATGTTTACAAATGGTGAATATATTCTCAATATTGAGAGCTATGAGGATTGGAGTATCCACATAATTATTGATTTGATTATTATGGGTATGAATAATTCTATTGGGTCTTAATCTTCGTAAGTTAGGAAATCATTGTGTGGGTATGTATGATATCATATTCTGGAGGAATCCACATTTAGGAGATATCTTAAAGTATGATACCCCCTTAATAAAATTATGAATTTTGATTCTACGAGCAAACCCTGTTGATGCATTTTATAATCCAGTAAAGTATCAAATAAGTTAAGTTTAAGATCACGGAATATATAAGACGTTGGTGAAAACCAATTAACAATGAATTGAATTTCACCAAGTGGGTATTGGATGCTTTACACGGGGAATCATATTACGAACTATCTAACTTTTCAAATATGACCTCATTATTTTAAATGATTTTGAGATAATTATATTGGGATGAAGTTGTGATTATTTAGTGGAATTAATTGAGATTAAGTGGAGAAAGCAAATGAATAAGGGGGTGTAATTATGGATTTTTGAGTACCTATTTGGAAATCAATTTACCCTATCATAAGATCCATTATGAGGGGTTACATCGTGTCTCCTACTCAGCTCCCACCAAATGCTTATAGGTCCATCCTTGGGTCTGTGACATATTGGAAGCTAATTATGGGATTTGATAGAACTAGTGATATTTTTCGGTGGGTTCATAACATAAAAGAGAATGCCGAAGCCCGAGCATACTATTATTTTTGCCTCAAAAGTGAGATAAGAAGATGATGCGGGTCGTGCAGATGAGCAACCATAGCTGGAAGAACTAATTTATTTTAATAAAAGGTAATTGGGAGTTTCGATCTGATAATAAGGATAAGTCGTGCAGTATTCCTCAAGATTGGTGCTCCCCTCATAATATTGGTACACATCTAATATTCCCCTTTGTTGTAATGGTTGTTATTTTTGTATACTGGCCTCATTTTATTTTCATCCCTTTGCAGTCCAAAAGGCTTTAAGACTCCCTCCTTCTCTAAAGGAGTAGGTTAGAACTAATTGTACTCCAAATCCTATAGACTTTGACAGAATTTTACTGAGGAGGTGATCATAGTTGGTATGGATTCTAGCATGTGGTCATCTTGGCAGAGCACTTTTACTTGGTTGATTCATATTCCAAAAATTCTGATCACATCTTCTTCTATGCATCTTCTTCTTCCACTTCACCTAAACTCCATGGCACCTTCAACAATTGATCGTGTAATAATGAATATTTTTAAAAAGTGGAAGTTGGAGGTCGAGACCAAGAAGAGGATGGATACTATCCTTACTTATTGAGGTTAAGGAGAAGAAGAAGATTGAAGATGAAAAAAGGGCTAACGTAGAGGTCCAGAAAAATGTTGAATAGATTACTATGAATCAAGATGATATAGAAGCTAAAAATATTACAAAGGCTAAAGGAAAGGGCAAGGTTATTGCCTCAGAGGACGGGCCAATTTTCTATAAGAAAAGATCTATCGAAAATCCCCTTCCTACTTCCATCCCTAGGAAATAGAGGAGTAGAGATAGGAGAAAAAAGTGCAAATTCTCAGGGCACTTGTTGGTCGACTGATCCAGGGTGATGGGTCCTTGAAACCCTAAGGAGAGATGGATCTGGTTACTAGGACCCCAAGCATCCAATGACCAGGAATAGTTGAGGAGTGAAAAGGAATCCATTATCTTCCATAAGAAGAATGCCATTGATGTTCTCGAATATCATGGCTTTTCCAATTATTTCTAACATATCCGTTAGTTCAACGTTGACAAATCTTGGACTAAGACTCATCATAGCATGATGGTGGTAAGTTTAGTGGTAAAATTCTTATATTTTATATGTATCCCTACTGTACATTATTCTTATATTGACTTATTTGTTTCAGGGTGCTATGGGTGCCAGCATTATGCGGGAGTAAGTGACTTCTTACCAAAATTCATATAATGAATTGAAGGACGAGCATAATGATCTTTTTATCCACTATGAGACCTTGTCTGGTGAATTTAAGGACGCTAAAGCCAATCACGACAAGGTCTGCTCGCGCTAAAATAGAAAGATGAACAACTGGCGGCTAATATGAGTGCTCTGAGCTGGTAGAGGAGGAGATAAATAAACTGAAGGAACAAGCATAGACTGATACAATAAAGCTTCAGTCCTGTGAGGAAGCAATCACCAAGGGGTTATAGGAATTGAAAAGAGTCACTGAGGCTTTGGAAAGAGCCAACTCTTCCCTTTCTACCACTGAAGATGAAGTAGTGAAGAAGTTTAAGAGCTTAGGCGAATATAACATTGACCTAGTGACCATCTTTACGTAGGTCTATGATGAGTTCAAAAGGTGGGTCATTTGGTATTTCCCCAATCTTTTATAGACAGTTCAAGTATGAGAAGGTGATAATGATAAGTCCAAATCTTTAGCTACTATATGCGAGACGATGTCAGTGGAGGTAGCTGCTGAAGATGTTGGGGATGAGCAGGATGAGAATGCTGCCGACCATACCCGTGCCTCCAATCCTCTCCCTATAGCTACTGCAGATGCTCAGATAGTAAAAGCTGAAGCTGAGCATATTCCCAAAGCCTAGATTTCTTTTGTCCTTTTGCTTAAACTTTGATCATTTTTTAATTTATGACGAACATTCTTATACTCTTCTTTTGTTATAAATGATCAATTTCCTCTATGTGTTCATACTTATTATGGTCATTGTTGAAAATATTAATGCTCTTGACTAGATCACCCTATATTGGATATATTTCGCACAAGTAAATATGGTCATGTGCTTTTCAATTTAGTTAGTTCTAGTTTTATAGGCTTAATAATAGCATGTTGGCTGTCCGCCATTTCAACATACTAACTTCTTTAGTATTCGAGATAAGCATGCTAATAGTATAGTCTTACGATCATGTGGTTAGCTTTTTGCCAACTTGATCTACCTTACTAGCTACCCATTTTTGTACGAACCTGAGTTTTCTTGACTTTGGTTCTCTCAATGTTTATGCCACTTATTAGTTGTATAAACGAATCTCGTTGTTATGACTATGTGTCAACACGGGTTACCTAAATTGACCAAGTTTATTAGGATATAAACTTACCTTGGGTCATGGTCGGATATGGTTGTCCATCAAGAATATATTACCCTTATTTGGTACGACTTCTTATTCACCATCTCTCCTAAGACGAGATTGTACATGAAGTTGAACTCCTTGTTCGCGAGTTGCTCGTAAGCAAAGCCATATATGAAATATTTCAATAAATTATACTGGTCATATTGTTGATGATATGTACATATCCCATACCCTCAAAATAAAGAAAATTGGACTTGACATCATTCTTGAAGTGGACTTGAACTTTTATCAATTGCTAACAGAAATTTCATATTGTGAAAAAACTTCTCATTACATAGGTGATAGTACTTCATTAAGTGCTCGACGTTTCATGGGATCTTAAACTGTTTCCCTTTTAAGGTCTAAATCCTATATATCCCTGGCCTGGCGATGGTCGATATTTGATATGGGCCATGTTAGTTAGGCTCCAGCTTTTTCCCCTTCTGAATGGCCTTTTTTAGGATATAGTTCCCCTCTTTTAAACTTCTCAGCTTCACCCTTTTGTTATAGAAACGAGCGGTTCTTTACTGGTTAAAATTTACTCCGAGAGCTACATTTTTCTAACTTATTTTACCAAATGAATGCCTAATATTCTCATCAGATTGCTCCATGGTGAATTAAAGTTAAGGACACGGTGACTAGGTAGGACAATTTTTGTTAGTATCACCGCCTCTGTTCTAAAAGCTAGCATATACTGGGTTTCACCAGTCGCTATCCGAGATGTTATTTATAAGTCCATAGGACACTCTGCAGTTCATTCATCCAGATACCTTTTGCAATATGCAGTCTTATCTTTATCCCATCAAGTAAAGTTTTATTTATTAGTTCAGTCTTCCCATTACACTGTAGATGGCCTGGTGCCGAGTGCAACTTTTGTATCTTGGAGCCTGCGCAATAATCATCAAACCCCTAATTATCGAATTGAGTGTTGTCATTAATGATAAAATCACATGACGTACCATATCGACCTATAATATTTTTCAGATGAATTGGAAGACTCTTTTTACAAAATCTTGACTATGAGCTCTGCATTCAACCATTTAATGAAATAATCCACTACTACCATTAAGTATTTGAAGCTTCCCTTTGTTTTTGGTAAGGGGCCGACCAAATTTGTTCCCCATATTGCAAACAACCAAGGAGAGGTTATCGAAATAAGCGATGCTCCTAGAGTTCAATGGATGGTGGCATATTTCTATCACTTGTCACACTTCCTAACATAATCAGCACAATCTGTGCTTATTCTGGGCCAATAACATCCCAGTGTAGCCACCCATTTTACCAAGGATCTTACTGCTGAATGTGCTCCATAACATCCTTTGTGTACCTCTTTGATCAAATCATTTACCCTGGTCGAAGAACACATCTCAATAATGATACAATGTATCCCCTCTAGAATAAAATTACTCCTTCTAAGACATAGCTCGTTGCATTATGACGGAGTTTTCTTACCTTTTTTATGGTCTGTTGCTACGACGTCGATTTCTATGTATGCTCGTATAGGATCCATCCAAGATTGTTCGAAGCTTTGCTCCATGATGTTGATCGTGTATTCGTCAGTGTTACGATATGTGAGAATCTCCCTTAGGATAGTTCACTTTAATTATGTTCTTGTAAATAATGCTAATCGGGCAAGTGCGTCTGCTTGGGCATTTTTTTCTCTTACCGTATTGATCATCCATACTCTTAGGAATTTCGACAACCACCACTTTGTCTTGGCTAGGTATTTGGTTATAGATTCCTCTCTTACCTCATAGAATCCCAACACTTGATTGGCCACTAGTTGTGAATCACTGTGAGCTAATATTTTTTTATCTCTAAGTAACGAGGCTAGCCCAAATTCGATTATGAGGGCCTCATATTTTGCCTTGAATTAGAACCTGAGGGCATATTCCATATCGATATCATCTGGTGTTGTGATTATAGGAACTCCTCCACTTCCAGTTGATATGACCGAAGTGAACCCTCGTCTTGGAGGAGGAGTATCGTCACATCTCACTACCGAGTCGACATAAGAGTCCCAACCGACCTATAATGGGATCATCCGGATAAGAGTCTACTTCGTCTCTACAAGTCTCCGCTATATGGAAAGTTAAGACTGCAAGAGCATTACGTGTTCAACAAGGACCAACTTTGTACTCTGCAATGGTCGATAACAGGAGCGACCTCACTAATCCAACCTCTCCCTGATTTATTCTACCGAGGTTATACTTGTGTTTGTGAGCATGGGACCATCCTATCGGAGTGAGCAACCCCGTATCCTGCCAGGTCGAGCTCCCAGCGAATGATACCAAGCAGCACGATTATATGCAAGTGTAGAAGTGGCATGACCACATGGAAAATTCTGTTATAACAAGATCATTCCCTTACGTGAGGGAATATTACATCATTATTACATCCATGTGCCAGGGACAAGTGTCTTTATCTTATTGGGAGTTTCCTCATGCACATGCTGATTACATGCTTAGGGGGTACATTACACCCCCAAGACCTATATATACACTTCATCTTCTCCATAAAAATGGATCGATCTATCTTAATTCAAAACCCTAACATAACTCTGTTCAATTATATACAGAATAGAGATAGAGATTTGAGTGTTGTATCCATAGCCATTTGTGCCTTTATTTAGTGGATTTCTCACGTACTCACATAGTGGATGTTGACCTAATTGGCTGAACCAAGTTCATCTTCTTATCCTCATATCCTTATCTCATATATACATATATCCATCTCCATTATTGTGCTGTTATTGAGCTTAATCTATTCATAATATCATCTTAAGCTGGTGGTACTGATTACAACATCATTAATTTGGCGCCGTCTGTGGGAAGATTAGATAGCCATCTCTTCCCTATTTTAGCTTATACTTGTCAAAGTCTAGGGTGATGAACCTATCCTACCTCTTTGTGGAGATATTTCACCTTTGAATGAGATCTTGTTGATCATTTAAGCCCTCCTTCTCCAGCTTATAGCTCAAACAACTTACACCAATGGTAATGGATCCACCTCTTCCTCCTGAGAATTAACTGGAACCACCACATAGAGGCAGTGAAAGCTCCATTCGAAGATGGATGAGGTAGTGATTGCGCTACTCTCCCTCATAGACAGTCAATAGTAAATGAAAAATCAATTCGCTATGTTTTGCCAGAATTTTGCAGCCAGAACTGGTGGCGTTGGAGCTGAGTTTATAACTCTGACTGTTAGAGAAAATGTCCCAAATCAACAAGCCAGGGGACCACCCCTGGTACCGAAAAAGGATCTCCCTCCACAATAGAGACGGAGAAACTTTGCTGACCCCAGGTGTCTATCACTGGGGAGACAGAGTCAAGAACTCCGTGATGATAGGGTGGGAGATGACCTCTATGAGGATGAAGAAGAGAGGGACTACTGGGAACCATATCGGATCACTAGAGGCACTATTAACCCTTTACAACCGAGTTGGGAGAAAGAGTGTCGACAGAGCTGGGACGACAAATCAAGGCGATTAGCCTTGGATAGGCTAAGCAGGGTTCGGCCTTTGACAGGATCGTCCCTTAGGGAGATCTGAGGAACCGTCTGTCTAGATCAAGGAGTGTTGCCGGCTCAAAAAAAATAAGAGGAGAGACGACTATAGACCTCCCCAAGACCGAGAGGAGAAAAGAGAGGTAATTAACTGACCTAGATGTACAGAGAGGGTACCCTCGTCCCATCCAGTTAACAGACAATGATCAGCTCAACCAGATAATAGAGAAGGGGCCGGGGAAAATGACATCCTTACAAAAGTCGACGTTGCAGCAGACAAGCCTTAGAATGAGTCCATACAGAGGTTGGAGAATAAAATAGGGGATATCATAAAAAGCTGAGACTCCTTGCAGAGGGGATATGCTGAAGGATCTCTATTTATGGTAAAGATATTGAACTACCCAACCCCAACCAAGTTTAAACCGTTGGTTGTTACTTCGAAGTATGACGGGAGATCGAATCCGGTGCATCATGTGGAGATGTATCAATCGGCCTCCGACATCTATTCAATTTTAGACGAGATGAGATGCCAAGCATTCTTTAGCACATTGATCGGGGCAACCCACGTATGGTCACCTCCCTTCCCAAGAATTTAATAGGGAGTTTCAAGTAGCTAGCCGATAGTTTTGTCCATAATTTCTGCTTTGGGGTGAAACCTAGGAAGCAGACGACCCACTTGTTGTACATCAAACAAGGGAACGACGAGACTCTGAGGGAATATATAACCCATTTTAACAAGGAGAAGTTGGTAGTCGAAGATTATGAAGAAAGTATCACAATTATATCCCTTATAGGAGGTCTTTAGAAAGGAAAGCTACTCTGAAAGCTGTCTGAGGACCCTTCAAAGTCCATGGCTGAACTCTTGGCTAGGACCGGGAGAGTCATGAATGCAGAGGAGGAGATGGCCGCTAAAGAAGATGAAAAAAAAATATCCCATAGTGATGGAAAGTTTCAGAAGTCTAAGGGGAAGGACAACAAGAAAAGGCTGATAGACAACAAGTTTGCGAACTATACCCCTCTTACAGTTAGTTATGAGCACATTTTGAATGAAATAAAAAATGATCGATCTCTTAGGTGATCAAAAAAGTTGAAGACAACTCCTCACACGAGAAATATAAATCTTTGGTGCAAGTTTCACCAAGATCATGGGCACATCACAGATAAATGCTTCACCCTCAAAGATAAGATAGAAAAAATGTTGATAAGAACGGTTCAGGACGAGATGACACCAGAAAGAGGAGAAATGATAGATGTAGAGATGACACTCCATCCAAGCGGGATGACCCTTCGGATAATGATAGTGATGATTAGGATCTCCCACCAAATGATGATAACATCCCAGTGAAGAGGCTCAACATGATTTCATTTGGTGTAGACATGATTTGTGGTGTCCTAGCAGGAGGAGGCTCTGAGGTGGCCGATCGCAAGGCTCACGTGGCCGAGGCGAAGGCAATAACTAAGGTCAAGATTATAAACTCAGTCTCTATTGATGTTAAGCTCGAGAAAAGTAAGAAAGTGGATATAGAAACCCTCATTATCTATTTTTCAAGGCTAGATTTTAAAGGTATCCTAGCTCCTCATAACGTCCCGCTTGTTATTACCACCAGGATACATGGATGTGAGGTACCAAGAATCTTAGTGGATGGAGAAAGCTCTGCAGACATCATGTTTTGGAAGTGCTTTAAAGGATTAGGACTTAGTCGGTCTAGGCTCCCGTACCATCATCCTCTGATAGGATTCAGTGGAGAAAAGGTTCACCTTTTGGGGATGTACGAAATTGATGTCAAAATGGGAGACGAGTGGCCAAAGAGTCTGACAAAGAGATCAACTTTTTTTTATGCATGAGAACGTCTTCTCGGCTTAAAACCTCACATTGTGATGGGTAGCTCTCAAAGAGTTTGAGGCCGTGCCTTCGATGGTTCACCAGATGATAAAATTCTCGACTCCTTATGGAGTAGGAGAAGTTCAAGGTGACCAAATATCGACATGAGAGTGATACTTTAACTCAACAAATGAGAGAGAAGCATAAGAAAACAACAACCACATATAATATTGACCCTCTTGATCTGAGAGATGAGATAAAACTCAAGAAAGGGGAGGCCACGTAAAAAGTAGAATCCATCATCCTCAATGATGATGAGACTAGAAAATTCGTCCAGGTCGGCAAATCCCTAAAATAAGAGATCAAGGATGAGCTGATCGAATTTCTGAGGAAGAGACAAAGCATCTTTACGTGGAGTCACGACGACGTGCCTGGGATTGACCCAAAAGTAATGTCTCACAAGTTGAATGTTGTTGATGGTGCAAAGCCGATAAATACAAGGATGAGGATCTACTCAAGGGAGAAGTACAAGGTCATTAGAGATGAGGTTAAAGAGCTTGAGAAGGTTGAGTTCATCAGAGATGTGATATACCCTAAATGTCTTTCAAATGCTATCATAGTACCTAAAGCCAACGACAAGTGTAGAATGTGCGTGGACTTCACTGATTTGAACAAGTCTTGCTTTAAAGATAGATTCCTTATCCCTCATATTGATTAGATGGTAGATGCCACGTCCGGTATGAATTGATGAGTTTTATGGATGCCTACTCAGGATATAACCAAATCTTCATGGACCCGATTGATGAAGAGAAGATAACCTTTATCATCGATAAAGGGACCTACTGCTATAAGGTCATGCCTTTTGGTCTGAAGAATATCGGGGCCACCTATCACCGTCTAGGAAATAAGATGTTCGAAGATTAGATAGGGAAGACAATGGAGGTATATGTCGATGATATGCTTACGAAGAGTCTGAAGGCCGACACACATGTGTCCAACCTTAAAAGAACGTTCAACATAATGGACAAGTTCAAAATGAAGCTTAATCTAGCAAAGTGTGTTCGGTGTTGGAGCTGGTAAGTTTATGGGATTCATCGTAAATCAAAGGGGAATAAAGGCAAGCCCTGAGAAGATCAAAGCCTTGATAAAAATACAGACCCCAAAGACCATCAAGGACGTCTATAGGCTCACTAGACGAGTGGATACTCTAAATAGGTTTGTCTCTAAAGCCACTGATAAATGCTTGCCATTCTTTAAAGTGTTTAGAAAAGCTTTTGAGTGGGATGAGGAATGCGAGAGAGCCTTTATGGAGCTAAAGTCTTATCATGGCTCTCCACTTTTACTGTCTCGTCCTGTCCAATGAGAGAAAATTTATCTATCCTTGGTCGTATCTGAGTAGGCTATTAGCACGACGATAGTACAAGATGATGAGGGTTTGCAAAGACCAGTGTATTTCAACAGCAAGGCCCTCCATGGGGCTGAACAAAGGTATCCGAAGATGGAAAAACTGACCTATTCCCTAATCCATGCTTCAATAAAGATAAAGCTGTACTTTCAAGTGCACACTATGGTCGTCTTGACATACTCACCCCTAAGACAGGTCATCTATAAACCAGAGAAATCGGATAGGTTGATCGCTTGGGCCATTAAACTAGGAGAATAAGACATAGTCTATCAATCGAGGGTGGAAATCAAGGGGCATGCCTTAGCAAACTTTATGGCAAAGTTCACCTGGTTCAAAGCCGATAGTGAAGAAGCAGACAGTCTTAAAAGGTCGACCAAAACCAGTACCGAATCGGTAGAGGCCGAGAAAAGCACGAGGAGAACTCTTACAATGGAGACTGATAAGTTTTTACGCAGAAATGGTGTTATAGAAGAAGGGCCATTTTCAGAAGGGGCAACGTGGAACTTATTTGTTGATGGTTTATCCTGCGAAAATAGGAGTGGAGCAGGCCTGATTGTGTCGACCCCGAATGAAATAAATATAGAGTACGCATTGAGGTTCGGTTTTAAGGCTTCCAATGATGAGTCAGATTATGGGGCCCTCATAGCTAGAATATCCCTCACCAGAACTCTTAACGTCGGCCCACTTTTAGTCCATAGCGACTCTCAGCTTGTAGTTAATCATACCCTAGGGATTTATGAAGCCAAATACGATAGATATGCAAGGTACCTAGCAAAGGTGATAAAGATGATGAGTAACTTTAATGAGATCTAAGTCAAAAGGGTGCCTTAGATGGATAATAGCCGAGTTGATGCCCTGACAAGGCTAGCCTCGGCCACACGGACAGAGACCTGGAGGGCGGTGCTAGTAGAAATCCTTCCTTAGCCGACCATAGAAGAGGATGACACAAAGCTAAATTTTTGCTTAAATTTAAACCTAGGAACATCTTGGATGGAACCCTTTATTATGTATATAAGAGAGAGTAGTTTGTCAGAGTCTAAGGCTGAAAGAAGGAAGTTGAGATATAAATCCGCTAAGTTCTTTATCTTAGGGGACATGCTATACAAGTAGGGGTTTCTTTTACCTCTGCTCAGATGTTTCCACCCAGAGTAGATTATATTTTAAAATATGTTCACGAAGGTTCTTAGTCAAGTCATATTGGGAGAAGATCGTCACTCAAGGGTATTGGTGGCCAACCCTGGCCAAATACTCAGTCGAGTACGCAAAGAAGTGAGATAAGTGCCAGCGGTTTGCCACCATCCCTCATCAACCTCTGATGTCTATCACTTCACCATGGCCATTTACAGTATGGAGGATTGATTTGGTTGGACCTCTACCAAGGGACATGGGAAACTACAAATATTTGATTATGGCGATAAATAACTTTTAAAAGTGGGTAGAGGCCGAGGCCATGATCAAGATCACAGAAAAGAAGACCTTTCAGTTCATGTGGAAGAACATCATTTGCAGATAGGCAAATATCATAAAAGGGTCGACATCGAGCAACTCTTCTATGTGCCAGGCCGACCTCAGGCCAATGGTTAGACTAAAGTAACCAATAGAACTATTCTTAATGGAATCAAGCAAAGGTTGGAAGATGCTAAGGGGATATGGACTGAAGAGGTGCATGCTGTACTATGGACTTACCGAGCGACAGTGAAAACACCGACTGGGGAGACCCTGTTCATGTTAGCTTATGGTTCAGAAGCTGTGGTGCCTACAGAGATTGGTCTCCTCACTCATGGAGTTCAGACGTATGACCCTGAGGTAAATATGACAGAGAGAATACTTGACCTTGATTTGATTGAAGAGAGAAGATAATATGCAGATGTAAGGCAAGTAACCTACCAGCAGAGGACGACTAAGTTCTACAACAAGAGGGTCAAAGCAAGGCCGATAGATATGGGAGATTTAGTTATGAAAAGGACATGGAAAAAACCTAACAAGTTCCATGCCAACTGGCATGGTCCTTATAGAGTTACTGATGAAGTCGTTCCAGGGACCTACAGACTGAAAAATCTAGAGGGAGAGCCTTTCTCCATCCCCTGAAACGCCGACCATTTAAGAAGATACTACCAATAAAAGATCTCGAATATTATCTTGTATGTTGAACCTTTTCCATTGTATGATATAGTCTATAAATGAAAATCATCATGCATGTGTTCCCTCATATCTCATTTGTAGCAATTAAATTATTTGATCCAAATGTCCTCAAGCTATAAAACATCATTTGTGGTGAGATAACAACAACGTAACCTTGGTGCAATGATAATTTACAGAGGCCGACCCCATCCATGGATTTTCAATTTCATTATTAAAACATCAAAACTTGGTGAAATAATCTTTATCGGTCGAGACGACAGTGCATGGGGCGAGATGATGCTCAACCATGCACTCTCAAAATGACGATAGGGGGTATGGAAAAACTCCATAATTTGGTGAGTCCAAATTCAAAATCACTTGGGTGTGGTTCATTATTAAAACATCATTAATTTGGTGATAAAAACTCTCTCGGTCGAGATGACAGTGCATGGGCGAGATGATGCCCAACCATGCACTATCAAAACGATGAGAGGGGGTATGACATAACACCATAATTTAGTGAGTCCAAATTCAAAATGACTTGGGTGTGGTTCATTATATAAAGATCGTTACTCTGGTAAATATGAGATGAAACACCATTAGTTTGGTGATCACAGACCTTAAACATCATTAATTTGGCAAATATGAGATGAAACATCATTAGTTTGGTGATCTCAGACCTTAAACATAATTAATTTGGTGAATATTAGATCAAACATCATTAGTTTGATGATCTCAGACCTTTAAACATCATTAATTTGGTTACTATGAAATGAAGATGAAACATAATTAGTTGGTGGTACCATACTTCAAAAGATAGCAAGAAGAAGACAAAAATTATGGAAAGCAGAATATTATTCATCAAATACGAGGTTACAAATACCATAAACATAGGTTGCAAAAGGAAGTACAAGTACAAAAAGCCCTAAGGACTGATTGCCTTAACAGGAAAACTAATACCAAGGAGCCCTCAAGGTTGAGCGTCGCCTTCATCCGGGGATGACCCATCACCAGTCTGAACCGTTTTAGTGGCTCTGACACTAGTGGCCCCAACCCCATTGTCATGGACATCCAGCGCGGCATCGTCCCCAAGGTTCTCTGTAACCTCGAGAGGACTGGTATCTACAGGGGTAGTGGCAGCGTTATCAACCTCGGTCAAAGTACCTCCGATATGAGGGTCACAAAAACTAAGGCCCACAAAGTCATCCGAGGATAGGCTCCCAGTCTCAGTGTGTTTAAGGGCAACCCATAGGCTAGTAGCTTTAATACCCCTTTCAACATAGTCAAAGCCGAAGTCCACAAATTCGTCAGACACTTTACAGTCGAAAATGATTTAGTCCTTAGCCTCGGCTAAGATAACTTTAATAGTGGCATCAGTGCTGGCCTTCATGCTCTCGTCCTTAGCCTTAAGATCTTTCTCATGGTCGGCCTTCAGAGTGGTGACCAAATCTTTTTCCTTCTTCAGATCCCCCTTGACCTTGTCAAGGTCGACCTTCCAGGACTTCTCTACTTTTTTAATATATTGGCCCTTTTGGATCAAGGGCAGTCTCTTCAGAGTCCAGTTGGCCAAGCGATGAAGAAAAATCGCACTCTGCAACATAAGAGGCAAACACTTAAGTATAAGACACAGGAAATAAAGGGATAACACTTCGATGAATGTTTTTTTGGTAAAGATACCTATACAGTTCATTGAATGGCAAATTCAGTCAGCAGAGGGATGTCCATGGATTGAAGAAAATGTTTTCCATCCTCTGAGATGAGGGAGCTGAAGGCGTCTGCAGCCTTCAGACTATGACCAATGATGTTATTATCACTTATTTTCAGTTGTGACAGAGGATCAGTGAGAGCATCGTCCGTTGAAATAGGGATGTCATGGTCAGAACACTGAGTTTTAGAAGGACGAGTAGAGGTTGGATCGGCTGGCTGACCCTTCCTCTTCTTCCCAGCACCATCGGCTCTGCTGGAGCCGACAGTCTTCATTAATAGTACAGTTAGATGGGCAGCCTTATTGCCACGCCTGTCAATAAGCTTGCTCAAATTTGGGGCCAACATCTTCTAAAGATCGTCTGAAGTTCCTTCTGGACGCTCTGCAAAAGAAAAGTCTCAGAATCAGTGTATCAGTTATATAAAGGTACGAGGCATCACTTCGTAATAATAATAAAATAACTTACGAAGTTCAGTCAGGGGGCCACCCCCCAGACCTGTCTGAGCAAGGTAGTACGGGGTCATCCGATACTCAAACTTCATAATACGACCTTTATCACCTTGGCTATGAAGTTTGTTAATCTTTTCGTAGGCATTAGGGCTCAATCCCGAGTCAACTTTGGCCGATATGGGGACCTTAGCCCACCTTAGAGGAGTTCTAGGCGCAGGCATCCCACAGGCTTGGTTGGAGCCTAACTCCCAAGTACTCGAAATGAAGAAGTATTGGGGTTTTCAATTATGGTTAGAAGTTCGAGTCACCAATAAGATTTTCTTTTCAGACTTCCTCGCCATAAAATTATAGTATCCTAGATGAGTGGTGCGTAGCAACTAAGGAATATGTGAACTATAAGGTCAGTTTGATGTACAACCTTCCAAGGGATGATTGATCCAATCTTGACTCTCTACGCATTCGGATATAGCTAAGAAGGGGCAAGGTTTATGTGATAAAGGACAACTCAGATTGGTAGACAAAAGCCTAACTTAAACATCTACTCGTAGACGCAGATATCACCATCTCGACTGTGAAAGGATCTATCATTCTCAAGAGGTATCCTTATAGAAATAGCGGGATCTAATCCATAGATGTGTTTGAACACTAATAGATGAGCCTCAGATACAGAACTCTCATACTCAGCGGTGATGGAGGTGTCAACCTCACTGTTACTCTCTGGGACCACGGTCTGGGTGTTGTTCGGGTCACCGCTAGGGAACCTCTCAACCAACTCGGCTACAGTCACGATCAATAATGGAATGGCATCTACTGGGGGAGGTAAGGCAACATTGGGTTCTAATATTTCCATAGAATCAGAGTCATGTGATGAGTCGTCTCCTTTAGAAGATGAGATATGAGAGGAAACCTCTTCAACATCAGTCTTTACACTTTACGTAGGGGAATAATCCATAGCCTCTTCGTATGAATCCACACTCTCGGCTTGTTGAGAGGTGGACATAGGGTCGACATCAGATGACTCTGACATTGGTTCACAAGTCTCAACGACTTTGGGGTATACTACAACCAAGGGTGGTGGAAAGATAAGACTAACTGGAAAAGCCTCATCCTTTCGACTCTCGACTTGGGCTTCCTCTATATGCTTAATCTTGTCAAATCACTTCTCTATGAGGTTAGGGAAGTCCTCTTCTAACTTGTTCAAGAGTCGTAGCATCCGAATGATGAGGCTACATTTGGGTAAAACAGGAAAAGGTAATAAAGGGCAAACAACTTAATATTTTAATTGTAGTTGACTCAAGTATCAAACCTTGGGAATTTTAAAAGTTTTCCTAAGAACACCAAGAACAACCCTAACTTGACCAACCGGAGATAATGACTAGAGTTTGCCTGAAACCCTAAAAAATGGCAGCCTAATCCTACCAAACTATCATGACCACACAAGTAACCAAAAAACCACTAATAAGCTACCCTCTTCAACCCAAAACCCACCAACTGTGGTAAAAATTGTCGTAAAAAAATATAAAGATGATCGAAAAAGTAATGCAACGATTAGAATTACTGGAAATGAAGAAAATAAGGGGTGAAGAGGATTACATAAGCAAACTTAAGCGCTTGAGACAGGGGGAATAATAGGAGGCGACTTGAGATTGGTGGATTTGCACGTTTAGAAATTTGAAAGGTTATTTTTTTACAGATTTGGCAAAGGCACGAAGGTTTGTTTGAGAATAAAGAGAAAGCCTTTATTTGTTTTTGTTTTAAATACCCCCTAATGATTATGTACATTTCCTAATGGTTCCGTCATGAAAGGCACAAAACCCTAAGCGTACAACTATTAAACCCTACTTGGGGTAGGCGCCAATCAATCAAGTTAGTGACATGTGTCACCCACTCATGTATCAAGCCCTGTACAACCAACACGTCAGAGATGTATCATTACGCATTCAATAACACGTAGCCCTCTACCTTCTATTCACACAGAAGGCTAAGGGCTAGGGGTGATTGATATGATCAAAGTGAACCCTCGCCTTGGAGGAAGAGTATCGTCACATCTCACTGCCGAGTTTCCATAAGAGTCCCGCAGGCCTATGGTGGGATCATTCGAATAATATGAAAAGATGTGACTGTAAGATCATCGCATGTTCAGCAAGGACCAACTTCATACTCTGCCATGGCCGATAATAGGAGTGACAGCACTAATCCAACCTTATCCTGATCTATTCAGCTGAGGTCATACTTATATCTATGAGCATGGGACCATCCTATCGGAGTGAGCAACCCCGTATCCTATCAGGTCGAGCTCCCAACGAATGATACTAAGCAACGCGATCATATGCAAGTGTAAAAGTGGCATGACCACATGGAAAATTCTGTTATAACAAGATCATTCCCTTACGTGAGGGAATATTACATCATTATTACATCCATGTGCCAGGGATAGGTGTCTTTATCTTATTGGGAGTTTCCTCATGCACATGCTGATTACATGCTTAGGGGGTACATTACACCCCCAAGCCTTATATATACACTTCACCTTCTCCATAAAAAGGTATAGATCTCTCTTAATTCAAAACCCTAACATAACTCTGTTCAATTATATACAGAATAGAGATAGAGATTTGAGTGTTGTATCTATGGCCATTTGTGCCCTTATTTAGTGGATTTCTCACGTACTCACACAGTGGATGTAGACCTAATTGGCTGAACCACTTTAAATCAATGAGCTCATCTTCTTATTCTCATCTCCTTCTCTCATATATACATATATCCATCTCCATTGTTGTGCTGTGATTGAGCTTAAGCTATTCATAATATCATCTCAATCTGGTGGTGCAGATTGCAACATCATCACCGGTAGTGCATGATGAGCCATCTATAAATATTTTCCGTATAAGAAGTTCTTCATCTAAATACCTTCGATCAAAGTCCCATTTTTGAATAATTTCTTCAGTTGCTTTAAGTCATGAGAAATTTCTTCTTATTAGTCTGACGGTTTTGGGATGCCAATATTCTGGTTAGTTAGTTGAGTGTTTGGGCTATCTTCCAGTGGAGTTTTCTCATTTGGATGAACTTATGATATCTCTTTTAAAGAAGTCTTCTCTTTCTCTTTAGGAGCCGAGTTGTCTTCTTTAGAAGCCTGCTTTTCCATGATTGCTGAACTCTTCTTCGAGGAGATATATTCAGTAGATTTTTCCTCGTACGTAAATTCGACGTTAAAATCTACCACAGCTTGTTCTTTTATCCAAGTTTTTGGTTCATATTGGATGTCATATTCCCCCAGTTCTATATCTGAAGCCATAACTCTACCCGATTTCCCAGGCTTATGAAGTACCTATCGTAAAGGAATGTCCGTGTAGATGACGATTATGTGTGTTTGAAAGTACGAATTCATTCTCATAGATGCTTCGATTAGGGCTAGAGATAATTTCTCCAACCTTGAATATTAATTTTTTTACTCCACGGTATGCCTTTCTAGTATAATTGGCAAGTCTTTGTATACCTTTCTCTTGACGTATCAGAGCCGAACAAATTGTGGATTCAGATATAACTAAGTAGAGGTAGGGTCTTTCTCCCAAAATTGGCCTTGATAATAGTGGTGCAAATCCTAAGTATCATTTTAACTCTAGGAACGTGGTTTTATTTTTGTCATTCAGCTTAAAAGTTTTTCTTAACACCTTGAAAAATAGAAGACATTTACTAGTGGCTCTGGAGATGAATCTATTAAGTGATACCACGTGTCTCGCTAGTCTTTGAACTTCTTTCTTGATTGTTAGGACTACATATTGATCATCATCTAGATCTTATTGGGGTTGAGTTTGATCCCTCTTTAGTTGACAATAAAGCCTAAGGACATCCCATTTTTTAACACCGAAGCCACACTTCATCGGCTTGAGTTTTATCTCATGTTTCTCTAACTGGTTGAAGGTATACTGTAAATATTTGATGTGGTTGGTGGCTTTTTGCTTTTCGTAAGCATGTCATTGACATATACTTCCATGTTCTTTCTAATTTGCTCTTCGAATACTTTGTTTACCAGTCTCTGATATGTCACTTTATTATTTTTTAGTCCCAATGGCATAAAGTTGTACTAGCAAGTAACTCTTCTAGTGATGAATGATGTTTTTTTCCTGGTCCTCTAGTTTCATCTTGATCTGATTATATCCTGAATAAAAATCCATGAAACTGAATAGATCATTCCCCGAGGTGGTATCGACCAACTGGTCAATCCTGGGCAGTGGGTAATGATCGTTTGGGTATGCATTGTTTAAGTCAGTGAAATCCACACACATTCGCCACTTATTATTCTTTTTTTGAACCATCATCACATTGGAGAGCCACTATAAATACTTGACATCCTCTATGAAATTTGCCTTATACAATTTATGAATTTCTTCCTGCACTACCATATTCAATCCTGATTGAAATCTCATCATTTTTGTTTGATCGATTTAGTGCTTTTGACTATACTCAACTTGTGACATATAACATTTGGATCTATTCCTCACATGTCTTCATGTCTCTTGGAGAACACGCTCTTCCATTGTTTGAGAAAGTTTAATAGTTCTATTTTGAGGTTGGGTTCAAGTATCAAGCCGATTTGAACAGTCTTCTCCTGGTGTTCGTTATTCAACGTAACACTTTTGATTTTTGTGATAAATTGGCCTTTGACTAATTTGTCCTCATCTCGGGGATTTATTGTCTCAATCTGATAATTTGTTGTCAGTTTCTTCTTCTCTTCCTGGTCGATTGAGGTTTAATAACATTCTCTACCTTTTACTTGGTTCCCCTTGACTACATTGACCCTATAATGGACGGGACACTTCAAGCATTGGTGAATTATGGAAGGGACGATCTTAAACTTCTTTAGCACTACCCTGCTAAAAGTTATGTTATACATCGAATGAACATTCTTATATAGAACAAAGAAATCTATCTTTTCTGTACGACATTTTGGCGAGGCACCTACTACAACTTCCAATTCGATCGTACCGAGAGATTACACCCTCTCTCCAAAGAAATCTATTGTGGTTTATGTTTGGGCTCTAGTTTGCTGTCCCTAAGTCTCAGGATTCTGAAGTAGTTATAAAATAACACATTTGCTGAGTTATCATTATCGGCTAGGATCCTTGCCACTTTACTCTCGTGCACCATCATAGTGATGACTAGAGGATTGTTGTGTGGGTATAAAATGCCAGACAAATCATTGTTATAAAATCCAACAATAAGGAGATATTTATTTACCTTTCTCGGGCGTGTGTCCACACTGCTTGTCAGGTTGACCTATCTGATTTTGGCACAAGCCTTTGGCTCATTGAGGTCGGACTTCCTTTTGTCGATCTCATCTCCCCCTCTATCATCTCTTCTCGTGATAAAGTGACATTCAAAAGAGATTGATTTAAACTCGTATACAAGTTTTTTTAGGTCTCTTTGGTAGATACAGATCATCTTTTGAATTATCATCTCGTCCTCTTTTCCTCTCGTCTATCTTTTTGTAGGGTGATTCTAATTGTCTCTTTCCTTTTCAATCATCACCTGGATAAACTCGTTCATCTTTATCCATGTACCTTGATAATTTTCCTCTCTCGGATAAGCTTTCTATCTCATTCTTTAGAGCTATGCAGTTGTCCATGTTATGGCCTTGGTCCTTGTGGAACTCATATTACTTGGTTTTGTCTTTACGATTAGCTAGGGCTTTCAGCTTCCTAAGACAGGTCTTTATTTCTTTGAATCTCCTCAAGTATGTGATGAATGCCTATAGTCAAAGGGGTGTACCCATTGTATTTTTTTGGTTTCTCGATTTTTTAATCTTTTTTTTCCAGTGTTTTTACTGGTGCTAGCTTTCTTGTGACCTGACTTCTTGGCCGCCATGGCCTCCTCGACATTCATGATTTTGCCTTCCTTGTCTAGGAGTATCGTCATTATTTTGATGGTTCTTTATCCAACACCTAAAATATCTTTCCTGGTTGTAATACACTCATCATAGTCCTCCACCTAAAGTTTCTCGCCACTAAAGTGTGTAATAAACTCACATGTAGTCTCATCGACGTTCAGCCAAATGTTGAGCAAATGGGCCACTATTTTATCAGGCTTTGCTCTCAAATAAAAATTATGGATAAAGAGGTCTAGCAACTGTTAGAAACTGGAGATTTATCCATGCGACAAACTGTTATATTAAATTTTTACTACCCCTGTCATATTACTGGAAAATGTACGACAACGCATCTCATTGGAAATCGAATATATGTCAACAACAGCTTGATACTACTCTACGTGCAATATTAGATTAATTTTTCCATCGTATCTTGGCGTAATGACCAATGATTTTAATGTTTTGGGTGTCAGATAATCCACAATCGACAGAGTGAAATGGTATCCCTTCACGAAGCCTCTATGCAAAGGGTTCTTAAATCTAGCGATTTCTCCCAAACAGTCCTCCAACTGTTGGATGGATCCCTTCTAACTTCGTGTTTGGTTTTAACCGCGACTGACTTGATGGATTGGTCTCAGCTTTCTAACGAGCTCTATTCCTGATAAGTGTTCTTGACTCTGGCCGATCCTACCATTATTGTTTGGGACCCAATATAGTGGTGTTTTCCCAGTGACAGACTGTACTGGTACTTCACGATGCTCTCTATTATCTTTAATACCTTCGTATTATCAGTCCCTAGTTTTACATGGGCCCAGATGATAAAATGTTGATCCCCTACTCAGCCTTTTCAACACATTGGGCTTCTCTTCAGAAGGATTATTCATCGCCATACCCGGTTGTTCTGAGAAAGGAGGTAAATCTAGGGCAGTACGACCCACGTTATTGCGATCCAGAGTGTCTGGATCTAGTTCTAACATTTCGTGAGCTCGGGTTCAATCTTCTTAGATTTTTCAGGGCTTGAGCTCTGTAACTGTGTTTCCTATATCTATAGGGACCATGAGCTAGCATTTCTCTCCTCTTTGATGATTGTATTTCCCTCGCAGTGTCCAGATCTGCCCTGGACATACTCTGTCCATCTTGGAGCGTCTGCATCATTTTTTTACACTTTTCAGCATCATCTCCTGGCCTTTATCCAGTCTCATCAAAATTCTTTGTATGTCCCCCATTCCTACTGGTTTGGAGGGTGGATTTTCCTCTGCAACACGACTACTCTCTAGGTTTTTGACCATTTCCTAAAATTTACAGGTGAACATTGAAAAAATGGAATAAAAAAGGTATTTGGGACTAAAAAAGGTTTGTAACAACAAATAACTTGCTGGTTCCCACAGACGATGCCAATCTGTTATGGTTTAAAATTAATATATGGATTTGCGAGTCTTAGCTCAAAAATTCCAATAATAAATAATAAGGTTCATTTGGTAGGAACAAATTTCCATGGCAAATGGGTTTTACCCACACTTTTGCCTATAATTGTATTGCTCATTATTTTTTATCTACATGACAAAATTTTCCAATAGAGCTCATTTGATGCTAGTCTGGTTGGATTCGTAATTTTTTTTGTTTACCTATCTCAGCTGGAAAAAATTATCGGGGGGAAAACGATGGTAAAAACAAATCCACCATTACTAATATAAGTGAAATTGGGTGAGATAACATGTTTACTTCAGATATGCCTCATTTCAATCTCATTTCATCTCCATTCTCAGCCGAAGAAAACCCATTTCGTCCCCATTTTCTGCAGGTAATATCGTAAACCCTTTCACTCTTTAACCATGATTTTATGATCAATGTATTTTTGATGGGTTTAATCTATTTCATGTTGAACATAACTTTGATTTACATATTTTTTTTATCCATGGTTTTATTGAACATGTATTTGTATGAGAAGGGTTAATTTACACATCCTGATGTTTTTAATCTAGGGTTTGATTCAACTAGCCATCTTTGTATGAGAAGTGTATTTATTTATATTGAACATATGTTTTGATTTACTCATACATGGTTTATTTGGGCATCACTTGAAATGGTTTTATGTATTTGGGGATAAATTCAAATGGTTTGAACATATGTTTTGATTTACTAAACTAGGATTTATATGAAATGGTTTGATGTATTTATAAATGTTGAAATGGTATTTTGGGAGAAATTGTTTCTTGTTTTATTATGGGTCAAAATAACTGAGAAGTGTATATTTATGGCTATTAATTTATGGGATGAAATTCTTTTGGCATTTTTTATATTTATAAATGATAAGGGTATATTTATAAATCAATAGTGTATATTTTTTGTGACGTTCATTTTGCTATTAACACTTCGAGTGTTAACAACAAAATGAACATAAAAAAATATACAATACTGATTTATAAATATACCCTTATCATTTATAATATACAAATGTCAAAAAATATTTCATCCCGTAATGAAACAACCACAAATTGGAGTTAATTATTTCTTGTTATATTTATTTTTTGTGTAACATGCATTTTGTCCCTGTTTTAGAGAACCATCTTCTTCGAGTTATTCTTTTGAATCAGTTTGTTCTGGTTAGTTTTTTCTTATAGTTTTTCATTGTTGTCCTTTTATTATATTCTTAACTGTTAGTCATTACAACAATATTCATTTTTTTGTTATTATTTATAATATATATCAAAGATTGAGTTTTGTGAATCAAACGGGTATAGGAAAAAATGCTTAAATATAAATCCAAAATACAACGTAAACGATTTGGTGTTGCTTAGTAGGATTTTAATATGCACTGCTTCTTCAGGGGTAGTAGGAGGAGTAACTGTGGGTCCTGTGAGGAGATTATAAAGGGATTTTTGTGAAGCTGGGAGGACATGAAGAGCCCCCCATAAGGTCATGTTTGCCTAAATATTTTAAGCCAGTCATTGACCTTACTTTCTTCAACTATTATCTCTAGCATTGGGAGCCCCTTGATGACTCCTTTTCCCTTATCCTTTTCAGCTGATTGAGGAATTAATTCTTTGTAATGTCTCCTGGATTGGGTCATGTGGTTAACGGAGGTAGGGAAGAATAAGCACCCTGTGTCTTCATCTACTTTAGACGTAATGAATACTTTATTGACCCCCTAGCAATTCTTCGAAGGAGATAATCCCACACAAAGAAACAACTGAACTGACTTCTCTAAAGTTTTATTCATCATTTGAAATATCCAAATAGTCCCCCCATCCGGTGACAACGGTGTCATCTTTCTATGTAAAATCAATGCATTCAATAACCTCCACGACTTCATCATATAGATCTTACCACTCAGCGGGGAAGTGATGGAATGAAGGGACCAGACGACCTTGGAGTTTCAAAATCCTGAGAAACTCTGGGATGATGCATATATCTATTTTGGAGGAATATATCTTATAACACCCGCCCCCATGGTTTTGATCGTACCAGAGTAAAATGCTGACTTGATGTGACCCAATTGAGCTTTAGACATTAAGAGATGGATAGTGGGTCAAACTTGGGTAATATTGTGGCCTTGGTGTTATTAGTTGGATTTAGAGTGGGATTATATTTAGTTTGGAGAAAATTAGGGTTGTTCGAACGAGCCCCTTGGTCATTCGAACGAGATCCCTTTCTCATTGGAACATTGTTAGAAGCTCGTTCGGAACCTGTTTGGACAAGATTGTGTTGTTGTTCGAATGAGGCCCATTATCGTTCTAATGAGACTTTAAAATTAGAATTTTCAAATTCAAAAAACGCTGTAAAAAATTCTAACCCTTGGATCTTTTGAGTTGTCAAGCTCTCAATGGAGCAGATCAAATTGTGTGTGTGTGTTGGGGGGGGGGGGGATGGGGCTTTTGGGAGACCTTTGGATAATGGGTTTTAATGGGTTTTGGTGTATATAAGAGATAGGAGAGTGTTTAGGGCCATTCCAACACTTCTCCCTCATATTTACTCTCTTTTTAGCTCTTGGAGCTTCTCCACCATCCAAACCACCCTCCACCACCATAGCACAACCACCTCTCCAACCTAAACCACCATATTTATCTTTTATGCTACCATATTTAAGCTTATAAAATCTATACACATCACTTGTTTAAGCAAGACATCATTTGTGGAGACGTTGTTGGGGATTTTTGTAGAAGAGAAAAGGAAGAATAAAGGAGATTGAAAGGTATTTTGCTTAGAGATTTCATGGATCTTACTAGTGGAGCTAAGCAACCTCCTTGAGGTCACCTTAGGAAGAGGAAGGTTTCCATCACCATCTTCTTTATTCAACCATTTTCTGAGCTACATTGAGATGGAAAACTCTACTCTTTAAGTTTAAGAACCCATTTCATTAGTATTTGGTCTCGTATGTATAGTTTTGAGAGTAAAATGCATGCATGTTGTAAAAAGATTATATTCTCATGATTTATGTAAAATGGTTTTAAAGTTTTAAGAAAATGATATGTTTTTAACAAGACATAGTATTAAATATTTTATAAAATAAAATGTTTTGAAATGATAGTTATCTTGTTGAGATATTTTATGTGCAATGTTTTAGAGTTTTCTTGTAAAAATGGAACTTCTATGAAGTTAGACATTTATTCAAGTTTTGAATAACAACAATATCTTTTAGTCTTGAAAAGCATGTTTTGGCAAGTATTATGAATTTTCTTGAATAAATCATGTGTTAAACTCATTGTATTGGATTTTTGGAGTTAAAATCCCTCCTCCCATGTATATAAACTTGTAGTAATTTGGCAATGAGCATATGAGAATGTTCAGTGAAGGTTTTAACATGAAATAAAGAAAAATATAAATTTTAGCCCTTGTGTGTTAATAAGTGTAGAAAATGTGATAAGTGTATGTTTTAGACTGCATATGATGATACAGAAAAATGGTGTTTTTCTTGTAAAGTAGTCTTCAAATGCCCAATGACTTCTTTGTTAAAGAAAGTGATGAGATAAAGATATTTTCAACCTGGAAAGTGTGTTAACTTGAAATTGTACAATAAGTGTTAATGAGTAAAACATTCAAGAAGTTGGTATGTATAACTTAATAATGTTTATGGGAAATAACACTTATGAAAATGGAGGAAAGGCAAGTTTGTAAATAAATGGGTAAAATGGTAATTTTTCGTAAAGTGGAACATTTTTATGAAATAAAAATGTTGGACATGGTATTACTCAAAATGGTCCTAAAAGAAAGTGATTTTGGGATGAAATCGACATAAATGTGTAAAGGACAAGAAATTGTGATTTTCAAGTGTAACACAAATATAGGGCATAGTTCCTAGGATTTTGACTTCGGTCGGTAAAAGTGGAATAATATGGACATTTACAAAATGTTAAAACACATTGAAAAAGGACTTGAATGTGATCGAGAATAATTAAGAAGGGCCCGGTGCCCTCGGTTGAAAGGCCCAAAATCACTTGCCAGAGCATATAGAAGCATAGTCGAGGGTGTGGATCCCATTAAAGTACGCGGTTATATGGTAAATTCCGAGGAAAAGGTAATGATAAAAGTGAAACATGATAATAAAATTGGTTGTGTGGAGAATATAAGAAAATACAACCGTTGTGAAATAAAATAGATAAATGATCATGTCTTAAAAAGGTAATTTGGACAAGAAATATGAAAATGATTAAGTCTAAGTAAAGTGTGAGTTAATGACACAAGTGACATGGTTAATGGGTAATCAAGAAACCTAAGATGGTTTTACCCATAATTAACACAAATATGTGTTGTGAACGGTTTTCAAAAGGAAAACAAGTATTTCCTAACACAGAGTGTGTGTATGTTGAAATGTGGTTTTCACGGAAAACACTAAAGTGGATTTGGTGTGAGTAAGTGGGAAATCTCGATAAATGAAGTGTTTTTTTAGTTTAAGTATTTAAAACAATTGCGTTAAATTGGGAAAGTAATTTTAAGTAAGTAATAAGTGGAAAGAATGGTCCTTTCGTAAGATTAATGTGATTTAATAATGTCAAGTAACATTTCGGATTAAAAATATATTCATGCATTAGTACATGTATGTGTATATATACACAGTATTTGCATGTGCATGTAGGTGGTACGTTATTGAGTCTCTTTTATACCGTTCGATTCTATATTGCATTGTTGTATTTTTCACTAGGCATTTGGCTCATTCCATCTCCTTTTTATGGAAGGATGTAAATGATTTCATATTTTGAGATCATCATATAGGTAGGTATTTTTTTAATTTTATGTTAGTACTCAGAATGATTGGATTCTGGGGACGCTTCCCATGTGTCCCACACGTAACTTGATATAAATTAGAATCGCCGGCTAAACAAGTGAAATATTAATTAAATAAAACTTGACTAGCAATTTTATTTAGGTTGTCTCACTGCACTTCACACATAATGTTAGGGTCATACCTGGTTGACCCATGAGTAACCCATAATTCTGGGTCAGGACGTTACAAATGGTTTCAGAGCACTAGGTTCAAAGTTCCTTTCGAGAATGACGTTGTGAGGTCGGTAGTGGATCTTTGACGTCAGTGTTGGTTTTAGTCATGCTAAACTAGTGATGGCTCCGGTTAATATTCTCGACAATGGAGTCAAAGAGATTATCATGACGGGCAATTCATTGCCAAGTAGAAAATGGCCACGTTAGTAGCCATTAATAATTCTTAGAACTTTTAATTTAGATGTGTTAGTAATTTGTGAGTCTCCGCGTTGGCCATTAGTGGCGACACCGCATTCTCTAGTGTGAGGTGCATTTGTGACAACCTTGGATGGTGTGAGAGGCCTATTAAGATGTCAATAAAGGTAAATAACATCCATTGAATTAGAGATGTAAGTTGTTTAAAGTCAATTGTGGAGTAGGTGATTAAGGTTGCATGTCTAGGGAGTATTGATTTTGTGATAAGGACGCACTAGGTTCCTTGGCTAAAAACACATGGGTGGCTGATAGTGGTGATGTGATTAGGCGAACTTGATCCGTAGGGTATTGCCATATCATGGGTAGTTGACAATTTTGTAGGCATGTAGACCCATTTTGGTCATTACTTATGGATGTGTACTCAATCCTTAGTTGATAGGATACTATCATTATAGGTGAGTGCCTATGTAATTGTCGATTAAAAGATGTATCTCGTAAGCTATGATGAGAGTTACAATCCATTGGAAGTAAGTGTGTTACATGTGTAATGATGATGATTTGAAGTGACATAGGAGAAAACCCTAAGTGGCCTTATATGATGTAGTTTTGGAAAATATGATGTTGATATTGAGGAATAGGATCCCGTGTTACGTCGAAAATGTGGACTTAGAGGATTATAAGTTGTACATGACTTTCTATATCCCGTCGAAATCTTTAGTAGGGCCAGCCTGTGGTTTGATTCGTAGTATATAACATCAACTGTTTGGAATGAAGTTTTCGATCCTTTTATTAGGTCTCGAGGAGAGGGTCATAGGTAAGACCTATGCCAAGGTTTCAAACAAAAGGGAAATATTATTTTTATACCATAGCCCGTTTTCAACTACCTAAGTGATGACTGAACATGAAACGGTTTTGGTATGAGTAGCTGAATTTATTAGAATCTCTGCTTCATTAGTGTTCTATAAAAAAATGAATTTTTCGATCCTTGTCCAGTAGCCATTATGAGTGGGATCCCTTGGAAAAGTTTTTTTTTACTTATTTAGTAAGGAAATTATCTACTCCACCCGACCCTTAAGGTCAATTGCATGGGCGTATTTAGGAATTTAAATTGACTTGTTGTGACGCCTTGAGGTGTTCAATAATTATAGTTCGCCATGTGTGGAGACTTATTGGTTAGTATCCTTGTGAGTACCTAATAGTCATGGGATGGATATTAGAAAATCGGTAGAGCGTACCGATTATGAGAGGATCATGGGTGATGAAATCTTGTGTGGTTTTTGGTTACTTTTTCATTAAGGTATGACGAGTGTCCTTAGGAAGCCATCAAGTTCGGTGTTATGGATTTTAAGTGTTCTAATGATGGTTGTATTGAGGGTCATGTGATGACCTCAAGTTATTAGTCAAGTTCAAAGGAGTCAAATCGTGTAGTCCTCGATGATGTCATCAAATTTGATACGAATAAGTGATGTAACTTTCTAAAGGTAATTGGAGATTAGTGTCATGATTGGACATAATGCTTGTTTATCTTAAGATGACTAGTGTAGAAAGTGTTGTACTTGACTTTGACGAGTGCTAGGAAATTCTATAGAGACTTGGATTAATGATACGATGATTGAGGTCTTACGAATAACAGTCTGGATAAGATATCGAGGTGTGATTAGGGTATCGATATGTGCCATCAGTATAAGATAAATTACCCTAGCAGGGAAAGGACTAGTTCTTGCACGCCTTGCCAAAATGGTATAGATTAGGAGATGTAAACCCATGTAGTAGTTGCTATCCTTATTGTGCTCATGATGACCAGTGTGGACGTCACGTAGATTTAGTTTAGGTAAAATTTGGAGATAGGTGCGGTGACGACCTTGTGTCATTAGACGTTATAATAAGGTTAGTGTTTTTCCTAGTTAGGCATGCCGAAAGAGACATTTAAGATACGATCATCGTACGATAATATAAATAGTGTCTTAGGTACGTTAAATTGGTCACGACGTCACGTTGACTAGAAGTATGGACAATGTCGACATTGATAAATGTGTTTGGCATTCGTCGACTGGAGCAGTGCGTTTTTGTTGAGAATGAAAAGGGGAATCATTAATCTTAAGGAGGTCAGTCCGTGCTAACTTCTCAAAGGATAATAGTCCAAGTTTTACATTCGTCTCGCAAAGGTGGATGTTTCGTGATCCAATTTGTCCCGATCGGTGACTCAAGCCTTGGTGTATGACTAGACTAGGATCTAATGAAAAGGCATGGGAGGAGTCGCAGACCTCAAGTGTATGGTGTAGGTTCGTCTTTCATAAACCATAGTCTGTAGTGTGAAAATGGGATTATCTCGAACTAGTTGTTCATGCGTTTCAATTCATGGTGCTCTTTTAGTTTTGATTGTCGAGGATGATGTTCTTTTAGTTTCGGTAGTCAAGGACTGTGTTCTTTCACTTTCGATAATTAAGGATTGTGTTCTTTATATTTCAATGGTCATGTATTGTTCCATGTTGATGGTTCGGTTACAATATGACTTGGCTCAATATGAATGTATATGGACCTAGTGTGGTCATTGCAGCTCGATAACTGAGTGTGCTTTTATTTCAAACATCTTTTTATTTTGCATAAGTTTTATGTACATGTGGCTGCATGTTTTCCAGCACGATTTGCTCGTAGTATTCGATTTCCTAAGGATTAGTGTAAGGACATTATTTTATAAGTCCGTTATCAATTTAGTATGTCGTATACCGCTATATCGTCGAAGAGCATTCAAGAACATTCAAGCATTTAAGATGGATCCGAATATCAAGTTCTTCAACATTCAAGACTCTGCGAGGTTAATTTTGGTAAGGTTGAGTTTTAATTCCTTAGAATTTCACTTAAAGTGTTGGGATATTTTTATCAAATATTTTTCTAAAGATTTTGTTCTCGGACACCTTTCTGTAGAAAAATCATAACTAATTCATAAAAAATCAAAAAAATACGAAACTAGCGGCCACGCGTTCGAATCAAAATTTTCTATAAGTACGCGTTAAATCTCACTTGATAGGTCATTCAAACTACTTTATTTTGTCATTCAAACAACATTTTCCATGTGTCATGTTTTTCGTTAGAGCAACCTGCTGCTGTCGTTCAAATGATATAGCATCTCATTCGAGCGACATTCAACCTCGTTCGAACGATGCGCCGCCTTAAGTTTTTTATAAATAGAAGTCTCCAACTCCATTTTTCATAAGAAGACCTGCGTTTTTGAACTGTTACGAAGCTACTTCTACAGAATTCTTTTGTCTTCTTCTTTTAGGTTCTTTAAACTTTGTTTTTCAATTCACAAAACATCCCAATGTTTTGGTGAATTATTTTAAAACCCCAGATTTAAATTTGTTAAAATTTATTCTTTGGGGGGAGATCTCTATAACCGAGAGCTGCGTGCTATTGTGGAGGGAGTCTCTGTGAAGATTGGACTGTGTGTCCATATGGATTTGCTGTGTGTGGATTCATTGGTGAAGATAGAACTTCCTGTTCTTGAGGAGTAGTTGCGGTTGTTCCTTTGGTGATGACAACGATGAACACCTGCGGGCATTCGTGTGTCACCCTATTTCATTGTAATATGTGTAAGTTTCTATTTACAAATTATAGTGAAATAAAATGGTTTTGCCCTTCGGGGATTTTTTTTGAAATTGTTTATTTTATCCCGCATGCTTATTTTATTGGAAAAATCACTTATATGCATGCTTTAGGGTTTAACTAAAATTGGATTATTTTTATAATTCTCATTATTCTGCTGTAGCGATTCTACAAATTGGTATCAGAGCCTGTTGCACTAAGTTATTGTGTTTTGATCCTCTTTTTCAAAAAATGGCTTTTTGTGGTTTTGATGATTTTTGATGTCAACTTTTTGAAAATCCTAATTGGAAAGTTCACACAAATTCTTGCTTTATATCCTCTATTAAAAATGACTCTGAGAGGTGTTCTTGTTGTGAGGGTGTTGGTCACATGTTAGATGAGTGTACCACAAATTTTAAGAAGAAAATAAATCGGCATCTCATGCCTCTACCCTTAGTGATAGTGATTCGAAAGAAGAAGTCTTTTATGCTTCTAGGCGAGAGCTTCCCATCCGTGTGATTAGTGATGAGAGTGAGGGTGAAAAGAGTGAGGAGGAAGAAGAAGAATTGAGTGAGTTGCAAGTTTCCTACAATAATTTTTATTTTGAATCTTTAAAGATAAAAAAGGCAAACTTGAAACTTGAAACTGAATCGAAGAAACGTGCTTTAGATAAAGATAATACTGATGTGTTGATTAAGGATCTTAGGGCACGTGAGGAGCTTCTTAAAGAGAAATTAGTATATGTTGAGGGTGAGAGATATAGTCTTCGACGTGTGATGGAAGATATGGAAAAGGAACTTTTAGAGTTTGAAGACTCTAGGCCTTTGCTTGAATCTTGGAAATGTAAACTTGAGGTGAAATTGAAAGATTCAAGTAAAGTGAAATTTGATTTGGAGTCTAGGTCTGAAAAACTTGATAAGATTTTAGTCACATCGTGATAGAGACACCTAGGATCATTAGGAGAGAGCCACCTAGGAAAATTCGGAGAGAGCAACCGAGAAATTTGAGGAGAGGGCCACCTTTAGGTAACACTCACCGCCCGATTTACACTTGCACACATTGCGGTAGGCAAGGTCATCTTAGGCGTTTTTGCTATAAGCTTTTGAATGGATCTAGGAAATATAAAAAGAGAGTCACATCGGTTCCCCAAATCCCATACTCTGTTACACATCAATTTGGGTCAGGAAATCGGATTTAGAGGCTTATGGTCTATTTGTTCATGATTCTCGTTTGATAGCACGTGATTCACCCCATGTGAGATCGTTTGGTTGATTGTGTTGGATGTTTGTTATACACTAGCGATGCATCATGTTATATTCTTTCTAGTGTTATAAAGCACTTTGATGTAGCGCACATTGGTTTATTTGTTGCATGTGTGTGTTTCGCTACTGTTTTAGCACTGTTTTGCACCTGTCAGCACTTTCCAGGTATTGTTTTCACATAATTTTTTCACTGGGCAAAACTGCAGACTTTTTGGGCAAACTGGGATTTTTTTGGATTTTCGTTCGAGCGAGAATATCATGTCGTTTGAGCGACAACTTTTTCTCGTGCGAAGTCTCTTCTCGTGACAATCCCTTGTCATCTGAGCGAGAGGCCTAGATCGTTTGAGCGACAAGCGTAGATCGTTTGATTCATTTGTGTGATTAAAATTTGCTAGCATAGAATGATGCTCATATCGATACTATATACCTATTGCTGGATGTATCATTTTGTAGTTATTTTTCTTTTTGAAAATTTATGAAAAATATAAAAAGATTTTCTATTTTTTTGAGTGACCATTCATATTTTGTTTTGGTCAAATTTGAAAATCCAATTTTTTTTGTATTTTGTTTGCACCTTTTATGGATAGATACTTAGGATGACCGAGTCTCAATTTCATTCCATTTATCCATGTGACTATTTGATAGTGTTTTGAGACAATACATCATGTCATCTTTGTGCTTTATAATGTTTGGAGTCATTAAGATGTAATTAAGTGATACTTCCTACATGTTTGACTCATGATTTCCTTTATTGCACACATGCACGAATTTGTTTGATTATTGTGCTTGTCGTATCACATGTTGGTTAGGTGTTTTCATCTCAATCCTATCCTTAAAATGAACCAAGTGCAATAATACGAGAGTAATAAAAGTAGTGCATGTAAAAACCATTGCTCGTGAGGAATTTGTTTAAATTTAAAAAAAAATGATGAGTGACACGGAAAAGGGCTGCGAGTGAATAACTAACACGTCGTGAAAGCCACCGTTTGAAAAGAGCCCGCACAAAAAAATGAAGGCAATAAAAAATGAAATATGCCAAAAATTTGGGCCAATAGGTTCTCTAAGTTGAGAATTTAGAAACTCTTTGGATATAAAAAAATTGCATTAGTATATATGAGGGAGTTTTGGATGGATATATCAATGGGTTTGCACGTTCTCAAAACGACACTAAATATTTTTGGACGTTATTGGTGTGGAAATCATTTAGACTTTGATTTGTTGATTTGATTAAGACAAGGTCATATAAATTCAACAATTTTACACCTAAGGATATTTTTGATGTTCATTCGTTAGGGGTACACGTATTCATCGTGCACATATTATGAATTGAGTTGATTTACTTATCGAATATGTTCACACCCATACATTCCATTTCCATGACTTGGTTATTTTAGTATAAATCCATGGTGTGATTTTTGCTTTGAAAAAATTGAAAAATCAAAAATAGTTTGTGGCATTTTTTGAGTTACAACTTTGCATGCGTGTATTTTGATTCATATTTGCTATGAACTTTTATCGTGACACTCCATGTTTAGTCTGTTTCTTCTTATCTGTCTATTTGGGGATATAATAAAAAGGGGGAGAACGAATTATGATTTTATGGGGGAGCTTGCATTATGGGGGAGATTTGATTAGATTGATTGATTTATTCTTATATCATTTCAAACTCGATGCTTCACGAAGGTATTTTGCTATATCTCATATGTGTAGGTACGAAGATTTAAGATCATTATATTGCACATCCTGATGAGAAAAGCTTTGAGATTTGACGATTTAAAGTTGAAGATTTTTGAAGACCTGCAAATTTTAGTATTTTCCATTTTTGGGTTCATGGGGGATATTAGATTTGTATAGGCACTTTGATTTGATAATTCAGAGTTTTTATTTTGTACCGGCATAGACATAGGGGGATATTTGTGAGGACATTATTTTATAAGTCCGTTATCAATTTAGTATGTCGTATACCTCTACACCGTCGAAGAGCATTTAAGAACATTCAAGCATCAAAGACGGATCCGAATATCAAGTTCTTCAACATTCAAGACTGCGCGAGGTTAATTTTGGTAAGGTTGAGTTTTAATTCCTTAGCATTTCACTTAAAGTGTTGGGATATTTTTATCAAATATTTTTCTAAAGATTTTGCTCTCAGACACCTTTCCGTAGAAAAATCATAACTAATTCATAAAAAATCAGAAAAATACGAAACTTGCGGCCACGCGTTCGTATCGAAATTATCTACACGTGCACTTGAAATATCGTTTAATGGGTCATTCAAATGACCTGCTTTTGTCATTCAAATGACATTTTCCACGTGTCATTTGCCACGTGTCATTTTTTCGTACGAGCGACCTGCTCTTGTCTTTCAAATGACATAGCATCTCATTCGAGCGACATTCAACCTCGTTCGAATGACGCGCCGCCTTAAGTTTTTTTACAAATAGGAGTCTCCAACTCCGTTTTTCATAAGAAGACCTACATTTTTGAATGATTACGAAACTGCTTCTGCAAATTCTTTTGTCTTCTTCTTTTAGGTTCTTTAAATTTTGTTTTTCAATACACAAAACATCCCAATCTTTTAGTGAATTATTTTGGAACCCTAGATTCAACTTTGTTGAAATTTATTCTTTGTGGTGAGATCTCCACAACCGAGAGCTGCGTGCTCTTGTGGAGGGAGTCTCTGTGAAGATTGGACTGCGTGTCCATGTGGATTCGCTGCGTGTGGATTCATTGCTGAAGATAGAACTGCGTGTTCTTGAGGAGTAGCTGTGATTATTTCTTTGCTGACGACAACAATCGACACCTGCGGGTATTCGTGTGTCACCCTATTTCATTGTAATTCGTGTTAGTTGTTATTTACAAATTATAGTGAAATAAAAAGGTTTCGCTCATCGGAGATTTTTCTTGAAATTGTTTATTTTATCCTGCATGCTTTATTTTATTAGATAAATCAGTTAGATGCATGTTTTAGGGTTTAACTAAAATTGGATTATTTTTAAAATTCGCATTATTCCGCTGTAGCGATTCTACGAATTGGTATCAGAGCTTATTGCACTATGTTATTGTATTTTGATCCTCTTTTTCAAAAAATGGATTTTGGTGGTTTTGATGATTTTCGATGTCAACTTTTTAAAAATCGTAATTGAAAAGTTCACACAAATTCTTGCTTTATATCCTCAATTAAAGATGGCTCTGAGAGGTGTTCTTGTTGTGAGGGTGTTGGTCACACTTTAGATGACTGTCCCACAAATTTAAAGAAGAAATTGAATAAACCGGCATCTTATGCCTCTACCCTTAGTGATAGTGATTCGGAAGAAGAAGTCTTTTATGCTTTTAGGCGAGAGCTTCCCATCCGTGTGATTAGTGATGAGAGTGAGGGGAAAAGAGTGAGGAGGAAGAAGAAGAATTGCGTGAGTTGAAAGTTGACTACAATAATTTGTATTTTGAATCTTTAAAGATAAAAAAGGCAAACTTGAAACTTGAAACTGAATTGAAGAAACGTGCTTTAGATAATGATAATACTGATGCGTTGATTAAGGATCTTAGGGAACGTGAGGATCTGGCTAAAGAGAAATTAGGATATGTTGAGGGTGAGAGGGATAGTCTTCGAGGTATGATGGAAGTTATGAAAAAGGAACTTTTAGAGTTGGAAGACTCTAGGCGTTTTCTTGAATCTAGGATATGTGAACTTGAGGTGAAATTAAAAGATTCAAGTAAAGTGAAATTTGATTTGGAGTCTAGGTCTGAAAAACTTGATAAGATTTTATGCACATCATGAGAGAGCCACCTAGGATCATTAGGAGAGAGCCACCTAGGCAAATTCAGAGAGAGGAACTGAGAAATTTAAGGAGAGGGCCACCTTTAGGTAACACTCACTGCCCGATTTACACTTGCACACATTGCAGTAGGCAAGGTCATATTAGGCATTTTTGCTATAAACTTTTGAATGGATCTAGGAAATATAAAAAGAGAGTCACACCGGTTCCCAAAACCCCCACACTCCGTTACACATCAATTTGGGTCAGGAAATCGAATTTAGAGGCTTATGATCTATTTGTTCATGATTCTCGTTTGATAGTACGTGATTCACCCCATGTGAGATCGTTTGGTTGATTGTGTTGGATGTTTGTCATACACTAGCGATGCATCATGCTATATTCTTTCTAGTGTTATGACTCACTTTGATGTAGCGCACATTGGTTTATTTGTTGCATGTGTGTGTTTCGCTACTGTTTTAGCACTGTTTTGCATCTGTCAGCACTTTCGAGGTACTGTTTTCACGTAATTTTTTCACTGGGCAAAATTGCTGGGCAAACTAAGATTTTTTTGGATTTTTCGTTCAAGCGAGAACATCATGTTGTTTGAGCAACAGCTGTTTCTCACACGAAGTCTCTTCTTGCGACAACCCCCTGTCATTTTAGCGATAGGCCTAGATCGTTTGAGCAACCAGGTTGACTTTGACCATTTGGTTTACAGTACAATGATTCATCCTGATATTATTTCTGGTACTGCTGGTTGCTTCTAACAGGTTATATGCAGTCTTTCTTGCTATATATTATTAGTTGCTAACACTGCATTTGTTGGTTTATCACTCCTGATTTGATTCTTGATTCATTTGTGTGATTAATATTTGCTAGCGTAGGATGATGCTCATATCGATAGTATATGATGTATCATTTTGTAGTTATTTTTCTTTTTGAAAATTTATGAAAAATGCAAAAATATTTTCTATTTTTTTGAGTGACCATTCATATTTTGTTTTGGTCAAATTTGAAAATATAATTTTTTTTTGAATTTTATTTGCACCTTTTATGGATAAATGCTTAGGATGACCGAGTCACAATTTTATTCCATTTATCTATGTGACTATTTGATAGTGTTTTGAGACAATACATCATGTCATCTTTGTGCTTTATAATGTTTGGAGTCATTAAGATGTAATTAAGTGATATTTCCTACATGTTTGACTCATGATTTCCTTTATTGCACACATGCACGAATTTGTTTGATTATTATGCTTGTCGTATCACATGTTGGTTGGGTGTTTTCATCTCAATCATGTCCTTAAAATGAACCAAGTGAAATAATACGAGAGTAATAAAAGTAATGGATGTAAAAACCATCGCCAGTGGGGAATTTGTTTAAATTTAAAAAAAAATGATGAGTGACACGGGAAAGGGCTGCGAGTGAATAACTATCACGTCGTGAAATCCACTCTTTGAAAAGAGCCCGCACAAAAAAATGAAGGTAGTAAAAAATGAAATATGCCAAAAATTTGGGCCAATAGGTTTTCTCTAAGTTGAGAATTTAGAAACTCTTTTGATATAAAAAAATTGCATTATTATATATGAGGAAGTTTTGGATGGATATATCAATGGGTTTGCACGTCCTTTGAAAAGTTCTCGAAACGGCACTAAATAGTTTTGGACGTTATTGGTGTGGAAATCATTTAGACTTTGATTTGTTGATTTGATTAAGACGATGTCATCTAAATTCAACAATTTTACACCTAAGGATATTTTTGACGTTCATTCGTTAGGGGTACACGTATTCATTGTGCACATATGATTGATTGAGTTGATTTACCTATCGAATATGTTCACACCCATACATTCCATTTCCATGACTTGGTTGTTTTAGTATAAATCCATGGTGTGATTTTTGCTTTGAAAAAATTGAAAATCAAAAATAGTTTGTGGCATTTTTTGATTTACACCTTTGCATGCGCGTAGTTTGATTCATATTTGCTATGAACTTTTATCGTGACACTCCATGTTTAGTTTGTTTCTTCTTATCTGTCTATTTGGGGACATAATAAAAAGGGGGAGAACGGATTATGATTTTATGGGAGAATTTGCATTATGGGGGAGATTTGATTATATTGATTTATTCTTATATCATTTCAAACTCGATGCGTCACGAAGGTATTTTGCTTTATCTCATATGTGTAGGTACGAAGATTGAAGATTATTATATTGCACATCCTGATGAGAGAAACTTTGAGATTTGACGATTTAAAGTTGAAGATTTTTGAAGAAAATTTGAAGACCTGCAAATTTTAGTATTTTCCATTTTTGGGTTCATGGGGGATATTAAATTTGTATAGGCACTTTGATTTGATAATTCAAAGTTTTTATTTTGTACCAGCATAGACTTAGGGGGAGAATTGTAAGGACATTATTTTATAAGTCCGTTATCAATTTAGTGTGTCGTATACATTTACACCGTCGAAGAGCATTCAAGAACATTCAAGCATCAAAGACGAATCCGAATATCAAGTTCTTCAACATTCAAGACTGCACGAGGTTAATTTTGGTAAGGTTGAGTTTTAATTCCTTAGCATTTTACTTAAAGTGTTGGGATATTTTTATCAATTATTTTTTTTAAAGATTTTTTCCTCGGACACTTTTCCGTAGAAAAATCATAATTAATTCATAAAAAAATACAAAACTAGCCGCCACGCGTTTGTATAGAAATCATCTACAAGTTCACGTGAAATCTCATTTGATAGGTCATTCAAACGACCTGCTTTTGTCGTTCAAATGACATTTTCCATGTGCCATATTTTTCGTTCGAGCGACCTGCTATTGTCGTTCAAATGACATAGCATCTCGTTCGAGCGACATTCAACCTCATTCGAATGACGCGCCGCCTTAAGTTTTTTTTGTAAATAAGAGTCTCCAACTCTGTTATTCATAAGAAGACCTGCGTTTTTGAACTGTTACGAAACTGGTTCTGCAGAATTCTTTTGTCTTGTTTTTTAGGTTCTTTAACCTTTATTTTTCAATTCACAAAACATCCCTATCTTTTAGTGAATTGTTTTGGAACCCTTGATTCAACTTTGTTGAAATTTATTCTTTGTGGGGAGATCTCTACAACCGAGAGCTGCGTGCTATTGTGGAGGGAGTCTTTGTGAAGATTGGACTTCGTGTCCATGTGGATTCGCTGCATGTGGATTCATTGTTGAAGATATAATTGCGTGTTCTTAAGGAGTAGCTACGGTTGTTCATATGCTGACGACAACGACAGACACCCGTGGGCATTCGTGTGTCACCCTATTTCATTGTAATCCATGTAAGTTGTTACTTACAAATTATAGTGAAATAAAAAGGTTTTGCCCTTAGGTTATTTTTTCTAAAATTATTTATTTTATCCTGCATGCTTTATTTTATTGGATAAATCACTTTGATGCATGTTTTATGTTTTAACTAAAATTGGATTATTTTTAGAATTCGCATCATTCCGATGTAGCGATTCTACAATTAGCGATCTTATGCATTGGCCAATATGGAGATAATTGGTTATAATTGTAAAGAGTAGGTCTATCATTTGAGGTTATCGTAAAATGTTAGAACTCGAGGAAACATAGCACGTAGTGTTGTTTTTCCACAGTGAGTGGATTGGAGTAATACTTGGTTGAGTGTTCCGTAGTTGGATGCCAAGAGTTGTTTTAAGTTCATTGAAGGACCTTATGGAAATGCCGATTAGACGTACAGTTGGTGACTTAGTCAGTATGTCGCTCCTCAGAGTAAGTAACTAGCTATTCGAGGTCAGTATCAAGTTTAAGTGAATGTATGTGGCCAGGATGACCCGATATTTTTAGAAGACCCATGATGTGTAGTCCTAAGGTTTTGATGGTTATTGATGATGAATCAGATGTTAGGAATGCTTCAGTTTACACTTGGGTGAATGTCAATCACTTGGGAGTGTTACTCCGGTAGGTGTGGGGTATGATTCATGTGGTAAGAAGAAAGCCTAAGGGATTAATCAGGGACAATCGTCAATAAGTGGAGACTTGAGGATTGTTAGGTGATTTTAATGGTTAGCCAAATAATGGGTGTTATGACTTCTTCTGTGTTTAGTTCCGTGGTGACAACCATTTTTGAAAGAACGTATGATGACTTCCTAGTGAATTGAGGATTTCAATGATTTCACGTCCCTAATAATGAGGGTTGACAAGGGTTTGGGTTTATATGTGTAAATGGGGATATAAATCGAATATCGAAAGTATAAATAATAAAAATAACGAAGACCTAAATAATAGTAATATAATTTAACATGAAGTAAAGTATTGAAATACATTATTCCTTCCACTCATCCTAAATAGTGGCTTTATTTCTTATTACATAGTCCATAAAAGAAAATGAAAATAAAAGAAAATTAAAAACTACTACATATGCCTTGATAAAATATCAATTACATCCATTTATACGTAGTAGCATAGGAAATTATAATGGGGTTTTCGGTGCTGCGACTGATTTTTCAGGAATATATAATTGCTAGAGTAACACGAGTTGATGCATTCGATTTGTTCGGCGTTGGGGAGATGTTACCTTCTCTATTGCCTAGGTCCATCTGAAATTTCAAAAACATAAACAAAACTGCCAAGTAGATAATTCTTATTCTATACAATTCAAAACATGATGTAGGCGGGAGCCCCCACCAAAGAGTGATTAACTTAGTTAATCCGTTGATTGGCAGACAAAGAACAAGGACAAAGGTCACCCGAGAAAGTTACCTCGAAGATTCCCCACAAATATGGCTCGAAGGACCCACCTTGAATATTCTCCACAGATGTGGCCTGAAGGACCTACCTTGAAAATTCTCCACGGACGTGGTTCGAAGGATCCAACTCGTAGATTAAAGTCACTTGAATGACTATAGTTTGTAATATGAAATAAAATAAATTGTATCATGTACTTTATCTTATGTTATATGTTGAGCGATGTTGTTCGGTATCCATGAGGGACCATGCCTGGAAGGACATGGGAGGGAAGATATGCTTTATCAAATAACCTCCTCTTGGAAACCTCGCAGGACATGGTTTGGAGGATTGGGAGAAAGGAAATGTTGGGAATAAAATTACCAACCCTCTTGGCACACTTGGGCAAAACTTAACTTAGTACACATGGTTGCTCGAGCCACCTATAACCGAGCTACCTTAACTCCTACTCATTGGAGGGAACCTCATTGAGGTACCTCAATCTTGTAACCGTGGTCTCAAGACAGTTCTTAACCAAAAAATAGAAGTCTAAACACTCGAGATACCTATCAATCGAGCAACCTTAAAATCAGACGCCATCTCTCCTGGTTGATGTGACCATACACCTAATGGGGTCACTGTTTACCCACTTTCTGACGTCATAACATCTGACATTTAGGGACTCGAAGTCATAGTACTCAAGTGGGTTTATCCTTAGGACGGCAGGTCTAGTTCACCAAACCTGACCATTTAGGCATTCTAAGATAAGGCCCAAGCTGCCACATCACGCCCCTCATTAATGCCCACTATACCTTCAGCTAATAAAACAGTTTCCTGCCAAATTATGAGATCCCATGCATTTAATGCAATATCTTCTACATTGATGACAAGTACTTGTGAATTTAATGTGATCAATCATATTAAATACGGGCAAGATTACTCGAGTAACCTGGCCTTGATATAAATAGACCAACCAAACAGTTTAGCAGGCAGAGCATTCTGAGCCTAAAATTACTGCCCAAATCCCTCCATACACGAGAGATATTGTGAGAACATTATTTCCGAAACCCATTTAATACCCATATCATTGAGCATTAACTGAGCTTAAAGTTCCTGCCTTCCCTTTATTATGACTAGAGTGCTTGCTCTTTCTCCCTCCGACCAAGCTACCTGCTGGTCCCATCTATTTATTATACCCGTTGTGTATTTATTGTGCCAATATACTATTTAATATAAGTATGAATATTGAATCCCTTTCCCTCTTATTCACCTGTATTCACTGTCACCATTTAATACTGCACGGTGTTAATCCCGATCTTGATAAGGGGTTAAGCCTCACTTGATACTAACTGTATTCCAAGATAGGCCTATAAACTGATCGGATTCGGACCGGATCAGGCCAATCTAAATCCATATCTATTTACTTTAAACGGATTCGGATCTGATCCGTTTATTAATCGGATCGGATCAAGTAAATCCAAATCCATATCCGTTTACGTTAAACAGATTCCGATCCGATCCGTTTATCCGATTATCCCTTTATGTAAAAATTGATTTGCAACATTTTTATTTTCAACTCTTACTTCATAAATTTATTTTGCAAACGTTCCAAAAAACAGATAATGAAATAAAGAACTATTATAATAAATATTTAAAAAATATATTTAAGATATTATTAAATACAATATATATTAATTAAAAATATATTATATATAATTTGTATATATATATATATATATATATATATATATATATATATATATATATATATATATATATATATATATATATATATATATTAAAAATATTAATCGGGTCGGATTATTAACGGACCGAAGTATATGAATCCAAATCCACTCCATTTAATAAATGGGTAATTGAGTAATTGGATAATTGGATTTTAGGCATGAACCATATCCGCTTAAATGGATCGGATTCGGATTCGGATAAAATCCGATCCATTGACAGGCCTATTCCAAGAACCCACATCTTACATTTGGCGACTCCGCTGGGGAGGTATTCTCTTTTGAAAAGATGTTAGAGGATGAAACCGCCAGAATCATTGACTTTGACGCCATACAACGTGAGGAGGAGGCAAACCTCTCCATGCTACCTAAGGGTGTGAGAATAGCACAGACGGAGCCTAGTGCATCTAATACCGGTGTGACAAAAAATAATGGGAGCACAGATAGGTATAGGACCAACAAAAATGAAGGGACTCATGGGTTTGTTCGCAGAGTTCATTAAGACTCCAGCGGCCCAGGAGATGTTCGGGATTCCTATGGGGGGGGGGGAACTCTTTCACTACACCACCAGTGCAATACCCGCCCCTACCGTTACGGGGGATGTTACTACGCTCGCTTTTAACGACGCTCTCCCTAGAGCTCCACTAACCTTTGGTAGTGTGCCTCCCATCACGGTCCCACCCATAACAACTGGGCTAATGCCACAAGATGGGGGAATGACTTCGGAGACTCAGGCTGCGATAGGCGGCACAAGAAAAAGTGCACCACCCACTCTGTTGATTTCGGTAGTAATAACAGTGCAGCCAACTAGCTCTTCATCGGCCAACTTGGAGGAAATGAAGAAGGAGTTGCTGAAGTTCATAGCAGTGTCCAATAGGGGAAATAGTTCTTTGGTGTATGATGACCTCCGTACTCCATACCCAGAGGTATATAACAACGAACCCTACCTAGTAGGGTATATTCCACCAATCTTCGAGAAGTACACAGGGAAAAGTACAAACCCAAAGGAGCACGTGAAGATATTTATTCAAAGCCTTGGGGCCCATTGTAACGACAAAAAGCTGAGGTTGAGGGAATTTGCAAAGTCCTTGACAGAGAAAGAATCCACGTGGCACTCCCACCCGGCCCCAAGCAGCATGGGTTCCTGAGAGGAATTATACGTTTTATTTGTACAAAAGTTTTTTTTGGCTGAGGATGAGTTTACACTCACGCAGCTAGAACGTGAAAAGCAGAAGTCGAGGGGGGATGTTTTAGCTTATATTATAAGGTTTCACGAGCTCTCTCTAGATGTGAGAGAGGAAACGCGAGAGGATAGCTTTTACAAGTTTGTGTGGAAGGTTTTCTACCTGAGTACATCTGCCATTTGATTAATGAAACACGAGAAGGTACGTTCGCAACATTCTTGAAAGTAGCGAGGGATATTACCTTGGTGGTGAAACCTGTATTACCCCCTACCTTGTCAAACTTTCTACTAAGACCAGCGGTTGCCTCAGGGAGGGGAGTACCCTCGAGGGTCAATTACGTAGATGGTGGGGCTAAGGAGGAAAGTGGTGGAGGCCGAGGAGGCAGAAGCGGGAGAGGTAACAAGAGAAGATTTAAAGGCGAGAAAGATCCCCCCGATCTACCTTTCATGGTGGAAAAAGATTTGAACCTGCATGATCTTATGGTTCGTGACAAGGTTTGCAAGTTGGTCAACATTAGCACAATGCAACTTCCTCGGGAGGATAATAAGAAACCTCACTAATGTGCACTTCATAATAGGGTGAACCACCCTACCAAAGTGTTTTTTTCACTAAGGTGGTTGATTGACCGTCACGCGAAGAATGGATACATATAGTTGCCACAAACTAATGTGAACGATAACCCTTTACCACCACATGGAGCCCATATGGCCAGCTCTTTTGATGAAGAGTCTAAACGATTGATGAGAGAGCAGTGGTTCGAAGAGAGTGATTTTGAAGAATCTCTGAAGGATGACTTTGAAGAATCTCTGGAGGAATGCACCTTTGAGCTAGCTCAGCTCCATTTAGATGATGAGGCAGAGGATGTGACGAACAAGGGAAATAAGTACATGACCCCATCGAGAGACTTAGTAGGAAGATGTGAGCTTGATTTCTTGAGGAGGTAAATACAGTGATAGCCTACGATGAGGCTGCGTATAGAGATGCAGAAGAAGTCTATGAGATAGAAGTGGAATAATCAGACTCATGGGTCGAATGCGTGGTAGTTTCTTGCTCACCAAATTTTGGTTGGTTCTTTGATCGGGTTGGCCTCCCAAAGGACTCGCGGCTGGAGGTTACGCGAGACATCTTAGAAATCGCAAAGAAAAATATGGCGCCACACCTGAAATGAAAGGGGCCTATGGCCAAGATTATGAGAAGGTACATCTCTAGAGTCACGTTCTTAGAAGCTAATAGATTAATCAGGTATCCCCACAATAGACCTTTGTATGTTACGATGTTTATAAATAATTGTGTTTTCTCGGGTGTTATGTGGGTTGGGGGAGCATCCATCAATATAATGCCTATTGCGTACTTTTATACTACTGGACAGTCGAAGTTAAGAATAGTGCCCCATTCATTGGTAATCTCGGGGTATGACAATCAGTCGTCTAACTCGATGGGTTACATCAACGTAATCATTACGATGGGAAATATCACCTCTTATATTAAATTCCATATCATGAACTGCGAGCCATCATACTAACTTCTAGTAGGCAGGGTATGGATGTACAACCATGGGTTGGTACCCTCTACCTATCATCAGTGCGCTAAGGCGAATATAAAAGGCAAAGAATTGGATATTCGAGCTACCAAGAAACCCTTTGCAAAGGAGGAAGCTCATATGGTAGACACTGCTTTCTATATAGATTTGGCAGAAGAAGATACGACAGTAACAAGGTACACTGGGAGAGAAAAGGTCCCATCCACTCGAGAGAGGGTGAGAGAACCCTTCCGAACGGTGGTGGCCTATGAAGAAAAATGCGACTTGGGTGCAGCGAGGCCCTCTAGTCTATGGAGGCAGCTTTGAGACTGAATGACCTCACACATTGATAAAATCAAACACTAAGTTTAGACTCAGAGCGTCTGTAGCAGGCAAACGGTGAGAGAGGTAGACGAGAATAACAGGAAGATGCCCTTAAAATAAGAAGTTACCCGATAGTGCAAGGGGTAATTTTACCTAACGACAGAATTATCTATGAGTTATGAAGGTGTAAGCGGGCAGCTGAAGGTTTGGACGATGGGGTTAACCCGGTTTATAAATGTTTTATAGTGTATAACCAGGGGTAATGTTTGGTGATTGATAACTCTAGAGTGAAAGAGTTTGTAGAAGAGATAGAAGAAGAACTTGAGTGCATAAAGGAAAGTCTCAGGCCACAGATCCAAGAGTAGGAGAAAATTGACCTAGCCAAAGAAGGCGATGATCCTAACCCCATCCTTATCTCGAAGGACCTACAGGGTTAACTTTGAGAGGAGTTGATCAAATTGCTGCTAGAATTCAAAGATGTCTTCGCATGGAGGTGCACCGAGATGCCTGGGGTGGACAAGGAGGTGACCTATCATAGGTTGAACGTTTTTCCATCAACCAGTATGGTAAAGAAGGCCACCCGAGCATATAAGGCGGAGCTAGATCTAAAGATCAAAGAGGAAGTTCAAAGACTTCTTATGACTGGCTTCCTAGTTCTAATCTAACATCCGATTTGGATTTCTAGCATCGTACCTATGGGAAAGAAGGATAAGAGAGAGATCATAATATATGTGGACTTCAGGGACCTGAATCGAGCATGCTCGAAAGATGAATTCCCACCGCCTTTCATTGATAGCTTGATTGACGCAAATGCGCGCCATGAGATGTATAGCTTCATGGACGGTTATGTGGGATACAACCAGATAAAGATGGATCCATCCAATGCATAAAAGATTGCCTTCCTAACGCCTTTGGGTAACTTCATGTACATAATTATGCCTTTTGGTTTGAAGATTGCAGGATCCACCTACTAGAGGACAATAATGGCTATTTTCACAATCTTTTCCACAAAACTGTGGAATTTTATGTTGATGATCTGGTGATCAAATCCAAGAAGAAGGGGTCCCACCTGGATGACTTGAGAAGAGTGTTCACTCGATGCAAAAAATACAAACTAAAGATGAACCCCCTCAAATGCGCATTTGGAGTGACAAATAGGAGATTCTTGGGGTTTGTGGTAAACCGTTAAGGGTCGTAGATGGACTTGGACAAGCGTCGATCCATCCTTGATATTCTAAGACCAAAGTCAGTAAGGGAATTAAACATATTCCTTGGTAAAGTCTCGTACTTGAGGAGGTTTGTCCCAGGGCTGGCCAAGGTAACGCACCTATTAATGAAGTTGCTGAAAAAGGGCGTGAAGTTTATATAGGAGGCAATGCACTAAGACACACTGGACAAGATGAAAGCACTTCTTACTTCTCCTCAGACGACGATCCCCCTGAAGGCATATATCCCTTTACATCTATATCTTACATCAACTAAATGATCTATTAGTGCACTGTTGGCCAAGAAGATGGGTGGTGTAGCAAAACCTATTTATTACTTGAGCAGAATAAAAAATTGGCTTGAGTCCAGATATACTGGTATTGAGAGGCATTGTTTAGCCCTTATCTTTATAACACAAAAACTTAAGCACTACCTACTATCATTCAAAGTCCATATTATCACTAGATTTGATCCCATAATGTTTTTTCTTGCTAGAACTATACTAATAGGCAGGGCAACCTAATGGTTCTTAATCCTCTCGGAGCATAATCTCAAGTGCGTAGTCCCTCGAGCTATAAAGAGCCAAGATTTTACTGATTTGTTGTCCATCTTCCCATCAAGAACATTCGAGCCACTAGTGGAGGATCTCTCAGGTGATGATATTCAAGCCAACTTCATAACAACTAGCCTAAACTAGTGGATCATGGAATTTGACGGTTCCTCGACCGAAAAGAAAGGGGGAGCTGGGGTCATTCTAAGAAAGAATGGCGAAGAAATTTGATTATCCTATAAGCTAGAATTTGAATGTTCGAACAACGAAGATGAATATGAAGCGCTAGTATTGGGGCTGCTCGAGGACCTCAAAAGAGGTATCCAAGTCTTAACAATAAAAGTGGACTCCAATTTGGTGGTGAAATAGGTAATCGGTGAATTCTCTTTGAAGCACATGAATCTGGAGCCTTACTGAACGATCATACAATGGTTAATTGGTGAATTCTCTTTGAAGCACAGTATCCTCCTCCTCCTCCTCCTCCTCCTCCTCCTCCTCCTCCTCCTATTACTCACCATCATCATCATTATTGTTCCTCTGCTTCTTCTTACCTTACTCACTATCATCATCATTATTATTCCTCTGCTTCCTCTTACCTTACTCACCACCATCATCATTATTATCATCAGAACTAACAGCTACATGCTTCTCGGGAAACTCTTCCTCGCTTGATTCGCTTGATTCTTCCAGTATAAATTTAAGAGGGAAATTATTCTCCTCAACCTTCATTGCCAAATTAATACAGTATCCTCATTCTCCTCCTCCTCCTCCTCCTCCTCCTCCTCCTCTTCTTCTTCTTCTTCTTCTTCTTCTTCTTCTTCTTCTTCTTCTTCTTCTTCTTCTTCTTCTTCTTCTTCTTCTTCTTCTTCTTCTTCTTCTTCTTCTTCTTCTTCTTCTTCTTCATCATTATTATCATTATTATCATCAGAACTAGCAGCTACATACTTCTTCGACAACTCTTCCTCGCTCGATTCACTTGATTCCTCCAGCATAAATTTAAGAGGGCTAACTGCCTTCCTTTTTTTTTACTACCTCTGATAGGTTGAAGAATGTAAGAGAAACCATGGGAAGCCATATCGACTGACATAAAATCCCTATCTTCTTCACATAAATTCTCCCAAGTCTGTCTAAGCTGATTAAATATTAGGCTGACTTCTTAGGCAACCTTGAGTTCAGGAGTAAGGGCCAATGGAGCTTATTAGCTAGTTTTGGGGTTCTTTATCGGGGATTTTTTTGGTAGCCTTATGGCTGATTCAGTCGAGGCATCACGTGGAGTATCACTTCCTTTAACTGGCCTTGAAAGACCAGGGGCAATAACAACTACCTCAGCGGGAATAGAGGTTGAACTTCCCTCTTCCTTTTGACTACAAATTGGGTTATAGGAGAGAGTGAAGGCAACTCGGAAGTAATAAAGTTATTAGCAGTGCTTAAAGTAATACTGAGGAGAAGGTGGTACAATTTCTTAATCCTAACTCTGTGGGAGGATATAACTCAACCTCAGAATTTCGAGGTTCTTTGAGAAGGTTGCTTTGGAAATGGTCGAGCTGGTTCTGCTAGAACACCATTGGTACATTGCTGACTTGCTCCCTCGAGCCTCCTTTCTCAGAATGATAAGATTATCTGGGTAGCTTGCACAAAGATTTACCATAGCTGAAGTAAGGTAATTGGCATAAGAAAAAGGGAAGTTGGTAGACTTCTCGCGGGTAAAATGGTTTAGTAGAGGAGTGCCATGATCGTAACCAATCTGCAAGGCTACACAATGGGGGCTGTAGACAGAGTAAAAGTATGACCATTTGTGTAAGAGGGTAAATAAGAAGGGATCAGTAGAAGGGGAACATTATTTGAAGGGAATTTCTTGGCTAGTGCCTCATTGAGGGGGATAATGGAACGTTCTTCTTCAACGAAAAAATCATTTTGAAAAAAATTAGTCCACCCCAATATAAGGGCAAGCTAATAACCTTTTGGCTCTATCGATCAAAGAGATGAGAGACTTCTTGACACTCTTATGGTTCTAATAATAAATCCCGGGGACTCTAATGGGCTGAGAACCGAGATAGTTACCGGCTAGGGCATAATCTGGAAAGTGAGCATAAAGGAAGGCTATTAAAAGTACATGGTTCGCGTAGTTGGAGACATCAAACCTGTTGATGCTCCTTATAAAATCCACCACCACTCGATCTAACCAAGTGTACATCGAACCAAGTGTAATAGCTACCAGGGGATGCTTCATGCCGTTAGCTATCCGGATGACTATATTAATCAAGTATTTTCTGGGGCAATCATAGGGCTTGCCCAGGAGAGAGCTATTCAATTGTATCACCCAGATGTAACCGACAAGCTTGATCTGAGAATTAAAACCCTTTCCAACTAAGGGTTGTTCGAATACCTGCTTCCTGCGAGGGATTTACTTTGCTACCTCACGGGCCTTGATCACTGCCCTATCCTCAATGAAGTAGAAGTACCTAATTACCTCTGAATAGTTACACTTATTGTATGGCACCATGAAGTCTTTCATAACTACCTCTAACTCGGGCCTCAAATCATTCTCCTTGTTAGAAACTGCTTCTTCAAAGAACGTATCAAATCTCACTACCTCTAACCCCAACATCTCCCAAACATCTTCGAGGGTACCCCAGGAGGTCATAATGGTATGTGACCTGTGGCTCCAGTGAGACACGAGTAGATGGAGGGAAGTATTATTTTTAGCAAGAGTGAGATCACCCAACAAGAAGGAGCTGGATAGACTAATAAGAGCCATATGTATAGAGTATTTGAGTGGATTTAGTCAGTCTAAGGGCCTAAACCCTCACAGGAACCAAAAGAGGCCTCAAACTCTACCTTGGAGAACAGGAAATCACCGCGCTCAATATAAAATCTGGTAACGGTGGCGGTAGGGATGCAGGCAAAGTCCTTAGCATTATCGCCTTCCTCCATTAACAACTTAGGGTTTTCAATCGACTCTAGTTCATCGGGAAACTTCTCTATCATCTGCCAGAAGCGATCGTATTCCCCAAAGTAGGGAGCATAAAGGTAACACGTCCATTGTTTTTAGCATGCTTGAGTTTTGGGGGAAGCACCCCTAGCTGATTGGTTTCTCTTTACGATAGGTGCCATGAGGAACTGAGAAGGATGAGGAAAGAGGGTAAGTATAAAGGAGTGAAAGGAATTGAGAAGGAAAGTCTTTCTCTCTTAAAATCTTAACTCAAAAATGAAAACCCAAAGGGGGAAATTTGAAATGAAGGCACACCCCTTTTTATAGGGGCAACACAGACCCCAATAGGCAGCAAAAGGCAGCGCTTCAAAAAGCACAATAATGATCAAATCAGCTTGCGTGTCCACTATGCGTGCATTACAGTGGAGTTTAAAAGTTGTAATGATTGTACTTTAATTAGCGATGTGTGAGTGATGTCATATGGGGAACACACAGGTATCCTAATGCTACCACGTGTCATAGACGGGAGCGCAAATGGTAACCTCATTAAATAAGACATATTTAGAGTTTTTTCATCTTGGGGGAGATGAAGAGATTTGGGGAAATTTAAATAAATCTCTTCACTTCCCCCAAGGCATCTATCATGCGTAATCATGAAGTCTCGTAAAAGGAAGAGACGTTATCATAAATATGGTAAGATATTTAAACAAACGAAACAGTTTGAAAGATAGAGCAAGATATATCTCCTCCATTACTAATAATTTATTATTTCTTATAAATCAAGTGCCCAGGGATATTAAAAACATGTTGCAGGAGAGGATTGAAGATCAACAAAGGGTTTCGTACAAATACTTCTTCATGTAATAAAGAAATATCTCTACGAAGGGAAAAATGTAGGGGAAACCCACACCAAAGAGTGATTAACTTAGTTAGTCCGTTGATTGGCAGACAAAGAAGGAGGATGAAGGTCACTAAACCTGACCCTTTAGCTATTCTAAAATAAGCCCAAGCCCCAAGCTTCCACGTCATGTCCCTCATTAATGCCCACCATGCCTTCAGCCAATAAAATAGTTTCCCATAAAATTATGAGATCCCATGCATTTAATGAAATATCTTCTACACTAATGGCAGGTACTTGTGCATTTAATGTGATCAATCATATTAAACACATGCAAGATTACTCGAGTAACCTAGCCTTCATATAAATAGGCAACCAAATAGTTTAGCAGGAAGAGCATTTTGAGCCTATAATTGCTGCCCAATTGCCTCCATACACGAGAGCTATTGTGAGAACATTATTTCCCACACACATTTAATACTTATATCATTGAGCATTAGCTGAGATTGAAGTTTTTGCCTTGCCTTTATTGTTCCTAGAGTGATTTCTTTTTCTCCCTCCGACCAAGCTACCTGCTGGTCCCATCTATTTATTATACCCATTGTGTATTTATTATGCCAACATACCATTTAACATAAGTTTGAATATTGAATCCCTTTATTCACCTGTATTCACTGTCACCATTTAATACTGCGCGGCGTTAATCCCGATCTTGAAAAGGGGTTATGCCTCACTTGATACTAGCTGTATTCCAAGAGCCTATTTATACGTAGTAGCATAGACAATTATAATGGGGTCTTTGGTGTTGCGACTGATTTTCCAAGCATATATAATTGCTAGAGAAACACGAGGTGATGCATTAGATTTGTTCGGGGTCGGGGAGATAGTACCTTCTCTATTGCCTGGGTCCGTATGGAATTTCAAAACGTAAGGAAAGCTGCCAAGTAGATAATTCTCATTCTATACAATTCAAAACATGATTTTTGATGAGTCAGTACCAAAAAATCAATATGAAATGGATTCAACATTAGGATAAGATAACATGTTCATTCTTGGAATGATATATCTAAAAATATAGAAATATTTGTCTACAATTGATGACGGTTAGGAATGGTTTTTAAACAAATAACACATACTTATCTGTTTAGAGTTTTTTGGGTAATAACACATATATAAAAACATCAGTCTAATAAAATTGGAGACAACCAATCAAGATACTGGAGATAAAAGTAACCGTGCTAAGTCAGTTACAGACATTCCATGTACTTGCAATAACTAGGCCCTCAATCATCTGATTCCTACAGGCCAAATAATAAAATCGTGAGTGTAACAAAAGATTATTCCCTAATTATACTGTATACTAAAATAGAACCGGGTAAAATTGCATCATATGAAATACAATGATTGTATAATCATTATTAAATATCTGAATCAATTATACGTAAATAGTTGAATGACTCAAATGAGTTCATTAATGAGAATATGATATATTGGGTCTATCACATAGTGATATCAGCAAAAGGCGTAATCAAAAGCATTGCATGAAAATAATATTGAATAAAAAATTACCTACAAAGTAATATTGAATAAGAAGTTACCTATAAAGTAATACTGAATAAGAAGTCACATACTTATTGTTAGGGTTTTTGAAAAGTTCTGTGGAGTTGGTTTAAGTCAAGGTGGTGGTCCGTGTAAGTCTGAAAAAGAAAAATACAGTTTCGTGTAAGAATAAGGTTTGTGAAATATTTAAAACTTCGATAAAGTTAAAAAATTGTGTAGAAAAATAAATATTGGGGTTTAAAATAGAAATAAAGTATAATTTTATTACTCAAGTTCCTTAACTTTTTAAGATTATTGTTAAGATACTTTTTTATTTCTAATAATGCCAAAAAGTTATAGAAAAAGTTTGGGGTGAAAATACAGAAGTAAAAAAACTTCAGGGGTTTATACGCAAAAATAATTTCAAAGTTTAAATTTTCATTTTAGGGGTTTTGTCGAATTAGATTCCTGGTTATCCAAACAGGGTATTATAATATACCATTTTGACCAGAAATAAAAAATAAAATTTTTGGATTTTTTTTCCAGAATTTTGTGATTTGTCACCCGCTCTCACGTGCTTTGTTAAAGTTTCCACGCACTGGGTTTGACCATACTCATGTGCATGCGTTTCACTTTATCTTCAACCTTTCGAATTTTGACTTAGGGTTCGAAAAATTTGACCTTCAATTAAATCTTCCACATAATACCAATTGAGATGATTCCAAAGCCATTTTCCCTAATTTTTCACAAGGATTTCAAATATATAAGTTTTAAAGATTGAGATTGACTGTAGCCTCATATCCAAATACTGTAAAATATCAAAAAATTTAGTTTAATATTTGTGGATTTATACTAAAATATGAAGTGTGGCAGTGCTATAGTTTGGTTTCTGTGTGAAGATAAAACGAAATAGTTTTGGGTTGAAGGTTTAATTCATACTGTGCATGGAGAATTTTTAGTTTTAAATTTCAAATGCCGAAACTGAAAAACTTGAACTACGAACAGATATGAACACTTTAATGAAATTAAACTATATGGTTTTAATCCTACAAGTTTAAGGACAGGTATTCCCACTTTAAAACTGGTGTAAAGTTAGGAAGTCATAATTCACCACTGGAGCTTAAGCTTCCATGGTGTTTTTTGAAATTTGATCCTTAGCTGATGATTTATACGTATAAACTTTCATGCAAGTGCATAAACATATCCTACTCTATTGAAACAACATGAATGAATTGCAAGAGTCAAGATATACGCATAAAATAATAGTATACTCGAAAATGCCAAAATATAAGCTTTGTATTTAAGGTACTGTTTGTATTGAATTCTCTGAACCAAGAGAGGCCTTATATCGGGGAATTTATGGGGAATATATTGGTCGAATTTGGGGAGTTAATTAGGCTGGTCTACTGGGAGAACTTTGTGAAGAAAGTTTGGTGTATATAAGGGAGAACTTTATTTAAGGTTTAAGTTTTTTCTCTCTTTTTATTCTCAAACTTTTGGGGTCCTTTTGTAATTGCAAAAACGTAGAAAAATATTGAGAGGGGCTAATTTGTGACATTAGATGGTAATGAAGTTGTTTATAAGGAAATTTTGAAAGATACATATCATTTATATGGCTTAAAAATCAATTGAAAACTTTACGGGGTGTTTTGTAATTATTGAAACTTTTAGGTAACTTTGGAAATTGTATTTTCCTAAGGTACATGGGGGTAATAACCTACAAATTTTTACTATACTAATTATATGTTAAGGTAAGATTACTTATTCCTAAAATATATGTGAAGAGATAGTTTGATCTAGACATGCTGTTCTATAGGGGTCTAACAATTGTCCCTACCAAAAAAAATTTCTTCCTTGAAATTTCCTTTAAATGGTTCGGGATATTATTAATATATGACATATCTAAGTTACCAAGTTGCTTCTTCATGATCGTGATGTTTTCAGAGAGCTCTCATTAAAGGAATGGTCTTTGCACTAAGTATTGAATCTTGTGTATCTAAGATCTGAAGCAGTCTTTCTTCGTAGTCGTGGTTAGGTTGTATTGATACTCCATCCCATGTAAGGACGTGGTTTGGGTCAAAAATTTATTTTCGCAATTGAGACACATGAAATATATTATGAATTTGGACCAAATTAGGGCTAATATTAATTAATAGGTTACTGGGCCAATACGTTCTGTAATGTTGAAAGGCCCGATGTATAGTGGTGCGAGTTTTTTGTTTCTCTTAAATCTAATAATTCCCTTTTGAGGTGATAATTTTAAGAAAACTTAGTCTCCTTACTGAAATTCAAGGGGTCGTCTACGATTATCGGCATAACTTTTCTATCGACTTTGAGATTAGTTTAGTCTTTTCTTGATTTGATGTACTTTCTCGGTGGTTGGTGTTATAATCTCTGGGCCAAAGACTTGATTTTCTTCAGATTCATTCTAACAAAGTGGAGAGCGATAAGTTCTTCCATAAAGTGCTTCATATGGAGAGGTTTGAATGCTAGCTTGATAACTGTTGTTATAAGAAAATTCTACTAATGCTAAGTGATTGCTCCAATTTCCTACTAGATTTAATGCATATGATCATAACATATCTTCTAAGGTTTGAGTTAATTGTTCAGATTATCCATCGGTTTGGGGATGATATACGGTATTAAAAAGTAATTTAGTTCCGATGGGTTTTTGTAAAGCTTGCCAAAAATGTCCCACAAATCGAGGATATCGGTTCGATGTAATAGATAAAAGAGTTCCATGTAATCTGATGATTTCTTGAAGATATAAGTTGTCAAGTCATTGAAATGAATCAGTGGTATGTACTTTAAGAAATTGAGTGGACTTAGTCAGTCGATCAATGATTACCCAAATTGAATTATATCTTTGGGCTATAAGAGGCAATCCACTAAAAAGTATATAGTAATATGATCCCACTTCCAATCTGGGAGGGGAAGAGGTTTTAAGAGTCCACTTGGGTATTGGTGTTCAATCTTGACTTATTGACAGGTTAAACATTTGTAGTAAAGGTTCGAATGCCTCATTTCATTCTTCCACATCAAAAATGCCTTTTAAGTGCGTGATACATTTTAGTATTGCTTGGATGGATAATAAATTTGGAATGATTACCTTCTTGTAAGAGTTCTTCCTTTAGCTTGGAATTTGAAGGTACACATATTCAGATCAAAATTCACATTCCATTGTTAGGGTGATATGTCCATTCTGTGGTGGCTTTTCCAAATTCAATCTTTTGGCGTTGAGCGGTGAGGAATTTGTCGATGACTTGTTGCTCAATCATCCTTCTCTGAAGAGGTGGGTATGCTATGATGTTATGAAGAATTGTGGGGGTTTTAATTTGCATATTATAGTCTGTCAATGTAAGCATGATTTTATATGCGAATGTTCTGGTTGGTCTTTAAATAGTTTTACAACTCAAGGCGTCTGCTACCCTGTTGTCGTTTACCTGTTGGTATTGTCATTGAAAGTCATAGTCTTCTAAATATTCCATACAAATGCGTTGTTGCATATTCATATGTTTTTGGGTAAATATATATTTTAAACTCTTGTGATATGAGAATAATTGAAATTCTACTCCGTATAAATAACACCACTATATTCTTGAGGCAAAAATGATAGCGGCTAATTCTAGATCATGAACTGGATAATTGCATTCATGGATTTTCAGTTGTCGTGACCCATACTTTCTACTTTTCCTGATTGCATGAGTACACATTCTAGCCCTTGTAAGGAGGCGTCCATGTGTACATCGTATCTTAGAGTACTAAAAGGTATTGTGAGTACAAGGGTAGTAGTCAAACATTCTTTTAGGGTACAAAAGGCTTGAGTATATTCTTGATTCCACTCAAATCGTATATCCTTTTGGGTTAAATTCATGAGAGGCAGAGCAATAGTGGAGAATCCTTCTATGAATTTTAACACCCCATATTTTGGATAATATGAAAATTAATTGTATTGATGATTTAGTAATTTATTTAATTCGGAGAAATTATTTAATTCGGATGATTTAGATTTAATTATTTCAGTTTAAGTTAATTTCACGTGTGCCGTAATTTGAGGTGAAAATAAGATGATTTTATAAAGTGACTTGGATGATGATTTTGAGTTCACGGTTGATTCCAAAAGAGTCGAAATAGTAAAAAAAGTGTACCCGGGGGGTATAGTTTGGGTCTCGGGACGATTTTAGGCCAACCCAACATTGTTTAAGGGTTTTTCAGTCATTCGGGAGTTTGCGGTTTAGAGAACTCCGAAAATGGTAAGACTTATACAGTCATTCGGTACTTTTAATTTATTTGCCACGTAAGATGATACATGTCTTCATATAACTAGTCCACGTCAGCTGAACAATTTTCGTATCAATAGAAACCCCCAATAGTTCACAGTTGAGGTTGAATATGAGAGTGTGGAACGTTATGCCCAGAAGTTGCTCGGACGTGTTTTACCCAGTCTTGTCTTTTGAGCGCGAAATGGCAAACTTGTAAATGTTTTGAATCTGCGATAGACACTTGGGTATTTGCATCTTTTTCATCATTTAACCGCCGGAAACGCAATCATCTTTTCTAGTAATCATTTCTTTTCTTGCTTTCCCAATGCAGGGCATTTAAAAGCGATAGAATCAGACCGTCTTCTATTTTTTACTTCCAGATTTACAAACTCTGTGTTTTCTCACTCTATATTATACTATCATTCTTTCCATCGTCCGCCTTAGCAGATTCCTCAATTTTCTGTAAGAATTTCTTCCCTCTTCTTTCTTTGCTTTGGTCATCATGGTTTACCTTGTCGAATCGTTGGATAAATTTCTAGCCGATTTTGCAATTCCCTCTTGGGTTATTCTAGAAGAACCTCCTTCCCCATCTGATTTATTTTCTCTGGCTGAGGGACACTGGTTTCCCTCACTTTTCGTAGCAGAGTGTGGCTTTTCTTTTCCGCTTAATCCCCTGTGTTTGAAGTTTTGCCAATATTTTGATATTGTGACTACAAGAGTAGCTCTAAATACATGGAGGGTAGTTAACGGCGTACATAGGTTAGACCAGATTCGTGGGAATCGTTTAAGGATCCCTGAAATTACGTTTTGTTATAAATGGATTACCAGTGATACCACATTTTATTTAAAAACTAGGTTTTCCAATAGAGCTTTAGTAGTCAATCTTATCGATGCTAATAGGTACTATTTTGACCATGGGGTTGTGATGAAAAATTAGCAACACCCTCCTTTAAAAGGAAATGATGTTTATCAAGGTCCCAGGTGTCCACTTTATGGCAAAGGGATAGGTTGTTTTTACCTTTCGCAATATATCTCTGTTCATGTTTGATAAAATACATCACTGATATTCATGTTTGTTTTTGCAGTTGATAACAAAAGAAAGCCCCAAAAGAGAGTGACATTGATATAAAATCTTCGAAACTCATCTGGGGTTTGCATCAATCAGTTGACGGGGTGCACTTTAGAGCTGCTTCTTATGTGCTGAGATAAAAAACACCACCTCTTCTTTCATTGCTCATCCTCTTGCCCCTCCTGTGGTAATTGATCTTGATCAAGTACCAGCATCTCGAGCAAGTGTCGAAGAACCTTATTCTGATTTTAATACTTCTATTATTGATTTAATGACAAAGAAGAGGAGAATGCCCGCGTTCTTTATCAAAGATGCTCCTGGTGCTGATGCGACAAAGAAGAGAAAAGGGGATGTCCCAGCTGAAGGGACGAAGAAAATGGATAGTACTCCATCGAAAGGAAAAATTTCCCCTATCAAGGAGGTTAGCAGGAAACCACCTGCTGTATTCATATTTGGATTTGAGCTTCTTTTCTTTTTTTAGTTTATGATGTGATTTAATAATATCCTGGAGAGGGATGAGGCTATCAAGGCTTCAACTTCGTCCAGCGGGATTGAAAAAGCTTTTGTTGGGCTGTCTCAGTCCTTGAAGGACTCTCAGAAGACATACGAGGAAGACAAGGCTGCTTGGGAGAAGAAACTTCTGTCTGTAGAGTCAACTTGTGACCAGGTTATAAGTGCCTCCAAGGAGTTGGAAGAAAAATTGAAGGTCGTCATTTCCAGTAAGAAAAAGGCTGATGATAAGCTTGAAGAGGCTGAACGGTGTAAGAAAGACCTCGAGGAAAAGGTAAGGCTTGCTAAGGAGCGTTCTTCTTTTGAGAGGACGAAGAGAAAGGTTGTGGTGAAGAAATCTTTCAGCTCTGGTTGGGACAAGGGATGGAACAAAGCCTTAACCGCTATTACTTGCCAGATGGAGTATGCAAGTCTGAAGCACTTCAGGGATGGATGGGTCGCAACATTAAAAGAGTTGAATGTTGCGAATGATTCCGAGTTGTTTAAAAAACACACTTATGGCCCTCCTCCTACTATCGATGAAGAATAAGAGGATGAAGCTGCATCTGATGAATCTTCCATGATGATAGTAGAGCAAGTCCCAGTTGCTACTGCTCCTCGACCCTCCAAGCAAGTTCAGCAAGAATCAGCCTCTACCGAGCAATACCAAATGCCTCCCGAGCAACCAACTCCTTCGTCCAAACCTGTTGATGGTGTTATAGGAAATAAGGAGAAGGTGTAAAGTTGTGCGGTTCTTTATTTATGTTGTTCTTCTGCTTTTTCTTTCTCTCTTGTAACTTTGGTTGTACTCTCTCTTCTTATGATCAATAAAATGGATTGTTGTTTTCTAATATGAATTTCTCCTTGACTCGCTCTTGTCTGTATCATTGTTGATGTGTTTTTATTTTTCCTTGCTAGTTCGTTGCTAGAATGGAACTCTTATCAGCTCATGACATAGAGTTGATGAAAAAATGTAATGGTTACTTCAAAGCGGGTTACACAGATTTTACTAAGGCCCAAATAATTGATATCCTTGGATCCGATGCTTCTGAGCGACCAGTTGATGCGATGCTTCTGAGCGACCAGTTGATGCATACCAATACTTGAAGTGTTTACTTGATCGTGTAGTGACCAACAATGTGGCTTATTACGAAATGATTGAGGATCTTCAAGGGATGATCGAGGAACTCCAACTTCAGCATAAAGAAACCACTACACTTTTACACGAAGGTTATGAGAAAAAATACAAGCAGTTGAGTGCTGACAAGGGTTATGACAAGTACATCTCGGCCCATGAGAAAAAGGAAAGTGTGCTGAAACTTGAGATTGAAGAGTACAGGAATATTGCCATGCAGCTAGAGCAAGAGAATATTGCGTTGCAAGAGGAAGTGAAGCAACTTAGATCTGCTACCTCCTCTTCTTTGGGAGCCTTGGTTCCAGTTAATGATGAAGGTTTTTCCTTTTTAAAAACTAAAAATGCTGCCTTAAGAGAAGAGTTGGAGACTTTGAAATTTACCGAACCTACTCCGTCTGCTCGTGGCAGAGCAAGGCCTCATACCCGTGGCCGAGAAAGGGCTGGTCGGATTAATATTGAAGAGACGAGGACCCAAAAGGCTTTAGAAAATCAAGTCGTTCAATTGACATAAAAAAATCAAGCCCTGGGAGAAATGTCTAGAAAAATTCAGAGTCTTACCGACCAACTGTCCAACCAGAGCTCTGCACTGGAAAGTAAAGAAATTTTGGTGAAGAAGATCCACGAGTAGCTTGAGAGATTGACTTATTAATTTCATAAATAACCTAGAGAATTTTGGATGGCGAGATACAACGAAGCTTTATGCCATCTCGATGCTCGGCTGCAATAATCAAACAACGAGAGGTACAAACAAGGATGGTTGAGTGCCTTATGTGTGATGAAAGTTGACCAAGGACTGTCCTTATGGGATTGGTGTGAGCCTGGATTACTTGATTTGCCCGTTCCTCCCTTTAAACTCGATGTCAGCTGGATTCCAGATCGTACCATTCCTCGATGCTTGATCTCCAGGTATTTTAGTGATTACCAGTTTCGTTCAGATTTTGAGATATCTCGTCCTCAACATTTACTTGATCGTCTATGTCCGAGCAACATTAGAATGCTGCAAGATATGAATTTTATCGACTCTCCCAATACGTTAGATGACCCTCCAGCGAGGATGGAACCTGTATTAAAATCAGAGGGAAAGAAACCCATAGAACATGAAATTTGTATTTAATATAGTAATCTACTTGTATTTAATGAAGAAAATTTGGTCTTTGTGCAAGTTTTATTTCCTTGGAAATACTTTGTGAGATGTGTTTCTCATTTTTTGCTGATGAATGTATATATATACATATAGAGGGACAATGTGTCATGTTTTGCCTAAATAATGGAACTTGCCCCACTTGCTGCCTAGTTGTAGTGACTTATCACTCATTAGTGCCTAAGCAATGGAATGATTTTCATCCCATGTTACTGCTTAGTTGTAGCAATCTTATCTAGATTACCTTGGTGCCTAGATAGTGGATGCCTTAGGAGGTCACCCATCTTCTTGCCTAGTTTAGGATATCTCTTGAGATTATCCGTGATCAAACAGGCGTTGCCTTGTATGATTGTTATGCCAATATTGTTGGTTAAATTTAGTGGTACCAACTAACCGGAGTTAGTGGTTGGTGATGTCGATCAATTGGTATTGATGTAGTGTGTAGCACTAGTACTCCGACAAAAATTGAACCAAAAAAAGGAATATGGAAAAACCAACACTTTTATTTATGTAAAGAGAAATGTGTACATGTAAGTCTGTAATACTGATAATACTTGCGCAGGTGCTCTGCATTCCACGCATTTTTGAATTCTTCTCCCTCTAAGGTTTCTATCTTATAAGTTCCAGGGCGAATAATTGTAGTTACTCGGTAGGGCCCATGCCAGTTGGCCTCTAACTTGTTATGCTTCTAAATCACCTTCTTGAGCACATAATACCCCTCTTTGAGTTCACATTTCTTCACTCTTTTGTTATAGAACATGGCTATTCTTTGATGGTAGGCTGCGTTCATGATTGCCACATCTTCTCTAACTTCCTCGAGCATGTCCAGGTCTAAGCGTCTCATCAAATCGCTTATAGGAGAGTTGAAATTAAGTACCCTATGTGTAGGCAGGCCCAATTCAACTGGAATAACTACCTCGCTTCCAAAGGCGATCATGTAGGGCGATTCTCCAGTGGTTATTCGGGGAGTGGTGCGATATGCCCATAGCACAGAGTGTAGCTCATTAATCCAATTCCTTTTTGCTTCATCGAGGCATTTATTCAATCCATTCAGCAGAGTTCTTTTCGTCACTTCAATTTACCCATTGCTCTGGGGATGGCTTAGTGCGGAATGGATCTTTTGGACATTGGATTGATGAAAATATGCAGCGAAATCCTCATTATCAAATTAGGTACCATGGTCAGTGATGAAAGTGTGTGGCAGACCATACCTGCGAATAATATTCTTCCAGATAAACTAGTAAACCCATTCGTACGACATGTCAATGAGAGGTTCAACCTCAATCCAATGGTAAAATAATCAACCGCGATTACCAGATATTTAAACCTCCCTTTGGTGGTCGGCAAGGGTCCGACCAAGTCCATACCCCACATATCAAATGGCTAGGGGGAAGTGATGGGCATTAACAATGCCTGGAGAGTTCTTTGAATGGGAGAGAAATATTGGCATTTATTGCACGTCTTCACATAGGCTGTGCAGTCAGCTCTCATCGTCGGCCAATAATATCCCTGCATCGTTAACCTCTGTAGGAGAGTCTGACCTACCACATGAGCTCCACAAGAGCCTTTGTGAACCTCTTCAATCAACTTTCTAACTTCTGAGGGGTGCACACATCTTTGTAGACCTGTGATGATACCCCTTTTATACAAAATGCCATTATTCAGTACATATCGAGGAGCTTTAAACTTCAGCCTTTTGGCTTCAAGTTGATATTTGGCACAATGCCTTCCTTGATGTATGTCCTGATGGGGTCCATCCAGGATGGTCCCATATCTAGGGTAATGAATTTAACCATTAAATCTTCATTAATGCTTCGTTCTACCAGTATTTTGATAGGAATCATTCTTCATAGTTCGATGCGAGTAGCGGTGGCTAACCGAGCTAGTGCGTCAGCTCTTGTATTCTCCAATCTCAGTATTCTGATCAGTTGAACTTCTATAAAGGTGGACACAATATCCATAGCTTTATCGTGATATCTTGACATCAATTCTTCCTTCGTAGTGTACAACCCCAGAAGCTGATGTACAATTAATTGTGAGTCACTAAACACGGTGACTTGCTCCGTATGCATTATTTTTGCTAAACTGAGGCCCACGATCATAGCTTCATATTCAGACTTATTGTTGGAAGCCTTAAATTAAAAGTGCAGAGCGTATTCGACATCTAATCCATCAGGGGTGTTACGAATTATTCCGTCTCCACTCCCTGTTGCACATGAAGAGCCATCAACATACAAATTCCACACAGGTATATCATTATCAAACTCTTGATATGATAAGGTTCTGTGATGGAATATTTGATGCTTCCTCTTATCATCTTTCACTGCTGGGTTGTTACTCGATAATTCTTGTTGCTCGTTGTTCGTCTCTTCTGGTAGATCTGGTATGGGGAGTTGATCGGGGATTATCTTTGATGATTTTGTAACATCCTTAGGCTGTTCTGCATTAGGCTCCTGTTGGTCAAGGGTATCTGGGTTAGTGAACTCCGCAATTAAATCAACCACTGCTTGCCCTTTGAGTGAGGATCTTGGCTCATAAATAATATCATACTCGCCCAGTTCTACGGCCCAATACATTAGCCTGCCGGACTTTTTTGGCTTGTGTAAGGCCTATTTAAGTGGCATATCAGTATACACCACTATGGTATGGGTCTGAAAGTAAGGTTTCATCCTCCTACTTGCCTCTATTATAGCTAATGCCATCTTTTCCAACTTCGGATATCTAATCTCTGCTCCTCAGAATGCTTTGCTGGTGTAGTACACTGGTTTTTGTACTCTATCCTCCACTCTTATCAATGCTGAACTGACTGCGCTCTCCGAGACAGCTAATTACAAGTATAATCTTTCACCCATCATCGACCTGGATAACAATGGAGGTGTCCCCAAGTACTTTTTTAATTCTTGAAATGCCTTCTCGCACTCATCGTTCCACTTGAAAGTTGTTCTGAGTATTTTAAAGAATGGGAGACACCTATCCGTTGCTCTCGACACAAACCTGTTAAGAGATGCAACACGGCCTGTGAGGCTTTATACTTCCTTCTTCTTAGTTTAAGGTCGTAAATCCAGTAAAGCTCTGATCTTCTTCGAATTAAATTCAATGCCTCGTTAATTCACAATATACCCGAGGAACATGCCTTCTCGTACACCAAATATGCATTTCATTAGGTTCAGCTTCATTTGATATTTTTCTAGCTGATCAAAGGTTTGCCCGAGATCAGCTAGATCGTCGGCGACTTTCTTGCTCTTAGTTAGCATATCATCGACGTAAACCTCCATGTTTTTGCCGCTTTTCTCTGTGAATACTTTGTTCATCAACCTTTGGTACGTGGCACCAGCATTTTTAGGTCCGAAAGGTATAACATTATAGCAGTATGTTCCCCTTAGGGTAATAAAAGAAGTACTCTCCCTGTCTTCTGGTTTCATCTTAATCTAGTTGTAGTCAGAGTAAGCATCCATGAAGCTCAGTAGCTCGTGCCCCGAGGTAGCGTCCACCAGCTGATCAATTTGGGTCAAAGGAAAATGATCTTTCGAGTAGGCTTTATTGAGATCTGTGAAATCTACACACATCCTCCACTTGTTATTCTTCTTCTTCACCATCACAACATTGGCTAGCCAATCAGGATATTTGACATCTTTAATGAAAGAGGCCTTTTTTAGCTTCTCGACTTCCTCCTGGATAGCTTGGTTCTTCTTTGGGATAAATACCCTTCTTCGCTGCTTCACTGGCTTGATCTCCTTATTAACATTGGGCTAGTGGCACATGAAAGTTGGGTCTATTCCTAGCATGTCTTCATGACTTCATGCAAAAGCTTGCTTTCTTTGTCATAAAAATGCCACTAGTTCTTGCTTTATTGACGGATCCAATGAAGCGCTGATTTGAGTTGTCCGCTCTGGTCGTTCATCATCCATAATGATGTTCTCCATTGCCTCGACGACCTGACCCTTCACAAGCTATGACTCATCTCTAGGGTCCAAAGTCTCGACCTCTGCATCTTCAGACTCTTCCACCTGGTAGGTGGTGGTTCTCTTCCTGGCCTCCTCCAATTCCTCCTGTTCGGTAGATGAGTAGTAGGATTCCTGAGCTACTTTCTGGTCGCCTTTCACAATTCTAACTCCAAAATTGGTAGGAAACTTCAAACATTGGTGTCCGTGGATGGTACTGCCTCAAACTTCTTCAATCCTACTCTCCCCATGATTATGTTGTAGGCTGATTGGACGTTCTTGTCCATTACGAAGAAGCATACCTTTTTCATTCTGCAAGCAGGCCACGTACCAATTAACATGTACAACTTGATCGTCTCAAGTGGAAAGACTTTTTTGCTAGTGAAACTAAGGAGGGGCCTGTGATAGGGCTCCAATTGGTCTAACTTCAAAGTTAAGCTGTTAAAGTACGGGTAGAGCATGATGTCTGCAGGGCTACCATTATCTACTAAGACTCGTGAGATCACCACATCCTTCATCCTCATCTTGACAACCAAGGGGTCATCATGAGGATATAAAACACCTTCCAGGTCAGTTTTGGAAAAACCAATGACCATTTTATCCCTGTTCACCTTCCTCAGGCGATCATTTTCAGTCAAATTTATGCGATGTATATAAGAACAAGCTTGGGCCTCATTGAGGTAAGCTTTCCTTTCGACAGTGTGATCCCCACCTCCTGTATCTCCACCTGTAATCACATTACATTCAAATGATCCAAAATGGATTGAAAATACCTTACGTTCGGGTTACCTTGGCCTTTTGGGGAGGCCGGGGTCATCCTTTGGATCGTCTTCGTGGTTTCTCTTTTTATCATCTCTTATTCGACTAGGAGATTTGGACCTTTGTCTTCCTTTATCGTTAGTCTTCCTACCATTCTGACGATTAACAAACTTACTCAATTTTCCTCGCCTAATAAGTGCTTCAATCTCATTCTGGAAAGCTATGCAGCGTTTGGTCGTGTGGCCATGATCTCTATAGAACTCATAATATTTGGACTTATCCCTCTTATCTGGATCCATCCTCATTTTCTTCGGCCACGTTAGCTCCTCACTGTTCTTGATCTCCTCCAGAATATGGTTTATGTCCACCTTCAAAGGGGTGTAATTCCCATACTTCTTCAATTGCTCGAACGCCTCCTTGCCTTTTGGCCGCTTACCATTCCCATTGTGCTTCTGATCCTTCTTCTCCACTGTACCTTCAGCCTTGGTCTCTGCTTTAGCGTCAATATTCTTCTTCTTAGCCATGGCTTCTTCGGCATTCATAATCTTAGCTTCTTTTTCCATCCGTTCTGCCATGGATTTGGGGGGATCTTTAGCCAACGTATAATATAACTTGTTACGTAACAGGCCACTCATTAGAGCGATTATTGATGTCTTGTCCTCGTAGTTAATCACCTCAAGTTTCTCGTTGTTAAAATGAGTAATGTAATCCTTGGTACTTTCACCTATTTTCTGCCTCACACTCAGTAAGTGTGCTATTCTCTTAACCGACTTCTCACTGAAGCAGAAATTCCCTATATAGATCTCTACCAGCTAATGGAAAGTAGCAATCTTACCCCGAGGAAGACCGTTGTACCATATCTGGGCTGACCCAGTGATAGTTCCTGAGAATGCCCTACATCTCGTCTCATAGGGAACTACATAGATATCGGTAGCAGCTTGATACTGCTCTTTGTGGAGGACATGATCAGTTTTTCCATCGTACTTAGGTGTTACTACCGGAGCTTTAAATTTTGATGGTGTCAAAAAATCCACAATTTCATGGACAAAGGGTGATCCTTGGATAAAAGTTCTTTGGAGAGGGTTCTTGGCCTTAGCCATTTCCCCTAACCAGTCTTCCAGTCTTTGAATGGAACCCTTCCACGCATCGTTCCCAGCCTCACGCCTATTTTTTCGAGCAACAGAGCGTGTTGAATTTTCCTCTTGGGATCTTTCACCATGTGTTACTGGGTGTGATTGGGCAGAACCTTCCCTTAGATCGGTTGGTCATTGAGAATTCCTCGATGCAATCCTAGGGGGATTTCTATTCCTCCTAGGGCACAAACGATCAAAGGGAGAGACTCTGCTCAACCTTTCCAGAGCACTTGTTCGCTCAGGAGTTAAGGTAACATTTTATCGAGAATCAGTAGCTCTTACGGATGAAGTCCATCTAAGTTTATATGAAGGATCATTAGATGTCTCCGTATGATGAGAATTACTGCGCCTGGGCTGTGAAACATCCGGGAATAGTGTACTCCTGGTTCTTGACGATGACATATGGGTGTTTCTCTGCACGCTTCGTTGACCTGACTGGGCAGGTGATCCGTTATGAAAAGTCTGAATGAGTTGACGCATGGTCTCTTGCATAGCCATTTTCCCTTGGGCTAAATTGGCTACTATTCTCGTAAGTTCATTGATAGTTGGGGGAGCAAAGGGGTTTAGAGGAACCCCAGTATTGTTTCGGGTACTGGATTCTGGGATCTCAGCCATTGGTGATAAGTTTTTAGTGAAAAACGCTACTAACAGTCGCTTCCCATAGACGGCGCCAATCTGTTGATGTAAAAAACTAGATACGATCTAATTAATTAATCACAGATAAAAAGGAATAAAGAAATTAGATTAGAGATTTTTAAAGTGGTTCAGCCTTATGAAAATGGCCTACGTCCACTGTTTGTATTTGCCGCTATTTTCCTTAATCTCGATGATGATTACACGAGATCGATTGATCCTCTCCCGTTGTGGAGGATGTTATAATGTATTTATAGCCCTGGGGCTATCAGTATGAATAGAGGATATGTTGTGGTTTAATAGACACATACATCTGTACAATAAGAATGTTCATTAAGTCCGATGTTCATTGAATGTGTAGTTATCGTTTGATCTTCCTGGCTAGATGCTCTGCACGTTGAGTAGCTCGGCGCGCTAAGTAGCTCGGGGTGATGAGTAGCTCGGTACTTTTAATTTATTTTCCATGTAATATGACATATGTCTTCATATAACTGGTCCACATCAGCTGAACAATTTTCGTATCAACAAGCATGTTATAATACCCATGCAGATTAGGGTTTGGTTTCATGCTTTTGGAAGTTTTATATGAATTTGGGAGTGTTTAGTTCATAAAATAAAGTAGGAATGTATGTATAGATGTTCCTTAATAATGATAATATGAAATAATTGGGTTTGGGTTGATTAATAAGAGAGAAATCTGAGTTCTTGATTAATAAAGATGATGAACATGAGAAAACTAGAGTTTTATGTTTATTAAAGGAGAATTTGATTCTTGGATTGAATCTTTGAAGTTATTTGTGTAAACTTTTCATCAAAAATTATTCCTATGTGAAGATAAAATTATATTTGAATTTATTTGATGATTAAGATTGAATCTTAATAGGTTCTTGGTTGAAGAATATAAATCTTGAATGACTTATGATTTAATTGATGAACACAAGATGTTAATCTGCCAGAATTTTTGATGTAACTTTAAACGTATGTCATTTCATTGTACTTAGAGTTAGAGTGAGGGACACACATGCCAAGAAAGCGCTATGTCTTAGATTTATAATGAGCTTTGAATCAGGTCAATCGGAGTTCTTTAGAGGGAGTAATCAATGTTTTACTATAAGGTGTTTGATCTGCCAACATAGTAATCTGCCAGAAGTTTTGACGTAACTTTAAACATATGCCATTTAAACTATCCTTAGAATTAGAGTTAGATCCATACATGCCTGGAAATCTCTATGCCTTAGATTTTTAATGATCTTTGAATAAGGCAATCGGAGTTCTGTAGAGGGACTAATCGACATTTTACCTAAGAGTGTTTAATCCGCCAGAAAATTTACGACTCGATTCGGTTTACCAGATTTTGACAATTTCCCCTTTTTAAGCCCAAAACTTGTGGATAACTCTCGGGGGTATTTTTTGGACATTATTAGAATATAATGAGGGATATATTGTATGATAGTAGGCCTTGATAGGTTTTAGGGTTATTCATGTATGCGAGACTTAAGGCTAAGGCTGGTTGGGCTTAATTGTTAACGCAATAATTCGAGAGAATGAGAATGGATCGTGGAGTGGATAAGGGAAATTATAAGGTAGACCAGTAGGACAATTGTGAATTAACTACTGAATTAACTCAGGGGGTAACAATAGGCCCTTTGGGTAGAGAATAATACTCGGGAATATACGATAGAGTGTATATATCAAATAAAATTGTATAGTGAGTATTTGAGAGATAAATACTACGTAGGGGTGATAATCATAGGTTGAGTGTATACCTATATGTATTGATTTTTATAGGCTGAGTGTATACCTATACGATTTTATTATTATAAGTCGTGTGTGTACCTATATTGAATATACATATGGATAGGTTGTGTGTGTACCTATATTGAATATACATATGGATAGGTTGTGTGTATGCCTAGTATGTATTATTATGTGTATGACATACCTACGTTGCTTGCTATCGGGGGGAGGTTCCTCGTCGTGGATGGCCTTATCCTGATGAGCCTATTGGGGAGATTTTAGATTTGTACCCAGAACATAGGACCTTGGATACATACTATCTGAGAGTAAGATAGTTTCGACAGTTAAATGGGAGCGTAGGTATGTGCGTGACCCATTTGGCTGGGGACTATGTTCGCCTCCAATATGTGTGATTTGTATTTTGGGTTCGAGGAGACATGCTGAACCATTTGTCCTTAATATAGTACGAGAGGTACTTGGACTGATAGCAAAGTACGCGAATGTGCATCACGGTGGCCAAACGGGTAAATGCTATATTATATATATAATAATAATAATAATAATAATAATAATAATAATAATAATAATAATAATAATAATAATAATGCTCTTGTGCGGACTAGTCCGCATTTTAAGAACGCGGACCGAACATGTGTCACCTAATGGCGCGCCTAGAAATTATCGCTTAGATTATAAGCACACTCTCTCTCTATTCTGGGCTCACTGCCAGGTGACACATATCCGGTTCACACTCTTAAAATACGGACTTTATATATATATATATATATACTTGGATGTTTTCTCCTACTTATGTGTGACAGCAATGAGGCTAGATAATGTGTATTTGAATAAAGATTTATCAACTTATGTAGGATAGTAGTGAGACGATATAGTATGTATCTAAAGAATGATTAATCTACTAAAGAGTAAATAGTAGGGAGATTAGATAGTGTAAATCTAATTAACGATGAATCTACTAAGGTGTAAATAGTAGGAAGATGGATGGTGAATATCTAAAATAAAGTTTAAGTAGAGAAACTTAAATGTTAAGGCTTGAACCATAAAATATGTGAAATGGTAACGTGGGTTTAATAATAACAGAGGAGATATGTTAGTTATTGTGGGTATTCGGTAGCTTACTGTATCGGCGGTATGAGTAAGTTAAGGAGAATCTTAACTATGATTTAATAATAGTTCAGGGTATTCGATAACATACTGTATGGGCGATACAGGTGAGCTAGACCGATTTGAGACTTATTAGATACTTAATACCTAGTTAGATTGGGTAGCTTGACTAGGTGAGAAGTTAGGTGTGCACTATAGATGAGAGGTGAGGAAACTCAAGGGAGTGTCCGCAGCCTAACATGTGTATCTAATAACTATTAATTTAAATTGATATTTAAATGCTTTCTAAATACTTTCAAATGATTTTTACTTGGTCTCTAACCCGTAATTGCAAAACCTTTTAGGTGGCCATCCACAAGGACACCAATCATGATGATCTATTTCAGGGATACGTAGCTGCAGCACTTGTGGATGCTTGCAGGATTTGGAATTAAATGCTTCAGTTACTTCATTCGTAGTGTAGGGTGCAATTTAGCATTTCATTCGTGTGTGTTGGCCCTCTATTTCTTTATGCCAGTTAGACTATGTATTTGAATTTTATTTATATTGGACTTTTATTTAGATTTAGGAACCGATGGTTTATTCGGTATTATTTTATGTTCATTGCTTATCAGATTGTTGTTCAGCTTATTCATTTATTACGTGGATGGTTAGTTATTGTATTTGTTTCTGCATATTGTTTTGTTGAATATAAAGATAAAATTTGGCACTAACTTTTTTGAATACTAGGTGGTTAGTAAATGTTTTAAAAAAAATTCGACAGTGGTGCTAAGAATGAACCAAATGGGAATCCTGTTTTAATTTAATGAAGGCCTGATTACTCGGTATTTAATTAGGCTAGGTGTCACACGAATCTTCAGTAATAACCAACTAATCCTAGAAACCTTTGAACTTCTGTTACAGTAGTGGGTTGGGGCTATTCTATGACTGCAATGGTTTTTTCTAGATCTACTTGGATTCCTAGTTCTGTAATAATATGTTCAAAAAATTTAACCTCTTTCATTAAGAAATCACATTTATTCTTCTTTTCATACAACTGGAAAAGTCGTAAGGTATCTAATATGATTTATAAATGTTGTTCGTGATCCCTTTCATTTTGTAAATATATTAAGATATCATCTATGAATACAATCACAAATTGGTCTAGAAATGGTTGAAATATGCGATGCATTAGTTCCATAAAATCAACCGGGGCATTAGTAAGTCCAAAAGACAATACTAAAAATTTGAAGTGTTCATACTTTGTTCTGAAGTATATTTTTTGTACGTCTTCTTCCTTTTCCCTTAATTGATGACATTCGAAATGTAAATCGATTTTTGAAAATACCTTAACTCCTCGTAATTGATCAAATCAATCACATATTCTAGATAGAGGATATTTATTCTTAATGGTGACCTAGTTAATCTATGGTAATCGATACATAATTGGAATGAATCGTCTTTTTTCTTTACAAATAGTACTGGAGCACCCTAGGGAGATGAACTTTGTCGAATATACCCTTTGGCTAATGATTCATCAAGATGGGTTCAAAGTTCTCGTAGTTCTAGAGGCGCTATTCGGTAGGATTGTATAGAATTGGGAGCGGTATTGGGAAAAGATTGATTATAAATTCAATTTCTCTAGATGGAGGAAGTCCAGGTAATTCTTTAGGAAATACATCATCACAATTGTCAAGAAGTTTTAAAGAACAAGAGGATATATTTAAGAAATTCATAGAATGTTGTACTATTTCGGATGGTAGAGTTTTAAAAAATCACCTTTCTTGATGAACTATCAATATATGCATGGTTCACAAATAAGGCATGTATCCCATAATGATATCGAATCCTACTATTTCTAAGATCACTAAATCGATGATAATGGTTTCTACCTCAAGTATATCTCACAATTTTTACAAACCTGCTGTGTTCTGGTGATGGTACTCGTGGGTATACTTATGGTAATCAGATGATCTAAGGCAATAGTAATAAGATTTGATAAGGCCATAAACTTTAGGCTAACATATGAGTGAGATGACCATCTATTAATCAATATATGTGTCGTAAGGTCATAAAGTAAAGTAGTACCTTCAATAACATCATGACTATCTCTTTGCGTTAGTAGTGAAAAAGATCAGCCTTGAGTTGCGTTGTTAGGCGTAGAACCGTGATTATTGAATTTCTCGATGGAGGTTTAGGAACAAATTTTCCTAGCATATCTAGAGGTCTTCCCACGGTTCGTCTGGGTTCGAGGTTTCTGTCCGTATTTGTAATGGGTTTGAGATTATAATTGTGTTTATGACGCTTGGAACACTGAGGTCTGATGTGTTTAGGAGTATTACATTCATGAAAATGAAAGGTAGTGCCACTATTTCGGTGTTGAATCTGGATAAATGATCATCCTTTATTTGGTTTAAAATTGGGGCGATTTCGGATGGGAAGATTTGGTGAATGATTATTAGAATTATTTTAGGGAAAGGGAAAATTACTATGAGATGTGACACTAGGATGTGGATTCTTATCAATAAGGTTGGCTACTTCAATTATTTTACCGAACTCACAAATTTTCAAAGCAATAAGGGAAGTCTTGACAATGGCTTTGAGTCCTCATTTGAAATGTTTACATTTCTTAATATCAGTGTTAATATATTCCTAAGTGTAACGGGAAAGTTCTGCGAACCGAGCCTTGTATTGTGCTACTATCATGTTATTCTGTTAGAGTCCTTAAAATTCCACCATCAGTTGATCACGTAATGATTTATAAAAATACTTTTTTGAAAAACATTTCTTCAAATTGTGTCCATGAAATTTTTTCCACATTTTTGGTTCGTTTGACTGATTACCACTAGTGATCGTCCTACCTTTCAAATAAATAAGTGGCTAAATCCACTCGGAGTTTAGGTACTATTCCTACTCCATTCAGAACCTTTAAAATTTTCCTAAACTAACGTTTGGTTTCTGATGATCCAGGTTTCTCGTGGAAAGCATGGGTTTGTTCCTGTAGAAATTTTTTCAGAGTGTTCATTCGTCGAACCTCTATAGATACTTCAATCTCGAGTTTAGGATTCTGTTGTGCTTGTGTCATTCCAGTGAGTTCTTGTAAGCATTTGGCTATGTTATCCATGACCGTAGATGAAGTAGTTAACGTAGATTCTGATCGAGGTGTTGCGTCAATGTTGTGAGTATTCACCATCCTATAGAAGTAAAGAATAATTAAAGCACACTTAATTGTAAAACAATTCATAAAACATAACGAGTTAACTTAAAGGATCCTTTAACTGTTATAAGAAAAAAATAGTATATATATAACATAAAAACTGGTTATTTAAAACATCCTAATTTTGTGATTAGTTTCTAGTTCCCTATATTAGTAACTTGGCACCCTATCTCTCATTACCCTTACACACAGTCTCATTTATTTATTTTACAATGATCGTGACCCTTTTTAGTTGTCTATAAGCTATCCGTCCTCCTGATCCTCCTCTTCAGAACCTCCGATACTAGAGTCTGATGAAGATGTGTAGCATCAAGTTATGTCAAATCTGGTCCATAATCACCAGGAGATACCGACGGAGTTATACGCAACTCTCCTACTGGCGTGACATTCCATGCTAAATGAATAGCTTATTGTTGAAACTCTACATCTTTGGCAAATCATCGAGATTATTTCATTTCATGCTCTTCCCCCAATAACCAACATGTCAATAAATGATGCTTAATATTTGGTGTTGCGATTTCCCACTCCCTATCGTTGTCCTTAATTGCTGTATATAATTTACTATACCCTTCTTCTCTGATTGTTTGGCTAAATTGTTCTTGATCAACACCATAAATTTTCAAGTAAATGTTGTCCCAAACATTCATTGTTGCAAGATAGATATTTAGTATCCAATTTAACCTAAAGAAGTTACAAAAGCGTAAAATAACTATATCCTTAAATGCGTCCCACATAGGAGTAATAAACCTGTTACTCATTGAGGAAGATGCTCTGATACCATGTTGTCACGTCTCGAATAATCAGGAGTGATAAAGGGTTTGGGTTTATAGGTGTAAATGGAAAAATAAATCAAATAGCGAAAGTATAAATAATAATGATAGCAAAAAGCTAAATAATAGTAATATTACTTACATTGAAATACATTATTCCTTACACTCATCCTAAATAGAGGCACTATTTCTTATTACATACTCCATAAAAGAAAAAAAAACAAAAGAAAATTAAAAAGTATTACATGTGGCTTGATATACTATCAATTACATCCATTTATACGTAGTAGCATAGGAAATTATAATGAGGTCTTCCGTGTTGCAACTGATTTTTCAGGCACATAGAACTGCTAGAGTAACACGAGGTGATGCATTAGACCTGTTTGGGGTCAAAGAGATATTGCCTTCTCTATTGCCTGGGTCCATCTAGAATTTCAAAAAACGTAAGCAAAATTACGAAGTAGATAATTTTAATTCTATATAGTTCAAAACATGATTTTTGATGAGTCAGCATAAGAAAATGAATACGAAATGGATTCAACGTTAGCATAAGACAACATGTCCATTCTTGGAATGATATATCTAAAAATATAGAAATATCTAGCTAGAACTGATAACGGTTAGGAATGATTTCTAAAAAAATAACCCATAATTATCCATTTAGAGGTTTTTGAGTAATAACCATACATATAACAACATCAATCCAATAAAATTGGAGACAATCAATCCAAATATTGAAGATAAAAGTGATAGTGATAAGTCAATTATAAACATTCCAATATTATAGAAATAACTAGGCCCACAATCATCTGAGTCCTATAGGCCAAATAATCCAGTCGTGAGTATAACCAAAGATTTTTCCCTGGTTATACTGTATGCCATAATAGAACCGGATAAAACTGCATCATAAGAAATAGTATTATTGAATAATCATTGTTAAAAATCTGAATCAATTATATGTTAACAGTTGAACTACTCAAATGAGTTCATCAATGAGAATATGATATACTGGGTCTATCACATAGCGATATCAATAAAAGGCATAATTAAAAGCATTGCGTGAAAATAATACTAGACAAAAAATTACCTACAAAGTAATATTGAATACGAAGTCACCTACAAAGTAATACTAAATAAGAAGTCACCTACTTGTTGTTAGGGTTTTTGAAAAGTTTCGTGGAATTGGTTTAATTCAAGGTGGTATTCCGTGTTCGTCTAACAAAGAAAAATGTATTTTGGTGTAAGAATAAGGTTTGTGAAATATTTGAAAGTGCGGTAAAGTTACAAAATTGTGTAGAAAAATAAATATTGGGGGTTAAAATATAAATAAATTTTAATCTTATTGCTCAAGTTCCTTACCTTTTTAAGATTGGTGCTACTCGACATTTTTCTTTCTAATAATGTCAAAATGTTATAGAAAAAGTATGGGCTGAAAATAAAGAATTTGAAAAACTTAAGGGTTTATGTGCAAAAATAATTTTATGGTTTAGATTTTCATTTTAGGGTTTATGTCGAATTAGCTTTCTGGTTATCCCAACAGGGTGTTATATTATACAATTTTGACCAGTAAAATAAAATAATTTTTTTGAATTTTTTTCATAATTTTCTAATTGGTTACTTGCTCTCACGCGTTTAGTCAAAATTTCCACGTGCTGGGTTTAACCATACTCACGCGCATGTGTTTCACTTCGTCTTCAACCTTTTGAATTTTGACTTCAGGTTAGAAAACTTTTACCTTGAATTAAATCTTTTACAGAATACCAATTGAGATGATTCCAAAGCCATTCATCATAATTTTTTACAAGGATTTCAAAAATATATCTTATAAAGATTGAGGTTGAATGTAGCCTCATATATAGATACTGTAAAATATCAAAGATTTAAGTTTGATATTTGTGAATTTATACTGAAATTCGAAGTATGACAGTGCTATTTTTCAGTTTCTTTGTGAATTTAGAACAAAATAGTTTTTGTTTGAAGGTTTAATTCATACTGTACATGGAAAAATTTTAGTTTTAAATTTTGATTGCTGAAACTGAAAAACTTAAACTACAAATAAATATGAATGCTATAATAAAATTAAACTATATGGTTGTAATCCTACAAGTCTAAGGACAAATATTCCAACTTTAAAACTGGTTTAAAGTCAGGAACTCAAAATTCACCATCAGAACTCAAGCTTCCACGATGTTTTATGAAATTTTACCCTTAGCTGATGATTTCTTTGTAAAAGCTTTCATGCAACTGCATAAATGGATCCTACTCTACTACAAAAACATGATTGAATTGAAAGAATCAAGTTATACACATAAAATAATAATATACCCAAAAATGCCAAATATAAGCTTTGTTTTTAGCTACTGTTTGTACTGAATTCTTTGAAATGAGAGAGACTTTTTATAGGGGAATTTATGGGGAGTCTATTAGTCGAATTTGGGGTGGTAATTAGGCTAGTCTAATGGGAGAACTTTGTGAAAAAAGTTTGGTGTATAAAAGGGTGTTGGTTTACCTTGTTTTTTCATTGGTTACCATGGGTTTTTACTGGCATTCTTATCAGTACAATTGATTAAGAAGGTGTTAAAAGGTTTAGGTTTAGTCCCTAAGGGTTTTTATTTGAGGTTTAAGTCCGTTTTTCTTTATTTTCAAACTTTTGGGGTCTTTGTGTAATTTTTAAACTTAGGAAAGTATTGCAAGGGGCTGATTTGTAACATTAGATGGTAATGAAGTTGTTTGTAAGGAAATATGAAAAATACATATTATTTAGATGGTTTAAAGTCAATTGAAAATTTTAGGGGGTGTTTTGTAATTATTAAAACTTAAAGGTAACTTTGGAATTTGTATTTTCCTAAGTTTCATGGTGGTAGTAACCCAAAACTTTTTACTATACTGATTATATGTTAAGGTAAGATTACTTATTCTTCCAATATATGTGTAAAGATAGTTTGATCTAGACGAGTTGTTCTATACGGGTCTCATACATGACCTTGCCTTGAAAGGCTCTTATGACCTAGAGTAAGAATGGGTAACCTTTAGGAACTTGAGGAGTTTATGGATTTAAAATTTCGAGGATGAAATTACCTAAGGATGGAAGAATATAACACCTGCCCCTATTGTTTCGTTTGTACTCGAGTAAATTAGTGACTTGATGTGACTCAATTGGGCTTTAAACCTTGAGAGGTGGACAGTAGGTCCAACTTAGGTAATATCATGGCTTTCGTGCAATTAATTGGATTTAGAATGGCCTTATATTTAATTTGGAGAAAATTAGGGTCGTTCGAATGAGACCCCACTCTTGTTAGAACGATGCTTCAAACGACCATTGAACGAAAAACATGTGTTCTCTTTACCAACCTCGTTACAAGCTCATTCGAACCCCGTTTGAACAAGATTGTGTTGTCGTTCAAATGAGGTCCATTGTATTTCAAATGAGACTGTAAAATCAGAATTTCCAAATTTGAAAAATGTTGTTAAAATCATAACCCTTGGATTTATTGAGCTATCAATCTCTCAATAGGGCATATAAAATCGGGGGAGGGGGGGGGGGGGGGGGGGGATTTTGGGGGATCTTTGGGTAATGGGTTTTAAGGGTTTTTGGTATATATAAGAGAGAGGAGAGTGTTGGGGGCCATTCCAACATTTCTTTATTAGACTCTCTCTCACTCTCTCTCTCTAGATCTTGGAGCGTCTCCACCACCAAAATTACCCTTTACCACCATATCAGCACCACCCCTCCCCCCCTAAACCACCATATTTGCCTTATATTTCACCATATTTAAGCCTATAAAACCCATACACACCACTTATTTGATCAAGACATCATTTCTGGAGATTTTTATAGAAGAAAAAAGGAAGACTAAAGGAGATTAAAGGTTTTTTTTCTTGGAGATTTCATGGAGCTCACTAGTGGAGTAGGCAACCTCCTCGAGGTCACCTTAGGAGGTGGGAGGTTTCCATCACCATCTTCTTCATCCAACCATTTTTAGATCTACATTGTGGTGGAAAACTCTACTCTTTAAGTTTAAGAACTCTATTTCGTTAGTATTTGGTCTTGTACGTAGATGTTTAAGAGTAGAATGCATGCGTGTTGTAAGAAGGTTATTTTTTCAGGATTTATGTAAAATGGTTTCAAAATTTTGAGAAAATGATATGTTTTCAACAAGACTTGGTATTAAACATTTATAAAATAAAATGTGTTCAAATGATATTTCTCTTGTTGAGATATTCTATGTGCAAAGTTTTAGAGTTTTCTTGTAAAAATGGAATTTCTATGAAGTTAGACATTTACTAAAGTTTTGAAGAACAACAATATTTATTAGTCTTGAAAAGCATGTTTTTTCAAGTATTATGAAATTTCTTGAATAAATCATGTGTTAAACTCATTTTATTGGATTTTTAGATTTAATATCCTTATTCCCATGGATAGAAACTTGTAATAATTTGGCAATGATCATATGAAGAATATTAGTAAAGGTTTTAATGAGTTTTAACCTGAAATAAAGAAAATCAAGCATAGAAATTTTAGCCCTTTAAAGTGTGTTAATAAGTATAGAAAATGTGATAAGTGTATGTTTCAAGATTACATATTAGATAAAGAAAAATGGTGTTTTTCTTCTAAAGTAGTCTTTAAATGCCCAATGACTTCTTTATTAAAGAACGTGATGAGATAAAGAGGGTTCCAACTTGGAAATTTTGTTAACTCGAAAGTGTACAAAAAGTGTTAATGAGTAAAACATTCACAAATTTGGTATTTATAATATGATAATGTTTGTGATATATAACACTTGTGAAAATGGAGGAAAGGCAAGTTTGGAAACAAATGGGTAAAATGGTAATTTTACATAAAGTGGAACATTTTTATGAAATAAAAATGTTGGAAAAGATATTACACAAAATGGTCCTATAAGAAAGTGATTTATGGGTCGATTCTATATTGCATTGTTGTATTTTCCACTGGACATTAGGCACATTCCCTCTCCTTTGTTACGTCAGGTTGTACGCGATTTCTTATTTTAAGAGCATTATAGATGTAAGTATTCTTTTAATTTTACATTAGTAGCTCAGAATCCTTGGATTCTGGGAACGCTTCCCACGGGTCCACATGTAGCTTAATATAAATTGAAATTGTAGTCTAAACACGTGAAATGTTAGTTAATTAAAACTAGACTTGGAACATTATTTAGGTTGTTTCACTGCGCTTCACACCTAATGTTTGGGTCACACAGAGTTGACCCACAGGTAAACCATAATTTTGGGCTGGGGTGTTAAATATCTGACATGACTTGCATGATGTCATTTAGTCTGAACTCTTCCATAGGCATAACCCATTCGTTAGATTCCCAGGCCCGCCTCTAGGCTTTCGTATACCAATCACAAATCTTGTCATACTCAATGGTCATTTCTGAGGTCAATTTCAATCCGAACTTTCAAAGCTAATCTAGAAACGCAGGTAGTTCCTTGCCTCCCCCTTCTGAGCGGGTACGAACGATAATGCATGCATGGGTGAGGAGTGATATAACTTGATCATCAGAGCTTGTAGGATGCAGGAGAAAGGAAGAGAAGATTTTGAGGAGTTTTAGTGAGATGGTAGGAAAATCGAGCATTTCGATGGGTTTGGTTCTATTCTAGGGGCCAAATTTTGGAACTCCCTCTGAAAGGATGTCATTTACCCCAGTTATGTGTGCTGGGAGAGGATTATGGGTGGTATTAGGCTTCAGATTTGTTAGTTGGGCTATGTGTCACACCCTGCTTTTTGGTATGAATGCACAAGGGAGTATACATAAAGCTCGATTAAAGTTAAGGCAAAAAATATAAATTTATTCATTAAAACATCACACATAGTGCATTACCACCACATGGGTGAATTATATCTTATTGTCAACACAAATTGACTATAAACTAAATAATAGAAAAGTTCCACTCCTTTCTCCCATATGGTTTTGTCTCTGTCCAAATAGTTACATATGCAAACACGTGACTTGTGTGTGTCACACAATGGGGAGAGAGACTATCCTCTTTTTCCTGGGACATCTAGAGGAAAAATGAATTAAAATAAATATGCTAAACATGCTTTACAAATTTTATAACAATTATCTGTATAGATGGAAGGTGGAGTGTGTACAGAATTCAGATGTCTGTATACTCTAATAAGAAAGTTAAAGAGTTTAGAAATGATAATCCCATACTTATGAAATTTTAAACTGGGTATAGAATTAAACAAGCTACCAGTAAAATCACATAGCAATGTCAAACCAAAACTTTTTGAGAAAAAAACCCGGCTAGGCATACATTTAAAGTGGCACCCATACGTATGTAGCAAAATTTCGGGCTCTCAATAATCTAAGACCATAGGCCAAGTAGAAAATTCAGTGGTATAACACTACAATTTACTTCCTAGTCTTTTAAAATAGATAATAATGCACAAAAGTGTTAGGTGAACCAAATCGTTACAATGAATTATTATGATATTAGTAATTAGATGAGAAAGGTTTAAATTTGATCTAATCTATCATAATTAAAAAAATATATGATATAGTAACATATGAGTATTGTAATCTCTACACATACTTGGAATCATATAGGGCTATCATAAAATGATATCAATAGTAGTTAAACAAGTACGAAAAAATTTACGATTAAAGAGGTAAAAGAAAACCTACTTGAATGGAGTTTTGAATGGTGTTAAATATTAAAAGAGGATGTTGGGAGGAGCTGGTACTCGATTATCCGCATACAAATATTTGTGTTAATAAGTATTATTGGAGTTGAGGTTGTTTTTGGCCAATCAATACTAAAAATTTGTATATTAAAGTGTAAAGGGGTTAAATTGTAATTAATTTAGGATTTTAAAATCTTTGGCTTAGGGTCAAATTCGAAATTTGATGTAAAGACTTTTTGACTCGGAATACATCAAAGTATTTATAGAAAAAGTTTAGGGTTAAAATTCATAAGTTGAAAAAGTTAGGAGGGGTAAATTTATAATTTAGGGAAACTATTTCAAACCTAAAACCCTATTTTTCCATAAATTTGGCTAGGTTTGACCAAACACAACCTTACCTTATACCATTTTGACGAGAAAAATAAAATAAAAATTTTGAAAAAAAACTCACGCGCTTGGTCAATGAATCTGGTTGAAAAGTTCATCTTCAACCTCTCGACAGTTGACCTAGGGTTTGAAAAACTTTAACCTAAGATAAATTATGATTTTCTAAACCAATTGAGATTATTTTTGAACTAACCCAACCTAATTTTTCATCGGGAATCCAAAAATATAAGTTTTATGGATTGAGGTTCAGTATACATCAAGTTATGAAACTGTATTTTTTTTTAAAATTTTGACTAAACTTTCGAAGCTTTACTGAATATGGCAGAGGTTCTTATGATCCTGGATGTGTTTCTACTATCCTAAGGAAACATTTGAGTTTTCCTTGAAGGATTAATGTGGTTCATATATGGAGAATTTAAAGTTTTTCATTTTTTGAAACAGAAAACACGTTCGAGCAATTGGCGCCCAAAAGTTATGATTTTTAACAACTAACTATGCACTAGAGCTCCTAAGTTCATAAGAAATCATTTTCTAGCTTCAAAACCGATGTAAATTCAAGAAACCAAAATTCACCATTAAATCTCAAGCTTTAATGGAGGTTTTTTTGAGTTTCAAACATGGACTATTTTTCAAATAGACTTTCTACCGTTTCTATTGATATATACATAATATCAACACGGAAAATGTTTTCTATTTAAAGAATGTAATATAATGCATAAAATGTAAGATACCTAGTTTGGAGGAAAATTTCGAGTTTTGTGTAAACTGAAGTGGTGAGTTTTGGAGGTTATGTTCGTAGGCAACTTATAGGGTAATAGAAGGGGGGATCTTATTGGTCTAGTTTAGAGGTGGATTCCTCCATATTTCAAGAAGATAAATTCATGAAATCATTTTCCTCACATGTGTTAATGGTCATACAATGTGATTTTAGACTCATTAGCTTAGGTGGAAGCTAATGTGGGGAGTGGGAATGTGAAAATAAGTTTGGTTTAGGTTTTAGTCCTTGGTTGAAAGTATGTATACTTATTTGGATAAAAAGTGTTACTTTTGTAAAGTTTAGGGGTATTTTTGTAATTTTAGAAACATGTAAGGGTTGAAAGTGACATTTTTAATTAGTTGATGTCTAAAGGTTTAATTTGATATATGGTTTAGGTTTAGTGGTTAAGAATAGGTCAAGAAATGTTTATTTGAAAAGTTCAGGGGTTAGTTTTGCAATATTTGAAACTTTAAGGGTACTTATGTAATTTAATAAAGTTGTAGGTTTTGTAGAGTAGTTTTATTCCTATTTTGGATACTTTAGAGTTTATACATTCTAGGATGGGCAAAAAAAGAGAATTAGGGTATCTTGATTTAAAATACGGATATTATAGTCTACCTACCTAAAAAAAATTCTTTCTCGAATTTACCTTGAAAGAGATCAAGTAATTGGTCTTTCATAGCTTGTTCTTGTCCCCATGTAGCTTCTTGCTGATTTTGATATTCCCAAAGTACTTTGACTGAGGGGATTTCTTTATTCTGAGAAGTTTTACTTAGTGTTACAAAATTTGAATAGGGCATACTTCAAATTCGTGATTCGATTGGACAAAAAGTTATTTCCATGTAATAGTATGAGAGGAATCATAAATATACTGACGTAATTGGAATACATGGAATACAACTGGTAATTCTAATTAGTAGGCTACAAGGCCAAAATGTTTAAAAATATTGAAAGGTCTAATATATCTAAGGGCTCATTTCTCTTTTTTTTCCAAAGCGTAAAATCCCTTTTGGAGGAGAAACTTTAAAAAATACTCGGTCATTAACTTGAAATTTTAAGGGCTTCCGACACTGGTCTGCATAACTTTTTTGACAATCTTGGGCTGTCTCCAATCTCTCTTAAATTTGTTGTATTTTCTCAGTGGTTTCTTGGATTATTTCGGGTCCAAATTGTTTACTACTTCCAGATTCTATCCAACATATAGGTGAATGACAAGGTCTTCCATATCAATCTTCAGATGAGGCATCTTTGATACTTGACTCATAACTGATGTTATAAGAAAACTCAACGAGGAGTAAATGTTCATTCAAATTATTGAGCATATCTAACGTATAAGCTCGTACCTTTCACACCCTGCAAAATCTGACAGACGGTGTGGCTAGGCACCGTCGCCGAACTTTGTCGGACATGAATTAAATAAATACCATTCTTAGCATGAGATAAATATGAGACATAAATAAATCAGTCCATAGGATAAATACTTGAATCAATCTCAAATGATCATAAACAACTAAGCGATAAAAGATCCATCGCATGCTAACTCCGAATAAATCCAATCTCCAATAATGATTAAATAAAATCCAAATAATCCAACATAAATTCTCTAAACAACTTTGGAACCGAATGGCCAAATAAAACTCAAATGAAGTCTCATAATTAAATACGACTGAAAAGGAAAAGTCTAACTAAACTATGCCATAAAACGAAAAACTCCAGCTGCACCTCCAAATGATAACTTCAATAATCCTATGCAGCTTCTCCAAATCTTATTCTGAAAAGTTAGTCAATGCACGAGGTCAGAGCCCCGAACATGAATACACACTATTCCCCTCAAACAGGATCTTTGAATCGAGACAGTAGCATTATACGCAATAAATATCACAATAGAATATTTTAAATTAAACGGGATAATTAAACGCGATAAACATAAATTACTAACTACCCGTAGAGATCCCCATTTATAAAGGCACACCAATATGATTTTAAATTCCCAAGTCTCCCGATGCTAATTTTATTTAATTAGCCCATTTTATTATTATTCTCACTTTTTATTATGACAGTCCTCCCGTCCCGGGTGGTAATCCACCAAAGTGTCGCACTTCCCCTTGTCAATCATCCTCTGATCCGTTTAAACTGTCGGCCCCGACACATGACAAGGTTCCACACACAACACGACATAAATCGTCATTTGACCCGTTTAAACTGTCGGCCCCGACACATTATGTCGCCACAAATTTTAATACCAGTTTTCATCTTAGGCATTAATCCTCAATTTCTCAATTTGTAAATTGCCCCACCCTTTTATCCACGTGATATCCTTAAAATAATCCTTAGTCCCATACCAAAGGGTCCCCATTTTATCAATCCGTCCTACCCTGTGTATAGGATAAATTTCTAACCTAAACCTCAACCTAGTCTCATGCCTAGGCTAGCGTAAAGATGATAAAGTATAAAAATTAACCCACCCCCGTCATCATAAAGTCGCAATAATCTACCCTCACTAGTCCCATACCTAGAAGGCGTAAATCATCAAAAGGCCTACCCACTAGTCACATATCTAGAAGGCATCCTAAAATATAGGGAGAGCAAAATTACACAACAACCCGTCGTCACAAAGGCAATATAATAATACCAACAAGTCACACAAATAAGCATAATTAATCAATGTATAAAACTACGCATGGTAGTCCAATTCAATTAAATCTTAATTTAATTATCACAACGTCAAAATACCCAATTAATCTCATTTAATTATTTTAAATTAAATATACCTAGTTTTCATCATTTATACATCAAAAACCAAATTTCATTATCTCTATACAAATTACATGAGTTATACGCCCCCAACTTCATTTATTTCAAAACTAGGGTTTCTTCTACATGCAACCTACACCAAAAAAATCCAAAATTCACTTATGAATCATACGTACCCAAAGGTTATAAATATTAATCATATTAAAGGATTTAAAAAAAAATCCCCAAGTTTTATGTGTCCACTTTCTCTAATTAGATTGCTAATTGATTTTAAGAAAACATTTAATTAAGGTTTAGGCAACACTTAAAACATATAATAGTAAAGGAAAAGAATAGAGTATTCATGCCTGAATAAAAGTTGGTTTAGAAATATGATCTTGAATGTGTATTCCTCTCAACAAATTGACAAAGATTCGTTCTTGACGCATCTTGAGAAAGTCCGGTTAATCTTGACAAAGCTTGAGTTGAAAGTTATGTATAATGGGGCTAGGGTTTGGAGGTTGAAGAAGATGATAGATTTTTAATTTTTGAGAAGGCTAAAATGTGTTTTAAAAGGCCTAAACTCGTCACTTTATGTTTATATAACAAAAAGAATTAGAGTCCTAATCAAATACAAACACTCAAAAAATCATTACGGACGATCAGACCGTCAGAATCGTTTGAAATTTTAGTATGTTATAGCGAACGGCGAGACAGGACGACTATGAAAAATTCAGCTTGATCGTACGGTCGGATTTCTAAAAATATTATTTTTTTGCTATAGAGTTTTATGTTTTGAGGACTCTTCTATATAAAAAAAAAATTCAATTAAAACTCCATTTTAATTTCGATTCCAATTCCGTTTGAAAATTTATTTTTCAAATATAAAAACCAACATTTTTAAATTATAAAATTTATAAAATCCAAAATTTCATTTTACTTCGATTTCAAAAATTAATTTAAAAATTCCCATTTAAAAAATTCGGGTTGTTACATACTTCCCCACTAACAAGAAATCTTGTCATCGAAATTAGACGAAGCATAAACATCAAACATAAATCGCGAAACATAAAATAAATTTCACATATGCTTATCTATAGGATGCCATAATTGGGCACCCATACACCCAATTCTACATGCACATACCCCACGAGCAACAAAGTAATATATATTGCCTATATACATGCGCATAACTATGAAAATAATGGCGTACCACACGCTCCCAAAAATCTCCACTCGATCCTATATCCGAAAGTCATCAAAATACTAACATCCTCAAATTAAATCTCAACATCAAAAATCGATACATACGATACCTAACTTCTGCACTAAAATCTCCAAAATAATTATCGTCTTCAAAATCCATTTTAAGAATCCTCACATTAAGCTTACTAATTCTAAACTCAATGCCCACGACTTCCTTAGCACAAAGCTTCACATCTCCAAGAAACACATCTAACACGTATGCTATACCCTCCACATTAAGGAGTATGAATCAACAAAGGGAATCAAATATTGGCAACGTGGAAGCTAAACGGACTCATAACCTATGAGACCTAAGACCATGCTCTGATACCATCTGTCACACCTCTCAAAATCCGACAGACGGGGTGGCCAACCACCGCCGTCGAACTATGCCGGGCGTGAACTAAATAAATACCATTCTTAGCATGAGACACATATGAGACATAAATAAATCAGTCCATAAGATAAATAATTGAATCAATATCAAATGATCATAAATAACTAAGCGATAAAAGATTCATCATATGCTAACTCCGAATAAATCCAATCTACAATAATGATAAAATAAAATATGTATAATAAAGATCTGAATAATCCAACAGAAATTCTCTAAACAACTTTGGAACCAAATGGCCCAATAAAACTCAAATGAAGTCTCATAATTAAATACAACTGAATAGGAAAAGTCTAACTAAACTATGCCATAAAATGAATAACTCTAGTTGCACCTCCAAATGATAACTTCGATAATCCTATGCATCTTCTCCAAATCTTATCCTGAAAAGTTAGCCAACGCACGAGGTCAGAGCCCCGAGCATGAATATACACTACTCCCCTCAAATAGGATCCTTGAATCCAGACAGTAGCATTATACGCAATAAATATCATAATAGAATATTTTAAATTAAACGGAATAATTAAACGCGATAAATATAAATTACTAACTACCCATAGAGATCCCCATTTATAAAGGCACACCAATATGATTTTAAATTCCCAAGTCACCCGATGCTAATTTTATTTAATTAGCCCATTTTATTATTATTCTCACCTTTTATTATGACGGTCCTCCCGTCCCGGGTGGTAATCCACCAAAGTGCCACACTTCCCCTTGTCAATCTCCCGCTGACCCGCTCAAACTGTCGGCCCCGACACATGACAAGGTTCCACAACGACACGACATAAATTGTCCTCTGACCCGTTTAAACTGTTGGCACCGACACATTATGTCGCCATAAATTTTAATACAAGTTTTTATCTTAGGCATTAATCCTCAATTTCTCAATTTTACAATTTATAAATTGCGCCACCCTTTTATCGATGTGAGATCCTCAAAATACCCCTTAGTCCCATACCTAAGGGTACCCAAGTTATCAATCCGTCCTACCCTATGTATAGGATGAATTTCTAACCTAAACCTCAACCTAGTCTCATGCCTAGGCTAGCATAAAGATGATAATGTATAAAAATCAGCGCACCCCCGACATCATAAAGTCGCAATAATCCACCCTCACTAGTCCCGTACTTAGAAGGCGTAAATCATCAAAAGGCCTACCCACTAGTCCCATACCTGGAAGACATCCTAAAATATAGGGAGAGAAAAATTACACAACAACCAGCCATCACCAAGGCAATATAATAATACCAACAAGCCACACAAACAAGCATAATTAATCAACGTATAAAACTATGCATGATAGTCCAATTCAATTAAATCTTAATATAATTATCACAACGTCAAAATACCCAATTAATCTCATTTAATTATTTTAAATTAAATATATCGAGTTTTCATCATTTATACATCAAAAACCAAATTTCATTATCTCTACACAAATTACATGAGTTATACGCCCCCAACTTCATTTATTTCAAAATTAGGATTTTTTCTACATGCAACCTACACTAACAAAACCCAAAATTCACTCATGAATCCTTCGTACCCAAAGGTTATAAATATTAATCATATTAAAGGATTTCAAAAAAATATCCCCAAGTTTTATGTGTCCACTTTCTCTAATTAGATTGCTAATTGATTTTAAGAAAACATTGAATTCAGGTTTAGGCAACACTTAAAACGCATAGTACTAAAGGAAAAGAATAGAGTATTCATGCGTGAATAAAATTTGGTTTATAAATATTATCTTGAATGTGTATTCCTCTCAAAAAAATTGACAAAGATTCGTTCTTAACGAATCTTGAGAAAATCCGATTAATCTTGACAAAACTTGAGTTGAAAGTTATGTATAATGGGGCTAGGGTTTGGAGGTTGAAGAAGATGAGGGATTTTTAATTTTTGAGAAGGCTAAAATGTGTTTTAAAAGACCTAAACTCGTCACTTTATGTTTATATACCAAAAAGAATTAGAGTCATAATAAAATACATACACTCGAAAAATCATTACGGACGATCGAACCATCAGAATCGCTTGAAATTTTAGTATGTTGTAGCGAACGGCGAGACAGGACCGTTGTGAAAAATTCAGCTCGATCAGACTGTCAAATTTCTAAAAATATTATTTTTTTGCTAGAGAGTTCTATGTTTTGAGGACTCTAAGAGAGTTTTATGTTTTGAGGACTCTTCTATATAAAAACAATTCAATTAAAACTCCATTTTAATTCCGATTCCAATTCCGTTTGAAAATTTATTTTTCAAATATAAAAACCAATATTTTTAAATTATAAAATTTATAAAATCCAAAATTTCTTTTTACTCCGATTTCCAAAATTAATTTAAAAATTCCAATTTAAAAAACCCGGGTTGTTATATTAACATATCTTAAAATATTTGAATTGTATGTTCACATTGTCCATCCGTTTGAGGATGAAATGCGTTACTCAAATGAAGTTTAGTACCCATTGCGATTTGTAGTGCTTTCTAAAACTTTCCTTAAAAATGAGAATCTCTATTTGACACGATGGAAAAAGGAATTCTATAACATAAGAAAATTTCTCGAATGTAGAGTCTACTAAGCTTTTTAACAGAATCAATGTTTTTTACTTGCAGAAAATGAGCAGATTTAGTAAATCGGTCTACTATTATCCAAATAGAGTTATATCCTTAAGACGTACGAGGTAGTCCACTGATAAAATCCATTATAATATGATCCCCTTTCCACTCAGGAATTGATAAAGATTGAAGAAGTCCACCAGGATGCTCATGTTCTATCTTTACTCATTGAGAAGTAAGAAATTTCCTTACAAAATTCTTAATATCATTTTTCATATTCGTCCGCCAATATTTCTTCTTTAAGGTGCGGTGCATTTTGGAGTTTCTGGGGTGAATCATAAATTTAGAACGATGGGCTTATTGCAATGCTTTTTCTCGAAAAGATAAATTATCTGGTACATATAATCTATTTTTATATTGTAAGCCTGTTTCCTTATCGTATGAGAAGTCGTAATTTTTATACTGAAGATTTTGGAAAAAAGGGTCTTGGGACTGTTGGGCTAAGATTTTCTTTCTCAATTCTGTATATGCAATTGTATTCGAGAGTTTTGAGAAAGTGGATATCAATCAAAGATCATATTACTCCATGGTAGCAAAAATATCACAAGGGAGTCTTCCTACTGGATTACGGCTTAAAGCATTGTTTACCACATTTCCTTTTCTTAGATGGTAGTTTAATTTAAATCGATAATCTTCCAAAACTTCCATCCAACGTCATTGTTGTAAATTTAAATCTTTCTAAGTGAAGATGTATTTCAAACTCTTATGATCAGAAAGAACTGAAAATTCTTCACCATAAAGGTAACAATACCATATTTTCAAAGCGAAAACTACAACTGCTAACTCAAGATCATGGACAGGGTAATTACATTCATGGGTTTTGAGTTGTCATGATCCATACTCTACTACTTTCCCTCTTTGCAATAAAAGCACATTCTAACCCTTGCAATGAGGCATGGGTATATACATCATAACTTACATCACTAGAACTAATAGTGAGGATAGGATCAATAATTACTTTGTCCTTCAAAATTTGGAATGCTTGATTACATTCATCAGTCCATACAAATGGTACTTCTTTACTAGTTAGATTTAAGAGGGGAAGAGAAATGCGAGAAAATCCTTTCAAAATGCAGGGATAATATCCCGCTAATCCTAGAAAACTTTTTTATCTCGGTGATATTGGTAGGATTTTTCCATTCCAAAATGGCTAAAATTTTGGCAGGATCGACTTGGATTCCATTTTCAGAAATCACATGTCCTAAAAATTTATTTCTTTCATAAAAAAATTATAATTGCTCTTTTTATCATACAACCGATGGTTTCTTTGAGTGTTTAATATCGTCTCTAGATGTTGGGCATGCTCTACTAGGTTTTGGGAATATATAAGAATATCGTCAATGAAAACAACAACAAATTGGTCAAGAAAAGGTTTAAAGATGCTATGCATAAGATCCATAATAGCCGCGGGTGCATTGGTTAATCCAAATGACATTATGGTAAACTCTAAATGTCCACAACGAGTTCAAAAAGAAGTTTTTAGAACATCTTCTTCTCTTACTCGCAATTCATGGTAACCAGATCGTAAGTCTATTATAGAAAAGACCCTTTCTCCATGAAGTTGGTCGAATAGATCTTCAATTCGGGGAGAGGATACTTATTCTTAATTGATGATGTATTTAGTTTACAATAATCTATGCATAGCCTAAATCTTCCATATTGTTTATTGACAAATAAGATAGGAGCTCCCCAATGAGATGAACTTAGGCGAATAAAACCCTTTTTAAGAAGATCATCTAGTTGAGTACGAAGTTCTAAAAGATCCATTCGATATAGAGGTATCGAAATAGGGAGAGCATTAGGATAAAGATTTATACTGAATTATATTTCTCGGGAAGGAGATATTCCTGGTAATTCTTCTGGGAAAACATTTTCGAATTGTTCCATAATTCTATGAATTAAGAAAAGAAGAATTTGGAATTTAGAAAATTGATGGTTTAGACGGACCTGATGCTTGAAATACAAAGGGACAATTATCTTTGTTTTGAAAATAAATTTTCTTTGCATGACAATCAATATAAGCACGATATTTAGACATAACATCCATCCAGACAATAATATCGAAATCATAAATATTTAAAATTATCAAGTTAATAAATAGTGTACCTAAACCTAGATGAATTTTATAATTTCTATAACCTTGGGTAGGTGTATTGATGTCACCTGCCGGTAATATTATATCATATGGAACAGTTAAAGATATAGGTAGTAATTGTAACAATTTAACTATTTGAAGACTGGTACAGGAATGTGTTGAACTTGAATCAAATAAAATATGTGTAGGAAGATGATGAAAAAGTATTGTACCTTCTATCACATCATGGGAGTTTCATGTAGGCAATATAGCAAAATTTTTTCCACGATTAGGAAATAACACAATTTTCTTAGCAGAATTTGGCTTAGGTTCATTTTGGATAGGACGAGGGTTCTGATTTCTTGGGGGATTATTTAGCTGATAATGGATTGGAGGAGATTTCAATTTAGGACACGATGGTCGAACATGTCCTAGTTCTTGACATTCATGACAATGAATCAATGACTGGGTAGTGTTATGGTGAATTAAGGAATAAGCTTGTACATTTGGATTTGGATAGAGTTGAGGTCGATATTGAGGTAAAGCCCTAACAACATGATTATTTTTAGTAATGGGGAGAGAAGATCATACAACACGGAAGAATTTTGTTCCATAATTACCGCAATGTCGATAAGTTGTGAATAATTTTGGTTCTGTAAAGGAGTAATAGAAGTTTTCATCCTTGGATGTAGTCCTCTTTCAAACTGCTTGAATTCCCTTATCTCAGTATCCACATACTTAATGACGTAACGAGATAACTCGATAAATCTATCTTTATACTGAGCTATAGACATATTTATTGTTGCAATTTTAAGAAATCTACAGTTCTTTGATATCGTTCATCTTTGGGAAAATACTTTTTGAAGAAGATTTTTTCAAATCGTTCCCAACTAAAATTAGAAAAATTCGAGTTATATGACACAACTTGACACCAGAAATCAGCTTCACCTTCGAGCATATAGGCAATTAGAATCAGTCGAAGATTGATAGCTATGTTTACTACATTAAAAAATTTCACAATCTGACGTATTCATTTCTCAGCTTCACTGACACCCGACTTTCTAAGAAATGAAGGAGGTCGCTATCTAAAAAATTATTTGAGATCATTCATTCTATGAATTTCCTCTGAGGTTTTCCCTATAGATGGGTGAGGAATTTGTTGTTGTCGGGTTGAAACTATTAATTCTTAAAGACATCGCATGATTCCTTCACTGTGAGTCTGTTCAATTTGATATCCAATGGAAAGAATTCGAGTATTAACTATCCTAAAATATGATAGAACAGTCACAATAATACATAAAAATATATCACAAGTCTACTAATATTATACAAAAATAGAGTTGTATGTTACAATGGGGGTAGTATATCATAATAATACCTATTCTACATACGTTAGAGTTAGTCAACCTCTAAAAAAGTATTTGGGCACACTATATACATTACTTTATTTTGTTATGTTACATTAGGATGAACAATTTTTTCTATATTTTGGATTTTTCTAAACGGGAACAACAACATCAGTTTCAGAAGATGCAGAATTTGGATCATCAAAAAAGTCATCAGTCTCGGATGGATCATCATCGGTAGATTCGCTTGAATCTGAAGACAAACCAAAGATAATCTAACCATTTGATGTAGCTTCGAGATAAGTTAGTCTAAATGGTGCATTAGCTAGAGCAAGATTGATATCTTCTTGGAGTATAACCGAATCATCTACATAATCATTGATTTTTGGTGCAATGTCCAACTAATTAAGAGAATCCCACGTAGTCATACCGCAGAGCGGAATTTACTGTATAATATTTGATAAAACAAGTTGCGAAAAGATAAAATAACTAATGTCTCATAGAGGTTTCTTATATAGGATTCAAACCCGACGAAATGTTAATTTTAAAATATGCTCTGATACCAACTTGTCACACCCTGCTTTTTGGCATAAATTCATAAGAGAGTGTACATAAAGCAATGAATTAAAGTTAAGGCGGAAAACAAACCTTTATTCATTAAAACACCACACATAGTGTATTACCACTGCAGGGGTGAATTACATCTTATTTTCAACACGAACGATAAAGTAGATAATAGAAAACTGCCACTCCTTGCTCCCATCTAGTTTAGTCTCCGTCCAAATAGTTACATACTCAAACAGGTGATGTGTGTGTCACACCAGGGGGAGAGAGACTATCCTCTTTTTCTTGGGCCATATGGAGGAAAAAGAAATTAGCACAAATATGCTAAGTAGGCTTTACCAATTTTATAACAATTATCCATATAGATGGAAGGTGGAGTGCTTATAGAATTCATATGTCTATATACTTTAATAAGAAAGTCAAAGAATTTAAAAATGATAGTCCCATACTTATCAGATTTCAAAGTGAGTATAGAATTAAATAAGCCATCAGTAAAACGACATAATAATGTCAATCCAAAAGTTATGGAGAAAAATAACCAGCTAGGCACACATTCGAAGTGGCATTCATACGTATGTATCTAAATTCTAGGCTCTTAAATGACCATAGTCTAAGTAGAAAATTTCATGGGATAACAAGACAGTCTACTTCTTAGTTACTACTGATGCTTTTAGAATAAATAATAATGCACAAAAGTGTAAGGTGAACTGAATTGTTACAATGAATTGTTATAATATTAGTTATTAGATAAGAATGGTTCAAATTTGATCCAATTGATCATAATTAAAACAATCAATGATATAGTAACATATGAGTATGGTAATCTCTACATATACTTGGAAACAAATAGGGATATCATAGAATGATATCAATAGAAGTGAAACAAGTATGTAGAAATTTACAATTAAAGAGGTAAAAAACCCCCTACTTGAATGGAGATTTAAACGGTCTTAAAGATAAAAAGAGGATGTTGGGAAGAGATGGTACTTGATTATCTGTAAAAAAATGTTTGTGTGAATAAGTAATTTTAGGATTGAGGTTAGTTTTGGCCAATTTATACAAAAAATTATGTATATTAAAGTTTAAAGGGTTAAATTGTAATTAATTTGGGACTTTAAAATCTTTGGCATAGGGTCAAATTCAAAATTTAGTGTAAGATTTTTGACTCAGAATACATCAAAGTATTTATTGAAAAAATTTGGGGTTAAACTTCATAAGTTGAAATAGTCATAATGGGTCAGTTTGCAATTTAGGGAAAATATTTCAAACCTAAAACTCTATTATTTCATAACTTTGGATAGGTTTGACCAAACACAACCTTAACTTATATTATTTTGACCAAAAAAATAAAATAAAATAATTAAATTTTTTAGAATTTTTTGATTGGACACGCGCCCTCACGTGCCTGGTTAATGAATCTGGTTGAAAAGTTCATCTTCAACCTCCCGACAGTTGACTTAGAATTTGAAAAACTTTGACCTAAGATAACTTCTGATTTTCTAAAGCAATTGAGATGATTTTTGAACCAACCCAACCTAATTTTTCACAAGGAATCCAAAAATATAAGTTTTATGGATTGAGGTTCAGTATACATTGAGTTATGAAACTGTGTGTTTTTTCTAAAATGTTGACTAAACTTTCGAAGCGTTACTGAATATGGCAGAGGTTCTTGTGATCTTGGATGTGTTTCTGCTATCCTAAGGAAACATTTAAGTTTATCTTGAAGGATTAAGGTGGTTCATAAATAGATAATTTGAAGTTTTTCGTTTTCTGAAATATAAAACACCTTCGAGCAGTTGAGGCTCAAAAGTTATGATTTTAACAAACGAGCTATGCACTAGAGCTCCTAAGTTCATAAGAAATTATTTTTTAGCTTAAAAACTAATTTACAATCATGAAATTAAAATACAGCATTAACGCTCAAGCTTTAATGGAGTTTTTTTTTGAGTCTCTTCAAATAAGGAATATTTTTCACGTAAACTTTTTACTGTTTTGATTGATATATACATAATATCATCACATAAAATGTTTGTGAGAACAAATTTTCAATCGAGAAAATTTGTTGTATTGGCTTAATTTCGGTCAAAACGATTTGAGTCATAGGACAGAGTGTAAAGTGAATCCATCCAAGCCTATGATGAATTTGTGTTCAAGACTCGAAGACGTAGCGACCCAAATTTTAAAGCTTCATCATTGCCGAGTTTCTACTGCATCGTTTCTACGTCATTAAGTTGAGGATTCCATTGTCTGTAAAAGGTATGAATGCACTTTCATATATGTAGGAGACTTGGAATATTTTATGGGTGTAATTTTGTTTAAAATGACCTTTTATGCTCAGAAATTGATTTTAGAACTTTGTATAAATTTTTTTGGACTTAAAATGAAAAACTGGAATTTCTGAATTTTCGTTCAAATTGTCGTTTGAATGAGATTGTCGTTCGAACGAGTTTTTCAACGACTTTACCTTTTAATCCCTACTTTATTGTTAGTAAATTCGTTCGAATGTCCTAGGAAAATCGTTCGAACGACATTGGTGGGAAAGCTAAAATTCTGGCAGTTTTCTTTTTTACCCACATTCCCACTACTTTTTCCCCACTACCTTTTACCACCTTTACATAGTGCGGGAACAAGTCTTTGGAAGACAACTTTTGAGACTTTTAGAGTGAGACACATTGACATAAAAACTCTTCAATCAAAAGTTCATGTTTTTGTTCTAATTTTTCATGGAATAAATTCTTAAAACACATACCCATTGTTCTGTTTTATTCCAACTGCTTCATATATATATTTGTTGCTTAGAGTGTTTGGCACCATTGATTCATATATACACCATCAAAGAAGAGAGTTTGGGTTTTTCTCCACCCAAAAGGAGTTGGTTTGCATGCTGCGGTGTTCCCACTCGAAAAAAGGCTTCGGGTGAGGGTGATGGAGACCAAAAGCCTCATCGGTGGATTTTAGGACCGTGGAGGAGTTCATGGTTGTCAACTAGGCAGAGGTAGTTACAAGAAGACACGTCAAGCCTTGGACGGAAGCGAGTCGAGGAAGTAAGTCATCTATCTTGTAATAATAAATCCATACTTAGTGGACTTAAGGCTAGGGGTGTCCGAGGTTTTTTCCATTTGGGTTTTCCTCGTACATCGGCGTGTAGTGTGATTGGTTATTTTTATCTTACAAAAATTACTTAGAACGCATGCCTAGGATAATTCAAGATAAAATTGGATTAATTATCACACTAGTATAATTTGGAGCTTAAAATTAATTTGGGTGAAGTTATAGTTAATTTAATTCAAGTCGGCACAATTTTAATTTAATAAAATTTGGTTTGGACTAAACAGAAAAATAATTAATTATTGTTAATGTTTGTTTAAGTTGAAATTAAAATATTGGTGTAGTTTAATTTCACTTTAGGACTTGGGTTAAATTAAATATGTTTAAGTGAAAATTTATTTATTGATTTATTTAATGTCACTTTTAGTTTAGTTAAATTTATTTTGAAAGAAATTAAAATTTGAAGTTTGTGTGTGTTGTGTTGAACCATCCTATCTCACATTTAAAGGAAATTAATATTTTAAAAGAAATTTTAAAGATTGGGGGCCATATATTCCAACAAGGGGTATCAGAGCTTTAAGTATTAAAAACTCTCGTTTTAATATTGGTATCAGAACCTGAGCGATAATTTATTGCGTTAAGGTCCTTTGTTGTGTTGTTGTCAAAAATGAAAATTTTCCCATTTTCAAAATTTCCTGTTTTCGATAGTTCCAATTATGCGTATTGGAAAGCGCATATGAAATAGGCATTTAAGTTGATCGACAAAAGGGTTTGGCTGTCAGTTGTTAATGGGTGGACCCCACCCACATGTTTGGTAGAAAATTAGCGTGTCCCTGAACTTGTTGAGCGTTAGAGTGAAAATGAACTCAAACTAGTTAACTTTACTTCCCGAGGCTTGAACGCTTTATTTAGTGCGATTACACCGGATGAATTCTGTCGTATCATGACTTGTGAAACCGCTAAAGAAGCTTAGGATATATTACAACTCACTCATGAGGGAATTAGTGTCGTTAAGGCTTCCAAACTCCAAAATCTCACCACTCAATTTGAAACCATCAAAATGCTTGAAAATGAAACCTTTGATGAATTTTATGCTAGACTTTCCGATATAGTTAATTCATCTTCTAATTTAGGCAAAAAAATACCCGATGACCTTGTAGTAAAGAAAGTTTTAAGGTCCCTACCCGATAGGTTTATTGTCACGACCCCAACCCAATAGTAGTAGGGAATGAGTGTCTTGACATGCCACCAAGGCATTCAATGTTATGGACTTAAAATATTTCTTAAAATAAATGCAACGGAAATACATTCACATGGTCATGAATCGTAAACTATTGAAAAAATGGAATTACGTCATCAGAGCTTTCTAAAAGGGAACTTCGTATATATTAAAGTATGAACGGATTAAAACTTATGCCAAAATTAAAAACTTATTACTAAAGAGCCAAACATGCTTTAGCTCCTAAAAACAAACGTTATATTTAAAATTATAACAAAAGAGCTCCTCAAGCTAGATCTTCAACATAGTCCTTCTACACTCCATCCTCACGTCTAATTATTTCCTGAAAAATCGTTATTTATACAACGTCAGATAAAACCTGAATAAGATTTAATCTCCCGACATTCCAAGGTTTTCAGAATATAGATACCTATTCAAGTCAAAAGAGAAGGCATTTACATATATGGATAGGAACTTGCAGTATATAGATATATATTTTGAAATGATAGTATATATATCACAATTGGATAGCTCAGAATAAGAAGAATGCAATCATTCAAATGTGATATCTTTTTCTTTCAATCATATCATTTTAATGGCCAAGTACACTCTAATACCGTATTCTTCTACCGTATTATACCCCGGTAGTTGAGGGTCAATCGAACTAGTTCGTCACAACGCCTTATTTAGGGCACACCAGCGATAACCCAGCTGGGAAGGTCAGTCAGTAAAGAGGTCCCTTAGGCCGAATCATAATTTCAATATTCAATATCCTTTTCAATAATCATTTTAATCGGTATGTTTATATGGACAAATATAAACATTTCACAATTGAATCAGTCATCGGTATCACATGAATTTTGAGAATAAAAGCTGTTCACAAAAAATATATAATTTGCATAATATCATATAATCAAAATACACAAGGAATGTCAGAGTACTCACCTAAAATAGAGGCTCGAAAATATAGATATTGAGTCTTGGATCACACGTTAATCTAATAAATACAATAAAGGTTTAATTATGTATTCTAAATAAAGCCCAATTCTAAATATTGTGTTTTAATCCTAAAATATCTTGCTGAAAAAGGTTACTAAAACCATTTTCTCGATTTTTAATATTCATTCATCGCATTTAAAGAATTTCAATTCATAGTTCTTCCTAATCAGTCGGTTCCCAGTAGAGATGGAGGGTCACAGGGGCACCACTTAAATACCATCTCATCTAGACAGAACATTTCCGAATTTATTCCTAGTAGAGATGGAGGGTCACAGGGGCACCACTTAAATACCATCTCAACTAGACAGAATTTCATCGGGACTGACTTTGGAATTACTTAAATGAGATTCCATAATACGAGCAATTGCTTACAAAAATCATTTTAAAAAGAGTATATATATATTTTTCAAACAAGTTGACATATTTTGAAAATTATATCAATTTAGATTGTTTCCAAATTTTAAGTTTTGATTAGTAAAGTCTTTAGTGTATTTTACTAGCATAACTACTAAGTAAAGCTATAAAATACGAAATTAAAACTACAAAAATGAATTATAACATTTAAATAAAATCATACCTACGAAATGAATTCTTTCTTCGAAATTATAGAACTCCTTCTTAAGATATTTCCCAAGCTTTCTATCACTCTTTCTTACTATAATTATCAAGGAATTGGTGTGAGTTTCAAATGAACCCTAAGGCCCTATTTATAGGTTTCCAAAAGTCTTACGGTGTTGACATGTGTCTAGGTGATCAAGCATTACGGTGGCAAGTCATCGTTTGGGTGTCGCATTCCGGGGTGGTCTTGCAGTCTAACATCACCAAATGATGACAAGTGTTTTAGCTTTCTCTCTGAAGATGACATGTGTAAGGTGGAGATGACCAGCACGTGGTGGAAAGGTGATAAGGGTATAAGGGTCATTTCACTCATGAAGGGTATTTTGGTAATTTCACACTATATATTTTCAATATTTCTTAGAGGTCCTTGAAAATATTTCATTTACAAAATGGCCCTTTTTATATTTTTATTTTAGTCCCTAAAGTTTCATAAAATTATATTTTCTACCCCAAAACTTATTATATACCTTAAGACATGTCATAAGACTTCGACTTCATCCTATTTACGATTGATTCTTCATATTTAAAAATGGGGTTTGTTATATTGATAGCCAATAACATCACATATCTAATAATACAATATTTATAAGATAGTAAGTAACACATGAGTGTAAAAACAAACTATATACATATGAGCACATAAAAGTGGGGTCATTACATCCTACCCTCCTTATAAAAAGTTTGGTCCCCAAACTTGACTCATATTAATTTACAAACAAGTATGGATATATCTCCTTTATTTCATCTTCCCGCTCCCACGTTGCTTCTTCAACTGAATGATTTCGCCATAATACTTTGACCAGTGGAATTATCTTGGTCCGTAATATTTGATCTTTATGGTCCAAAATTTCTACCGGATGCTCAATGTATGACAAGTCTTCTCTAACTTGAAGAGGTTTGTGACTTAATATATGTGTTGGATCTGGGACATATTTCTTTACCATTGATACGTGAAACACATTATGTACACTAGAGAGTTCAGGTGGTAAGGCTATTCTATACGCAACAACTCCTATCTTTTCAAGGATTTCAAAAGGTCCTATGTATCTTGGGCTCAACTTCCCTTTCTTCCCGAATCGTATTACTCCCTTTGAAGGCGATACTCGTAAGAACACATAATCTACTTTTTGAAATTCTAACTGTCGGTGTCGATTGTTAAAATAACTCTTTTGACGGCTTTGAGCGATTCGAAGTCGGTCTTGTATCAATTTCACTTTCTCTGTTGTGATCTGAATCAATTATGGTCCCAACAATTTTCTTTCTCCAATTTCTACCCAACATGCGGGAGAACGACACCTTCTACCGTATAGTGCTTCATATGGATCCATTTGAATAGTTTCTTGATGACTATTATTATAGGCAAACTCCACTAATGGTAAATGATCATCCCAATTCCCCTTCAAATCAAGTACACAAGCCCTGAGCATATCCTCTAATGTTTGAATGGTTCTCTCAGATTGACCATCTGTTTGAGGATGAAAAGCAGTGCTGAAATTCAATTTTGTTCCCGTGGCTTCTTGTAGGCTTTTCCAAAAGCGAGAAACGAATCTAGGGTCACGATAAAAAATAATTGAAATTGGGGTTCCATGAAGCCTAATAATTTCCCGCACATATAACTTGGCTAACTTTTCTAATGAATGGGTAATTTTAATGGCAAGAAAATGAGCAGATTTAGTTAACCTATCAATAATTACCCAAATAGAATCATTACCATTTGAACTCATTGGTAAACCTGTCACAAAATCCATGGTAATATGTTCCCATTTCCATTCAGGGATAGGTAGAGGCTGTAATAATCCTGATGGTTTCTGAAGTTCAGCTTTTACTTGTTGACAAACCAAGCAGTGAGATACAAATTCTGCTATCTCCCTTTTCATATTATTCCACCAAAACACTTCTCGAAGATCTCTATACATCTTGGTATTTCCAGGATGAAATGTAAATCTCGAGCAATGAGTTTCCTCCAAAATTTGTCTCTTTAGTTGGGCATCATGTGGAACACACACTCTATTTCCAAACCTCAATATATCATCCCGTATCGAAAATTCAAATCTCTTCCCTTCAATAACCTCTTCTCTGATCTTCTTCAGTTGTGGGTCATTTACTTGTGTAATTTTGATCCTTTCCATCAACGTGGGTTGTACTTGTAAGGTTGCGATTATTACTCCTTTGCTATAAATACGTACATCTATTTCCATACTTCTCAAATCCGCTAACAAAGGTTCCTGATTTGTAATGAGACATGCTAAATTTGTTGTAGACTTCCTACTTAAAGCATCTGCTACTACATTTGCTTTCCCTGGGTGATAATGAATATTTAAATCATAATCCTTCATCAATTCTAACCACCTCCTTTGTCTCATGTTCAATTATTTCTGAGTAAATATATATTTCAAACTCTTATGATCGGTATAAATCTCACAAGTCTCACCATATAAATAGTGTCTCCAAATCTTAAGCGAAAAAATTATAGCAGCTAATTCTAAGTCATGGGTTGGATAATTCTGTTCATGTGGTTTTAATTGTCTCGAGGCATAAGCTACTACTTTCCCATTTTGCATTAGCACACATCCTAAACCATTTTTTGAAGCATCACTGTAAATCACCAATCCTCCTGTCCCTGAAGGAATAGTCAAAATTGGGGCAGTTACTAATCGATTCTTAAGTTCTTGGAAACTATTTTCAACTTCTTCAGACCATTCATATTTTACCTTCTTTTGTGTTAACCTGGATAGAGGTTTGGCAATGCTAGAAAATCCTTCAACAAATCTTCGATAATAACAGGCTAAATCATAGTTGATAAAGTTTTGCAATCATGTTTAAGTGATTGGGTTTTAATTCATCGGTATCTTGTTCACACCCCTTCACTTACGTTTCCATATGACACATTTATGCTATAAGAGTGTGGAAAACTCCTGTTATTTTATTTTGTGTCATTTGTGTGTTTAAACCTATATATGTGTGCTTATGCTTATTTTGCATCTATTGCGTATTCATATATATGATATGTTGTTTGTTTTGAGTCTTTGCCATGTTACCCAATCCGTTTATGTTTTTAATTCATAATTGGTATCTATCTTGTTGCGAATTTTAGTTGATATCCCATGCTTATGTTGGAATCTATCTTATGTTGGTATCATTTTTTTATCGCATCATAAGTTGGTATCTATTTACCCTTGTTGTGGTTTAGTTACTTTTTATAGTTTCCCATATGCTTTAATGCTCTTATCCCTGTATGCACCATCATGTTTTACTTGTTTTCCATATTTTATATCCATTGTGTAGTTTTTAAGGGGGATAATTAGTATATGCTTCAATTGGGAGAGATATAAGTAATGAATTTTTTCCTTTGTCTATTCCTGAACAAAAATGGGGAGAAATGCTATCTAAACCCTTAGTTCAGTAGATTTAACATAGGGGGAGTCGTGACCTTCTTAGGTAGATCATATTTGATAAAGGGGGAGAATTAAGTTAGGGGGAGTATTTATTTAAATTGAATTTATTATTTTAATATTCCTTATGCGTTTAATGGTTTGCTTAAGTGTGTAGTAATTTCTTTTAGAGGCATTTATTTTAAAGCGACAAAGCACATCCTTGAGTCGTGTCAATAGCGTCTATATTTTTTTATTTGGGTGGGATGTTGTGTCTAGACGAGCTTGACGACCCTTTAGGATTTTTTGCTTGGTTTTGTCCCGGAATAGCCAAAGGGGGAGATTTGTAAGGATAAATTTCCAATCGAGTCAATTTGTAGTATTGGCTTAATTCTGGACAAAATGATTTGAGTCATATAATAGAGTGTAAAGTGTACCCATCCAAGCCTATGACGAATTTGTGTTTAAGACTTGAAGACGTAGCGGCCCAGATTTTAAATCTTCATCATTGTTAAGTTTCTAGTGTCTCATTTCTACATCATCAAGTTGAGGATTCCATTATCTGCAAAAGGTATGAATGAACTTTATAATATGTAGGAGACTTGGAATATTTTATGGGTGTAATTTTGTTTAAAATGACCTTTTATGTTCAGAAATTGATTTTAGAACTTTGTATAAAAGTTTTTGGACTTAAAATGAAAAACTGGAATTTCTGAATTTTCGTTTGAAGTGTCGTTCGAAAGAGTTTTCCAACGACTTTACCTTTTAATCCCTGTTTTATCGTTAGTAAATTCGTTCGAATGATGTCGTTCGAATGACCTGGGAAAGTCGTCCGAACGACATTGGCGGGAAAACTAAAATTCTGGAAGTTTTATTTTTTACCCACTTTCCCACTACTTTTTCCCCACTAGTGCGGGAACAAGTCTTTTGAAGATAACTTTTGAGACTTTTAGAGTGAGACACATTGAGAGAAAAGCTCTTCAATCAAAAGTTCATGTTTTTATTCTAATTTTTCAGGGAATAAATTCTTAAAACACATACACCCATTGTTCTGTTTTATTCCAAGTTCTTCATATATATATATATATATATATATATATATATATATATATATATATATATATATATATATATATATATATGTTGCTTGTAGTGTTTGACACCATTCGTTCATTTCTACACCATCAAAGAAGAGAGTTTGGGATTTTCTCCACCCAAAAAGGAGTTGGTTTGCGTGCTGCGGTGTTCCCACTCGAAGAAAGGCTTCGCGTGAGGGTGACGGAGATCAAAAGCCTCATCGGTGGATTTCAAGAACGTGGAGGAGTTCACGATTGTCGACTAGGCAGAGGTAGTTACAAGAAGACGCGTCAAGGCTTGGACGGAATCGAGTCGAGGAAGTAAGTCATTTATCTTGTAATAATAAATCCATACTTAGTGGACTTAAGGCTAGGGGCCATTCGAGGTTTTTCCCATTTGGGTTTTCCTTGTACATCAGCGTGTAGTGTGATTGGTTATCTTTATCTTGAAAAAATCACTTAGAGCGCATGCTTAGGATAATTCAAGATAATATTGGTTTAATTATCACACTAGTATAATTTGGAGCTTAAAATTAATTTGGGTGAAGTTAAATTAATTTAATTCAGGTCGGCACAATTTTAATTTAATAAAATTTGGTTTGGACTAAATAAAAAAATGAATTAATTATTGTTAATGTTTGTTTAAGTTGAAATTAAAATGTTGGTGTAGTTTAATTTCACTTTAGGACTTGGGGTTAAATTAAATTTGTTTAAGTGAAAATTTATTTGTTGATTTATTTAATGTCACTTTTAGTTTAGTTTAATTTTGATTTTAAAGAAATTAAAATTTGAAGATTGTGTGTATTGTGTTGAACCATCCTAACTCACATTTAAAGGAAATTAATATTTTAAAAGAAATTTTAAAGATTGGGGGCATATATTTCAACAAGTGGTATCAGAGCTTTAAGTATTAAAAACTCTCGTTTTCAGTTTTGTATTAAAAGAATTAAATGTAATGCATAAAATGATAGGATACCTGGGTTAAAGGATAATTTTGAGTTTTGTGCAAATTGGAGTGGTGAGTTTTGGAGGTTCTATTCGTGGGAAATTTATAAGGTAGAAGAAGGGGCTGTTATTGGTCTGCTTTGGAGGAGCATTCCTAGATGTTTCAAGAAGATAAATGCATGAAGCCTTTTTTCTCACATGTGCGCATGCTCATACTATGTGATTTTGGACTCATTAGCTTAGGTGGAAGCTAATGTGGGGTGGGGGGAATGTGAAAATAAGTTTGGTTTAGGTTTTAGTTCTTAGTTGAAAGTATATATATTTATTTGGATAAAAAAGTGTCATATTTGTAAATTTTAGGGGTATTTTTGTAATTTTAGAAACATGTAAGGGCTAAAAGTGACATTTTTAGTTAGTTGATGTCTGAAGTTTTAATTTGATATAAGATTTAGGTTTATGGGTTAAGAATAGGTTAAAAAATTCTTATTTGAAAAATTCATGGGTTAATTTTATAATATTTGAGTAATTTAGTAAAGTTGTTGATTTAAATGAGAATTAGGATATCTTGATTTAAAATACAAATATTACACTATGATACCCCTGTCTATGAGAATATGGACAACATTCTTGAGTTGAAAGCATTGATCAGGGGTATGCCCAATGATCTAGTGGATATCACCATTGGCGTCATGTTTTAAATTTCTGGGAAGGGGATCTGGAAACGATCAAGTTTCCAATGGTTTAATGATATTTCAGGCAAGCTAAACTCTATACACCTCTTACAGAGGAGCATGGAGTTTAGTTTACTCCTTTTTGCTAGGGTTAAGATGATTTTTAGGCATCCAAGATGTGTTAGGCTGGGATATGTTGTTGATGGTTGAGACTGACGTGTTGGCCGGCTTGTTATACTTTCATGGCGCAAACTACCCAGTCAACCTCTTCGGTTCAAATACTTCTTTGTGACTTACATCCCCTTTTTCAATATCCACCCCAACCTCCCGAAAGTCTCTGAAGTGAGGGTGGTACTGACCTCCCATCAAAGCTCGAATATAGGAAAATAAGTTCCTTTTCACTATGGTCACCTATTCTTCTTCTGACGGTCTATTGGTCATGGTAGCTTCTTTATCTCTCCACCTTTTGATGAAGCTACAGACTAAATCCTCTGGATTATGTTTGAGCATCTCAATATCTCCGAGTGTGAATTTCATCTCCTCATTATACTTATACTGTGTCATGAACTCTCTGGCCACGTCCGCCCAACTGTAGATTTTTGATTCTTTAAGGGACAGGATCCACCCGAGGGAACCTTTATTGAGAGTTTGCTATAACATTTGGTCCATTTACTCCTTTGACGCCCAAAGGAGAGTCATGTCATGATAATAGCTACATAGGTGCACAATGGGAGTCTCACTGCCTCCGAACTTCTCAATGTATGACATTTTGAATTTTTTCGGTAATCTGGCCTTGGGATAGGGTGACATGTGTGTGTAGTCCATGTAGTTACTTGATATATTGACTTGATCAAATCTTTTAGACAACAACCTAATGTCCTCCTTGACCTTGTTTATTTCTTCCTCCTTGGTATGCATTAGCACTAGTTGATTAACCTCTAGCTGGGCAAGATTCAACATCTATAATTGAGCTAATGGCAATCCATTGGTAGGTGGGGAACGTGGGTCATATTAATACTCTTCTAGGGCCCATACTAGTTCGGGAGCATGTCTATTCATGGCACAGAAAAAGAGAATTTTGGGTTCGAGAGACTAATCCCAGTGTCATTGCATTTACTGGACTTCTGCTTAGATGTTGTCAATCTTAGCACTGAGCTGGGAAAGGATGGTCATAAAATTCGATTGAGTATTCGTATCATGGTCCATGTTCTCCACGAATAACCTTCGTGGGGATATCTTAAACCCGAAAAAAGCAGTAGATGAAGCAATGGAGCTTCAGGGTGGTTTGATGGAAGACCAGAGCTAATAGAGAGCCAGGACAAAAATCAAGGTACGTGATCACACCTAAAAGGAAAAATGATTTTTAGGTTTATTTTGAGGGAAAGAGGAATATTATTTGTACTTTGTTTTTTTTTTTTGAAAAGGGGAAAATATTTTTGATATATTTTTGTAAAAGGGAAAAAAAAGGAGAATCCTTAGCATGGTTATCATTACTAGGTTCAACTTATACTATGTTTTTCCTTGGATGCAGAAAAAAGTACTGGACAAGACTCAAGCCTGGGAAAAGATAGGGTACATGATGGAAGACACAATTTGACTTGTTTCAGACTCATGGATAGGGTCCTATTTTAAAAATGGGTGAAATAGCGCAAAAATTCGAGTGGTAAGGCGACCCTTAGTTTTGGCAGAGTTTCTCGTTATAACCATAAGACTGATTATGAGTGTCCTAGGGTTGACGGCTATATGAGGCTGATGCATTTGGTGGATTAGTGGAAATATTCACCCCTTTAGCATGAATTACATGATATACCTCTTGCCTATAAGGTCAATCATCCATCGATAAGTGTGAACAAGCCATTGATATACCTGAGTGTACGTGAATTTCCTCACGATATACCTTGTGGAGACAGTACTTGTGAGAGTGAATTCCATATACCCGACGTACGTGAATGAATTTACTGCTATATACCTCCCGTCATGAGTTCGATCAAGCAGAACGATGCGGGGGGCGGGGGGGGGGGGGGGGGGGCTGTTTGATATACGTCAAAGGTACTAGGTCAATAGAAGGCGGGAATCATATATCTTAGGTTAATCGCACCCTACAAGACCGGAACCCATTGCTAAGTGACCCCCCAATATGGGACAATGCTTAAGTGATGTAGTGTGCAAGAATGCACGAGTCTTAATTAGTATTTTATAGGGAGTTTTATGTATGTTAAATATGAGAAGTACTACCACTATGAGGGAGAATTTAAAATAAATAAGTAGCATGGGATAAGGGGATAACCATGGAGGGCAAAACTATAATGTATGTACATAAAGCATGGAGACTATACAAAGCATGGTGATGGATACAAAATATGTGAGGCATATGGATATACATGAGTGAGTAGGAATATGTGCAAAATGAGAGAGTGACATGTGAATATGTTGAGTGAAGAAGGCATGTGGATATATATAAGTGAGAGAAATGTGGAAGTTTGTGATAGTGTGACTAAGCATGGATATCTATAAGTGTTGTGTAAAACATATGAGTAAGCATGGATCTATATACAAGTGAAAAGAAAGTGAGGGTGCGTGCTAGTGAGACTGAACATGGATATCTACAAGTGATGTGAATCATGTGCAAGTGAAAGTGCGTGAAGTGAAACATGGTGACTATATAAGAGTGAGTAAAGGGTGAAACATGTGATAAGAAGATGATATATACATGTGATGAGAAAATATTATGGTAGAGAGAGTTTTCCAAAGGTGGGAACCCCAAAGAACATGTGAAAATATTTGTTGAAAATCTTAGTACCCACTGCAATGATAAAAATCTAAGGTTGAGAGAGTTTACCAAATATCTAATCGAAAATTCTTACACATGGTACTCTAATTTAGCACCAGGCAATGTGGCCTCTTGGAAAGAGCTCCACGTCCAGTTCATTCAAAAGTTATTTTTGGCAGAAGACAAGCTCACCCTCACTCAACTTGAGCGAGAGAAACAGAATCCTGGTGAAGATGTGGTGGCATATATCAGGAAGTTCCACAAATGATCTCCAGGTGTGAGAGAGAAGACGCGAGAGATCAAGCTCTTGCAAGTTTGCGTGAAAGGTTTGCTGTCGAAATATATTTTCCATTTGATTAATGAGACCAGGGAATGAATGTTTGCAACATTCCTAAAGTCAGTAATGAATATTGCCTTGGTGGAGAAGCCTTTAGCATCACCAACCTTGTCAAGTTTGATGTTGAGACCACCAATCAACATGGGGAAGGGGATGCCCCCACTAATTAATTACATTGATAATGAAGACATGAGATAGGGATGTGGAAATGTTGGTCAAGGAGGAGGGGGAAAAATAGGAAGTTTGATAGTAAAGGGTACCCACTCGAACAACCTTTCACATTGGAACAAGTCTTAGATCTCTATCACCTCATGTTTCGTGATAAAATGTGTATGCTTATTAATTTCAGCTTGGAATCTGTGACACAGGAGGATAGAAATAGCCCAAGGTTTTACCAAGTCCATAAAAAGTTGGGTCACCAAACCAACAAGTGTTTTTCACAGAGAAGGCTCAATGACACGCATGTTAAGAAAGGGGGATATTCAGTTACCCCATGCCAATGTGAATGATAACCCATTACCAGTCCGTGGGGTCAATATGGCGAGCGGTTATGACGAGAGGCATAGCAGATGTTGAAAGAGCAATGGTTCCTTGAAGAATTTTTTGAGTAGCCCATGGAAGAATGTGTGTTTGAAATGGCCTACCTAACTCTGGAGGATAACTTTTGTCTAATTAATAATTTGAGCAGATATCTAGAAGCTTGCTCATTGGGTGCTGTGAATGCAGTGTTAGCTTACAATGAGTCAGCCTACCGAGATGTGGAGGAAGTCTAAGATCTAGAATAAGCCCATGTTTATCCTTAGTTGGAATATGCTGCGGTAGCACGTTCATAGAATTTTGGTTGGTTCTTTGACTATGTGGGGTTACTAGAGAGTTCCAGATTGGAGGTTACTCGAGTGATCTGGGAGATTGCAATGAAGGATATGGCTCTAAACCTGGGGTGGAAATGGACTATGGACAGGCTAATGAGGATATTCCTCTCAAAGGTCACTTTTTATGAGACAGGTCAATCGATTAGGTACCCCCACAACATGCCATTTTATGTAACATCAAGTGTGAACGGGTATAGCTTCAATCGTGTCTTGCTGGATGGAGGCGCGTCTATAAACATCATGCCCATTGGATCCTTTTATGCCTGCAACATTACTGAGATAAGGATTATGAAAAATCCTTTGGCCGTATCGGGATATTATAATCAATCCTCCAAGTACATAGGTTACGTTAATGTGGGGATTACCATGGGGAATATCACTTCCTATATAAAGTTCCACTTAATAAAATGCAAGCCATCATATCAGCTATTGGTGGGGAGAGTATAGAGATGCACAATCATGTGATGGTGCCATTCATTTATCATCAATGTATTAAGGCAAACATCAAGGGAAAATAAGTGGCATTAGGGTGTTAAAGAAGCCATTCGCGTGTGAAGAGTCATACTTTGTATATGCAAATTTTTACTCAGAATTGGCAGAACAGACTGTGGTGCTCACTTGATACACTGGCGGCACTAGAGTCCTTAATACTAAGGAAAGGTGCACGCGTTAGTTTACCAAGTGGGAAGTTTTAAAGAGCACGAGATTGATCGAGAAACAGTGAGACCCCCTAGCCTGTTTGTGACACTATGCCTAATAAAATACCGGGTGATTAGTTCTATATCAAATTAAATAGGAATATCAAATAGTTTCATTCTTAGCATCACTGTCGAAAACCATTAAATTACTAATAACTTATAGGTCTAGTATTAAATTTTAAACCTTCTAATCTTTTTAACTTAAGCACAAATAAACCATTCCTACAAATATATGAGCAACAACTGAAATGAATAAATAATAACCGATAACTCTCGGTAAAACATTAATACAATCATATCTAATAAGCGTAAAATAAAAATGCCGAAAATAAAGGAAAAGACAACAATTGGGCAACATGCCTGAATTATAACTCGCAGTACCTCCTATCTAGATCACAAGAATAGAAGTATCTATACAATTTCCTAACAACATCCACAACTGCAGTAACAACGTCTAACTCGAAAGAATAATCATCCAAGTGTCCCTGTGTCTATACACCTAAAAAGTATAGAAAAGAGGAGAAGAAAGAAAAGATAGATACGGGTTAGAGACCGGTTTTTTAAAAAATATTTTAGCAAGTGCTTAACATACTTTAATATTTAAAATATGATATTCTCCATATTTAAACTAGTGTCGCACTCGCATGAGATACCCCTCACCTCTCATCAAACAGTGCACAACTAACACATGTATTTTAAAACACCCTAGTTATGCTACCTAGCCTAACTAGCAGCTCGCAAAACTCCCAATTCACCATACACTATCTCGTTCCCCGTGTAATATAAAATATTCTAAGCTATCTCCCGAGCTTATACATTATAATCTCCCATTTCTAATTTATCCTTACATTATGAATAACTTTCACTAGTTATTTACACTATTCACATTTTAGTGTTATTTATCTCCTATATAATATTCTCATCTTTATATACGAATATCACATATTTCATTCCTGATTTTATACTCTCGGATGATCTAGAAATTATTACACAAATTCATTCTTTATTCCGCCCTATATATATATATATATATATATATATATATATATATATATATATATATATATATATACACACACAATAGACTATACACATCAAGTATATCCATACTTATATATCACACACTATATAAGTATAATAACCATCCCTCATAGCTATAACTCAATGGATGCAGTCTCTACAATGCTATCATCCTCCAGGGAGAACACACATCCACCTGGGAAACCGGGACAAAATCTGACACCAACCCTAAATCCAAATCATAACATATGGGAAGCGGTCATAGTTTCTCACTGGAAATGAGAACGAAACATACCCATCCCGTCTCACCCCTGATAAATATCACACCAAACAAAAATGGATACCATGACCTAGGGACTATACGCTCCCTGCTCCTCAAAACAGGGGCTTCACCCACATCACGCAACTTTCCATAATAGCACTAGAGGGGTATGCTTCACATAAATATATCAATCACACACATATATATATATATATATATATATATATATATATATCATCATCATCATCATCATCATCAAATCCGGCTATTTATGCCTATCTCCCGTGACATTTGCCTATAATCCCGAATATACCAATTTACAATAATTCATAAGTATACACATAACTTATTTTAACCCCATAAGTATTCTTTCACTTATGATATAATTATCACGTTTATTATTTTCGAATAGTAGCTTATCACAACTAGCTAGTATTCTTAAATCATCCTACTCACACCTTAGAATTTACTCATATATATATATATAATAATAAGCATATATATTCTACATGGATAAATATATATGTACAAACCCGCTGAATAATTCCTCGAATGCCGTTCGTCCCAAACATTCCTAAAATTTATACCCTGGATTTCATTCCCACAAATCCCAAGGGTCACACATCACTCATTTAGTCATCTAGTGGTCCTCACACTCTATTTAGGATCCCCTAATATTTATCTCCAAAAATAATTATCCTTTAATCCCTTTTAAAACCAATAAATTTTTTCCATTACTGTCATGTCCGAATCGATTCGCCGAAGTCCGAATCAATTCGCCTTGATCGAATAGATTCGCACTTCACCGAATCGATTCTAAATGCCACATATTTCTAATTTGTACTTCTTCCCCAAAACTAATTTTAACATCAATCCAACCCAATATTTTTGGTTTCTAACCTCACCAATCATCATAATAATCATCTACACACTAGATTATACCCAAAACAACAAATAATTCATGGGATTCATTAATTTTCTCAAGAATTAAACCCTAATTCATTTAAACCCACATTTCTCATTTCTCCAAATTTCTCACTAAAAATTACACCATTAACATGGATTCAAATCTAGATTTCATATGGTGTTATTATCACATCAATTTATATGAAATTCTTTCCAAAAACCCCATTTTTATGCAAGAATACCAAAACCCAAATCTTATAGTTTTCACACCAACTATAATATGGATTATAAACACACTAAAATAATTAAATCAAGTTAAACACTTGGCTCGTTGGATAAATTCGACGACCTCGTGCCGAAATCCACCGGAGCTTGGACGAAAATCTCCTCTTTCTCCCTTTTTTTATTCCCTTCTCCTCTTCTTCCTTTATCTTTATTTTCTTTCTTTCTTCTCTCTTTCTCTCGGCGTATGAAAATAAGGGTTATCCCTTATTAAACCCAAAATTGACTCGTATACACAAATGCGAGTCCCTACTGATCCAAAAAGTCCCTAGAACCCAAACACTATCCCCGGGTACTCTATTCTGACTATCTCAGCCCTTGGGAGACCAACCGTGCACTTGAAATCTCCATCTGAGTCACTTATAAAAAATTCACGTCTTAAACCCAACACATCTCCATACGTGTTTTCTGAATAAAATAACATCACCTGTCTCCTTTGTTCACCTGCGACATGAAATAAAAATAGTCCATCTCAATTACTTTAAATTCTGAAATGATTAAATTATGCCCACTCATGTAATTTAATTATATATACATGTACGGGGTATTACACTGTCTAGACAATTGCGCGATAGGATGACATCACCAATTGATCCTACGAGACTACTGAGAAGAGACTGAAAGAGGCTCATTTAGACAGTTACGAGACTACAGAGATCCCTCTATATTAGCAAATTTAGAGGGAAAGATACTTTTGACCTATGATGAAGCAAGATGCCACGTAAGTAAAAGGAGTTTTGATAAGTTCTAATTGTATTAATAGGTGGATGAATGGAATTTTATTGAGCAACCACCTGATTGGAGAAAATTGTACATCGACATGCTAATAGATGGGGTTCTTCCAATACATAAGGATGATGACATGAGACTCAATAGGATAATTTCAAGATACTACAAGCAAAATGGCGAGCTTTATAGAAGAGGTTATCATAATAGACTTCTGTGGTGCGTCATACTGGAGGAAGTAGAGGAAGTACTGAAGCAAGCCCACGAGCCATACCATATTCGAGGAGCGAAGCTTTATGACCAACTCATAACCTTAGGGTATTTTTGGCCAACTATGGGAAAAGACTTAGTCGAGTTTTTTCGAAGGTGCAAGGCATGTCAACTTCGTGGAAACATGATCCACACTCCTTCAATATACTTGCACTCCCTTTCCACTCCTTTTTCTTTTCACACTTGAGCATTTGACTTGGTGGGAGCTATTCATCCTCCTTCCACGGGAAAAATTTAGTTCTTGGTTTCCACTGAATGCTTCACCAAGTGGGCAGAGGCCATACTTGTCAAGAAGGCCACAATAGGTATGGTGGATCGGTTCATGAAAGAATACATCAACTATAGATTTGGCATTCCAAAAGTCTTGATAATGGAGCCCTATTTGTAAATAGTGAAGTCAGGTTGCTCATAAATAAATAATCCATCATCCATCATAAGTCCAACGCGTCCTACCTAAGTGTAACAGGCAAGAGGAAGCTACCAACAAGACTTTGGTAAATATTTTGGCAAAAATATTAGAGGATTTTCCCTGTACTTGGGATGACAAAAGACAACAGGTTTTATGGGCTTACAGAACAACAAAAAGGAAACCTACAGGCTATACTCCGTTCTCCTTATAATTTAGGGCTGAAGATACAACTTACGAAGTGCAATGCTTCCCCAAAGCAAGCATATGTATCTAGAGGGACTAGATGAGTACATGTACATTGCAAGAAAATACTTTGAAGTGGGAAAAAAGTAACTCTTTAAGTCATATGACTAGATAGTGAAGCCAAGAAGGTTCAAAGAGGGAAACTTGGTACTAAAAGCTTGTATAAGGATCATACGTGGTCTTTCACTGTCAAATTTTGAAGCTAATTGGGAAGGTCCCTATATAGTGCGCAAGGCACATGACTCAGGTTACTGTGAGATCTCGAAGATTGAAGATGATGTAACATTTAAGCTTAACATATAATTTGTAAAATAATGAAGTTATATGACAACTCATTCAAGTGCATTTTTTAAGTAAAAAAGCACATGAAAAATAAGATAGAACTAATAATCCATTCAAATTTTAATAATCTTTTAAAATTTCAACAAAGCGTTAGGAGGAACTATTGCCCCAAAATACAAAAAGGGGAAAAGTAGAGTCCTAATTAAAACGGGGTCATCTATGATAAACCATAAGTTATAGAATAAATGAGCCTGTAGTGAAGGTGTGCGAGAGCAGATGCTAGCTCAGCCTGATCATTAGTAAGATCGACTATGTCCTTCTCTTGATCCTCCATCCCTTGTTGCAGCATATCCAACTCCAACTCAACTTGGGCTAAAGAAACCTAGGCAACCACAACCTTCTTCTCTGATTTTAAAAGTTCAGGCAAAGGCTATCCATTTATTCAGTAATAAAAACTTAGGTTTTGGTAGTAGCTTGAAATCTTCTATAAGATGAGGGCTGGTTGGCTTTATTAAATTAACTTAACAAATCAATCAACCACAGCAAAGAGTAACCATCATTTGATAGCACGTTGATATTTCCCATTAGCTCCTCAATTTTAGAAGAAGTTAGAGACTGCAAAGGAGTTTTTAAGACCTTATTCAGCATAATAGTAAATATGAGCAACGTGTAGGCCATTATCATGGGAATTAAATAAATGTAATTATGATTGGAGGTAGAGGGGTGAAGTTCAAGTAGCTGTTCAAGAATTTCGTGATGTAAGGTGGAAAGAATGTGGGGAAACCCCTAAGAGTTTGCTTAACTAAATATGTGGGAGATGCCTCAAGAGGATGGTCACTGAAAGAACTATTTCTGAGTGAGGGAAACACTGTGTTGGATGCCCTATCTTCCTCTTTTAAGAAAAGTTTAGCTGCCTGAGATTGCACCTCAACATTTAGACCACCAAAAGGAAGGGTAGATTGATTCACAGGAACATCAATAGTAGAGGGGCTCACAACCGCCTCCCTACGAACATCCTCTTGGGGAAATCAACCAACATACAAAGAAGGCTCAGCTAGAATGTCAGGACGCTTGAGTACAAACTGACGGTTAAAACAAATGAAGTCAGAAAAGAGCCATTTGGAAAAGAAAGTTTTGCCTTTATGGTCGCTAAAGTCCCAGTTTACTTAAAGCAACTTTGGTTGCTCGACTAAGTACTATGGGAACGCTAAAGCCTTAATTTACTTGAAGTACCTTTAGTTACTGAACTAAGTACTTTGGGCACACTAAAATCCCATTTTACTTGAAGTATTTTTGGTTTCTCTACCAACTACTCTGTCCATGCTAAAATCCCAGTTTACTTGAAGCTCTTTTGGTTGCTCGACCAAGTACTCTGGGCATGTTAAAGTTCCAGTTTACTTGAAGCACCTTTGGTTACTCGACCAAGTAATCTAGGAATGCTAAAGTTCTAGTTTTCTTGAAGCACCTTTAGTCGCTCGACCAAGTAATCTGGGCACGTTAAGGTCCCAGTTTACTTGAATCACCTTTGGTTGCCCAATCAAGTACTCTGTGTAAGTTTGGGCTTTATGGTCACTAAAGTTCCAGTTTACTTGAATCACCTTTGGTTGCCCGACCAAGTACTCTGGGAGAGTTTTTCTTGATAAAATGATCAAAGGATTTAAAAAAAAGTGTAGTATCAAACACTTAGCTAAATAATAAAATCAAGTAAGGGCAAACGTAATGAATATATCTCTCTCTCTAAGGAGGTGTAACAGAGATAGATCTCTCGATAATAGCTTCATTAGTGGCATCTCCAACAAACTCAACCTCCTTAACCTCAGTAGCAACTCCAACCTCTAAAATGGAAGGCCCAACAGGTTCACTAACATTTTATCATTCATAGTAGGCACAAAGATTGCGGCCTTGCAAGTGTTGACAGGAACACCCTCAGTAGGAGCAATAGTTCTAGTAGGAGCATAAGTTTGAACACTCTAAAAAAACAGAGCAAGGTCAAATAACAAACCAGAGAAAGAAAGAGTTAAATTATAAAAATTTTCAAGATAAACTTAGCACACCTCAAATTTAACGAAAAGTTTAATGGAAGGGAATGACTCAACAATTAAAGGCTGCCTCACTTCATCTTCACCTTGCTCCAACCCATCTTAGTCAAGAGTAACCTGGTTGCGTAAAAAAGAAGAGTCAGGGGTATAATAAAAAGAAGAGTCAGTGGGAAACAATAATTACCTTTGGGTCTTTTATGGCAGTTGATGGTTCTTTGGGATGTGGATGTATATGTGGGTGAGTTTATTTTAATGAGGGGCCTGGTTACTTCTAATGGTTGATATGATAAGATAGAACCTTGTTGAGACTGATGATGATGGGTGTGTTGTGTATCTTTTATTTCCTGATCCTCCACCTGCTCTCATTCGATAACGAGAGTATCAACATAAGCATCAACCTGTGTATCACAACCAAGGGGCAAGAAGATGAAAGTAAAGAAGAAGGCAATGGAAGAATGAGCAATCATATAATATAAAAGTTGGTGCAGAAAATACCTCTTCATTAACAAATCATTAAGTATGGTGTAATCTAATGGAGGATACGATGGTGTCTCGCTACTAAACATCCTGCGTAACCTACACGATTGATGCATCAAATATTCTTCCTCAAGATCTTCTTCTCCTTCCTCAATATCACCTGCAACTACGAGAGAGGACCTTACCTATGACCTAGTTCTTTTTCAACCAATTGTATTGGATGGAGGAGTAAAATACAGGCCCCAGGCAACGGTCTACTCCTCAGTTAAAGCTCAATCATCCGTTGAACCCCGATCATACTTACTCATAAAGTCATTAAAATTTTTGTTACTTGGCTCTTAAGGGTAGGATTAACCTTTGTCATTGGAAGGGTAGTCTCCAAGTGACCAACAATAGTGGTCTTATTCCTTTTTTATTATTTCCTCTTTTCTCTCATATACAGTCCAGTCGAGTGACAAGAGGTGTATCCTCACCAACAACAGGGTAGGAAGTCTCAGGGGAATCCTCTGCCTAATAAATAAGACGCGAAGTGGAGGATCTCTTCTTCTTCTTCTTCTTCTTCTTCTTCTTCTTCTTCTTCAAAATGGACTCCTCAATAGGTGCCAAAGGAGGAAGTTCATTGGGCATACTGTCATTAATGTCACTCAAACCGAACTGCGATTGATTGATTGAGTATCCTTTTTACCTAATTTATGTTGGGTGAAACCTCTCGACCACCGGGTAAAGTGGTTGCTGTAGAATAACCTTCTGGAACCTGGAAAGTTGGTTGGGATAGAATATGATAGGTAGTGGATCTACCGCCTTATTCTTTCTTTGAGGGGATCACTAACTTTTCCCTATAACGATCTGAAAGAGTTGCTACTACACTAGTCAAGAAGTTACCATAAGAAAATGAGAAGTTGGTTGGCCGCTCTGAGGAGTTGTGATGTAATAGGGGTACCCTCGGTCATAGCCAAACTAGGTGGATACATAATGGGGAGTAAATCAAATAGAAATATTACTATTCAGTGTAAGAGGGAAGGTAAGAAGGGGTTATAACTAGAAGGACACTCGTCGAGGAAAATTATGCGCAATAGCCTCATCGATCTCACTCACTGGACGAGAGGACTCATCAAAGAAGTAGTTGGTATAAAATTGGTTAATACTAATGTACGGACAGAAACAAAGAGACTTGATATTTTTAATTAAAGTGTTAATGTTTTTTTACTTTGCTTGTGATTCCAAGCATAAATGTAAGGAATCTTCAGAGCATGGGAGATAGGTAATAAAGCACTAGGGGAAAATGCGGGGAACCTGGAATACAGGAAGACAGTAAGGAGCATATGATTGGTGTAATTTGAGACATCGAACCTCCCAATGGACTTGGCAGAGTTTGCATGCACTCGAATGAGCCAAGTATAAAGGGAGCCTAAAATTATAGCAGCCAAAGGAACTTTAATACCTTGTGACATCCGAACAACCATGGTGATTAGGTCCATCCTCGGGCAATCATGGGGCTTTCCAAGTAAGAATATCCTTGAAAAAACCACCAATATGTAGGCAGCTAAATCCATGTCACTCCCAAACCCTTCCCTAGTTGGAGGTAACTCGGTAACTTATTTACCCTTGGAATTATTTTTGGACAACTCCTTAGCCTTAGCAGCTGCCTTATCTTCAATGAAGTAGAAGTAGCAAATAATCTCAGAAAATATACACTTGATGGAATTCCCCATGCACTTTTACAAACACCTTCTAGCCTCTTTTGAATTCTTGTCTCCTCATTCGAGAGAGCTTCTTCAAATAAGGTCTCATTTATCGCAACATCAAGGCCCAAAAATTCATAGACGTCCTCCAAAGTTATAGAAAATTCTTCCCAGGCACAAAGATGTGGGACATGTGGTTCCATCGAGATACCAATAGCCTTGAAACATTGGTATTTTTTATCCAGAGTTATGTTCCCAAACAACATAGTTCATGATAATCTCACTTGAGATAGATTGGCAGCATATTTATCGTGGATATAGTCCATCTAAGAACCTAAACCATCACAGGCTTCGTCGACGGTCTCAAATTCAGTGTTTGAGTAGGGAAAATCCCCATGTTCAATCCTAAACCTAACCACACTAGCACCCGGGATATAGGCCCAATTCTCAACCTCTTTTCTTTCCTCCACAAGTAGGGGGTTGTCTGGGCAGTCAAATGGTTGGGGAAGGTATTTGCCATGGACAAAAAATGGTTAGATTCTCTGAAGAAAGGAGCACGATGGTATTTGTCCCTTCAGGCATGATGAGCTTGAGTAATAAGAGAAGAACTCCTAATAGAAGGGGTCATTTTGATGATGGAAGCCATTGCAAAAGGTTGTTAGAAATTGAGATGAAGAAGAAGGACAGGCAAAAAACTCTTTCTCTCTTTTTATAAGGGATATTTGCAAAGAAAACGTTAAGGTTAAAAGTGACAGGAAGAAAGAGAACCCTTTTTATAAGGGGCAAAGGGTTTAATTTGAAACGCTAGGGGATAATTCCCACGTGCTCGTGGTTGTGAATCTACAGCTAGTGTAATGATGGTTTCTGATTTGATGATGACTGAGGTGGATCACGTGGTGCTCACACGTTGGCCGCAGCGCGCCATGTGTAAAGGTGGGGGAAGAGCTGCATGTGCATTTAATGTGAGATGATGGCTCAATAATCAATGTCTAACCTGGGATATTAAAAGAATCGACCCATGATTCTATTTTTGGGGGGAGTTTAAAAAAAACCCATTATATTTCCCCATCATAAATAAATAATTTTATCATAAAATATTTTATCTCTGAGGGAGATATATAACCAAGTTTCTAGGTCACTCGAGGGGAAAATACACGCGTGGTTATTTACATATACCTTTATGCGAAAAAATGTTGTTCTCATAATTATTTAAAGTTTTATCAAAATAACCCCTATTTATAGGTTGTTTAAAGAGAGGTGATGATATTTTGTACAAATATTTCTTTATAGGTAAATGAATATCTCTACGAAGGGGCAAATGTAGGGGAGGTCCAAGCCTAAGGTTGATCGAAAGACTAATCTTGTATAAAATAGAGAGTAATGATAGAATAAGAGATCATTTGCAAGAAGCCATAGAGCTAGATCGCGCGATCAAATATCTTAAATAAGGAACATGGTTACTCTGAGGACCTCCCACAAAGATTTAGCTCAATCGAGAGACATTGATGGCACATTTCGTAATAAGAGTTATGATTTACATGTATTATCTCTTAGTATTGAAATACTTAGAGCTGTTTTGTAGTAATTCTAAGGTTGATCCGTACCTTCAAAGGACCATGTTTGGCAACCTCATTTATGGAACCTCATAGGGACTTGGTTTGTAGGATTGAGAACAAGGTAGCGTTAGGTAAGAAATACCAACCTCTTTAGCACACTTGATCAAAACCTTTAATCAATGAAACCAATGAATAGTCTCTCGAGACACCATCAATTGAGGGACCTCACCTGTAACAGTTGTTTAAATATGTTCTTTTGGTCTCTCATAGATAATTCTAGGTTGCTCAAACAACCATCATCCGAAAGACCTCATTTTACTGATTAGACAGCTCATCTCATATATCACTATTCGTTACCCTTTTATGATGTCATGTTTCCTGACATTTTAGGAACTTAAGAAAAGTATGAATCGAGTGAGTTTACTCTTTGAAACACTAGCTCATTTAAGGGAACTTTGCATCATTCGTCATAAAATAAACCTTTGTGTCAACCTGTCACATCTCAATCAATGCAAAGGGACTCTCAATAGCAGAAACAATGTTCCCCCCAAAATATAATATCTCATGCTTTTAAGGCGCTATCTTAAGCATTAATTACACAATACTCTTAACATTAAATGCTGTTAGAACATGTAATGCGGGTAAGGTCACTCAAATGACCTTGCCCTCATATAAATACTTTTGCTTATCTCCTTTAAAGGGGATCATCACTTCTTCTCCAAAGCCGACACCTAGTTTTCTTTAGACACAAGAGTACATAACGAGTTTACAGTTTAGTGATTATACTTCTTGATCTTTGGATCTTAACCATTCTTTGTTTACAAACATTTTCCATTTATTTCACACTTGGTTTGTTGCCTTGCCTTTATTGTGCCAGAGTTCGTATTCTTTCCCCTCTAATCAAGTTGACTGTGGGGACCCATTTCATTTATCATAGTCAAAGAACATTTATGGTTTAAAAGCTCATTCAATACAGACTTTTAATTTTAAAAACTACTTGTTGCAGACATTACAGTTCTCATTTATTGTATTGTTCTTTGTGCAGGCCAACCTCAAAATTGGAAGGGAAGGAAAATCAGAGTAATCCTTCTGTTTTTGTGTGTGGGATTCGAGGATAAGGGAGTCCTCTTTCTTTCACTGCTCTGATCTTTGCGGGATGCAATGGATATAAATCGTCTGTCATCAAAATGGGCAAAAAATGTAAAAATGGAGTCGCCATCCTATTTTGCTCGAAATAGGCAAAAGAAAGGTAGGCATCCCGATAGAACGAGATCAAAAGACATGATGATACGTACGAAATTAAATGAATCAAGGGTCCAGGGACTATGTTACAAAATGGAAAGGTGTTAGGAAGCAATCCCACCCTTTCGATCTCTCATGGATTATGATAATATTCTCCTTTTCTCCAAAGTATGATACGTGTGTGCAATGTGAATAAAGAGAGAAAAATCACCCGGTTTGCATGATCAGAAAGATAGTGTGGAATCATTCTAAGGAGTGTACAAGAGATATAACATAAAAATATAATGTGAGTACTCATCGAATCACAAATAACTCTAAATAAGTGAGTGTGTATATCGATCTAAACACGAATATGTAGAAGTACGCATATCCACAATACTACCAAACACAAGAAAAATAAAAATGAATAAATGAGAATATAGAACTCGAATCCCAAGATTGACTCGAGAAGCCTATGTAGCCCAAAGGGCATCAAAGTCCATGCAGTTCGATAATACACAAGGGTGGGGATTAACCCATAAATCCTAACTTAGAACTTCCTTTAGTTTGTTTTTAAAAAATGCGCGCAAGTGTAGAGAGTGTAAAAAATGATGAAATTTTAATTTAGGGTTTAGGAGAAAACCTTATTTTTGGCCTTTTTAGATTTTATGAAGATAAGATTTATGTGCATTCAATAATATAAATTGATATTAGTTTTGAGATAATGAAATGAAAAATATATATATCAAAAGTGGAAAGAAAAGTAAACAACTACTATTAAATGAACGAGTTATGAATGAACAAGGGTAGACCTTCTAGAGGACTTTAATTCTGATTTTCGAATAGTAGGGGTTAATTTTTAGGTGGTTGGATGGTGGTGAGGCAAGAATAAAAAGTGGAGGGAAAAATGGATGAGAGTGATGTAAGGATATGGAGAGAATGTTTGGAAAAAGATAATTTTGGAGCACTAATTTTGAGGGGAATGTTCTAACTTCAGAAAGGGACCCTTAGAAATGAGGTCATGGCCTTCTTAAATAGTAAAAATTAAGAAGACCATGGGGGTGCCTATCCTCATAGCCCCTAACCTGCCTATAGGTATAGCCCTACATTTCTGGATAGTGAAAGTACACCCTCCTGATAGGCGGGGGTCTGGGGTGCCTATAGGCAGTCTGAAACGAACTTTTAAAAAAAAATGGGAATAAAATTCAAACCATAAGTCTGAATTGCATAGGAATGGGACTGTTGGAAAGGGTATTCATAGCCCTATAAGAATTCATTTAATCATTCCCAAGTTAGAGAGTTTACCAAAGTAAAATGGGTCTTGCAAGCACATAATAGTCTCTAGAGTAAAAAGGTAAGAATACGAGAACCGTGAGGCTGATTCGCATATGAAATGGATCAATGCAATGGGAATTCAAAGACCTATGAGATTTTAATGAGCTTTAATCATGTTGGAGAGTTGGATGAGGTAAAACGGGGCCTGATGGCCGTTATATTAGATCTCGGAGTAAAAAAATCAAATACGCACGAAGCATGATGCCAATTCGCGCATGCTATGGACATTTGGAAAGGGGATTCAGATTCCTATGAGGATTCAATGAACTTCACTCAGGTAGGAGGGTTGACTGAGGTCAAATGGGGCCTAGAAGCGCTCGGTGGCCTCCAGATCAGGGTTTAGAGTAAAAAGGTGAGTAAGCGTGAGTCACGTGGTCGATTCATACATGGTATGGATCGTTATAAAAAGGGATTCAGATCCCACGAGCTTTCAATGACCTTCGCTCAAGCTGGAGAGTTGACCAACGGGGCTCGAAAGCACTTGATGGCCTCTGGATCAAGGTACAGAGTAGGACCTAAGGTCTTATGGTGTGAGTATAAGTGTTAGGGTCCTAAGGAGGTATTTAAGGGGTAACAAGATGTGGTGTCTAAACCAATGTTGATAACTATTTAGGACTGCTGAAATTTGTATTAGGCAGATTTATTTTGGAATGCTACTAATTACTATACCTGAACAAATACATAATTACTATTTTGGAATGCTGTTAATTATTATTTTAGAATGATATTGAAATTTGTATAAGACATATTCATAACACCTTATTAGACAAATTCTATAACTGAATAGATATACCTGAACAAATATCTATGCATTTTGTTAAGAATGAGAATTTTGTTAACTCAATAGTTTTAACTGAACATTTTGTTAGAGTATTTTAAATGATTTTCAGATATGTCCCATAATAGAGTCAACGTTCCTTTTTAGCCACTAAAACCAAATGTTTCGATCGATATTGAGGAACCTTCCTCTTAAGTGGAAGTACCCATCAAGAAGTCACAATTTCATTGGATGGAGAAATATATGGATACATGATTTATGCTTTAATGGGTGAGGTTCTTACTGGGACCCAAAAGGAAGATAATGGTTTCACAATGTCCCATATGAAATCAATTATCAATGCGGTAAAAAATGGCTATCATGTTATTGTAGGAATTCCACATGTCCCCTCATGTTTGAAGATGCTTAAAAAAGTGTACATGGAAGTGCATGACATACTACAAGTTAGCGGATTTGGATATGACCCGACCACGACCTCTGTGATCACAGAACCAAGTGTGAGGTCTGATTACATCAAGGTACGTAGTTATGTGCATAAGATTTGCATAAAAAAAATACAACTGCGGATGTCTCAAATTTTGGCAGGACAAGCGGATGCTACTAAGATGAAAGGAAAAAGTTATGCGTACTATGATGAGCTATCCAGGATATATGGAAATGACACCTCAAAGGGTTCAAACTCTTAGTCTGGTGGTGATTACTTCCCATTAATGGAAGGTAAATGAAAAAGGTTGTGACACCCCACCTAATTAAATACCGGGCGATCACTCCTTTATTAAATTAAATCAAGGTTAACAGTTGGTTCATTCTCAGCATCACTGTCGATAAAAATAAATTTTCCAATTTAACACCCTAAATAATTAAGCTAAGTGTCAAAAACATTTTTCATACAAACTTTCCAAATTTTAATTAGAGAAAAGATTTATTTATTTAAAACAACATTTCTACAATTAAGAATCACACCACGATGAACTAAATAATAACATACATTCGTCAATCGAATGTCAACATAATAAAACAAAAATCACAAGTCCATACTGAAATAAATCCCAAAGGACAATACTGGAAATGACTGAAATATAAATGTCCCAACAACAAATGAGATGATAAAAAGGGCGACACGTGCCCAATAAATGAGAGTACTAAGAGTGGAGTCAATAACACAAGCCGTCTACTCAAGTGACCTGCAACTCCCACCTAAGCCGCAGCTCGTTCTTCTTAAGAGATCCTAAGCAAGACGCCCCTGTGGCTGGGCACCTGAAAATATATATATATATATATATATATATATACAAGAGAGAGAGAGAAAAAGAAACGGGTCAGAGCCCGAAAGTGTGTTTGATTTTAAAATACGTTAAGCAAGTATTTAAATTGATACAGGCCAATGCAACAACATATTAGTGCGTCTCTCTCTTGAGAAATACTCACCTCTCTTCTAATGTGCACCTATCGCACTAACCTCCCCAACGGTTTGTTTTAGCATCTAACATACTAGTCTTTCTAACAGCTTTAACTTAACTTAAATTACTCGTAAGATTTATAATACACGATATCCACTTTAAAAGGTGTTCCAACAAGTAGCCCAAAATTCTCTATTTTTAACTTCATAAAAATAATAAAGTTCCCATGACATTTTATACTTTCTCAAAAAGTATTTAATAATTTGAGTCAACAACCATGTTCTACTTATCAAATCTCAGTAGACAGTTTCAAATATCATAATCTCATATATATATATATATATATATTAACTAATCGTATAATATATATATATAACAACACCCCGAATAAAACTATGGTGCGTGCATACTTCCACTATCCAAAGCCCCATATCACTCATTTTAAGGGGAATACATTCGGAATCACTCTCGAATTGTATTAACATAAATACACAAACAATATTGAGGCGAAGCATAGATTCCAAGTCTCTAAGAGGGTGGCACATACCGGCGTCTCTTAGGATCGTCTGAACTATCATATCGATAGCCTGTACCAAGGACATCTATCTTCTAGGGTACAAGTCAATATCCCCCATAAAGGTCCCATCGAGATAAGACTTGTCCCAACGCGGAAACCTCAGGGATAACAAGTAGCGTGGGTATGATTTTCACATGCATAATATATGTACACACAATCATATAAATATACCACTTTATAGAATTAATATAGGTTCTTCTCATCACCCGTAATTATACCCTTTATCCTTAATTACACAGTTATGGAATTACATATAAGGTTTTATTCCTAACCTTAACTCGAAGGGTTTTCTCACTTATTACCTAACACTCATGGATTACATCCTCAAAATTCTGAAATTCAGTAAGTGACTTTATTAGATTCCAACGTCACTCTCTTACGTACCTCACCCTTTAAATTCATAAATCTACCACCCTAAAGTAAATATCCCATAAATACCATTTTAGTTGAAGATTAAAGGTACTAACATTTATCCATATACCCTACTGATCCTCAATGTCTCCCAATTCATTTTATTTAGAATGCCCAAAGATAATTTCACGATAACTTACGTTAACTAATTAAACAAGGGAAATAGGAGTCTGCCAGGAGGGGTAGATCGATCGAACCTTCGATCGATCGATGCTCTATGTTCGATCGATCGATCAAGCAGGTCTGGGTAAAAATTCTGCAGAATTGCAGTTACGGGATTCATCAAAATTCTTCATCAATATCCATATTTTCCAACACTAATCGACCCAAAAAGTCTACTACTAACATACTAACATAATTCCAGATGTTTTTAACATTCAGCATGCGTGTATACATCATTAATCATGGTTAAACAATCCAAAATCTCATCTAAACATCAAGAACCCTAAAGTTTTCATAACTATTATCCAATTCAGTTTTTCTCCAGAATTTCTTCCTCATATAACATCAAAATTCGTGGGTAATACATCTATAACATCAAGAGTTTCCAGCATAAGGTTTTAATATTCTCTACATGCAATTTCCTATCAAAATTTGGGGTTTTCTTACATGAATTACATTCCTAATTAATCCTAAACTAATATGAACATTGCACTAAAGAAATACGCAAGTTAAACACTTGCCTGGGATTTTCAGAAGTCTGATTTCCTATGGATTATGGTGTGGTTGCGTTCTCCTCCTCGCGATCTACGCGTTGGTGGTGACGGCGGTGCAAACGGAGGTGTTTTGGCCTTGAATCTCATAGAAAGGTCTCTCCTCTCTTCTCCAATGGCCGTCCTAGGGTTCTGTATGTTCTAACCCTAAATGGCTAACCTAACCAGCTGATAAAGGCTGCTAAAATTCGTGGGTTTAATTACCCTATTTTGGAAAAAGACCAAAATGCCCTCCCGGGTCACTAATTAGGCCTAAAAACACCCCGAGACCCGAACCAAACCCCCGGGTACACTTTGCTGACTATCTCAACCCTTCCGTACGCGTCGGCGCACTCAAAACGACCATACAGACAACTTATAAAATATTCACTTTTTATTTAACACAATTAGTCCCGACGTGACACGGGCATGTCCCGACTTAAATTTCCGAAATAGTCATTTAATTCACTTATGACATTCAATATAACCAATATAATATATTACTATGCTCATTAGTAATATTCAACAAGTTTTCCATAATTACTAACTCTAGTCACGTTAATAATTATAACATAATTAATTTCCGGATTTTTATTAAATAACAGTCACATTAAATTTAATAAATCCCCAAATTAAATATAGCGTAAAAATACGGGGTATTACATACTTCCCCCCTAATAACGGAATTTCGTCCCGAAATTCGGAAAATAAGGCATACCTGGTAAAAACAACTCTGGATATCTCTCGCGCATATCTGCCTCACGCTCCCAAGTGGATTCCTCCACATTATGATGCTCCCACTGAACTCGCATAAGTGGAACTATTTTCGACCTCAATCTCCTCTCACTATAGTCTAGAATAGCCACTGGTCTCTCCTCGTAAGAGCTATCAGACTGTAAATCTATCTCATCTATCGCAATGTGAGTATAGGCCATATCATCCCGAAGATATCGTCTTAACGACGAGATGTGGAATACATCGTGGATGCGATGTAAATGTTCTAGAAATCCCAACCTCTATGCAACCGGCCCGATCCTCTCGATGATGGGAAATGGTCCCACATACCTCGGGGCCAATTTCCCTTTCTTCCCGAACCTCATCACTCCCTTCATAGGAGATACACGCAATAACACTTGATCTCCCACATTAAACTCCCGGAAGAACCGTTTCGCATCGGCGTAGCTCTTCTGCCTGTCCTGGGCTACCTGAATACGACTCCTGATTATCTCAATCCTTGCGGAGGTCTCCTGAATCACTTCTGGTCCTAGAAACTTGTTGTCCCCCACCTCGAGCCAACAAGTTGGAGAACGACAAGGCCTGCCATACAAAGCCTCAAATGGGGCCATACCAATCGTAAACTGATAAGAGTTATTATAAGCAAACTCTACCAGTGGAAGATGTGGTTCCCAACCTCCTCCGAAATCGAGAACACACATGCGTAGCATATCCTCTAACATCTGATTAGTACGCTCTGTCTGTCCATCTGTCTGTGGGTGGTAAGCTGAACTCAACCTCAACTCGGTACCCATAGCCTCCTAAAAACTTTCCCAGAAACGTGACACAAAAATCTTGTCTCTATCTGACACAATATTCAGGGGCACCCCGTGTAATCTGAAAATCTTAGAAATGAACAATTGAGCATACTGACCCGTAGTATAATCTGTCCGCACTGGCAGAAAATGAGCCACTTTGGTCAAACGGTCTACAATCACCCAGATAGAATCGTGGCCCCGCTGTGATGTAGGCAACCCTGTAATGAAATCCATGGAAATACTCTCCCACTTCCACGCGGGTACTTCCAATGGCTGAAGCAATCCTGACGGTTTCTGGTGGTCCACCTTCACTAGCTGGCAGGTAGAACACTTGGACACAAACTCGACGATGTCCTTCTTCATCCCACTCCACCAGTATTGACGCCTCATGTCCTGGTACATTTTATCACCTCCCGGATGTACTGCAAATCGGGACCCGTGAGAATGAGTCATCACTTCATGATGTAATTTCGCTCCTTCTGGAACCACTAATCTCCCATTAAACCGCAAACCTCCATCAGAACTAACAGAATAGGACTCAACACCCTCGGCTAGAAGTCGCACAATCTGTTCCTGGCAAAACGGGTCTGTGGTCTGTGTCTGTATCACCCTCGTAACAATATCGGGTGTGACTGACATCACGGATATGAAGGAACGTGCCACTGCATCCTGGTGACCCAATTCCTTCCACTTTGCCTTCCAGACGTCCGCTACATCATCTACCGGTCTACTGCTCAACGCATCAGCAACTACGTTGGCCTTCCCCGGATGATACTGTATATCGAACTGGTAGTCCTTCACAAACTCTAACCACCTGCGCTGACGCATATTCAGCTCTCGCTGAGTGAATAGGTACTGCAGTGACTTATGGTCTGTGAACAAACAGAATTTCTCGCCCAATAAGGAGTGCCTCCAAATTCTCAATGCAAAGACGACCGCTGCTAACTCCAGGTCGTGGGTGGGGTAATTCTTCTCATGCGGCTTAAGCTTGCGAGAAACAAAAGCTATAGCCTTCTCTTCCTGTTGAAGTACTCCCCCAAGTCCCCGTAAGGACGCATCGGTATAAACCAGGTACTCCACACCCGGTTTTGGTAAGGCAAGGACTGGTGCTGAAGTAAGCTTGTCTTTCAGCTCATCGAAAGCCAGCTGACAAGCGTTGTCCCAAACATATGGTACCCCTTTGCGAGTCAAATTCGTCAATGGACCCACTATTTTGGAGAATCCCCGAATGAATCTCCTGTAGTATCCGGCTAATCCCAAGAAATTACTCACTTCTATCAGTGTCGTGGGCTGTCCCCACTCCCTCACCGCTGATACTTTGCTCGGATCAACTGCAATCCCCTGTTCAGAAACGACATGGCCCAAGAACTGTACTTCTCGCAGCCAGAATCCACACTTCAAGTACTTAGCATACAACTGATGCTCTCGTAGAGTCTGAAGGACCTGCCTCAAGTGCTCGGCATGCTCCTCCTCGGAGTGTGAATATATCAAGATATCATCTATGAAGACGATGATGAACTGATCCAGGAACTCTCTGAATACTCGGTTCATCAAGTCTATGAAAACGGCTAGGGCATTTGTGAGTCCGAACGGCATCACCCTGAACTCATAGGACCCATATCTCGACAAGAAAGCAGTCTTTGAAACATCCTGCCCTCTAATACGTAACTGATGGTACCCCGACCTCAGATCTATCTTCGAAAAGAAAGTTGCTCCCCTTAACTGGTCGAACAGATCATCGATTCGAGGTAACGGATACTTATTCCGTATCGTGACCTTGTTCAATTCACGATAGTCCACACACAATCTTAGTGAACCATCTCTTTTCTTCACAAACAAGACTGGAGCGCCCCAAGGTGAGGTACTCCTACGGATGAAGCCCTGACCTAACAGCTGCTCTATCTGATCTCGTAGCTCTCGCATCTCTGCCGGAACCATACGGTACGGTGCGCATGCTATAGGTCTCGTATCTGGCAGTAAATCTATAACAAAGTCTATCTCACGACTGGGCGGTAGGCCTGGTATCTCCTGAAACACATCGGAATACTCCCTGACAACAGGGATCGAATCTAAGGGAATAACAACCTCCTTAGAGGTATCCTCCTCTATGTAGTACAAATGAGCGGTCGAACCTCCCTCTGGGCGAGGCATCGCCACTACAAACATCTCTTGCCCCGGAATGGCAAAAACAATGCTCCCACCGAAGCAATCAATCATGGCTCTATAAGCTGCGAGCCAGTCCATACCGATAATCACATCATGCTCGTGCATGTCTGAGATTAACATGTCAGCAGGTAATACCAAGCTACCAATTTCTACCCCCACTCCCCGGCATATAAAGAATATAAGTGACCCACTCCCCAGTGGTGAGTCGACACACGTCACGGTGCTCTCTGCTGTGGCTAGCAATCCTAAGGACTTCGTGAAATGTGTAGCTATAAAATAATGCGTTGCCCCCGTATCAAATAATACCCGACCCATAGTACCATGGATAGGAAACATACCCTCAATCGCGGGTGGTGCCTGTGGAGCTGCTGCCTGGTGGACGTTATAGACACGTCCATACTGCAATTGCCCCTGCTGCACTGGAGCTGCTGGAATGACTGGTAGGGCTGGCACCTAGGCTGGAGCTGGGAGGGCAGGTGGAAAGAGTGGTCTCTGCGACTCATTACGGGCTCCATGCTGTTGTGGGGCCCTATCGCCCTCTGGGCAATCCTGGCGCTTATGGCCATGTTTACCGCACGCAAAGCATCTGCCTTTGAAGTTACCGCCCCTCTGACCCTGCTGTCCACGGCCCTGCTGGCCGTTACCTCCACGCCACTGGCCCTGTTGGCCCTGATGTGCACGCTGTTGGCCTTGCTGGCCCTGCTGTTGTCCTTGCGGTCGGTGTTGGCCCTGCTGGCCCTGCTGATTAGGCTGGCCCTAATGGCCCTGCCTGAAACCCCCGAATCCCTGCCTAGAATCACCTGAACGCAATCTTTTAGCAGGGTCCCCCTGATGGGAACTCTGCTCGTGCTGACGAGTCTGTCCATGAGTTGGTGCCCCACTGGCACTATTACCCCCCGGTCCTGCCCTGCTGGCTGGACTCTCCTGCTCTCTTGCTTCCCTGAAGATGGAAGCGGTGATCCTGGCAATGTAGTAACGCTGCATTGAGTACGTCAGTGAAAGTACTCAGGGATAGATTCCCAATAAGGTGCTGACGGATCCTCCAAGCTAACCCGTCGATAAACATCAAAATCTTCTTGCTCTCAGTGGGTGCCTCATCCGGCACAATAGTGAGAAGTCTCGTGAACTCCTCCTCATACTCAGCTACAGTAAGGTTCTCCTGCTTCAGATTTAGTAATTTCTGCCTCATCTCAGTCTGCACTGCGGGTGGAAAATACTTGCGGTAGTGTCCCTCTCCTCCAGAGTAGTAGTGGACTCCCACCACTGTTATGCGACTCCCACCAGCTTAAAGGAAGCCAATAACTGCTTTCGCACGTCAGTGCACTCATACATACGGAGGTGCCGCTGGATGTCTTTCTTCCATTGACTGACTGTAACAATATCGGAGCTACCAGAAAACTCAGGGGGATGCGCTTTCTGAAAAGCATCCCGAACCCTCTCCCATGCGGACGGAAGCTGTGCTGGTACTGGCGCCACTGCCTGAACCTGGGGTGGAGCCTGTTGAATCACTGCTATTGTGGCATTCACCGCCTGAGCAACAATGGCGGCTACTTCGTTCGCATTCATTGTGCCTGGTGCCGGAGCTGCTGGCTGCTGGGCTTGGGCACACCTATCTTTCGGAGCACGTCTCGGAGGCATCTGAAACATGAACAAGTTTATTAGTCTACAGTTATTATCATATCTCAAATAGCTGAAGACTTAAACGTAAAAGCAAGAATACAAAAATCCTAAAAATAGGGCTCTATAGCAATAACGTTAAGCTGAAAGCGAAATAAGCCGTACAGTATGGACACTAGAACCTGATGCTCTGATACCACCTGTGACACCCCACCTAATTAAATACCGGGCGATCACTCCTTTATTAAATTAAATCAAGGTTAACAGTTGGTTCATTCTCAGCATCACTGTCGATAAAAATAAATTTTCCAATTTAACACCCTAAATAATTAAGCTAAGTGTCAAAAACATTTTTCGTACAAACTTTCCAAATTTTAATTAGAGAAAAGATTTATTTATTTAAAACAACATTTCTACAATTAAGAATCACACCACGATGAACTAAATAATAACATACATTCGTCAATCGAATGTCAACATAATAAAACTAAAATCACAAGTCCATACTGAAATAAATCCCAAAGGACAATACTGGAAATGATTGAAATATAAATGTCCCAACAACAAATGAGATGATAAAAAGGGCGACACGTGCCCAATAAATGAGAGTACTAAGAGTGGAGTCAATAACAGAAGCCGTCTACTCAAGTGACCTGCAACTCCCACCTAAGCCGCAGCTCGTTCTTCTTAAGAGATCCTAAGCAAGACGCCCCTGTGGCTGGGCACCTGAAAAAATATATATATATATATATACACAAGAGAGAGAGAGAGAGAAAAAGAAACGGGTCAGAGCCCGAAAGTGTGTTTGATTTTAAAATATGTTAAGCAAGTATTTAAATTGATACAGGCCAATGCAACAACATATTAGTGCATCTCTCTCTTGAGAAATACTCACCTCTCTTCTAATGTGCTCACCTATCGCACTAACCTCCCCAACGGTTTGTTTTAGCATCTAACATACTAGTCTTTATAACAGCTTTAACTTAAATTAAATTACTCGTAAGATTTATAATACACGATATCCACTTTAAAAGGTGTTCCAACAAGTAGCCCAAAATTCTCTATTTTTGACTTCATAAAAATAATAAAGTTCCCGTGACATTTTATACTTTCTCAAAAAGTATTTAATAATTTGAGTCAACAACCATGTTCTACTTATCAAATCTCAGTAGACAGTTTCAAATATCATAATCTCATATATATATATATATATATATATATATATATATAACAGCACCCCGAATAAAACTATGGTGCGTGCATACTTCCACTATCCAAAGCCCCATATCACTCATTTTAAGGGGAATACATTCGGAATCACTCTCGAATTGTATTAACATAAATACACAAACAATATTGAGGCGAAGCATAGATTCCAAGTCTCGAAGAGGGTGGCACATACCGGCGTCTCTTAGGACCGTCTGAACTATCACATCGATAGCCTGTACCAAGGACATCTATCTTCTAGGGTACAAGTCAATATCCCCCATAAAGGTCCCATCGAGATAAGACTTGTCCCAGCGCGGAAACCTCAGGGATAGCAAGTAGCGTGGGTATGATTTTCACATGCATAATATATGTACACACAATCATATAAATATACCACTTTATAGAATTAATATAGGTTCTTCTCATCACCCGTAATTATACCCTTTATCCTTAATTACACAGTTATGGAATTACATATAAGGTTTTATTCCTAACCTTAACTCGAAGGGTTTTCTCACTTATTACCTAACACTCATGGATTACATCCTCAAAATTCTGAAATTCAGTAAGTGACTTTATTAGATTCCAACGTAACTCTATTACGTACCTCACCCTTTAAATTCATAAATCTACCACCCTAAAGTAAATATCCCATAAATACCATTTTCGTTGAAGATTAAAGGTACTAACATTTATCCATATACCCTACTGATCCTCAATGTCTCCCAATTCATTTTATTTAGAATGCCCAAAGATAATTTCACGATAACTTACGTTAACTAATTAAACAAGGGAAATAGGAGTCTGCCAGGAGGGGTCGATCGATCGAAGCTTGGGGCTCGATCGATCGAACCTTCGATCGATCGATGCTCTATGTTTGATCGATCGATCAAGCAGGTCTGGGTAAAAATTCTGAAGAATTACAGTTATGGGATTCATCAAAATTCTTCATCAATATCCATATTTTCCAACACTAATCGACCCAAAAAGTCTACTACTAACATACTAACATAATTCCAGATGTTTTTAACGTTCAGCATGCGTGTATACATCATTAATCATGGTTAAACAATCCAAAATCTCATCTAAACATCAAGAACCCTAAAGTTTTCATAACTATTATCCAATTCAGTTTTTCTCCAGAATTTCTTCCTCATATAACATCAAAATTCGTGGGTAATACATCTATAACATCAAGGGTTTCCAGCATAAGGTTTTAATATTCTCTACATGCAATTTCCTATCAAAATTTGGGGTTTTCTTACATGAATTACATCCCTAATTAATCCTAAATTAATATGAACATTGCACTAACGAAATACGCAAGTTAAACACTTGCCTGGGATTTTCAGAAGTCTGATTTCCTATAGATTATGGTGTGGTTGCGTTCTCCTCCTCGCGATCTACGCGTTGGTGGTGACGGCGGTGCAAACGGAGGTGTTTTGGCCTTGAATCTCCTAGAAAGGTCTCTCCTGTCTTCTCCAATGGCCGTCCTAGGGTTCTATATGTTCTAATCCTAAATGGCTAACCTAACCAGTTGATAAAGACTGCTAAAATTCGTGGGTTTAATTACCCTATTTTGGAAAAAGACCAAAATGCCCTCCCGGGTCACTAATTAGGCCTAAAAACACCCCGAGACCCGAACCAAACCCCCGGGTACACTTTTCTGACTATCTCAACCCTTCCGGACACATCGGCGCACTCAAAACGACCATACAGACAACTTATAAAATATTCACTTTTTATTTAACACAATTAGTCCCGACGTGACACGGGCACGTCCCGACTTAAATTTCCGAAATAGTCATTTAATTCACTTATGACATTCAATATAACCAATATAATATATTACTATGCTCATTAGTAATATTCAACAAGTTTCCCATAATTACTAACTCTAGTCACGTTAATAATTATAACATAATTAATTTTCGGATTTTTATTAAATAACAGTCAGATTAAATTTAATAAATCCCCAAATTAAATATAGCATAAAAATACGGGGTATTACAAAGGTAAGCTATACTAATTAGACATACATGGAACTTCTCTAATGCAAATTGCTAAAATACTTATTATACTGATAATAATTAAACCATATTTAGAGGAAGAATTTATTGACGTAACAGAAAATGAGGTTTCGAAGACTGAATCAAATAGCACCTCACCTCAACTAGGGAAACATAATGCTGCCAGATAATTACCAAGACTTGTTGTTGTGCCACAAGGCCATGACGTAAGTGCGACAATGTCTTAGAGGATAGTTCTCATGCATTGGGTGTTATTATTGAATTGTTGTGGTTTATAGCAGCTGCTATGAACTCTGATGTCAAGCTGAACACCTTCAAGCATGTCAAGTTTCAAGACATCCTTGATCATTTAGATTCTATGGAATTAAACAAAATAGATATGTTGCCATTACTTTTTATGTTTGAGGTGGATCATGGACTGGGATGTATCTTCATGGGTATCTTAAAGAAGGCGTTCACCAAGAGTTGGGATATCAATAAGTTCTATGGGAATTAAAGCCCTTTTATCGATGCTCTATTTTGAAGGTTGTTTTCTATAATTCACAACTAAATCACTGTAAGACTTTTATTGTTTTTGTTATTAACATTGGTATTATGATATTATGATGTGGCCTAACGTAGTAAATGCCAATCTTTTTGGAACACATATTTTGTCTTTGTATTCAAATGTTTCCTTCAATCATTTATAATTACTTCGTTACTTTATGTTTGAAGATGAAATAATGAAATATAATTGCAAAACTAAATTAAAAACACGAAATAACATACAAGTCATACTTCATGATAATATAATACCTAAAACATAGACACGAAACTAGACGACATTGACTTTAACATGAAAATGCACTAATTAATGACATGAGAAGCACTTGACACAGGAATCCCTGTTGAGCATCAATGTGGCATTTTTCTTCCCCGCGGGGTGGGAGATAGTTTACAAAATCACTTTCTTGGTAATTGTCTGTGAAGTTTAGCATATCTGGGTTTGATATGCAAAATGGATCGACAATTTATTTCTTAAAATAGTTTTTCGCATGGGTGCAAATGACGTTCCATTTATTCAATTTCCCTTTTGAAAAGATGAATGAGTTCACCATGCTTTGTCATATCTTTAGATTGTATGGTCAACCTCACTTGTGGGACTCGCAATCCATGTCATCTATAAAAAACTTCAAGATCATGTCTTCTATCAAACAAATGCGGCTAAATGACGCAACATTCATAAACGATCAAAAGTTCACGCTCAACTTCATTTGGTGGGTAGAATATCACATGACCAACATAGTAAGAAAATGGATTACTTGTGTCAATGGGCTTGTTCTCAAACGTTCTTTCTTGCCATACTAAGTTATACCCGACGGGTCGACATAGGTACTGGGATATGTCATCTTCCTCTCTGGGTGGAAATCTTCTAAAGTTTCCTTACATTTATAAAAACCCCTAATCAAATTTTATCCTTTATTACATGAAGTAATTTTTTCCAACTTAAAACATTCTTGCTAACTTACCCTTTTTATAGAATGTATGAACCAAAGTTTTCTTTGAAATTTGAAATTTCATACTATTTAATCAGACTCATTGTAAAACACACTTTTAACAATATTATAAATAGGTATAGGGTCTAACAATGAACCACACACACAATATTTTTTTCATAATGGACATGGATTTATCCAGACCTTTAGGGGTACGAGCTATTGATTACAAATACTTTGATCTGGGTTGCCACATAACATTGCAAACATTTATTGAAAGTCGTCCTATGGAGAGAGTAACAATGGTAAATACAATAAACATGTTTTTCATATATTTATCACACTCTTGTTTAATGTGTCATATTTTATCCTTGTTTAGGTTGTTTCACTAGTAAAAAAATTTCTACACCACATGGATGGAACAAGAGTGTTGTTGAAGGATCCTACTGCGATGCTTCGAGCATTGGTTAAACCCAAAGCATTTTATCGTGGAGAATAATCTGCTAAGATATGTGTCGGAACGGTTGTGATAATAACATAATGTCGTTTGTTCATCCTAATTCCAAACCGACTTTTGTTACCAATAGAGAATAAAAATTTGAAATTTGTGATCGTGGTAGACTAACGGTTAAGTAGTAGTGCAATTTTTATGTTGTAATGTTTGAGTATTTGTGTGAATGACATTTTGAGACGTTTATTCAGTTACAAAACTACAAAAGTACATGCAAATTAATATGTCCAAATTCAAATTCATTTCATCCAACTTCAAGTAATTTTGTCCAAATTCTTTCATTAACATTCAAGTACATTCATCCAACTTCAAGTAATTTTGTCCAAAAAAAGTACGTTCATCCTAAATCAAGTACATTCATCCAACTTGAATACTTTCAACTAAATTCATACAATACTAACTATAACCACAACTTCAAAAAGTGTTCAACCACACTGGAATCCAATATTTGTGTCCAAAATTACAATGTTAATCTCGAAAATGAAAAAAAACTTTAAGCATGCAAAATAGTTTATAATGCATAAGTGGGCAAACTAAAAAAGCAGTCAAATTTATAATGGCAAAGTTTTCATTTATCATGACAAATTTTAGCTATCAAACAACATTAGTGGGAAAATAAGTGAATTGCAGTAGGTGAAGTGTGCCTATTAAAAAAAAAGATGGAAAATACAGCTTTTGCCGGCATGCAAATAAAGCCTATCAAACAACACAAAATCACCCTTATCATGACAAAATTTCCATAGGCAAAATTTTCCAGGGCAAATTTTTCCACGCTACCAGTTTTACCACACTACAACGAGACGTACTGTAACAATTAAGGAAAATTTCACCAGAGACTTGCTAATTTGGGAAGAATCGAGAGGGTTGAGAGATAAAGAAAGAAACCAAGGGTTTACGTGGTTCGGCCTAACGGGGTGACTATGTTCACAGGTGCAGTGCTGATTCTCTTTATTTCACAAGGCAATAGCCATGAAAGTTGTGTTTACAAGATCTCAAACCTCTCTCCCTAGGGTTTGCCTAAAGCTGTCAGGTAGAATAATTTTGAATCCCTTATTCTGTGAGATTAAGTTCTATTTTAGATAATTACTAAAGACATAATATAGTGGTACATGTAGAGTGCCGTTATAGGTCAAACAGTTTCACCTTTTAGATTACAGGGGGACAAATAATGACATATAATGATGAGTTTGTTACATCACGATAAATATGGGACATCTCGTAACTTCTTTATGTGCATAAGTGGGCTAGGGATGACTGCTAACATTCCATTATGTGAAGTAACTGGAGCAAGGCTGACATTATTGGTGTTTAAAAACAATGTTAACTAACACCGTTTAATGATCAGACCGTTTGTTATACTACCATATTGAACACAATTATACCTAAGCCGATCTCATCGATCATGGCTAAGTAGAGCCGACCTCTTTTTCCACCCTTAATGAGGACACGTGTCATTTTCAGAGAGGCCTACATGGTGTCCCATACTTGGGTTATAACACTCATCATATATAAAAAATCTCACAATATCTCAATTGAAATGTTTGAATTTGAATTAGAAAGAAAAATTAAACATCACAAACACAAAAACTCTCCGGAGAGTGTATTTTGAAATGTGTGAAAGAGTTCTTAACAAATGGAGGGAAAACAAGTCTATGTATAGAAAATTTTCAAATTTTAGCTCCATTGTGCACATGATTGAGTTTTACCCTGCACAAGGTCTTGGACAGTGTGACAACTTCTAAAAAATAAGACACGGCCGTGCACAAAGAGGCACAATATGGTTGAGCGAACAGTTTGTTCTAAACCTACACTAATTGTGTGAAAAGATTAAAAAACTTACCATTCGAATGGTTATAAATATAAACACTTCACAAATAAATTTCAATTAACTTTTTGAAAATAAGCCTTGATCCCATTTTAAAACAAATTAATCATTCAAAAGGTATTTTTCTAAAACAAATTTTATAAAAAACCTCTCAATTTAAAATCCGTGAAATTGTGCAATTTTCAAATTTTAATTTATTATGTAAAAGGATATACTTAGAGCTCAACAAATGATGGATTCAAAACCTAATTGGCCTTCATGTCTTCAAATCGATATGTTCATAGGCAAAGGAAAAAGACACTCCCACTCATCTAGTGCATCAAGGATGGATTCAAAACCTAATTGGCATTCATGTCTTCAAATAGTTATCTTCATATGCAAAGGGCGAAGACACTCCCACTCATCTAGTGCATCAAGCTTTTCTGCTTAACATTGTACATGACTGAAATGTTCTGACACGAGAGATATCTAACCTCTCTCTCTCTCTCTCTCTCTCTCTATATATATATATATATATATATATATATATATATATATATATATATATATATATATATATATATATATATATGTTACATTTTCAATTCCCCCTTTTTTCCATTCCTTGGTAAAACCCCCAAAATCGAAAATACAATAATTATGACAAACAAACCTTACACATTAGCTATATAAAGAGAAAGGTTTGTCACCATAAAGAAATCCATAAGACCGACTCAATACTCCAATATAATCTCCTAATCTTTTAAACAATGATAGACATCCTATAAAAATAACAACGATAAGAAATAATTATGCAGGATATACAAATGAAGAACCCCCTGCTCAAGAATCCTTACAAAAATGATAATATCAACAAATATGAATGATGAGATAAAGATATATGATAAATTAATCATAATGTGATAAATATCTCCCTCAATTGAACATGCAACCGACAAACAAGACTAATATTCAAACTCCCCTTAAAGATCATACTCAAAACATGTATTAAGAAATCAATGAAACATATGACAATACAATAATGTAACTTCACCTAAAAAACACAATCAATATATGAAAAGTAAGCACATTATCTATCCCTAAATTAAAACATCCTCTATCATAAAGAAATCATGAAAGCTTCCCCTTTAACAAAGAAAGAATAAATATCACATGAATAATATATGGAAATCATGAATCTCCCCCTTACAAATAAATAGTCATCAAAACCATCTTCCCCTTTTGCCATGGAATAAGACAAAGTAAGTAACGAAACAAATGATCACAAGAGATATAGAAGAAGGTATAAACATGTGAAACATGAGATATATGAACATTAAAACAACAAGGGATCATATAAAAAGATTTGGAACCAAACCAAGATTTATAAAACAGGGTAACCATGTGTAGGGGGATGATCTGAGTTGTGCGAATAATGCAATACGCACGGAGGTATTTTCGTCCGACATGCGAAATGAGTCAGTATGCCCCCATCTTCTAGTAGACTAGAAATGTGCTAACGAGTCACTTTTGGTCCATGCGAATGGAACTTCCATAAAGGTTTTCTTAAAACTCAAAATTTATCACAATATCAACAAAACACTTGCAAAGCAAGTCAAACACCAACTTTATCACTCCTTTTAAAATAATTTCTCCCCCTTGATCAAAAATCGCTACAAACAACTTCCTTGAACATATTATCTTCACTTAACCAAAATATGTACCAATCAACATGATCAAACCAAGATCAAAGAAAGATCATTAGTTCAAGAAAAAAATACTAGAATAGAATGGAAAACATAAGATCAGATCATAAAATACTAAATAATCATGCGAATCATACAAGATCACATAAACTAGATTGTATTATCACGTGAGGTTTATCAAATAAAAATTGTATACGAATGTTGTATAAATTAATTTTCAAGTCACATTTAAAAACAACAAGAGTAAGATAAATAATCATATGGGCTTGTATGTGCATAGAGATGGAAAATAATAAAATCATTTATAAATTGCATTTCTTGACACATTTAACAAACTTTATAGAGAAAATTCAATACAATTACGAGTTTTTCTGTAAGATCTACTCCATCTACAAACTCCCTCGATATAAGTTATGATCATTTCTTTTGAATTCGGAACTAAAAAGTAATTTTTGTTACAATGCTAAAGCCCTATCTTGTTTTTATTGCTAGTTAAGCACTTGGCTTATCTCTCTTTCCTATTCATTGGCTTTTACCATTGGCTAATTTTTCATACACCTAGCTGACACCTACCCAATGATACTTAAATTAGAATCGGACATTATCACACTAATGCCAGCCCTTATCAAAGCATTCAAAATTGTCCATATTCAAATCCATCATTTCAAGTTCTTACATTCTTATAATTAGACCATGGAGTGCTTATGAAACTCATGAAAGGTTGATTTTTAATTTTTAAATTTGAAAATGCTTGTAAAAATAATAATTTGTCTATATCATTTTGAATTCATGCACTGTATGATTACAAGCTTTCAAATCATCAAATTCTAATTAAAGTTAATGTTTGTCATGATATTTTTAAAAACTTTACTTGGAAAAAATAGATTCTACAACTGTGTTAATAAAAAATCATTTAAGCAACGAGAATTCAATTTATGCAACCCTATAGATTTATCAACACGTTAATCATGGGATTTAACCAAATATATAAAAAATAAATGAATAACCTTTTTGATTTTTCTAAAAAAAAAAGAAATAGTTACAAACACAAAACAAACATAAATGTGAAAATATGGAAATAAAAATTCATCACACTTTCCAAGAACAATATTACTGAATCTCAATCACCAAACAAAAAACATCACTTATAATAGTATGGCAAACAAAAAACATATGAAGCATGGTGGAAATATGATTATCGTTAAAAAAATATACCAAAGACATGAGATTCTATGACAAGAAGCACATATGTCCAAAACCAAATCAATAATCAAGTGAAATAGATAAAAATCAAATATCCCAGCACAAATGAGACCGAATGTCCAAAAAACATGGTATAAGATCAATAAACATGTATTTCGATGAATAAGATCAACATCTATACCAAAGGTAACACAAGATATCACAAGACATGTCTCAAAGAACATAATCTCACACCAACATCCAAGATAACATGGATAAGAACCAATCAAAAGATCAACCAAACAAACATGTTTTTGGATTTTCAAGAAATTTATCAAAATAAAAAAAAATTATGAGAGAAATAAATCACAAATGGATAATAACACACTCTCACTAAAAAACAAACAAACTAAAAATCTTGTTGGATTTTTCTCAAAATAAACATAAACCAAATAAGAACAAATCAAAAGATGCAACAAACATGTATATACAAAGGGGATATTACATATAATTCAAAAACTACATCAACACCTAACAAATAGCCTATGACAAGATGTGAAATAAGAGATTATATGATCCTAGATATGATAATAGCAAAACAACACAAGTGTAAGGAGTAACCTCTCTGGTATCAATGAGAGGTGGGGGAACACTTGAAGATGACTCTTTTGGGGTTTATTCATTAAACCATGTGTAAAACATTTTATTATTGATTGATAAAGGATCGTTTTATTCATTTTGAAATGAGAATCAAGTTTATGATAATGCTTTATACTTGCATAAATATATATTATTTCATATTTAATGTCAGTCAATAAAGCTTATTTGGAATTCCAGTGAGTCAGCTTCTGGTTGATCACAAGGAGATTGGCATTTCGATTCTAGCGCTTTTGAAGAGTTTATAACCTAGATAGGCATTTCACATCCTATCGGAATAGTTGCGATGCAATCATTGTAATTTATCTCAAACTACGAGAAACTATTTGATGGTTCTGTAACTTGTGAGATAGTTCAACAGAGGAATATGATCGGTACATGCAAGGAATGTATTAAACATGACCACCCCTGAGATTTGAGTCTAAGGAATGTCTTGATTAGACAATAGTAGTCTCACACCACTTGCAAAGGGAACATAAATTCTTAATACCTAGAATTATGAGGATACGATTACTTATATAATTGTTACTTTATTTTCTATGGGTGTGATTCAATCTTGGATTGAATCAAATGATCTCCGCATATGGGGTGACAATTATATAAGTAGGTCGTAGATCTTAATTCAGAGGAATTCACGTCTGGGGATACCGAGGATTGTGACGCCTTTTTAATAGACTTAAAAGATTTGTTTCCACCAGTAAATTTGATCAACGAATTATATATAATCTGGTGGAGTAGCAAAATAAGTTAAGTATGAGAATAAAATAATTTATTAGAGGATAGTTAAATTCAATTTGCGGCAAATTGATTCAACCAGACGAGTATCAGAAGCTTAATTCAGGGAATCATATTATGTACCATTATCGATTTTATAAACAAGATCTAAGTATATCTAATTGATTTCTGAGATAATTAAATTGGAGTGTAGTTATAATTATATAGTGGAACTAATTATGATGAAATAAAGGAAGGAAAAAAAATTGCAGCAAATGTAATTTGGTATTTCCAATTCTTTATTTGGATCTAATTTAATTATTTATATTGGGTCCGTGGTGTAATCCAAATACCCAAGTAGTCAGGCACATACTCTCATAAAACTCAGTTTATCCCAAGCCCACCTTTTATACTTGTATAAATAAATGTGGTAAGGAGTTTTAATCACCATTCATAAGTATCAGTAGAGGGGTGATAATAATCATTATTTATATATTCCATGATAGAGGCCAGAGAGAAACCAATATGTCTCAACTTTTAGAAAAGACTTTCATTTCAAAAGGTTTCCACCCACCTACCTCACTTTGGGAAGGATCATACACTAGAAGATCCTAGCGCTAGAAGATTTAATCAAGGTTTTAGAGATCCAAAAAAGGCATCCTTACATTTACAGAAAATACCTTTCTCTACATTGGATCACAATTGGACCCGCAAGGGAATAATATTCTAAACCTTTGGTTTGTTACTCAAACCTAGTTATTTTAGTTTTGTACTTTCCCATGTTTGATTAATCAAAGATTCAAGTCTAAAACATTTTTCCACATATACCTTTCCCAAAAATTGGTATCAGAGCCTTTGTTTAGATTAATCATCCATTGGAAGAGTCCATGTTTTCGTAACCTTGAAAATACTAATTTTGCATGTTATGTAATGGTGTATGTTGGTATACGCATTCGTACTAACATGGTTTTGTAGATATTCTTCATATATAACACTTCCATCGTGGTCAGATATTTATATTCCCTGTGATTGGATCCTACGTTGGTTTATCCATAGTTACCTTTAAAATGTTTATTTAATTTGATTGTAATAATTAATTTTAGTTATTATTTTTTTCAATGTATTTGGAGGTGTTAGAGAGGGGTTGTAATGTTTTTAAACAATGAAAATCATGTATAAGGGTTGGGTAAAGTGTTTGGCAAATTTTTATGAAGATTCATGAAGTTTGGAGATAACAATGTAGGTTTTTTCATGCAAACTCGAGAGGAAGACGAGCACCAGATCTGGAATCTTCGATCGAATGATCCCTAATCAATCGATCGATGACTCTGCTAACATCAAAGTTATTTTATCTTGTTGGGTAATTTTTGATGGTGGTTTCATGGTGGTTCTTCTCTGGAATTGCTCTTGACACTATAGGATGATATTGAAATGATCTAGACCCTTAAGAACTCTCATTTGTGAAGAAGTCTACTTCAAGTTGGACTCTTGCCCATAAGGACGTCTTCTTCAACAAGGAATCTTTTGCATGAAGAGTTTTACTTCATGTATAAGTTTAGGCCATGGTGGAAAGTGAATTTATTTTCTTTTAATTATTTATTTATTTCTTTTATTTATTTAATTTCTCCTGTCTCATTATTTTATGTTGTTGCAGAATTCATGTGCTAATTAAATGGATAATGAGAAACACCCGATTTTATGGACAACATGGATTATTATTTTGGGACTATCGCAGATCACTGATTTTCTTCAAAAATTTGTGTTAAATTTATTCTTTTTTTAATTGAATTAAATTAGAGCAATTAAATTAAGGTTTTTGAGTTTTTATTCAATTTTGGAAAATTAAATTGCGATATTCGTACAAGAAAATTTAGAAATTACCATGAATTTGAATTAGATATTTTGGAATATAATAATTTTTTTCAAAACCTCAACTTTTTTTAAAATACTATGTGGGAGAGGGGTTTAAACATAAACCCCATAATATCCATCGGTGTTATAGTAAATCAAGGATGTTATTTATTCCTCACGCCAGTTAGGCTGCCTCCCGGTTGGAATAAATCAAGAAATCAATGATTTATTAAAATTTTAAGTGATAGTTTGAGTTTGATTCCCCCCACTGGTAAGTTCATCACGACAGAGTTCTAATTCAAAAATGGACCAGTGGCATATACTAAGACATAATTTATGATGTCCTTCCCCATGGAGTCACTGTCATTAATTATGGGACCAAAACTCATTGACTATGTTGGACAAAAGTTCCTGAACTTCCAAGGCACATAATTGAAAGATTTAGGTTTGTCTAGTTCAAGGTAGGGTGATTTAAGCTCCCCATAAGAAATATCACTCTATAAGGGAAGTAGGATGTCGTGCGGGTTTTAATTTAGAATTGGCAGTGAAGGAGCCATATAAAATTAAGTTAAATTCTCACATGTAAATTTGAAATTAATTTTGTTTTTCAAAATATAAGGGAACACATAAAATTTGCTCTCCAGCATCCGATTTGACTGCTTGTCCTGCCCATTCCTCTGCGGTTGGTAGACCGTATTCAATCGCATCTAGGTACCTATGGCTTCACTATCTCGGCTACATAAGGATTCTATGCATACTATCCCGTAGTATGATCATCCCAATAGGCATAACGTGAGTTACTTCACTCCAACGTTCCTTATCACATAAATAGGATCATGACCACTCTAGAAAGTAGTACTTCATGAGAAGATCCTTGGGAATACTTGCCCATTCACTGGTGGAAGAAACCTCGACTGGTTTTAGATTTGGCCATCCTTTTTCTAACAGTTAGGTGACCCACTGTAAGACGAACTTTGCAATATTACCCTACATCGTAACTCATCACCACTGTTATTTGTATCCTGATACATTTTGTACTCTCTTGAATAAATTTTAGTTTATCTTAAAACGTAAGTCTCTGGAAAAACTTAATGAATAAGCTTCGGCTTACCCGACTACATGTTATCGAATTCACATGATAATCATAATCCACTGCCTGATTCGATCACCTAGGGCGCCCATACACCCTATACCTCATGCGTCATAATACAAATGACATGAAATTTTCTTACTTCAACTCTTGCACACTCGGTATGCTGATGTAGTAGGGTGTACTCAACCTCCCCACTAATCATAATTTATTCACTCCTTCAGTGACATCATTGCTCTATTCAGAGTGATACTAAGACGAGGCGACACTACTAGCCTTAAGTCATAAAAGAATTATCAACCCTCAATTATATTCTTTTATAGGTACAATAGCCAACGTACAAAACTTGTGTACTATCGACCAAACTTCTCTCCACTCCCTACGTTCGCTAGTTTCATGCGTGGGATGTCTCGCAAAGCGAAATCCAAACAAGGAACCCCCCGATACACTACTATCTAACCTAGTCGATTGCCGACATTCGTAAGGCCCTCAATCCATACTATGTACCTCTTTACAATCTCCGTATGTTGACATAAGAGTTTTCTTGTCCCATCTCATGTCTCTAAACATAACATGAAGCATGTCTCTCTCACTATCCCAGGTACTCAGCGCTATATATATATATAACGAGCTCAATCTCTCTGCTCGAAGAAGAACACAATGCATCCTGAGTCTCCTCAGTAAAATAAATTCCTACACACCGGAATCACATATAACTAGACAACATACTCGCTGAGGTCTGTAATACCATGAAATTTTTCATATGTTCATATATCTGGGCCCAACCCTATTTCAGGTGGCGCCACATAAAATAAACATTTCTCCTCCCGGAGTATCCTTCACGACCGTCATATCACTACATTTTTACTATCGTTTAACCGTACGGAAATTAATCACTACACATTACCATAATAAACTTTTCTAAAGCTGACTCAATGCAGTAGTAAATTATAACAACAAAACATATTCTTAAGGCCCACCCGATTCACTTACAGGTAACATCAAATTGGCCGGCTAACAATGAGAAATACGTTTGTAACAAGACTATTAAAACTAAAGTTCCCCACTCAACTCGACTCACACACGAATCTTAGGGTATTCAATTTACATATCAGTTGTGACACACCCGTAACACTAAAATTAATCCTTTACTAACAAGGAAGAAGCAAAACCTCACCAGTCTCGCCAAATCACAGGGTCTCAGCATGTGGCTGCCATCACGACCCATGAACATCTGCAATTGTTATACATCTTAGTATTTCATCCTATAGTTATCCCCTCTCATCATGGACAATTTATTCCATCATGTGGCTTTCACGCCCATTATTGAAACGTTGGCCCAAACTCTCTAGGACTCAATTATGGCTTTACTGAACTCCCGTATACACCCCGGGCTCCGTCGACCTTGACATACTATATGCTACTATTAACGAGGACCCTACTAGTCCAGACTGAACCCATCACTCTCGGGTTATAAATTTCCTGGGCCTAATTCTCTTGACCCCAAATTCCTTTGTTGGAAGTATCACTCCTCCAGTTGTTATGCCTAACTGGAATGATTTACCATTTCTAATCTTTTCGGTCTCACTTCTCAATTGTGGACACATTAAACACCTGTAGTTATACTTCCTTCACATAGGGAAACTTCATGAGCCATTTCCTCGTCACTGGTCCCACTGACCATTTTGGAAATGTCCTTCTCTCGGACCGAGTAGTCTTAATTTACTAGCTACACTGGCCTTTCGGAAGTATGGTTGGCCTCTATGGCCCTGATTGACTTCATCATCACTTTGTAGGAAGTTAATCAACTTAAAATCATCTAACCGAGTTCCCTATTGGGTATACTCTCATGTGGGGTTCCACTAACACCGTTAAGTTCATTTTTGCTTTTCAGCCAGATTCTCTAACCTTTCTGGCTCACTTGTTCTGGAAAGAATGCAATAACTAGTCACCGTATAACCTTTATGCCATCAACATTAGTTATCCTAGATGGGTTTCTCATTTATGATTGTATTCAACTCACGGGTCCTTTATCAACTATAGACCCTTTGGATAATTTATGCCCCTCTGCCAGGTACGAAGTTCATTATACAATTCAACCTTTCACTCACGATCGGTTTCTATCTTGCCCATTGTGATAAACATCAAAATTTCACTTGCATTTTGTTACCACGTCGAATGAAAGACCTCACGGTCAAATCGTACCCAAATTTATCTTTAAATTTCAAACACACTTCTTCATATGTGGTGATTTCCTCTAATCACTACATGATGCTCCTAAGAGCTATAACTTTTAACTCCCAAATTTAATTTTGAGTGTCGTCACACTCCACTCTACACAGTTGCCTTCGGATTTTTACCTCCGTTGGTCTGTTACACTCTCTTTTTCTTCTTCGCATTTTCAACGATGGGTTTTCAAAAGAGTCCCTCTGATTTCCCCTTTATCGACTATGCTAGGTGGTCTTGAAATCATTCCACCGTTATCTATGACCGTTCCCTGGGAACCCACTATCCTTGAGTGATGATTTCTATTATCATTTTCTTAAGTAAGCATCATGGTGATTTTTGTCACGATCACTCTTTCCCGATTACTCTATGTCTTCTGTTGGGCTTCTTTTCCTGTAGTTCTTCTTACGACCCTCGCTGGTCGTCCTAAAATGTTTGGTGTTCGAATCACACAGAATTTTATATAATGAGTCACATCCATTATAATTCGTAGCAGGAGAGCGTGAGTCTCATACGTAAGGGAACACAACAATCCTATCATAAGTCTCTACATCAAAGAACGATGCGCTGAAACGTAATAAGACGCACAGATCCTAAGGACACTAGAACCTGATGCTCTGATACCACCTGTGAGACCCCGCCTAATTAAATAATGGGTGATTAGTACTGTACCAAATTAAAATAGAATGTTCGGTTGGTTCATTCTTAGCATCATTGTCGAAAAACTTTTTAACATATTAATCACCTAATATAAAATTAAGTTAGGTGTTAAAAAATTTCCAATTTTAGTAAAACCAAGTAAATCCATTTTCATTAAATCTTAAAATATGAACCATTTAACTCCATACCAATCCAAGTATAAATTATAAACCATCACTATACACAGGAATATAATAAGTACGGAATAAGAGTCAGATACTGAAATAAATAAGACTGGGTAAAACCTAGTTCAACTCTAAACCATAAAGTAAACTGAATACAATATCTCAGATCAAAGACTAGAGTGAGCGAAACATGCCCTAAATGAGAAGTCTAGATGAAACTAAATGGAAAAGATAGATGCGTCTACTATAAAGACCTACAGCTTCCACAACCGCTGCAGCACGTCTGATACTCCAATCTCTAATTCTGGTACCCCTGTGGTTGAGCACCTGATATAATATATGTATATAGAAAAAGAGAGAAGAGATATAAGAAACGGGTCAGAGCCCTAGGTTTAAAAATGATTTAACAAATATTTAAAATTGGTTCTTAAAACAAGTCTTATACACATGTTAGTTATCGAACTCTCACATGAGTTTCTCACCTCTCATCTATTGTGTACGCCTAACGTACATCTAATCTCTCCCTAGTTATACCACCCAGCCTAACTAGTCAGAAACCATACTAATACTAACTATGCTCACTAGTAGTATTCCCTTATCGCCCATACAATACGCTATTCAAATAGTTTATCTCACATACTAAGTTTCATTATTCACCGTTCGAATGGTTAATCTTTATCCACTAAGATTATTTCATTTCTCATTTCCACTTTATCTACTAGTTTCACAAAGTAGAAAGTTCTCCCAGTATACTCATATATATATATATATATATATATATATATATATATATATATATATATATATATATATATATATATATATATAGTCTCATCATCTCTCTATATATACACTAATCCTGCACCCTTAGGTTAAGACCACTTGGTGCAATGTAATGATTATTATTATTACCAAGTCTACTAGTTTCACACAGTAGAAATATTCACAAGTTCACACACACACACACACACACACACACACACACACACACACACACACACACACATATATATATATATATATATATATATATATAGTCACATACTAATCCTGCACCCCGGGCTAAGGCCCATTAGTGCACCTATCAAGAGAATCTTGCATCCCCGGGTTAGCACCCATTAATGCACCTATCACTAATAATCCAGCACCCCTGGGTTATCACCCATTAGTGCGCCTAAAAATAATCATCATTGTAACCCCGGGTTATCACCCATTAGTACACCTAAAAATAATATCCTTGTACCCCCGGGTTATCACCCATTAGTACACTTAATCAATAATTTTCTTGCACCCCCGGGTTATCACCCATTAGCGCACCTAACAATAATATTCTTGTACCCTTGGGTTATCACCCATTAGTACACTTAATCAATAATATTCTTGCACCCCCGGGTTATCACCCATAAGCGCACCTAATAATAATATTCTTGTACCCCAGGGTTATCACCCATTAGTACACTTAACAATAAAGTTCCTGCACCCCCGAGTTATCACTCATTAATGAGCTTAACTATAAGATTCTTGCACCCCTGGGTTATCACCCATTAGTGCTATTAGCAATAATATCACATAATAGGCATACACACGTCCTATTAAATTTATAGGGATTTCTCCAACCTACATATATACTTCTCATACGTATTTTAACCTCTACTACGTATAGTATAATTATTTAGATTACTATCTCTCTCGTAATCTCCAAGGTACATTTTTGATATTGAATATTTAAAGTATTAATTCTCTCATACTTTTTCGAAATTCTGTCCTGTTTAAATTTACTATCTGGCAGTTTCTCTCACTCTAATAAACCGGTAAACTCAAAACTGGACTTTAAGAAAATTCACAAAAATTCACCCTATCGCTCGAACCATAAGGTTTGTCGTTCTAACCATAATGACATGTCGCTCGAACGACTTCCACGTGTCATTAGAACGACTTCGTGCGAGATCCTTATCTCGCTTTAACGACCCTTCGCACAAGATCGCGCGAGACTCTACTGTTCGTCTTCTTCCCAAATTTTTAGCGTTTTCCACCATTTTTTAACCTTAAAACCTCTAAGATTCAACACCCAACGCCTCATCATTAATACCCCTCAACACATAACAGGTTATAAATCATTCCTAACAACCTAGGATCATTAATTCGTCATTAATCATCATAATTATATAAAATCCCCAAATTAATTCATATGAACCCTAGTTTCCAAATTTTCAATTAAAGAACCTAATCAACCCAGATTCGTTCATCAATATATAATTCTATTTCATGATTAATCCTCTACATACATGAAGGAATTTCAACCACTAATTAACCCAGTCCTTAATCATAATTTAAATCTCAAATTTTCACCCAATTAACATGTAAATCATGATTAATTTCACCTACACTAACATGAGCATGATTATTGCTAAAAGAAAGCAAGTAATATACACTTGCCTCGAATAGGATGGTCTGATCCGTTGGTGATGTTGGTATAGACGTGTTCCTCTCTTCTTGATCTACGCATTAGTGGTGGTGGTTGTGCAAGGTGGTGCTAATTTGGCCTTCCCTCTTGGAAATTGGTTCTCCCTCACACCCTCTATGGCCGTTCTTTCTTTCTGTGTCTCTCCACCCTAAAGGAATTTTCTTGGTTGATAAAATAACTCCCAATTTTCGTCCATTAATTAAACCTAAAAATATAATTTACCATAATGCCCTCTCGGGCCGCCGATTAGGCCTAAAATTTCTCCGGGACCCAAACTAAATACCCAAATATACTATTTTGACTATCTCGACCCTCCCGAACTCAATGGCGCACTCTAAATGACCATACGATTTAATAAAAATAACTTCTCTTTTTATTCCAATCAATCAGTCTCGACACTACTCACACGCGCGTCAGACTTAAATTACCAAACTATCGTATTTCTCACTTCCGATAATTTATCAAATATCACAATTCCATATTAAATATCACACAGTAATATTTAATATTTCAAAATAATAAGTATTAACCCTTGACACGCTAATCATTAATTATTTTAATCCGAATTAATTAACAATTAAATTCTCACTTTTTAATTCAATTAATCCAACAATAATAATAAATTTCATATTATTTAATTCATAAAAAATACGGGGTGTTACAAGAAGATAAAGAAAGGAAGGCCTTAGGCATGACCTAATGTTGTCAAGTCAATTTTTAATCCTCAAGATGGAGGTAAGAAGCCAAAAGGCAACTGCTACATTTGCAAACAGGAAGAACATTGAAAGAAGTAATGCCTTGTCTTTTTAACCAGGGGAATGTATATAGTAATTTCTCCTACATCAATGAGATATGTTTGGTGGTGAAATATACCGGTACCTGGTTTGTAGCTTCGGGAGCCACTAATCATGTTTATAATTATTTGCAGGGGTTCCAGGTAACTAGGGAGATCAGTGATGGGCAGATGTTTCTATCCATGGGCGATCATCACAAGGCATCAATAGGAAATTCAGTTTTAAATTTTGGTGCAAATAATAAGTTAGTTTTGGTAGATTGTTTTTATGTTTCTGGTATTAGAATAAATTTAATTTCCGTTTCTAAGCTTGTGATGAATGGGTATTTGGTTTATTTTAATAAAGGTGTTTTTATAGAAAATGGCAAATCTCTTATCTGTTCTAGAACTTTGAAAAATAATCTTTATATTATAAGAACTGTCTCACTATTGCTATTTAATACTAAAGTGAATAATATAAAGAGAAACGGTCCTTTTAAGATGATCCAAACATATATTTAACGCATGTGGTTGGGTTATATAAATCTAAAAAGGATATAAAGAATGGTTCAAATGGATAATTGAGATATTTAGAAGTGGAGGCACATCCATTCTGTGAATCCTGCTTAGAATGATATGACAATAGGCCACTTACGTCCAATGGGTATAGGGCCAAAGATGTTTAGGAGCAGGTTCATACTAATTTGTATGGTCCTATGTCGATCCGATAAATATGTGGTTATGATTACTTCATTGCATTTATTTATGATTCCTTAACTTTTGGATATATTTACCTATTGATCCACAAGTCTGAAGCTTTGATAAGTTCAAAGAGTATAAGGTTGAGGTAGAGAATTTTCATAGCAAACTAATCTATACTCTATGATCTATTCATGAAGGGGAATACCTATTGGGAATATTTGGGCAACATTTATCGGAGTTGGGTATCACTACCCAATTGTATGCACCAGGAACTCTAGAATAAAACAGTGTAATAGAAATAACGAACATGACTCTTTTGGACATGGTTAGGTCCATGATGATGTATTCGGACCTGTCGGATGCCTTTTGGGGTTATGCACTAGAGATGACTATATATTTATTGAACTAAGTTCTATCTAAATTGGTATTTTCAACTCCTGTAGAACTCTAGAAAGGGTGTAATCCAAGTATAGGTCCACTCGCATATGGGATTGCCTATCACAGGTGATGCTAAAGGATCCGAATAAGTCGGAATCGAGGATGGATGCATGTATTTTTATGGGATATTCGAAGTAACTAAGGGTGGTAAATTTTATGATCCTAAGGACCAATAAGTATTTGTTAGCACAAATTCTAGATTCTTATAAGAAGATCATATGATTGACCACAAGCCTAGAACCTGATATTGACAATACACTGCCTGGTCGTAGTGTGAGTATTGTCAATAATCAATATTCACGTATTACTTATACTGGACCACAAGTAGAGCAATGTCATAGTGGGAGGGTCACGTGTCATCCTTATAGCTTAGTCTATTTGGGAGAGCACTTCGGTGAAGTCCCAAGGGAGCATGAAATGGATAGTCTTAACTGTGATGAGGAAATTCAAAACAAGGATGCCAGGATATGGCTAAAGGTTATGAATACCGAGATGGATTTGATATATTCAAATAAAGTGTGGGATATTACATACTTTTTAGATGGGATAATAGCCATAGTGTGCAAGTGGATCTACAAGAGAAAGAGAGGAGTAAATAGTAAGGTGGAAACTTTTAAGTCACGACTTATTACAAAAGGGTTCACTTTGAAATAGGGGATCAATTATGAGTAGACATTTTCACTAATAACCATGATTAAGCCTATCCGAATCTCATATCCATTGATTCATATCTTGATTAAGATATTTGGAAAGTGTAAGTAAAGACTACATTCTTGAATGGAAATCTTGACGAGTTCATTTATACGGTGTAACCCATGGGTTCATAGCAAAGGGCCAAGAAAAAAAGGTATGCAAGATGAAAAGATCCATTTATAAATTTAAGTAAGAATCAAGGTCTTAGAATATACGATTTTATCAGGTAATAAAATCTAATGGTTTTGATCGATGTATGGATAAAAACTTGTGTATATAAGAAGAATGACGAAAGGCTGGTGGTATTTCTAGTACTTTACATGGATGATATTCTCCTTATCGGTAATGATGTGGGCGTATTATCTATCATAAGAATGTAGTTGTCTAGTCACTTTGATATGAAGGACTTAGGATAAGCCAACCATATCCTAGGGATCAAGGTATTACGTGATCGAAAGAATAGGAAGTCGGGATTATCCTAATATACTTACATCAACATAATGCTCACCAGGTTTAGCATTCAAGACTACAAAAAGGGTTTCTCCTTTCCAGGCATGGAGTTACTTAATCTAATGATCAGTGCCCTAAGACATCTAAGGAGATAAAAAGGAAGAGGAATATACCTTGTGCTTCGGCAGTGGGAAACCTCATGTATGTTATGGTATGTACTAAAGCGAATATCTATTATGCCATTAAAATGGTCAACAGATCCCATACTAATCCAGGTGAGGATCACTGGACTGCTATGAAACACATTCTTAAGTACCTAAAGATGATTAGAGATTATTTACTGGTTTACTCAGTAGATAGTCTAGTACCTGTTGGGTACATGGTTTTAGATTTTTAGTCGTATAGGGATTCTAGGAAATTTACCTCGGGATATGTCTTTACCCTAGGAGGTGGAGCCGTAAGTTATAAGAGTGTTAAGAAATAATGTATTGATGACTCAACCATGGAAGCCGAGTATGTTACCACTTCCAAAGCAACAAAAAGGTTGTTTAGCTCTGGAACATCCTAAGTGATTTGGGTGTGGTTCCTTCCATGCAATTGACTATTACACTTAATAGTGTTAATAACGCTGAGATTGTGAATTCAAAAGAACTAAGGACTCATCATATGGCGAAGCATATTGAACACACGTATCACATGATTTGGGGCATTGTGTAGGGGACATCATTGTAACCAAGATTGTAAGATAGGAGAACCTGGCAGATCCTTTTATAAAGATCTTACCAAATAAGACTTTTAACAATCACATAGAAGAAATGGGGGCCAAGTGCATGGCCACATGAATTTAATACTAAGTAGGAGGTTGTTAGGGTTCACTTATAAAATAATGTGTAATTTGTTTTATTATTGATTAATAAATGATCATTTTATTCATTTTGTAATGAGAATCAAGTTTTTGAGAATGATTTATATTTACGTAAATATATTAATTCATATTTAATATCGGTTAATAGAGCTTAGTAGAAATTCTAGTGAGTCAGCTTCAGGATGATCACAAAGGGATCGAAATATCATTTCTAGATTTATTGAAGAGTTAACAACCTATATAGGTAGTTGATATCCTATAAGAACAGTTACAATGCAATCCTTGGAGTTTATCTCAAACTACGAGAACTTGTTTGATGGTTCGAGAACTCTTACAATAGTTCAATAGAGGATTGTAATGAACATCCCACAAATATATTAAACATGATTGGGATATTAGTCTAAGAGTTTCATGATTAGACTCAGGAAATATCACACCATTTGCAAAGGGAACATACATGTTTAATCCTCAGATTTATGAGGATTAGAATACTTATATACTTGTTAGTTTTATTGCTATGGATGCGATTCAATCTTGGATTAAATCATGTTGTCCTTATATTGGGTAACAATTATATAAGTCGGTCTAGGATCTTAATTCAGAGGAATCCACGTCCAGGGATACCTTGGATTGCGATGCTGCCTTGATAGAGTTATAATATTTATTTTCACTAGTAAATATGATCAGTGGAGTAGCAAAATCAGTTAAGTTTGATATTTAAGGAATTGATTAGAGGATAGTTAACATCAATTGATGGCAAATTGTTTTAACCACTTAACGCAGGGGAATCACAATATGTACCATTTTCGACTTTGCAAAAAAGACCTCTGTATATCTGAGTGATTTATGAGATTATTAAATTGGAGTGCAATTGTAATTATTAAGTGGAATTAATTACGAATAAATAAAGAAAGAAAAGAAAATTATGATATGTAATTTGAAATTTTTGAGTATTTATTTGTGAGCTAATTTAATTGTTTTTCTTGAGTTCTGGTATAGTCCAAACACCCAAGTGGTCAGTCCCATACTCTCGAGAAACCTAATTTACCCCAAGTCCACATTTTATACTCGTATAAATAGGTGTGGGTTTTTTAATCATCATTCACAAGCGTTAGGTATTGAGAGGGGTAAAATAAACACTATTCATATTTTTTATGATAGGCGCTAGAGAGAGACCACCATATCTTAAGTTTTAGAAGATGTTTTCATCTCAAAATGTTTCCACCCACCTACCTGACTTTAGGGAGGATCATACCATAGAATATTCAAGCATTCAAAAGGTTTTGGAGATCCAACACAAGGCATCCCTACATCTATATCAAATACCATCATCTATATTGGATCATAACCAGATCTGCAAGGGTATTGTATTCTAAACCCTAGGTTTGTTCCTTAAACCCTATTGTTTTATATTTTTTCTTTTCCATGTTTGATTAATTCAAGATTCAAGGCTAAATTTTTTATTCGGCATATATCGATCCCCAACAAACTTACTCTTAGAGGTGATAATACACACTATCATCCAAAACACTTTTGTTTTACAAAACATCCCTTGAAATGTGGTTTATAGGTTTAGATGAAACCCTTGTCACAAAATGAGGTTTCAAATTCAAATACCTATTTCTTAGAAAAAAAATCATTTTTCACAAAATCACACTCCTCATAAAATTTTCATTAACATGATTGTGAGGAAGAAAAAAAGACATATTTTTTTGAAATTCATTTTCACATGGTATAAAATCCATTTTACTCTAAAAGTGTTTTTCTTCTTAAAATCTCAACCACATTCTTTTTTTACTCATTCTATTTTGATGGAATCATATTCAACTCATTTTTTTTAGTCATAAAGCAAATCATGATTATGTGAATGTGAACTAAATTGATAATTCCTAAGTATGAGGAAAATTTCTCTAAGTTGAATGGTTATATAACAATAATTGCACATATAAGGTTCATGGTAAACCTCCTTATAATGATTTTTTGGGACAACTCTTGCTTTCTTTGATTTTTTTAAAACTTACAACAAAATTTTCTTAAATGACCCTTTTTGTGACAAAATGTGTAAGTGTAGGATTTAAAATGTCTTTTCAAACTTTCTTTGCCTTTTTCAGAATATTGACCTTTGGAAACAAATTGATCATTTTCTTTCAAATTCAAAACACTTGGATCGACACACACATTTTCCTTCAAATCTTGATTTTTCTCATTCTTATCTAAAGAAGATTGAACCATTCTCATTAGTTCAAGTGTTAAAATACTTTCCAAACTAGTTGTGCTAGATTTAAAAAAATTTGACTCAACTATATCAAACATTTCCATATCATGAAAATTTATGTTTTCTAACATTTAATCACAAAAATCATTTTTTGTCTTTTGACACGCATCATTTGATTCGTTCAACAAAACATGACAATTTTTGCCATTTTAAATACCTTTCATTAAAACACCATTTTATTATTTCCTAACTAAACATTCACTCTTGGACAAACTCACACAATGATCATCCTCTCAAAGTTGACTAATACTAATCATATTAGCTTTAAGCCCTTCAATATAGAAAAACATTTTGAAGGGCGATGTTTTTCGAGTTTCTCATCATGCCTATACCACTCACTATAGAGCTATTACCATTTCCAAAAACAATAAAACTTCCATTATAATTTTATAGATTAGTGAAAAATAACCTTTCTCCCATCATATGATGTAAGCAACCACTGTTGTACCCCATCGTCTTAGAGACATCAACCTCGACCAAGGAGATGGCCGAGGTCAGAAGGGACCTAGAACGACAACTAGCGACCTCGTCCTCAGCAAGGTCGGCCATGGCCGACGTTACTAATTTCATCACAACCATGCATCAGTTGAGGCCTACATGTCCCACGATGGCACTTATTCATCAGGCCATCCAGGGTTGACAACCTCGGCCGAGTACGAGCCGAGGTTACAGAAGCTACACCATCATCATAACCAACCTCGACAGAGAATTGGTCGATGTTCCTTGGCTACTCCTCCATAACCTCAGCTCAGGCCGACATTATGACTCAACTCACCCTACCTCGGCCTCGTATGAGCCGAGATCATCCTGATTAAGGAATAGGGCAACAACTAGACTTCACCAACCTCGTACTCTTCTAGGCCGAGGTTGGGACCGATCGCAGACAGCCGAGTCTTTATTCGCATATGTGTGAATGGGAACACGTGTACACAATTTAGTTATAAAAAATCATTCCCCTCATGTGGGGGGAATATTTTATCATCATTCTCCATATGTGACAGTGACAGATGTCTTCATCAGATTGGGTAGATCAACTCACACATGATCATTGCATGCATAGGCGGTACTTTACACCCCCCAAGCACTATATATAGAGGCCATCCTCTACCTTGTAAAGGACCCAAAATTAGCAGCCCTAGCTGAAACTCTGTCCAAATATACAGTAGAGAGATAAAGATTGAGAGATTGTATATATGGCCATTAGAGCCCTCATACAGTGATATTAATCACACACTTGCACAGTGGACGTAGGCCTGATTGGCTGAACCACTTACATAACTGTGTTCTTCCTCTTTTCCTCACCTTAAAATCTTACATTTAGTATACTCTTGTGCTACCATTGTTATCACTAGTTTGAGATTACAAACACCTTGACTGGCGGTGCTATTTTTAGCATCATCATTTTGGCGCCGTCTGTGGGAATCGAGAAGCTATCTCTTCCTCATCTCTTTCTTAACCTAACCGGAGACTCTGGTGGTGAACCAAGCCTCACCCTAGTGTGGAGCTATTTCACCATTGAAAGAGGTCTTGTAAGGTATTAAGATCATCTACTACACCAGCTCTTTAGTGCTAACACATAGCACCGAAATTACCACCACCTCTTCCGTCGGCTAGGGCTGGTGGACCTATATCCAGCCAGGCACCCCCTCAATTTGAAATGACGGAGGTGGCCATAGCCTTGAGGTCTTTGGATACAACGCAATAGGCATTGCAGGAGCAATTTCCATAGAACAGTCAAAATATGATGAGGCCACCTGGAGTCTCACCAGAGATGGTTACTCCGGTGGCTCTCTAGGCGCACCCTGAAGCTAGGGGACCACCCCGGGCACCGTGCAAGGATCACCCTATGCCCCAGCGGAGGAGGGACATTTCTGACCCTAAGCGCTTGCGCCTGGGGAGGCAAGGACACCCTTACCCTGAGGATAGGTATGATGATCTAGAGGCGGGAGATGTCCCGAAAGATGGTTGGGAACCATATGAGGTTTTGAATAACACAGTTCATCCTATCAAGAGGAGCCAAGGTTGTGGAGGCCGAAGGGGTGGAGAAGCCCAACAACGAGGATCAACTTTTGATCGATTGAGCAGAGGGTCGGCCTTTAAAAGGCTCGGCCCCATAAATGACCTAAAATAGAGGTTGTTAAGGTCGAGAAGTGCAGCTAGCTCACAAAGGGAAGATAGGCAACATCGGCCTCATCAAGGACGAGGAAGAGACCAGGAAGAGGTCAACAGCCGACGTTGTGCTGCGGCTGGGGAACCCTCAGTCCACTCCTTGGAGGTAGAAGGGTACAACCTCGGCCAGGACGACGTTTCAAGACCATGGAATGACTCCATCCAACGTTTTGAGGATAAGATAGGAGACCTCATTAAAAGTCAGGATCCACTGCAAAGAGGTTTCTTAGAAGGCTCTCCGTTTATGGCTAAGATAGTGAGCTTCCCTACCCCAGCCAAGTTCAAACCACCCACGGTGTCACCTAAGTATGACGGTAACACCAACCCTGTACATCACATTGAGATGTACCAGTCAGCGGTGGACATTTATTCAATACTAGATGAGATGAAGTGTCGGGCCTTCTACGGGACTTTGACGGGAGCAGCACACATCTGGTTTACTTCTCTTCTGAGGAATTCGATTGAGAACTTTAAGGGCTTGGCTGAACGATTCATTCATAATTTCTATTTTGGGGTAAAACCTCAAAAGAATACCACCCATCTGTTGTATGACAAGCAAGGCAAGCACGAGAGCCTAAGAGACTACATCGCCAATTTCAACAAAGAAAAACTTGAGGTTGAAGATTACGAAGATAATATTGCCATGACCGCCCTTATAGGAGGTTTTCAGAAAGGGAAGTTGTTGTGGAAACTTTTGGAAGACCCTCCCAAGTCCATAGCGGATCTATTGGCAACTGCGGGGAAGGTTATAAATGCTGAAGAGGCCATGGTCGCTAAGTATGAAGACGAGAACGGCGGTAGCAGCAGAAAGTTCCAAAGAAAGAAAGATGGAAAGAAGAGGTCAATTGATGACAAGTTTGCACGTTATACCCCTCTTATTGTAAGCTGTAAACACATCCTCAATGAGATTAAGAGTGACCGATCTCTAAGATGGCCAGAGAAGCTGAAGGCTCCTCTACATAAGAGGAATCAGAACTTATGGTGTGAATTCCACCAAGACGATGGCCATGTCATAGACAAGTGATTCGCTTTAAAAGATGAGATCGAGAAGATGTTAAAGTTAGGAAAGTTGAGGAAATATATTGATGGCAAAGCTCCCAAAAGGGGAAGAGATGACACCAAAAAGAAGATAAATGACAAGTGTCGTGACGATACCCCAGCAAGAAGAGATGGTGACTCAGATGGTGATGACGAAGACGATCCAGACCTCTCACCAAAAGATGGCAACGCCCCCGTGAAGAGGGTTGGTGTGATCTCCTTTGGTGTTAACACCATATGTGGAGGACTCGCAGGGGGTGGTTCTGAAGTGGCTGACCGGAAAGCTCATGTGGCAGAGGCTAAGTTAGTGGCCAAACTTGAAGTAGTAAATCTGACATCTTACGAGATAACGCAAAAGAGAAATAAGGTGGACATGGACACTCTCATGGTCGGGTTCTCCCGACCAGACTTCAAAGGCATCCTAGCTCCACATGATGACCCTTTGGTAATCACAACAAGAGTCCATGGATGTGAGGTAGAGAGAATTCTTGTAGATGGAGTTATGATGTTTTGGCCCTGCTTAAAAAACTTAGGCCTTAGCAGAGCTAGGCTGGTACCCTATCATCATCCGCTAATGGGGTTCAACGGTAAAAAGGTCCATCCGCTAGACATGTATGAGATGGACGTGCGAATGGGTGATGAGTGTCCTAAGAGGTTGACCCAGAAGATCAAATTTTTTTTATTATGGACAAAAATGTCTTCTTGGCCTACAACCTCATCATAGGAAGAGTATCCCTTAAGGAATTTGAGGCCGTGCCGTTGACGGTCCACCAGATGCTAAAATTCTCGACCCCCTATGGGGTAGGGGAAGTGCAGGGTGACCAGACCATAGCACGAGAATGCTACTTCAACTTGGATGATGAGAGAGAGGCCCATAAAAGAGCAACTACCACTTATAACATTGATACACTTGACCCTAGAGATGAAACAAAGTTGAAGAAAGGGGAGGCCGTGTAAGAGGTAGAATCCATCATCTTCAATGAGGATTAATAGGAAAAAACTGTCCGGGTCGGCAAAGCCTTGAAAGCAGAAATTAAGGAAGAGCTGATAAACCTCTTGAGGAAGAGGCAGAGTGTCTTCGCTTAGAGTCACGCGAACATGCCTGGCATCAACCCTGAGGTTATGAGTCACAAACTCAACGTGACTAAGGATGCTAGGCCAATCAAACAAAGACAAAGAGTTTACTCTAGGGAGAAGTATGACGTCATCCGGGAAAAACTCAAAAAGTTGGAAGAGACCAGGTTTATCAGGGAAGTCATATATCCGGAATGGCTATCAAACGCAGTCATTGTGACCAAAGCCAACGGAAAATGGAGAATGTGTGTAGATTTTACTGACCTGAACAAGTCTTGCTCGAAAGACAGCTATCCCTTACCTCGAATAGATCAGATGGTAAATGCCACTGCAGGGCATGAGCTCATGATCTTCATGAACGCGTATTCAGGTTACAACCAGATCTTCATGGATGCTAAAGACTCAGAGAAGACAACCTTCATTACTGACACATGGACATATTATTATAAGGTTATGCCCTTCGAATTGAAAAATGCAGGGGAAACGTATCAATGTCTTGTGAATAAGATGTTTAAAGACCAAATAGGTAAGACTTTGGAGGTGTGCGTAGACGATATGTTGACGAAGAGTTTAAAGGGTTGCACTCATGTGGCAGACCTGGAAAAGACCTTCGATACCATGGACTTATACAGAATGAAACTAAATCTCGTGAAGTGTGTCTTAGGGGTGGTAGTTGGGAAGTTCCTTGGATTTATTGTCAATCAGAGGGGAATAGAGGCGAACCCTGAGAAAATCAATGATTTGCTCGATAAGAATACACCAAGGAGTATCAAGGATGTTCAGAGGCTCACTGGAAGAGTAGCTGCACTCAACAGATTTGTTTCCAGAGCAACGGACAAGTGTCTTCCGTTCTTTAAAGTGCTCAGAAAGGCCTTCGAATGGGACGAAGAGTGTGACGAGGTTTTTAACCAACTCAAGTCCTACCTCGGATCTCCCTTACTCTTATCTCGGCCCATAGTAGGAGATAAGCTGTATATTTATCTAGCAATTTCTGAATCAGCTATAAGTGCAACCATAGTACGGGAAGACGTTGGGATCCAAAGGCCTGTATACTTCAATAGTAAATCCCTTCAAGGGTCTGAACATAATTATCCTCGAATGGAAAAATTGGTCTACGCCCTGATACATGCCTCGAGGAAGATGAAGCCCTACATTCAAGCCCATTCTATGGTAATCCTCACTGACTCCCCACTAAGACAGGTACTCCACAAACTCGAGAAGTCGGGTAGATTGATGACATGGTCCATTGAGTTGGGAGAGTATGACCTTACTTATCAACATAGGGTGGCCATCAAAGGGTAGGATCTTGCAGATTTTGTTATAAAATTCACATGGGAAGAGGCCGAGGTTGAGAATAACTTAGAAACTACTGAAGGGTCAAACAGAAATGTCTTTCGAGATTTGGAAGAGGTTATATCCAAGAGAAATGGAGGTTTAATAGCTAAGAATGAGGAAGATCGATACCTCTTCAAGCAATGAATCATATCAGACGGGAGCTTCTCATCGGGTAAAGATATCTGGAACCTCTTTATTGACGGGTCTTCTTAAGAGAGTGGAAGCGGCGCAGGGCTAATAATTTCAGCTCCAAATGGTACAAATGTTGGATAAGCCTTGAGGTTTAACTTCAAGGCATCAAATAATGAGTTAGAATATGAGGCCATGATAACAGGTCTCACATTGGCAAAGACCCTAGGGGTAAGACGACTCCTACTTCACAACGACTCGAGGTTGGTTGTTAACCAAGTGTTAGGGGTTTATGAGGCCAAAGATGAAAGGATGGGAAAATACCTGAAGAGGATGAGAATGATATTGGAAGGGTTCGAAGAGGCAAAGATGAAGAGAGTACCTCGGTAAAATAATAACCACGCAGATGCATTAGTAAGGTTGGATTCGATAATAAGGACTGACATCCGAAGAACAGTTCCCATCGAGATCCTGCCTAAGGCAACCATTGAGGATGAAGAGGTTAGTAACCCTTGCCTCAACTTGAACTTAGGGGACTCATGGATGGACCCCCTTATCAGATATATAAGAGAGGGAGAGCTGCCGGAGTTAAGGCTAGAGAGGAGGAAAATAAGGTACAGATTTATAAAGTTCTCAATAATAGGAGATACAGAAGTTCCCCACGTCCTACAGGAGGTACACGAAGGTTCTTGCTCCAGTCATATAGGAGGAAGACCTTTGGCTAAGAGGACTATTATGCAAGGATAATGGTGGCCGACCTTGGCCAAGGATGATGCAGCCTACGTGAAGAGGTGAGACAAATGTCAGAGATTCTCCACTATCCCCCATCAAACTCATAAGCCTATGACATCAATTAGTTCCCCTTAGCCATTCGTAGTATGGGGAATCGACTTAGTGGGTCCCCTACCAAGGGCTGCAAATTACTACCGATTTCTGATAGTCGCCATTGATTTCTTCTCTAAGTGGGTAGAGGCAGAGCCAATGATAACGATTACAGAGCAAAGACCTTCCAATTTATTTGGAAGAACATCATATGTATATATGACCTCCCAAACACCCTCATCTCGGACAATGGAACCCAGTTCAAGAACTCTTCCTTAGAGAAATATTACGAAAGAGTTAGGATAAAGCAGTTTTTCCCTTCTCCTGGCCGACCTCAGGCAAACGGTCAGATCGAAGTCACGAATAGAACAATCCTCGACGGAATCAAGAAGAGGTTAAAAGAAGATAAGGGAAGATGGACTAAAGAGGTTTATGTTGTGCCATGGGCCTACAGAACAACGGCTAGGACACCGATGGGGGAAACCCCATTTATGTTAGCACATGGCTCAGAGGCCGTCATACCAATAGAGGTAGGACTCCCTACTCATAGGGTACAGACCTATGACCCTGAGAAGAATGGGGAGGAGGGAAGACTCAACTTAGATTTGATTGAAGAGAGAAGGGAAGATAAAAAAATCAGGCAAGCAGCTTACCAGCAAAGAACAACAAAGTTTTACAATCAGAGGGTAAAATCAAGACCCATATTTGTGGGAGACTTAGTGCTGAAGAAGACGTTACAAAAATTAAAAAAACTTCATCCAAATTAGCATGGTCCTTACAAAGTGATTGATGAGGTTGTACCCGGGACCTACACGCTAGGAAACCTCGAAGGGGAACCTTTCTCCAATCCTTGGAATGCTGATCATCTAAAAAAGTATTACATATGATGTTACAAGGGTTTTCATATAAATGTATTATCTTATGAAGAGATTATTAATGAGAAGAACAATTCCCACGTCAATTCTTGGTTCATTATGCTCTAGTGGTAGAAATTATGAGGTTAATATCCAATGTGATGACCTCAGACCTTATAACATCATAATTTGGTGACAAGGTCTGAGGTGAGACATCATACTTGGATGACCTCAGACCTTATAACATCATAATTTGACAAGGTCTGAGGTCAGACATCATACTTGGATGACCTCTGACCTTAACATCATTAATTTGGTGTATATATTATGGGGATAACATCTTAGTTGATGACCTCAGACTTGATAACATTATTATTTGGTGACAAGGTCTGAGGTCAGACATCATACTTGGATGACCTCAGACCTTAACATCATTAATTTGGTGAATATATTATGGGGATAACATCTTAGTTGATGACCTCAGACTTGATAACATCATTATTTGGTGACATGGTCTGAGGTGGGACACATACTTGGATGACCTCAGACCTTAACATCATTAATTTGGTGAATATATTATGGGGATAACATCTTAGTTGATGATCTCAGACCTGATAACATCATTATTTAGTGACAAGGTTTGAGGCCAGACATCATACTTGGATGACCTCAGACCTTAACATCATTAATTTTGTGAATATATTATGGGGATAACATCTTAGTTGATGACCTCAGACCTGATAACATCATTATTTGGTGACACGGTCTAAGGTGAGACATCATACTTGGATAACCTCAGACCTTAACATCATTAGTTTGGTGAATATATTATGGGGATAACATCTTAGTTGATGACCTCAGACCTTATAACATCATAATTTTGTGACAGGGTTTGAGGTCAGACATCATGTTTGGATGACCTCAGACCTTGTAACATCATAATTTGGTGATAAGGTCTGAGGTCAGACATCATGCGCGGATGACCTCAGAACTTAGACGATTATATTGAGACTTCGGATATAAAGAATCATTCAATAAACATTTAGCAATTGAAGAAATAAATCCCTCCTCAGAGCTTGATATAGGCTAAAGTTGAGAGTTACAAAATACAACAGAGTTTGTCATAAGAGGTTACAGTTTGAAATAGAAATTAAAGTTACAAAAATCTCCACAAAATAGTTAAGTATTCGCAGCCTGAGGGTTAGTTTCCATCCCCCCATCTTCCTGGCCGAGGGTGGTCACTTCCACCCTATCGTCCTGGGCACCAACATCTTCGATCCTGGTGTCATCCTGGGGGCAGTCTCGGTAGGTGCAGCACCTCCCTCCTCCTCTACTTCTTGCAAGGCCTGGGAAAAATAAGGATCGACATAACAAAACCAATGAAGTTAGAGGCTGCGAGGCTCCTTGATTCCTTCTCCTTCATGGCAGCCCATTTGCTAGTGGCCTTTACACCCATTTCCAGGTATTCGAAGCCTAAGCTGATAAACTCATCATAGACCTTGTACTCCTCTAAGATCTTCTCGGAGGCATCATCCAAGGCAACCTTCATAGCCACATAGACCTTATGTTAAAGAGAATCACCCCGAGTCTTCAGGGCAGTGCTATGATCCTTCCTCAGCTTGTCTATGTATTTCTCTAACCTCTTCACGCTGGACTCAGACTTCTTCAAAGAGGCCTTCAGACGCTCCACTTCGGCGTTCAAAGCGGACTCGGTCTTCTCAGCCTCTTGGGCCTTCTCAATAAGAGGAAGTTTCCCCAAGGTCTAGTTAACAAAATGGTGCATGGTGAGGAGACCCTGTAGAACATGTGCAGAGATGTCAGTCTAAGGTCCGGTATAGTTCAAAACTGATGTTACACTTGAATATAATTCAGTGGCAAAAGAATAAGTTCAAGGTATTACTTGGATAAAGCGGTAGAGGGAGAACTCAGCCAATAGAGGCCTATCACGAGAGCGACAGTGACAGAAGCGCTTGTCAGAGTTGGTCATGGCATCGTCGATGGCATTCAGAGCCTTTAGACTATGGCCGATGAGACTGTCACCAATCTTCAGTTGCTCCAAGCGAGCAATCAGTACGTCCTCAGAAGAAATGGGGATGGCACAATCCCCCTTTTGTTTTTTTTCTTCTGCCTCTGATCCTGAGGGGCAGGGTCATCAAGTTTCCTCTTCTTGGACGCCTCAGCCCTTGAGGTAATTAGAGGAGGAGGAGGCACATTCAGACCTACTTTCTTCACAAGCTAGGGGCTGCCATCTCCCAGAGTTCGTCGGAAATCCCTTTTGGACGCTCTGCAAAACAGAAAGGTCTGAGTTAGAAAATCAGAGATACACAAATTCAGAGGTATGACTTGTTGAAATAATAAAGCAACTTACGGAGCTCGGCCAAAGGACTCCCCCCAAGGCCAGTTTCTGAGAGATAGTAAGGAGTCATGAAATGCTCGTACTTAACTAGAAGACCATGCTCACCCTGATCCTGAAGGTCTTTGACCTTTTGAAGATTATTTTGGCTTAGCCCAGGGTTGGCCCTAGCAGCCATTGTCACTTTTCCCCATCTCAGGGGTATTCTCGGCTCTAGGGAGGAAGAGGGGGCACAGGGACCAAACTCCCATGAGCTTGACGCAAAGAAGTAGCATGGCTTCCAATTATGGTTCGAGGTTTGGGTAACCTGCAACATCTTTTTATTTGACTTTCGAGCTAAAAAATGGTAATATGCCGGATGATTCCTCGCAGATGAGGGGACGTAGCACCCTGTAAAGACTTGGACAGGAAAGTCTGAATGATTGACTTCCCTCTATAAGATAATAGCTCCAATTATCACCCTCTAGGCATTGGGTGACAACTGGGAAGGAGCCAGGTTGATGTAGGACAATATAGCCCTGATGATAGGATGAATTGGCAGACAAAATCCTAACTTGAACATCTTCTCATACAAGCAGATCTTACCATCTCGACCGTTGAAAGCCCTCTCTTCCCTCAGAGGTATCCTAAGTTTTATAGAGGGACTTATAGAATATAGATGTCTGAAGGAAAAAAGGTCATCCTAGCTGACGGTGCTCTCTATCTCGACCGCCTCAGAGGTGTTAACATTGCTCTCAACATCATCATCATCATTCGGTTCAACGTCGGCCTGAGAAGACGATGGGGCACCACTTGGGAACCTCTGAGCGAATTCAGCTCCTATGACATCCGACATGGGAATAGCTTTAAGGATTGGTGGAACAGCCACACTAAGTCCTACAATCTCAACATCGTAGGAAGAGTGCGATGTACTTGAACCCTTGTAAGACGAGGCCCGACTGGAAACCTCGACTTGATCAGGGACCTGATCCTGCTGGACCGAAAAGTCCATGGCCTCTTAAAAGGAGTCCACATACATAGGGTCTGGGGTGGACGACTCAGACTCAGACATGGGAGTGGGTTCAACTGGAACCTCGGCTGACTTAACTGTTTCGACTGGCTTAGGGTATATGACCTTCAGAGGAGGTGGAAAGATAGGTCTGAGGGGTAATGCCTCTGACCTACGAGCTTCCTCTTGGTCTCTTTCTATTTAACTAATTTTATCTAAGGTCTTCTCCCTAAGAGAGGGGAATTCCTCTAAGAGTTGATAAAGTGGCCTGAGCATATGAGTCAGACCCTACACTTATGACTCTCCTAAATAAATAGGGTTGGCAATTTGATCAAAGATCAAACTAGGTTTTTAAAGAGGAATGAGTAAAGAACAGTTCGCTGGAAAACTCATAGGCTCGCCAGAAAATGCATAAACTCATTGGAAAATGTTACAAATGGAAGAACAAGGCAGAAAAATGCAACAAAAGGAGAAGAATGTGTGATAAACGATACCAGAGAGAATGCGTGAAGAAGAAAGAGAGAGGTTTGATCGAAAAATCCACCAAATGCACCTTAACCAAGCACTTGTAGAGAGAGAGAGAGAGAGAGAGAGAGAGAACAGAGAAAATACAGGCGAGAGAATGAAGAAATGGAGCATAAAGAAAGGAAATGAGGGTTTAACCCTCAAACAGCCCCACACGCATCCAAAGGCCCATCATTGCCTTAGGATCCCAAAGGACAACTAACATCATTGAGCTTGCCTGGCATGCCATATACTTCAGCAGTTTGCACTTGTCAAGAAAGCATCGACACCAATAGAAATCCAACCTCGGGCGAGCATACCCCTTAGTCACCTGCTCACACAGGAAACTAAGGGCTAGGGGGTGATTGATATACCCTAAATGTACCCCATCGACTCAGAGACATCAACCTCGTCTAGGGAGATGGCCGAGGTTAGAAGGGACCTAGAACGATAACCAACGACCTCATCCTCAGCAAGGTCGGCCATATCCGATGTTACTAATTTCATCACAACCATGCATCAGTTGAGGCCTACATGTCCCCTGATGGCACTTATTCATCAGGTCATCCAGAGTTGACAACCTCGATCGAGTACGAGTTGAGGTTACAGAAGCTACACCATCATCATAACCAATCTCGACAGAGAATTGGCCGATGTTCCTTGGCTACTCCTCCATAACCTCGGCTCAGGCCGACATTATGACTCAACTCTCCCTACCTCGGCGATGTATGAGACGAGATCACCCTGATTAACCGCGGATAGGGCAACAGCCAGACTTCACCAACCTCGTACTCTTCCAGTCCGAGGTTAGGACCAATCACAAACAACCGAGTCTTTATTCGCATATGTGTGACTGGGAACACGTGCACACAATTCAGTTATAACAAATCATTCCCCTTACGTGGGGGGAATATTTAATCATCATTCTCTACATGTGACAGTGATAGATGTCTTCATCAGATTGGCTAGATCAACTCACACATGCTCATTGCATGCATAGGGCTACATTACACCCCCCAAGCACTATATATAGAGGATATCCTCTACCTTATAAAGGACCCAAAATTAGCAACCCTAGCTGAAACTCTATCCAAATATACAGTAGAGAGAGAAATCTTGAGAGATTGTATCTATGGCCATTATAGCCCTCATACAGTGATATTAATCACACACTTGCACAGTGGACGTAGGTCTGATTGGGTGAACCACTTACATAACTATGTTCTTCCTCTTCTCCTCACCTCAATCTCTTACATTTAGTATACTCTTGTGCTGCCATTGTTATCACTAGCTTGAGCTTACAAATACCTTTACTAGTGGTGCTATTTCCAGCATCACAACATACCACTTACTCGAATTTGAAAAAAATAATGAATATAAAGTTTCAAAATTTTCAAAAGCCATACAACACACGTGACTCTATTTTCTCACCTACTTTGGCTTCACTTGATTTACTTTTCTCAACTCACTAACCTCCCTTTGAAGTTTCTTTAATTCATTTTCAAGTTTAGTATTCATTCCTCAAAAGTCAATTCTTCTTGAAAACTTTGAGTATGAATGATACTCATCCCTTTGAAGTTTATAGGAAAAATGCCTCAAGTGTCCTATCATGAAACAATAAAAGAACTTGTAGATTTGAAATTGTTTAGGATTAAAGTTCACATTCCTTTTAGCAAAATGTTTTTCTCTTTGGTTTTGAAAGACTCTCTCCATCCCTCTTATAATAATTTTTATGGTGCCTAAATTGAGGATTTCTACATTCAAAATGGTTATTTCATTTTAACACTTTAGAGGTTTATGAACACACTTAGGTTGACCTTAACAACCTTTACATTTGTACTTTTATTATAAAAGACATTATTCTCAAGTTCCTTTCCTTTAGTAATAAATTTTCTTTTTCAACTTGAGTAGAATGCTCTTGATAATTATATTTCTTCTCACGTACAATTGTATTAGGAAATTTAAAGGATAATATAAATAGTCAAATCCAAATACCTTTCATTCCGTTAGGAATCCTGGATTTTTTAAAAACCATTTCGTTGATTTTTTTGATCTTTTTACTAAATCAAGTTTCACTTTTACGACATTAGAAAATTTTCCTTTGAGAGATACAACCTCCCTTTGATATTCTCTTTCTTTAATTTCAAATATTTTGTGCTCTTTTTCAAGTGTATATTTCATTTCAAGGACCTCACCTTTTTGACTTTCCAAAATAAATTTTGTTCATTAACACGCTTTAACTTATGTTTGAGTTCTAAAATCATTTTTTTTAATTTCAATAAACTGCTATCTTCCTCAAACACATTAATTTAATTCAGTATTTTTATGTTTGACTTTTTCAGCTTGAGTGACTCATGAAATAATTTATTATACGCATAATTGGTTTCACTCATTTCCTCTTCATCACTCATATCATTTTCATTTTGAGAAATTTTCAAATTAGACACACTTGATCCATGAAGTGTTTTTAGTAAATAATGAACGTGAAGATGAATGTATGTTGTCCATACTTACACCTAAAGCATAGAAATCTGAAAGGTCCATAGACAAACACAATCAAACAAATACACATATAAAATCAAGGACATACTCAGGATTTTAAGCCTAATCGAGTAATCGTTCTCTGATACCACTTGAAAATGTGAGCGTATGAACACTAAAATAACCAAGGAGATGGGGGAAGTGAATAGGTTATTACAAAAAAATTGTCCAATTTTACTTTTCAACTTCGTAAAACCTATATCTCAGTCAAGTTTTTAAATAGCAAGTTGATCTAGTGAAATTTCAATCATACAAACATAATTAAGCAATAAAAACGATAAGTAATAGAACAAAAATGCACAATACCAGGTATACGATGAAACACCCCAACCCGTGGGTAAAAAACATCGATGTGACCTATCATGTCATTAAATTTGAAAAGTTACTTTACACTATACAAGAAGGTAAATCAATCAAGTGCGGTCAAAAAAATTTACCTATGAATATTTTGACTTTTCCCTATTTTAATTAGAAATCTAATTAAAGCTTCATACCTCAAACACAAAAGTCCATTATCCACTCTAGATCCACACCAGGATCTAACTCTCAATATCTAGGACACATCCATTTTATATCTCAGAATATAAATCAAGTGATTGGATCAGAATTCAGCTACAAAGTTGGCTAAATATGGATAAACTCCTCTTAAATCAACTGACAAATGAAGATCTCACAACCACTCAATTAAAAAGTTTGAATTTGAGTTAGAGAGAAAAAATAAACCTCATAAACATGAAAAACTCTTCGAAGAGTGTATTTTGAAATGCGTGAGTTTTCTTAACAAATGGAGGGAAACCAAAGCTATATATAGAAAGAATTCAAATTTCAGTTCCACCGTGTGCACTTTTTTGGACAGTGTGATCCTTTCTAAAAAATGAGACAGGACCATGTGCATGGAGGCCAAACATGGTCGTGCGAACGATTTATTCTAAACTTCACTAACTATATGAATGGGTTAAACCACGTCATTTAAACGATTATAGATAAAAACTCCTTAAAAATAAATTCCAATGAACTTTTTGAAATAAGCCTTGATGCCATTTTTTAAAACAAATACACCAATCAAAAGTTATTTTTAAAAAATAAATTTTATGAAAAATTATCTCAATTTAAAATTCGTGAGTGTGTGCAATAGCCAAAATTTAATCGATTTCATAAAAGGATATACTTCATGCTGATCAACAGAAGACTTCAAAACTTGAAGTGTCTTCATGTCTTCAAATCGCAATCTTTATAGGTAAAGGACAACAACATTCCCACTAATCTAGTAGATTAAAATTTTGGGCTTGATGTTGTGAATGACTCAATTTTTAACACGAAAGATAGACCATTTCTCTCCTTTTCTCTTTCTCTCTCTCTCTCTCTCTCTCTCTCTCTCTCTCTATATATATATATATATATATATATATATATATATATATATATATATATATATATATATATATATTACAAATGTTATAATTTCTTGAAGATATAACTTGAATGATCACCTTCCCCTTTTGACATTGATGAGAATTCGGCTATGAAGCCGCCCAAGGATTGTCCCATAATTCTTGTCCTTGGTTCATAGTTGATATCAAATTAAGTTAGATATAGTAATAACTTGTTCATAGTTTTAACTAGATTGGTTTTTAAGAATTTCTTTAGAAGGGAAATAAGTAATGATGATTATGGAGTGAGAATCAATGTAATGACTTAACTTCCTAGAAGATATCACTAGGGATCTGACTAACTTCTCTATAGGTACCGTAACTCCTTTTGACATCCAAGAGAATATGACTAATGCATTAGCTAGATTTTTGCTCTAATCTTGTTAATTAAATTAGTTCCCCACTAGTGACATTATAAAAATGTCAAAGTACGAGTGGGGATTATCACCACTTTCAACATTGACAAAAAAGCGGGAAACCTTCTACAGTAACAACCCGTATTTTTGAGAAATTAAAAGTGAATTAATTCATTTAAATTTAAATTACATGTGTGACGTAATTTAATGGAAATTAAATATTATGAGTTGATTAAATTAGTAATTGGAGAGAAAATATTAATGTTTATCGAATAAAATTACTAAGTAAATAATAACTACGTATTTGACGTCATAGCGAGTGATAGGTATGTGGTAGTATTTTATCTCAACCGGGCGTCTTGTATGGACTATATGAGCTCGATATAGGAAAGTATTTATGAGTAACTCAGATAATGATTTTAAGGTTACTGTTGAGTCCGAAAGGGTTGAAATAATCAAAATAGCATACTAGGGTGTATAGTTTGGGTCCTGGGATAGTTTTAGACCAAATCGGCACCCTGAGAGGGAATTTGGTTCATTTGGTAGCCTACGGTTAAGGGAGATACTAATTTCCAAAGGTTATACAAACTTTTAGTTGTGAGAGGCTAGGGTGAGAGGAATAGAATACACATGGAGGCCATTAGAGAGGAATGGGATAAAATTCTTGGATCTTATGAGAGGATTCTTGAAACCTTTCACCTTGTTCTTGTATCACAATCATCTTTGGAGGGTGGATTAGAAGGGAATCATCATAAAAAAATGAAATTAGATCACTCCCATACAAGGCAAGTATTTATCTTGCAAATTTTATGAGTTATAATACCCACGTAGAGTAGGGTCTTTGAATTAAAGATACTTGATACTATTCTTATTTTTTGATGAATAGAACTCATAATTCAAAACAGGACAGCATGTAGAATGAATCCAATTGTATAAATAGAATGAAATCAGAAGTTATGGGATTTAGATCATGGGATAAATCTGGGTCTTTGATGAACTTATGTGAGGAACACAAAAATTTAGGATATAATGATTAATGGAGTTTTAATCTTATATTGGATGAAATTTTATGGATTTAATACATGATTTACATTAGAAATCATCCCCACATGTATATTTGATGTTTAGTTATGTTAATTGGGAGTTTGTGATTGTTTCATGGAAGTTTGAGGAATCAAATGGTGAAAAAATTCGTAACAGCGAACTGAAGAAGAAGAGACCTGATACATTTCGAATCGATTCTGCCTAAGGGCGAATCGATTCTTCCTTTGGGCGAATCAATTCGATTTTCCCAGAATTAAATTTTTTTCCTTTTTATTTTAAGCCAAGAAATTTTGGTAAATCCATGAGGGGACTTCTGGGACATTTTAAACTATAGAACGAAATATGAAAATGTTAATAGGCTTATAGTGGAGATTAGGTTTACATAAATTGAGACGAGTTAAGGATTGGTATAACTAAGAAACTATCCATAAATGATGAACGAATGAATTTCGAGACGGGTCATGTAGTGATGAGTCAACCTATGTTTATGACCAATAGTATATGATGGGAATACGTACGTATCAAGTAAGGGGTAAATAAAACCCTTAGAGTAGTGAGTAATACTTGAAATTACATGAATTGGAAAGTTAGTTGATATTGATAAATACATCAAATATGCGAGCGATATAAACTACGTACGAGTTAACAAAATTTGGTTGTGTGCATACCTACGGAATAAAATATGATTATAGGTGGTGTGAATACCTATAGGTATGATTTGATTATGTGTGTGAATATACCTACGCTACTTGCTATTAGTAGGTTTTCGCACAGAGGAAGTCCCATCTTGACGATACCAGTGAGGTCTAGATTTGTGCCCCAGAATATGAAACTTAGGGAGACCCACTATGTGCCATGTATAATTGGAACTGGAAGGTCGTTTGGTTACGTTAGGTATGTGAGTATCCCAAAGGCTTAGAACCATGTTTGCCTCCATTATTGTGTTGATAATTTTGGGTTTGAGGAGACATGCCGAACCAATAGTCCTTAATTGAGTACGAGAGGTACATGAACTTGATAGCAGAGTATGCCAACATCACGAGGGGCCATTCCAGGGATGCTATAGTTGTGTATATACTATATGTATGATGAATATATACCGATGCTATATATCTACTTATGTGAGACATTTAAATTGATAGATGATGTATATCCAACAGACTTTAAGTAGTGGAACTAAAATAATCAACTCAATAATAAAATAGGAATAAATAAATTTATTATTGAGACTATAGTGTCGTGTCGTATGGGGAAATACGAGGGACCTAGACTTGTCGAGATTAGTCAGATACATTATCTAATTGGGGAAGGGGATACTAGTTAGGTAAATTATTTTAGGCGTGCACATTAGTTGAGAGGTGAGGATCTCAAGGGAGGGTACGTGGATATTACATGTGTAATAAATAATTAATTTAAATAATTGCAAAATATTTTCCTTGGGATCTGACCCGTGTCAACAATATCTTCAAAACCTTTTTGGGGTCCAGCTACAGGGATGCCAAACTTAGAAATCCTATCCAGATATGCGTAGCTAAAGCAGTGTGGAGGCTTGCAGGAGATTACTTTAGACGCTTCAACCCATTCATTCTAGATAGGAGATTTTTTCAGAAGTTCATTTGGACGCATTTCCCTTTAGATTACTTATTTTATTCAGTTATTCATCAGGCTATATTTCAATTTTAGTTTTACTTATTTCAGATTGTGGTTGGTTTATGTACTTGGATAACTGATGGTTTAATCGGTCTCATTTATTTATAAAATTGTCGTGTGATTGTTCAAGCTATATATATTTGTGAATGGTTTAGTTAATTTATTTTATTTTCACATGTGGTCATAATAAAAGATAAAACTTGACACTAGCTTAATTTGACATAAGTGATTAGTAATTAAAGAGTTTTTCAATAGTGATGCTAAGAATGAATCAAATGGGATTCCTATTTATTTTAATAAAGGACTAATCACCCGTGGTTAAAATAGGCGGGGTGTCACAGATGGTATCAGAGCATCAGATCTAGTGTCCATAGGATCTGTACAACTTACTGCTATGTCAGCATAGCGTTCTTTGACCTAGAGGCCTATTCTTTGGGTTGTTGCATTCATGGTTATGCATTTGAGTTTCGATCTTCTTCTATTGTAATTGTATTGACTGTGAACTTATACAATACGAACCTATTTTTAGATGCCACCTAGGAGAAGATGAGTGACGGGAGAAGCAACTAGGAATAATGCGAGGGAGGCTCATCCAGAGCCACAAGCACCGCAACCACAACCACAACAGGGGTTAGTGTCAGTAGCAGAGGGGGAAAAAATCGTGGCATAGGAAATTAATGCAACGATGACTTCCATGGCTCACCATTTCCCTCAAGTCTAGTAGCCACTGCAGCAAGTGGCACTAGTTATTCAGGCTCAACCAGGGCCGTTAGAGTGGCAGAGGTTAGGGAGGCCTTCCAGAAGGGTCACCCACCAGAGTATTAAGGTAGTTCTAATATGATTGCGGCGTTCCAGTGGAAGAAAGACATTCAGCACCACTTGTGTATGGTTGACTGTAGTGAGGTGCAAAAGTAGATTTTGTCCACTTTCAGGTTGGTTGGAGTAGGGTTACAGTGGTGGCAGTCAGTTACCACCATTGTAGAGAGGGATACTATGACCATTGCTGATTTCAGGGGGTAATTTGATCACAAATACTTTTCGCCAGCGAGAGAGAGAGAGAGATACGGAAGAAGTTCAGTGAGGTGACTTAGGGTGATCATTTAGTGGCCGAATATGAGGAGGATTTCACTCATTTGGCTAATTTTATACCAGACGAAGTGAACAATGAAGAAAGGAAGAAAGCGAAGTTTATGGATAATTTAGCTTGGAGGATCAGACAATATTTGATCGACAATTCGATATTAATGACTTATATTGATGTCGTCAATGCTGCATTGTTACATTGCTAGGATCATCATTTTCATGTGAATGGAAATAAGATAGGAGGTGAGACCATCCACCATAGCAAGACAGGAGGGAGTAGTGCTCGTGGATCACCACAGTAGCAGTAGTCAGGCAGACACTAGGGGCATGATTCCCGATAGGGGGATAAGGCCAAGAGGTTCAGATCTGGGACTATCGACCCGAGGGAAGTTATAGGTAGGGCCAACAGGGGCCTTAATAGTAGTAGGCTCTTCAGGGCCTCTAGGGCTAAGGGAATAATGGGGGAGGCCAGTAGGGTCAAGGCCAATAGGTCCAACAATAGGGTTAGCATCATCAGGGCCATCAGGTCTAGAGAAAAATAAATTTTCTAGGCTAGTGCTTTATTTGTGGATAGATGGGCCACAAGAGGAGGTATTTCCCAACATAGGTAAGAGCACTGCAGCATCAAGGTGCCTCGTAGGAGCAGTTGACACAAATTCCACCCGCAGTACCATCCCCACCCGCACCACCACAGCAGGGACAGTTACAGTACGGGCGTGTCTATAATGTCCGTGATTGCGTCCATATAGTAGGCCCCTGACGCGACTGGAAATGTGTCTCAGAAATGCCTTCACTCTAGGCTCAAGTGTAAGCCTGTCGCTCAAGTAATAATCCGACAAGTCGGGGATCGATCCTCAGGGAAAAAGGACAACGAAGTTGTGACGACGGAAAAGACGGAGGAATCCTAACCTTGACTCTAAAAATAAAGGGAAAATGATTTGATTTTGGTAATGATTACAGCTAAGTGCAAAGATGAAATTATGAAAAATGCAACTACAATAAGTTACCTAAAATATGAATAAAAATTGATTTTGAAACTTTTGACAAAGTGATGGGAAAAACGAGGACGGGAATACAATCCCCCAACCCTAGTGTAGTGCAGTGGTAATATTAATCATAAATTTATCTGATTGACCTGACCCGGAATTTAGTACTCCCAAGCATTATGTATACGAGGTTCAATCCCGCGTCATACCTAATCTGAGGATGAGTAAATCAGTATCGCGATAGTGACACTCAAGTTGCACTCTAAATCATCACGAGTACCCAGAGGCAAACGTGATATAAAGATCTACAATTATGGTGTCATTATGCGATATGATCATAGTCAATCAATAAATTCATCGAATCAATTTTACACACATACACTAACACCTCAGGTTGGGTTCATGTACCCCGACCTTGGTAAATCTAGCCTAACATGTTGAATTCAATGCAAACATGAATTGAAATGTAGGAGTTCATGATTAATCTAAGAAGAATGATAATTAGATGTAGACACGAATTAGCAATAAATATTACTCACTAAAATTACTCAATCAATAAGTGCAACAATGAATGAAATTGATACTCACAACAATTACTGGATCAATCTTCAAACCTTGAATTAAAACTGCAATTCTTAGCTAAACTAGGTTTTTTTTTTGGAAAAGAAGCAGGAAACCCTACTAATTCTTTGTACCAATAACAACAATAAATCAGGTCTTAAATACCGTACAATAATATCGAAAGTCAACTGCACTAGGAGCCTTTTTAGAAAGAGAAAATATTTCCAGATCTCGAGGACCGGACCGATCCGGGTCTTAGGCGGACCGGTCTGCCCCCAAGGCGAATCGGTTCTTTTTATTTTATGGTGGACCGGTTCTTTTTATTTTGGCCTCCTTCGGTTTGCATGCGATCCGGGGTCTTCTAGAGTTTGGCAAGGCGGACCGGTCCGAGGTAGGGGCGGACCGGTCCGGCTATTTGACTTTCTGGCTCATCTTTGACTGCTCATAACTTTTGTTTCGGAACTCCGATTGGGGTGCCGTTTCTTCCTTTGTGCCCGTGAATGAGATATCTTCAACTTCTCTTTAGGTACCTCATCCGAATTCCGTGTGGAAATTATACTTTTGCCCTCGAGACTTTTCCTTCTTTCTTTCTTGATTCTACTGATTTCCTTCTTTCATTTCTTGACATCAAATACCTGCAAAATCACTACAAAATACCAGAAACTCGGTGTACTCATTAGGATCAGTCAGTAGCACAGTTGTGAGATAAATCCAACTCAATTACGTTGTTCAAGGTGCTAAAAGTAACTAAATCAAGGGATAAATTAGGAAGAATTTATGCCTAATCAAACCGCCCTAACTTAGAACTTTGCGCGTCCCTAGTAATGTAAAAGAATCCTAGCGTGGCTCAACTCTTTTAAAAGATTATTTTATTGGGATAAAATACTTTTTTCGCGGGCAAGCGATTGCATTTAGCGTATGCAACAAGCCGTTAAACCCCTAGGTTACCCTAGTAGGACGAGTGTTGTCTCGTGAGGGTTTGCAGAGAATATACCCACAAAATTCGACTCAAAGAGAATTCAAAATATGCAAAAATTGTGCAATTTAAACTTTTCCAGAAAATAGTCATCATCAAGTCATATTTACAAGTCTCAAACCGTGGTGTGTGTGTGCGTAGCCCAACATATAACCGCTAATTTCCACCGATTGATCATTATGTTACTTATCCGAAAATTCGTTTTGATTTCAATTTCGCACGGAATGCTCTCACATACGAATCTCTCGGATTATGGCTATTCTCTTGGTATGCGTGATATAAAGAGTAAATGTAATGGAAGCAAAATCACGCATACGGTTAGAAAGACGGAAATTTTGTAGTGAAAGGACCTCATCAAAGGATTACGGTTTTAAAAACGGCAACATTGCTTTTATTTCGCGCACTTAATCTCCTTTATTATCTTTTGGTGTATTAGCTCTCCACGCGGTAACCAATTTCGCAATTTAGACTCGGTTAGGACTTTTTCGGGTTGTAAGGTATATGGGGTAAAATGACAATTGTCGGGAAGGTTGGAATTGGAAAAGTCATTAATGATGTCCATTTGTGCTTTTTCCGGGCTATTGCTCAAATTTTTTTTTTTGTTGAGCATATTTATTTATTTCTTGCCCCTTTTTATGCACTTTCCGGACTTAAATTCTGAATTTTTTCCTTTTTCACAATTCCGGCTATTTGTTTTTTTTTTTTGGGTTATCAAACGAAAGGGACAATTTGTTTGACTCAAATTGGGTTACAAAAGAGGTAATTTTTCGCTACTTTTTCTGGCCAATATTTTTTGGTGACAAACGAGGGCCTACTTCATTGCCCAAAATGCAAATTGCGTTACCGTACGCGTTTCGAGATGAATTTTACGTTTAGAGATCAATTTGGCACGTTTTTCAAAGCAATATTACACACCTTTTTCAAAACTGATCAAAATGAAAGGAATGAGATCCTTGACAACTTTTTAGGCGCTGAAAAGAACCTTGAGTTAACAATTACTCGGATTGATTTAAAAACTCACAAAAAGTGATAGGCTCGAATCTCACCGGGTTTGTTAATCTCCACACTTATTCGTTAAGTCGTCAATTTTCGCTCAATTTCCATCTTTGGTCAATTTTGGCTTTGTGTACACTGAATTTTACAACTTGAGACTTCAATTCGACTTTTAATGATATTTGTGAAAAATTTGAATTCCAATTTTTATTTATTTTGAACAAAAATATTTTTTTGTTTTTTTTAAAATTTTTGGGCATTTTTTGAAAATTTGTGAAGTTTTAGAAATACGCACTTGTGACCCCCCCCTAACTTAGACTTTTGCATTGTCCTCAAGCAAAAAAGGACTAAAATCTAACTCAAAGCGAATAAAAAGTGCGAAAAAATAAAACAAACAAATAGAGAAAATGCAGTTTTTATTACAACAAGACTGTGTTACATGTGCAGGGGAAAACATACAACTGTGAATCAGGGAAAAAAAGAAAATGCTGCCAATACCATCTAAAGCATCACCGGGGTGGGGGATGGGAGGAACCAGGCGCGTTGGGGTCATAGGGGTTTTGGTAGTAGGAAGGTAGTAGCTCATTAGGATCCCCTAGGCGCAGATAGATGTTCGCTTGGAAGCGGAGAACAATGTTCATGTCGCGCTCGTAGTTGGTCTGGAAGGTATTGAAGTTGATCTCGAGCACCGACATACGCGCGGTTAGGTCCGTTCCCTCCCACTTGAAATCTAGGTCATCCTCCTCGTCTGCGGACTCTTCTTCCGGACCGAGATCCCCCATCTCAATGTCTTCTCCAGCTGCCCCGATATCTTCCTCGTTGTCGCTCGAGGTAGCCTCCTCTTCGACATCATCACCCCGCCGAGCCCGGAGGACGGCTATCTGTTTGGCGCTTTTGGTGCGGGTCCCTTGTTCGAAAGGACCGGGGAGACGCGTAAGGTCGCTCGGTGCCTCTATGCCAGCATCCTTAAGGATGGATGTTATTAATCGGGCATAAGGAAGGGGGGTGACACCCTTCTCATCCAAGGACGCATTGATGATATCCGCGTATAAGGTGCGACCCAAATGGATGGAAGTGTGGGACTAGAAGAGATGATATGTCAAGGTAGCTTGCCGGGGCCGCATGGCAGAGTCATTGGACGCTTGCAATAGGTTGGCGTACACAATCTGAAATGTAAGGCACGCCTTCTCGTTGAGTCATCCAACAGCGACGGTTTGCCCCGCCCAAGCCACGTTCGGTGCAATGCGGGCCATGATAATGTCCTTGTCGACCGGGGGGACATTTTGGGGATAAGTGAATTCTTTAACATCCGGGACATCAAACTCGGCCAACTTGGCCGTGAGACGGGCCAAGGAAAATGGTATCGGAGTCCCATCTACGAAAGCTTCGGCCTCGAATTGGCCCGTTCGGACGAGTGTACCATAGAAGGAGCGGACTTCGGTTTCCCAAACCGCTTCGTGAGGTTGGTTGAGGAAACGACACCATCCCCGGGACATGAAAAGGGCGGTGACGGAGTTGGGCAGAGCTTCCCATTGGACCGCGCGCTCCATATGGAGTTTGCGGCCCATACCGAAGTATTGAGCGCACCATCGCTCCTCTTGGTGGGAGCGGTATTCGCCGTGACCGGAGGGGTGGATCACGGTGGAGTCGTATTTGGTGGGGGAAGCACGGGGGGCCATGGAAATGGGAGGGAAGTAATGCTGGAAAAATATAGAGGAAGAAGAGAGTATTTGGGTTGAAGGTGTGAGGAGAAAGGGAGGATTGGATGTGTAATTATAGTGGAAAGGGGAGGGGAAAGGGTGGTTTGGGAGGGAAAAGGGGATGAATTTGGGAGGGAAAGGTTGGGTTTGGGAAGAGGAAAAATGGATTGGAGGGAATGAATTGGATTGGGGGGAAAGGGGGGTGAATCTTGGGAAGAGGAAGAGGTAGGTCTGCAGAAGGCGGACCGGTCTCGGTTAGGGGCGGATCGGTCCGGCCTTTGGACTTTTCAAACCCTCGACAGGTGGAACGGTTCCTTTAAAAATAAAAGGAACCGGTCCGGGGTAGGGGCGGAACGGTCCGCCCAGGTTTTTGGGCTGGACTTCTTTTACTTCGGTTTTGAGCTCTCTTCTTCAAAAAATTTCACGTTCCCGATATCCTCTCTATCCAATTGAACTAGGACCCTCTCGATTTCACTGGTCAACACCCTTTGACTCAGAATTCCCAAAACAGATGAATGCTTCTCCCGAACGAAACCTAGTCCTAACGACGCTCAAAACACACACGACTCTCACACACACGACTCTTACCCCATACGCGTCGGGGGTGCGACGACCTCACTTCAACAGCTCACTCAACCCCGTAAACAGGGTCCGACAACCAGACGGTGTCGACTTCTTCTGCACACGCCTCTAGATATGGATTTAGGCGTTGTCCATTCACTTTGAATGTATTTCCCCCTTTTAAATCGTCTAGTTCAACAACTCCATGGGGGAAAACATTCTTCACGACGAATGGGCCAGACCAACGTGACCGCAACTTGCCCGAAAAGAGGTGAAGCCGAGAGTTGTAGAGGAGAACTTTTTGCCCGAGGAGAAACTCTTTTCATCGAATGATGCTATCCTGAGCGAGTTTCATCCTCTCTTTCGAAATTTTGGCATTCTCATACGCATCATTGCGTAGTTCTTCTAACTCATTCAATTGAAGCTTGCGGGCTTCACCGGCCTTGTCCAAGGCATAATTCAATTGTTTAATCGCCCAATACGTCTTGTGTTCGAGCTCAACAGGAAGATGGCAAGGTTTGCCATACACAAAGAGGAAAGGGGACATGCCAAGTTGATTCTTATATGCGGTACGGTAGGCCCATAGCGAATCGTTCAATTTAAGGGACCAATCTTTCCGGGTAGGATTGACGGTCTTTTCAAAAATGTTCTTGATTTCCCAATTTGATAGCTCGGCCTGTCCATTCATTTGTGGGTGATATGTCGTTCCAACCTTGTGAACGACACCATACTTTCGCATAAGCTTCTCGAATGGCCTATTGCAAAAGTGCGTACCATTATCGCTAATTATTGCTTTCGGTGCACCGAAGCGGGAAAGTATGTGTTCCTGCAAGAACTTTATTACCACTTTGTTGTCATTAGTCTTGGTAGCTATATCTTCCACCCATTTAGAAACGTAGTCTACCGCGACGAGGATGTATAAGAAACCAAAGGATGGAGGGAAAGGACCCATGAAGTCAATACCCCAACAGTCGAATATCTCAATGATGAGTATAGGGGTAAGAGGCATCATGTCTCGTCGAGTGATGGCTCCCATCCGTTGACACCTATTGCATGATTTGCAAGCATCGTTCACATCCCGGAAGATTGTGGGCCAATAGAGGTCGCATTGCATAATTTTAGCGGCCGTCTTTCTCGTCGAAAAATGACCTCCACAAGCTTCCGAATGACAAAACTGGATGACTTTTGGGATTTCTTCATCCGGTACACATCGTCGGATGATTTGGTTTGCACAGTATTTAAAAAGGAATGGATCATCGTAAAAGAACATGCGCGACCAAGTGAGAAATCTCTTCTTATCTTGCGGTGTCCAATCGGGAGGGACGACTCCCGTGACAAGATAGTTCACTATGTCCGCAAACCAGGGATATGAAGAGGTAGCGAAAAGCTGCTCATCCGAAAAATGTTCATCTATGGGTACGGGATCACTAGGCACGTCGGACGATAGCCGAGATAAATGGTCGGCAACGACGTTTTCTACTCATTTCTTATCTTTTATGGAGAGATTGAACTCTTGTAGGAGTAGGATCCACCTTATGAGGTGCGGCTTGGAGTCTTTCTTCGCAAGTGGATACTTCAAAGCCCTGTGGTCGGTGAAAACAGTAATAGGAGAACCAATGAGATAGGACCGAAACTTATCAAAGGAAAAGACTACCGCTAGCAACTCCTTCTCCGTGGTAGAGTAGTTGAGTTGAGGTCCGGAAAGAGTTCGACTGACGTAGTAGATGACATGAGCTTGTTTATCTTGACGTTGTCCCAAAACAGCCCCGATCGCGTAATCACTGGCATCACACATAAGTTCGAATGGTAAGAGGACCAATCCGAAACTTGCATGATGGGGGCGGACACAAGCATGTTCTTCAATTTTTCAAAAGAACTTTGGCATGCTTCAGTCCACTCAAATGGGGAGTCCTTCATGAGTAAGTTGCTTAAGGGCCTAGCGATGGCGCTAAAGTCCTTAATAAACCTTCGATAAAACCCCGCGTGACCCAAAAAGGATCGCACGTCTTTCAGCGATTTCGGTGGGGGAAGGTCAGCTATGACATCTATCTTTGCCCTATCAACTTCTATTCCGTTGGATGATACAATGTGGCCAGTAAATATTCCCTCGGTGACCATGAAATGGCACTTTTGCCAATTCAGCACTAAGTTCTTTTCCACGCATCGAGTAAGTACTTTTTCCAGTTTTTCTAGACAATGATCAGAAGAGGTGCCAAAAACGCTGAAATCGTCCATGAACACTTCGAGTCCTCTCTCGACCATGTCGCTAAATAAGATCAACATGCACCTCTGAAAGGTCGCGGGTGCATTACACAAGCCAAATGGCATACGTTTGTAGGCAAACGTACCAAAAGGGAAAGTGAAGGTCGTCTTCTCCTGGTCAAGTACATCTACCTCAATTTGGTTATACCCGGAATAACCATCAAGGAAGCAATAGTAAGGGTGGCCCGCTACTCTTTCAAGCATTTGATCAATAAATGGCAAGGGGAAATGGTCTTTTCTGGTTCCCGCATTGAGTTTTCGGTAATCAATGCAAATGCGCCACCCGGTGGTGGTACGTTGGGGAACTAACTCTCCCTTGGCATTCTCGATCACAGTCATACCCGACTTCTTCGGGACGACTTGAATAGGGCTTACCCATTTGCTATCCGAGATTGGGTAGATGATCCCGGCATCCAATAATTTGATTATTTCGGTTCTCATAACTTCTTTCATGTTGGGATTCAGTCTTCTTTGCATTTCTCTAGAAGGTTTGACATCCTCTTCGAGATGGATCTTATGAATGCAAATTAAAGGACTTATCCCCTTCAAATCAGCTATGCACCAACCAAAAGCACTTTGGTGCTTCCTCAGAATTTTCAATAATTTACCCTCCTGCCCTTCATTTAGGCTAGAGGAGATAACAACAGGAAATGTCTCATCCTCTCCTAGATATGCATATTTAATATGGGCGGGAAGTTTCTTTAACTCGAGGGTTGGAAATTTTTCACTGGAGGGAACCATGTGCGTATCCCTTGGAGGTAATTCCTCGAATCTCAAAACCTAATTAATCTCTCTCACGTCCTCGTCCGACTTACTCCCATCGAGTAGCTCACTCAATTCTTCAACCTCCCTCTCGAAGGCGATGTACTTCCCCTCACTCTCGTGTCTCACCGCTAAACAAGATTCTAAAGCATCGCCACAGCAATTCTCCTCAAAGTACTCCTCTACTATCTCATCTATGAGGCTCACCACGTGAAGATCGTCTTCCTCCCCTGCATTTTGGGCTATGTGGAAGATGTTGGTATCCAAGGTTATGTTCCCAAATATGAGTTGCATTCGCCCATTCCTAGTATTGATGATTGCGTTAGCCATAGCTAGGAAAGGGCGCCCAAGGATGATGGGAACATGATTACTCGAGTGGAAGGAGGGCTCCGTGTGCCAAATGACAAAATCCACTGGAAAGTAGAAAGTGTCAACTTGAACGATCACGTCCTCGACTATATCTCATGGGATCTTCACTGTTAGATCCGCTAATTGGAGAGTGACTTTCGTGGGCTTGACGTCGCCCAAGTCAAGTTGCCTATAAATGGAGTAAGGGAGTATATTTACGCTTGCTCCTAAGTCAAGTAAGGCTTTTTCGATTTTGTTTTCTCCAATGATGCAGGAAATGGTGGGTACACCGGGATCTTTGAACTTAGGCGGGAGTTCATTTAGTAGGATGGAGCTCACATTTTGTGCTAGAAAGACGTTCTTCTTCACTTTCATCTTTCTTTTAACTGTCAGCAGGTCTTTGATGACTTTTCCATATGCTGGAATTTGTTTAATGGCCTCAAGGAAAGGTAAATTAAGCTTGACTTGCTTTAGTACTTCTAACACGTCATCACGTGGGTTTCCTCTGTGGGAGGGAATCAACCTTTGAGGAAACGGTGCTGGGGAAGGCGGTTTCACTACTACCTCTGGCTCACTAGCAGCTTCTTGGTCACTCTCATTCAAGGGGACATCTTCGGCCTCTTTCGTGCCGGGCAAAATCTCCTTGGCTTTCGTTGTGTCGGGTGGGGGAGGTTATAAATCAACAACTCTCCCACTACGAAGAGTGGTTACAGCTTGACATTGCTCCTGATGTTCAGTGGAGGTGGAGCTAACGCTAGTTTAACCTTGGGGAGGTCGTTGGCCTTGGGCAGGAAATTTGCCCTTCTCTTGAACACTCAATGAGGATTGTATTTTAGACAGATTTGCATTTATATCGCCGATCAGACGATCATATTTGGAATTGGTTGCGGTCTGGTTTGCAATGAATTGATTCATGGTATCCTCGAGAGTTCTCCGCTGTGTTGGAATATAATTTCCTTGAGGTGGCGGTGCTTGCACATGTCCTTGCATGTGTGGAGCTTGTTGAAAGTGTTATGGTGGATGAGGGGAAACATGCGAAGGAGGGTTCATTGAGGCATGTTGTTGCCCATAGCTGAAACCGGGATGATTTTTCCAAGAAGGGTTATATGAATTCCCGTGCGGGGCACCGAAATTACCCTTAAAACCTCCCACACCACTAACTTTCTCTTGCAGCATTGCTTTATAGGCGAGTATCATCGGGCATTCCTCAGTTGAATGTCCCGCCTCGTAAATAGCACACACCTTTACGACTGGGTTTGGAATGGGTCCAGCTGGTCCTTTTCCATATATCTCACACAGATCTCGAAATCCTATCTCAAGAGTCTCCAATCGGCTATTCGTCATAGAATTCTTATCTACATGGAATAGGCCGGATGCGGACGGAGTAGTGGTCGCTTGTCTATTTCGATTTTGAGTGTTGGGATCAGAAGTGTCCCAGGATTGGGTAGTCTCGGCGACATACCTCAAGTGATGCTCTGCATCCTGGGGATCTAAATCGATGAACGGACCACTTCCCATTGTTTCAACAAGTTGTATAGAGTTAAGATTCAACCCATTATAGATAAAAGAGATGACTTGCGCTGAATCAAATCCATGATGGGGGCATGAAGCAACTAACTCATTGAAACGTTCATAACATCGATGGAATGACTCATTTTCAGCTTGTTTGAATGCTTGAATTTGAGCCTTTATAGAGATTGTTCGATGTGGTGGGAAGAATTTCTTGAGAAATTTCGACTTTAGCTCATTCCAGGATGGAATCGAGCTTGGAGGTAAAGACCATAGCCAGGCCTTAGCTTTATCTTTGAGCGAGAAAGGGAAGAGTTTGAGGCGGATTACCTCTTGTGTGTAGGTTTGATCATTTAGAGTATCACACACGTCCTCAAATTCCCTAATATGGAGGTATGGCTTTTCAGAATCCATACCGTGGTAATGCGGTAGCATCTGGATCATCCCATTTTTGAAACAGAATTGCCCGGCATTATACGGGAGTATAATGCATCCCAGAGTGACAGTATGCTCGGGATATAAGAATTCTCTAATCGGACGGTATGGGGGCTCTTCCTCACCGGCGGGTGCACTGCCGTGTTATGACATCTCTCCTTCACTTATTAACTCGGTGTTCTCACTGGGCGTGCTCGAAGTGTGTCCTAAGAAAGGGAAGGGAGTGTTATCGGAGATTGAGTGTGACGGTGTGGGAGGTGGGATCCAGAACTGTGGGGTGTTTGGAGTGTGGAGACTATCAGGATTATACTCAACAATTGGATTTACGTGAATGCTGATTGGAGTATTATGGGGTGTGGGATTGGTTTCAGAATTTTGCATTAAAGCTTAAGAGAGATGATGGTGAATCTTTTTTTTAATTTTTTTTTTATGTTTTTGGATTTTTTGAAATTTTTGGTCAAAGCTTTGGATTGACTCAATCTAATCCTAAGTCTACCTATTTCCTCGGCAACGGCGCCAAAAACCTGACGTGACTGAAAATGTGTCTTAGAAATGCGTTCACTCTAGGCTCAAGTGTAAGCCTGTCGCTCAAGTAATAATCCGACAAGTCGGGTATCGATCCTCTAGGAAAAAGGACAACGAAGTTGTGACGACGGAAAAGACGGAGGAATCCTAACCTTGACTCTAAAAATAAAGGGAAAATGATTTGATTTTGGGAATGATTACAGCTAAGTGCAAAGATGAAATTATGAAAAATACAACTACAATAAGTTACCTAAAATATGAATAAAAATTAATTTTGAAACTTTTGACAAAGTGATGGGAAAAACGAGGACGGGAATACAATCCCCCAACCCTAGTGTCGTGCAGTGGTAATATTAATCATAAATTTATCTGATTGACCTGACCCGGAATTTAGTACTCCCAAGCATTATGTATACGAGGTTCAAGCCCGCGTCATACCTAATCTGAGGATGAGTAAATTAGTATCGCGACAGTGACACTCAAGTTGCACTCTAAATCATCACGAGTACCTAGAGGCAAACGAGATATAAAGATCTACAATTATGGTGTCATTATGCGATACGATCATAGTCAATCAATAAATTCATCGAATCAATTTTACACACATACACTAACACCTCAGGTTGGGTTCGTGTACCCCGACCTTGGTAAATCTAGCCTAACATGTTGAATTCAATGCAAACATGAATTGAAATGTAGGAGTTCATGATTAATCTAAGAAGAATGATAATTAGATGTAGACACGAATTAGCAATAAATATTACTCACTAAAATTACTCAATCAATAAGTGCAACAATGAATGAAATTGATACTCACAACAATTACTGGATAAATCTTCAAACCTTGAATTAAAACTGCAATTCTTAGCTAAACTAGGTTTTTTTTTGGAAAAGAAGCAGGAAACCCTACTAATTCTTCGTACCAATAACAACAATAAATCGGGTCTTAAATACCCTCCAATAATATCGAAAGTCAACTGCACTAGGAGCCTTTTTAGGAAGAGAAAAGATTTCCAGATCTCGAGGACCGGACCGGTCCGGGTCTTAGGCGGACCGGTCTGCCCCCAAGGCGGATCGGTTCTTTTTATTTTGGGGCGGACCGGTTCTTTTTATTTTGGCCTCCTTCGGTTTGCATGCGATTCGGGGTTTTCTGGAGTTTGGCAAGGCGGACCGGTCCGAGGTAGGGGCGGACCGGTCCGGCTATTTGACTTTCTGGCTCATCTTTGACTGCTCATAACTTTTGTTCCGGAATTCTGATTGGGGTGCCGTTTCTTCCTTTGTGCTCGTGAATGAGATGTCTTCAACTTCTCTTTAGGTACCTCATCCGAATTCCGTGTGAAAATTACGCTTTTGCCCTCGAGACTTTTCCTTCTTTCTTTCTTGATTCTACCGATTTCCTTCTTTCGTTTCTTGACATCAAATACCTGTAAAATCACTAAAAAATACCAGAAACTCGATTTACTCATTAGGATCAGTCAGTAGCACAGTTATGAGATAAATCCAACTCAATTACGTTGTTCAAGGTGCTAAAATTAACTAAATCAAGGGATAAATTAGGAAGAATTTAAGCCTAATCTGCCCCATAGGCACCATTAATAGGAATAAGTACTTTTTCTATTCATGGGCTTGTGGGTAGGATTCTATTTGATATTGAGGAATTACATTATTTCATTGCAACTAGATTTGAATGGGCTTCTGACCTATTTGAGATAACTGGTAGTCTCCTTATGTGTGTGGGAGTTACCGATGGGTAGTGGGTCACTTATACACTCAATCTGTAGCGGTGTGGATATCGATGTGGGTGTATGATGTTTAGCCTCCGATCTTCGTATTTTAGACATGGAGGTGTATGACTTTATCTCGGTAATTGATTGATTAGCTAGATATCGAGCGATGGTGGATTGTTTCAGGATGACTATTGTATGTTCTATTCCACGGCAGGATATGTTCTTAGTGGTGATGCCTCTTTCTGAGGGAGGGTTGAGCACACATCTGTATTACATTGAGGAGGAGACCTCATAAGAGGTGGTTGTTTCTTTAGACTCTATTCCAGTCATTAGGGAGTTCGAGGATGTATTCCAGGACATACACGAATTGCTTCCTAGTAGGGAAATTGATTTTGTTATTGACCTAGCACTGCGTACGAGACCTATAGCTCGAGTTCCTTATCACATGTCCCCATCTGAGATGCAGGAGTTGAGGGAGCATATTTAGTAGATCTTGGGTCAAAGTTTTATTAGACGGAGTACTTCATCGTGGGGCATACCGGTATTGTTCGTCAAGAACAAGAATGGGTCATTTCGGTTGTATATTGACTACGGGGAGTCAAATAAGGTCACGATCCGAAATAAGTATTCGTTGTTTCGGATTGATGATTTGTTCTACTAGTTAAGGGGAGAAACTTACTTCTCCAAGATAGATTTGAGGTCTGGCTATCATTAGTTGCGTGTCATGGAGGAGGATGTTCATAAGACTGCTTTTCTGACACGATATGGGTCCTATAGTTTAGGTTGGTGCCATTCGAACTCACAAATGCACCAAACATGTTTATAGATTTGATGAATCGAGTTTTTTGAGAGTTCCTTGACCATTTTGTGATTGTTTTCATCGATTATATTCTGGTTTACTCTCGCTTTGAGGATGTGCATGCCGAGCATTTACGGAGGCTTTTACAGACACTTAAAGAACACCAGTTGTATGCGAAGTTTGAGAAATGTGGTTTTTAGATTTGGGAGGTGCAGTTTCAAGGCCACATTGTGTCTGAGAAGGGTATCGTTGTTGATACGTGTAAGGTATCAGTGGTAAGGGACTGACGACAACCCATGACACCAACAGAGGTTTGTAGCTTTATGGGATTGGTAGGATATTACCGACGGTTCATTAAGGGTTTCTCAAAGATTACGAGTACGTTGACAAACTTGAATCTCAAAGGGGTGCTATTTATTTAGGATGACCATTGTCAGTTAGATTTAATGAGCTAAAGGATAAATTGACCTCATAACCTGTACTTGCACTACTTATGGGAGGAGTGGCATATTGTGTCTACACTGATGCATCCTTACAAGGATTTGAGGGAGTATTGCAGTAGGAGGAGAGGGCTATCGCGTATGCATCTCGCAAGCTTAAGCCCCATGAGAAGAATTACTCCATGCATGACTTAGAATTAGCCGCAGTTGTATTTGCCTTAAGGATATAGATGCATTATTTATTGGGAGAGCAGTTTACCTTATTCATAGACTATAAATCGCTTCAGTATTTGTTCATGCAGAAAGATCTGAACATAGGGCAGAGGAGGTGTTTGGAGTTCGGGAAGGATTACCATTTTAATATTTAGTATCATCCTGGGAAGGCTACGTGGTGGCAGACGCATCAAGACGAAGACCTGCATGATAGCTAGAAGAAGTTTAGAAAGAAAAATGGATAGAGCTTCGACACGATGACGAGATTGCAATAGTTTGTATATCTGTATTAGCTGGCACTATCGAGATTATGATGAGAGTGGTGAATGTACAAGAAGGGGATTAGTACTGTGAGGACAGAGTTCGCCAGTTATTAGCTGATGGGGAAAAGGGTTACTCGATCAGTTAAGAGGGTGGTCTGTATTTTAATGGGAGACTTGTGGTTCTAGAGGATGACGATTTGAGACACCCAGTGATTTCAGAGGGTCACGGGTCCCAATTTACAGTACATCTTGATGGGTATAAGATGTACCAGGATATGCGCAGATAGTATTGGTGGTCAGGGATGAAGCGGGATATAACAGAGTTTATCTCAAAGTGTGGTACCTACCAGCTAGTAAAGGTAGACCACCAGAGATCGATAGGGATGTTGCAGCCACTAGAGATTCTCGTATGGAAATGGGAATGTATTTCCATGGATTCTTTGGGTTACCGTTATCACAATGAGGTCATGACTCCATATGGGTAATAATGGATCAGTTGACCAAGGTGGCTTATTTTCTTCCAGTTCGTACAGATTTTGAGATGAAGCAATATGCATAGTTGTTCATAGTTGAGATAGTACGATCACATGGAGTTTTGATTAATATTATGTCCGATCAAAATAAGATCTTTGTGTCCCATTTCTGGCAGAGCTTTTAGGAGACGATGGGAACAAATTTATGATTATGTACAACATATCACCCGCAAAAAGATGGGAAGACATAGAGGGTTAAACATATGACTGAGTATATGTTGCATATGTTCATAATTGACTTCGGGGGAGGATGGGAGCAGTACTTTCCTTTGGTGGAAATTGCATATAATAATTACTATCAATTCACCATCGGCATGGCACCAATTGAGGAATTGTACAATCGGCCTTATCATTCTACTGCTTACTGGTTAGAGGTGTTAGACAATAAATTATTGGGGCCAGAGATGAGTCAGGATACCACTGCTAAGATTGAGCTGATTCGAGGGCGCATTCATATGGCTCAAAATAGGCAAAAGAGTTACGTCGATGTAGATAAGAAGCACACAAAACTAGAGGTCTATGACCAAGTGTTGGTGCGAGTGTCTCCTATGAAAGGAGTTATGTGATTCGGTAAAAAGGGGAAATTAGGACTGAGATATGTGGGACCATTTCCGATCATTGAGAGAGTGGGACCAGTAGCTTCTAGACTGGGACTACCGGAGCACCTACAGTGGATTCACAATGTGTTTCACGTGTCATCACTAAAGAGACACAATAGGAGTGAGAGTGCTTTTTGGCATGTTTCATTAGAAGAGATCGACTTGCAACCTAATATCACATACGAGGAGAGACCGATGGTGATACTTGATCATAGTGAGCGTAAACTGCGGTTAAAGGTTGTACCCTTGGCTACAGTTCAGTAGGGGCACCATAATGTAGACGAGTCGACATGGGAGTGGGAGGATGACATGTGTGAGCAGTATCCAAACTTATTCACCGTAGTTACATCCTAATTTCGAGGGAGAATTTCCCTTATAAGGGGGGAATATGTAACAACCCATATTTTTGAGAAATTAAAAGTGAATTAATTTATTTAAATTTAAATTACACGTGTGACATAATTTAATTAAAAATAAATATTATGAGTTGATTAAATTAGTAATAGGAGAGAAATGATTAATGTTTATCGAATAAAATTATTAAGTGAATAGTACTTAGGTATTTGATGTCATAGAGAGTGATAGTGACGTGGAAGTATTTTATCTCAACCGGACGTCCTGTGTGGACTATATGAGTTCGAGATAGGGAATTATTTGTGAGTAACTTGGATGATGATTTTGAGGTTACGGTTGAGTCCGAAAGGCTCGATATAATCAAAATAGTATACCTGGTTATATAATTTGGGTCCCACGATAGTTTTAGACCAAACTGGCACCCCGAGAGGGCATTTTGGTCATTTGGTAGCCTAGGGTTAAGGGAGCTACGAATTTCCAAAGGTTATATAAACTTGTAGTTATGAGAGGGTGGGGTGAGAGGAATATAAAACACTTGGAGGCCATTAGATAAGAAAGGGACAACATTCTTGGAGCTTAGAAGAGGATTCTTGAAACCTTTCACCTTGTTCTTGCATCACAATCATCTTCGGAGGGTGGATTAGAAGGTAATAATCACCAAGAAAATGAAATCAGATCACTCTTATACAAGGAAAGTATTTATCTTGAAAATTTTATGAGTTATAGTATTCAAGTAGAGCAGGGTCTTTGAATTAAGGATAATTGATACTATTCTTGTGATTTGATGAATATAACTCATAATTCGAAATAGGATTGCATGTTGAATGAATCCAATAAATAAAATGAAATCATAAGTTATGGGATTTAGATCATGGGATAAATCTAGGTTTTTGACGAACTTATGTGAGGAACAAAAAATATAGGATTAAATGATTAATGGAGTTTTAATCTAATTTTGGATGAAATTTTATGGATTTTATACATGATTTACGTTAGAAATCATACCTACATGTATATTTGATGTTTAGTTACGTTAATTGGGAGTTTAGGCTTGTTGTATGAAAGTTTGAGGAATTGGATGGTGAAAAAATTCGTAATAATGAAGTGAAGAAGAAGACACTCGGTACATTTCCATTCGATTTGGACTTTAGGCAAATTGATTCGGTTTGCCTAGAATTAAAAAATTTCCTTTTTGTTTTTGTAGAGCGGTACACACTCAGTTACTCAAACAATTGGGCGAGTAGTCCCAATTGGCGAGGGGGGGTCTCACCATGCGTAATTATCTGAAGAAATGCCATAGCCAAGAAAAAAGTAAATTTAGGCGAGGAGTCCCACTAGGAAGGTCTCCTCGTCCCAAGAAACTCAAAGTTAACAGAATTTGAACTTGGGCGAGGAGACCCACCAAAAAGGGATCCTCGTCCCAAGTCACTTAAGTTCACAAAAACTGAACTTGGGCGAGGAGGCCCACCAGAAAGGTCTCCTCGTCCCAACTCACTTAAGTTAACAGAAATTGAACTTGGGCGAGGAGTCCCACCATAAAGGTCTCCTCGTCCCAAGCTACCTTAAGTTTGCAGAAATTGAATTTGTGAGAGGAGGCCCACCAAGAAGGGATCCTCATCCCAAAATGCCCAGAATTCAAAGCCTTAAACTTGGGCAAGGAGTCCCACCAGAAAGGGCTCCTCGTCCCAAACAACTAAGAAAAAACAGTAATAAAGTTTGGGCAAGAAGGCCTACCATAAGTGGCTCCTCATCCCCAAATGCTCAAAAGTTACAGGAACAAGGTTTGGACAAGGAGTCCCACTATGAGGAGCTCCTAGTCCCCAAAAGTTCAAATTCCTTACTGAAGAGGAACCAATGGGCAAGGAGGTCCACCTAGAGTGACCTTCTACCCAATATTTGTTACTCAAATATATGTTAAAGTTCTAATATAATACTTTCTTGTATATATAGGCTGGTTGAGCAAGCAAGGCTCAAAAAGGCAAGTTGGGATCTCTTGGGAGTTTTAGCATAGTGGCTGAGGAACAAGATTTGTTGAGCAAGACTCAACCACTTAGAACTGTAAGATTGAGAGAACAATAGTAGATAGACCCTCGGGTTCACCCAACCCTTGCACTATTACACCCAGTCATAACTGAAGTGAGAAACCAAGAGGTTGCTCACAAGAAATGAACAGTTTATAAAATGATTTTAGAGGAGGTTGTCGTTGAGACCTCTCCTAAAGTTTATAAAATTATTTTAGAGGAGATTTTACCTGATGCCTCTCCTCATGTTTATAAAATATTTCAGAGGAGGTGGTCCTTGAGACCCTCCCCAAGTTTACAAAGTTTATACTGCAAGTTACTGTCTTAAAAGATATTTACCATATCAAATATTTTGTCTTCAAGCGCAGACATATTTTCTTTTTGACTATGATTTACACCAGGTGGAACCTTTCGGAGGGGACATGCGACGGCATATAAATAGGGATAAAAGGTAAATTGCTGACCTTCTTCCTCACTAACCCCATCAGTTTTTGCACCCCAAACGTTCCAACTTAGACCTAGTTCCCAAGTATAAATAAGACTCATGGGCAAGGTCAAGTCAGAATCATAACTCAAGTCATACCGTTATTTTGTCAAAATCATCCCAGATACCTAGTGTTCTCTCCCTTATCTCTCTAAGTGCTGAGTGCCTTATTCTTTCACTCCACACTAACAACCATGATTCTCAGGAGTTCTTCTTGAGAAAAAGTTGTTATTATTGTTGTGAAGTTCATCTTTTTGCAGGGAGTAATTCTTACTTTGGTTCCATTTTTACCAAAAGGAGAAGGTTTTACCAGGTGCTACTCTAGAAGTTCTTGAAAGACCTTGAAGTCAGAGTCCATTGGAGTGGTTCACATCACCCTTTCCAGCTATTTATAGACCCCAGTACAGCTACCCTCCTACATCTGGTGACTCTACTACAGAGTATCCTCACTTCCATAGACAAAGAAGGTTTCAATATTTCTAAGAAACTAGTTTTTGATGACATTCCACCTGGGAATGGAACCTAAAGTGACCAGAAAACTTAGGATGATGTGGTGGTGATCGGAGCAAAGACACCTGCTCTTCAAGGAGGGCAGACCATCTCATCGGTAGTGGCTCCGATGGTAGGTATGAGTCTTATGAGAATAATATTTTGACTTCTTGAGGAAAAAAATGTAGAACTATCAATTTTGGGTCAAGGATGTGTAAAACCAGCAGCTGCCCTTACTAGAGGGGCTACCATCCTAGCATCAATTCCAGTAGAGACAATTCTGCCACTAAAGGTAGTGTTAGAGCATGTTGTGGCACCATCAAGATCACCAGCAGCAAAGGGAATGAGTTTAGAGGAATCCTCCTCCAAATCAGTTACTATAGAGGAGGTGAGGAAGCTACTCTCCTCCTCTCAAAGAGAAGATAATCATCTATATAAGGAGATATAAGATCCTTACCCTTAGACTGTGAATGAGAAGCCATACCCAGAAGGGTATATTCTACTGAGGTTTATTAAATTTAATAGTAAAGGGTAGAACCTAAGAGAGCATGTGAAGAGGTTCGTTGAGTACCTAAGGGTGCATGGAAATAATAAGAACTTGAGGTTAGGGAGTTCTCCAATACCCTTATAGGAAAGGCCTACATGTGGTATGCCCACTTAGAACCCAACAACATTCCCTCATGGGAAGAAACACATGGACAATTCCTCTAAAAGTTCTTTATGACAGAATATGAGTTCACATTATGACACCTGGCACAAGAGGTCCAAAAGCCTGGAGAGGAGTTAATGTAATATATCAAGAACTTTCGTAAGAGTGAACTAGATGTTCATGAGGCCCTCTTGGTGGAATAAAAGCTCCATTTGGTAATTGAAATTAGAGATGGCACCTTTAGAGAATTCACCAAGGATGCCATCAATATAGCCAAGATAATCAAGCCAAGGAGATCGAGCTAGAGGACACAAGTGCCAATGACTTTTAGAAGGTTTCAAGTCTCGAGGATGCAAGTAGTTAATAATGTGGACAAAAATCCCAAAGGAAAGAAGAGACGCTCCGAATCTAAGAACAACAATGTGGGAAATAAGAGAAAGTTTGGAGAAGATGCCCCACCACCACTACTTTGCAGAGTAGTGGAAGATATGAATTATTATCGTACGTTATACGAGAGGGGGTATCTGGTCCCCCTAACCTAAATGGGGAAACCCTAACAGTAGCTGACAAAGCCAACCCTAAGTATTGTGAGTTGCATCAGCGGGTGCAGGACTCCAACAAGGACCGTTAATACTTGAGGAGAATCATTGGAAAGAAAGTGGCCACTCTACAGATACCTCTTGTGGATGTTAATAAAACCCACTTCCAGCACATCATTATGCCATTGCAAAATATGGTATTAGCTTATGATGAAGAAGCAACCCAAGATGATGGATTGGGAAAGTGGTGAGAAAATATATGAAGAGTTGGAAAGGCTATCACTAAGCAGCAAGCAGAGAACTGAGCTAGAAAGGAAGCGCAAGGAGTGGTTGCTCACTCCAGACCAAAAAGAGTATCAAAGTGAAGAAATAGAGTAGATAAACCTCCTAGAGGGCAAAGTGAAGAAATAGAGTAGATAAACCTCCTGTACGCCTCATTCAGATATCAGCAATTGGGATTCCAGACTTACAAGCTCCTCTGATATGTCCACTTGTGAACGATGGTAACTTTAGAGGTGATGATAGACAAGGGGAAGATCAGCCTTCTCGAAACTCCACAGTAGCTCCACCAGCCAAGTCATAGAAAATCCATCATTCGCCAGCACTTTAATCCTCCCTAATAAAGTCTTTATTGTATCAGAGCTAAGGGACAAAAGGTGAGTATTGAGGCTTTCCTTCAACACCATCGCGAGCCCAAGAAAACGACATGCCATCATTCCAGGAATTGGCCGAAGGTAGCAAGCGGTAATGGTTGAAGGAAAATGAACCTATAATTACAGTTAATACAGAAAGGAAGCTGGCCAATGTCTTCCCTACAACCACTTCGGGGGCTGCATTAGGGGGATGCATGCTGAAAATACTATCACTGGCAGAGGGACACTGGGTATGCGAGGCTCTATCACTCGCTTGAATCTGAGTAACAATCAATATAGGGGCATCACCAGCCCTAGGGGCCTCACCCAAAGAAGCAACTCCAGCTAAGGTCCCTACTTGAATCAATCCCTGGGCTATAGGTTTAACTTCGGGCCTACGGGCCACAGGCTGATCGGCCTCCACCTGAAATCTAACAAATAACTGAAGTAAGAAATAAAAATAAGGAAAGCATGTACAAAATGCCTTGTTAACATAGAGATTATTCCTATAAGACTAGGTCCTCTTGACCCTCGGTTATGAGAGATTTTAATTTTAAAGTCCTACATTACTAGGCCCGCCTAACCCTCGATTATGGGAGATTATGCCTATAAGACTAGGCCCGCTTGACCCTTGATTATGGGAGATTTTAATTTTAAAGTCCTACATTACTAAGCCCGCCTAAACCTCGATTATGGGAGATTATGCCTATAAGACTAGGTCCGCTTGACCCTCGATTATGGGAGATTTTAATTTTAAAGTCCTATATTACTAGGCCCGCCTGACACTCGGTTATGGGAGATTATGCCTATAAGACTAGTCCCTCTTGCCCCTCAATTATGGGAGATTTTAATTTTAAAGTCCTACATTACTAGGCACACATGACCCTCAGTTATGGGAGATTATGCCTATAAGACTAGGCCCGCTTGACCCTCGGTTATGGTAGGTTTTAATTTTAAATTCCTACATTACTAGGCCGCCTGACCCTTGGTTATGGGATATTTTGAGCTTAAAGCCCAATATTACTTGGAAAAATTACCAAATTTATATGCAGTAGATAGACGGATGAGTGAAAGTGCCTCTGGAAGTCGCTCGTCAGAAAATTCATGAGTGGCCATCTGAACGACATCTTCTTCCTCAATAGGCCCCAGAGATATCAATAGACGTTGACTTTAAGGGGTAATCACATCCCCCCCGACTTCAGCAACTTGCTCTCGCCTACTATCTTCCACTGCCTTAACTACACGTTCTTGGTCGCCCTCCACTTAGGCATCTGCAGCAGGCTCAACACCTTCTTGGTTTAAAATGGAATGTTCGAACATAGATACAAGCATTTAGTCATTCGAAGGATGGTGGGCTGAAGGAGTAGTTTGAACAAGTACGGGATCCTATAACAGAGAAGTTAGGATGTGGGGTAACAAGTTGAAAAAGCAGAGATAGCTCAAACAAATAAGGAAACCAAACTTACCACAGGAAATGAAGAAAAAGGAATAGGGGGCTGGGGTACATCTCTAGTAGCTCTCATATCAGAAACATTCCTCTCAAATCCAACCTGCTCACGTAAAAAAGAGGGATCAAGAGAAGAGTCGCTACTAGACCCAGACGAAGTATTAGATATAACTGCCCACTTTGAGAAGTAGTAGGGGAAACTACCTCAAGAAGAACATCCTCTTCAATATCATCATGTGCACCACCTCGCGCACCATCCTGAAAAAGAGAGGAAGAGAGGAAGTTAAAACAGAATGGAGCCATTAGCATGAGAAGAAAAGAATGGAAGAAGATATTTAGAGTAACAAAGATTAAGGGACTTACCTATTCTTCCAACACATCCTCTACAATCTCATAATATCGAGGAGGTGAGGCAGGTTTTGACGGAGAAACCATCCTCCTCAATATACGCCACCGCATTAACATAGTCTCTTCTTCTTTTTCTTCCTCCTCCCTTTCTTATTCTTCTTCTTCTTCTTCTTATTCTTCTTCTTTGGCTTTCTCCTCTTCTTCCTCCTCATCATCATCATCACAAGCATCACCACCGAACACATGCTCCTCAGGCAACTCCTCCTCACTGGACTCCCTCAACTCCTCCATCAAAAGCTTGAGGGGGCTTATCGTTTTCCTCTTTTTACTACCCCAAACAGATTGAGGGTTATAAGAAAAGTCACGAGCAGACATATCGGATGATATGAAAGCTCTGTCTTGTTCATTAAAATGCTCCCAAGTCTGGCTAAGATGATCCACCATCTAGCTCACCGCTTCGATTGGGTCAGGAGTAGAGGCTAATGAATGTTATGGAACAGTTTTGAGTTTCTTCAACGATGCCTTTCGAGTGTCCATAACTATCACACCCGATGAGGCATCACGAGGAGACTCAGTCCTCCCAACTGACCTGAAGGACTAGGGGCAACATCGACTTGAAGAGAGTTTTGGGAGGCTTTCTTTCTTTTTACAACTGCCTGATCTACAGGTGCTATTTGAGTCAGCTCGGGGGGATCATTGGTGTTGGTCGTACTAAGAGGAAAAATAGAGGAATAGGCGGTGGAGTTACTTAAACCCAACTCAGTGGGTGGAAACCTTTCAACTTCAGGATACCTATGATTCTTCAAGAGGTTGGTTTTAAAGTGAACCAATTGATTCTGCCAAAATACATTGATGTACATAGTAGACCTTCCTCCTCGAGCTTTTTTGCTCGGAATCACGACATTAGCTTTGTAGCTGGCACACAAACTAATAACAGTGGAGGTCAAATAATTCAAACAGGCAAAGGAAAAATTGATGGGTTTTTCTCGAGTAAAATGACTCAGCAAGGGGGGCACTTGGTTGTAACCAAAATGCGACGCTACCCTGTGCGGGCTATACACGGAATAAAAAGATGACCATTCGATATAAGAAGGTAGATATGAGGGGATTAACAGTAGGGCGATACTGTTCTTTGGGAAATTTTTGGCAAGGGCTTCGTCAATAGGAGCAATGGGATGCTCCCCTTCATTAAAGAAATTATTAGTAAAAAACTGACTGACCCCAATATGGGGACTAGGTATGAACCTCTTAGCTCGATCAATCAAGGAAATCAGGGTCTTCTTGACACTCTTATTGTTCCAACAACAGATTCAGGGGATCTTCACGGGTTGTGAACCAGGGTAAATACCGATGGGGGCGTAATCAGGAAAGTGGGCATAGAGAAAAGCTATCAAGAGGATATTATTGGCATAATTAGAAACATAAAACCTGCCGATGCTTCGAGAAGATTCCATCGCTACACGATCTAGCCAGGTATATAAGGAGCCAAGAACAATAGCAGCAAGGGGGATTTTTACACCATTGGCTATGCGAACGACCATGTTGATCAAGTCCTTTCGGGGACAGTCGTGGGGCTTGCCCAAAATATAGACCTTCGATAACATCACCCAGATGTATCCCGCTAACTCGATCTTGGATCCATATCCTTTTCCAGTCAGAGGCTGTTCAAATACCTCCTTCCACCGAGAGTTCTCCCTGGTTTCCTCATGGGATCTAATAATGGACTTCTCCTCAATAAAATAAAAGTAATGAATTACTTCAAACTAGGTTCATTTATTGTAAGTGACCATACAGTCCTTCACTACTATCTCCAGTTCACTCCTTAAAGCTTTCTCCTTGTTGGAGACAGCCTTCTCGAAGAAGGTGTCAAACCCAGCAACCTCTAACCCCAAAAGTTCAAATACATCTTCCAAGGTGACAGTAAACTCACCCCAAGCGGCCACAAAGGTGTGTGACCTATGGCTCCAATGGGAAACCAACAGTTGTAGACAAGTATTGTTCTTGGCAAGAGTAAGGCCACCCATCCAAAGAGAGCAAGATAAGCCTACAAGGGCTAACTGAATGGAATATTTTGAATGGATACACTCAGTCCAAGGGCCCATCCCCTCTGGCACCCGAAGAAGCTTCAAATTCCACATTTGAGTAAGGAAAATCACCACGCTAAATTCGAAAGTAGGTAACAGTGGCAGTGGGGAGATAAGCGAAGTCCTCAGTATCCTCGACTTTCTCCATCAATAGGTTGGGACTTTCAGTTGGCACCAAAGCACCAGGGAATCGTTCTGCCGTTGCCCAGAAGTGGTCATTTTCTTCAAAATAAGGAGTGCAAAGGTATCGTTCCCATTGAGCCTGACATGCCTGAGTTGCAGGAGAAGTGCCCCTAGCAGAGAGAGTTCTTTTCGTTGGTTCCATAAGAGATAAGAAAAAGGAGAATGGAGAGTAACTGGAAAAGATTAAGAAAGTTAAAGAAGGAAAGGGTTTCTTTTCTAACTCTCGCAGAAAAACTCAAACTCAGAAACTGAGAACCCAAAGGTGAATTTTGAATTGAGGACATATCCCCTTTTATAGGGGCAACATGAACTCCAAGAGACGATAAAAAGTGACGCTTTGGAAAAGCGTAATGATGGCATTTTAGAGTAATTTAGTTGGCATGGCAGCCAAGCGTGCGTGACCACAGAAAGCTAAAGGTCATAATGATGACGTTTCAGGAGGCGATGCGTGGCGTGCCCTGGTGTTTCCACGTGCGATGAACAGAAATGCAAACGATAACTACATTTATGCAAAATGCTTGGGGTCTTATCTACCTCGGGGAACAAAGAGATTTGGTGGAAATACGAATAAATCTCTTCATTTTCCCCAAGAAAAGAAAATTGAGGATAAACAAAGGTTTCGTACATATATTTCTTCATGAAATAAATAAATATCTCTATGAAGGGGAAAATGTAGGGGGTGTACCCCTCGACGAATGATTAATTTAGATAGGCAGATTGATCGTTCACAAATAAGGATGTCCCACAAACACACATAAAAGATTCTCCATATAAGTGGTTCATAGGACCCACTTCGAGGAACCTTCACAGAAATTAGCTCATAGTGCACTATCTTAAGGAGTCTCCAATAGACCTGGCCCGAAGGACCCAATTCGAAGAACAAAGTCACTTGGATAACAATAGTTTGTAATAAGAAATATAATGTTATATTATATACTTTGTCTTTTGAATATACATGTAGAGCAAGGTTGTTTGGTACCCACGAGGACCATGCTTGGCAGGGAATGGGAGAGATTTCATGCTCTATCAAGGAACCTCCTCTTGGGAACTTCGCAGGGACATGGTTTGGAGGATTAAGAACAAGGCAACGTTGGGAATTATGACCAACCCTCTTGGCACACTTGGGTAAAACTTTACCCAGGATAAATTTCACTCGAACCTACTCATTGCTTACCTATTTAAGTGACCCTCTTCGAGGTACTCGATCTCCTTCAATACTTGCCCCCTTGAGGTTACCTCTTCGAGGTACCTTGGGTGCCAGCCCGCCAGACTGATTTAACCAAATACCTAACAATAGTAACTGTTTGAATCACTTTCTGACATCATAATGTCTAGCATTTAAGGGCTCAAGAATGTATCACACAAGTAGTTTTGTCCTTAGGATGGTAGCTCTAGTTCACAAAAACTCGACCATCTAGCCACCACTAGAGTAAGCCTCAAGTTGACGAGTCATATCCCTCATTAATTCCCATAATACTTCCATCCAATAGAATGGTTTCCAGCCAAAACTATCAGATCCCATGTATTGAGTGCAATATCTCGTGCATTTAATGCACCCTACCAGAGTGATCTAGGTCATGCTGACTCGAGCAACCTCTCCCCCATATAAATAGACCAAACAAACAAATCATAAGAGAGAGCATTATGAGCCTAGAATTTCTGCCCAAATTTCCTTATGCCTGAGAACCATTGCGAGAGCATTAACTCCCATACACACTTAATACACGCATCCTTGCCTTTGTTGTGCTTGGAGTGTTTATTCTTTCTCCCTCCGACCACGCCACCTGCTAGTTCCATTCATTTATTGTGCAAGCTTGAATATTGAATCTCTTTGTCTCTGATTGACCTATGGCTGTTGCCTATATTGCATCCCTAATGGTATTAGTCCCGATCTTAATAAGGGGTTATGCCTCACTTGATTTAAAAATGCATATTACCTAAATCTATAAAAGTCAATCAGTAACAGATTTGCTGGCCTATTTTCCAAGTGGGAATTTCGAGCCCCCTCGGTGAAGAGTTACTTGGGTATAATTTGCAAGCATACATGGTGGATGAAATGAAAAAGTGGGCGATGGAGTTTGATAGATCTAATGGTTAAGGAACAGGTAGTGCAGGCATTATATTGTCAAACAGTATGGAGAAGATCACCCTTGTAATACCCCGTAATTTTAAATGACTTTTAAAATGGGTTATATTTTAAATTAATGGATTAATTGGATTTTATTATTAACTAATTCATTCGGGTTTTATCCGGACTGTGGATATTAAAATGGATGATTCTGAATTACTTAAAGATATTTAGGTAATATATGAATGTGATGTCATTGATATGACGGTTTGATATAAATTCAGTAATTTGTATTTTTAGTCAGACGCGGTATGGGACGTGTCGGGACTAATTTATTAAATTAAAAAGGAAATTTATTTTCTATCGACCTTATAGTCATTTTGACTGCATCGTTGCGTCCGGAAGGTTCGGAATAGTCAGAAAAGTCTATTTGGATGTTAATTTTGAGTCTCGGGTCATTTGAAAATGAAAGGACAACCCAAAAGGGCATTTTGGTCATTTTTCTAAGGGGGATGAATAGTGATTTCGGGTTTTGTCTTATTATAAGTATTGGTAGATTAAGTGTACGTGGGTTATACATCTCCTTTTCACAAAGTAGAGAAGTCATCTTCCTAGAGAGAGTGAAAGGGTACTTGGGAAGGGAAAAGCCTACTGGGGAAGGAGAAGAACAAGAACCAAGGTTCACCACCACCAACCACCACCGGAGTTTGACCGGAGAAGGGACAACCAACTGAGATATACTACACCAAAGGATCAGACCTTCAGTAAAGGCAAGTGTTTGATAATGGCAATTTAAGTTCGTATATTGTCCATGTTAGAATAGTTATGAAAAGAGAAGATTATTCATGTTTGGAAGAAATAATGGAGTGATTAAATGGATTTCTAGAAACTGAAATGATATAGGAATTAAACTCATGTTATAGGATGGAAATAATCACGAAATAATCATATATCTATGGAAGAAAAATCTGAAAACCATTGAAGTGTTCTTGAAGTTAATATGTTGATGATTTTCTAGAAATAAGGAGAGAAACATGCTTTTAATCCAATCCCTTGATGATTCTAGGACGTTTAGAGTATTGGAAATCGTTCATATATGTTGATATATCATGTAGAAATAATTATAACTCATTTTGGAGGTTAATATGAAGGTTTGAATGAGTAAAAATGGTGAAACCCGTAGTTGCAGAAAATGCAGAAAACCGGGCTTGGACCTGAGGGATCGATCGATCGACCCCTGCCTTCGATCGATTGACCTCCCCGGAATATGTAAAGTTGTTTCTCTCTAAATGTTGATTCTTATCCCAAAACTTTTGTGGATCTTTGGTGATTATTATTTGGATATTATGGGACTTAGAAAATATCAGTAAACCCTTGATAAGATTTGAATTAATTTGATTTGGATTCAAGTGATTAAAATGATGAAAATTATATTGAATGGAATTTCGGTTGCTAGATTCATTTGTTAAATCCCAAATGGAGATGTATGAGGATTAAAGATAGGACCAGTAGGGATGATTGAATATAATATCTGGGTATCCTTAAGTTTACAAGAGGGTTTAATCCTAAGTGAAAGAAGATGTGTTTATAATAGATTTGAGACTATCGGTTTTAACCTTAATTAAAAGGAGAAATTAAACTCGTAGTAATTCGGGAGAAATGATATTATGGACCAGTAGGATATTAGTGACTTCTTACTGAATATATGTTGAGGAAAAACCTATTTGAATCTTGTGTATTGAGTGAGAGTAACCTTAGGGTTACAATTTGAACATCAAGGACTGAGTTTAAACTCATTATTGATTTCGCAAGGACTGAGTGTAGTACAAGAGCTTAGTGGTATGTCTCTTGGATAGAGATGGGAGTTTAGAACACATTTGGTTGAAAGAAGGTATGAGGTTATCCTGATCGCATAATTGAAGTTGTCGGACCTCCTCGATCGACAAAGTTAAGTAGTAGTGTATTGGAGGGGTTCCTTGTTTGGATTTCGCTTTGCGAGATGCTCCGCGCATGAACCTTAACGACGTCGGGAGTGGAGAGATGTTATAGGATGCGAGGATAATTAAATTATGAAGTAAAGATATGATACGTGGAATTTAAAAGAGATATAATGATACGTATGGGAATTATCTTAGAGTAGTGATATTACCTTATTGATATTATAGGTATGATAATGCCTATTTGATTGATTGATGATTTATGTGTATGACATACCTAGCTTACTTGCTATCGGTGGGAGGTTCGCGCGTGAGGGCAGTCATATCCTGATGAATACATGGGATCTTTGATTTGTCGCTCGAGAACATAGGTCTATGAAAGACTTATCGGGGAGTTGATAAGTCCGCTGACTGTGGGTACGTAGGTATGTGCGTGACCCATGGATACGAGAACTATATTCGCCTCCAATTTGTTTGTTGTTGTTTGTGGTTCGAGGAATCCTTACCGAACCTTTAGTCCTCTATTCGACGACCTGCGATGATGGGATATGATAGCAGAGTAATGCATTGCACCGCAGCTGTGAATCGGGGTGCTGTATTATATATGAATATATATATAATGAAATAAATGATTGAATGGATATATATTGGGGTTAACTCTATCTATGGTGATAATTGTAGATAACGGTTAATGAATGCTTATGCTTATAGAATTGAAAATCTAAATTCATGTTAATGAGAAACGATTCATATAAATGAGAAATGAAAATGAATAATAATGTGACGTATGGTATGGGACATACGGGGATTATGATATGGGAATGTAATTATATTATGGAATTGGTAGAGGAACCATTAACTAGGAAGTTAATAGGAAACGTTAAGTGTGCACTGTAGTTGAGAGGTGAGAATAACAAGTGAGAGTTGGATCTAACATGTACATAATAAATGCTTTATTGCACTTGTTAAATACTTGCTGTTATAAAAATCATCTACACATTCGGGCTCTGACCCGTTTCCTTGCAAATTTTCTTTTCTATTGTATCTCCTATATCAGGTGTCCAGCAGCAGGGACGCCAACCATAGTTGATTGTGACGAGCTATGGAGTATTGCTTAGACGCTTATCATCTTTTTGATTCACAGTATTCTTATTTAGGGCATGTCGCCCAAAGGATTCAGTTATCTTTTCTATCGGGGTTAAATACTATTGTATTCGTGTCTTTTTAATACATTTAATATTGTTGGGATTACTGTAATGGATTTATATTATTTGGGAATGTTTATTCCAATTGCATTTAAATTCTTTCGTGTTATCTATTTGGTTTTCAGTGTTGTAGAATAAAATGTGTTGTCTTATTCTTAAACTGGAAATGGATTTTGTTGAATTAAAATTTGGAAAGTTTTTTTTTTAACACCAGCTTAATTGGGTATTGGGTGAGTTGTAAATATTTTCGACAATGATGCTAAGAACGAGCCAACTGTATATTCTGTTTTAATTTGGTATGGGATTGGCCACCCGGCATTTAATTAGGCGGGGTGTTACAACCCTCTTCTTCAAGTTAGATTTCAAGTGCTCAAATAATAAGGAAGAATATGAGGCCCTCATTTTGAGAATGTTAAAAGCACTCAGAAGAGGCATCAAGGTGTTGTGTATACAAGGGTACTGTAACCTGGTAGTGAAATAGGTTAATGGGGAGTTCTCCCTCAAACATGCTAACTTGGTACCCTACAGATACATCATCCAAAGGTTGCTGGGACAGTTCTTGGAAGTAACAGTTGAGAGCCATGCAAGGACAATGAGTAGGCATCCAGATGCTTTAGCTATGTTAGCATAAAAGTTAGACATGGATCAGTCATAAGAAACAATCATAATACGATGGACAATAATGCCTACTACAGTGAAGTCTTTGTTCCTAAGTGATGAGCCAGAAGATTAGAGGCACCTAGTTGTGAAGCAGCTAGAGATAAGAGAGGGGATAATAAAGATATTAGAGCTAGCTAACTACCACCTTCTGCAGGGAACACTTTACTTAAAGAGCGCTGGAGGGTTCTTAGCAAGGTGTGTTGGATAACAAGAAGCTAAAGATAGGTTGGTAGAAATACATGAAAAGCATTGCGGGGACATTGATATCCCCCTTTATCGTCGGTTGCATCGGGGGGGGGGGGGTACTATTGGTGTACTATGAGTGCAGAGGCTGCTCATCTATAACAAGGACATTTAAAGAGCCAAGCCTATTTTGACCATCTAGCCAAATCTAACTTTATGGAAGCCTTCGAAGATTAGAGGCAACCATACATAGCGTATCTGAAAGACGGTGAGTTACCTGCAGAGAGAGCGGATGAAATTTATCTACGAAAGAGGATAGCCCATTTTTACTTGGTGGAAGGAGATCTTTATTGGAAAGGGTACAATGAGAATGCACTAAAATGCATAGCTAAGGAGGACACACAGAGACTGCTGAAGGAAGCTCATGAGCCCTCCCACATGGGAGGTGCCAAACTGTACGATCAATTGATGACGTTGGGGGTACTACTGGCCAACCATGAAGGCTGACTCCATTGGTTATGTGAAGAAATTCAAAGCTTGTCATGTGCATGGCAACATGGTACATGCCCCTTCAGTCAGCTTAGAAAGCTTAACAGCTCCCTTACCCTTCCACACATGGGCATTTTACCTAGTTGGAAAAATCAACCCATCTTTTTGTGGCAAAGATTTAATCACTATGGCTACAGAATTGTACACCAAATGGGTAGAAGTCATCCCTCTAAGGAGAGTGACTGCTTAAGTGGTAACCCAGTTTATCTTGGAGTATATCATATGCAGATTTGGAATACCCAAAGTGAATTTAATAGATAATGGATAGCAGTTCGTATGCAAGGAGATGGACCTCCTCACAGACAAGTACAAAATTGTACACAATAACTCAACTACATCCTACCCTAAGGGTAATAACCAAGCGGAAGCCACCAATAAGACTCTAATCAATATTTTGGAGAAGATGCTGGAAGACATTCCAAGGGCATGGGATGATAAGTTGCCCATGATATTATAGGCTTATCATACTTCAAAGAAAAAACCGATCGAGTTAACCCCGTTCTCACTGGTATATGGGACTGAAGCCCTCTTACTAGTGGAGTCGACGGTACCCTCAACCAAAGTTGGTCTAAGAAACTAACTCATCCCTGACCCATGATATGTACAGTTGGAGGCACTGGACGAGCATAGAGACAAGGCGAAAGAGAACTTTAAAGTCTATACCTAGCAACTGTCCAAAGCCTACGAAAATTTGGTCAAGCCTAGGGAGTTCCAGGTGGGAGACTTTGTCCTAGGAGCATCCACTCACCATCTCCACAGCATTTCGGCATCAAAGTTCAAACCCAACTGGGAAGTCCCTTTTGTAGTAAGAGGGGTAGGCAAGTCGGGTTATTGTCAAATTTAAGAGCCTTAGAGTGACTACCTCCAGTCCATCAACTGCAAGTGACTGAAGAAGTATTATGCCTACTTTTTATTGAAAATTCATTTTTGTCAAAGAATTTGAGCGATTTACTCTAACACTAGAAAAGTTATTTTTTGTAAAAATTATAGAGCAATACAACTTTGTAAATGGTACAAAAAATGAAAAGAAATGAATAACAACTCTTTTTTGAGCATTGCATGATGATTCCTATTTTTCTTGGTTTACCTACTACACGAGGTAGATCCATCAAAATACTTTTTTTATACTCTCTACTAGGCTAGAAGAGAGTCCATGACGGGTACATCCATCCTGAGAGAAAATTATATTGAGCAAAGTCTCTCTAAGCATGTTAAACAAATGATTTTAATCTTATTACCAGACCAATAGGAGGACATCTTCCAAGTCATAAAAAAATATATAATGAAAGTTTTTCATGACAAAATTACCTAGAGAAAAAGTTTTAATTTACATTATCAAAGGAAAGCCTTACTTGACTAGTCCATAGAAAATGTAGAGAAAAGGGTGCTTAGACCCCCCCCCCCCCCCCCCCTAATTTCTTAAAAAAAGACCCAACAGACCGGGGGCAATGTTTCCATAGAAAATAGTCATTTTCTTAAAAGTTTGAGGTAAAGAGAAGAGCTAACCCTTTATCTCCCAGTTATTCCCTAAGAAATAATAACCATAATAAAAATGCCCCACATTTAGACGGGATATATCTAAAAATGTTAACATGCTCTGAAAATATGCAAGTACCCCACAGCTATAGGGGGCAGTTCTAAAAAAATGTTAACTTGCTCTGAAAATATGCAAGTACCCAACAGTTAGAAGGGGCGGTTCTAAAAAATGTTAACTTGCCCAGATAATATGCAAGTACCCACAGTTAGAGGGTATAGGTCTGAAAATGTAGCTTACTCAAATAATATTCAAGTCTAAAAATGTAACTTGCTCAGATGATATGCAAATACCCTATAGTTATAGGGGACAAATCTAAAAAAATGTTAACTTGCTAAGACAATATGCAAGTACCCCACAGTTAGAGGGGGTAGATCTGAAAATGTTAGCTTGCTAAGAAAATATGGAAGTATCCCACAGTTAGAAGGGTAAATTCAAACAGATAAAGTGGCTATAGAAAATTAGAGCATGCAATGGTAAACAAATATCCATGTCCAGATAGAAGCGGATGAGCAATATGATAGAAACCAACAAAATACTTTTTCATTAATAAAGACAAAGTTATTTACATATGAAAAGTGTGCAAAAGAAAGTCTACATAACAAGACTATCTACCCACTAGACAATATGAAAAATAAATCTTATCAGGAGGGTAGGTCTGTGTAAGAAGGACCATCCTCCTTAATAAGCTTCTCCTATAATCTATCCATCAGAGCCTCATCCTAAGCAACGCCAGCCTCTATCTTGGTCAACTTGGCCTAGAGGGACTGAATCAGAGTCTAAATCCGAGTTTCCTCAGCCTGACGTTACTAATCCCTAGTCTTACTGGAAGTATGAAGCTTCATCATCTTCCTAAAGGTGACACCAAGAATAAGTGATTAACTAAAGCTTCAAGCCAATCTAGCTAGAAATAATAGAAGCACTGAAGATCATGAAGATCCTGGAGAAACAGTGAAACCCTCTGAGTAGTCGTGTCAGTAGGAGGGGTAGATAAGAAGTCATGAAGATGGATAGATAGGCCTTCAAGTTGAAGACTGTGAGGCTATTAGTGTTGGGGATGCTCTGGGAATTAAAATTCTAGGGGTGGTGCTCCATAAGCATCTCCAACACCTTTCGCTCATGTGTACAGAATTTGAAGAGCAACTCTGAATGCCACAGCACGCTCATGAAATACCCAAGAGTCTTCAACGCTATACCATTATAGCCTATGTTATGAGACTCAAGCTCCAAAAGAGGGATATAAGAATCCTTGCCAGAGTCGGTATCACCAATGGTCTCGGAACTATGGTTGGACTCACCAGTGACCTCAGCAGGCTCATCAACCGAATCTTGTAAAATGAAAGTATAAAGAGATAAGTTATAAAGAATAGAATTAGCAGGATGTGGGTTCCCATAGTCAAATTGAAACAAAGATCATGGAAATCTTACCCCAAGGCCCAGGGGAGTCCATATGCTACAACCAAAGAGAGGGGGAACCATATGACCTGGAGCACTAGCTTAACAGAAAATAGGCAAGAGTTCGTATTTTCTTTTGCAATGGAAAAAGAGAAATATGCTAAATTTAACAAATAGAAACAACCTAGGTGTGATAGTTTAATACCTGATGAATGCGTAATATAGCACTCACACTAGGTCCCGCAGAACTAGGATGACCACCTCACTAATCTGAAAATATGGAAATAGGAACGTGAAGGTGAGCCCTCTTATACATTAAAAGAAAGAAGAAAAGGGGAATAAAAGAAAGAGTAAGGTATGATAGTATAATACCTGACTCCCAGTAGCTCCCCCTCGTTATTTCATAGTCAAAGGAACAATTGTGACGCTAACCTGAAAATAAGGAAACAGGTAAGTGCCAGCAAGTACTTACACAAAAAATGTATGCTCAAGAATCCAGGTAGATTAAGTATTTACCTGGGAGCTCCCCACTGAGATACCTATCCGAGACTCCTCGATAGCTGGAGCAGGAGTAGTACCAACTGGAGGGGTGACCAAAGTCTCCTCAGACACAAAAACATGTGGACTACTCACCTGAGGGTTTAAGTATCTCATAAATAAAGGGACCGCATCTACATATATGTTAGAAGAAACTACAGAATTTGCAGATATGTAACTAATCTAGCAAATAGATGTGAAAAGACTAAACATACCATTGGATATGGTCCTACGGAGCTAGGAACAAGCCGCTCAGACAAGGGGACTTCATCCAAGCTGGCTGAAGCATCTTCCCTCATAGAAGATAAGCGGAGACTCACAGATGCTACCTTAAGAACTTTCTTTGAGACCCTCATCACGGGCACCGCAGATGAGGAGGTCTTACTAACACTAACCTTTAAACAAAGATATGAAAATCTATGAGTTTTTCATAGTAATGAAACAAAATGCATAAAAGATAGGTAAAGACAAGTTAGTGCTATAATGATGCCTCCCATAAAGACAACAACTACTAAATCTCCCTTAGCAGTAGTAGGGTCTACTGAAGGGGGAACCTAAGAAACAAGTGATGAAGTGGTATCATTGATCAACTGTCATATAAATAAACAAAAATAAAGTATGGTAATGAAATCCCAATATCAAAGAAAAATGAGTCGAAAGATGAAAGATTCAAAACAGGTGTACCTGAATCCCTTCTAAAAAAGAGGGAGGAAAGATGACCACCGGGATGGTCGTAACAGATGCATTGGCCAAATCATTACAATTTTATCAAAGAACCAAACACAAATAAATAAAGAAATGAATCCTATCAGGAATAAGTAATACCAAGGAAGTGAATATAACATTTGTAACAGGTTCTCTAGATGCAATAGTGAAAACTGGCCTGGAAGATATAGGCTGAATGTGAGGCCTATTATCCATATGCATAAATACCCGAGAGATAGGAATCCTCCCCGAAGGTGATAGACTTGGGGTACCTCCCGTGAGCAGTGTTATTCCCCCAATAAGGGAAGGGCCACTAGAAGAAGGTCCCCGTAATAGAAATAAATAAAAATAATACAATCATGGATGTAGAAATTATAACAGAATAGAGAAAGATAATAAAAGAGACAGACTCAAATTACCTCAGGTATCCCGATGGAAGAACCTCTCACCACGAGAGAAGTGTTAGGTGAAGAAAGGCGACCAAGATAAATAGTAACCTATGTGTACAAAAGCAGAAAACTTCAAAAGACATGCCTCAAAATGTGACAAGTAAAAGTAAGAGACTTGGGAGAGATAATGTTTACTTGAACTGAAGAGGAGGACATATAAGAAGTCGTCGCTCTCATTAGGAATACAATAGATAACTGCAAAAAAGAGACAAGGGTAGAAAATGTATTAGTAAAATATAAAATAAAAGAGAATAATAACTGAGTGGAGGGAAATGATAAACCTCCATAAATAAGCCCAAAGATGAGACTAACATAGAACTTCTGTCCCTAGGAAAAGGCCCCCGGGCAAGAGGCGGAGGCAACAGATCACTCGCTACAACAGAGACACCCTGAAATGTCACAAAGATAAAGAAAATTCATATTTTAATGACGTATATGTAAATAAATAGTAAACAATACTAAAGAAGTTAAGAGAGAAGACTCATAATGGTAAAGCGGGCAGTTTGCCCATATGGTAGATGACCGGTAATGGGAGTACTGGAAGATGGAGAATCTATAATGGAACCTTCACTGGAAGACTCCCCTAAAACTTGTAACAAAGAATACGTATCAGGGTGTTGATCATCATAAGGGTTAGTGACACTCATCTCATTCGAAGAAGAACCGTCATCATCATAAGGGGGAGTGCTTCTATAATCGACTAGTTCCTCTTCAAATGATAGATAAGGGGAACCAGTAAGTTAAATCCCGTGAAAGTCAGTTTCACTAAGTAAAAAGGAATGAGATGTAGTACCTTCACTTATAGGAATAAAAGTAACAAAAGGATCCTCAGTAGATAACCCTAGGGCTTCATAGCCAGGCTCTCGCACAATGCTATAGGTCTCCTACACCCCAAGATCATCAATGTTAAACCTCGATCTGGTGCAAGGGAAGGAGTAGCAAACCCCAATACTAGCTGTAAGGACATTACTTTTATTGTTCTTTATCAATTGAGTATGTCATATAACTCTACAATCGTCAAAGAATTATTCAAGATCATTCAAGCATCAAGACGGATCCGATTATCAAGTTTTTCTTCAACATTCAAGCCTCCGCAAGTTTAACTTTGGTAAGGTTGTGTTTTAAGTCCTTAATGATTCACTGAGAATATTGGGATAACTTTAATGAAAATTATTAAGTGTTGGAGCAAATTTTTTAAGTTTTTCGTCTAAAATATTTTTCTAAGTGTTGAGGTAGATTTTTAAAGACAAAATAAAAAATTAATTTTTATTTAATTTCATTCGAGCGACAGAGGCTCTCGTTCGAGCGACATCCTTATGTCGCGTGATGCCGTTTGAATGACACACGTAACCGTGCGATGCTGATATCTCGTTCGATGGAGCCACAGCCTTGGATTTTTTATAAATTGGTTTTTCCAACTTCGTTTTTTATGAGAAGACTGTGAATTTTCATTAGATGGAACTGCTTTAGCAGAATACTTTGTGTTCTCACTTTTAGGGATTTAATCCCTTTTGTTTTCAATTCACAAGATCCCAATAGTTTATGAGTTGTTTTGGAACCCAAGAACACATCTTTGTTAAAGTTTCTCTTATAGATCTCGACTACTGATCTAGGTGCACTTAAGGGGATTACTGTGATGATGATGATTGCGTGTCGATAAGGAGTACTCGTGGGTGTTCCTAGGCTAATTCAGACTGCGTGTTTGTGTGGATCTTCCCCAGTTGATTCATTGCTGACTCTAGGCTGCGGTCTATGTGGGTTTTCTGCGGTTAACTCATTGCGGATTTCACTGTAATCATTGTAAGTACTATTGTGAAATAAAGGTTTTTGCCCGAAAGGGATGTTTCCTGAAATATTTGAGTTAGCAATTTTGTTTGTGATGGTTTGACACACACACATGTAGTTTCATGTTTAGGGGCTGAATTAATTTGGTTTGATATTTGTTATGGATTAAATAAGTCTAAATTGAAAACTTGCGAATTCGGTTTAATTAGTATCGCGCACACATTTACAAATTGGTATCAGAGCAAGTTATACTAATTTATTATGTATTCTTGTTTTCGCAAAAATTGTGTGATATTGATTTTTTTAAAAATCTATTTTGTTTAAAATCGCTATTTTTACAATGGCGCACTTATATAATCGAAAGCCCATTTGGACGGGTCTAATTATGCCTACTGGAAAACACGTATGAAATCACAGTTAAAGGCCATTGATGATCACGTTTGGGTTGTTTGTGAAAGAGGTTGTACACCTATCATTGTCACTGTAGATAACGTAAAATCTTTAAAATCTGTGACTATGTGGTCTGAGGACGAATTTAAATGGAGCACTTTCATTCACATAGTTGAATGCAATTTCTGGTGCCGTCACTCCTGAGGAGTTTCGGTGTATTATGACGTGCACCACGTCAAAAGAAACATGGAACATTTTACAACTTACCCACGAAGTCACTAATGCGGTCAAAGAGTCTAAAATTCAAAATTTAACAACTCAATTTGAAATGATTACCATGCTTGAGACTAAGTGTTTTGATAATTTTTACACACGTTTATATGACATTGTCAACACTAGTTTCAATCTTCGTGAGCCCATAACTGATGCTGGAGTGGTTAAAAAGATTTTAAGATCGCTGCCAAAATGTTTTATCCTAAAAGTGACTGTTTTGAATACCTTAGGTGGTTTGGGCAATTTAAAATTAGAAAAGCTGGTAGGAGACCTCTAGACATATGAAATTGACATGCTTCCTAATATTGTCAAGCCTACGGATAGAGGGATAGCACTTAGAGCCTAAGCTAGGAAGGGAGAGTAAGTGTCCACGACAGAAAAGAAAAAGAAAGTGAAAGTTTGTGAGTCCGACTCTGAGGGTGAGGTCGATTTTGATATGTCCATGCTTGTTTTTTAAAAAGTTTCTCAAATTTTCAAAACAAAATTCTTCCAATAAACTTTATTTTGAGAAAAATATAAATGAGGCCAAAGAGAGAGGTGAGAAAGAAGGTGAGAAAGAGGAAGAAGAGAAGTGTTTTAAGTGTGAGGGTAGAGGGCATAGAGCTCTTCAGTTTCCCATTTAGCTAAGGAGAAAGGGCAAGAAAATTGACATGCCACCCACTCTTAGCGATAGTGAGGAAGAGGTGAAAGATTCTGGGGATGAGTCTTCACATGAGAAATTTGGCGCTACATGGTAGACCTTGTTGTTCTCCAGCGTGTTGGCTTGAGGTGGGGGACAACAAGTTACCTGGGACAGAGGTGATCCAGGACACCTCGGCTAAGGTTAAGTTGATTCGGAGCCGTATTCGGGTTGCTCATGATAGACAGAAGAGCTACACAGATGCCAAGATATTCTTCAGGGAGTTCAATTTGGGGGATCAGGTGTTGCTATGAGTATCTCCTATAAAGGGGATGATATGGTTTGGGAAGAAAGGGAAGTTGGCGCCAAGGTACGTAGGTCCATTCCCTATTATTGAGCGGATTGGGCTAGTAGCTTACAGACTTGGGTTACCGGAGAACTTGCAAAGGATTCATGACGTGTTACATATTTCTTCGCTGAGGAGATATCTTTGGGATTACTTGGCCCACACTCATATTGCCTTAGAGGAGATTGATCTACAACTCGATAGTTCCTACGAGGAGGGGCCAGTTGCTATCCTAGATCGTAGCGAGAGGAAACTGAGGTAAAAAATAGTGTCGTTAGTACGAGTGCAGTGGCGGCATCATAATGTCGAAGAGTCTACTTGGGAGCGAGATGATGACATGTGGGATAAATACCTAGAGTTATTCCCGCCAGGTATACCTATATTTTCATTCTTTTCGAATTTCGGGACTAAATTTAGTTGTAAGGGGGAATTATGTAATACCTCCTATTTTTGAAAGATTTTACTTTAATCATGGGACTAAGATTAATTAATTTAAATGGAGAGAATTTATTTATAGCTAATCTGAATTCAAACTAAATAATTACTAGCATGATAAGAGTTAGTATTTATTGGTGATAGTTATGTTGAATATTACTTAGCGAGTAAAGTAACATATAATTGTGAAAATATATTAAAGTTGTCTTGAGTGAAAAATATGACAGTTATAGAAATGAAGTCAGGATGCACGTGTCAGTCGTTTCGGGATTAAATTAATGGAATAAAAAGTAATATATATAATTCACTTATATGGTCATTTCGCGTGCGCCGTTGAGTACGGAAGGGTCGAGTTAGTCAGAAAAGTCTACTCGGGGGCCTAGTTTGGGTTTCGGGGCAGTTTTAGGCTGAACCGACACCTCTGAAGGGTATTTTAGTAAATTGTATTTTTGGAGTAAAATAAAGGACAAAAATTAGAGAAATAAAAGATCTCCTACGTGGGTTAGATTATGTTATCTACTGTGAGAAAAAAAAGTTAGACATGAGAGAGACCAAAAAGAGAGAAAAAAGAAGAAAAATCTAAGGAAGAGCCATCACAAGTGCACCTCTTCCACCATTGAGACCACCATCGTGTAGATAGAAGAACGAGGGTCGAAACCATACCAAAAAAAATAAAGGCTCAGACCATATTTCGTAAGGCAAGTGTTTAAATATTTCTCTTTTAGCATTAATGTGTTCATGTTAGTGTAGGTAATGAAACCCCCATAAATTGCATGTAATTTGATGAAGAATTCATGATTAAAAGATATATTAAGGTTAATTTTATACCAAGTTGAATTGTATATGTAATTTGAACATTAACTATGAATTTATGTTAATAATTGTTGAGTAAATTTGGGATTAAATATGGTTAATTGGAAATCTTATGAACTAGGGTTTTATGAATCTGAAATTTGGTGATTTTTTGTTTATGGGTTAATTAATCATGAATTGATGTGTTTAAGATGTTAGAAATTATCATTTTATGTGGGAAAATGAGTTGAAGTTAAATGGAAGGAGTTTGGGACTGATTTGTAGAGGTTTTAGGGCTGTTTATGGATGAAAACGTAGCATGTGCAGGTTGGGGAAGAAATTACTCAATCTCGTTCAAACGAGATTGAGCCTGGTTCAAAGGACAACTATTTCCGTGCGATATATAGTTCTAACGACATGCTATGTCGTTTAAATGAGATAACTTCTCGTTCAAACGACAGGTCCAGTTCTGGGTAATTTTTTCTGTTTTGAATCTGGGTAGTAGGTTTATTGGAAGTGATGCTTAGCAGTAAAATTGGGATTCAGGTTAGAACAAAATTATTGGATAATAAAATGGGTATGATATTTATAAGGACATTTTTATCATGTCCGAAATGTTTCGTTTATTTATGTCGTATGTCGTTACATTTGGCACGTCTCTACACGATCTCTTACGACGGCCTCAATCAGAATTCCAAGAATCAAGCATTCATTATCTCCATCATGTGTCCCTCATCTACCTCAACGACTTCACATTCCATGATTTTATGCTCGTAATGCAAGTGGTACGCAAGAGAAGTCAAAACAGTGCAACAAGGCTTGATAGGGAAGTTCAAGGGAAATTTGGTAATTTTATATCCACCGTCCGGAGGAACGGTCAACTAAAAAGTTGAAGAGATTATGATAACAAAGATACTGGTATAAACGACACCTCTATCCGAGCTACGGTGAACAAGTTATGGCCTTTTGAAAATGGAGAGATTTCCAATAAAAAGACTTAGAAAAATGCTAAGTGTTTTAAAGTCGCTTGACCAGCAATTTTTTCCGAACCGAGGAACGAACCGATTTAGGGGGCGAACCGGTTCGCAAGGTACCCGAACCGGTTCGGGGTACCTGTACGCTGGATAGAATTTTAGAGTTTTAAAAATGTGGAACTCTCCATCTGTTTCCCTATAAAAGCCAACTTCGGGGGAGTTATTTTTCAAGACTTTCAGAGACGAATTTAAGAGTTCTAATTACTCAAGTCTTTACCTTTATGAGTTCCCAAACTCATGTTTTGATTCACATATCTTTTCCAAACCCTTTGTGAATCAGTTTGCAACCCAAGAACACAACCTTGTGTTTGCTCATACTCTTGTGGAAAAGACCGTTCTTCTTCTTCTTCTTCATTACTGCCCTCCTGGAAGGGAAAACTTCCAGCCGCCGACTATAGATCTGACACCTGTGGGTAACTCTGTGTCACTATATTTTCATTGTAATTCCAATAAATTATATGTTACAATATTATAATGAAAATAAATGGTTTTGCCCCTTTGGGGGATTTTTCCTCACATGTGTGTGTTTGAATGTTCTTGCATGTTTCATCATCTTGTTCAACCACATATAGCTGAATGTTTAGGACTTATCTAATAAAACTGAGTTTGATTAAATAATATCTCTATTTGGACGCACGCACACTCTTTCAAATTGGTATCAGAGCCAATTACACAACTTTACCGTGTAATTTTCCACAAAATTTTTCTAAGATATCAATTTTCAAAAAAATTAATTTTTGAAAACGACTGTGTTCATAATGGAGAAATTATATAATAAAATGCCAGTTTTTGATGGGACAAACTATGCATATTGGAAATCCCGCATGAAATCTGCATTAAAAGCCATTGATGAACGAGTCTGGATTTTGGTAGAAAAAGGGTGGACTCCTCCCTCCGTCACTGTTGAAAATGTGACAAATTTAAAACCTGTCACCTCTTGGACTGAAGATGAATTTAAATGGTCATCCTTTAATTCTAAGGGTCTAAGTGCTATTTCTGGGTCTCTCACACCTGATGAGTTCAAACTCATAATGACGTGCACCACGTCAAAAGAGGCATGGGATGTTTTACATCTCACCCATGAAGGTACCAGTGCTGTAAAAGAGTCTAAATTGAAAAATCTAACAACTCAATTTGAATCCACCACCATGCATGAAACTGAATGTTTTGATGATTTTTATGCTAGGCTATCTGACATTGTTAATACTAGCTTTAATCTTGGTGAACATATTCCTAATGCTAGAGTTGTTAAAAAGATTCTTCGTTCCCTTCCTAAGCGTTTTATCCCTAAAGTCACTGTGCTAAGTTCTATGGGTAATTTAAATACACTAAAATTGGAGGAACTTGTAGGAGACTTGCAAACATATGAAATTGATATGTTTCCTAAAATTTCTAAGACTAAAGATAAGGAAATTGCACTTAATGCCCAAGAAATAAAGAGTGAGGGGTCGGCAAGAAAGAGGGGAGAGTCATATAGAAAAAGAAAGACAGATACGTCAGATTCTGAGTGCGATTTTGACTTAGATGATTTGGCCCTTTTTGCAAAAAATTTCAAGAGAATTCTCAAATTCAAGAAAAATGGTAATTTTAAAGATAAAAAGAAGTTTGAGAAAAAAAGTTTGAAAAGAAAAATGAAAAATCTTTTAAATATCCTCCTAAGAAAGAAAGTGAGAGGTGCTTTGAGTGCGATGGTAGGGGTTATAGAGCCTTTGAGTGTGCCACACATCTGAGCAGAGAGAAAGGGAAAGTTGTCCTTAATGCTACCCTTAGCGACGACAGTGAGGTCGAGTCGGTTGAATCGGGAGATGAGTCACCGCATGAGTGTAACTTCACCGCATTCATGGCTAGTCATGTGAGTACTTCCAGTACTCCTCACGACGATGAGGATGATGCATCACAGGGACACCTCGATAGTGAGATCGATGTGAGTGAGGGGGAGGATGACACAAGTGAGAGCGAGAGTGATATTCAACGTGCCTACGCTGAGTTATATTCTGAGTCATTTAAAATTAAAAAGCGTAACAAAGTGTTAGTTCTTAAGATCACCGGTTTAGGGGAAGATTTAAGAAAAGCGAGAGAGAGAGAGAGTCCTCCTCCTGCATCACCTTAAGAGAGAGAGAGAGAGAGAGAGAGAGAGAGTTTGTCTGTGTTGAGAAAGAGAGTTTGTTTAGAGGAGAGAGAGTTGTTTTGAGAAAGAGAAAGTGGACTTGAATAAACAAGTGGCTAGTCTTATGAGTGAGCTTCATTCCTCCATGGAGACTCGAAAGAAACTTGAAGCCCTTGTTGCCCAGCTTAGTCATGATCTGGAGAGAGCACGGGAAGTCAAGGTACAAATCGAGGACAGATCTGGGAAAATGGGAAAGATGCTCCTCGACCCCGCTTTAGGTTTTGGTGATAGACAGGGAATAGGTTATGATGGTGCCTCCACGTCCCAAATTGCACCTGGACCAGTACCTGAGTTTACTACGACTCCTTATGGCCATCATCAAAAATCTCGAAGGAGAGTTCGACCAAGAAAAGCAAACCAAGGTCTGCCTTTGACTGTGTTCTTTTGTACTTATTGCAAAAGAAAAGGCCACCTCAGGGAGTTTTGCTATAGTATGGGTCGGACACGACGTACTACTGCTCCACCTCAGCATACTAATGATTTTACCAGTCTGAGAGAGCGAGTTGAGTTTTTAGCTGCTTCGTCTCAGAGTTTGATGGAGGAATTCTGACGGATGTCTTTGCCGTCAGTGAATGCTTCTCATATATCGGCTAAAACCAATAACAACAAAGGTAAACAAAAGGTCACCACTTCTTGGGTACCTAAGAAAGATAAAAAGTCCTTTGTTGTTCATGTCTCTCTCAAAGCACATAATACCTCACAGTGGTATTTTGACAGTGGGTGCTCCAGACATATGACAGGTGATGCCTCATTTTTTACATCTCTTGAGGATTATCAGGATGGAAAAGTAACCTTTGGAGATGGGAGCAAGTCTATCATTGTAGGACGTGGTACTGTAGAGTTACCAGGATTTCCTAAGCTAGAAAATGTTTTGTACGTCAAAGGTTTGAAAGCAAACCTTCTCAGCATTAGCTAGCTGTGCGACGCTGACTTTGCCGTAAAGTTTGACCGGGACACTTGTAAGGTCTATAATCAAGTCGGTAAACTTTTAGTGCGAGGGGTGAGGATAAGGGATAATTGCTATGGGACTGAGCCCACATCCTCACTTGTCTGCAACAACGCCACGATCACTCCTATGGATCTGTGGCACCAACGTCTAGGTCACGTAAATGTTAGAGATCTAACTCGCTTAGCTAAAATGACCTAGTACGTGGCTTACCATATCTTGGAAGGCCAACTTCAACGGTTTGTGGACCCTGTCAGTTGGGAAAACAAATTCCTAGCCCCCATAAGAAGTTGCATTCCATTACCACCTCTCGTATACTTGAGCTTATTCATATGGATCTTATGGGTCCCACTCTTACTGAGAGTCTGGGTGGTAAGAGGTATATCCTCATGATGGTGGATGATTTATCCAGATACTCGATTGTAGGTTTTCCGAGGGAGAAATCCGATGTTGTAGAGTTTTTAACGACCAAGTGCCGTGTCTTGCAAAATCAACACGGAGTCACTATTAACAGGATACGTAGTGACAATGACACTGAATTTAAGGAAGCAAAGGTAGATCTTTATTATGATAACCTTGGGATCAAACATGAATTTTTTGCTGTGAATACTCCTCAGCAAAATGGGATTGTTGAGAGAAAGAATAGAACGATCCAGGAAATGGCTAGATCTATGCTTCAAGGTCGTAAAGTTTTTAGGAGATTTTGGGCAGAGGCAGTTTCCATTGCATGCCACATGGTGAATAGGGTTTACCTGCGTCCACACACACTTCAGACGCCTTATGAATTGTGGACTGGCAAGAAATCCAAACTTTCATATTTTCGTGTTTTTGGTAGTAAATGCTACATCCTACGGGATAGAGAGCAATTAGGAAAGTTTGACTCCCGAAGTGACGAGGGAATACTATTGGGATATTAATCGAATAGTAGAGCGTACCGGGATTTTAACCTGAAGAGATCTAAGGTTATGGAGTCAATAAACGTCACCGTGCAAGATGACGAACCTTCGGCGTTTATTGATTCTAAACTTCAGTGTGAGGATGAGGACTTTTTTTACAGTGATTTACTTGTCCCTCTCTCACACTCTGTGGACCCTACTCCTGTCTTAGGGGACACACCTGCTTGGGTTCGCAAGATTCATGACCTTTCTACCAATGTTGGTGATCCCACTCTAGGGGTCAAGATTCGTGCTCAGCTAGAGAACTTTGTTAACCACCTTTGCTACACATCCAAAGTCAAGCCCAAGAATCACAAAGAAGCACTCAAGGATGAACACTGGATATCTGCTATGCAGGATGAGTTGCTTCAGTTTAAAAAGAACAATGTCTGGGAGCTTGTCCCCCGACCTAGTGAGACTAATGTGATAGGTACCAGGTGGATTTTTAAGAATAAAATGGATGAAAATGGTACCATAATCAGAAACAAGGCTAGGTTGGTCGCTCAAGGCTACACACAGATAGAGGGTGTAGACTTTGTGGAGAAATTTTCTCCTGTTGCGAGGCTTGAGTCCGTCCGCTTACTACTCGCCACCGCATGTCATCTGCGCTTTAAGTTATATCAGATGGATATCAAGAGTGCCTTCCTGAATGGCATTCTACAAGAGGAGGTTTACGTGGAACAACCAAAAGGGTTTGAAGATCCTTAGCACCCGGAGCACGTCTACTATTTGAGGAAAGCCTTGTATGGTTTGAAGCAAGCACCCCGTGCTTGGTACGAGAGGCTTACTTCCTATCTCTTAGCTCATGGCTTCAAGAAAGGGGGAGTTGATATGACATTGTCATTAGGAGAGATGACGGTGCTATTTTGGTTGCCCAGGTCTATGTGGACGACATAGTCTTCGGATCCACGTGCTCTCAACATGCTCATCACTTTGAAGAGGAGATGAAAAGTGAGTTTGAGATGAGCATGGTTGGTGAGCTTACTTTCTTCCTTGGTCTCTAGGTTCGTCAGCTAGAGGATGGGATGTTCATTTCCCAATCCAAGTATGCTAAAGACCCAGTGAAGAAATTTGGGTTAGACTCCTCTAAGCATGCACGTACACCTATGAGTACTTCTATCAAGATTAGTAAGGACACTTCAGGCAAGGACGTAGAGCAAACCTTGTATCGGAGTATCATAGGTAGTCTTCTCTACTTGACTGCCAGTCATCCCGACATAGCCTTTAGTGTTGGAGTCTGTGCGCGTTATCAGGCGTCTCTGAAAGATTCACACTTACTTGCTCTAAAACGTACTATCAAATACGTAAGTGGGACTCTCTTATATGGCATTTGGTATTCCTTTAATACCAATAACCGTTTTTCTGCCTATTCGGATACCGATTGGGCCGGGGATATAGATGGTTGTAGGAGCACTTCTGGTGGGTGTTTCTATTTTGGTTCTGCTCTTGTCTCCTGGTTGAGCAAGAAGCAAAACTCCATCTCTTTGTCTACTGCGGAGGCTGAGTACATCGTCGCCGGGAGTTGTTGCACGCAACTCTTGTGGATGAAGCAGATGCTGGAGGATTATGGGATTTCACAAGACACCATGACTATTTCCTATGATAACACGAGCGCTATACAAATATCACACAATCCAGTCCAGCATTCGCGCAAAAAGCACATCAGGATACGCGAACACTTTATACGTCAGTTAGTTGAGGAGAAAGTCGTATCCCCGAGTTTTGTTCCCACCGACCATCAGTTAGCCGATATTTTCACTAAACCTTTAGATGCCCTTAGATTCGAGAGTCTTAGGAAGTCTTTGGGTATTTGCATAGTTGATTGAGGGGTTGGTCCGTGTCTAGCATAGGATGCATTTTTCTCATATCATCTAATGCCTATTGCTCGATTGTATCTTATGTTTTGTTTTAGTTTGCTTTTCTTTTTCTTTTTTGAAAAATACAAAAAGATTTTCTTTTTATAATATTTTTTAGAAAAGCTCAAAAAGATTTTATTTTTAATAAAATTTTGAAAAATCCAAATAGATTTTTTTATTTGCACCATTTATGGATGAGCATTTAAGATAGCCGAGTCACAATTTCATTCCATTTATCCATGTGACTGTTTGATAGAGATTTGAGACGCTACATCATTTAATCCATGTGCTTCACATTGTTTGGAGTCTTTGAGATGTGATTAGTGATATCTTTCTACATGTTTGACTCCTATCTCCTTTACTGCACACATGCACGGCTATATTTGATTATTGCACTTATCTATCACATATTGGCTTGAGTGTTTCCATCTCAATTATGTCTATACAATGTACAATATGCGATAAAACTTGACAAGATTGGAATGCAGGTAAAAACCGTTTTGGTGAGACAGTGTGTTTAATTAAGAATGGGTAGGGGCTGTGAAAGGTAATTATCTAATCTTTGCACAAAAGCCACCGTTTAGAAGGACCTAAAAAATTGAGGAATTTTATTATCCTAGGTCCAAAGAGGTTAAAAGAGCCCCAAAAAAATTTAAAGGCAATAAAAAGCAATTCATGCCATATATGGGCCATTAGGTTTCACCAACAATTCTCCAAAGTTTGAGAATTTAGATTACCTCTATTCAAGATATAAATCTGAGGGAGTTTGGTTGGATAATTTAAACGGGTTTTCACTTCCTTTAAAGTCCTGAAAAAGCATGAAATCATTTTGGACGTTATTGGTGTGAAAATCACTGTGAGCTTTGATTTGTTGATTTGATTAAGTCAATGTCTCTTATTTCCATTTGTTTTACACCAAAGGAATCATTTGACTTCATTCGTTAGGAGTATCCAATATTCATCGTGCACATATGTCATGTTTGTATGCATAGATTTTCCTATCGAATTTGATCACACCCATTCATTTACACTATCATCGACTTGGTGATTTTGTGTTCGTTCATGGTGTGATTTTTTGTTTGTTTTGTGAGAAAAGTTTGAAAAATAAAAAATAGTAGTTGTTCCTTGTGACACCTTGACTTTGCTTGTTTGATTTATTCTTCTCATTTGTCTATTTGGGGACATCATAAAAAGGGGGAGAAAGAATTATCATTTTATGGGGGAGTTTGAATTTTGGGGGAGTTTTTGATATTTGACTTATGCTTTTCATATAAATTGGTATCTATGTTTATCTCATTTGAAACTCGATACGTCACTTGGTATTTTTTCTTTATCTCATGTGTGTAGGTATTACATTGATGATCATACGTTACACACCCTGATGAGAAAAGATCAAACGATGAAGTCTTATTCATTTGTATCTTTCCAGTTTTGGGTTCATGGGAGGGTAGATTTGTATAGACAATTTTTTATTTGATAATTCGAATATTTTTATATATGTACCGACATAGACATAGGGGGAGATTTGTAAGGACATTTTTATCATGTCCGAAATGTTTCTTTTATTTATGTCGTACGCCGTTACATTTGTCACGTCTCTACATGATCTCTTACGACGGCCTCAATCCGAATTCTCAGAATCAAGCATTCATTATCTCCATCATGTGTCCCTCATCTTCCTCAACGACTTCACATTCCATGATTTTAGGCTCGTAATGCAAGTGGTACGCAATAAAAGTCAAAACAGTGCAACAAGGCTTGATAGGGAAGTTTAAGGAAAATTTGGTAATTTTATAGCCACCTTCCGGAGGACCGGTCAACTGGAAAGTTGAAGAGATTACGACAACAAAGATACTGGAAGAAACGGAACCTCAATCCAAGCTACGGTGAACAGGTTATGGCCTTTTAAAAATGGAGAGATTTCCAAGACAAAGACTTAGAAAAATGCTAAGTGTTTTAAAGTCCCTTGACCAACGAATTTTTCCGAACTGAGGGACGAACCGATTCGGGGGGCAAACCAGTTCGCAGGGTACTCGAACTGGTTCAGGGTACCTGTACGCTGGATAAAATATTAGAGTTTTAAAAACGTGGAACTCTCCATCTGTTTCCCTATAAAAGCCAACTTCGAGGGAGTTATTTTTCAAGACTTTTAGAGACAAATTTAAGAGTTCTAATTACTCAAGTCTTCACCTTTTTGAGTTTCCAAACTCATGTTTTGATTCACCCATCTTTGCCATCCCTTTGTGAATCAGTTTGCAACCCAAGAACACAACCTTGTGTTTGTTCATACTCTTGTGGAGAAGATCGTTCTTCTTCTTCATTGCTGCCCTCCTAGAAAGGGAAACTTCCAGCTGCCGACTACAGATCCGACACCTGCGGGTAACTCTGTGTCACTGTATTTTCATTGTAATTCGAGAAATTGTATGTTATAATATTATAATGAAAATAAATAGTTTCCCCCTTTGGGGGATTTTTCCTCACATGTGTGTGTTTGAATGTTCTTGCATGTTTCATCATCTTGTTCAACCACATATAGCTGCATGTTTAGGACTTATCTGATAAAACTGAGTTTGATTAAATAATATCTCTATTTGGACGCACGCGCACTCTTTTAATATTTTATGAAAATATGAGCGACGCGTTATCTCTAAGTTACGAGCGAGAGAGTATTCGTAATCTAGTATGTGTAATGCAAGTAATAATGATAGATATTATGTGTAAGTTAAATATTCGGGTTGTGTGTATACTTAATTAACCCGATAGGTTTCGTGAATGCCTATAATGATATGTATTCTTTGTATGACATACCTACCATGCTTGCTATTATGGGAGGTTGGGAAAGGGGACAGTCCTATCTTGAGGAGCCTTCGAGGGGGGGGGGGGGATATTTTACTGGTACCTCAAGATCATGGAACCTAGGTACGAGCTATCTGAGAATGATAGTGTTGATGGTCATATGGGTGCGTAGGTATGTGCGTAGCGTATAGGCTTGGAATCATGTTCGCCTCCAATATGTGTGATTTGTAAATTTATGGTTCATGAGAGATTTCGAACCCATTGTCCATATGTAATGCGAGATGTACCGGAACTTGCTAGCAGAATATGAGGGGACAGTTTCTGAGTCTAGAGGTGCCCTTTTAGTATATATAATATATAATGATGTATATACGTATAGTGATAATTGTTGTGTGAAAATATGTGGATAAGATATATAATGATGAAAATATCTTAATAACTTAAGTAAGCAAGCACTTAACGTGATATATAAAAACATCCCAAATTGAGATAGCAGTCGTGAAAAAATTTAATATGGTATTGTGTGGAAAATGCAGGTTGATGTTGTGGGTAGTGATTAGAAGGATTTTGTCTATAGTCTAGTCAGGTGAGAAAATAATTAGAATGTGTTTAGAGGTGCATTAGGCGTGCACATTAGTTGTGAGGTGAGAACCTCAAGTGAGTGTTCGAAATGCTAACATGCGCATACTATTTGCTTTACTGCAATATTTAAATACTTGCTAAAAAATTTAAATGTTTTACACTCGGGCTCTGACCCGTCTCTTGCAAATCTCTTTTCTTTTGCCAAATTATTTTAGGTGCCCAGCCACAGGAACACCAAGCATAGGAGTTGCATTCATTTGGCGTGTTGTAGCTGTTGTGGAAGTTATAGGACCTCGGTATTAGATGCTTCCATGATTATCATTTCTTCATCTTGAGCTACTTCCTTCTATTAGGGCATGTTTCCCCCTTTTCTATTTAGATAGTAAGATATTATGGATTTATTATTTACTCCTTTCACTTTTTTATTACATTTGTTAGATTATTATATTCGGTACTTAGGCTGGAAGTGTTTACTCTAGCCATATTTTTTATTTGAGTTATTTTCTTTCATATGAGATTGGTTTGAATGGTGAATGTTTAATTACTAGTTAATTTGGTTTTATATTAATTAAAAGATAAAATTTTGGCATTAAACTTTTTAAATATTAGGTGGTTAGTATTTTAATAAACGTTTTCGACATTGATGCATATTATAAACCAACTAGATATTTTGATTTAATAAATGACTGATAACCCGGTATTTAATTAGGCGAGATGTCACTGATGCATACATCCTCTACTTTTTTCACGTTTCTTCATTCCTGGAAAGCTGGACGATCTGTCATACGAGGACTTAGTGGTTCTCACTGTCAGATTTTCTCATGGAGTCCATACTTATGGCGAAAATAACTCCTGGATCTTTATACACCTAGTCGGATAAGTGTTACCAAGACATGTCACACTATGTTGTCCATATTGATATGTCTAACTTTTCCAACAATATTCTGCTATTGGGCTTTCTCTATGTAAGGTTCAACACTATTTACCCCAAAGCTCACCTTATTACAATGCTTCCTCTAAGGCATTAAATCAAAACGTAGTGGAAAAAAATAGAGTAAGAATGTATTCTGTCCCTCAATTGATGATTTGAGTTGGTTCGAAGTTCCATCCTTATGCTAGAGACGCTAATGCAAAAACTTGATCATTTTCAAGCCTGAAGATTCCACGACTAAACCTCTTGATGCTAAGAAAGATGTTGAAGTTGATCTTTCTCTTGTCGTGGTTCTTCTAATCATTCAACGTTTTCTTCCCTCGCAAATTGGGTGGGATTTTAAAAGTGAAGAGTACAACCCTCATCGCTAAACGCATTAGTTTGGTTATGCCTACGGTATAACTAAACCTGATTGTGAATCAGGAAGAGTGGGTATTTCCTTCTTAACTACTAATGGTGATTTCATGAAGAAAAGTGTGGTTGGTCGATGCGTTAAATGACATAATCGTATACTTCCCTAGGAGTATAACATGGGTGAAGCTTCTCTTAATTAGTACCGCCATCATTGTCTCACTCAACTCGAGGCATTTAATGTTTTTGTACAAAGTGAACCATGTAACCCTTCCATCTAGAGGTTTGGCTTAAATGAACTTGGACTGAAAAATCTTTCCATCAAGGACATGAACTTTACTCTTAACATTATCTAGAGACCATACCCAAAGGATCTTCCTTCTCAAGTTACAATTGCTGAGGTTGCTGCTGCAGCTCCAAAGGGCAAAAAGAAATCTTTTGCAAACACTTGTGAAACAAAAAGTAAGGATGCTTTGGCAGTAGATTCAACTAAGGGAAAACTTTCCCAAAAATCCCAAAAACTTCAAGTCCACCAAAGGTTCCTATTGCCTTTATGCTATTAATCATGATTCGATTATTCCCATCAATCTAGATCTCGTGCTATATCTAGAATGAATGTAATGACAACTAATGTTATATCTAGAATGAACCTCATTCTTGTTAGTGCAAATGATACTTCATCTGGTATGGCTAGGGGACCCTTATCTCATAATTTTATTATTTCATTGGTTCCACGCCAAAGGGTTTCTTCCTCCGCTGCGCCTTTTACATAAAAGAATCTTTTGGATAAAAAATAAAGCGGGGGCACACTTAACCACACCTCCAACAAATCCCACACCCTCAGGTTCCTCTGAGGAGACTTTAGATGACTTTATTCTGCTTCTCCTCCCACTGAGGTTGATACACTTTTTCCTCTTCGTGACGCTGAACATGGAACTTAATTTTCCAATTAAAAAATTCTAAGTGTTGAGTTGTATCTTGTTGAATAGATAAAATATTTCTAATGCTGTTATTCCTTTTTGAAGGATTCCCCTCCTTCCTTGGTGGATGTTTTGTATATTCTAGGTGACAGTCCTTCAATGAGAGGATACTTAAGTCCACTTGTTGAAGATAATATTCTGGCTCCTCGATTGCCCCCTTCTTAAATAATTGGATGAGTTGTCATGAGATATGATTCCACAAAGGGTGCCTCATTTAGTTGTGCATCTGAGGTAGCACGATAATTGCCCATGAATGAGGAAATAGTTGGTGACTCAAGTGGGATTGTTAAAACTTCAAGTCCAGATACTCCCCTAGTTCCATCTAAGTTACCACTAGTTTTGGTTCTTCCAAATTCTTCTACCGAGGTTATTTAACCTTTGCCTTAATCTCGTATTACTTTTATCAATGCTCATTATTTCAAGACTTAAAATAAAAGTTGTAATTGTAGGCGTCATAGAATTGTCCTTTCTTTGGTTCTAATGTGGACATGATGTCCCTCTAAAGTTCAATAAAGGAGAAAGTTATTCCCTCTCACCTTGTAAGGCCAACGGTCATCATGGATGTTCAGCCAGGATACCTTCATTTATGGTATGGCTGGTGGATGTGTGTTCCTTCATTTATCCAACTATTGAAGAAGTTAGTGATACGACATAAATATTACGTATTTCATCCCTTGAACCTATGCATTTTGCCCCCTCGGGTATCTTATTCCCTATATTTATAATCGTTAACTAGACAACCTCGAATTTCTATGTTAACATATTTTGCAGGGGTTAATTGAGCTTTTATAGGTATTTGGATGCTAAGTATGAAGTTCAGACGCATTTCGCTCGATTTCCTTACGCGATTGCACGCTCAAGGGCATTTTAGTCTTTTTATAGCTTGGGTACTGGCCCAATATCTAACGGAAGTTTTAGCCCTCCTCGCAAGCTTTGCGTGGCCGCAAACGGTGCGCGATTCCGATTCATAACGAAGAAGTTACGGCGATTTCAGCGGACGGGAAAGGCAAACAACCAAAACAGTAATGCAGTGGCTGATACCTGCTTGATTGATCGATGGATGATTTTGGTAGATCGATCGATCCTTATCGACAGTGGACTTTTTTCTTCTTGATCGATCGATCGATGATTTTGGTCGATCGATCGATGCCCTGTTTTCAGGAGATATTTTTCTTTTCTTTTCTTGCTTCTTTTCTTTTATTCCAACTTACTATAAATAGTTTTTTTGTTGTAATAATCAGGGGTGAAACGTTTTAGAATAGTTTTTAGGTTAGAGTAGCTTAGGGTTTGTGTGATTTGAAGAGTTTGGCTTTGATTCTTCTTGGTTTGACACCCAATTGGGTTGTAAGTTACACTATTCATCTTCCCTACCAATTTAATATAGTTGTAATTCATTATTTTCTTGCTTTCTAGTGTAATTTTCATGCTTTCTAATTTAGGTTTACATGCTTTCTTTACTTGATTTCTAGTATAGTTCTATCGCGTTTATTTACTCACTTTATTTACCGCGTTTTTAACATGCTTTCTAGGTAATTTAAATTAGGTTGTGCTTGAATGGAACTCACTCGGGTTAACGCGTTGCTTTGCTTGGTGATAGTGTTTACGGGTCTATTTCGGGTGCGTTGTCCTAGTTATTATGCCTAGGATATTTGACGGGGCATATCATGTATGTCCCGTGCTTACGACCTTTCGCACATAATTTTCGGGATATTTGTTGACGCCAAAATCTTATTAGGCTTTTATGAGGATTTATGGGCTTGACAACCATTGATTTAATTAACTGCCGAAACGAGACGCATTTTCAATAACTCATCGACCCATGTTACCATTTTATACAAATTAACTCGGGTGAGGGATATTCGACGCAACCTATAGTTTTACTCTCTTTCTTAATCTAGTTTCATTTTCCTTGTCTAGATAAACATTTCCCTTTTATGCATCTTATAATTTTTAGTTTGTAATTCACCTTTTACACTTTTATTTTGAAATATTAAATCATATAAATTCTAGCAACTCGTCCCTGTGGATTTTCGATACCCGACTTACCTCCATACTTGCCTCGCAAGTGTAGTCGTAATTTAGGTTTGTTTGTATTGAGTTGGCGAAATGAAAATAATGATTAGCGTCTTTACACGCGCTACATTTGGCACTCGGTCAGTTAGTGTGTTGCAAAAAAACCTCATACTTTAAATTTTTAACCAATTTTGTAAACTTGTTATAAGATTCCTCTATTTTTTATGTTTAAAGTTGCCAGAAATATGGGATGGAGCAAGCAACTCTTCCAGCTAATATTGAACTGACTGCAACAAGTGTTGCTCTTTCCTCTTTGCAAATTAAGATTCCTTAAGCGAAGCCTATCATTTTAGATATCGAGGATGCTACCACTATTGAAACCCAAGATCCTTCTTGGGAAGAAATCAGTCTCATACCATTAGCCATCATTCCAGTTGTTGATGAGGTAGTTCATGGTAACTTGATTTTTTTTTTGCGTGTGCATAGTCGTTGTCTTGAAAAAGCTAAGTCTCAAAATCCCTTGAATTACCTACAAAAATTGTTAGACAACTTGTATAAAGGTAAGTACGGGTATCAATCCGACTATCAAGGTGAAGAAACAACTAGTGCAAATACTTGCAAATTTAAATTTTATTAATATTACTTTTTTTTATAAATATATATTTTTTTAAAACAATTTCAAGGGAGAATTAAACTAGTAATGCCAAAAGTCATAAATGAACTAAATAAACTATTGAAATATAAGTGATATGTAAGAAAGTTTTATAAGTTTGAGGAGATCCGAGAGATGGGACTAAATCGCATATTCATTATTTTAATTCACTAATTTTTTTATTTAAAATATTTCAAGATAATATTAAACTTACATTTAACACTCGTTGTAATTATAAATCTAATAATATCTTTTTAGAAAGCTAATTCAAAATTCCACAACTCTAAAAATTAGATTTATACTCTTTTTAACAAATTACCCTCTAAGGTTGATTTATTAAAAATTACACAAATCATTAAATATAACACTGAGTTACTCTTCTAAATCTAATGTCATATTTTGGAAAAATCTATCTCTAGTTCGATTACAGTATTAGACATTAAATTTAAAATGAAATTAATTTTCTCTCACGAGGCATAAATTGAAATGTGACAATTTTAAAATTAATTTTCACAGAAATATAACAAGCAAATAATTTAGTTAATTATAACAACATCTTGTATGATTTCATCCCACCCTTTGAACGGGGTGTTTAGCCAATAATTATCTTACTAGCATACACAATATTTAATAAATTATCAATAAAAGGCAAGAAAATAAATAACATAGATAGAAATGCAATACGAAATAAATTTTCTTGTTGAATTGATTTCTTCAAGTTGCGTCTAATTTGTTCATACAAATCATCTCACTCGATTACAATAAAAATAAATAACGTAAAAGAAATAATCCTAGAATATTTTTTAAGCCTAAACTAATTTTTTAATATTTTTGTATTTTTTTTGTCTCTCTTTTATGCTACAAGGTAGAGAGAAAATGTGTAGAGAATATATACGTGTCCCCTCTAAATGAGCTGCTACCCCTTTTTAATATCTTACGGATGGTTTATAGGGGAGAGATTTTAGGAATTTTATTTTTATTTTTGAATAAGTTGACTCGACCCAAAATTGTATTTGGAGAGAGCTAAAATTTAGGAGACTAATTTTTATTTTGCATGTGTTTTTTTTTTATGCCAAATATCTTATTTCACTAAGTCAAAAAGATGTTGGTTTGGGTTAAGGTCATAGAGTCATGGGTTAGGTATTTTCAGCTGGGTATTTGGAAATTGGTTTTAGGGATAGGAAGTAGACTGTTCAGGTTAAGGGGCTTGCTTGGGTGGGTTAATGGGTGTTGGATGGTTCACAGGTCGGTATTGTTAGGTAGGGGGTGGCTATGGTGTTTGGTTGGGCCACCACTAGCAGGTGGTCACAGACGGTTATAAGGTTGGTCGGACATGGTTTTTTTGGCAAGGAATGGTGGTCAAGAGGTTACTGGTTGGAATTATATGGTTGGATGGTCGGAGCTACGTGGTAAATGTGTTGGAGTGGGTTGTTTCAGTGTATATGTTGCCATGGGTTTAGTGTCTAATTAGATAAAAATTGATTATAATTAAATTAAATATTTACGACTAAACTAAAAATCATAAAAATAACAAAGTTAAAAAATAAAATCTATTAAGACTAAAAATTAATTTCTAACCTATAAAATAATAAAATATTCAAATAAAAATAAAAATAATATAAACTAAACTAATGAAACTAAAAAAACAAATCAACTAAAATTAAAAAAAAAACTAAAATAAATAAGACTCTAATAAAATATACACACATATTATATTTACATAAAAACACTCGACATAAAAATTAAAAGCACATGAACAAAAAGTAAAATAAAATAAAAAGATGTAAAATGACGCGAACAGTTAAAAATAATAATGATAATACGACACACACACACACTGTGACTCAGGATGGTCTGAGATTGGATTTTATTATACGAGACTAAGTTTATACATCGATATTGATCTGAGCAACCTGAAAGGAATTTCTGACATCACGATCACTTTGATTTTATTCATTGAGTGCTTTTGACTACTACTTTGCCGCAATTACTTTAGTTTAACACAATCTGATATCGTAACTGCATATTGACCTGAAAAATAGACAAATGTGAACATAAGGCCGATTTGAGCGAGAACTAGCAACTAAAATGCATCTATTTGGAGTATAAATTAAACACTTTTGGGTACTTATCAATTCACCTAACTATTTTTTTGTATGATCCATTTTTAATATTATTATAACCTTTTTGGCTATAACATAGCAAAAAACCTCACCTATATGGTGATTTATTCTTTCTTATTTTGAGTAACGTGTTCTAAAAAAAATTCACAAGCTTGTTGTTTTACTCTCTCAATTGAGTAAAGTTTTCTAAAAAAGTCATCACCTACTTGGTGATGTACCCTACTTTGGGCAATATTTTAAATAAACACCCGCTAAATAAGTCACCCTTCTTGTGGAAGATTTCTCTAACTAGTACACCTGCTTGGTAACTCACCCTGCTTGGGAAAGATTTCTCTAAAAATACATGTGTTTGGTAACGTATTTTAAATCTTTCTAAGGTTTTCTAGTTTTATCATCTTGGTAAAAAATGTCAAATTTTGGCTAACACTTTTTTCGGTTCTCTCTTTTTGTATCCCGTGAGAGAAAATGCTCCTCCTCGGGTACCTCAAGCAGCAGCAGAGCATATTATCATGCATGTTCAACCGATGGAGGTTGATCCTATTATGGCAAGTCCTTCAAAAGCAGAGTCCTCCGGTGAAAGTGACCATGAAACCCCGACCGACATTAATGAGGAAGAATAATAAATCTGGTTTTGGGGTTCTAATGCTGAGCCTTGCACATGTTGAATTTTATCGGTGGGTTCTTTATACTGCCTATTCATTTAAGGCTTCCATTGCACCGTGGATGAACGCACCATCCAAACTCACCTGGAGACTTTAATTTTGGAATATAAGACGCCAAATAAAGACGTTATGGGGTATAATCTCCAAGGCATGACAACATTTTTATCTGAAATGGCTAACACACGGATTACCACCTTGGATAGAGCAACCTTAAACTAATGCTTGAGCAATCTTAGAGATCAGCTGAAGGAGGAATTTAACGTCATATGGATTATCATCAATCCAAAATATCTCAATGATCCTTAAATGAGAACAAATTATGCCCACTATTTAAAAATATTGAGATTCTTAAGGTTGAAAAAGGATGATTAGGGGGTCTTGTCACTCGTATTAAGGAGTTCAAGTGTAGAGTGAGAGAAGTCCAAGAAGATTTAGTAAGGGACTTGGGACAATGTGAAGTTGGGTTGAAACTAAAAGATAAAGTTGATTCACGTATCACTACTATAAATGAGTATCAACATGATACGGACAAAATTATAGCTTCTTCACTTCCTAAGGATTATTTCACTGCTCCCGATCTGTGGTTCCTCCTAGGGTAAAATATTTTTCTTTTTGTTGTATTTATGGGCAGTAGTCCCAATTTTTATAATGTAAATCAATTATACAAATGAAATATAAGTGAAATACAAATTAATTTTTTTTTTTAATCATGTGTCTACTTTACTCATTTTCTTTCTTCAACACTTGTGTATTTAGAACAGATTATAACTAAAAAATTTACATGTGTTTCCTCACATTCTCCAAGTATAAAAATAAGAACAAAACCTAAAAATTTACATGTGCTCTCTATACATGATAAAATTTTAACCAATTTTTGTTATCATTGAAATGCCTATCGTCCTCAATCGGTGAGATTAAAGAATAGCTTGAATTATATTCCTTGTTAACAACATATGGTCCTTCTTAATTTATTGCCAACTTTGGCAAATGAAGTCCTCTAATATGGTTCACAATAACTTTTAACATTAAGTCACCTTCCACAAATTTTCTTAGTTTCAATGTATTTTTGTAAGCTCTGTATATTTGCTTCTTGTATATCTGGAAGTACCTTCTTACACTATCTTTATATTCATCTAATGCTTCAAGTTTAACGTGCATACCCTGTGGAAGCATGCTACTTTACAAGGAATGTCTGGAATAAGGTAATTCTAACTATACTTGTAGAATAACTTCATTTCTATAAATGAAGGGAAAATGTGTATAACCTATTGGTTTCCTTTTGGTAGATCGATAAGCCCAAATAACCATAAGTATCTTGTCATCATATGCTCCTATAAAATCTTCCACCATCTTAGATAAAATATTTATAACATATTATAACTCAAAATTTACATGTGTTTCCTCACATTCTCTAAGTATAAAAATAAGAACAAAACCTAAAAATTTACATGTGCTCTCTATACATGATAAAATTTTAACATTAAGTCACCTTCCATAAATTTTCTTAGTTTCAATGTATTCTCGTAAGCTCTAGATATTGACTTCCTGTATATCTGGAAGTACATTCTTACACTATCTCTACGTTCATCTAGTGCTTCAAGTTTAACGTGCATACTCTGTGGAAGCATGTTGCTTTACAAGGAATGTTTGGAATAAGGTAATTATAACTATACTTATTAAATAGCTTCATTTCTATAAATAAAGGAAAAATGTGTAAAACCCATTGGTTTCTTTTTGGTAGATCGATAAGCCCAAATAACCATAGGTATCTTGTCATTATATGCTCCTATAAAATCTTCCATCATCTTAGATAAAATATTAACAAGGGTCTTCTTTATGGCCTTATCTTGGCCATTGCCTTTCGACTAGGATACAGTTGAGGTGTGGTTGATGATCATTTATAAATGGAGTTCCATTATCAGATAAAATAACCTTGGAAATGAAAAAGTGACAAATGATGCATTCTCTAATGAACTATGCCACCACACATATGGTTTCCCTTCTCAAATATACTAACTCTATCCACTTTGTAAAGCACTCAGTTGTCACAAGTATCCATATTTTATAGTCCCCACAAGGTCAAAAGCCCAAGTATGGAATGATAGGTAGTTTCCAAGGAATGAAGTTCCATCGATAGAGGTTACCATGAAGTTGGCAATCCTTACACTTTCGAACAAACTCGGTTGAATATTTTTCCATGGTTTGAAAGTAATATCTAGGTGTAATCAATTGATCATATAAATTGGACCCTCCAACGTGATCTAGATCGTGAGATTTCTTGAGGACTTCATCTTTTTTCTCTCCCGTGATGTAGTGCAATGGCTTGTTAAAATACCATATTTTATACAAGCTTTGCTCTAATAGGGAGATCCTTGAATCCTTCCTTACCATTCCTATGGAATCATCTTACTCATTAGGAACCACTCTATCTTTGATAAAATCAATGTATGGTCACCTCCAGTCTGTTTGATCTTAAAAAAATTCTCCTCATATGGTTGAAATAAACCTTGATACTTATCACATTCTCTTTGTATTACTAATGTGTCTTATTTCACCATAGGCAAAAAATAACCCTCTATTTGAATCTTTCTATAAAGAGGAATCTTGGTGGTCTCGTAATAATCGTCACTAGTTTTTTTAATTGTCTTTGAACTTCCTCTAGACCAATGCATCTGGGTAACCATCCCCTAGGATTGTTATAGTAAAAATTTCCTTGAAGTATTAAGAATTATGATAACTCAATAAGCTTCATTGTGGCCCCACTTTTCTCCAATAACCTTCTTATTTTACGTTTCCAATCTAAATCATTGTCGCTAGGAAAGAGTTACGGGATAAAAGATCGAGTTTTTCTTCGATGGATAAAAATAGTAGTAGATTAACCATCCATGATAACCTTATGTGATGATGTGGCATCGGCGTGAGCATTACAATTCATTGTTCTTGGGTTATTTTCTAATTAACTTCATGAAATTAATCTAACAACTTTTGAATGATCATTCCATATGGTGCAAGAATGAGATGATTTAACATGTATTCCACATTCACTTTCTCAACCATCAAGTTGGAATCTCCTTTTATGCGGATTCAACATATACCTCTTCATAACCCTTCAAGAAACCCCAAATTCGTGCTTCATACTCTGCCTTATTATTCGAATAATCAAAGTCTAACTTAAAAGATAGAGTAATCACTTCCTTCCCATTGGATAAAATGACTCCCGGTCCTCCCTTGCCTTGAGAAAATTAACCATTAAACTCTATGAACCAATATTCTAGATCCCCCTCATAAATATTGGATTATAAATCAAAATCTAGATATCTTCACAAGGTGGATAGAATAACCCTGGGAGAAAAATAGCCAACAGATTCACATAAACTTAGCTCCTGATCGCACAAGGGACCATGCACTTCATATCATACTCAGATAGTATGAGTAACCACCTTCATACTCTCCTAATCAATATTGTTTATGCCAAAATATTAATCTAATCACATTTTATCAGTATACAGATAGTGAAAGATAACATATAACATATAATTTTTTTGGTAACAAAGACCAAAACTAAACAATTCCTCTCTATACAGGCCATGGATAATTATACTCAAATAGTAGGTAAGTCTCTTTTTTCCATCAAACTCTTGTGCCAACAGTGCACTAATGGAACTCATAGTTGAGTTAATATAAAGCAACAAATGTACTCTAGCTTTAGGTGGAATCATCATTTTGGGAGAAATGCAAAATCTCTTAAGCTTTTCAAAAGGTTTATAGTGTGGTTCCTCCCATTTTAACTTTCTGGTCTTCCAAAAGAGCTCCATCAGCGGGTGAGTAATCTCATATAAACCTGGGATAAATTTTCTCAAGTAAGAAATCTTCTCAAGGAAAATATTCATCTTTCATTGAGCATTTGGATATGGCATTTCAAGGATAGCCTTTTGGCTGTCTTAGTCCATCTGAACTCATTGGCATCAACCACAAAACCCAAGAATTTCCCACTCGTTATGCTGAAAGCAAAATTGAGTGGGTTCATCTTGAGTTTGTACTTTTTGCATTTATTGATGACTCTTATTAAACCAGTCAAGTGTGAATCCTCTTTCATCGATTTAATACCAGATTATCCACATAAAACTCCAAAATATCATGAAATAGGTTGTGAAAAATGTCTATTACAGTTCTTTGATAAGTTACCCTCACTTTTTTAGACTAAAAGTCATGACATTGTACATGAAATTTCCCAATAGAGTTATGAAATCTATCTTATCTGCATCATCTAGATCCATATTTATCTAGTTATAACTCACATGCCCATCCATAAAGTTGTACATCTCATGACTAGTTATTGAATCGATCAAGTTATCAATTGAAGGTAGAGAAAACTTATCTTTGCGGCAAGCTCCATTGAGATCTCTAAAATTCACACAAATATGAATACGAGTTTTATCCTTCTTCCATAATAGAACAATGCTAAAAATACAAATTGAATGTTTAATTATCTTGATAAATCTATCTAGCAGTAATCGTTCCACCTCAAATTTTATTTTGAGATCCATCTCTAGCTTGTACATTCTCGTGGCCTTCTTAACTAGAATAGTTAATGGCATAATATTGAGCTTGTGATAGCTCAAAGAGTCGTAAACCTAGTCATATCAGTATACTTTTATGCAAACACATTTTTGATTTCCTGTATGATCTTAATTAGCCCTAATTTCTTCGTAGCCTCTAGGTCCTTCGATATGGAGATAGACATTGCTTCCCCTCCACCCTTATCTAGATAAATATTCTCTAACACTTGGAATTAGGTCTTTGGGTGTTCCTTCATACACTCAGATTCATCTTAAATACCCTCAATAAATTCTTGAATGTTCAAATTATAAATGATAAGAAATTTACCTTAATTATCCCTTAAAAAAATCATATTTCGGGTCAACTTCCTCAACTTCATTGATTTCCTACTCATACCTTTAAAGGTGATACACTGCCCTTCCATCATCAAGAAACAATTTTTATTATCACTTTGGTGGTGTAGATTCCTTCCTCTTTCTTCAATTCTCCTCTTCCTCCAATGTAGGTCTAGAAAAACTACTCAATGTGCTTTGGCACTTTAACTTATGCTCCATTGGGTAGATCCTTAACATCTTTCTATGTCTCAGTTGTTTAGAGATAATTTTGGGTTTTAAAGCAACCTTCCATGCTTTCTAGGCAATGTGAAAAGCTTCCTTTATCACCTCATCTCATCCCCCATAGGACCCAATATATCCTTGATTGTTGGCACCCTTACTCCTTTGATACACCTCATCAAAATATGTGTATCCTCATTCAGCTGAATGTAGAGGAAGCATCCACCAAATGAGCTTTCTCTTTAGTAATTGGTTTTTTCGCTACCCTAGTGAGAATCTCAGTCCCCTTAACTTTAGCCTTAGAAAATTAATGGTATGTTGAGGCAACACAACTATGGTTGTATATCGAAACTCTTCCAATCAATATATCGTAGGAAGTGGCAGACTTATAAACATGAACTTGATATGTGAAATGAGGTTTCCTAATGTAATTCCCACATTAACATACCCAACAAACTAAGAAGTTTGATTTCTATAGCCGAAAATGGAAAGAGGCATCTCATTCAACCTTGTCTCTAAAATATTGACAGTGTAGAAGGAGCTCATAGGCATGATGTTCACCAAATCAAGGCCATCCATCAATGCCCTAACAAAGGTTGTGTCATATATAGTCGTCATGACATGTAAAGGTTTGTTATGGGGTAACCTGATTGCTTAATCAACTTCTAAGAAAGTGATCTCATACATGAGTTTTTGAATCATCCTATACATATGCCATTTCCACTTTAGCATTATGATGACCTTTTTCATTACTATCTCAAATATTTCTTGGGTGATCTCCACCCTTTTATCTTGTTGCATGCCAACTTGGTTGAGGAACCAAGAGAATTTTGGTGACATCAAAATAGCTTGGTATGCAAGTATATGATCAAGCTAATAGTCATTAGTCTGATAGACATGCTCACTATCTCTGATGGATGGTTCATCATAGACAATAACCATGTTGGTCATTCCTACCAAACATCTATCATAATATTATTATAACTTCTCTTCCTCTTTGACTCTTCCTGTCATTTCATCTTAAACTTCTACATAAAAAATGATGACTATATTTTCTCCATGTGCTCGGTTGAGCAATATGCAAAGTCCCAATAGAGTGAAGCATGATGTCGTTGGATGATAATCTTTCTAATGGACTTGGTACTATTTTGTTTCAGCTTGAAGGTTTGCACCTGGATCATATTGTGGTGATTTCTTAGGATAGAATAAACTGTGTAAGCTTTTTCAAGAGGATAGACACAATCTTGTAAGCTTGAACATCTACATTCGGAGCATATTTTTGTTAGATGACAAACTATCTAGGTGTAAGCTTTCTCAATAAGGGATTTTGAAATCTCCTTTGGACGTAACTTGTTATTGTTGTAGTTGGCACCAAGGTTCTCGAAAAATATCTTTATGTTCTCATTTAGGTTTCCCCTCTTTTAGTTGAACTTCTAAAAGTTTGGGGACACATGTTTCTCAGGGTAAGGTTTATCATTATACTCGTATAGGTAAAGAGTACGAACATCATCATAAATGGAGGTAGCCTCACCATCAGTTTTTGAGGATGATTTTAGCATTCTAATAAACTATTTCTTGACCTACTCAATGTTCAAATAAGGTAAGGTAATTATCTCCACTGCATTAGTGGTTAGTATAACAATTATAGGTAGAATACGGACAGTAACAGGTGCTTCAATCATAAGTGTTGAAACTAGAGCAAGGTTAGTTATAGAGGAACCAGTAGACCTTGTAGGTAGGAAATATGCTCCACTCAAAGGAGAAGGAGGTGGTTCCACTGCGGTGGAAAAAAAATCTTGGTTCTATCATGGACCCAAACATGGTCATTCCAGATCGAGTTTGTAAAAATTCCATAATTTTGTCCATCATGTTAGTCATCTGTGATGGGACCATCACTGAACTCATGGAAGCTTGTCTAACTAGGATCTTTCGTGTGAGGGTAACAAATGGAGGAACCCTAACTGGAGGAACTAGAGGATTAGAAATGATGTTATGTTCCTTCAATTATTGGGCATCATCAAAGTTTAAAGAATGTTTGATATTTTCATTGGCCATTGCAAAGATAATACTTCTATGGCTGAGTCATAAAATGTAAGAGAGTGGTTCTCAAAGTGCTAGGGTGTTTAAAGATAAACGAAGGCGTGACCCATGTTAATGGTAATGAAATATAGTAGTAAACACACTCTCAAATGACTATGAATAAAGTCTCGTGTATAAATCAATAACAGATAATTAGTACCAGTATTTGGTAATAAGTGGACCTCAAAATAAACTAGCTAGACGGATATAAGAGAAATCACTCTTAATGCACCTTGGGTGGGCATATCAAACACCAAGGAATAAGGTAAATAATGGTCAACGCTCATTAAATTGTTGTGTTCTACACACTGTTCTAAAAAACCCGCCTAGGCTTGAGGCTTGAGAGAAACGCCCCGCCTTAAGATTTTCACGCCTTATTCTTGGTAAAACCCTTAATGCACACTTTTTTTCTAAAAATAACAATGCTTTAGTGAAACGATATTGCCTTTTAAATATTTTTTTTACAAACCAGACCATTATCTCATCCAAAATAATCAACTAGTATTTTAATTTGCAAATATTCAGACATATTTTTATGATATGTACAATTTTAGTTTTTTAATAGCCTTGTTATGGTTAAAAAATATTAAAATATATTAAGAATGCATAAACGCCTTTTGACGCCTTTTTACGCCAGGGCCCGCCTAGGCTTCTAAGGCTTAAGGCTTGGCCTCCACGCCTCGATCACGCCCCGCGTTTTTTAGAACCTTGGTTCTACAACATAATTGGGTAAAGTATAAATGGTTAAGGAATAAAGGCTTTTGGTTTGCAATAGCTCTAGTTTGTAATAACACTCTCAAAGTGGTCTTTTGGCTCAAAGACCACACCCTCTTTTAATTGTATAAATGAGGTATTGATAGCCTTATCTCGCGTGCATGGAAGTTCAAGCGCATCAAATGTTGTGTCAGTCCACCATGCCTAACATGTCAAATGCATTAAATATTAAGTTACATCTCGAGTGATCAATTGGTATGTCAAGCGGTGCTATAATGTGTCGGGGCCGAACCAATTTACTGCTAACAAAACTATTATTGTCTAAGGTAAGCTTGATATGGCATTTATTAGGTATGGTATGACATCACATAGATATTTTATGGAAAGATACTCAATTTGGTGCCAAAATTCAATGGTAGATAATCGAGTTAGCTCAAGGTCTCATGGTTGATCAATCACTACTCAATCGGGATAAGGTAGGTGTTTTACCTATTGTATTTAAAATAGTTAAATCATGCTTTAACAAAGCCTTGCTCATCAATCCTGCAAAGAAGTTCCCACAAAATTTCTCAAGTAAGGCTACTCAATAGACTATGAAAGCTCTCCCACACTCTATTTGACATGGTCTATCGATGCTACCGGGTAACCTCGCCTCAATATTACAATATAACTCATAATTACATGGAAAAATAAATAAAAATACCTTGGTAATCAAACTAGCTTCCTCTGGTTATCTTCCCCCATCTTCAATTAAGCTCCACTCTGCCTTGATCTTGAATCAACTTTACTGACTCGTCACACTCTTGATGCATTCTTATCTAGTTTCTCATCTAGTTTATTGATGAGTAGATTTTTCTATAAGTAAGGAGATTATCAATAAGCCTCAAACACCAAAAAATTTGGACTTCTAGAATTTGAGTACCATAAGATGCTTGAATCCAAATGGGACACTAGGCCATAATGGGAAGGATTAGTTTCCTTTCTATATTATAATTGCATGTCTTCTATTTTAATTATAATTGTGTCATTTTAAATTTATATGTTGGTAATTATATGTGCTAATTAATATATTTAATTAATGGACCCAATGAATTAGGGACGACATAGATTAATTATGTGACATGCATTGATCATTCTTTTAGAAATCACTATTTATTTGTTATTTTATATATTAAATTTAATTAGGCAATTAATTTAAAGGTATAAATTGATTTTGATCTTCGAGTTTTATTTTTATTTTAAAATGGTTTTATTTTTGTATAATTAACATATGAGATCAGATAATTTAATTTGTACAAGTAGATTGGGAAATTACCAAGGAGTTAATTTGGGTATATATAATTGAATGAATAATTCTTGAAAATATCCTCATGTTTAAAATATCAAGTGGGATAGGGGTTTCTGTATAAACTTCGACGTCTTCATTGGTTTTTGAGAATGTGATGTGATTTATTTCCTTGTGTCAACTTCGATCCAGTGTGACACCCCGCTTATTTAAAATAAGAGGTGCCCCCCGGATACTCCAATAAATACATGAATCATAGATGGTCCATTCTTAGCATTCCTATGTAAAAATAATAGTACGAGATAACCACCAATTATTTTAGAAAACGGATGTCAAATAAATTTACAAGTTTAATAAAAACCATTTCGACAATCCAATTTAAAAAGAAGGTGGATATATAGACAGAGACGTGTAGCAGTTTAGCAACCAATCTAAAAAATAATAACTGACATAGCTGTCGGTTAACAGACTACTACAAAAAGGTTACACCAAGTATTAGAGATAAATATCACAATATATGCCAATACAAAACTTGGGCAACATGCCTAAATGTACAGACTAATCATAACTAGATTATACAAAAGATGGATGCATCTATAGAAAAAATCCTACAACATCCGCAAAAATGTTATAACTCCTTGACACTGAGAAGGAGATACTAACACGGGCGTCCTTACAGTGGAGCACCTGAGCATAAATAAGATCCACACAAAACAAAGGAATATAAACGGGTCAGGGACCGATTTGATATGATATATGTGTGAATAAAATGCATAACGGTTATGAAAGCTAACATCATAAGCAGGTTTAAAGTGCTATCCACAATAAGAATAATCCTCACCTATCATCTAAGTGCACATCCTAGCGCAATACCATTTATAGTGTTAAACTATTCATCAATGTAAGAGAAATAACTAAATTCCATTATAATATGCTTAAATTGCAGTTTCGTAAAATATGACTTCACACGTTCATTCCTCATTAGGAAACTTATTCCATACAGTTGATTTATAAATGTATTAGCCATTTATTAAATTCCACATTCGTGAGAATAGTTACAATCAAAATATAACAATTCTAAGACCAACCTTTCGGGAGTCAACTCACTAGATGTGTCCATAAATAGCTATCATCTTCCAGGGCCTATAACCAAGACCACCTGGGCATCCTAAATTGCGTCGCACGGGAATCGTCCATATACCTTTGACAGTGAGTTATAACCATACTCGAAATTACCTCACTTCGAATAAAATAACAACACAATATAACCACCGGTCCTATGTTCGAGGACTATATTCACCCTGCATTGACTAGGCAGGGGACTTCACCTCATTCGCCTAACTTCCCTTATGATAGAATTTAGAGAGGTATGTATATGCAAATCATAATTCACAAGATATGCCAATTTAAAATGTGCATTTTTATTATATCCGGAACCATACGTATTTAACGACATAAACTACAAAGTTTAATTTCCCCCATACTAACTTCCAAGAGTTCACGACAACATCATAAGCTACCAAATGTAATTTACCTCATACAAGTCTCTAAAAGTACAAAACAATATAACCATACTTTCCCCTAGTCCTAGACTAGCTTACTAAATGAAAAGGACACTTACTTCCATTTATTAATTAATCATAATCCCGAACACTCCTTTTCTAACCTAAGTTATTGATTCCCCTAGGAGAAGACCCTAATACTTTATTTTACTTCATACAAGAAGGTTCCTAGGCCTTAAATCTTAAAAGAAAGTAATAGAAGAAAATCTAAATTTTAGGGTTAAAAACAGGGTACCGGTCGACTGACCCCTCACCCCCAGTCGACCGCGCTCATGAAATTGGCCTTGTAAGAAAAGCAGTAAGCTCTTCCCATAAGGCCCAGTCGATCGGCCTCTGGACCGCGGTCGACCGCGTTTGAGAAATTTCCCTTTCGATAGAAGTAGTAGGCTTTTCTCTTTAGGCCCGGTCGATCGGGCTCTGGACCGCGGTCGACCGATCGCACCAGATCCCATGGCCATCCCCCATTTTCCTTTACAACACCTAAATCTCTAAACCTATTTTCTTCCACTTCTCTCCACCTCGCCCTCTAATGACTTCACCCAATCATTCCTACACAACAACAAACTAATATAATCAACTCAAATCATATCTAAATCAAAATCTAAGGGTTTAAACACAAAAAGTCATCAAAACCCACAAATGGTTTAAATCTCAAAGACACAACTATCTATATAAATTATCCACACTCAATCATTAATAATTGCAAGTTAGAAAATTTCCTCAAGTTTGTAGTCTTGGATTCTTGATCGTTGAAACGATTCCAAGCCAAAAGTAGCAAATCCCCTCTTTCTCTTCTTTTTTTCCCAATCTCCCTCTCTCTCTCTAGCTCTCTTTAGGTTTAGGAACAATATGAGAGATAAAGTGATCTTACAAGACTAAATACCCCCAAATGTCCCAAATACATTGAGTCTAACATTAAATGCTACTACACAATTAAAATGACTCGTAACAACATATTTAAATTATAACCGGTTAAAAGTACCCGGACCCAAAATAAAACTTGGTACTTACTTTGACTATCTCAACCATTTTCGGATTAACCGCGCCCTCTAAATTGGTATCCGAGATATAATAAATTATTTCATGTTCCAACGTCATATTAATTCATTAATAGTGATCCACTCGAAATAGAACCGTCTCTTAAAGCACAACAACGCAATAAAACATAATATGATGTTATTTACATTCACTTAACAGTAAATATGCAAAAGTCAGTAAATATTGTCTCTTAAATCACTTAAAGTAATATTTACTTCAACTCCCTCTATTTTATATATTTAACCCACTAGGCAAAATAATATAAAAATAATTACTCATAAATAAGGGGTATTACATACTCTCCCCCTTATAAGGGAATTTTGGCCTCAAAATTCAGGCATACCTTGTAAAAAGTGGTTTGGGTAATTCTCTTGAATATTTTCCTCACATTCCCAAGTTGATTCCTCGACATTATGGTGTCCCCATTGGACTCGGACTAAGGTCACCACCTTCGACCTTATCCTACGCTCTCCGTGGTCTAAAATAGCAACCGGTGGTTCCTCATATAAAATATCGGGTTGTAACTCGATATCATCCAAAGTAATGTGCCAATGATCTCCCTCGCACCTTATATACTTCTTCAAAGATGAAACATGGAACACGTCATGAATTTGTTGTAGGCGTTCCGGCAAACCAAGCTGATATGCTACGGGGCCTACCATTGCAATAATGGGAAAAGAGACCACATAGAAGGGCACAAGCTTACCTTTCTTTTCGAATCGCATTATACCCTTTATCGGGGATACCCACACTAAAAAATGGTCCCCCACTTCCAATTCCATATGCCTTCGATTCGCGTCAGCATAACTCTTCTGATAATCTTATGCAATTTAGATACAGTTTCGAATAAGGTCAATCTTCGAAGAGGTATCTTGGATCATTTTAGTTCCAAGGATCTTATTATCTCCTACTTCCAACCACCAAGTAGGTGATCTAGACGTTCGGACATACAATGCTTCATACGGTGCCATACCTATTGTGAATTGCTATGAATTATTGTATGCAAATTCAACTAAGGGAAGGTATTGTTCCTATCCTCCTTTAAAGTCAAGTACGCACATTCGAAGCATATCCTCCAATATTTGGTTGACTCTCTCCGTTTGCCCATCAGTTTGCAGGTGGTAGGAGGTACTCAACTTTAATTCGGTCCCCATCGCCTCTTGGAAACTTCACCAAAAATGGGATAAAAAAATCATGTCTCGGTCTGAGACTATATTGATGGGAACCCCATGGAGTTTCATAATCTTCACAATAAAGAGCCAAGCGTAATGTGTCGTATTGTAATCCATTCGTACCGGTAAAAAAGTGTCGATTTGGTCAAACGATCTATAATCCCAAGATAAAATCCATCGAGATACTCTTCTATTTCCACACCGGTATTTCTAACGGTTGTAACAATTCCGTTGGTCGTTGGTGGTCTACCTTCACCAATTGACAAGTGGTGCATTGGAAAATAAATTCAGAGATATCCCTTTTCATACATGCCCACCAATACTGACGGTGCATGTCTTAGTACATTTTGTCCCCACCTAGGTGTACTGTAAATCTCGAACCATGGGATTCAGACATGACAGCACATCTTAAGTCTCCCTCATTCGGGACTATAAGTCTTTCGTGGAAACGTAACCCACCCTCAGAACTAATAGATAAGACTCTGCTTCCTCGATTAACAGTTGGTGTACACGGTCTTGGAAGTCTTTGTCCTTTCCTTGCGCTTCCATGACTTGCATCACAATAGAGGCGTAAAGGTAACACTGACATAAATACTCTTTCTACAGCATCCTCCTAGCTAAGCTCTTTCCATTTAGCCCTCCATACCTTTGCTAGTTCCCCTGCGGGTTTTTGACTCAGCGCATCCACTACCGCATTTGCTTTGTCTGGGTGATAATGAATATCGAATTGATAGTCCTTCACGAACTCCAACCACCAATGTTATCTCATATTCAGATCTTTCTGCGAGAATAAATATTACAACAATTTGTGGTCCATGAAAAGACTAAACTTCTCCCCCAGTAGGTAATGTCCCCATATCTTCAAGGCGAACACTACCGTGACAAACTCCAAATTATGCACAGGATAATTCTTCTCACGGGGCTTTAGCTTGCGATATGCATAAGCAATGGCCCTATGCTCCTGTTGTAACAAACCTCCCAATACTTGTAGAGACACGTCAGTAAAGACTAAATAGTCCACTCCCGATCTAGGCAACGCGAGTATAGGAGAAGAGGTCAACTTAACCTTCAACTCGTCGAAAGCTAGCTGACAGGAATCATCCCAAATAAATTGCACTCCCTTTCGGGTCAAGTTTGTTAAAGGGCCTGCAATCTTGGAAAAACCCTTAATGAAACGGAGATAATAACCCGCTAAACCCAAAAAACTACGGATCTCTGTGGGCGTCGTGGGGTGACCCCATTCCCTCACCGTAAAAACTTTACACGGATCTACAGAAATACCCTCAGCCGTCACAATGTGCCCCAAAAACTGCACTTTCTGTAACAAAAGGCCACATTTCTCGAACTTGGCATAAAGTTGATGATCTCGTAGTGTTTACAGGACCAGCCGTAGATGTTCAGTATGATCAGCTTCAGTCCGAGAATAGACTAGAATATCGTTAATAAACACTATGACAAACTGGTCTAGGAAGTCCCAAAATACTCTATTCATAAGGTCCATAAATACAGCAGGGGCGTTGGTTAGCTCAAAAGGCATGACCAAAAACTCATAGGACCCATCTCTAGTCAAGAATGCAATCTTCGACTCGTCTTGATCTCGAATTCACAGTTGATGATACCCAGTCCTCAAATCTATCTTAGAGAAGTACAACACTCCCCTTAATTGATCAAACGAATCATCGATCCAAGGTAACGGGTACTTGTTCCTGATAGTAACCTTATTCAATTACTGGTAATGAATGCATAACCAGAGGGTACCATCTCTCTTCTTCACAAATAACATAGGAGAACCCCATGGAAACGTGATACGCCGAATAAACCCTTGTTCCAACAGTTACTGAATTTGATTCCTTAACTCCCTCATTTCCAAAGGAGCCATATGGTATGGAGCTCTCTCAATCGGCCGAGTTCCCAGTGCTAAATCAATTATGAACTCAATCTCAAGACTTAGAGGTAAGCCTGAAATCTCCCAAAAACATCCTTAAATTCTCTAATAACGGGAATCGAGTCTAAGGAAACGACTATTTCTCGTGAAATCTCTTCCTTAATACATTACAAATGCATGTTCGAACCTCCCTCCGAAAGAGGAATAGGAACTAAAAACATTTCTTGCCCGAAATGGCAAAGACTATACTCCTCCCGTAATAATTTACCATGGCTCGGTATTTCACTAACCAGTCCATACCCAAAATAACATCATACCCGACCATATCCAGGACGAGTAAATCAGCCTCAAAATGCAAATTATCAAGGTGTATTCCTACCCCTTTACAAACAAAGAATATAAGTGAACCATCACCCATGGAAGATTCCAAACTAGTAAAAGTACTCTCAACAAACTTAATTAACCCCGTCGAATGAGAAAAATGCCTAGCAATAAACGAATGTGTTGCGCCCGTATCAAATAACACCCGGCCCACATACCTGTGAATGGGAAACTTACCCTCGATAGCTGGCGATGTAGGCGATGCTGGGGGAAACAAAACATCCTGAATATTATACACACGCCCATACTGAAGTTTCCCCTGTTATAGAGGGACGATTAGAATAGGCGCGAGAGGTTGTAAATGTGCCTGCCGATGCTGAGGACCCCTAAGCAACTGTCCCCCCATCAATTGTGGACAAGCTCTCTTAAAGTGACCCTATTCACCACACTAAAAGCAACGGCTCACAAAATTTTTCGGATGACGGCCTCGATTATTACTCCAAAATGGCCCCGTGACTGGGACCTGATGGCCTCGACCTCCATTATTTCCTCTGCCTGCTTAGCCCTGTTGTCCTAACTGCGGCTACGGCTACTGCTGAGCACCCTTACCGTGCTTAAAACCACCTCCGCCAAAATTAAAAACCACAAAATGTTGTTTCTTAGATGAGTCCCCTTGTTGGGGGTCCCTCTCTTTCTATTTATTTCCAGATTGTTGGGGTGGGGGTAGTGCTCCACCGATACCATTACCTCCTTGCTTACTGGATTGACTTGAGTCTCCAATCTTCTTACTCCTCTTCAAGTGAAGATGACGATCTTATCAATGCAATAATGTTGCATTCATCACGTCACCAAACGTTTGCAAAGATGGATTTCTCAACAAGTGCTTCCTTATTCTCCAATTCAAACCCCCGATAAATTTTGAAATCCTCTTTTCCTTCGGAATGACTTCATGCGGCATAAAGTTTTCTAGATGCGTAAATTCCTCTTCATATTTTGCCACTGACCGTTCCCCTTGAACAACATCCTCTAGTTTCCTCCTCGTCTCCTTCTGGATTGTTAGAGGAAAATACTTTCGATCAAATAAAACCCAAAATTCTGAGATAGGCATGGTATCCCTTTTTTCTGGAGTTATCGTCGACTCCCACCAATGTAGAGTTGATCCTAACAGTTTAAAAGTGGTGAGAATCTATTTCCTCTACCCTCTACACTCCACCATTTAGAGATGGTGGTGCATATCTTTCTTCCACTGGTTTGCCACAATCATATCAGCGCCACCCTGAAATTATGGAGGGTGACCTTTTTGGAAGGATTCTATAAATCTCTCCCATGCGGAGGGTCCCATATGGGATTGAAACTTCGGTGCTACCGATTGTTGGGCTTGGGGAAACTGTTGGGCCATAGCAGTCATTGCAGCGTTTACTGCCTGGGCAATAATATTAGCCACCTCCGCTGCATTTATCGTTCCTTGTGGTGGTGGGGGCTCTACGTTCTCTACAACTCGATTTACTTTCGTCGAACGACCTCTTCTAGGCGGCATCTGAGACGAAAAGAAATTGAATCATAATACAATTTAAAACAATTTATCTTTACAGAAGATCGCAAGCATGCACAAAAAAAACAGTCCTAACAATAGGGCTCTATATCAAAGATCTCTACTATAGAACGTGATAAGTCCGCATAGATCCTAAGGACTCTAGAACCTGATGCTCTCATTCCATCTGTGACACCCCGCTTATTTAAAATAAGAGGTGGCCAGTCCAATACTCTAATAAATACGTGAATCATAGATGATCCATTCTTAGCATCACTGTCGTAAAAATAATAGCACGAGATAACCACCAATTATTTTATAAAACGGATGTCAAATAAATTTGCAAGTTTAATAAAAACCATTTCAACAATCCGAATTAAAAAGAAGGCGGATATATAGATAGAGACTTGTAACAGTTTAACAACCAATCTACAAAATAATAACTGAAATAGCTGTCGGTTAACAGACTACTACAAAAAGGTTACACCAAGTATTAGAGATAAATATCACAATATATGCCAATACAAAACTTGGGCAACACGCCCGAATGTACAGATTGATCATAACTAGATTATACAAAAGAAGGATGGTTCTATAGTAAAAATCTTACAACATTCACAAAAATGCTATAGCTTCCTGACAGTGAGAAGGAGAGATTAACACGGGCGTCCTTACAGCGGAGCACCTGAGCAGAAATAAGATCCACAAAAAATAGAGGAATATAAACTGGCCAAGGCCAGTTTGATATGATATATGTGTGAATAAAATCCATAACAGTTATGAATGCTAACATCATAAACAGGTTTAAATCGCTCTCCACAATGAGAATAATCCTCGCCTCTCATCTAAGTGCACATCCTAGCGCAATACCATTTACAGTGTTAAACTATTCATCAATATAAGATAAATAACTAAATTCCATTATAATATTCTTAAATTGCAGTTTCGTAAAATATGACTTCACATGTCCATTTCTCATTAGGAAACTTATTCCATACAACTGATTTATAAATGCATTAGCCTTTTATTAAATGCCACATTAGTGTGAATAGTTACAATCAAAATATAACGATTCTAAGACCATCCTTCTGGGAGTTACCCCACTGGATGCGCCCCTAAATAGCTATCATCTTCCAGGGCCTATAACCAAGACCACTTCGGCTCCTTAAATTGCGTCGCGTGGAAATTGTCCATATACCTTAGACAGTGAGTTATAACCATACCCGGAATTACCTCACTTAAAATAAAACAACAACACAATATAACTACCGGCCCTATGGTCGAGGACTATATTCACCCTGCATTCACTAGCCAGGGGACTTCACCTCATTTGCGTAACTTCCCTTATGATAGTATTTAGAGAGGTATGTATATGCAAATAATAATTCACAAGATATGCCAATTTAAAATGTGCATTTTTATTATATCTGGAACCATATGTATTTAACGACATAAACTACAAAGTCTAATTTCCCCCATACTAACTTCAAAGAGTTCACGACAACATCATAAGCTACTAAGTGTAATTTACCTCATACAAGTCTCAAAAAGTCCAAAACAATATAACCCTACTTTCCCCTAGTCCTAGACCAGCTTACTAAATGAAAAGGACACTTACTTCTATTTATTAATTAATTAATTAACCCCGATATAAGCTCGAACACCCCTTTCCTAACATAGGTTATTGATTCCCCTACTACAAGACCCTAATACTCTATTTTACTTCATACTAGAAGGTTCCTAAGACTTAAACCTTAAAAGAATAGAATATAAGAAAATCTAAATTTTAGGGTTAAAAATAGGGTACCGGTCGATTGGCCCCTGACCCCCGATCGACCGTGCTCTTGAAATTGCCCTTGTAAGAAAAGCAGTAAGATCTTCCCTTAAGGCTCGGTCGACCGGTCTCTGGATCGCGGTCAACCGCGTTAGAGAAATTTTCCTTTTAAGAGAAGTAATAGGCTTTTCTCTTTAGGCCCGGTCGACCGGGCTCTGGATCGCGGTCGACCGGTCGCATTAGATCTCACGAACAACCCCCATTTTTCTTTACAACACCCAAATCTCTAAACCTATTTTCTTCCACTTCTCTCCACCTCACCCTCTAATTACTTCACCCAATCATTCCTACACAACAACAAACTAATATAATCAACTCAAATCATATCTAAATCAAAATCTAAGGGTTTAAACAACAAAAGTCATCAAAACCCACAAATGGTTCGAATCTCAAAGACACAACTATCTATACAAATTATCCACACTCAATCATACATAATTGAAAGTTAGAAACTTGACTCAAGTTTGTAGTCTCATATTCTTGCTCGTTGAAATGATTCCAAGGCAAAAGTAACAAATCCCCTCTTTCTATTCTTTTTGTCCCAATCTCCCCCTCTCTCTAGCTCTCTTTAGGTTTAGGAACAATATAAGAGACAAAGTGATCTTTCAAGACTAAATTCCCCAAAATGGCCCAAATACATTGAGTCTAACATTAAATGCTACTACACAATTAAAATGACTCGTAACAACATAATTAAATTGTAACCTATTAAAAGTACAAGGAACCCAAAAATACAACTAGGTACTTATTTTGACTATCTCAACCATTTTCGAACTAACCGCGCCCTCTAAATTGCCATCCGAGATATCATAAATTATTTCATGTTCCAACGTCATATTAATTCATTAATAGTGATCCACTTGAAATATAAGTCATAACTGTCGCTTAAAGCACAACGACGCAACAAGACATAATATGATGATATTTACATTCACTTAACAGTATATATGCAAAACTCAATAAATATTGTCTCTTAAATCACTTAATGTAATATTTACTTCAACTTCCTCTATTTTATATAATTAACCCACTACGCAAAATAATATAAAAATAATTACTCATAAATAAGGGGTAATTATGACATCCGATATTCTTAAAACTCTTAAGTGATAGTTCATTGAAATTAAATGTTAGTGAGTTCACTCCTCCCATCGAGGAAGTTATAAACGAGCATTTCAATGAGTATACCGATGGTATAAACTTAAACATAACTAATGACATCCTCCCCATCAGAGTCATTGTAATTATTTATGGGACCAAAATATGTGTGTTATTCATTATGTTGAACAAAATATTATTCTATATTGTACCAATACAATAATGAAAGATAAAGATGTTTATAGTTCAAGGTAATGTGATTAATCTCCCATTCAGAAATTTCACTTCATAAGTGAACTAGAATGCTCGACGGGGTTAGTTTTTAATTGAAGGTAGAGGGATGACACTTTGAATTTAATCCAATCAATTCTCATGTTTATGTTGGAAGTTAATTTTTCCAAAATAGATTCTAAGATTTCAAAAATAAATTCAACTTTTCTCACTATTTTGTCTTAAAGTTTAACTGGAATACGTTTTAAGGATTGAACACGTAATTGGACATTTATCTAACTTAAGGAGATAATAAACTAATTAAACTAATGAATCCCATCTACGTTGTAAAATTATGACGTGATTGATTCCTCGTGTTAGTATTCGTCTTTTCTCCCCATTGAAGAGAAATGATTACGTAATTATGAAAATTTTATAATTTATGGTAATTCTTTTAAATTAAGTGATACAAGTATTTGGTCCCCCCATCGGGAAATTTCTATATGTGCATGTTTAATTTCAATGAATTGATCGATATAAATTTGTAAACATTGATTTTGCCAATGTTGGTTGATGACGCTCAAGTAATAATAATGTTCTTAAAATGGTCTTTGTCATTGATAGAACAAGGGATCCTTTCAATTAGATGTAGTGGGAGAACTAGAATCCCTTTCATAATTTGAGGATGATCATCATAGGTAGCTAATTGATGGTGTTAGTTGTTGAGAATATACTTACTTCTTTCTATAAAGAGAAGCTGTAGAATAAGGCTAAGTTTCATGTAGAACGGTTTAGGTTAAGAACGTTCATATTCTTGGATTTTTGTGAAAAATTTGAGGGGCTGGTGTTTTCACTACAACTAGTTAGAAATTTTATTGCAACGTGTCAGATTTTCCAAGATCACGAAGTAAAAGTACATGATAATGGTTTTCCCTTACAAATAAATGCATGATTTATGGTCTGATCTATATGAATCTGGTATATAGACTCGGGAACCACAAATTATTACTACAACTCTTTGCAAAGTTTCCAAGTAAATGGGTAATTACTTAAGAGAGAGATGTTACTTATAATGGATAATAAGAATAATGAAATATTATTAGCGATATCCTTTTAGATTATGGTAAAAACAAAAGGATTATGTAGGTAAATTTTAGTTTCTAAATTTTGTTTTGAACAGAGATTCGATTATTTATATAACTTTTTATGAAAATTTGATATCGTCCATCTATTCTATTACATTAGGAAGTAATTTATATATTATAAGGTTTGTCTAACCAATACTGCTAAATAATGAAATGAATAACATTCATGGACAATAATTAATGAGAAAAAAAGTAAGCATAAAACTCATTTACATATGATAAGGTCCTTGGTAGCTTATTTAGGACTGCAAGATTCTTTTTTGGATTTTACGTAAGATATGTCTGCATACATTTTGTATTTATTTTTATCTAAATTGGTCAGTTAACTCTTAGGAATTCTGGAGTGGGAGCAATCTCAGTCTAGGGCAAAATCGAATCTGGGGGTTCCTAACACTAGTGTTGTGGAAGGAGACAAGATAGTTGAATTCAAGGACATAATTATGTATCTTTGTTGGCTATACTAAAACTTATAAATATGATTTATATCATGTTCCTTACCACAAGAAGGTCATTGATTATTAATTCCCGTTTCTTATAAGATGATTATGTAATAAACGACGAGTGTAGGAGTAAGATACTCTCACAAGATAAAATGGAACACCATGTTACAAATGTTGTTGACCGCCTTTACAGGATAACATACAACATGATATTAATAATACACTGCCTAATGTTAGTGGGAGTATTATGGTTGAGAGTAATACACGTGTCACTTATACTGGATAGCAAGTGGTGTCGCATCATTGTGGAAGAATTAGGAGAGATGTTAAAAGGTTAGTGTTTTAGGTGATCATTTTGCTTTGATTTATGACTATGCATATGAAAAGCATTCGATGTATTTGAATCAATCTTTAAAACTTTTAGACTTTTTGTCAAGGTAAAACTCATCGAGGAAGTTGACCTACAAGAAGTTAATAGATATATGGATAGGAAGGTGAAAACCTTCAAGACAAGATTTGCTAAAGGGTTTACTAAAAAATAAAGGGATTTACTATGATAAGAACGTCTCGCTGATAGACATACTAAAGCTTGTCAGGATTATTTTAAGGTTAAGACTACGTTCTTAAATGGTTGTCTGAACAAATACGTAATAAAAAGTCAGGAAAACAAAGTTACGTCATCTTATGAGATCCATTTATATATTTGATCTAACATTGAGGTATTAGGTCATTCAGTTTGATAAGATAACCAATTTTTGGTTTTCATCAAAGCTTGTATAATACTTGTAAGTATTAGAACTATGTTGAAAATGTGGGGGTATTTATAGTAAAACTTGTGGATAGTATTTTCTTCATCGGGAACAAGGTGGGAGTATTATGTTACATAAGAATGTGTTTGTTTAGGTAGCTCTATATAGAGTACATAGGACTACCCGAGCACATTCTTATGATCGATATTTTTTGTAGATCGAATAAAAATGATGTTGGTATTATCCACATATATTCATATTGGTTTTACATCACAAGATTAGCATCGGGATTTCTTGAAAGGTTTTTTTCAAGTATGGAGTAAATATGTTTGAGAATGAGTGGAAACACTTAGTTACATAGAAGGTATGATGAATATACCTAATGCTTTGGCAGTAGTCAGCCTTATATATTCTATATTATATGTTAGACCAAATGTTTATTATGCCTTTATCATGATCATTAGATTGGAGTCTAATAATCTTATACCTTTTAATGTGCAAAGACTAGTTTTTTAGTCAGATAAGGATTCCAAGTTTTCTATCCCATAATATATGTTTGCCCAAGGGTGTTGTGATAAAAATTTGAAGAGTGTGCATCAATCACGAATTGTTGAGTCCTCCAAGGAGACCTAAGTTGTTGCCACTTAGGAGCAAACTAAAGAGGCTATATGGATCGGGTTAATACTAAGTAACTTGGGTGAGAACTACACCATAATGTCTATTTTGCAACTAATAGATTATATAATTTGTAAGTCTTTATAACAGTTACAAAATTTACAACAATTTTAGACACTTACAAAGATTGTAAGTGTTAAAAACCGTTGTAAAATTTATGATGGTTACATAGGTAGTACGTGAAAAATCCTAAAAGGTTTACATAAAAAAAAAAGTTGTCAAAATTTCCTCACTAAATTTTCCCCTCCAAACCTTCCCTCCAGCCATTCCTACCAAACTTTTCATCCCTCTCCCCAAACCTTCATACTCATTCCCTCTCTCCTTAGTTGACTCATGAAGGTAAACATATATCGATTTTGCAAAATCCTTCAATTTTATAATGATCGTTCAATCGATTTTACAAATATTGTTCAACATTTGGAGTTTATTACTTGAAGAAAATAATTCAAAGGAATTTGATTAAATCGATTGTACAATCGATTTTATAGAGATTGTTCATAATAAAGATAGAAGCAAGTTGTTGTGACCTTTATTGACATATATTTGCAAAAAAAATATTTATCCCGAATAAAAGGGATTGGTGGTTCGGATTTTTTATGAATTTTTATTTTTTATAAATTATTTTTGGTAGATAGGGTAATGAGAATAGTCTTGTTATTTATGGGTTGTCAAATGTGTACGTGACAGTTCAATTTGTCAAAAAAGTTCCAATGCTTAGTCCATTTTGATTTGTTGGCACATTAGGATGATGAAATGGAGAGCAACATATTTTTGGTGAAAAAATTATGGGTCGATGGACCATATTTGTGTTTATGTAAGAAATTATGGGTCGATTAATCGATGTCAAGTTTTGTCCGACATCGATTAATCGAGCTTTCCTTTGTGCGGTCTTTATTTTATTTTCTCAAAATTTTACTTTTCAATATTTGTTTTTGTTTTCTCAAAATTTGACTCGTGGTGTATTTCTAGATGTGGATCTCAAGAGTTAAATTGAGAGTTAAGGTTCAGATTCAAAAATCAAAGGTATGGGTTTCAATCATGGTGTTTACTTTCAGTTTACATTATAGGTTAGGGTTTGGATTGGATAAAAATAGATTCATAGTGACACCATATTTGTGAACGATAGACTAGTTATAATTTGAGATTAATTTTCGCATTACTTGTTTGAATCTGAACTAAGAACTATCTGTGTGGATGATATTTTTATTTTCGATAGATCATTTATATGTCTGTGTCGAATATTAATGGGTTAATTGTCAACATTTGGTTAATTTTTTTGTTTATTTTTGCTTAGGGATGTGAGGTGGAGGTGGAAAATAGATTTATCATTAGTTGGAGTGAGTTGACATTGCCAAATATTCTTACACCTATTTTTTGAAATCAATATTATAAATCTCGAAATGCTATTACTACAGATCTATTTGAATATAAACATCTCTTTGTCTCTGTCTCTGTCTCTGTCTCTGTCTCTCTCTCTCTCTCTCTCTCTCTCTCTATATATATATATATATATATATATATATATATATATATATATATAGAGAGAGAGAGAGAGAGAGAGAGAGAGAAAGAGACTCTTATAAGGATTCCTTATGGTGCAGACCCTGGTACATATCATTTTTTAAATAGAAAAAAAATGAATTTTTTGATGAAACTTCATGGATATGATCTCCATGTTGGGAAGATCATCTCCAATTTCTTTCATCAAAAAATTCAAGAAAAAAATCGTTGAGATGAAGCGATATATAAAAAAATTGTATAAATATGCAATTTTGACCATTGAAATGTTGGCGATCATCTCACCCACGTTTTGATTGAATTTTTTGATGAAACTTCATGGATATGATCTTCTCACTATCGATATCATATCCATGAAGTTTCATCAAAAAATTCAATCAATAAAGCAGCTGGCGCCAACCCAACATTTCAACGGTTGAAGATGCATATTTATACCATTTTTTACATATCACCTCATCTCAAAGGTTTTTTTATTGAATTTTTTGACGAAAAAAATTAGAGATGATCTTCTCAATGTGGAGATCATATCCATGAAGTTTCATCAAAAAATTCATTTTTTACTATTTTAAAAAAATGGTATGTACCGGGGTTTGTACCATAAGGAGTCCTTACATGAGACTTTCTCTCTCTCTCTCTCTATATATATATATATATATATATATATATATATATATATATATATATATATATATTGATTAGAATCATAAATACATGTGTGTGACTATGTTGAAATAGAAGGTTTTAATAAAAAAAAAGTGTGTGATTGTGTATTGAAATTAATATAGTTATGGATACATGTGTGTGTATCCATAGGTGTTGAAACTTAAAGGAACAAGAAGTAATGTTCATTTTGGGTTTGATGTGTTTTGGTTTAAGGTCGGGTGCATTACATATTGTTGTCGTGTTTATGTTATGTTCTAATATAGCGAAGATTATTTTTGGTTTCAACAATAAAAATATGTAATTTATTCTTCATTTGGTTATAAATTCTATTCTTTATGATCTTAAGATCATGTTATATGGGTTGATAATTTTTTTTTACCAGAATAGGGGTTGTCGGATTGAGTAGCTATCCATTTGTAAACTAGTTCATGTTTGTTTATTTGAAAAATCCACTTGTAATCACCTATCTACTTCATTAAACATTAATCAAAGATTGTAAACAATAGACTATTTCTTTGCCTACTTCTGGACCCTAGATATGAAATAGTATATATTAATTTTTTACTAACGTATCTCAACATACAAATTGTCATCGAAAGCTAGTAAAGAGTGGATTAAGGGATGTGAAAGAGGAAGTGAAAAATACATTAGTTGGTTACTACATTCATTGATTTTGTGAAGAAGAACGGTGGGGTTTAAAACTTATTTGCATGCCCATGCATAAAATATGAAAATGAAAACCTCTTCGAGCTTAAAGACATCCATTTTTATTTGCTTCATTGCGGTACATCCAAGTCTTACAAGTTTTGGCATTTTCATGGATAAAAGGTAATCGTTAAAAGAAAAGAAAAAGAACCCACTTAAAGTGTTGAAGTAATGACCATGTCCTCAATAATTTTAGAATAAAAGAGCTTGTTTACGACACATTTGAAATTTTAAATTGTGAAGTAGATATTTTATCAAGTGAGCATGTTAGAATGGGGATGGTGACAATTGTGACAAGAATAATGAGGAGTTAAAACATGAAAAATTGATTAAAATACTAAAAGTTACGTAGCAAGGAGAGTGAACCGTTGTACCCATCAAGTCCTGAGAAACATACAACGCTACATTTTTTATTTCTATCATATTTTTCTATCTGTAATCCGAGAATAGGAAAAAGTTAAAGTTAAGAACAAGTTTTCTCCTAGAAATCATGACCCATATCTATTTTCTCTCTATTCAAGAAATTCGTTTTGTTTCTCTTTGCATACATGTTAATCATATTGTTTATTTACAAATCTGTGCAACTATGGTAATTTTAGATATTTTTCATTATTGATTGTATGGTATGTAGTGGTACTGACTTCTTGATATCAGCTTTTGATCTAATTTCCCCATATCTAATTGACGTCAATTGTGGATCCTCTTGAAAATTTTCTGAACAAAAATGTTTCACATATGGGTCATATCATTTTTCATATATTTAGAAGATGGAAAGTCATTTATCTTTCCAAATATGTTTCTGTGAGAATATATCTTTTATAACATGTTTGATTCCAATTCACCGGATCTTCAATTGAACATCAGATCTTGAATCAATTAGGGGAACAAGCAACAAAAATCATAAAAATGAGATCCACTTTCTCTTTCTTCAGAAAAATAATTTTCTCTACACAAATATTAATCGCATCATTTTATTAATATGAATTAATTGTATACTCAATTATATTCCTCTGTCAATTCGCAATATAATTTCCATTATTCATTTTGATATGAATCTGGTAATGAGTCTTCAATGACTCCCTGAATACCTGATATTTGATGATCAAATATGATATTTTTCTCTCTATTAGATACCCAATTACACGTATCCAGATGAAGTTGAAAAATCAATCGGCATGAATACGATTCTTGATTATCACAGGAAGTCACCTTAATTTGAGACTATGGGCAAAATTTGGAATGAAAACTTCTCCACAATTTCTCGATTCAACAATACTTATTGAACAAAGCTTCAAAATTCAATCAGATATCAATATTTATATATTCAAACAGCGAGATATTTTTAATGGAGCATCTTGGTACCTCGGTAGTTGGGTTTGGTAAAAAACCCAATCGTCACCATGGTGGCAAAGAAATGGAGCGGTGAAACCATCAAAATTGATACGCGATTTATAATTTAAACTGGTCAAAACTTTTCAACTTATGAAAGAGGAAGCGTTGGACACATTGAATTTATTGGTCTTCTCAAGTACCTTCGACCAATGACTTTCCTCATCAAGCAGCCCAAATGGGTCCAATATACCTGGTCGGCATTTGTATGCAATCCCACACAAGATCGCCGAAGATCCCGTCCTTGGTCGCCGATCATTCACTGCCAGATCTGAATCGTCAGACCATAAACTTCTGTTGGTTGGCACCCCAAATTCCTCCCGGACTATAAACTTCTGGTATTGTATGTTGGTCAGCAATTATGCAAAGCTACTTCTATATTAGTCGGCACTATGGCCTATGTGTTATTGTTGGTCGGTAACTCGGAACCTACTGTTAGTCCGCATCATCTAATACTGGTCAACACCATTTGATGTTGGTCGACAATTTCTATATTACGACAACAACAATCTATTAATAATCGACGACCTCAAATTCATTTTTCTACAACTACAAGATTATCATGGTTGCTCGACGACAAATGATTTAGAATGCTAGACCTACTGTTTGTTGATCGGTGATAGGAACGAAGTCACCCAGTCACATATGGTTGGTCAGCAATATATACTCTTAGTCAGCAACAGGTTGACAACTCCATTGGACCATATGCACTTGATCAGAGAATTATTGTTGGTCGGTAGGACCTGCTGCTAGTCGGTGACGTCTAGTTGACATCTTTTGTATGTTGCAACAGGGAGGAGGTCCCTATCATCTAGTTACAGGTTTACCTAGATCGAAGAAGATCATCATCAACGTCTCACTGGTCGGTGAAATCAATTTGTTGATCGGAGACCCCTACTGCAGATCGGCGGCTTCAATATGTTGGTCGACAGAAATTTGATCAGTGTGTCTTAAAGGAGGTCGGCAACTGTCTAACAGTGATTTATTGTTGATCGGGAGTATATCGGCAACAACTATTCATGCTCGGAAGCCTCTATATATATTGATCGGCTATTACTATAATATCAAAACATCTTTTGATCGACAATAGTGCAAAAGTTCGGTATCTGTCAGTTCTATGAATACAACCCATTTGGGTTTGCAACTCAGGGGACACTTGGTGACCCAAGTAGGGTCTCACCTGACGCTTGAACTCAAATTTATTTAATTTTGTTAAAACCAATACTGGTTGTTTAATGCTTTAGTTTCTTACACCACAATCCTTATATTTCACATTTTATAATAATTTCTAAAAACTAAATTATATTTGATACATGATGGATTTTAAATAAATTTACAAAAACTCCAGATTAAATAAGCAGGCCTTGCATATGGGTATGACACATATTTGATAAAAAAATGCTTAAGCTTCACACATTTGGCACAAAACATTTTATTTAATATTTTGAAATTTGTATTGCCTTATGCTAATACACATCATATAGTGATTGGATCACTAATTTATTCTCATGACTAACTATCTGATCTAGTCTCAACAGGTGTTCGGGCAGCTTATTAAAATTCCTTAGGTACAAGATCCAATACCGACGAAAGCTCGACCACAATCTTAAACCTCTGGAAACTGTTATTGCTCGACATCAGGGAATTTTGCCTCGACAGATCAACCGGACATATATTATTTCATATTTTGAAATTGATATTTTTTTTGCCCGAGAAAATACATATCATATATTCATTATATTGACTAGATTATTCTCATGATAACTAATCAATTCAGCCTACACATATGGTAGTGCAAGTTATTACTTTTTACAAGTACAATTTTCGGTCTCGACTAAGTATTCGGCCATGATTGCCTGGGAATCTTATTAATGCTCCGATATATATATATATTCGATCGAGCACAAATAGCTACTCAGCCACAATTTTAAACTTCTGGAAAATATTATCATTGCTCGGCATTATAAAGTTTTATCTCAGCGAGGCACTATTCATTTTATTATTTCTCTTATTTATGCTCAAGAAAAAATTATTCTATATATTCATTGGGATTCATATTCTATATTCATCTCATCATGGAGCTCGACGAGATATATATTCATTTCCGATGAGATCTACAACATTCAATATATTTCTTCACCAACGGACAGTTGGTTTGGGCTATTCTTATTTATATTCAGGCCCGATAATGTTCTCAGCCATATTCTTATATTCTGAAAAATATTATTCTTGTTCGGCAGTATGAAAAATTTTGCCTCGACGAGATACTCATTCACTTCCAAAGAGAACTACAACATTTATTATATTTCACCCCCAACGGATAGTTGGTCGGGGTAATTATGATTTATATTCAGGCTCGGCAAAGTACTCGACCATATTCTTATGTTCTGGAAAATATTATTCTTATTCGGCATTATGCAATTTTGCCTTGACAGATCAACGAGACACTTTATTATTATTCTGAATCATTCTTTATATCTATTCAGATGCATATTCTATATTTAACTCAACATGGAGCTCGACAAAATATTTATTCTCATATATATTCATCTTCAAGGAGGTTTCCTGCATTTATTATATTTTATTCAGGAAAATTCTTTTCTCTATATATATTCAGCAAACCAACTAAGGTTGGTCGGCATCAACAAACCACCAACTCTGGTTGGTCAGCATATCAACAACCACCAACTCCGGTTGGTTGGTAACAATAAATTGAACCAACAATGTTGGCATCACGGGTGATCTCAAGGAACACCCCAAACTAGACAAGAAGATGGGTGACCTCACAGGGCATCCACTGTCTAGGCAACCAGGTAATCTTAATGGGATTACTACAACTAAGCAGGAATATGGGATGAAAATCATTCCATTGCTTAGGCCCAAAGAGTGACAAGTCACTATAATTAAACAGGAGGTGGAATAAGTTCCGTTGTCTATGTAAAACAGGACAATTTATCCTTCTATATATATATATCCATCAGCAAAAAACAAGGAAGGCATCTTACAAAGTGTTTCCAAGAAAATGAAAATGCAAACATGTAAAGATCTCAGGGAATCATTTCAGGGAACATTTCCTCGGCCTAATTTGTCTAGCAAAACTAACATACTTCAAGGCCAAGAAAGCATTCAAAGTTCATATTCCACACTTGGGGGCTTCTATTACAGATATAGTTATTCATTCGGTGGCACATTCTTATAACATCACGCAGTCGAGCATCAAATTAAACTCCACAAACATACATGTCGGGGCCCCGACCAATCATCATTCAGGAGTTGTTTTTTCTTGCTCGGGAATTAGTTTTATCATTGAAGTTCAGAAGGCATATTTAAGTTCAGAAGGCATATTGAAGTTCAGGAGGCATACTGAAGTTCAGAAGGCATATTGAATTTCAGAAGGCATATTGAAGTTCAAAAGGCATATTGAAGTTCAGGAGGCATATTCAAGAGTTATTATGCACATTCAGGAGTCAAATTTAGTATTTACATCACTGAGATCTTTACTACTACTGTCCCGACCAATATTGAAGAAGAAGTTGTATGCAAATGTTTTGAAGTCCACCACTAGCTTGGTACTAATCAGATTAAAGAGTTGGGTTCAAAATCTAGTATGATACTCGACAAAGTATTCAGAGGAGCATAAATTAGAAAAATCAAGGACATGAAGCTAGCACTCAATTGCTCGGCACATGAGGCAGTTGGTCGGTTAGCAAACCAATCAACATACTTGAATATTATGACAAGATACAAGCTGTATACTATGGCATGGCTGCATCCAAATTCCCAGGGGTGATACATAGCACACGTTCTCTTGATGAACAGAGTTTCCTCAAAAGAGAGATTAGCAACCATCGATCAACCTGTATCATATTCCATCCAGGAGAGAGTGCACTTTATGTTGAATAAATTAAGAAGGAAGATCAAGAATTTCACGAACACCGAGCAACACTGCAGAATAAATCCTCCATCCTTTCAGTAAACCATCAAGCATGAAGCATTGGGGGCTTATGTTGACACAAAAATTAGTCAGCTAACGTGAACTAATCACATGAAGACATGTGTCACCTTACATGGCTAATACATACTATCACCGAGTAACTCAAGCGTACCAAGAAACTCAAAGTATGCAGAGCAACGAGCAAGTGTGCAGAGCAACGAGCAAGTATACAGAGCAACGAGCAAGTGTGCAGAGTAACGAGTAACTTTGCAGAGCAACTCTAGCCAGACAGATCAAAGGATAACTATGCATTTAATGTGCGTTAATGAAGATAACAATGCATTTAATGAGCCTTAATGTACATTTCTACTGTATCAATAGATGTCTACTAGATGACAACACATCACCTTTTCATATGGATAGCCTCAAGGCTATAAATACTTTATAACCCCATCATAGAGGGAAAAAAATCTGAAACAATTGAGAGACACCATACACAAGATCCACACCTCTTTCTCTCTCTCTACACCATATTGTGCTATTGTAGTCTCCTGGGAATAAAATAACAGTGGACGTAGGCTTTATTCATAGCCGAACTACTTTAAAAACCTTTTATCTCTTTTGTGTTTGATGTGAATGTTTATCTTCATCTTCAATCTCATCCTCATCATTTATCTGCTTATGAGAGGTAATTAAATAGTAAACGATTTGCTTAACCTTGTTATTTTGAAAAACATTTTTTTTGTAATTTATATATTTTTAATGTGTTTATTGATGAAATATTAGAAGACGTATGCTAATAATAAAAGGCACGTTGAAGGGAGCATTTCATAGAAATATATCGTAGAAGAATGGGCTATCTATAGCATGGAGTGCATGATAAACCCTAGTAAAAGACATCACATATATACTCGTGAATATTTTCTCGATGAAGATGAAGATGCTGAATGCACATGCGAATGTCCTTTAGTATAAGGGATGAATATGAAGTTAACCCCATTAAAATTTTCACAAGCACATTGGTGGGTGTTACACCAATCAAATGACGTGGATGAATGGAAGAAGTAAGTGTATCAATATGATTTGAGATTTCTTAATTAGAAAATACCAGTTATGTAGATTGATGTAATAAGTAGCTAGGGTGCCTAAGTGTGTGTATTGAATTGGTGTAGAAAATATATTTTTTATTGAGAATCCACATCTAGGCATAAGCGAAGAGTGGCTACAGTGAAGGAAAAGATCGAGGGTTTTATCCCATAGTTGATTAAGGAGGTCCGCTCTTAATTCAACTACATAATAAAATTTTACATTTATTCATGTGTGTTTGTCTATAATCATCTTTTCAAATCTTTTTACTAGTTGTTAAAAGGGGGATTGACTAATAATGCACTTTGGCGGCTAGGAAATGGGCCATTATATAATGTACAATCATATAAGAGGTATCTGGTGAATGGGTTTGAATTGTGCACACGCGAGTATGATGAGTTATGGGTAACCCTAAATAGTGTCATGTCAATGAGGACTATCACAAATTTCAAGTCAAGAGAAAAAGATATGAATTATAAGGAAGTGGAGACAATATACTTTGGCATTATTCTTAGAATTATACATCTTTTAAAATAATTGTGTTTTTCAATGACTGGGTGAGAGTTAAGGACAAGGTAAATGGTTTCAAAATTGATCCTGACTCGAACTTAACGATGGTAAACTTAAGTAAGCTGAAGAGTAAGGATAACATCAACAAAGAGCCATTCATTCTTGCATCTGAATCATCTTAAATGTTTTACTTAGAGGATTTTGAAGACAATTAGTGGTAAATAGTTTTGCATGCACCACATAGATTAACAACAAATTTTAGCAAACTTGAGGTTCCTAAAATATATCAGTCTATTCTTGAAGACAATCCCAATTTGAAGAATCTTCTTCGAAATTCTAGTTAAAGCTAAAGCTGACTTTTATGATTTTGCATAATTTTTTTACTTTAATGCTTCACTTACTATGTAAAAGAATTTTAGACATATCTTCAAGATTGTTTCTTGTGATATATTATGTTTATGTACTACTTTAATGCTTCACTTATATTAAAACATGCGGTGAAAGGACCGATTCAAACTAAATTTAGACAGATTATTAATTCTTAGTATATTTGGACATAATATGTGAATAATTCATTTAGACGGATTATTAATGCAGAATATTTATGTATCGTATATCTCACACTAGTTGAATTTCAGTATAATGTCAAATGAAGATAATGTCTTTAACCCACATGATGGTCCAATCAGATGTGACACCCCACCTAATAAAATACCGGGCGATCACTCCTATATCAAATTAAAATAGGAGTCTCATATGGTTCATTCTCAGCATCACTATCGAAAACTAATTTAATTATTAATAACCTATTAGGTTGGCGTCAAAAAATTTTAATTAACTAATCTTTTTAACTAAACCATTCAAATAAAACAATCACAACAGTTTATATGCAACAACTGAAATGAAATAAAATAAAATAACCGAACACTCGGCACAATAATACAGCCAAATCGAATGCCGCACTAAAAGGCAATAAAATAATAAATGAGTAAAGTTGGGCCTTCAGCCCGAATGTTTCTATAATACCTCATATCTAAATCTCAATGATAGAAGCGTCTACAATAAACCTGCTTGCATCCACAGCTGCTGTAGAAAACGTCTAACTCGAAGGAATCATCATCCAGGCGTCCCTATGTCTGGACACCTATATATATGTAGATATAGCAAGAGAGGGGAAAATAGAGTGACAGGTCAGAGCCCGAGTTTTGAAAACATTTTAGTAAGTGCTTAAAATCCATATTTTACAATATGATATTTCTCATATTTAAACTGGTATCGCACTCTCATGAGATACCCATCACCCCTCTTCTAATAGTGCACAACTATCGCATACCTTTTTAAACAACCTAGTTAAGCTACCCTGCCTAACTAAGGTATTTCACCCATCTTCCAAAATCCTCATAAATCTGAGTACTAAGGACTAAACTTCTCCCCATTCCCAACATTACATTACGTTTGTGCGTGGGGTGTCTCGCGAAATGAAATTCAAATAAGGAACCCGCCCCCCGATACACTACTACGTGATAATGTTGATCGTTGGGATCCATTAGGCCTTCAGTACATTCCACATTTTATACCATCCCGTATTTATTAATAGTTCTCATTAGAACCTATGATCCATATTCATATCAATCTGGATATAAATCTACCGGAAGGAGTATGTCACTTTACTCATTCTTTTCACTTTATATGAGGTTATGTTATATGATATCTCATCTCATATATAAACAATATACTATATGCAACAAGTATAATAATCAGTCCACCGAGCTATAATATAAGTAGGTTAGTCATTCTCATTTACTAAGCAACAGTGGAATATCATAAGTATACATATATATTATTCTCAGTACATATGTACATATATGGAACCCCTAGGCTTAGTTGCGGTGCACTCATACATCACAAATATACATATATATATATATATATATATATATATATATATATCGCCCTCAGTACATATATACATATATGGCACCCCTAGGCTCAGCTGCGGTACACTCATACTCTGCTATCAAATCCCTGTACATCACGCACATAAGGACCACACGTTTCGCATCACTCAGGAACCGTATCAATACAAATCACACATATTTGAGGCGAACATAATTCACATACCCATGGGTCACGCACATACCTACGCTCCCATAGTCAGTAGGCTTATCGACTCACAAATAAGCCCTTAACAACCCTATGTTCTTGAGGTACCAAATCTAAATCCCCCCGAAGGCACACAAGATAAGATTGTCCTCTTTCGAAAGTCGACCTCCCGTGATAGCAAGTATGGTAGGTATGTCATACACATAATAAACAATAATATAGGTATCCATTCCACCTATATAAATATAACATCAATGTGGTATTCACACAACCATATAATAACAATAGGTATTCCTCTCACCTATACATACATTAACAACGGGTATTTATCTCACCTATATATAATACCCATAGGTATTTATTTAACCCATTTATATAATAACATCAGGACATACGCACAACCATATAATAACGATAGGTATTCCTCTCACCTATATATAATTGTTATAAATAGACGTATCGGATAACTATTCAATTCTCTTTAGCCCGTATCCTAAATTTCATCCTAGTCACCTCGTAGGATTTTACTCAACCAAAATCGGCATATAAGTCTATTTTCTACGCGCACAATTACTTATATAAAATTTTACCCACCGAAATATCACCCCGAGTGTTACTCTTGGATTTTACTTTCAACTAACGCAGGGTACACGCCTTACTCAAAAAAATTATTTAGAAGTCCCCACACTATTTTTAGGAACTCCAAATATTTATCTCCAAACAATTCTAGCCTTTATTTTTCTAATTTTCGATTTGATTTTCGAGTTAATGATTTCAACTTCGGAACTGCTTCCGTAGAAAAAACATAACTAATTAAAAAAATAAAAAAAATACGCGATCGGCGCCCACGCGATCGTATCGAAAAGATCTAAACTTTTATATTTTGAGACCAATAGCTGAATCAATTCGCTTCCTAACCCAATTGACCCCGCAAGCTAAAACATTACTATTCACCATCTTCTCTAAAATCCCAAACCTCCATTAATACACCTCCGAGGTTTTTATTTTCTCACCCATTATCATCCAACCTCAATCAACCATAAATACACACATACAAAAGGTTCTAATCATCCTAGAACCCATATCCAACAATTAATTTCAATTAATTCCTAAATTTCTCAAATTTAATATTATTCGGGTTTTACTCGTTAATCTTTCGAAAAACCCATTTGATTCACGAAAATCCAACCCAAATATCTTTATAGTTTTACACCAACTATAATATGAGAAATAAACACACTAAATTAATAAATTAAGTAAACACTTGCCTCGTTGATAAAATCTGACAACCCCGAGTCGAATTTCGCGAAGTTTGGCCGAAAATTTTATTTTCTTCCTTCTCCTCTTCTCTTCTTCCTCTTCTCTTCCTTCTCTCTTCTATTTCTCTCTCTTAGGGAAGATTTTGGGGAATAAATGAGGACTTTCCTCTTTTTAAACCCGAAATTGGGTGTATACTCAATTGTAAAATGACTCGTGTACTCAATTGCGAGTCCCTACTAGTCCAAAAATCCCCCGTAACCCGAACATTACCCCAGGGTACTTAATTTTGACTATTTCATCCATTCCGAACCCAATCACGCACTCGAAATCTTCATCCGAGTCACTTATCTAAAATTCACTAATTAAACCCAACACATTTCAATACATGTGTTTTTCAATTAAAATATTTTCCTTCGTCACTTTACCCAACTGCGACAAGTAATTAAAATACTCCAACTCACATTCTTATTCTCGTAAGAAAATATAATCCATGTAAATATTAATCTGACACTTACAAACTAATATTTACTATTCATTTTATATTTTGAATTTATTCAATTTCACTCATAAATTCCAAAATTACTATTCAAGTGGTCACGATAGGAATGTCCAAGTCAAGTACAATATGGTATGTACGACTATTATGTTTTACTACTTTGTTTGATTACTATTACCTTTAAGATAATATACGTTATGTTCCGTATTTGTAGAGACAGACATTGTATAAAAACCCATTACGTGTTGATGTATGGATATCCAGCCACACATGCAAAGATGCGTAAGTCAGAGAGAGCATTATTCCAGTCATGGTGATTTTTAATAAATAGTAAATTATGATTGTTACATGGAAACATTATACATTTAAATGAATAGTCTGGACATTTCTACATATTTGACATTTCAAAGGACAAGGTGCTCCTGAAGAAAAAAGAAGTAGAAGAAAGTTGCAATAGCAACGCCAACTAGTCACTCTCATTGAGAAATGATGCCTTATTCAAAATATTTGGTGTTAACAAGCTAGAGTTCACTCGTGGTGTGGGTTCTGTAGCTTCTCTATCATTTGTTAAGGCTTCGGCTCCATCTTTTTCTTTGCTTGGAGTTGAAAAGGCCAATGGGGACCAAATGAAAGGTCGGTTCGATACATTAGAATCTGATATCAAAGGCGTGAATAATAAACTAAGAAATATAGAGGCAATGATAGGTATGGCATGGGGGAATTCCCATTCCTCTCGAACTTGCATTTGCTCAAGATAGTTTCATCATTTAATGTAAAATCTTGTTCATTAGAAGATGGGGTCTCATGTGATGTGCACTAGTTTAATGGTAAGGTTGTTGGCAAGGGATGGATAGGCGCTACCTCTTGAGACGTAGTGCACAATCACATAGTGAATAAATAGAAAAAGGTGGTATTGTTATTGGGTAAAGTGCTCGAGGAAAATGCTTATCTTTACTTGGTAACATAAGGTGGTGTTTATCTTCTCGGAGAAGTTGGTAGCGGAAGGTGGGTGGTGTGGCCGAAGAGTTTCATCATGCATAGTGTTGGATCTTGATGACTTCTTTCTTTTGATTTTTGTTAGTGACTTATCAAAGTGATGTTTGTGTTAAATGTGATATGGGCTTAATTATGCTAGTGTTTGCTATGAACTTGATTATGTTGTGGACTTTATTATGACATGGACTTATTATGCTAGTATTTGCTAGGGAATTTATTATATTTTTTTATGTTTTACATTTTTATATTACTTGAGTTGATTTTTTCTATATGGTATAACCTTTTATAACTTGTCCAATGCATATATTTACTTTCCGTTGCTAGTCCAAACCTCAGATAATGGAGGGGGTAGAGGTTTTTATCCCTCCCGCCTCATTTTCTGTTAATCTATAAGTTTTTGTTTACTATGATTACTTTAACCTTTTCTTTTAATTGCTTAGGTTGAACATGTCAAAACATAGAGGAATCTACTTCCTGAGGTTGACAACAATTGCATTACTAAAATTTATTATTCCTTACAAGATGAAGAGTATATTATATCTCATTACGGAATATCTACTTGGAGGAGATATGATGACTTTACTAATGCGTAATGATACACTAACTAGAGATGAATTCAAGTTTTATGTTGGAGAAATAGTAATAGCTATTGAGTCCATCTTTATATACATTTATATTCATAGGTTGGTAGACAATGTTGCATTGCTTGTTTAGTACAATACATTGCCTTGATTTTTATAGTTATTACTTGAATTATGTCATACGGAATAACTTTTTTATTTCTTTCATTGTGATAGGTATACTAAGACTAACAACTTGCTTCTTGATAATACGAGCATATGAAACTGTCTGATTTTGGATTATGTAAATCGTTAGACTAGTAATCTTCACGAGAAGAAATTCTCCTCGGGAAATAACCTTAGTGGGGCTCTTCAAAGCGATGTACGCCCTATAGCACCAAAGCGCACTCAACATGAACAACTACAGCATTGGCAGAGGAACACGAGGATGATTGTAAACTCCTAATTGTCATATAACTTATATTTCTTTTATTTTTATTTTTATTAAATTGTATTCACATTGTAAGACTGTAGGCTTATTCAACTGTTGATGCACCTAATTATATTGCTCTAGAAGTTCTACTGGAGAAAGGATGTGTAATGGAATGCGATTGGTTTCTATTCTATGAATGGTGTTTTTTTTATAACAAGGTTATATATAAATGTTCAATTTTGGATTATGTTTATGTTATCATAGGTGGTCTCTTGGCTCTATCATGTATGAGATGCATGTAGGTTATCAACCCTTCTATTAAGATGATCCAATGTATAATAAAGTCATTTATTAATGTATTTATCCAAACATAGCATGTACGACAATATTTTAACCTGTACCAAACAGAACCTAAAGAAGATAATTTCATTATATCCAAACATAGCATGTATGAAAACCTCTAAAGAACTAGCTAGAGAAATAAATATTTGATATTAATACCATGAGTATTACCATGTTGTATAAATAAATACTATTTCCTCAAATTAATAGTCATTGTTTTAAAATGATGGCTTTTAATGATTCACTCAAATCAATGGATAATATCAAGCTTTGTTAACTATATATGTTTACACATTTATTTTTAAACATGTGTAAATTTTGTATATAAGAGACACTTTCTTTGGGTAATGATTTGAACTAATATTTTATTAATAAATATTAGAAAAATGAGTGACAATATTTCGCCATTAATTTGTATAAAGACATTAAGAATATGATGCTTTTGTTCCCTTTGAAAAATATTGATTCCTTGCCCTTGCTGGAAGACACGTGGAATGGGAGTTGGTCACAAGCTGAATCATATAGTAGAAGACATAGGTGGGATGATAAGTCATACAAGAAGTCCCACCTTAGAAATGAATGGAATAAACCGTTCACCGGGTCTTCCCACTCAAAGGGCATTGTCATTGAGAAGATATATGTACTTTTCTAATGACATGTTTCTCTTTACATTTTTACAAAAGTGCATAAAATATAATTCTAATTCTGATTAATGTGTACAGCACAGAGATATTGAGGCTAAGCAACATAACTCTACTATCGAAAAGTGTGTGAGGGTTCCACTCATTGAAAATGGGTAGAAGATTGCTGCTTTTGTGCCCAATGATGGTTGCTTGAACTACATTGAAGAGAATGTAAGTACCCTGGTAGTCGTGCGAAGAAATTTTAAGCATTCTTATTACTCTTTCGCTGACCACGTGTACAAAAATATCTATGATGCGAGACAAGGCGTTGATTGCAGGATTTGGATGAAAAGGTCACGTCGCGGGAGACATTCCTGGTGTCAGGTTTAAGTGGTGTTTATCTTTGGCCCTCTTTGTGGAGAAATAGGAGAAGCCAAGATCTTAGATTTTTACGTGATGAGTTTCATGTTCATGTAATCATTTTCATACTTTTTTCCCGAGTATTTGTATGGTACTCGTCTCTATTTGAGTAGATTTTAAAAGTTAGTGATTATCCATTTTTTAGTTATTGTACTGAATTTGGATTATCAATTTTAGATTCTCTATCTCTATCTGTTGTTCCTGAATTTTATTTTATAAATGCAATATTAAATGGAGATTGTGGTAAGGTGGCACGCAAGAAATTGATCATTTGAAAAGAAAATAATTTTAGCTATAATTTCTCATTCTTTTTATTGTTTTAAAGAATTCCTTAGCATGAAAACGGTCAAGTTTCCTTTTGTGGGCTTTCAAAATTTGCATCAAAATATATCCATCTAGCATGTATTTGTGAAAGAACACAAACATTTGTTTCATTGAAAGAGTTGGATCTTATGTCGGGAAAAAAAGATGAAACATGAGTATTTGTTATTGTCTAAACATTATGAATTTTCTTTCGATGTTGATGTTATAACTTATACCTAATATATCTTCAGCTCAAACCAATCACCAAGTTAGGTTGCATTCCAAATCATACTTACAATTTTTTTTATAGTATTACACTTTTAAAATTTTTAGAGTTGAACAGCTCTAGGAAGTAAATGTCTTTGATAGTAAAAGACTAGGAGGGAAAGTTATTGTTACTCTGTAAAGGTGCTGACATGTTACTAAATTTTTACCTTATATAAATTTAAAACTTTGTATGTGTGTCCATCCCTCCTCCCGGTTGTGTGGGTGTGGGTTTTCTTATCTCCTTCTCCATTTCGAGGATTGGAACTCACACGCAGTGGGGAGAGAGAGAGATAGAGGTCTCGCGCCCATCCTATGAATGCTTCGGCCGTCATCAGTGTGGGTTGATAGAGTCGTCAGCCTATGTTGTACAAAACAGGGGAAAAAACTCCTCGAAAGAACGACATCAAAGACAAAATGATGCTTGCGAAACAAATTAGATCACAGGTTCGGGGGCTAAGTTACAAAATGGGAAGGTGTTAGGAAGCCATCCCTCCCTTTCACTCTCTCATGAGCTTATGCTACTATTTTTCTTAATTTCTACGTGAAATGTGTGCGCGTGCTTATATAAGTGGAGATCGAAATCACTCGACTCGCGTCATGGGAAAAGACGGAATGAGGTAATCCATAAGAATGTTCTCAAAATAATAATTTAAAATATGATTGTTGATGTAAAAAACTAGATCGCTCTAATTTTTCAATCACAGATAAATAAATAAGACAAAGACTTTTAAAGTGGTTCGGCTAGGAATAAAGCCTACGTCCACTGTTATGTTATTGCTGAGTGTTCATGGAATTCTTGATTACAAGTTCTCTCAAGAAATTCCGGTCCCCTTGAATGAGGATGATACAAGGTATTTATAGCCTTTAGGCTGTACATGAAAGGTCCAATACATTAAATGATATACATATGAAAGGGTAATACATTTAATGCAGCGTGTGCGTCAAGAATATAATGAAAAGTTGAACAGTTGTCCGTCTGGTAATTAATGATACGGCCGAGATGCAGTTCGGACCGCCTTAGTTGCTCGTTGATCAAGAGTTCCTCGGAGTGCTTAGAGTATCTCGGGATGATGGAGTTCCTCGGATGGAGTTCCTCGGGGTGTCCTCCTCGTTGCTTGGAGAGAACATGACTTAGTCGGGGGAAATAAACTTCCTCGTTGTTATTGTGCCATGTAGATTGACACGTGTCTTCTTATTATTGGTCCACGTCAGCAGATTAAATTTGGTATCAACAGAAGCCCCCAATGCTTCATGCTTGATGGGTTACTTGAAAGGATAGAGTATTTATTCTGCAATGTTGCTCGGTGCTCGTGAAATTCTTGATCTACCTTCTTGATTTGTTCAACATAAAGTTCATTATCTCCTGGACGAAGTATGATGCAGGTTGATCGATGGTTGCTAATCTTTCTTTTGAGTAACTCCGTGTGCTATGTATCACCCCTGGGAATTTGGATGTAGCCATGCCATAGTATGCAGCTTGTAGCTTGTCATAATCTTCAAGTATGTTGATCGGTTTGCTAGCTGACCAACTGCCTCTTGTGCCGAGCAACTGAATGCTAACTTTACGTGCTTGATTTTTCTGATTTATGATCCTCTGAATACTTTGTCGAGTAACATACTAGCTTTTGAACTCAACTCTTCAATCTGATTAGTACCAAGCAGGTGGCAGACTCCGAAACATTTTCATACAACTTCTTCTTCAATGTTGGTCGAGACAGTAGTAGTAAATATCTCAGTGCTGTAGATGCTGATTTTGACTTCTACCTCTGCTCGGGGACGAGCAAGATGTTCTCGGGGACGAGCAAGTGATTCTCAGGGACGAGCAAGAGCTTCTTGGGAATGAGCTAGTGCTTCTCGGACAGATCATCTGTGATGAATATCAGAATGTTGAAAGATCTTAACTTCATAAACTCCCCTTATACTTTAGATGATCCTCCTGCTGGTGAGGAACCTGTTTTAAAAGTAGAAGGAAAAGAAACCAATAGAATAGGAATCTAAATGTAATAGTTAGTATACATTTTCATTCTCAATGTATTTTATTTTTTATTTTAATGAAAGACTTTCATTTTTGTTCGCAATCTTAATTGCTGTTGTCTTGTAAATTCTTTACATCTGCGCTTATGTATAAGTTAAAAAGATAACAATATTGTGTTGTTCATCGACCAACTTAGTAATAAAAAGTTAGAAGTATTAGTAACGTTGCTCGATCACTTAATAATAAAGTAATGAGTATAAAAATGTTTAAATTTTTGTTTCCAACCAACCAAGGTGGATAAATAATGTTTGTCGACCAACTACAGTTGATGGATTTTTATCTCCGACCAGCCATACTTGGTTCAATTTCAAATATTTTCATAAAATGTGTCCGACCAACTAAGGTCAATAATTTGTCCTCGTCGACCAACTACAGTTAGTGGGTTTTTATCCCCGACCAACCATACTTGGTTCAGTTTGAAATATTTTGTTCTTCGAGGAACTTTTTGTAATAATCTTACCTCCCGACCAACATAAGTTGTAATATGAGAGTATATTTTTATCTTACCAACCGTAATTGATCATGCTGGTGTACACCTCCTAACCAAAGAAGTAGTTTTTTGGCTCCTTAGAGCTTTTGGCTCCTTAGAGCGCCTCCTAACCAAAGGAGTATTTTTTGGCTCCTTAGAGCACTTTTTGGCTCCTTAGAGAACTTTTTGGCTCCTTAGAGCACTTTTTAGCTCCTTAGAGCTTTTGGTCCATTAGCTCTGAGGATATCCTGGCGCTGAATGAACCTTCAAAATGTTTGACTGATGATAATAGGCAGCAAACTCCTCGTTTTTAAATTGTGTTCCATGGTCTGTGATGAAGGCATGAGAGAGACCATATCGGCAGATGATGTTCTTCCAAACAAATTGGTACACCTTCCTTCTCGTATGTCATGTCAATAAGTGGCTCAGCTTCTATCCACTAAGTAAAATAATCTACTGCGATGACGAGGTATTTGAATCTTCCTCGAGTCGTCGGCAATGGTCCAACCAAATCAATCCCCACATGGAAAATGGCCAAGGATAAATGATGGGTGTCAACAATGTTTGTGAAGTTCTTCGGATGGAGGAAAAGCGTTGGTACTTGTCACATTTCTTGGCATAAGCTATACAATCAGCTCTCATCGTCGGCCAGTAGTATCCCTGCGTCATCACCTTTTGCAAAAGTGTTCGTCCTGCTACATGGGCTCCACAGGACCCTTCATGGATCTCTTTAATCAATTCACCTCGGAGGGATGTACACATCTTTGCAAACCTGCCATAATTCCTCGTCAAGCAGCTTTAAACTTCCATTTCTTGGCAGCGAGCTTATCTTCTGAATACCATTATACCGAGCAGCTTTAAACTTCCCTTTCTTGACAGCGAGCTTATCCTCCGGTAATTGTTCCTCCTTAATATATGCTCTGATAGGATCCATTCAAGATGTTCCTAAATCAAGGGTAATAATATTCATCGTCAGGTCTTCATCTATGCTCCGACTTTCTAATGCTTCAATTGGTATCGTTCTTCGCAGCTCGGTACGAGTAGCTGATGCTAATCGGGCCAAGGCGTATGCTCTCACATTCTCCATTCTTGATATTCTTACCAGTTAAACAGCAACAAACTCTGATACTAACTCCATCACCTTTGCTTGATACTTGATCATCAATTCTCCTTTGGTTGCATATATTCCCAACATTTGATTTACGATCAATTGAGAATCACTGAAGACAATAACCTGTCGTGCCTCCATAGTATTTGACAAATTAAGACCTGCTATCATGTCCTCATACTCAATATCATTATTAGAAGCTTTGAATTAGAAACGTAGGGCGTATTCCCTGTCGACCTCATTTGGGCTGTTCAAAACGATCCCTGCCCCACAGCCTGTAGTGAAAGATGATCCATCTACATATAGCCTCCATATAGGCAACTTGTCTTCTAATTTCTGGTCTGACAGAGTTCCTCGGTGGAATACTTTTCGCTTTCTTTCATCATGTCCTGATACTTCTGAATACACCTCTTGAATTTCGATATACTTCCTGAACTTCAATATTCCTCCTGAACTTCAATATACCTCCTGAACTTCAATATACCTCCTGAACTTCAATATTCCTCCTGAACTTCAATATTCCTCTTGAACTTCAATATACCTCCTGAACTTCAATATACCTCCTGAGATAGTGATTAGTCGGGGTTGAATTTGATGCTCGACTGCATGATGATATAAGAATGTGCCCCAAATGAACAAATATATCTGTAATAGAAGCCCCCAACTGTGGAATGTGAACTTTGAATGATATTTATCGACCAATACCAACCGGAGTTGGATTTTATCTACCAACCGGAGTTGGATTTTGTCTACCAACCGGAGTTGGATTTTATCTACCAATCGGAGTTGGTGGTAGTTGATAATGAATGATGAAGACTTCCTCGGAGCTGACCAACAGATTGTTGGGAATAAGATAATATAAATGCTGGAGACCTCCTCGGCGCTGACCAACAGATTTGTTGGGAATAAGATAATATAAATGCAGGATACCTCCTCGGCGCTGATCAACAGATTTGTTGGGAATAAGATAATATAAATGCAGGATACCTCCTCGGCGATGACCAACAGATTGCTGGGAATAAGATATAATAAATTCCGGAGATATCGTTGGAGCTGAATAAGATATAATAAATGCTGGAGACATCCTTGGAGCTGAATAAGATTATAAATATTTGTCGAGCTTCATGCTGAAATGAGAATAGAATATGCATCCAAATAGATATAAAGAATAATTAAAAATAATAAAGTGCCTCGTCGATCCGTCGAGGTAGAATCATATAATGCCGAACAAGAATAAGATCTTTCAGAACATAAGAATATGGCCGAGAACGTTGTCAGGCCTGAATATAAATAAGAATTATCCGAACGAATGTTGTAATTCTCCTTAAAGCTGAATAAGTATCTTGTCGAGGCATAATTGCAGAATGCCGAATAAGAATAATATTTTCCAGAACATAAGAATATGGCCGAGAACTTTGTTGGTCCTGCATATAAATAAGAATTACCCCGACCAACTATCCGTTGGGGGTGAAATATAATAAATGTTATAGTTCTCTTCAAAGCTGAATATGATAATAAGTATCTCGCCGAGCTCCATGTTGAGATGAATATAGAATATGAATCCCAATGGATATATAGAATCATTTGTGTTGGAGCAGTATCTGGGCCTGAATATAAATAAGAATTACCCCGACCAACTATCCGTTGGGGGTGAAATATAATAACTGTTGTAGCTTTTCCTCGGAGCCAAATATATATAGAGAGAAGAAATTTTTCGAGCTCCATGCTGAGATAAATATAAAATATGAATCCGAACGGATATAGAATAATTTGTGCTTCAGCATTCGTCGGCATTGAATCTTGTGCCTGTAAAAATTAATAATTTGCTCTACCATATGTGTAGGCTGAATTGATTAGTCATGAGAATAATTTACTCATCCAATCAATATATGATATGTATCAGCATAAAAATTTCAAAATATGAAATAATATGTTTTATGCCAAATGTGTGTGAGATAGACAAATTATTATCAAATATGCATCATAAATAAGACGTAAAGTTTTTTGTAAATTTATTTAATCTCCAACAACTAATCAGGTATAAGTTGCTGTTTAAAAATATTTTTGGGGTGATCATAAGTTAAAAAGACTTAAGCCCCCTGCTTGTCCCCAAGCCGAACTCGTGTTTAAAGAAATATCAGGGGTGCTTCGCATTTTTTAATACCCCAAGATTCTACTGCTGCCGACAAACGACATGGATGTTGCCGACCAACATTTAAGGATATCTCAAATTATAGAATATATGGTTGGATGACCAGAATATATCGAATCTTTAGATAAAAAATAACATTCAATGTAAAATTTAAGCCTTAAGAATGTTAATTAAATGAATAAATATATAACCCACTAGATCGTGTGATTTCATCAAAGAAACCTTGTGATGTGATGAACGAGGGGCCAACATATCAAATTTATGCCCAAAGTCTTGATATGGTCATGATTATTTTACTAATCCTCTTTTACAAGAGGTGGGTAATGATTTTTCAGGTGAGAGAAAATTATTTTTTATATTGATCCCTTCCTTTTCCCAATTTGGAGAGATAAAAATATGGTGAATGATTAAAGTTATTATCAAATTTATATCAAAAATCAATCAATGAGACTTTATTGATATAGATGGAAGATGAACCAAATTAAGTATATAGTTCATAAAAATGAATAAAAAGAGACTTAAACTTGTGAATGCAAAGAGACTCAAACTTGAAGAGAGAGAAAATAGATCTGGGTCATGATTTCCATGAGAAGACTTTTCATTGTCTTTAACCTTTTCCCATTCTTTTATTAAAAATATGATGGGAATTTGAATAGACATCAAAGATCTTACAAAATTTATTTCAAAATCAACAATGAAAATTATTAAATCCTATCATCGTCGTATATATTGGTATATGTAATAATTTAAAATATTTATTCTATGATATAAAATTAAAACTTGAGAATCAAGCAAATAATTATGATTTATGAAATCTACTATTTTTCAGATTTCTAAATAAGGATAAATCTACATTTATGATTTAAAAATCATGATATGCAACAATTTGCAGATAAAAATTGGACAATTAATTTATGTATATAAACATAAAAATCATGATTGAATCAAAAGATGTATGTATAATTGATTATACATAGAGAAAATAAAAACTTAGCTTTTGGTGGAGAACAATGCTTGTAACACGTTCCCACAGACGGCGCCAATCTGTTGATGTAAAAAACTAGATCGCTCTAATTTTTCAATCACAGATAAATAAATAAATAAGACAAAGACTTTTAAAGTGGTTCGGCTAGGAATAAAGCCTACGTCCACTGTTATGTTATTGCTGAGTGTTCATGGAATTCTTGATTACAAGTTCTCTCAAGAAATTCCGGTCCCCTTGAATGAGGATGATACAAGGTATTTATAGCCTTTAGGCTGTACATGAAAGGTCCAATACATTAAATGATATACATATGAAAGGGTAATACATTTAATGCAGCGTGTGCGTCAAGAGTATAATGAATAGTTGAACAGTTGTCCGTCTGGTAATTAATGATACGGCCGAGATGCAGTTCGGACCGCCTTAGTTGCTCGTTGATCAAGAGTTCCTCGGAGTGCTTAGAGTATCTCGGGATGATGGAGTTCCTCGGATGGAGTTCCTCGGGGTGTCCTCCTCGTTGCTTGGAGAGAACATGACTTAGTCGGGGGAAATAAACTTCCTCGTTGTTATTGTGCCATGTAGATTGACACGTGTCTTCTTATTATTGGTCCACGTCAGCAGATTAAATTTGGTATCAACAATGATATATGCACTTATTGAGATATTGATCATTATAATGAAGCGATAATGTGTATTAGATAAGATGAAAGCATGAATCACAAGTATGATATATTATAAATAATATATGAAAAAAGAGAGAAAATGGGAAAATAGGACTCGAGTCTCAGATTTTAGTCCGAGAAGCCTACGTAGCGTATAAAGGCATCAAAGTCCACGTAGTTCACATGCGACACAAGGGTGGGGCTTATCCCATAATTCGAATGGTGATTTTATTATATGTGTATGTAAGAAAAAAGGTGTATTTGGTTTTAAGAAAATGTGGTGAGAATTCTCGTTATAATTTATAGGCATGACCCTCTTTTTCTTATTTTGGAGTTTTTTATAGAAAATATATTATGTGAAATACTACTAATAAAGTACTCTATTAATATGTGTATGACCTAAAGTAAAAGCTAAATTAATAACTTATACAACTAATGCGAAAACAAAGAAATCTAAAGAGAGAGAAGAAGGTTTGGACCTTCTTTGGAGACTTGGAGACTAATCTTGATTGATGATGGGCTTCCTTGCAAGTAAGTGAAGAATGTAGGAGGATTTTTCTAAATTGGATGTTAAAGTGATGGAATTAAAAATGGAGAAAGATTTGAAACAATAAACCCTCGTTGACTTAAGAAGAATGTTGTTGAGATCACTGAAGTTGATGTTTTTTTAGGTGACTTTGAGCTGACCTCATGCTCTCCTTATATAGGGTCAAGGGACTACCAATTGACATTGTACTTTCCCTGCCTTTTGGCAAGTAACCCAAGACACATTGCCGGTAGGCAGGGAAATGGACTTGCTAACTAGCAGTCTCGTATAGATTTTCCTGAAAAAATGGTTGTAAAAGGAAATTTGTAAGTCCAAATCGTGCAGAGGGTAGACCATTGAAAAGTTTATTCAGATACCTTTGAGAATCCTTTGATCCAGTCCTGGGTTTGAGAGTTGACTTTAGGTCAAATGGGATCGAAAGTGCTTATCATCGCTCATCCAAACCGTAAGCCCAAATGGTGCACGGGGTAGACCATTGTAAAGGTTATGTGAGTCACTTTGATGTTCCAAAGAGATTCTCTCAGCTCAAATGCTCGAAAGCGCCAGGTGACCTTTCGAAAAATGGGTCGTTCGTCCATACCATAAGGTTGATTCATGCATGGGGAAGACCGTTAGAAAGGTTATTTAGTGACCTTTAAAGATTCATCCGGTATCATTTGAGCTGAAGACTTGACTTTGGTAAAATGGATCCCGAGAGCACCTAGTGTCCTCTTGATAAGTTTTCAATGGAAAATGGATCATTCGTCCAAACGGTTATGCCATTTTATGCACGGGGAAGACCATTGGAAAGGGGTTTCAGTTCCCTTTTAAGATTCATTGATCTTTCATTCTGATGATGAAGTTGATTGGTGTCAAATTGGGTCTTAGGATCATCTGGTGGCCTCCAAATCGATTTTTCCTAGTAAAATGGTCCATTCATTCGTAGTGTTATATCGATTCGTGCACAGGATAAATCGTTGGAAAGGAGACTCTAAACCTTTTGAAGATTCATTGGGTTTTCTCTCTAATAATGAAGTTTACCAGAGTTAAACGGGTCCCACGAACGCCTGTTGGCCTCTAGATCGATTTGTGATGAAAAGATAGGCTATATGTACCTAAGGGGAGACTTAAAGGGTCCTAGAATATGGTGTATATAGCTCAAAGCAAGTGAAAGTCATCAAATAGACACCACGTGATGTCTTGGGAAATAGGTCAATTTTGCGGAACCAAAAGGATGGGGATGGTCGTTTCAAAGGGTCTAGGTAAATTTTGAGGACTAAAGTAGGGGATACCAATTCTATGGGTCGAGGTCAATTCTGAGGACCTAAAGTAGTGATGACCAATTCTCCGGGTTGAAGCCAATTTTTCGAGCCTAAAGTAAAAGACAATTCTGCTGGTCAAGGTCAATTCAGAGGACCTAAAGTTAGGGTGACCAATTCTACAGGTAGAGGCCAATTCTGCGAGCCTAAAGTAGATGAGACCAATTCTTTGAGATACAGACAATTATGAGGGCCTAAAGTTAGCGGTGACCAATTTTTTGGGTCGAGGTCAATTTTGAGGACCTAAAGTAGGGGCGACCTGAACCTAAAGTAGGGGCGACTAATTTTATGAGTCAAGTTATGCGGGCCTAAAGTTATGACGATCAATTCTGCGGGTCGAGGCCAATTATGCGGGCTAAAAGTTGTGCTCTCTAGGGAGTCTTTAATTTCCTTATTTTGAGACTCTACTGGGAAGAGACACCTGGCTAGGGATTATGTCCTTTTGAGAGGAGATAACTTTGCTGGGGGAGCTAAAATTCTTATGGTGGATGGATTTGGGAGGAAGTTTAGTCTGAAAATTCCGTTGAGGAAATTGTTGATGACCTAAGGTTTTGGGATTTCACTGAGGAATGTGTTTTTTTGAGACATTGTCAGGGAGAGATGACTAGCTTATAGTTCTAATGGAGAAGTTGGATTTGGAAGTTCAGATGGGGAAATAGTTGATGATTGTAGTGGACTCTGGGGATAAGGACGTGACGTTCTAGGGTTTAAATTAGGGATAAGATTGTGGTTTTAATATGAAGGGGGATTTTGAGATCTTGAAAAATGGTAGTCTTGATGAAGAAATGTTCCAATATTTATTTAGAAATTTTAGTAATTTTTTGAAGATTTTTCGAAGATTTTTTAGGATTTTTAATACGAAATTTTCAGGGGGTTACCGTCCGACATGTTGCAAGGATTCTCGTTTGGCAATGGCACAGTACTCTAGACTGCCTTGGAAAAGGGGAAGAGGCAGGTGCCGATCGGTGGGTGTTAGGGGACTATCGATCGGCATGCCCCTTGGCCTCCTATAAAAAAGGGTGAGTTCTCCTTATTTTTCACAGCTTCTAGCATTCATATCTTATTCCCTTTCTTGCTAAGATCCATTTAAAATATTTTTTCTTTATCCGAGTATTAGAAATGGTATATTTTTTGCGTAGCGCAACCCATATTGCATTTTTGGGTGTCGACAGTTGGGCGAACCTAGAGTGACGGGCTAGGGTGCCCCTCGCATTGGGCAACAAAAATGCCTTCAAGTTGTTCAAGCCACTTGCTGATGATCGCTTTCTGTTGCACGAGACTTCACATCATCAGTCGTATAGGGTGAGTAACCCTAGTGTCTACGTAAGTATTAATGACCTTTGGCATTATTTTTCTTCTTTTCTTCTTATTTTCTATTTGTTGCTTGAGTTGAAATTTTTTTTAATTGATTTTTGGCAGACTGACATAGCTTTGATGAGCTTTCGTTCCTGGGGGATGATAGGGTTTAAAGATGTGTGGGAACATCTTTCGGTGGTGGTAGGCTGGGTAGTTTCCTCCGTGGGGTTTGGTCGCCTAGCGTCTACTTTGAACGAGACACCGCGCTTTACAATTGTCCTGTGCGTGCTGGGGGAGAGGTGGCGGGACACTACCCACACCATTTATTTAGGATTCAGGGAGATGATGGTGACTCCCACTGACGTCCAACAACTCCTGGGGATTGATTGTGAGGGCATGCAGATTGAGGTGGACTAGTCTTTGAGGGTGAGACCTAAGGCAATTGGGGTTACGTCGGGAGATGTGGAGAGCATAGTCTCTTGTGATTCGATCTGCATTTCTTCTCTATGGGAGATGCTTTTGAGTCTTAGGATTGATGAGACACGTGGGCTATAGGTAGGGGTGAAAATTTTAGAAACAACGTGAAAATACAACACGGAACGACATGAAATTGACTCAAAATTGTCACGATATGTCGTGTTCGTGTTGGGTTTTTTGGCACGAAGTCGAGTCGTGTAGTGTTCGTGTTAAAATTATGAGTCATGTTATCATGTCTTCTCATTTTAATCATGTTTTTATTCAGGTTATCATATCTATTTATGCTTAATTTAGTGTGAAATTAAGAAAATCGTGTTATTAGTCTCGTGTCATGTTCTGTCATTTTTATTTGGGCCGGGTCGTATTCGTGTCCAAAAAATCCATGTCTTGTCTTATCGTGTCAACCTGAAACACGACCCAAAAACACAAATTGCCGCCCCTAGCTGCAGGTATGGAAAATTTCCCGTTTATTCATTCTTCTATTGTTGTGGGGTTTTAGAGAGAGATTGAGAGATTGGAGGTTTCGGGCTGAGTCTCTCTGTTTTTTCTTTTTCTTTTTTTTCCCTAAAAAAATGTAATGATCCAAATGGTGATATATAAAATGAATGAGATTTTTATTTATTTATATTTGCTTAATAACTTAACCTACATGCTGTTATTAATTTGTTGGTAAGACCGTAAAAAGGATGGCATAAATAACTTAAGAGGAAATTTATTTTGAGAAAGGATGGGTAAAAAAAATAATATATGAAGAAACAACCCGGATATTTTGAAATAAGAATTTATTTTTTTAGATTTTTTATTTTGACAAAAAAAGGAAAGATAGAATTTTCTAAAATAAGGGAGGTGCCAATCGGTATATCCCTTTTCCTGCCTATTGGCAGGTGAGTCCTGTCAAATCACACTAAGGCTTTGATTGCACTTTCTGAAGATTCAAAGTACTTTGTGGCGCAGGCATTTATTCGAGTTTTTCAGATTTCTTGTTGTTTAGAAAAGATTTTCATGTATAAAAGGGTGTGTGTGTGTGGGGGGGGGGGGGGGGGTAAGGTGATGAGGTTTGTCACCCATTCACATTTTCTCTTCTTCCTTGCTTATTTCTTGTCTTTTGTCTTATTATTTCCTAAATTAATCTTCCCATTCGTGAAGAATTTTCTTCGTATCTCAAGAACCTGAAAGTTATGTGTCTGTACAATGTAGATTACGATGCTTTTAACTTTCCTAGGGTCTCTTTGTGGCTCAATCGACCCATCGATTGGAACATGCTGGTGGCGGTAACACAATTTTGGTATCCCAAGGGTCTTGTTTTTCGCTTTAGCTTGGACGAGATCTGTTTGACCTGCAATGAGTTCTCAGCTATGTTAGGGGGGTTAATCCCTAGAGACGTCCATGCCTAAATTCTCTCGGTATCCTAGGGAGTTGTTAGCAGGACTTCTCCACATATCTCATTCGACGGTTTGTCCATTGGTTACTAGGGGAATGATCTCTCTTCTAGTTGTTCTGTATTTTGTGCATCCGCGAGTTTTCAATAATGCGGGCCATGCCGGAGTTAATGACTTGGACTTAACGTATAATCTACTACTGGTGATCGAGGATCTGATGATGGACCCTTAACTAACTGCCATTATAGCATGGATGTCATATCTTCGCAATCCTACGGCGATGATACTGGCAAAGACCCTGAACGGTCTAGATGCTTGGTGGAAGGTCGGTCTGATTTTCTGAGAGGATGAGCATTTATGTTGTTCATGTGTTGGATGAAAGATTCCCTTTAACGGTTCCCCCTAAACAACCCTTGGCGGCTGTACCAAATTTCTTCACTAATTATTTCATCATCTTCGGTACATCCGTAGAGGACTGGGTAAACTAGTTCATGGAGCACAAAGCTCGATATCTGTATTGGTCGGTACCGTAGTGAGGGGAACTATGGAGGGGGCATAGTGGGTTTTTTTAGGTTGGTCCAGGATTATCTCTCCGTGGAGAGCCTTCGACATACTAACCAAGAAGGGGAAGTTTGGGTGCCTTAAGGAGCAGAAGATGATGGGGTTGGGTCTTTTAGCAACTACGGATATGCTCTTTTATGAAGCTAGTGTCTATTTGTTAAGATTTTATGATGGATATGTGCTTGGTTGTTTTGGTAAATACATTTGGGAAGGTTTGGTTAGTTTGTTTTTAGGGGTAGTTTGATTGGCAGGAGGCATAATTGTTTGACTCCCTATGCTGATATTTCATCTAATTGTACCAAATTCTCCCATTTATGGAATAAAAAAGGATTTTAATTATATTGTTGTGCCTCTTGATGATTTTTACATTTGAATTATCTATACCAATCTCTAAGGCATACATAAGCCTTTTATTTAGGTAAATGATAAAACGAACTGTCGTTCACATAGGTGAGAAAAGAATATCATTTTATGAAAAACAAAAGGATCGTACCCAGGTAAAGCGTATGAGTTGCCTACGTACCTCTAGGGATTTTGAATTTTTTTTTAGTTTCATTTTGAAAGAAAAAGGTTTTTAAGAGGATCAGGCCCCACGTAGTTCTCAGTAGAGGGAAATGAAGAATTTTTTTCTTTTTTCAGAATAGAAGGGAGATAATAGGAGTCTTAGCATGCCGAGATTTCGAATTAAGGGTAAAATTTCTTGAGACGATCTAGTTTGATTGGACGCACCATCTCTTCTCTGTCAAGGTCAGTGACCATAGCAGCACCACTGGTCAGGATCTTCTTCACGATGTAGGGGCCCTCCAGTTTGGCTTGAATTTCCCTCAGAGGTGTTAGATGGATTCTATAATTTCTTTGAAGGCTAAGTCCCCTTCTTGGACACCACGGTCCTTGACTCTTCGGTTGAATGATCGCGTTATTCGGCAATGGTACCCCTATGTATGATATAGAGACTTTATCCCTCTTTCATCTAAAAGTGATAATTTGTCGAAACGACTCTGGTGCTAGTCTTCCTTGACGACTTTGCTCTCAAGCATAATGTGTAATGAAGGTATTTCTTGCTCAATGTGTATGACTGGTCCCATGTCGTATACCAGAGAGTAAGGGGCAGTCCCAGTAGATGCCGAAATCGAAGTGCGGTAGCCCCAAATGACATAAGTAATACGATCGACCCAGTCTCGATAACTTTCGATCATCTTACTGATTATTGCTTTGAGGTTCTTATTGGAGGATTTAACTCCACCGTTGGTTTGTGGTCGGTAGGGAGAAGATTTGTGTCTCCAGATCCCATATTCATCAACCAATTTTGTGGCCTTTGCCTCGAAATGTAACCCGTTTTCTTACACTAACTCATGTGGAACCCCGTATCAACAGATGACATTCTTTGGATGAACCTAGCCACCTTTTGGCATTCGGTACTGCATATGACTCAGCTTCGAACCATTTGGTGAAGTAATAAATGGCAACTAGGATGAACTCATGTCCATTGGAAGCTTTGGGTGTGACTTTCCCTAAGATTACAATGCCCTATGTGGATAATGGTTAGGGATAAGTCATATTATATAATCGTTGTGGAGGCAAGTGCTGAAAATTAACAAACTGTTAGAATTTAAGGAATCTCCGAATGTAGGTCGTGCAATCCTGGACCATGGAGGTCCAGTAGTAACATTATCGGATAATTTTTTTAACGAGCATATGGCCATTCATATGAGGTCCTCATTCCCTGCTGTGGATATCTGAATTATTTCTCCCATGTCAGCCCCCTGCGATGCAATGAAATTGGGTTCCATCTAAGTTTCTCTTAAATAATGCTTTATCATAGATAATGTATTGGGCAACCAATTTGTGGAGGGTCGCACGGTCTTTCTTGGTGGTATCTTGGGGCTACCTAACGTGCTTGAGGACGTACCAAATGTCGTAATACCAGCACTCGACTATATCAAATTCCTTTTCTGTAATGAGATCGATGTGGTAGGAGTGTGTTGGTTTAGCTTGTTTTTAGATTATGAAGGTAGCATCGTTATTCCCTCAGTCATGTCGAACATGGAGGCGAGAGTAGCAAGAGCATCAGCTAAGTTGTTCCTTTCTCAGTGCAAGTAGTGGAAGGTGACATCTCAAAACTTGGAGAACAACTCTTCCAGGTAAGCATGGAAGGGTAAGATTTTTTAATCCTTAACTTTTCATCTACTAAGGATTTGGTCGATGATAAGGGAAGAGTCCCCATAAACATCTAGGCACTCAATACCTTTCCTGAGAGAGACTTTAAGGCCTACGGTGCATGCCTCGTATTCGGTCATATTATTGGCCCAGGTAAAATCTAGCTTGATGGCAATGGGAGTGTGAGAATCATTAGGGGTGATCAGGAGTATCCTAATGTTGTATCATTTCTTGTTGGAAGCACCGTCAAAGAATATTTGCCATCGGAGGTCTTCCTGAGAGGTTCAAAGGATATCTTCATTCGGGAACTCGAAGATCCAAATGTCAGCTTCTTTTATGGGATAGTCAACAAGATAGTAAGAAATGGCTCTTCCTTTCATATATTTCTAGGTGACATACATAATATCAAACTCGGTTAACAGCATCAACCATCGGACCACTCAGCTAGACAGGGCAGGTTTCTCGAGCAGGTATTAAATAGAATCCATTCGAGACACAAGTCTTATGGGAAAAGCGAGCACGACGTGCCGTAATTTTTTAGTGACCCAGACAAGGGCAACACGTGCTTTCTCCAAGGAAGTGGCATTGACTTCGCACCCGATCAATTTGTGAGTGGAGTAGTAGATACCCCTTTCTTTGCGGGATTCTTGAAGGTATTAGGCTAGCAAAGCCTCAATTGCATTATCGATTACGGTCAGGTATAAGAGTAGAGGAAGACCAGGTTGAGGTGTCATGAGTACCGGAGCTCATGTAAAGTAAAACATGATAGGCCTCATTCCAGATTTCAGTGGAATCCTTTCGAAGGAGTTATAAAATGGGTTTGCAAATGGAAGTCAGCTGGCTGATGAACCGACTGATATATTATAATTTTCCCGTGAATCCCCAGACTTCCTTCTCCATTCGGGGTTGTGGCATTTTGGGTATGGTTTTTAGTTTGGCAAGGTCTGCTTTAACTCCTTCCTCAATGTAGAGGGGTGTCCATCTGCTATTCTAAAATAGCCTAGGGCAAGTGAGCCCACCTAGAGAGGCTCTCACTGCCCAAGTTAACAAATAAAAGTTTAGAGCAAGGGGACCTACCTTGGAGAGCAGGCACACATAGAGCGATCCCACCTGCTCAAATCATCAATAAAAGTTTAGAGTGATGAGGTCTACCTTGATTGATCCACATGGCCAAATGTGACACTTGGGCAAGGGGACTCACCACGAGCAGTCCCTCGTCCCAAGATTCAAGCCACAGAAAAGAGGCAAGGTTGAGAGGGCTCACCATGAGCAACCTCTCCAAAAAAATACCTTGGCAAAGACAAAAAGTAAATAAGTTTTGTGTGAGTATCCCCGCCTTGAGTAGCTCCTCATCCTCAAAAGTCCAAAGATTGGAGAAAATGAGTTTGGGTCAGGAGTCCCACCTTGAGGAGCTCCCTCAAAAGTCCTAAGATCACAAAAAATGAGTTTGGGTGAGGAGCCCCACCTTGAGGAGCTCCTCGTCCCCAAAAGTCCAAAAGATCACATAAAATGAGTTTGGGTGAGGAGTCCCACCTTTAGGAGCTCCTTGTCCTCAAAAGTCCAAAGATCAAAGAAAATGAGTTTGAGTGAGGAGCCCCACCTTGAGGAGCTCCTCGTCCCCCAAATTCCAAAGATCACAGAAAATGAGTTTGGGTGAGGAGTTCCACCTGGAGGATCTCTTCGTACTCAAAATTCTAAAGATCATAGAAAATGTGTTTGGGTGAGGAGCCCCACCCTGAGTAGCTAATCATCCCTAAAATTCCAAAGATCACAGAAAATGAGTTTGGGTGAGGAGCCCCACCTTGAGGAACTCCTCGTACCCAAAATTCCAAAGATCACAAAAAATGAGTTTGGGTGAGGATCCTTGCCTTGAGGAGCTCCTTATCCCCCAAAATCCCAAGATCACAGAAAATAAGTTTGGGCAAGGAGCCCCACCTTGAAGAGCTCCTCGTCCCCAAAAGTCCAAAGATCACAGAAAAGGAGTTTTGGTTAGGAGGACCACTTGGAGGAGCTCCACGTCCCCAACAAACTAAAAATCACATAAATGTATCTTGAATTAAGAGGCTCACTCAGAATGATTCTTCTACCACCAAATGACTTACTAAAAAGAACTAGTGGGCAAGGAGGTCCACCTAGAAGGACCTCCTCCTCAAGACTTATTACTCAGAAATATATTAAAGGACTGATATTTTACTTTCTTATATAGGTAGCCTAGTTGAGCAAGAAGGGCTCAAAATGGCAAGTTGGCATATCTTTGGAGTTTTCTCTTCGTGGCTGAGGAATAAGGTTTGTTGATCAAGATCAGCCACTTAGCACTTTAAGATTGAGAGAATACTAGTAGAAACACCCTATAGGTCACCCAGTCCTTGCATATATCATACCCAATCATAATAGAAGTGAGCAACCAAGAGATTGCTCATAAGAAATGAACTTTTTTTTATTATATGATTTTAGAGGAGAGGGTCCTTGAGGCCCCTCTCAAGTAAAAAATTATTTTAGTGGCGGTGGTCTTTAAGTCCCCCCTCAAGATTAATGATTTTAGAAGAGAGGGTAATCAAATCCACTCTCAAGTAAAAATGATTTTAGAGGAAGGGATCCGCAAGGTCCCCCCCCCCCCCCCCCCCTCAATATTTCAAAGATTTTAGAGGAGGCGGTCCTTGAGACCCCTCTCAAGATTACAAAGATTTTAGATCAGGTTGTCCTTGAGACCCCTCTTAAAGTTTACAATGATTTTAGAGGAGGTGGTCCTTGAGGCCCATCTCAAGTTTACAATGTTTGTACAAAAGTTACTATTTTAAATATATTTACCGAATCAAATATTTTGTCTCCATTAGGAGACACATTTTATTTTTGACTTTGATTTGCACTAGGTGTCATATGTCAGAGGGGACAGGCGGCTATAGAGCTAGTAGGGACAAAAGGTACATTGCAGACCGTGTCCCTCTAATTTTCCCTCTCATTTTTTTGGTGCCTAAAGTGCCAACTCATACCTATTTCCCCGGTATAAATAATACCCCTGGGCAAGGTCATAAGGGAGATAGAAAAACTCAGTTGAAAAGTTACTCTGTCAAAATTCACACCAAACCACCTAGTATTCTCTCCCTGTTATCTCTCTAAGTGCTAAGTGATTGTTTCTTCACTCCCACCTTGACAACCATCATTCTCAAGAGATCATTCTTCTCCAAGTTGATATTATTATTTGTGAAGTTTCATATTTGCAAGAGGAGGTTCATAGATAATACCCTATTTTTACCAAAATTGGAAGGTCTTCACACCAAGCCGCTCTAAGAGATTTTTAAGACCTTGAAGACAGAGTCCATTGGAGTGGATCACGCCTCATCCTTTCTAGTTATTCATAGACCCCAGATTAGCTACCCTCCTACATTTGGCGACTCTGCTGGGGGGAGGGGGGGGGGGGGGTATCCTCACTTTCATGGACAAAAAAGGTTTCAACGTTTCTAAGAAGATATTTTTTGAAGACACTCCAGCTGGAAATGGAGTTCAGAGTGACCAGACTACCCAAGAGGAGGTGGTAATGACCAGGGCTAGAACACATGTTCCTCAATTAGGACAGACTAGTGCAACAACATTTGCTCCATTGACAGTAGCATTCCCCTGTGGAGGGGTTAGCCACTACATCACCAGCAACAGTAGAGGTGGCTCCATCATGAAAGGCGTTGTCAGAGAAAATAGTTTCACCAGTGACGATTCTTGGGAGAGAGAGAAACGGGGCCAGAGGTGGCGTCGATAAAAAAAAATGGTGGCCAGGTAACCCTTTAGATAAGAAAGTGGATGTGGAGGATCCACCCTCAAAGAAATCTTACAGGATGCTTAACTCACTTGTAAGATGTAGATGCTAAAGAAAAAAAATATAGAACATCCAAGAACCATGCTCATACGCATATTATTCTCACTCAGATAAGTAAATTCTCTCTTAGCGATTTTTAATTTATATCTTATGAGTACTTTGCATTGATGCTAGTTATTTGATGTCAAAAAAAAAAATTACATTGTACACGAATGATAATCGATGCGACCATAGAGTACTCTGCTCAATCATAGACCTATATGTCTACACTTAAAAATGAGATAAAATATTTACAAAAAGACCTCGATCACTAATTATAATTGGTAAATATCGTTTTTTTTTATTAATCCATCCTGATTTCGATTGAAACATTAGTGCTTCAAAAGTTTATGTTGGTAAAATCGTATTACATTTTCGTCATTTACTTATTTTTCCAAAAAAAGTAATAAGTATTCCCTCTTGGCATTTATCATCTTCGATTGCTCGACTTATTAGTAGAGCCTTGCTAGACGAACTACAATAGCTCCTCGCACCCTAAAATAAAAAAGGGGCTTTAACGGTCTAGTCCTTGGACTAGCAATTTTGGACAAAAAAACCAGGCCCAACAAATTTTAAACGATTAGGTCCAACATATAAATACCCCGAAATTAAAACAAACACGCACTATTCAGAAATTGAAGCGCCAGAAACATTGTAGAACAAACACGCACTATTCAGAAAACGAAGCGCCAAAAATATTGTATTCTCTCTTGTATCAATCGTACCGTCTCTTCGATCAAAACCCCAAGACGATTCTATTTCTCAATCAAATTTTGGTCAACAACAACATATAAATACTCCTGATCGAAGCTCTAGAAACTCTGTTCGATCAAAACCCTAACTCTCTTCAATCAAAACCCTAACTCTCTTCAATCAAAACCCTAGCTCTCTTCTTTCAAACATTCTAAATCAAATTCTTCCAAACAGCACTAACAAGTATGTATACATTCTCGTATCACCTTTTTGTCCTTGTGTATTTTGTGTTCTTATATGTATAAATTTGTAGACATATGGACTGATGAAATCACATTCTTCTTATTCATGCGTATTATTCATCATATATTTAGAATGTATTCATCATATGGACTGATGAAATCAAACATTGTATTCATTATATGGATTGGAATATGTACATGTACAAGCCCTGTGTTGTGTGTACTGTGTATTTTGCGTGTACTTTTCAAAAGTACACACAAAATTAACAGAGTACACGCAAATTGAAAATGAATTTCTCAATTCATTATGCGTGTACTTTTATGTTTTATACGTGTACTCTATAGAATATCTACATGTACAAGCCCTGTGTTGCGTGTACTATGTGTATTTTGAGTGTACTTTTATAAAGTACACCAAAATACAGAAAGTACACGCACATTGAAATTGTATTTCTCAATTCATTATGCGTGTACTTTTATGTTTTATACGTGTACTCTATAGAATATTAATTTCAAATCCATATTTCATCAATCCTATGTTATTTTGGTCCGCGCCAGCGGCATTTGATTTATTTTCAATGTGTTGTTAAGAAGTATTATTATTTTGTTATTAGTTAAGAGTGTTTTTTGTATAATAGCCAGCTGCATTTGAATCCAATGTCCATGTACACGAACATTGAAATTCAATTTGTTCAATCCAGTGTCCATGTACTAATGTTAATTATGAGTGTACTATTTTTTATTGTTATGTTATTGTTTAGGAATCGTACGATCAAGTATGTTCAACTACAAAACTGCTGCTTGCACGTTCGAAGATCTTAACAATACAAAACCTTTCACATTGACAGTGAATAGTACTAATGAGGACGAAATTCGTTTTCTTCTTCGCATTAACGATAGAGCTAAAAGGTTACTTGGTTTATACTACTACTATGAAGACATTTACTGCACTTTTGATGTGGAACAGCTTCAAGTAACTGAATCGAAAGCGAAGGATTTAGCTAAACGAATTGAGCAATATTGCTTAAGGGGTTTTGATAATATTGGAGCTTTTAGCATTCAACTATTGTATCACTTCTTTACTGAATATGTTAGGAGTAGAGAATCTTGGTTTTTCACTTGTCGAACAACCTCTGTTAGGTATTACCATGAAACTAACAATATATATTATCGGCTTTAGCATGTATTTTGATGAGACTTGTATAAATTGTTTGTGAGAATATTGCATGTACTTTTTTTAAATACGCTTGTATTTTATTGTTTTAGTCTATTTTTTAATTCTAATTCGCATGTATTTTATTTTTTGTACATATAATTATAGGCTAGTAATTTAAATTTTGTTTATAGATCAATATAATGGGGATGAAGATGAAAGCAAGAAGAGGAAAGAAACAAAAAAAGAGCAGTTCTGATGATAGTTCTTCATCCAGTTCCAGTTCTAGTGTGGCATTGAAAGCTAAACGTCCTGCAAAGAAGAATGACCAATATCGGTCAAATATTGTTAGCTTTCTCCATGATTTGCATCACATTAAAGATAAAATAAACAATAGCCATATTGAACTTCTTAAGAAGACTCCATTTTGGGAGCTTTTCAATGCCTACTACAGTGAGAAAGTAGTAGAAGTGGACCACAAGAAGATGGATAAAAATATTTTATCAATTATCGAGCTGTACAATAAGGAAACCAAAAGTTTCCGTATGAAGAGCAGTATTCGAATAATGCCAATAGATATAAGTGAAATATTTGGCATACCCCTGGTGGAGGGTTTAAAATCAATAGAACTGAAAAAGGACCCGAATACTGCTAAAAAATCTGGATTACAAGCACGATACTTCTTAAAAAGAATAGGAAAGTCAGAAATTTTGAATGGTTTGAAGAAATCAGTTGAATTGGAGACAGATGAAGGAATTGCTGATTTTGTTAAAATTGTGTGTCTCCACTTCTTGAACACGTTATTTTTCTCCAACTCAAACTTCACCCTTGGAGAATTTTGGTTGAAATACGTTGAAAATATTGAGGAAATGAATAAATATGATTGGGCATCTGCTGTGCATGAGTTTCTGATACATTCACTTGACAAATCAGCAAGTTCAAAACCTAGCACAGTTACTGGATGTGTCATTTTCCTACTGGTGAGCAAAAAAACATTTTGATATTTCAAAATTTACACAACAATACTCACGTGTAGTTTCAAAATACACGTGAATTTTTCACGTGTATTTTCAAAATACACGTGAAAATAAACGTGTATTATCAAAATACACGTGAAAAATTCACGTGTATTTTGAAAGTACACGTTTATTTTAACGTGTATTTTGATAATACACGTTCATTTTTCACGTGTATTTTGATAATACACGTTTATTTTCACGTGTATTTTGAAAGTACACTTGATATTCCTGATATTTCAAAATTTACATACCAATACTTACCTGTACTTTGAAAATATTACGTGTATTTTCAAAATACATGTGATATTTTCTCTTGTTCTTTCAAAATACAATTGATATTTAATGTGTATTTTGAAAATACACGTCTTATATCACGTTTATTTTGAAAATACACGCTAAATATCAATTGTATTTTGAAAATACACGTCTTATATCATGTGAAAGGACACTTGTATTTTACAAAGTACACGTGTACTATGTTTTGTAAATATAACCAGTGTACTCTCAAAATACTCTTGTTATATCTTCTGTCAAGTACACGTATTAAATTCATTTTTTTTTCTGTATGATATCAGTATTGGGCATGTGAGAAATTTGAAATCATTTCTCCTATTGAAGAATATAAAGAAAATACTCCAAAATTCCTGAAGTGGAAGTTGTCGTCTTTGAAACAATGGTTTGTGAAGAATGACATCGCAACAGCAACTTTGAAGCAGGCTACAAGTAAACAAGCTTCTAAGGACTGTCCTGTACAAAAGGAATCTCAGTTTGAAGGGCCAAGTTACTCTTTGAACATATCTACAGAAAGTCTTATACATGTTGATTCATCATCAAACAATGTTGCTGAAGATATTGATGACAATGAGTTTTCACATGGTTGGAATATTCCCCTTAAAAACATTGTGAGTCCAAAGAAAAAGAAGGGAAAAGATCAACCAAAGGTTAATTTGGAGGAACAAATTGTTGTTTTGAAAAGGGAGTTATTGGAAAAAAATAACCAACTATCTAAAGCAGCTGTAGACATTAATGTTGCACTTGATAAGGTGACCTCTTTGGAGGTGGAGAGTGCCATTTTGAATGTACAGTTGCAGGTAGATCATGATTCACTTATTGAAGCCCATGAGGAAGTGAAGAACTTAAAGGTGGAGAATTCCTACCTTTTGAAGGAAAAAGAGTTATTAAATAAGTTGGAGGTAGAAAATGCCCAACTAGTTGAGTTAAACAATTCTTTAAAAGAAAAGCTTGATCAAGTCACTTTGAGTGACTCAGATAGAATTAAAGAATTGGATGAATCAACACGAATTTTGGAACAAAAGAATGGATATTCGTCTCTGACTAATGAAGATCTAAAAAGAAAGTATGATGATACATTGCAACACTGGAAAGATGCTGACTTAGAAAAGATGACTTTGAGGCAGAATCTTGAGGAGTCAGAGTCGAAAAGAACTCAACAGGTACTTTTGAATGCAGAGTACACGCAGTTTTCCTAAAGTACACGTTCAAAGTACACGCAGTTTTCTCAAAGTACACGCAATTTTATTTCATAATATTTTAATGCAGTTTTATTTGATATTAGATATAATGAAGACTACATGCATTAACTTATTAAAAATAATGCATTGTTTAAAATGTCACATTTTTTTGTATTACAGGAAAACAATAATAAAATCCTTAATGACGAAATTTCGGAGTTGAAGAAAATGCTTGAAGAATCAGAATTGAAAAAAGCCTACCAGGTATCTATAAAATACAATAGATATTTATTACACACTATACTTTCTTAATTTTATTATAAATTTTAGCTATATTATAAATTTTATAAAGTACACGAATTTTATAATACACGCGTGTACTTTATAAAATACACGCACTTTTATATAATACACGCGTGTATTATATAAAATACACGTAAGTGAAAATCAATCATTTTTTCAAAAAATGCTAACAATCCGACATTCCTTGTTAAATATATCAGGAAAACATTAATAAACAACTCCTTGACGAAATTTCAAGTTTAAAGATTGAATTAGCCTCAAAGAAAGTTGAGGGCAGCCCCAAAAAATCCAAAATCCAAGGACCTCTTACTAGAGGTCAGATGAAAAGAAAAGCTGACGGCGAAACAGAAAAGCTACCAATGAAGAAACTAAAAGAGTCAAAGCTTAGAAAAGGCCCTACAACAATAGCTGAAAAAATGAAGGAAACTCGCGTCAAGCTTGAAGCAATCGAAGCATATAAATATCTCGATGAAGCTTCGAAGAAAAAGATTGAAGAGTTTATTAAAGTTGCTGAGCCAGGGTAAAGTTTATTGTTTTATGATTTATCACTTCGCTAATTTATATTTTTTTTGGTGCAAAAGAATAAGATTAATATTATTATACTATTGTTTTATTGATTATATAAAATGCAGGGAGTTTATTTTCAAAGGGAGGGTTTCGTATGTCCCATGGGAAGATTTACTTGAAGTCCTCAAAAATCAAGAAATTTCAAGCCAAGTATGTTGTCCAAATATTAGACATCCATTAAATTTCAACATTATTATTTCCTCACCATTTTATATTGTGTGAAACAGATAATACTTGCCTTTTGCGAAGTATTGAGATTAAAATTGTCAGAGGAAGGGCTCTCCTACTCACACACTTTTTCTGATTATTGTTGGGTAAGTACAAATAAAATGAAAGTTTTGATAAACAATATTTCAGTTTTTCTTATTAACACTTGTCTATAATTTTTATTCAGATAGAAGCTTGTAAAACAAACGGAGTCAATAAGAAGGGGGAATTATACAAGGATTTATTTGAATACTTAGGCAGTTGTAATAATTTGTTCATTGTACTTAGACATAGTATAGGACATTTCACATTATTTGTGATATACACTAAAGAAAATAAAGTGGTCGACATGGATCCCCTCCGACCGAATGACATGGAAAAGAACACAACATTCTTTGATGATGCAAAAAAATTGGTTAGTGCCTAAACTTAATTAGTAATGTTACTCGTGCTTATATTATTCACTTGTACACGTGCATTATATAATGCGTGTACTTTGTATTAGTTGTACATAATTAAATAGATTATCAAAGTACACGCATCATATTTTAAAATACACGTGTAATGAACCAAAACAAGTTACGTGTACTTTAATATTATGCGTGTACTTTTAACTCATTAGGCAAAGTACACGCATCATATATAATAAAATACACGTGATATTTTAAAATAAAATATGCGTGTACTTTAATAGTATGCGTGTACTTTTAACACATTAGGCAAAGTACACCCATCATATTTTAAAATACACGTGATATGAAAAAATAAAATATGCGTGTACTTTTATATTATGGGTGTACTTTTCACTCTTTCATCTTCATATACTCTTTTATTTGTATACACTAAATATTTGTCTTCTTAACAGTTTTCTGTCTTCCAAAAATCACTGTTCGAATTGAAGACTGAAGCAGAAATAATGAAAAACAATGGTTACAAAATTCAGAGAAAATTTGAGGAAGGCACCCCAAATGAGTTTACAATGGATGATGATCCATTGACAGAGCAAGAAAGAAGGACTGTAGATTTCTTGTTGCAAAGTGATCTCAAATTTGAACTAATAAGAGATCACGAATGCCCTAAACAATATAATGGGTAAGAAAAACTTCATTTCTAAAAATTACTAATTTGTATCCTTTCAAAAAATTTCATCACATCATTCTAATTTTTATATTTGTTTTATTGTAATTTCAGGGTTGACTGTGGGGTGTTCTGCATGTACTATATTGAGCAAATAAGCAGAAACAAAGAAATGCAAAAATTCTTTCAAGACCCTGACATGCTTAAACAAAGAGCATATGTACTCAGGGAAATTCTTCTGTCAAAATATTTCTTCCCCCGAAATGGGAAAAAACATCTATAAATTGTGATTCAAATTCAAAACATATATTTGTAATTTTGTTTTGTGTTATATTGGTTATTGTTTACAATATTTATTACACCAAAATGGTTTTTTCCAACTCAAACTTCACCCTTGGAGAATTTTGGTTGAAATACATTGAAAATATTGAGGAAATGAATAAATATGATTGGGCATCCATGTGCATGAATTTCTGATACATTCACTTGACAAATCAGCAAGTTCAAAACCTAGCACAGTTACTGGATGTGCCATTTTGATATTTCAAAATTTACACAGCAATATTCACGTGTACTTTCAAAATACACGTGAATTTTTCACGTGTATTTTGAAAATACACGTGAAAATAAACGTGTATTTTTAACATACACTTTAAAATAAACGTGTATTATAAAAATACACGTGAAAAATTGTACTTTATTTTTTTGTTTTTAATAAAAATTTTATTTCTTTCATGAATGTGTTTTGAGTTATTTCATAATCCAATATAGTAAAGTACACGTGAACCCTTATAAACATGATCACGTTTTTTGTTAAAAATTTTAACATTTATAACATTTCATCAAAAAAAAATTATATAAATGCGTGTACTCTATATATTACACATATACAATACAAAGTACACGTGTAATATATAAAGTACACGTCTATTGAAATAAATATAAATGTGTGTACTCTATATATTACACGTGTACTTTATAAAGTACATGCATAGTCTATAAAGTACAAGCAGATTGAAATCTCTATCTCTATATACTCTAAAATGCAAAACAGGGCATTTATTATGCTTTGCAATTAGCCTATCCATGTGGCACATCATTTATTGGGTAATTATTACTCAACTATCTTAAAGGTGTCTCTATTTGTGAATCTATCTCTTTGATTTCCAACGAACTCAGTTACGATTTTCAAGTATTTGACTTCCTCAAAAGTGACAACTCTTCATTTCCAACGTACTTCTCTCTCCCTCTTTTCATCCCTCTTTGTAATGAAAAATAAAGTGGAATGGTTCCAAGTCTCACTACCCTATGGCCATTGATATAATCACAATAAACATTAAGAAGAATTTTATTACAATTAACATTGATGTTGGTCCAATTTACAACAATACAATTAACATGAAAAATAATATGGTTTTTAACATTGATATTTAAAAAAATATCATTTCGAAAAACCATTACAATAATATAATGCACTACGTAGTACATATGTTTCTAATGCTCGATGATTAAATAACTACAAGTTGTATTTTTAATTAAAACCTCGCTCTTCAATGCAAATGTAAATAAGAAGGATATTTTTGTTACAATTTTTTTAAATATATTTTTTCTTATGTTTCGTACATTGCGCCTCTCTCGCGCATCGCGCGGGCTTACAACTAGTACTTGTATAATAATGACGCTGGCGCGGACCATAATACCCATAGGAGTTTAAGAATATGAGTGACCCAAATATCTTTTATAAAGTACAAGCAGATTGTATTTTCAAAAACCATTTTCGAAATAGTACATGCATTTATATACGAATACTTGATAAAATTACATGCAGAATACATAAAATACACGTATATTGAATTAGATTTTTGTCATATCAATATGCGTGTAGTTTTCTAAAACATGCATGTACAATTATATTTAAATGCGTGTACTTTAATTATCAATGCATGTACTTTAATTATCAATGCGTGTACTTTAATTATCAATGCGTGTACTTCATAAAGTACACGCACATTTCATCAAGTACACACACATTATATTTATATTATGCGTGTACTCCATGCATGTACATTAAGTAAAGTACACGCATGCTTTTATAAAGTACACGCATATTGAACTGACCATCCACAACTGCTAAATGGGACCAATTATGAATAAAAAAGTCAAATGGGATTAGGACAAACAAAACATTCACAAATGGGACTATTGCTAAAATACCTATAATTTCTTTGGACATCAAAATGCGCGTGTACTTTACATAACATGCGTATACAAAGGCAAAGTACACGTGAACACAAGGAATAATGATCATGTATGTTTTATGAAAAATTGAGTACAGCAACACACAAAAAAAACTGATATATGAGACTTAAAATTAAATTACATTCATTTATGTGAAACAAATGGTTTATTAATTAATTTATTCAATCAAATGGTTAAAATGAATGAATTCAACAATTTTAAAAATAGTCAAATGGGTTCCTTACAAGTAGACCTGTAATGACCCGTTTTACTACACCTCGAGCAAGTAACTTCCCTTACTGTGATCTCACCAGAAGACTTTATTCTCTTATTTCTTGGCCTGCCTGTCGGTCTCTTAGTCATTGGTGGAAGGATAGATGGATTTTCAGGAATAGGAATATTTAAGGAAATCAAATCAGGAAGAGGAACTATAGGTATCGAGTATGATTTTCTGTAGAAAGAAACCTTATAGTACTCCTCAATATAATCATAAATACTGGTCCCTTTCCTCCGCACAACACAAACAGCATGAGAACATGGAAAACATCTAATCTGCCAACTCTTACAAGAACAAGTCCTTTCTCCTAAGTCAACTGTTGCTCGAACTTCTGAATGAACTTCAAATACATTTTGACTTGAGCGACTAATAGTCCAATGTCGACTTTTATTCCAATTTTCATTCAGTAACTTTTGAAAAAAAGGACATAGCTCATTTGCCCAAGTGTCAGACTCAACAAGTTTGTTTGCATTGAAATTCATAATCTTCACTCTCAATTTATCAAGCATATTCATTACTGGTAAATGCCTTTCCTCCAATATCCATGAATTGAATGACTCTGCAACACTAGATGCCATGTCACCATACCGTTTACCAGGGAAATATGCATAGGACTAATTCTCGGGAGGCAAACTATCAATGAAATCGGCAATAGCAGCTCCTCCTTCCTTCTTCAATGCTTCAATATTCTTGTGAAATACATCAACTGAGACAGCATATGCACAAGACAAAAAATCTTTAACGATTTTCTTTCGGAATCCAGCACAATTCCCACGAATTTTCTTTTTTATATTCCCTTGTAAATGATGTATACAGTAGGAATGTGCAGACAACGGGAAGGCCCTCGAAACAGCTTCAAGTAATCCATTGTTTCGATCTGATATAAATGTTATGTTTCGATATTGCTCAACTACTGCACTATGCAAATTGACAAGAAACCACATCCAGTTATCTTCGGTTTCGGAATCAACAACAGCATATGCAACAGGAAAAAGTCCTGAAATTTAAAAAATATATTAAAATTAAAATAAATAACATATCCATGTACGATACTTTGTATATTGATGCTGCTGGCGCAGACCCTAAAACACATGGGAAATATATTGTGTTTAATCTAAATTGTTTGTAAATAACAAGACAAAGCATAAAAATGTACCGTACATATGATAAAATGCACGTTTACTCATCAATCTTTTGCTTGGCTTTATTATTAACAAGACTAACATCAACATACACGCATAAAAATGTAAAGTAGAGGTGGACTAAACAAAAACATTCAAAGGTACTTTACATTTTTAACATTTACTTTGCTTTATTATTTCTAAATAACAACACCTATCATCAAAGTACACGCATAAAAATGAAAAGTACACGTGAAATAAAGAAAAACATTCACGTGTACTTGATATGTGAAATGCGTGTACTTTAGTTTATATTCAACATAACATCAGAATCAAAGTACACGCATAAAAATGAAAATTACACGTGAAATTAAGAAAAACATTCACGTGTAGTTGACATGTAAAATGCGTGTACTTTACTTATTACTACACATAAAGTCATCATTATCAAAGTACACGCATAAAAATGAAAAGTACACGTGAAATTAACAAAAACATTCACGTGTACTTTACATGCACTATGCGTGTACTTTACTTAGTATTTCACATAATAAGACATATCATGACAATACACGTAGAAAAATGAAAAGTACACGTGAACTAAAACAAAGACCTTCAAAGGTATTTATATTTTTATGCGTGTATTTTGATGTTATAGAATGGAACAAACAAAATTTCAATGCAATACACAAAATAAAATATTTAAAATTTATTTACTATTGTTACCATTCCTTGTAGTAGCTGATAGTATTATTCCATGGTAACGGCTCTTCAAAAAGGCACCATCAAGAAATAAAACAGGTCTGCAGTATTGAAATCCATAAATACCACCTCTAAACATTACAAATATTCTCTTGAATTTTTTACTCTCATGTTCCACGTCAAGGATGCAATGCGACCCAGGATTATACTTGCAATAGAAGGTCACGATAATTATTCATTAATGCATAAGAAACCTTTTCATCACCATGTATATCAACAGCAGCCATCTCTTTCGCACGCCATGCATGTTGATAAGCTATATCAAGACCATAATTCTTCTTCATATCTCTAACTACATCAATTGGTCTCAATAGTGGGTTATCTCTAAGATCATCAGCTACCAATGTTGAAACCAACTTGGAGGCTATCATTTTGGCTGACGGACTACGAAAGACACCTCTACATGTATGCTCATTATTCATTGAACGTATGTAAAAGTATCCATTTATTGTAGATAATGAAGCATGAATTCTCCATATGCAATTCTCAGTAATCTTTTTAGAGCATTCAGCCGTCACTCGAGTTTTATCATTCTTCAAATACACATACTTGAACCCAACCTCAACGGCATACTTTCGCAATTTATCCCGAAATTCCACTACACCTCCTTCAAAACACTGCTGCTCATGACTTATAGAAGTCTTCCAATCATTCGAAAGATAGACTTTCGACTTACTTGACTCCACACCTCCAAGATAAAAGTCATTTTCAATGCAACTATTAAAATCATTTTTAGTGCCTGATGATAAAGACTCTAACCTCTGTGTATTTGTATCACCACTGTCAACCCTCTCAGACCTTGTATTACTGCAGTCAACCCCTTCAAAAATTCGATTAGAGCAGTCAACCCGTTCATCTCTTGTATTACATGGAAATGGTAATGAATCAATGACATATATCCAAATGAAATTAGCTTTCACGATCAATTGGGACCGCAACATACAAGAAACATCGTTGTCACAAACCAACATGAACCGACATTCATCACCAAATGAATACCTCAATGAAAAACTCCCACTTGTCAAATTAGTAAACCTAATACACAACTCATTGCATATGAAATCTAATGAGCTATCGTCAAATATTTCTATACAAGCCATATTATCCAAATAACAACACCTTGCTATTACACTACTTACCATAATGTCCTGTAGTAAAACAGAGACGAAAAACATTTACTTCAAGGTCAACAATTCTAAAAATGTGTGCAATAATTTAATGCATGAAATATAAAAATATTTATTTATAATTAATATAAACTTACAAGCACTTTTTAAAAACCTATACAGGAAGCAATAAACCAAAACATATTATCAAATATCAATCACGTGTACTTTATAAACATTGCGTGTACTTTGAAAACTGATATCGAACTGGTTGTTTCCGCTGGCGCGGACCTATATCAATAAGTGATTCAATACCAAATGAAAATCAAGGACTCTTAAAATTAGAATGAAACATCAATAATATTCATTCAGCACATTCAACTAAGAATTACAAATATTGATAAATATAACTTATTTATGAAGAATCAAAACATAAATGCATAAAAAACACAAATTAAAAACATATACATATATAACGTATAAAAAGCTATTCAATCACATGAATGAATATTACAATGAGTCTCTTGAATTAAAACAAAGGACATATACTTATTGTAATCGATCGAAAATAGAAAAATCAACTGCTGATAAAGATAAACTTACAAATGATAGAGCCAAGTGATACAGGTAGAATCGAATAAGAACGCTGTAATCGATTATAGGACAGACGATCAAAGCATAAGATTGATGTTATTTTCGATTTCGGAGAATAGTCGTTAGTTGCAGAGAAAACTCCAATAGCCGATTAGGTTTATGATTTTTTTAAATTGGGGGTATTTATATGTTGGACCTAATCGTTTAAAATTTAGTTCACCGATTTTTTTGTCTAAAATTATTAGTCCAAGGACTAAACCGTAAAAAAATAGAATTAGTTGCTAGTCAATATAGGTTGGCTCCTCACACTCAAAAGTCAAAAGAGAAAAAATAAATCAAAATATTTCTTCCACCCACTCTCCCTCGTTGAAAAGGGATTATGCTTTTGGTTACTAGCACTGGCTCGAGTTGGTGACATATACAGTTAGTCAAATTAGAAAAAAAAAGGTTCTTAAATAGAAGCTCCTTCCACCATACCAATTTCATATTCTCTCTCTTTCTCTCTCTCGTATTTGATGGGGTAACTATGAACACCCTGTTCGTTTTAAAATATGTGATAGAAATAATATGTTTAAGAAGTCTTTTACATACACTTGAGCAATACAAAAGAAAAGTGGTCCGCGACAGGATTGAACTTGAACACAAAGATATTTTCAACTTTCTTGAATCAAAACTGCTACCACCTTGATCTAACCAAAATAATTCAAAACCTTCTCATCTCAAATTTGTTGGCGATTTGTATGAATCAGTGTGGTTCTCAAATTTCTCACGCAAACAAGAAGGTTTGGAAGACCTGCTCGAACCAAAAGGTTTAAAAGACCTGCTCATCCAAAATTATGATGACTCCAAATTTTTTGGACTTGCTCAAATCAAATCTGCGCACCAAAAAAAGAAATCAAACCTACTCAAATTAATTTTTGAACCAGAATATATTAAGCATATGAGTTGCTAACAAAAAGTCTCATATATTAAGCATATGAGCAACTGAAGAAAGGCGTTTTATTAAAAAAAAAGTAACAGAAACAATGAGACGTGAGAGACGTGGACTGGGTATTTCCTAACCACACACGTGGACTGGGTGTAATCATGTGTTTTGTTATAGCCCCACGATATAGCAATTCAAAATCTAGTCTATATATGATACAAGTCTGGTTGTGGGGGCAACACTTAACTAAGAAACGAGCACTAAAACGCAGTATCATGCTCATGTCAAGTTTATTGCATAGTCCATATAAGTAGCATATCCAATAATATAAAGTGATTGTCAGACAAAAAAAAAGTAGACACTTGATTAATTATTTGGTCTGATTTACTCAAGTAAATTTAAAAAGTATTTTTATATCTGCGAAGAAAAGTATTTTTATATCTGCGAAGACGCATGTATCCTCATCAACATATGTAAAAATTGATACTTTTGAAAAAATTTCAAGTATATTTTGTGTGACTAAACTACACATGCCATTACTTGATACGATTTAAAAATCGAACATTAAATAATATTTGTCCAAGTATATGCTAGTACCTACTTTCTTGTATAAAATTTCTTGAAGAAAATAAGTGTTCTTTTATAGGAAAGTGCCACAAATGCAAGAATAGGATTGATTGAGTTTACAACCCACATCTTTATATTTTAAGTTCATAAAATAAGGTTGCTCGAAGTAATAACACGCGTGTTCATGTGTTCTAACAAAGTTACTTTTGAGAATACTCAAGTAAGTCGATCGATAATCTTCAGATTTGTTTACTCTAAACAGTTCATGTGATTAATTTCACATTTCATTAATGGTATATCCTTTTAATAAGAGTGATTCGTTAGGAGACAAAAGAGAAGGTATTATAATCCTTCACTCGAACATGTTTGGCCCATTTGTTATGTATAAATGACTTTGAAAGTTATGTTGTACATCTAAAAAGATGATAGTTCTTTAATGAAAACTTATTTCTCTCACAGGCTTGGATTCGAGCAGCGGAGCTAGCAAGTAGATATATGGAGCTTTGATAAGTTCAAGTTTCTAATTGACCACATTGAAGGATGCTCAGTTCCATCATGCTTCATGAGTATTCTTACTCACATTAAAAGACAAAATCTAGCAACAAAAAGTATGAGGTATCAAATATACTTTCTCAGCAAAGTTTAATGCTTATGAAATGTCAAGTTATTTTATATAGCCCGCCGATTAGGCATAAATTCTTTCGAATTTTTTCCTTAATTTAGAGGCTTTTATTACCCTGGACATTGTAAAACGAGTTGATTTATCTCATATCATTGCTAATGACTTCGTCTAACAAGTATCCCGAGTTTCGTGTATTTCTTATTGATTTTACATGTATATAATGTATGAAGGAAAGAAAGAAACCGAAAGAAGCAAGAGAGAAGAAAGAAGATGAATCAAAAGGGCAAAAGCGTAATTTTCACCAGAAATCCGATCAAGGACCCAAAATAAAAGTCGAAGATCTCTAGTCGACGAGTGCAAGGGAAGAAACGGCGTCTCAATCCGAATTCTGGAGTAGAAGTTATGAAAACCCGAATATGTGAGATAATCAAGAGAAATAGAAGAGATAATGAAGAGAAATTGAGAAGAAAATCTGGACCGATCCGGATGGTATAAAAAATGCACCGATCCAGACACCAGAACTCACTGTATAAGGTTGCATTTACCGGACTGATCTGGTCCTCCTAAAAAAAAGGATCGATCCGGCCCCTAAAGTTCTCTGCATAAGGCATATTTAGCGGACGGATCCGGGTGAAATGAAAAACAGATCGATCCGGTATCATCCAGACCGATCCGAAATGTCCTGACTAGATCTATCCGGGGTTCGAGATTTGGGAGTATCTTCTTCAAGATAGAGTTTTGTGTGAATCTAACTCTTGTATTTTTCGTAGTGTATATATTTCAAACTCCTCCCAGATAATAGGGGGGATTCTAATTAGTTTTTAGGGAAACTTTTTAATTAGTTTTGAAGAGAGATCAATAAAAAAACCCTAGTTTTCATTTAGTTTTTATTCAAGCTTCTGCAATTCAAGTAAATTCATTCCATTTCTGCTTTCATAATTGTTGTAGTTAATTATTTACTTGATAATTTCATTCTTCGTAATTCTAAACTACTAGTTAAGATGTTTTCTTTTATTAAAACCCAAAAGCGTGCTTTCTTCTTGTTTTAATATGTCCGGCTAATTTTTTAAGGGTTAGGATGCATGAGTCCAACCCGATGTTCTTTATGAATGCGTAAAATTTAATTTTGAATTAAATAACTGAGTTAATCGTGTTGTGTGGTGATCATAACCATTGTAGGACTTTTGATCTCGTTTTCCCTAGGTAACCAGGATGCTTAAGAGTGCAACGTGCGTGTAGCTACGAAGACACTTCTTTAATCGTCTCTTGATTATGTATGATGCAGGCTACGATCCCTTATATATGTAATGCTTGGGAGTACTAAAGACTGGATTTACTCAGATATTTCAATTCTGAATTAGGTTTTAACGTTGATAAATAAGCTAGGGTTGGAGGAGTGTATCCTGACTCGTTTTCCTCACTTGCATTTTTCACTACAGTTTTCATTTTTTCTTAAGTATGTCAAAAATCTTTTAATTTATTTCTAAATTCTACTGGTGATTTTCTTATTTTTTTCTGCTTATAGTTAGTCCATCTCCCATTATCACATTTTTGTTCTTTTTAGAGTCGAGTTAGGGTTCTCAATCTTTCTAACATCGTTACGACTTCGTTCGTCCTATTTCCCTGTGGAGATAATCCCGACTTACCGGGTTTATTACTAACATGATTGGCTTGCATTTGTGCCTATATCAACACGAACACTAGATACACATTTGTGGTCGCGTCAGTCGTGATGCCTCCTCGTGCATTTTTTACGTGATAGTATATCTCCACCTAATAAAATAAGGCAATAGGTGTGCAAACATAAAAGGTATTTGTAAAAGTATATAAAAGGGTACGCCAGTTTAGTACCTAAGGCTCCAAGGGCACCGGAGTGCTCGTAATATTAACCTAGAAATAGAGATATATGCTATAAATTCGAGCAAGTTCCAAGAATAAATAAAAATATATATAAAAGGTACGTCACTTTAGTACATCGGTCTCTAAGGGCATATGAGCGCACACAGTATTGAGCAAGTGCTAAGTATAAATGAAAGGTACGACACTTTAGTATGTCTGGTTCCAAGGACATAGGAGCGCTCATAGTATTGAGAGAGTGACAAATATAAATAGAAGGAATAAAATTTTAGTACCTCGGACTCCAAGGGCATAGGAGCGATAACAATATTGAGCAAGTATAAATAAAAGGTATGACAATTTAGTACCTCGGGGTCTAAGGGCATAGTAGCTCTCACAGTATTGAGCAAGTGCCAAATATAAATAGAAGGTATAAAATTTTAGTACCTCTGGCTCCAAGGACATAGAAGTGCTCGCAATATTGAGCAAGTGTCAAGTATAAATAAAAGGTATGACAATTTCGTACCTTTGGCTCCAAGGGCATAGGAGCACTTACAGTATTAAGTAAATGCTAAATATAAATATAAGGTGTGAAATTTTAGTACCTTGGCCTCTAAGGGAATAGGAGCACTCACAGAATTGAGCAAGTGCCAAGTATAAATAAAAGGCACGACGATTTAGTACCTCCATTTCCAAGGGCATAGGAGCGCTCACAGTATCAATCAAGTGCCAAGTATAAATAAAAGTTACGATAATTTAGTACCTCGGGATCCAAGGGCATAGGAGCGCTCACACTATTGAGCAAGTGCCAAGTATAAATAAAAGGTTCGAAAATTTAGTACCTCGGGCTCCAGGGGCATATGATCGCTCACAGTATTGAGAAAGTGCTGAGTATAAATAAAAGATATAACAATTTAGTACCTCAAGCTCCAAGTCCATAGGATCGCTCACAGCATTAACCTGAAAAAAATAAACAGGTTAAGTAGACGAGCAAATGCCAAGGATAAACAAAAGGTACACCGGTATAATGTTTTCTCTTTCTTAAGAGAATAGTAGAACCTATACTAGATTAGAAGAAGAAACATGACATAAAGGTATTTCCTCATTATACTTAGGGGAATATCCATCCCAAGAGAAAGGTATATTGAGCAAAGTCCTTCCGGACATATCAGACAAATGATTTTATCCTTGTAACCAAGACAGTAGGAGGACATCCTTCAAGTAATAATATATATATATATATATATATATATATATATATATACACACACACACACACACACACACACACAACAAGATTCATAGCCTAGAGAACGAGTATTAACCTCTGTTCTCAAAGAAAATCTTTACTCGATCAGTTCTCATAAATTGTAGAGAAAAGGGGGTCCCTGCTCTAAATTTGTTTTTCGAGTAAACAGTTTGAAATAAAGAACCCACGAACCAGGGGCAAGGTTTCTAAAGAATAATCATTTTCTATTTGAGAATTATATTCAAAATTTGTGGGAAGGAGAAAGGCTAACCCCTACCTCCCAGTTATTCACTAATAAATGAATGTGCATAGCAAAACACTTTTATTAACTTGCTCAGTTCATATGCAAGTACCCCATAATTTGAGGGGGAAGCTTTGAAACGATAACTTGATCAGCTCATATGCATGTATCCCATAGTTAGAGGGGGAAGCTCTGAAATGATAACTTGCCTGGACCAAATGAAAGTACCCCACAGTTAGAGGGGTAGCTCTGAAATTATAACTTACTCAGCTCATATACAAGTACCCCATAGTTAGAGAGGGAATCTCTTAAATGATAACTTGTGCAGCTCATATGCAAGTACCTCATAGCTAGAGGGGGTAGCTCGGAAATAACAACTTGCTCATCTCATATATAAGTACCCCATAGTTAGAGAGGGAATCTCTTAAATGATAACTTTATCAGTTCATTGGTAGGTACCCCACAGACTAGGGGGCAGTTCAAATTTGAAGTTCTCACAGAAACTAAAACAACTCACAGTAAACAAATGCCAATGATAAATAAAAGGTATGACAATTTAGTACCTCAAGATCCAAAGGCATAGCAACGCTTATAGTATTAACCTGTATTCTACATGAGGGGATAATGTTAAGAAGTCCTTAAGCAAGTGAAATTATGATTATGATGATAATAAAGTTGTCGATATTTCATGCACAAGTCTCTCGACACTACAAGACACTTCTGCACGAGGGGGCTAATGTAGAAGGATACATGATCAATCCTTTAATTATCTAAGGGTGAAATGAACACTGATAAAAAGGCAGGGAGGTTTCACGTGCAACCCTTTAAGATACCTGATGTAGTGGGTGACAATGAGTGGCTCCACCTGCCCAAGAGTGAAAGATTGACATAAAATATCCTGGAGTAAGGCGATCCACTTGGAATGACTCCACCTGCCCAAGATTGCAAGATTCATAGAAAATATCCTGGAGCAAGCGAATCCACCATGAATGGCCCATCTTCCCAACTTTGATGCTATAGAAAATGACTCATGCCCAAGGGGGTCCGCTTCGATTGGCCCCTATCCAAAGACCAACGCAAGTAACAGTTTGACGATGAGGGAGTCCACCACAAGGGGCCCCTTAGCCAAGATTACAATAAGAATTAATTTAAGACAAGGGGCTCCACTACGAGTGGCCCCTCATCTACAATCAATAATAATAACAGTTTATGGCGAGGGAGTTCACTTCGAGTGACCCTATTTCCAAAGACATATATAAAGAAGAAAACCCAGGGCGAGGGAGTCCAAGATAACTGACCCTTATGTCGTCTCTACCCCCAGGGGCTCCCCCTCACCAAAAAATTATGGAACAAGGTAAAATGATTTAGGGAGAGGGATTCACCTCGAGTGGACCCATTGCCCAAAACCAATGCCAGACACAAATGACTTAGGATGAGGAAGTCTACCATGAGGGGCCCCTATGAGAAAATCACAACAAATAACTATTATGTGGCGAGAAAGTCCACCACGAGGAATCCCTCAGCCATTCCCAATCAAACAGCATAATGATGTAATGGCATGAAACTTTCGCATTACATGATAAAGTGATTGTTTCATACAAAACCCTTTGGTCTACCCAACACAAAGATTTTTGTACAAGGGCACTAATGTAGAGGGGTGTCCATTTACTATTCTAAAATAGCCAAGGGAGAGTGAGCCCACCTAGAGAGGCTCCCATTGCCCAAGTTAACAAATAAAAGTTTAGAGCAAGGGGATCTACCTTGGCGTGCAGGACCACATAAAGGGGTTGCCTCTGCTCAAATCATCAATAAAAGTTTAGATCAAGGAAGTCTACCTTGATTTATCCCCATGACCAAATGTGACATTTGGGCAAGGGGATTCACCACGAGCAGTCCCTCGTCCTAAGATTTAAGCCACAGAAAAGAGGCAAGGTTGAGAGGGCTCACCACAAGCAACCTCTCCAAATAAATACTTTGGCAAAGACAAAAGGAAATAAGGTTTGGATGAGGAGCCCTACCTTGAGGAGCTCCTTGTCCTCAAAAGTCTAAAGATCACAGAAAATGAGTCTGGGTGAGGAGCCTAACCTTGAGGATCTCCTCGTCCGCAAAAGTCCAAAGATCATAGAAAATGAGTTTGGGTGAGAAGCCCCACCTTGAGCAGCTCCTCGTACTCAAAAGTTAAAAGATCACAGAAAATGAGTTTGGGTGAGGAGCCCCAACTTGAGGAGCTCCTCATCCTCAAAAGTCCAAAGATCACATAAAATGATTTTGGGTGAGGATCCCCTTCTTGAGGAGCTCCTCATCCCCAAAAGTCTTTACAGAAATCGAGTTTGGGCGAGGAGCCCCACCTAGAGGAGCTCCTCATCCTTAAAAGTCCAGAGATCGCAGAAAAGGATTTTGGGGGATGAGGCCCACCTGGAGGAGCTCCTCGTCCCCAACAGACTAAAAATCACATAAATTTATCTTGAATGAAGAGCCTTACTCAGAATGATTCCTCTACCCCTAAATGACTTAATAAAAAATCACTAGTGGGCGAGAAGGTCCAACTCGAGTGACCTTCTCCTCAAGACTTGTTACTCAAAAATATATTAAAGTACTAATATTTTACTTTCTTATACACATAGCCTAGTTGAGCAAGAAGGGCTCAAAAAGGCAAGTTGGGATCTCTTGGGAGTTTTGTTTGGTGGTTGAGGAACAAGGTTTATTGAGCAAGCTCAACTACTTAGCAATTTAAGATTTAGAGAATACTAGTAGAAAAACCTCATAAGTTAGCTAGTCCTTGCACAGCTCACACCCAGTCATAATAGAAGTGAGTAACCAAGAGGTTTCTCATAAGAAATGAACTTTTTTATTAAATGATTTTAGAGGAGAGGGTCCTTGAGGCACCTCTCAAGTAAAAAATGATTTTAGAGGAGGTGGTCCTTAAGTCCTCCCTCAAGATTAATTATTTTAGAGTAGATTGTCCTTGAGCCCACCCCTCAAGATTAATGATTTTAAAGGAGAGGGTCCTCGAAGCCCCTCTTAAGTAAAAATTACTTTTAAGGAGGGGGTCCTCAAGGTCCCCCCCCCCCCCCCCCCAATATTATAAAGATTTTAGAGGTGACAGTCCTTGAAACTCCTTTCGAGATTACAAAGATGTTGGAGGAGGTGTTCCTTGAGACCCTCATAAAAGTTTACAATGATTTTAGAGGAGGTGGTTGATGCGACCACAAATGTGTCTATTGTGCGTGTTATTTAGGGTCAAGTGCAAGCCTGTCGCTTAAGTAATAATCTGATAAGTCGGGTATCGATCTTGAGGAAAATAAGACGAACGGGGTCGTAACGATGTTGGAAAGATGAATGTAACCTAACTTTAACTTTAAAAACGAACGAAAAGGTGATTTGGATTGTGCAATGACTACAACTAGATGTAATTTTGAAAATGATTAATTAATGAATTTATGAATGAATGAAATGCAACTACTTATAATTAGCCTAAAGAAGAATGAAGATTTAACTAAAACTTTACTTATGAATTGATAAAGATAGGGCGGGTTACAATCCCCCACACCCTAGTAATTCACTTCGTAGGATACTAGATTTAAATTAAAGCTTTGAATGAATTCGACTTTTTAATGCTCCTAAGTATTACATATATGAGGGATCGTAGCCAGCACAGTATGTAAGCAAAGAATCGATTAAAATTCAGTCTTTATTTCTTCTAAGTATTACACATATGAGGGATCGTAGCCCGCACAATATGTAAGCAAAGGAATAATTAAAGCAGTATTGTATTACTACGATACAATTCATCTAAAATTTTAATTCCAACTTCTATTTCCACTATCATGAATTACATCGGGTGAGGATTTTAATTCCAACTTCTATTTCCACTATCATGAATTACATCGGGTGGGGTTCATTCACCCCAACCCTTGAAAACTTAGCCAGACATACTAAAACTTGAAGAAAACATGTTTTGAATGAAAGAAAACATTTTTAATAACAATTGAAGATGAAGAATAATGAAATTACTACTAAAGCATTAACTACTACAATAATGAAATAATTGCAAAACTGTAATCAAACTAGGGTTTTTGTTGTTTCTTCTCTAAGCTAATTACAAAGCTTCTCTAAAAATGAATTACAAAGCCTCCTTTATTTCTGGGAGTTCTTTTAAATTTATATCCTACAAAATTTACAAGAGTTGGATTAATGTAAAACTCTATCAAGAAGAAGATCATCTCAAATCTCGAACACCGGATCGATCCGGTCAGGACATACCGGACTGGTCTGGTTAACAACCGGATTGATCCGTTTTCCAAACAAACCGGATTGGTCCGCTAAACAGGTCGCTATGCAGTGATTTTAAGGGTCGGACTGATCCAATTTTTTGGGATACCGAATTGGTCCGGGTTGGCTTCTCAACTTCTCTTCAATATCTCTTCAAAATCTCATGATTTTCTCGCATCTTCGGGTCTTCATAACTTCTAATCCAGAATCAGATCGAGACGTTATTTCTTCCTACGTGTTCATAAATGCGAGATCTTCGACTTTTCTTTTGGGCCCTCAATCGGATTACTGGTAAAAATTATGCTTTTTCCCTTATGCTTTGTCCTCTTTATTTTCTCTTGCTTCTTCTGGTTTCTTTCTATCTTTTATATGTTAAATACGTGTAAAATTAATATGAAATACACGAAACTCGGGATACTTGTTAGACGAAATTGTTAGCACAGATATGAGATAACCTAATTCATTTTACGTTGTCCGAGGTAATAAAAGTCTCAAAATTAAGGGGTAAATTTGGAAGAATTTATGCCTAATTAGTGGTCCTTGAGGACCCTCTCAAGTTTACAAAGTTTGTACAAAAGTTACCATTTTAAAAGATATTTACCGAATAAGATATTTTGTCTCCATTAGGAGACGCATTTTCTTTTTTACTTTGATTTGCACCAGGTGTCGTATGTTAGAGGGGACGGGCGGCTGCAGACCCAGTGGGGACAAAAGGTACATCACAGACCTTGTGCCTCTAAGTTTCCCTCTCATTTTCTTAGAGCCTAAAATACCAACTCAGATCTAGTGCCCAATTATGAATAAGATACCTGGACAAGGTCATATGGGAGATAGAAAAACTCAGTTGTGAAGTTACCCTGTCAAAATTCACACCAGACTAACTAGTATTCTCTCCTTATTCTCTCTCTAAGTTTTGAGCGCTTATTTCTTCAATTCCACCTTGACATCCATCATTCTCAGGAGATCCTTCTTCTCCACGTTGATATTATTATTTATGAAGTTTAATATTTACAGGAGGAGGTTCACAGACATTACTCCATTTTTACCAAAACTAAAAGGTCTTCACACTAAGGTGCTCTAAGAGATTTTGAAGACCTTGAAGACAGAGTCCATTGGAGTGGGTCACACCTCACCCTTTCCAGCTATTCATAGATCCCAGTACCTCTACCCTCCTACACTCACTAACCATGAATCCAAAAATCTTTTCTTTGGTGATGTTGAAGACAAATTTATGTGGGTATAACTGCATTTGGTATCGCTATAGAGGTTCAAAAAGCTTTCCGAGGGAGGGAGCATTACCTTCTCAAGTTTTAGACTTAATGATCATATCATCCACGTAGACCTCAACCATTTTATGTATTAGATCATGCAAGATGGTTGTGGAAACCCTCTGGCAGGTTACCACTGTATTTTTTAAACCGAATGGCATAACTATGTAACAGAAGGTTCCCTAAGGGGTGATGAATGTGGTCTTTTTCTTGGTGATCAGGGTGCATCTTGATCTGATTATATCCGGTAAACCCATCACCGAATGACTTGAGAGCATAAATGGCTGTGTTATCCATAATCATGTTGATATTGAGAAGTGGGTAATTATCCTTCGGAGATTCTTTGTTCAAATTTCTGTAGTCAGCGCACATGCGAACTTTCCCTCATGAGTTTGGCATGGGTAAAATATTAGTTAGCCATGTGGGATATTTGATCACCCGAATAAAGCCTACGCTCAACTGTTTGTTTAACTCTTCTTTAACCTTGAGTAATCATTCGGTGCAGAGCTTTTGTAGTTTTTATCTGATCGGTTTAAATTATGAGAGAGTTAGTTACTCATGTTGAGCGATATCAGGATTGATGATACGCATGTCATCATAGTACCATGTGAAGTCATCCAAAAATTCCTCTAATAGTTCTTCGAGTTGTGCACACTCATGCTTGTCAAGGGTGGACCCTATCCGAATCTTGCATTATTGGATACTATAATCGAGATTGATAACAACAGTTTCATCCTCATCAATTTGAACGTGGTTATGTTGTTTATTATTAACCTTATTAAGATCAATTAAGAATTATTCATTTAGAAAATCATCATCATCAAGAGTTTGATTTGAATCAAGACATTTAATGCAAAGCATAACAAGATACTCAAAATTTTCATTTATTTTATTCTCAGGATAAACAACATTGAGAACCTCATCAAAAGAGGTCTCGATTAAATTGTTATCAGAAAAAGGTAGAGCAACAAAAAAGGAAGAGCTAGGATAAACATTTGGGTTGGGTTATATTTCAGCAGGTGGAACTGTTATAGCATTCTAGTTGAGGAGAGATTAAATTATCGCCTTAATTAGAGTGGAGGGGTTTGCAGATTGAACAGGTCCGTGGAGTCACTTCTCTCAAAAACCTTGATAACAACTATAACTTTCTTAACGAGTGGTTGTACATGATGATGGGAGTCTTCAACCCAAGAGTAACTATCGTGAAAGATGATTTCCATTCCTGGCTTCATCTTCTTATCCACATGATCATACCATGGTTTGAGAAAGCCAGAAAAGGGAAAATATTTACCACATTTGATGAATCTTCTGTTTAAATAATCCTTCGAAACAATCTTAGCATTTTTTAAACTTCTCTTCAACTAGGGTTAATGGAGAATTTTGATTTCCTCCGATGATGGTTGATAACCCATGCCACATGGGGGAAGGCCTTATTCATTACTATGGGTTCAAGGATCCCTTATTGTCTCCATCATAACCCTAGTTCGGGGATGAAGTTCATATTATTGAACATTTATATCATGTTAACATTTCCATGGGGGTTGTGCTCTGGACAGACTCAATCCTTAAACTCATCCCCGTCAGGGAGTGGAAGTGGTTCAACTCAGAAGCCTAAATGAAGCATGCCATTCACCCCATGAATATTTCTAGTACTAAATTACTTGTTCTCTCATTATAGTATTATCATCGTCGTAAAAGATGATGATTACCTACTCTTTAAAAAAGAACTTCAGTTTCTAATGGAGAGAGGAAGACACCCTTTGATGCTGTGAGGCCACGATCGACCAAGCAATAGATTGAAACAAGTGGGTATGTTGATAACTTAGAACTCGGTAACGGGATTTATAAATCCAGCCCCTATTGTGAGTGTTATGGATTTCATCACCTCTCGACGAGTGTTGTCATAGGCACACACGACGGCAAAAGTTGGAGAAAGTTCACTTACTTTCAAACCTAGATAGTTGAAGGTTCTTAATGGGCAGACATTGAGTGCTGATATGTTATTTATGAGTGAGAGTAGGATTATCTTCCTCATCACCTCAATGAAGATATTGAGAGCATAGTTATGATTAGTACCAAACTTTAGGATTTCTTATTCATAAAACTAAATCAATCTAGTAGAGGTTAAGGACCCGAATAGGTTCACGGCTTCTTTTGGAGTGGTGGAAACGGGGTCTGTGGTCTCGGTAAGCAACTTTGTCAGAGCATTTCGGTGTAGCTGGGAAGACATGAAAAGTACCATGGGTTTTCTTGAGCTGATCGAGAATCTTTTTTCCTCAATTGTCATTTATGGCATGGGGAGTTTCTCGACAACTCCCTTCCCTTTATCTATCCCTATGAAACGAGGATTAGGACTCTGGTATTGTCTTCCAGATCTTGTCATATGGTTCACGAATGAGGGGAAGAATAAAAACCCCATTTTTTCATGTACTTTGGGTTGTATGACCACTTTATTAATTTTTCCTAGAAGATCTTCAAAAGATATCATCCCACACATACTGATTAAGGGACAAACATTTTCGTGGCTTGGTTCTTCGTCTGAGTTATCAAACTCGTCCCCCCATCAGGTGGCAACGATGTCCTCTTACCATGAGAAGTCAATGCATTCCACAACCTCAATGGCTTATTCATATAGACCCTCCAACCCAATAAGGAGGTGCAAAAATGAAGAGACCAACCACCCTTGTAGCTTTAAGGCATCAATTAACATGGAAATACTACAAATCTCCTTGGTCTATCGAAACAAGTCTGCCATAATCTGTACTAAATTGTATAAACTAACTTCACCAATGGGTACCACCTAATTATCAGAATCTTAAGCCCATTTACAAGTTTTCATAAATAAGATGTTGAACTTCTGGCAATTAATGGTCATTTTAGAGGACAATTTTAGCCCAAATTCTATAAGTTAATTGATTAATGTTGTCAATTCCATATCTTTCCCTCTGGATTGGGTGCGAACGACAATATACGCTCTTGTGAGAAGCAACAAAGCTTGGTAAAAAAAATAGGTAGGGTGTAAGAGAAAATATGGGGTGACTTGAAGGGATTTGGGTAAAAATATGGGTATGATGGGTGCTTTACTAGGTATAATCTGGGAAGATGGATCGAATTCCAGGTCATTCTCTAGGAAGTTTCCATTTGTATGGTTTGGAAGTGGATTGTGAGTGGTGTTAGGTCTGGGATTGGTCGGTGAGGTGATGACACCCGACCAATTAAACCTTAGATTACTTTCCAGAGATGAAAGCACTAATCATCCATACGACCGACAGTTTGGTGACAATCCCAACAAGCATCGAGTTTGAAATTTTTAGGAAGTTTTTTTAGTAGTGGACGAAGGTCCAAAGTTTTGATGAGGTTTCGGCTCAATAAGGCTTGGTAGACTTTAGAGAGGGGAGCATGAAGCTGAGCGTACTCTTTTCTGACTGTATTAGCATGGCTTTTTGGTGCCCAAGAGGTAGAGGACTGTGAGATGCTGTTAATGGTCAAGATTGTAGCAAGCTTCTCATATTTTCTTGGAGTGAACTGTTTGAATACTTTCTTTCGCTCAGCTTTTATCTTGGCAATACTTTCTTTAATATCCACTCTTACTTCTTGGAGATCTCAAAAATGCGGGTAATACTATCCTCCCATAATTTCTTAGACATGGGGTAAGAAGTTTTTCTTCATAATACTAACTTTCTCCTCTTCGAAAGGTTAGTTGGTCATAGTGGAAGCTTTTCTCTCTCCACCTTGCTATGAAATTTCTCGGGGGCTCTGCTTAAGAAGTTTTAGATCACATTATGTAACATCAAACTCCCCGTTGTATTTATACTGTAACATGAATTCTCGGGCAACATCCTCCCAACTGTGAATTCTATAATCTTCGAGGGATAAAAACTAAAGAAGAGAGTTATCCTTCAAAGTCTGTTAGAATATATGGGGTATTATTTCTTCGGAGGAACCTAGAAGATTCATGGCTCAAAGGTAACTTAAAATATGAATAATTGGGGGCCCACTACCCTCAAACTTCTCAATGTTAGGCATTTTGAACTTTTATGTTAGCCTTGCTTTAGGGTAGGGACATATGTGGGTGTAATCCATGTAGTTCCCGGAGATTCAGATCTGGTCAAACTTTTTGGTTGACAACTTAAGGTCCTCCTTGACCTTGTTTAACTCTTCTTACAGTGGATCGATAAGTACTAGCAAATTAGCCCTTGGATGGGAAATATTCGACATGGGGAGTTGAGGTGGTGGTGGCCCATTGGTAGGAGGCACACATGGAACATGCTGATATTATTTTGGGGCCCAAATAGGCTTAGGTGTGGGTGGATTTATAGTATGAGGGAAGAGGACCTTGAGCTGCTCAGAAACTGGGATTTAGATTTTATATATCTCGTGAACCTCGAATTGAAGGTTATCAATCTTGGCGGTAATAGGACCGTCATTAAATCAGGCTGCACATTCGGTACTTAGTTTGCGCTCTCCAAGGGGGTTGGTGAAGGTGGATTCCAGACTCGGAAGAAGTAGCAGGAGAACTGATGGGGCTTAGGGTGGTTTGAAGGAAGAACAAATCCAATAAAGAGCCAAGCCAAGGGCCGGGTATGCGATCGACTTGAGGAGAAAAATTATTCGAATTTATTTTTTGAAAGAGAAAAGGAAGAATTATTTTTTATTGAAAAGGAGGAAAATGTCTTTGACACCTTTTGGAAAGGAGGGATAAAATGTTTTTGGTATTTTTTTATAAAAGGAGGGAATATATTTTTGGTATTTTGATGAGAATGAGGAAAAATATTTTTGACACTTTTGGTAAAGAATGTGGTAAAATGAGAGAAGAGTCTTAATATGGTTATTATTATGTTTATGTTTTCACTTGTATTAGGTTTACCTGAATGTAAAACAAATGCACAATGGGACCCGAGCCTGGGAAAAATTGGGTTTGAAAACTATGAAAAACATGGTTTAACCTATTGTCAGTCTCGTGGACAGGGTCCCTTTTTAAAAAATATAAAACCGCGTAAAAATTTGGGTGATGTGCCGATCCAAAATTTCAACAGAGTTTCGTGTATTAACTGTCAAACTAAATATCAGTGCCCTATATTTGACGCCTATACGAGGGTAGGAAGTTGTTGGGTTAGTGGAAAGGTTCCCCTATCTTTCATGACTTTCAGGATATATATTTTTCTTTTGAGGGTAACCGGTACATATGGACAAGCCATTTTATATACTCGAGTGTACGTGAATTACCTCACTATATACTTCATGGGGATAGTACATGTGTGAGAAAATTCGATATACTCGACATACGTGAGTGAATTCCCTGTTATATACCTCCCGTTGTGAGTTTGGTCAAGCGGTATGATGTAGGAGATAAACGTCGAAGGGACTGGGATAATAGAAAGTGAGAGTCATATTGCTTAGGCTAACTGCGACCTGCCGGACCAGTGCCCATCACAAAGTGACCCCCCCCCCCCCACCCCCCCCAGTACGAGACAAAATTTTGGTCAATAGCCATTCTTTTGGTGATGTAGTGTGCAAAATTCATGATTATTTATTATTATATTATGGAGAGAGTATTTTATTTTTCATGATGAACACTATACTAATAAGAAAGAATATACAAGTATCATGTAAAGTAAATCTAGCATGGAGCATGAAGATTACACTAAGCATGGATTCTATTATGTAAAGTAAATCTAGCATGGAGCATGAAGATTACACTAAGCATGGATACGTGAGAGTAAATGACGTGTGAATATCTATAAGTGAATGTGTGGTAGTGAACCTAAGAATGGATCAACCGCAAGTGGTGTGTGATAAGTGCAAACGAGCATGGATATATATAAGTGTGATAAGTGGGGTTGCGTGCTAGTGACACCTAAGCATGGATATTCTAAGTGGTGTGTGTAACATGGGGATATAAGTGAACTTATATACAAAGTGTACGTAGTGTGAGGTATACATGGAGAGCATTTATGTAATACTCTGTATTTATATGGCCTTTAATTATGGGATTAATTTAATTAAATTGGGATAAATTAATTTATTATTAATTCGAATTTTAAAATAAATATTTACTAGCGTGACGAGAGTTAGTAATTATTGGTGAGAATTATGTTGAATATTACTTAATGAGTAAAGTAATATATGAGATTGAATTTATTAAAATTGTCACGAATAAATAATACGACAGTTATAAAAATTAAGTCGGGATGCACGTGTCAGTCATGTCGGGATTAATTTAAGGAAATAAAAAGTAAAATAATTTTAAGTCATCCTTATGGTAATTTCAAGTGCGCCAATGTGTTCGTAAGGGTCTAGATAGTTAGAAAAGTGTACCCGGGGATTTAGTTTGGGCCTCGAGACGATTTTAGGCCTAACTAGCAACCCGGGAGAGCATTTTAGTAATTTCTAATTTTGGGCCTTAATTAATGAAGAAAATTAAAGGTTTATATCTGATGGAAGTTGGAGTCTTCGAGGGTTAGAAACACTTGAGTTACATATAGGTTAAGGAAGATAGAAGAGAGGAGGTTTCCAATGGGGAGAACCATCATTCCCACACCGTTCCCACAAATTCCACCACCAACGTATAGATCGGCGAACAAGAAGCGTAGATATACCCATCATCTTCTACAACTCAAGCCTTCGACTTCTAGGCAAGTATCTATCTTGCTGTTCTTGAGTTCATATTTCATCCATGTTAGATTAGGAAATATAATTATGAGTTTTTATGGAGATTTGATGTAATTGGAAGACTAGAATTCATATGTTTGAATGGAAATCATGTTAGGCTAGTATCCTTGTCACATGTAGAACCTTTATCAAGAAATTTATTGATGATTAGAAGAGGAAATTTGGAAATATCATGTGGATTCTTGAATTAATATGGTAAACTAGGGTTAGAGACCAAATCATGAATTGTACCCATTTAATGATGATTCTTGGAGAATTAACGAACGTTTTACATTAAAAATCATCCATACCTGTTTATATAATGTTTGTGATGTTTGGTTGGGAGTTTGGGACATTTTAATGGAGGTTTTGATAATTAAAATTGATGAAACCCGTAGGCAAGGAATTGCAGAAATTGGGCCAATAACTGTTCGATAGATCGATTCACTCAAGAATGTCGATCGATCGACTGGATCGATCGATCGACTGGATCGATCGATCGACCATTTCCATCGATAAATCAACTCCTCATGGAATTTAAATCTTCATACCTTTTTAATGTTAATCCAACCCCAATGTATAAGGACCCTTAGACATAACTTAAATACCATTATGTGACTTAGGAAGGACCAGTAGGGTGATAGGTAGGGTTCGGGTAGTATAATTCTTATATGAGATTTAACCGTGGGGTCACGAGGGTATAAAATGGAGTGAAGATTGTGTGTAGGTTAAATTAGGATTTGTAAGAATTAAGAATGGCTTAGACCAGTAGGGTAGAGAGTGAACACCTACTGATTTCATAATTATCAGAATGATACACTTCGAGGGTCGAGAAATACTTGAGAACTTGCGATAATTGAGAAAATAAAAGAATGAATTAATTATACGTAGGACTCGGGCGCTAAGTGCCACGTATGGTTAGAATATGTTATGGGTCGTGGGTATACCTATCTTAATAATGTAAATATATATATGAGTGTATGTATATATATTATATGTATATTTGTGTTTAATCATACCTACGCTACTTGCAATCATGGAGGTTTTTGCACCAGGACAGTCTTATTCTGATGTGACCTTTATGGGGGATATTCACTCATACCTTAGAACGTAGGATCCTTGCTACAGGCTATCTAAGAATGGTAGTCAGACGGTCCTAAGAGACGTGAGGGTCTGTGATGACCTCTTAGAGACTGGGAACTATGCTTCGCCTCCAATATGTGTATTTTGTGTTAATACAGTTCGAGAGTGGATCCGAACTAGTATTTTCCTCATTTGTACGATATGTACAAGGACTTAATAGCAGAGTATTCCAGCACCATAGATTATATGTGGGGTGCCCTATTATTATATATACAATAAGAGATAAATATATGTACCTATGATTCATCTACTATGCTTGTAAATAGATAACATTTAACAATCGATATTAAATAAATTAAGTGTTTGAGAACATAAGGCTATATTGAGATATACATAATTGGCTTGGTGAATGCATAAGAAAGGGTTATCATGTCTATATTATTGTTATCCGATCACGTGATTCAGTATTGATGAGGGGGGATTGGGTTAGATCAATTAATTAGGTTAGCTTTACCTAGATTAATTCAGTAGTACATTAGGTATGCACATTAGTTGAGAGGTAAGAATCATCAAGTGAGTGTCAAGGCACTAACATGTGTGCAATATCAACTGGTAAGCATTTTATATACTTGCTAAACAATTTTTAAAGCTATTTTACACTCGGGCTCTGACCCATTTCTTGTCATCTCTTCTTTATCTTTTATACACACACACACACACACACACACACACACACACACACACACACACACACACACACACTAGGGTATGCCCATGCCTGAAGGCACGATGACAATTTTCACAATATTAATCATGATCAAGTCATAAGTGTTTTAACCCAAAAATCATTAAATTTGGAATACCAACCTATAACAAATTAGAAGGGCAACAAGTTAATACCTGAAAAAACAAAAGAAACTCCCATAGTACACACATCCCTAGCAACAGACACCACTCACTCACATATTAAAGCTTAGTTATAATCTAAGTTTATTAATTAACATCCTTGATGCTTATCATCATAAAGTATCAAATTTCAACAAAACCAAACAAAATATATCACATTCATCGTATATAGACATGTTTATATGGTAATGGGAGAACTTACATCACTTTCATCACATATATAGACACTTATATAGCTTAACAATAGGACACGCAATCATTTAGACACATATTTTAATAATTATCTACAGTTGGCACCTATTTTTATCATAGGTTAATCTTTGCCCAAGCTTATCTATAGCGTATGCCCGTGCCTGAAGGCACGACAACAAAATTTCAAAATATGAAATCGCGAAATGACGAAAATTTTCTAAAGTATGTAATCGTAATACGAAAAAAATTTGTTCCCCAACAATACAAAGTGTTATTTTTAAAAAAATGGCCATAATATCCAACCAAAAAAATTGTATCATTAAGTCAAAAGGTTCTTTTCACATCACAAAATAAATAAACAATTTAAAATATTTGGGCAGAAGCCACAACTAATTTTTTTAAAAATAAAATACATGCTTACTACATATAAAACTGAGCCCTCAACAAAAATTAACGTGTCAATATGTTACCAAACAAAAAATTATTGTTTTACTGTTAATCATTATTGTAGAGCTGGCAATTTTTGCCCCAAAAACCCGTTTACAGTAATAACCCAAAATGACCCAAATATGGCCCGATTAGCTTGCATAGATTTAAGAATACCTAAAACTTATACAAAAATAAAAATCAACACGACTCAAAAATGACACGACTAATCCGAATTGCCACCCCTTGTGAATAAATTTTGTGTATTAACTTATTAATTTTAATAAAAAATTAATGTTCCTATTATTAAACATTACTCAATGCTAAATGTTAAGGCGTAAACATGATCACTTGGAACTAATAACAATTCAATACCGCGTGTAAGAAATAAGAGATCAAACTCAAGTACACAAAATGAACTTAAAATAACAGAACGTGACAAAATATAGATAGTTATAGATGAAAATAATTAAAATAGAACGATGTCTTAATATCTCAAAGACATTTAAAATAATATAAAGAGAACAATAGGTACATTATAGATCTACTAAAAATTAAAACATAAAAAATTCACATTCTATATAGATTCAGCATGCAACTGCCACCACCGCTTTTCGAGCCCCGTTGCCAACTACAACCACCAACACCTCTGCTGCTACCACCATAGCTACCCTGCCTAAAATCACCTCCCATATCATCATCATCATCATCGGAGAAATGATCACAACCCCAACCATGAGAGCTGTTGGAACCTCTGCACCCCTTGAACCTCCTTAGGAAGACCTATCCCTGCTCGAAAACCTGCCATAGTTATCGCTTATGGGATCATCATCTTGCAAAGAAGGCCACTTAGTGATTTTGGAAAGTGTTTCTTGGTGGTATCTGCTTATTTTTTTTTCTTTGAAGGGAAAAAAGAGCTATACTTTTTAGTGTTACAACCATAATTTAAACCAACGACCCAGGTTCAACGCATTAAAGCAAAGCTTATACCAAAGCTTAAATGTTACAACACTTCCATACAAACTCACTTTCTAAAGATAAGTTTCCCATCATTACATAGTATTTCAAAAGAAAATAAAACTTTTAGCATACACTACCAAGAGAAGCTAGGGATTTCACCCGACATTGGAGACAACTCGTTCATATTTAACCTCTCCTCCTCGTATAAAGAGGCACGAACCACCCAACCCCCAAAGAAATGACCAAAATTTTCTATAAGAGCATTTGTTGCTTCTGATCCTCTCTCAAACCGCACCAAGATTATAAGTGCTTCATATGCTGGAAAGTTTACTTATGCTATCTCAAATATAAGGACCCGAGTCACTGTATAATGCACGTGAGATGACCATTGAGGCTAATAGTCTTGACCTTCTTCTCCAAATGCTTCTTGAACTGCTTAGCCTCGCTGACATTGATAATCACCCCGTATCTCCTATGTATATTTTTGGCCATCAATGAAGTTAACATGCAAATGAAGTTAACATACAAATACTCAAAAATTAAAGAACATAATAAACTATGGAAGAGGCAATTTGCGAAAAAAGTGTTTTGCATGAACAAATAGAATGAAACAGTTTGAAAACCATTTTTCAGAATGAAAAGACCAAAACCAACTGTGTAACATACCAAGATATTCATTCTTTCACACAAAAAAATAAAAATATAAAAAAATTAAACAAAGGATATCTATTTGACTACCAAAATATATATTAAGGAAATTAAAAGGCCCACTTATTTAGTAAAGTAATGTAAAACATTAAAAAGGCATGTTATATATATAGAATGACAGTATGTGAAACTTTGAATAAAATTTCTATTGGAGAATTCATATTGAAGAACAACTTGATAAATTCAAGGGTCTTGTGGTACAATATGAAAATTTGAATAGTGCACTACAAAGCTGTATGAACTCTCTAAGTAAAAAACTGTATGCACTAAAATTTGAATGAAATTTTAGAGAACTTATTGCCAAATTTGTATGCACTCTCTAAGTAACACAAAATTTGAAAATTTGTATGAATATGAAAGTTTAGTCCAACACTCTTTAAATACATGTCCCCCTTTTCAGATGCAACATATTCTACCTCCACCTCAAAGTAACCAAAAATTAGAAAATTAAATACCTATACTAAAAGATAATAGTGAGCATGGTGGCTAAATATAATGAAATAAAATAGAGAGAATAAAAGGAAATGCATACTCAGATTAATCTAGTATATAATGTATACATACCCACCATTCTTGGATCAACAAACTCTCGCTCAATTCAACCCACTGAGAACCAATACAAACATGTATAACATATTTGTAAAATCAAATAACATAGTAAATATGGACAAAATGTTTAGAAATTATAAAAAGATAAAGTACATGTATTAAGATTAAGAGAACCCTAATAGAATTATTAAGGGTGAAACCAATGTAGTGACTCAAAGAAAAATTCTAGTAAAATCTTAACTTTTGTGGCTTCGCCAAAAAAATAGAACATTTTAGTTCTTCATATTAGTCTCCAGCCATGGATTAGAATGCAATGCAATGTTAATGATAGTGAGATGAAACAATATAAAAACTGCAAAATATGAAAATTGTATTAAATCAGTCTCCAACAAAGCTGTTGTTCAATCGGTAAACTGAAAAGACCATTTTAATTCCATAGTTGAGTTCTCATAACATTCATTTTAAGCAAGTAGTAGCATAACAATAAAAAGTACAGACATAACAATAAAAACATATTTTTTGAAATAACTAACTATTTGAGGGTCTTGGGTAAAAAATACTCACAAAAGAAAATATTAGTTGACTTAAGACTTTTATTTTAGAAACCTACGTATGAAAATAAACCAAATATTAGTTGACTTCAACAAAAGCAGATGGCACGCTGTTCATTTAAGCAGACTATTCCAATAGCCAAGATACACACACATATGTGATATAAATATGTTAGTCTGATTTTTTTACATACGTAACATACCAATCCTTACTTGAGCTCAATTATTAGTATGACCATCCTCATGTTTCTTGAATTACCATGTGGAGGCAATCAATAAATCATTGCATATGTAAGTTAATCTAGAGCATAACCACTAAACTACAGTGAATTCGCGGGAATAAAATATCAACTATGTGTGTAATTATCATATATATAACTCTAGGCGCGGAAGTTAGTCCAATTAAGAACATTATGTGTAAGTTTAGTGTACTATTTACCTGGATCTCTCATTAGAAACCACACGAAGAAGATTAATGGAAATACTCTGCAAAAGGTTTGATGTACCTATATTTAGAGAAAAGAATGGACAAAGAAATTAAAGTGGAGTAATGCTAGGTACACCCAGTTTTTGGATCCGCTTAGGTGTCAACAGTACATTGAGTACTATTTTAAGTTGATCATATATGAACCCCGCACACCAACCACCATCAACCAGTGAATTGCTGAAACATCAGATGGGTCCAAAAAAGGGTCCCAAAACTGGATATACCTACCATTACTCATCACTCAGATATAGCCTATTAAATTTGAGAGTTTTTTTAAATAACGTCAAGAGATGTCAGGAAACATTAATATTGCATCTTTGCTTTCATAACAGACAGTATCTATACATAAGAATAGACTATAACATAGCTAGAATTCTTCACTGTGTCCCCAATGCTGCACCACTTTAGCAGTCTGCTTGAATTGTTTTCAAAGAACTTAAGAGTGTAAGCATCCTTTATTGTAAACTCGACAACTTTAATGGAGGACCAATTTAGTATCGAAAATTTCTACTTCCTTGTGCATTTCAAGAACAAAAGCAACACAGGATGTTGACTTCCCTTCACTATAGATCCAATCATTTTGTTCAGGTATCGTCAACAATTTATGTATACATGTGAAAGGTGAATAAATGCATTAGAGATCTGATTTAGAAAACAAAAAAAATATATGATCTAAAAACAGAATATTCATGATCCCCAAAATAGGATTTATGCGAGAAAAAATATCTTTCGTCCTAGTGATTTCCAAGGAAGTTGGAAAGTAAAATGGATGAGATTGAAGGTGAAAGCTTTGTGTATTTATACATGGGTAGTGTTGAAAGCTTTGAAAGATATTAACATAATGTTAACATATGGTGTTAACACATGTTGGAATTGATTAATACACACCCTAACTGTACCGCAACGAACACTCAGTAACTCACCCAACAAATATGCATTTAGTATTAAAGTTTTGTAAATAAATACCCATCAACGCAACAATGACACACATATTATTATTACAAAAAAAATTACCATCAGCACTAGAAGAAAATGCTAAACACCCAAAAATTACCCAACACCACGTATTATTACCTTATAGAAGATATTTTGGCCTAGAGAAACTCACCAGTACATTCTTTGCTCATAAACAATACTCGTTGAGTGTTCAGCAATGTGTTTGGGTTCAGCAATGGAGGTGAATTTTCTAGCAATGGATTCAAAACAGGGGATTTGGGAAAACCAAAACAAAATTCGAAGTAAACATTAATAAAATTTCAAATATGATTGATAAATAAAACTTCAAATATAGCCATACCTAAAGTGAGGTTTGGTGGATCTGATGGCTGATGGTGAGAGAAATGCTCTTTGTTAACGGGTTTAAGAAGTTGAGAACATGAAAAGGAAAGAACAAAGTTGTTTGATCTAGATGAATCTAAATGAATCTCCTTTCCACACATCAAACACAAAATGCACAAAACATCAAATATAACCATACCTAAATGAATCTCGTTTCCACACATCAAGCCCAAAATGCATAAAACCCTAAGCCAAAATCCAAACCACTGAGGGCGGTATCGTTAGATATCGAGTGCGGTGGTGTGGGAGGGATGAGATGCGATGCGTGGGAGGGGGCGATAGCAAGGGAAATGGTAGAGAGAGATGGGTTAGAGAGAGTAAGCTTTTGTGATATGGATTGGATTCAGCTCTTTGTATTGCAAGAATATGCGTGTGTGAGAGGGAAAGAGAAATAAAAGAGGTTTTGGAGAAGCTATTTACTTTTTTACCCTTGTTTTTGAATTTTGAAAAATAGGGGGAAATAAATTAGAGTGTGTTAAAAGAGTGGGAAGTCAAAATTTCAAGGGCAAAAGAGGTAATGTTGGAAAAATTCATATTGGTGACATCAAAGTTCTATCTTATGTCAGACATAAGTTTCCTAATTTATTTTATATATATATATATATATATATATATATAGTACAGGTGCCCAGCCACAGGGGCGTCAGACTTAGATCTTTGGGGCATATTGCGAACTCAACCAAGAAGAATATAAGGAGTTTAATAAAAAAAATCACCGAGTCCAAGAACTCAATCATCGCAGAATTGCTGAAGTAGGAATAAAGTTATGAGTTTTGACTGGAGATAAGATGGAGACTAGAATAAATATATGGTATGATTTCTACTGTAAATTGTGAGGAGAGGTTTACATGTCTAATAATTACTGACTACAAAAATTATGTCTTCAATTTTGCCTGAAGTTTTCTTTGAAAAAATAATTAAGTAGATAATAATAACATTGGAGTCACCACATATTAAATCACTTTATGTCTATATTATTCATAATTAATAGTTAAATTAATTATTGAATTTGTTTATATTGTGTTGATTCAACTATCATTTTGAACTTTTTGTTAATTAATTAAGAGGAATCTAAACAGGAGTTTGTGACATGTTGAGATGTCAAAATTGCATTAGTTGGTGAATAAAGTCTACTAATTATCATTTAAAATACAAAACAATTATCTATTTGTATGTTTTTCATATCTTTTTATATTATTATTGCATTTCATGACATGCTTTTTCTGTATGGTGTTTGGTCATGAGTAACAGACCATGCTCAAATTTTTTTTATAAATCTCCCAGCTCTTCATAAACTGGACAACATGTTCCTTGTAAGAGACACATTACTTACTTTTGATCACTTTTCAACTAATTAGGAATTGTTTTGGAAATATTAGTTTATACTTCTATTGTTGTAGGGAATGTTAGATGGTTTCAGCAGTACGAAATTTTGGTATGTTGATCAAGGGATAATTGCTCCTGATAAGCCTGTAGAGGGGTCTTGGAGGTAATCTTGAGATTAGGGGAAAATCCTCAATTAGCAACAGTGTTTGAGATTAAGCAACCGAGGCAGCTCAAGCGTGGCAACTCAGTGAGGCAGCTTGGCGCGGTAGCTCAAATTTTAGCTTGTTGTATTAGTCATGTTGTATTTTCATTATTAATGACTATAATCTTTAACGATTGTAATGACGTAACGATAATAATAAATGAGTTTGTATGAGGTCAAACGGTACTTGCGAGAGACCAGGCTTGGCAGGGCCTGGGAGAGCTTTCATGCTCTATTGAATGACCTCACCGTGGGAACTTTAGAGGTACATGGTTTGGAGGATTGAGAAGTAAGGCACCGTTGGGGCTTGTCCTGACCATCTTGGATACGCCTGGTAAAACACCGAAGGACCCTGACCGTGGAACCTCAAGCGGAGCAACTTCGAGTTCCATTGGGCATGGAGTTATGAACCAAACAGCCCTCTACTTAATGTCACATCTACTGTAGGTGATGTCACTAGCCAGCTAAACAATGTCAGACATGCACTTGAGTAAACCACCGTGGTATTTGGGGTTGTCAGGCAGTTGGTAAGCCACCTCTGCGACAACAGCCCCCTGACACACAGTAGTTAGGCAAAAGGCATGTCTTGGCATTTAATGTTTATGACGTGGAGACAACTAGTGCATCAGGCATTTAATGTTGTGACAAAAGGTAGGAGGGATGTCTTTCATAGTTTTAATGACTGAGTTACCTCGGGGATGGTGTGTGTGTGTGGGGGGGGGGGGGGGGGGGGGGGTATTTAAGGACCCCAACCACCCCTGAGGAGAGACATGATCTTTTTAAGAACCCTGGAGTTATTACTAAAGATACACATCGGAAAGAGGGATTTATTGCAAGCCAAAGGGTTAATCCCCTCACCATTGTCATTTATTGTGGAGCCTTTTTTAATACTTGACAGATATTCCTGAGGGTATATGGTGTGTTTTTGCCTGCCTACCAAGGTGCGTCCAGGGTGCTTACTTTTCTCTCCCTCAAGCTAAGCTACTTCTAAGGGTTATTACTATCTCCTGAGTTATACACGAGAGTTTTGTGAGTTTAAATCGAGTTTATCTTCATTAGGTCTGTGTTCGTGTGTCTTATCATTAATCCAAAGTTTTGGCCAGGATTAGCTTATCATTGCCATACTCAAATAAGGGTTACGCCTCCATCTTATCTAAAGTACCCTCTTACATTTGGCGACTCCGCTGGGGAGGCACTCTCTTAGCTAGGGAGTATGGTGAAAGATAATGCTACTCGAAGACTCAACTTTGATGATATCCAGCGTAATGAAGAACAGGCCGCGAGGGAGCAGGAGGCCCTAAGGGATGGGGCTCCTCGAGTAGAGGTACCACCGGTTCCGACGATGTCATACGTTCTTGGGGCGGCACAACCTGCCACGAGTGCGGGGTTGGGACCCACCCAGATGGCGCTCCTCATGAGCAAATTTTATGAGTTTTTGCAAAACCCAGTAGCTTCAACTATGCTGGGAGGATTGGAGGCTAATGCTTTCGTAACACAAGGGGTTGCTCCAACGGCCCCACCAGGTACAGGCATTGCAGGAGCGCTCCCGACAAGCATACCCCCTATTGCGAGTCCAGCAGTGGGAACCTCAGGAGTCTCAATGGTACCTCCGGTGACGTTCGTTTCAGTTGCACCTGGCGCTCAGCCCATGGCCCCGTTGCTGGTGGCCCCTGCGGCCTCGCCCATGGAAGAAATGAGAAAAGAGATGCAGAAGGAGATGTTAAAGTTCATGTGGGCTTCCTCGCAATCAGCCGACGAGGTGGCTTCAGTTTATGAAGACTTCCGAACACCCTACCCTCAAGCGTACAACGATGAGACTTACCCAAAGGACTATGTTCCCCCTATCTTCGAAAAATATACAGGGAAAGGTGGGAACCCGAAGGAGCACATTAAGCGGTTTGCTGAACACTTGGGAGCACATTGCAATGACAAGAAGCTTAGATTGAGGGAGTTTTTCAAATACCTAACCGAGAAGGCATACACCTAGTACTCTCACTTAGCTCCCAACAACATTTCTACGTGTGAGGAGATGCACGTATTGTTTGTCCAAAAGTTCTTTTTGGCGGAAGACGAGTTCACCTTGACCCAACTGGGAAGGGAGAAGCAAAGATCAGGGGAAGAAGTGGTGGCCTATGTTCGATGGTTCAGGTAAAGGTCCCTCGATGTAAGGGAGGAGGCCAAAGAGTCCAAGTTATTAAAAATTTGCGTCGAGGGACTTCTCCCTGAATACATCTGTCATCTCATCAATAAGACACGCAAGGGGACTTTTGCGGCGTTCTTAAAAGCCGCGACGAACATCTCTTTGGTGGTACGACCCAATCCGGTGGTAGTGACCATGATATTTAGGCAACCAATGCAACCCGCGGGGGGGAGGTCTCAGCCCCCGCGGGTAGGGTACGCCGAAGGAGAAGATAGGGGCAAGACACCGAGGAGGGACAGCAAGAGAAAATTTGGGAAAGATAGAGAAGACCCTCCACCGTTGCCCTGCATGGTAGAAGAGGTTGTGAGTTGTTATAACGCGATGGTCCAAGGGGGAACGGTTTATGAACCAAAAGGCATCCCGATGGAAGAACCTGATGCTGCAACGAAGGCGGATCTTAAGTACTGCCAAGTTCATCGAAAGATCCAGCATCCAGCAGAAAGCTGCTTCACGCTGCGAAGAATCATCGACAAGTACATGAAGGCGGGGACATTGAAAATCCCCCCACAGAACATTAACAACAACCCACTTCCGGCACACGGGACCAATTTGGTGATGGCCTATGATGAGGAGGTAGAAAGAGGAGGAGGGTTGACGATGAAGCAGAAGGAGCTCGAAGAAGCTCTGGAACATTGTACCACGAGAATGGCTAATGTAGTTTTAGCCTATGATGAAGCAAGCGCTAAGGACGTGGAAGACATGTATAGCGTTGAAGATGGGGAAACAGACCCAGTCATAGAATGTAGTGCAGTTTCAAAATCCCCAAAATTCACTTGGTTCTTCGATCAAGTGGGGATCCCGAAGGAGAGCAGGATGGAGATAACTCACGCGATTTTGGAGATTGCAAAAAGGAACGCGGTCCCCTCGCTGAGATGGAGGGGACCCATGGCCAGGCTGGTGAACAAATTCCTGTCAGAGGTAACCTTCAGCAATGCGGATAGAGCTGTGAGGTTCCCTCATAACAGGCCTCTATATGTAACCGCTAGCGTCAACGGGGTTAGATTTGCAAGGACCCTTATGGATGGGGGTGCTTCCATCAATATTATGCCAATCAACTCCTTCCACACGGCTAATATTCCGAAAGAAAGGCTGGTCCCCATGCCTTTGGTAATTTCGGGATATGACAATCAATCTTCCAAATCCATCGGGTATGTGAATGTTGGGATTGTGATGGGAAATCTGAGTTCCCACATCAAGTTCCACGTGATAGAAAGAGAAACTTCATATCACTTACTAATAGGGAGAGTATGGATGCACAACCAAGTCTTAGTTCCTTCGACTTATCATCAATGTGCCAAGGAAAATATCAAGGGAACGGAGGTGACCATTAGGGCTATGAAGAGGCCTTTCGCTATCGAAGAAGCGCACTTAGTGGATGCGGCGTTCTATACAGAACTGGAAGAGGATGTACGGGTCCTGATGAAGAGAATGGAGGGGGAATGGGTTCCCTCGATTAGAGAGAGAATGGGGCCCTTGAATGAGCAGGATAAAGAGGGCGGAAGTCACAAAGGGGTGAGGACCAAAGAATCCCATCAGGTGATCCCTCGACTCCAAAAGATCTCGAGGCAACTCAAAGACAGGATGAGGTATAGAACAGACCCGATGGAGCACGAGGTCCAACGGCAAAGCGTGTTAAGTCACTTTTCGAGAAAAAGAATCGTTGAGGCTTCCATAGAGAAGAAGAGGAAGGCCGTGGCAACAGCTACCAGCAGGCAATGCAAGAAAATTATCACTGAAGAGGGAAAAGTGGTATACCGCTTATAACGGTGTGAACGGACGGCTGAAGAAACTGAGGATGAGGTCGACCCGATGTATGAGTGTTTTTTGGTGGATCGACGGGGGCAGTGTATGTTGATAGAGAACTCCAGCATACAGGAGTTCGTAGAAGATGTCACTGAAGAACCAGACTACATGGGAGATCAACCAAGGCCCCAGGCACAAGAGTTAGATCAACTGAATTTGGAAAGAGAAGGGGAAGATCTAAGGCCTATCTTTATCTCAAAAGATCTCGGTGAGGGGAAACGATAAGCCTTGGTCAAACTAATTCGGGAATTCATAGAAGTTTTCGCATGAAAGTACACTAAAATGGAAGGGCTGAATGAAGAGGTGAGTTGCCACAAACTGAACGTGATGCCTTCAGCCATTCCGGTGAAGCAGGCAACGACGACTTACAAGCCTGAACTAGACTTAAAGATTAAAGAAGAGGTCCAACGCTTGTTGGCAGTAGGATTTATCAAGCCAATACAACATCCCCTCTGGCTATCCAGCATTATGCAAGTGGGGAAGAAAGACAAGAACCAAATAAGGATCTGTGTGGACTTCAGAGACTTGAATAGGACTTACCCCAAGGATGAATTTCCCATACCCTCCATCGAAAGTTTGATAGATGCTACGGATGGTCATGAGATGTATAGCTTCATGGATGGGTATGTGGGATATAACCAGATCAAGATGGACCCCTCCGATGCAGAGAAAACGACGTTCAGAACTCCGTTGGGCAACGTCATGTACAAGGTGATGCCGTTTGGACTCAAGAACGCCGGAGCTACGTACCAAAGGATAATGATGGCCATTTTCCATGACTTCTTCCATAAATTTGTAGAATTATACGTGGACGACCTGGTCATCAAATCGAAGAGGGAGGAGTCCCATCTGAATGATTTAAGGAAGGTGTTTGCTCGGTGCAGGAGGTATAAATTGAGGATGAACCTGTTAAAGTGTGTCTTCGGAGTAACAAGCGAGAAGTTTCTAGGCTTCATGGTTGATCGACAAGGGGTGCAGATGGACCAGGATAAACAGCGGGCAATATTAGAGATGCCATGTCCTAGGACGGTGAAAGAGCTGAAGAGTTTGCTCGGCAAGGTCTCCTACCTTAGGAGATTTGTGCCTGGATTGGCCGAAATAACACACCCACTGATGCAGCTGTTGCGAAAGAACACGAAATTCAGGTGGGAGGAGGTTCACCAGGAGTCTCTTGTCAGGCTGAAGAAACTTCTCATTTCACCACAAATTATGGTTCCTCCAAAGGTAGGAGTACCGTTGCAGTTATACCTCACGTCTACCACAAGGTCCGTTGGAGCATTATTGGCACAAGAAGTGGACGGGCAAGAATGACCGATTTACTACCTTAGCAAAATTATACATGGGCCAACGATTAGATATAGTAGCTTAGAAAGGCATTGTTTAGCCTTAGTCTTTGTAGCACAAAAACATAGGCATTATATGCTGTCTTTCACAATTCATATTGTAACTAGATGCGACCCAATTAAGTATTTGCTTGTAAGAACTATATTGATTGGCAGGGTAGATAGATGGTTCCTTATCCTCTCTGAATATGACTTGAAGTGTGTGGTTCCTCGGACAATTAAAAGCCAGGCGTATGCTGATCTGTTGGCCTTCTTCCCTTCAGGAACCTTCGAGCCACCTAAGGAAGACATTCCAGGAGATGATTTGTAGGCTAATTACCTGGATACAACTGATGAGGAATAGACGATGCAGTTCGATGGATCTTCGGTGAAAAAGAAGGGGGAGCATGGGTTATTCTTTCAAAAGGGATGGAAGAGATTTGCCTTTCCTACAAGCTAGATTTCCGTTGTTCCAATAACGAAGAAGAATACGAGGCGTTGGTACTGGGGCTGCTAGAGGCTCTTCGAAGGGGAATTCGTTCACTTTGCATTAAGGGTGATTCGAACCTAGTAATTCAGCAAGTAAACAAAGAATATGCGTTAAAACACATGAGCCTGGCGCTATATAGAACAATCATTCAAAGGCTTCTCAACCAGTTCCATCGGACCAAGATCATAAGGCATCCTAGAACGATGAACCACCATCCAGACGCCTATGCCACTATCGCCTAAAAAATGGTCATGAAGATCGATGAGACTATCGTGATGATCTAACGAAGAACAACTCCTTCGGTGGTACAGTCAATACTACCGATGGACGGGGACGCGGACTGGAGGGGAGAGATTAGGAAGCAACTAGAGTCTGGCGAAGGAGCTATGGGATTAAGAGAATTGGCACAGTACTTTACGAACCAGGGGAATATTTACTATAGAAATGCTGGGGGATTGTTGTCAAGATGTGTCAGCCCAGAGGAAGCCGAGAAAAGATTGAGTAAAACGCATGAGGAGCACTACGAAATGACTGAGATACCTCTATATAGGAGAATTCAAAGAGAGGGGTATTTCTGGCCTAGAATAAAGCAAGATGCGGCAGAGCTACAACAGAAGTGCGATAAGTGTCAGCTATTCTTCGAGGCAGCTGAATGCTATTTCATTGAAGCTCAAACGGACTGAAGGCATCCCTACATCGACTTCATTCAGGAGGGGGTTGTCCCAACGGAGAAAATGGATGCAATGGGTCTGAGGCGAAGGGATCCAAGGTTCCATGTTCAGGAGGGGAAGCTTTATCAAAGGGGGTACTTCAACAGGCCATTGCGTTGCATCACGAAGGAAGAAGCAGCGGAGGTCCTAAAACAAGCGCATGATCCAGCCCACATAGGAGGGGCCAAGTTGTATGATCAGTTAATGACATTGGGGTATTATTGGCCAATAATGGAGAAAGACTCCGCTGAGTTCATTCGAAAATGCAAAGCTTGTCAACTTCATGGGAATATGATCCATGCCCCATCGGTGGACTTACACTCTCTGTCAACACCCTATCCATTTCATACTTGGGTGTTTGACCTAGTGGGGGTAATACACCCTTCTTCGAGAGGCAAGATATGGATACTGGTAGCAACAGAGTGTTTTACAAAATGGGCCGAAGCGATACCACTCAGAAGAGCAACGGCTGGGGTGGTGAGCATCTTCATCAGAGAATACATCATTTGTCATTTCGGGATCCCAAAGGTTATTCTTTCAGATAACGGGACTCCCTTTGTCAATTCCGAAGTAACAATGCTCACAGACAAGTACTCCATTATTCATCACACCTCAACGGTGGCATACCCAAAGGGAAATGGTCAGGCCGAAGCAACTAACAAAACCTTGATTAATATTTTGGCCAAGATGATGGAGGACTTTCCAGGGGCATGGGATGACAAGATACCAGCTGTTTTATGGGCCTATCGAACAACCAAGCGGAATCTCACAGGATACATGCCGTTCTCTCTTGTTTATGGGGATGAGGCAATCCTTCCAGTAGAGTTGGAAGTTCCCTCTGCTCATTATGCCTTGCGAAGTAGCATGCTCCCTCATAGTAGACACGTACAGCTGTATGTGTTGGATGAACATAGAGATAATTCGATGCAGCTCTTTCAAATATATACAAAATAACTCTCCAGGGCATATGACAATTTGGTGAGACCAAGGAAGTTCATGGAGGGAGACCTCTTATTGAAAGTGACAGTGAAGCACATCAGGGGACTTCCTCTACCAAAGTTCGCAGCCAACTGGGAGGGACCTTTCGTTGTGAAGGAATCTCATGACTCAGGTTATTGTTTAATTTTAAAGTTAGAGGAAGACAAGCCATTTAAGATTAACAATAAATGGCTGAAGGTTTATCATGTGTAAACAATCAAGTTCGAACCAATGTTATGACTGGCTATTATTATAAATATACAAGTTTTGGGTTACAATTTGAACATAATGAAAGAATTGCAGAAATATAGAACCCTATAGCATACAACAACAGTCACAACACACGAAGGGATTGAAAAGTATATATTCTTCATTCATAAACAATAAAGCATTACAAAATTTGTTTTGGGAGCTATCTCCCAAGAATTACATAGATAAGAGCAGATGGAGGATCAGTATACAAGAGGCAACTAGTCTAAAAGAAACGATAAATCTGAGGAAGAGAAAAAATCTCCAGGAAGGCCCGAAGAAGCTGCTGTGAAAGACCGTTGGGCGTTAATAGAAACCTCTAGCCTCGTTTGCACTTATGTACGTTCGATGAGGATTCTCTCGCGTTTCAGTTTGACCAGACATAAAGCTTCTTCGGCATCCTTTACCTTTTGATCCACTGCTTCCAAAAGGGGTGCCAATGCGACCAACCTAGCTTCCTCAGCTTGCTGGTCCTCCTGGTGCTTTCGTAACACTTCCCTCTGGCCGATCAGTTGTTGGTTCTTCAAAGTCTTCAAATGTGTTATAAGCCATTCAAAACGAAAGCCATCACGCTCCAGCTCCCTCAGGAAACCCAGAAATTGGTTAAGTAGGGATCGGGTAACGCTTGCAGTGGGAGTACCGGTAATTTCAGCAACAACGATCGCCATGCCTTGAAGTCTGTGACTCATCACATGAATATTGGAACGTAGGCAGTCTTACGTGAAGGTCTTGGGGTGACGATTCACCAGTTGTTCAATCACCAAGCGATGATTGACAGGCATTTGAGGAGACTGCCAAAGCACCACCAGGCAGAACGAGTGAGGAGCCAAGTCGGGAAGAGGAAGCTCGCACCCAGATTCGCTCTCTGCGATAGCACCAGTCGTGGAACCTTGATCATCATGACCAGAATTTTTCAAAGAAGCAGATTCCCGATGGGGGGAGGCCATAGGCGAAAGAACTGGGGGAGAATTTTCCCGAGCAACCTGAAAAGAGATAGAGGGCATGATGAGTTTATGAAAAATCTTAACAAGCATTTTTTGTTGTTAAGCCACCGTTATAAAGTGGAGTTTATGAAAAATCTTAACAACCATTTTCGTTGTTAAGTCACCTTTATAAGGTGGAGTTTATAGAAAAAAAAACTTAACAAGCGTTTTCGTTGTTAAGTCACCATTATAAGGTGGAGTTTATTAAAAATCTTAACAAGCGTTTTCGTTGTTAAGTCACCGTTATAAGGTGGAGTTTATTAAAAATATTAACAAGCATTTTCATTGTTAAGTCACCGTTATAAGGTGGAGTTTACTAAAATTCTTAACAAGCGTTTTCGTTGTTAAGTCACCGTTATAAGGTGGAGTTTGTTAAAAAATCTTAACAAGCGTTTTCGTTGTTAAGTCACCGTTATAAGGTGGAGTTTACTAAAAATCTTAACAAACGTTTTCGTTGTTAAGTCACCGTTATAAGGTGGAGTTTGTTAAAAAATCTTAACAAGCCTTTTTCATTGTTAAGTCACCATTGTAAGGTGGAGTTTATGAAAAATCTTAACAAGATTTAAAGAAAAATACCTCAGTTGCTGCAGGGGCAAGAACGTGAGTCAGTGTGCAGCCGTAGGGACAGGAACTATTGGGGGTGAGATCATTGCCTTAGAAGCCACAACGGGTCCCTGCTCGCAGAAGCCCCAACACTTGGCAAAACTCCCTCACCTACATAAGGCACTAGGGCCAGCATAGCGGGTTCGTCGAGAGAAGATGACGGTCTCCCAAATAAAGACCCAATATGAAGGGGTGCAGAAGCACCACTATGCAGGATAGAAGCACCAACATGGGCCTTGACTGCAGTAGAACCACCAAGATAACTAGGTGGTACAAGATCAGGAGAAAACTGTGACATGAGGGAAAGTGTTAGAAAAGAGGAATAAGTATATAAAACATGAAAAAGTATCTCCACATACTACTTACCTCGGTTATGGTGTTAAAGAGGGGAATGGAAGTCAGAGGTCTCATCAGCATCGTTGGAAGAAGAACGCCTGCTAACAACGAGGATATTTGAACCTGAGGCACCTAAAACATCTCAGGGTTCGGCAAGTCAAATAAAGAAAAGAATGGGAATGAACAGACGCTAACGAAGGGTTATTTTGTAGAAGAAATAATACCTCGGGTTCACTTTCATTAACAAGAACAATGGGCAGAGGAACCTGAGGTGAGGTATGTAATTCAGAGGGGACTAAGAGTGTCGTCTCGGGTTGCATTACCTCTGGCGGCGAAGGGGCACCCGTAGGCTCAACAACATCACCTCCCTCAGCAACTTCCCTTGCATGTCGGGAGGCTGAACGGAGAGAATAGGTAAGCCCCGTCATGGGGGAATGTGGAGGAGTCACATCAGCACGAGAAACAGTGAAACGTCCCCCCACGAAAGGGCTCACGGGAGGACTAGGGGGTCTGGTCTTTCCATTTTAAGTCCCTGCACCACAGTTGTCAAGAAAAAAATAAGCAAATACAGCCGTCCTTAAGAAAAGAAGGGAATGAATAACTCTAGCATACATACCTCGAATTCAGAAGGGGAACGAGAAGACAGGACCACATGCGAAGAAGGAGTAACAGCGACAGAAGGGGCATGAGTGGGACACACCTCATAAGTTCGATGCACCTCAAGAGTTCGCATCTTCTGGGACTTGGTACTAAGAGTTTTCTTCCTCGATCCCGCTGCACCAATACCGACCTCTCGAGGAACCCTTGAGCTCTTTCTCCTTCTAGCCGTTGGCTCTGTAGGATCAACCACCACTGTGGGAAAAGTAATGGAAGGAGGAACAACGACAGTATGTCATTGATACTCAGCATTTATTCGATCTATTTCTTCTTGGGCCTCCTTCCTTAAACGCTCAGCTGTTTCAGCAGACATGGGAGGTGGAATGGAGGCTATGGGAAGGGCTGCCAAGGGAGTTTGGGGCTTCTGGGACTTAGACTTTGACTTTGATGTCCCACTCTTGGCCTTTTTTGCCTTCTTGGCAGGTGGTTGAGAAGGCCCCTCGCCGATGGTAGCTTCCGTTGAAGGGGCAGCCTTCTTCGAAGTTGCAGGCACTTTGGGTTTAGGCGTTGCAACTGGGACCATGGGACAAAGTGGGGGAAGCTCGGTGGGAGGTGCTTTGGGGTTTGAACTTAGAGGGAATTCTATCCCAAGTACAGAGTTGCCTTTTAGCCCCAACTCTAGGGCATAAAATGAAGAAACGGGAGGATACACCGAAACTCCCTCAATGAACTCAGCAATTTTAGCTAGTTGCTTCGGCCAGTACTTTGTGGCAAACAAAGGGGTCACTTCCCCCTACCTAGTAATACTGGGAATGGTCACTCGCCCAGCCATAGTGGAGCTTATCCCCCACGCAGCAGTGGAAGAAAAAAGTGACACGCCTCGCTAAAGGAGACCTTAAGGTTTGACGATTGAAACACTGGACGTGGAGCCCCCTGATCAAACCCAAACTGGCGGCTTCATCGGTTGGGATTGTAGTGCTCACTAGTATATACCCACTCAGTGTAAGAAGGCAGATATCCTGGGGAGAACAGAAGAACCATGGCCAACGAGGGATCCTCGATATCTGGGGAAAGGGCCTGTATCATTCTGGCTTCATGTTGAAAAAATTCACAAGTGTGAAAGAAGATGTCCTCCTGATAAGGCCTCATGACAAAGTTCTCCAAACGGTCAATCAAAGATATTAACTCCTTTTGGCTTTGTCTCTTGTGATAAATAAAGGACCGTGGAGGCAGAATTGTTTCCCCCGAGGGAGAACTGTTGACTTTGGCCCCTACGACAGGAAAGCAAAAGTAAAGGAAGCTGGTCAGAAGAACGCTGTTGGCAAAATTGGCCAAGTTATAACGGCCAAGAGAACATTCCATGTCGAACAAAGTTCTATCCAGCCAGGTGTAGAGGGATCCCAAGGAAATTTCAACCAGTGGAAGTTTTATGCCTCGGGCCAAACGAAGGGATATGTTGATAAGGTCCCTTCGGGGTTAGTCGTTGGGTTTGCCCATCAAAAGGAAACGGGAGAGAATCACAAGAATATAAGCGGGAAGTTCCAACGGTGTACCTTGATCAGGAGCATCTGTTGAAGAACTGCCTTCACCAGAACCCTTGAAGAAATAATTAATCAAGGGAGAGAAAGTAGCTTTGTTGGATGAACCAATGCAGCTTCGACATATGCGATCTAACTCCAAACGATCGCCAGTCTCTTGGGCATCAAGAGACTCATCATCGTAGGGCTCATGACCTGTTGCATCGAGGCCCAAAAGCTCGCACACGTCCTCTAGAGTTATGGTGAACTCACCCCACGCAGCGATGAACGTATGAGTAGTAACGTTCCATCGAGAGACTAGGATAGGAAGAGCAGCATTATTCTTCGAAAGAGTGAACTCACCAAACCAATTAGCCCGTTGTAACCCAAGCTTGGTGAGAATATCAGCATAAGAACTTTGCATGTGAGAATTCTAGGCAGCAAAGTGGGCAGGAGAACCCCCTGGCACTTCGAAGTCAACATGGGACCATGGGAAGTCCCCTCGCTCCAAGAGAAATCGTAGAGTCCCCTCTGGGGGAAGAAATCCCCACTCAGAAGAATCCTCGTCTTTATCACCCAACAGTAAGGCATCGAACTTAGAAGAAAAATGCACAGCCTTGCAGGCAACAACAAAGTCATCACCCTCCTCAAAAATAGGAGTGCGACGATAAAATCTCAGTTGTTCCTGACGGGCAGCATCCAGGGCAGAGGCAGCAGTGGTGGTGGAAGACGGAGCACCAATAGCAAAGATGGCGGGGTTATTTGAGGTTGCCATGGAAAACGATGATGAAGACAGCAGAAAAGCTTCACGCAAGGGCAGTTTGAAGAACGAGAATAGAGGACCGCGACCACAGGCAGCGGTTTAGAGGATGAGAAGGGAAGAAGGCAAACAAGAATCTTAGTAACAATGGAGTTTTTGCAAGTTTTTCTCTCTCTACAAAAGAAACGAAAGTCTGAAGAAGATAGTAATAGAGTAGGGAAATAAAGAAAGAGAGGGTTGAAGTGTTTTGGATATAGTCGTTTGAAAATTTCGGAGTTGTCATTTCAGTCTCCCACCATCACACGTGCAAGGCCGCCTGCAATCATTTCCAATGAACACGTGGCACCTTGGGAAGTGCTTTGACAGTTGAAAAGACTGCGCCATGTCATTTAAGAAGTGACACCTGGGGAACACAAACCTTCGCCTTCCTATACAAGATTGAGTTTTGGCGCCAAAGAAATTTTTGTTAGACATATCTAATAGGACCCCCAACGAAGAAGATGTCCCAACGGTTCCAAAAAGCTACGATGTTCTCTCGTCACAAGTCTAGACGATTGATTAGTCATGACTAAGGTACATCGGGCAAAATTTTACTTTTTCCTGAAGACTCTAACGCTCTGGTTCTGAATAAAAGAGAAAACGCCTGAATCTTTTCACACTAAAGTAAGTCCATCGGTTTCATACATTACGTGCAGATATTTCTTGTTCCAACAAATCTCTCCACGGGGGGGGGGGGGGGGGGTGGCAAATGTAGAGGGGTCTTGGAGGTAATCTTGAGATTAGGGGCAAATCCTCAATTAGCAACAGTGTTTGAGATTAAGCAACTGAGGCAGCTCAAGCGTGGCAACTCAGTGAGGCAGCTTGGCACGACAGCTCATATTTTAGCTTGTTGTATTAGTCATATTTCTTTTCATTATTAATGACTGTAATCTTTAACGGTTGTAATGACGTAACGATAATAATAAATGAGTTTGTATGAGGTCAAACGGTACTTGTGAGAGACCAGGCTTGGCAGGGCCTGGGAGAGCTTTCATGCTCTATTGAATGATCTCACCGTGGGAACTTTAGAGGGACTTGGTTTGGAGGATTTAGAAGTAAGGCATCGTTGGGGCTTGTCCTGACCATCTTGGATACGCCTGGTAAAACACCAAAGGACCCTGACCGTGGAACCTCAAGTGGAGCAACTTCGAGTTCCATCGAGCATGGAGTTATGAACCAAACAACCCTCTACTTAATGTCACATCTACTATATGTGATGTCACTAACTAGCTAAATAATGTCAGACATGCACTTGAGTAAACCACCGTGGTATTTGGGGCTGTCAGGCAGTTGGTAAGCCACCTCTGCGACAACAGGCTCCTGACACACAGTGGTTAGGCAAAAGGCATGTCTTGGCATTTAATGTTTATGACGTGGAGATAACTAGTGCATCAGGCATTTAATGTTGTGACATAAGGTATGAGGGATGTCTTTCATAGTTTTAATGACTGGGTTGCCTCGGGGATGGTGGGGGGGTATATTTAAGGACCCCAACCACCCCTGAGGAGAGACATAATCTTTTTGAGAACCCTGGAGTTATTACTAAAGATACACATCGGAAAGAGGGATTTATTGCAAGCCAGAGGGTTTATCCCCTCACCATTGTCATTTATTGTGGATCCTTTTTTAATACTTGACAGATATTCCTGAGGGTATATGGTGTGTTTTTACCTGCCTACTAAGGTGTATCTAGGTGCTTACTTCTCTCTCCCTCTAGCTAAGCTACTTCTAAGGGTCATTACTATCTCCTGAGTTATACACGAGAGTTTTGTGAGTTTAAATAGAGTTTATCTTCATTAGGTCTGTGTTCGTGTATCCTATCATTAATCCAAAGTTTTGGCCAGGATTAGCTTATCATTACCATACTCAAATAGGGGTTACGCCTCCATCTTATCTAAAGTACCCTCTTACAAAGCCTATATAATGAGAAGAGGAAAAGTGGTAACTACCCATGCCCCATTTCCCTTCCAAAGGTGTCCATGACAATACAAGGAAGTAGTTAAACCACAAGAGCGAATGCGTTAATCAAATATTAAAAGATTCCAAGTCTATCAAAAACTTTGCGTTTGCTAAGTTGGAAGTTCCCGAATCATATTTATAAGCTCTTCCTAAGGCTTGGCTTTGAGATTCCAGCAAACTAGACTTCTCGATTTCAAGAAAATAGATTAAGATAGCTACAAATTTCTTTAGATGTGTTGTAACATCATCAATCATTCTTTATAAGGTCTTTTCCATTCGTCATTTATCTGATATTTCATTAAATTTGTATTCCAACTTTTTGTTATAGATGATCACTCATTATGTATGTGTGGTTGGTAGACAGAAATGACAAGTTAGGTAGGTTGATTGAATTTTGTACGATATTTTTCTTTTAATCGCAGTTCAGAGCTGTTGGGCAGTTGTTTTTCAATGATTTTTGTTTGTTCAAGATTGTTTATTATTAGGGTAATTCCCCATATTCATGGTCACATGGGGTTAGGAGCATTGGGATCAAAGTGTAGTTAGGAAGTGGCTTCATAAATTGGCACATGTAAACTCAATAGGATTTGTTGGCCAGTAAGATAGGCGATAATTATAAGTGATGGTTGATTTATCTCGTGAAAATAGGAAAGTGTAGTGCAAACTATTTTTCTTCTTTTTTAAACATTTTATACACCACCGAAGATCAATATTACAGATCATCTTTTCATACAAAACCTATAAAATTATAGTTAGAAGTTATGTGGACTTTGATGATTAGATGGAAGATGTTGGAAAGTACGGCTTGCATAGCATGGGTGAGTTTATTGCATCATGAGCAACAATAATAGATCCAAATGAGTGATTTTTCATAGGAAGACTAGCAATGTCCAAGCCTCTCCTTCCAGATGATAAAGATGCAAACCCATCATACACGTGGAGATTATTATTTTAGTGAAGAATATCGTTCTTTTTAGTTTTTCGAGTATTGGGATTGGATTTTATGGAGTGAAATGAATCAGGTTTAGGAGTTTGTAACATTTTTACTCCAGTGAATATCATGTGTTGATTTTAGTAGTTTGAAACATTGCACCATCACATGACAATTTTGGACCCTTTTTAGTACTATGGGGCTTTATAGGGCTTTGTATCAAGCTGTAGCAGAAGAAAATAACAAAAGTGAACTGAGAGAGAATAATGATCTCACTAATTGAATGAATCGATCAATACAAAGAAGAAATCCAAAAGCTTAAATAGCTATGCTAGAAAAGTTGTTATAATAGCCTGTATATATTATGTAAGCTCACAAACTAATTACCAGAACAGTAAATGATTATAACTAATTCAGTAATAACAACTAACTCTCACACTCCCCCTCAAGGTGGTCGAAAAATATCTTTTACAGCCATCTTGGACAACAAAGGAAACAACAAAGTTGAAGGCAACGGTTTAGTAAACATGTCATCTAGTTGATGTTGAGATCGAATAGGCATAAGCTTGATGAAACTAGAAGAAACTTTATCTCTAACAAAATGGCAGTCAATCTCAATGTGTTTAGTCCTCTCATGAAATGTTGGATTGGAAGCAATGTGAATAGATGCTTGATTATCACAAAAAAGGAGAGCATGAGATGAAACAACAACTTGAAAATCTTTGAGAAGTTAATAAATCCATGTAAGTTCACTTGCAGTAGAAGAAAGTTCTCAATATTAAACTTCAACAAAAGATCGAGACACTTTCATTTGCTTCTTGGCTTTCTAAGAGACAAGAAAATCACCGATGAATATACAGAATCAAGTAACAGATATTTTAATATCAATACAATCACCCCAATCTGCATCAGAGAAATCTTTGAATTGAGCCAAGACAGAAGCATCTAAATAATCTCTCAACTGAAGAGAAGAAGAAGATGAAAAGAAGATGCCTTGACCTGTATTGCCTTTAAGATATCGGAGGACATGATAAATATCCTTGAGATGTGGGAGTCGAGGCTGAGAAAGAAAATGAGTGATCATATGAATAGCAAAAATAATATCAGGCTGGGACAAGGTGAGATAAAGAATACGAACAACAAGACTTCTATATTGAGTAACTTCTGGAACTAAATCACCAGTAGAAGTACTAAGTTGAGCTTTAGGATCCATTATAATAGAAGCTGGCTTACTAGCCAAGTAACCAGTGTCCTCAAGAAGTTGCAAAATGTAGTGCCACTGTGAAAGAACAATGCCTTGTCTAGATCGAGTTATTTTAAGACCAAGAAAATACTTGAGGCTGACTAAGTCTTTAAGTTTGAACTGAGTATGAAGAAAGACTTTTAAAGCATCAATGGTGTGAACAGAAGGGCCAGTGATGATAATATCATCCACATAAATAAGAAGAGACACAAAGAACCAGAACCTTTAGTGAATAGGGAGTAATTAGAATTTGACTGAATAAAACCAAATAGAAGAAAGGTAAGAGACAACTTTGAATACCACTTCCTAGAGGCTCGCTTAAGACCATAAATTAATTTGTAAAGTTTGCAAACCAGTTTCTCCCCCTGAATGGATCCCTTCTTTTGAGGTAAATAACTAAGAGGAAGGTTTATGTATACTTCTTCAAAAAGATCACCATTGAGAAAGGCATTATTGACATCAAGTTGAGTTAAATTCCATCGTTAAGATGAGGCAAGGGAAAGAAGAACCTTCATTGTAACCACACTGGCAACAGGAGAAAATTTCTCAACAAAATCCAAGCCTTTCTGTTGAGTGTAGCCTTTAGCTACCAATCGGGCTTTATACCTCTCCAAAGTGCCATCTGCCTTGTACTTAATCTTGTATATCCATTTACAACCAATTGTATGTTTTCCATATGGAAATGAAACCACATACCATGTCCTATTAGTCTCCATATCTAGCAATTCAACTTGCATAGATTCACGCAAATGAAAACTCTTAATTGCCTCATGGTAAAACGGAGGTTCAACTTGAGTAAAAACCATGAGAGTGAAAGACCTATGAGAATGAGATAAGGTGGCATAGGAAAGATAATTGGCAATGACAATAAAACTCCTTGAGAAATGAAGGAGGTTTATGAATTCTGGTAGACTTTATGGGAATAACTTCAATATCAACAGAAGTGGGATCTATAGGAGAATGAGAAGGCTCAGTTGAATGCTTAACATCGTGGTCAACTTTATGATCAATAGTACGATCAATAATAGGAGAAAAGGTATGCGCTGGAGAAGAACTAGAATTACCAAAAAATGAACTTATGGGAAGATAAAAATTGGATTGAGGCAAGACCAAATCAACAAATGGATCAATGAGTTGGTCCGAAGAAACTATAGTATGAAAAGGAAGAAATTCTTTATAGAACAAAACATACCTGGAAATGAAAATTTGTTGGGTGACAACATCATAAAGCTTATAACCTTTCATTCCAGGAGGATAACTAAGAAATATGCAAGTTCTAGTTCGAGGTTGAAACTTGGATCGATGAGTTACCAAAGTAAATGCAAAATCAAGGCAACCAAAAACCCTAAAATTGGAATAATCAAGAGCATTCTTATACAATACCTCAAATGGAGTTCGATGTTGAAGCAATGGTGTAGGAGTTTTGTTGATCAGAAAGGTTGCAGTTAAGACACAATCATTCCAAAATGCCACTAGAACTCTTGACTGAAAGAAAAGGGCCCTGGATACATTCAAAAGATGTTGGTGTTTGCGTTTTACAACTGAGTTCTGTTATGGTCTTTTAACACAAGAGAACTAGTGTAATACTACTCTTTCACTGGAAATTCTTTGAATAATAACTCAGGAGAATTGTCAGACCTAAATTGCTTTATCTTAGCATTAAACTGAGTAAAAATTATATTAAAAAAATTAGGAATAACAGAAGACACTTCACTCTGGTGTTTGAGTAAAAATCTCCAAGTAAACTTATTGCAATCATCCACCAATGTGAGAAAAAACTTGTGGCCAGCGTAAGAAAGATCTTTGTAAGGACCCTATATATCACAATCCACCAAGTCAAAAGGGAATTAAGATATATTATTATGAGATTAGAAAGACAGACGTATTTTCTTAGAAAGAGGACAAATATAACGTGGTTGAGCTTTATTCAAACCAGAAACATCGCACTACAAATGTCTCTTCAAACTTTCAAATCTTATGAAAGAAAGATGGCAAAGTCTATTATGCTAAAAGGGAATATAAACATGATTTACAAAAGAATTAGAAATACAGTCCAAGCATCTCTTATTGAGAATATAGATCCCCTCATATTTGTCACCCCTGCCAATCATCTTCTTGCTGCTAATTTCCTGAATAATAAAGTAAGCTGGAAAGAAATTTATTGTAAACTCACTTGCAGAAACAAGGGCACTGACTGAAATGAGATTAAATTTGAACTGAGGAACAAAGAGGACATCCTTGAGAATAAACATAGAACTCAGTTTCACATCACCACAAATGTGAACAAATACTTAACAGTGATTAGGAAGAGTACTAGTAGCATTCTGAATAGCCCTTAAATTAGTGAAAGCAGTGGCAATGGAGCAGATATGTCTAGTATCTCCTGAATCAACTATCCAATATTGACTTTAGGAATAGATAGGGTTCAAGGAAACGGAAAAGAAAGTACCTATAAGATAAAAAGTAGATGGATGATCACCATATGAATTAGTCTTTATAGAAGTAGACAAATGATTTGAAATCATGGTCATGAGTTGATAATACTGAGTGGAATTGAGGTTCTGAAGAAAAACTCCAACAGAAGGAGTAGTGTGATCTTTATTAGAAGAATTTGTGGAAATTTGATATATAGCAACACTTTTCTTATGCTTGAAACCATATGGATAACCACGGATTTTGTAACACCTATCAATAGTGTGTCCATGGAATTTGCAATGAGTGCAATAAGGTCGATCTTTCTTCTGACTTTTATTTCCCCCAATAGTAGAATTCTGATTTCCAACTTTGGAATTCTCAACCTTAGCAGCAAAGGCCATAGTACCAGTAGATTCAAGATTGGAAGATGCATGATTAGCAATTTTTCTCTGATTTTCTTCTTGAGAAACCAGAGCAAGCACTTTGTTAATTGGAGGCATAGGATCCATAAGAAGCAATTAACCTCGGATTTGAAAAAAAAAAGAATCATCTAAGACCATAAGGAAGAACATGATATATTCCATTTGGTAATGGTAATGAAGATATTTAACACCTCCGCAAGTACAAACAAGTTTGTAATAGCTTAACTCTTCCCAAACAGTTTTCAGTTTGGTAAAATAGACATTAACTGAATTTTACTTTTGATTTAGGTTCATAAATTCACGTCTAAGTTGGAAACTTCTAGGTCCATTTTGTTGCCGAAAGCGATCTCTAAGATTAATCCAAATTTCCTGAGCAATCTTAGAAAAAATTACACTGGCAAAAATGTTTTTAGAGATGGAATTAAGAATCCAGGAAATGACAATATTATTTTTTCTGACCCGAGAATTAAGAAGATCGGCATCTGTACCTTCTGGCTTAGTGATAGATCTATCAATGAACCCTAATTTGTTCTTGACTGAGAGAGAAATCAACACAGCTCGACTTCAGGAGGCATAATTTTCTCCAGTGAGCTTTTGCCAGACAAGAACTAAGCCAGGGCTATTGGAATGATGCAAGAAAAAATGATGCGAAGGTTATTCCATGGCGGACTTTCTTGTAGAAGAACGAGTACCAGAAACATTCACCGAGGAAGAATTAATCTCAACCATGGTGAAGAAGAATCAGAAGAACATCGATCAAGCTAGATAGAAAAAAACAAAAGAAAAATAAGAAATTTAGCTCTGATACCATATCAAACTGTAGCGAAAGAAAATAATATAAGTGAACGGAGAGAGAAAAATGATCTCATTAATTGAATGAAATGATCAATACAAAGAAGAAAGCCAAAATCTTAAATAGCTATGATAGAAAAGATGTTATAACAGCCTATACAAATTATGTAAGCTAACAAACTAATTACCAGAAAAATAACTGATTATAACTAATTCCAATAATTACAACTAATTATAACACTTTGTTTTGATCCAAAAAGTGGTTCCTCTTTACTTATAATCAATACCAAGCACAGTGCATTCAAAGTGTTTAGGTAGTCCAAAACCTGGTTCAAGCGATCACTTTTTTATTTTTAAAATGAGTACAACTCTTTGTGCAATTCTTAAAGCTTTCTTAAAGAAAAAAATTAGTTTCATCAAACACCATGTTGGGAGTAGGATATCATGTGCACCTATAAATCTCATTCCTTATATTTTGTATTTTCTCAAGAACCTCGACAAATTGATTTCTCCACTCACATTTCCTCTTTCCCGTCCCCTTTATTTAAAAAAATTTACTCTGGGTTCTTCCTTCAAGCTTTCGGTATTTTTATCAAACTGGCTTATATGTAATGTCTTCTCCTCTATTTCACAACAAATGGTAGAAAAATCTACCTCAGAACCAACAATTGCCTATCTAAGATGAGCTCTACACCTATTTGCCAGGTCAACCTTTCTTCTATGTACCTCCAGACATTCTTGTTCTAGCTCATACAACATTTTGTCTCTTTCACCATCACCATCACAATCCCCGACCTCATCCCATATTATCTAGAGTTCATATAGATGAGATTCACTCGTGGTTTTACTTACAAAATAGCCTTATTTTTTAGATTATATATGTTCAAACAACTGTGCTTAAACGAGGGTTCTCACAATTGCATTCGAAAAAGAGTGAATTAGCAGAGAAATTGAAAATCAGGTCAAGAAATTGGTTATGTGAGATAGATATTTGATAAATGAGAGCATTCGAGCTGATAACAAAAGATCATAGTAGGAATAAGATAGAGTATTTGTTTAAAAATCCAATCGTTAGTCTTTAGGACTTTTATGGGAGAAAAATAATTTCAATTTCAAATATTGAGAGAGATGTAATGTTTATTTCTTTTGGAGTTTGATATTTATAGCATTAGTGATGCAGTGTTGATTTCTTTTGCAGTTTGGTTTTGGTTTGAGGGGTCTTTGTGTTTTTTTTATCGTTGCGCATTTAAACCTATTAGATTATAAAATTTTGATATTTGGGTCTAAAGTTGTATTAGTTACATTTAGCCTTTGGTCTTTTTATAGTCGTACTCAGTTATATCATATTTTCTCAAGCTCTGCTCTTAGATTTTCCCTCAAAATTATGATTGATTATAGTTTCATAGTAGGCCCTAATTTTTATTAAGAGCTCAATCTCCTCTAAAGATTAATTGATCTCATCACTCTTATAAATTACTGAGTTTATGTGTGTCAATTTATGAAGTCCCTGTTTATTCAAGATTGTGTATTCTGTTATTCTCTTTTCTACATTTTATTATTTTTGTTAACGTGCTTTTGTTCTTTTTGTATAGGTTAGAATTTGACAAAGAATATGCATGCGATTTTGTCCACAATAATGGATAAGAAGGTTACCCAAAGCTCATTTGGAAAAGAGGGAGATTAATGCATTGATGTGTTTTTGATGGATTTGTATGAATAAATAAATGTATTTTTACATTCATTTATTTATTGGTGGATTTTTAGTAGAAATGCAATTTTTTTTAATCTTGCCAAGTATTTTCTTATATCCCAACTGAATTTCTATGGGAAATACATAATATTGGAAGCATTTTAAATCGTTGCAAATGTTTTATATGTATTATATATTGCAAGTGTTTTAAATTGTTGGAAAAGGAACATTTGTTTCCTTATCTATTACTATCTATATGTGTTTCGAACTGTTACAAAATAATACGTATTTTTTTATTTGCAAGTTTTTATAAACGTTGCAAAATAAAAATGCTTACTAAATTTTTGTCATAAAACACTTGCAAAATTTTCATTTGCAAGTGCTCTAAACTGTTGCAATGTTTTTTGTAACAATTATCCATAATGGATATTCATTCCTAATAAACCGTTGCAAATAAAATTTGCAAAGGTTTTGAACACTTGCAAAATTTTTGCAACGCGTCAATTTGCAAGTATTTGAACCAATTCTCGCAAAGTTCCCATGTGAGGTTGCGCAATAGTATGAAAGCTCTCTGACGTCCTACTAGACATGGTCCATCGATGATACCGAGTAACCTCACCTCAATATTACAATATAACTCGTAATTATATGGTAAAATAAACAAAAATACATGGGTAATCCAGCTAGCTTCCTCTGGTGATCTTCCTCCATCTTCGATTAAGCTCCACTATGCCATGATCTTGAATTTAACTTTGTTGAGTCCTCACTCTCATTGATGAATCCTTCTCTAGTTTCTTATTGAGGAGGTTGATCTCTAAGTAAGGGGATTATCAATAAGCCTCATACACCAGAAAATTTGGACATCGAGAATTTGAGTCCCATAAGATATTTGAATCCAAATGGGACACTGGGCCACGATGGGAAGGATTAGCTTCATTTCTCTATTATAATTCAATGTCTCCTATTTCAATTATAATTGTGTCATTTAAAATTTTTATGTTGGTAATTATATGTGCTAATTAATAGGTTTAATTAGAGAACCCAACTAATTATGAACAACATTGATTAATTATGTGACATGCATAGATCATTTTTTTTTTGAAAAATTACTATTTATTCGTTATTTTCTATATTAAACTTAATCAGGTAATTAATTTAAAGGTACAAATTAAATTTTAATCTTCGAGTTTTATTTTAATTTTAAAAAAGTTTTATTTTTGTAAAATTAAAATATCAGATCGGGTAATTTAATTTGTACAAGTAAATTAAGAAATTACCAAGGATTTAATTTGGGCATATATAATTAAAGGAATAGTTTTTGAAAATACCCTCACGTTTAAATTATTAAGCGGGAGAGGGATTTTCACATAAACTCCTCGGTCTCCATTGCTGTTTTAAGAATGTGATGTGAGTATTTCCTCGCGTCAACTTCGATCTAGTCCCCCATTGGATAGATTTTAATTACGACATCTGATATTTTTTAAACTCTTAAGTGACAGTTTATTGAAATTGAATGTGAGTGAGTTTAGTCCTACCATCGAGGAAGTTCTAAATGAACATCTCAACAAGAGAACTAATGGTATACACTTAACATAACTAATGATATCCTCGCCATCAGACACATTGTTATTAGATGTGGGACCCAAAGGCACCGAATATTCATTGTGTTGGGAGAAAGATTCCCAAATTGTCCAGAATATATAATGAAATATAAAAATACTTTTTAGTTTAAGGTGATATGATTGAGCTCCCATTCAGAAGTTTCACTTCATAAGGGAACTAGGATGCTCGACGAGGTTAGTTTTTAATTGGAGGTACAGGGGTGCCACTTTAAATTTAATTAAATAAATTCTCTTGTTTATGTTGGAAATTAATTTTTCCAAAAATGATTATAAGATTTCAAAAATGAATTAAACTTGTTTCACTGTTTTGGTTTAAAGTTTTAAATGGAAAAAGTTTCAAGGATTGAACATGTAATTCGATGTTGTTCTAACTTAAGAGGATAATAAACTAGTTTAAGTAATGATTCCCATCTACATTTTAAAATGTGATGTGATTGATTCCTTATGTTAGTATTCGTCTTTCCTCCCCCCATTGAAGGGAATTGATCACTGAATCATGGAATTTTGTAATTTATGGTAATTCTTTTAAATTAAGTGTTACAAGTATACGATCCCCCCATTATTAAATTTCTATATGTGCATGTGTAATTTTACAGAATTGGCTCATAGAAATATATAAACACGGATATTGGTTGATGATGCTCAAGTAACAATAATATTCTTGAAATGATTTTCATCGTTGATTGAATAAGGGATTCTTTCGATTAAATATAGTTGGGAAACCAGAATCCATTTCATAATCCGAGAGTAAGCATCATCGGTAACTAATTGATGATGTTAGTTTTTGAGAATACCTTTAATTCTTTCTAGAAAGGGAAGTGAGAGAATAAATCTAAGTCTCGGGTAGGATAATTTGGGTTAAGAAAGTTCATATTCCTGAGTAGTAGTCAAAATTTTGAAAGGCTATTTTTTTCATTACAAGTAGTTAGAACGTTTATAGCAACGTATCTGATTTTCCTATCCCTAAAAGTAAAATGATGTGGTCATGATTTTTATCTTAAAAATATATGCATGATTTATGATCCGATCCATATGAATATGGTATATAGACTTGAGAACCACAAATTATGACTACAACTATTTGCAAAGGTTCCAGTTAACCGAGAAATTAGTTAAAAGATAGATGTTCCTAATGATTGATAATAAGAATAAGGCAATATTATTAACGGTATAGTATCCTTTTAGTATATGGTAAAGAAAAAAGGATAATGTGGGTAAATTATTTAAAGTACTTTGTTTTAGAATAGTTGGTATCAGTTTCTAAATTTTATTTTGAACTGAGATTTGATTATTTATATAATTTTTTTATGAAAATTGGATATATTTTATCTATTCTAGCACATTAGAAAGTAATTTATATATTATAAGGTTTGTCTCACTAATACTGCTAAATAATTAAATGAATAACATTGATGGACAATAATTAAAGAGAAAGAAAGTAGTCATAAGACTCTTTTAAATATGAAAAGGTCCATGGTCGCTTATTTAGGACTACAAGATTCTTTTAGAGATTTTACATAAGAGACATCTACACACATTCTGAATTTACTTTCATCTAAACCGGTCTCTTCAACTCCTAAGAACTCTGGAATGGGAGCAAGATCATTCTAGGCCATGATCCGATCTGGGGGTTCCAACACTCGTGTTGTGGAAGGAGACAGGGTAGTTGAAATCAAGGACAATAGTATGTCTCTTTGTTGATTATCCCAAAAGTTATAAAAATAATTATTGACGCAAAAAATTATCCATATGCGTGGACTAATGAGAAATGGACACATGTTCTCTTACATGGAAATATTTACATTAATTACTCATTTGGTCGGCTCCTAAAGATAGTTAGTCGGCCAACCAACCGACCGACCTATAGAATATGAACCATCACGAATAATAAAGGCTATTGGTGTAAAATATCAAAAACTCATTTATTGTATACAGACGTAAATGCGTAGAGATATAAAGGCATTCCATCTCTTGTGTTCCTAACTATCCCTATAAATACATGATCTCCCTTAGCTAAAAAAAACTCAATCATTCTCAACACACCATGTTGTACTATTGTAAACTCCTGAGAATAATATAATAGTGGACATAGGATTTCCTTATAGCCGAACCACTTTAAAAATCTTTGTCCCTGTTGATACCAAAATTAATATGCTGATGTGGACGAATAATACGAAGACACGTGTCAATCTACGTGGCACGATATCAGCGAGGAAGTTCATTTCCCGACCAACCATGCTTCTTTCCGAGCAACGAGGATACACCGAGGAACTCTAGCGCACCGAGGAACTCTAGCGCACCGAGGAACTCTAGCACACCGAGGTACTCTAGTTCTCCGAGGAACTCCTGATCAACGAACAACTATGGCGGTCCGAGATGCACCTCGGTCGTATCATTAATTGCCAGATAATCAACAGTTCAGATATTCATTGAATGCTTATATTCTTGACGCGCACGCTGCATTAAATGTATTACCCTTTCACATGTATATCATTTAATGTATCAAACCTTTCATGTATAGCCTCAAGGCTATAAATACCTTGTATCAAACCCAATCAAGGGGACCGGAATTTCTTGAGAGAACTTGTAATCAAGAATTCTGCAAACACTCAGCAATAACATAACAGTGGACGTAGGCTTTATTCCTAGCCGAACCACTTTAAAAATCTTTGTCTTATTTATTTATTTATCTGTGATTGAATAATTAGAGCAATCTAGTTTTTTACATCAACAGATTGGCGCCGTCGGTGGGAAACGACTGTTATTATCGTTTTTCGCAAAAATCATTTGTTATCAATGGCAGATAATCCAGAATCCAGTAATCGAAATGCTAGAAATGCTGGAAATCCTCCAAATCCATCTGCAACTCCAGATCTGGCTGGAATTATGACAAATCTGGCTCAAGGACAAACCGCCATGCAAGAATCTATGAGGCAACTCCTTCAAACTCTTCAAGGCGGTGCACCTACCTATTCAGGACAACGGAGTGATCGTGGGTAATCACGATCCAGACGTACTGCGTCATATCGCAATGGGGAATCTAATGATTCTTCTTATCAACCTGGGCGAACTTCATCGATACGGGCTACGGATACAAATCAACCTATATCTCTCTCTCCGGAGAGAACCAGCGCTTTGGAAAGATTAAGAAGGGCATCTCCTTTCAGTCGATTAGGACCAAGGAGGAATATGAGTCCACCTAGAGCTCCATCGAGAAGTTTTCGGCCACCATCAGGTTTGAGAGAAGGATCAGCACAATCACGACCAGCTACTCGTCCAGATAAATCTCAGGAAGCTACGTCAGAACAATCAGTTGCTCGGACTAAGCGGCCTGAGGAAGGAAATGAAGCATGGAAAGGTTCCATTCAGCGGTTGGAGGATAGACTGAGCGAAATGGCTAAGGCAAGAAACCCCTTACAGAGAACTTTTGTTCAAGGGACACCTTTTGTGCAAGCCATTGTGGATTTTCCTACACCATCAAAATTCAAAGCACCTGTGGTGACTCCCAAGTATGATGGAAAGACAGATCCTGTACTTCATATAGAACAATACCAAGCTGCCGCCGACATATATGCCGTCCCCGACGAGATGAGATGTAGAGCATTCTCGGGAACTCTTACCGGATCTGCACAGATATGGTATAACAATCTTCCTCGGGGTAAGATTTCAACTTTTATTCAATTAGCCGAGTTGTTCATTGGGAATTTTTGTTTTGGGGCGAAGCCGATAAAGCGAGTAGCACATTTGTTAAGTGTTAGAAAAAAATCAGGTGAAAGTACTAGAGACTACATAACTCGTTTTAATAACGAGAAGTTGGAAGTCGTAGATTACGAAGAAAAGACAACAATCACTGCTTTGATGAGTGGTTTGCTGCCTAATAAGCTGTACTACACCTTGGCCAAAGATCCACCTAAAACTATGTCCGAGTTGATGGCAAAAGCAGCCAAAATTATGAATGCCGAGGAGGCTATGGCTGCGAAGAAGAATATGGATAAAGAAGTAAAAGTGGAGGTCGACAAGTCTAAGAAGAAAGATCAGAAAGGTAATGGTGGTGACAAGCATTACAGGAATAATAGGACAACGTTGGAAGTCCTAAAGAAGTACGATAATTATACCCCATTGAAAATGGGTATTAATCATGTTTTGGAAGAAATCAAGAACAGCGAGGAAATCAAGTGGCCAGAAAAACTGAAGATAAATCCCGATCTGAGGAATAAGGCCAAATATTGCGAGTTTCACAAAGATCATGGCCATATGACTAAAAATTGCATAGCCCTTCAGAACGAGATTGAAACACTCATCCGAAGAGGAAAGTTGTCAAAGTATGTAGATCGTAGAGGTGAAAGGAAGAATGATGACAGAACTAGAGAGAGATCTAGATCTCCTCGTTGTGCAGAGGAGAAAAAGAAGAGGGATCATGAAGATGATCCAGATGATGACCCTGATCTTCCCAAGAAACCAAGGCAGCCTGAACGAGAGGTATTTTCCATTCGTTTTGGGTCATTTGATTGTAATGTTATTACAGGAGGAGATGCAGGAGGAGGAGACCTTACTGCAGAAAGAAAAGCTTACCTCGGAGAGGCTCAAGCTTGTTCATATATTCAGCGAATAAACCTGGCCGAGGATGAGCGTCCGAGGAAGGTAAACAAAGAGAAGCTAATGATTGGTTTTTCAAAAAACGACCTGGCAGGTGTTCTTTACCCTCATGATGATCCTTTGGTGATCAAAATGAGGATGAAGGATGTGGTCATTTCAAGGGTGTTAGTAGACAATGGTAGTTCGGCAGACATCATGTACTATTCATGCTTTGATAGCTTGAATTTAAAATTATCTCAATTGGAACCTTATCACAGACCCCTTCTGGGTTTTGCTGGCGAGAAAGTTTTTCCACTTAGGACGATCAAGTTGGATAAACTCATCGGAACTTGGCCTGCTTGTCGAACAGAAAGAATACGCTTCTTTGTGATGGATAAGAATGTGCAGTCAGCCTACAACATCATCATGGGAAGAGTTGAATTGAAGAAGTTCGAGGTAGTTCCATCTACAGTACATCAGTGTTTGAAATTCCCAACGAATTTTGGAGTCGGAATTATGAAAGGTGATCAAAAAGTAGCTCGGGAATGCTATTATTCGTCTGCCGAGCAAGAGGAACTTGAAGAGTCAAGGAAAAAGACTACTACTTACCAAGTGGAGGAAGGTACAGAAATTGAAACTCTTGACCCTAGAAATGAATCTCAACTCGTAAAAGGGTAGGTGGTGGAATCTATAGAAAATGTTATTCTGGACGATGAGCATCCTGAACAAGTAACCCAGATAGGATCATCGTTGGATGTTTCAATAAAACAGGAGTTGATAACTTTCTTGAGAAACAGGAAGAATACTTTTGCTTGGAGTCATGAAGACATGCCAGGAATAGATCCAAACTTCTTATGTCATGAGCTCAATGTGAATAAGGAGATCAAGCCTGTGAAGCAGAGAAGAAGAGTGTTTAGTCCCGAGAAGAACCAGGCCATACAAGAGGAGGTCGAGAAACTCCAGAAAGCCCAATTCATTGAAGATGTGAAATATCCAGATTGGTTGGCAAATGTGGTGATGGTAAAGAAGAAGAACAACAAATGGAGAATGTGTGTTGATTTCACTGATCTTTACAAGGCATGCCCAAAAGATCATTTTCCATTGCCCAGAATTGATCAACTAGTGGATGCTACCTCGGGACATGAGCTACTCAGCTTTATGGATGCATATTCTGGCTACAATCAGATCAAAATGAAGCCTGAAGACAGGGAAAGTACTTCTTTTATTACCCCAAGGGGAACTTATTATTATAATGTTATGACTTTTGGTTTAAAAAATGCAGGTGCAACATATCAGCGGCTGATGGACAAGGTTTTTGCCGAACAAATCAGTTGCAATATGGAAGTCTATGTCGACGACATGCTCACCAAAAGCAAGAGAGCTACTGATCATCTAGTTGACTTAGGCCAGACCTTTGATCAACTGGATAAATACCAAATGAAGCTCAACCCGATGAAGTGTACCTTTGGAGTACGAGAAGGAATGTTTCTCGGATACATCGTCAATCAACGAGGTATTGAGGCAAATCCAGAAAAGATCAAAGCTCTTTTAGGGCTGCGATCCCCAACAACGAGGAAAGAAGTACAGAGTCTTACAGGACGAGTTGCAGCGCTCAACAGATTTGTATCCCGAGCAACTGATAAATGCCTCCCACTCTTCAAAACACTGCGAAAAAGTTTTGAGTGGACTGATGAATGTGAAAAGGCTTTTCAAGACTTGAAAAAATATTTGGGAGCACCACCATTGTTGTCCAGGCCAATAACCGGAGAGAGATTGTACTTGTATCTGGCCGTATCAGAGAATGCAGTCAGCTCTGCATTGATCAGGTTGGAGAATGGAGTTCAGAAACCTATCTACTACACAAGTAAAGCTTTCCGAGGTGCCGAAATCAGGTACCCAAAGCTAGAAAAATTGGCACTGGCACTAATCGAAGCAAGTAGAAGAATGAGGCCATATTTCCAGGCCCATACCATCATTGTGTACACCGACATACCGCTAAGACAAGCCCTCCATAAGCCGAAAAAATCAGGAAGACTGATGTATTGGGCGATAGAACTTGGTGAATATGATATTGTGTATGAACCCAGATCATCCTTAAAAGGGCAAGCTGTAGCAGATTTTATAGCAGAGTTCACATACCCTGATACCCCCGAGGAACAAAAGGTACTTGCTGACCTACCTGTGGACGATACAGGATCAACAGACACAGATCCAGACCAACCAAGGTTGGTAAAAGGACTTGTGGATGTAGAAAAATCATCATACCCAGACCAACTACGGTTGGTAAAAGGGCGCGAACAGCTGACTGACGAGGAACGAAGAATACCCGGGGATGATGAAACAAAACAGCAGATATTTTACCGAGGAACTCTGACGGACAAGAAATTTGAAGACGAGGTACCTACATGGAAATTATATGTAGATGGATCATCGTGCACAACTGGTTGTGGAGCAGGAATTGTTTTAAACACCCCATATGATATTGAGATGGAGTATGCCTTGAGATTCCAATTCAAAGCCTCCAATAATGAGGCTGAATATGAGGCTATGATAGCAGGTTTTCATTTGGCGAAAGTTATGGAGGCACGGCAAATAATTATTTTCAGTGATTCTCAATTAATTGTGAATCAAATGATGGGAGTATATGCAGTTAAGGGAGAATTAATGGTGAAGTACCATGCAAAGGCGATGGAGTTATTGGCAGAATTTGATGCTATTCAATTGGTGAGAATACCGAGGATGGAGAATGCTAAAGCAGACGCATTGGCCCGATTAGCGTCAGCTACGCGCACCGAGCTGCGAAGAACGATACCAATTGAAGTATTAGAAAATCGGAGTATAGAGGAAGATCTGATGGTAAATATAATTACCCTTGATTTGGGACCATCTTGGATGGATCCTATCAGGGCATACATTGAAGAAGGAGAATTACCAGAGGACAAACTAGCTGCCAAGAAATTGAAGTATAAAGTTGCTCGATATGTGTTAACTAATGGTGGTTTGTATAAACGAGGAATTATGGCAGGTTTACAGAGATGTGTGCATCCATCAGAAGTCAAAGAATTGATTGAAGAAATCCATGAAGGATCTTGTGGAGCTCATGTAGCAGGTCGGACACTTTTGCAAAGGGTAATGACACAGGGATATTACTGGCCGACGATGAGGGCTGATTGTATAGCCTATGCTAAGAAGTGTGACAAGTGCCAACGTTTTTCCTCCATCCGAAGAACTCCACAAGCATTGTTGACACCCATAACTTCACCTTGGCCATTTTCCATGCGGGGGGTTGATCTGGTTGGATCACTGCCGATGACCCGAGGAAGGTTCAAGTATCTCGTCGTGGCAGTAGATTATTTTACTAAGTGGGTGGAAGCTGAACCACTAATTGATATGACGTATGAGAAGGTATATCAGTTCATTTGGAAGAACATCATTTGTCGATATGGTCTCCCCCATGCTTTCATCACAGACCATGGAACACAATTCGATAATGAAGAATTTGCTGCCTATTGTCATCAGTTGAACATTTTGAAGTATCATTCAGCACCAGGCCATCCCCAAAGCAATGGACAGACTGAGGTGACAAACAGAACATTACTAAATGGTTTGAAGAAGAGGTTAAGTGAAGCTAAAGCAAACTGGATCAATGAGCTCCAATCAGTACTATGGGCTTACCGAACAACTCCCCGAGCAACAACTGGAGAATCACCATATATGTTAGCATTTGGAAGTGAAGCTGTGATACCTGCCGAGTTGGGTCTCCCAACTCATAGAGTGCTGAATTTCAACTCCCCAGTCAGCGATTTGATGAGAAGACTGGATTTGGATATGCTCGAGGAGGTTAGAGAAGAGGCAGCCATTAGGAATGCTGCTTACCAACAACGTACAACTCTATTCTACAACAAAAAGGTGAAGAAACGTGACTTAAAAGAAGGGGATTATGTGCTAAAGAAAGTCATTCAGAAGAAAAATAAGTTGGAAGCAAACTGGCATGGACCTTACCGAGTTACAGAGGTTGTTCGTCCAGGAACTTACAGAATAACAACTCTAGAAGGAGAAGAATTTAAGAATGCGTGGAATGCTGAACACCTACGCAAGTATTATCAGTAATGTAAAATGTAAAGCTTTTCCTTCAGTATGAATAAAACGAGGATGTTTCACCATTTTCTTTATGTTGAAAGTTTTTCGGGGAATACTAGTGTAATACACTACCAACACAAAAAGTGCTCTAAGGAGCCAAAAAGTGCTCTAAGGAGCCAAAAAGTGCTCTAAGGAGCCAAAAAGTGCTCTAAGGAGCCAAATGCTCTAAGGAACCAAAAAATACTCCTTTGGTTAGGAGGCCCTCTAAGGAGCCAAATGCTCTAAGGAGCCAAAAAATACTCCTTTGGTTAGGAGGCGCTCTAAGGAGCCAAATGCTCTAAGGAGCCAAAAAATACTCCTTTGGTTAGGAGGCGCTCTAAGGAGCCAAAAGCTCTAAGGAGCCAAAAAATACTCCTTTGGTTAGGAAAAACAAAATATTCCAAAATACACCAAGTATAGTTGGTCGGGGATAAAGACCCACTAACTGTAGTTGGTCGACGAGGACAAATTATTGACCTTAGTGGGTCGGACACATTTTTATATTTGAAATTGAACCAAGTATGGCTAGTCAGGGATGAAAATCCATCAACTGTAGTTGGTCGACAAACATTATTTATCCACCTTGGTTGGTTGGAAACAGTTTGAACAATTTATACTCATTACTGTATTATTAAGTGATTGGACAACCTTGATACTTGTAACTTTTTATTAAGTTGCTCAATGAACAATATTATTGTTATCTTTTTAACAGATACATATGCATAAGTGTAAAGTGTTTGATAAACACGAGATAATACCAATACAGATTTACAAACAAAAATGAAGTCTTTCATTAAAAATTCAAAATAAATTACAAGTTACATGAATGTACTAACTGTTACATTGAAAACCTATTCTATTGGTTTCTTTCCTTTATTTTTTGAAACAGGCTCCTCGCCAGCAGGAGGATCCTCTAGGCAAAGAGGAGAATTAATGAAATTAACATCCCTGAGCATTCTGACGTTCATCACAGAAGGTGTATCCAAGAGATGCTCAGGACGAGACAATTCAACCTGAGAATGAAGGCTATAATCACCAAGGTACTTTGAAATCAAGCTACGAGGAATGGAACGAGCTGGGATCCATGCCATGTCCAATTTGAAAGGTGGTACAGGCAAGTCTAGTAATCCTGGAGCATGATAATCCCATAAAAAATGCCCTCGCTCTAATTTTAACACGCCCAGTGCGTTCAACCACCCTTGCTTATAACCTTCATTGTTGGCATGTTCAATGCGAGCATCCAAGTGAACAAGAGCTTCATTATAACCTGCCATCCAGAATTCCCTGGGCTGCTTGTGAAATTGAAAGGTTAATCTATCCAACTGTTCGAGAAGATTTTTGGCAAAAAGATCCTTGGTATGAAGAGCAGATTTCGTTGCAGTAAGTTGATCTTCCAACGATAGATTTTTCTTGGACATTTCTGACAGAGCACGATCCTTAGCATTCAATTGAAATGCTTGAGTTTCCAAAGTGGACTGAGTACGAGCCTCTTCAACATCGCGATTAAGAACTCTTGATCGGCTCCGATAAGCGACTGGAGAACTTTGCTCCTCGGCAACATTTTGAGCAGCTCTTCCTCGCCCCCGAGAACCTCTTCCTCGTCCACGAGCAGTCCCAGAAACAGCAGATCTTCTTAAATCATCCAGTTCTTGCCTTAATTTGGCATTTTCGACCTCTAAGAAAGAGAAACCTTCATCAGTAACGGGCACTAGAGCAGCGGAAGATGACGCTGGAGATTCATATTGAGCCAACTTTTTCTGTAAATTATTATTTTCTTGTTCCAGGATCTCGGCAATCTGCCTGCAAGCTTCAACTTCACCTTTTAGGGTCCTTTCCCTAATATCATATCCAGCAATGATCTTCTTATGGCCTGTTTCAGAAGAAAGTTGTTGGTATCTATTTTCATAATCTTTGTGTAACAAAGCCATTGATTCATTGTGCTGACCTTGGAGATCTTCTATGGAACCATGAAGTTCCTCGATCAACTCGTAGTATGCCATATTGTTGGCCACATATCTATCAAGTAAATCTTTCAGGTACCGGTAAGCCTCAACTGCTTGTTCTGAGGCATCGTGACCAAGAATGTCAACAATCTCTGATACACTTAGGTCTGTATGACCAGCTTTATAATATCCATTGCATTGTCGCATCAACTCAGTATCGGGAGCAGATATCAATTCCATTCTGGCCAAAAACTAATAAAGAAGAGGAAGCAGGAGTTAATAAATAAAAGCAGACAGAGTATCAATAAAGAAGAGAAACGAAGATGTATTTTATTAGATCATCAAAAAGTTACATTATTCGGTTACAAGTAATGAAATATAGAAATGATATCGAACAACTTCACACCTTTTCCTTGTCCCCTAAGACTTTCTCGGGAGGCTGGGACGAGGAGCTCGGTTGCTCGGTGGTAACAACGGTTTGATCAGCAGGAATCTTCTCGGCAGGAGGAGGCATGGAAGAAATGTCCTCAATGACAGAGGGTTGAGAAGCAGAGACTGGATCACCCGTAGCCATAGAAGATTCATCTGAGACATGCTCATCTTCTTCTTCTTCCACAATTGCTGGAGGAGGGCCAGGGAGGTGTTGTTGGAATAGCTCAGAATCGTCTTGGACCTTCAACTCTTGCAGAGCAGCTACCCAGCCATCGTGGAAGTATTTCAACTTCCCATATTGGACTTGGGATGTCATTGCAGCAATCCCTTTATCCCATCCTTTCTCCCAACCAATACTGAAATGTTTCTTGATTGCGACCTTTCTCCTCAACTTCTCCGAGGAGAGCTTCACATCCAATTCCTCTTTTTTGACCTTGATATCTCGCAGGGTAGATAACTCTTCCTCTGCCTTTTTCAGCTGGCCATCATATTCCTGATGTTTAACCTCTAAACCTTTTACTTTCTCCTTCAAATTCTTGGAGGTTTCGGCCATTTTCACCTTCTCAGCTTCAGCCTCAGCTAATTTCTTCTCCCAAACAGCTTTTTCGTCAACATACTGTTGACGAGATTCCTTTAAAGACTGGGTCAAACCCAACAGAGCATCCTCTACACCTGACGAGGAGCTTGAAGCTTTAATAGCTTCATCCTTCTTCACAATATTATTAAAACAGTTCACCAACTGAAAGATGAGAAAAATAGCAAAGTCAATACAAAATGCAAGTATTCAGAGAAAGAAAGAAAAACCAGAAGTATGAGAAATTTACTGAAGCAAGGTGACGAGCAGCTAAGGATGTCAGCATATCCCTAGGAATTCTTTCATCAATACCATGGACCTCGGGTACGACCGAGCTCATTGCAGAACTTGGAAGAATGATGTTTGGAACATCAGTACCACCAGCAGGTAGGGAGGAGGCAGTTTCAGCCGGAGTAACTAAGGATGATTTCCTCAATCTCTTCAACGGGCGGTCAGAACCTTCAACCAAAGAGGTCTTGGTCGGAGAGATTGTAATTACATCTACAGGAGCATTTTTCTTGCTCGGAACCATTGGGGGCTTCTCGGTAGCTTTAGAAGACCCAGCATCCACCTTTTTAGTCCCCTCTGGGACATCAGCTTTGCTTTTCTTGGCCCCAACAACAGAAGTAACATCATCAAAGAGAGCAGGAGGAGCTCTTTTCTTACCCATCCTTTGACTTAAAGGAAGATGAGAATCTGAAGATGAACCTTCTGGAGTTGAAGTTGGTTCAACAGGATGAGCAGTATAAGAGGTTGTGTAACTCTTATACTGTAACAGATATGAGGCAGACCAGATGTGTTCGTCTGCAATGTTCTTGTGCAAACCCCAGATAAGTTTCAGATGCTTGATATTAACCTCTGATTCTTTTGGAGTTCTTCTTTTGCTATCAACTGCAAATAAATACATAACGAGATATCAATCATACATTTTGTCAAACATGATGAAAGCATAATTTCATAAGTAAAATAAAATGAAAAATAAACCTATCCCATTGCCATATGGGGGGCATTTGGGACCGTTGTATACTTCATTTCCAGCTAAAGGGGCATATTGCTAATTTTTTATAACCAACCCATGTTCAAAATAATCTCTATTTGAGTCAGGGAGGTTAACTACAAGAGCCCTATTCAGAAACCTAGTTTTTAAGTAATAAATATTATCTAGAGTGGCCCACTTATAGCAGTACATAATCTCAGGGATCCCAATACGAGTCCCATGAGTTAGATTTAATTTGCGTACCCCATTAATTATTCTCCATGAATTGGGGGCTATTTTTGTAGGGACAAGATCGAAATACTGACAAAACTCAAGACACAATGGATTTGGTGGAAAGGAAAAACCACATTTAGCAACAAAAAGACTGGGGAACCAATGTCCCTCAGCCAATCGAAAGTAATCTAAAGGCTCAGAAAGAACCTCTAGAGTTACCCACGAAGGAACGGAAAAATCAGAACGAAATTTTTCAGCAGATTCTACAATATAAACCATATTGAATAAAAGAGATACAGAAGAAAGGAAGAAGATCTTACAGGAAGAAAGGAGGAATGTTGACAACGAACGAAAACAAGGATGAACGCACAAGAGAGAAGGAGAGAATAGAAAGCTTGAATGCAGAAAATTGGAAAACGTAGAAGACGGTATGATTACCCAAGAAGTTTAAATACTTTGCATTGGGAAGCGGCGAAAGAAATGATTACCAAAAAGAAACTACTGAACTTTCGGCAGCTAAAAGGACAAAAACTGCACGGAGATAGAAGCGCTTATAAAAAATTCAAAAAAAAAAGGGCGGAAGCTGCGAAATGAGAAAGAAATTTGAACACGATGTTCCTGAAACCCAGGAAAAGTCATTTAATATTGCCATATACCGAGAAAGAATGTTCCATACTCCTCAAAGTTCGAAATATGAAACATTGGGGGCTTTTGTTGATACCAAAATTAATATGCTGATGTGGACGAATAATACGAAGACATGTGTCAATCTACGTGGCACGATAGCAGCGAGGAAGTTCATTTCCCGACCAACCATGCTTCTTTCCGAGCAACGAGGATACACCGAGGAACTCTAGCACACCGAGGAACTCTAGCGCACCGAGGTACTCTAGTTCTCCGAGGAACTCCTGATCAGCGAACAGCTATGGCGATCCGAGATGCACCTCGGTCGTATCATTAATTGCCAGATAATCAACAGTTCAGATATTCATTGAATGCTTATATTCTTGACGCGCACGCTGCATTAAATGTATTACCCTTTCACATGTATACCATTTAATGTATCGAACCTTTCATGTACAGCCTCAAGGCTATAAATACCTTGTATCAAACCCATTCAAGGGGACCGGAATTTCTTGAGAGAACTTGTAATCAAGAATTCTGCAAACACTCAGCAATAACATAACAGTGGACGTAGGCTTTATTCCTAGCCGAACCACTTTAAAAATCTTTGTCTTATTTATTTATCTGTGATTGAATAATTAGAGCAATCTAGTTTTTTACATCAACAGTCCCTTATATGTGTGATGGGATTGATTATCTTCATTTCATCTTCAATACCATCTTCATACATTCATTTTATCTGTTTTTTATGCCTAAAAATGATAGGGACTATTTTTTGTCTTCAACAGATCGACGCCGTCAATGGGAAGAGGCGCAAAAATATTTCCTTATTATTAAAAGAAATCAAGATCATCATCAAAACATAAGTCTTTCTATATTTTTATGAATACACATCATTTCATTCAATCATGAATCTTGTGTATCAACATTTATGAACAATATATTTTTTGAGAATCCACATAACACTGTTATGTACAATAATTTGCCATATTATTCTATATGCATTCTGAAATCTAGAGATACATATCCATTTTATCTCTCTTTGAGAAATTTGCTTCTCTCTTTTCGCATAGATGTTAACCACAGTGTTCATTCATCCGTGTTGATGAACTATACACTCAATTTCATTCATTTACAAATCTGTGCAAGCGGTAAATTTTAGATACTTTTCATTATTGATTGTACAGTATGTAGTGGCGCCAACCTCTTGATATCAATTTTGGATCTAATCTCTCCATGTCTAATCAATATCAATTATGGATCTAATGTCTCTGCATCTAATTCTATTTGTGATATTTGAAGGAGGTAAACATCAAATAATTTCTCTTATCATAAACCTTTTCAGTATGAGTGTATATATTTTTTATTCTTGTGTAGATCTGATCTTGATTTGGAGCCATCATTAAAATATATACTGAGGGGAGAAAAATCGATTCAGAATTCCAAACGTCTGGGTTTTCTTGTTCATTAAATCATTTCTCAACATGGCTTCAATCAACTCCATTTTAGAACCAAATTGGTTCGAAGAACCCCTTATCCATATGAACAGCACCAACCGGAGATCTTAGCACAAAGGTGACATTAACATACGAGATCCCATGGATTTTGTTGATTCTCATTGCTAGTCGGCAATAAGGTGAGGACCCCAGGATAATTATTCCTCACAACAGTGCCGTCACCAATTCAGTTTTCATAGTCGGTGACCACTCCTACAATGACAAAGATACCCTAGTACTGGTCGGTGCCATGGTCACAGTACCATAGTCCTCATAACTTAATGTTTGCACAAGCCCCGACCATCTATCACTAGCCGCAATCTCAACTATCACTGGTCGACAAAAATTGATCAGGGAACGTTGTCAGAGGTCGACGATAATAATAAAAACTTTTTGTAGGTCGGCAACATCGTCGGACCATGTTTATTGATCGACAACTATTAATGGTTGGTGACCACTATGAGACACACCTATTACTGGTCGGTAGTTCTCCTCTAGCTTTGGTCGAATTCTCCTCTAGCTTCTGATCGGCGATTATCTTACCTAATTGTCTCCCCCAATGAGCATGGCAATGATAGTAGTGTATTTTTTACTCAACATTTGCACAGGTTGAGGACGAACCATCATTTTTCTGGTCGGCTACTGAAAACCACATTAACGACCATCGCAGAAGACTACATTTGACATGAAGGTTGGCAAACCATCATTTTTGGTCGAAAGTTGAGAAAACCAACCTGAATCAATCAAAATTGCGAATATGGATGCGATATGGCCTGTGGGATCAATGATTATTTCTCGAACTAAAGTTATACCCCCATAATTCCTTCTCCAACCGACCACGATGGTCATGATGCCATCAAGGATATCCACTTCGATCAATTCGGTGTTCAGAAAAGAACCTTGGCAACGTCTCCTGATCACCCATGGTGGTTGGCTACGCCAGCATTGGTCGACGGAAGGATGAGGATAATATAGTTGAAATCTCTTTGGACACTAGTCCATTTGGATCGAATGTCCAATTATAACCCATTTTTCCTTTACTAAAATTAAAACCTTTGTTGTTATTATCAAAAGCTTTTGGATTTTGGTTTCTTACCCCAACCAATTTTGATAACAATTGTTGATTAAAGATAATACGATCTACCTATTTATATACTTCACATCTTTATGCTGAAATATTTTTTTAAACACCAACTTATATTTGAATATTCGTTAACATAAGTTTGAGTAAATTACAGACTAACCAAATATGTTTTACATCTCGTACATATTTAATAAAAATCTTCTCATTTGTCATGTATTCGGCTTAAAACTTATTATTTCATATTGCCTGAGAAGATACATATCATATATTGTTTGGCTGAATAAATCAATCTCATGATAATTTCTATGTGATTTAGCCTCAAAAGGTGGTCGGACAATTTATTAACTTCTACAAGTACAAGATTTAGTCCCAACAAATGCTTGGCCACAATCTTAAGCTCTTACAAATTTTACTAATGCTTTGTTATATGCTCAATAGATACTCGGCGACAAGCTTAAACTTTTTGAAAATATTATTAATTCTTGATATTGTGCAATTTTGACTCGACGGATTAACCAGACACTATTTATCTTATTATTGCTCTGACGAATGATCAAGCACTCTACAACACATTAAGACCCAAACAAATGGTTGGCCAACATTATTTCTTATATCCGATGAATGCTTGGACATTGATATTTCTTCAAATTCATTATTAATTATTTGATTCTCAACCTGAAAGATGGTTATGCATATGCAAGATTCATCTTGATAAAGGGTCGATAAAATATTTATTGTCCTATATTTTATCCCCAACAGATGGTTGATTGGGAAAGTCTTCATGTATATTCAGTCGTGACAAATGTCCATCATAATCGATTAAATACCGACATTATATTTATTATTGGTATTATGGAAATCTATTTTTCTTTGACAATGCAGGATCATTCGGTCCCTTCATACACTATTTAAAGGCCCAGACATATTGTCGGCCCCTTCATTATTTATCTGGATTTCTTAATGGCGTGAATACTCAATGAAAATTATATAAGCCCCAACAAACTGTTGGGAATTACCAATCGCATGTTCATTCAACATTATATTTTCAATTCAAGTCCATATGCTTGGGCATGCTCATTATTTGATTGTCCTATATATAATCGACATTATACTGCAACAAAGTATCGACGATTGATCGGGCATTATTACTATTATTCAGTCCTCTCTTCAAAAAATGGGGGCTCCGTCCATTTACCCAGATACCGATTTTGGTAAAGAATTTACATATGAAGAAATGCAACCGAGTAGACTTCTTCGAAAGAGAGATCACAATTCAACTCGATTAGACTTCTCCGGAAGAGAGCTCACAATTGATTAGGTTCCTAAAGCCTGTTTTCCTAATGATCGTTACTTCATGTATGACTTCAAGTCATGAACAAGAAGCGCTTAATGATCATTACTTCTTGTATGACTTCGCCTTTTGACGGGTCATAAACGAGAAGTCTGTAAAATTCTTATACAATTCAAACAGTTAAAAACAAGTTTTACCCGACTAAGTTAAATACAGGAAGACATGTATACATTCCTAAATATGGGAATACACACATATATTACTCAGACACTTTGTCGCCACTGATAACTGAAGTTAAACTTAGATCAATAAAACTATTTGTAGTTACATCTAAGTGCATTAGTAGAATCTAAGGCCCTACAATCTAAGTTCAATTGTTGAACTCATTACTTTCTAAATAAGAATATTACTTAGTCAGCAAGCTGATTAAAATCTAATCACAAGCTGAATACATATCAACCAATTACTCTAACACTTATGGCTTTAGCAACAGACATTATCTTAGGAGTCATTTCATGGAGCATTTTTCCTCAGCCTTATCCATCCCATCCAGAGTAACATCAAGGGCAAAGAAATCAGAGTATCAGACTACCTTTTGATGATTCATAGTTTTTCAAACTACAAGAAATCTAGTGAATACTCAATGCAAATTATATAAGCCCCAACAAACTGTTGGGAATTACCAATCGCATGTTCATCCAACATTATATTTTCAATTCAAGTCCATATGCTTGGGCATGCTCATTATTTGATCGTCCTATATATAATCGACATTATATTGCAACAAAGTCTCAACGATTGATCGGGCATTATTACTATTATTCAGTCCTCTCTTCAAAAAATGGGGGCTCCGTCCATTTACCCAGATACTGATTTTGGTAAAGAATTTACATATGAAAAAATGCAACCGAGTAGACTTCTTCGAAAGAGAGATCACAACTCAGCTCGATTAGACTTCTCCGGAAGAGAGCTCACAATTGATTAGGTTCCTAAAGCCTGTTTTCCTAATGATCGTTACTTCATGTATGACTTCAAGTCATGAACAAGAAGCGCTTAATGATCATTAATTCTTGTATGACTTCGCCTTTTGACGGGTCATAAACGAGAAGTCTATAAAAATTCGTATACAATTCAAACAGTTAAAAACAAGTTTTACCCGACTAAGTTAAATACAGGAAGACATGTATACATTCCTAAATATGGGAATACACACATATATTACTCAGACACTTTGTCGCCACTGATAACTGAAGTTAAACTTAGATCACTAAAACTATTTGTAGTTACATCTAAGTGCATTAGTAGAATCTAAGGCCCTACAATCTAAGTTCAATTGTTGAACTCATTACTTTCTAAATAAGAATATTACCTAGTCAGCAAGCTGATTAAAATCTAATCACAAGCTTAATACAGATCAACCAATTACTTATGGCTTTAGCAACAGAAATAATCATTATCTTAGGAGTCATTTCATGGAGCATTTTTCCTCAGACTTATCCATCCCATCCAGAGTAATAGCAAAGGAAAAGAAATCAGAGTATCAGACTACCTTTTGATGATTCATAGTTTTTCAAACTACAAGAACTCTAGTGAAATATTCTACAAAGTCCAGTAGGTCGGTTGCCAACCACTAGTATACTTAAAGACCGAGAAATTACTCAAAGCTCATATTCCATTCGTGGGGATTATTGTTCACGCTGCTAAGACATTTCAAGGAAGAATCGATGAAATCACCAGCCAAGCATTATAATCGGCTCCAGATCATAACATGGTCGGTGCACTGGCCAATTATCATCTAGGATTTATTTTTTCTATTGAATATCAAGAGTCACATCCAGTACATACATCACTTGGATCTTCACTACTGCTGTTCGAACCAACACTCGATAAGAAGTTATACTTATATTTAGATATTTCAAAATTCGCTACTAGCTCGACACTAATCAGACTGAAGAAGAGGGGTTCAAAATCCAGTATATTACACTAGCAAAGCATTCAGAGGAGCGAGAATGAAGTATCAATGCTTAAAAAGACAAATTAACTTTGGCTCTCATTGAAGTATCAAGGAAGATGGAACCCTATTCCCAGACACACAACATCATAGTATACACTAATTTACTTCCTCAGCAAGTGCTCCATGAACCAAAATAATCAGGCAGTTTAATATGTTAGGCTGTGGATCTTGAAGATTATGATAACATTTATGAGCTAAGAGCTGCTAACTATCACATATTTCATTATTGAATTTAGATACCCAAAAGTGATTCATAACCCAAGTTTGCCTACCGATCAGACTTCCTCGGAAGAAAGCTCAACTCCAAAGTAAACCAAAATTATCGATCAACTTGAATCATCCATTGTCTAAGATATAGCCCACTAATATGCTGAACAAAGCAAGAAGACAGTCCTTCAATCCATACGTATTTTAAAAGACTGATAATGGGCATCGAGTAACGTTTAAGAATAAATACTCCATCCTCTCAGTATATCATCAAGCATGGAGCATTGGGGCTTCTATTGATGCTAAAAATTATCCATATACGTGGACTAATGAGAAATGGACGTTTGTTCTCCTACGTGGCAATATTCACATTAATTGCTCACTTGGTCGTCTCTCGAAGACAGTTAGTCAACCAACCAGACAACCGACCTAGAGAATATGAAGCATAATGAATATCAAAGGCCATTGGTGTATAATATCAAAAGACTCATTTATTGTATATAGACGTAAATGCTTAGAGATATAAAAGCATTTCATCTCTTGGGTTCCTAGCAACCCCTATAAATACATGCTCCCCCTTAGCTAAAAAAAACACCTCAATCATTATACTATTGTAAACTCATGAGAATAAAATAACAGTGGACGTAGGCTTTTCTTAAAGCTGAACCGTTTTTAAAAAAAATTCTTTTATATGTGTGATGGGATTGGTTATCTTCATGTCATATTAAATATCATCTTCATACCTTCATTTTATCTGCAATGGTCCCTATCATTTTTAGGCATCAATAATAATTTGTAGCATGTTCCTTACCACAAGATGGTCATTACTTGTTAATCCATGTTTCTTATAAAAGGATTATGTAATAAACGACAAGTGTAAGATTAAGATACTCTCACAAGATATAATGGAACATTATATTACTAATGTTGCTAGACTATTTGTACACGATAAAAGAAAACCTGATATTATTAATATATCGCCTAATCGTAGTGATAGTATTACCGATGATCTGGATACACATGTCACTTATACTGGATGACAAGTAATTCCACATCATAGTGGAAGAATCATGAGAGATATTGAAAGGTTTATGTTTTAGGTAATCATTTTGCTATAATCCCAGATAAACACACACCAAGTTCTTTGAACTACAATGGGTAATTCCAAGACAAGGACTTGTGCTTTTATTTATGACTATGGATATAAAAAGCATTTGATGTATTTGAATAAATTTTAGAAGTTTTAGACTTATTAATGGCATAAAAATCGTCGGGTGTAAGTGGATCTATAAGAAGTTAACAAATATATGGATAGGAAGGTATAAACATTCAAGACAAGACTTGCAAATGAGTTTACTCAGAAAGAAAGGTATTTACTATGATAAGACCTTCTCGTTGGTAGCCATGCTAAAGTTTGTAGGGATTCTTTTAAGGTCAAGACTACGTTCATAGATAGTTGTCTTGACAAATGCATAATAAGAAATTAGGAAAACAAAGTGATGTAATATTATAAGATCCATTTATGCATTTGAGCTAACATTAAGGTATTAGGTCATTCGTCTTGATAAGGTAACCAAGTTTGGATTTTCATCAAAGCTTGAGTAATACTTGTTAGTATTAGAACCATGTTGAAAATGTGGTGGTATTTATAGTATAACTTGTGGATAATATTTGCCTAATCAGGAACATGGTGGGATTATTGTCTTACACAAGAGTGTTTTTGTCTAGGTAGCTTAATATAGAGTACATAGGACTAACTGAACATATCCTTATGATAGAGATTTTTCTAGATCAGATTAATATGATGTCGGTCTTATCCAAAGATGCTCATATTTTGTATTCTCAATATTAGTATCGGGGTTTCTTGAAAGTTTTTTTCAAGTATGGAGTGACTATGTTTGACAATGAGTGGAAACACTTGATAACATAGAAGTTATGAGGAATATACCTAAGGCTTCGACAGTAGGTAGCCTCATGTATTCTATATTCCGTGTTAGACCAAATATTTGTTATGACTTCGGCATAATCAACCAATTGGAGTATAAGAATCTTGTACCTTTTAAGCTACAAGGACTAGTTTTTCAGTCGAATAAGAATTCTAAGTGTTCTACCTCGAAATATATGTTTACCTAAGGGCGTTGTGATAGAAATTGAATGAGTGTGAATCAATCACGAATTGCTGACTCTACGGAGGAGACATAAGTTATTTTTAATTACGAGGAAACTAAAGAGGCTATATGGATTGGGTACTTCCTAAGTAACTTGGGTGAGGTTCCTTCAAAGTTCAATTGGATATTACTCTTTTAATTGTTCATAAGGGTATGATTGCAAGTTCGGGAGAACCTATAACCCATCAAAGGATTAAGCACATGGAATATAGGTTTCACTCAGTTTGAGAAATCTATCAGGGTAGGTTATAAGTTTACTTCCAAGGTTTCATTGGATAACACTCGGTTGATCCTTCTACAACTAAGGATATTGATTGTCGAGTAGATGAGCTGGGAGTTAGATGCATATGTACATAGCTTTAAGACTAAGTGGGCTATTGTTATGGATTTATTCCAAAAACCATATATGACATTTACTTTACAATAATAATATGTCAGTTCATTTTAAGATAAGAATCATGGTTATGAGAATGTCTTATGCTTTAAATAGATTGCATAAATGATCGATCAATTGTACTTAGTAAGAATTTCGATGAGTTGGGTTTGACTTGAGCACATGAGATTGAAATTATGATTCTATTACAATTGAATAGTTCACAAACTTGATACGGAGTTCACATCATATCATTATGGTTGCTTGTATAATCCTAGTGGTTTATCTCAAACTGTGGGAACCATTCTAATTGTTCGAGAACTTGTGTGATAGATCAAAAGAGGATTGTGATCGATACATCCAGAAATGTATTAAACAAGACCACCCATGATACTTAAGTTTAAGGGTTGTCATGACTAGACTTAGGTAATTTCACACTATTTACAAAAGGGTTTATAGATTCTTAATCTCGAAAGTTATGAGGATTGGAATGCTTGCATAATTATTTCTTTAATTTTTATGGGAAAGATTAATTTTTATTGGATCTCTGTCTCCTCATATTGGGAAATCATTATGTGAGTAAGTCTGAGATCATAATTCAAAGAAATCTACATCCAAGACATATCTTGGATTGTGATACCCCCTTGATACACTTATATGTTTTGTTTCCACTAGTAAAACCATGCCAGTCGATTATTTTATATTCTGATGTAATATCAATTAGGTTATGTTGGAGAATCAATTGATTCATTACATGTTGGTTAAAATCGATTAGTAAAAAGCTGATTTTACCAGGAGGGTATTGGACACTTAACGTAAGGAATCACATTATGTACCATAATTAACTTTACAAATAAGAACTCTTTATTATGAATGATTTAGAGATAATTAAATTAGAGTCCAGTCATGATTATTTAGTGGGATTAATTATGATTAAATAAAAATAAAATAATTACTATAATTGTAAATGTAATTTTTGAACGTTTATTTTTAAACCAAATCTTTTATTAGTCTTAGGTTCCTAGTATAGTCCAATGTATAAGCAGTAGGACCAAAAATCTCTAGAACCTAGTCAAGCCTAAGCCCGTGACTTATACATATTTATATCAGTGCAAGTTAGGATTTTAGGTTAATGATTCATTATGAAAGGTTGGAAAGGGAGAGGAAAAACACTATTCATATTTTTGTGAAGAGGTTAGGAAAGAGAAAGTATTATATGTCACATTTCATCAAGTTTCATCTCCATGAGTTCCCACACACAAGGCTTACTTTGGGTGGATCATATACTAGAAGATTCAAAATATTCAGAGCATTATCACAAGGTTTTTAGAGATCTTGGGAGGGTAGCAAAATCTTCATCTTCTTTAACCTTTTTCTACTTATACAGATCACAACAATATCCACTAGGGTATTGTATTCTTAACCCTAGGTTTGTTCTTGAAACTTAGTTCTTGTTTTACTTTTTAATGCGTGATTGATCGAAGTTCTTTGTGCTGAATTTTCGTGTTTAAAGTTGATCCAAATTCCTAACATAAGAACCCAAAAAGAACATGTCACAACCCTCTAAGTTTCACCTAATGTTACAACCTTGTAACCATGGAGTCTATCATACCCACCGACATAAGGTTCACCTGAAGACCCGAAATGTGTCGAACACCACACAAAGTTCTCACTAACCTATCATATGTCTTGAATTTGATTGATCAAATTTCGAAAGCTCTCTGATCATCCATAAAAGGCATGGACTTTCACCTATTTTTAGGAGGAGAAAGAATCCCTATTGGGACACATATGAATTGAACAACCAGAACAAAGAACCCAAAAATCATTAGATGATTCATCAAAACTGTCAATTTTCATTAGATTAATATCGTCAACATCCTCCAAATCACTTGATTCTGCCACCGCTAATGATTCATCATATTCATTATCCTTTCCTTTCTCGTTATTCAGCTTGAGAAATTAATGAATGATGCGCCTAATCTTGTGACAGTAGTAACATTCCCAATCCTTGTGCCCCTTTGACTTGGACTTGAACCTCCTCGAACCTCGATTCTCTTATATTCCTCTAATGACTTGGCTTGGGGCATCACTGTCACCCTCAAACACTTTCCTCCTATTTTGATTAAATAAAAGGGTTGATGTGAGCTCGTCCAAAATAAGATTTTTCTTCTGAAACATTATCGTAGTCCTCAAATGATCCTATATCTTGAAAAAGTAAGCTAATAAAATTGCAACCTTGTCTTCTTCCTCCATCTTCACATCCATATTTAATAGCTCTAAGAGAATTATATTAAACACATTGATGTGGCCTTCCAACGAAGTACTCAGGCCCATGAAAAATCTCTAAAACTCCTTTTCTAGATTAATCTGATTTGTCAAAGACTTCTTCAAATAAAACTTCTCAAGATTTATCCAAATCACCTTAGTGAAAATCTCTATCATAAATTTTTTTTTAATATCCTTGCATAAACACAACTGAATCATGGAACAAGACTTCCTATTAATTTTTTCCCAATTGTCATCCTTTATTATGCCGGGTTTCCCTTCTAAGTCTTAGATTAAACTCTCCTTGACAAGGAAGTCCATCACCTCCACTTGCAAAAGGCCAAAATTGTTCTTCCTATTAAATATATCCACATCATACTTTATCTTAGACGATATAAAAAAGGCCATAGTTTGCAACTTAGGCTCTCACACTAATTTGTTGTGTGGAAGCACTACATATATCTATCTAAGGATCCATGACCAACAAACCAATCACACCAAGATATGACAATCCAAATAAAGAAGATAGAAAATAGATGAAAGAACATAATATTTATGTGGTTTATCAAATTTGACTACGTCCACAGGCGATTCATGTCACTAAATAGAAGAATATTACAAATGGAAGGACTTCTTATTCCTTTCTCACACACAAATAATCTCTCTTATCACAATAACCCTCACGCACTATATTGAAAGAATTTCACAATATAAATCTTACCAAAAATGCTCATAGATTCTACTCAAATTTTCGATAGACAATACCTAAAATTAGGACGTAAAATACCCAATTTTCTGTAAAAGAGTGAATCCTTAAGTTCTACTCATAAAATTATCTATTAGGTCACAAAGGATATTGACCAACTTTCTCTTTCTATCTAAAATTAGGGAGGGAAACACTCCTTAAATAGGAGACGAAATCCAAGAGTTACAACTGGTGTAAAATACCTCATAAAATAGGTAATTAAAGTTATCTAGCTGACTTCACTACACCAAATCTACCGGATTGTCACGGTCATTGACCGTGACAAGTCCAACTTGTCAAGGACAATGATCGTGATAATTTTGGGGGTGACAACTTTTATTTTCACGGACCTGTCATGATCATGTCACGGTCTCTGACCTTGATAAGTTTTGTCACGTTTAGTAACCATGACAAACCTGTGGCAATGTTAAGAAATTGTCATGATCAATGACCGTGACACGTCTGTGATAAGTTCCTTTGTCACGGACTTATCACGGTTAATGACCGTGACAATTCTAGGTAAAATTGAAAAAAAATCTGCTGGGAAGTATGGCCATTGCCACTACCCAACAGTATATTTGTACCTGTTATAGCAATGTTGTACTTGTTCAAACATCATTTTTTTTTATCAAAGAGGGACGGTACCCCCACAAGTTTTATTAATTTTTAATGCAAATAAAATAGAGATAATGCAAATATACATTCAAAAAAATATGCATCACGATATAATAAAAGTATAATTCAAATGTAACAACTTAAAACAATTCAATTCAAATAATGTCACTACATGTCTGGGGTAGGTCTGAGGAGGTGAATAGGCCACACGATATACGAATTAATACACCCAGCAATGTTCATCATGCCGCATTGTTCGCGCAACCACAATGTGGATTTCTCTTTCCCGGGTATCACATGCGTAACAAGCACATTGCCTCGATGTCTTAAAGCAAACGTCCATGAACTGGCATACCCTGGACGGTATTTGGGTCCCTTAACCCCCGCCCTATCCGCTGGCCATCAAATATGTCCTGTATAAACATGCTCGGCCAACCAAGTGTCAACATCGATCGGTCGAAGGGAGCTAAATAGGGGACTGGATCATCAGAGTCCGCATGTGCCGGTGATGAAGTAGCGAGGTCCACATCCTCATCCTCTTGTACCTCCTCCTCCACCACCACCTTCTCCTTACCTTTCCCCTTACGATTTATGACCAATGAACGCTTCATGAATGAGAACATATCTTGGACCGTCGCCTATAAAATAGGATAGCTTCGCGTCATGCGAGTTCATCGTTCGAGCCAAACCGGTGTCACTCGTCTCCAATTCGATGATCCTAGATTTGGCCACCCACGAGCTCACCCCCATCTCCTCCCCTTGCGATCAGCCCCAAGCACTTGGCTGAGTGCGTCTGTGGACAAAGATGCCTTGTCGGCATCACACTGCTACTCATGCACTTCCTTAAGCTTTGCCTGAAACGACAAAGAGCACATGATTAGTTAAATAAGTAAATAAAAAAATTATAACGTAATTAAAAAAAAGTAAACTGTCGGATTACTTACAATCGTGGTCGTGACGCTCGGGGACACCTCCTTATCCTTCCCCTTCTTCGTTCGAAAAGCCACATAAGTATCGAGCCTATGTAATCTACCCCCAGGGCCACTCCCCGTGCCCTGAAATAAAATAATGCAAAATTAGTATCGGCCCACAAAGTAAAATAATATAGAACAATATATTTCTTTAATTATAGAAAAATTAAATCTTACCATCATCCTATGCTCCACCTCAGCGTAAGAGGTCCGACCGGAGTAGAACCCGTACGTCTTTTTCCCCCGATTCTCCCTCCTCGATTGGCGGGATGCCAATTGTCGCTCCCCGATCTCATTGTCAATGAACTTTTACCATTGTGCCAATAAGATCGGCTCATTCGATGGGGTGGAGTCACGCATTCAGATAACGTACTCTCGGGTCTTATCAAAGTACTGGGTCCGCATATTTTTCTTCCACGTCTTATGTTGCTCCTTCAACTACTCCAAGATGGAATCGAGTAATTTTGGATCCAGGCTGAATTGTTCCTGTCCAACAAATACAATGTTAGTTGTGAATAAATATAAATATAAGTATAAATATAAATATAAATATTAAATGAAAATCAAAATTGAAATTGAAATTGAAATTGAAATTGAAATCTAAATTTAAATTTAAATTTAAATTTAAATTTAAATTTAAATTGAAATTGAAATATTCATATAAATATAAATAGAAATACATTACCTGGAGTGCCACCCAAATAGCTAACTTGAGCTCATTTGGCACCTCCCTCTAACTAGTGTACTCCAGGACAATGATCGTCTTTACCATCTCCAGGTATGTCGCTAATAGCCCCGTCTTGTTCTCGATGGCCATCCACAATTTTCCATATTTTGGGAGCCTAGGGGTCAAGGATTCCTCGTCGCCTCCGCTACCACTGAGCCCATACGACATCATCATAATCAGCATCATCATCCTCGCCTTAATATCCGAAGGAGACATTTTCTGTAAAAAAAATGTTGTTATTAGTACAAATCAAAATGAATTGGAAGAAGACATGCAAATATGTAAAATTACTACAAATCCAAATGAATTATTACTGTTTAACACCTTAATTCTGAATTCCAAAACAACAACATCTATCTCATAATATGTACAATTATTAAAAATTCAAAACATCCCCACCCCCACCCCTACTACCCACACACACGCACACTGCACAAGAGTTAAAATGATAAAGTTCAAATAAATTAAAAGCATTAAAAATGGATTGATAAAGTACAAATTGGAATATTTATTACAAATTGAAAAATTGTTTCAAATTCGGGTTATCATAAAAAATGGATTGATATTCGGTAGGAGCATCCAAGTCATCCACACTACTATTTAGACACTTTGGCGCATGTAGGACAGTTGACCACAACTCGTTATTGATATACTCCGAGTAAAACACTTGATTGACCTTTTGAAATGCAGAAAAAATGGCTCATCACTCACGTAGTCGTTGCTCTTCAACTTAGACAAGTCAACCATGATCAAATTGGTGCCAGGATCAACTTTACAAGAATTTTTATCCTCAAATCTTACACAGTCACAATAAAATACAACCTCTTTAAAGCTTATATAATCCAATTCAATATATTTCGAATTACACCATAGTAAGTCATTTAGCTTCAACGAGATTTTTATCTTTTGCGCTCGCTCCAAAGAAAGTAAGAGTCTTGTATGAAATGCCCGAGTTCTGTACATTCTTCGACATCTTCATCTGTGTCAAATAGATAACGAGCTACTTGTGCATGTTACAAACTCGTTAATTTCACTCGTTTTCCCATCACATGACCACCATCACCGACGAACTCATCAGTGTCATCAACGCAGGTCGAATCAGGCATATATTCCCGAGTATAGATTGATGACTCCACAGTGATGTATTCTTCTGCAATTGATCCTGCAATATATCGCGTATTCTTGACGTAATCTGTAAAAACTTTCATCAATCTTTCAAACGGATACATCCACTGATATCTAACTGGACCACAAAGAAGTGCCTCATCGCATAGGTGAACTAACAAGTCAGACATATATTCCCAAGTATAAAACTATGTGTTCTCGATTGACTACCTTCTCACACAAAAGTGAGAGGGTAATACTAATTTTCATAATAGCCCTCCGCAAATCCTTGTGCTTGGAGAAATAGTGCTTAAATAATAGAGGAACCAATTGCATGATCACATGCCAATCGTGGAAGTTACACTTATGTAAATCATGAGTAGCATAACTCACAATCCTTTGCAAGTTGGACGAAAAATTAGATAGGTCCTTCAAATTATATATTGCGTCTAAAAGAACCTTCCTTTTCCCACTCGTCAAAGTAAACGCACAAGGGGGAATTATTGTCCTTCCCCTACTGTCTTCTTTCAACCATAGTTGTGGCTTAAGTTTTAACGATTTAAGGTCTTTTCGTGCATTTTCTCCATCCTTCGAATGACTCCCCCCAAGGCAAGTGCCCATAATATGTTCAGCGAGGTTCTTCTCTGCAAGCATCACATTCAATACATGGCGCACTGGGTTATTATTCCAATAAGGCCAGTCAAATAAAATTGACCTCCTAGACCATGCCTTCATTATCTCAGTTTTATTCCCAACTGGGGTCTTCTTATGCTTGACATTCTTAAATTTGGGATTCTTACCTAGAATATTAGGGCCACATTCAGAAGATTTACTTTCAATTTCTGAACTCGAAAGTTGCCTCGGCGGTAGCCTTTGTTCAACCCCGCCCGATAAAAAATTGGAACCTTTCTCAAATCTGAAACTATGAGCCGGGTCTAAAAACCTCCTATGGCAATGGTATACATTTTTTGAGCTAGCGGATAGACGAAGAGATTCAGTCTCTTCTCCACAAATAGGACACCCCAAATAACCATGTACTACACAACCAGATAATGTCCCATAAGCTAAAAAATCATGAATTACCCACTTCAACATAGCTTTCAGCTTAAATTATTATTTTTTTTAAAGAGTCAAATAATTGCACACACTTTTCCCACAACTCATTTAATTCTTCTACCAAAGGAGCTAGGTAGACGTCGATGTCATCACTTGGTGCCTTTGGCCTAGGTATCAAAAAATACAGCATCGAAAATTCAAGTCTCATACACTATGAAGGAGGGAGGCTGACTGGGGCTAGGATCACTGGCCATTCACTCTAATTGGTGCTTAGATTTCCAAATGGATTGAAACCATCTGTTGATGAAGCCAAACGAATGTTGTGTTGTTCTCGAGGAAAATTGGGATACTCATAATTCATCCTCCACCAAGGTGTAGAATCAATAGGATGACGCATAAGATTACCCCCTACTTCTGACCTAGCATGCCAAGTCATTGCCTCCGCTATCCGTGGTACTGTGAAAAATGGCTTTAATCTAGGCCTAACGAGAAAATATTTCAACACTTTTTGAGGCACTGTTGAGCTCATGCCTTCCTTACCAATAAATTGGACATATCTAGGTTCATCGCATACCGGACAACGATCGAGATTTTCATACTCCTTTTGGTATAGTATGTGATGATGTTGGAAACAGCACCACTAGATGAGGTGTTGACAAGCTCAAGCTAACAATAACAATGGCAGCACACGAGTGCATATATATAGTAGAAGGAGGTGAGGAGAAGAGGATGAGCACTTGTATGTAAGTGGTTCAGCCAATCTGGTCTACATCCACTGTGAGTGTGCATGTAATATCACTAGATGAAGGCACTAATTATCTCCCAATGCCTGGAGGGTTATGATTGGGGCCATCATCCTTTAGAGGGTTGTCCACTACTCAAACCTTCCAGTTAGGTTTTTTACAGGTTGTTATGTACTCTCCTTTGGCAAAAACCACCCTAGCTATTACCACTTCTTAGCTAGGAAATCAGAGAAGAAAATGTTGTTTGTTACCCAAACTTTAAACCATAAATGGAAACCTTGGTATTTCTTTCCTTCTAGGGTATGGGAATTTAGTCCAAATGAGGCCTCTGGAACGTCTATTCCAAGGACCCCTCTGAGATGGGGGAAGGTCTCCCTTGCTGCTAAAGTCGATCCTGGACTTATCCAGGATAACTGCCAAAAGGTTGAGGATCTTCACAATCAGGGCGAGAAGGGTCATCTTATAAAATATGCACATCTGATGACCCCCTATTACCTCTCTCAAACAGGCTTGGGGGGTGGTCCTTTGATAGAGCTTCGTAAGTCTTAATTTTTCATAAGTTATACCTCTTACTTTTTATATCTCTGACTTACTAACTCAGATACTTGTCTCTTTGCAGAGTGCCCTGAAGGCATATCAGACGACCTTTGGGAAATATCTGCTCCAGGTCTGGTGAAGCTGATGCAAAAGAGGGGTAGCAAAAATGTGACACTTCCTACAACCAAGAAGAATGTCAGCACATCCCAGTCCTATGTTACCAAAAAGAGGAAAAGCACGGCTGACCCGGATTATCGAAGGTCGCGCAAGACTCAGAAAGGGTATCGTGCCATTCCCATATCTATAGACGATGCCCTGACTGCTCGTCTTGCTCAGCTAAAAATCAGTGATAGCCTCATTAGCCATAATCTGAAGGCTGTCGATGCTATCAGCACAATAATGACTGAAGAGGATAAGCATTTCTCAAGCTCTTTGGATGTCCCATTACTGGCCGAGTTTACTCCCCATAAAATAATTCAGGTATTAGTTTTTGTTCATTTGCTCCAAGTATAACCTCAGATCTTTTAGAAATTATAGCTCATATGTTCATACGTCTAACCTTCTACTGCAGGGTGTCTTGTCCTTGCATCATCTTATTGATTGAACCCTGAAGAAGATGCCCCTTATAGAGAAGGGCCAAGAAGCTGAGAAGGTTCAAGCCTATTTGAATATAGAGGTTGAAAAGTTAAAGGAGGTTGTCAAGCAGAGGGGCAATGACATCTAAACTCAAGAAGGACCATGACCTAGCCATGAAGGCAAAAGATGATGCCCTTCAGCCCAAGGTAGATACTGTTATCAGGGCTGCTTTAGAAGATGTTGTAGAGAAGACCATCGAAGACTATAAGGTCTTTGATGAATTTGTCAGTTTTGGCTTTGAATACCTTAAAAGAGGTATCAAAGCAACTGGAAAATGGGCAGCCACTAAGGAGAAAGAGTCAAAGAGCTTGACTACTTTAGACTTTGATGGTCTTAGCTTTAGTGACCCCCGATTTGCTCAGGCCTTGTAAGAAGTTGAGGAGGATGATACTGCCCCAACTGAGACTGCACCCCTATAAGTCACTGAGACTGAAGATGCTACCCATCATGATGATGGAGCTAAGGGGACAAACATCATCCATGATTAAATGACTGCAACTGCAGAGACCTAGGCCTTTTTCTTATAAAGCTTTATAAAAGTTATAATTTTAATTTCCCTTTTGTATCTCTTAGATTTTCTGAACTTCTGATGGCCTCTTGGTTCTGATCACTTGTAATTCATCTTTTCATGATAATCATTAGTTCAATCTTCTTTAAACTCTATTGCTTCATACGATGTTATGCTTGAATGTCTAAACTCATACATTTTCACCAAATTAATGATGTTTAAGGTCTGAGGTCACCGCTCTATAATCTTTACCTTTTAAATTTTTACCAACTAATGATGTTTAAGGTCTGAGGTCACCATATTATGATGTTTACCCTCATAAATTTTCACCAAACTAATGATGTTTAAGGCCTGAGGTCACCATATAATAATGTTTACCCTCATAAATTTTCACCAAACTAATGATGTTTAAGGTCTGAGGTCACCATATAATAATGTTTGCCCTCATAAACTACCACCAAACTAATGATGTTCAAGCTCTGAGGTCTAAGGTCACCATATAATGATGTTTACCCTCATAAATTTTCACCAAACTAATGATGTTTAAGGTTTGAGGTCACCAAATTATGATGTTTACCCTCATAAATTTTTCACCAAACTAATGATGTTTAAGGTCCGAGGTCACCATATAATGATATTTACCCTCATAAATTACCACCAAACTAATGATGTTTAAGGTCTGAGGTCACCATATAATAATGTTTACCCTCATAAATTACCACCAAACTAATGATGTTCAAGGTCTGAGATTACCATAATATGATGTTTCACCTCATATTTTCACGAAATTAATGATGTTTAAGGGTTGAGATCACCATATAATGATGTTTACCCTAATAAATTACCACCAAACTAATGATGTTTAAAGCATATACCAACAGTACTAGCACAACATTACTATATTTTCATTAACATCTTCTGTCTAAACTGATACATGTATTACAAAGAAAGACAACTGTAACATCACATGTAATATTTCTTCAAATGATCAGCATTCCAAGGGTTTGAGAAAGGTTCCCCTTCAAGATTTTCTAGTCGGTAGGTTCTAGGCACAACCTCATCAACTACTCTTTAAGGACCATGCCAGTTTGGATGGAGCTTATTTACTTTTTGCAACTCTTTCTTTAGGACTAGGTCTCCCACAGCTATAGGTATTGATTTCACCCTTTGATTGCAGAATTTTGCGGTCCTCTGTTGATAGGCTGCTTGTCTTATCTCTGCATCCTCTTTTCTTTCTTCAATCAAATCAAGGTCGAGACTTCTCTCTTCCCCATTCCTCTGAGGGTCATAGGTCTGAACTCTATCAGTGGGAAGTCCTACCTCTGTAGGGATGATAGATTCTGAACCGTGGGCTAACGTAAATGGAGTCTCTCCCATTGGTGTCCTTGTTGTCATCCTGTAGGCCCATAACACATCATAAACCTCCTCTGTCCATATCCCTTTGGCCTCTTCCAACCTCTTTTTTATCCCATCAATAAATATTCGGTTTGTAACCTCGGTCTGACCGTTTGCCTGGGGTCGACCAGGAGAAGAGAAGAACTGCTTGATCCCTACTCTTTCACAGTATTTATATAAGGAAACATTCTTGAACTGGGTTCCATTGTTTGAGATGAGGGTGTTTGAAAGACCATACCTTCATATGATGTTATGAATTGGAAGGTCTTTTATTCAGTAATTGGGATCATTGGCTCAGCCTCTACCCATTTGGAGAAATAATCAATTGCCACTATTAAGAATCGATAGTTATTTGTAGCTCTTGGCAAGGGTCATACCAAACCAATGCCCTATATTATAAATGGCTAAGGTGATTTGATTGGCGTCATAGGTTAATGAGGTTGATGTGGGATGGTGGATAACCTCTGGAACTTATCACACTCCTTCACGTATGTAACTGCATCTTTGGCCAAGGTCGGCTACCAGTACCCCTGAGTGATTATCCTCTTAGCTAAAGGTTTTGCTCCTATGTTACTGGATCAAGATCCCTTATGCACATCGTGTAAGATGTGAGGAACCTCTGAATGGTGGGCACATATGAGGAGAGGGAGTAGGAACCCTTTCTTGTACAAGACATCTCCCACAATTGAGAATTTGGTAGCTCTAAACCTCAACTTTATTCTTTCTGACTTTGACTCTGGTAGGTCTCCCTTTCTAATATATTTGATAAGAGGATCCATCAATGAGGCTCCTATATTCAAATTGAGGCAAGGTCTGGAAACCTCTTCTTCTTCTATGGTCGGCTTGAGCAAAAACTCAATCGGTATCTTTCTTCTTATGTCTGTCCTTGTTGCTGAGGCAAACCTTGCTTGTGCATCGGCTCGACTATTATTTTGCCGAGGTATTCTCTTCAACTTCACTTCCTTGAAGATTTTTAGCATCATTCTCACCCTCTTCAGGTATTTGGCCATCCTTTCATCTTTAGCCTCATACGCTCCTAATACTTGGTTGATAACCAACCTTGAGTCACTGTGGACTATGAGTTGGCCAACACTAAGGGCTTTCACTAAGGAGAGACCCGCTATTAATGCCTCATACTCTGCCTCATTGTTCAAAGCTTTGAAGTTGAACCTCAACGCAAATTCAATATCGGTACCATCTGGTGCTGATAATATCTTCCCCACTCCACTTCCGCTTTCACAAGATGACCCATCAACGAAGAGGTTCTAAACAGCTTCATCTGAAGAGAAGTTTCCCTCTGATAGGGTCCCTTGCCTGAAGAGGTTCCTGTCTTCCTCATTCTTAACCATTCTTTTTCTAGCTTTGCTTGACTCAACCTCGTTCGGATCTTGGAAGACGTTTATGTCTGGTTTATCTGCAGCCTTTTGACTATCTTCAATCTCAACCTCTTCCCAGGTAAACACTGCTACAAAGTATGCGAGTGCCTGCGCCTTGATGACAACCCTGGGTTGATAAACAATGTCATACTCCCCCAACTCGATGTCCCAGGTCATTAGCCTGCCTGACTTCTCAGGCTTATGGAGGACCTGTCTGAGTGGGGACTTAGTCAGGATAACCATAGAGTGGGTTTGGAAGTATGGCTTCATTTTCCTAGAAGCATGTATCAAAGCATAGGCTAATTTTTCCATCCTAGGGTACTTTTGTTCAGATCCTTATTCCATCATCTTTTCTTACTATTGCAGCACTAATGGTTAACTCAGAGACAACTAGATATACATATAACTTCTCCCCAAAAATGGGCCGAGATAGGAGTAGTGGGGATCTGAGGTAGGACTTGATCTCCTTAAAAGCTTTGTCACATTTTTTATCCCATTCTAAGGCCTTTCTAAGCACTTTAAAAAAAGGAAGACACTTGTCTGTAGCTCTTGAGACGAACTTGTTAAGTGCAACAACTCTTTCGGTTAGCCTCTGAACGTCTTTAATAGTTCTAAATGTCTTCATTTATAGCAAGTCCTTGATCTTCTCAGGGTTAGCCTCTATTCCCCTCTGATTGACGATGAATCCCAGAAACTTTCCTGTTCCTACTCTGAAGACACATTTGGCCGGGTTCAGCTTCATTCTATACTTGTCCATGGTGTCAAAAGTTCTTTCAAGACCGACCACATGAGTGTTGGCCTTTAGACTCTTCGTCAGCATGTCATCTACATACACTTCTATGGACTTGCCTATATGATCCTCGAACATCTTATTTACAAGGCCTTGGTAAGTAGCCCCTGCATTCTTCAGCCCAAAGGGCATGACCTTATAGCAATAAGTCCCCTTATCTGTGATGAATGTTGTCTTCTTTGAGTCTTTTGCATTCATGAAGATCTGATTATACCCAGAATATGCATCCATAAAGCTCATGAGCTCATATCCTGCTGTGGCATCCACCATCTAATCGATACAAGGCAGGGAGAACTGTCTTTTGGGCAAGACTAGTTCAAATCAGTGAGGTCTACGCACATCCTCCATTTCCCATTTTCTTTTGGCACAATGACAGCGTTAGATAACCACTCAGGGTATATGACCTCTATGATGAACTTGTCCTCTTCAAGATTTTTGACCTCTTCTCTGATGACATCATACTTCTCTCTTGAGTATACTCTGCTTCTTTTCTTAATGGGCTTAGCGTCTTCTGTAACATTGAGTTTGTGGCACATAATCTCATGGTCAATACCTGGCATGTCTTCATGGCTCCAGGCAAAGACACTTTGTCTTTTCCTTAAGAGATTCACCAGCTCTTACTTGATTTTAGGTCTTAGGGCTCTGCCGACTTGGTTGGTTTTTTTCGGTTCATCCTCATTGAGGACAATGGATTCTACCTCTTTTGTGTCCTCTCACTTCTTGAGCTTTTTTTCATCTCTAGGATTAAGTGTATCGATATTGTACGCGGTTGAAGCCCTCTTATGAGACTTTCTCTCTTTTGTAGAGTTGAAGTAGCATTCTCGTGCCGATATTTGGTCACCTTGCAATTTCTCTACCCCATATGGAGTCGAGAATTTTAGCATTTGGTGGGCAGTTGAAGGCACGACCTCAAACTCCTTAAGGGCTACTCGTCCTATGATGAGGTTGTAAGTTGAGAAGACGTTTTTATCCCTCACAAAAAAATTTATTTTTCTGGTCAATGTCTTAGACCATTCATCTCACATTCTCACATCCATATCATACATACCCAATGGATGAACCTTTTCACCGCTGAAGTTGATCAATGGATGATGATAAGGGACAAGGCTAGCTTTGTTGAGGCCTAGGCTCTTAAAGCAGGTCCAGAACATAACGTCTGCAGAGCTACTTCCATCAATAAGGATTCTTTGAACTTCACACCCATGCACCCTTGTGGTGATTACTAGAGGGTCATCATGAGGGGCTAAAATACCTTTAAAATCAAGTCGTGAGAAGCCAACTATGAGGGTTTCCATATCTACCTCCTTTCTCTTCTCGCGCTTATCTTCTGTAGATGCCAAGTTTACAACCATGGCTTTAGTCACTACCTTAGCCTCTGACACAGGAGCCTTGAGATTTTCTACCTCTGAGCCACCCCTTCTAGTCCTCCACATATTGTGTTCACATCGAAAGAGATCATACTAACCCTCTTCACTGAGACATGATCATCTTTTAGTGGGAGGTCAGGGTCATCGTCATCATCATCTGAGTCCTCAGTTCTTCTAGTAGGGGCATCTTCCCCGAACATGTTATTTCTCTTCTTTTTAGGGTCATCTCTTCTTCACTTAGAATCTTCACCATCCACATACTTCCTGAGCTTTCCAGATTTCAATATCTTCTCAATCTCGTCCTTCAAGGCAAAACACTTATCACTCATATGGTCGTGATCTTGGTAGAACTCGCACCATAGGTTTTTGTTCCTCTTATGTGGAGGAGCCTTCAGCTTCTCCGGCCATCTCAGGGACCTGGAATTCTTTATTTCATTGAGGATGTGTTTGCATCTCACAGTTAGAGGAGTGTAGTGTGCAAACTTGTCATCTACAGCCCTCTTCTTTCCATCCTTCTTCCTCTTAAATGTCCCACTACTACTTCCATTCTCATCCTCATACTTTGCAGCCATTGCTTCTTCAGCATTCATGACCCTACCAGTTGTTGCTAACATCTTGGCCATAGACTTAGGAGGATCTTCAGCAAGCTTCCAAAGTATCTTTCCCTTCTGAAGTCCTCCAATGAGGGTTGTCATAGCTATATTATCCTCGTAATCTTCAACCTCCAATTTTTCCTTGTTGAATCTTATAATGTAGTCTATGAGGCTCTCATTTTTGCCTTTCTTTACGTAGAGTAGATGGGTTGTCTTCTTCTGAGGTCTTACCCCAGAACAGAAGTTGTGTATAAAATGCTCAGCCAAACCCTTAAAGTTCTCAATAGAATTTTTAGGAAGAGAAGTGAATCAAATATGTGCAGCTCCTATCAAAGTGCTTGAAAAATCTCGGCACCTCATCTCATCAGGGATTGAATAAATGTCCATTACAAACTGATACATCTCAATATGATGTACAGGGTTGGTACTTCCATCATACTTGGGAGACACCATTGGTGGTTTAAATTTGGCAGGGGTCGGGAAGTTGATAATCTTTGCCACAAATGAGGAGCCCTCTGAGAATCCTCTTTATAGTGGGTCTCGGCTTTTTAAGAGGTTACCTATCTTATCTTCCAGTCGTTGAATGGAGTCATTCCAAGGTTTAGCAACGTCAGTCGAGCCGAGGTTGTCCCCAGCCACCTCCAAGGGGTGAACTGAGGGTTCCCCAGCTGCTGCACAACGTCAACTGTTAACCTCCTGGCCACAGTCTCAGCCATCTTCCCTTTGTGAGCCAGCTGCACTTCTTGATCTAGATAACCTCTGCCTCATATCATTAACTAGGTCGAGCCTTTTAAAGGCCGACCCTCTACTCAAGCGATCAAAAGTTGATCCTCTTTGCTGGGCATCACCAACCTGGGCTCGTCTTGATCCACAACCTCGGTTATGTTGTATAGGACGTATTGTGTTATTTAAAACCTCATATGGCTCCCAGCAGTCTGCTGGAGCATCCTTTGCCTCAATGTCGTCGTACCTATCCTCATGGCAAGGGTTTCCTTGCCTCCCCAAGCGTAAATGCATAGGGTCAGCAATGTCCCTCCTCCGTTGAGGTGTAGGTTGATCCTTTCGCAGTGCCTGGGGTGGTCCATTGGCCTCAGGATGTGGTTGAACAGATGCCGGAGTAATCATCTCCGATGAGACCCCAGGTGGTCATATTATATTATGGCTTAGCTGGGGGAATTGCTCCTACATCGCTTGCTGCGTTGCAGCCAAGGACTTCAAGGCTGCTGCCACCTCCGCCATTTTTAGAATGGGGTGGTACCTGGATGGAACTAGGTCCTCCAACACCAGACGGTGGAGGAGGTGGTGGTAACTTCTGTACCATATGATGAGACTAGAGAGCTTGTAGTAAAAATATTAGAGAGCTTAATACCTTAAAGGACCTCTTTCAATGGTGACATAACTTTATACATGGGGTGAGGTCTGGTTCACCACTAGAGTCTCTGGTGAGGTCAAGGTGCAAAAAGGAGGAGATGAATCTTCTCGTTCCCACAGACGGCGCCAAAATGATGATGCTGGAAACACCACCACCAGATGAGGTGTTGACAAGCTCAAGCTATCAATAACAATAGCAGCATAAGAGTGTATATATATAGTAGAAGGAGGTGAGGAGAAGAGGATGAACACTTGTATGTAAGTGGTTCAGCCAATCTGGCCTATGTCCACTATGAGTGTGCATGTAATATCACTAGATGAAAGTATTAATGGCCATAGATACAATCTCTCAAGCTTTCTCTCTCTACTGTATAAACTACCAGAGTTTTAGCTAGGGTTACAATTCCGGATCCTTTTACAAGGTAGAGGATGACCTCTATATATAGTGCTTGGGGGGTGTAATGTACCCCCCAAGCATGCAATGAGCCTGTGCATGAGGATCGAACCAGTATGAGAATGACACATGTACGATCTTATGTAAATAATGATGACCTTAATATTCCCTCATGTGGAGGGAACGATTCGATTATAACAGATTTTTCCACGTGTTCCAAACCATACATGTGCTTATAAATGCTCGGCCCTGTGTCTTTGATTGGTGCAACCTCGATCTGGATGAGTACGAGGTTGGTGAAGTCCGACTGTTGCGTTGTCTGAGGTAAATATCCATGATGACCTCAGCCAGGAGGGCTGGCTGAGGTTAGGTATGAGGTAGTTGTAATATCGGCTAGGGGCGGTGATGACATTGACAGATGATTGAACTCAAGAGACATTACTGATTTCGGCTGACGATTACAACGTCGATTGGGGCCGATGATGATGTTGGCAGATGATTGAGCCCATAGGACCTTGTTGACATCGTCTCATAACCAGCCGAGGTTAATGTATGAGGGGCCGACCTTCAGTGAGACGACCTTGCTGGTGGTTGTCATAAGCTTCTGTCACCTCGACTGTGAGACTGGCCGAGGTTAGTTACTCTGAGTAAGAGGGTGCACTTTGGGCATATCAGTATGCAGTCATACACACAAGCATAAATCGATTTATACTTTATTCCCAAACCTTTAAAACTGTTCTTCATAACAGGATAACTATTTGGAGGCGTATTCTCCTTGAGTAGTAAGCCCTTCACCCAATTCAGAATTCCTGTCACGCTATTGCTAGACAAATTGTACTGCGTCTTCAAACTGTGCAAACCAACCATGGCATGTAAATTTTTTTGATCTTTCTCACAACCAGAGTATAACGGTTGGGTTACTGTTGATACCAAATTTAATCTGCTGACATGGACCAATCATATGAAGACACATGGCTGTCTACATGGCAACTACAAACACTTCCGAGGAACTCCCACGCTCCGAGGAACAAAACTGCTTACCCGAGGAACTCATAGTTCCCCGAGGAACACTGCTTACCCGAGGAACTCACATGCTCCGATGAACTCATACGCTCCGAGGAACAAACCTCTCCGAGGAACTCTTGAATACCAAGAAACTTAGGCGGTCTGAGCTGCATCTCGAACAAAGCATTAATAGCTGGATAACCAACAGTTCAACTGATTCATTAAATGCTTATCATTTGGACGCGCACGCAAAGAGGGCATTAAATGTATTACCCTTTCATATGCATATAATTTAATGTATCACCCTTTCACATTACAACCTCAAGGCTATAAATACATTGTACAATCCTCATTGGAGGGGGACCCCCAGACCGGAATTTCTTGAGATAACTTGTAATCGAGAATTCCTATACAAACAGCAATAAAACAACAGTGGACGTAGGCCATTCTTATAAGGCTGAACCACTTTAAAATCTTTTGTCTCATTTATTTATCTGTGATTGAATTATTAGAGTGATCTAATTTTTTACATCAACAGATTGGCGCCGTCTGTGTGAAGCGACTGGTAAAATCATTTTCTCATAAAAAACAATCCATTACCAATGGCGGATATTCCTGAATCCAGCAATCGAAATGCTGGAACCCCTCCAAATCCATCTGCTCCACCAATTATTCCAGATCTGACTGGAATAATGGCAAATGTGGCTCAGGGCCAGACCATCATGCAAGAAACAATGCGACAACTCATCCAAACCCTCCATGGCGGTGCATCAGCCCATTCCGGACCACGAAGCATCCAAAGAAATACCCGTACGCCTTCTTCGCGTACTAGGCGTAATGATTCATATCGCAATGATGAATCTCAAGATTTTTCTTATCAACCTGGACGAACTTCGTCTGTGCGAGCCACAGATACTGAACAACATGTCACCCTCTCACCAGAAAGGGCTAGCGCTTTGGAAAGATTAATTAGGGCCTCTCCTTTCGATCGATTAGCCCCTAGGAGGAACAAAAGTCCTCTTAATGCAGCGTCGAGGAGCTTTCGACGACCATCAGATTTAAGGGAAGGATCTGCCCAGTTGCGACCAGCTGCTCGTCAAGATGGATCCTATGACCGACCAGCTGCTCGTCGAGATAAATCCCAGGAAGCCACTTCAGTGCGATCAGTTGCTCGAACCAATAGGCCCGAGGAAGGAAATGATGCATGGAAAGGATCTATTCAGAGGCTGGAGGATAGATTAGGGGAAATGGCTAAGGCCAAGAACCCTCTACAACGAACCTTTGTTCGAGGAACGCCTTTTGTCCAGGACGTTGTTGATTTTCCAACACCTTCAAAGTTAAAAGCACCTGTTGTGACTCCCAAGTATGATGGGAAGACTGACCCTGTCCTTCATATAAAACAATATCAAGCTGCTGCCGACATCTATGCGGTCCCAGACGAGATGAGATGCAGGGCATTCTCGGGAACTCTTACCGGATCTGCTCAGATATGGTATAATAATCTTCCTCGGGGTAAGATTTCAACTTTTCTTCAATTGGCCGAGTTATTCATTGGGAATTTCTGCTTTAGAGCAAAGCCAGTTAAACGAGTAGCACATTTGTTAAGTGTTAGACAAAAAGCTGGGGAGAGTATTAGAGATTATATAACTCGTTTTAATAATGAGAAACTCGAAGTCATTGATACGAGGAGAAGACAACTATTATTGCTTTGATGAGTGGACTACTGCCGAACAAGTTGTACTATACTTTGGCCAAAGATCCACCTCGAACCATGTCGGACCTGATGGGAAAAACATCCAAGATTATGAATGCCGAGGAGGCTATGTCTGCGAAGAAGAATATGGACGCCAAAGAAACCAAGGTGGAAGGTGATAAAGCTAAGAAGAAAGAGCATAAGAACAATGGTGGTGACAAACATTCCAAAAACAGGTCGTCATGGGAAGTCTTGAGGAAATTTGATAATTACACACCTTTGAAGGCAAATATCAACCACGTCCTGGAAGAAATTAAGAACAGCGAGGAGTTAAACTGGCCAAAGAAAATGAAATCAGATCCTGACACGAGGAATAGGGAGAAATATTGCGAGTTCCACAAGAATCGTGGCCATATGACTAAAAATTGCATAGCTCTTCAGAATGAGATTGAAACACTCATCCGACGAGGAAAGCTATCGAAGTATGTTGATCGGGGAGGCGAAAGAAGAAACAACGACCGACCTAGAGAGAGATCTAGATCTCCTCGTCGAGCAGAGGAGAACAAGAAGAGAAACCATGAAGTTGATCCAGAGGATGACCCCTATCTTCCCAAGAAACCAAGGCATCCAGAACGAGAGGTATTTTCAATACGCTTTGGGTCATTTGATTGTAATGTTATTACAGGGGGAGATGAAGGAGGAGGAGACCTTACTGCAGAAAGAAAAGCTTACCTCGGTGAGGCTCAAGCTTTCTCATACATTCAGCGAATAAATTTAGCTGAGGAAGATCGCCCGAGAAAGGTGAACAAGGAGAAGTTGGTCATTGGGTTCTCAAAGAACGACCTTGCAGGTATCCTATATCCTCATGATGACCCGTTGGTGACCAAAATGAGGATGAAGGAGGTTATGATTTCAAGAGTACTGGTCGATAATGGTAGCTCAGCAGACATCATGTTCTACTCGTGTTTCGATAGTTTAAACCTAAAGCTATCTCAACTGGAGCCTTACCACAGACCCCTCATCGGTTTTGCAGGCGAGAAAGTATTTCCACTTGGGACGATCAAGTTGGATATATTCATTGGTACGTGGCCTGCTTGTCGGACAGAAAGAATGCGTTTCTTCATGATGGATAAGAATGTCCAATCATCGTACAATATCATCATGGGAAGAGTAGGATTGAAGAAATTCGAGGTTGTGCCATCTACAGTGCATCAGTGCCTAAAAATTCCAACAAACTTTGGAGTAGGAGTTGTGAAAGGTGATCAGAAAGTAGCTCGGGAATGCTATTATTCATCCGTCGAGCAAGAAGAACTGGAAGAATCAAAGAAAAAGACTACGACCTATCAAGTGGAGGACGGTGCAGAAATTGAAACATTGGATCCTCGAGATGAGGAGCAACTCGTGAAGGGTCAAGTGGTGGAAGCTACTGAAAACATCATTCTGGACGACGAGCACCCTGAGCGAACTACTCAAATAGGTTCATCGTTGGAAGCCTCATTAAAACAAGAATTGATAACTTTCCTTAGAAGCAGAAGATAAACTTTTGCGTGGAGTCATGAAGATATGCCTGGGATAGACCCAAACTTCTTATGTCACGAGCTCAATGTGAATAAGGAAATCAAGCCTGTGAAGCAGAGAAGAAGAGTATTCAGTCTTGAGAAGAATCAAGCTATACAGGAGGAAGTCGAGAAGCTCCAGAAAGCTTGTTTCATTGAAGATGTTAAATATCCAGATTGGTTAGCTAATATGGTGATGGTAAAGAAGAAAAAAAATAAGTGGAGGATGTGTGTGGACTTCATCAACCTCAATAAAGCATGCCCAAAGGATCAATTTCCATTGCCCCGAATTGATCAACTGGTGGATGCTACCCCGGGACACGAGTTGCTGAGCTTCATAGATGCTTATTCTGGCTACAATCAAATTAAAATGAAACCTGAAGACAGGGAAAGTACTTCTTTTATTACCCCTAGGGGAACTTATTGTTATAATGTTATGCCTTTTGGTTTGAAAAATGCAGGTGCGACATCTCAGAGGCTGATGAACAAGGTCTTTGATGAACAAATCAGTGACAACATGGAAGTCTATGTTGACGATATGCTGACAAAAAGCAAGAAAGCTGCCGATCATCTAGTTGACTTAAGTCAAACTTTTGATCAACTAGATAAATATCAAATGAAGCTGAACCCGACGAAGTGCATATTTGGAGTACGAGAAGGCATGTTCCTCGGGTACATTGTCAATCAATGAGGCATTGAAGCAAATCCTGAAAATATCAAAGCTCTATTAGGGTTGCGATCTCCAACAACGAAGAAGGAAGTATAGGGTCTCACAGGACGAGTAGCGGCACTCAACAGATTTGTGTCACGAGCAACTGATAGATGTCTCCCATTCTTCAAGACACTCAGAAAGACTTTTGAGTGGAATGATGAATGCGAGAAGGCTTTTCAATACTTGAAGAAATACTTGGGAGAACCTCCACTGTTGTCCAGGCAGGTGATGGGAGAAAAATTGTATTTATACCTTGCAGTATCCGAGAATGCAGTTAGCTCGACACTGATCAGAGTGGAGAATGGAGTACAAAAGCCAATTTACTACACAAGTAAGGCCTTCCGAGGAGAAAAAATCAGATATCCAAGGCTGGAGAAATTGGAACTGGCGCTGATTGAGGCGAGTAGGAGAATGAGGCCATACTTCCAAGCTCATACGATAGTAGTATATACCGATGTGCCATTGAGACAAGCCCTTCACAAGCCAGAAAAATTAGGGAGATTGATGTACTGGGCAATAGAGCTTGGCGAATATGATATAATTTATGAACCCCGATCATCACTAAAAGGGCAGGCTGTAGCAGATTTCATAGCGGAGTTCACCTATCCTGAAACCCCCAAGGAGTAAAAGTTGCTCACTGATCAACCTGTGGATGTTACAGGGTCGACAAACACTAGCTCAGACCAACTTCGGTTGGTAAAAGGGCAAGTTGATGTTACAGGATCATTAAATTCGAGCTCAGACCAACTCCGGTTGGTAAAAGGGCAAGAAAAAATGATCGACGAGGAGCGAGAAAAATCCGGGGAGGATAAAAAGAAGCAGAAAATATTTCACCGAGGAACTCTGACTGATCAGAAATTTGAAGACGAGTTACCTATATGGAGGCTATATGTAGATGGCTCATCTTGCAATACAGGATGTGGCGCGGGGATAGTTTTGAGCACTCCGGACAAGGTCGACATGGAATACGCTTTGTGTTTCCAATTCAAAGCTTCCAACAATGAGGCTGAATATGAGGCCATGATTACAGGGCTTAATTTGGCAAAAGTTATGGAGGCGCAGCAAGTTATGATCTTCAGTGACTCTGAACTGATTGTAAACCAAATGATGGGAGTATATGCAGTTAGAGGAGAATTAATGATCAGATATCATGCAAAGGCAAAGGAGCTGGTGTTAGAATTTGTCGCTTTTCAGCTGGTCAGAATACCAAGAATGGAGAATGCAAGAGCAGACGCCCTAGCTCGACTAGCGTCAGCTACTCGCACCGAGTTATGACGAACAGTCCCAATTGAAGTGTTGGCTGGTCGGAGTATAGATGAAGATCTGACGATGAACTTTATCACCCTTGATTTAGGTCCATCTTGGATGGATCCCATCAGGGAGTATATCGAGGAGGGAGAATTACCAATTGACAAGCTCGCAGCCAAGAAATTGAAGTTTAAAGCTGCTCGGTATGTACTAACTAATGGTGTTTTATATAGACGAGGAATAATGGCAGGTTTGCAGAGATGTGTACATCCCTCCGAGGTGAAAGAATTAATTGAAGAGATCCACGAAGGGTCTTGTGGAGCACATGTAGCAGGTTGGACGCTTTTGCAAAGGGTGATGACGCAGGGATACTACTGGCCGACGATGAGGGCTGATTGTATAGCTTATGCCAAGAAATGTGATAAGTGCCAGCGTTTCTCCTCCATCCGAAGAACTCCATAAGCATTTTGACACCCATAACATCCCCTTGGCCATTTGCCATGTGGGGAATTGATTTGGTTGGACCACTGCCAACGACCCGAGGAAGGTTCAAGTACCTCGTCGTCGCAGTGGATTATTTTACTAAGTGGGTAGAAGCTGAGCCACTCATTGATATGACGTACGAGAAGGTTTACCAATTTGTTTGGAACAACATCATTTACCGATATGGTCTCCCTCATGCCTTCATCACAGACCATGTAACACAATTTGATAATGAGGAGTTTGCCGCCTATTGTCATCAGTCAAATATTTTGAAGGTTCATTCAGCACCAAGTCATCCTCAAAGCAATGGACAAACTGAAGTGACAAACAGAACGCTGCTGAACGGTTTGAAGAAAAGATTGGACGATGCAAAAGCAAACTGGATCAACGAGCTACAATCAGTACTTTGGGCTTACCGAACTACTCCCCGAGTAGCAACTGGAGAATCACCATACATGCTGGCGTTTGGAAGTGAAGCTGTCATACCTGTCGAGTTGGTCCTCCCAACACACAAGGTACTGAATTTCAATTCCCCTGTCAGCGACTTAATGAGAAGACTGGATTTAGACATGCTCGAGGAAGTTAGAGAAGAAGCAACTATTAGAAATACTGCTTACCAGCAGCGAACAACTTTGTTTTACAATAAGAGGGTGAAGAAGTGGGACCTGAAAGAAGGAGACTATGTGCTGAAGAAAGTAATTCAAAAGCATAACAAACTGGCGGCAAACTGGCATGGACCATACCATGTTACAGAAGTTGTTCGACCAGGAACTTACCGAATAGAAACTCTAGAAGGCAAGGAGTTTAAGAATGCATGGAACGCAGAGCACCTGCGCAAGTATTACCAGTGATGTATATGTAACGCAGTTCCATCAGTATGAATAAAATAAAAATATTCTGCAAGTCTCTCTGTTTATTGAAAAAATTTCGGGGAATACTAGTGCTACGCACTACTCGGTACAACTCGGCAGACTACTCAAGTAAATATTCCAAACTGTACCAACATAGTTGGTCGACGAGGAGAAAATATTCCAAACTGTACCAACATAGTTGGTCGACGAGGAGAAAATATTCCAAACTATACCAACGTAGTTGGTCGACGAGAAGAAAATATACCAAACTGTACTAACGTAGTTGGTCGACAAGGATACAATATTCCAAACTGTACCAACGTAGTTGGTCGACGAGGAGAAAATATTCCAAACTGTACCAACATAGTTGGTCGACGAGGAGAAAATATTCCAAACTGTACCAACGTAGTTGGTCGACGAGGAGAAAATATTCCAAACTGTACCAACATAGTTGGTCGACGAGGAGAAAATATTCCAAACTATACCAACGTAGTTGGTCGACGAGGAGAAAATATTCCAAATTGTACCAACGTAGTTGGTCGACAAGGAGAAAATATTCCAAACTGTTCCAAGTATGGTTGGTCGGGGATCAAAACCCACTAACTACAGTTGGTCGACGAGGAGAATTTATTAACCTTGGTTGGTCAGACACATTTTATGAAAAACCCACTAACTATAGTTGGTCGACGAGCACAATTTAACAACCTTGGTTGGTTGGAAAAATTTTAAACATTTTTATACTCATTACTTTATTATTAAGTGATCGAGCAACATTACTGATACTTGTAACTTTTTTACTAAGTTGGTCGATGAACAACACAATATTATTATCTTTTTAACAGATATGCATAAATGTAAAGTGTTGATATTTACAAGACAATAGCAATTATGATTTGCAAACAGAAATGAAAGTTTTTCATTAAATTCGAAATAAATTACATTGATGATAAAATGAAAGTTACATTGATATGTATGCTAACTATTACATCAAAAATTTCTATTCTACTGGTCTCTTCCCCTCAGCTTTTGATGCAGGTTCCTCACCAGCAGGCGGATCGTTTAAAGACTGAGGAGAATTGATGAAGTTCAAATCCTTCAGCATCCTGATGTTCATCACAGAAGGTCGATCTAAAAGATGCTCGGGATGAGATACCTCAATTTGAGAATGTAAACTGTAGTCACCGAGGTATTTTGAAATTAAGCTCCGAGGAATGGCACGAGCTGGGATCCATTCCATGTCCAAATTGTACAGTGGCACAGGCAAATCGAGCAACCCGGGATCATGGTAGTCCCACAGATAGTGTCCTTGTTTGAGCTTCAGCACACCTAAGGCATTCAACCATCCTTGTTTGTAGCCCTCATTGTTGGCATTCTGGATACGATCGTCCAGGTGGAATAGTGCTTCGTTGTATCCAGCCATCCAGAACTCCCTGGGCTGTTTGTGGAATTGATATGTTAGCCTCTCTAGCTGCTCGTGGAGACTCTTGATGAAAATCTCCTTATTCTCCAAGATGGACTTCTGCGCAGAGAGCTGTTTTTCCAAGTCCCTAATCTTCTTTGACATGTCAGACAAAGCTTGGTTCTTCGCCATTAGTTGGAAGGCCTGGTTCTCTAAGGCAGATGCTGTCCTCTATTCCTCGACAAGCACCCGAGCTGCTCTTGCTCGTCCCCGAGGAGCTCTTCCTCATCCCCGAGGAGACGTGGAAGGCCCCGACCTCCTTAAGGTATCCAATTCTTCCCTCAACTTAGCATTCTCCACTTCTAGGAATGAAAATCCCTCGTCAGTCACTGGGATTAGGGATGTTGAAGAAGAGGCTGCAGACTTCAACTGTGATAGCTCTTTCTTCAAGTTGTTGTTTTCCTTTTCCAGTAGCTCGACAATATGTCTGCATTCCTCGACCTCGCCCCTCAGGGTTCTCTCCCTTACATCATAACCAGCAAAAAGCTTCTCGTAGCCCTTGTCAGCAACGATCATCTTATACTTCTTCTCGTAACTCTCATGTAACAAGGCAGGTGATTCCTTGTATTGATTCTGAAGGTCTTCGAGTGTGCACTGGAGATCCTCGATCATTTCATAGTAAGCCACATTATTGGCTACCGCTCGATCAAGCAGACACTTCAGGTACTGATATGCTTCCACTGCCTGTTCTGAAGCATCCTGGCCAAGGATGTCGGCAACTTGTGCAGCACTCAAGTCTGTGTGACCAGCCTTAAAGTACTCATTGCACTGTTGCAGTAACTTTGTATCATGGGCAGATAGCAGATCCATCCTGACCAGAAACTAGCAGAGAACGAAAAGCAATCATCAATAAGAAGAATAAGCAGAGTATGAATAGAAGATGAACAACAATATGCAAGAAAATTCAAGTTTTATTAGATCATAAAATTCAGAATTACAAGTGCTAGATTACATTTGATAAAGAAAGAAAATATAAAAATAAGCCCGAACAACACTACACCTTTTCCTTATCTCCCAAAACCTTCTCAGGAGGTTGGGAAGAGGAAGCAGGTTGCTCGGAGGGAACTGTGGGCTGTTCGGAGAGCACCAGCTGTTGCTCGGATGAAGAAACGACTTGCTCAACAGTAGACTGGATGGCTGGGGGGTGATCTCCCATCACCATTGAAGACTCCTCAGAGGTAGCTTCGTCCTCTTCTAATTCTTCTGGAGTAGGAGGAAGACCAGAGATATGCCTCTGGAAGAGCTCGGAGGACTCGTTGACCTTCATTTCCTGAAGGGCAGCGACCCATCCATCCCTAAAGTACTTTAGACTGCCATAGTCTACTTGAGATACCATGGCAGCACACCCCTTGTTCCACCCCTTGTCCCAGCCAGAGCTGAAGGACTTTTTCACAGCAGCTTTCCTCTTCAGCTTCTCCGAGGAAAGCGTCTCGGACAGAAGGTTCTCGGCATTCTTCAGTTTGATCTCAACCTCCTCCTTATGCCGACCTACTTCCTGGAGCTGGTCCAACCTCTCCTCAGCAACTATGAGTTTATTTTCCAGCTCTCCAGCGGCTTTGAGCTTTTCCTCAAGCTCTTTATTTGCTTTCTCCAAGGCATTCTTTTTCTTCTCCAACTCCTTGGAGGCATCAGCAACTCGATCTTTTTCTTGCTCGGACGAGGAAAGTTTTTTCTCCCAGATAGCCTTATCAGTGGCATACTTCTGGCGGGAGTCTTCCAAAGATTTGATAGCCTCTTCCATAGCTCCCTCCACACTGGACGAGGAGCATGAGGCTTTAATGGCTTCATCCTTTTTCAGGATTATGTTAAAGCAACTCGTCAACTGTAAACAGAAAAAGAAAGCAAGTTAGAAACAAAAATGACAAAGGAAAATATGAAAAGTTCAAAGTAAAGAAACTTACTGAAGCAAGATGACGAGCAGCCAAAGAAGTAACCATGTCCCGAGTAAGATTATCTTCATTACCCTGGACCTCGGGAATGGTCCGGGACTTCACCAAGATCATGGCAGAGCTCGGAGGGATAAAAGTGGGAACTACAGTCCCAGCAGCTGGGGGCTGAGTAGTGGTGTCAGCCAAATTGATCGAGGAACTTTTCTTCAGCCTCCTCGGGGGAACAATTACAGATTCAACCAAGGATGAATCCTTGGTCGGTGATATCACAATCACCTTTCCAGGAGCAGCAGAGCTGCTCAGAGCCACTGCGGGCTTATCAACAACCTTCTCGGAGACTTTAGCAGGAGCAGCTGGAGGAGCTGCATCAGTCTTCTTTGTCCCCTCCTTTGGGACATCAATCTTAATCCTTTTTACCTCCCTAAACTGGAGGCGGTTTTCTCAAACAGAGCAGGAGTTCTTCTCTTCTTCATCCTTTCGCTCAAAGAAATATGAGATTCAGGCGAAGAACTTGCAGAGGCTGGTACTGGCTCTGCTTCACTGATCACTGGACGAGCAGTGAAGGGGGTTGTGTAGCTCTTGTACTAGAGCAGATACGAAGCCGACCTGATGTGCTCGTCAGCAACCCTTTGATGCAGACCCCAGATAAGTCCCAAATGCCTTATATTGACATCTGTTTCTTTTGGGCACTTTATCTTGCTATCAACTGCAAATAAACAAACATTGTTATCAGTGACACATTTTATCAAACACAAAACAAACATGATTTCAAAATAAATAAAATAAAATAAAATAAAAATAACCTATCCCATTGCCACAAGGAGGGCATCTGGGGCCCTGGTAAACCTCATCTCCGATTAATGGAGGGTGTTGCCAATTTTTTACGACAACCCCGTGTTCAAAATAATCCCTATTGGCATTAGGGAGGTTGACTACTAAGGCTCTATTTATAAACCTAGTTTTTAAATAATAAATATTATCATTAACTGCCCATCTATAGCAGTACATGATTTCTGGAATTCCTATACGAGTTCCATGCACTTGATTTAATTTATGCACCCCATTAACTATTCTCCATGTGTTGGGGGCTATTCGTGCAGGAACAACATCAAAGTACTGACAGAATTCCAGACACAGAGGATTTGGTGGAAAAGAAAATCCACACTCAGCAAAAAAAAGACTGGGGAACCAATGTCCCTCAGCCAAATTAAAATAATTAGAAGTCTCAGAAAGCTCTTCCAAGACAACCCAAGAGGGAATGGAAAAATCAGATCGAAATTTGTCAAGAGATTCAACAAGGTAAACCATGGTGATTAAAAGAAATGAAGAAGAAAGAAGAAGATCTTACAGGAAAAGAGTAGAGCTGATGACGACAGACGATGGAAGAGATGAATACACAAGAGAGTAGAAGACAATGAAAAACTCGAAGATGAAAATTTGAAAAGGTAGAAGACGATGGGAGTGTCTGTGAAGTTTAAATACCTTACCTTGGGAACTGGCGAAGTAATGATTACAAAAAAGGATGATTACGTTACCGGCGGCTAAAAGGGCTTTAAATATAGGCGCGGGAATCAAAGCGGGCAATAGCGGCTAAAAAGACAAAAAGTAACGCGGGAATTGAAGCACGCAGAAAAGTCCAAAAAAGCATGATTCTACGAATTTGGAAGGAGAAATAAATACAAGGGAAATTCTCCTAAAAATCAGGAAGACTATTTAAAGCTACCATATTCCGAGAAAGAATGTTCCATACTCCTCAAATTTCGAACTATGAAACATTGGGGACTTCTGTTGATACCAAATTTAATCTGCTAACATGGACCAATCATATGAAGACACATGGCTGTCTACATGACAACTACAAACACTTCCGAATAACTCCCACGCTCTGAGGAACAAAACTGCTTACCCAAGGAACTCATAGTTCCCCGAGGAACACTGCTTACCCGAGGAACTCACATGCTCCGAGGAACTCATACGCTCCGAGGAACAAACATCTCCGAGGAACTCTTGAATACCAAGAAACTCAGGCGGTCCGAGCTGCATCTCGAACAAAGTATTAATAGCTGGATAACCAACAGTTCAACTGATTCATTAAATGCTTATCATTTGGACGCGCACGCAAAGAGGGCATTAAATGTATTACCCTTTCATATGCATATCATTTAATGTATTACCCTTTCACATTACAACCTCAAGGCTATAAATACATTGTACAATCCTCATTGGAGGGGGACCCCCAGACCGGAATTTCTTGAGATAACTTGTAATCGAGAATTCCCATACAAACAGCAATAAAACAATAGTGGACGTAGGCCATTCTTATAAGGCTGAACCACTTTAAAATCTTTTGTCTCATTTATTTATCTGTGATTGAATTATTAGAGTGATCTAATTTTTTACATCAACAGTTACCTTAAATTTTAAACTTTGATAGTCATCGTTAAACTTTGTTCGTGATACAAAGTAATTTTTAAAAAAAGTTGAAATATCCCACCCCCATATAGACAATAATCCAGTGGTCATGCCACTTTTAAAATTAACCAACCGAACATCGATCCACTACAATCCAATCGCAATGGCAACAACAAATGTGTATCCCGTACTCCTTCTAATTCATCTATTCAATTAATTCTTTTCATCAATTAAACTAACAATTAAAGTATATAATTATTAATTTACTAATTTACAATGAGGGGCAATCCTACTTGCATATGAAAGGGACACTAATTATTAATTTAATAATAAAATTAACAACCAATCAATATTTAATGAATCAATTCTTTTATAAGGGGCACTACAATATGAGGGGCAATATCTAATAAATCAATAAAAAATTAATTAAAAAAATACACACACGCATATATACACACACACAGCCCCCCCCTCCCCGCCACCTCCCCCCCCCCCCCCCCCCCACGGCCACTGCCCACAACACATGCACACACACATATACACACACACGCATATACATACACATATACATATACACATACACACAGTGCCCCCCTCCCTTAACCCCAACCCTTCCCCCTCCCCCCCCCCCCCCCCCACACGCATATATACACCACACACACACACACGCATGCACATTTACATATACATATACACACAAACATACATAAATGGAAGAGAAATAGAGAGAGAAAATATACCAAAATAGTAGAGAGGGAGAGTGCAGTCACTTAGAGAGAGAGAGAGAGAGAAATGGAGGGGATAGAAATCGGTGAGAAAAATGAAGAGGGAAGGGTTTTTTACTGACAGAATTTTCATGGAAATGTCACGGTCATTGACTGTGACAACATTATAGGATTGTCACAGTCAATGACCATGACAAGCCTTTGTCGCGGTCTTGTCATGGTCATTGACCGTGACAAAAAATGCACGGTCAATGACCGTGATAATACTGGCCGGTTAAAGGGTGTCAATTTGACCATTTTGGTGTAATGCTTGTTTATCAAAATTCCACCGGATAAAATAGGATAAATTAAAGGGGAGTTTGAGTTAAACTCAACCTCTCTCTTCCAGAGTCCATATCGAGCCAATCTTCTACAATTTCAACCCATAACGAGAAATTTACTGTACTTCTTGTAATAGCTTCAAGTTGTGTTTTGGATCTCATAGAATACAAAGTGAAATGCGAAAAAATGGAAATGTATGCTACAATATTTTGTACAACGCAAAGAATCATTTAGCCTTTCTCCCCCATTAGTTAAGTTTAATGTAAAATCACTTTTGGTACCATTTTTACTTTTGGCAATGCATTTTAACAATATTTCTAATTTTTTGTTATACTTTATTCCCTCGATAGTACCGCAAAAAGTTAAAATGGTACTCGAAGTAATATTATGTAATATTTGATACCCAAACTTATCTATGACATAACTAATTACCATAATTTTTAACATATTTCTTCCACTCTTTCACTTTTTCTCTGTCGAGACCAAGAACATAATAATTTGAAAACTTCTCTATTCCCACTTCATAACAAATCTTGGTACCTCTTTTGCACCACGTGTGTGAGAAACAAACTCAAAATATTTCAACATCTTCAATTTTAGTTGAAAGAAGAAGCATGTTTCCACTATTTCCCCTAGTGTTATTCCATTCGCCGTTAAAACAAAACCAAGAAGAAAGCTTTAGCTGAAATGTTGAGCTTTGAACATAATGGTTGAAAGAAGATAGAGACATTCAGAAAAGAAGAAGGATTTGGCTGGTTAACGCTTTTATCCCTCAGTTGTTTATATACATTCTTACATTGTTTATTGATTTTACAACACATTATAAAAGGTGAAATTGATAAACTATGTCAGAAAAGGTAAAATTAACTTTAAAATAAAAATAATATAAAAGCACTATCCTCAAGTTTTGATGGGAAGATTCTCTGTAAGAGCATCCACAATGGTGCAACGTGTGGACAAAGAAATAGGTAAAGATGCAAATCGAAAGGTTCGCACTGGTGGATGAAAGCTTGCAAATTTTGTAGAGGAAATGGTAGGGGATTTGCAAAGTTACTGAACGTATACAAATTCAGTAAAAACTTCCTACGAACTTCTGTTGTTCGTAGGAAGTTCCTACGAACTTCAGAGGTTCGTAACGAATATAAATACTCATTTTTATTTTATAATTGGGTTCTTACGAACAACATTTGTCTGTAGCATTTCCTACGAACAAATATTGTTCGTAAGAAAAAATTTTGTAATTCCTACAAACTATACAAGTTTGTAGGAAGTTATATACCCAATTTTACCTTCTCCCCCATTGTGCACAACATGCTTCAAAGAAAGGTAAACCCATTTTCTAATTGGTAAACTACCTTTCTCATCCCTACACCAGTACAGTTGCTCTAAGATACATAATTTTATAAGGGAGTTTTTATTTGCACCAACACAATCCGTGAACTCACCCCATCAACGTGTTACAAACAACTACTTTATATCGTTTAAAATCCTCTTTTAAAGCTCATCTCATGCAAATCTAATACGCTCTATCTCTTTTGCATATGTAATACAAAAATATGTTTTTTTAATAAAACAATGGAAAGGAAAAAAGGAAAATACAGTTTTGTTATTTCAATAAATAAAAATCGGGACGGAAAATAAAATAAAATAAAATAAATAGTTTTAATTTTTTGAACAAATAAAAATTGGGACTGGAAAAAAAATAGTTTTTTTTTTAATATATAAAAATATGGACAAAATGAAAAAAAAAATTGAATAAATAACAACTGGGAGGAAAAAGAGACAAACAATTAATTGTTTTTATTTTTTGATAAATAAAAAATTGATATTTCTTTTTTATTAAAAAAAGAGAAGAAAGATTATAAAGAACTTTTGTTTTTTGGAAATCTGGGATAGAAAGGAGAATAAAAATTTTGTTTATTTGTTTTAATGGATAAAAAACGGGATGAAAAAGAAAAAAAATAAGTTTTTATGTTTTCATTATATAAAAACTGAGATGAAAAGTTTTTTTTTTTTTTAATTTATAATTGAGAAAAATGGGACGAAAAATGGAAAAAAAGCTTCATATTTAAAACAAAAATCTGTTTTTTATCAAATAAAAAACTGTTTTTATTTATATATATATAAAAAAATAATGTAATAAAATGATTTATTTAATAAATATATTAATTTACAAAAGTGTTTCATGTAAATAAAGAAAACTCTACCTCGATAGTTTACATGTTATTTGTAAATTTTACCTTGATAGTTATTTTTCAATTGGATATATCATTTTTTTCAATTGGATTGTGTACGACATGGTGATATCAAATTTTAAAAATGATCGTCATTTGAGAACAATATATAATTAAAATACAACTTGTTAAATGTTTTAAATTTTCATTGGAATGTATGAGAAATGAACAAATTTGAAATCTTGACACAAAGTTGGTTAGGAGGTACTTGAAAACTCACCCCACCTAGTGGATGAGTTGCATGTATTTGATAAAAATTGAATGGGTGAAATGAAGGTTTTTTCAAAATAGGGGTGATATGATGATTTAGGTGGGTGAATTCGAGAACTTCATTTTATAAAAGTCTAATATCATTCCATACAGTATTGATGACAGACAAAATATAAAATTCACAAATACCATGTCAATGACTTTACTGCCAAAATATAAAATTCACAAATACCATGTCAATGACTTTACTGCCAAAATAGATGAGAATTTCAATGTAAGTAAAAAAAATCATTGTAGGATCTATACAGGCACTATATGCTTAATGGAAACATGTAACACAATAAAAATGGAAAAATATAAAGATACGTTACACACAATACAGAGATTACCTGCGACCAGAAGCATTTTATGGTAGCATCTAGTAAACAAAGATCACCCTCCTACTGTCTATCCCACACCACTCTGAAAAAACATCCAAACGATTGCATATGTACATGAAATTTACACTGCTTTCAACCTAAAACAAGATGTTTCATTTACATCATCTTAAAAGAACTATAACTTGCTCAATCAGCCACTCAAGGATCCACAAAGCCTTCATCTAATCTCATAGAAATGAAAAGAAACAATACACCCTGAACGTTAAGTTCCATCACGCTGCATTTGGATCTCTGAAAATACTGAGCAAAAGGCGAAGAAAGGAAATACAAATGTGCTACAATATGTTGTACCAAACAATAATTTTAGCATATTTCTTCCACTCTTTCACTATTTCCTCTATACTTGTGGAGATAACAAAATTTGAAATTCTCTATTCCCACTTGATAACAAATGTTCTAGTGGCACCTCTTTTGCACCATGTGTGTGAGAAATAAAGTCAAATCAATTCAATATCTTCAACTTCGGTTATGACCGTTGGCTGTTAGAGATGTGTTGAGAAGTGCCACTATCTCCACTAGTATTATTCCATTCACTGTTAAACGAAGACCAAGAAGAAAGCTTTGGTTGAAATGTTGAGCTATGAATAGAATAAATGTCAAAATGTGGTAGTCGTTGCTTTGGGGTGCTGATTGATCTTGCCTTTGCCTTAGCAGATTCTGTTGCAGCCATGTAAGTTGGAAAAACAGGAGAATTTGGTAAAGAGCTTTCATCTTCAGCTGGATGGTGTTTTTTTGAGCGGCAAAATGATCTTCTTGGGAGTGAAACCGGTGAATTTAATTCGTCTATTGAATCTTGTTCACGCACATCTCCAAGTTTAAGTCTTGTTTCATATTTAACACTCTTATTCGTCTTTGAATGGATATCAAATTTTAGCTTCTCTTTTTCTCTCCTCACACTTGCTTCAAAATCTGAAGGTTTTTCACATCGGTAGTGTTGTGTCCCATCTTCATGGTTGGACATAAATTCTTCTAGATATTGACCATTTCTCCTCTCCTGAAAATAATAATTCCCTCGAATATATGAGTGTGAAAAGAAGGAAAAAATAATTTTATCCATGAAATTTAGGAAAACATAATTTCATCCCCAATAAAACTTATCATCCACAATGAATTTCATGACACAGAGAGTCTCAATGCGAAAGAAGTTACCCGATGGGAGAACGAGTATTTCTTCATTCGATCTTTTTTCGTAATGGCCTCTTCATTTTGTACATATAAGACTTCCATGCCTTCCTTAAAAAACAAGCTGTAGTCCCAATTTCTCTGACTTTTGGATTGAAGCTGCACATAAAACAAAATAGAATTATACAATTCGACATGCTTATAAAAAACAGTTATGCCAAAATCTCAAATATGTCTCCTAAAGCATTTTAGGGTTGCACATGAGCTCATAGCTCAATACTTGGTGCACATATCTCACAATTGAGCAGTTGCACATGCGAAATACCTAAGGAAAACTCAATTGTTTTCAATATTGAAATTACCAAAATGGGGCTAACTGGTTCCTTTGGAGCAAGATTCTCTAGGTTTTTGGTGAAACGGAAGGTAAAGCAAGTCATCATAGGATACACAAAATTGTGGTGATGCAAAGGTAATGGGACTGCTTAGGTAGTAACGATTAATATACAAAGGGAAGAGAAATCTCCCCCCCCCCCCCCCTCCCCCCCCCACACACACACACCTAAAAAAATCGTTTTCTATCTTCTTTTGTTTTTATTTAAAAAAAAATTACACTTTTGTGTAGAATTATATTAGGTGAACATTTTAAAATGCAATCTTGTTAAAAGTGTTTATGATCCTACCGATAGATGTGCATCCTCTTTAGCTAAAAATCATGGCAAATCCACTTATTCTTATTAATTTAAAGGTTATTTTGAGTTTTCTACCCACTTTTATACTTTTATAATCAGTTTTGCAATAGATACCCATTTTTTATTAAATTTGCAATACACTCTCAATCTGTTAAGTTTCCATCTCAATGTTTAGTCAACAATAATTACTACCAACATTTTGAGTTTTCCCCCCGACAGACCTAAGAGAGCAAGCCAGTTGCAGAATAAGTGGAATAGATGGCTAAGCCGTAAGGAAAATCAACAAGAGAGGAGTTACTCGGAATGCTGCCAAGATATCAGTATCTTTGGTTTCACAGTGAGAAGTATAGTAAGTCAACTTGTAATCTTTAACACTTTTAAATCCAGCGCTTGCTTTATTCTCTGTTTGTGAAACTCATGAATTAAGAATTCTCAAAATGAAAATCTGTTTCATGTAGCTTGGCAAGGAAATTTTGAGTCATGGGTAGAAGACCCTTTACATGTTAGACGTATGAGACTAAATTGGTCATAAAAGTGGGGGATGTAAGAGACCCTAAAATATCAACAGGAATTGCCCCTGTTGACTATCTAGTTCTACCAAAAAAAAAAAACTGTCTATTTGGAATGAAAGTCAATATAATAGGGTGTACCGTGTATTGCAAGTTTTAAAAAAAGTGGGAACCTTTTACATAATTGGTCATAAAAGTGGGGAGAAAACTCAAAATAATCCTAAATTTAATAGTGTTCTGAAACAAATTTTTATTTCATGTTGTGTGTTTATGTGTTTGCAACACAAGTCATAGGAATTGACAGCTACAAAAATATTGATGCTTTGTAAAAGCTTTCTTACCTTTATTGTTTTCTCTTCTAAATTCTTTATGGGGGTGAGTAACTGTTTATGATCATCAATTTTACATCCTTTATCAACACTTTGAACTCTCAAATGCCCGATTTGTGAGGTTGTTTTTGCAGTGGAACGAAGATGTATCAATTTGGCGATGATTCGCCCTCTCGCAATTTGGCCTCGAATCACTGCCTGAAGCCTTACTATTCCCTTCAGTGCACTCAATGCTTTCCTTGCCTGTTTCAATCCCATTGAAATATATATAAAAAATGATATTAATTTACAAGATGAGATGGTGATTTCTATATTTTTGTCTTATTTACAAGGTCAATCAAAGTTGACTGATTAAAAGGACTCAAGCTGGGGCCCGAAACTGATAAAGGTTTTGATAAAATTAAAAAATCAAAAACCAAGCAGAAATATTTCTATACAATAGTTAGAAGATTTCAGTCAAAAGAAAAAAAGGGATCTTCTTGTAAGTAAACTTTCAAGAATGTATAAATAAATTAATAAATAAATAAATTCTCACCAAAAATAAATAAATAAATTGTTGGGGTTTGGTAAAATGGGTATAATAGTGCAACACCTTTCACCTTTCCAAATCCAGGTGCTGGAATAAGTTCTGTCAGAAAAAATTCTTTTCCTTTTTGGGGTTGGGTTTTCACCCACAGAAACAGAGTTGTATAGACCTGTGAACTGAAACCTTGGAAAGACTATTTCCTTGCTTAAGTTAAGACAATGGTGGTCAACATAAAAAAGTGATCTCCATTGGCACATTCTAATTGGTAATAGATTCTGCAATCATCTTGGATGTGGCTAATAATACACTTCATTTTCAAATTGAGTCACTATATGAAAACCGAGCATTTTTAAATACTACCAGTTTTACTGTAATTAATGGTGCATATCAAAGCTTACGTATAGTAAAAATTTGAACATTCCTTTAAAATGTGTCTACAAATTTCAGACATCCAAGAAAGGAATGTGTTACTCTTAATTTGAGGCAGACGGATCTTCAAAAGCAGCAATATGTATGTAAATTTTACTTTTCATGTCCACCTACTAACTATGTCCTCTTCTTACTCACCTAGTCACCTTGTTTGAGTTAGTTTACAACCAGATATTGTTGGAAATTAATGTTAAGTGACGAAATTAATTATTTAATTTCAATTGTATTAAATTCCGAATTTCCCATTTATGTGGTTTTAATAAATGTCAGATAATTAATTAGGAATGTGATAAATAAAGATATTAGAAGATTTGGGTAAATCTTATCCGTTAGTCACATGATGGTTAGTGGCATTAGTGGGAGACTTGAAAGAGTCCCACCTTGACTAGGATTCCGGCCCTCTTCCCCTTATAAATAGAGACCTCTACACCATCTAGAGTCATCTCATAACACACTATTTCTGAGGTGGGAGAGAAATTCCGAGATTCCATTAGAGTGCATTTTTTCCAAGAAGGCAGATCGATGGAGCAATTAATCAAGATTGATCTTTGATCAAGGTATGTCTTATTTTCTATCTTTTAGACGTATTTTGTGAAAACATGAAGATCTAAGATCCTTTTATTAAGAACAATTGTATGTTAAACTTTAATCATATTAATGTGTTCATGATTAATATTAGGGTGTTCTTAAGAATGATTTTATATGTGGTATCAGAGCTAAAGTTTAAGATCTCATGATTTTCCTTATTGATGTTCGTCTATAATGATATATGTGCCTGAGACTTTCTGCGACATTTTATTTATATCATTAAATTGTTTTTGTGCCTGAGACCTTCTGCGACGTCTTATTTCTGTCATTAAATCTGCTCTTAAAGTGTGTCTGAGATTTTCTGTGACGTTCTTCTTCTGTCGCCAATACTCACTGGTGAGAATGAAAGGTCAAAACTTGCTCAGAATTTTACGAAACTGACATGGTCGACTGGAAACGTCGAAATAAACAAAACCCATTGTATACAATGGGCACCACCTTACTTTTGCGTTTTGACGTCGTTAAGGCCCTCAAAATCCCGTTTTTGCCATTTTAGGACATAATCTCGGGGTTATAACTCTTTACAGAAAATTGATATTAACGTTCCGCAAAAAGTTTTGATTTTCTGGCATGTTTTACTTCAATTCCATGGTGAAAACTCATTTTTGCCATTTTTGGCAAAATTCATGTATTACGTGTTTTTATACCTGGGCAATTATGTTTTTGAGGCATTCGAGCTACTATTGGTATCTTTGTGATTACTGATAGATTACATATTATAGTTAATATTAATGCATGATTAACTATATTTAAGTTGAGACATGTAAACAATTATTCATTTGAGTTAAGTCAAAGGCCAAACACAGGCTGAGACTGCATGTACGAATAATATACTTACATTCATTAAAGACTTATTCTAATGTTAGTTATAAAATTGGATTGAGGCGCAACACATGCTAATATCTGAATTGAACAACATTAGAACCAGTTTTGTAAAAACAGAATAGTTAACATTAAGTCCATTAATCATGGTATTAAATGAATTAGGCAACAAACACAGATGCCAAAATTATGGGACCATGATAAATGAATTATAGAGTAATATATCTTTACAATCTGAATATTATGTGATGATTAACACAGATTCCGTGATATTCGGAATGTAGATGAAATATACCAAAATTTTAGTCAACAATTCAATATTCGACCCTTGCAATTTTTGTTGTGTGTGAAAATTTAAGTTTTTCCATATTTCATGTATGTTTTATCTAGAACTGTGATAAAACCTTGCTCTAATGATCCTTTTTAGTTAAATATTCGTGCGAAACACATGCCAACATATTTCATATGGTCGGATATTAGACTTGTGTTATTGTTAATATTCATATTTTGATGAATCTCGTGCCAAATACAGGCCAATGATTCATATTGTTGAATATTATGATATTCATGTTTTAATGAGTCTCGTGTCAAACACAGGCCAACGATTCATGTGGTTGAAAGTCAGAATTATTGTTTATTTTAAGGCTAGTACTCCCATTAAGTTGAATTAAATGCCAAACACAGGCTACAATTCATATGTGCGGATACTAGATTTATTCGTTGCATGCATGCATATTTGAATGCATGACTTGCAAATTTTGAGACTCATAAGTAGGTATTCATTCAGTTTAATCAAATGCCAAATACAGGCTAAGATTATATGTGAAGATACTATACTTGTTGTCATTTCAGATTATCCTAATGTTTGTTATAAGGTTAAATTGAAGCGCAACACATGCTGAAATTTGAATCAAATAAACATTGGAATTTTTGTAAATGTTAAATAATTGGCATCAATGTTAAAAAGTCATATTTACATATGTCACTAGTATGATAATTGTGATTATAACCATATTGTGCATTAGTATGACCATGAATGATTTGGGTCAATATTTCTGATTTGTTACTCATACATAAGTGATGAAGCAAAAGTAAATGATTTATGTCTTCCATTTACTATTATTTGTGTAATATCTCATGTAAACTCTTTGTCTATTTGATTTTCACATTATGTCTAATTTTTCGTGAATTTCAAATTAAGGAATAGACAATAATATAATTATTCATGTATTACGGGTATTTTGCACATGTATGCGTATCTCTTATATTTATATAATATATGGTTTGGTGTTCATTAAAGTGCTCCATTCCAGAAGATATAAATATTGGACTAATGCATTAATATCATGCATATTTTGGTTGCCTACGGGTCCATGTATGATATTGAATGCTAGGATGATGATACTTTATGATGTTGCATACATATTATTGTTTATTCATTTATTGTGATTACAATAATTGAACAAAATGTTAGTGGTGATATATATTGGGAAGGTAATAATGGCCGTCAAAAACAGATGCCATAATTTCTGTCACTATCATATCACCAATTAAGTTTATGAAAACCATAAACATGAATAATTTAGCTTATTGATCATGCGATATTTAATGAAAATAAGTGAAAAATTTATTGACTTGTGTATGTAAGTCTTTACGTAATGTAATATTCATATTATGAAATGTTTGGTAGTCACTACAGTGACCCAACTAGAATGGCAATGAATATTAAATGTAAAGATGATGGTAGTAGTAACTCATGATGCTTATAATTGTAAAGATATTAATGGGGTATATTGAGTTTATTTCTTCAAGCAAGGTTATTCCTTACAAGGAATCAATTTTGAGTGATTGAATGAACATCATAGATCACATACGTTATTATAGTATGTGAAAATAAGTTGTGCACAAATGTCGTGTACAATATAATGAAATAACATTATACCTAATAAAGTAATCTACAAGCATCATATAATCGATATTTCACGGTTACTACTGACAAAAACTCACTGTTATGCACTCAATTTATCATGTAATCGATGTGTGTGTTGTTAAATCAAAGCATTAATGAAGTGAGCAATTTATCTCATTATCTTATCACATATTATTGTATCCCATTTTATTTCTCTAAAATTTCATATTTAATTTGGTTAAACAAATTAAGTTTGTTTACATATTGCACACTTGGACTAATAATGATAAAGATAATATGTATCTTTTATGATTTGAAATGAGTTTTTCATCTCAGTAGAGTTTTCAAGTTATACTTACTGTGTTATAGAAAGTATCTACTTTTGATGCAAGGATTTCTTACAAAACAAACTAGAAATGCTAATAAGATTCTTTTCTTTTGTTCTTGGGGAATCAAATCGCCATTTGTTTTCATAAAACCTCAATTTCTTTTGGAAAATGTTTGTCTAGACTTGATCGTGAGGGATATGTTCTAAAAGAATCTTTTGATGTATATTTTTCAAGGGTTATGATTTTAGTTTTGATGTTTTGTACAAAATAAAGTTTGGACATAGTTCTTTAAAGATTTTTTTGATCCTGCATCATAATCGTAGCATTTTTTTATGAAACTCTTTAAATCTTGTACCAAATTAAATCTAGACTCTTTTTCATAATTTTCGTGGACAAGATTTTTGTAATGTCTCTTACAAATTTTGATAGTCGAGTTGTGCTCTTAAGGTATTACGATGTCTAATATAAGGATGACCTATGTGGTCCAAGTGGGAGATTATGAGAAACTTCCCTTAAAGTGGACCTACATAGATCATATAATTGTCATTGACACGTATTTATTGCATTAAAGTCAAATTCATTATGAAAGGTGAAATTAGTGGTAGTAGAAAATCATGAAATATGGTTATAAAGGAAGGTAGGGTACTTATCCCATTATCGATAACCTTCTTGAGGTTATAAAGGAAGGTAGGGTACTTATCCCATTAACGATAACCTTCTTGAATCCTTGTTCTTTTAGTTGTTAGATTGTCTAAACAACAAAGAACAAATAAATGGTCAACCACTAAATGATAGTATTGTCACCGTGAGAGAAATGTAGATATAATCATAAGGAATAGTATTAAGAAGATCTTAAAAGGTCTACTATCCTAAATGATTATGTGGGGTATCTGCATGAACATGAATTTGGCGAAGGAATAAATAATGACATGGTTTTATTTTTAAAAGTCATAAGAAGTGAAACTAATGGACTACAACTAAGGTTGAAATCTCGTTGAATTACATAATTGATGCACTAAAGTCGGGTATAAGGGGGTCATCAAGACCAAACGCGACACTAACGGTAGTTAAACGAGATAAAGCTAAATTGTAGTAAAATATTTCACTATTAATGAAGAAAAGGTTATAAATGAACCTTCTCAATTATATGTAAGGACATGTAATTCTTATGACATTAGTAGCTCATTATGATTGAGAGTTACATGAAGTGGATGTGAAAATTATTTTTTGAATTCTAATAAACCATGTGTATATGTTTAGGAGATCATTTTATAAACATAAGTTTCCCACATGAGGCATTTTAAGAAATAATATCATTATTTTTTTAATCGTTGTATATTTGTATACACCTTAAGATCAGTGGGAGTAAGTTTATATATTTTCTCTATATACAAGCACGGATTTAGAAAGTAGAGAATCAAAATAATTTTATGGGTTTAAAAGTTGTGTATGAAGTAATGAGATACTTAAAGGACTATATGCTCACATTTATGATGTATGTGTTCATTTAAATATGAACAATTATTGTGACTCAGATTTACTGTTTGTACGGATGGTACGAAGTTCACTCTTGCTTAAGTATGTTTGTTTTGGTTTATCAACCAATATAATGAAGGAGTGCAACATAAACCATCCATTAAGTATTGTGAAAGCTGAGTTTGTAGTATGCTTGATGCTACAACTTATGTATTTTGGCAGCGTGACTTCATTTCGGGACTTGGAGTTGTCGACACTATTATCAAGTCGCTGAAATATTATGATAATGTCGCTGCAATCTTCTTTATGAAGAAATGTTAGGTATTACTAAAGTAACTAAGCACGTTGAATGAAATACCTATCAGTTAAAGAAGAAATTCAGAAACAAAGAGTGCCAATTGATCACATCAGTACGCGTGATAACATAGCAGATCCTCTTACGAAAGGACCATCTCCGAAGACCTTTATGGAACATGTCAAAGAGATGGGTCTCGATTAGTTAGACTATGATTGCTATTTTGGCTTAGTTGTTTGACACCATTTCTTGAATTCAATAAAAGTGTTTCTGATTTCAATTATTTCTGTCTTTTGAGAAAGCATGCATAAAATTATGAATTATTGTTGACAGAAATAGTCCTTATTGAAAAGGACATTATGAGGCCATTATGATACCTAATATTAAAGGCTTAGTTGAATGAAACATTGGTGTTGTGGTACATGGAAGGAACCATGCTCTTGAATAGTATGGAACCGCCATGACTCGCATCCGTGAATCATTTGATTCAGCAAAATAAATTTATCAATGATTGTGCACCTTATGATACCTAATCTAATTATGCGAATTATTAAGACCAAGTGGGAGACTGTTGGAAATTAATGTTAAGTGACGAAATTAATTATTTAATTTCAATTGTATTAAATTCCGAATTTCCCATTTATGTGGTTTTAATAAATGTCAGATAATTAATTAGGAATGTGATAAATAAAGATATTAAAAGATTTGGGTAAACCTTATCCGTTAGTCACATGATGGTTAGTGGCATTAGTGGGAGACTTGAAAGAGTCACACCTTGACTAGGATTCCGGCCCTCTTCCCCTTATAAATAGAGACTACACCATCTAGAGTCATCTCATAACACACTATTTCTGAGGTGGGAGAGAAATTCCGAGATTCCATTAGAGTGCATTTTTTCCAAGAAGGCAGATCGATGGAGCAATTAATCAAGATTGATCTTTGATCAAGGTATGTCTTATTTTCTATCTTTTAGACGTATTTTGTGAAAATATGAAGATCTAAGATCCTTTTATTAAGAACAATTGTATGTTAAACTTTAATCATATTAATGTGTTAATGATTAATATTAGGGTGTTCTTAAGAATGATTTTATAGATATACTTTGAAATTTAGGAAAAGATGGCGTTGTCAATTTCTTGAAATGAATTATGAGACTTAGTTGCTTTGTTAGGTTAACCTAATGTTCAATCTCTGCAGCCAAGTAGTGGCCAGAGATTACAGATGCTGCATTAATGCATTGGTTGGTGTTTTAAATGCTAGACAATGAACCCAACACCAACCAAAGCATCGATGCCAAATCAACTACCTCCAAATTTTGGGCCCCAAGCATTTGACATATTTAAATTTCCCTTGGATGGGTAAACACAATGACAACACACAAATTTAAACCAAGTGTTTGAGGAACTCACAAGATGTGCGCGATACAGAGTTTGAATTTTGAGAGCTGCCAAATTTCGATTTCTCTTTCCAAAATTTTGAGGGAAGCCCGTGAGCTGGACAACCTCAGCAGCAGCACGTGCAGCAGCAACAGCAGCTTCGGCTGCAGAAGCCGTTGCTATGGCAACGGCTAAAGCATGATTTCTTTGCTCTTCCCTCGCGTCACTCAATTTTCTCTCCGGTATTTCAATTGCAGGATATTGTTTGAGTTTTAGCCTTCCAAACACCCATCTACATCTCTTTGGTTGCTGAAAAATTACAAGTTGTCGATATACTCAATCATACCCAAGAACACAATTGCCAGTTAGAAACTGAAAAAATAACGTAAAATCAACCTTCTCTTCTTTTGATTTTGCCTTAGGAATGAAAAGTCCCTTCACCAGGCTAAACCAGCTCCTTTTCTTTCCCATTGAAGATATGAGAGATTCAAATCTCACTAATGATCAAATACCTTGCATTATCTTCAAACTACACCCATTAACCAATTTTCTGTACAAAAGGAAAACAGAAAAGAATCTTTCAGTGACACATTATTATAAGAAAAAAAGAAGAAAATCATTCAATTTCTTGGGAAGCTGAATATTATAAGTCCATTTTTTAGCTCATCCTATCCAAGATTCTTTTAGCTTACCAAGAAGACCAAATCATAAGTGCTAAAAGATATTTATGACAACTATGAATCACCATTTATCAAAATTTGGCAGAATAAAGATATGGGGGTCTTCATAATAAAGCAATAACAAAAAATATGACATATTTTTTTCATCAAATACAATAACGATGTGAATAGTAGTGACATGCTTTATCTACCTTGAAAAGTGTTCAGAAATTGCACGTTGTATGAACTTAAGAACACTCGAAATTCAATGGGGTTGTCTGCAAATGGGTTCCTGTAAAGAAAGATGATGTTTTTTAAGACATGATCTTTGAATTATGTAGTCTTTGATGGTACTTTATAGAGTGACTTATGAGGAAGTCCTTTAAAAGCAAGGGGGCCTCTTCTTTCTCTTCTGTAACTGTCACTTTCACAACTGCCATGGACCAGTTCAAACTATGTTCCAATATATTTACTGAAAGAACCAAAGTACTTTTTTAGGTTTTATTTTTCATGTGGTGAAGCTCTCGAGTGGTGTCTTGAGCTGTTTAGCTCACCAAGTGGAACTGAGGAAGATGTTTCCATGAATATCACAATTGCTATGATGCGGAGAAATTGCTTCTTGGTTTATTATGGCGCCATAGTACCAAAATATTTATTTATTCCTGACTAATTTTACTTAAATTGTTAGTGTATTGTACTTTTATGTCTTGTAATTGTTACGGGGACAAACAAAAATACTATTCTACGCGAATTTTGATAGAATTTTGGATGACAAATTGACATGTCAGTTTGATATTGGTTAGTTTATGAGGTTCGTGCTTGTGGGATCACAAAACCATCCAATAAAAAGTCAACACGTCAATTTATCACCCAAAATTCTGTTAAATATTCGAACTCCTTAGAAATACTCTCACAAATGATACGCTATATTCAGATGTAACAATTAAGATGAGTTCACTGGCATCCTCCAAATTTAGACCAATTGATAGAGCTGTCAAGATAAATAAGATTTTTTCTTTCATTTCACGTCACTCTTTTAATATGAAAAGTAATATACTTAACCTTTTATTGTTACATATGATGGGTTGAAAATAAACAAGCACACTTAATAAGGCATATATTTAATGTAAATCCAAGATGTATTCAAATGGTCTTTAAATTGTTAGCGGTTGGTTTGATGAATGAAAATAATTTCTCATTGGTTACTTAACGGCAGCATCATAAGCCTAATTCGCTATAGAGATGATTATAAATCGTAATTTTATTTTTTTTCTTACTTGCTCATTACTTTTTTGAGTTGCATTGGAATTTTGTGCAGTCATTTAATTTTTTACACTAAAATATCACTCTTACAGAGTTCTTTTAATCATTTGGTAACAAGTGTCATGTAAGGCAAGAAGAACATACCAAGTCAAAGAAATAGATTTTAAGGAAAAGTAATACTACATATACTTTTTTTTGTGACCCGTTTAAATTATTCGAATAAATACTAATCAATGTATATTTAACACATCGACTAAATAACAAAATAGGATATGCCTAATATTACTTTTTGAGGAACTATAAGCTCAAGCCTTGAGCCAATTTTCGCAAATCAAAACTAAGTCCTCTCCCTCATCCGGTCCTTAAAAGAAAATGAATCAAACGTAATCTGATTTTTTTTTTTGTTTTACTCAAAATCATAGATGCAGCTATCCAAATTTTTCCCAATGTTTCCAAATCACCTTGAGAAAAATCTTTCAATTCTAAACATCTGCTGCTAGCATTTGTGTGGTGGGAGATTGCACGAGGCCCCGCTGAATTAGTTGTTATAACTTATATATTTAAAATCAAATTTTTTGTATCAATATACATTAAAAAAGGCCTATTTTAAAGTTAAGGAATTAGACCTTATAAAATTTTGCCAACATCAAGGAGGGCGAATTTGACAATTGTTTTTTTTTCTTTTTCTTTTTTTTTTCCAGAAAAAAAAACTTGGGCAGTAGTTTTATAGTAATTAATGTGATTCATTTTCTCCTGTTTTCGAAGAGTGCTGACTGTCTATGCTCATTTCAAACCTACCAAACAACTGCATTATATTTGTTAAGAACTAATGGTTTATCAATCCCATTTCAAATCTACCAAACAACTTCATCATATCTGCCAAGATACTTTCCCATCTTGCATTATTACTCACCACAACAAAATAAAATCAAGAAATATATAAAACTCCACAGTTCTGGGAATATTTGATAGAGTGCACAGTTATATGATTTTTCAACTGGATATTTTCTTTTTTTTCACTATATGAAGCGTATCAACAAGATATGTCGAGTCCTAGCTTATATTATACTCGGGCTTTTTTTCAGATCTGATAACATCATACATCTTGTTAACATGAGGTGGATGTGTATTTTTTTATTTTTATTTTAGAGGGCAATTTTATACCTTTACGCATCCAATAAATTTAGGTTCACTCTCGTTTCCGACTCAATGGACTCGATTCGTGGACGTGTCGTACCTGTATTGGCTCGTGATTCGACCCCATGTTTTGCAGTGGCACGGTGACAACAAATAATGGTGGCTGATTTTTTTTCCCAAACACAAAATAAGTAAACAAAGAGATGGAGAAGGAAAAAAACAAACACCAAGTTTAATGTGATTCGGTAAAATACCTAATCCACGTGTCACAAAAGATCAATTCCAGTATATTCAAAATATTCCCAAGGGATTACAAATGGCTCTAACAAATTGTCACAAATGCACTCTCAAATAATTCTAATAAATTGATTATATTAGGGGTCCAAAATTAAATAATTAAATTGACTATCAAATAAATACTTGAAAATCCCAAATTAAACCCGTGTAATTTATTTTCTATCATTATTTAGTCGTAATTGATTTCACTAAATAATTATGATTGCACTTCAATTTAATTATTTCAAAATCACTCAAAACAATAACGTCTTGTTTGGATGTTTATTATGGTACATAATATAAATCCTCGCTTTATATATACAATACCGACTTTGTCAAATCAATTCGCCGCTAAACAGTTTTAATCAACTTCTTCTTTATTACATCATTCTCATACTTTACTTATTTGATACTCAACCACTTTATAAAATAATTCATTGATTAAATTTATGAGCAATTTTTTTTATAAGTCTATCATAGGAGTATCATAATCCAACATCTTTCTTGGACGCGAATTCCTCCGAATTAATATCTAAGATCTACTTACACAATGATTGTCAAACTTGTGTAGATTTAGATCCACTAAGAATTAATCGTACCCACACAATAAAAGCAACAATTATGCAAGCATTTCAATCCTTACAATCTTCGGGATTGAGACCTTATGCACCCTTTTCAAATATGTGAGATTGTGAAAGTCTATTCTAGTTAGCACTTAGGATTGAATCTCACTCATGGTCATGTTCAGTACATTCTTGAATATACCGATCACAATCTTCTTTTAGCTATTAAACAAGTTCTCGAACCATTATATAGGTTACCATTGTTTGAGATAAACTACTACGATTACGCTCACAAATTTAACAATGCGATGTCAAATCTCTATATTGGATGTGAACTATCACTACACCAAATCTGTCGAATTATCACGGTTATTGACCTTGACAAGTTCAACTTGTCAAGGTCAATGACCGTGACAATTCCTGGGGTGACAACTCTTTTTGTCACTGACTTGTCATGGTCATTGGCCGTGACAAGGGCTTTAGAATTGGCACGGTCGTGTCACGGTCCTTGACTGCGATAAGTTTTGTCACGGTTAAGGACCGTGACAAGCCCGTGCCATTCTTTAAAAAATTATCACGGTCATTGACCGTGACAAGTCCGTGACAACTTGCTTTGTCACAGACTTGTCACGGTCAATGACCGTAACAAATCTGGGCAGAATTGAAAAAATATCTGCTGGGCAGTATGGCCATTGCCACTGTCACTGCCTAGCAGTATATTTGTACCTGTTATAGCAACGTTGTACTTGTTCAAACATCATATATCCAAATAAAATAGAGATAATGCAAATATACATTCAAATAGAGACAATATACATCACGATATAATCCAAATATAATTAAAATGTAACAACTTAAAACAATTCAATTCAAACTTAAAACAATGCGACTAAATGTTTGGGGTAAGGTTAACTCAGGAGGTGAGTATGCCACACGATATACGAATTGAACACACCCACTAATATACACCGTGCCGCATTGTTCGCGCAATCACAATGGGGAGTTCTCCTTCCCGGGTATCACATGCGTGACGAGCACCTTGGACTCGATGTCTTGAAGCTCACGTCCATGAACTAGTGCACCTTGGACCATATTCGGGTCCCTCAAGCCCTGCCCTATCCGTTGGCCATCTAATATTTCCATTATAAATACGCTCGGACAACCAAGTGTCGACATCGATCTGTTGAAGGGAGCCAAATAGGGAAGTGGATCATCAAAGTCTGCACGTGTCGGCGATGAAGCCGTGAGGTCCACATCCTCGTCATCCTTCACCTCGTCCTCCCGCACCTCCTCCTCCACCGCCTTCTCCATCCTTTTTCCCTTACGGTTTCCGCCCAATGAACGCTTCATGAATGAGAACATATCATGGACCATCGCCTCCAAACGGGACAACTTTGCGTCATATGAATCCAACGTTCGAGCAAACTCGGTGTCGCTCGTCTCCAATCCGATGATCCTATATTTGGCCACCCGTGAGCTCACCCCCTTGTCCTCCCCTTGCGATCATAGCCAAGCACTTGGCTGAGTGCGTCTGTGGACAAAGATGCCTTGTCAGCATCAGACTGCGACTCATGCACTTCCTTAAGCTTTGCGTGAAACGAAAAAAAGTACATGATTAGTAAAAATAAGTAAACTAAAAAATTATAACGTAATTAACAAAAAGTAAACCGTCGGATTACTTACAATCGTGTTCGCGATGCTCGGGAACACCTCCTTGTCTTTCCCCTTCTTCGTTCGAAGAGCCACATAAGTATTGAGCCTATGTGGCCTACCCCCAGGGCCACTCCCTGTCCCCTGCAATAAAATAAAGTAAAATTAGTATCGGCCCCGCAAAGTAAAATAATGTAGAATAATATATTTCTGTAGTTATAGAAAAATTAAATCTTACCATCATCCTATGCTCCACCTAGGCGTAAGACGTCCGACCGGAGTAGTGCACGTCCGTCTTTTTTGCCCGATTTTCCCTCCCCGATTAGTGAGATACTAATTATCGCTTCCCAATCTCATTGTCAATGAACTGTTGCCATTTTGCCAATGAGATCGGCTCCTTTAGCGGGACGGATTCACGCATTCGGATAACGGACTCTCGTGTCTTCCCAAAGTACCGGGTCCGCATATTTTTCTTCTACGTCTTGTGTTGCTCCCTCAACTGCTCCAAGACGGGATCGCGTAGCTTTGGATCCAGGCTGATTTGTTCCTGTTCAAAAAATACAATGTTAGTTGCGAATAAATATAAATATAAAATGAAATTAAAATCGAAATCGAAATCGAAATCAAAATCGAAATCGAAATATTCATATTCATATAAATATAAATATAAATATAAATATAAATATAAATATAAATATAAATATAAATATAAATATAAATATAAATATAAATATAAATACATTACCTGTAGTGCCACCCAAACAGCTAACTTGAGCTCATATGGTACCTCCTTCCAACTCGTATACCCCGGGTCGATGATCGTCTTTACCAGCTCGAGGGATCTCGCTAATAGCCCCGACTTCTTCTCGATGGCCATCCCCAATTTGCCATATTTGGAGAGCCTATGGGCTGAGGAGCCCTCATCGCCTCCGCTACCACCGAGCCCAGACGACATCATTATAAACAGTATCATCATCCTCTCCTTAATACCTGAAGGAGACATTTTCTGTAAAAAAATGTTATTAGTACAGATAAAAATGAATTAGAAGAAGACATGTAAATATGTACAATTACTACAAATAAAAATGAATTGTTACTGTTAAACACCTCAATTCTGAATTTTAAAATAACAACATCTAGATCATAATATGTACCATTACTTTTAATTTGAAACATCCCCACCCCCACCCCTAATGCCCACACACACGTACACTACACAAGAGTGAAAATGATAAAGTGCAAATCAACTAAAGCATTAAAAATGGATGTTTTGGTACAAATTGGAATATTTATTACAAATTAAAAAATTATTTAAAATTCGGGTTATCATAAAAAATGGATTGATATTCGGTAGGAGCAGCCAAGTCATCCACACTACTATTTAGACGCTTTGGCGCGTGTTGGACAATTGACCACGGCTCGTTATTGATATACTCTGAATAAAACACTTGGTTAACCTTTTGAAATGCACAAACAAACGGCTCATCGCTCACGTCGTCGTTGCTCTTCAACTTGGACAAGTCAATCAGGATCAAATTGGTGACAGGATCAACTTTACAAGCATTTTTATCCTCAACTCCTACCCAGTCACAGTAAAATACAACCTCTTTGAAGCTTATATAATCCAATTCAAATATATTTCGAATTACACCATAGTAAGTCATTTCAGCTTCAACGGGGTTTTTATCTTTTGCGCTCGCTCGAAAAAAAAGTAAGAGCCTTGTATGAAATGCCCGAGTTCTGTACATTTATACTTTTCTCGTACACTTTAGCGCCGAAAACGTAACCGTTCAATCGATACTTTTTGTACTCTTGTGCCACGAACAAGGGTCCAGTGGCTAGACGAGCAAGCCTTAATGTCACATCACCCATCTTTAAGAGCAAAGAATATAGATAATTTATTTATATTAGTTGTAAAATTTGAGTGTAATGTAACGTTATATAAGGACCATTTTCATTATAATTACCTCGTATGTCAACCACAGCCTAAATTCGTTGTGTGATTGTACCATTGTTTTTCGTCGTTTATTGTTCTCACAGGCTTTATAATTTTCGCATATTACAAAATTAATCATGTATAAAATAATCTAAAATAATGTTAAACATTATAATAATCGAACCTTACTTTTCCCATTCTTGACATCTTCATGTGTGCCAAATAGACAACGAGCTACTTATTCATGTTGCAAACTAGTTAATTTCACTCGTTTCTAATCACATGACCACCATCATCGACGAACTCATCAGTGTCATCAACATTGGTCGAGTCAGGCATATATTCCCGAGTATATATCGATGACTCCACGGTGATGTATTCCTCTGCAATTGATCCTGCAATGTATCGCGTATTCTTGACGTAATCTGTCAAAACTTTCATCAATTTTTCAAACGGATACATCCACCGATATCTAACTGGACCACAAAGAAGTGCCTCATCGCATTGGTGTACCAACAAGTGAACACTTATGTCAAAGAATGCTGGGAAAAAGTACTTCTCCAACACACAAATCTCTTCGGTCACCGCCAATTTTGCGGCCACTATGTATTCTCGATTAACTACCTTCTCACATAAGAGTGAGAAGGTAATACTAATTTTCATAATAGCCCTCCGCAAATCCTTGTGCTTGGAGAAACAGTGCTTAAACAATAAAGGAACCAATTGTATGATCATATGCCAATCGTGGTACTTACACTTATGTAAATCATGAGTAACATAATTCACAATCCTTTGCAAGTTGGATGCAAGATTAGATGGGCCCTTCAAATTATATATTGTGTCTAAAAGAACCTTCCTTTCCCCACTCGTCAAAGTAAATGCACCAGGGGGAATTATTGTCCTTCCCCTACTATTTTCTTTCAACCATAGTTGTGGCTTAAGTTTCAACGATTTAAGGTCTTTTCGTGCATTTTCTCCACCCTTCGAATGACTCCCCCTAAGGCAAGTGCCCATAATATGTTCAACGAAGTTTTTCTCTGCATGAATCACATCCAATACATGGCGCACCAGATTATTCTTCCAATAAGACAAGTCAAATAAAATTGACTTCCTAGACCATGCCTTTCTTGTCTCAGTTTCATTACCAGTTGGGGTCTTCTTATGCTTGACATTCTTAAATTTGGGATTCTTACCTAGCATATTAGGGCCACATTAAGAAGATTTACTTTCAATTTATGAACCCGAAAGTTGTCTCGGCGGTAGCCTATGTTTAACCCCACCCAATAAAAAATTGAAACCTTTCTCAAATCTGAAACTATGTGCCAGGGGTAAAAACCTCTTGTGGCAATAGTATACATTTTTTGAGCTAAAGGATAGACGAAGAGATTCAGTCTCCTCTCCATAAATAGGACACCCCAAATAACCATGTACTACACAATCGAATAATGTTCTATAAGCTGGAAAATCATGAATTGCCCACATCAACATAGCTTTCAGCGTAAACTCTTCTTTTTTAAAAGAGTCAAATAATTGCACACCCTCTTCCCACAACTCATTTTATTCTTCTACCAAAGGAGCCAGGTAGATGTCGATGTCATCACTTGGTGCCTTTGGCCCAGGTATCAACAAAGCCATCATCGAAAATTCAGGTCTCATACACTGTGAAGGAGGGAGGTTGAGTGGGGCTAGGATCACTGGCCATACACTCTCATTGGTGCTTAGATTTCCAAATGGATTGAAACCATCTGTTAATATAGCCAAACGAATGTTGCGTTGTTCTCGAGCAAAATCGGGATACTCATAATTCATCCTCCTCCAGGTTGTAGAATCAATAGGATGACACATGATATTACCCCTACTTCTACCCTAACATGCCAAGTCATTACCTTCGCTATTCATGGTACTGTGAAAAATCGGTTTAATCTAGGACCAACGGGAAAATATTTCAATACTTTTTGAGGCACTTTTGAGCTTGTGCCTTCCTTACTAGTAGATTGGACATATCAAGGTTCATCGCATACCGGACAACGATCGGGATTTTCATACTCCTTTCAGTATAGTATGCAGTCATACACACAAGCATGAATTGATTTATACTTCATTACCAAACCTTTCAAACTGTTCTTCATAACAGGATAGCTATTTGGAAGTGTATTGTCCTTGGGTAATAAGCCCTTCACCTATTTCAGAATTCCTATCACGCTATTTCCAGACAAACCGTACTGCGTCTTCAAACTGTACAAACCAACCATGGCATGTAAAGTATATGATCTTTCTCACATCCAGAGTATAACGGTTGTCGCCTTAAATTTTAAACTTTGGTAGTCATTGTCAAGTTTTATCGTGATATCTTCAAGAGCACTTGAACCTTCTACATCATCAGTAACCTCATTCTCCTCTGCTTCATAAACTCCGTATGCATCAACAACTAAATCCTCTAACATATTATGATCTACGTTGTCCCCTTATACATCTATCCTATTTGTTGAAAGTTGTTGTGAAGGTTGGTCGGGGACAAAAGGAACTTTCATTTTACCATGAAAACTCCAAAATCGATAACTATCTTACATACCCGATCTTAACAAATGTAGTTCAACTGTTTTCCACTCAAACACCTTACCATTCTTACACCTAGCACACGGACCCGAAAACTCTTTATCATTATGACATCTCTTTGCATATTTTACAAATTTGTTAGCACCTATGCAAAACGCATCCCCTATTCTATTTGTCTCACCTATCCACTCTTTGTATTTCGGATATCCCATCAAAGCTACCACAACTAATCACCTATTAAAGGTACGAAGCGTATATTCATGGATTAGTATAAAAAAAACTTAGATTTATAGTATGTTTCATTTAATTATGTCTTATTTATATTCGATTTTTAAATTTCAAATTCAATTTCAATTTATAATAGAAATTTCTATTTCCTCCATCTCCTCTCAAGGGTGAGTGGTCCTATCCCATTCAAGATCGTATTTTTCTGTAATATACTTAATAGCTCATGCACATTGTTACGATTTGAGAAAAATTCGGCAGTATATCCCTGTAGTTCTCCAAGTACACAACGTAGATTGGCAAGTGTGAGTGTTATTTCAATTGATCAATTGAAATAATAGTCACACTTGTCAATCTAGTATGTACCCAGAGAACATTAGGATATGACTGTAAAACTTCCTCCAAAAGTAACAACTTTAAGCCACTAAGAATATTATACATAAATTATGCAGTCCCAAACTGTCCAAATGGGACAATTCGAGAGATCTCATTATAGGGATAATGACTCTCGAACGGGTCTAAGGGCTATTGAATACGTACGCATAAGAACTAGAAGGCTAGTATCTATGCGCACTATATGTAATTTCAAGTATGTTTCATTTAATTATCATACTATATATATATTCTTCGATATACAAAGTAATTTTCAATAAAAGTAGAAAAATCCCACCCCCATATGAACAATAATCCAGTGGTCATGCCACTTTTAAAATTAACCAACCCAACATCGATCCACTATAATCCAACAGCAATGTCAACAAAAAATGTGTATCCCGTACTCCTTCTAATTCACCTACTCAATTAATTATTTTTATCAATTAAACTAACAATTAAAGTATACAATTATTAATTTACCAATTTGCAATGAGGGGCAATCATAAATTAATTTACTAAAAAATTAATAATCAATCAATTCGTTTATAAGGGACATTACGCACACACACTACACATACACACGCAGTCCCCCCCTACTCCACCACCCCCCACCCATCCCTGCCCCCTCCCCCCCCCCCCCCACTTGCAAACACAACACTACACACACACGCACGCACACACATACAAAAATAGCCCCCCATCCCTGCCCCCTCCACCCCACCCAGCCCCACCCCCTTTCCCCACCCTGCCCCACCCCCTCCCTACCCCCTCCCTACCCCCACCCACCACACACATGCATACACACACACACACACACACCACTACACACACATGCACACGCACCATACACACACACAAACATCCCCCCTCCCTGCCCTCTCGCCCCCCTTCCCCCCTGCCCCACCCCCTCCCCCTTCCCCGACCCTGCCCCAACTCTCCCCACCCCACCCCCCATACACACATACACACACACTCACATATATATACACACACACACACACACACACACATATATATATATATATATATATATATATAAATGAGAGAGAGAGAGAGAGAGAGAGAGAGAAGGGTCGGTGGGGGAAAAAAGAAGGGGAAAGGTTTTTTTTACTGGGAAAGTTGTCACGACCGTGTCACGATCACTGATCGTGACAAGCCATTATCACGACCTTGTCACGGTCAATGACCGTAACAAAAAATACGTATTTTTTTGTCACGGTCATTGATCGTGACCAGGCTAGCCGCTGTAAGGGTGCCAGTTTACCCATTTTGGTGTAGTGTATTTAATTATAATAGAACCATAATTTTGTCTCTTGTGATCAGGACGAAACCAACTCATCAAAATGTCTACTTAGTCTAATGATCGATATAACATACAATATATATAAAGCATAAAGATAAGACATTCTCACAAACATAATTCTTATTTCATATGAAGCGGACACACCTTTATTAAAAAAATAAACGTCTTAAGAATAGAATCCCAACTATGTTGTCTCATGTTTATTAAGAAAAATAAATGTCACATATGATATTGGTAAAGATGAGATTATAATCCTAGTAGTCTATCTTAAACGATAGGAACATGTCTCACGATTAAAGAACTTGTTTGATAGTTCAAATAGGATTGTGACCGACATATAAGGAAGGTGTTGAACAGGTTCAGGGGTGAGATCCAAGTCTAGATGCTAATTAAATTACACTTTGAAAATCACACAAGCTTGCAAAGAGTGACCATGTTCTTAATACTGAGGAATATGAGGATTTGAATTCTTGCACAACTATTTATTTGATTGTTATGGGTGCGATTTAATCTTACTGGACCTAAATCTCCGCAGGTTGGAAAATCATTATATGTGTAGGTATGAGATCATAATTCAGAGGAATCTGCATCTAATAGAGATCGTGGATGGTGATACCCCACTTATGGGCTTATAAGTTTTGATTATACTAGTAAAAGTGATTAGTTAATAATTTTATAACCCGGTAGAGTATCAAATAAGTTAATTAAAATCAAGTAATAAATGATAAGTTAGTTAAAATTGATTGGCAGATAATTGATTTAACCAAACGAGTATCATATGCGTAATGCAGGGAAACACATTATGTACCATACAACATTGAAAACAAGACCTCATACTTCGAGTAATTCTAAGAAAATTAAATTGTATTGTCCCCCTTATTATTTAGTGGAACTAATTAAGATTAAATAGAGAAAGAAAATAAACTATGGGGATGTAATTTGGAATTTTTAGTACCTATTTGGAAGAAAATTTAATTAATTAGTCTTGGATCCCTAATATATTTGATGCTGAAGCAACCTATGAAATTCCTACAAGTCCATAGATGCTTCATGGCTCATTAGATGGGCTTAAAGAAACTAAATAGTCTAATTTCGATTCACACAATCAATACATACCCCTTTTAGTAAAACAATTATAACTCACTGCTGAGAAGTCCAATTGATGTGATTTTAGCTCATTAGAAAGAATAATTCAATACCATTCATTTGGTATATAGTTAACCTTCTAATCCAATGTACACAAATATAAAGCATTTGTAGTGAAGCTAAATGTCAAGGTTAATCTGTTTGGAGTTCCAAAGGTCCAGTCTTTTAGTTTTCCAACTTTTAGTTTGTTTAGTGTTCTCATTAAAATCTATTAATTATCTATGGCTGTAGGGATATTCTTAGATCCTATATAAAGGTTGAGAATGTACGAAGCAAAGGCAGATTGATTTGAGAATATAAATAAACGTTTTTTGTAAGGAGTGGATTCTTTTATTTTTTTTCTCTTAATCATTTGGTGGATTCTAATTAATGACGAGTGATGCCTTGTAACACCCAGTAATTTAATGATTTTTATAATTATATTAATTGCGAATTAATTAAATTAAATTGAAATAATTAGTCGAGGATAATAAATAGTAATTAGCGAGATAAGGGTTAATATTTATTTATATGGAATATTACTTAGTGAATGAATAACAATAATGATAGGAAAAGATTATAATTGTTGTGAGTGAAAAATATGGCAGATATGATAAATGTAGTCGGGACACGCGTGTCAGTCGTGTCGGGACTTAATTTGAAAAATAAAATTAAGTTTACTTCTCATATTCCATATGATCGTTTTGAGTGTGCCAGTGTGTACGAAAGGGTTGAGATAGTTATAAAAGTGTACCCGGAGGGGGGGGGGGGGGGTAGTTTGGGTCCCATGGCATTTTTAGGCAAAATCGGCACCCCAAGGGGTATTTTAGTCTTTTAAAATTTTGAGGGAATTGAACCAACGATATTTTCTAAGTGTATATCAACATTAGGTTAAGTCCATTAGGTTTAGAACCTGCAAAACTCACAGAGGCCATTAGAGGAGGAACGAGAGATACTCCCAAAGGCTGTAACCACCATTATTGAACCTTTTGAATCAAAAACACCATCGTTGCGTAGAATGAAGGGAGAGGAACACAACCATATCATCAATTTCGTGGAAATCATAACTACACAATTCTTAAAGGATATATCATCCACTTTAGATTAGGATTCTTAATATCTTAATTTCACGTGTTTTAATGACTCAATTGGGAAATTAAATCATGTTTTAGGTTGAAATAAATATTGGAATTGAATCCCTTATATATATGATGAATTTCTGATAATTAAACATGAAGAAATTTGGATTTTATAGAGGTTCTTGATGACTATTGTTGAACTAGTATTTTAGAGATAATTCTTGATTGAATCCCAATTAAATAATGGTTCTTAATGATTTGGTGATTATAAAATGTTAGAAATCATGTATATAGGTTAGAATGTTGTTTGGTAAGTTTGGTCGAGATTATGGGATCGTGTAATGAAGGTTTAGTTGATTAAAAATGGTGAAACCCATAACTGTTTGAGGAAGAAGAAACAAACTTGTAACTGGAGAATCGATTCGTCTCCCTAACCGAATCGATTCGGCTACCCAGATTTTGACAAATTTTCTCGCCTTTTGTGTAGAACTCACGGGGAATGATCGAAACAACTCTTGAGATAATTTTTAAATATAAAGAGAGTTATTTTAAGAATATCAGTAGGTAAATATTGGGTTTAAGACTTAGTCACATGGGGGAAACTTAAAGGCAAAGAATAATTAGGTGTAAATGAGGAATAAAAAACTAATTTGGTAAATAATATTGTGTCACGGGAATTTGGTGGGAACGATGACCTAAACCAGTAGGGAATAAGGGAATAGCTACTGAATAAACTGAAGGGATGATTAGTAACTTTCCAAGTGATGGGAAGCACTCGAGCTTATACGAATAAGAAGTTTAGCGTTATGCCAATAATATGTAGGCTATAAGAGAATTAAGTAGACTACGTCCACAATATATTATGGAGTAAGGGATTACCTATATTGAATGTATATACATAGGTTATGTGAATACCTAATGTGTGACTTATTATGTTTATGACATACTTACGCTACTTTCTATCGCAGGAGGTTATAAAAGTGGACAGTCTTATCTTGAGGAGACATCTTGTGGGATTTAGGTTAATGCCTAATAACATAAAACTTAGGGATGAGCACCACTTGTGTGAATGAGGGTGTGCTCGGTCATTTTGGGTGCGTAGGTAGCCTAAGACTATGTCCGCCTTCAATATGTGTGATTTTCATTTTCTGGTTCGTGAGTGATCCTGTATCATTAGTCCTTTAGTTTGTACATGATGTACCGGGACTTGATAGCAGATTATGCATGCACCGCAGCTCAGCCTAGTGGTGCTATATTAGTACATATATAATTAGAGTGACATGTATATATATACTTGTGATTTAATTCTACTGTTTGTACTTAGTAGATGAGAAAGATGGTGATAGCTAAATGTATATAAGTTTGCGAGAATTTAATATTATACGAGAAATTTATAAATTTCTAATAGACATAGAACATAGATAGTTGTTGTATGGGTAATACATGTGAACACCAAAAGTTAGTAGGTGTAGTAAAATATTAAATTCAAGTTAGTTAGGCAGGGTAGAATAACTAGGACGGGTTGTGAGTATACGTTAGGCGTGCACACTAGTTGAGGGGTGAGTACCTCAAGTGAGAGACGTGAACCTAACATGTATATAATATCTGCGGATTATGCATTTTAAATACTTGCTGAATTTTTAAATATTTTCACTCGGGGTCTAACCCGTTTTCTAAATCTATTTTGTAAAAACCATTTTAGGTGTCCAACCACAGGGAGGCCCGGCTTAGGAGTTCATTCTTATTTGGCGTTGCTACAGTTGCTGTGAACGATTACAGGACTTATTTGGTAGATGCTTCCATTCCTTTCAGATCCGATGCATCCTTTATTTTATCTCAGTCGGACATGTCACCCATCTAATATTAATAGTTACTTCCAGAGACATTGTACTTCTTTTATTATTCAATTATGGATTTAGTTTTTATATGGATTATTATATTAGAGTTTCAGACTGGGGTGTTTACTCCCGTTATATCTTATTTGATTTAGTATTTCACTATTTATGATGTTGATTAATTTAATATGGTGAACGTGATACTTCGATCATTTAGTTATTTTAAATCATTGCATGTTAAAGATAAAGATAAAATTTGACACCATGTTTTCAAAGACTAGGTGGTTAGTACATATTAAATTTTTTTTGACAGTCATGCTAAGAATTGACCAACTGGGTATTCTATTTTAATTTAATAAAGTACTAATCACCCGATATTTAATTATACGGGGTGTCACATTACCCCTCTTCTTTAGTGAATTACTTAGAGTGTGAGTGTGAGTGCGCTATCGCGATCTTAATGGAATGGTTTATATAATTAAATGTCTAGACACAAATCGAATTTTATCTTTTCACCCTAAGACATACATCTAGGTGATAAAATAGGTAAAGTAAAGCATGCAATCAACAAAGGCAAAGTTTGAGGAAAAATTCCTTAAGGGCAAAACCTTTATTTCAGAACTTTAGAAATAATAGATGAAAGTTGACTTACGGTACTACTTGTTATCAGCCACAAGTATAATGAGCTAGTTTTTACAAATCTCTAAAGAATACTACCTAGTCAGGAGCAGTCCACATGTGGAAATCCACCCTAAGTATCCACCGATTGGCCTTTATCTTCCGCAGTGGTCCCTTCGAGTATCACAAGGTCAGTAGTAGAGATGGTCTTTACATAAGAGTAATGTATGCAACGATAAAAAACTATCTAAGTTTTAAAAGGATTCACACAACTCTATTTGGGGAGAAGTTTTGTGAACCAAAAGTTTTTTCTAAACATAAAAGTATGAAAACTTTTTCAACATGTAGAAATCATTCTGACAAAAGTCTAAGAAAAAATAAACACGAAACATGTATTTATAAGGAGGACACAAATTTTGAGGTGGTGTCACTAGTTCGAACAAAAGCAAGGCTTGTTCAAACGAGAATATCGTCTCCTTTAAAAGAAAGCAAGTTCGTTTTAACGATAATGCTATCTCATTTGAAAAATCTTCAAAAAGGCTTCTAATGATGCAAAATAGTACGCCCTCGTTAGATGCGCGTTAGATGTGGAGATCAAATGATGCTTTGAACAACTTTGACATCTCGTTCGAACGAGAATGCTTTATCGTTTGAATGAGGTTAGTGAACTTTGAAAAAAAATATAAACATAACAAATGCCTTGATTTTATCCTTAAAAAATCATGTTTCAATTTTAATAAAAATAAAACATCCAAAAAAAATTAATGAATAAATTTAAATTCCTAAAATCTTTATACCTTCATAAAAAGGAGAACCATTGAACTTGGAGATGTTGGTGATTTGATTATTCTTAACGGCTCGAGTCGAAGTGTAACGGGATACACCAAACTAAATGTAAGCCTAAGCTATGAGCAATGATAAGAAATTTGGTCTTACAAATCTCCCCCTTTGGTTATTCCTGTATATAAATAAAAACTAAAATACAAATTACATCCAAAATCCCCTAAGACAAAAAATTATCCTAATACACTCCCAAGCCTTAGAAAACGGATTAGTACAAGAAAATTATGTATTCAAATCTCCCCTTCTTCCTGTTCTTCTCTTCTTCATTGTCCCTTGATCTTCTAATCTTCTAATCAGTGCCCAAGGGAACCTACACAGATAAAATAAGAACAATACCCGCGATGCATAAAGTTTAAAATATAAAATGAAACTCATAATAATTTCTTCCCAAATAAACAAACTCATGTAATCTCCCCGTAATTTGTTATCCCCCCTTTATTTTGTCCGAAATAGATAAGGATTAGAAACTAAAGCATTAAAATATAAAGAACATCATCGAAAAGAATAAGATATCATCAAAAAATATATGAATGACAAATATGCAGTGATAATCTCAAAGGCTCCAAAAATTATTTTTGAAAAATTTCAAAAATTTTAAGTATAAAATTTTACAAATATAACACAACATGGAGAATCACAAAAATACCTGAATGATGTAATCGAAATGTAGCGATTTGAAGGTATTCCATAGGTTAATCAACGTAGATAAACATATCACAAGTTCATGAAGGGCTGAGACATCACTAACGAAAGATCTCAAAGTCTACCTAAGGTGTAAAAATTATGAACTCGTTTGAAATTGACTTAACCTAATCAACAAATTAAGATCGTAAGTTATTTTCACACCAATGATGCCCAAAACTATGCAATATTTTTCTGACATTTTAATAGTATGTGCAAAGCCATTGATCTTCGACTTAACTCCTTCAAAATCTCACATATAGAAATTTGTCTTACAATTATTTTGAAGAAATTAATGCTCATTTGTAGCTAAGCATCAATGTTATAAAATGTGGCCTCGAACTCCTATTTTTATGTGTAGTTAATCTTTTTGACTATTTTCATTGCAAATGGTGGATTTTCATGCAAAGACTTTGTCTTTTGCAACTCTATTCCATTGCTTAATATATAACAATTTTACTGGAAAAATAATCTTTTTAAATTCGGGAAATGGTTCTTTCATGCACAACTTTTTACTATCTCATTTTTCACATTTGGTTCATTTTTAAATCAAAATTGATATGAAAGAACTATGATCGACATGTGACAGGTAAGTGCAATACTCATATAAGATCATGGTCGTGTGCTTTAAAGGAGACAAGGAGTCAAACATGTAGCAACTTGCCATCAAATTACATCTTAATAACTTCACACATTATAAAGCACATATATGAAATGATGTCACGTCTCAAAATACTTCAAACTAGTCACGTGGATATGGAATGAGTGGGTGACTCAGACATCTTTAATGTCCATCCATATATGGTGTAAAAAATACAAAACTCATTTTTAAAATTTTCAAAAATCTTATACAAAAAAAATCTTTTTACCTTTTTTCATTTTTCTTAAAAAGAAGCCGAAAATCTTTTTGTATTTTTCTAATATTTTAAAAAAAATGATTCTTTTGGGATTTGTTCAAAAATATATCAAAATAAAAAATTTAAATACAATGATAGTACACACTAGTAATAGGGATATACGATATGAGCGTGAAAATCACCCTAGGCTGGAAAAGAAGACTAAACCTTAATCATTAGGCCCAGATGAGTTCTCTAAAGGAGATGACATCTTGTGAAAAACATCCATCACATTTTATGAAGACTTGATTAAATACTCTACTTTCTCCAAAAAAAAAAATCTTAAAATCTCTCATGTGATGTGCAGGAGCATGCAGAGTAACATGTGTGGGAGCGCATGCGGGAAATCGTGTGCGAGCAAACTGTGGAACATACCTATAAGACACTTTTCTTAATGTAAAGCAAAACTCTCTAAGGTAACCTCTTTGTTTGCAATAAGAACAAATATACATGGGCTTGGATCCACCTTCCTCAAAATTTATAGAATGAGCTCTCCTAGGTAGGTTTGGTCGAGGGCCATAAGGATCTAAAACAAACTCGAAAACTATCTCGGGAGTGAAATGGGAATTTGATGAACCATCATGACCTATTCCTTTCCTCTTGATGTTACTTAAAGCAATATCGAGGAGAATCTTTTCTACTTTCTTATATGTGCCCTCTAAAGTGACCTTGACCTCTCGAACACATTCGATAATCCTCTCAAGTTAGTATACACGGTATTCAAGTTTCTCAAGAGTCTATAATAAATATTTAAGTTCTCCTATAAGACTAGCCACGGTGTTGGTCAAATCGGTCTTTTTTCGGCCTAAAACTATCAACTGCTCACATAAAAAAATCGTTGCCTTCTCGAGTAGACTCACCGACACCTCACACTCTCTTAAAACTCTCACATTCTTCTCCAAATATAACACCCTAAGAAACAAATCCTTATTTATCTTTTTAGTTTTCAAAGGCTCGAAGTAAAGATCACTAAACGACTTTTGGATATCACCTTCTCCCCTCATTCAAAATCTCATACTCATACTTACTATCACCCGAATGAACCGAAACATCATTGAGGCCCTCACATTTAGATATATCATCATCAGCGTGGGACAGACTATAAGTGGTAACGTGACTAGCTATGAATGCAACACATGGTTCATGTGGTGATTCTCCCCTTGAATCAACCGACTCGACGCCACTATCGCTGAGAGTGGATTTATTTTCAACTTTCGTGCCCCTTCTCTTATGTTTAGTAGGACACTCATGTGCCTTATTCCCTTTACCCTAACATTAAAAACGTATAATCTCTTCCACTTTCTCCCCCCCGCTCGTGACCTAATTTTTATTTTTATTTTTCTCAAAATATTTTCGTTGGAAGAATTTTCTTTGGAAATTTTGAGAAAATTTGCAAAAAGGGCCAAGTCATCAAAATCAAAATCAACCTCAAATTGAGACTCATAACCTTTTACTTTCTTATTTTTCTTAGTTTGAGTCTTTAAAGAAAATCCTAATTCCTTAGGTCTAATAGTTTTAGGGAACATATCTATCCCATATATTTGAAAGTCTCCTACAAGTTTTTCTAACCTAAGAGTGTTTAGGATCCCTAATAAATTAATCACAGTGACCTTAGGAATAAAGCGGTTAGGGAGTGTCCTCAAAATCTTTTTCATAACTCTCATCTCCGGAATTTTCTCACCCAAATTAAAAATAGTATTAAAAGTGTCCTATAAACACGCATAAAACTCATCAAATGATTAGACTCTAGCATAGTGATGGTCTCAAATTTGGTGGCCAGATTTTGAAGCTTTGACACTTTTACAGTGTTGGTACCCTCATGTGTGAGCTGGAGAGTATCCCAAGCTTCCTTAGACATAGTGCATGTCATGATGTAATGGAACTCGTCAGGCTTAACGGCTCTAAAAATAACATTAAGTCCACGAGAGTTAAAATTACTACATTTAAATTCCTCATTAGTCCCTGAAGAAATAGGTTTAGGGATAACAATATTATCAACAATGATAGTGAGAGGAGTCCACTCTCTTTCACAAACTAACCAGACTCGCTCATCTATGGGTTTTAAGCCAGACCTCATCCTAGATTTCCAATGTGCATAATTGGTACCATCAAAGATGGGCACTCGATTATAAAAATTCTCTATTAAAATCTATTTTTTCAAGGATCAACAATTTTTGCAAAAAAATTAATATCAAAGAAAAATAATTTTGCGAAATAAGATCACACACTATTTTTGTGTAACTAGCTCTATTACCAATTTAAGAGTGCGTTATCGCAATCTTAATAGAATGATTTATATAACCAAAGGTCTAGACACAAATATAATTTTATCTTTTTAATTTAAGACATACATCTAGGTGATAAAATAGGTAAAGTAAAGCATATAATCAACAAAGACAAAATTTGAGGAAAAATTCCTTATGGGCAAAATCTTTATTTTAGCACTTTAGAAATAATATAAGGCAATTGACTTACAATGCTAATTGATACCATCCATAAGTATAACACGCTAATCTTCACAAATATCTAAAGAATACTACTCAGTTAGGAGAAATCTAGAGGCAACATTCCACCCTCGGTATCCACCAATCAACCTTGGTCTTCATCAATGATCCCTTTGAGTATAACAAAGTCAGAAGTAGAGATTATCTCCCCACAGGAGTAGTGTATCGAAGGATACAAAACTATCTAGGTTTTAAAAGGATTCACACAAATATATTTGGGGAGGAATTTTGTGAATCAAAAGTGTTTTCTAAATATAAAAGTGTGAAAACTTTTTCAACAGGTATGCAGAAGTCCTTCGGGAAAAGTCATAGAAAAAATAAACACGAAATTGGTATTTATAAAGTGAACATAAACTTTGAGGTGACGTCACTCGTTTAAACGAAACCAAGTCTCGTTTGAATGAAAATAACATCTCGTTTGAATGAAAGTAAGTTTGTCCGAATGATAGTGCTATATCGTTTGAATAAGCTTTAAACGAGCTTCAAACGATGTAAAAAAGTACGCCCTCATTTGAGCACTTTAGATGTAGAGATCAAACAATGCTACAAATGAGTTTGATGCTCATTCGAATGAGATTGCCTTTTCATCTGAACGAGGCCAACAAACTTTGAAAAAAAAATTAAACATAAAAAATGCCTAGATTTTAAACTTAAAAAATCATGTTTCAGTGTTAATAAAAAATGAATCATCCCAAAATAAATTTAATGAATAAATTTAGATTCTTAATAGCTTTATACCTTCACAAGTGGGGAACCATTGAACTTGGAGACGTTGGAGATTCGGTTCTTCATAATGGCTTGATTCGAAGTGTAACAGGATACGTCAAACTAAATGTAAGCCAAGAATATGAGCAATGACATAAACATTGATCTTATGGTGAGTGTATTACCTGAGTTTGAATTGTATTATATCCTTTTATTTCATTATTCGGTGCTGGATTGTTATTAGAGCTTTGGTTATGATGGCCAACCATCGTCTTCGTGGACGAATATTAATGCAGCGATACATAAATGCGAATTGTGTGACATTGAAATGGATGCTTTGAGGAGACAAGTGAAATAATTCTAGTAGTGTTTACTATGTTACAAGCCTCAAGAACATGATAATCTGCATCATGTTTCAGATAATAAAGAGAAGATTAACCCCTTTCACAATTCTCATGACCGAGTTTTGGGAAAACTCTCCTCTGAATCATTATTGTTGAAGAAACTAGCCCTATCACCTTAGATATATTGAAGTTAACATTCCAAAATTTGAAGGTCAAATAACGATGAGTTCATTGATTGTCTTAACACCGTGGAGAGAATCCTTGACTAGCACGAAGTTCCATAAATCATAAAACTGAAGTTGGTTGTCTTCAAGAAACATGCTACAATTTAGTGGGGACGTAAAAAACAACAACATGGCCATGAAGGAAATAGAATAATTATAACTCAATAGAAGATTAAAAAGGGGTCAAAGAATAAATTCTTCCCTAGTCATTACTTATAAGACGATTTTCTTAAGTTTTACAACTTTAAGAAAAATAAGTTTTATGTGGAGGAATAATCAAAAGAGTTTGATCATCTCATGATGCAATGTTATTTATCTAAGTCAGATGAACGAATAATTGTTCGCTATCATGGCGGTTTAAGGACTAAAGTTTTAAATGTTGTCCAATTGGTACCCTAGACTTATAGTGATGTGTTCAAATTTGACCCAAAGGTGGATAGGCAACTCAAGGAGAAAAATAGTGTTCAAACTGGATGTTCTACACTACTCCAAAATTATTAACTTGTCATGGTAAAAAACCTTGACAAGTAAAACTTGTAACGGTCTTTGACGGTGACAAGTTTGGGGGTGACAACTGACCTGTCACGATCTTTGACGTTGACAAATTTGTCACGATCAAAGATCATGACAAGCCCGTGATAAAAATTTAAACTTGTCACGGTTTTGGGCCATGATAAGTCCGTGACATATAAAAAAATTCACGAAATTTAATCGTGATAAGTTTGTTTATCACGGACTTGTCAGGATCAAAGTTCGTGATAATTTTGTGCAGAATTTAAAAAAAAATGTTGGGCAATATGGCCATTGCCACTGCCTTGCAGTATATTTGTACCTATTATTAAAAAATTATACATGTCCAAACATCATATATATAACGCAACCAAACCAAAATACAAATATCCATAACCAACATGTAAATATCAATAACCAAATACAAATATCCATAACCAAACCAACATGTACTAAATAAAACAAATACAAATATAATCCAATGTCAAAATGAAATAAATAGAAATAATGTCATGACATAGGGTCTTGAGCATGTTGGAGGAGGAAGGAAGGACACACGACATATGCATTGGCACACCCGTCAATTCGCTGAATGTCGAATTGTTCATGCAACCATAAATGTGAGTTCTCCTTTCAGGCCAAAAAATGCATGACGAACACCCTTGCCTCAATTTCTTAGAGGGAACGTCCATGAACCACCATACCCGGGAGGAAGGCTGGGTCCCTCAAACCCCTCACTATTGGATCCCCACCAAAGATGTCAAGTAAAAACACGCTTGGCCGACCGATTCTTAACATAGGCCATTCGACGGGGGTCAATCTGGGAAATGAATCATGTGGCGGCGAGTTCATGTGTATCGACGATGAAGAAGTGATGTCCTCGTATACCTATACCTTCATCTCCTTCTCCTACCCCTTCCCCTTCTCCTTCCCCCTCCCCTTGCCTTCATCGGAGGTAGACCCTGACTGAAGCTTCATGAAGGTGTACATATCTAGGACCGTCGCCTCTAATCTTGATAGCTTATCGTCATAGGTGTCCACCTTATGAGCCAACCCAATGTTGTTCTTCTCCATTATGATGATCCTCGACTTCCCCACCCGCAAGCTCACCCCTAGTCATCCCCTTGCGATACACCCCGAGAACTTGGCTGAGTGTGTCCGTAGCCACGGATGCATTGCCGACATAAGACCACGACTCATGCACTTCCTTAAGCTTTACTTGAAATGATAAAAAGTACATGATTAGTTAATTAAATAAAAAAATTATAACGTAATAAAAAAACTAAACATTACAACCTACAATCGTGGCTATGACACTCGGGGACACGTCCTTGTCCTTGCCTTTCTTCGCCCAAATTACCACGAGGCATCGAGTCTATGTGGCCTACCCGCAGGGCCACTCCCTGTCTCCTGAAATAAAATAATGCCGAATTAGCAAGCCACACAAAGTAATGCTAAATTAGAATAAGATAAAATTAAAATTAAGGAAAAATAAAAACTTACCATCTTGTGCTCCATTTCAACATGAGACGTCTGCCCGGAGTAGTGCACATCCAAAATTTTCACCTGGTTTTCCCTCCCCAATTAACGAGATGCCAATTGTCTCTCATCGATCTCATTTTCGACAAACTTTTGTCACCGTGCTAATGAGATCGGCTCCTTGGAGGGGACGGTGTCACGCACTCTCAGAATGAACTCCCGGGTCTTCTCAAAATACTGTGCCAGCATATTTTTCTTTCACGTCTTATATTGATCCCTCAACTGTTCCAACATGGAGTCGTGGACAAGTGGGGTCAGGACAAATTGATCATGTTAAACAAATACAAACCAAAAGGAAAGTAAGTGTTAGTTCCTTATAAATATAAATACAAATATAAATATAAATACAAATACACTACCTGTAGTGCCCCAAATGCCCATCTTGAACTCATTAGGCACAACCCTCCAATCAATGTACCTAGAGCCAATGATCGCCTTCAATAACTCTAGGGATCTAGCTAATAATTTCATCTTACTCTCTATGACAAACCCCAATTTGCCCCATTTTGGGAGCCTACCGCCTCTGGTACCACGCTGGGATGAAGATATTTTCAGCAAAAAATTCTTATTCTTAGTACAATCATGTATATGGACTTTGAATTAATGCTCAAATTCGATAATAACAAAGCACTAGAAGAATATAAGTTAACAACATAATAAATCTAAATATTGTTTCAATATCGGGTCATGTCATGGGCTTTGATTTAATGCTTGAACTGATTAAAAACCAAATTAACCTATTCACAAACCATAAAACCAACTTTGATTAAAATTCAATAATAACAAAGAACTAGAAGAATACACACACTGGTTATTACAAGCATTAAATTGATTAAGTAAAATTGAATAAACAGTATTAAATTGTCGTTCAATAATAATAAAGCACTATAATAATACAACCATTGGTCATTACAAATAATTGGAATACTTATTACAAATCTAAAAAGTGTTTTAAATTCGGGTTATCATAAAAAATGGATTGATATGCGGTAGGAATAGCCAAGTCATCCACACTACTGTTTAGACACTTTGACGAATATAGGATGATTGACCACAACTCGTTGTTGATATACTGCGAGTAAAACACTTGCTTGACCTTTTGAAAAGCACAAACAAAAACTTATCACTTATGTGTTCGTTGCTCTTCAAGTTGGACAAGCCAACCATGATAAAATTGGTGCCAGGATCAACTTTACAAAGAATTTTTATCCTCAACTCTTACCCATTCACAATAAAATGCAACCTCTATGAAGCTTACATAGTTTAATTCAAATATGTTTCGAATTACACCATAATAAGACATTTCAGCTTTAACACGGTTTTTATCTTTCGCGCTCGCTCGAAAATAAGTAAGAGCGTTGTATGAAATGCTCGAATTCTCTACAATTGTATTTTTTGCATACACCCTTCCACCGAAAGCGTAACCGTTGAATCGATACTTTTTGTACTCTTGTTCCATAAACAAGAGTCCAATGGCTAGACGAGCAAGCGTTAATGTCACATCACCCGTCTTTAAGAGGTGTGAATATAGATAAACTAATTAGGTTAGTTGTAAGGCTTTCTTGTTATGTGACATTTAATAATAACCATTTTTATTATAATTACCACGTGAGACAACCACAACCTAAATTCACTTTATGACATTTAATAATAGCCATTTTCATTGTTATGTCTTATTTATATTCGATTTTTACATTGTTATGTTTCATTTCGCATCACAACCCTAAATGTTAGAAAATGCCTAAATCCAAATAATGCAATGGCCATCTAAGTGTTCAAATTCACCAGTCAACAACAATTCAAGAATTCAAAGCAACAATGCAAATAATAATGTCTTTTATTAGAAATTCCTAGGGCCAACGAACTCAATGGCCATCTAAATATTCAAATAAACCAGTCAATAACAATTCAACAATCCCAAACAATTCAACAATTTCTATGTATATATATATATATATATATATATATATATATATATATATATATATATATATATATATATATATATATATACAGAGAGAGAGAGAGAGAGAGATAGAGAGAGAGATGGCGACTGCTGCTGTAGTTAGAGAGAGAAACCAAACTTCAATTTCAGAATTGAATACCAAAAATCAAATAGGCACTATATCAAAAACAAAATACCAAATACCAATTTCAATTTCAATTTATAATACCAATTCCAATTTCAAATTCATATTAAATTTTAATTTTAATTTTAAATTGAAATTAAAATTCATTTTACAATACTAATTCCTATTTCCTCCATCTCCTCTAAAGGGTGTGTGGTCCTATCCCATTCAAGACCATGTATTTCTGTAATATACTTAATAACTCATGCATATTGTTCCAATTTGAGGAAAATTCGGCCGCATATCCCCATAGTTCTCCAAGTACAGGACATAGATTCGGAAGTGTAAGTGTTATTTCAATTTATCAATTGAAATAGCACTTAACATCACATCATCTAGTATGTACCCTGAGAACATTAAGATACGATTGAAGAACTTACCCCCCATAATAATAAGTTCAATCCACTAAGAATATTATTATACAAAAACTATGCAGTCCTAAGCTGTCCAAACGCGACAATTCGAGAGATCTCATTACAAGGGTAATGACTCTCAAACGGGTCTAAGGGCTATTGAATGCGTACGCATAAGAACTAGAAGTATCTATGCTCTCTTTATGTAAGGGCTATAGTACGTGTAACAACCCTCGCTTTTGAGAACTTATTTTATATTAATTTACTGTGTTTAGTAATTATATAAAATGTTGGAAAATGGAGTAAATATTAATTGAATGAGTTGAAAGTTAATATTTACTAGATTGTTGCATATTTACTGTATGCGTATGTAAATATCATCATGTTAAGCTTTATAATGTCATATGCTTTAAAATGACATTTATGGTTTGAATGAAACCGGAACTTGAGATAATTTATAAAAATTGTCGGATGCCAGTTTAGAGGGCGTAGTTAGTCCCGAAAGGTGCGAGATAGTCAAAATGAGTGCCATATTGTATTTTTATGTTTCGGGCACTTTTGACTGGTTTTAACATAAATGCGTAGTTGTGAGTCATTTTAATGTGGTTTTAACCATTTAAGTTGGAAATTTAGGAGAAAGCCACGATTTAAGTCTTACACCTCATTTTATTTCTTAAGTGTGTATTTGCTAACCTAGAGAAAGAAAGAGAGAAAGAGAATTTGCGGAGAAAAGAGGAGAAAGGAAGAAATTAAAGATTGGAGAATTGATCTTGCATTCATCTTCCAAGAATCTGAAATTACAAACTCAAGGCATGTTTTCTACTTTCTAATATATGATTTAGGAAGAATAATTTGTATTGATTGTTGTGGATTGATTTTGGTTTAACAATGTTAGGGTTTTTATGGATTTGTAGGTTTTAAACCCTTAGAAATTGATTTGGAGGTTTAGTTGTGTAAATAATGGTAGTTAGATTCATTTATTACTTGATGGGTTGGATTAATGATGTTGGTTGAAGAAGAATTGAGATTTGGGGGAAATTAGGGTTCATAACCCGTATCCCCTTTCTTGGCCAAAGCACAGGGTCGAATCGATTTGGCCCTAGGGCGAATCGATTCGCTAAGGGGTCATCCTACAGGTCTGCAAACCCGAATCGATTCGGGTTAAGGGAGAATCGATTCGGCTGATGCAGAATGTTGGATTTGTCATTCGAATCGATTCGCTTTTGGGCGAATCAATTCGCTGCCTGGGGAGAATCGATTCGGCCCTATGGTGAATCGATTCGAAATCAGGATGTTTTGAGTTATTTTCTTAACTCAATTTTCATCCATTTCTTTTAGGCTTAGCACTTAGGAACCTTCTTGTATGAAGTAAACTTAGTGTCCTAGAGTCTTAGAATGGTATGGTCACTATCCTAGATTAGAATTGGGTTAGATGGGGTTATTTCGGGGGTTTACAAATAGATGTTAAGGGGTTATTTTCCTTAATAAGTTAGCTTGAGTTTAGGAGTTGTAAAGATATATATTGGAAGACTTTAGAGACCCAATTGAGGTACGATAGTCTTGATGATTTATAATAACACCACCAAAGAATGTTTGGAGAATAAATTGAGAGTCTATTCATTCGTTGAGGTTATAATGATGATATGAATTACACATGGCTCCGGATAAAATGCGATGTATTTACTAAAATGGAAATGGAATCGAAAATAAAAAATGGTAAATGATAATTTACATAATCATGAATATGGTAAATGATAATTTGCTTAAACACACCTCTCTAAATGCCATCATAAAGGAAGTGCGCGCGTGAGGTGAAGCTCCCTGTCTAATGAATGCAAGGTGGATATAGTCCTAGGCCATATGAGCGCTTATTGTATGTTTTTCTGCGATGGTGAGGTAATTTCGGGTGTCGTTTCTACTCTCCCGCATGCATATGGCCGCTTCCCGATGTCTTGCATTGTAGGTGCCCAGGTTGTCTCGATTGATAGGCCCTGAATGATGGTGGTCATTTTGGGGCGCGCACAGTGGGGAAACCCGAAAGGGCGGTGTTAGAATCGTTATATGTATTTGAAAATAACCATTCTTAGTTCAAGTTGTACTTGATTAATGAAATTACATAAAGAACACAATGAAATGCCATAAAGAGCATAATGAATTGCCATAAAGAGCATATAATTGCAATTATGTTTCATAATGAAAAATGGAACAATGAAATGGAATAGAGTAAATGATGGAGGCTTTTAATTAATGTTATTCATTCATATTCTCTTGCATAACTAAATAAAACTTATCATTATTTAAAATGGCCTTAGTTTATGCATTGAATTGTGTAGGTAGATTCTTATTACTATCAAGCATGATTATCTGTTCATAATTGTCATACTCTTTATTCATCTGGTGATCATATAAAATCGGGCCCTGACCCGTTCATATTTCTTGTTGTGCATGAATCTTGTATCCGCTCAGGTGCTCCGTCGTAAGGACGCCCGTACTGACTTTTTGATTCAGGTGTTTTTGGGGAGCCGTGATACTTTTGCGGATATTACAGGATATTTTGATGTAGACGCCTTCATTTTTGTACTCTAGTTATGATCGGATCATTTATTTGGGCGTGTGGCCCAATCTTTTGTATTTGCTTATTGTAATGTATTATGTAACTTACTTAAACTGTTGTAATACATTGTATGTGCCTGTTGACCAACAGCATATTCGGTCCTCTTACTGTATATTTGATGTAGATGTAATATAAGTTCTTTTGGGTTTCCACTTTCTTTTAAATTGGGTTGTTTATATTCTTTTCTTAACTTATAAAACAAAAATTTTTGGCAACCCGTTTTTGGAAATATAGGGTGGTTATCCCGTATACTTATTATATTATTGTTGATGCTCAGAATGATTCCATCCATGATTCCTGTTATATTGGAGTATCGGGCTGGCCACCCCTTATTTAGGTGAGCGGGTTATCACAGATGGTATCAGAGCATTAGGTTCTAGAGTCTTTAGGATCTATGCGAACTTGTCACGTTCTACCGTAGCGTTCTTTGATATAGAGCTTAATGTTAGGAATACTTTGTTGCCTATGGTTGCGATCTTCTGTAAGATAGATTATTTTATATTGTACTCTAACTCTATTGTTTCTTCATCTCAGATGCCGCCTAAGAGAGGTCGCCCCGCTAGAAGGAATAGATCTGTAGAAGAGGAAGTAGGTCCTCCCCCGCCGCCGCAAGGAATAATAGATTGTGCTGATGTAGCAAATATCGTTGCCCAAGCGGTCAATGCTGCTATGACTGCCATGGTTCTGTAATTGCCACAAGCTCAACAACAAAGGGCTCAGGATGTACTATCTCCTACTGTACCTTCTCCGTGGGAGAGAGTTAGGGAATCCTTTTTAAAGGGTCATCCCCCGAAATTCCAAGGAGGTTCGGACGTCATAGTAGCTAAACAGTGGAAAAAAGATATGCAACACCATTTGCGTATGGTGGAGTGTAGTGAGGAGATAAAATAAACCCTTGCTACTTTTAAGCTCGTTGGATCTGCGTTACATTGGTGGGAGTCTATGACTATGCTGGAGCAGAGAGATACCATGACCATTAATGATTTCTGGGTTTTGTTTGATCGGAAGTACTTCACTCCCGCAGCTCAAAGGGAGATGAGAAGGAAGCTTCAGGATGTGGAGCAAGGTGAAAAATCAGTTGCGGAATATGAAGAGGAGTTCACCCAGTTGGTAAGTTTTGTACCGGACGAGGTGACTCCGGAAGAGAGGAAAATATCGAAGTTCATGGGAGGTTTGCACTGGAGGATACAATAACATTTGCTGGGCAATCCAGCTTTGCAGACTTTTGGGGATGTGATGAATGCGACATTGGTTCATTGCCAAGAACACCGGTTGTATGTCCAGAGTAGTAAGAAGGCTACAGTCTTGGGACAAGCGAGAAAACCCAGAGGCAATGAGATTGGAGGAGGAGCACTTCCCTCGTCCCAATCTTCGGGAAATAAACAAAGAGAAAGAGACCCCCAACAAGGGGATTTATCTAAACGACAACATTTTGGTGGGTTTATTGCGGGTGGCAATAACAATAGGCAAGGTCAAGGTGGACCACAACCGCAACAAGCAGGTAGAGGTGGAAATGGAGGTAGAGGCCATCCGGGCTAAGGAGAGGGACAGTTTAGAAATAACCGGGGCCAAAATTAGGAGAATGCGACGAATCGATGCTTTCAATGTGGAGAGTTGGGTCATTTCAAGAGGTCGTGTCCTCACTTGATGGGGGGACAACTTCCTAGGATTCCACAGCAGCCCAAGGCTCAGCTACTGCCATAAGTACCTAATTAGGTTGTCCCTCCACAGCAGGGACAACTACAGTATGGTCGTGTTTACCACATTCAGGATGATGTGCTTCCTCCAGATCCGCCCGCACTGCTAGCTATTGAGGGTAAGTTTTTCATTCAGGGACACATGGGTCGTGTATTATTTGACACGGGTGCGACACACTCGTTCATTTCTAGAAGTTTTTCTCAGTCTATAGTATTGATAAAATCTGTAGAGAATACCTTCACTATTGTTGAGTCCTCTATGGGTGATGGTTCACTTATTTTCTTTGTTTGTAAACAAATAGGAATAAATCTTGGTAACTTGTGTTTTGAGGCCGATTTGCTCGTCCTGGACATGGTCGGGTATGATGTAATCCTGGGTATGGATTGGCTAGTGAAGTATTATGCGATAGTTAATTGCTATGGGAAGAGTATAGTTTTTGCCATTCCGGAGCAAGAAATATTTTTAGTTGTTATGCCTCGTTCAGAAGGAGGTACTAGCACTTACTTGTATTGTATTACGGAGGAGACTTCTCGGGATGTAGTTGTTTCCTTAGATTCTATTCCGGTTGTTGGAGAATTTGAAGATGTTTTTTGGGAAATACCGGGTTTGCCTCCTAGCAGGGAGATTGAGTTTGTAATTGATTTAGCGCCGGGAAATCGACCGATTACGAGAGCTCCATATCGTATGGCTCCTGTTGAGATGAGGGAGTTAAGGGATCAGATTCAGAACTTCTTGAATAAGGGTTTATAAGGCGTAGCACTTCGTCTTGGGGTGCTCCAGTATTATTTGTGAAGAAAAGGGAGGGTTCTCTTCGGTTGTGTGTTGACTATAGAGAGTTGAATAAAGTCACCATCCAGAACAAATACCCATTGCCTCAAATTGATGATTTCTTTGATCAACTCAGGGGAGCGTTATACTTCTCTAAGATAGATTTGAGGACAGGGTATCACCAGTTGCGGATACGGGAGCAAGATGTGTCTAAGACTACATTCCTAACGAGATATGGGTCCTATGAATTTTTGGTTATGCCTTTTAGACTAACCAATGCTCCTGTCGTGTTTATGGACCTCATGAATAGGGTATTTCGGGACTTCCTGGACCAGCTTGTCATCGTGTTCATTGACGATATTCTAGTGTACTCGCAAATAGAAGTCGATCATGCTACTCATTTACGGTTGGTGCTGTAAAGGTTAAGGGATCATAAATTGTATGCCAAGTTCGAGAAGTGAGGTTTTTGGTTGCAGGAAGTACAATTTCTGGGTCATATTGTGACAGCCCAAGGTATTTCGGTGGACCCAAGCAAAGTGGTTGCAGTGAGGGAGTGGGGTTAGCCCACGACACCCATCGAGATTCGTAGTTTTCTGGGTTTGGCAGGTTATTACCGCGGGTTTATCAAGGGTTTCTCTAAAATTGCTAGTCCTTTGATAAATTTAACCCAAAAAGGGGTGAGGTCGTTTGGGATAATTCTTGTCAGTCAGCTTTTGACGAGCTCAAGGATAGGTTGACTTCTACTCCAGTCCTTGCGTTACCAAGGTGGGGATTTGAATATTTAGTCTTTACCGACGCATCTCTGTAAGGATTGGGAGGTGTACTTCAACAAGAGCGACTGGCTATTGCTTATTCTTCTCGCAAGCTAAATCCCCATGAAAATAATTATCTGGTGCATGATTTGGAACTTGCCGAAGTTGTTTTTGCCTTGAAGATTTGGAGGCATTATCTCCTAGGGGAGAAATTTAGTCTTTTCATGGACCACAAATCGTTGCAATATTTATTTTCTCAGAAGGATTTAAATATGCGACAACGTCGATGGCTAGAGTTTGTGAAAGAATATCAATTCGACATCCATTACCACCCTGTCAAGGAGAATGTGGTGGCAGATGCCTTGAGTAGAAAGCCCGAAGGGGAACTAGCGGAGGTATGGAGAGCCAAATGGAAGGAGCTTAGTCAGGAGGACGCGGTTGCTAGGGCGTTTATATCAGTGTTGACAGTTACGCCTACCATCATGGCAAGGGTTGTAGAAACCCAAGGAAGGGATAAAGGTTGTCAGGACCGTATACGCCAATTGTTGATCGAGGGAGAATAATCCTACTCAATAAGTTTGAAGGGTGGATTACATTTCCACGGGAGACTCATCGTCCCGACGAAGGGGATTTAAGTCGGGCCGTGATGACAGAATCTCATGTGTCTAAATTTTTGGTGCATCCTGGTGGGGACAAGATGTACCAAGACATGCGCCGTCAGTATTGGTGGGCGATAATGAAGCGAGATATTTCTGAATTTGTTTCCCAATGTACTACTTTTTAATTGGTCAAGATAGATCATCAGTGACCAACGGGTTTGTTGCAACCATTGGAGATACCGGTGTGGAAATGGGAAAGTATATCAATGGATTTCATCCCGAGCTTGCCAACGTCGCAAAATGGTCACGATTCTATTTAGGTTATCATTGATCGTTTGACTAAATCGACACATTTCCTATCAGTACATACCGACTACAATACCGCTCATAATGCCCGTCTATTTATTGCGGAGGTTGTTAGACTCCACGGGGTGCCAATAAATATCGTCTCCGAAAGAGATAATGTAAGGCCCTAAAACATGATTAGTAATGTTAATTACATGATTAAGCATAAGTTATTTGTTATTAGTTATAAATTGGTTATGTGTGTTAACATGTTAATTATCATGTTTAGGGGATGCATGCTCATGTGATATATACGTGGTTTATATTAGATGCTAATCAAGCTTATGATCGGGGATACCATGTTTAGAGAATATGATTAGTTATGTAATTAAATGCATCATAAATTATGTTTTTAATATATTATTATGTTTATAAAAGTAAATAAGGGTGTTGATTCGAAATTGGCAATGTTTGGTCGCCAAATGTGAAAGTTTTGAGATTTTCGGTAAATTGCTACTTTCCTGTTCGAAGACCAAATTAAGCGTATTAGTTTATGATTTTGGGAAAAAATAACGTATGAAAATTGTATATATATGAATTAATATATAACACAACAAACGGTGGGTTAAATGGAGGCTCGTACAAGAAGTTATACCGAAAGTACAAAACAAGGGCAAATATGTCCATCCCTTAAGTGACAATTGTCTTATTAGCACACCATGTGCTATTTTTTGATTGGTTAAAGGGTGGGTGATGGATTTGACGACTTAAACTTGTTAAAAAAACTTAATTGTTCAGCCAATTCATCCATGAACAAGAGTTTTGCCTAAAGAGAGAGAAAGAGAAGAAAGTTAAGGAAGAAATCTTCGGAAAATTTCTATAAATCGAGGAATCCTCGTAAGGTAATTTCTTCTTTATTAAAGTTGGTCACACGGATGAGTTCTACACTTTGCATATTTTTATTTTTGATTTGGATAAATATTTTAATGATATCCATATTGCCTAAGTTTATTAAAATAAGTATGGGTTAAGAACATAAGTTAGAACTGGAGCTAGGATCGTAAATGCATACTTTAAAGTCTTAAATTTACATCATTTTTCGTAAAGCATTTTGATTTAGAAAATTCATTATTATGATGTATATTTCTGATAAAACATGTTTATTATATGTTTCCGTGAATTATACCCAAGGTCAAGGTTATGTATGCTTAAAAATATTAAGTTATGCCTTAATGTTCTATTTTGACCTAGTTATGCTAAAAATGGTATAAATCATGGACTACTTATTGTAATTGAGTGATTCAAGTTGGAGAGAAAAATATACTGATACATGTATAAAATATACGAAAATTGTGTAAAGATACCAAGGAATGAACCTTTGGTGATAGTTTGAAGTTTTGGTTTAAAATCTTCCCTAAAGGAGCAAGAATGCATACCATGTGTTTGACGTTTTGCTCGACATAGAAAATGAGCCATAAAAATTATGAGCATTAAATTTGTATTATTCAATGTGTTTACTGATATTGGGTGGAATATCATGGAAAGTTATGTTGTATAAAAATTATGAGAATTCTAGAAAATTGAAGTTGTGTTGTTGTTTTTCTTGAGAAACGATTTGGAAAAGGTTGTAATAAAATGGGCATAACTTTGTCTAGCAAATTCGTAATTTAATTCTGTAAATTGTGTTAGAACCCTAATTAATTGGGTGTTATAGAAATTTGAAGTGTCATATTTAATTCCTCCTTAGTTATTTGTGAATGACCAAATGATGTGATGTATTATTGGGTTTGATGTTAATCGGTGTATTCAAATACTAACGACATTGACTTGTTAGGTGGGGAAGCAGCTAATACTACCATACCAAGGAAGTAGTTGGTATTAATCTTAGCACTAAATCCAAGGTGAGTGGACTTCCTTATGAAATATAAATGCTTATAATTTCATATGAAAATGTGTAGTTAGACACATGTGCTAAAATGTTTATGGGAGTGATGTTGTATTTATGAAACATATGCATATGATTAAAAATGTTAAGCGATGTTATATAATGATATGGACTAGTGAGTCCTTTATCTAATGTTAAGGATTGTGGTGGGTCCTACGGGATGTGGTGGTCATGTTAATCCAACTTAAAGGTTTGTGTACTCGGGCCTAATAAAGGGATGTGGTGGTCCCTAATAACTGTGGTGGGTTAATTGGACTGTGGCGGGTCCTGGCTTGTGAGAGTTTCACAATTCCTGTTGGGTTATAGCATTAGAAAAAAATAAAAATGGTTATTGAAATTGGTTATATGTGTGGTATGTGTTCATTCACTAAGACTTTATAGCTTACACTCCTATAATGTTTTGTTTTCAGGTATGCTTATAATTTGGAGTTCACTGCCAAGTTAGGACCTTAAAACGGGGGAGTGACGGATATCTAGTATGGTTTGAATATCAAGATTACTTTTGTGTAATTATTAAAGAAAGGATCTTGGTTATGTAAAGTTATGTAGTACTTATAAGTTATAAGTAAAGGCAGTTATGCTTTCATCTACATGTACCTTAAAAAAAATCTTATGTTATTTTCCTTAGAGATTTAAATTAAAGCATTGTTTAAGGCAATTTATCTCTAATTAAAAGGATGAGTTTAACTTAATTAAGTCGGGGCGCGATAACTTGGTATCAGAGTGTGGTTATTAGGTTCTAGACAGGGTGTGAGGGTCTAGATTGGCAGTGGACACTAGAAAGTGAGTGTGCTATGCGTCTGGATTTTGACTAACAAGGTTAATATTAAACTGCTATTATTATATTTTGTGTAGGTCAATTATATTGAAGTGAGTGATGGATCCACACGAGCCTCAGGATAAAGAAGAGGGTGAGGCATCCTATGTACCTAATAGTCAGCAAGGACATAGACCTATTGCAGTGGATGAACCAGAGGTGCAACAACAACTCGTTGATGGTGTGGGAAGAATATTACGTGCTATGGCACAATTGGTGGAACAAGCAAGATGTGGAGAACATGGTGGGGATAGGGATAAATTGCATGAGAGGTTCATGAAGTTAAATCCTCCAGCATTTACTGGGACTACTGATCCGTTAGTGGCAGAGGGGTGGATTAGAAAGATGGAAACAATATTCAAGGTGATGGAAGTGCGAGATGAACAAAAGGTTTTATTAGCAACCTTTAGGTTAGAGGATGATGCAAAGTTATGGTGGGACGCAACATAAAGGTTACTTACTACAATGGGGGGAGTGGTGCCAATAAATCCTCCACAAATTACATGAGAGAGGTTTGTAAAGGTGTTCTTTGAAAAATATTTTCCAAGGCTTTATAGGAGAGAGAAAGAGGAAGAATTTATCACGTTGAAACAGGGGAATCGAACAGTGGAAGAGTATGAAGCTTTATTTATATCTTTATCTAGATTTGCACTTGACTTGGTGAGGACGAAAGAAAGTAAATGTGATCGGTTTCAAATCGGGCTGAGTGTAGATATAAAAAGCATGGTTGCTAATATGAAGATCATGGATTATGTGGACCTAGTTGATAGGGCCGTGGTGTCAGAAAAGTCAATGAAAGAAATGCAAGTTGAACACTCGAAGAAAGATAGACATGATGCTATAAGATCATATGGATGGGAGACGGGAACCTCAACTCAGAGTGTAGCACGAGGAGTACCTAAGAGCCAAGAATTTAAAAATAATAGAAGTGCACGTGGAAGATTTCAAGCTCGAGGTGGAAGGACTGGGATGAATCGATCAGAAAATGCATCTCTGATGGTGCCGAGGGACATATTTTGTTATAGATGTGGTCGTCAAGGGAACATGTCTTGAGAGTTTACAATAGCTGAGATGACACCTTTGTGTTTCCATTGTCATCAATCGGGGTACTTACGAAAGAATTGTCCAGTGATGGGAGCTACAACATCAGTTGGGAGTGTGGCAGTTGGAGGTAGGAGTTCTACACAGAATGTACCCAGGGGAGGCAGAGGAGGTATATCGCAAAGTCAAGGCCAAGGAAGAGTGTTTGCACTAACGCAACAAGATGCACAAGCTGTGCCTAACATAGTGACAGGTACACTTTCTATTGGTGATAAAGGTGCTTATGTGTTGATAGATCCTGGTTCTACACATTCTTTTGTGTCTTTGCTTTATCTGTTGCATCTTAATAAACCATTATCATCATTATATTCTAGTTTAGCTATTGTTACTCCAGTGGGGGGGGGGGGGGGGTTGGTTTTTATTGAGAGGGTATATATGGAGTGTGTGGTGCGAGTGGGTGAAAAAGAATTACTAGTTAACTTATTACCTCTCGATATGTGTGACTTTAATGTGATACTGGGTATGGATTGGTTAGCCTCATATCATTTATGTTTAGATTGGTTTAAAAAGGTGGTAGTGTTTCAGTTATCGGGTGAACCTGAATTTAAATTTATTGGGGAACGAAATGTCACTCCAACTTATTTGATTTCTTCTACAAAATGTTATGAACTGCTAAGGAAAGGATGTAAGGGTTATCTTGCCCATGTGGTGGACATACGACGAGAGGCTGGAAAATTATCAGATATACCAATTGTTAATGAGTTTGCAGATGTCTTCCCAGAAGAACTCCTAGGATTAGCACCAGACCGTGAGGTAGAATTTGCGATTTAGTTGGTACCAGGCACCGCACCGATATCTATTGTACCATATCGCATGGCACCTGCAGAATTAAGGGAGCTAAAAATACAGTTGCAAGATTTATTAGATTGTGGTTTTATAAGGCCTAGTGTATCACCGTGGGGAGACCCAGTATTGTTTGTGAAAAAGAAAGATGGAACCATGAGACTATGCATCGATTATCGTCAATTGAATAAGGTGACTATCTGTAACAAATACCCACTACCCCGAATTGATGACTTGTTTGATCAGTGTCAAGGAGCCACAGTGTTTTCCAAGATCGATCTCAGATCCGAATATCATCAATTAAAAGTAAGAGATTGTGACATTTCTAAAACTGCCTTTCGTTCTAGGTACGGACATTATGAATTTCTTGTCATGCCATTTGGGTTAACAAATGCACCGGCTGTATTCATGGATTTGATGAATCGTATATTTCAACCATACGTGGATTCTTTTTTTATTATCTTCATTGATGATATTTTGATATATTCTCGTAGTAGGGATGAGCATGACCACCTGCGTATTATTTTACAGACTTTGCGAGAGAAGCAGTTGTATTCTAAATTTTCTAAATGTGAATTTTGGCTAGACAGGGTAGTATTTTTGGGGCATGTTATTTCTGCTGATGGTATTTGTGTTGATCCCAAGAAGGTAGAAGCAGTAATGAATTGGGAAATACCAACTAGTGTGACTGAGGTACGGAGCTTTTTGGGATTGGCAGGGTATTACAGAAGGTTTATATCGGGGTTTTCTTCCATTGCATTGCCATTGACTAAGCTTACCAGAAAGGTGAACAAGTTTGTGTGGAGTGGTGATTGTGATAAAGGCTTTGAAAATTTAAAGTGTGAGTTGACATCATCTTCGGTATTGACTATTCCAACATGTACAGAAGGTTTAGTTATTTATAGTGATGCTTCATATCAAGGACTTGGATGTGTATTAATGCAGCATGGAAAGGTAATTGCTTTTGCTTCTCAAAAGTTAAAGATACATGAATGCAACTACCCTACTCATGATCTCGAGGTAGCTGCAGTAGTTTTTGCATTAAATATATGGAGACATTACTTATATGGTGTTAGTTGTGAAATTTTTACTCACCATCAAAGCTTAAAATACTTGTTTACTCAAAAAGACTGGAACTTGCTGCAAAGAAGGTGTATGGAACTTATAAAAGATTATGATTGCACGATACATCACCATCCAGGTAAAGCTAATGTTGTTGCTGATGCTTTGAGTAGAAAATCTCTAGGCATAGTATCTTGTATTTATTGTATTCGAGTTAACCTGTTGAGAAAGTTAGCACTAATGGGGGATGAATTAACTTTGAATGAGTCTTACGGAATAGTAGCACATTTAAATGTTGGACCCACGTTGATAGACTGGATAAAATAAGCACAGGCAGGAGATATAGAATTGGAGAAAGTTAGAGATGATATGAAAAAGGGTAAAGCAAAGGAATTTTCTATTCGTGATGATGACATTGTTATGTATGGTAACCGTTTGTGTGTACCCAATGTGCCTGATTTAAGAAGAACCATTTTAGAGGAAGCACATTGTTCTTTATATGCTACACATCCAGGGAGCACGAAACTATATAGAGATTTGAAACAATGTTATTGGTGGTTGGGAATGAAACACGACATTACAAATTTTGTTGCTAGATGTCTAGTTTGCCAACAGGTGAAGACAAAGCATCAGAAACCAAATGGTTTACTATAACCCTTACCTATTCCTGAGTGGAAATGGGAACATGTTACTACAGAATTTTTTGTAGGTTTACCAAAATCATCCAGAGGGTTTGATTCTATTTGGGTTATCATTGATAGGTTGACCAAGTCTGCACATTTTCTTCCTGTTAAAACTACATACTCCGTGGATAGATATGCCAAATTATATGTGGATGAGATTATTAGATTGCATGGTGTACCTGTTTCTATTATTTTTGATCGAGATCCTAAGTTTACTTCTCACTTTTGGCCTAGTTTACAACAAGCTTTAGGGACTAAATTGAAATTTTGTACAGCTTTTCATCCTCAGACTGATGGGAAGTCAGAAAGAATGATCCAGACACTCGAAGACATGTTACGAATTTGTGTATTGGAGTTCAAGGGAAGTTGGGATGAACACTTGCCACTAATAGAGTTTGCTTATAATAATAACTATCATTCGAGTATTGAGATGGATCCTTATGAAGCCTTGTGTGGGAGAAAATGCAGAACTCCAGTGTGTTGGACTGAAGTAGGAGAACGAAAACTACTTGGGCCATAAATCGTACAATAGACTACTGAAAAGATAAATCTTATCCATAATCACTTGAAGGTGGTGCAAAGTAGACATAAAAGTTATGCAGGCAACCGAAGGAAAGAATTAAAATTTGAGGAAGGTGATCGAGTATTCCTACGTGTTTCTCCTTGGAGAGGGGTTATGAGATTCGGGAAGAAGGGAAAGTTAAGTCCCAGGTACATTGGCCCTTATGAGATAGTGAAACGGATTGGAGCTGTAGCTTATAAATTGGTGTTACCACCAGAATTGTCCTGGATACACGATGTTTTTCATATATCCATGTTACATAAGTATGTGCTCGATCCTTCACATGTGCTTATCTCACAACCGATAGAGCTTGAAGATGACTTAACCTACGTGGAGGAACCAATTGCTATTGTAGATCGAAAGGAGCAAGTGTTACGTAGTAAAACCATTTCACTAGTCAAGCTGATGTGGAGAAGTCAGAATGTGGAGTGTGCCACCTGGTAAGGGGATGATAACATGAAGAAGCAATGTCCTCAATTATTTGGTAAGTTTCTTTTGCGTTAAATTTCGAGGACGAAATTTTTATAAGAAGGGAAGAATTGTAAGGCCCTAAAATATGATAAGTAATGTTAATAACATGATTAAGCATAAGTTATTTGTTATTAGTTATAAATTGGTTATGTGTTAAACATGTTAATTATCATGTTTAGGGGATGCATGCTCATGTGATATATACGTGGTTTATATTAGATGCTAATCAAGCTTATGATCGGGGATACCATGTTTAGAGAATATGATTAGTTATGTGGTTAAATTCAACATAAATTATGTTTTTAATGTATGATTATGTTTATAAAAGTAAATAAGGATGTTGATTCGAAATTGGCAATGTTTGGTTGCCAAATGTGAAAGTTTTGAGATTTTCGATAAATTGCTACTTTCCTGTTCGAAGCCCAAATTAGGCGTATTAGTTTATGATTTTGGGAAAACATAAATTATGAAAATTGTAGATATATGAATTAATATTATAACACAATAAACGTTGGGTTAAACGGAGGCTCGTATAAGAAGTTGCACCGAAAGTACGAAACAAGGGCAAATCCGTCCATCCCTTAAGTGACAATTGCCTTATTAGCACACCATGTGCTATTTTTTGATTGGTTAAAGGGTGGGTAATGGTTTGGCCGACTTAAACTTGTTAAAAAAACTTACTTGTTCAGCCAATTCAGCCATGAACAAGAGTTTTTCCTAAAGAGAGAGAAAAGGAAGAAAGTTAAGGAAGAAATCTTCGAAAAATTTCTATAAATCGAGGAATCCTCGTAAGGTAATTTCTTCTTTATTAATGTTGGTCACAGGGATGATTTCTACACTTGGCATATTTTTATTTTTGATTTGGATAAATATTTTAATGATGCCCGTATTGCCTAAGTTTATTAAAATAAGTATGGGTTAAGAACATAAGTTAGAACTGGAGCTAGGATTGTAAATGCATACTTTAAAGTCTTAAATTTACATCATTTTTTGTAAAGCATTTTGATTTAGAAAATTAATTATTATGATGTATATGTATGATAAAACATGTTTATTATATGTTTCCATGAATTATACCCAAGGTCAGGGTGATGTATGCTTAAAAATATTAAGTTATGACTTAATGTTTTATTTCGACCTAGTTATGCTAAAAATGGTATAAATCATGGACTACTTATTGGAATTGCGGAATTCAAGTTGGAGAGTAAAATATACTCAAACATGTATAACATATCCGAAAATTGTGTAAAAATACCAAGGGATGAACCTTTGGTGATAGTTTGAAGTTTTGGTTTAAAATCTGCCCTAAAGGAGCAAGAATGCATACCAGGTGTTTAACGTTTTGCTTGACATAGAAAATGAGCCCTAAAAATTATGAAACATTAAATTTATATTATTCAATGTGTTTACTGATATTGTTTGGAATATCATGGAAAGTTATGTTGTATAAAAATTATGAGAATTCCAGAAAGTTGAAGTTGTGTTGTTGTTTTTCTTGAGAAACGATTTGAAAAAAGGTTGTAATAAAATGGGCATAACTTTGTCTAGAAAATTCGTAATTTAATTCTGTAAATTGTGTTAGAACCCTAATTAATTGGGTGTTATAGAAATGTGAAGTGTCATATTTAATTCCTCCTTAGTTATTTATGATTGACCAAATGATGTGATGTATTACTGGGTTTGATGTTAATTGGTGTATTCAAATACTAACGACATTGACTTGTTAGGTGGGGAAACATCTAATACTACCATACCAAGGAAGTAGTTGGTATTAATATTAGCACTAATTTCAAGGTGAGTGGCCTTCCTTATGAAATATAAATGCTTATAATTTCATATGGAAATGTGTAGTTAGACACATGTGCTAAAATATTTATGGGAGTGATGTTGTATTTATGAAACATATGCATATGATTAAAAACGTTAAGCGATGTTATATAATGATATGGACTAGTGAGTCCTTTATCTAATGTTAAGGATTGTGGTGGGTCCTACGGGATGTGGTGGTCCTGTTAATCCAACTTAAAGGTTTGTGTACTCAGGCATAATAAAGGGATGTGGTGGTCCCTAATAACTGTGGTGGGTTAATTGGACTGTAGCGGGTCCAAGCTTGTGAGAGTTTCATAATTCCTGTTGGGTTATGGCATTAGAACAAAATAAAAATGGTTATTCAAATTGGTAATATGTGTGGTATTTGGTCATTCACTAAGACTTTATAGCTTACACTCCTATAATGTTTTGTTTTCAGGTATGCTTATAATTTGGAGTTCACTGCCAAGTTAGGACCTTAAAACGGGGGAATGATGAATATCTAGTATGGTTTGAATATAAATATTCCTTTTGTGTAATTATTAAACTAAGGATCTTGTTTATATAAAGTTATGTAGTACTTATAAGTTATAAGTAAAGGCCGTTATGTTTTGATCTACACATACCTTTAAAAAAAAATCTTATGCTATTTTTCTTAGAGATTTAAATTAAAGCATTGTTTAAGGCAATTTATCTCTAATTAAAAGGATGAGTTTAACTTAATTAAGTCGGGGCGCGACAAATAATATATTTGTTTCCCATTTTTGGCAAAGTTTCCAAGAAGCCATGGGAACCGAATTGAAACTGAGTACTTTTTATCATCCTCAAACAGAAAGAGTCAACCAAATGTTGGAGGATATGCTCCGAATGTGTGTGCTTAATTTCAAAGGTGGTTGGGAACAAGATCTCCTTTTGGTTGAATTTTCTTATAATAATTCGTACCAATTTACTATTGGGATGGCACCCTATGAAGCACTTTATGGCCGACCTTGTAGATCGCCCATTTGTTGGTTGGAGGTGGGGGATAATAAATTTCTTGGATCGGAAATGATCCAAGGTACTTCTTCCAAGATTGAACTCATCCAGAATCGCATTAGGATATCTCAAGATCGCCAAAAGAGTTATGTCGATGCGAATTGAAGGCATATAGTTTTGGAAGTTGGAGATCAAGTCTTAGTGCGAGTATCTCCAATGAAAGGTATAAAGAGTTTTGGGAAGAAATGAAAGTTTGTGCTGTGCTATGTTGGACCTTTTCAAATTATTGCCAAAGTAGTCCCGGTAGCGTATCAACTTGCCTTACCGGAACACTTACAATAACTCCATGATGTATTTTATGTTTCCTCTTTGAAGAAGTATATGAGGTGTGAAGGAGCCCTTTGGCATATTCCCTTGGAAGATATCGACTTGCGACCCGATATTTCGTATGAAGAACAACAAGATGCATTCCTAGAGCACGGAGAGCGTAAATTGAGATCACGAGTGGTGCCCTTGGTACGAGTTCAATGGGGTCATCACGACGCCAAGGAATCAACGTGGGAGCGCAAGGATGATATGCGGGAAAAATATCCGCATCTCTTTATACAAGGTACGCCTGAATTTTGAGGGCAAAATTCCCTCATAAGGGGGGGAGTATGTAATAACCCTCGCTTTTGAGAACTTATTTTATATTAATTTACCGTGCGTAGTAATTATATAAAATGTTGAAAAATGGAGTAAATATTAATTAAATGAGTTGAAAGTTAATATTTACTAGAATGTTGCATATTTATTGTATGCGTATGTAAATATCATCATGTTAAGCTTTATAATGTCATATGCTTTAAATTGACATTTATGGCTTGAATGAAACCAGAACTTGAGATAATTTTTAAAAATTTCCGGATGCCAGTTTAGAGGGCGTAGTTAGTCTCGAAAGGTGTGAGATAGTCAAAATGAATGCCATATTGTATCTTTATGTTTCGGGAACTTTTGACTGGTTTTAACGTAAATGCGTAGTTACGAGTCATTTTAATGTGGTATTAACCATTTAAGTTGGAAATTTAGGAGAAAGCCACGATTTAAGTCTTACACCTAATTTTATTTCTTAAGTGTGTATTTTCTAACCTAGAGAAAGGAAGAGAGAAAGAGAATTTGTGGAGAAAAGAGGAGAAAGGAAGAAATTAAAGATTGGAGAATTGATCTTGCATTCATCTTCCAAGAATATGAAATTCCAACCTCAAGGCAAGTTTTCTACTTGCTAATATATGATTTAGGATGAATAATTTGTATTGATTGTTGTGGATTGATTTTGGTTTAACAATGTTAGGGTTTTTATGGATTTGTAGGTTTTAAACCCTTAGAAATTGATTTGGAGGTTTATTTGTGTAAATTATGGTAGTTAGATGCATTTATTACTTGATGGGTTGGATTAATGATGTTGGTTGAAGAAGAATTGAGATTTGGGGGAAATTAGGGTTCATAAACCATATCCCCTTTCTTGGCCAAATCGCAGGGGCGAATCGATTCGGCCCTAGGGCGAATTGATTCGCTAAGGGGTCATCCTACAGGTCTGCAAACCCGAATCAATTCGGGTTAAGGCCGAATCGATTCGGCTGATGCAAAATGTTGGATTTGTCATTCGAATCGATTCGCTTTTGGGTGAATCAATTCGCTGCCTGGGGCGAATCGATTCGGCCCTAGGGCGAATCGATTCGAAATCAGGCTGTTTTGAGTTATTTTCTGAACTCAATTTTCATCCTTTTCTTTTAGGCTTAGGACTTAGGAACCTTATTGTATGAAGTAAACTTAGTGTCCTAGAGTCTTAGAATGGTATGGTCACTACCCTAGATTAGAATTGGGTTAGATGGGGTTATTTCGAGGGTTTACAAATAGATGTTAAGGCGTTGTTTTCCTTAATAAGTTAGCTTGAGTTTAGGAGTTGTAAAGCTATATATTGGGAGACTTTAGAGGCCCAATTGAGGTACGATAGTCTTGATGATTTATAATAAAACCACCAAAGAATGTTCAGAGAATAAATTGAGAGTCTATTCATTCGTTGAGGTTATAATGACGATATGAATTACGCATGGCTCTGGATAAAATGCGATGTATTTACTAAAATGGAAATGGAATCGAAAATGAAAAATGGTAAATGATAATTTACCTAATTATGAATATGGTAAATGATAATTTGCTTAAACACAATTCTCTAAATGCCATCATAAGGGAAGTGCGCGCGTGAGGTGAAGCCCCATGGCTAATGAATGCAGGGTGGCTATAGTCCTAGGTCATATGTGCGCTTATTATATATTTTTCTGTGATGGTGAGGTAATTTCGGGTGTGGTTATTACTCTCCCGCAGGCATATGGCCGCTTCCCAACGTCTTTCGTTGTAGGTGCCCAGGTTGTCTTGGTTGATAGGCCCTGGAAGATGATGGTCATTTAGGGGCGCGCACAGTGGGAAAACCCGGACGAGCAGTCTTAGAATCGTTATATGCATATGAAAATAACCATTCTTATTTCAAGTTGGACTTGATTAATGAAATGCCATAAAGAGCATAATGAAATGCCATAAAGAGCATAATGAATTGCCAGAAAGAGCATATAATTGCGATTATGTTTCATAATGAGAAACGGAACAATGAAATGGAACAGAGTAAATAATGGAGGCTTTTAATTAATGTTATTCATTCATATTCTCTTGCATAACTAAATAAAACTTATCATTATTTAAAATGGCCTTAGTTTATGCATTGAATTGTGTATGTAGATTCTTATTACTATCAAGTATGATTATCTGTTCATAACTGTCATACTTTTTATTCATCTGGTGATCATATAAAATCGGGCCCTGACCCGTTCATATTTCTTATTGTGCATGAATATTGTATCCGCTCAGGTGCTCTGCCGCAAGGACGCCCGTACTGACTTTCCGATTCAGGTGTTTTTGGGGAGCCGTGATACTTTTGCGGATATTACGGGATATTTTGATGTAGTCGCCTTCATTTTTGTACTCCAGTTATGATCGGGTCATTTATTTGGGCGTGTGGACCAAGCTTTTGTATTTGCTTATTGTAATGTATTATGTAACTTACTTAAACTGTTGTAATACATTATATGTGCCTGTTGACCGACAACATATTCGGTCCTCTTACTGTATATTTGATGTAGATGTAATATAAGTTCTTTTGGGTTTCCACTTTCTTTTAAATTGGGTTGTTTATATTCTTTTCTTAACTTATAAAAAACAAATTTTTGGCAACCCGTTTTCGGAAATATAAGGTGGTTACCCTGTATAGTTATTGTATTATTGTTGATGCTGAGAATGATTCCATCCATGATTCCTGTTATATTGGAGTATCGGACTGGCCATCGCTTATTTCGGTGAGCGGGTTGTCACAGTATGTTTCATTTAGTTATGTCTTATTTATATTCGATAATAATGTTTATAATGATGATTTATACATAGTTATATTTAATTTCGCGTTACCTAATTTCATATTTACACAACACTATACTCAATTCCCGTTTTATACCCAATTTTAATTTTAATTTCACATTTACATAACAATATGCCCAATTTCAGATTTATACCCAATTTTAATTTCATATCTACGCAACAAAAGGGGTCTAATTTTAGATTTACACAACATTATACCCAATGTTCGTTTTATACCCAATTTCAATTTTAATTTCACATAATATGCCCAATTTTTGATGTCCAACAATTTTAATTTCATATTTACACAACAAATAGGTCCAATTCAGATAGATGCCAACTTTTTATTAACACCAAATTAGTCAAATATACACACAAAATCACACGCACACACACACACGCACGTATGCACACACACACGCGCGCGCGCACAAACACACACACACACACACACACACACACACACATATATATATATATATATATATATATATATATATATATATATATAAGAGAGAGAGAGAGAGAGAGAGAGAGAGAGAGAGAGGAGGGAAATAAAACGGGGAAAAAAGAGGTGTTATGGTTTTTTAGTTAACACAGTTGTCACGGACCTATCAAGGTCTTTGACCATGATAACTTTCTAATGTTGTCACGGTCAATGACCGTGATAAGTTTGTGACAAATCGTTGTCACGGACTTGTCACGGTCCTTGACCATGACAAAAAACTTGTGTCTTTTTATCACGGTTAAACTCTGTGACAAGACTGGCCGGCTCGAAGGTGACAATGTAGCCTTTTTGGTTTAGTGCTAATCTAGGGAGTGACTATACTCCAAATCCTTCTAAAACATCTTATTTAAAGTCACAATCAAAATAATATGTAAAGGTTAAATCAATCTAGCCCGATTTTTCGAATTTGAATTCTCGTGATGTTTTAAATGTCATGGATTTGAGCATATTTCACCCGAGTGTCCAAATCAAATGATTATTTCATTAGTGGCAAAGGACATTGAAGAAGATATTACTAGTGATGAAGATAATAGTGAGAATGAAGTGGTATGAATTTCACTCTCACATGGTATGAATTGCACATAAAACACACAAGAAGTTTCCACCCTCACTAACGGGTAAGCAAACACATACATAACCCTCATAAATGTATTACGGCAAGTCCAGTGCACAAATTGACCCTAATTCTATCGGGTCATACAAGCATCACTATCATCAATAGGGTATAACATGTATAACCTTATACTCATTCCAAGATATAATAACCCTAACGCCCCGTGTTCTCGAATCTAGGAATAATCTAACCCTACCATACATTAAAACATGCATATTAACTATATTAAATCTCAATTAGCACTAATATATTCCCTCAAGTCATCTCATCTAGGTATAATCCCATACCTAATTCAAATGAAATAACATGACATAATAACTACCTCACTCTAGGAATTTATAAACCAAACCTAATCTCGCACAAGGGATATTCACACCACTCGAACATCAAAGTGATTCAAATAAATCCCGACCGACAAGTCCAATTCTCTAACTAATAATTTTCCAATCAACAAACCCATTTTAAAATCGTGTTTAACCTTGAATGTCAAATCCTCAATTTAACCCATTTAAAATCAACGATTTCGCTCATATCAAAATACCTAAAATATCATTCTCCAACAATTCAAATCACAAGAATATATATTTATTCTATGAGTAAATGAAAATTATAGTCTAACAAATCCTAGTCCTATGTCCCCAAACAAAATTTCCAAAAGGACGTTCAACCCAAAATCACCCACTAATAATTTCAGTCTCGCACACCATTTAGTAGAAAATTCATAACAAATTAAAAAAAAAATACAAAGCCACCGCCCATGCTTTCATAATTCGATTATGCACAAACTCATATAAATTCTAATTTCATGGATCGATCAACCCGGGTCGGTTGATCGATCAAACCTGTATGAGTCATCCTCTCCAAAATCATGTTTTCTCCACCCAGTAGATTAATTTAAGACCCTAACTAACATGAAAATAATAAAATAACATCATATAATCAATTAGGATCTATTTCTAACATTAAAACCCCAGTTTAAAACCAATATTTACATACAATCCATTTTCATACTCAAGAACCCTAGATTTTCAAATTCTTTTGATTAGTTTATGTTATCTACAATTTTTACATGAAATCAAAAGGATTTTTACATGCTTTCATATACAAATTAACTACTAATCATTATCTAGTCAATCCAATTCAGATTCATGATAAAATTCATCAAATTTAAGGTGAGAATTAATCTAATTACTACTAATTTAGATTAATTACCAAATCATTCAATTTTAATCATAAAACTCAAATTTATAACATAATGTTTTTAGATTCATATTAATAGACATAACTTAACCGAATAAGGAGGATGTAATCATTTTAAATAAACTTGCCTTATGGATTGATTAAGAAATCAATCCACAGATCCCCCAAATTCTATTTTCCTCTTGGTGATTAGGCTTAGGATGTCTTCCAAATGACAAAATGAGTTTTTTAGATTTAGACTGTCAACTTTATAACATGGTTCCCACAAAATTGGTTTTGGGCTCAAAATAAGTCCTAACCCAAATTATCCAAATAATATTTCAAATAGTCCAAAACTCCATCCAAGCCGTATATTAACTCAATAGGCCTAAACCCAACTATTTTAAACTAATAAAGGACTATCTATATGTTTTGAAAGTCAATTAAAAAATATACCCGAAACAAATAATTAATAACTCAGTTATTTTATAATTATTCAGTACGAGTCTAATGAAATTTAATTTAATTAATTATTCACTGTGTCTTAAATCTATTTTCAAATACAATTTAAATAACACATAAAGTTATAAGTTGTGATATCTCTAGTCACAACAAACACATGTAATTAATTTTTATTCAATTTAATAATTCACAAAAAATACGTGGTATTACATCCCCCCCCCCCCCCCCCCCCCCAAACAAGGAATTTCGTCCTCAAAATTGGAATTAAATATATTCCTAATCGAATGTCCAAGAATATCTCACCCGTAGCATCATCACATTGCTGTAAAAGGATCTATTCCACTACGACCTAATACAACCCTAGATCCCTCTAGTTGTAAATTGCGTTCGGCTAAAACTCTACACCAAGATATTCTAATCGTTGATACAACAACTTGTTTCCCCACGGTTCACATGCTAGTGATGATTAGGCGAGGTCAAATGACACCGGACTCAACGCGTGCAATATTAAAAACAAGAAACTTGTCATCGGGTTGTCAACTTATAAAAAAGATAACCAAAAATACCAGATCCTTTTTCTTAGTACCCGAAACTCTACTCCCACTCAATTTTGAAGACTCTTTTGATCGCTTCAGAATAGTTAATAGTTTGATAATGAACATCACTTACCTTGAAGTGCCCCAAACACATCTATAAATTACGTACTTGCTAAATCTTATCCCTAATTAACTCCATCAATCTTACTCAAAATGTCTCTCATGATCTACTGTCTTGACTAGAAGAAATACCTTTACTACCCAAACCATATCAAAATTACTTTATTGAATTAATCATATAGAATTTCATAAATATTATACACCCAATAACTTTTGGAATGTATAGAAAACTCCAAAATAAGTTCCTCGATTAAAACTACTTCTCATAGTTCGGAACCCCCCTTCGATAAAAACCTTTGCTTGAAAAATGTACCGCTCTGTTATCACCAAACGGATTAAGGACCTATTCCAAATATTAGTTGCATACCCACTCTCAGTAAACTTCAACTCTAGGTCATGAACCACCCCTAATTATAGATTTGGGTGTAATGAACACCAATTCCACACTATTCCCTCTTCACCAAAATATCATTGTAAATCACAGTGAACTATCCATTCGTATGGTCAAAATCCACTAACGATGCGCCTATTCCATTTTGTGCTAGAAAGCTACCTTTGGGATATCCTACTCCCAAACTCACCACTAAAGATAACTCGCTCCCATTTCAATCATCGGGAGGAAATACTCCCCTCTAATCTTCCAATAGGTTGTTAATATGTAGTAACAAACAATCATTCCGTATCTTGACCTTATCGAGCTCTTGGTGGTCCGCACGACTTCTTAATGAACCAGCCCCCTTTTTAGAGTTTCCTTTAAGTAGAGTCACCCCCATATACTGTATTGTCATATAGAACATGGTGTTAACTCCCATGATACCTCTACTCTTGCTGATGAAGTCGTTCCCATAAAGTGCCCTCGTCGTATATCCAAAACTAGTGACAATATCTAAGGCACACCTATTTCTCACGTAGGTGATAACACAACACCTTTCCAAATAAAACTAGAAGAACCTCGGACTAACAGTGACACATCTACACAACCATATTACTATCAAATTTGCTCACATCCATACATAAACAAGTGTGGAAGACCTTCTCCCAAGCCTAAGGACAACTACCTCGAAACAAAACCCGACCCAAAATGGCTATCCAAGTAGTTTATATGAGCGTAAAGCATAACCATACACACAAGCTCAACATTAATATGATTATATCTCATCTATAAGTCCATAAAGTGGTGAAAAACCAAGTCAACCAAATAAACTTCCACGTCTCTATAATCACGATGTAAATCAACCCCTACACATTAGGGTGTCCACATATAATCATCGTAGACACACCATTAATAAATAATGACAAATCCCTGATGTCTAAGATCGACTCATTCACACAATCCATAAATGTACCCATAATGATCCCCTCAATGTAACTAAAAAGATGATCTCCACTGATGCATTAAATGACTAGGTGGCCTCACTCTCCACGATAATAACAGCTTAATATATAGGAATTATCAAAACGGAGGCCCCACTAGCGGCCCTGCTAGCCTTGACTCACCAATCGTTAGTGTTAAAACTTTCCTTGTTTACCCTGCTCTCATAGGTCGAGGATCCATTATCTATAATTCCCATGGCCTGTTGGCCAAAGAAAATCACACCGTCTACTCTTGGAATTCACTTGGGGTCCACTCCCAATATGAGGTCCCTTATGCTAGTGAGGTCTCCCTATCTAGGTGAACGCTGCATCATCTCAACTTATTGGTCCCACTTTAGCCTCGATCTTTAAAATCTTAGGGACTTTATCCCCACAATAGTTATAATGTTCTACTGATGTAAGAGTGTTATTTCGACCACATGAGCACAAGTGATGAATAGTGAGTTACCTAGTAACACCCATTGAACCCTTTATGTTAGATTTCTGCCAACTTAAAAAGTCTTTCTTGCACTAGCTGGTAACGCGAATATCCTCACTCACTTTCATATCAATATCTTCCAGTCCAGAAAGATAAAGATATTTGAACTCCCCCTTATACTAGGTACCATGAGGTTCCATATACGAGGTATTCGAAACCATATTCCTATGCCAATATGGATGGTGAGTGAAAACATTTTCCCTCAAACCATACATTAAGCGCTTTCTAACAGCCTCACGTTGAAAAGTCCTTAACTCTCGACCAAAGTGACCTCATGCATAGGATGTCTCACAAGAGAAACTAAACAAATAATGTTTATAATACGCATGGTCTACCTGAGTCGTTCATTAGGAAATGATCGTGAAAAACCCCCCTAAACGGTAATACCTAAACGGTAAGGCTCTAAATTAATCAAAGAATGAAACATGAAAAAATGACATATGAACTCAAGATCCAGAAAGTAATCTATGGACAGAAAAGTGTTAAGATTAAAAATATCTTTTAACTCTTTGGTAAAAAACCTTTAAACTTCAATGGCTGAATACACACACAAAAAATAGTTTAGTTTGGTGTGATGTTTAAAGTCCAACAAATAAAAATAGTAACAAAATGATATGAGGAGAAGAGAGATGAACACAATATTTGTTAATGAGGAGCCTAGTGTACTAGTAAATCCCGAGTCCTTTATTTCCAATACCACACACCACAAGCTCACTATAATAACAGTTTTAGTAGAAATTAAAGTTTACAAATGTTTAAATGAACTAGTAATCCCAATATGCCTAGTATTATAAGTAAATCACTAAATAATCCCACAAACTACTGATCAAACCAAGAAAAATAGTAGCCAAGTATATCAATGCAACTTCATAATCAAAGCTAGAGTATCTAGTGAATAGGTAACAAAAGAAAATACAATAATTTTAAAATTCATAGATGGTTGGGAAACCAATTATGAAGCCAATCAAAGAGATGTCTTGGTTTATGAATTGATATTTCAACCTTGTGAAAAATATTCTGTGTGATAAAAAGTAAGATCGCGAGCTTTCCAAAAAAATCACAGAAGAATTCACACAAACAAGTCACAATTAAAACCAAGTTTAGATTATGTATATAATTAGTACAACATGTTTGGATTTAAGGCAAGATCTATCAAACACAATATATATATATATATATATATATATATATATATATATATATATAGAGAGAGAGAGAGAGAGAGAGAGAGAGAGAGGAATAGATCCTTTTAAAAAGTAAGGTTTGTAAAAAAAATTATAAAAAACAGTCAAGATATTCAAAACCCAAATTGAAAGAGGAAAACCATAACATAAATTTTATATGTTAAAATTTGGGTTTGGAGACATTTATCAAAAATATAGCAGAGGCATATAAGTTCCATAACCAAACTAATCTCGAAACGTCTCAAACTCCAAAATCATCAACCACTGAACACTCATCCTCACAAAATATATATGGTAAAAATTTAGGATGAAACATTTAGAAAACTCTCAAAATAGATGAAACATTTTGAAATGTTAAAGAGAGAAAATTGAGAAGAAATTTTAATAGAGTAACATTAGTTTTTTTTTTTTAAATCTGTCAAAAACTAATGGTCTGAGCTATTTATTTATAGATACGGTGGAATTGCTATGGTAAGTTCGTTAATACCCTAAAAATAAGGGCATAAGAGTAATCCACCAAAGGCATTAAAGGGCATACATGGAATCATTCTAAAATCCAATCAGTGGATCCACATGCATTAAAAAACTAGCCCACGGATAAGGGCACACGGGTCAATTAAATAAGGGTTTTGCTTGACAGGTCTGCAGTCAACAGACAGCCACAGAGCTCACGCATGATGAAATCGCGTGGGCTACAACCTTATTTCTGATTTCTCCAAACCGATGAGCACAAATCGCCAACATAAACCCATTCGCGAAACACAAAATGTTGTCATATGGATTTGTGCTGATTTAAATTAAGATGCAAATATAATTTTATTTTATTTCTGTAAATAAATGAACCATCATTAATAAATTCTAGAAAATGATATAGAAATTTGAAAATTAATTTTAAATTCTAAAAAATTATAAAATAAAGAAAAATATAATATAAAAATATTTAAGCATAAAATACATATAAGATGCATAAATACAAATATATGGAATATATTACACAAACTTAATGTAGGGTTTTATAAAATAAAATTTAAAGTCAAATTTCTTAAAGTATATTTTAGGAATATATTTAGTCTGTGCAATAAAACCTAGTGTACTCGATTGTTGTTAAAAAATTGAGCCAACAAAAATGAAGGGATATGAAAGGGTACATTCAAATCCCTAGGACACAAGAACCCATAATGCTATGATACCAATTGTGACACCCCATAAAATCCATAAATAGATTGATCAAGTTTAATACAAAAATTGTGGGAATAAAAAAACATTTGGTAACATTCTCAACATAACGAACTAAATGAAATTGAACAAATAACAAAGAAAGATAAAATAAAACTGAAATAATATAAAACCAACTCCAACGAGAGTAAAGAATCACATAAATCCCCCAAAGATACAATCTGAATGACATGAATAAAAATGAAATTGGTATGAAAGCTAAAGACACCTACATCCTAAGCTCCTGGAACATGAAGATATTACAATTAACAACATCGATCAAGATTGTTGCTCTCGAGACCTATCTCCTAAAAATGATAAAATCCACAATATTAACAACAAGATTGTGAAAAAAAGTATAGATGAATTTGGGATAAATCATAACTCTGCATCTACCTCTTGGATTTTAATATCTTTTAATTTTTATCCCAACCCAAAAAGCCTAAAATAATATGTGGTTCTAAATCCCAAACCCATGTGATTAAATCTTTACATTTTCACTTTTTAATCTTTAGTTTCTCATATTTAAGTTTATCTCTTTCATTATGAAGCATAAATTTCATGGTTGTCTCGAACCTGCAGTATGTCTCAACCAATAACCAATACACCAATAACAAGCTTATGGCTTAAGTCTATACACATTTGACTATCTCATGCAAAGAATACAACATACACATATCTAGTATATATAATACACAAATTTGAAACATAAGTATATAGGTATACATCACTACTATATGTCATATATATCTCTAATATAGCACATAAATCGGTATAAATATGTCTAGTACCGCCACCCAATAATAAAAAATGATAGAATAAATACTCTACTCATGTCTAACACCTATACAAAGGTACATCCCCCGGCATGTACAAAAAAATTATCTACTCGCACGCCAGAAAATAATGATGGCCTTTGAGGATCACTCACGTGTACTAGGTATAGTTTTAGGTCATCCCAAAGCTAATACCTCAACAAATTCAAGGGATAAATCATATGCCTACCCATAAGTTGTATAATCTACCATACCTAAGATTACATGATGAACTATCTCCATGAACCCTTATGGTACACGAATAAAGAGATATGACCCTAGGATAAAATAGGACCTAGGAAGATCCTGTCTACTCATCGGGGTACCAATGCAGTCTTCATCACACGTTCCCCACTATGGAATCTCTCCTGGTATGATACACCACAGGCACTCACACATGATATGCATTGCACATAAAATACACAAGTAATTTCCACCCCCGAAAACACATACGTAACCTATAAAATGGATTAAGGTAAATCAAGTACACATATCGATCCAAATGCTACTGGGTAATACAAGCATCACCATCATAAAAAGGGAATCACATATCTATATTTATTTCCAAGATACAATAAACCTAACACTCGGGGTTCCCAAATCTAGGCATAGTCTTACCTTACCATACACTAAAACACGCACATAAATTTTATTAAATATCCATTAGCTCTATTCTATTCTCCTAAGGCATTGGGTATATGTATAATCCCACACGAAATTTAAATGAAATCACGAGACATAATAGCTACCTCACTTTAGGAAGGTATAACCCAAACCTAATCTCAGACAAAAGGATATTCACCCCACTCGTACATCCCAATGATTTAAATAAATCCCAACCAACAAGACCAATCCTCTAACTTACAACTTCCCAATTAACAAACCCATTTTACACTCGGGTTTACCATCGAATGTCAAATCCTTAATTTAACCCTTTAAATTAATGATTTTCCTAATATCCAAATACCTCAAATATCAATCTCCAATGATCCAAATCATAAGAATATATCTATATTCTATGATTACATGAAAACTATAAGCTAAAAAATCCCATCCCTCTGTCCCCAAACCAAATTTCCAAAAGGATGTTCGACCCAAAATCACCCACTAAAAATTTCGGTCGCACGCACCGTTTAGAAAAAAATTCATAAAATATAAAAAAAAGCATAAAACCACCACCCACACCTTTATAATTCAATTTTACAGAAACTCATATAATTTCTACTTTCATCGATCGATTGAATCTAGCTGGTTAGTCGATCAATCGAACCTGTACAAGTCATTTTCTCTAAAATAATATTTTTTCCACCCCAAATCTCCATTAATGAACTCAAAATATTAATTTAAGACTGGAACCAACATCCAAACAATAAAATAATATCATATAACCATCAAAACCCTAGTTTTAAACTAAGATTTATATACAACCCAATTTGATACTCAAGAACCCTAGATTTTCAAATTCTACCAATTAGTTCATGTTACTTAAATTTTTTTACATGAAATCAAAGTACTTTTACATGCTTTCATATATAAATTAACTTTTACTCATTATCTAATTAATCCAATTCAAGTTCGTAATGATTTTCATCAAATTTAAGGAGGGAATCAATCTAATTACTATTAATTTAGATTAATTACCAAATCATTCAATTTTAATCATAAAACTCAGATGTATAATATAATAGATTTTGATTAATATGAATAGACATAACTTAAACTAATAAGAAGCATACAGTCATTCTAAATAAACTTTCCTTGTGGAATGATTGGAAAATCAATCCCCAAAATCCGATTTTCCTGTTGGTGCTTTCTCGATCGAGTCTTAGGATGTCTTTCAAATGACAAAATGAGTGTTTGAATTTTAGACTCCCATCTTTATAAAATGGTTCCCATAAATTGTCCTTGGGACTTGATTACGTCCCAACCCAAAGTGTCCAAATAACACTCCAAGTTCCCAATATTAACTCAATAGGCTAAATTCCCAATATTTTAAACTAAAAATAGACATTTTTTCAATCCTAAAAGTCGATGAACAAATATGCCCAAACTACATAACTGCCAACTCAGTTATTTAATAATTACTAGTACGAGTCCAATTATAATTAATTTACTCAATTAATCATCATATCTTAAATATTTTCAAAACCAATTTAAATAACACATAAATATACGAGTAGTTACATCTCCAGTCATAACAAGAGCATGCAATTAATATTTATTTAATTTAATAATCCACCAAAAATATGGAGTATTACATTCAATATAGGAGAAAACCATTTACAATAAACAGAATTACCAAATCCCATTTTTCTTCAACTATTAAAGAAACATATTTCTTTCAAACTAAAAAAATTATAAAAAAAATAGTATCACTGAAAACTGAGGGAAAATTAAAAAGAGGTTCTTTAATGAAACACCATATTAAAGTCGGGAGCTTGGAACCCCAAAACCAAATTTCAGAGAATTTGAGAATTTAGATAAATCTCTTGGAGTTTAAGGTCTTAAAGAAAGAAATGGTTGTGATTTCTATATGTGTGAACAATAAAATACAAAAATTGAACAATTGGACAGAAAACCTAAATATCAAACTATCAGATAGAAAACCAAAATATGAACCACATATACAAATCCAATATGAACAAAAAATATTAATATTACCCAGGTGTGAACATAACCCAATATTAATATCAAACCCAACAATCGACATCCTAATTAGAGAGATATAGAGAGAGAATGAAAATATACCATCATGGGTTTCAAAGATTACCTTCGTGATGGAACGATGGCGGTGGTAGTTGACGGGTCCAAGACAGACTACAGATAAGGGGGAGTAAAGGATCCTAATTAGAGAGATGTAGAGAATGACAATATATCATTATGGGTTTCAGAAATTATCCTTGTGATGGAACGATAGTGGTGGTAGTTGATGAATCCAAGACAGACTACAGATAAGGGGGAGTAAATGAGTTTAGGATATGAGATTGGGTCTTAGAAAATAGGTGACCAAAGGTAATCAGTTAGGTTGCGTAGAGGGAAGGGAGCCAAATGATGAGAAAAAACATTATAATGAGGTGATTCAGAGAGTGAGATAGAGACATGGTTTGAGATGGAAAAAATGGTTTTATAGAGAAAATAAAATGGGCAGTGCAGATTAGACTCGTTAGATGTGTGATGTTTCTCTCTCCTCACGATAAACACTCAAGTGATATTATTCATTTTTAAAGATTATTAGTACATTAATATAACATTAGAGAATACAAATGAGCTTTTATATAGAGTAATATATAGTCATTCGAACTAATTATCATCAGATTCGCATGAGATCAAGAAATGGATGGAAAATAACTTTCAAGACATGGGATGGACTGTTTGAATGGATGGTGATTCCATTTAGTATTTCTAATGCTCGTAGCACATTTATGCATATTATGAATAAAATATTTAACTTTTATATTAATAAGTTTATTGTGGTTTACTTTAATAATATTTCTGTATTTAGAAAAGACCAAAATTAATATTTTGAGCATCTTCAAATGTTTTTTTATATTCTAAGAGATGAGAAACTATATGTTAATTTGAATAAGTGTGTCTTGCTGAAAAATAGTATGGTTTTCTTATGCCATGTTGTTTCAAGTGATGGGGGTAAAAATGGGTCCAAACAAAGTGGAGGCAATTACTAGTTGAACAATTCCTAGTTCTATTCACGTTGTTAAAAGTTTCATGTACTTGCTTCTTTTATAGAAGATTTATGAAGAAATTTATCACAATTATTACCAAATTTATAGGATGCCTAAAGTATGGTATCTTTAAATGGAGTAATGAATAAAAAAAAAAAAAGATTTGAACTTATAAAAGAGAAAATAGTGGAAATTTTAATTCTCTCTCTTTCATATTTTAACACATGACACCAAATCTGCCGAATTGTCACGGTCATTGACCTTGACAAGTTGGACTTGTCAAGGTCAATGACCGTGATAATTCTGGGTGAGACAACTTTTTTTGTCACTGTCATGTCACGGTCAATGACCGTGACAAGGGCGTTAGAATTGTCACGGTCCTGTCACGGTCCTGGACCGTGATAAGTTTTGTCACGGTTAAGGATCGAGACAAACCGGCGACATTATTTGAAAAATTATCATGGTCATCAACCGTGACAAGTCCTTGACAAAGAAACTTGTCACGGACTTGTCACGGTCAATGACCGTGATAATTCTGGGTAGAATTTTAAAAAAAATCTGGTGGGCAGTTTGGCCACTGCCACTGCCCAGTAGTATATTTGTACCTTTTATGAGAACGTTGTACATATTCAAGCATCATATATCCAAATAAAATAGAGATAATGCAAATCTACATTCAAAATAGAGACAATATGCATCACGATATAATCCAAATATAATTCAAATGTATCAACTTAAAAACAATTCAATTCAACCTTAAAACAATTCAATTCAAACTTAAAACAATGTAACTAAATGTCTAGGACTTAGTTAACACTGAGGAGGTGAGTAGGACGAACGATATACGAATTAACATATCCACTAATATACATCGTGCCGCATTGTTCACGCAACCACAATAGGGAGTTCTCCTTCTCGGGCATCACATGTGTAACGAGCACCCTGGACTCGATGTCTTGAAGCTCACATCCATGAACTAGTGCACCCTGGACGATATTCGGGTCCCTCAACCCCCGCCCTATCCGCTGGCCATTAAGTATGTCAATTATAAACACGCTCAGCCAACCAAGTGTCGACATCGGTATGTTGAAAGGAGCTAAATAGGGAAGTGGATCATCAAAGTCCACACGTGTCGGCGATGAAGCAACGAGGTCCACATCCTCGTCCTCGTCCTCCCACACCTCCTCCTCCCGCACCGCCTTATCCTTCCCTTTACCCTTACGGTTTCTGCCCAACGAACGCTTCATGAATGAGAACATATCCTGGACCGTCGCCTCCAAACGGGACAGCTTCGCATTATGTGAATCCACCATTCGAGCCAATCCGGTGTCGCTCATCTCCAATCCGATGATCCTAGATTTGGCCACCCGCGAGCTCACCCACTTATCCTCCCCTTGCGATCAGAGCCAAGCACTTGGCTGAGTGCGTCTATGGACAGAGATGCCTTGTCAGCATCAGACTGCGAATCATGCACTTCCTTAAGGTTTGCCTAAAATGACAAAAAGCACATGATTAGTAAAATAAGTAAATTAAAAAATTATAACGTAATAAATAAAAAGTAAATTATCGGATTACTTACAATCGTGGCCGTGATGCTCGGGAACACCTACTCGTCCTTCCCCTTCTTCGTCCGAAGAGCCACATAAGTATCGAGCCTATGTGGCCTACCCCCAGGGCCATTCCCTGTCCCCTGAAATAAAATCAAGTCAAATTAGTCTCGGCTCCGCAAAGTAAAATAATGCAGAATAATATATTTTTTGTAGTTATAGAAAAATTAAATCTTACCATCATCCTATGCTCCACCTCGGCGTAATACGTCTGGACGGAGTAGTGCACGTTCGTCTTTTTTTCACGGTTTTCCCTTCCCGATTGGCGAGATGCCAATTGTCGCTCCCCGATCTCATTGTTAATGAACCTTTGACATTGTGCCAATGAGATCAGCTCCTTCGACGGGATGGATTCACGCCTTTGGATAATGGACTCTCGTGTCTTCCCAAAGTACCGGGTTCTCATATTTTTCTTTCACGTCTTGTGTTTCTCCCTCAACTGCTCCAAGATGGAATCGCTTAGCTTTGGGTCCAGGTTGAATTATTCCTGTCCAACAAATACAATGTTAGTTGCAAATAAATATAAAATGAAATCGAAATCGAAATCGAAATCGAAATCGAAATCGAAATCGAAATTGAAATTGAAATTGAAATTGAAATTGAAAATCAAATTCAAATATTCATATAAATATTCATATAAATATAAATATAAATATAAATATAAATACATTACCTGTAGTGCCACCCAAACAATTAACTTGAGATCATATGACACCTCCTTCCCACTAATGTACCCTGGGCCGATGATCGTCTTTACCAGCTCGAGGGATCTCGCTAATAGCCCCTACTTGTTCTCGATGGGCATCCCCAATTTTCCATATTTGGGGAGGCTAGGGGCCGAGGAGCCCTCGTCGCCTCCGCTGCACCGTGCCTAGACGACATCATCATAGCGAGCATCATCATCCTCGCCTTAATACTTGAAGGAGACATTTGCTATAAAAAAATGTTATTAGTACATATCAAAATGAATTAAAAGAAGACATGCAAATATGTACAATTACTACAAATAAAAATGAATTGTTACTGTTATGTACAAGAGTGAAAATGATAAAGTGTAAGAGTATTAAAAATGGATTCCAAAACAACAGCATCTAGCTCATAATATGTACAAGAGTGAAACATCCCCACCCCCACCCTTACTGCCCACACACACGCACACTACACAAGAGTAAAAATGATAAAGTGCAAATCAATTAAAAGCATTAAAAATGGATGTTTCGGTACAAATTCGAATATTTATTACAAATTGAAAAATTATTTGAAATTCGGATTATCATAAAAAATGGATTGATATTCGGTACGAGCAGTATATTAAAAATACAAAGCGTATATTCATGCATTAGTATAAACAAAACTTAGATTTATAGTATGTTTCATTTAATTATGTCTTATTTATATTAAAATTCAATTTATAATAGAAATTTCTATTTCCTCCATCTCCTTTAAAGGGTGAGTGGTCCTATCCCATTCAAGACCGCATTTTTCTGTAATATACTTAACAGCTCATGCATATTGTTATAATTTGAAAAAAAATTGGCAGCATATCCCCGTAGTTCTCCAAGTACACGACATAGATTGGCAAGTGTGATTGTTATTTCAATTGTCAATCTAAATAACAATCACACTTGTCAATGTACCCAGAGAACATTAGGATACGACTGCAGAACTTTCTCCAAAAGTAATAACTTTAAGCCACTAAGAATATTATACAGAAATTATGCAGTCCTAAACTGTCCAAACGGGACAATTTGAGAGATCTCATTACAGGGGTAATGACTCTCGAACAGGTCTAAGGGTTATTGAATGCGTACACATAAGAACTAGAAGGCTAGTATCTATGCGCACTATATGTAATTTCAAGTTTGTTTCATTTAATTATCATACTATAATTTTTAAGAAAAAGTTGAAAAATTCCAGCCCCATATGGACAATAATCCAGTGGTCATGCCACTTTTAAAACTAACCAACCCAACATCGATCCACTATAATCCAACAACAATGTAAATGATTATCCCGACTCCTTCTAATTCATCTACTCAATTAATTCATTTCATCAATTAAACTAACCATTAAAGTATACAATTATTAATTTACTAATTTACAATGAGGGGCAATCCTACTTTCATATGAAATGGGCACTAATTTTTAATTTACTTTTATATAAAACTATACAATTAAAGTTACAATTAAAGCTATACAATTTATTAATTAAAGATATACAATTGTTTAGATTCCCCACCACACACCCCCCACCCCACCCCCCACCCTCTGCCCCTCCCCCCGCCACACACACATGCACACACTTGCACACACACACACACCTGCAAACACACACACACACCTGCAAACACACACACACACCTGCACACACACACATACACCCCACCCCTGCCCCGTCCCCCCTCGCCCCCCCACACACCTGCACACACACCACCACCCCCTGCCCCCCACCCCACCACACATACACACGCACACACCTGTATACACACACACACCCCACCCTCACCACCCCCTGCCCCTCTCCCCCCACCACGCACCTGCACACACACACATACACACATATATATAAATGAAAGAGAGAGAGGAAAAAAATATACCTTAGAGAGAGAGAGAGCTCAAAATCGCTTAGAGAGAGAAAGAAAGGGAAAACCAAAAACGTTGGGAAAAAAAGAAAACGTAGGTTTTTTTTACTGAACAATTTATCACGGACGTGTCACGGTCTTTGACCGTGACAATATTTTTAGTCTTGTCACGGTCATTGATCGTGACACAAAATGTGTGTTTGTTATCACGATCAATGACCATGACAAGGCTAAGCGGCTAAAGGGTGCCAATTTGCCCATTTTGGTGTAGTGACAAGTTGGTAAGAGTTAATTGTGATGCTTGAAATGTGAGCATTGTCTCTGTTATTCGATAATAAGGGAAGTATATTGAATACTATAGTGAGAAAATAATAAATTCTCATAAAAAGTATTCAACTTTTGATATGGAGTTCTATGTTATTGTTCAGACCTTGGATTTATGGGGACACTACCTTATGCCGAGGAGTTTATTTATTTTCGGATCAAGGGTAGCTAAAATACATTGTCAACACAAACTTAATTCGAGACATGCCAAATGGGTTGAATTTTTCCAAGACTATAATTATCATTTCATGAACAAATCATGTGTTGAAAATAAAGTGGATGACGCATTATGTTGAAGGCATTTGTTGCTTCTTTCTATCTAAGTGAAGGTCTTGGTATTGAAAGTGTTAAGGAGTTGTAGATAATTGATCCCAAAATACGAGTTTAATTCTTATTGCAAGATGGATATATTTTTGGTAACAATATGTTCTTCATTACTGAGTGCTCATTAAGAGAATATATTTTAATTGAAGCTCACAGTAGTGGACTTAGTTGACAGTTTTTTTTATAGACAAAACACTTTCTCTTATTAAGAAGAATCTTTATTTTTCCAAAGACGGAGCGTGATGTTTCTAGACATGTGGACAAATGTAGAACTTATCATATTGTAAAAAGATATTCCATAAATATGGGTTTGTATACGCCTCTACCCATACCATTATCTCCTTAGTAAGATGTGATTTTATACTTTGTTATTGGGTTCCTCGAACTCAAAGAAATAAAGATTAAATAATGGTGGTTGTTGATCGGTTCTCTAAAATGGATCATTTCATGCTATTTAATAAGACCTTTGATGCATTGAGTTTTACTTTTATAAAATTGTCAAGCTACATGGCATTCCAAAGACCATTACTTATGATCAAGATTCAAAGTTTTTGAGTCACTTTTAGCGTACTTTTTGAATAAAACTTGGAATTAGTTTATAATTTAGTTCATCCCATCATCTAAAAACTGATGGACAAACTGAAGTCGTGAATCAAATATTAGGAAATGTATTAAGTAGTTTGGTGGGAAGTAAAATTTAAAAAAAGTAACTCATATTATCACAAGTTATATTTTCTAACAATAGATCTTTGAGCCAAACTACGAGTCCTATTCCATTTGAATTTGTGTATAGAAAAAATCCAACCATTCCATTGGATTTGGCTCCACTTTCAACACCTCACCAACATAATAGAGATGAAAAAAAAATCCAAGTATTTAAAAATGTTACATGAGCGGGTGTATGAGAGAATAATAAAGCATAATGAAAATTTTCAAAAACACCCCAATAAGCATCATAAGCTAAATGCATTCAAAGAGGGTGATTTTTTGTGAATCCATCTAAAAAAGAAAGGTTTCCTCATGGGAAACATGAGAACATTAAACCTAGAGAAGATGTTCCGTTTTAGGTCCTTGAGAGGTATGTAGATAATTTTGACAAGATCGAACTTCTAGGAGAGTACGGTGTTTCACCAACTTTTAATGTGTCAAATTGTTCTCCATACCATGGTGATGAAATGGACTTTGGTTGGAGGATAAATATTGATGAAGGAGAAACCTATGAAATTACTACAAGTCCCTAGAATCTTCATGGTTCATTAAGTTGGCTTAAAGAAATTAAATAGTCTAATTTCAGTTTGCACAATCATCACAAACCCCCTTTAGTAAAACCGTCACAAGTCACTCATCAGAAGTGAAAATAATGCGATTAAAAAATTATTGGAAATAATACTTAAAGAGAGATCTAATCTAGTATGTGATTCACGTTCGAATTCGATTTAAAAATTGAATGGATATGATTTGAAGTGGTATCAAATTTTAAGGTCAGCCTTCTTAGACTTCCAAAGGTCTAGTATTTAAGTTTTCCAACTTCTATTTTGTTTATTATTATGATTAATATATATAAATTACCTATGGATGGAGGGATGTTCCCAGATACTATATAAAGGTTCCAAATGTACTAAGTGAAGGAATATTGATTTGATAATATAAATAGACTTTTGTCTAAGAAGTGGATTCTTCTTGTTTTTTATCTTAACCATTAGGTGGATTCCAATTTGTTACAAGTATTTATCCCTCTATTTGGTGGGTTCCTTATAGTGTGAGTCTTTTACCTACGTTTACACTTGTATTATTTCCTTCTCTTTCATTATTCGTTGTCAATATCTCATTCACACTTGTAGCAACCTAGACTCTCTGCAAACCCAGTTTTGAACAAACCCATTACTTATACTTATATATTGTTGTAAGATAGGGTTTTAGTAGACTATCCATTGACAATTAGAGAGGGATTATAAAAGTACTATTCACATTTTTGTGAAAGGTGTGGAGAGAGAGAGGGTCATATCTCACTCAAAACCAAAGGTATTCATCTTCAAGGGTAACCACATATATAATCTAGTTTTGGAGGATCATATTAATATAAATGCACAACAAAATGCACTAGATAATATTTATAGTAAATTAGGTTCCAAGGAAGGTGAAAAGGACATATATAAATTGGCAAATAATACGGATAGTTTGACAAGGAATACAGGTCGAGTAAAGTGTATTAAAGGCATAAATCAAAATATATCAATTAACGATAAATAAATTCTAGATACATAGGAGGAGTATTTTTAAGGATTATTGAATGAAGAATATCCCAAAAAAGATGTTGAGAATATAGAACCGAATATGGGAATGATATATCTGATTACTGAAAAAGAAGTAGATATATTACTAAGAAAAGTTAGAAGGAATAAAATGGTTGGCCCAAATAAAATACCCATAGATGTACGGAGGACCCTTGGAAGTATAGGGGTATAACGGTTAACATGTTTATTTAATAAAATTTTAAAAGAAGGTAACATAACAGATAAGTGGAGGAAAAATACCATAATACCTTTGAATAAAAATAAAGGGGATATATAAAACTATTGTAATTATAGAGGAATCAAACTGATGAATCACACAATAAAATTATGGGAAAAGGTTATGTAAAAAAGATTAAGAAATGAATCAACTATTTTGAATAATCAATTTGGATTTATGCCAGGAAAATCCACCACATAAGTTATTTACTTATTAAGGCAGTTAATGGAGAAATGTGGAAGTAAGAATAAAAATTTACATATGATATTTATAGACTTAGAAAAAGGCATATGATAGAGTCCCCAGGGATATAATATGATGGGCTTTGAGGAGGAAAATAATCCCTATTAGTTATATAAAAAATATTAAAGATATGTATGATAACACAAAGACTAGAGTAAGAACTATTTGTGGAGAAACTAATGGTTTTACGATTAAAGTGGGTCTACACCAAGGATAGACCTTAAGTCCTTACTTATTTGCCGTAGTATTAGATGATATTACTAAGTAAATACAAGAAGATATACCATGGTGTATATTATTTGCGGATGATATATTTTTAGCAGACACATCAAAGGAGGCCTTGGCGATGATAGTGGATACTTGGAGAAATATCTTAGAGTCCGAAGGACTATAAATCAGTAGAAATTAAACTAAATTTATGGAATGTAAATTTAATAATGAGGCGCCTGATAGCATAATGTTAAAGATTATATAAAAAGTGATAAACCAAACTAATAAATTTCATTATTTAGGTTCAATGATACAGAGTAATGGGGATATTAATGAGGATATTGTGAGTAGAATATCAACTGGTTGGATGAAATGGAGACAAGAAAGTGGGGTGTGATGTGATAAGAGGATGACTAATAAGTTAAAAGGAAAGGTTTATAGAACAGTTATTAGGACACGAACAAAGTCTCCATGTTAGTGAGATGAGGATTCTCCGATGGATGATAAGAATTACTAGAAAGGATAAGATAAGAAACCACTATGCGAGAGAAAAGTTAGGAGTAACTCCCATTAGCGATAAGTTAAGAGAAAGTAAACTTAGATGGTATGGACATATGTTGTATAGACCAATCGATGAACCTATAACAAGAGGAAGATTATTGAAAATAGAGGGTAAAAGAGAAAGGGTCCACCCTAAGCTATCGTGGGAGGAAATTATTAGGAGAGATATTGAGGCATTAAACTTGAATGATAATAATGTTTATATTAGATTAGAATGGAAAAGGAGAATCCATGTGGTTGAACCCATGTAATGGGATTAAGACATGGATGATGATAATCATGGTTTTTGGAGACCTCATAACGACATCAATATCACAGTCCTCATCAACTCATTGCCTCCATATCACCCCTAAGTTTGAAATGGTATTATGACTTGATATTCAGATATAGTGTTTTCTTAATCTTTTCAGGAACATGATCAATAAAATATCAAGGGAGGGAAAGTTTTTTTATAACGTCAATCCACAACAAGCTTAAACTATTTATAATTGTATCTTGCAAAGAATTTATTTAATGAGGATGGAATTTTTTTATCAAAATTTTAATAGGAAGGGCATTGCAAAAATGCATGAAAGATCTAGTTTTCTGGCCGTTAAGATGTTTTGGAAGTATTATTTACGTTTTGTGTCCGACACACGATAAAATTTGGTAATATGTAATATTTATGGATTCAGATCAAGAAGAAGTTGATGAGGTTGATTAAACTTAAAAGAACGTGTTTTGATGTGCTCACAGTCTTGAATAAATTCTTAGTGATCATATACCTGGGGATTTAGGGTTCAAATAATTGAATAGCATCAATTCTTATTCACCTAATTAAATTTTATGGAACAACATAATGCGAATCAAACGTAATTAAAAATATATAATGTCTGAAATAACCACAACGTAATAAGATTTTAAATTTCCTCTATACATCATTCTAAATATTTCTTTATTGAAGCTTAATTATTAATAAATATAAAGATGTGTTTAATTGTATCCCTAATAGGGACATATGATGAGAGATATTAGGGAATTTTTTTAGTTTCTAGTATTTGTTATAGAAAATATTAGGAAAAATAGAGTTCATGTGACCTTATATTCGGGTGATATTTGGTGCTCAAATGGGGAATTTGGAAAAAAATGGGAGTTAAATATAGAAAAAAAAAAGAAAAAAAATATGAGGATATGTAAAATTACAATAAGAAGCAAAAAAATATGACATTCTAGTGCATGAACAAAAAAAGAGAAGTAAATATTTGTAAAAGAAAGTTTTATAATTGCTCAGTTTTATTTTTATATGTCTTATCTCGTTACACCCTACTGCACCTTCATGAATGTTCTCAAGTTTTTTAATAGAAGAAAAGTTGGTGACATTTACAAGATTAAAGATCGTCATCACAACTTTACCCGGTAAGAGTTATGAGGAGGTCTGGTAAAGCTTTAAATTACCTGGGTTTGTTTTTGAAGGAGTTTAAGTCTAAATGTTTTCAAATATTTCTAAAATATTTTTTAAGAATTTTTGAAAAACTCGCTAAGTCGTTAGGACAAAATTGATATGTTGTTCGAACTACCTGTGTATGGTCGTTAAAACGAGGTTCCCACATTTGAACGAGATCTGTATTGATGCCTTTTTTGTACACTCTAGAAGTTCATTCGAATGATATTAGTTACATAGTTTGATATTGGTAGGAGTTCATTCAAACGAGTTCACGTATTTTATTTTTTAAACAAATTTTATCTAAATCTTCAATCCCTATCTCTTTGCAATAAATTTTCCTATAAATAGAGATGTGGGATTAGACTTTTTGGAAAGTCTTTTCAAAGTTCTTTTTGTGATACCCCTTGTATCTTTGAAGATCACTTTTATAAATAAAAAACACAATCAAAGTTCTAAAACCCTTTTAAATATTTTCTCTACTGCTGATTTGTGGGGTTGAGGCTCTACTTCTGAAGAACAAGGGAGTCGAGTATTCCAAAGGCTGATAGGTGGATACTAAGTAAAGAGATGCTTACTATGGGAGGTGCTGGACTGCATCACCTGCTATTAAAGATTTGAAGACCATGTGTGTTATACTTAGTAGATCACTGAGTAGTCTATAAGTCACCGAGTCTGTCAAACTCTTTTACAATATTGAAATATAGTTTTTTCTCAAAAGGAATTTTTGCTCAAAACTTCTTTTGTTTGGGTTGGTTTGATTATGTGATTTGGAATATTTAATTTGGACTCTATGTTGCATGCACACCTAATTAAAATAAAGATAAACTTTGGTTAAGAATTGGATCTTTGTAACCTTAGATGCAAGTGAGTTCATATAGCTCCACTTTCTGAAATTTGTATCAGAGTGGGTTGCAATAAATTATCGTGTGATCCTCATTTTTGAGTAATGTATTTTTTGGATACCAATTCTGTCAAATTGGTATCAGGTCAGGTTGCACTAATTTATGGTTTGATCTTTTATATTTGGGATTCTTTTGGCTTCTTCCTTTAGGGTTTAATCCCTTTTTGTTTTCAATTCACAAAATTCCCATACTCTTTAGTGAATTATTTTGGTGTTCAAGAATAATACTTTGATTTTGTTCAATCTTTGTGGAGAAAGCATCTCCATATTTGATCGGTGGATACCGAGCATAGTCACTCTGCGTGTGGACGAGCCGAAGACGACTAACCGACGCCTGGAGGGTATTTTGCTATCTCTCCACTATACTAAAAACAACAATTTGGCACACACTGATATTAAAAATCTGGCACAGTTTTAAACTGTGCCAAATTCTGGCACAATTTTAAACTGCGCCAAATTCTGGCACGATTTAATAATAATCTGGCACTGTTTTAAAGTGAGCCAAAATTGAGTACACTTTCTAAAATATAAAATACCCTACAAAAAATCATTATTCTAAATTTTTTGGACAACTCTCTCGTTACCGCTTTCTCATTCCCGCTCATCCGATCACCATTTTACCCTCTATCTCCTCCGATTTCTCTCGGCTCGCCTCTATCTATCTCTCCGGACATATTAGATTGGGTGCACACTAGATAGATGCATTACTTGTTTTGAGCTTTATATAAATGCTGGGGTTTTAGTTTATAACCTACGAATTGAAGAAACTGATTTTGGTTTCAAACTAAGTTTGTTCTCTTATTTAATGTGTATATTTGGTAATTTATCTTTCTTTTGTTTTGTAGGTTGAAAAATTGGCTATTCCATTCCCTCATCAAAATTGTGGGTTTGTTTCTCTTATGTATTAAGAGGTAATTAATTTTTTATGCTTCTTTTGTGTATTGAATGTACTATGTTTGTTCTTTTTTATTTAGTTGAAAATGAGTAAGCATGATAATGAGTAGGGTTTTACTTTTATGTTTCATGTTTGGTTCAGCACACACACACACACACACACACACACACACACACACACATATATATATGTATATATATATATATATATATATTTGTTTAGCATATATTTGGTTCGGCATATCTGCTCCAGCATTAGTTTTTAGTCTTTTAAATGTTATTGTTAATAAGAATATACTCCTATTTTTACTGCTCCAGCATTCTGTTGTAACAACCCTCGATTCTGGGAGGCTCATTTTATACTAATTTTACCGCATAAGGTAATTATATAAAATGTGGGGACTGGAGTAAATATTAATTTAATGAATTGAAAGTTAATATTTACTAGATTGATGCATATTTACTGCATGTGAAAGTAAATAACATCAGGTTGCATGTCTGTAGTGTCATGTATTTTAAATGGCCTTTTAGTTTAAATTATTTTGGAACTCGAAATAATTTATAAAATTTCCGGATGTTAGTTTAGAGGGTGTAGTTAGTCTCAGAAGGTGCGCGACAGCCAAAATAAGTGCCATATTGTATTTTTGTGTTCCGGGCACTTTTACCTGGTTTTAGCTTATACGCGTATTTGGGAGTCATTTTAATGTGGTATTAACCATTTGAGTTGAGAGTTTTAACTTAAGCCACGATTTTAGTATCCAAAATCCCTTATTTTTTTCCCCATTTTATGTCTTGAACATAGAGAGAAAGGAGAGAAAGAAAGAGGAAGAGAAAGAATGGAGAAATGAGAGAGAGATTGAAGACGGAGGATTTGGGATTACTTCTTCTCCAAATAAATCTGAGATATCAACCCTAAGGCAAGTTTTCTACTTGCTAATATGTGATTTAAGATGCATAAATTGTATGATAGTTGTGTATTTACATTTATGGTTTAAATGTGGAAATTATGGGAATTAAGCCCTAATCTTAGTTTTGATGATGGAATTGTGGACTAAAATGGTTTTAAATCGTGTAGGATACACTTTGGGTAGATAAATATTGTTGGTTGTGTGTAAGATGGAAGAGATTTGGGGTTTAGATGATTTAGGGTTCATAACCCTTCGTAGCCATTTTTGGCAGATTTGCAGGTCCGAATCGATTCGGCCCTTTGGGCGAATCGATTCGCTAAGGGAAATTTGCAGGTCTTCATAACACGAATCGATTCGGGTTAAGACCGAATCGATTCGGCCAATTGTAGAATGTTGGTTTAGTAGTCCGAACCGATTCTCTTTTTGGGCGAATCGATTCATTTTCCTGCTGTTTTTGAGTTAATTTTATAACTCAATTTCAATCCTTTTCTTTAAATATAGGGACTAGGAACCTTCTTGAATGAAGTAAACTTAGAGTCCTAGAGTGTGAGATGAGTTAGATGTCTACCCTACATTAGGAATAGGTTATGTGGGGATTTTTCTGGGGTTAGGCCTATTAATGATAAGGCATTCTTTTCTTCTAGTTAATTATTACAAAACTAGGAGATGTAGTGTTATGTTCGGGAGACCTTAGGAGCTTAATTAAGCTATACTAGTTTTGATGGTTTATATTACCACCCCAAAAGAATGTTGGGAGATTTTAAAAGTTCGATTGAGCTATGTTAACCTTGGTGGTTCATAATAATACCTTAAAGGTGAGTTTGGAGAATAAATTGAAAGTCATTTCATTCCTTCGAAAGATGATAACCTTGGGGTTCTAAAATAACCTCCTAGAATGCTTGGAGATAATGAAGAGTTTATTTACTCCTTTGAGGTTGTAGTGTTGATATAAGCTATCGTATGACTATGGATGGTAAGTTAGATTATTTACAAAATAAATAGAAATGGTTTCGAATAAAATGAAACATATACGTGGGATGGAAATGAAATGGAAATGGTATTGTTATTTGTAAATGATAATTTACTTAATCATGAAACCGGTAAATAATGGTTTACTTGATTTTCGATATGATAAATGAAATGGCTTAAACACACCTCTCTAAATGACATCATAAGGGAAGTCCGCACGCGAGGTGAAGCCCCCTGTCTAATGAATGCAGGGGGGATATAGTCCTAGGCTATGGGAGCGCTTATTGTTGTATATTTTTCTGCGATGGGTAGGAGATTCCGGGTGTGGTCTTGACTACCCTGCAGGCTCATGGCCGCTTTCCGACGTCTTGCGATATAGGTGCCCAGGTTGTCTAATGATAGGCCCTGGAAAATGATGGTCATTTAGGGGCGCGCACAGTGGGGAAACCCGGACGGGCGGTCTTAGAATTCGTTATATGTATATAATTATAACAGTTCATAATCAAGTGGGACTTGATGTATTTGATATGCCATAAGAGCATGATGGAGTGCCACAAAGAGCACATGTAAATGCCACAAAGAGCATTTGAAAATGATTATTTTCCTGATAAGGAAAGGATTTTTTACAAAAGGTAAAATTGAGATAAAATCTCCTTAAAGAGTAAAAGATTTTGATTATATATATATACTTCCTGCTAAGGAAAAGATATATGAAATAATTGGCACCTTTGGTGAAGTCTTTAGTTTAATGCTTCTTATTTTTGTTCCTGCTTAGCTTATGTTTTAAATTGTATATGTTGCTTCTTATTTCTCTTTCTTCACGATTTATTATACATAATTGTCATACTCTTTATTCATCTGGTAATCATATAGAATCGGGCCCTGACCTGGTTACTTTTCTTGTTGCATATTCATCTTGTCTCTGCTCAGGTACTCCGCCGCAAGGATGCCTGATTTGAATTCCGATTCTGATGTTTTCGACGAGCCGTGATGCATTGCGGGTATTACGGGATACATTTGGTATAGACGTTTTCACTTTTTATTCTAGTTAAGATCAAGTCTTTTATTCGGGCGAGAGGCCCAAGCTTTTGTAAATGTCTAATGTAATGTAATAAGTAACTTATTGTACTTGCGTATTATTGGTGAATCAGTTAGTGACCGGTTACATATTCGGTCTTTTTATAGTATTCTTGTTGTATTATTTATATATGTCTTGGGGTTTCCCTTATCTTTCAGGAATTGGGTTGTTTGTTTTCATTTATTTACTTTCAAATCAAAATTTTTGGCAACCCGTTTTCTGAAATATTGGGTGGTTATCCTAGATACTCTATATTTTTGTTATGATGCTGAGAATGATTCCATCCATGATTCCGTTATATTGGAGTATTGGGCTGGCCACCCCTTATTTTGGTGAGCGGGTTATCACAGATGGTATCAGAGCATCAGGTTCTAGAGTCCTTAGGGATCTGTGTGGACGCCTTAAGTTTTCAGCGTTGCTCTTGATTTGATGTAAAGCCTTAGGATTAAAATCGTTGATTTCTCTTGTGAGATTTCGTTCTTCTACCATGACGTAGAATCTATAAAATCTTTTGCGTATTCGTATGAGAATAATAGGTCGATAGAAGAAGGGCATTATGGGAAGGTGTGTGGAGAACTGTAAGTTGTGGTCGGGGAGGGGGACCGCTTTAGAGGTCGCTCCCTTTTTGTAGCACTTTCTTGTCTTGCAATTACGACTACAAATTTCAGTTGATGTAGTTTCCCAAGTACCGCTAGAAGTAGGAAGTGGTACTAAACTTGAGAATTCACGCGATGTTATATTGAAGTGGAGAAGTGCCCTGTAGTAGAATGGAGGAAAATCCTTCACCCATAGAAGAAGTGTTGTGGTGATGAAAATGTGGTCACTATATTCGTGGGTGCCAGAAGTTTGACCCATAGAGAAGCCCGGTGGATACTTGCAATGGCGAGTTTCTCTGGGATAACTAGACTGAGGAGAAGGTGGATTCCCGAATGTTCACAAGATGTTCGGTTAAAGACCAATGGCGAATAAGGTGTTGTACGGTTAGGGAGTCGAGACCATGCACCATGAAGTGATAGGCTCCAAAATAGGTGTTGTTAACACTTCTGATGGAGTAAGAATCGTGAAACCCCATTGATGGACACCCACCTGGGGAAGTTTCATCAAACTGAGGAAGAGGAGGCCAAGAGCGTGTCCTCTTTTACTGAGAAAGTAAGAGGGACTGCATGGACAATTATTGTTAGCCAGAGTCGGAATAACGGTTATGATGTGGAGTGTAGAACCACCCATTTTAAATTTCGTTGAGTGGAGAGCAAGGGCAAGAGTAAAATGCCTGGTTGGGGAGTTGGGGAGATAATGTTGGTATGTGTAAGGATCGAATATGGAGTCTGAGAACCATTAGTATTGACCCGGAGTGCTTGGCAAATTATGGAGGGAATTCTACCTTATAGGTGGGTAGTGTATATTCCTTAGGATAAGATTTAGTAGTATTGTGTCTACGATAGACTCGGGTGTGTATATTGAGCTTGTAGTAGTATTTACGCTATTATAGAAGGGTAATTATATGACTTTCGTGGTATGGAAGTTCTATCTTTTCTTCACTCGTTATGAAGCGAGTGATGATATTTTTATGTATATCTGTCATATGTGTTACCTGGTCAGAGTGTTTTATTGCTTGTTTGCATTGTATGTCGGTGTTATGACTTATCTTCACGACCAACAAAGTTAAGAAGTAATGCATAGGAGGGGTTCCTTGTTTGGATTCCGCTTTTGCGGGACGCTCCACGCATGAACCTTAACGACGTTGGGAGTGGAGAGATGCCATATTTCCTTTCTCTTATTTCGTGTATAGAATGCTAAGGTGAAGTCTAGAAGTAGAATCTTATTAGTAGAATTGTAAGTTAAATTTACCGATCCCGATCATGTGTTTTAGACCGTCATATCTCGAGGACCGACGATGCGAGGTAGTAGTGTAATAGGAGGGTTCCTTGTCTGGATTTCGCTTCGGCGAGATGTCCCACGCATGAACCCGAGCGAATGTCAGAATTTGAGTAAGGTCTTGGGCACTAGGGATGTCTTTGGTATTATATGCTTACGATTTAGGTAGGATATATAAATAGACCTTAGGATTTTAGGATGTAAGACCTTGAGGGTAGGCGGTGTTAGTTTAGGAAAGCGGTAGGGAGTTGACCACGAATAAGTTATGGGTTAACTCTATAAGAGATTAGATCCCTTAGGAGCGAGATTATGGGGTCTCGAGAGGTTTGGTAGGTTCGGCCGAATGAGATGAGGCATTTCTTAGAGATAAGGTTACGTTGGTAACTTCATTTCCGGGGGGTTAATAAGGACGGGTGGATCCTCACTCCTGAGTCATGATTGTAAGCTCGAGAGTGAGTTTAATGAGTAAGTTTCTGCCAGGATTGGGGAGTAATAATAATGGAGCATAGACCGATTGTTTATGCATCTCACAAGCTTAAACTTGTGGAGAGTAATATCCCGTGCTTGAATTAAGATTCATCGTGGTAGTGATCACCTTAAATAGATAAGGCACTACTTCCTGGGTAGGAAATTGGGTCCTTCTCGTAAGCAACAAGTTGTTGCAATATGAGTTGGGAGGAATTGAGTTGGTGCTCGGGGTTCAGAAGAACTAGTGATTGGATATTTTCTCATTCGCTAAGGAAATGCGATTGGGCTAGTGGACGTGTCGAGTAGAGAACTCGTCAGAGATGATGATAATGGCATGGAAGGCCAAGTAGAATGAGCATGAATAGGAAGACTCGGTAGTAAGAGCGTGTCTGTCTGTGATTGACCATTTCACCTACTCGTGTAAAGAGAGTAGTAGTGAAACGAAGAAGGGTATTCATAGACGCCTGCATGGAACTACCGGCATCGAACTGGTCATGATCCCATTTGAGAAAATGGTTAATCGTTTGATCAGACTGTTGCATTCCCGGCCATTATGGACGGACTACTTGTAGAAGAGTATACCCCGTTCTCGATGGAGGAATAGTAAAAACCGTGGGAGATGCCTATTATAATAGGATGGACCGAAACTAGAAATTCATATCGAAGGTTTAGAAAAAGTTTTCGCGAAGTAATGGGAACCGTATGGAAATGGCGTATATCCTACCACCCTAAAGTGGATGGATGAAAGGGAGGAAATTTACTTATGCCGAAAGGCATATTACGAACGTGCGCCTTAGTATACATAGTAGATGAGAGCAGTAATGGTATGGATGGAGATTTTCGTGCAGCCATTAGGTTTTGGAGTGGTCTTATGGACCATTTCCTAAGGCATGGTTTCGTGAGTGGCCTAGCGTGGTCGGTTTAGTAATTCATATACTCGTTGGATGGAACCAATGGGTAATATGTTCCTTGGACTTGGAGTGGTCTCGGAACATTTCTTTAGAGATTTGGTTTTTAAGCCATACGCCTTGATGAGATACGTCGATGCGGGGGATAGCTGAGTAGCGTTAGGGCTAAGCCACTTAGAGTCGGTATGGATGCCCCGAGGTGAGATGTAACATAATTCTGAAGATTTGGCAAATTGTGCCGAGTCAGGTGGGCATCGTGTTCCGCCATAGGAAGCTAGAATCGATGGTTAGTGAAGAGCGCCTTGTGCTACTAGACTAGAGAACAAATGATGATTGGCTGAGATCGATAGGGTCGACCTTAGTCTGAGTCCATTTGTGACGTTGCAATAACGAGGAGTTTGTTTAGGATGAAAGAATCCTAGTTTAGAGTAGTATGCCCTTATCAGATTTGGGTATGCCCGAATTTTGGGGGCAAAATTCCCTCTTAAGGGGGGGAGTATATAACAACCCTCGATTCTGGGAGGCTCATTTTATACTAATTTTACCGCATAAGGTAATTATATAAAATGTGGGGACTGGAGTAAATATTAATTTAATGAATTGAAAGTTAATATTTACTAGATTGATGCATATTTACTGCATGTGAAAGTAAATAACATCAGGTTGCATGTCTGTAGTGTCATGTATTTTAAATGGCCTTTTAGTTTAAATTATTTTGGAACTCGAAATAATTTATAAAATTTCCGGATGCCAGTTTAGAGGGTGTAGTTAGTCTCGGAAGGTGCGAGACAGTCAAAATAAGTGCCACATTGTATTTTTGTGTTCCGGGCACTTTTACCTGGTTTTAGCTTATACGCGTATTTGGGAGTCATTTTAATGTGGTATTAACCATTTGAGTTGGGAGTTTTAACTTAAGCCACGATTTTAGTATCCAAAATCCCTTATTTTTTTCCCCATTTTATGTCTTGAACATAGAGAGAAAGGAGAGAAAGAAAGAGGAAGAGAAAGAATGGAGAAATGAGAGAGAGATTGAAGATGGAGGATTTGAGATTACTTCTTCTCCAAATAAATCTGAGATATCAACCCTAAGGCAAGTTTTCTTCTTGCTAATATGTGATTTAAGATGCATAAATTGTATGATAGTTGTGTATTTACATTTATGGTTTAAATGTGGAAATTATGGGAATTAAGCCCTAATCTTAGTTTTGATGATTAAATTGTGGACTAAAATGGTTTTAAATCGTGTAGGATACATTTGGGTAGATAAATATTGTTGGTTGTGTGTAATATGGAAGAGATTTGGGGTTTATATGATTTAGGGTTCACAACCCTTCGTATCCATTTTTGGCAGAATTGCAGGTCCGAATCGATTCGGCCCTTTGGGCGAATCGATTCGCTAAGGGAAATTTGCAGGTCTGCATAACCCGAATCGATTCGGGTTAAGACCGAATTGATTCGGACAATTGAAGAATGTTGGTTTAGTAGTCCGAACCGATTCTCTTTTTGGGCGAATCGATTCGGCCCTTGGGTGAATCGATTCGTTTTCCTGCTGTTTTTTAGTAAATTTTATAACTCAATTTCAATCCTTTTCTTTAAATATAGGGACTAGGAACCTTCTTGAATGAAGTAAACTTAGAGTCCTAGAGTGTGAGATGAGTTAGATGTCTACCCTACATTAGGAATGGGTTATGTGGGGATTTTTCCGGGGTTAGGCCTATTAATGATAAGGCATTCTTTTCTTCTAGTTAATTATTATAAAACTAGGAGATGTAGTGTTATGTTCGGGAGACCTTAGGAGCTTAATTAAGCTATACTAGTTTTGATGGTTTATATTACCACCCCAAAAGAATGTTGGGAGATTTTAAAAGTTCGATTGAGCTATGTTAACCTTGGTGGTTCATAATAATACCTTAAAGGTGAGTTTGGAGAATAAATTGAAAGTCATTTCATTCCTTCGAAAGATGATAACCTTGGGGTTCTAAAATAACCTCCTAGAATGCTTGGAGATAATGAAGAGTTTATTTACTCCTTTGAGGTTGTAGTGTTGATATAAGCTATCGTATGACTATGGATGGTAAGTTAGATTATTTATAAAATAAATAGAAATGGTTTCGAATAAAATGAGACATATACGTTGGATGGGAATGAAATTGAAATGGTATTGTTATTTGTAAATGATAATTTACTTAATCATGAAACCGGTAAATAATGGTTTACTTGATTTTCGATATGATAAATGAAATGGCTTAAACACACCTCTCTAAATGACATCATAAGGGAAGTCCGCACGCGAGGTGAAGCCCCCTGGCTGATGAATGCAGGGGGGATATAGTCCTAGGCCATGGGAGCGCTTATTGTTGTATATTTTTCTACGATGGGTAGGAAATTCTGGGTGTGGTCTTGACTACCCCGCAGGCTCATGGCCGCTTCCCGACGTCTTGCGATATAGGTGCCTAGGTTGTCTAATGATAGGCCCTGGAAGATGATGGTCATTTAGGGGCGCGCACAGTGGGGAAACCCGGACGGGCGGTCTTAGAATTCGTTATATGTATATAATTATAACATTTCATAATCAAGTGGGACTTGATGTATTTGATATGCCATAAGAGCATGATGGAGTGCCACAAAGAGCACATGTAAATGCCACAAAGAGCATTTGAAAATGATTATTTTCCTGATAAGGAAAGGATTTTTTACAAAAGGTAAAATTGAGATAAAATCTCCTTAAAGAGTAAAAGATTTTGATTATATATATATACTTCCTGCTAAGGAAAAGATATATGAAATAATTGGCACCATTGGTGAAGTCTTTATTTTAATGCTTCTTATTTTTGTTCCTGCTTAGCTTATGTTTTAAATTGTATAGGTTGCTTCTTATTTCTCTTTCTTCACGATTTATTATACATAACTGCATACTCTTTATTCATCTGGTAATCATATAGAACCGGGCCCTGACCTGGTTACTTTTCTTGTTGCATATTCATCTTATCTCTGCTCAGGTACTCCGCCGCAAGGATGCCTGATTTGAATTCCGATTCCGATGTTTTCGACGAGACGTGATGCATTGTGGGTATTACGGGATACATTTGGTATAGACATTTTCACTTTTTATTCTAGTTAAGATCAAGTCTTTTATTCGGGCGAGAGGCCCAAGCTTTTGTAAATGTCTAATGTAATGTAATAAGTAACTTATTGTACTTGCGTATTATTGGTGTATCAGTTAGTGACCGGTTACCTATTCGGTCTTTTTATCGTATTCTTGTTGTATTATTTATATATGTCTTGGGGTTTCCCTTATCTTTCAGGAATTGGGTTGTTTGTTTTCATTTATTTACTTTCAAATCAAAATTTTTGGCAACCCGTTTTCTGAAATATTGGGTGGTTATCCTAGATACTCTATATTTTTGTTATGATGCTGAGAATGATTCCATCCATGATTCCGTTATATTGGAGTATTGGGCTGGCCACCCCTTATTTTGGTGAGCGGGTTGTCACATCTGTTTTTGGTTATGCTTTGGACCATATATTTTTTATAGTAATGTAGTGCTGGATGTTTAAAGTATGAAAATATAATGTTTGAAAGTTCATAATTTGGTATTTACTACTTGGTTTTAGTCAAATAACAAATATCATTCATGCTTATTAATGCCTAAACATGGTATGCCTCTCAGGTGTTTGACACAATTTCGAAATGAATGTATACTTATTTTCTTTAGTCTTTTGCGATTGTCATTATTGATTTGGTTGTTATTTTCCTTGGTTTAGTTTTATTTTGTGGTGCTAGAAATGTGACACCATTTATGTTGTTGTCACGTGTGTTAGCTTTCATGATTATTATCATGCCTTTCGTAAGATTGTGACATAAAGCCTGTAACTAACACTATACACTACAAGAAAAATGCAAATTTAAGACACTTTTATAAATTTATTTACATCACTAATAAGTGAGGTTTTGTCAACTGTTTCATCCATACGGTTTAACATCACTTTTTTAATTAGCCGACCTATAAAATTTTTTATTTGACCATTATACAACGGTCTTAATAAAACTACCTTAATTATTGCTAAATAACACTCCCGCTCAAATCATTTGTTCCTAAAAATCGGTTGAACCCCATCTCCCCACTCCTCCATATCCGAATTTTCCCTTCGATATATCTCTCCCTCTTCATCACGACATTGGTTGGAGGAACGTGGGTCTCACATGGTCAATTTGAGGAAGATGTGCAGAAAATCCTAAGTCACCGCATTTCAAGTCCCGAAACTCACTTTGAGTATTGGTTTGTTGTAGGAACCGTGAAATTTGTATATGAAGGTGTGAAACTTGTATATGAAGGTATTCTCTCTAAATTGATGTAGTTCTATAAAGGAGTCATGATATTGATTAGAATATTTTGGGTTCGTGTCTGTGGATGTGTAAAATGCTCCAGAAAAGTTTTGGATTTGATTCAATCGTTTGATGGATTATAAGTGGATATGAATTTGTCTTAATAGTTGCTTGACGAAAGTCCTCAATTGAGCTTATATCCATGAATTAAGTGATGTTAGTCTAGTTGCTACATACTTGTTTTAGATATATTTGTGCAAAAATCAATGTTAGATTTTGTGAAGTTCCGTATTAGCTTATTAACACAAGTGTGGGTCTAATATTCTCACTTTATTAATATTTTATTTTCTGGAATGCTTCGTTTAGAAGTTTCTCTAGGTTTACATTTTACTGAACAATATTCTACAAGTAGATTCATTTTTTTCAAGCCTTATTGTCTATTATTTGGTTTACGTTTACCTCTATTTTTTAGGCAACCAAAGACACTCAATTTTGATAAGTAGTTGTTGTTGGGTATTGCAATAAAACCCTAACATTATGATAACTTGGATTAAAATAACTTAATGAATTGGTATAAATCTTATATTTTGATTATGGTTAACTACGTCGTAGTAGTTGGAGTTAGTCCTCAGTGAAATTACAAGTTGAAGCGAGGTTTGGGGTAGGTCATTCTAACTCTATCGAGGAAGATCGTTTTGAGACTACGAGACTATTGAGAGGAATTGGATTGGAGTATAAGAAATAAGGTATCATTAATTCTAACTAAGTTTTTGACCCCGTGCCACCCCTGACGTCATCTGTCTCCATGACGACGTCCTCTCTCTCCATCAATCCGTTGCTTCCATCCTGCTAAATCTCAAAAAGGTAGAGGGAACCTTAGTAGAATCTATAGCTATCCTATATAGTATTGATAAACTTAAGAAGGGAATAGAAGTTGCATATGAGACCTTGGAGGATGTTGCGGGGTTAACTCAATTAAGTTCCACCGTGGAAGATGTTTTTGTAAGCGGTGATCTTCCTCGGGCTGCGGAGACTTTGGCCAACATTCTGCATTACTTGTTTGTTGTTGGGGAGGTTGCTGAATTTGCCAATGTTCTGAAGTAATTTGAAGTCCTAGAGGATAGAGGACAGACTGGACACAATGGTTCAGCCTTAATTGACAGATGCGATAACTAATTGCAAGGTTGTTGTAGCCCAAGACATGTAGGGAATTCTCATTTGGATAGGGAGATTAAGTCCTTAGAGATGTACTATACCAAAGTTCACAACCCATAAAGAAGTTATGGGAAGATTTTGATGCTAGGCAAAAAAATAAGATTGCAAGTGATAAAAACGAAGCAAAAAAGTTTTCAAGTAGTCATTATTTTCAATCAAGTTTACCAGCAATCCCATTTTCTAATTGGCTTCCAAGTTTCTATGATGAGTCTCTACATTTTAGAACAATAATGGAAGTGGTATATGCTTGCTTTTCCCGATGATTATAAAAGTCTTATCCCAAATCTACTGATTGAAACAATGGTGACTATCAGTTCAAGTCAATTACTCTTACCTTAGTTTTCGGCCACTGTCAAAGTCAATAACTTTTTCATTTTCTAGCAACAATAAGTAGGGATTCTGTACAACTAAACTAATAAGGTAGATAAATAACAAGGGCTCAAGCCAGCAAAGAAAATACTTATTATAGGTTTGTTGCCAATTTAAACTCTATCAAAGAACACTTATCGTTGATCCGTGACTAAAGTGCAACTGCTATAGCAACTAACATCTATTCCAAAATCCTTTTTTTTAACATTGAATAGTATAAAAAATACCATAAAGTATCTGTCTCAATGTAAGTTCCTCGGCTCCTATGAATGTAGCAACTAACATTTATGTCAAAATCATTTTTTTAAAGACTCTTAGTAGTATAAAAATTTGAAGTCATGCGAAACAAGGTAAATATTAACAAATGAAGTAATTATCATTTTTGTGCAGCAGATATATTGAAATTATTTCTGCAAATTGAAATGACAGGTTAACTATTTTCCTAGTGTTTACTTTCGTAGTCGAGGAACCCTCTCTATTACCTTTTTAAGTGTTGCCATATTTTGGGATTGTATGATATTTAGACATATTACTGAATTGCAGCAGCATTGGCGGATTGCATTTTATTTCTAGAAATTATGAATGATTACGAAATAATGTTGAATTGCAACAGCATTGTGTGATTGAATTTTATTTCTATAAATTATATGAAGGATTACTCTACTAAGCATATATTCGATAAGAACAAATAGGAGAGGTGATAATAAATACCCTTGCCTAACCTCTCTGGAATATTTGAAAATCCCTAAGGAGTACCATTGATTAGGATATAAAGATAGGTGGATTGAAAAATAGTATTGATCCAACTCACAAGTCTATCATCAAGTCCAAAAGTAGAAAGAAATTTTAAAAGAAAAATCCATTCTAAAGTGTCAAAGCTTTCAATTTCTTTATATTAGATTGGTGGTAAATACATTTAGAAGGACTGGCTGAAATTGCTATGCCGCCTGAGCTTGCTTCAGATGGGCTAGTTGAAGCTTGCCCACTTTTTTCTAGGTCTAACTTGGACGGTGTTAACTCAAGAGTTGCATCTGAAGGTTTAGCCTCGCAGCCACCCTCTGAAGGTCAAATAATTGTGAAGCCCAAGAAACTTGACTTTTATGACATAGAAGAATTTAATTTGAATAAATTGTTTAGTCCTTATTCTGAAAAAAAGAGGTTGGACAAATCATTAGTAAAAATGTCTGCTATATTGGAACCTGCAGCATCACGAGATAAAGTAAATCTTGACAAACCTAATAACATATTCTTGAAAAATCACGCACCGGTGGGGCTGCAGGTGTCAAATGAAGTAGATGGAACTTGCAAGAATCCTTTTGTATCCAGTAACGAGGATTTTGTTGAAAGTGAGAAAAAGATATTTAAGTCTTATTTCAATGAAAATGCCATGTTACAGAATATTGAAGATGATTTAGAGTCTGACTTACATAAACAAGACTCTACTGTTCCCCATGAGATCGATGTTGCAGTATCAGATGCTCACAAGAGCTCTGATGAAGATATGCATCAGGTGGAGTATCCTTTAACAGAATTGTGTCCATCCTCAACGGAACTACGAATTGAAGAGGTACTTGTTTCTTTCTCTGTAATATTATATAATTTTTATTATGCACACTTGCATGATTCATTTTTTTTTACGTATACAGAAGGTATTGATGGAGCGACAGGTGTCAAGTGAAGCAGATAAAGCTTGCAAGCGTCATATCGAACCAAATGTCCAGGATTTTGTTGAAAGTGGGAAAATGAATCTTGAATTTCATCTCAATGAGATTGCCTCGTTTCAGAATATTGGATATGATGTAGAGGCTATCTTACATAAATAATAATCCACTATTCTTTATGAGGTTGATGCTGCAATATCAGCTATCCACAAGAGCTCTGATGTAAATATGCGGCAGGTGAAGTGTCCTTTGACAGATTGGTGCTCGTCCTCACTGGAGGTGCTAATTGAAGAGGTAAATCTAATATTATTTTGCAGAAGATTGTCAAAGATTACATTTTCTCTCGAATCTTGGAGGTAGACAATACTCATGCCGATGCATAGGTGGTCTGCCTTTTGTACTACCATTTCGATTGGGTGTGCTGTATAATTTTTAATGGAGACATTCCACTCGAGTATCTACAAATGACAGATGAACACATCTCCTCAGGCCCCAAATGTGTTCCCAATGCGTGTCTCCTTATCATTATCCTTCATATTATTATCATAAGAATTGTGTACATCTATTTTGAACTTATGAATGTGAATATGAGCAAAATAGATGTAAATGGATTGTACAAATATGGGGTCTTCTATGGAGTTTATGCAATTATTAGTTTACCAATTATACAAAATTATGTATTAGGAACTGTTATTTGATTTTGCTACTGATTTTATTTTATTTTATGCATATAGATCAGTATATAATTGAGGATGCAATTCAGTAAGGTCATTGGAACGGACATACGCTAGATGTCATTTTGTTGGCATTTGTATACTTATTAACTACGGCACGAGCCGATGGAACATGCATGTACCAAGAAGCAATGTAAGTATGTACTTTTACCTAATTTCAAGAATTCATTCTTTTCCTTATTGCTTCTTTATGACACGGTGTAGGTTGTCATTCCTGTTTTAGTGGGGCGTTGCCATTCCTGGTCAGCATTGTCAGGGATAAGTTCATTCCTGTTTTAGTGGGGCATAACTTCAAAAGAAATATGTTTAAACTTCCCAGTATGAGGTATTATGTTAGGGATGGTCAGCGTTGTCATTCTTATTGCTGTTCAAATTTCATAGTTTTAGTACGCAAACTAAGAAGAGAGTAGCACCGAGTAATTACATGCAATTACTTTGTTGACCAATTAGGCCTATTTTGTGTAACCTTCTCAAGAGTTCTTTATATTGCTTCTGCATTTTATTTTTCGTCTTGCAAGAGGATACTTTCACGCACCATATGATATATCTTATGGAGTAAACATGAAGTGTATTAGATGGTTCGGCATCCTCCAGGTACCTCACGCTTGTTTTATAAATTAGTAGCATTACTACTTACTATTATTTTAGAAGTCGAGAAGCTTTTCACCACCATAGATTTTTTCATTTTTTAACTTTCTGATTCCATAAACTAAGGATGAGAGAGACTCGTTTTTTTCCTTATTCTTTATGATTTCAATTATCACTCCAGCCAACTACAAATTCTCATGGCCTAAGCAAATATCATGTAGGTTTATAAAAGCGATTATCATGTAGGTTTAACAAAGAGATGTGTTTATGCTAGTGTTAGGTTTATAGAAGTTAAAACAATAATTAAACGAAACCTTAATTTAATAAAAAAAATCCATTTGAGGGTGAAAACCCAAACCAACACCCAAACGGCCCCGTAAGAGGCACGATCACCTCGCACGTGACCAATGTAACTCGTACGAACTGACCGCGTAGTCCCCGAGTCTCCCGGTTTGAGAATATGACGATAATTTACAAAAATAACACTTAGACTTAAAAACAGGCCGTTAAAGGGTGAAAACCTAAACCAGCCACCAAACGTCCTTGTAAGAGGCACGGACAACTCACACGGGACCAATATAACTTGTAGGAACTGACTGCGTACTCACAGGTCTCCCAGTTTGAGAATATGATGATAATTTGCAAAATAACACTTAGACTTAAAAACAGGCCGTTCAAGGGTGAAAACCCAAACCAGCCCCCAAACGGCCCCATAAGAGGCACAAACATCTCGCATGGGACCAATGTAACTTGTACGAACTGACCGCGTAGTCGGGGTCTCCTAGTTTGAGAATATGGTGATAATTTGAAAAAATAACACGTAAACTTAAAAACATACCGTTAAAGGGTGAAAGCCCAAACTAGCCTCGAAACGTCCCAATAAGAGGCACGAACACCTCGCACGTGACCAATGTAACTTGTAAGAACTGACCGCATAGTCGCGGGTCTCCCGTTTTGAGAATATGACGATAATTTCAAAATATGTCGATTTGGCATGAAAACAAGCCGTAGAAGGGTGAAAACCCAAACCGGCACCTGAACGGCCCCGTAAGAGGCAGAAACACCTCGTACGGGATCAATGTAACTTGTATGAACTGACCGCGTAGTCGCGGGCCTCCCGATTTGAGATGATGACGATAATTTCAAAATACGTAGATTAGGCTTGAAAACAAGTCATTTCAGGGTGAAAATCCAAACCATCCCCGTAAGAGGCACAAACACCTCGCATGTCACCAATGTAACTCGTACGAACTGACCTCGTAGTCCCCGGATCTCCCAGTTTGAGAATATGATGATAATTTGCAAAAATAACACTTAGACTTAAAAATAGGTCGTTAAAGGGTGAAAATCTAAACCAGCTACCAAACGTCCCTGTAAGAGGCACGAACACCTCGTACGGGACCAATGTAACTTGTAAGAACTCACCGTGTAGACACGGATGTCTCGGTTTGAGAATATAAAGATAATTTGCAAAAATCAAAACTTAAACTTAAAAACAAGCCCTTAAGGGGGAAAGCCTAAACCATCCCCCAAACGTCCACATAAGAAACACGAACACCTAGCACTGGACCAATGTAACTTGTAGGAACTGACTGCGTACTCACAGGTCTCCCAGTTTGACAATATGATGATAATTTGCAAAATAACACTTAGACTTAAAAACAGGTCGTTCAAGGGTGAAAACCGAAACCAACCCCCAAACGGCCCCATAAGAGGCACAAACATCTCGCATGGGACCAATGTAACTTGTACGAACTGACCGCGTAGTCGCAGATCCCCCGATTTGAGAATATGACGATAATTTCAAAATATGTCGATTTGGCTTGAAAACAAGTCGTAGAAGGGTGAAAATCCAAACCAGCCCCCAAACGGCTCCGTAAGAGGCACGAACACCTCGCATGGGACCAATGTAACTTGTACGAATTGACCGCGTAATCGCGGGCCTCCCGGTTTGAGATGATGACGATAATTTCAAAATACGTAGATTAGGCTTGAAAATAAGTCATTTGAGAGTGAAAACCCAAACCATCCCCTAAACGACCCTAAAGATGCACAACCACCTCACATGTGACCAATGTATCTCGTACGAAATGACCGCATAGTCCCCGGGTCTCCCAGTTTGAGAATATGACGATAATTTACAAAAATAACACTTAGGCTTAAAAACAGACCGTTAAAGGGTGAAAATCTAAATCAGCCACCAAACGTCCCTATAAGAGGCACGAACACCTCGAACGGGATCAATGTAACTTGTAGGAACTGATCGCGTAGTCACGGGTCTCTCGGTTTGAGAATATGATGATAATTTGTAAAAATAAACACTTAGACTTAAAAACAAGCCCTTAAGGGGGGGAAACCTTAACCATCCCTCAAACGTCCCCATAAGAGGCATGAACACCTCGCACGGGACTAATGTAACTTGTAGGAACTGACCGCGTAGTCACAGGTCTCCCAATTTGAGAATATGACGATAATTTGCAAAAATAACACTTACACTTAAAAACAGGCCGTTAAAGGGTGAAAATCCAAACCAGCCCCCAAACGGCCTCGTAAGAGGCAGGAACACCTCGCACGGGACCAATGTAACCTGTACCAACTGACCGCATTGTCACGGGTCTCCCGATTTGAGAATATGACGATAATTTCAAAATATGTCGATTTAGCTTGAAAATAAGCCGTTTGAGGGTGAAAACCCAAACCAACCCCCAAACGGCTCCGTAAGAGGCACGAACACCTCGCAAGGGACCAATGTAACTCGTACGAACTGACCGCATATTTTCGGGTCTCTCTTTTTGAGAATATGATGATAATTTCCACTCATATATGTAATTTTTTAGTTTGGGTAAGCTTTTTTTTTAAAAATTTCTTGGTTACTAATATCTTATCTTTTTTGTATCCTATTTTTTTTTGCAGGATAACATTTTATCGTTAGCATTTATTCACAGGGAACAGACGAAGAACTCAATGGTTTACAACAAGGGGTTTATTAATGATTCTATGTTTTTGTGTTGTGGCCGTGCGGACTTTTATAGTTTTATTGTAAACTTTTATAGCCGTGCGGGCTTTTGTAAGTTTATTTTTTATATTTTGTGGTCGTGCGGGCTTTATGTTATCCAGGTTTTATATTAGCAGGTTTTAAAATGTCCAGAAAACAGAGGAAACTCTGCCCAATTATTTTTTGGTCTGTGAACTACGGAAGACTTGTAATATTTTGAAGTTTGTATGAACATTAGTTTATCAACAACGTGCAAGATTTGTAATTTGTGAATTTTCTTGTTTTCAAATAATTAGTTTTTTCTTTTTATCACAAAAAATTGGCACCGTTCAAAACCGTGCCAAAAGTGTTTCAAATTTTGGCACGGTTTTTAACTGTGCCAAAAGTTTTTCAAACTGTGCTCAATCTGGAAGAGTTCAAAAGGGTGCCAAAAGTGTGCCAGAAATATCAAATTCTGGCACGGTTTAAAAGTGTGCTAGAAGTGTCCCTGTTTGGTCAAATCTGGCACACTTTTGAGCCGTGCCAGAAAAAATGGCCATTTTGGAACACCTGATTCTGGCACAGTTCAAAACCGTTCCAGATTCTTATTTTTGGTGTAGTGCTCATATCTTTGAAGATTTGCTGAAGGCATCGTGCATTACACACTTATGGACAATTATCAGGTTGTATGTAAGTCAAAGGCCTTGTTAATTCTTCAAAGTGTTTACAAAAGGTTTTACTCGAAAGGGTTTTTTTCCTGAATCCGTCGTCTTTATTTTTCATGCATGGATTGAATGATTTATGAATTTTAGATTCATGTGTATGGGCTGAATTAAGTTTGTTTAAAAGTAGACTCTAATTAAATAAGTGTGACAAATTAAAAATTTGCGAATTTAATCAATTATCACACAGTCACGTTTTTCAAAGATCACAACACAAAGATAGGAAAAAGAATGATATTACCCCAAATTGGAGTGATCTCCATAAGTACTAGTCCAAATGAATCTACAAAACAAGTTAGTACAAAGAAACGCAAGAATATGTACCGATATATTAAGTTGACAGAATTTCTGTCATAAGTCACAACAATATAGAGGGGCTAAAGTGAAAATACTAAATAAATTGACGATGAACATTTGATTTTATAAATATGGAAAGTCACACACATCAAAATCCAATATACAACCACAAACTACATCACTATTTCTCATTTCATAATTTCAGTACAAAACAACTTAATACATAACAATTAATAAAAAGAAAGAAATAGAAATAAATAGGAAAAATACATAATACTATCTGATATGACCAAAGTGCATCCTCTTACTCAGAGCAACTAACGCCAGCCTGTCTTATAGCCAAGGTGACCAGAATCCTATGACAACCATCACAGCCGACGTTGCAACATCATTGTACACCAACCGTGGCTGGTCCGCAGTCGAGGCCAACAAGGTCTCAGGGGCTCAAGCACCTAACAACAACATCATCGACCTCATCCGATATTGCGGTCACAACCGGAAATAGGCATCTCATGAGCTCATCTACTAATATTATCATCAGCCCCAGCCGATGTTACACCTCATACCTAACCTCGGCTATCCCACCTGACCCGGGCTCATCATGGATACTAACCTCGGACAAAGAAACAGTCGGACATCACCAACCTCATAGTCTGCCACAATGAGATTGCACCAATAAAGGACACAAGACCGAGAATTTATAAGAACATGCAATGTTGGGAATGCGTGGACAAAATCAGTTGTAACCAAATCAATCCCCTCACGCGAGGGAATATTTCATCACCATTCTCTGCATGTGACAGTGACTGATAGATTCACTAGATTGGATAGATCATCATACACTTTCTCATTGAATGCTTAGGGGGTACATTACACCCCCCAAACACTATATATATACTTGTCTTCTCCTACCTTAGGAGGGATCCATAATTACAAACCCTAGCCAAACTCTGGTGCATTTATAGTAGAGAGAGAAAGTGAAGTGATTATATTACCAAGGCCATTAGAGCCCTCTTCTAATAGTGATTCTTACACTCACTTGCACAGTGGATGTAGGCCAGATTGGCTGAACCACTTACATTCAAGTGTTCATCCTCTTCTCCTTACCTCCTTCCATATATATAGACACTCTTATGCTGCCATTGTTATCACTTGCTTGATCTTGTCAACACCTTATCTGGTGGTGCTATTCACCGCATCATCATTTTCGCACCATCTGTGGGAACGAGAAGATTCATCTTTTCCTTTTTGTAGATTAACCTTACCGGAGACTCTACTGGTGAATCAGGCCTCATCCTTCGTGTGAAGTTGTTTCACCATTGAAAGAGGTCCTCTAAGGTATTTAAGCTCTCTAATATTTTTATTACAATCTCTTTAGTACTAACACATGGCACCGGAGTTACCACCACCTCCTTTACCATCTGGTGTTTGAGGACCCAGTTGTAGCCAAGCACCTCCCTAGTCCGAGATGGCTGAGGTGACAGCTGCCTTGAGGTCCTTGGCTGCAACATAATAAACAATAAAGGAGCAGTTTGCCTAGTTAAGCCAAAATATGATGAGGCCACTTGGGGTCTCATTAGAAATGATTACTCTAGTAGTTATTTAACCACATCCTGAGGCTAGGGGACTACCCCAAGCACCGCAAAAGGATCAACCTACACCTCAGCAGAGGAAAGACGTTAATGACCCTAGACGTTTATGTCTGGGGAGGCAAGGAAACCCTTACCTTGAGGATATGTACGATGATATTGAAGAAGAAGATAATACAGGAGACTGCTTGGTGCCATATAAGGTTTCAGACAACACAGTACGTCCTATACAGCAGAGCCGAGGTTACGGAGCAAGAAGAGTCGAGGTTGGTGATGCCCAACAAAGAGGATTAGCTTTTGATCGCTTGAGTAGAGGGTCGGCCTTTGAAAGGCTTGGCCTAGTTAATGATCTGAGGTAGAGGTTATCCAGGTCGAGAAGTGCAACTAGCTCACAGAGGGAAGATAGTGAATATCTTCCTCGCCATGGCCGATATGGTAGCCAAGAGGTCAACAATCAACATTGTGCAGTATCTGGGGAACCCTCAGTTAACCACTTGGAGGTGGCTGAGGAAAACCTCAGGCAGGCCTACGTTGCTAAACCATGGAATGACTCCATTCATCAGCTGGAAGAGAAGATAGGTAACCTCATAAAAATCCGAGACCCACTGCAAAGGGGATGCTCAGAGGGCTCCCCATTTGTGGTAAGAATTGTAAACTTCCCAAACCCTGTCAAATTGAAGCCACCAATGGTGTCTCCCAAGTATGATGAAAGTACCATCCCAATTCATCATATTGATATGTATCAACATGCAACATACATTTATTTAATCCCTGATGAGATGAGGTGCCGACCTTTTTCAAGCACCTTGAAGGGAGCTGCGCAAATTTGGTTCACTTCCCTTCCTAAAAATTATGTGGAGAACTTTAAGGATTTGGCTGAGCAGTTCATACAAAACTTTTGTTTTGGGGTAATACCTCAGAAGAAGACAACCCATCCACTCTACATAAAACAAAGCAAGAATGAGCTACTCATAGACTATATTATAAGATTCAATAAGGAAAAATTGGAGGTTAAAGATTACGAAAATAATATAGCTATGACAGCCCTTATAGGAGGACTTCAGAAGGGGAAGTTACTTTGTAAGCTTGCTAAAGACCCTCCTAAGTCTATGGCCGAGTTGTTGGAAATAACTGGTAGGGTCATGAATGTTGAAGAAGCAATGGATGCAAAGTATGAGGATGAGCATGGAAGTAGAAGTGGGAAATTTCAAAAGAAGATGGATGGAAAGAAGATGGATGCAGACGACATGTTTGCACACTACACTCCTCTAACTGTGAGCTAGGAGAACATCCTTAACAAAATAAAGAATGAAAGATCCCTTGAGATGGACGAAGAGGAGGAAGGATCCTCGGCATAAGAGGAACAAGAATATGTGGTGCGAGTTCCACCAAGACCATGGTCATCTGACTAACAAGTGCTTTGCCCTGAAGGATGAGATTGAGAAGATGTTAAAGTCTAGAAAACTTAAAAAGTATGGAAATGGAAAAGCTTCTAAGGGAGGAAGAGACGACCCTAAAAAGAAGAGAAATGACAGGTGTTAAGAAGATGCCCCTACTAGAAGAGCTGAAGACTTAGATGATGATGACCCTGACCTACCACTAAAAGACGACAATATCTTAGTGAAGAGGGTCGGCATGATCTCTTTTGGTGTAAACAATATCTGTGGAGGACTAACATGGGGTGTCTTAGAGGTAGCCGACCGCAAAGCTCATGTGGAAGAGGCCAAGTCAGTAACCAAAGTAGAGGTTGTGAATTTGGCATTTTCAGAGGTTAAACACGAGAAGAAAAAGAAAAAAGATATGGATACTCTCATAGTTGGCTTCTCACGACTTGATTTCAAAGGTATCTTATCTCCGCACGATGACCCTCTGGTAATCACCATACGGGTGAATGGATGTGAGGTGCATAGAATCCTCGTTGATGGGGGAAGTTCAACATATGTAATGTTCTGGCCCTATTTTAAGAGCTTGGGCCTCAGCAGAGCTAGTCTCGTCCCTTACCATCACCCTTTGATCGATTTTAGTGGATAAAAGGTTCATCCATTGGGCATGTATGAGATGGATGTAAGAATGGGAGATGAGTGGCCTAAGAGGTTGATAAGAAAAATTAATTTCTTTGTGATGGATTAGAACGTCATCTCAGCTCACAACCTCATCTTAGGAAGAGTATCCCTCAAGGAATTTGAGGTCGTGCCTTCAACGGTCAACCAAATGCTAAAATTATCGACTGCCTGTGGATTGGGGAAAGTGCAAGATGACCAAACATTGGCACGTGAATGCTACTTCAACTCTACAGAAGAGAGAGAGGCTCATAAGAAGGCCACAACCACTTACAAAGTTGACACACTTGATCCTAGAGATGAGACAAAGCTCAAAAAGGGATAGGCCGCGGAAGAGGTAGAATCCATCATCCTCAATGAGGACGAGCCAAAAAAAACTATCCAAATCGGTAAAGCCCTAAGACCTGAGATCAAGGAAGAGCTGGTGAAGTTTTTGAGGAAGAGACAAGGCGTTTTTACCTGGAGCCATGCAGACATGCCAGGTTTTGACCCTGAGGTCATGTGCCACAAACTCAATGTTATGGAAGACACTACGCCCATCAAGCAAAGAAGAACAGTATACTCAATAGAGAAGTATGACATCATTAGATAAGAGGTCAGAAATCTTGAAGAAGCCAAGTTCATCAGGGAGGTCATATAACCCAAGTGGTTATCCAACACAATCATATTACCAAAGGCAAATGAGAAATGGAGGACGTGAGTAGACTTCACTAATTTAAACAAGTCTTATTCGAAAGACAGTTTCCCCCTGCCTCGTATTGATGAGATGGTGGATTCCACAGCTGGACATGAGCTCATGAGCTTAATGGATGCCTATTTTGAGTATAATCAGATCTTTATAAATCCAAAAGACTTAGAAAAGACAGTGTTCATCACAGACAAATAGACCTATTGATACAAGGTCATGCCCATCGAGCTAAAGAATGCTTGGCCTACTTACCAATGTCTTGTAAATAAGATGTTTGAGGATCCAATAGTCAAGTCCATGGAAGTGTATGTGGATGACATGTTAATGAAGAGACTGAAGGCCGACACTCACGTGGCCGACCTTGAAAAAACTTTTGACACCATGGACAAATACAAGATGAAGCTCAAACCAGCCAAGTGTGTCTTTGGGGTAGGAGCAAGAAAGTTTTTGGGATTCATCGCCAATCAAAGAGGAATAAAATCCAACCCTGAAAAGATTAAGGCCTTGTTAGAAATGAAGACACCCAAAACTATCAAAGATGTTCAGAGGTTAATCGAAAGAGTTGTACCACTTAACAGGTTTGTCTCAAGAGCCATAGACAAGTGCTTAGAAAATCCTTTGAATGGGATGAGGAATGAAATAAAGATTTTAAGGAGCTCAAGTCCTACCTCATCTCTCCCTTACTCCTGTCTTGACCCATTATGGGGGATAAGTTGTATGTATATCTAGCTATTTCAGAATCAGCCACTAGTGCATCCATAGTAAGAGAAGATGATGGAATGTAGTGGCTAGTATACTTCAATAGTAAGGCTTTTTAAGGGTCTAAATAGATGTACTCTCAAATGGAAAAATTTGCTTATACTTTGATACATGGTTCTAGGAAGATGAAGCCATACTTACAATCCCACTCTATGGTTGTCCTCACTGATTCCCCACTTAGACAGGTCCTCCATGAGCCTGAGAAGTCAAGCAGGTTGATGACTTGGGCCATCGAGTTGGGGGAGTATGACATTATTTATAAACCCATGGATGCTATCAAGGGATATGCACTTGCAGACTTCATAGAAGAGTTTACCTGGGAGGAGGTTGAGGTTGAAATTAGTCAGAGGGCTGCTGATGAACCAAACAGAAACGTAGTTCAAGATCCGAACGAGGTTGGGTCAGGCTGGCCCAGAAAAATAGTGGAGAATGAGGAAGACATGTACCTCTTTAAAACAGGGACCCTGTTAGAGGGAAACTTCTCTTCAAATGGAGATGTTTGGAACCTCTTCATTGATGGGTCATCTTGTGAAAGAGAAAGAAGAGCAGGGCTGATAGTTTCAGCACCAGATGGTACCGACATTGAATATGCACCGAGGTTCAACTTCAAAGCTTTGAAAAACTAAGTCAAAGTATGAGGCGTTGGTAGCAGGCCTCTCCTTACCAAAATCCCTTAGCGTTGGTCGACTCCTAGTTTACAGTGACTTAAGGTTAGTTGTCGACCAAATCCTGGGGGCATATGAGGCCAAAAATGAAAGGATGGACAAATACCTGAAGAGGGTGAGAATGATGCTAGAAATATTCGAGGAAGTGAAGATGAAGAGGATACCTCAGCAAGACAATAATCGAGATGATGCACTCGCGAGGTTGCCCTCAACAACAAGGATAGACATAAGAAGAAGAATACCAGTTCAGATTCTACTCAAACCAACCATTGAAGAAGAAGAGGTTGCCATAATTTGCTTCAATTTGAATTTGGGAGCCTTATGGATGGACCCTCTTATCAGATACATCAGACAGGGAGAGCTTCCAGAATCAAAGTTAGACAGGAGAATGCTAAGGTTCAAGGCTACCAAGTTCTCAATTATAGGAGATGTCTTATATAAGAAGGGGTTCCTATTCCCTCTCCTCAGATGTGTCCACTCTTCAGAAGTTCCATACGTCTTGCAAGATGTACATGAGGTCTCTTGTTCAAGTCACATAGGAGGAAGGGAACTAGCTAAGAGGATAATTACTCAGGGGTACTGATGGCCGACCATGGCCAAAGATGTAGATACTTATGTAAAGAAATGCGACAGATATTCTCCACCATCCCTCATTAACCACACCAACCTATGACATTAATTATCTCACCTTGTCCATTTGTAGTATGGGGTATTGACTTGGTAGGACCCTTGCCAAGAGCTGCGAACAACTATCGATTCTTAGTGGAAATAATTGATTACTTCTGCAAGTGGGTAGAGGATCAGCCTATGATCATGATTATAGAATAAAAGACCTTACAGTTCATCTAGAAGAACATTATATGCAGATATGGTCTTACAAACACACTCATCTCAGATAATGGAACCCAGTTCAAGAATGCTTATTTAGAAAAATACTATGAAAGAGTGGGGAGCAAGCAGTTCTTCTCTTCTCCTGGAGGACCCCATGAAAATGGGCAAACCAAGGTCACGAATCAAATAATTCTTGAAGGGATAAAGAAGAGGTTGGAAGAGGCCAAAGGGAGATGGAAAAAGGAGGTATATGCCGTATTATGGGCCTATAGGGCGATAGTAAGAACACCGACGAGAGAGACCCCATTTATATTAGCCTATGGTTCAGAAGTTGTCATCCCTACAGAGGTAGGACTTACCACTCCTAGAATTCAGACCTATAACCCTCAGAGGAATGGAGAGGAGAGAAGACTTGATCTGGATTTAATTTAAGAAAGAAGAGAAGATGCGAAGATTAGACAGGCAGCCCACCAAAAAGAACTGCTAGGTTCTACAACCAATTGGTGAAATCAAGGCCTATAGCTGTGGGAGACCTAATCGTAAAGAAGACGTTGTAGAAGGCAAAAAAACTGCACCCAAACTGGCATGGTCCTTATAGAGTAGTTGATGAGGTTGTGCCTGGTACCTACCGACTGGAAAATCTCGAAGGGGAACCTTTCACCAATCCTTGAAATGCAGACCACTTGAAAAAATATAACATATAATGTTACAGTTATTTCTTTGTAATACATGTATCATTTCATGAAGATGATTTTAATGAAAAGATAAATGTTGTGCTGATGATTTTGTTATATGCTTAAAACACCTTTAGTTTAATAAAAGTTACGAGGATGAACATCATTATATGGTGACCTCAGACCTTAAACATCATTAATTTGGTGAAAATTATGAGGGTAAACATCTTTATATGGTGACCTTAGACCTTAAACATCATTAATTTGATGAAAATTATGAGGGTAAACATCATTATATGGTGACCTCAGACCTTAAACATCATTAATATGGTGAAAATTATGAGGGTCAACATCATTATATGGTGACCTCAGACCTTAAACATCTTTAATTTGTTAAAAATTATGAGGGTGAAGATCATTATATGGTGACCTCAAACCTTTTAAATAAGGAAGAGGTAAGACATTCAAGCATAGCATTGAAAAAAGCAATATAACCTGAAGAAGATGAGATTAATGATGTATCAATGAACAACATTCAAGAGTTACAAATCAGATGTGTCGAGCGGCCATCAGAGTTCACAAAGGCTAAGGGGTACAGAAAGGAAATCATAATTATAACTTTTAAAGCTTCACAAGAAAAAGTCTTAAGCCTCTGCAGTTACAGTCGTATCATCATGGCCAACATTGGTCACCTAGACTGCATCATCCTGAGGATTAGCATCTTTAGTCTCACTAACTTCCAAAGGAGCAGTCTCAGCAGGAGCATCATCGGCCTCCTCAACCTCTTGCAAGGCCTGAGCAAATCGGGGGTCACCAAAGCCTAGACCTTCAAAATTTGAGGCAGTCAGACTCCCTGACTCTTTTTCCTTAGAGGCTGCCCATTTGCTAGTTTTTTTTATACCTCTTTCAAGGTATTCAAAGCCAAAACTCGTAAATTACCCTGAGACCTTATAGTCTTCGATGATCTTCTCTGTAACATATTCTAAAGCAGCCTTAACTGCAGCACCCACCTTAGCTTGAAGGGCATCATCTTTAGCCTTGAGGCCTACATCATGATGCTTCTAAATCTTGGATATGTCGTGGTCTCTTTGGTTGACTACTTCTTTTAGCTTGTCAACCTCCTTCAGCTCTTCCTTCAGACGTTCAACCTCTGCATTCAAAGAGGCTTGAACCTTCTGGACTGCTTGTCCCTTCTCTATGAGGGGCTTCTTCTTCAAGGTCCAATCAATAAAATGGTGCATGGACAAGATACCCTACAGTGGAAGGTCAGATGTATAAGCACATGAGATATCATATGTAAAATAGCCAAGGTTATAGTCTGAGAAACTAATACCTGAATTGATCCATGGACAAAAAACTCAGCTAGCAAAGGGACATCCAAGGAGCGTAAGAAATGCTTATCCTCTTCAGTCATCATAGAGCCGATAACATCAGTGGCCTTCAAACTATGGCCAATGAGACTATCGCTGATCTTCAACTGAGCAAGACGAGCTGTTAGGGCATCGTATGTAGAAATGGGGATGGCACGATCCCCTTTCTGAGTCTTACCCAGCCTCTGATGCGCTGGGTCGGTAGTGGTCTTCCTTTTCTTGGAAACATCGGTCTGGGATGTGCCGATGTTCTTCTAGGTGGTAGCAGGGGGCACATTTTTGACACCTCTCTTCTACATCAGCTTTGCCAGACTTGTAGCAGACATTTCCCAAAGGTCGTCTGAAATGCCTTCAGGGCGCTCTTCAAAAAGAAGTATCTGAGTTAGTAAGTCAGAAATATAAAAAGTAAGAGGCACAACTTATGAAAAATGAGACTTACAAAGCTCTGTCAAAGGACCACCCCCCAGGCCTGTCTGAGAGAGATAGTAGGGGGTCATCAGATGTTTATATTTAACTAGAAGACACTTATCCCCCTGATCGCGAAGATCCTCAAATTTTTGAAGATTATCCTGGATAAGCCTAGGGTCGTCTTTAGTATCAAGCGAGACCTCATGTGGACCAAATTTCCATGCCTCGGAGCAAAGAAATACCGAGGTTTCCAGTTATGGTTTAAGGTCTGGGTAACCAACAATATTTTCTTCTCTGACTTCCTAGATAAGAAGTTGTAATATCTAGGGTTGTTTTTCGCAGAGGAAGGGATGTAACATCTTGTGAAAACCCTAATTGGAAGGTCTGAGTGGTGGACAACCCTCTAAAGGATTATGGCCCCAATCATAACCCTCCAACGTTAGGGGATAATTATAAAGGGGATAGATTTATGTGGGATAATATGGTTCTGATAGAAGAATGGATAGGAAGATGGAATCCCAACTTGAACATCTTCTCATAGACACAGATTTCTCCATCTCGACCGTTAAATGCCCTCTCATTCCTCAGAGGTTTCCTAAGGGTGATGGAAGAGTTTATCGAATAAAGGTCCATAAAAGATAGAAGTCTATACTCCCTAACAGAGCTCTCAATCTCGGTCACCTCAAACGTATCTATATCACTCTCCTGACCATCATCATCATCCCGAGCGGCATCGGCCTCAGCAGGTGCAAGGACACCACCAGGAAACCTTTGAGCAAATTCAGCAGAGGTGGCGACCGATGGAGGAATTGCATCAATTGGTGGTGGAATGGACACACTTGGCCCAATGATTTCAACATCTAAAGATTGGAGAGAGGTACTAGCGTCTTGGTGAGATGACGCAGATCTCGATACCTCGGCTTCTTCAAGGACCTCACCCTGCATAAGAGAGCAATCCATAGCCTCTTAGAAAGAGTCTACAGATATGGGGTTTGAGGAGGATAACTCAGACTCATACATTGGTGTTGGGTCCACAGTAACCTCTTCAGGCACAACAGGCTCGGCTGGCTCAGGGTAAATAACCTTCAGAGGTGTAAGAAATATGGGTCTAATAGGAAATGGCTCTACCGTACAAGCTTCCTCTAGGCTAATTAAATTCGCCTGATTTTCTCAAAGGTCTTCTCACGAAGAGATGGGACCTATTCTATGAGTTGGTGCAAGGGTCTGAGTATAAAGGAGATGATACAACACTTAGACTTAAAACAACGAATAGGTAAACAACTTAATTCAATATAAACTAAGGATCAAATTAGAAATGTGAAAGGTTTCCAAATGAAGAACAACAAGAACACTCAAGAACCAGGTCGTCGGAGAAGGTGACCGGAGCTTCACCAGAGACCTCAAGAAAGGATTTTTTTGCCGATGTAACCTTCGAGCTACCTACAAATTCCCTCAAATCACTAATGTGCTAGCCCTACAACCACCAACACTGGTGGAAACCACTTATCGGAAAACACAAGACCTCGCCGGAAAATTCTCAAATGAATAATAAGGGCAAAAAATGGAAAAGAAGGGTAAAAAAAGATACCTGTCAAGTTGGGAAGGAGATAAGAAGAAACTTTGAAGAACAATAAACCTTCAAATACAACCAATAATGACAGAAATCGAAGGAAATGGGAGTTGTAGTTGCAGAAAGAGAACTTAGGCGGGAAAAAAGAAATGAATAAATAGAAGATGGGAAAGAGTTTTAAACTTGTCTAATGATGAGGGCACAAATTTTGAGGGCCCATCATTGACATAGGGAACCTAAAGGATAAAGCAGAACCATCATGCCTTGATAAGCATGCTACCCACTTCAGAAAGTGACATGTGGTAAGGAAGTATTGGCACATAGAGAAATACAGACTTGGCCTAAGCTACATACCCCTCAGTCATCTAATTACATAGAAGACTAAGGGCTAAGGGTGATTAATATGCCCAAAGTTCACCCTCTTACTCAGAGTAACTAGCATCAACCTATCTCGCAGCCGAGGTGACCATAAGCTTATGACAACCATCACAGTCGACGTCGTAGCATCATCGTACACCAACCTCGACGGGTCAGTAATCGAGGCCAGCAAGGTCTCAGGGGATCAAGCACCTACCAACAACATCATCGGCCTCAGCCGATGTTGCGGTTGTAGGCACCCCATTATAATACCCCCTAACCTTTCCTTAGGTCCCTGGCACCTCCCTTCATCATTGCAAACTCAAGTCATGCCCCGGGTACTGACCTAAAGGCCATCGGGCACTCCCAGGCTCTGTTTGACCAAAAGTCAAACTCTTCAGCTCAAATAAAACTCAATGAATCTTCAAAGGGAACTGAAATCCCTTTTCAATGGTCCATCCCATGCGCGATTCTGACTTACCATGCGGACGAACGACTCATTTTCCCCCAAAATTCGATTAGGAGGTCACCGGATGCTCCCAGGCTCCATTTGACCAAAGTTAACTCTTCATCTCAACCGAGACTGAATGAATATTTGAAGGGCACTGAAACCCCTTTCCAACGGTCCACCCCATGCGCGATTCGGACTTACGATATGGATTAACGATCCGTTTTACTCAGAAAGATCACCGAGCAATTCTAGGCCCCAGTTGACCAAAGTCAACTCCCCGAACTGAGTCAAACTCTTTGGAATGTCGAATTTCATCTCCTTACCTTTCCAATGGTCTACCCCGTGTGCGATTATGACTTACCATGCAGACGAATTATCCGTTTGCATCCTAAGTTTCCTCGTCCAAAAGACCTACGAGCACTTCTGAGCCACATTTGACACAAAGTCAACTCCCAAACCCAAGAGAAGTCCAAAGAATTTTCGAAGGTCTCTGAAATACCTTTCCAATGGTTCACCCCATGCGCGATTCGAATCAACGGTTTGTGCCCTACAATCGATTTTCCGAAGGAGCCCGAAAGACACTACAAAACGGCAGGTTCCAAAGCCTGCCTATCGACAGTGTGCCTAAACACACTTGTCGATTGGCAGGACTAGGTCTATACTGATCATAAATTCCCTAGGCCTATAAAAAGGAAGGCCTAACCTTATTTCAGGAAAGGAAGAATATCAGGGATCCATCACTCTTAACAAGCTAAGAAAACCCCTCTCAAAGTCAGCATGATTTCCATATCCAAATCCGTTTCCAACCTTTACCTTTCATCACCTTCTTCATCAAACATAGTGAATTAAGTATCCTCCATCATCACCCAAGTGCAAGGGTTGCTCTCCAACATCCAAGATCAAGCTCAAGATCTTCAAGAAGGCCCAACTTTCTCAACACTCTCTTTAAATTCTCCTAAATTCGCATTAATTTGTTTTGTTACTTAGTACTTTAATTATATCATCTCACCTATCCTAATATACTTTTTATTTAGTATTATTGCACATCTCTTATTTTCATATAAATAAAACACAAAAAAAACCAGAAAAATAGGATTTGCTTATAAATTCCAAACGGGGATTCTCACACTTTTCTCACAACTAAAACACTTTTTTACACACACACACATATAAGAGAAGTCCCCGATTGGATTTATGGGATAAATCCCACCCCTCGTTTTGCATACGAACTACATGGACTTTGATGCCTCTATAGGCTACGTAGGCATCCCGAGGTAAAACCCGAGACTCGAGTCATTTTTGTACTTTTTTCCTATTTTTCTATACTCTTCAAACTTAACTCTCTTAGATTCTATATATTTACATATACATATATTTGTTCTTAGTGGCGTATTATTCCACATGCATTATCATTCCCTTATAATGATCGACGCTAGGATAATCACATAAATCCTATTTTCTAATATTACTTTTAGGAACATTCCTATGGATGACTCGCTTTATCTCTTCCATGATACCAGTTGATGATTCCTATCTCCATTACGTATACACATGCACACATATCACGGGGAAATAAAGGAAAATATCAACAACCCATGAGAGAACATAAGGGCGGAATGGGTGCCTAACACCTTCCCATTTCGTAACTTAGCCTCCGGACCCTTTTTGAATCATTTTGGTTTCGTATGTATCATTATGTCTTTTGATGTTGTCCTTTGGTATGGCTCCCTTTTCTTTTGTCTGTTTTGAGTAGAATAGACTGACGACTCTATCTCTCTACATTTTTCACCTCATCAACGACGCCGACCGAAGTGCTCCCGAGAGGGACACGCTGGACCAAAGGGAGTCTCTCCCTGCCGCAAGGACCGGGGATGGCCTTAGGGGCGACTCTGCTGGGGATTTTCTATTTTAAGGGATAGACTCTATTTACATGGGTATTTTATTTTCTTATATATCCTCCTATTTTCCCCTTTACAATTCATGCTTATGCTTCTATTCACACACTTGTAGAAAATTCTCCATGTACATCTCACACCACGTGCACCTAGGATCACATATATCCCCATGTTCCACACATCACCCATACTTAGTATACCATTGGTACTCATACTTTGCTCCCTGTTGGGCATGATCAAGAAAGATACTCTCATCATAAGATACTAATAAGAGAATCATGCATGATTCACACAATATCACCAAAGAGCATTGTGATTGACCAAATTTTGTCCATTAACTGGAGGGTCACTTCGTTATGGGCACTGGTCCGGTAGGGCACAGTTAGCCTAAGCGATATGACTCTCACCTTCCATTGGCCAAGTACATTTGATGTATATTGAACGGTTCCCCCGCATCGTACCGCTTGACCGAAGTTATGATGGTAGGTATATCGCAGGGAACTCGTTCATGTACACCGAGTATATCGAATTCGCTCTCACACGTACCTCCCCATGACGTATATAGTGAGGCAACTCATGTACACTCAGGTATATCAAATGGCTTATCCACATGTACCGATTTCCCTTAAAAGTAATATGTATATCGTGGAAGCCACGCCAATGGGAGGAACCCTTTTCGATTCACCCAACCAAGATGCATACCCTCATATAGGTGTCAAGCCTAGGACACACATATTAGATTGTCGATTTCTACCCGAAACTCTGCCAAAATTTCGGGTCAACCTGTCGCCTAAATTTTTGCGCATTTTTTAAACGAGACCCTACCCGTGAGCCTGGTTACAAATCCATCCATAGCTTTGCATTTATTACAAACCTAACTTTTCCACGCTCGGGTCCCGTACGGCATTTCATTTTGCATTTAGGAGAATTTAATACAAGTGAGAACATAATAATAGTAATCATGCTGAGACCTGTCTTCCAAAAACATTTCTCCCTTCTTTATCAAAAAGCCAAAAATATTTTGTCCTTCGATCTAAAAAAATGTTAAAAATATTTTCGTTCTTTATCTAAAAAATAAATCCCATTTTACGCATTCTCAGGTCGATCGCACGGCCTTGGCCTGGCTCCTTATTTGCTTTGGCCTTCAGTCAAGTCACCCCGGAGCTCCGTTCGTTACCCTACTACCTCTTCTGAGTCCGATATCCATTCTCTTTCCATGGAGAACACATATGAAGTACCAGTTGAGATCTGAAGGTAGTTTTAGCTCAGCTCATGTCTAAGATTGACAACCTTCAGACTTAGGTCCGAGCGAGGCAACGAAACTAGGTTCCTATTCCTCAAGATCTCGAGGCCCTATTCTCTTGAGCTATGGGTCCACCCGAGCCTATCTGGGTTCTCTAAGAATATCAAAACAATCTGCGTGCCCTTCCTGTTAATGGGCCACCACCTGCCCAGCTTCCTATAGCAAACCTTGCCCAGCCTGGGGCTAACTTACCTGTGATCGTTGATCCGAAAGAGGAAGAGTTGAACAAGGTCAAAAAAGATCTCAAGATGCTAACTAAGAAGTTCGACCAAATCAAAATCTACAGAAATTATATTCACTACACCCACATGTCTCCTTCTCCTAAGGCAAGGTTACCCGAGAAGTTCAAGATGCCAAATATCAAGAAATTCGGAGGAAGTGGACCACCGATTGTTCATCTTCGGAGTTATCACCGTTCCATGACTCTCCTAGGGGCTTCAGAAGAAGTGATGTCCAAATTATTTCAGCAAACTCTGAAGGATAGGGCTCTCCGATGGTTTTTGTCTCTCGAGGAGTCTAGAATTCTTAGCTGGGAGGATGTAGCTCGAGAATTCATGTCGCAGTACAAATATAACGAAGAGCTTGAGGTCACCCACCATGATTTAGATCTGCACAAATAGAAATGAACCCAATCCTAAGCCAAACACTACTCACAACCCACTCCCAAATCATACCAATGTTATCTTCTTAGAAATGAACCCAAAATTTGACCCCTCAACTCAAATCACACCCATACACTCTCCCAAACCCCTCCAAACTTGCCCATATTTCCTCCTACACCGTGTTAGCCTCACTCATCAGGACCTGCCACTCCTTACTCGAGCATGTATCGCTGTCCGTACCCGTTCTGAAAATGGAGGTATGGAATTATCAGAAGTGTTAAACCAATTCCTAGAGTTCGGGTTTAAATTTCCCTCACAAATGATCATTTATTACCAGAGGTTCAGTATGTTGTTCTTGAAATCACGAAAATGGGCTCGAGAGTCAGAGAGTTGGGTGGTACCAACCGATGAAGTCAGCCTAGATGGCGTTGTCCAGATCATGGCATAATCATTTAGGCAAACCAATGATATTTGTAATATGATCGAGTTACTTGATACTCTGAAGTTACAAGGGTGCTTAGTCCCTTCACCCTCACATATCCCTAAAGAATGGGAAGACATGTATGAAGAAGCCATTGAAGTTGTGGAATGCATTGACTTTACATGGAAAAACATAATTTTTGCCATCGGATGGGGGAAGAATTAGAAGATTCGAATGAAGAATAAGTTTTTGAGAAAACTAGCCCGGTGGCTGACATGTGTGGGATGATATCATTTGAGGAGCTCCTCGGAGAAATAAACAAGGTGGCAAAATAACACGAGATTGACGAAGAAATGGGGTTCATGTTCTTCCTTTCTTCAGTAAATCACATGACCATATCAAGGAGGCATTACCATATCCCAAGCTCACTACTAGCCAATGACAAGGGGAAGGGCATTGGAAACCTTCCTATGCCAGAAATGACCCTCGAGGAAAGCAAGATCCTCAATCAATTGAAGAAAAATCAAGCTAACATCACTCTATGGGGGCTTTTTATGTCTTACCACCTGCACAGAAATGCTTTGATCAAGTTTCTCACTAGACGCATAGTTCCTCCTTCTACTACACTAGAAGAAGCAATAAATTTAATCGGATCCTTGACCTCTACCCGAATGCTATCCTTTTCTAAAGAAGAAATCCCCATAATTGGTCCAAACCACAATCATGCACTCAACATCTCTGTCGAAGTTATGGGGAAAATCGTACCACTCTCTCTTATCGATAATGGATCCGCCTTGAATGTCTTCCCATTAAGAACCTTCAAATGCTTAGGACTGAAAGAAAGTGACCTCGCTCCAACTTCCGCTGCTGTACGCGCCTACGATAATATCCGTCAAATGGTGATGGGATCCATAAAACTTGTAATAGGGGTTGGCCCTATAAGCCCCATCATTGAATTCCAAGTTATTGACATCTCATCTTGTTTAAACCTATTGCTCGGACGACCTTGGCTCAACAATATCAAGGGTGTGTCTTCCTCACTCCATCAGAAATTGAAGTTCTTCACCGACGGACGAGTCATCACCATTTTGGGTGACAACGATAATGCTGAGGGTGCAAGTACCAGCAATCTGATCCTTGAGATACAGCACGGGTGAAATGATATGATCCTATCAGTATTTCGAGTTGAGCCACTCCTACTCCTGGAAGGGGACGATTTCAATGAAAGTGTTTGTCCAGAATACGACCCTCATGGCAATGTCAATGTGATTCAGATGTTCAGAAACATGCACTTCATGCCCAGACTGGGGCTAGGACAAAGATATCAAGGGATAATTGATGCCATTGAACGGAAGAAAACTTTCCCTCCTTATGGTTTGGGGTATCAACCATCAAAATAAGAGCTCAGAATGATCTGCCAGTCTCGACCAAAGAGAAGACTAGACCGCATCCAGATATCTCAGGTGACTCCTTGAATGGACGATTCATCAACGAGGGTGAGGACTTCCCCTTTTGCGTCTTTTTAGAACCATGGTATGACCATACAGACAAAAAGATGAAACCCAGAATGGAGATCTTTTTCCAAGAGAGTTACCCATGGGTCGAAAATTCCTAACACCATATACAAGTGTTTATCAAAGATACCAAAGAGACTAAGGAAAGTGACTCCATAACTTGTTCAGCTTGCAAACACTGGGGCTGAAACTCTGCATGGTTCATTCAAGCACTACATCAATGGATCCATCCCACTTGATTAAAGCTGATGATACACCTCTCCTCAACTGGCATGCTATGCCGGTTCTACCTGTTGAAATCCCACCTAACCCCAATGTTTACCCCATTTCTTCTTTTATTATCTATCATTGCTCAAATATAATTGAGACCTCCTTTGATGAGGTTCTCAATGCTGTTTTTCCTATCAATGAAATAAACGAATATTTTGAGTATCTTGTTGTGCCTTACATTAATTGTTTCGATTCTAATCATACTTTTGATTATGATGATCTTGCAAATGAACAATTCTTAACTGGTCTAAATAAGGTTAATAACAAACAACATAACCACGTTCAATTTAATTAAGAAGAGACTATTATTATTAACCCCAGTTCTAGTAGCAAACCGCGTGAGATTAGGATAGGGGCTACCCTTGACGAGCATGAGCGTGCACAACTTAAAGAATTATTGAAGGAACTCGTAGATATCTTTGCATGGTCCTATGATGATATGCCCGACATTGATCCTAAAATTTCTCTGCATGAGATCCCCACTCTTCCAGATTACAAGTCGGTTAAACAAAAGCTGAGAAAGAAACACACTAAATGGTCGCTAAAGTCAAAGAAGAGGTGGTCAAATAGTTGAACGTGGGTTTCATTCGTGTGATCGAATATCCCATATGGCTATCCAACATAGTGCTTGTGCTAAAATAAGGAGGGAAAGTTCGGATGTGCATAGACTACCGGGATTTGAACAAATCCTCTCCAAAGGATGATTACCCGCTACCCAATATCGACATGATCATGGACAACACGGTCATTCATGCTCTCAAGTCATTCATCGACGGGTTTGCTGGATACGACCAAATCAAAATGAACACAGATCATGAAGAAAAAACTGCGTTCATCACCCCATGGGGAACCTTTTTCTATGCTATTATGCTATTTGGTCTCAAGAATGCCGGGGCTACCTTCCAGAGGGCTGCCACAACCATCCTACACGATCTAATTCACAAAGAAGTCGAGGTCTATGTGGATGATACGATTATCAAATCCTAAAATAAAGAAGGTTATCTTCCTGCTCTTCGAAAGTTGTTCAAACGATTGCGACGATATTAGATGAGACTCAATCCATAGAAATGTGTCTTCGGCATTACAAAGAGAAAAATCTTGGGATTCATGGTCAGTGAAAAGGGGATAGAAGCAGATCCTACCAAGATAAAATCCATACTTAAGATGCCATTTCCCTGAATGGAGAAAGAGGTCCGAGGTTTCCTTGGGAAATTACAATACATCAGCTGGTTCATCAGCGAGCTCACCTCCATTTGTGAACAAATTTTTAAACAACTCCAAAAGGATTCAACCAAAGTTTGGAATGAGTCATACCAAGAAGCCTTCGACCGAATAAAACAATACCTGACTCAACCTCTGATACTCATGACACCACAACTTGGTCTCCCCTTGCTCCTATACCTAACCATAACCAACATTGCAGTCGAGGATTTTCTAGCCCAATACCTTTAAGGTTCCCATAAAGAAAGAGCCATCTATTACGCCGGTCACAAATTGGATGGGTAAGAAGTCAACTACACCACTTTAGAAAAAGCATGCGTCGCGCTTGTTTAAGTCACCCCAAAGTTGCTGCACTACATGCTCGCCTTCCCCATTAAAATTGTATCCCGAATGGACCCTATCAAGTACCTTCTTGAGAAACCTGCCTTATCCAGCTGAATGGCTCGATGGTTGATTCTCTTAGCCGAGTTTGATATCATGTACGTCACACAAAAAGGCATGAAAGGAAAACCATCTCTGACCACCTCGCTGATTATCCCATGGAAGAAGCTGATGATTGGATCTCTGAATTCCCAGATGAAAACATCTTCTATGCTTCTCAAGATGACCTTCGATGGCAGGTGTTCTTCGACGGAGCTGCTAACAAAAAGGGATATGGCATTGGGATACTTTTGATCGCCCCAAATGACTCCAACACTCCCATCGCCATCAGATTGGATTTCCCCTGCACCAATAATATGACTGAATACGAGGTGTGTACGGTAGGTCTCAAAGTTTCTCTTAAGAACGGTATCCAATGCCTAGATGTCTATGGGGATTTTGCCCTCATCATTGGTCAAGTGTTCAGAAAATGGAAAGTCAAGGACGAGAAACTTCAACCCTGCTATGCCCACTTAGAAGAACTAGCCTCCCAATTCCAATACATCACCTTCTACTACCTACCTCGAGCAAAGGATAACCTAGCCGATGCCCTTGCTACCTTGGCTTCCATGATCGACATACCCGAAGGAATAACAATGGCCCTCTTCCTGGTCCAAAAGCAAGATAAACGAACCCACTACTAACTACATTGAGCTCATCACCAAAGAAGATCCCGAGCTAGCCAACTGCTGATATTATGATATTTGGCACCTCCTCAATAATGGTAGGTATCCATAGGGTTCCAATAATAAAGACCGGGCAAGCCTCCGAAGATTGGTCGCCCAGTACATCATCTGTCACAAAGCACTATTCAAGAGAAACTTCGATGGAACCCATCTACACTGCATCGCAGGGGCTGAAATTGAAGAGGTAATGCAAAAAATCCACAATGGGGAATGCGGGCCCCACATTAACGATCACATGCTTGACAAGATGATCATAGGATAAGGATACTACTAGACCACCATGATCCAGGATTGCACCGCCTATGTATGGAAATGCCTCAAATGCCAACATTTCTCTAACCTTCAGCACTTGCCCCCACGAGAATTATACAACATGACTTCTCATTGGCCGTTCTCTACCTGGGGCATCGACATCGTAGGGAAGGTTACACCCAAGGCCTCTAACGGGCATGAGTTTATCCTGGTTGCCATTGATTACTTCACCAAATGGGTTGAAGATGAGTCATATGCAGTTCTGAACACCAAGAAAGTGGTTGAATTCATCAAGAAAAATATCATCTGCCGATATGAGGTCCTGCATGAGCTAGTGTCAGATAACGGGTTGCATTTCGAAGCAGAAGTCACAGAAGTGGTCAACGAGTATAGGATCCAGAGACACAAATCTTCTCCTTACCGACCTCAAAGCAATGGTGCAGTCGAAGCCTCCAATAAGAACCTCAAACCATCATCAGCAAGATGACCGAGAGGTGTCGAGATTGGGCCGATTAAATCACAAATGTCCTCTGGGGCTACCGAACCTCAATCCGAACCTCTATTGGGGATACCCTTTACTCTCTAGCCTATGGAATGGAAACATTCCTACCCGTGGAGCTTGAAATACCCTCATTACGTGTCATGCTTAAAATCAAGGTCAGTGAGGAAGATCGGTATCAAAGCCACCTCAACGAGCTATAACTCTTGGACGAAAGGAGACTGAAGGCATTGTATCATATACAAGGGTACCATCGCCGAATATCACCTTCATTCAATAAGAGATTTAAGAACCGCGGTGTTCGAGAAGGGGTTTTAGCCCCCAAAGAAATAATAGAGCCCATCTGGTACCCAAAGGGAAATTAAAGCCCCATTGGAGCGGCCCATACATTGTGAAAAAGATCTTATCCAGAGGTGCCGCAATGCTCACTGACTTAGATGGAGAAGAGATGGCTCGTCCAGTCAACCTGGACTGTCTTAAGAAATTTTACTCCTACTCTGAAATCTCGGCATGCTACGACTCTTCTCATCTCCCTTCTAGTCTAAAAAAAATAATCTCTTCATTTACCTCTACCCAGAACTACGTGGGCCTGATCCTCTGCAAAAATCATTCTCATAAAAATTGAAAATTTTCAAAAAAAAAAAAAACAGAGGTACGTCGGCAGCTCATACATCTTACATGAGCACGACCCTTTCTTTTCCATAAAAAACTATTCTTTTCTTATCTCCAAGAACGACAGTCAATTATAATATATATTTGAACAAAAGGATTATGCATGCCTTAACGATCGGTATATATAATTCAAAATACTTCATCAAAAGGCACAGCTAGATGATCAAAAACTTGTTTATTTTAATAATTAGAAATTACAGTGCAATTATATTAGAAAAGGAACGGATGACTCCCTTCCCCCTACCTTCCTAAAAAGCCAAATAAATTACCAAATTTATTCCCCATTACAAAACAAACTTTCCAAGAGACCTACCCACAACTACTAGAGGAGCCCGCTCCATCATCGTCATCTACATCCTGGGGTCCCCAAGCTTCCCCTGCCTGAATGGAGTTCCGTAAACGCTCCAAGGACTGATAAGCTCGAACCAACCTTGGAAAAACTACCACACATCCCTCCATGGTATCAGATAAGGAAAGCCACATTTGCTCAGTCTCCACTTCCAACATCTTGCTAACCACTCTCCTCCACAACCACTTCATATAATCCCCAGGGATGTGCCAAACTCTCCCAGCAGACTGAGAGGGACGGGTCGACGGACGCCAACTCTCCCATAAAGAGCCAAGCCGAATGCTTAGACGCTCTGTTATATTTTCTACCAAAAAGAAGTCTAGTATCTGAGGTGGCATGATCTGCTCCCAAACAAATTGGCACAAAATCCGACAAGAAAAATAAAAAGAGGTCTGTTTGAGACCAACTAATGGGACATACGGGTATTCTCCCAGTTCCAGAATAGGCAACAGCTGTCCCCACCAAGGTACTGACCTGTACAGATTTAGAGCCCGATGCTCCATGAACTAGTTCTCCCAGCTCTCAATATCCAAGTCAACACTGATGAAATGGTGCGAAAAGAAGTTGGGTACATTCGACAAAAGGTATTTCGAAGGAGTGACGAGGCGGAATCTTTTAGACGACCACATGAACAGCATCACATGGCTACCCCTCAGAAAGTCAGAACAACCTTCTTGCTAGGCATCTAAGCCATTTAAAGTCTCCGCCAGTATCACCACCATAAGATTGCGAGGGTAGGACATCCATGAGGTAATAGCTGCAAGTTTTGGTCCACCAGCATCTCCCCGATCACCGGCTGCAATTTTGGAACCAAGCCTAGAATGATAGCTCTGGCATATCCAGCATCACCAACCTCCTACAAATTCACGAAACACAACACTCCCGAAAGATAAATCATACCTCCAGCCACCAATGATCTGGCCGTCGAGGACGAAACATAAAGAAGCCCGACCAATAACTCCCTGGGAGAATGGGAAAACTCAGGTAGAGCCGCAGTAATGCCGGGATTTATCCCCAATAAAGAATAAAGTTCCTCAAAGGTCGGACAGACTTCTTCCAAGCCAAAGAAGAATACATAGTCTTCGGGGTACCAGAATTGTAATGTCACCATCAGCATGTTCCACTCTATAAGCCGATAACGCCATAAAGAAACTCGACGCTTGTTGTAAGCATCGTAGTCGACGTTATAAGAGCACATTGCCTCCAAAGTCTCGAGGTAGTTGGTGAACTGAACACTACCAGGGATATCCATCTCACAGAACAAGACAGTCAGGATGTGAAGGTGTGATGAAAATACTCCACTCTTACCCCTCTTTTATACTTGAAAACTCCTAGAAAAGATATAAACTCTACAGAAATTGGAAGAAATCCTTCCCCGCAAGGTACCAAAGGCTTAAGAGGGTACCAATCAAAACTTTGAATTGATGGGACTTGACTGACTTGCCGATAGGCAGGACAAGGTGCTTGTCGGTCGACATCCCCCTACTTTTGGAAAATTTTCCTTTTTCCACTTTTGTCAAAATTTAGAAAACTCAAAATAAATTAATATTCTCAACAAAATTTCAAAAATCCTCTTTTCATCTTTATATAAATTCTCATTTTGAATAAGAATTTCTTTCAAAATCCCAAAAATATTTCTTTTTATGATCTCAGCAGCAAAGTAAAAAGCGCATGTGCATTCATTCATTCATCATTAACAAAAGATAATAAAAAAAACTTCATTGCATTGCGTAGACATGTTTCTGTGTTACATCATTTTTGTAGGAAAATAAAGAAAAGCAAAAAACAAATGGGACTCAGCTCGAACTCAAATTCTCTCACTTTCCTTTTTTCCTCTCTCTCCTAAGATCTTCCATCCCTGCGATGCGCTCTCTTTCCCCGACGGCGAGATGACGCACCATCGCTACCAGAACCAGACTCCTCCCCGGATGAAGCAGATGGAACCAAGCAAGAAGGAGCAGGAACTGCGTCCCGAATATGGGCAGTCGCCAAAGATATCCAGTCCCTAATATCCCTCAGCCAAGTGGTGGACACCCGGACGTGCTGCAAGAAAAGGCGAATTCAGTATCAAGCAGAAAAGATCAAAAGAAACCAAAAGGAATGAAAAGAAAAGAACATAAACAATATACCTCAGGATGAAGAACCTCCTCTGTCAAGCCCAACTCCTCCGGGTACATCACATGACGATGATGCAGCATAGGCACCATCTCTCCATCAGCCCATCGAATATTGTATAAAGGAGTATGCAGCCGCACAAAGGGAACCTCCAAAGTCGCCGTCATCACAGATGTCAAAGGACCGCCATTGATATGGGAGGACTCCACTGTCCGACTCGAATCCGCAGGAAGGAACGGCAGTGCATCATATATGCTGAGCACCATCGTCCATCTCATCACAAAGTCCATATAATCATACGACATAGCCATATCTATGTACAACAGGTATGGCTCGCCAATCATCACCGCGATCCTCACATCCTTCGGGAATAGCCGCTCCTGCCTCATAGAAATAGGGGGCCTCATAGGTGGCACCAACACCTTCCCCTAAGAAATCTGTTGGACCAGCCTCTCCCTAAGATACCAAGAGTGGACAAAATCATGCGCCAACAAATGCTTCATCTGCGCATTTACTCCAGTCAACCATGTGTCCTGAACGGTTGTCCCCCAAGGGTAAAAGGTCACCTGAAAAATCCCCAGCAGATATAAGTCAAGTATGAAATCAGAGCACATAAAGTTATTAAATGGACAATTTCTATAATATGATGCTTATTTTTTAAGGGCTAAATTATGCATATTGGAAAGCTAGAATGCGGTCTACTTCAAAATATATTAACAAGAGCATTTGCTTTATGTGTGAAAGAGGGTGGATACCACCCTTAGTGGTTAATGAAAATGTCAAAAGTCTTAAACCTTCCACTTCTTGGATAGAGGATGATTTCACATGGAGTAATTTTAACTCCCATGTCTTGAGTGCAATTTCTAGATTTGTCCCCCTAACAAGTTCTGTCGCATCATGATGTGCACCACATCTAAGGAAGCGTGGGATACTCTCCAACTTAGTCACGAGGGTACCAAAATTGTGAAAGCTTCTAAGCTACACAATCTCACTACAGGGCTTGAAACTATTACTATGCTAGAATCTTAGACTTTTAACGAGTTTTATGCTAGATTATCTGATATAGTTAATTTTAGTTTTAATTTGGGTGAGATAAATCCTGAGACATGAATTATGAAAAATATTTTCAGAACCCTACTATCTTTCTTTATTCCTAAGGTCACCATCCTTAATTCATTAAGAATTTTAGATACTATTAGGTTAGAAGAACTTATAGGAGACCTTCAAACTTACGAAATGGATATGTCTACCAAAACTAAAAGGGAAAAATAAATGGGAGTTGATTTGAAAGTTCAGTGTAAAAATAAAGAAAAGGTTTTAGATTATGACTCTGGGTTTGATTTTGAGCTTAATGATATTTCCTTGTTTAAAAAACAATTCAAAAAAATTTCTTAAATTAAAAAAAGAAAATTCTTCTAACGAAAAAAAAAAGTTTTAAGAAAAATATAAATTTCGATGAGGGAAAGCATGTTTGTGAGGATAATTAAACGATATGTTTTGAATGTGAGGGTTAAGGACACAAAGACATGAACATCCCACTTGGCTAAAGAGATGGGGCAAAGGAAAAGTTGTATACAAAGACACTCTTAGCAATAGTGATGTCGAGTTAATGCATTTAGGGAATAAATCAACACATGAAGCTTGTCTTGCATTCATGGACAGTCATGTTAGCACTTCGAGTTTATCTCATGCCAGTGAGGACATTTCTAAATATGATAGATTCAATAATTTGCCAAATCCTTTTAGAGGGAGTGAGAATGATGAGAATAATTTGAGTGAGAGAGAAAATGGACTTTAAGGAATCTACCGTGAAGATTACAAATAGTCTTTGGCAACTAAAAAGAAAAATATAAGTTTGGATCTTCGTGTGTTTGATTTAGAGAATGAGGTGATGTTTTAGAAAGAGTGTGAGGCATCGGTGAGTCAACTCGAAAAGTTAAATCTTTTTTTGTAACAATTAATTATGGTTGGGAAGGAAAAGACTGATTTGACTAACACCATGGCATTTCTTACAAGAGATCTTCAAGCTTTATTGGAGACTCATGAGAAACTTGAGGCCCATGTATCCCAACTCGAGAAAGATCTCGAATGTGATCGGAAGGACATGGTCACTTTAGAGGATGCGTATAAGAAAGTTAGAAATATGCTCCTCGGTTCCGCATTACGATTTAACGAGAGGCAAGGAATAGGTTATGATGGTTCATACACTTCCAATACCACACCCAGCCCGATTTCGGAGTTTGTGATTGATCCATATGGGCCTCAACCTAACCCACCAAAGAGAGAGCGTCTTATGAATTTTGATTAAGGTAGACCCAAGCTTGTTTGTGTTTGTTCACATTCTAAATAAAGATGTCACCTTAGAGAGTTTTATTTTAATCCAAGGGGAGTTTTTCACATGTGTGTTCTCTAATATGCTACCACATGAGTTCACATACGTGTTCCCACATGCACTTCCACACGTGTTTCTACTCATGCTCCCACACAAGATTGTGTTATTTTGAAATTTTTTGGGAGAAAGTAGAGTTTTAGGTCAAAACTTCACAATGTTTTTTGGAGGAATTTTAAAGGATGTCTATTATTGTTTAGAACACCTCTTGGACCAATAAATGAGTTCTGGTATCTTATCTAGTATAGGATGATTATCATGTTTATATCATTTCTCTCTCTATTTCTAGATTGTACTTATTCGTATTTCTATACGGATGTTTTTGATATAATTTAAAAAATTAAAAAGAGTTTCGAATTTTTAAGAAAGAGTTTGAAAAATTCTATTTTTTTTATTTTAGATCAAATTTATAAATAAAAAAAATTATTTTTTCATTTTTCACGTTATATCAATGTAAGTTTAAGATATTTGGATCAAAACTACATTTCTCCATTCATGTTACTTTTTAGGGTGTTTTGATATATATTTTTAATGTGATTAATAATGTGTGGATAGAATTTTTCTATTCATTGATGATTACTTTCTTTATCCTATACTTATTATCACCGTTATTGCACACATGCATGGGCTTAGTGAACATTGTACTTGCTTATCATATGTCGAATACTATGTCATCATCTCAATATTATTTAATAAAGAACCAAATGTACTAGAGATAATTTTTGCTTGTATGAACCATTGCTCGAATTTTGTTTCCCAAAAATTTGTTATATGTTGAGAAATGGATAGGGGCTACGAAAGAATAAATTCCTTTTGAATTAAAGTCCACCATTTGTAAATTGAGCCTAAAAGATTAAAGATATGTAGAAAAATAAGTGCTAATTATTATATCTTCAAAAATTAGAGAGTTAATGTGACACCCCGACTAATTAAATATCGTATAGCTACTCCTTTATTTAAATTAATACAAAATGTCAAGTTGGTTTAGTTTCATAGCATCACTGTCGAAAATATTTTATTAATTACTAACCACCTAATATTTAAAATAGTGAAGTGTCAAGTTTTAAAGTTTTAAATTAACTAACAACAAAATAATCTAAATCACTAACCAACCATCACATATATAATCTCATGAGAAAATCAACAGAATGAATTACTGATGCCTAGAGTAAACACTCCAATAATAATAGCAACATAAATAAATCCAATACAAATGACTGAATGAAATAAATATATCCCAAGACTGAATTAACTGAAAGTCTAAAAGTGCTGTCACTGAATAGAATGGGCAACAAACCCTAACTGGAACAATGACTCCCAAAAGTTGCAAGGATAGATGTGGAGGCGTCTAGTAATGATATCCTGTAACTTCCATAGTGTCTACAGCACGTCAATGGAATGGAATTCCTAAGCTTGGCGTCCCTGTGGATGGGCACCTAAAAATGTTTTACAAGAAAAATACATTTGAAAGCAAACGGGTCAGATCCTGATGTGAAAACAATTTAAAAATATAGCAAGTGTTTAATTGCATTAAAGAGTAAATATTATAAACGGGTTAGTTACGTGCTCTCACATGAGTTCCTCACCCCTCAACTAATGTGCACACCTAACGTATACCCTTAACCCATCCTAGTTATGCTGCTATCTAACTAGTCTGTACCACTTCCTGACTTCTTATTATAATATAGGGGTCTATTCTTATCATTCTAATATATTCTGCATATAACTCACCCTTATATTAATCAGATTACTAAATCAATTACCATATGGATTCTCACCTTTTTAAATCCCATTTAAATATCTCGATAATTTCCATTCACAATTTAACAGTGAGCCAGTTACAAGTACAAGTATAACAATCTCAGCTTATATACACAAATATGGAACCCCTAGGCTAAGCTACGGTGCACGCATACTTTGCTATCGAATCCCGGTACATCACGTAGGACTACGCATTCCGAATCACTCAGGAATCATTTTAATAAATAAAATCACACATATTGGAGGCGAACAAAGTTCACATACCCATGGGTCACACACATACCTACGCTCCCATGGTCAGCTGACTTATCAACCCAGAAATAAGTCATTCACAGCCCTATGTCCTTAAGGTTCCAATCTTGATCCCTCTATAGGCACACAAAGATCAGATGGTCCTTTTTCGAAAGCCAGCCTCCTGTGATAGTAAGTTTGGTAGGTATGTCATACACACAATAGGCCATATACTAAGCATTCACACAACTTAGGTAATTATCCCATTATTAAAGGTATATTTTTAGCCCTATACCATCAGTATTATCTATACACTATTATTATCCCAACTCATACATAATATGTTTTGTCGATAAATCTCACGTCGTATAGTTTTGAGTACTTAAACTCATCCCGAAAAGGTTACCAAGTCTCCTACGTATCCCAAATGTCAATTCCATACTTCCAAGTCCATATTTCTGCCTCTAATCCTAACTTAACACTCATATAAATTTAAGTCATGCTCTCGCAACTTATAATAGTAAATTACTCATCGGACACTTGTAAATTCAACACTACGTTCCAAACCAATTTTAATATGTTTCGGTCTTCAATTATATCCCCACTGGTCTCCCTTAAGTCCTAATGTATTCACATGGTCCCCACCTACAACTTTCAATGTCCAAAATTGCTTAAATCCAAAAAAGTGGATAAATCATGTGACACCACGCCTAATTAAATACCGGGCGATCACTCCTTTATTAAATTAAAATCAAGGTGAACAGTTGGTTCATTCTTAGCATCACTGTCGTAAAAATAACTTTTCCAATTTAAACACCCTAATTAATTAAGATAAGTGTCAAAACCATTTTTGACATTACTTTCCAAGTTCTATTTATAACCAATGATTTAAAACTTTACGTAATTCAATATTAAAGAATCACACCACAAATTATCCTGGAACATATAATCCAAATAATTTAAACATTCAACTAATTGAATCCAACATTTAATACTTTAAATGAAAACACCCTGGCAATAATAAATCCCAAAGTGAAAATACTGGAAATAAATGGATTACAATATCCAATAAAACAACTGAGTAATGGAAAGGGCGACACATGCCCAACTGGAATAAATAATACTAAGATTTGAATCAAATAAATGAAGTCGTCTAAGCAAGAGGCCTGCAACTCCCACCTAAGTTGCAGCGCGTTCCTTCCAAAGGACCCTATGCAAGACGCCCCTGCGGCTGGGCACCTGTAATACATACATATATATACAAGAGAGAAAATAAAATGGAAACGTCTCAGAGCCTGATAGTGAAAATGATTTAAAATTTGTTTAGCAAGTATTTAAAATATTTACAGGCCAATGCAACAACATATTAGTGCGACACTCCCTTGAGAAATTCTCACCTCTCTTCTAATGTGCAAACCTATCGCTCTAACCTTCCCAACGGTTTAAATTATCTTGTCTTAGTTTACTCGTAAGAATTAAACTGGCGGTTCAACTGTTTAAGGAGTAAACCAAAACTTTCGTTTTAACTTTATTCGCTAATAAAGTTTCCCAATATGATATTATACTTTTCAAAATAGTATTTCCAAATTAAAATCATTATTCATATCTTACTTACCATAAACACAGTAGGAAGTTCCAAATTTCAGATTTTTAATATATATTATAAATGCTCGTATAATATATATATATTCTAACAGCACCCCACATAAAAATTATGGTGCGGGCATACTCTGCTATCCAATCCCCGTCTCACTCGTACTAAGGGAAATACAAGTTCGAAATCACTCTCGAACTGTATTAACACATACACAAACAATATTGAGGCGAAACATAGATTCCAAGTCTCTAAGAGGATAGCACATACCCACACGTCTCTTAGGACCGTATGACCATCGATCAGATGGCATGTACCAAGGATATCTATCTTCTAGGGTACGAGTAAATATCCCCCATAAAGGCACATCGAGATAAGACTGTCCCGACGCGGTAACCTCGGGGATAGCAAGTAGCGCGGGCATGATTTTCACACGTATATAATATATGCATACCCACAGTCATATAAATATACTACTTTTACCATATCAAATTTAGGTTCATCTCATAACCCATAATCATGACATTTATCCCTATTTTCACATTATTAGTTATCGCATATAACAGTTCGTCTCTAACTTTAATTTGAGGGATTATTCCAACTTACTACGTAACACTCATGGACCTTATCCTCCCAAGTGTAAAATTCAGTAGGTATTCATCTATTTTCCATCGTAACTATTTTACGCGTCTCTCCCTTTAATACAAAGTTCCATCGTCCCTTATATATAAAAACCCCAAAAATGCAAATCTCGTCTTACATTAAAGGTCTCATAATTATTAATAAGTCCTACAGGTCTTCTTTATCTCCCAAAATATTTTAATAAGGATGTCTAAGGAGTTTTACTCATCTATATTTAATTCAACTATTTAAAAAAAGGGGAAATATAAGTCTGCCAGAAGGGGTCGATCGATCGAGGCTCTTAGCTCGATCGATCGATCAAGCAGGTATGACGAATTCTGCAGGAAACCAGTTACGGGTTCTATCATCCAACCTCATCCAAATCCAGATTTTTCATTCCCAATCGCCCAGAAATTTGTACTACTAACAGTATAAACCCATATTATACATCTTTTACGTAAAGCATGCAAATTTTCATCAATAACCATGGATTAATAGGCCAAAAACTCATTTTAATCTCAAGAACCCTAGAATTTATGTAACTTGGTTCTAGTCAATATTTTTCCAGAATTTCTACTTCTAATTCGTCATAAATCCATGATTAAACTTCTACATATGAAAGGGGTTTCCAGATTTCCATTTATATCATTACTACATGCAATTTCCTATCTGCAACTTGGGTTTTCTTCCATAAAACTCATCCTAATCCACCCTAGACTAACATGAGTGATGCATTAACGAAAATAAGCAAGATAAACATTTGCCTAGAAATTTTAGAATTCTGATTTGTGGACGATTTTGGTGTGGTTGCGTTCCCCGTCGCGCGATCTACGCGTTGGTGGTGGTGGTGGTGCAATCGGGTGGATTTTCGGCCTAGAACACCTTGGCAAACTCTCTCCTTTCCTCTCCTATGGCCGTCACTTGTCTTTGGTTGTGTTAACCCTAGAAGGAAACCTTAGACATCTGATATAACCCTTGAAAATTCGTGGGTTTAATTGCCCAAAATTACAAAATGTCCAAAATGCCGTCTTGGGGTGCTAAATAGGCCTAAAAACGCCCCGAGATCCAAACTAAACCCCCGAGTACACTTTTCTAACTATTTTGACCCTTCCAGACACTTTGGCCCACTCAAAATGACCATACGAGAAATTTATATTTTATTCACTTTTATTAATCAACATTTAGTCCTGACACGACACAGGCGCGTCCCGACTTAAATTTCCATAATTGCCATTTCATTCACACGTGATAATATTATAAAATAAAACTCATATATTACTATACTCATCCAGTAGCATTCAACAAATAACAAATTTCCAATAATTACTAACTCTCGTCACGCTAGTAAATATTAAAAACAACATTTCGGATTAAAATTAAATTAATTTATCACAATTAAATTTAATAAATTCCTAAATTTAAAAGCCATAAAAATACGGGGTATTACATAATTCCCACCTAATAACGGAATTTCGTCCCGAAATTCGGAAAATAAGGCCTACCAGGTAGCACAATTCTGGATATCCTTGTCAGTACGCAAACTATCTACATAGTACGTCGTTCAATCACTATAGTCCTTTCCTCACTGCAAGTTTGTTTAACATTCTCATTGGGGACACTTCACAGGTGCTCCCAACTGACAACATTCTCATAGGTCATGCCTATACGTTATAAATTTCCATTATCTCACTATTTCTGGAGGGCCGCACCTCACCACATGATAACTACCCGGATTTATCAAATCACAAAACTCCCGTTCTGGGAGGAACCATACGAACATCTGACCACTCTTGTTCGTCTAAAACAACCGTGGAATTCCACTATAGTCATCGGATTATTCTCGACCGATCCAAAATTTTAATTATCCACTCACCTCTAACATACGGAAGGAGAACATTCGAGGTTCTTCCACACCAAAACTTCGTACTCGACAAACAGGTGCGAGTGCTTCTACAGAGCACTCCTGAAATCATCGTACCAAGATTCCAAAACTCCCTTCACGTGGATCCACTAATTTTTAATCACCGTGCGCCTATCCCCTGGCTAAGGGTGACACATCCTACTCGAAACGAAACCTTATCTCCGCTGGTTCCTGAAATCCCATATCAAAGTTGGGATTCACAAATCTCATCCCGATTCAGAAATTAATACTGCGCCGAACCATGCACTGGCGCGATCCTTCCTTTCAAAGGAAGTCTGGGGCATACTAGTTGATATTGTAAACCACCCCAAAGGAGTATCAATCACTTCCTTCTCGGGCGACTTAAATCACATGTCCGAATGAACCCTTGATTGTGTTTTGAGGATGGCAACCCATCCAAGAACTTTACCGACTTTATCGACCTCTTCCAATTTCAGGAATTGTCGATAAACACAAAATTCTCTGATACCATCTGTAACACCCCGCTCAAAATAATAACGGGTGGCCAGCCCTATACTATATTAAATCAGGAGTTTTAGATGGTCCAGTCTCAACATCAACTATCGGTACGATATAATATAGGACTAACTACCCGATATCATATAAGCGAGATGTTAAAATAATTTAAAACATACAACATACCACGACACAACACTATAACACTACGAATAAAGGAAAGAAAGATGCAGGAAAGAACTATGATAAACGAAATGCTATAATAAAATGATATAAATAACTACAACAGAATGTGATACAAAAAGTAGACCCGAATAAGCTGTCGGGTCACAGCAAATACAATAACTGGAATGGAATAAGTATAAACATGTATATAAATATCCCTTGGGTACAAACCTTATATACAACATGAATCCTACCTAGAATTTTTTCAAGGGAGGAAGCGACTACATTCTACATCCCGCAAGAGTCCGCACTTGTCGCGGCTCCCAAGACTCTGTATAGAAAGGCATCCGGCATCCATACGGTAGGACACCTGTATATATATATATATATATATATATATATATATATATATACAGGCAGGAGAGAAAAGTAAACGGGTCAGAGCCCGAGTTGTGAAAATATTTAGCAAGTGTGTTAACCGTGCATAATAAATATCGGTGCACTTATTTCATAATTAAAGTGGAATCGCACTCTCGTGGAATCCCAACTCACCTCTCATCTAAAGGCGCGCACCTATTCGCGTCCTCAATTTTGTTAGTTAAATTACCCCCATTTTATTAGGACAACCTAACTTATCATAGGCCTAGCCTATACCCACGAGATCTACCTTCCTAACTTAACCCAAGAATCCACCCCCTTTTCTAAACACAATTAAGTATTTATTTTCAATCATATGTGCCTTATTAGGCTTAGTGGATTCCGGTTTATACTTTAACCAATTATAATTTAATAAGTTACCTAATATGCATTTGGGTTAAAACATAGGATTTAATTTCTAATTAATAAGCATGCAAAATTATTATTGACACAACTTCCCTCCAATTTCAACGCTGCGCTGCGTTTCGTGCGTGGGGTGTCTCGCAAAGCAAAATCCAAACAAGGAACCACCCCGTTACACTACTCCTTGTCAACGTCGATCCTGGAGATCCATTATGCCACACATAAATATCGACAGAACTTCTCTCTACTCTCAACAATGTACTACATTTCGTGCGTGGGGTGTCTCGCAAAGCGAAATCCAAACAAGGAACCACCCCGTTACACTACTCTTTGACAATGTCGATCATAGAGATCCATAATGCCGTACATACCATAATTGCCAAAACTTTTCCCCAATCTCAACACTGCACTGCGTTTCATGCGTGGGGTGTCTCGCAAAGCGAAATCCAAACAAGGAACCACCCCGTTACACTACTCCTGGACAATGTCGATCCTAGAGATCCATAATGCCATGTATACAATATTATACTACTACTACTACAACTAACATCACCAATAATATCCTTGGGATGATGTAACCGAAATATTCCTTAAATGCGATACATCAACCCCCATCAATCTAGTACACCATAATCATCCAAGATGTATTCCATAAAAGTCTATATCCTTTCATCTATAGGATATATATAAATATACATATATAGGTATTTTATTCTAACCATATATATATATATATATATATATATATATCATCATCCATCCAGTAGCCAAGTGTACATACTGCATATGATGTACAAGGCCATGCACATAATATACCCGACTATATATATATATATCGCCAATAAACTGCATCAATGCTATCATCTTCCCAGTGCCCGGCTCACGTAGCAATACTGGGGCCACCATGGTGGGACTAAACATCTCATCCCAAAAATAAATATATATATCATATAATAACACACAAGACGACTATGACCTGGGGAATATCCACACCCTGCTTTTCTAGCCAGGATGCTCACCCTCTACGCACGCAACTTCCCAATGATAGCATGAGCGGGGTATGCTTAACCACATAAGTATATATATCATTCACATGCACAATATATATACATCCATATGATCCAATCATATGATCAAATATTAAACCATCATGTAAGGTTTAAATATCCATACTATGTATGTCCATAACATAAATATATCCATATATTCATATCTATATAGATATATATATACATATATTCACATATCCTTATATACAACTAATTCTCGTTCATAAGTATGAGATATGTAAACTCGGCTATAAGTATACATAATCCTCGATGTACAAGCCGTCACCACTGTTTCCTTTAAATTTTACCTCGATATGTGAATACAATCTCTCACTTGAAACATATTCAATCATTTCTCCTATGATGAATAGTCTCCCAAACATCATATGTATATATATACTTATATATACTACATTAAGGTTATCACCCAAATTTTTGTGTAGGAAACCATCGCTACACATACCATCTATATCCGAGAGCAAATCAATCCCTCAATACAAATTTTGACTAAAGGTATACACCTACCCAAAAGTCTACAAACCTCAACTTATTCCAGTTTGTCTCAAGTGTTGGAATCCCATGTGATTATTTCCACCTAATTATGTGTAAACTATCCTAACTAGAATTATACTACCGTCTATTCTAGTTGATAGTACGATCCCCAAGCCGTTCCCAATTTTATCTATGGTTCAATTTATTTCATGAACCCTTACCCCTATCGGGTTACCTATTGTTCCTTAATTTAAACATTTATAATGATATGAGACCCTCACTCTCTAAGAGTTCTCAACCTCACATCATATTTATACCTTTTTATCTCTAATTGGTATTCCCAACCTCTATGAGGTTTCCCCATAATCACCATATGCAACTCCAATGCATACACAAATACATTTCTCCCAAATTACCCTAAGGAGTCCTCAAAATCCTAATATGTGGGAAACCCCTCATATGTCTCCAAGAATATATATCTTACATCTTAAGAGAAGACCCCCAAATCAATAAACCCAACCAAAAAGGGTTTGAATCCACTAAAGAGCAAATTCCTCAAAATGCTCTGTTTCCGAATCGATTCGGCCTATCCGAATCGATTCGGCCCAACAGCGAATCGATTCGGCCCATCCGAATCGATTCAGTCCAAGGGACATGAGATTCTGCAACCCTCCAAATCGATTCGCTAGGGGCGAATAGATTCGGTCCTAAAGACCTGAGTCTTCTGCAACCTGGCGAATCGATTCGATAGGGGCGAATCGATTCGGCCAGTTTAGAAAGCCACGAAAATGGCTGTTTTTCTATAACCCAAATTTCCCCAAAATTCGATTTATACTACTTCCAACCCTTAATCTTCAATCCCAACATAATTTCCAACATCAAAACACATCCTAAATTTAGCCTCATCAATTTATATCCCTTAAACCCAATTAAAATCTTCAATTTCAAGATTTGAACCAAAATTTAGGTTTTGATGTTTATACCCAAAAACCATTTCTTTAACCCACAAATTATGAAATAAAATACACAAATGACTTATTTAGCAAGATTAAACACTTGCCTCAGATTTGTGGAGGTTGGATCGTCCTCGATGTCGCGATTAGGCCGGAAATCTCCAAGATTTTCTCCCTCTCTCCTTTCCTTTCTTCTTCTTTCTCTTTTCTTTATCTTTCTCTCTTTTTCTCAAATGAGAAGGCTTCATCCGTAAGCCTTAAATCCTTTAAAACAATAAACCCAATTTTAAATGTTAATACACACTTTAAATGACTTGTTTACTCCAATTCGAGTCAACTGACTTAAAAATATTCCGGAGCCGAAATAAAACTCAATGACAGTCATTTTGACTATCTCGACCCTTTCGGGATCAATGGTACCCTCAAAATCCTCATCCGGAATACTTTACAACGTCCTATATTTTTGGACTTAAATTCCCAAATTTAAAATTCCCCGATTTAATTAAATTTTATTTTCCCAAAATTTAATTTCTCAGTCTAAAAAATCATGGGGTGTTACAATTCTCCTCTTTCAACCAAACCTTACCTATGGGCGGTGCATGTAGAGACTACTCACTACGTCCCGCTGATGGAGCGCGAACCGTGCGTCGTGTAATACGCAAATCGTTGTTATCGGTTCGGCGACTCAATGCAAAAAACCTAAACTACAACTACACTTGACAAGCAAGCACAGCGGTAAGTCTGGTATCGTAAGAAATCCATAGGGAGTGATTAAATTTTAGACTTTAATTGTTTTAAAACTTCAAGAGAACAAAAGGGTGTAAAAAAAATAAATGAAAAGGTGATTTGTGGCTGTGGTAACAAAAGAAAAGAGAAGTTAAAGCTAAATTAAAGTAAAGCGAGGATCGGGATCGCATTCGCACATTCACGGGCTAAACAACTACTAATTAGAATTTCGGTTCGAAAACATTTAATCGATCATTTTCAATTAAGCATAAACATCACGCAAGAAGGAATTTAACCCAAAGTTGCGAGATAAAACATTTAACTGAAAAATGGTCACACGCGGATTAAATTCGTATAATCTCTATAAACACTAACGTTGCATGACAAAGAAAGTTAAACGCATAATAATCCGACTTTAATACGCGAGGTTTCAATTAAACGCAATTTTACGCAAAACCTAATTTTCGAGGTTCGAACCCGTAAATGGCGGAAACGCAATCCCGACCCTATTTATCTAAGGGTACATAGTGAATTAAACTAAATTACAACTAATTAACTAGAAAGCAAGAATAAACATAATAAACTAATTATGAAAGCAAGGAAAGAATGAAAACAAGCTATATTAATGGAGAGGGAAGATGAATAGTCAATCTTAGAACCAATTAGTGTGTCAATCCAAGGGAGGAAGAAGAAGAACCAATCAAAATCCCAAAACCCTAACTAAACCTAAGCGAAAATCGTATTTGTGGCTGCCCCCTTATTACAAAACCAAAATTTGGCTTATATAGTAAGTTAGAATAAAAGAAAAGAAGAAAGAAAAGAAAAGAAAATATCTGCAGAAAAACAGGGGATCGATCGATCGACCCCTTTGGTCGATCGATCGATCAAGGGAAAATATCGACAATCCTGAAAGGTCGATCGACCGACAATAATGGTCGATCGATCGATCAAGCAGGGCAGAATGCAGCAGCAGCCCCTGCTTCTTTTCTTCCTCTTCTCCTTCTCCTCTTTTGCTTCCTTGTTTTTCCTCCGCTGAAAACGCCGTAACTTCTTCGTTATGAATCGGAATCGCGCACCGTTCGCGGCCACGCGAAGCTAGCGAGGAGGGCTACAACTTCCGTGAGATTTCAGGCTAGGTACCCAAGCTATCAAAAGACTAAAATGCCCCCGAACGTGCGATAGTGTACGGAACTTCACCGAAATGCATCCGAACTTCATACTAAGCATCCAAATACCTACAAAAGCTCAATTAACCCCTGCAAAACATGTTAACATAGAAATCCGAGGTTGTCTAGTTAACGATCATAAATATAGGGATTAAGATACCCGAGGGGGCTAATAACGCGTCGGTTAACGGGTGAAATACGCAATATTTGCGGCGTATCACACCCCTTAACTTACACATTGCTAGTCCCTAGCAATGAAATAAGATGCAACAAGAACTACAAGCAAACCAAAAGTAGGAGAAGTACAAAAGTATGGTATAAAAGCAATAAAAAGATAAGGCCACTTTCGCGGGCGATTCGATTGCATTTAGCGTATGCAATAAGCCGTTAAAACCCTAGGTTACCCTAGTGGACGAGTGTCGTCTCGTGAGGGTTTTCAGTGATGGAACCCAAAAACATCATATGGTTTCCTCAAAATATGCCCAACCCAACATGCGATAAACTCAACAACAACGAAAAAGATTTCAAACATGTTATTAGCATATTGAATGAATTCAAGCTAAAGTCCGTTGTTATTAACAGGTTGAATGCACCTCATAGAATTGAAACTTTAAAAGTGGGAGGGGAAGAGCATATGCAAAGTATGAGTTGGTAAAAACTTAAATAAATTCGATAAACATAAAGCAAGCATATATTCAATCCTCACGGGCATTACACTCAACAAATGAATTCACTCGGAATGGGAGGTAATACACGGGACATGCGGGCATAAAGAGTAAATGTAAATGGAAACTAGGCCGCACACATGTCACAAATGAAGAACGCTATATAGGAAATGAAAAACTGTAATCTCAATGAAAGGATACCGCACACTAAAAGAGGCGAAATGCATTTTCACAGATTATCAAAACTATTATGACTTTTAAATTAAATGCACCCTAAGATCACATAGGACTTGTAATAGGGTTGTAATGTAGGATAGGTTAAGGTACGAAATGAAGGATATGTATGTACGGATTCAAAGTGTTCGGGATGAAAACTCGGGATAATGGAAAAATGCGGGCAATATCAAAATTGGAAAACAAGTTCCAAAAGGCATTAGATATATCATCGGGGCGAGTAATCAAAGCTTATTGAACACTACCAACAATATAAACAACTTTCTCTTTCTTTTCTTTTCTTCCTTTTCTCATTTTTCTCTTTTGTTTTCTATTGCTTTTTGCTTTCTCTTTTTCTTCACTTTTTTTTTACTACTTTCTTTTCTTTGCTTATCAAACTCTCATATGCCTAAAATTGCAACCGCAATACAACAACAACATTCAATTCCAAGTAACATTCCAAACAAAGGTGTGGAAAGTGTATGTATGGTATAAAACTCAAATGTAGAGTTGGTTATGGGATTTGGGTTATGAAACGAAAGGCTATATTTAGGCTCAAAGGGGTTAACGAGGGTAAACATATAAGGGTGAGGTCAAGGCTAATATGGGTGATATAACAAAGATTGCCTATGATCATTTCACAAAGTTTACGCAATTCTCGAGTCAAAACAATACATGAAAATCATGCCCAAGTAACACATTTCATGAATGAACTCAATTAATGAACGGTCAAATGAAAGAATAGAGAGATTACCGACGAATTCAATGTTTTCAATGAGAAAAGAATAGTGTATAACACTCACAAACGATGAAAGGTACAAAGCTTACTAGGTGTAAGTATATACAATGCAACAAAAGATTACCGAGTTATAAAAATCTTAAACCAAATCAATATAACAAGGAAAGTGCATATGCTCATGGGATAAAGTTTAATTCATGAAGTTATTCACAATATCAATGATTTGAGGACTAAAGTCTAATAACTTCTAAAATCGAGAACATGCATCATTGAGTTGTCTATTGGATCGGGCAATTATTGAAATTTATCACTGGAAACAAGGAAAAATGCCCAACAAAGGAGAAAAAAGAAAGAAAATATTTTTGAAAATTTTTAAATTTTTCACAAAAAGGCATACTTAGTAACTAACAAGTACGCAAATCCATGGACAAAACAAAGAAATGGATAGAATATCCTACACCCCCTAACTTAAATGTTGCATTGTCCTCAATGCACATTAAGAACACAACACAAAGAGAGGAAAAGAACGATATTACCCAAAATTGGAGCGATCTCCATATGTGCGAGTCCAAAGGAATCTACAAAACAAGTTAGTACCGAGCATAGCAAAAACAAATAACAAAAAGTTAACTAATTACACTAGACTAAATTAAAAAGGAAAGAAAAAAAAAGTAGGAAAGAAAGAAAATTAAAAAGCTAACTATTTGCAACCTACTATTTAGGCTTCACACTAACTATACACTAGAAGTCTAAATAGTTGAGGGTCCACCCAAAAAGGGATTTGACTTTGAAAGATCAACGGTGGACCCTCCAAAGAGAACATGCCTCCCGGAAAATAATAATTCTGTTTGAACAACGGAAGGCGTGTGGGTGGTGAAAAAAGTGAACCATCGCCAATTTGAAATTTTGGGCGGACGATGGGGGATTTGGATAATAAGGGGGACAAGAACACTAGAGGTCCAAGAAAAATCGATTCATCTCCCAAAGGTTTTTCAAATGGAATGGGAGATGGTGCACACATCGAGATAACATCCATCGAAAACAAGTCCGGCAAAGAGTCCTCGTCGGCAAATTGTGTAGAAATTGTAAAAGTTTCTACCGACTCATAGGAATCAACCGGTAATTCTAATGGTTCGATCATGGAAAAAGAATATGGTGATGAAACAAATTCAATCTCAATCGACTCATCGTCGGAAGGAGATTGAATTTCGGGGGAGAGAGATTCACATTCGATGAGAAATTCTTTGAAAAATTGAGGTGAAACACAAGTTTCCACCTCCTCGTTGGTTTGTGCATAAGAATTCATCTCATCGCAAAGTGCACCAAGTCTCATTCCAGCATCATTTAGGCTTTCCAAACCTTGGGAGTAAAGAAGAAAAGTTTCTTCCAAAGTAGGCTTCCTCGGCTCAAGATCTTCGGACTCATCATTTGGTAAAACCTCATCTTCTAAATCATCAGAATAAAAATCGTCATTGGATTCGAATAATGAATCCAACTCAAGCTCCCAATAACGATTTTCATTGCGATGAATGTTTTCAAGTCTTTCATTTTCAAGAAAATCTTGAAAATGAAAAACTTGAAAACTATCCCCAAAGTATGAATCATTAGAATAACTGTAATAACTATAATAGTAGGACATGACTACCTCATTGTTTGTAGATGGAGAATCCGAGCAAGAAAGTGAGCAACCGCGAATCAAAGTTTCTTAGCGCTCAAAGTATGCAAATCTTGCAAAAAAGGTTAAAAGAAAGAATACAAATACAAAAGGAAAAATACTACGAGATAATAAAACAATTAGAATCTAAAACACACTCCCCGGAAACGGCGCCATTTTGATGGAGCGCGAACCGTGCGTCGTGTAATACGCAAATCGTTGTTATCGGTTCGGCGACTCAATGCAAAAAACCTAAACTACAACTACACTTGACAAGCAAGCACAACGGTAAGTCGGGTATCGTAAGAAATCCACAGGGAGTGATTAAATTTTAGACTTTAATTGTTTTAAAACTTCAAGAGAATAAAAGGGTGTAAAAGAAATAAATGAAAAGGTGATTTGTGGTTGTGGTAACAAAAGAAAAGAGAAGTTAAAACTAAATTAAAGTAAAACGAGGATCGGGATCGCATTCGCACATTCACGGGCTAAACAACTACTTATAGAATTTCGGTTCGAAAACATTTAATCGATCATTTTCAATTAAGCATAAACATCACGCAAGAATGAATTTAACCCAAAGTTGCGAGATAAAATATTTAACTGAAAAATGGTCACACGCGGATTAAATTCGGATAATCGCTATAAACACTAACGTTGCATGACAAAGAAAGTTAAACGCATAATAATCCGACTTTAATACGCGAGGTTTCAATTAAACGCAATTTTACGCAAAACCTAATTTTCGAGGTCCGAACCCGTAAATGGCGGAAACGCAATCCCGACCCTATTTATCTAAGGGTACATAATGAATTAAACTAAATTACAACTAGTTAACTAGAAAGCAAGAATAAACACAATAAACTAATTATGAAAGCATGGAAACTATCTAGAAAGCAAGGAAAGAATGAAAACAAGCTATATTAATGGAGAGGGAAGATGAATAGTCAATCTTACAACCAATTAGTGTGTCAATCCAAGGGAGGAAGAAGAAGAACCAATCAAAATCCCAAAACCCTAACTAAACCTAAGCTAAAATCGTATTTGTGGCTGCCCCCTTATTACAAAACCAAAATTTGGTTTATATAGTAAGTTAGAAAAAAAGAAAAGAAGAAAGAAAAGAAAAGAAAATATCTGCAGAAAAACAGGGGATCGATCGATCGACCCCTTTGGTCGATCGATCGATCAAGGGAAAATATCGACAATCCTGAAAGGTCGATCGATCGACAATAATGGTCGATTGATCGATCAAGCAGGGCAGAATGCAGCAGCAACCCCTGCTTCTGTTCTTCCTCTTCTCCTTCTCCTCTTTTGCTTCCTTATTTTTCCTCCGCTGAAATCACCGTAACTTCTTCGTTATGAATCAGAATCGCGCATCGTTTGCGATACGCGATACTAGCAAGGAGGGCTACAACTTTCGTGAGATGTCGGGCTAGGTACCCAAGCTATGAAAAGACTAAAATTCCCCCGAACGTGCGATAGTGTATGGAACTTCACCGGAATGCATCCGAACTTCATACTAAGCATCCAAATACCTACAAAAGCTCAATTAACCCATGAAAAACATTTTAACATAGAAATTCGAGGTTGTCTGGTTAACGAGCATAAATATAGGGATTAAGATACCCGAGGGGGCTAATAACGCGTCGGTTAACGGGTGAAATACATAATATTTACGGCGTATCACCCGCTAAACATCGATTTTCCCTTGAAATGTCTCACATTAAGTGACACGTAACACTCCCCTTCCTTCCTTGGTGTTTTCCGAAAGTTCCGACCCGTGCTCTCCTCTCCACGAAGCGCACTTATGGATCTCTTATACGATACTAACATCATCACCCTTTGTATGTGCAAGTCGCTCTCACACTTGACTACTAACAACTTCGCTCCGAGTGTTCTTCATAATAATTAAATTCTACTCTAATCAAGGAATACTCCTTCTTAAATGGCTTCCCACAGTCTTCCAATTCAAATTAAGGTGTGCTATTCTAATTGCACACTAATGTATGGATTATCGCCCCTCATGTGACGTGTAATCCACTCCATGATTTCCACTTCGTTATGGTAGTCCCACAAACATATAATTCCGCACGTCCATTACCACGTCCCTTCATCACGGACGAGTTTAGCATTAGTTAGCTAGGATGTCTACAGACCCGATAAACCGTGCATACTTGCGTAAGCATCACATACGCTTTTCACCTAATAACCAATTCTTTGTTTTCCCTAGTGATCGCAACGTGATTACAACACTTGGGTACTCTCAATCACCCTAAAAACCAAAATTTTGCATCCTCCTTATCATCATTCCACCCCTCAACTCATGAGGATAACTTTCAATGTTTTCATACCACATAACCGGCTCCGCTGGCCTTAAATCAAGTTTTAACTTCCAACTTACATATGTAATTACTTGGTCCCATTTCGACCGGGGTACCGAACTCATGGAATAGTGACCAAACGTATCCTTATTTCCAACCTCACGCTAAGTTTCATGCGTGGGATGTATCGCAAAGCGAAATCCAAATAAGGAACCCCCCGATACACTACTACCTAGCATTGTCGGTTATTGAAATTCGATAGGTCCTCCGTCCATAGCATGTACCCCTTTTATTCCATCTCTTGATAGAAAAGTTACATTTCCTCCCCGTAATTACACATAACAAAGAACATTTCACCAATTGCACTATCGTTCAGTATTGGTTGGTGGTAATTGCATTCCATAAGCCTCGAATTCATACAATCGGAATTCTCAGAATTCCTTTCCCTAATAATAGGGGTATCACTCTTAATTCCCACATCTCTAGAGGATAGATATAATAATGCACTCTTCCTATCACCAAGTCCTGAGCTCTAAACATATTACTGGATTAAATCTTTTCGCTCAACGATAACCCGATATATACTGAATCACAATGACAAAGTCTCTACACACATTGGTATCGAATATCTCGAGCCCATTATCCCTTCTGAAGTCTCTAGGATGGATAATATAAGTGCGATTCTGACCCTCTTGCAGGTGAAGCCTCGCCAGGACAAATTATGTTGCCCTAACTCAACCACTCTGGTAGCCTTACAATAAATGCCCACTATCGTACTAACCATTTCTATAACGTTTTAACAAAGATAATATCATACTCGCGTATCGCATCACTACAATGAGTAACTAAAAATTTACATAACACTGTTAATATACTCATTCATCCTCCGTGAATAGCACTAAAGAAAAATCCCGATACGCTAGGGAAAATATTCACATAATAATAACATTTATAATTATATGCATTAAACTCGTCTCACATGCTAATCTAGCAATGAACAAAATATAGTGACTCGCTCATGTCACATAAACACGCCTCGTCCTCTGAGGATACAACTTATACTTCTACCTTGGCAATCGTCTTGACTGCATAATTGGTTTCCGGACGTAACACGTCTGCCCAAACCAAAATAAAACTACTTGAATCGTTGTCTCTTACTAGACACCGTATTCTTGTCCCTTTACTCACTTCGGGTACTATTATCGCGGGCAGTTTCACTCCCCATAAAATACCTCAACACATAATCCACTTATCACTCGTCCTACTAACCATGTTTTGGATTGTCCTTCTCTCGAACTTTAGTAGACTCGATTCCTGTTGGCTACCCCGGTTATACCCTTAGCCTTTTAGGCCCTAAAGAACATGTCACTGTCTATAATTGTACTTACTAAATTTACCATCACTTGGTAAGAGTTCAACTATCCGAATCATTTAAATGGGTTCCCTGATGTGTATCCACACCCCTTTGTGGTTCTATACCACCACCATTGTATTCAGTCTTATTCTTGACTAAATTCTTTGATTCTTTTAGCTTCCCCCATAAAGAAGCGTTATCATCTATATTGACAAAATACGACATTGTCAACCTCTGAATCGGCCGTCCATCAGAATTTCCTATTTGAGTGTTATCAACTAATATTACAAGTCGATCTCTTACTCGGAGTCGTTTCCTCCACTTGTATCTACATCTCCTGATAATTTTTTTTTCTAATGGTTAATATTCATATTCACAATTGGGCCTCTGTCACGCCCTCCTGTGATGAGTTCAGGACAACATTCACTTCTAATCCTGAACATCTGACGAAGGAACATACGATCAGCACTGTACCTAAGGTTCTCTTATAGACATAGCATTCTACTTCTAAAATTGGTTATTGACTTCCATCATTATAACTTCATTCCGAAAGCCAAGAAAATTTTTCTCTAAGTTTTCACTTTCAGTTAGCCGACTCCGTCCTATCTCTAAACCTTTGGATACTTTACCTCCTTTGGTAAACACACATAATTCCCGCGTTTTCTAGAATTTCCCACTTACAGTTCTCCACACGTTTTGTAATACGTTGGGTGAGTTTACTCTCGCACCTCATTTGACTATAGTAGCATTTGGAAATCATGGTTGTGCCATAGTCACCTTTCTAACCTTAGCTTCTCATTCCATAATGTAGGTGACCTCGAATACGGTTATCTTCCTCGAATATATTTTACCACCTCAAATGAGACCTGCCACCTGATGTCCGCTTATCGGTCCTCTTCTGACATCCATCATCGCTTGGCACACGCACACATCCGAACAAAATTAGAATTCAATAATGTATATACGTCATAGTAGGAGAACGAAATCTCTTCAAAAAAATTGACAATCCTAAACATAGGGCTCTATATCAAGCAAAGCAATTCTGAAAGCATAATAAGCCGCACAGATCCTATGGGACACTAGAACCTTATGCTCTGATACCACCTGTGACGCCCCGCCTAATTAAATACCGGGTGATCACTCCTTTATTAAATTAAAATCAAGGTGAACAGTTGGTTCATTCTTAGCATCACTGTCGTAAATATAACTTTTCCAATTTAAACACCCTAATTAATTAAGATAAGTGTCAAAACCATTTTTGACATTACTTTCCAAGTTTTATTTATAACCAATGATTTAAAACTTTATGAAATTCAATATTAAAGAATCACACCACAAATTATCCTGGAACATATAATCCAAATAATTTAAACATTCAACTAATTGAATCCAACATTTAATACTTTAAATGATAATATCCTGGCAATAATAAATCCCAAAGTGAAAATACTGGAAATAAATGGATTACAATATCCAATAAAACAACTTAGTAATGGAAAGGGCGACACATGCCCAACTGGAATAAATAATACTAAGATTTGAATCAAATAAATGAAGTCGTCTAAGCAAGAGGCCTGCAACTCCCACCTAAGTTGCAGCGCGTTCCTTCCAAAGGACCCTATGCAAGACGCCCCTGTGGCTGGGCACCTGTAATACATACATATATATACAAGAGAGAAAATAAAATGGAAACGTCTCAGAGCCCGATAGTGAAAATGATTTAAAATTTGTTTAGCAAGTATTTAAAATATTTACAGGCCAATGCAATAACATATTAGTGCGACACTCCCTTGAGAAATTCTCACCTCTCTTCTAATGTGCAAACCTATCGCTCTAACCTTCCCAACGGTTTAAATTATCTTGTCTTAGTTTACTCGTAAGAATTAAACTGGCGGTTCAACTGTTTAAGGAGTAAACTAAAACTTTCATTTTAACTTTATTCGCTAATAAAGTTTCCCAATATGATATTATACTTTTCAAAATAAGTATTTCCAAATTAAAATCATTATTCATATCTTACTTACCATAAACACAGTAGGAAGTTCCAAATTTCAGAATTTAATATATATTATAAATGCTCGTATAATATATATATATTCTAACAGCACCCCACATAAAAATTATGGTGCGGGCATACTCTGCTATCCAATCCCCGTCTCACTCGTACTAAGGGAAATACAAGTTCGGAATCACTCTCGAACTGTATTAACACATACACAAACAATATTGAGGCGAAGCATAGATTCCAAGTCTCTAAGAGGATAGCACATACCCACACGTCTCTTAGGACCGTCTGACCATCGATCAGATGGCATGTACCAAGGATATCTATCTTCTAGGGTACGAGTAAATATCCCCCATAAAGGCACATCGAGATAAGACTGTCCCGACGCGGTAACCTCAGGGATAGCAAGTAGCGCGGGCATGATTTTCACACGTATATAATATATGCATACCCACAGTCATATAAATATACTAATTTTACCATATCAAATTTAGGTTCATCTCATAACCCATAATCATGACATTTATCCCTATTTTCACATTATTAGTTATCGCATATAACAGTTCGTCTCTAACTTTAATTCGAGGGATTATTCCAACTTACTACGTAACACTCATGGACTCTATCCTCCCAAGTGTAAAATTTAGTAGGTATTCATCTATTTTCCATCGTAACTATTTTATGCGTCTCTCCCTTTAATACAAAGTTCCATCGTCCCTTATATATAAACACCCCAAAAATGCAAATCTCGTCTTACATTAAAGGTCTCATAATTATTAATAAGTCCTACTGGTCTTCTTTATCTCCCAAAATATTTTAATAAGGATGTCTAAGGAGTATTACTCATTTAGATTTAATTCAACTATTTAAAGAAAGGGGAAATATAAGTCTGCCAGAAGGGGTCGTTCGATCGATGGCAGGGGCTCGATCGATCGAACCTTCGATCGATCGAGGCTCTTGGCTCGATCGATCGATCAAGCAGGTATGACGAATTCTGCAGGAAACCAGTTACGGGTTCTATCATCCAACCTCATCCAAATCCAGATTTTTCATTCCCAATCGCCCAGAAATTTGTACTACTAATAGTATAAACCCATATTATACATCTTTTACGTAAAGCATGCAAATTTTCATCAATAACCATGGATTAATAGGCCAAAAACTCATTTTAATCTCAAGAACCCTAGAATTTATTTAACTTGGTTATAGTCAATCTTTTTCCAGAATTTCTACTTCTAATTCATCATAAATTCGTGATTAAACTTCTACATATGAAAGGGGTTTCCAGATTTCCATTTATATCATTACTACATGCAATTTCCTATCTCCAACTTGGGTTTTCTTTCATAAAACTCATCCTAATCAACCCTAGACTAACATAAGTGATGCATTAACAAAAATAAGCAAGATAAACACTTACCTGGAAATTTTAGAATTCTGATTTATGGACGATTTGGTGTGGCTGCGTTCCCTGTCGCGCGATTTACGCGTTGGTGGTGGTGGTGGTGCAACCGGGTGAATTTTCGGCCTAGAACACCTTGGCAAACTCTCTCCTTTCCTCTCCTATGGCCGTCACTTGTCTTTGGTTGTGTTAACCCTAGAAGGAAACCTTAGACATCTGATATAACCCTTGAAAATTCGTGGGTTTAATTGCCCAAAATTACAAAATGTCCAAAATGCCCTCCCGGGGTGCTAAATAGGCCTAAAAAAGCCCCGAGACCAAACTAAACCCCTCGAGTACACTTTTCTGACTATTTCGACCCTTCCGGACACTTTGGCGCGCTCAAAACGACCATACGAGCCACTAATAATTTATTCACTTTTATTAATCAACATTTAGTCCCGACACGACACAGGCGCGTCCCGACTTAAATTTCCATAATTTCCATTTCATTCACACGTGACAATATTATAATATAAAACTCATATATTACTATACTCATCGAGTAACATTCAACAAATAACAAATTTCCAATAATTACTAACTCTCGTCACGCTAGTAAATATTAAAAACAACATTCCGGATTAAAATTAAATTAATTTATCTCAATTAAATTTAATAATTCCCTAAATTTAAAATCCATAAAAATACGGGGTATTACCAATCACAGTTTCTGGGGAGGTCGGTCGATCGACCAAGGATGTCGATCGATCGAGCCCAGTCGATGGACCGATATAACTGTCAATCGATCGATTGAGCAAGTGCAGGTCTCAGTTTTCTTCGTTTTCAGCCCTAGGTTTGTCTAAAATTCCCACTACACGATGCCAAATTCTAAAGTAAACTTGTTGGGTGATTTAATAACCTAAATACATGATTCTTAATGTTCTAGAATTCTTAAATCATCAATAATCGTACTTTTCTTGGATCAAATCATTCTATTATCTTGAAAACCCTATTTTCTCTATTTTCTTCAAGAATCATCATAAAACTTCTCATCAATTTGTAATTAACTATGCATGGGTTTTGATTTCGTTAATGTGATGTTTCCAAAATTGAAACTATATATAAATCCTACCCAAAATGAAAGTTTAATCTTCAAATTTCATGAGTTTCAATATTTATATGAATTATCAAATCCTAAACTATCATGAACAAATTATTTTCTAAATCTTAATGAATTAAATCACTTGCCTAGAAAATTCGATGTTTCGATCCTTTGAAGAAGATGGTACGAAAGGTATCCCCTCTTTTCGATCTAACCGGTGGTGGTGTAATGCCTTCCAAGGGTGATTTTTCTCCTTTGGAAAATTACTTCTCTATTCACTAACTCCCGTTAGTATTTTTGATTATGAAACCCCTAGAAGTTGATAAACAAAGTCTAAATTTCGTGGGTTAATATTTCTTAAAAATCAAAATGACTAAAATACCCTCCAGAGTTGCCGGTTAGCCTAAAAATGTCCCGGGACCCAAACTAAACCCCTGGATAGTATTTTTTTTTACTATTTTGACCCTTTCGAACACGATGAAGCACTCAAAATGTCCATATGGATAATATAAATATCATTTACTTTTAAGCCCATTAAATTGGTTCCTGACACGACTGACACGCACGTTCGAACTTAATTTTTGAAATTACCTTATTTATAACTCGTGACAATATTAATAAATTCAATAATCATATATTAACACATTCACTCAATAATATTCAACATTATTATCATAATCAAATACCAACTCTCGTCTCGCTAGTATTTAAATCCGGATTAATTTCCAAATAATTATCCCATTTAATTTAATTAATCTCATTAAATAAAATCAATAAAATTACAGGGTATTATAGTTAATTCTTAAATAAGTGAGATTTTAAGGGTGTTATAAAGTACAAGATCAATGGGTTTGCACAACAGACTCTCTTGAAAAGTATTAAATAGTTTAGCGTTATTGATTTAAGATTCATGGCTTATTGCACAAGTCTAGACAATATAATTTATATTCAACATTCTTACACCTAAGGTTGAGATGAAGTTATTTATTTAGAAGTATCTCATTGACTTCGTGAACCTATATTTTGAATGCCTATGTTGATTTTCTTATGGAAAATGTTAAGACAATTACATTTCTCTTTCATGATTCGAGTATTTTTAGTGTTGTTCCATGATGTATCGTATTTGTACCTATATGCACTTTTTATACATATATTTTTTTATAATTTAGAAAAATGAAAAGCTTCCAAAATAGTTGGTATGCTTCTTCAAAATTTTATTTCATGTCCTTAATTGACTATCTTTGTGATGTTATTTCTTTTGGATTTATGTGATGCTTATCATTTATGATTAGTTTCTAACCTTTTACCTATTATAGAAAACAAGGGGAGAATAAGTTGAGGGGGAGTTTACCTTTTTCTTTAAATTTGTACACATCACAATATTTCTTTTATCTCATGTGTGCATGTCATTCCACCTTGATGATGATTCATGGACCATGCAAGATAAGGAATTTTCAGTTGAAGACTTATACATTTATGCATTTTCGTTTCTTGATTTGGGAGGGCATTATTTGTATTAGTCTTAGGGGTAAATTTTAGCTTCGGTTTAAATCCTACCCACTTCACCTTCATGATTATTCTCAGTTTTTTGAATAAAACGAACATTGGTGATTTTTTTAAGATTGAGATTGCCATCACAACTTTACCTAAGAAGAGTTATGATGTGGTTTAGTAAAGCTTTAAATTTATAGATGTTAGTTTTATAAGGGTTCGAGTTAAAATATTTTCAAATGTTTCTAAAATGATTTTTCAAGAAATTATAAAAAACAAAATTGCTAAGTTATTAAACCGAGATTGATATTTCGTTCGAATGAGTTGTGTATGCTCGTTAAAATGAGGTTCCCACATTAGAAAGAGATCTGAATCGATGCTTTTTTGGTACGCCATTCAAAGTTTCATTGGAAACCATTCAGATGATATTAGTTGCATCTTTCAAAATAGGTGGGAGTTTGTTTGAATGAGTATGCATGGTTCTGTTTAATAATCAAATCTTTTCTAAATCTTTAAGCCATGTCTTTTTTCAAGAACTTGCCAAATAAATACATATGGGAGATCAGACTTTTTGAAAAGCATTTTTAGGGTTCTTTTTATCATCAAACTCTATTCTTTTTCATCCAAATGTAACAACCCTCGCTTTTAGGAGACTAATTTTTTATTCATTTACCGCATGAGATAACTTTATAAAATGTTAAAACTGTAGTAAATATTAATTTTATGAGTCGAGAGTTAATATTTACTAGATTGTTACATATTTACTTCATGAGAAAGTAAATATTCTTCGGTTGTATGTTTTATGGTGTCATATGTTTTAAATGACATTAAGGTTTCTATGAAACCGAAACTCTAATAATTTATAAAATTGTCGGGTGCCATTTTAGAGGGCGTAGTTAGTCCCGGAATGTACGAGAGAGTCAAAATAAATGCCATATTGTATTTTTGTATTTCGGGCACTTTTACCTAGTTTTGACTTATATGCGTATTTGCGAGTCAATTTATTGTGGTATCAACCACTTAAGTTGGAGACTTTAGAGTTAAGCCCCGATTTTAGTCTTCTAAATTCCCTAATTTCCCTATTTTATGTCTTAAATATAGAGAGAAAAGGAGAGAAAGAGAGAAGAAGAGAAAAGTGGAGAAAGAAGAGAGAAAATGAAGATTGAAGATGGATTGTTGCTGCTACACAAAGAAACTTGATATTTCAACTTCAAGGAATGTTTTCTACTTCCTATATATATGGTTTAAGATGAATAATTTTTATGATAGTTGTGTATTTGGATTTATGGATCAAAAATAGAATTTATGGGAATTAAACCCTAATATTAGTTTTGATGATGAAATCATGGATTATAGTAGTTATAAATCATGTTGGGATGACTTTGGGTAGGTAAATGTTGTTGGGTATGTTTAAAATGGAAGAGTTTTGAGTTTTGGGGATGTTAGGGTTCAAAACCCTTAAAACAAAACTTAGCAAATTCGTAGGGGCGAATCGATTCGGCATGGACGAATCGATTCACTATAGGAGCAGTGTCCATGTCTGAAGGGTCCCAATCGATTCGGATGGACCGAATCGATTTGGTAAGTTGCAGAAAGTCAGGTCTTCCCATCCGAATCGATTCGATTGGTCTGAATCGATTCGCTTTCTAGTCCGAATCGATTCGCTTTCCAGTCCGAATCGATTCGATAGTGCTGCAATTTTGAGTTAATTTTCTAACTCAATTTCAATTCTTTTTCGTTAGGCTTATGATTTAGGGACCTTCTTATATGAAGTAAACTTAGGGTCCTAGAGTCCTAGATGAGTTGAAGGATTTCCCTACATTAGAAATAAGTTATGTGGGGACTTTTTCGGGGATATTCCAATTGATGTTAGGCCATTCTTTCTTCTAGTCGATTTTTATGAAACTAGGAGTTGTAGTGTTATGTTTGGGAGACTATAGAAGGTCGATGGAGCTATGTTAGTCTTGATGGTTAATAGTATAACATCACAAAAGAATGTTGGGAGAATAATTGAAAGTATTCACTTCTTTGAGGATATAAACGACGACAAAAAGTATGTATGGCTCCGGATATAATATGATGGTATTAAGAAAATAATGGTTTCGGATAAAATGAAATGCACCCATGACAAATGGTAATGACGATGTAAATAATTATGGTTTCCTATAAATGGAACATACATATGAAAAATGGAAATGAAAATGAATTGGAAATGGTAATGATGATGGTAAATGATAATTTACTTAATCATAAATATCATAAATGCTAATTTACTTAAACACACCTCTCTAAATGCCATCATAAGGGAAGTTTCGTGCGTGTGGTGATGCCCCCTGTCTAGTGAATGCAGGGTGGATATAGTCCCAGGCCATATGAGCGTTATTGTATATTTTCTGCACTAGTGAGGAGATTTCGGGTGTGGTCTTGATTCTCCCGCAGTCATATGGTCGCTTCCCGACGTTGCGATAGGTGACCAGGCTGCCTTGTTTGATAGGCCCCTGGAAGATGATGGTTATATAGGGACGCGCCCAGTGGGGAAACTCGGAGGGACGGTCTTAGTATCGTTATATGTATATAAATATTACAATTCATAATCAAGTGGGACTTGATGTATGCGGTATGCCATAAAGAGCATGATGAAGTGCCATAAAGAGCACAATGAAATGCCACAAAGAGCATTCGTTGAGGATAATATTCCTGCTAAGGAATGGAATGCCAGGAAGGGCATGTAATTGAGATAAAAGCCATAAAGAGCTTAAAATTTTGACTATATTTTCCTATTAAGGAATGGACTATAAAATGGAGAAAGCTTTTGATGTAAGCTTTCAATTTAAATGTTAATTATTCTTTTTCCCTTGCATATTTAAATTAGATTCATGATTTATTAAATTGTCTTAGTTTATGCTTATAATTATGTAGTTAGATTCTCATTATTTTCTCATGATTATCATTCATAACTGTCATACTCTTTATTAATCTGGTAATCATATAGAATCGGGCCCTGACCCGTTCATATTTCTTGTGGTGCTTGCATCTTATATCCGCTCAGGTACTCAGCCTCAAGGATGCCTGGTCTGACTTCATATCTTGGTGTTTTTGGCGAGCCGTGATTCTTTGCGGGTATTACGGGACATTTTGAAATAGATGTCGTCATCCTTGTTCTCTAGTTAAGATCGGGTCATTTACTCAAGCGCATGGCCCAAACGTTTGTATTTGCTTAATGAAATGTATTATGAAATTTACATTAAAATGTTGCATCATATTGTATGAGACTGTTGACCGACAGCGTACTCGGTCCTTTATTGTATATTTTGGGGGTGTATGCAATATTATATATTCTTGGGTTTCCACTTTCTTTTTTATTGGGTTGTTTAAATTCTTTCTTGGACTTTAAAACAAAATTTTTGGCAACCCATTTTTCTGAAATAAGGAGTGGTTACCCTGTATACTTTTTATTTTGTTGTGATGCTGAGAATGATTCCATCCTTGATTCCTGTTTTATTAGAGTATCGGGCTGGCCACCCCTATTTCGGAATAGCGGGTTATCACAGATGGTATCAGAGCATCAGGTTCTAGAGTCCTTAGGGGTCTGTGTGAACGCTTTACGCTTTCATTGTTGCTTTTGATTGGACATAGAGCCTTAGGATTAAGATCGTTGATTTCTCTTGTGAGATCTTGTTCTTCTGCCATGAGGTAGGACCCTTAGAATGTTTTGCGCATCCGTGTGATATTAGTAGGTCGATTGAAGAAGGGCACCAAGGAAGGTTGTGGTGAAGGATTCATTAGATGGGAATACTAGGAACTGTAAGTGGTGGTCGGGGAAGAGGACCGCTTGGAGGTCGCTCCCTTTTTGTATCACTTTCTTGTCGTGCTACTGTGACCACTGATTACAGTAGAGGTAGTTTTCTAAGTACCTCTAGACGTAGAGGGTGGTACTAAGCTTAAGATTTCAAGCGATGTTAAATTGAACTGGAGAAGTGCCCAGATAAAAAGGATGGAGGAAAATCCTTCACCCGTAGGAGTAGTGTTGAAAGGGTGGGAACGTAGTCACCTTATGGTGGGTTCCGGAAGTTCTGCCCATAGAGAACCCGGTAGATACTTTCAATAGTAAGTTTCTCTGGGATAACTGGAAGGAGGAGAAGGTATATTCTCAAGTATTCACACGAGGCTCGATCGGAAGCCGACATGTGAATAAAGAATTGTACAGTTAGAGAAGCTGTACACAAAAATAAGGAAGAAAAAGCCATTTGATGGAATGATAGGCTCCAGAATAAGTGTCGTTAACACTTCTGATGGAGTAGTGATCATGAAACCCCATTGGTGGACATCTCCCTGGGGAGGTTTCATTGAACTGAGGAAGGGGAGGCCGAGAGCGTGTTCTCTTTTACTGAGAAAGTAAGAGGGACTGTGTGGACAAATTGTTGGGCAGCTAGGGGTGGAACAATGGTTATGACGTGTAAGAACCACACATTTTCATTATGTTGATTGGAAAACAAGGGCAAGAACAAATTGCTTTGCTGGGGAGCTGACGAAAAAATGTTGGTTCGGATAAGACTCAAGTACGGAGTCTGAGAACCATTAGTTTTAACCTGGAATGATTGGCATAAATTATTGGCAGGAATTCCACCTTATTAGTGGGTGGTGTATTCCTTAGGATAATATTTAGTAGTATTGTATCTACTATAGATTCGGGTGTGTATATTGAGGTTGTGGTAGTATCGACATTACTAAATTGGGTAATAATATGACTTCCGTGGTAAGGAAGTTTTATGTTTTCTTCACTCATTATGTAGCGAGTGATGATATTTTAAACGTATATGGTGTCATATGTGTTACTTGCAGTATGTGTTACCTTTTTCGAGTGTTTGGTTGTTTGATTGCATTGGATGTGGTTGTTATGCCTTATCTCCACAACCAACAAGGTTAAGTAGTAATGCATATGAGGGGTTCCTTGTTTGGATTCTGCTTTCGCGGGAAGCTCCACGCGTGAACCTTAACGACGTTGGGAGTGGAGATATGCTACTTTTCCTTTCTCTTATTTTATGTTAAGATATTTTGGTTTGGTTGGGGTGATAGCAGGCAAATAAATTATAAGGCTATCTCACTTCTAGTTTCAGAATGGAACTAGTTATTCTATAATTTCTCTCCTGGAACAAGTTGAGGCTTTATAGAGGTGGATCGAGGTAGGTAGGAGATTTTCGTTAATTGTTTAGTTATCTTGCGTGAGTGTTTGATTGTTCGTTTGCCTTGTTTATGCTCGTTATGCTTTATCTCCATGACCAACAAGTTAAGTAGGCATGCATCGAAGGGGTTCCTTGTTTGGATTTTGCTTTGCGAGACACTCCGCCGCATGAACACTTAACGACGTTAGGAGTGGAGAGACGCTATTCTTTTCTTTTAAAATTTATTTTATTTTTACTGTTAGAAGTTGGGTTAAAAGGTTTAGTCGAGAATCACGTAGTTGAGTGATTCAGGGCTACTAAAGTGCGAGATAGAAGCACTACATATAGTTCTCTCCTCTTATCGATGTGGGGGAGACTGAGATATGAAGTCGATTTGAGACTTCTGGATTATGCCTTAATAAGAAGGCCATATTTATATAATGGGATAGATATCTGTAAGACTTTAAAGAAAGTAAATGTCCGATAAATTGAAATTTTTGATTATTTGAATGGTAAAACATAGAAGTAAAATCTTGTTCGTAGGGTTGTAACTAAGAATTTTACTACTCCCGATCATGTGTCTTAGACCGTCTTATCTTGATGACCGACGATGCGAGGTAGTAGTGTAACGGGAGGGTTCCTTGTTTGGTTTCGCTTCGGCGAGACGTCCCACACATGAAACCGAGCAAATGTCGGTAGTTGAGAAAGGTCTTCGGCGCTAGGGATATATTTAGTATCATACGTATACGACTTAGATAGGATATATATATATATAGATCGACCTTATATTTATTAGGATGTAAGGACTTTAGGGCATGTGACGTTGATTTAGGAAGACTGTAAGGAGTTGACCACGAATGGGTCGTGGCTTAACTCTAAGAGGGATTAGGTCCCCAGGAATGAGAAGTATGGGATCTCAATAGGGTTGAAAGTTTAGGCCGAAGGAGATGAGGCCTTTCTTAGATAGAGTGTTACGTTGATAATTTAACTCGTGGGGAGTTGAATGGGTAAGTTGACTTCAAGTCCTGAGTCCATGTGGTTCAGTCACTGCCAGGAATGGGGAGTAATAATACTGGAGCATGGACCCATTTTTTATATATCTCACAAGCTTAAAATTTTGTGAGAAGTATTATTCCACGCTTTATTTAAAATTCATTGCTGCGGTGATCGCCTTAAAGAAAGGAGGAACTACTTCCTGGGCATGAAATTTGGTCTTTCTCGCAAGCAACGAGTTTTTGCAATGCGTAGTAGGAGGAATTGAGTTTATGTACGAAGTTTATAAAGGACTATCGATGATATATTTCCCTTTCGCTAAGGGAGTGCGATTGGGGCAATAGATGCGTCGAGTAGAAAACCCGTCGGAGAATGTAGTGAAGGCATGGGAAGCCAAATAAATCGAGCATGATTTGGAGGATTTGGAGCTAAATCATTCACGCTTGTGACTGACCATTTCATCTACTTGTGTGAAAACATTAGTAGTGGAATGAAGAAAAGTATATTCATAGACGTCTTCATTGAATTACCGGCACCCAACTAGTCATGATCCGATTGGAGAAAATGGTTGATCGTTCGACCAAATTATTGATTTTTCGGCCTTATGGGCGGACCATAGGTAGAGGAGTACGCCCCGCTCTATATGGAGGAATGGTAGAACCGTATGAAGTGCCCATCATGGGTGGCGGACCAAGACTAGATATTCATGTCGAAGGTTTTGTAAAGTTTCCATGAAGGAATGGGAACTGTATGGATAAGATATTATGGATTCGTGGGGTATATTTTACTACCCTAAAGGGGCACCTTAGGCTAACTAGATCGACAGGGGAAGTAGCTTGTATGGAATGGAAATTCCTGTCCAATAATTGAGCTTTTTGAGTGGCCTTGTGTAACCGGGTGAGTAAATTGCTTACACGTTGGATGAGGCTAGCGAACAATAGGTTCCTTGGACTTGGAATAGTTCCGGAACATTTCTTTAAGGATTGGGCTTTTAAGCCTTATGCTAGAAGGGCTACACGTATGCGGGGAGAAGTTGAGTAGTGTTGGGGTTAAGCCATTTAGCATTGTTGTGTGTACCCCTGAGGTGTGATGTAATGCGATTCAAGATGTAAGACTATTTATGCCGAGTCGCATGGTTATCATCTTCCGCCATAGGAAGTTAGAATTAATAGTTTGTGAGGAGCGATTTGGTGATATTCTTGAGCACCAAGAATGTGGACTAAGATCGATATATACGACCTTAGTCCGAGTCCATATGGGATGCCATAATAACGAAGGGTTTGTTAAGGGTATTAGAATGATGGTTTAGGATAGTGTACCCTTTATAGGAGTAGGGTGCGCCTGAATTTTGAGGGCAAAATTCCCTCATAAGGGGGGAGTATGTAACAACCCTCGCTTTTAGGAGACTAATTTTATATTCATTTACCGCATGACGTAACTTTATAAAATGTTGAAACTGTAGTAAATATTAATTTTATGAGTCGGGAGTTAATATTTACTGGATTGTTACATATTTACTGCATGAGAAAGTAAATATTCTTCGGTTGTATGTTTTATGGTGTCATATGTTTTAAATGACATTAAGGTTTCTATGAAACCGAAACTCTAATAATTTATAAAATTGTCGGGTGCCATTTTAGAGGGCGTAGTTAGTCTCGGAATGTACGAGAGAGTCAAAATAAGTGCCATATTGTATTTTTGTATTTCGGGAACTTTTACCTGGTTTTGACTTATATGCGTATTTGCGAGTCATTTTATTGTGGTATCAACCACTTATGTTGGAGACTTTAGAGTTAAGCCCCGATTTTAGTCTTCTAAATTCCCTAATTTCCCTATTTTATGTCTTAAACATAGAGAGAAAAGGAGAGAAAGAGAGAAGAAGAAAAAAGTGGAGAAAGAAGAGAGAAAATGAAGATTGAAGATGGATTATTGCTGCTACACAAAGAAACTTGAGATTTCAACTTCAAGGAAAGTTTTCTACTTGCTAATATATGGCTTAAGATGAATAATTTGTGTGATAGTTGTGTATTTGCATTTATGGATCAAAAATAGAATTTATGGGAATTAAAACCCTTATCTTAGTTTTGATGATGAAATCATGGATTATAGTAGTTATAAATCATGTTGGGATAACTTTGGGTAGGTAAATGTTGTTGGGTATGTTTAAAATGGAAGAGTTTTGAGGTTTGGGGGTGTTAGGGTTCAAAACCCTTAAAATAAAACTTAGAAAATTCGCAGGGGCGAATCGATTCGGCCTGGACGAATCGATTCGCTATAGGGGCAATGTACAAGTCTGAAGGGTTCCAATCGATTCGGATGGACCGAATCGATTCGGTAAGTTGCAAAAAGTCAGGTCTTCCCATCCGAATCGATTCGATTGGTCCGAATCGATTCGCTTTCCAGTCCGAATCGATTCGATAGTGCTGCAATTTTGAGTTAATTTTCTAACTCAATTTCAATTCTTTTTCATTAGGCTTAGGATTTAGGGACCTTTTTGTATGAAGTAAACTTAGGGTCCTAGAGTCCTAGATGAGTTGAAGGATTCCCCTACATTAGAAATAAGTTATGTGGGGACTTTTCCGGGGATATGCCAATTGATGTTAGGCCATTCTTTTTTCTAGTCGATTTTTATGAAACTACGAGTTGTAGTGTTATGTTTGGGAGACTATAGAAGCTCGATTGAGCTATGTTAGTCTTGATGGTTAATAGTATAACATCAAAAAAGAGTGTTGGGAGAATAATTGAAAGTATTCACTTCTTTGAGGATATAAATGACGACATGAAGTATGTATGGCTTCGGATATAATATGATGGTATTAAGAAAATAATGGTTCCGGATAAAATGAAATGCACCCATGACAAATGGTAATAACGATGTAAATAATTATGGTTTCCTATAAATGGAACATACATATGAAAAATGGAAATGAAAATGAATTGGAAATGGTAATGATGATGGTAAATGATAATTTACTTAATCATAAATATGGTAAATGCTAATTTACTTAAACACACCTCTCTAAATGCCATCATAAGGGACGTTTCATGCGTGTGGTGATGCCCCCTGTCTAGTGAATGCAGGGTGGATATAGTCCCAGGCCATATGAGTGTTATTGTATATTTTCTAGCACTAGTGAGGAGATTTCGGGTGTGGTCTTGACTCTCTTGTAGTCATATGGCCGCTTCCTGACATTGTAATAGGTGCCCATGCTGCCTTGTTTGATAGGCCCCTGGAAGATGATGGTTATTTAGGGGACGCGCCCAGTGGGGAAACTTGGAGGGACGGTCTTAGAATCGTTATATGTATATAAATATAACAATTCATAATCAAGTGGGACTTGATGTATGTGGTATGCCATAAAGAGCATGATGAAGTGCCATAAAGAGCACAATGAAATTCCACAAAGAGCATTTGTTGAGGATAATATTACTGCTAAGGAATGGAATGTCATGAAGGGCATGTAATTGAGATAAAATCCATAAAGACCTTAAATTTTGACTTTATTTTCCTATTAAGGAATGGACTATAAAATGGAGCAAGGTTTTGATGTAAGCTTTTAATTTAAATGTTAATTATTCTTATTCCCTTGCATAATTAAATTAGATTCATGATTTATTAAATTGTCTTAGTTTATGCATATAATTTTGTAGTTAGATTCTCATTATTTTCTCATGATTATCATTCACAACTGTCATACTCTTTATTCATCTGTTAATCATATAGAACCGGTACCTGGCCCGTTCATATTTCTTGTGGCGCTTGAATCTTATATCCTCTCAGGTACTCCGTCGCAAGGATGCCTGGTCTGACTTCCTATCCTGGTGTCTTTGGCAAGTCGTGATGCTTTGCGGGTATTACGGGACATTTTGAAATAGACGTCATCATCCCTTTTCTCTAGTCAAGATCAGGTCATTTACTAGGGCGCGTGGCCCAAACGTTTGTATTTGCTTAATGAAATGTATTATGAAATTTACATTAAAATGTTGCATCATATTGTATGAGACTGTTGACCGACAACTTACTCGGTCCTTTATTGTATATTTTGGGGGTGTATGTAATATTATATATTCTTCGGTGTCCACTTTCTTTTTTATTGGGTTGTTTAAAGTCTTTCTTTAACTTTAAAACAAAATTTTTGGCAACCCGTTTTTCTGAAAAAAGAAGTGGTTACCGTGTATACTTTTTATTTTATTGTGATGCTGAGAATGATTCCATCCTTGATTCCTATTTTATTGGAGTATCGGGCTGGCAACCCCCTATTTCGGAACAGCGGGTTGTCACACCAAACCCCTTGAAGCATTGAAGATACTTTTTCGAATCAAGATGAACATAATCGAAGTTCTAAAACATTGTAGAGATTTTCTCCAATTCTAATTTGTGGAGTGGAGACTCTAATTCTAAAAAAAGAGGGGAATTAAGTATTCCAAAGGTTGATTGGTGGATACCGAGGCAAGCGATGCTTGTTGTTGATGGTATTAGACTGCATCACTTTATGAAAAATATTTAAAGCCAATGTGAATTACACTTAGTGGAGCACTAAGTATTCTGTAAGCCACCGAGTCGGTTATACTCTTTTACAGTGTTGAAATGTAGGTTTTGTTTCAAAGGGATTTTTCCTAAAAACTTCTTGTGTTTGGATTATTTTGATTGTGTGATTTGGAACATTTAATTTTTATTCTATCTTTTATGCACAACTAATTATAATCAAGATAACATTTGGTTAAAAATTGGATCTTTGTGTGTGCCACCTAATATACAAGTGATCCCATATAGGCCTTCTTTCTCATTGTTAAATCAAAAAATAGAGAAATGATTTAGATAGATAAGACATTATATGTCAATTTAAAATATAATGTTTGAAAAATTAAGAAGATAAGAAATAGGTGTTCTTGATAAGGTGTCTATGTAGAGTTAATAAGATCATTAATTAAGGAAAGAGATAAAGAGAGAATGAAAGATATGTGAATATTGAGGAGAGATGATCATCTCAATCTATTAAAAATGGGCATCCATGCTACTATTACTATTAATGCTAAAATTAAAATTAAAATAACATATAGAATAATATGTCATGTTTTGTTAGTTGCATACACTTATAAGGGTTGTGTAAAGTAACAACCTATTTTTATCTCATCTTCCACATACCAAAAACACCACATTATTATACTTATTCTTCTTTCGATCACTAAGATATAGGGCACCCACAAGTTAAAGGTATATAAACCGTTAATATATTTTTTAAACCTTTTTAATAACTCATTCTTTATCTAAACTTATCATTTTCTATCTAACATTAAAACTATATCCTAAAAACATAAACCCCAACATCCCAACCCAGTCGCCACCGATCATAATTCTAACCTAATTTATATCTATTTATCTCTTAATATCCATTTATAACCCAAATCCTCTGTTCATGATCTCATTCCTTCTCCCTTTTTGATATTTTACTCCAATCTCTCTCTCTCTCTCTCTCTATATATATATATATATATATATATATATATATATATATATACACACACACACACACACACACTAATGTGCCCTATAATTATAGGTTGTCTTATTATGTTACCAAAACATACTTTGAGTCTCTGTCCAAGTCATCTAATAAAGGATTAATTGTAAACATTTCAATATTAGACCTCACAAAACCGTCACCCCATGGATTCCCAGAGTAAGCCGAATTTAGCGAAGATAAAATGGACTTAGTTTACCCAAGGTTAAATGGTTTCTCAAATTTAAAATTGTTTTAGTGTATATAGTTTGGTGATTTTATAAATAAATGATGAAATTTATTTTCTTGTATAATATGGTATTTTAGAAAACTAATCCTTGTGTATTTTGAAGACTCTCTAGTCGCAATACGAATAGATACTTGTAATGTTTGTCATGTTTGTGTCCAAATGTACTACTTTTCATGTATGTGGTCAAGTGTACTACAACCTCATGAGATTCCAGTGTGGGAGTGGGAGATAAATCCCATGGGTTTCATTATAGGGTTGCCTATGTCACAATGGGGACATAATTCCATCTGGGTGATCAAGGATAGTTTGAATAAGATAGCTAATTTTCTTCCACTTTAAATAAATTTTACTTCAGAGTAATACATCAAACTTTTCATATCACAAATTATGAGATTTCATGGTATGCCACTGGAAATTATGTGGGATATGGGAAATACCTTTATATCCCACTTTTGGATGAGTTTTAAGGAGATAACAAAGACAAATTTAAGGCTGAGTATTGGTATTATCCACAGATTGATGGAAAAATTGAGCGGGTGAACTAGTTACTAAAGGATATGTTATTGCCTTGTATTATAGAATCCAAGGGTAGTTAGGACTAGTATTTACCATTTTTGAAGTGTGATTACATCAATAATAATCAGTAGGTGGTTAACATGGAATCATTGTAGGCGTTCAATGCGCGGACTTGTCGTTCTCCGATTTATTTTATAGAGGTGGCGGAGAACAAGATTTTTGGACCTTAGTTAATTTATGACAACTCTAAGAAGATGGATGTTATTAGGGATAAGATAAGGCCTGTCCAACGTAGGTAGAGGAGTGGAGTCATATATATCTGGGTAAATTCATATGAAGTTTGCAGTTAGGGATAATATGTTGTTTAAGGTGTTTCCCATAAAGGGTATAATGCAATTTAGAAAGAAGGAAAAGATGTATCATTGATATGTGGGACCTTTTACCATTATCAATCTTATAGGACTCGTTGCACATTGTTTAACCTTCCTATAGCATTTACATTATTTACATAATTTATTTCATATCTCTATGTTGTAGCAATTCCTTAAGAATGACATGGCATACTATCACATTGATATCTATTAGAAAGAGATTTAATGAGAGATGAGATATGATGAGAAATCGATTGCTATTCTGGATAGTAGGAATCAAATTCTTCACTCCAAGGTTATTTTGTTAGTGCATGTATATTAGAGGAACCATAATTAGGTAGAGTCTACATGGTAGATAAAGGATGACATACGAGAGAAATATTTGGAACTCTTCTTGTCAAGTATGTATCAAATTTCAAAAACATGATTCATTAATTATATGGAAGAATGTAATACCTCGTATTTTATTTGTTATTCAATTATAATTAATTACGGGAATAATTTAATGGGAGAAAAATGACTAGTTTTGTGAAATGATAATAATAAATTCATAAATTATGTCACATTTGAATTTGAATGCTATGTGACTTTAAAACCGCATGTTAAAAATTAATTAATCGCATGTTATTATATTGAGGTTTTAGTACAATCCTCTCAAGAGCTCTCGAGGGTTTAGTGAAAATATTTCCAGTTTCCCTTAGCAGTGAGAGTCTGTGATCTATAGTAGTTGGAAGTTAAAGAGATGTAATACCTTTGTACATTAGGTATTTATATCTTTACACTATAATAGGCAACATGATATTATTCACGTGCATGTGCATGGTGCCTGTTGAGATTCCCCCATGTGAACAAAATTTTCATGGGTTTGGTCAGCCGGATAGTCGACCAACAAGATAACTGGTCTGACCACATTCATGTCTTGTTTGAGGGTCCACTAATCATGATAACATGTGTCATTATTTTATTGGTACACATGGTTTACTTATTTTAGGCTATAACAACATTTATGAGTGATCAAAAGGTAATTTGGGTTTGGATTAAAGGTCGTATGGACATTAATGGAGAACATCAAAATGAGGTTAAAAGCATTGTATTTAGATAAAGATTTTAGCGAACTAGGAAATCCCACAATAGCGGGGACTCAACCCACTATAGAAAGCATATATATATATATATATATATATATATATATATATATATATATATATATATACACACACATAAAGTCTCATGTAAGGACTCCTTATAGTGCAAACTCTGGTACATACCATTTTTTTAAAATAGTAAAAAAAAAATAAATTTTTTGATGAAACTTCATGGATATGATCTCCATGGTAAGAAGATCATCTCCAATTTTTTTCGTCAAAAAATTCAATAAAAAAATCATTTAGATGAGGTATTGTAAAAAAATGGCATAAATATGCATTTTCAACCGTTGAAATGTTGGGTCGATGCCAGTCGCATTATTGATTGAATTTTTTTATCAGACTTCTTGGATATGATCTTCTCACTATCGAGATCATATCCATGAAGCTTCAATAAAAAAATTCAATCAAAAAGTGGGTGAGATGCTCTTCTTACTTCTTGGATATTATCTTCTTGTATATATATATATATATATATAGGGGGGAGAGAGAGAGAGAGAGAGAGAGAGAGAGAGAGAGAGAGAGAGAGAGAGAGAGGCTCCTATGCACACTAAAGTTTGCACACTAAGTTTGAACATCATTTTTTTAAAATAGTAAAAAAAATATTTTTGACCTAATTTTTTTGTGTGATATCCTTGAAATGTTTAAATATCATAAAAAATCAACTCAAACAAACATTTTTTGTTATTCTTAAAAAATCGATCAAACTTTCGCAGCTTTTAAGCACTTTAAAAACTGCGAATGTTTGACTATTTTTTTTTAAAATAGCAAAAAATGTTATTTTTAGCTAATTTTCTTTGTAAGGGTTCCTTGAAATGTTTAAATATCAGACAAAAAAATCAAGTCAAAAATATTATTTTTACTATTTTTAAAAAATGATGTACGAACTTTAGTGTGCACAGGAGCCTACTCTCTCTCTCTCTCTCTATATATATATATAGGACCAGGAAATCCTTGGAAAATACCAAATTTGGGATTTTGGTAATGATCCTACATTTATTTAGGAATTTGATTTTTAGGCATTCAGACGAAATTGGGTATACTAATGTTATGAGGTATCCTATGTATATATTATGTTATATATAATTGTTCGATTATGTAAACATATCATATATTTGTCTCATAAGGAATCTATCAGTTAAGGTTGTGGTTTTAAAAGAATTATGGGATTAGGTGCCATGCTTCTGGCCGATGTAGCTGGCTATGTGGAGGTCGATGTATTTGATCGTGCATTTAGTTTATCTACATATAATGATATGGCTGACTTAACCCATTGAAAAGTTTGGTATGTGAATAAACGATTTGGTGACTACATGGTGATCGCCCATTCTTTTTTGTGTGCATGATTTAAATCTGTAAGGTACGGGTTTCCTACGAATTTACCAATCGAGGCATGAGAACATCCACAAAGGTTAAAGTCTTCGTCAAATTTACAGGACTTATAATTATACTATATATTCTAGTGATGGACATATTATGTAAAGACATTATGACATGTTATTTGGTGCATATGATATCATGTGTATCTTATTATTCAGGTGAAATAAATGGGGATTGTACTGAGTAGCCTTCGGGTATATAGTTTGTTACATTATGATGTAATTGTAAGATGGTGTGGTAACTTACTATAGTAGTTAAGAATTATTAGTACTGGTTATGTCTTCGTGGGGACAATATTGTATACTATTTCACTTATGTTGAGGCGTGAGGCATCGTTTTCATGTGAGTGTCGACCAGTTGGAATTATTTTGCAAATGATTTGCATAATATTACTGCATTGATGTAGTGGTGATGTTGATCTATTGAAGACCCAATCTTTTATTGAATGGGTATAGAAGTTCATCATGGATATGGGATCTTCCAACTCAAGTACCACCAGCAAAAATCTATTGAGGAGTTCGATTACGAAGCCCCCTGACCTTACATTTTAATAAAGTCACTATCCCTTATAGAACACTTAAGGGAAGATTTTAATAAATCCTAGGAAGAAGGAAATAAGGGATAAATGTTAACCAGGAAATTTAGATCCGTTAGTGTATAGTTGAAATCAAACTTATTCTCGATTTTAGAATCAAGATGGTGGATAATTTAGATTGGTTGGACCGTTGATTAAATTTTTCTTGTAACTTTCAGGATTAAATCCAAATATTATTAAAAATATTTTCCAGATGTTCATAAGCGGTAGCAGTAGGATGGAATAATCAAACTTTCCATCTTTAGATTCATGTCATTTTCATTCCTATATTGGGTTGTTATTTCCATTCAGTTATTTCGGTATTCAAATTAATTTGATTAAGAGATTTCTATGTATGATATCGATCCCAATTTATTTTATTTTAGTTGAAACTGTTCATGAGATTGAGATGATATATATTATTTTATTATGGATGTGGAGACAATTGATTTATTTAGTATTTATATTTGTTTCCACGCATGACATGGATATTCTAAATTCATTATTATCTTTTATAATAATAATAATAATAATAATAATAATTATTATTATTATCTTTATTATTATTATAGGTAACAAAATCCTATTGAGATCAATCTTAAACTTATTGAGCCAAAATCGTAAACGAAAATCATACGATTACACAACACAAGGTGTACATGATTTGGCCATGGGCCTATGTTCTCTCTCTTTCTATTAGTTAGTTCACAATAATAAGAATTACATGACCCTTCCTAGTTGTGAGGATTACATTTACAAAAAGCATAAAGATTATGATCCGCGTAGGACTCTAGGACTTTCAGATGAAGTTATAGTATGATTGAATAGATATATCTGGAGATACTCACTGATCGGACTCCGCTTTGTTGTTACTTTAAAGTTGTGATCCTTTATCTATGCTGTCAGGCAGGTGCCAATTATTATTGTCCAGATAATTTCCCCACAATTGCACAAAAGCTTTACAACATTAAAGGGGTGGAGATCTTTAGTAGTTAATAAAAGTTGACTCTTATTGGCAGTGATTCTTGATCAGTTGAGGATGATGATGAAGAACGTCAATAATTGTATAATATTTAAATAAAAAATCAAATTTTCTCCCCGTTGAGCTTGGAGGGTGTAATTTTCCCCAACACTTTAAGGTGCTCTGGTAAAATGCGCATGAAGAGACCAAAGGGTGACGCGTGGGTCCCGTTTAAAATTATGGATTGTACTCGAAGTTGAACCAAAGAGTTTAAATCTTATCTCTATCTACATTTTTCAATTTTATCTTCACTATTCAAGATGTCAAGACTCTCTGCACTCTCCTCCACCTATAAGTCTTTTTTGCACACCATTTTCTTTGCAGTTTATTTTCAGATAATCATTTGCTAACGTTCCTTCATAATTTTTGCCGCCTTTTTTCTTGGATTGATAAATGGTATGCAGCGAATGAGAGAACCATATGAGAGTTTTGGGAAAGATTTTTGATCCCAAATTGGTTAGTAATTTAGTATTCTGAAGATCCAGATGAATGCTATAATGTATAGGGAGGGCATTGGAGACATGACTAAACTGTGGCTAAAGGTGTGATTACCTTGTCCCCATACAAACTATTTCTGGAGTTTTGTGAATACTTCAAGGTCGTACCTTCTCAATGCAAACGAAAGACATGTCGAATTATAAATGGGGTAAAAGAATCAATGAGTTATATGAAATTCAAATTAGGATTCATGAAATTAGGGATTTTTATTCATGGTTTAAAACGAATGATAATACGTTTTTATCTTAAGGCAAGAAAAACTAACAGAGTTCTTGTGGTTAACCTTCTTGGGCCCAAAATGGGTTACTAGATGCATGGTCTCATTGTTAGGAAATGCTAACATCCACTAGTTCCTGAGGATGGTGAGACCTATAGGGTTTTAAGTTCCCTAACATAGGGAATATGATAGGTTGATTAGTGCCCGTTTGATTGCGTTTTTCTATTATCGACCAAGTTCCACATAGAAAACTTGTTAATATTCTCCTTTTATTTTGTGAAGAAGACTCTAAATAAAAGGAACCCTCTGTTTCTCACATCAATTGGGGCGATCTTATAAAAGTTTGGAACTTAAAGTGGCTTTTATATACCAGTGCCAAGCATCCTATATCAGCATCTTTGCTGCTTGAGTACACAAATATCACAACTTTCTTCATTGTCAGGTCTATGGATAGAATTCCTGAGATCCCAGTCCCCCTGAGAAGTGAAGGGTTTTCGAGTGAGTCCACCTTGGCCCCCTTTGATCCCGTAGACGTCAATGATATCCCCATTGTTATTTTGTCCATCTCAGAAGAAAAACGGCACCAAGGAATATAATTCCCACTTTGTTGGATGTGTCTTAACTCCCCATTTATCAAAAGTCTCAAACTTCTAAAATGAAGGAGGTCGGAGGTCAATTTGACTTTGCTAACCTGTCGGATTTGTAATACCCCGTACTTTTGGCTATATTTATTTTTGGGGATTAATTAATTAAATGCGTATTAATTGGAAATTAATCCGGGTTATAAATACTAACGAGATGCGAGTTGGTATTTGATTATGTGCATACATGTTTTGATATATGTATTTGGTATTATAAAATTGTCGTGAGATTGATATACGGCATTTTAGAAATTTTGTTGAGACGCGTGTGACCGTCGCGTCATGGTATATTATTTTAATTATAAAAGTGAATTTAAAATCTATAAACCGTATGGTCGTTTTGAGTGCGCCAACGCGTCCGGAAGGGTCGAGATAGTCAGAAAACACTAGCCGGGGGTGTAGCTTGGATTCCGGGGTATTTTTAGGCCATACCGGCAACTTAAAGGGTATTTTGGTAATTTTACATTTTGAGGAATTAAAAGTGACGAAAATTGAGAGTTTTAATCTGATGTGGATTTAACCCACTAAGCCCATTAACCAAACCATATTAACTTAGAAGGCTACGTAGCTTATTAGAAGAGTTTTCTAAGTTTCCCAAATCAAACCCTAGCCACCTTAAGCCACCATTGGAGAAGAAGCTTGGAGAGAGGGAATTCTGCAGAAAAACTCTATCAAACCATCATCCAAACTCAGAGACAACCAAGGCAAGTGACTTTATTCCATTTAATTTCAGAGAATGTCTTTTCCATGTTAGAAATTGGAGAATTTTAATTGTTCTTGAAAGTTGAATGAAAACCCATGTAGTTTGGAGTTTAGAACTTGAAAATTTTGAAGAGATTTGCATGTAGAATGATAGGTAGATTATTATTCCCATGATAATTGTGATTAGAAGAAACAAAAACGGATTTAATTCTGGGATTTGATGATGATATAAATCTAGGGTTCATGTTCTTGATAAAATTGGGGAAAAGTATAAAATCTTGTGATTTAATGATGTTTAGGATGCATTAATGCCTTAAAAGATGTTAGTATATGACCTTAGCATGTTTTAATATGATTAAAGGACTTAAAAGACTGTTACAACGAACTTTGGAGAAGACTTGAGGTGTTAAAAATGGTGAAAAAACGAGATTAGGCAAATCTGGGATGAATCTGGCAGGTCGTTAGAAGCCCCTACCCAGGTCGTTCGAAGGTACTCGTTCGAACGAGCTTCTAACAAAATGACTAGTCGTTCTAACGAAAGGGAGCCTCGTTCGAACGAGATCTCGTTAGAAGGTATAGTTCGTTCGAACGAACTGGAATCTCGTTCGAACAGCCTCGTTCGAACGAGACTTCTAACGAGTTGACAGAGGAATCTCGTTCGAACAGTCTCGTTCGAACGAGACTTCTAACGAGTTGACAGTTTGGTCCTTTTTGGACTGTTTTGATTTTTGGAGTCCCGTAAACTTGTTCGAGGATATAGATAACCTTCCTTTGATGATGTAAGGATATATTTGGGACTTTTGGGTTATTACGAGGAGTAAATTTATATACAAGAGATTCAATTCAATGAACCGTTTGGGTTGAGACGTGAGTGTCTACTACGACGTGAGAATAGATTATGGCGCGTATGATGATAAACCGGAATAAAATAAGTGTAGATATTATAAGTTAGTACGAGAATGCGATATGTACTACGATTAAACTACGGGATTACTAAGACGTGTGTTTACTTAGTATTGGTATATGATTTGTGTGTATAACATACCTACCATACTTGCTATCACGGGAGGTTTGCGTTCGCTTAGGGCCCTCTAATCCTTGTGTTGCCCGGATTTAGACTGGTACCTCGATGAACATAGGTCATAGAAAGGCTTATTGGGATATTAATAAGTCCGCTGATCGTAGGAGCGTAGGTATGTGCGTGACCTATGTGATGTGGCTGTGTTCGCCTCCATTATTTGTGATGTTGTTATCTGTGAACTATTCCTGAGAGATTCGGAATATGTAATCCTTATGTACGTGATGTACCGGGATAGATAGCAGAGTATGTGCGCACCACAGCTTAGTTCTCGGGGTGCTTATATTGTATATTTATGATGTGAATAATATACGCTTAATTAATGGGAATCTTCATGTTAATGCTATGAATATAATTACAGTATTGTTTCGAGAAACATAACGAGTTAGCTGATAGTGATATATATTGCATATTGAGTATCTGAGTTTACGTTAAACCCCTACTTAATTACGAACGTTATAATGTTAATAGAACCGAGTAATAAGGGTAGGACCTATGGCAGTCTAGCTAGATAGAATAGCACTTAGCTAGTGGTTTGTATCGTTATAGATGGGTACTTACGTTAGGAGTGCACAGTTAGACGAGAGGTGAGAATATCATGTGAGTGCACGTCCTAACATGTACTTTGCATTTAATGTTTTAAATGTTTTTAAAGCACTTGTAGGTTTTTAAAATAACTCAACATTCGGGCTCTGACTCGTTTGCTTTTCAAATCTTTTTCTTGTAAAACCATTTTAGGTGCCCAGCCACAAGGACACCAAGCATAGGATACTCATTCAGGTGACGAGCTGTAGCTGTTTGTGGAAGCTACAGGGATTTGCTTGTAGACGCTTCTATCTTTTGGATTCCAGAGTCACTATCTATCAGTTGTAGGGCATGTTGCCCATTTCTATTTAGAGCATCTTTTACATTTCAGTTTTTAGACTTTAGCATGTATTGTTTCAGTATTCAGTTTACTTTTCAGTTGTGGGATTTGTAGTGAGGAGTTTTCCTCCAGACTTTATTTACACTATGTGATGGTTATTCGTTTTACTTCATTATGGTGAATGGTGTTATTTATTTCTTCATTACACTTGTTGCATGTTAATCAGACCTTAATTAAAATTTGGCACTTACTTTTTAAATACTAGGTGGTTAGTAACCAAAAAAAAAATGTTTTCGACAGTGATGCTATTAACTGGACCAACTTGGCATTTTGAATTAATTTAATAAAGGAGTAGCTACCCGGTATTTAATTAGTCGGGGTGTCACAGGTGGTATCAGAGCATCAGGTTCTAGTGTCCTTTAGGATCTGACGGCTTATTATGTTTTCCGCTGAGCTTTCTTTGATATAGAGCCCTAAATATTAGGAATGTTGTATTCATCTCTGTACTTTGGGAATTCGTACTTCCGCGGTTTGTTTATTTGAATGATGAACTCATCCAAATTTACTTAAATTTTCAGATGGATCGTCAAGAAGAACTAGCTCGAACGGGTAAGGGAATAAACGGGCAAGATCGACTCACACCTTGGGTATCCCCGGTTAGAATATCAACCGCCGAGTTAGCAGGTATCGTGGCACAAGTAGTTACCACTGTAGTTTTACAATACCAAGAACGCAGCATACAACTTAAAGGCGGCAAAAGACCTAGAGAGGTTAGCCAAGTGCATGTGAATAAGGCTGACAAATGTGCGAGGACCCCGAAAATTCAACAATAGATTGCCCAAGACCGAGTCGGTTCTATTCAACAACATGGTACAATGAAGCATTTTCGAGAGGGGAATAAAGTTCCAAGTCTGCAAGGACGACATCGTCAGCAGCAGAGTCAGAGGGGGAGTAACTTCAGAGGCCGATGTTTTGTGTGTGGCACGCACGGCCATAAACGCCAGGATTGCCCAGAGGGTGTTAGAGCTCCCCAGCAGCAGGGTGCCCGTGACGATCCACAGGGGCCACTTGTTACAATCGCTCTCACAGCACCAGCTCAGGTGCTAGCCTTACCAACCTTTCCAGTAGCTCCAGTGCAGCAAGGACAGAATGGTCATCAACAATTTCAAAAGGGCCAGCAATACCAGGGAAGAAATGATAACGATCACCAGAGTCGTGGTCAGCATGGGCAGCGAGGGGGAAGCTTCCGAAGGAAGTGTTTCATTTGCGGTAAGATTGGCCACAAACGTCAGGATTGTCCTGATAGGGGCAGGGCCCCACAGCAGCAACAGCAGGGTGCTCGCCAGGAGCCGCAGAGGCCTATGTTTCCCGCCGCTCTCCCCGCACCACCACAGATGGCAGCATTTTCACCCATTCCAGCAGTCCCAGCTCGGCAGGGGCAGCTACAGTATGGACGTGTCTACAACGTCCACCAGGCTGCAGTTCCACAGGCACCGCCCGCGATTGAGGGTACGTTTCCTATCCATGGCACTATGGGTCGGGTATTGTTTGATACGGGGGCTACACATTGTTTTATAGCTACACACTTCGCGAAAGCTTTAGGATTGTTAGCTACGGCAGAGGGTACAGAGACGTGTGTCGACTCACCATTGAGGAGTGGGTCACTTATTTTCTTTATATGCCGGGGAGTGGGGGTAGAGATTGGTGGTTTGGTATTACCTGCAGATATGTTAGTATTAGATATGCATGTTCACGATGTAATTATCGGTATGGATTGGCTCGTAGCTTATAGGGCCATGATTGATTGCTTCAGCGGGAGCATTGTTTTTGCCATTTCGGGACAAGAGATGATTATAGTGGCGATGCCTCGCCCAGAGGGAGGATCGACCGCTCATCTGTATTACATTGAGGAGGATTGCCTCTAAGGAGGTAGTGATTCCTTTAGATTCTATCCCAGTAGTCAGGGAATATTCGGATGTGTTTCAGGAGATACCAGGCCTAATCCCTAGTCGAGAGATAGACTTTGTTATAGATTTGCTACCGGGTACGAGACCTATAGCACGCGCACCGTACCGTATGGCTCCAGCTGAGATGAGGGAGTTACGGGATCAGATAGAGCAACTGTTAGGTCAGGGCTTTATTCGCAGGAGTGCCTCACCTTGGGGCGCTCCAGTTTTGTTTGTGAAGAAGAGGGACAGTTCACTAAGATTGTGTGAGGACTACCGAGAGTTGAATAAGGTCACGATACGGAATAAGTATCCGTTGCCTCGAATCGATGACTTATTCGACCAGTTGAGAGGAGCTTCTTTCTTCGCGAAGATTGATTTGAGATCGGGATACCATCAATTGCATATCAGGGAGGAGGATGTCTCGAAGACCGCGTTCTTGTCGAGATATGGTTCTTACGAGTTTCGGGTTATGCCTTTCGGTTTGACCAACTCTCCAGCAGTGTTTATGGACTTGATGAACAGGGTGTTCAGGGATTTCCTAGATCAGTTTGTCATTGTCTTCATCGATGATATTCTGGTTTACTCCCAGACAGAGGAGGAGCATGCCGAGCATTTGAGGCAAGTTTTGCAGACACTTCGTCAGAACGAGTTGTATGCAAAATATGAGAAGGGCGGGTTTTGGCTGAAGGAAGTCAAGTTTTTGGGACACATTATTTCCGATCAGGGAATATCTGTTGATCCGGGGAAAGTATCAGCGGTGAGGGAGTGGGGACAGCCCACAGCACCGACCGAGATTCGTAGTTTCTTGGGACTAGCAGGATACTACAAGAGGTTTATTCGGGGCTTCTCAGAGATAGCAGGTCCTTTGACACATCTGACTCGTAAGGGTGTGCCATACATCTGGAGTGATGCCTGTCAGTTGGCATTCGACGAATTAAAGGACAAATTGACCTCAGCACCTGTGTTAGCATTACCGAGATCGGGAGTTGAGTATTTGGTTTACACCGATGCATCTTTGCAAGGACTGGGAGGTGTATTGCAGCAGGAGAGACAGGCCATAGCTTATGCTTCCCGTAAGCTTAAGCCTCATGAGAAGAATTACCCCACGCACGATTTGGAGTTGGCAGCAGTTGTATTTGCCCTACGGATTTGGAGGCACTATCTTTTGGGGGAGAAGTTCCAACTGTTCACGGACCACAAGTCCCTACAGTACCTGTTCACGCAGAAGGAATTGAATATGCAGCAGCATAGGTGGCTTGAGTTTGTGAAAGACTACCAGTTCGACATCCAGTACCACCCGGGTAAGGCTAACGTGGTAGCAGACGCGTTGAGCCGTAGGCCAGCAGATGAGGTGGCAGAGGTGTGGAAGGCTAAGTGGAAGGAATTGGGACACCAGGATGCAGTGGCCATATCTTTCATGTCTGTGATGACCGTTACACCGCAGATTGTCACGAAGGTAGTACGAGCACAGGTCAATGACTCGTTCTGTCAGGAGCAGATAGTTCGATTACTAGCAGAGGGAGCCGAGTCCTATACCGTTAGCTCAGACGGGGGATTGCGCTTTAATGGGAGATTGGTAGTTCCGGAAGGGGAGGAATTGCGACACGAGGTGATGGCAGAGTCGCACGGCTCACGGTTCGCAGTACATCCCGGAGGGGACAAAATGTACCAAGACATGAGACGCCAGTATTGGTGGAGCGGTATGAAGAGAGATATCACTGAGTTTGTTTCTAAATGCGCCACTTGTCAGCTTGTAAAAGTGGATCATCAGAGACTGGCAGGATTGCTACAGCCATTGGAGGTCCCGGTGTGGATGTGGGAGAGCATATCCATGGACTTTATCACGGGGTTGCCTACGTCGCAGAGGGGTCACGACTCCGTTTGGGTAATTGTGGATAGGTTATCTAAGGCCGCTCACTTTTTACCCATAAGGACTGACTACACTACGGGACAGTATGCCCAGCTCTTCATTTCAGAGATTATGAGACTTCACGGTGTGCCCCTAAATATCGTGTCTGACAGAGACAAGATATTTGTTTCGAGGTTTTGGGAGAGTTTCCAGGAGGCCATGGGCACGGAATTGCGGTTGAGTACGGCTTATCATCCGCAGACTGATGGGCAGACTGAGCACACAAATCAGATGTTGGAGGACATGCTACGCATGTGCATTATTGACTTCGGGGGTGAATGGGAACAGTACCTTCCACTGGTGGAGTTTGCTTACAACAACTCCTATTAGTTCACTATTGGCATGGCTCCGTTTGAGGCATTGTACGGTAGGCCTTGTCGTTCCCCAGCATGTTGGTTAGAGGTGGGGGACAACAAACTGCTTGGGCCGGAAGTGATTCAGGATACTTCGGCAAGGATTGAATTGATTCGGAGTCGCATTCGGGTAGCTCAAGACAGGCAGAAGAGTTATGCTGATGCGAAGAGATTTTTCAGAGGGTTCCAAGTGGGGGACCAGGTTTTGCTCAGGGTATCTCCTATGAAGGGGATTATGCGTTTCAGGAAGAAGGGGAAGTTGGCACCAAGGTATGTGGGGCCGTTTCCTATTATTGAGCGAATCGGACCGGTTGCGTATAGACTCGGGTTACCGGAGCATTTGCATCTGATTCACGATGTGTTCCATATTTCCTCGCTGAGGAAATACCTTAGAGATAATTTGGCTCATTCTCACATTGCTGTGGAGGACATCGATCTCCAGCCAGATAGCTCCTACGAGGAGGGGCCGATTGCTATTTTGGACCGAAGCGAGAGAAAATTGCGGTCAAAGATAGTCCCGTTAGTGCGTGTTCAGTGGCGACATCACAATGTCGAGGAATCCACATGGGAGCGCGAGGATGAGATGCGCGAACGTTATCCAGAGTTGTTTTTAGCAGGTACTTTCTAGTTTCGAATTTCGGGATGAAATTCAGTTATTAGGGGGGAAGTATGTAATACCCCGTACTTTTGGCTATATTTATTTTTGGGGATTAATTAATTAAATGTGTATTAATTGGAAATTAATCCGGGTTATAAATACTAACGAGATGCGAGTTGGCATTTGATTATGTGCATACATGTTTTGATATATGTATTTGGTATTATAAAATTGTCGTGAGATTGATATACGACATTTTAGAAATTTTGTTGAGACGCGTGTGACCGCCGCGTCATGGTATATTATTTTAATTATAAAAGTGAATTTAAAATATATAAACCGTATGGTAGTTTTGAGTGCGCCAACGCGTCCGGAAGGGTCGAGATAGTCAGAAAACACTAGCCGGGGGTGTAGTTTGGATTCCGGGGTATTTTTAGGCCATACCGGCAACTTAAAGGGTATTTTGGTAATTTTACATTTTGAGGAATTAAAAGTGACGAAAATTGGGAGTTTTAATCTGATGTGGATATAACCCACTAAACCCATTAACCAAACCATATTAACTTATAAGGCTACGTAGGTTATTAGAAGAATTTTCTAAGTTTCCCAAATCAAACCCTAGCCACCTTAAGCCACCATTGGAGAAGAAGCTTGGAGAGAGGGAATTCTGCAGAAAAACTCTATCAAACCATCATCCAAACTCAGAGACAACCAAGGCAAGTGACTTTATTCCATTTAATTTCAGAGAATGTCTTTTCCATGTTAGAAATTGGAGAATTTTAATTGTTCTTGAAAGTTGAATGAAAACACATGTAGTTTGGAGTTTAGAACTTGAAAATTTTGAAGAGATTTGCATGTAGAATGATAGGTAGATTATTATTCCCATGATAATTGTGATTAGAAGAAACAAAAATGGATTTAATTCTGGGATTTGATGATGATATAAATCTAGGGTTCATGTTCTTGATAAAATTGGGGAAAAGTATAAAATCTTGTGATTTAATGATGTTTAGGATGCATTAATGCCTTAAAAGATGTTAGTATATGACCTTAGCATGTTTTAGTATGATTAGAGGACTTAAAACACTGTTAGAACGAACTTTGGAGAAGACTTGAGGTGTTAAAAATGGTGAAAAAATGAGATTAGGCAAATCTGGAACGAATCTGGCAGGTCGTTAGAAGCCCCTACCCAGGTCGTTCGAACGAACTCGTTCGAACGAGCTTCTAACGAAATGACCAGTCGTTCTAACGAAAGGGAGCCTCGTTCGATAACTTCGTTCGAACGAGATCTCATTAGAAGGTACAGTTCGTTCGAACGAACTGGAATCTCGTTCGAACAGCCTCGTTCGAACGAGACTTCTAACGAGTTGACAGAGGAATCTCGTTCGAACAGTCTCGTTCGAACGAGACTTCTAACGAGTTGACAGTTTGGTCCTTTTTGGACTGTTTTGATTTTTGGAGTCCCGTAAACTTGTTCGAGGATATAGATAACCTTCCTTTGATGATGTAAGGATAGATTTGGGACTTTTGGGTTATTACGAGGAGTAAATTTATATACAAGAGATTCAATTCAATGAACCGTTTGGGTTGAGACGTGTGTGTCTACTACGACGTGCGAATAGATTATGGCGCGTATGATGATAAACCGGAATAAAATAAGTGTAGATATTATAAGTTAGTACGAGAATGCGATATGTACTACGATTAAACTACGGGATTACTAAGACGTGTGTTTACTTAGTATTGGTATATGATTTGTGTGTATAACATACCTACCATACTTGCTATCACGGGAGGTTTGCGTTCGCTTAGGGCCCTCTAATCCTTGTGTTGCCCGGATTTAGACTGGTACCTCGATGAACATAGGTCATAGAAAGACTTATTGGGATATTAATAAGTCCGCTGATCGTAGGAGCGTAGGTATGTGCGTGACCTATGTGATGTGACTGTGTTCGCCTCCATTATTTGTGATGTTGTTATCTGTGAACTATTCCTGAGAGATTCGGAATATGTAATCCTTATGTACGTGATGTACCGGGATAGATAGCAGAGTATGTGCGCACCACAGCTTAGTTCTCGGGGTGCTTATATTGTATATTTATGATGTGAATAATATACGCTTAATTAATGGGAATCTTCATGTTAATGCTATGAATATAATTACAGTATTGTTTCGAGAAACATAACGAGTTAGCTGATAGTGATATATATTGCATATTGAGTATCTGAGTTTACGTTAAACCCCTACTTAATTACGAGCGTTATAATGTTAATAGAACCGAGTAATAAGGGTAGGACCTATGGCAGTCTAGCTAGATAGAATAGCACTTAGCTAGTGGTTTGTATCGTTATAGATGGGTACTTACGTTAGGAGTGCACAGTTAGACGAGAGGTGAGAATATCATGTGAGTGCACGTCCTAACATGTACTTTGCATTTAATGTTTTAAATGTTTTTAAAGCACTTGTAGGTTTTTAAAATAACTCCACATTCGGGCTCTGACCCCTTTGCTTTTCAAATCTTTTTCTTGTAAAACCATTTTAGGTGCCCAGCCACAAGGACACCAAGCATAGGATACTCATTCAGGTGACGAGCTGTAGCTGTTTGTGGAAGCTACAGGGATTTGCTTGTAGACGCTTCTATCTTTTGGATTCCAGAGTCACTATCTATCAGTTGTAGGGCATGTTGCCCATTTCTATTTAGAGCATCTTTTACATTTCAGTTTTCAGACTTTAGCATGTATTGTTTCAGTATTCAGTTTACTTTTCAGTTGTGGGATTTGTAGTGAGGAGTTTTCCTCCAGACTTTATTTACACTATGTGATGGTTATTCGTTTTACTTCAGTATGGTGAATGGTGTTATTTATTTCTTCATTACACTTGTTGCATGTTAATCAGACCTTAATTAAAATTTGGCACTTACTTTTTAAATACTAGGTGGTTAGTAACCAAAAAAAAAAAATGTTTTCGACAGTGATGCTATTAACTGGACCAACTTGGCATTTTGAATTAATTTAATAAAGGAGTAGCTACCCGGTATTTAATTAGTCGGGGTGTCACAGGATTCTCTCGAAAAAGGCAATCATGAAAACAAGATCAAGAATGACACTTGTTTTTTTGCCCGTATCATTATTCCCACCATTAAGGTGGATTCCCCTATCATGGGTAAGGGTCACCAAATAATATAGGTGGATAATTACCCTGACTTTTCCCACACGCTTCTGATGAGGGCTATTCTAGAGTTTCATAAAGACAAGATCAGTAGGTTGAATAATGACCAACTTACTTCCCATACCACACATATGTTATCTTTGTTAAGTCCTTAAAATTCTATTATTTAATTAACATGTGGTTGCCCTTCATTTGTAGTTTGTGGATAACTTTGTCGATATCCTCGGCATAAGGGTTGATTAGGATAAATACAATGATAACCATTAACAAGACTTAAAGAAGTCCCATGAGGTTTTTAAGGCTGCCAAGAAGGTATATTGGGCCAATAAGAAGTACATGACTGTATCAATGACACAACTCAGGTTAGAGAATTAATAGCTGAAGAAGCCTGCCAAGGAGAATGCCTAGATTTTATCTGAGGTACTTACACACAAAGATAAGTATTATGACCAAGGGTTTGTGGACTCCTTTGGACAAACCAAAAAGAAATTGTCTTACACTCATAAGTACAACTTCAAGAAGGACCTAGATTCATCCTTGTCCAAGACTAAAGTCCCCCCACCCCCGAGTTTAAAGTTTATGGGGATCATGATCCAGATTCTCCATAAAAGGATAAGGAAGAGAGTGAGACCTCACATAATGTCCAATCGAAGGATGGGGACGACTAGGGAAAGGCTTCAACCAATCAATAGTAGGTGAAGAATAAGGAAGGATAAGCTAGTTAGGTTTATCTTAGGTTTCATTAATTTTTGTAATTCCCTATCTTTTGTCAAATATATTGTAATGGCTTACCCCACCCTTCTTAACTTTTTAATGGAAAATTTGATTTTTTTTCTTTGTCATTATTTGTCAAATTATTGATAACTTGTATATCCTCGGGTTTTAGTCTTCGTATATGACTGCCTTTCTCATGATTTTTGTATCTTGATAGTAACTTGTTTGTGGTGTAAATACTTTAATGCAGTTAAGATCTAGATTTAGTACTTGGTTAGAGATATTTTGGTTGAGCTCGCAAAGCCTTTGTTGAGGCTCAACCAACACTTCATTAGATAATAAGTGCCCATGATAGATAATCTTATTTGACTGATGGTTTATAAACCAAAACAAAGGAGGCCAGGGACATTGTCGAGCTATCAAAAAATGAGTATAATTTGCTAGGGTAAAATCTTAGAAAGGCTGAGGAGGATTTATAAAAAAATGAGATGATAAAATAAGGCATAGACTATGAGATAATGAAGTTTAAATACTATAATACCCCGTATTTTTGTGATATTTATTTATGGGATTAATTGAATTAAATGTGTATTAATTGAGAATTAATCCGGATATAATACTAACGAGATGTGAGTTGGTATTCGATTATAATATGTATATATGGCAATATATAAATATTGGAAATATTGAAATTATCGCGAGATTGAAATATGGCAATTTGGGAAATTTTGTTGAGACGCGTGTGACAGTCGCGTCAGAAATATAATTATTTGAATTAAAAAGTGAATTTTATTTTTATCAACCGTATGGTCATTTTGAGTGCGCCAATGAGTCCGGAAGGGTCTAAATAGTCAGAAAACACTAGCCGGGGGTTTAGTTTGGGTCCCGGGGCATTATTGGGCCATACCGGTAACTTAAAAGGGCAATTTGGTAATTTCAGAATTTTGGTAATTAAAACCCACGAAAATCAGACTTTAATTATAACTTATCATTAAGCCCACTAACCCATTTTCAACCCCAATCTAAGTAGTGGGCTACGGGAGAAGTTAAGAAAATATTTTTAACTTGCCAAAAACCAACCCCCACCTCCATTGTCATCTTGTGAAGAACTTGTAGAGAAAGAGAGAGAGGAGAATTCTGCAGAGAGAGAAAGAGAGAGATCAACCTTCATCAATTCAACATCAAATTTAGAGAAAGACCTAAGGCAAGTGGTTTAATTACGTTAATTTCAAGCGAATGTTCCTTCCATGCTTAGAATTTAAAATAATTGCATTATATTGGGAGTTTGATGAAAACCCATGAAATTGGAGATAGAAACTCAAGTTATGATATAGGAATTGCATGTATAATGTTATTGGGTGATTGTACTAAAAGAAATACAACTTTTCATGATGTAAAAACGTATTTATAAAGGGAAATTGAAGACTTTAAAATTCTAGGGTTCATACTCATATGGTTTTGGGAAAATTGGGGATTGATGATGATTTCAATGTTGTTTAGAGAGATTTGACCCCTAAATATGTTGAGATACGACCTAAATATGTTTAGGAATGATTAGGAACATGAAAACACTGTTGGAATAATGTTTGGATGAGTTTTGAGAAGAAAAAGTTGGAGGAAAAACGAATTTAGAATTTCTGGGCTCGAAACTGTCACCTCGTTAGAAGGCCTGCCCAGGTCGTTCGAACGAGCTCGTTCGAACGAGCTTCTAACGAGTTGACAGTTTGACTTCTAACGAGGGGGAATGTTCGTTCGATGCCTTTCATTCGAACGAGATCTCGTTAGATTCCCACTTCGTTCGAACGAACTCTCGTTCGAACCAACCTCGTTCGAACGAGACTTCTAACGAGTTGACAGTTTGGCCTTTTTGGCCTGATTTAATTTCTAGTGTCCCGTAACCTTGTTTAATTGTAGAGAATACATTCCCTTGATGACTAATTGAGATAGTTGGGATATTTGGGATATACTGAGAAGTAAAACATGGAAGTGTGAGTGGAACCGAATAATATTTGTGGATTAGGACACGAGTGACTAATCACGTTGTGAGAATAATTGGTGACTTAATTACATACGAACCGAACATAATGAATTGCGTAACATTATAAGTTGGTATAAGAATGAGAATTATACCACAAATAAATTATGGTAATTACTAAGATGTGTGCATGCTTAGTATATGTATATGATTTTATGTGTATGACATACCTACCATACTTGCTATCACGGGAGGTTTACGTTCGCTTAGGGCCATCTAATCTTTGTGTTCCCGGATTTAGATTGGTACCTTAAGAACATAATACTAGAATGACTTATTTGTGAGTTAATAAGTCACCTGACTATGGAGTGTAGGTATGTACGTGACCCATGGGTATGTTGAATTATGTTCGCCTCCATTTTTGTGTGTTGTGCTTGTTCTAACAATTCCTGAGATATTCGGAATTTGTAATCCTTATGTACGTGATGTACCGGGATGGATAGCAGAGTATGTGTGCACCGCAGCTTAGCCTCGGGGTGCTTGTATTGTATATTTATGATGTGAATAATATACGGCTAAATGAAAAGGAATTGTCATGTTCAATTGCAAGTATAATTGTAGTAACGTCTTGATAAAGATAAAAAGGGAAAACCTGCTGTGAATTGTTTTACTAATAATTGAGAATCAGAGTTTAAGTAAAGCCTCCTAGTTAATTGATAACATTGGGAATTTATATCGTGAATCAAGTAGAAAGGTTATAACTTATGACGGTTTAGTTAGATATGGATATCACTTAGATGGGTACGGTTCGATAGGAGTGCACAATTAGTCGAGAGGTGAGAATTTCACGTGAGTGCACGTCCTAACATGTATTTTGCATTCATTGTTTTAATTTTATTAAAACACTTGCTGTTTTTAAAATACTCTCCATTTTCGGGCTCTGACCCATTTGCTTTCAAATCTACTTTTTGTAAAAACCTTTTAGGTGCCCAGCCACAAGGACACCATGCATAGTATTTCCATTCAGGTGACGATCTGTAGCTGTTGTGGAAGTTACAGGGTCTTGATAGTAGACGCTTCTTTTGTCTGGACTCCATATTCAGTTTTATCATTTTTAGGGCATGTCGCCCATTTTTATTAGAGACATTTCTTATTTCAGTTATCCAGATTGTGGATTGTAATTAATTCAGGATTCAGACTTGTTTTATTTTATTCAGTTTTGGGATTGTTGTGGGGAGTATTTTTCCTCCAGACTTATCATTATTAATGGTTGGTTATTTTATTGTCTCTTTATGGTGTATGGTTACATTATCTTCATTATTCTTTCATTTCATGTTAATCAGACTTATTTTAAAATTTGACAAATTACTTTTTAAATACTAGGTGGTTAGTAATCATTAAATGTTTTCGACAGTGATGCTATTAACTGAACCAACATGGCATTTTGAATTAATTTAATAAAGGAGTAGCTACCCAGTATTTAATTAGTCGGGGTGTCACAGGTGGTATCAGAGCATCAGGTTCTAGTGTCCTTTAGGATCTGTACGACTTATTATGTTTCCGCTGAGCTTTCTTTGATATAGAGCCCTATATTTTAGGACTGTTGTATTCTCTTGTGTATGCTACGTTCTTCAGCTATTTTGAGTTTATAACTGCGAACTTATAGACTTTATTCTTGTTTCAAATGCCTCCACGACGTGCCCAACGGGTTCCCAGGGATGCAACGCCAGAACCACAGCCCGCACCAGTTCAGGGCACCATGAACGCCGCTGAGGTTGCAGCCATTGTAGCCCAAGCGGTAAATGTCGCACTAGCCGTGGTTCAGCAGGCACCACCCCAGGCGCCAGTAGCCGCGCCAGTTCAGGCACATGCATTCCCGTCTGCTTGGGAACGCGTTCGTGATGTTTTTCAGAAAGCACACCCACCGGAGTTCGCAGGTAGCTCCGATGTTGTGGTTTCAAGTCAGTGGAGGAAGGATATTCAGAGGCACTTGAGGATGTATGAGTGCACCGATGTTCAGAGGAAGATACTAGCTACTTTCAAGCTAGTGGGATCTGCATTGCAGTGGTGGGAGTCTATTACCACCGTGGAGGAGAGAGATACTCTCACGATACAGGAGTTCTGGGTGCGGTTCGACCGCAAATATTTTCCGTCAGCTGTTCACACGGAAATGAGGAGGAAGCTAATGAATCTCAGGCAGGAGGGTAAGACTGTGGCCGAGTATGAGGCCGAATTCACAAATCTACTGAACATTGTTCCGGATGAGATACCAACAGAAGAGAAGAAGATTCAGAAGTTCACTGATGGATTGACATGGAGGATCCGTCAACATTTGTTGGGGAACCTCTCATTGGCCACTTATTCTGACGTGGTTAACGCTGAACTATTACACTGCCAGGATCACCGCTTTCACATGACTGAGAGCAAGCGATCAGGAGAGTCCAGCCATCAGGGCAGGACAGGGGAAAACGGTGCCGGTGGGGCACAATCTGTTCAGGGGCAGAGGTAGGGTGACCAGGGTTCCCAGCAGGGGGATCATAAGAGGTTCAGATCGGGGAATTTTAGGCACGGACAGGGAGGTTTTAGGCAGGGCCATCAGGGTCCGAACGGCCATCAGGGCCCGCAGGGTCAAAATGGTCAACAGCAGCAGTTTCACCAGGGCCAGCAAGGCCAGGGCAGAAATGGTAACGGTCACCAGGGCCGTGGTCAGTAGGGGCAGCGAGGGGGAAACTTCCAGGGGAAGTGTTTCATTTGTGGTAAGATTGGCCACAAACATCAGGATTGTCCTGATAAGGTAAGGGCCCCGCAGCAGCAGCAGCAGGGTGCTCGACAGGAGCCACAGAGGCCTATGTTTCCCGCCGCCCTCCCAGCACCACAGATGGCAGCATTACCACCCATTCCAGTAGTCCCAGTTCAGCAGGGACAACTTCAGTATGGGAGAGTGTATCAGCTCCAGCAGGTCGCAGCCCCACAGGATCCACCAGCCATTGAGGGTATGTTCTCTATACAGGGGACTCTGGGGCGTATTTTATTTGACACGGAGGCTACATATTATTTCATTGCTATGAGATTTGGACGCACCATTGGGTTGTTAGACACCGCCGAGAGCACGGTTACTTGTGTAGATTCACCATTGAGTAGGGGTTTTGTGATTTCCCTTGTGTGTAGAGGCGTGGGTATAGAGATCGGGAGGTTTACTCTACCCGCGGATATGTTAGTGTTAGAGATGACCGAGTATGATGCCATTATTGGTATGGATTGGCTTGTTGCGTATCGAGCCATGATTGACTGTTTTAGTAGGAGTATTATCTTTGCCATTCCCGGGCAGGAGATGTTTTTAGCGGCGATACCTCGCCCTGAGGGAGGATCGTCCACTCATTTGTACTACATAGAGGAGGAGACCTCTAAGGAAGTGGTGATACTACTTGATTCGATTCCGGTTGTTTGAGAGTTTGCCGATGTATTTCAGGATATACCTGGACTACCTTCGAGTAGAGAGATAGATTTTGTGATCGATTTGACGTCGGGCACTCGACCTATTTCCCGCGCACCTTACCGTATGGATCCAGCTGAGATGAGAGAGTTACAGGATCAGATTGAGCAGTTGTTGGGTTAGGGGTTTATACGAAGGAGTACTTCGCCGTGGGGTGCCCCTGTGTTGTTCGTGAAGAAGAGGAATGGATCGTTGAGGTTGTGTGTGGATTACCGGGAGTTGAATAAGGTCACAATACGGAATAAGTATCCGTTGCCACGAATCGATGACTTATTCGACCAGTTGAGAGGAGCTTCTTTCTTCTCGAAGATCGATTTGTGATCTGGTTATCATCAGTTGCGTATCAGGGAAGAGGACGTCTCGAAGACTGCTTTCTTAACGAGATATGGTTCCTACGAGTTTCGGGTTATGCCTTTTGGTTTGACTAATGCTCCAGCCGTGTTTATGGACTTAATGAATAGGGTGTTCAGAGAGTTCCTAGATCAGTTCGTCATTGTCTTCATTGATGATATTCTAGTTTACTCCCAGACAGAGGAGGAGCACGCCGAGCATTTGAGGCAGGTTTTGCAAACGCTACGTCAGAACGAGCTGTATGCAAAATATGAGAAGTGTGGGTTTTGGCTGAAGGAGGTTCAGTTTTTGGGGCATATTATTTCTGACCGGGGGATATCTGTTGATCCGGGGAAGGTATCCGCGGTGAGGGAGTGGGGACAACCCACGACACCGACTGAGATCCGTAGTTTCTTGGGCTTAGCAGGATACTACAGGAGGTTTATTCGGGGTTTCTCCAAAATAGCGGGTCCCATGACACATCTGACTCGTAAGGGTGTACCATTCATCTAGAGTGATGCCTGTCAGCTGGCATTTGATGAGTTGAAGGACAAGTTGACCTCAGCATCTGTGTTAGCATTGCCGAGACCGAGAGTTGAGTATCTAGTTTACACCGATGCGTACTTGCAAGGACTTTGAGGTGTATTGCAGCAGGAGAGTCAGGCCATAGCTTATGCTTCCCGTAAGCTTAAGCCTCACGAGAAGAATTACCCCACCCATGACTTGGAGTTAGTGGCAGTGGTATTTGCCCTTCGGATTTGGAGACATTATCTTTTGGGGGAAAAGTTTCGATTATTACAGACCACAAGTCCCTGCAGTACCTATTCACACAGAAGGAGTTGAATATGCGGTAGCGAAGGTGGCTTGAGTTTGTGAAGGATTATCAATTCGATATCCAATATCACCCGGGGAAGGCTAATGTGGTAGCAGACGCATTAAGCCTTAGGCCAGTAGATAAGATGGCAGGGGTGTGGAAGGCAAAATGGAAAAAGTTGGGACACCAGGATGCAGTGGCCCGATCGTTCATGTCTGTGATGACTATTACACTGCAGATTGTCAGGAAGGTGGTAAAGGCACAAGCAGATGACTCGTTCTGTAAGGAGCAGATAGTTCGATTATTAGCAGAGAGAGCTGAGTCCTATACCGTTAGCTCAGACGGGGGATTACGCTTCAATGGGAGACTGGTAGTTCCGGAAGGGGAGGAATTGCGACACGAGGTTATGGCAGAGTCGCATGGCTCATGGTTTGCGGTACATCCCGGTGGGGACAAAATGTACCAAGACATGAGACGTTAGTATTGGTGGAGCGGAATGAAAAGAGATATTGCCGTGTTTGTTTCTAAATGCGCCACTTGTCAGCTGGTAAAAGTGGATCATCAGAGACCGGCAGGACTTCTACAGCCATTAGAGGTCCCGATGTGGATGTGGGAGAGCATGTCCATGGACTTTATCACGGGGTTTCCTACATTACAGAGAGGTCACAACTCCATTTGGGTAATTGTGGACAGGTTGACCAAAGTCGCCCATTTTCTACCCGTAAGGACGGATTACACTACGGGACCGTATGCCCAGCTTTTTATTGCAGAAATACTGAGACTTCACGGTGTGCCCCTAAATATCGTGTATGACCGAGACAAGATATTTGTTTCACGGTTTTGGGAGAGTTTTCAGGAGGCCATGGGCACGGATTTGCGGTTGAGTACGGCATATCATCCGCAGACCGATGGGCAAACCGAGCGCACAAACCAGATGTTAGAGGACATGTTGCGTATGTGCATCATTGACTTTGAAGGTGGATAGGAGCAGTATCTTCCACTGGTGGAGTTTGCTTACAACAACTCCTACCAGTTCACCATTGGCATGGCTCCATTTGAGGCGTTGTACGGTAGACCTTTTAGTTCCCCAGCATGTTGGTTGGAGGTGGGGGACAACAAACTACTTGGGCCGGAAGTGATTCAGGATACTTCGGCGAGGATATAATTGATACGGAGTCGCATTCGGGTAGCTCATGATCAGCAGAAGAGCTACGCTGATGCGAAGAGGTTCTTCAGGGAGTTCTATGTGGGGGACCAAGCTTTACTCAGAGTATCTCCCATGAAGGGGATTATGCGATTTGGGAAGAAGGGGAAGTTGGCACCGAGATACGTGGGGCCATTTCCTATCATCGAGCGAATTGGGTCTGTTGCATATAGACTTGGGTTACCGGAGCATTTGCACAGGATTCATGATGTGTTTCATATTTCCTCGCTAAGGAAATATCTTAGGGATGATTTGGCTCATTCTCACATTGCTTTGAAGGACATCAATCTCCAGCCCGATAGCTCCTACGAGGCTGAGGAGGATTTATAAAAAAAATGAGATGATAAAATAAGGCATAGACTGTGAGATAATGAAGTTTAAATACTGTAATACCCCGTATTTTTGTGATATTTATTTATGGGATTAATTGAATTAAATGTGTATTAATTGAGAACTAATCCGGATATAATACTAACGAGATGTGAGTTGGTATTAGATTATAATGTGTATATATGGAAATATATAAATATTGGAAATATTGAAATTATCGCGAGATTGAAATACGGCAATTTGGGAAATTTTGTTGAGACGCGTGTGACAGTCGCGTCAGAAATATAATTATTTGAATTAAAAAGTGAATTTTATTTTTATCAACCGTATGGTCATTTTGAGTGCGCCAACGAGTTCGGAAGAGTCGAAATAGTCACAAAACACTAGCCGGGGGTTTAGTTTGGGTCCCGGGGCATTATTGGGCCATACCGGTAACTTAAAAGGGCAATTTGGTAATTTCAGAATTTTGGTAATTAAAACCCACGAAAATCAGACTTTAATTATAACTTATCATTAAGCCCACTAACCCATTTTCAACCCCAATCTAAGTAGTGGGCTACGGGAGAAGTTAAGAAAATATTTTTAACTTGCCAAAAACTAACCCCCACCTCCATTGTCATCTTGTGAAGAACTTGTAGAGAAAGAGAGAGAGGAGAATTCTGCAGAGAGAGAAAGAGAGAGATCAACCTTCATCAATTCAACATCAAATTCAGAGAAAGACCTAAGGCAAGTGGTTTAATTACGTTAATTTCAAGCGAATGTTCCTTCCATGCTTAGAATTTAAAATAATTGCATTATATTGGGAGTTTGATGAAAACCCATGAAATTGGAGATAGAAACACAAGTTATGATATAGGAATTGCATGTAGAATGTTATTGGGTGATTGTACTAAAAGAAATACAACTTTTCATGATGTAAAAACGTATTTATAAAGGGAAATTGAAGACTTTAAAATTCTAGGGTTCATACTCATATGGTTTTGGGAAAATTGGGGATTGATGATGATTTCAATGTTGTTTAGAGAGATTTGACCCCTAAATATGTTGAGATATGACCTAAATATGTTTAGGAATGATTAGGAACATGAAAACACTGTTGGAATAATGTTTGGATGAGTTTTGAGAAGAAAAAGTTGGAGGAAAAACGAATTTAGAATTTCTGGGCTCGAAACTGTCACCTCGTTAGAAGGCCTGCCCAGGTCGTTCGAACGAGCTCGTTCAAACGAGCTTCTAACGAGTTGACAGTTTGACTTTTAACGAGGGGGAATGTTCGTTCGATGCCTTTCGTTCGAACGAGATCTCGTTAGATGCCCACTTCGTTCGAACGAACTCTCGTTCGAACCAGCCTCGTTCGAACGAGACTTCTAATGAGTTGACAGTTTGGCCTTTTTGGCCTGATTTGATTTCTAGTGTCCCGTAACCTTGTTTAATTGTAGAGAATACATTCCTTTGATGACTAATTGAGATAGTTGGGATATTTGGGATATACTGAGAAGTAAAACATGGAAGTGTGAGTGGAACCGAATAATATTTGTGGATTAGGACGCGAGTGACTAATCACGTTGTGAGAATAATTGGTGACTTAATTACATACGAACCGAACATAATGAATTGCATAACATTATAAGTTGGTATAAGAATGGTAAGTATACCACAAATAAATTATGGTAATTACTAAGATGTGTGCATGCTTAGTATATGTATATGATTTTATGTGTATGACATACCTACCATACTTGCTATCACGGGACGTTTACGTTCGCTTAGGGCCATCTAATCTTTGTGTGCCCGGATTTAGATTGGTACCTTAAGAACATAATACTAGAATGACTTATTTGTGAGTTAATAAGTGAGCTCACTATGGAGCGTAGGTATGTACGTGACCCATGGGTATGTTGAATTATCTTCGCCTCCATTTTTGTGTGTTGTGCTTATTCTAACAATTCCTGAGAGATTCGAATTTTGTAATCCTTATGTACGTGATGTACCGGGATGGATAGCAGAGTATGTGTGCACCGTAGCTTAGCCTCGGGGTGCTTGTATTGTATATTTATGATGTTAATAATATATGGCTAAATGAAAAGGAATTGTCATGTTCAATTGCAAGTATAATTGTAGTAACGTCTTGATAAAGATAAAAAGGGAAAACATGCTGTGAATTGTTTTACTAATAATTGAGAATCAGAGTTTAAGTAAAGCCTCCTAGTTAATTGATAACATTGGGAATTTATATCGTGAATCAAGTAGAAAGGTTATAACTTATGACGGTTTAGTTATATATGGATTTCACTTAGATGGGTACGGTACGATAGGAGTGCACAATTAGTCGAGAGGTGAGAATTTCACGTGAGTGCACGTCCTAACATGTATTTTGCATTCATTGTTTCAATGTTATTAAAACACTTGCTATTTTTAAAATACTCTCCACTTTCGGGTTCTGACCCGTTTGCTTTCAAATCTACTTTTTGTAAAAACCTTTTAGGTGCCCAGCCACAAGGACACCATGCATAGTATTTCCATTCAGGTGACGAGCTGTAGCTGTTGTGGAAGTTACAGGGTCTTGCTAGTAGACGCTTCTTTTGTCTGGACTCCATATTCAGTTTTATCATTTGTAGGGCATGTCGCCCATTTCTATTAGAGACATTTCTTATTTCAGTTATCCAGATTGTGGATTGTAATTAATTCAGGATTCAGACTTGTTTTATTTTATTCAGTTTTGGGATTGTTGTGAGGAGTATTTTTCCTCCAGACTTATCATTATTAATGGTTGGTTATTGTATTGTCTCTTTATGGTGTATGGTTACATTATCTTCATTATTCTTTCACTGCATGTTAATCAGACTTATTTTAAAATTTGACAACTTACTTTTTAAATTCTAGGTGGTTAGTAATCATTAAATGTTTTTGACAGTGATGCTATTAACTGAACCAACATGGCATTTTGAATTAATTTAATAAAGGAGTATCTACCCGGTATTTAATTAGTCGGGGTGTCACAAATACCTCTTCAGAAAGGGTGCTTCATTAGTTTGGGTTGCTAGTTGTGATGAGGGATGGTTGGATGCCTCTTTGCATCTAGATGAAGCTAAGAAAGGGATTATAATCATAGTTTGCTTAATTCTCTCATCGTCATGAAGGTTCTTAAGGATTCCAAACTTTGGTATTGGTACCAAGTAGTTCTAATAAAATTCCTCTTTAACCGGCGAAGAGATACTATAATGATGAGTTTTAACCTAATCCAAATGATAGGAGAAGAGATGAGGTCACTCAACTGATAACTCATTGGACATGACAACTATATTTTTCATGTTTTCTTATATGCATCTTGTAATTTTTTTTCGGTATGGGATTTTTGAAAAATGCATACCTCATGAATGGAACTATAAATTAACTTATATTTTGCATTTTCCCATTTTATGTTGATCATCTATTTATCATTTTCCTTACGTTTTAGAAAGCGTTATCACATGATGTTAGGCTTAGTTTACAGTATGGCAAAAATGCACCCGATCGTAGGACTATAACCCATTCAATATTTTAGTCGACCTAATTTGGAACACTTAGTGCCTAGGGATCCCCTACAAGTCTTTCTCTTTCCTCGTCAATTATATTTTTTTCCTGTTTATAATTGATGAAAACATGTAACCTTGAGTTTTAATTAAGTGTAAAACCACTAAAGAATTCATGTTGACAAGCAGTGTTAGATTGGGTATTTGAACCGGAGACCATAACTTGATCGGGGAAATTTAAACGAATTAATAGACATTATTTATTGAATGATAACTCATAAATAAACATAATCTTCCTTCCCTTTGGAACAATAATAAACCTAATTGCATTAACTGAGCTTTAAATTGCTTGATGAACAAAGATTTGAAATTTAAACAAAGCTTAAAATGAAATTTCCCAAGATTGGTTGCATTCCAAGTACTAGAAATCTTTTTGCCCCCATTGTTTCCAAATGGTATACTCCTTGGAGGTGATCACTAATAATTTTAAAGGGCCGCTACGAGTTAGGTCATCACTTTCCATGTGATGGCTTCTTTGTTCTTCCGATCACTTTACTAAGGACTTAGCTTCAAATGTGGATTGTTCTTGGATTGACGCATTTGTTGTACTTTTTGGCCAACTGTCATTGGTACCAATTCGGTTTCATCAAAGCTTATTCTCTCCATTATATATTTTGGTCGACCTCAGCCCTTATGATTTCTGCATTGATATTTCAATCAACGATGATGGTCTTCATGGTTGGAAAACTAACTTTTAAATGAATTATAACTTACATTCTATATTTGAGGTGAAGGATTTCCCCCCTATTTACCTTATGCATGGGGGTACTATATGCCCAGGGGTCATGAGGGAGATCATCCACATAATAACCTTTTGTATTCTCTAATCATTTCTTCATCTTGTCGGGCGTTATTTTGCTGAAGGCCTTAGTTTGCCAATTTCTTTCTGTGTAGACCGCTGAATTGAATAGTGCTTGATGATGTTGTAGTTGAAGATGTCTTGAAATGGTATGCCTTAAATTATGTTCCATTATCAGTCATGGTTGTCCTCAGCATACCAAAATGGTTCACGAGGTTTCTTTCAAGATAAATTTGATCATATCGGTGTCCTTGATGTTCTCTAAAGATTCATAATCTATACATTTCGTGAATACGCCTGTGTCGACAAAGAGATACTTGATTTCCCAGTATTATATGTCAATGTCCCTTGATGATTAAACCCAGTGACTAAAAGGTCTATAGGCTAGTTAGTGACTTTAGATTTCTAGTTGGTTAGTGAAGCGTAGGAGAGAACTCTTGTCACTTATTGCACTTTAACGTAAGAGACTACATCTTTTCACATGTATGGACATCAATAGACTTCTTTAATTGATCTAAATTCCAAATATCTTGTTCATAACTTCGTCGAAATCATTTGGGTGAATGCATTGGAGGTATGGACACACGAAAGATCATCGATAGAGTTTTCCTTTAGATGAAAAGTAAAAATGTTCAAATTTCACCCTAACTTGATGGTCATGCTTTTTGTGGATTAGTAAAATATTTTATTATAAATAAACTATGATCGGGTCAATCTATCTAGGATCTTTCTTAACGATGAGGACTTTTTTAGAGACCATTGGTTTGATGATGCTCGGTTAGGCGAGGTATTCCACCTCAATGTCTCTTCTAAGGTCGAAATCAATTGATGAACCTGGAGTGGGCAAAGCATTCACATGGATGTTATTTTTGTGAGGAAATTTTTGAATATGAACTTTCTCTAAGTGGTTGACTAGATCTTGGATGATGTATAAATATGCAGTTATTCGTTCATCTTTACAATTGTATTCTTTTGATACTTGATTAGGCACCATCCTCGATTCGCATTAGACTTCAAGACGATTTACGCTAAGAGATGAGGATTTTCATAATCTGATGATGAGAGCTTCATATTCACTACACCAAATCCTATAAATGGTCACCCCCAGGAAGTCATGTCCCAAAGCTTTGACCAGCTGGTCATAGCCCAAAGCCATGACCATATAAAATTTGGCGTGACCGTATCCATAATCCAGTGTGGCCATGGATGCTTTTGGAAATGGTCACAGACCAAATCCCTGACTAGTATGGGTCACGAACTTAGTCCGTGATTATATCGTGACCATCATGGAACCAAATTCGAGCCAAAGTTTCCTCCAAGTTTGGTCATGGTAGGGTCACGAATAAGGGCTGTGACTATGGCCACAGTGCACACCTAATGGGTCACGACCATCTTAATTTGTTCACACACATGGGTCTTGGTTGTTTCCTATGTGCTGATGTGGAGAAATTTTAAGGGTCATGGTAATGGTTCACGTCTCTAGGCTATGACCAGTGTCCTTATACTAAATACGTTTTGCCTCCATTTCATTTATTCCCGCATCAATCTCTCTCTCTCTTTCTTAGTGCGCTACCAGAGATTTGCATTCTCTCTCTCTTTCTTAGTGCGCTACCAGAGATTTGCATTCTCTCTCTCTTTCTTAGTGCGCTACCAGAGATTTGCATTCTCTCTCTCTCAAACCCTAATTTTGGCCCAAATATCAAAGGTAAACCCTATTTTTTATATGTCTTATTTAAACCCTAATGTATATGTGTATATATGTGTGTAAATTTGTGTGTATTTCTATATATGTGTGTGTACATGTGTATATGTCTATGTGTGTGTGTGTGTGTGTGAATGTTTATGTATTTCTGTGTATGTGTATATGTGTGTGTGAATGCGTGTGTATTTCTATGTACATGTGTATATGTGTGTATATTTGTGTATGTGTGTGTGTGTGTGTGTGTGTGTGTGTGTGTATACTCTTTTTCACAAAAATGGGATGTTTTATAACTTCATATTTGGATTGGGTATGTTATATCCAGGGATTTCAATTTATTGGGTATTATTAACATTGATTGGGAATTTTTATTTAGAGTTTGAAATTAATTGCAATATTTAAGGGTATTGTCATTATTACTATTAACTGAATGTGGTTACTTATGGATTAAAATAAATTCCTTTATTTGAGGGTATTTCCATTTAGGGCGTGAAATTTATTTAGAGTTTGAAATTAATTGAGTATTATTAGTATTGACTGAATGTGGTTACTTAGGGAATAAATAAAATTGCATTATTTAAAGGTATTGTCTTTTAGGGATTGATATTTATTCAGAGTTTGAATTAATTGAGTATTTTACATTCCACACGCATTGACTCAAAATCCTTTCCATTCTTAAAACTTAATTAAACTAATATACCCTAATATACCCTTATACCTTAACCTTAAGAGTCATATTCATGACCTTGTATGTTTTTTCTCAGGACCACAATTTCAAACTCCATTATATAAACCCCAAATTAAAAAATACTTCAATAACTCATGGCCTAACTAGGCCGTTGATTGCAACAACTCACGGCTTGGAGTGGCTATGTTTTCCTTCCCATTAAAATTTTTTAAGTTCAGACGATTATTCTCATTTTAAATTCTTATTCCCATATTTTATTGGGGATCCATTAAATGGGGAGAGATGGTAGACAACATGTGACTGCATCTGTGACTACATTGGTGACTAGGTGCTAGGTAAGGTGGTTTGCTAGGTATACTCGCCCAATAGCTAAACGTATATATGTAATCCTATTCTTTTAAATTTAATTTTTTTACACTAGCATGTCAATTATTAGTTATCTAAAATTCCATTTATAATACTAATCGGTCAAAGATTAATAAATTTATTTATTAATTTTTCTTGTCCCTTGGAAGATTTTGCTCCCTTAGCTGTATTCTGGGCATGATACTATTTTGAGTGAGATGCTTCAGAAAATGAATCTAGTAGTGGGGGTATGGTCACAATAGAGCGCAATAGAACATTCGTCTCAATTGTGCAATAGAGATGAATGTTCTATTGCGCATCTCCATTGCTTTATGTCGTGGCCTTACCTCCACTTCTAGATTCATTTTCAAAATCATCTCACTCAGCATAGTATCGGGTCCGAAATGCAGCTAAGTGAGCAAGATGATACAAAGGACAAGAAGAATTAATTAGTAAATTTATGATAGTATTATAAAGGAAAATTCTAGATTGCTAATAATTGACACGATAGGGTAAGAAAAAATAAATTTAAATAAATGAGATCACAGACGTAACTATAGGTATGAGTGAGTACACCTAACAAACAAAGTCACCTACCATGATCACTGATTTTAGGGCATAGGTATTAAAAGAGGTAAATTTCACATCTTATGGTGGGGTTATTTATTTGTGTGTGATAAAAACATGCCCTAGTAAAAATTCATTAATAAATGCAACTTCCAAGGTAAATTCATCAAATGTTTACTTACTTTCACAAGATGCTCTGTTTTATAATAGAGTCAATTGAGTTTGTGATTGGATCAAATTGACTCAGCCCAATTTCCACGTGTTCCTATATGTATACATTTGATGATTACTTTCATCGATGCAATGTTCATAAAATGAAGTTAAATTATCTTGATTTATGAAGATTGTATTAAAGAAACTATTCACAAATGTACGTGTAAAAGAATACGTTGGGGGATCCAGGATCAATTTGGTCAAATCATACATTCAAAAGACTCTATTTAATGGCCCCTTGGATCATATGAACCAAGTACTATTTACTGTAACTGAAGTAGTTATATAACAAAAATGCATTATCTTTTAAATATTTTAGATGAGCGAAGGAGTACGGGATAATTATTGGTTTCGTTTGGTTTGGGTGTTGGATAATTATTAGTTATTGGCTTGTTGTTGGATAGTATGTTAGAAGGAGTACGAGCTAATTATTGATTTTATTTGGTTTGGTTGTTGGATACTTATTAGTTGTTGGATTGTTATTGGATAGTATGTTGGAAGGAGTACGGGATAATTATTGGTTGTTACCTTGTTGTATGTTTTGGACTGTTGGATAATTACGAGACCCCCGGTTTGAGAACATGGCGTTAATTTCAAAATACCTATAGACTTAGGCTTCAAAGCATGCCTTTAGGGGATGAAACCCCGAAACAACCCCCAAACATGGACAATCTGTCGCAAGACTCAAGGAAGTTTAGGAGCTACAAAATCAGATATTGATCACGGACAATTAATCGAGAGGTGTACCAAGCATCCTAGGGGGTGTATTTGTACTCCACCTCATAGTCGAGATCCGCCATAATAGGTATACCGTTGGAAAGTTGGGAAATTGTCAAAGCTAGTTTAGTGTTTGTCTAGAGTATCATGGTGTGTGTGTGTGTGTGTGAAATACAACAAAGTTAAAAAATAGGCACATTTAGGATTGAAACATACAGTAGGGGTGTGGGAACCCCCAGCAGCGCCAAAATCGCACCACGAATGGCACGAACACCTCGTGCGCAACTGTTTTGAGCTCAATGATTTTGCAACTTTTTAGAGCTCAAGAGTTTTGCGAACAGTACATTAATTGGAGAGAGATGGTTAGAGACCTTGGGAATCCTACGCACCCTCTAGGAAGGATTAGGTCTGGTCCCCCTATAGTAGGACACCTAAAAGGTTTTTGAAAAGGTTTATAGCAAGGGTTAGAACCCCTAACATTTGAAAATATTTAGAAAATGTATTTAATTGCAAGAAATTAAGAAGCAAATGCTCTTCATATTTAAGTTAGTGGCGTAGACTCCCTTGAGTACACCTCACCCCTCAACTAATGTGCGCGCCTAATGAATTATACATAACACACCTAGACACTCTCCTCATAACTAGCCTTATCCCAAAAATTATACTAACTTCCCCACTATTATACCCCAAGTGAGTTTAGCATAAACATTATAAGTTGTAATACACATTAAATTATTTAAATAATTTCTCATCCAATTCTATATAACCGTTTCACAAGTTATATTAATTATATATTTACACCATATATATATATATCCGTATATAATTATGCACTATATATACATATCATATCACAATATTCTCGCACATGAAGGATATAAATGCTATCACCCAACGCGTAGGAGGTGGTCATAGTTCCCTCCATAAGTGCTCGTTCTATACCAAGACGGCCTACCCCTATAAACAGACGCTATGACCTGAGGATTATACTGACCCATCATTTGCTAGTTAGGACACTCACCCACATAGAGAAACCTCCTAAGATAGCATTAATATTGGTACGATTTACTATAATTATTATTCACACAAATATTTATATCATATATATACTACATATCACTGTATATATGTAGAAATCTAGGCTATCGATGTACTATGCCCATACACAAAGCCTAAAACATTTAAGTCTATGGTCCGACTTCAATTGAATTAATTACACACTAATTAATTCTCATTATTTTAGTGTATCCCTATCAGGTATACCCGGAATCTTTATCCCTCGGCCCGAAATTCAACAGTTTCAATTCGCCCCTTCAATTTCGTGCAATCAAGTCTAATAATTTAAATAAAAAGATTACAATATGCTAAATCATGAACATACATCTTCAATTATATTATTCCTCCAATTAATTCAAGGTTAGGTATTACCAAATTAAAATCAATTTTGTATTAAATTTCATAATTCAGTCAGGGAAAGAATTGTGAATTTCCAACACAACAGGTCTGAATCAGGGGAATTGCAGAAATCTGACAGACCTAACAGTTGGTTCAAATGAAGAGCCCTTTTATTTGAACGAAATAACATGTCATTCGAAAGACCCTGGTATTTCTCCTTATCTCTCTTCTGCTAAAAACCGAATCCAACATTAATAATTTTTCAAACTCCATTCTTTACAGATTTCTTCATCAAAACGTCCCCCGAGTCATCCTAACTCCATACTTATATCATATTCAATTTTACCCTAACCATTTCATCAATTAGAACATCAATTTTATAAAATCTTAGCCCTTTTACAAATTTATAACTTCAAATTAAAGAATCCCCAATTTATAAGAATACCACCCTAACATTTTATTTGAGTCTCACCTCCTTTAATATAAATAAGTAAATAAACATTAATAATTTTCAAATTAAACCACTTGCCTCAATGTAGCTCAAGGTCTTGGATGAGGGGGATGGATTGAATCCAAGGGTTTCTTCTTGTTCTTGAAGCTCCTTCCAAAATCCCCAAATTCTTCTAATGGCTTTCCTCTCAAGCTCTCCAAACTTTTAAAATTCTAAAATGATTTTAGTTTGTCTTACCCTTACCTAATTAGGGTAAAAATCTTAAATCAAGTTTTTGGGCCTATGGGCTTCCTGAAAAGGGTCCAAACTCACTATTTGGGTCTCGAACATGTCTAATTAAGACCCAAAATCCATTATATACACATGGCCACTCATTTCGAACTATTTCAACACAACCGCGAGCTCAAAATCGCCATCCAAATGATAATTTTAAAAATTAACTTCCATTAGTCAATTTATTTAAATATACCCACTTTTAAATATCCCAACTAATTAATTCTCATTAATTTATGACACAAGTAAATTACCAAAATTTTGAACTAATTAATAAATATAAAACCTTAATTAATAAGGATAAAACCCAGAAATTATGAGGTGTTACATACTCCCCCCTGACAAGGGAATTTCGTCGCCGAAATTTAGATGTAGTTGTAGTAAACAACTCTAGATATTGCTCCTACATGTCCTCCTCATGCTCCCAAGTGGACTCGTCGGAACTATGATGACCTCATTGAACTTGGACAAGTGGTACAACTTTAGATCATAACTTGCTCTCACTACGATCCAAGCGAGCTACTGGTCTCTCCTCATAAGAAATATCGGGATATAAGTCTATCTCCTCAAGCGGGACAAGACACAACTCCCTCCGGCTCCTCTTGTATTTCTTCAATGACGCAACATGAAACACATAGTGGATATGCTGTAGATGATCTGGAAAACCCAAACGATACGCTATCGGTCCAACTCTCTCAATGATGGGGAAATGACCCATATACCTTGGCGCTAACTTCCCCTTTTTGCCAAATCTCATCACCCCTTTCATAGGGTATACCCTCACTAATACCTGATCCCTGATCTCCAACTCCACGTGTCTCATATTCGCATTCGTCTTGCTTTATTACCTATTTTGGGCTATACGGATACGCCCCCGAATTAACTCAATCTTAGAGGACGTGTCCCGAATCATCTCCGACCCTAATTGTCTGTTGTCCCCCACCTCCAACCAAAAATCTAGTGAGCGACAAGGTCTCCCATACAATGCCTCGAATGGGGCCGTGACAATAGTGAATTAGTACGAGTTGTTATATGCAAACTCTACCAATGGAAAGTACTACTCCCAACCTCCCCCAAAACTAAGGATACACATCTGTAGAATATCTTCGAGCATTTGATTCAATTGCTCCATTTGCCCATCCGTCTGAGGATGATAGGCGGTGCTCAGCCTCATCTTGGTGCCCATTGCCTCGTGGAGGCTCTACCAAAAATGCGATACTATAATCTTATCCCTGTCGGATACTATATTGATTGGGGCAATGTGCAATCTGACTATCTCCGCTATGAATAGTCTCGCATACTGCATAGTATCAAAGTCTGTACGAACCGATCAAAAGTGGTCCACCTTGGTCAATTGATCTACTATGATCCATATGAACTTGTGACCCCTCTGTGAAGTAGGCAACCCCATAATAAATTCCATAGATATGCTATCCCACTTCCTCATCGGGATCTCAAGTGGCTATAACATCCCTAATGGTTTCTGATGATCTATCTTCCTAAATTGACACATGGCACACTTTGAGACAAACTCCCCAATATCTTATTTCATCCCCGTCCACCAGTATCGCCTCCACATTTCTCGGTACATTTTATAACCATCGAGATGTACTGCAAATCTGGAGCCATGATCCTTAGTCAAAATGATGTGTCTCAATCCTCATCCTCTAGCATGACCAACCTCCCATTAAAGCATAGTCCACCCTTGGAGCTAATGGAGTAGGACTCAGCACCCCCTTCTAGCAACTGCTTCATCCTGTCCTAGAAAAAAGGATCATCCTCCTGAGCCCTCACCACCGATATAATAATTTTGAGTGTGACTGCTAGAACCGCCATACATGCCCCTGGCAATATCATCGTCGTGCCTAAGTTCTCTCCATTTTGTCTTCCAAGCTGTCACCAAATCTTCATCGGGATGTCATCTCAATGCATCCGTAACTACGTTAGCCTTCCCGGGATGATACTGAATATCAAACTGTTAATCTTTCATCAACTCCGACCACCTCCTTTGCCTCATGTTTAAGTATTTATGAGGGAACAGGTATTGGAGTGATTTGTGATCCGTAAATAAGGAGAACTTCTCTCCCAAGAGGTAATGCCTCCAAATCCTCAAGGTAAAGACCACAATGAACAACTCTATATCATGAGTGGGCTAGTTCCTATCGTGGGGCTTTAGCTTTCGGGATGCATAAGCTATCGTCCATTCCTCTTTTTATGACACACCTCCGAGTCCTTGCAAGGACGCATCCGTATAAACCTGATAGTCTAACCTTGCCCTCGATAACGCCAATGCGAGGGATGATGTCAGCTTGTCCTTTAGCTCATCGAATTGTAAATGATACGAATTGCTCGATGCAAAGGGCACCCCTTTACGAGTCAAACTGGTCAACGACCCAGATATCTCGGAGAACCCTCTAATGAAACGGTGGTAGTAACTATCTAACCCCAAAAAGCTCCTGATCTCCATCGGTGCCATGGTCTGACCCCACTCCCTTACCGCTGACACCTTGCATAGGTCCACGATAATCCCCTACACTGACATAATATGGACCAAGAACTGCACTTCTCGAAGATAAAACCCACATTTCTCATACTTAGCGAAAAGCTGGTGATCTCGCAATGTCGACAAGACCATACGGAGGTGCTTGGCGAGCTCCTCCTCTGCGTGCAAATATATCAAGACGTCGTTTATGAACACTATGACAAACTGATCAAGAAAATCTCTAAAAACTCTATGCATAAGGTCTATATATACCGCCGGTGCATTGGTGAGTCCAAATGGTATCACCTGAAACTCATAAGAACCATATCGTGACAAAAAAGCAGTTTTTGAGACGTCTTCCTCTCTAATCCTCAGCTGATGGTACCCTGGTCGTAAATCAATTTTGGAGAAATATGCTGCCCCTCCTAACTAGTAAAAAAGATAATCAATCCTAGGTAGCCGATACTTGTTTCGGATCGTGACCTTATTCAACTCCCGATAGTCAACACATAAGCGAAGTGAGCCATCTCTCTTCTCCACAAACAACATGGGAACACCCCATGGCGTTTTGCTTCATCGAATGAAACCTATAACACCCCGCCTAATTAAATGTCGGGTGATCAGTCCTTTATTAAATTACAATCAAGGTGAACGGTTGGTTCATTCTTAGCATCACTGTCGCAAAATAAACTTTCCAATTTAAACACCCTAAATAATTAAACTAAGTGTCAAAACCATTTAAAACATTATTTTCGTTTTATTTAATCCAAATATGAAAAAACTTTAACAATTAACAGATTAAAAATCACACGAATATTAAGGATGGAAATAAATTCCCAAGAATAAGCATTCAGATAAAACCAATACAAAGCTTAAAACTATAAAGGAAGAACCATCCTGAGAGTAATCAAATCCCAAAGGGTAAAAATACTAAAGATAAATGAACTTAATCTCTGACAAATCCAACTGAATAAGGAAAGGGGCGACATATGCCCAAACTAATTAGAACTGAAATAAGAGTGGAATCAACAACGAGGTCATCTAAGAAAATGGCCTGCAAATCCCACATAAGCGACAACATGTCTAGTCCAACGAACCTAAGCATGATGCCCCTGTGGCTGGGCACCTGTAATATATACATATATATACAAGAGAGAAGAGATATCAGGAAACGGGTCAAAGCCCGATTGTAAAACAGTTTAAAATTAGTTTAGCAAGTATTTAAAATGCTTACCAGCTAATTGAACAACCATGTTAGTATGTGACACTCTCTTGATAAATTCTCACCTCTCATCTACTGTGCACGCCTACCTCACTATTAACCCCCAAAAGTTTATTTTAACTTAACTTTCCCATAAGGTTTCATACCGACAATTACTATGGCTAAGATAATTAATTTCTGAAAATAAAGTTCTCACATATATCTCATTTCATTTTAAAATATTCCAGTATTGTCAGAAAATTCTCAAACACTTATAATAAAGTCGGAGTATTTAAATCATTACTTAACTACTTTTATGCATAGTAGAAAGTTCCCAGTTTCATGTCTATATATATTAATCACTCATATAATATATACTATCGGCACCCCATATAAAATTTATGGTGTTGGCATACTCTGCTATCAAGTCCCCGTATCACTCGTACTAAGGTAAATACTAGTTCGGAATCACTCTCGAACTGTATTAACACAAAACATAAACAAATGGAGGCGAAGCATAGTTTCAAGTCACTAAGAGGTAGGGGTGGTAAATGGACGGATACGGATTGGATACCATGTTTTTCATATCCGTATCCGCTATCTGAATGTACTATCCATATCCGTATCCGCCCGGATAGTTAAAACAACTATCCATATCCGTATCCGCTCGGATACCTCGAATTCGGATAATATCTGTATCCGTTTACATTATTTAGCCATCGCAAAAAATAACTATTAAATTATCCAATCCAATCCAAATAAATATATAACAAAATTACTGCCTCCAACATTTACAATTATGGATTCCATAATAATAGTATCAATCCATAATGACAATATGGCTTAAAGCCATCCATATAAGCTTAAAGCCATTCTCGCATTCCATGAAAGTAGAAATAAATATGCACCTTTTAGATTAAATCAAATTTATTGAGAATGATAACCTCATGGACCTTTTGTTTTCAGAACATACTGATATTTTTATTTTAATAAGTATATATTTTTATTTTGTATATAATATACCCGTTGTTAACTTCCGTTCTCATCACAATCAAAACCATCTCTTTACTTTTCTGTTTCTATCTTACATTCTATTATGTTTCTCTCTTATATTCTTTTCTGTTTCTCTCTTACATTTATATATAATTAAGAAAACTAACGAACAACCACATAAGGGTTTCTTTTCTCTTGTTTTGTACGAAAGAGAAATGAAATGAAGTTAGTTTTTTTTGTTTTGAGTGCAGTATATATTCCTAAGTGGGTGTATGTTGTGTGTGATATGGTGTATTGTAACTTTAGTGTAACTCCATGATAATATACCCAATAAAATAATAATACATGACATTTTATAACATACTCAATAAAATAAAACTTTAGGGCATTTTTGTTTTGAGTGGAGTATATGTTTACTTTGTTTTAGGGAATAAACGATTAAGTTTTTTTAATATTATTTTATTAATAATACTAATGCTAATATTATTAGTAATATTTTAAACATATATTTGACGGATACGGATATTCGTTAAAACGGATATCCGATAAAATGGATACTCCGCATAGGATACGGATTATCCGTGTCGGATACTAGTTCTATCCGTATCCGTGTCCGTTTTCTCGGATATTTTTATAAAGTATCCATATTCGTATCCATTTCCATATTTTTGGATAAATATTTGCAAATTCGGATTCGAATATCGGACGGATGCGGATTTTCGAATATCCATTTACAGCCCTTCTAAGAGGTGAGCACATACCCTCATGTCTCTTAGGACCGTCTGACTATCAATCAGATAGCCTGTACCAAGGAATCCCATGTTCTAGGGTACAAGTCGTTATCCTCCGTAAAGGCCCAATCGAGATAAGACTGTCCCGACGTGGAAACCCCCCGTGATAGTAAGTAGCCCGGGTACGATTTTTACACATATATATAATATTTGCACAATCACACAGTCATATATATATATATATATCACTATTCACATTTCTAAATTAGGTGCACCCACGACCCATAATTATAATTATCTGTTCTTAGTATATTTTACTCGATTATCCCGTATAACGGACTCGTCTATTTTATTCTCATTTATAGGTTATTCCATACTTACTTCATATCTCTCGTAGTATTCTATCTCCCTAAGTATAATTTCAGTAGGTAGTCTCACTTACTTTCTAGTCTAACTTCCTTACGAGTCTCAATATTTTATTTAAACGTTCGCATAATTTCGTATGTGTAAATCACTCTCCGTTAACCTTTAATTTCATCTTACATTGAATACTCACTTATTGGGGTTTATCAAAATCCTACTAGTCCTTTTTATATCCCAAAAGGTTCTAACAATAATATTCAAGGGTTATTATGCATTTTAATTGGAATAAACCATTATAAGGGGAATATGCAGTTTTTCAGGAGGGATCGATCGATCGATGGAAGGGGGTCGATAGATCGATCATCGATCGATCGATATTCTTGGGTCGATCGATCGATCAAACAATTATGGCGAAAATTGCATTAAACCAGTTACGAAATTTCATCTCCAACCTCAACCAAATCTCCATATATGATTCCCAAACTCCCAACAAATGATACTGCAATTACTATATACCCAAATACGTGATTTTCTATGTAAAATATGTGAGTCTTCATCAAGTATAACAATTTAAAGGGGTAAAATCTACATAAACTTCAAGAACCCTAATCTTTTCTTTAAATTTCAATTCTTCAAATTCTTTTCCAGATTTTCTACTTCTAAATCCATGAAATTTCGTGGTGTATCCTCTACATGCGAATTAGATGTCTAGAATATGATTACTTCTTCTACGACATGTGAATTCTATCTCCAAACTACACTTTCTTTCATGAAACAAGTTCTAAACAACCCTAGACTAACATAATTAAGACATTAACTAAAAATAAATCAAGATAAATACTTTCCTGGAAATTTAGTTTCTGATTTGTGGAAGAAAGTGGTGTGGTTGTGTTCCCCATCGCGCGATCTACGATTTGGCGGTTGTGGCGGTGCAAACGGAGGAGTTTTTGGCCTTGAACTCCTTCGAAAGATTTCCCACTTCTTCTCCAATGGCCGTTCTTTGGTTTTGCTTTTGTTAACCCTAGATGATAACTCTTAAAAGCTGATAAAACCTTGGGAAATTCGTGGGTTTAATTACCCAAAAATACGAAATGTCCAAAACGCCCTCCCGAGATGCTAATTAGGCCTAAAAACGTCTCGAGACCCAAACTAAACTCCCAGGTACATTATTTCGACTATCTCGACCCTTCCGGACACATTAGCGTTCACTTTTAATAATACTAATTTAATCCTGACACGACACAGGCGCATCTCGATTTAATTTCCAAAATTTTCAAATTATATACTCGTGATAATTTTAATAAATTCGATTATACGTATTACTTTATCCATTAAGTAATATTCAACAAAATCCCAATAATTACTAACTCTCATCACACTAGTAAATATTTAAAATAATTTCTGGATTAATATTAAATTAATATCTCAAATTAAATTTAATAAATCCCCAAATTTAAAAGTCATAAAAATACGGGGTATTACATAACCTTAACCCAAGAGTTGCTGAATTTTCACCCTTAACTCACGCATCTCTGAAAGGGACATGCGGTAAGGCGCTCGGGCTATCGTCCTGGTGCCCGACACTAGATCAATGACAAATTCAATCTCTCAACTAGGTGGAAACCCGAGTATGTCCTCGAATACATCCTCAAAGTCCCTCACTACTGGGATTGAATGTATCAGAATCACCACCTCCTGTGAGGTCTTTTCCTCAAGATAATATAAATGAGTGCGCGATCCACCTTCTGGAAGGAGAATCACCACTAAAACCATCTTTTGTCCCTGTATGCCGAACACTTAGGATCTTTCGTAACAATCAACCATCTCTCTATACCCGACTAGCCAATCTCTAACCAAAATAACATCATAACCCTCCAAATCCAAAACTAAGAGATGTGTTGCAAAACTCAAACCCCCAATCATAATGTTTACCCCTACAAATCGAGTGAATAAGTGATCCACCCCCTATAGATGACTCCACAACACATGAGTAGGCTATCAGTCATGTCTAGTAACTTAACCACTCTAGCAAAAATGGGTCATAACAAATGAATGCGATACACCAATATCAAAAAGTATCCTACCAAAATGACCATGGATAGGGAACGTACCCTCTACTACCAGTAGCGCTGGGGAATCAGGACATCTCGAATGTTGTACACACGTTCGTACTGTAACTTTCCTAACTGTTGTTGAATCTGGGGAGTTGGTGATGTCGGAGGCACCTATACTTGAGGACCCTGCGGGACACCCTGCTGTGGACCTCTAACTAGCTGTGGGTATTTCCTCTTGAAGTTTCCTGCCTGATTGCAAATAAAACAGTATTTTTGAGCCCTGGCGAGGCTATACCGATTATTGGCCCTGATGGCCACCCACATTGTTCCCCTGGCCCTGGTGGCCCTTTGGAATTTGCTGCTGATTTGGGCCCTGTTGGCCCTGCATGAAACCCTATCCTCCATATCAAAATCTCATAGTGGGATTCCCTTCACGGGTATCCTGTGGCGCACCACTAGAAGAACCTCCACCGCCTTTGCCCTGTTGGCTCTGCTCCCAACCCCTCTTGCTCCCCTTAAGGTGGAAGTGATGGTCCTGACAATGAAGTGAGGCCGTATTAACTACATCGGTGTATTTCTTAAAAGTCGGGTTACCTATCAAATGTTGCTTGATCCTCCAGGCCAATGCATCAACAAACATAGCTTTCTTCCTTTCCTCATTGATCACCTCATCCGGAATAACAGTGGCCAGGGAACTCCTCCTCATACTCGGTAACAGATCTATCTCCCTGAGTCAATGTGACACCCCGCTTAAAATAATAATGGGTGGCCAGTCCTTTACTTCATTTAATCAGGAATCACAGATGGATCTTTCTAAGCATCTACTGATAATACTTAAATAAATAAGGCAAACTACCCAAAATTCTATAAAAGCGGATGCCAAAAGTAAATAAAACATACAATAGACAACAAACCAACAAAATAGGACTAATTGAGAAGGTAGAAAACACACAAGTCCTACGATAATAGAAAGTGCATTCATTAAATTAAAACGAGTACACAAAAGGAAATATACCCGAATAAACTGTCGGGTCAGAGATAGTACAACAACCATAAGGAAGAAATATAAAAAGCTAGAAATAACTCTTGGGTATAAACCCGATATACAACATGAATCCTATCTAGATTTTTAGAGGAATAGAAAGCGACTATAATCTAAATCCCGCAACAGTCCGCAACTGCCACGGCTCCCAAGACTCTGGATAGAAAAGCATCCGGTATCCACGTGGTGGGACACATGTACTAAACAATATATATATACATATAGCAAAATATAAATATAAACGTGTCAGAGCCCGAGGTGTAAAAATGTTTAGCTAGTGCATAACAGTGCATAATAATTATAAATGCAATGTTTCATAATTAAAGTGGAGTCACACTCTCGTGAAACACCAAATTCACCTCTCATCTACAACGCGCACCTATTCGTTCCCCGGAACCTTAATTAAGCTACCCGACACAATTCAAGGGTAAACTACCCAACTGTACGCATGGCCTATCCCCGCTTGACCTGCCATCCTAACATAACCCAAAAATCCTTTCCATTTTAATCCCACATAAATATATATAGACATATATGCCATACTAGGCTTAGGTTCCAATTATTAGCTTAAGTCAATAATCAGTTGTAGCACTACACGCATTAACATAAGTTTTGTAAGAAGAATTTATTCTCTAAATAACATACATACAAGTACTAAAGACAAAACTTCTCTCTACTCTCAATAATGCACTACGTTTCGTGCGTGGGGCATCTCGCAAAGCGAAATCCAAATAAGGTACCCCCCAATACACTACTCCTTGACAATGTTGATCGTAGGGATCCATTATGTCATCTACACACATCTTACTACTGCAGTTATTAAATTATTAAGTACTATATATAAGAAATCAATGGAATCTATTCTAACTCCTTGAGGTCGATATATCCGTAATTGACTCTCAGTATGATCTTTCGACCCTGATAAACTAGTACACCTAAATTACCCAAGATGTACATACTATAAAATTCATATCGCCTTCACCTATATATATATGCATTCATTCATTCTTATAACCACGTATATATAACACACATAATGTATACTATGCCATACACATAACATAAACTGTTATAGGTTAGAAAAATATTGCACCATGCTATCATCTTCCAGAAATTACTCACTTTCTCCCGGGTTCACCACCTATCGGACTATTATCACACCGCCATGGTGACAAAATCAATCCTAACATATGGGAAGCGGTCATAGTTCCTAATCGGAAAGTGAGAACGACTCATACCCAAGACTTCCCACCCCCAAAATAAAATCACACAAATAAAAAATGGACGACTATGACCTGGGGACTATCCACACCATGATCCTCAATCCAGAGGCTCACCTTGATCGCCCAACTTCCCATGATAGCATGTGCCGGGTATGCTTCACATAATAAGTATATATATTATGCACACAGTATATATATACAAGAAACCACATCATATGTATAAATCATCACACAAGAGATATACATTCGCTCCATATATATATATATATATATATATATATATAACATATCCTAATTTCCAATCATTATTTATCAACTAACATAAGCTGGCGATATATGAACAAATCTCGTAATACTCACCCTTGTTACGACACATACCTACTCGAAGCATTCTCCCTTATACAGTGCCTCACTTGACTTATATTCATCCATTTTCCTATGATATGAATAATCTTCTGATATATACATATCACATTAAGGTTACTAACTTAAAGTTTAACGTATGTAACCATCACTATACATCTCGTCTATATCCGAATGCACATTGATATATCCAATAATAATCCCGACTATAGGTATACACGTGACTAATAGTCTTCAAACAACAAGCTATATCCTAAATTCATTCCATGATCCCTTCAAGTATTGGAATCCCCATTGTTACTCATAAAAAATAATTGGTAAGCCTCAAACTCAAAACAAAATTAATTTTATGATCTCATCATATATTGGGATACCCATAGTTAATCACTCACCGATATTTATAAAATAGTCCGACGATATGTATACTCATAACTATTTATCGGCAACAAGCTAAAATTCCCTCACTTTATATTACGGTTCAATGTCTCATGATGAACACTTAACATTAATCAATTTGATTAACTCCCTGAGTTTAATGTCACTAAGGATACACGATCTCTCTCTCTTACTGGTCTCTATCCGAATAAAATCTATATAAAATCCCATCGTTGAAATGATTCAGCATAAAAGTCGGCATCTAAATTTCACGTTATGCCATCACAACTTCCTCGAAGAACCCTCAACCTCACATCATGTAATTACTCCCAATCTAATCCCCAAATAGGACTCACATCCCTAATGAGGTTTCCCACTACCTCAATACAACGATTCGAATACATCTATATCTTTCCAAACTACTATGATATGCCCCCACGATCATAGCATGTGACAAACCCTAAAAAATACTCCAAACATAACTCTTGCATCATATATGGGAGTTCCAAACCGATAAACCCAACCGAAAGGGATTTAAAACTCATTCTAGAAAAATTAAGCAAAACTGCCATGTTTTCGAATCGATTCAGCCCCTCCGAATCGATTCGGTCCTAGTTGCGAATCGATTCAGACCCAGTAAATCGATTCGGTCCAACTAGACTTGTAAGTCTGCTACATACCAAATCGATTTGCAAGGGGTGAATTAATTCGGCCCTAAAGTCGTGATTCTTCTGCAACATGATGAATCGATTCGCAAGGGGCGAATCGATTCGGCCAGCCCAGAAAGTTGCAAAAATTGTTATTTTTCTTCAAACCCAAATTTCCAAAACCCATATATAAATCATCCCCAACCATCAATATTCATCCCAAACATAATTCTACCCTTAAAATTCATCATATAACTACCCAACAATTTGTATAACCTCAATTGCAAGATTTAATCTACAAAAGTCTAGGTTTTTCCATATACCAAAAATTCAATTCTTTTATCCACAAATTATGACATGACATACACAAATGAATTATTTAGCAATATTAAACACTTGCCTCGAAGTTGTATAGGTTGAGTCGTCCTCATGATCGCATTTTGGCCGGATATCTCCCAAACTTTCTCGTCTATCTCTTCCTTTCTTCTTCTTTCTCTTTTGTTTCTATTTCTCTCTTTCTCACAAATGAGATAGGCTGATCCGTAAGCCTCTAAAGCATCAAAAACATAAATCCCAGTTTTAAATGGTAATACACACTTCAAATGACTCGTTTACTCCTATTCGAGTCAAACAAACTTTAAAATATTCCGGAATCGAAATAAATCCCAATAACAGTCATTTTGACTATCTCGACCCATCCGGAATCGATAGTGCACTCAAAATCATCATCCGAACTACTTTATAACATCCTCAATTTTGGACCTCAATTTCCAAATCTTAAAATTTTCAAATTTCAATAAATTTTATTTCTCCCAAAATTTTAATTCTCAGTTCCCAAAAATCGTTGTGGTTATAGGCTTCCCCCTTACAAAAATTTCATCCTCGAAATTTAAGTTATGCCTAGGACTCCGAACTTCATCTAGTTCTTACATCGACTCTCAAAATTACAATATCTATCTCTTACGAATCTCACACCGAATCATATAATTTTTTTTAAAATCAAACTAGCTACCCAGGGCACCCATACACCCTATACCTGAGCTCCACTCGTAAAAACATAACCCGGCTCCACTAGCCTCAATTCGTAATATAACTCTTAATAATTTAATCTATAATAGCGTACTAAGAATATAAAAGTATGAAATTTCAAAGGGTTGAACTCTTCTCAATTCCCGACATTCGCTACATTCATGCGCGGGAGGTCTCGCAAGGTAAATCCAAACAAGGAACCCTCCCAATGCACTACTATGTAGCTATGTCGAGGATTGAGATCAGTTGAACCAGGATTAAGGTTTTATAAAAGATTTTTGAATCATAGATATTGCCTGAAGGCCTATATAACAATATACTATACAAGAATTTCATGTCTTTCGACACACAAATCAAACACCTTATGTTCAAGACACAAGGTCCCAACTAACACAATACTCTTACCAATACCTAGTTCTCATAACTATCACAACCATGAGATAAATTCTCCGCTCAACAATGAAGCTGCTAAACTCAGAACCTCCTCAGTTATACAAATCCTTTACATTACGTTAAAGCATTGCCGCAAAGTAAGTCCTTCCTTCACTGGAACACTACAATTACGTGCAACTAACCTAACTACAAAATAACAACCTTAACAGCCCGCACTTTCGAAAGTCAATAACACTACTCTCTATTATCTCATCGCGAAATGATCTATATCCCCCAAAGATGCCTCCTAAGGACCACACTTGCTCACTATTTCCTCGAAGGAAATTTTGTACACACTATGGTTATAGCGGATAACCCCTCATTATACCTTACATGCGATGCTCCCAATATCGCGCGAATCATGAACTAAATCCAAAGAAAGTCATTCTACATTACCCCTCCGTAATACAATTGTTTCACTTCATCCATGAATTCCTGTTCAAAGTCCTCTACTCCTTCCAGGACAATCTTTCTTCCAAAAGCCTATTTCTCCCCAAGAGAAACATCTTCCATAAAATCCTTCCTAACCATCCTGAAGGACAAAGCGCTGTTATTACCCCTAACAACTCCTTCGATCCTACTCAATGAACCCGAGTCTCCAAATTTCTTACTCCCTTCTTAAATGAAGACGATACTCCTAACAAATGTTGACGAGTTTCTCAATCTAAACCTCTCAAGGCCTTCACTATTTTCCTCTCCTCAGTACTTACCTTATCAAGCATAAAATTCGCCATTTGAGTAAATTCCCCTTCTTACTCGACCACCGATAGATCACCTTGAATCACCGCTAGAAATATCCTCCTTATCTCCGTCTGAGTCGCGGAAAGAAAATACCTCCAGCCAAAGTGTACCCAAAATATGTTATTTGTATTTGCGTCTCTCATCTTGCTCCTCCCTGTACGACATAGACTTGGCGATTTCTGAGACAAAAGCAACTGTGTTAGAACGTCGTTCAAGTGATTAATTTTCGTAGAAGAAGATAAACGTAGTGAACACAACAATCCTAAAAGTAGGGCTCTACATCAAGAATGCTTACGGAAGAACACAGAAAAGCTGCACAGATCCTAAAGACGCTAGAACCTAATGCTCTAATACCATTTGTGACACCCCGCTTAAAATAATAACGGATGGTCATCCCTATACTTCATTTAATCAGGAATCTCAGATGGATCATTCTCAGTATCTACTGAAAATACTTAAATAAATAAGGCTAACTACCCAAAATTCTATAAAAACGGATGCCAAAATTAAATAAAACATACAATAGACAACAAACCAACAAAATAGAACTAATGGAGAAGGTAGAAAACACACAAGTTCTACAATAACAGAAAGTGCATTCATTAAATTAAAATGAGTACACAAAAGGAAATATACCCGAATAAGCTATCGGGTCACAGACAGTACAACAACCATAAGGAAAAAAAATATAAAAAGCTACAAATAACTCTTGGGTCTAAACCCGATATACAACATGAATCCTATCAAGATTTTAAAAGGAATAGAAAGAGACTATAATCTAAATCTCGCAATAGTTCCCAACTGCCACGGCTCCCAAGACTCTGGATAGAAAAGCATCTGGTATCCATGTGGTGGGACACCTGTAGTAAACAATATATATATACATATAGCAAAAGAGAAATATATATGGGTCAGAGCCCGAGGTGTAAAATATTTTTTAGCAAGTGCATAACAGTGCGTAATAATTATAAATGTAATGTTTCATAATTAAAGTAGAGTCTCACTCTCATGAAACACCAAACTCACCTCTCATCTACAACTCACACCTATTCATTCCCCGAAACCTTAATTAAGCTACCCGACACAATTCAAGGGTAAACTACACAACTGTACGCATGGCCTATCCCCGCTTGACCTGCCATCCTAACCTAACCCAAAAATCCTTTCCATTTTAATCCCACATAAATATATATACAAATATATGCCATACTTGGCTTAGGTTCCAATTATTAGCTTAAGTCAATAATTAGTTTTAGCACTACACGCATTAACATAAGTTTTGTAAGAAGAATTCATTCTCTAAATAACATACATACAAGTACTAAGGACAAAACTTCTCTCTACTCTCAACAATGCACTACTTTTCGTGAGTGAGGCATCTCGCAAAGCGAAATCCAAACAAGTAACCCCCCCGATACACTACTCCTTGACAATGTTGATCGTAGGGATCCATTATGCCATCTACACATATTTTACTACTGCATTTATTAAATTATTAAGTACTATCTACAAGAAATAAATTGAATCTATATCTAACTCCTTGAGGTCGACATATCCGTAATTATCTCTCAGTATGATCTTTCGGCCCTGATAAACTAGTACACCTAAATTACCCAAGATGTACATACTATAAAATTCATATTACCTTCACCTATAGGATATATATATATATATATATATGTACTTTCAATATATATATGCAATCATTCATTCCTATAACCACGTATACATAACACACATAATGTATACTACGCCATATACATAACAAAAACTGTTATACGATACCAAAATACTGCACCATGCTATCATCTTCCAGGAATTACTCACTTTCTCCTGGGGTCACCACCTATCGGACTATTATCACACCGCTATGGTGACAAAATCAATCCTAACGTATGGGAAGCGGTTATAGTTCCTAACCGAAAAGTGAGAACGACTCAGACCCAAGACTTCTCACCCCCAAAATAAAATCACACAAATAAAAAATGGACGACTATAACCTGGGGACTATCCACACCCTGCTCCTCAAGCCAGGGGCTCACCCTCATCCGGTAACTTCCCATGATAGCATGTGCCGGGTATGCTTCACACAATAAGTATATATATCATTCACACAATATGTATATACAAGAAACCACATCATACGTATAAATCATCACAGAAGAAATATACATTCGTGCCTTATATATATATATATATATATATATATATATATATATATATAAACATATCCTAATTTCCAATCATTATTTATCAAGTAACATAAGCTTGCGATATATGTACAAATCTCGTAATACCCGCCCTTGTTACAACGCATACCTACTCAAAGCATTCTCCCTAATACAGTGCCTCACTTGACATATATTCATCCATTTCCCCTATGATATGAATAATCTTCCAATATATATATATATATCACATTAAGGTTACAAACTTAAAGTTTAACGTATGTAACAATCACTATACATCTCATCTATATCCAAATGCACATCGATATATCCAATAATAATCCCGACTATAGGTATACACGTGACTAATAGTCTTCAAACAAAAAACTATATCCTAATTTCATTCCATGATCCCTTCAAGTATTGGAATCCCCATTATTACTCACAACCAATAATTGGTAACCCTTAAACTCAAAACTAAATTAATTTTATGATCTCATCATATATTGGGATACCCATAGTTAATCACTCACCGATATTTATAGACTAGTCCGATGATAAGTATACTCACAATTATTTATTGACAACAAGTTAAATTTCCCTCACTTTATATTACGGTTCAATGTCTCATGATGAACCCTTAACATTAATCAATTTGATTAACTCCCTAAGTTTATTGTCACTAAGGATACATGGTCTCTCTCTCTTACTGGTCTCTATCCCAATAAAATCTATATAAAAACCCATCGTTAAAATGATTCAGCATAAAAGTCAGCATCTAAATTTCATGTTATGCCATCACAACTTCCTCGAAGAACCCTCAACCTCACATCATGTAATTACTCCCAATCTAATCCCCAAATAGGACTCATATCCCAAATGAGGTTTCCCACTACCTCAATACAACCATTCCAATACATTTATATCTTTTCAAACTACTACGATATGCCCCCACGATCATAACATGTGAGAAACCCTAAAAAATACTCCAAACATAACTCGCGCATCATATATGTGAGTTCCAAACCGAGAAACTCGACCGAAAGGGATTTAAAACTCACTCTAGAAAAATTAAGCAAAAATGCCCTGTTTTCGAATCGATTCGGCCCCACCGAATCGATTCAGTCCTAGCTGCTAATCGATTCGGCCCCAGCGAATCAATTCGGTCCAACTAGACTTGTAAGTCTGCTACATATCGAATCAATTCGCAAGGGGCAAATCGATTCGTCCTTAAAGTCCTGATGCTTCTGCAACATGGCGAATCGATTCGCAAGGGGCGAATCGATTCGGCCAGCCCAGAAAGTTGAAAAAATGGTTGTTTTTCTTCAAACCCAAATTTCCAAAACCCATATATACATCATCGCCAACCATCAATCTTCATCACAAACATAATTCTACCATTAAAATTCATCATATAACTACCCAGCAATTTGTATAACCTCAAATGCAAGATTTAATCTACAAAAGTCTAGGCTTTTCCATATACCCAAAATTCAATTCTTTTATCCACAAATTATGAAATGAAATACACAAATGAATTATTTAGCAATATTAAACACTTGCCTCGAAGTTGTAGAGGTCGAATCGTCCTCGTGATCGCATTTTGGCCGGATATCTCCCAAGCTTTCTCCTCTCTCTCTTCCTTTCTTCTTCTTTCTCTCTTGTTTCTATTTCTCTCTTTCTCACAAATGAGATAGGCTGATTCGTAAGCCTCTAAAGCCTTTAAAACATAAATCGCTATTTTAAATGATAATAAACACTTTAAATGGCTCGTTTACTCCAATTCGAGTCAAACAAACTTAAAAATATTCCATAACTGAAATAAATCCCAAGGACAATCATTTCGACTATCTCGACCCATCCGAAATCGATAGCGCACTCAAAATCATCTGAACTACTTTATAACATCCTCAATTTTGAACCTCAATTTCCAAATCTTAAAGTTTTCCAATTGCAATAAATTTTATTTCTCCCAAAATTTTAATTCTCAGTTCCCAAAAATCATTGGTTGTTCAGTCAACTCCCTAAGCCTCCTCCTCATCTCAGTCTCGATGACCGGGGGAAAATACTCACGATTGAAACGCACCCAAAACTCTGCCACGTTATAAAATCCCTCTCTACAATAGAGGTAGTGGACTACCACCACTGCAAGGCATCTCCCGTGAACCTAAACGTCTTAAGCATCTGCCTCTGAACCTCGTTATACTCCACCATCCGTAGGTGCCTCTGCATATCACGTCTCCACTATTAAGATGCAATCACATCCGTACTACCCTAGAACTCCGAAGGATGACCCTGCTGGAAGGACTGTCGAACTCGCTACCACCCTGTTGGCCCTGGGTTGACCTTTCCTAATGGATCCATGCGCTGAGGTGGTTGATGCTAAGGTAGGTGATCTTCCATCATTTTCATGGCAGCGTTAACCGCCTGAGACACTATACCCACTACTTACTCGGTAGAAATAAACCCCTGTGGCGGTTGTGGCTACGGTACATCAGGCTCCTGGGGAGGCTCACCCTCTCCTCCTCGGGCGGCTGCCCTTGCGGGTCTATCTCTCACTCTCTTAGGTGGCATCTGCAACGTATAATGAGTTATATTAGATCATAATTTATACAAATAATAATATAGAATAAGAGCAATAGAAAGTAAAAATGAGTAAACAATCCTAATAATAGGCCCCTAAGCCAAAGAACACGACGTTGAAACTAAAGCAATCCGCACAGATCCAAGGGACAATAGAACCTGATGCTCTGATACCATATGTGATACTTTGCTTAATAAAATACCGGGTGATCAGTCCTATACCAAATTAAATAGGAATTTCATCTAGTTCATTCTTAACATCACTGTCGAAAAACTTTTGAATTACTAATCACCTAGTCTTAAATTAAGATGATGTCAAATTTTATCTTATGAATTAAATCAAACCCAACCAATATTCTTGGAAAAGAAATTAACTATTACAAGAAGGAAACTAAACACGCCACAAAATAAGTTCAATTATTTGTCGAGCTACATCGACTACAAGCAATCCACAAAGTGCAAGTATAAAAGAATACCCATACATGCCACGACTGAATATAGAAGTACAAACCTAATAGTACAACTAAAAAAGTCCCTATCTAAAGATAGAATGAGACAAACTTCTAAACAAAGATCCCTCAGCAATCCATAAAAGCACGCACCCTGTAGGAAGGATTAGGCCTGGCCCCCTGTGGTCTAAAAGGTTTTTGAAAAGGTTTTATAGCAAGGGTTATAGTCTAAAACATTTTAAAATATTTAGCAAATGTATTTAAATGCAATAAATTAATATGCAAATGCTCTTCATATTTAAGTTAGTGTCGTACACTCCCTTGAGTACACCTCACTCCTCTCATAATGTGAACGCCTAACGAATTATACATAACACACGTAGACACTATCCTCATAACTAACCTTGTCCCAACCATTATACTAACTACCCCACTATTATACCCCGAGTGAGTTTAGCATACACATTATAAGTTGTTATGAACATTAACTTATTTGAACCAATTCTCATCCAATTCTATACAATTGTTTCACAAGTTATATTAATTATACATTTACACCATGTATATCTATATCCGTATATAAATCTGCACTATATACACGTATCATATCACAACATTCCCACATATATAGGATATAAATGCTATCACCCAATGCACAGGAGGCGATCATATTCCCCCCCCCCCCCCCCCCATAAGTGTCCGTTCCATACCAAAATGACCCACCCCTATAAACATACACTATGACCTTAGGATTATACTCACCCCGCATTCGCTAGTCAGGGGACTCACCCACATCGGGTAACCTCCTAAGATAGCATTTATATTGGTATGCTTTACTATAATTATTATTCACACAAATATTTGTATCATATATATACTACACATCACCGTATATATATATATATATAAATCTAGGCTACCGGTGTACTATGCCCATACACAAAGCCTAAAACATTTAAGTCTACGTTCCGACTTTATTTAATTAATTACACATTAATTAATTCTCATTATTTTAGTGTATCCCTATCAAGTATACTCGGACTCTCTATCCCTCGTCCTAAAATTCAATAGTTTCGATGCGCCCCTTTAATTTCATGCAATCAAGTCTAATCACTTAAACAACAAGATTATAATATGCTAAAGCATGAACTTACATCTTTAATTTCATTAGTCCTCCAATTAATTCAAGGTTAGGTATTCCCAAATTAAATCCTATTTTGTACTAAATTTCATAATTCAGTCAGGACAGGAAGTGTGAATCTCCAACACAACCAGTCTGAATCAGGGGAATTATAGAAATCTGGCAGACCTAACAGTTAGTTGAAACGAAGAGCCCTATCATTCGAACGATAATGGATCTCATTTGAATGAAATACCAGGTCGTTCTCCCTCTTTTGCTAAAAACTCAAACCGCCACTAATAAGTTTTCAACCTCTATTCTGTACAAATTTCTGCATCAAAACGTCCCCAGATTCATTCTAATTACCTACTTATATCATATTAAATCTAACCTTAACCATTTCATCAATTAGAACATCAATTTTATAAAATCTTAGCCCCTCTACAGATTTATAACTTCAAATTAAAGAATCCCCAATTTCTAATCAATACAACCCTAACATTTTAATTTAGTCTCACCTCCTTTAATATGAATAAGTAATTACACATTAACAATTTGCAAATTAAACCACTTCCCTCAATGTAGCTCAAGGTATTGGATGAGGTAGATGGATTGAATCCAAGGTTTTCTTCTTATTCTTGAGCTCCTTCAAAAATTCCCAAATTCTTCTAATGGCTTTCCTATCAAGATCTCCACACTTTTAATCTTCTAAAATGACTTTATGTTGTCTTACCCTTACCTAATTAGGGTAAAAATCTTAAATCCCATTTTTGTGCCAATGAGCTTCCAAAAAAGGGTCCAAACTCACTATTTGGGGCTCAAACATGTATAATTAAGACCCGAAATCCATTATATACACATGGCCACTCATTTCGGTATCTCCACAAATATCTTAGTTACTAACTACGTATTCACTTTTTACGTGAAACTTGGTCATATCATTTGACCAATTGTAACTTCTTAGTTTGAATATTTGAAGGCTTTTGGAAAGATGCAGAATAAGTAAGAATAGAAAATTCTAAAATTCTATTTAAATTAGTGCATCTCTTTATTTTTTATTGATTCCTTTTGATTTTGAAAGAGGTAAGATCCGTTAAATCAAAAATAATTAATTAATAATAAAAAACCTTTTTTTTATGGAACAGACATAAACTTCGCGCTTAAAATCGTCATCCGAATGATAATTTTTAAAACTAACTTCCATTAGTCAATTTATTTAAATATACCCACTTTTCAATATCCCAATTAATTAATTCTCATTAATTTACGACACAAGTAAATTACCAAATTTTCAAATTAATGAATAAAGATACAACCTTAATTAATAAGGATAAAACCCAAAAATTACGAGGTGTTATAGTCTCTCTATAAAATTAATTTGTAAAAAATATTGAGTGCTTCTTTTTCAAGTTACCATATTTGCATTACAAATGTTTGACAAAATGCTAAAGTTAGGTTTGGCATTAACATTGTGCTTTTATCTTGATTCAATTTTGTTAGCAGTTAATTTTTTATATGCCAATATTATGAGAGTGTTTTGCAAATGGGTTTTAATTGTTAGCAAATACTCAATTCAGTTGATAAAAATCATTTTATCCACTGAAAATGTTGTTGTTATATCACATATTAGTTGTTCTTGGATTGGAAATAGTGAAGGTTGATATTTGTTTATATATTTGTTTGTGTATTTATAAAATCTATTATTCAAAAATATTGAGGTATACCTTTTCAAATTACCAGATTTGCATTACAAATGTTTGATAAAATTCCCGAGTAATGTTTGATAACAATATCGTGCCTCTATTTTAATCCTATTTTTTGTGTCTTTATGTAACTGTTAATTTTAGAGATATTATTATTATGATAATGTTTTACATACTATATGTTTTTGGGTCATTATGATGACCTAAATAACATTAATATCTGAGTGAGTGGATTTATTTCATTGTTTTAATAAGATATTTCTTTATAACTCATCGCTAATATTGTAATATATGTTTTCATTAGTTATTTTCCCCCATTAGGTTAGGATAACTCTAAAAATAACCATTAAAAAACTTTTTAAGTGGAATAGAATTATTTGTTTGCTTAATATTAATATGACTCTATAGTCCTTCACGATTTAAGTGTCTTTCGCAAAATTACATTTTGTTTGTATATGGGGGATATGTCACAAAACAAATGACGAAAAATAATTCAAGGAAACCAAATTTTTGATAGAAAATATGTCATTGATATGGATAATCGTACCCCTCAGGAATTACGTTTCCAATCAAGTCTCAGAGCGACGGAACTGAATGACTTTTTTAAGTATTTGAAGAGCTAACATGCAAAGACAAGGTTAGAGACGTTTTATGATATTTAAAAGTATTTAGATAGCATTTCGACAATTAAAACATTTGATAAAGACGAAAAGGTTATTCCATCCAAGGATAGCGATAAGTTGAAGGAGGAAATCCGTTTGTCATTAGCACTTATTAATGTTGATTATGTTGGAGAGAGCAAGTGTCAAGCTATAAAGGAAGATTTCTTTATCACTAAAGAAGGAGAATAAGTACAATATAGGAGTCAAGGTGCTTTGGTTAACATGTGGACTAAAGTTGGAATAATGTTTAGTCCTTGGGCTTTGTATTTTACTTTAGTTCGTCGTTTAGAGTGGAAATAATGTTTTATATCATGTTGAGTAATATTTTACATGTATTTTCGGTTCTTGAACGCATTTAGCTTCAATTTACACGATAATATGCAAAATAAATTTTGAAAAGTATTTATGTATTGAGATGTTTGTTTTGTTTATTATGATGTTTAAAGTTGGAACAATGATTTATGTCATGTGAAGTAATACATTATATCAATCTATATTATTGAATGGGTTTTTCTTCAAATGGATTAAAGACTTTAGGTGTTACTATCAATTGATTTCATATAAAAGAATTTTTTAGTTATCATTGAAAAACATTTATCGTATATGTCCATGCACTTACATATGATACCATTTACTACATAAAATGCCTAAACATATTAGATATATTATTGGAACAATGACTTATATTTAATCATAAGCCTCCTATCTAATGTTGTTCATTCCGCGACCCTGTAGGTTGCATTTTGATCGAGTTGTAAGTTGACCTAAGGCAATCAACAGTTTCCCATTTTGAATTATTACGATTCATCTTTTTTTCAAGCATAAACATACCTATGTCTCCTAATTAATTGGACCATTCAACGGGAGCTATAATAGTTATAATACGTCTTCCCAAAATTTATTCATGCTATATTTTTTTCTTATTTTAATCCTTAACCCATACACTATAGTACCAAAATGGTTTATAACAATACAACCAAAATCATCCCCTTAAAGGATTTGAAGTCAGTATCATAATTTATTTTTATTTCTCCCATAGTAGGAGAAATCCATCAAGTTATATTATCCTTTGAGTGCCCTACACTATTTACGGAATGGGTTAGAGCATGGGGTTGGTAATTGCATTCAACTGTTTCAATCATGTATATTACTAACAAAATCCAAATCTTGGCAATATATACACGTTGCTGAATTCTTCTTTTCCAATCCAAATGTAACCAATTTCATTTTTCACCTTTTATTTGGGTTCAATAACAGATTTGAAACATGGAAATCTAAACAGTTTCATAATTATGTTGGATTTCAATTATCAGTTAATATATTACTTCTTGAATCTATCTGGGCAGTAGGTTTGGGGATGCTAAATGTCATTTTTTTCTTCCTTATCATTTTTATTAGTTTTCTGATTTCATTTGGACGCATCGTCCTCATTTCTTGGTGTACATATTTTTTATCATTAAAACTAAATTTCTAACTATACATTAGCACAATTAAAACTACCATACTCAAGTGATAAGTCTTTGTCATCAACAACAAGGAAAACACTATGTTCTAATCATTTTCTCATTTATTGTAGTTTTATAATCATTATTTGATTTTTATCTTATATCTTGATCAAAACATATTTTTACTCATCTTTCACATCAATTTTTGGAAGTCGGATTCATTGTTATAGATTTATGAACTCATTATGTCTTTTTAAACTTATTATGCATTGCTCGATACTTTTTTTTCATTACATTGAATTTATTTAATTTATTTTCATCACATTCATTGTTATGAGTTTAAGCTGTTGCATTTATAAATATATTATTATTAATATGTCATAGATCCCGTGCATTTAAATTTTTAATTATATTAATTCAGTGTTATTATAATTAATAAATGAATGTCTTTTCCTTCATATGGTTTAAAGCATAATTATTCTTATTGTTCCATATTTAGATAAACTCGACGACAAGGGCTAGAATTGCTAGATTACGTTGACAATTCATTAGATAGAGAGGCGTGTTACACGCAACAATCATTCATGATAGTTACAAGATGTAAACATATATCAAGTGCTTAACACCCCTCTCCCACCCATATTGATTGCCTCCGTAGTTGGTAATAATCATCCTTACATTCACATCATCAGGAAGAGGGACAAGATTGAAGCACAAAAAAATAACTATTACCTCTCGTTCTGTTGTTCAAGAAGATGGAAATTTCGTGACCATAACCCATGTTGGCCAACCATTTCCTAATGCAGTGACTAATAGTAACTATTATGTCCATACCATTTCATCTGTTAGACAGGCTCTTAACGACATAAAGAATTTGCAAACAGGTAAGTTATTCAACAATGAATGTACAATAATATAATTACAATGAATAAAAAATAAATTGTTATAACTAATATATTGACATTGATGATACCACCCCTAATATATGAAATTGCAATTCGATATCTAGGTGATACGATCTCAACGGAGGATTCAAGTGAGTTACATTAACAATCAAATGTGTTTTTAAACAATAAGCTTCTCATTAAAAATCTTTAATTTAATAAATTCGTTAAACATAATATTCCATACTTAAATACAATGTGAAAGATTAATAATGTTTCCCATTTTATTGGGAAGTATATTCAACCATGGGATTTTGGAGGGACAACTTACATTTTCCCAAATTGTTCAGTAATCCTTTGGTATGAAGAGAGGAATGACAAGTGTAAAAAGCCCAAGGACATAAAATTTTCATTGTGCTGCTAAGAAGGAAAAGTGAAACTTCCCACGTTAAATGATCTGCCTCCTCTTTTAAATGATCTATGAACATCTGAAAACTGAAGAAGACCCTCAAGGTTTAAAGAGAATATTATAGCATACAACTCGATATTTGCATTTACCTCTACTGGTGCCACTATAGACAACCATATAAATAATGGAGGAGCGAGCACCATATGTTTACCGTATTAGTGGTCAAAACCACCACAAGATCGGTTCATTGCTACCTTTTATAGAACAAAGGCTAAAATTTTCACAGCTATACATCTACGATACTGCTAATAAATTAAACAATCGTATGATGTTGGTACACGGTGATATAAATTCTTTTAGATTAGACGCAAAAGTTATCTTAAGTTTGTTGAAAATGATTGACGATCACAACGATCTAGATAAAGTATTTCACATGGCGTGTGATCTTTCAAAGAATCAGATATCCTACACATAATAATACGACTGGTAAGACACCGTACGAAGGACCCTAGTCTATACAATCAACCAAGTACATCAAAAGTTACTGCACTCATTGTTGGTGACCTAGGTGAAGAAAATATTAGTAGATATATTTTTCTTGAACATAAGTCCAATGGGTTACAAAGGATTAGTGATCTTTATCATTCATTTATGTCCATGTAATATCTATTATTATTCCCATATGGTGAGGAGAGATTCCAATTGGGTGTCAGATACCAAAGGAACATTGGCAAGCAGAGAACTAATATATTGCATCACTATGATAGAGCATTATGCATACCAGATCCAACAGAGAACAAATTAAGCCAAAACTCTATTACTGGGATGAAGATTATTCCAACAATATATCGTCGATACATATACATGCGTAGAAGAAGAAAGGTAGTGATGCATTCTCTTTAACTAAACCAAGTTACGTGCAGAATTATATAAAGGGATTAAATATTTGGCCATATAAGGAGATTCGTCTCCATCATTTGTTGGCAAACACATTGTGCTTCCCTTAAGCTTTACAGCAGGTCCATAATACATGGATAAAAAATTCTAAGACGCAATGGCTATTTGCAGATGGTTTGCTAACCCCAATTTATTCCTCACATTCATGAAAAATACAAAGTGATAGGAAATACATAAATATTTGAGCTCAACTGGACAGGGTCTCGATGAATGACCAAATATTCTCTCAAGAGTTTTTAAAATCAAGCTTCATCAACTTATGAATGACTTGATTAAGAAAATAAACTTTGGTAGAGTATTATTAGGTGTTCACATTTCACTTTAGTTTAAAGAATACTCATAAAAAAATCGTAATCTTCGTTATCTATTGTTGATGTAAAAAACTAGATGCAATTTAATTAATTAATCACAGATAAAAATGAATAAATAAGACAAAGGATTTTTAAAGTGGTTCAGTTTTATGGAAATGGCCTACGTCCACTGTTGTTGCATTGCTGAGTGTTTTCTTGAATATCGATGATGGTCTTCCAAGAGATCCAAAAAGTCCCCTCTTATGATAGGGTTATAATGTATTTATAGCCTTGAGGCTGTACATATGAAGAGACAACATGTTGTCATTTAGTAGACATATACATCTGTACAATAAGAATGCGTATTAAATCTGACGTTCATTGAATACGTAGTTTCCTTTTGGTTTTCTTGGTTAGATGCTCTGCACGCTAAGTAGCTCGGACTGCCTGAGTTGTTCGGTGCGCTTAAGTTGCTCAGAACGCTTAAGTAGCTCGGAACGCTTGAGTAGCTTGGTGAAAGTATGTATTTGACACGTAGGTTGATACATGTCTTCAAGCAATTGGTCCACATCAGCTGACTAATTTTTGTATCAATAGAAGCCCCCAATGTTTCACAGTTGAAGTTAAATAAAAGAGTGTGGAACATTTTGCCCCAAATTTGCTCGGATTATAGATCTCCAACACTTCTGACATTTTATTATATTTATTTCCATTTGAGCGCGTAATGGCAAACTTGTCAATATTTTGAATCTTTAGCAGTCGCCTCGATATTTGCGCCTTTTTTATTATTTAACCATCAGAAACGCAAATGTCTTTCCTAGTAATAATTTCTTTTCTCTTTTCCCGATGCAAGGTATTTAAGAGCAACAGAAATACAATCGTCTTCTACTTTTCACATCCATATTTCTGAACTCTTTACTTTCTCTCTCTATTTTGTATTGTCATTCTTTCCGTCGTCCGTCATTAGCAGATTTCTCCATTTTCTGTAAGATTTTCTTCCTTCATCTTTCTTTGCTTTAGTCATCTGGTTGTTCCAAAAGAGGTGGGTAAGAAGCCCCCGGTTGTTCCAAAAGAGGAAGCACCTCTGATTGAAGTTGATATTACACAAGGAGAGGAAGAACCTTTGAGTGAAAGTGCTCCTCTAAAGATATTGAGAAGAGGTCTCGCTGAAAGATCTAAAGAAACTATTACTCAACCTTCTGATGTTGAGGGTCCTTTGAGAGCTACCGTTCCAGCTCTCGCTGCTCTGAGCTTGGCCAAAGGTTTGATTAAATCTTGGATCATTCCTGAATATCGAGTTGCCGAGGGTTCCCTTTCTAGGGAGAAGATCACTAATTTAGCTGCCCAATATATTACGTCAATAAGTATCATCATCCTTATTACTTACTTATCTCTAAATATTGTATTCATATTCTGAGTTGATCTCTTTCCTTTTTTCAGTTTATGACATGTTTTAATATCATCTTGAAGAAATATGAAGCTATTAGGGATTCAACTTCCTCGGATGGGCTGGAAGAGGCTTTTGCTGGTTTAACCCGCTCCTTGAATGAATCTTGTCAGAAGTACGAGGAATATAAAGCTGCTTGGGAGAATGAGCTTCAATCTGTCAAGAAAACTCGAGATCAAGCTATAAGTGACTCTAAATAGTTGGTGAATATATTGAAGGATGTTAATAGCAAGCTTGAAGAAGCTGAACGACATAAGAAAGAGCTTGAGGATAATTTAAAGTCTGCCGAGGAGGTTGAGGCCAAGCTTAAATAAGCCGAACGACGTAAGAAAGAGCGGGAAGAAAGAGTGAATCTTGCTGAGGAACACACTTCATTAAAGAAAGTGAAGAGGAAAGCTTCTGTAAAGAAGTCTTTTAGCTCTGGATGGGATAAAGGGTGGAATAAGGCCTTAACCACCATTACTTGTCAGATGGAATATGCCAGCCTGAAGTATTTTAGAGATGGATGGGTTGCAGCCTTGAAAGAATTGAGTGTTACGGATGATTCTGAATTGTTTCAAAAACACACTCATGTCCCTCCTTCTATCATTGACGAAGAAGATGAAGATGAAACCCCATATGATGATTCTTCTGTGATGGTAGCAGAACAAGTACCTGTTTCTATTGTTCCCCAACCTTACAAGAAAGCTCAGCAAGCAAGCACTTCTTCTGAGAAACCAGCACTGCCTTCCAAGCAACCTGCTCCTCCCTCCAAACCAACTAAAGATGTTGTAGGGAATAAGAAGAAGGTGTAAAGTTGTTCGGTTCTTCAATTATGTTATTTATTTTTTTCCTTGGTTGTAACTTGGAATGTATTTTCCCTTTGTATGATGAATAAGAAAATACCTTTGTTGTTTATCTCGCATCTTTCTTTGACTTGCCTTGTATTATTGTTGATGCATTTTATTTTATCCTTACTGTATGTGACCAAGATGGGACTCTTATCAGCTAATGATACAGAGTTGATGAAGAAATGCAATGATTATTTCAAAGCTGGTCATGCAGATTTTACTGAGGCCCAAATAATCGGAATCCTTGGATCTGATGCCTCTGAATGAGCATTTGATGCTTCCCACTACTTTAAGTGTTTACTTGATCGTGATGTGGACAATAATGTGTTATATTATGAAATGATTAAAGATCTGCAAGGAATGATTGAGGAACTTCAATTGTAATATAAGGAATCCACTAAACTCCTGCATGAAGGTCAAGAGGAAAAATACCAAAAACTGAGTGCTGATTGGGGTTATGATAAGTATCTCTCTACTTATAAGAAAAGAGAAAGTGTTCTAAATCATGAGGTCGAAGAACATAGGCACATTGCCAAGCTATTGGAAGAAGATAATGTTTCATTGCAAGAAGAATTAAAACAACTTAAATCTGTTGCCTCTTCTTCCTCAGGAGGACGAAGGCTATTCCATTTTAGAAACTGAAAATGCTGCCTTGAGAGAAGAGTTAGAGACTTTGAAATGAGCCAAACCTGCATCCTCTTCAAGGGGTAGAGTTAGAGTTGTTCAAATAAGTGTTGAAGAGACTAGGACTGACCAAACTTTAACAAATCAGGCTGCTCAGATAAAAGCCAAAACTCAAGCCTTAGTCGAAATGTCTCAGAAACTGCAAGTTCTTACCGACCAACTCTCCAACCAAAATTCTGCATTGGAAAGTAAGGATATTTTTGTGAAAAAACTCCACGAGTAGCTTGAGAGATTGACTTATCAATTTCACAAACATCCCAGATAATTTTTGATGGTTGGGTATAATGAAGCTCTGTATCATCTTGATGATCGGTTGCAACAGCCAAATAATGAGGGGTACACACAGGGATGGTTGAATGCTATGTGTGTGCTGAAACTGGAACAAGGACACTTCTTATGAGATTATTATGAGCCTGGAGAACTTGATTTTCATGTGCCTCCCTTTAAGATTGATCTCAGTTGGATTCCAGCCAGTGCTATTCCTCAGTTCCTGATCTCCAAGTATGTCGGTGATTATAATCTTCATTCAGATTTTGAGATATCTCATCCTGAGCATTTACTTGATCGGCCATCCACGATTAACGTCAAAACATTATAAGATATGAATTTTATAAACTCTCCCTATGCATTAGATGATCCTCCAGCTAGGATGGAACTTGTATCAAAAGTAGAGGGAAAGAAACCCATAGAATAGGACATCTGTATATAATGAATCAAATTTCATTTTGTATGTAACGTGCTTGGTTTTAATAAAGAAAGATTTAGTCTTTGTGCAATTTCATTTTCTTGGAAATACTTTGCAGAATGTTTTCCTTTGTTATTTGATGATATATATATATATATATATATATATAGAAAGACAAAATGTCCTGTTTTGTTTTAGACAATGGAACTTGTCCCATATGCTGTCTGATTACAGTGACTTGTCACTCTTTGTGCCTAAGCAATGGAATGATTTTCATCCCATGTTCTTGCTTAGTTGTAGTAATCATGCCAGGGTTACCTTGTTGCCCAGAAAGTGGATGCCTTGGGAGGTCACCCATCTTCTTGTCCAGTTTGGGGTGTCCCTTGAGATCACTCGTGATCAAACAGGCTTTTGCCTTGTATGATTTTTATTTACCGACCAACCGGAGTTGGTGGTTATTAAAATGCCAACCAACCGGAGTTGGTGGTTACTGAATTACTAACCAATCGGAGTTGGTGGTTGTTGAATTACTGACCAACCAGAGTTGGTGGTTACTGGATTATCGACCAGCCAGAGTTGGTGATTGCTGAATTACCGACCAACCGGAGTTAGTTGCTGATATGGTTTGTGTAGTGTGTAGCACTAATACTCCTAAGAAAATTCAACAAAAGAGAAAAATGGACAAATTATCACTTTTATTCATATTGAAAGAAATGTGTTACATATGAATGTTTAATACTGATAATACTTGCACAGATGCTCTGCATTCCACACGTTTTTGAATTCTTCTCCCTCCAAGGTTTCGATTCTGTATGTCCCAGGACGAACAACTTCAGTTACTCTGTAAGGCCCATGCGAGTTAGCCTCTAGTTTATTATGCTTCTGTATTACGTTCTTCAGCACATAATCCCCCTCTTTCAAATCACACTTCTTCACCCTTTTGTTGTAGAATAAAGTTGTTCATTATTGGTAGGCTGCATTACTTATTGCTGATTCTTCCTTAACTTCTTCGAGCATATCCAGGTCTAAACGTCTCATCAAATCGCTTACAAGGAAATTAAAATTAAGAACTCTATATGTGGGTAAACCCAACTCAATAGGTATAACGGCTTCACTTCCAAAGGCTAACATGTACGGAGATTCCCCAGTTACTGTTCGTGGTGTAGTGAGATAAGCCCACAACACAGAATGTAGCTCGTTAATCCAGTTTCCCTTTGCATCATCCAACCATTTTTTCAAACCATTCAGCAGGGTTCTGTTTGTCACTTCAGTTTGCTCATTGCTCTGGGGATGGCAAGGTGCAGAATGGATCTTCTGTACATTGGATTAGTGATAATATGCAGCAAACTCCTCATTGTCAAATTGGGTTCCATGGTCAATAAGGAATGCATGTGGGAGACCATATCTGCAAATAATACTCTTCCAAATAAACTGATAGACCTTGTCATATGACATGTCAATGAGAGGTTCAGCTTCCACCCATTTGGTAAAATAATCCACAGCAACTACCAGATATTTGAATATCCCTTTGGTCGTTGGAAGTGGCCTGACCAAGTCTATACCCCACATGGAAAATGGCCAAGGGGAAGTAATATGTGTTAACAATGCTTGGGGAGTTCTTTGGATGGAAGAGAAATATTGACATTTATCGCACTTCTTAGCGTAAGATGTACAGTCAGCTCTCATCGTTGGCCAGTAATATCCCCGTGTTGTTATCCTCTGCAAGAGAGATCGACCTGCTACATGAGCTCCACAAGAGCCTTCGTGAACCTCTTCAATCAAGTTTTTAACTTCAGAGGGATGCACACATCTCTATAGTCCTACTATAATGCCTCTTCTATATAAAATTCCATTGTTCAGTACGTACCGAGCAACTTTAAACTTTAGTTTCTTAGCTGTAAGTTTATCACGTGGTACAACTCACTCTTCGATATAGACCCTAATGGGGTCCATCCAGGATGGTCCAAAGTCTAGGGTAATGAATTTCACCATCAAATCTTCATTTACGATTCGATTTGGCAGAATTTCTATTGAGATTATTCTTCATAGATCGGTGCATGTTACTGAGGCTAACCGAGCTAGCGCGTCAATTCTTTCAATCTCGGTATCCTGATCAACTGAACCGCTATAAAAGTTGATATAACCTCCATAACTTTCACAAGATACTTGAACATTAAATCTCCCTTCGCTGCATATAACCCAAGAATTTGATTTATAATTAATTGTGAATCACTGAATACGATGACCTCCTCTGCACTCATGGTTTTGGCCAAACTAAGACCCACGATCATAGCTTCATATTCAGCTTCACTATTGCAAGCCTTAAATTGAAAGCATAGAGCATATTCAACATCAACTCCATCAGGACTGTTTAGGATCCACTACCCGTAGTACACGAAGAGCCATCCACATACAAATTTTATATAGGTATATCGTTATCAAATTCTTAGTTAGACAAAGTTCCTCGGTGGAATATTTGATACTTCCTTTTATCTTCCTACATCACTGGGCAATTACCTGATACTTCTCGTTGCTCATTATCTATCTCCTCCTGCCGATCTACTAATGGAAGTTGGTCGGGAGTTGACTTTAAGGATCCCGTAACATCTACGGGTTGCTCTGCATTAAGCTCCTGCTTCTCAGGTGTGTCAGAGTAAGTAAACTCCGCAATGAAGTCTGCTACTTCCTGCCCCTTAAGTGATGACCTAGGCTCATAAACTATGTCGTATTCACCAAGTTCTACTGCCCAGTACATCAATCTTCCCGATTTCTCCAGTTTGTGTAGAGCCTGTCTTAATGGCATATCACTATATAACACTATAGTACGGGCTTGGAAATATGGCCTCATCTTTCTGATTGCTTCGATCAGTGCTAATGACAACTTCTTCAACCTTGGATATCTAATCTTTGCTCCTCGAAAAGCCTTGCTGGTGTAATAGACCAATTTTTACACTCTGTCCTCCACTCTTATCAATGACGAGCTAACTATGTTCTCTGAAATTGTTAGATACAAGTATAGTTTTTCTCCCATCACTGGTCTGGATAACAATGGAGGTGTCCCCAGATATTTTTTCAACTCTTGAAGGCCCCCTCTCATTCATCATTCCACTCAAAAGTTTTTTGAAGTGTTTTGAAGAATGGGAGGCATCTTTTTATTGCTCGTGACATAAATCTGTTAAGTGATGCAACTCGCCCTGTGAGACTTTGCACCTCCTTCTTCGTAGCTGGAGATCGTAGTTTCAGTAGGGCCTTAATCTTCTCAGGATTCGCCTCGATACCTCATTGATTAACAATATACCCGAGAAACATGCCTTCTCGTACTCCAAATATGCATTTGGTGGGATTCAACTTCATTTGATATTTCTCCAGCTGATCAAAAGTCTGGCTCAGGTCAACTAAATTATCAGCAGCTTTCTTGCTCTTTGTCAGCATATCATCAACATAAACCTCCATGTTATGGCCGATCTTCTCTGTGAACACTTTATTCATCAGTCACTGGTATATTGCACCTTCATTTTTAAGTCCGAAGGGCATAACATTATATCAATAAGTTCCCCTTGGGGTAGTAAAAGAGGTACTTTCCTGGTCTTCTGGTTTCATCTTAATCTGGTTGTAACTAAAATAAGCATCCATGAAGCTCAACAATTCATGCCCTGATGTAGCATCCACTAGCTGATCGATTCGGGGCAAGGGAAAGTGATCTTTTGGGCAGGCTTTATTAAGATTAGGGAAGTCCACACACATCCTCCACTTATTGTTCTTCTTCTTTACCATCATAACGTTTTCTAAACAATTAGGATACTTGACATCCTCAATAAAAGAGGCCTTCTACAGTTTCTCAATTTCCTCCTGTATGGCTTGATTGTTCTCTGGGATGAACACTCTTTTTCGCTACTTTACTGGCTTGGCCTCCTTATTAACATTGAGCTCGTGGCATAGAAAAGTCGGGTCTATCCCTGGCATGTCTTCATGACTCCATGAAAAAGTCTACTTTCTGCACCTTAGAAATGCTACAAGTTCTTTCTTTATTGACGGGTCCAGCGACGTACTAATTTGAGTTGTTCGTTTTGGGTGTTCATCGTCCAGAATGATATTCTTCGTAGTTTCCATGACCTGACCCTTCACGAGCCAAGATTCATCTCTAGGGTCCAAGGTTTTAATTTCTGCGTCTTCTGTCTCATCCACTTGATATGTAGTAGTCTTCTTCCTGGCCTCTTCCAGTTCTTCCTATTCGGCAGATGAATAGTAGCATTATCGAGCTACCTTCTGGTCGCTTTTCATAACTCCCACCCTAAAATTGGTTGGGAACTTTAAACATTTGTGTACCGTAGATGGCATTGCCTCAAACTTCTTCAGACCTACCCTCCCCATGATGATATTATAGGATGATTGGATGTTTTTGTTCATTACAAAAAAACGTACTCTTTCTGTTCTACAAGCAGACCATGATCCAATAAGCATGTCCAACTTGATCATACCAAGTGGAAAAACCTTCTCGCCAGTAAAACTGAGGAGGGGGCTTATGATATGGCTCCAACTGGGCTAACTTCAGATTCAAGTTGTCAAAATATGGGTAGAACATGATATCTACAGAGCCACCATTATCCACCAAGACTCATGAAATCATCACATCCTTCATTCTCATCTTGATCACCAAGGGGTCGTCATGAGGATATAGCACACCTGCCAGATCATTTTTAGAAAAGCCGATGACCAGTTTATCCCTATTCACCTTCCTCGGGTGATCGTCTTAAGCCAAGTTTATGCGTTGTATGTAAGAACAAGCTTGGGCCTCATTGAGGTAAGATTTTCTCTCTGCAGTAATATCTCCACCTCCTGCATCTCCACATGTAATGACATTATATTCAAATGATCCAAAATGGATTGAAAATACCTCATGCTCGGGCTGCCTTGGCCTTTTGGGAAGGTCGGGATCTTCTTCTGGATCATCTTTGCGATCTCTCTTCTTATCATCTTTTGCTCAGCGAGGAGATTTAGATATTTGCCTTCCTCTGTCGGTGGTCTTTACACCACTTTGGTGATCAATGAACTTAGTCAGTTTCCCTCTCCTAATGAGCGCTTCGATTTCATTCTGGAGAGCTATACAACATTTGGTTGTATGGCCATGGTCTTTGTGGAACTCACAATATTTGGACTTGTCCCTTTTGTCAAGATCTGCCTTTATTTTCTCTGGCCAGGCGAGCTCCTCGCTGTTCTTGATCTCCTTCAGAATGTGATTTATATCTACCTTCAAGGGAGTATAATTTCCATACTTCCTTATTTTCTCCAGCATTTGTTTGCCTTTTGACTGTTTGCTGCCACCATTGTTCTTCTAATCCTTCTTCTCAGTTTTACTACCCTCAACCTTGGTCTCTTTAGTGTCTGTATTCTTCTTCGCAACCATGGCTTCCTCGAAGTTCATGATCTTGGCTGCTTTTTCCATCAATTCTGCCATGGTCATAGGCAGATCTTTGGCCAAAGTATAGTAAAACTTGTTTGGTAATAGACCACTCATCAGATCAGTAATTATTGTTTTCTCCTCGTAGTTAATCACCTCGAGTTTCTCATTATTAAAACGAGTAATGTAATCCCTGGTGCTTTCTCATGTCCTCTGTGTCATGCTTTATAAGTGTGCTACTCTCTTAACTGACTTTGATCCAAAGTAGAAATTCCCTATGAAAAGCTCTGCTAGCTGATGAAAAATAGCAATTTTCCCCTGAGGAAGTTTATTGTACCACATCTGGGCTGACCCGATGAGAGTTCCTGAAAATGCCCTGCACCTCACCTCATCAGGAACCACGTAGATATCATCAGCAGCTTGGTATTGCTCTATATGGAGGATATGATCAGTTTTTCCATCATATTTAGGCGTCACTATAAGAGCTTTAAATTTTGATGGTGTGGGAAAGTCCACAATTGCTTGCACGAAGGGTGATCCTTGGACAAAAGTTCTTTGTAGAGGATTCTTAGCCTTAGCCATTTCTCCTAACTTATCTTCCAACCTTTGAATAGAACATTTCCATGCATCATTTCCAGCCTCGGACCTATTTTATCGAGCAACGAATCACGCTGAGTTTTCCTCTCGGGACCTTTCATTACGAGTTATCAGGCGTGATTGGGCAGAACCTTCCCTTAGATCGAATGGTCATTGATAATTCCTCGACGCAATTCGAGGAGGGTTTATATTCCTCCTAGGGCCCAATCGATCAAAAGGAGAGACTCTACTCAACCTTTCCAGAGCACTAGTCCATTTGGGGGTTAACGTGACACTCCGTTGAGAATCTGTAGCTCGTACTGAAGAAGTCTGACCAGGTTGATAAGAAGGATCCCTAGATCTCTCAGTACGATAAGAGCCAGTATGCGTAGATGGAGAAACCTTAAGGAACAACGTTCTTCTAGTTCTTGAAAATGGCAAATGGGTATTTCTTTGAACGCTTCGTTGTCCTGACTGGGCAGGCGCTCCAGCACGAACAATTTGTATAAGCTGATGCATGGTTCATTGCATGGCCATTTTCTCTTGGGCTAAATTGGCCATTATGCCAGCCAGATCTTGCATATTTGGTGGAGTAAAGGGGTTTAGATGGACCCCAACAGTGTTTCAGTTACTGGATTCTGGGATCTCAACCATAGATGATAAGTTTTTGGTGAAAAATGCTAAGTACAGTCATTTTCCATAGATGGCGCCAATCTGTTGATGTAAAAAATAGATGCAATCTAATTAATTAATCACAGATACTGGTCTTATGCAATCTAATTAATTAAAGTGATTCAGCCTTATGGAAATGGCCTACGTCCACTGTTGTTGTATTGCTGAGTGTTTGCTTGAATCTCGATGATGAGCTTCTAAGAGATCCAAAAAGTCCCCTCTTATGATAGGGTTACAATGTATTTATAGCCTTGAGGCTATACATATTAAAAGGCAATATGTTGTCATTTAGTAGACATATGCATCTGTACAATAAGAATGCGCATTAAATCTGATGTTCATTGAATGCGTAGTTACCTTTTGGTTTTCTTGGTTAGATGCTCTGCACGCTAAGTAGCTCAGACTGCCTGAGTTGTTCGGTGCGCTTAAGTTGCTCAGAATGCTTAAGTAGCTCGGAATGCTTGAGTAGCTTGGTGAAAGTATGTGTTTGCCACGTAGGTTGACACATGCCTTCATGTAATTGGTCCACGTCAGCTAACTAATTTTTGTATCAACAGATGATGATTTATATTTATGTCTATAACAATTTCTTTGTTGTAATATAGAGAATTGAATTCCAAACGAGAGGGATTCCACATGCTCATATACTTTTATTTTTACATGCTGATAATAAAAAACCAACACCTTTCGAGGTTGATAAAATTATCTCTATTGAAATTCTAGATTGTAAAAATGATCCCATCAGCTACACAGTTATTTCCAAGTTTATAATTCACAGGCCTTGCGGTCATGCCAACATATAATCACCATGTATGTCAAGAGGAATTTCCTCTAAAGACTTTCCAAAAAGATTCTACAGTCTGACAACAATAGATGAAAACGATTTTCCCATTTGTTGACGCAACGATGGTGGTAGATATGTTGAGAAAATGGGTATAAAGCTTGATAATAGATTCATTGTTCCATATAATATTGAGCTAGTTGTCAAATATCTGGCTTATATAAATGTAGAATGGTACAACAAGTCATGATCAATAAAGTACCGATTTAAGTATATCAAAAAAGGCCCCGACTGAACTTGAATAGTACCAGAGGAGACATGAGTAATAAAAGATTATAATGAGAATGAAGGTCACGTAGACATTAATGAAATTAAAATGTTTCTATATTTTCTCTAGTTATCTGCTTGTGAAGCATATTGAAGGATATATCAATTTAACATACAATATCGAAGTGTTGTTGGGGAACATCTTACCTTTCATTTACTAAAGGATCATGTTATGACTTTCAGAGACTCGGAAAATTTAGACACAATCATTGATAGATTTGATGTAGATAAGACTATGTGCACAAAGTGTATGCCTATAAATGTCATGCATGAAGATGCTAGATAGTTAACCTACACTGAATTCCCAAAGAAATGGGTTTGGAAATCACTAAAGAAGAAGTGGACAAGAAGAAAGTATAGTAAATGCCTTGGTCATATCGTATATTCCCAATCATAATCAGTTGAAATATTTTACCTTCTAGTTTTATTAAATGTAGTTCAAGGTGCTAGAAATTACAATGAGGTGAAAACTGTGAATGGAGTTGTATAACCAACATGTAAAGATGCATGTCATGTATGCGGATTCCTAGGAGACAGTAGTGAATGGCATGATGCCACAAATCAAGCTTCATAATGATCTATAGGACATTAATTACGCAATATCTTTACAATAATTTTATTATTTTATGAGGTTAGTGGTCCTGTAAGACTTTGGGATGACCGTTAGGATGTTTTATTAGAAGACATACTTCTCTGACAAAGAAAATATTTGAATTTTCCTGAACTCATATTGGCCAAAATGCAACTAATGAATTACACTGTTTATGAGATAAATGAGATATTGATTAAAAAAATTGGAAGATTATAAGGGCTTCCCCGGCTTCCCCTTCTGGGCCACTCCTTAATACGTGAGTATGAAAATCGTCTATTAAGGGAGGAGCTCTCATATAACACCGGGGAGTGTAAGAGTGAACATATGAATATTTTTAAATGTTTAAATTATGATCAACTCAATGTGTAAAATATTGTCCTCATCTCTATTTATGGAAAAAAGAGGAGGTTTCTACATCATTCATGGTGCTAGTCGAATAGGGAAGTCCTATTTATACAAAAAAAAGTTCTTGCCCATTTCAGATCAGAAGGGAAAATAGTTCTAGAGGGTGCTTAATCATAATTTGCCTCTCCATTGTTACTTAGTGTATGAACAACCCACTTTAGGTATGCGCTTCCCATTGATATCAATGCTGAATCAACCTGTAATATTCACTAAGGGACACAACATTCAAAATTAATAAAAAGGACAAGTTTGATAATATGGGATGAGGATCCTATGAACCATTGCCATGCATTTGAGGCTGTAAACAAGACATTAAAATATATAATTAGATTTAAAGGAGAAACATTTTGTAGGAATAATTGTACTCCTAGGAGGGGATTTTAGACAAACAATGTCAGTTGTGCGTAAAAGAAGGAGATAAGACATTGTTAATGATTTAATTAACAAATCATCTCTATAGGAATCTTGTGAAGTTTTCTCCCTAAAACATAATATGCATATAAGAGATTCAACTTCCTTTACAAAATGGGTCCTTTGATTTGGTGATGGTACCTTACCTGTTATGGATTTAGATGATGATGAACATCTATGTTGGGTTAAAATACCTGATGTATATACATTATTCGAATGAACCCATTGCTAATATTATATCTAGTACATATCTATATTTTCTTAATAGACATGAAGATCCGTAAGAGCACGGACTATTTTAGCTTCGATTAATCAAACAGTCAATGAAATTAATGATTTCATTCTAAATGTAATTCTTGGGGATTCTAAAATATATCTTAGCTCCGATTCTATTTTCAAAATTAATGGAACAATTAAAGATCAAAACATCATGTTTCCTATCGAGTTTCTAAATACTTTATAATTCCTTGGAATACCAAGCCATCAGTTGGAATTAAAGGTCGATTCCTCAATTATGCTTCTCAAAAACATCAATTAAGTAGTTGGACTTTTTAATGTAACGCGGTTAATTGTCATGCAACAAGCAGTAATGGTGATTGAAGTAATAATTATTATAGGATCTCATATGGGAACCAAAGTTTTCATTTTTAGAATAATAATATCTAGCTTTGATTCCAAATGGCCTTTTATTATGCGGTGTAGACAATTCCCTGCGAGTCTTTCATTCGCAATGACTATCAACAAAAGCCAAGACCAAACATTTTATCAGCATTGCATTTATCTTTTGAAGCCAATTTTCAATCACGGACAGCTATACGTGGCTTATTACCGAGTTAAGCCCGGGGTTGGATTGAAATTTTCCATATATAACGACATCCCGAATCATTACAAATACACGAAAAATATTGTTTTCCATGAAGTTCTATATTCCTCCTCAACTGGTACAATTTACATATTGATTTTTGATTGCTTATTTTATAAATCTTTAATTTCATATATATATATATATATATATATATATATATATATATAGATTACTTCTATGTTACGCCAACACAAGTTAAGTCTCATATTATTTCAGCTCCATAATGGTAAAGGTGAACAACTACAATATGATTACTGAGTTACGAAAGGGAAAAGATGATTGGAAACTCAGAGTACGTATGACTTGAACATGGGAATCAAGAAATTTAAAAAATAATGACGAACACATTTAAGACGATATGCTATTGATTGATGAAAATGCAAAATCTGATGCTCTTTTACTCGATGCATATTATTTTCTAATACAATTAAACACTTGATTGCATTAATATTTTTGTTTAATTAAATAAAATAATTTATGCATCTCTATCAGGGTGATATCATACATGCCTGTATTAAAAATTACATGCTTCATAAATTCTCAAAGAAAAATTTGTGAAGGCAAGATTTACTCGATAACAAACAAGATATCGAGGTGTTAGAAAAAAAAGTGAGCTACAGGCGAGTACCTCACAAATTCATGCTATAGGTCCTACCATCAACTACAATAAATCAATTGTAGGAAGATAACTTGATAATACATAAATATCACTTTTTCTTCGTGGAATTTGCTAATTTGCGTAGCTGTCAAGACAATGACACTTATTTAACAGGTACATATTTCACCACATTCATGATACATGCATTCACACCCATCAAATAAAAATTTAAAATACATTTTATAATTACATATGTACTTGGACACATGACAAGCATCACTCCATTGAACGATAAACTTTCGAAGGGAAGGATGGTCTATAGGAGAGTAATACATCTTGAGAACAATAGGTAACATAATACACCAAAAAAATTCTTATTTTACTTCGTAATGTTAAATTTTTTTAATAAACATAAACTACATACATGATACATAAAATATGAACAATAGAGAAAAAGTCAACATAACTCTTTGGGAAAATCGAGCCACGAAACTTAAGGAGGATATTTGTGAAAAATACTATAAAACATCTGATAGTAATTCTCACCTCAACTACCGTCAAAACGTTTAATCATAATATCACACTCATTAATGGAAAC